>CM062568.1:116298635-119272606 GCA_031468815.1 Morus bassanus | reverse complement strand
GGGCGCCGTGGAAATGACGGGTGACGACAACGTCGTCAATGGCTTCGCCGGTCGAAGCGGCTCTCCCGTCAAGCGCTGAAGCCGCGGGGTGGCCATCTTGGGTGTGGGCGCATAGTGGCGGCCCAGAGATTCCCGCGCCGGCCATCTTGAATGGGCGAGTGAAGCCGTCCCGGCAGCCATCTCTGAGCCGGGCGCTCGTGCCCTTCCCGGAGGCGTCCGCAGTACCTCCCCCAAGGACGCTGGCGCCAGCTCTCCTCACGGGGCGGGAGCAGGCCGCCCTAACCAATAGCGCTGCGCGAACCCCTCCGCCCCGCCCCGCCCCTTGCAGAGGCCGCCAATCAGCGCGCAGGGAGCGGCGCTCCTCCCCTCGGCACGGGGGGCGGGGGTGTGGCGGGTAGGCGGGGCTTGCTGGGGGGCGGTGGAAGGACGGCGGGTCGCGGAGGGACGGAGCTGCCGGCACGCGCTCGCCCGCCGCCGCCTCGCGCCCCCCGCGCCCTTCCCCCCCCCCTCCCCGAGATGGCGGCCGCCGTCGCGGGGCTCCGCGCCTCCTACCACCGCCTGCTCGATCGCATCGAGCTCAAGCTGCCGCCGCGGTTCCGGCCCTTTTACAACCACCCGGCAGGTAACGGGGCGTCCTCCCGGCGGCGAGTCCCTGCGGGGGGGGGGGGCCGCGGCGCGCGGACAGCCGCTGAAGAGCGGCGTCCCGCTCGTTAACGGAGAGCTGCCCGCGCGTGCGAAGGAGAACAGCAGGGCGGGCGCGGCGCCAGCGGTCCCCGCCGTGCCTGCGAGGCGGCGGCGCCCTCGCCTGTCGCTGCCGCCTCGCCCCGCGGGCTTCGGCGGCCGCTGCTTCCAAACGGGTGGGCTGAAAGCACAGGGGGCAGCGCTGCCGGGGTCGCTGGGCTGGAAGCGTACGCGGGTGTCGCTCAGGCTGCCGATCGCTTCATCTGTTTTGCGCCGAGTCCGGCGCCGCTACCGAAGGCAAGTCCCGCCCTTGACGGATCCGCGCCCGTAGCTGAGGCGCTCCCGTGGGCTGAAGGGCCTTGGCCCCCCAAGGGCCCAGCTTCCCTGAAGCGAGCTACCCTTCCGTGACCTAAAGCTTGCCTTTGCTCGAGCAAACGCGGCTTTTTCTGTGTTATTAGGGAGAAACCTCTTGTAAAATGATCTGCTGCAGTGCCGTTTAGGCGGTGTTTGTCATGTAAACAGATTGCATAGGGTAGTTAAAAAGAGTGCTTGATAAAACCCTGAAGTTCCATAGGCTGCTTGCTGTTCCCACCGTTTTGTTTCAGTGTGATGTGCGTCCCTGACTCTTCACCTACCTGGAATACGCACTGTGAAAACGGACTTCAGTCAGTTGCTCCATCCTCCTATAATGATCCTCTCTTGAAATGAAAGTTGTTGCTTTAAAGAAATGCCAATTAAAGAGTGAAAACTGCAGTTATCGACATGTCTGATTCGTACAGAATTCACTAGACCTACATACACACACACACTTAACATGAATGCAATTTTTGTATATAAAGAGTCAATGTGCCCAGCACTTCCATTGTAAAGGTGTTGAGCCTTTGAGTGCCACATTCACCCTGCGTGAAAAGTGGCAGCTTGCGATTGCTTTTACTGCATACAAGGCACAGTGAGCGCTGGGAACTTCTATGTTCGTTCTTCATCAGAACTGTAGTACTAATTGAAAAAGGCTTTGGAGGTTCTCGTGCAGTGCTTTTCTCACTTCACGGAACTCCCTGTGGGCCGCTTTTGTTCACCATCATAATGTTGAAATTAATGAAGAAAAAACATCCAACCAACCAGGTTTTAGGGACTCTGTGTATGTATGTATATATACATATATATCTGCCATAATCCCTACTGATGGCATAAGTGAGAAAAGCCACAGGGCAAGCAGGTTTTGTAACTGAACCTCTGCCCACTTCTGTTTCAACCTTGAATGTCTTGAAGGTGGGTCTGTGAGAAAGTTATGCAATAGACGTCACTCTGACTACAAAAGAAGTAGGTTAAAAACGAAAGGCTCACATTTTATCTCCGGTGATATCTTAAGTTTCTAGTCTAATTTAGGAATATAAGTGTCATTATCATGAGATTATAAATCATTTGTAAGAAATGAAGAACAATGCTTACTTCTTTTCTGGCACAAAGAAAGCTTCCAGTAAAATAATTGAGGCCTGGTCTGAAAAGCTGTTTCTTTGGCTGGCGTTGCAGAGAGCGAGGCTGCTGGAGGACAGCAAGGGGCCTGGGGTGCAGCACACCAACTGCCCAGGCTGCCACAGAGCAGGGAACATCGCTCTTGGCAGCCAGGGGGAAGCGTGGGCTGAGCTTGTACTCCCTGTCCTTTGGCCTCTTTCATTTGCTTTGCCCGATTTAAACTAAGCTCTCCAGGACAAAGACTTCTTACATTTAATAGAAATCATAAATTCTATAAACTGGAGACATATATGAATAACCAGATTAGCCTCTGGTATGTCCCTGCTCTGATGGGCTGCTGCCGCATTCATCCTTGAAAAACGCTGCGTGTCAGGCTCTGGGAAGCTCGCTGGGCTGGGTGCTTACTGGCATGCCTCCAGGAGGGGTGTTCTGCTTGCAGAACCGTTTGACAGTCTTCCCTTATAACAAGCTTGGCTTGGTACCTTACTTGTCTTCAATTGTTTCTTATCAGGTTACCTAGTATTAATAAAAATTAATGTCAGTCTTCTCAAAAACTTTACTAGTTGTTTCAGGAATGTCAATTTAATAATTTATACTCACCCCACATTCTCCAGTACTCCAAATCTGAATTTGTGTTGTAGAAGAAAATAGACGACAGTAATTAAAGCTACTTCTGTAAGACTGATTTATAAAGAGCTATACTTGCAGCCTGATACTAACATACTAAGTAGCTGCCTAAGAGAAGAGCAACTGAAGTTTATGTCTTTAAAGGATGAATATTGAGCTGTATTTATTCAAAAATATTAGACAGTGTTAGTGGCTGCACAACCCCACGCATCCTAAAAAAAAATTAAATCCTGTGTAGGTAGAAACGATCAGTTACCCAAGCAAAATGTAATGTGCTAGTAGTTATTAACTGCAATTTGAAACTTGATCGCTATCACGAGCAGCGGTGGGTCTAAGAGGGCTTTACGCAAGGCTGCCAAGCCAGTTTTTGTTGCATTCTGTGTTGCGGTTACCCTGCCCTTTTATAGGGCTTAGTTGGCTTTAAGGTGAGGGGAGCAACTGATATGCGTAACAATTAGTCTTATCCCCCAAATCATGAGTTGCTTCACAGGTGCTTGCTGTAGAAACCTGACAGTTAATTTTTCCCAAGTCATAGGTTTAAAGCTGAGTGTGATTAAAAGAGGGAGTATAAATAGTTACTGCAAGGCCTTCTTAAGGCTGAATTGTTAGTGAAAAATGAGCTCACATTAAAAAGCAAGCAACCAAAGTCCTAGTGTTTATCGTTTATATTTAAAAACCTTACTCATAATATGTAACGTATTACAGTGAAAACTTGGCTTCATCTTGCATGTTATCAGAATGCTGAGCAGTGGCCTAGCGAGAGCTAAAACTTGATGTGTTTTGATGAAATCGGAACCAGTGTCCTGACTGCCTCCCAGCACGGTGGGTTGATACTTTGGATCGTGGTCTCTCTTTTAAGACTTCGAGCAGTAGTCCTAGATGAATGATTTCTGGCATGGTTGGCAGCCTGCACATTGTAGGTGTGGTGTTACAGTACTTTGTTTTAACCAACCAGTTGCCGTTTCAGCACTGCTGTAAGATACGTGTATTTGTAAGAGAGATGTTTCCCCCCAGATCCCATCCCATTGACTTTTTCTCCCTTCCTTCTGTAGATTTTTTTCCTCTTCCCCCACAATCCTCCTTTACCTGTTGGTAGATTACTGGGGTGTGGGGTTGATTGGGTGGGAAGCATTGTTTCTGCTAGAAAGACATGGTTTTTCAGAGGCACAGATCAGAGGTGCGTGAGGACACTCTCCTTGTGACATTTGCTGATACCTAAGTTTGCGATTTCTACTCTCACTTTAACCGCCTAATGCTGCTGTGCAGCGTGTCTTCTGTAGCATGAAGAGATGGGCTGCGTTTTGGGAAGGGAAGGAGGCTTGTTACAGTACCAGTAATAAAATATTTTGGCATTTTAGTTTACAAGATTCAGTTCACAAAGATTTCAAATACTAATTCTGCTAGTTCAGCTGTGGAGTAGCTTTGAATCATTATACAGAAACTGTCCTCACTATTCCTAGGCCTTATCCCAACTCTTTTCATTATAAATGCATTTTGCCTGCTCTAGTGTCCTTGTTTGCTTAAAAATGGAAATACAAAATCCTACTGACCTGTTGTGGAAATGCGTGGACTGATGACACAGCTGAAGGTTGATGCACTGAGTTGATGAACTACAAGTACTAGGTGTTAGAGTTTGTACAGTGCTAGAAACTGTGCTAATATACACAATTCGTTATTTAACAAAACAAAACCAGAACTTACTGTGGGTATTAAAGCAGCTACATCTCACTGAATAATTTAACTTCTTTTCTTTTCTCCCCCCACCTGCTCCCTCAGGTCCCAAAACAGTGTTTTTCTGGGCACCTGTTATGAAATGGGTAAGTATAAGAGGCCAGCTGGAGTCTGGATGTCAATCAGAGGGCAATCTGCAGCAACCCGTTGAGCAAGCAATAGTTTCCCAGCAGATATCTGAGCCTACAGAAAGGCGCTCTCAGCCTCATTTTTATGAGGCTCTAATTTTTAATATACATTAACAAAATTAGCCTTAATCACATACAGCACAACATGCAGGGGCTATAGCGGGGGAAAAATGCTGTGTGGAAAAACTGTACCCTTGGCTGAAAGCTTCACAAAATATGTCTCTTGTGAAACACTAACTGTTGCTCAAGGTAGACATGAGCTAGCATACAATTCCAAACTCTTAAAGCATTATTTCTTCTGAGATTGAGGAGTATCTTAAGGAAGCCAATTCCTAAGCCTCAAAGTTTGAAGGTAGGTTGAAGCAGGTCAGAGAGCAAGGTAATCTTGCGAAAACACAAGCAGAAAACGCTGCCTAAAAAAGAAAAAAGGCAACTCCCATTTCAGCTATCAATAGCTCCCTGCTTCCCACTTGGTTACACCCCTTGGCTATAGCTGTGTGCAGGTGAAGTATATGCCCCCTCCTAATTCACTGTGCTCCTCCTAGTTGTTGTATTGGTACAGACAAAATAAATAAGCTGTAAAATCATAAAGCTGTTTGATCTCCTTGTTTGATAACAAGCAGGGATATAACCTCTTCCTATCACCAGCTGGTTCGTAAGTTTGCTGTGAATCCCAACTTTTTATAGGCCGCAGGCAACACGTTACACTCTAAGCTGTAGCTTGGTTTCTTTGTCAATCTAAACCGGAGCTGCAGTACCATGGTTAACCTTCCAGAGGCTTAACCAGTCCATGTGCCCAAGCCTGAGCATGCAGGCGGCTCTTCTGAGCAGGCTGGTGTCGATGGCTGCTGTATCAACAGAGCTAATACACAGACGGTTTTTCTTCTGTGAACCTGCAGCTCTAAGCTTACAGTGAAGTTCCTCGCTGAGAAATTAAAATGACTTCTCCCCAAACTGCACATTTACTGCAGTTACTGAGGTGTGCTGAAAATCTGTACCTCTGTGGCACCACGGCAGCAACATCAATCTTGTGAGTGAGGCAGCACACAGAAGTCTCTACCCTTGAAAATGGATTTTTTGGTTGGAGCCAAAGGAGTCCTTAGTCAGTGAATTAAAAGCATTAGGACTCTCTTATTTGTGGGATTTTGGTTTCTGGGGTTTGTTTTGTTTTGTTTTTTGTGAACTCCTGTAACGTGAACATGAAATTGTATTGAAATTTCCAGCAGAGGGCAGTAACACAGAAAAAACAAATCATGCAGCGTGTTTGCTAGCAATGTTGGCGAGTAGATCAGCCAAGCTATTCCTCACTTCACCTGGAAGTTTTCTACTTCCACTGAAATTATATTAAAAAAGAAGCACTTTTACCTCCTCAGGTGAAGCTGAGTGAAGACTATATGGTGTCACACCTATGTCTTTACCATCTTAGCCTGAGCTTTAGGAAGAAGAGCCTTATTTAGATAAGCTTCTACTTGTTGCATGAAAACCAATTTTTTTTCAGCTGCTTTCTTAAGCAGCTGTGCTTAAATTAACGTTGTTCTTAAATTAATACAAAATTGCCACTGCGTGGCATTTTATTGCAAGCCAGTTGCACCCCCCCATAACTGTGTTCTTACTCCTACCGCAAGGGACTAGAAGTGGATGGTGTATTTGAGAGTCTAATTACTCTGCTCATATAATGCCTCCCGTATCCTGCATAACGCATGTAGAATAAGCACCGAGCTGCGAAGCAGCTTCCCCTTGTAAAGCATTTGATCTATTACAGGAGGTCCTGGTACTGAACTGGTGCTTACTGATTTTCTCTTTACAGGGTTTGGTATGTGCTGGAATGGCTGATATGACCAGACCGGCAGAAAAGCTCAGCACAGCACAGTCTGCAGTACTAATGGCCACAGGTAAAGCCAAAGTTACTCCATGCTTTTACACAGCAACTCTCTCTAAAACTGCATGCACTTCTTTCCGAATCTTCCATCAGTACTAATCCACTTCTATAGAAAAGGCTTAACTATAATACGCTAGGTCTCACTATTGCTGTCGGATGATAATTCTAGGACAGACCTGTACTTGTAATTAAATCTGTAAGAGTTTTGTGATTACCTAACAGTTTTCTACACGTCTTAATTTGGAATTGTCCAGAGCAAGTTGTTATGAGTTAGGGTATGAGTTTCATCCCTTAAGTTACAATGATACCACTCATTCCACTGAGTGACCTCTTTTGCTTCAGGTCAAGTCATTTTGAAATCAGTCCAGGATATAGAGACTTTTCTAGAACAGACTTTAAGGGATTAAACAATGGTCGGGTAATTACACTAACGTAACTGGAAAGAATTTCCACGTGTTAGAAGTACTTGGAAGCAGTGGTACATGGACGGCTGCACTGCTGTCAGCCCTGAATTTTCACATTGGCAGAAACAATATTCTGTATTTAAGGTGTTCCACCAGATCTTGTCAGGGGCGGGACTTGTGGCAGCTAAAGCTGAAAATCAAAATTACAGCTGCCATCTTCTCCCTTCTCTGGACTTTATTGTGGTATCTGACACAGCGCTGTGCATTTTGCATGATATGTAAACCTTTCTTGACTGGTGGATTCTGTAATCTCTAAGCTGGTGCAGCAAGCTGGATATACTACAGCAAAATGCCAGTACCGTGCAACTGCACTGGAGGATTAAGGTCTAGACTGCTGTAGAGTACAGAGGGTCTTTGTTTAATATTAAGACTATGATTGACCTTATTGTGTAGTTATTTTGGAAAAACGCAATATATACCCATAGCTGTCCCACTGTCACTTGATGCGCTTTTAACTGAGAAATGGCTACTTATAAGAAAAGCAGTTGCCTAACGTGAAGTTGTAAAACTTGTTTACTTAAACTGGCCCATGATTCTGTCTCCAAACTTAGGGGAATGTCTGAATATTTCACTTTAAAGACTTAACATATTTAAACTTTCCTTTTCATTCAACAGGCCTTATTTGGTCAAGGTACTCTCTAGTTATTATTCCTAAAAACTGGAGCCTGTTTGCTGTGAACTTCTTCGTTGGCTGTGCTGGCGGCTCTCAACTCTTCCGAATATGGAGGTATGTATTAAGAAGGGCTAGCCTACATACTATAAGTAATCCACACCACCTCATCTTAACCAGGAATTTATAAATTCTACCAGCCTCAATGTCAGTGCAACAGGCAAGAGGAACTGACAGATTAATTAAACTTTGCAGAACTTTTTTGCTACATTGTTAGTTTTCCAGCTGAGTGGGAATGAAGCTTTAAATATTTTCAGTATAGCTAGAGACTTTTTAAGGAATGCTCTATGTAAGCTGTAGTTTCTGGGTTTAAGGCATTCTTTAGGAGCTGGAGGTCTGACTGACAAACAGCCTAGACTCTCTCCTCCTCATAAGCTTTGCACTTCTGTCAGCTTTCAGTGTTGAATCGTATCAGTCCCAGCTGGATCAAAGGGTTCTTAAGCAGAACAGGTTTTTTCTTTTTTTTTTTTTATTATTTCTTGAGGGAAAATTTTGAGTTCTCTGGCTTCAGTACTGGCCAGGAATGAGGCAAACTCAACAACTAATTTGGAACTTCTCAGATGAACTAAACTATCCTATCCCGACTTTCCACCCTCAGGTCTGTTGTAATTCTAAACCTCCTCTGCTGAACAGATTGTTAGGAAGACACTGTTATTGGAACTGGGGTTCTATTCTTAGTCTGTGCTTTTTTTTTTTTTCCCCCCTATAGGTATAATCGGGAGCTAAAAGCAAAACAACAAGAGCAGCTGCAGCAAAGAGATGCTTAACCCAACAGATGAAATCCAACAACACACAAACCCTTCCCCGTGGGACCTAGCTTCACTAATTTTAATGTTTTCTCCTCTGAGAAAATGAAAGAGGAAATCTAAATATTTAGAGAGTGTTTTCTAAGTGCAAATAACAAAGTATCTCCATACACTTAAATAAAGTGCAACCTTTTAAATTGAAGTAAAATTATGTGTCTTATATATTGTCTCTTTAAAATAAACTGATTGTGGATTGTGCCTAGAATGGCCCCACCTTATCTGACTCTACTGAACAGTGCCAGGGTGACACGGTTCTGGTGACAGTCAGCCAGAGCCTCAGACTGAAGTAATCTTCTTTCATGTCACCATCAGACCTGGGTGGGGTTTTACCATACTTTCAGTAACCAACAACAGTAGCATTTGCATTTCATTCCCTGATGCTCTTCCCTGGTAGTATAAGGATATACCTAGCTGAAGCTGAAAAGAATATCTTCATTTGTTTCCCAGCCACCACCATCTTTAAGAAGAGGAGGGCAAACCAGTACGTGCCACTGGTGTTTTAGCTTCTGTCATCCTTTACAACTAGAGGCAAAACATGGGATGTGTCTAAGTACCTGGTTCTTGGGAGTGTGAAAAATAAACAGCCAAAATGTCCACTACTTACTTTCCACCCCCTCCTTAAGTAGATACAGATTTCCTGTGAAGGTGTGCACTCAGGAAACACGTACATGTCAGTTCTCTAAAGCTTTGGAGGCAGTGGTCTGCTCCCATCTGTGGCATGTTTGTGAATAAACACTGAAGCCTTCCCTGAAAGTCAGCATCTCTCCCTACTTCCTCTCCTGTAAAGAGGAAAAACGTGTTGCTGTGAAATAGCTTCCGAGCAAAGGCTTTACGTTACACTGCAAAAGCTCATCTATTACTGAGAAGTACAAGGCAATTGTGCTCAGAGCATGGCATGAATGAGCTTCCCTGGCAGGTTCTCTGAGACCTCTTCCACCAAAGCTAGGAGTTGGTACCAGAGCTCAGGAATTTATATCTAGGAGAAAAAGATAACTGTGAGACACAGGATTCAGCTTTCAGGAGAATGAAGGCCTTGAAATACTGGAGTTTTGCGAAGTCCCTACTTTCCCCCAATCCCATTTGAGTTATCACTCCAGCATGGCAAGGGTGGAGGAAAGGAAACCGTTCTATAATTACAAGAGCTACAGCACCTTGTCGTGGCACTGATGTCCCCTCCTTTCTCACCCTATGTATAATGTTACATTCTCCTGTGCAAAGTATTTGTGCAGGATACTTTAAGGAAAGCATTTTCCATTCTTACAAGACATGCACCTGATAGTCTGTCAGCTCCCCTTTTTCAGAGGCTTTCCCGCCATGAAGCTCTTTCTCTCCTATGTATATTCTCCTACAGTTTCACTTGCATTTCTTAGTTCTCCTAGCTGAAGTGGTAATACAGGGTATCAATTCAAACTGTAAACTCTCCAGCTGTGTTGTTCACTGAGCTGACAGAGACTGCAGTGAGTGAAGAATATTGCCAGAAAGAGAGGTGGTGTATTTCAGTCCCCCTCCCCTCCCAGTCCCTAAGCAGGTAAGACTCGTCCAGCAAACCAGTAATGGGAAAAAAAAGTGTATTAAAATATTCACAAGATTACAATAGAAAACATGAAAGTCCATTCAAGAAAAAATATCGAGGATAACTGTTTCCAGATGAGTCTGTAGAAGCAAAAGCACTAACAGTTGGTACACTGGCTCTTGATGTAATCAGGCCATGCAACGTATATCTAGCCCCCTCACACAGATTATACACCTGTCTTACAGGTGTCTGTTCTCTTGCATACCTCCGAGACAGAGGTTTACAAAAGAAAAGTACCCAGTCTATGTTTCCAATTACATTTACCACATAAAAACAGCTGGCATTGCAGGGAGACAGAAAAGATTGCACAGCACACTGATCTCCAGAAGCATTGAACTAACTCTTTAGAGTGCAAAAATACCTTTAAATGAAAGGGCTTGTTAGCTTAAGGGCAGTGAAGAGAAGGGAAAGAGAAGCCTCAAGAAGAGTATAATTGCTGAGCATAGTTAATATGATTTTGTAGTCTCCCATATAAAAATGTTACCTAAATATTAGCACCGCAGGAGTGTGGCCACAGCGCAGGAGTGTTACCCACCTTCTCAGCTTTGATGGCTTTAAAGAGAAAATAATTCCATCACCTGTTATACAATAAGAACATTTTGTATTTGAGGTCCTAGGTAGATACATTAATAACGTAAAATTCCATGACAACATTTCAATACAGAGTGAAGGTGTTTTGGTTATGAGTCAATCGGCCCACACTTGACCTCAGTGAATCCACTCTAAGTCAATGCAGCTTCTAAGCTGCATACACACATTTACTGCAGTTACAAGACAGATGGTTACCTAAACAGTTCTCAGAGGTTTAAAAAAGTTAAAAACCTAATTCCAGCTCTTCTAGTCACAAATTGAAATATCACTAAAGCTTTGAGAGAAAACAAAACCCTACAGGTCTCCAGTTATAAATGACACATCATTCAATTAGTTACAGGGATGTATCTGCCACCCTGTAATGGCTCTTAATGCTATTTCATGAACATGCCAACCACCTCCCTCACAGAACGACTGCTGAAGTCAAAAGGGGCAATGGAGATTTGACGTACTGACTACAGTTACCAACTTACTTAGATTGATACTTTATAATTATTTGTAATCCTCTTCTCAAAATTCATTTCCGGTAATCAAAAGTAAGGAAGAATATAACCACTGTTAGTAAAAAGCCAAAAAACTTTTCCACTTTGCAGGTCTGTTAAAAACAGGGAAGATGAATGATGCCATTCATATCCCTGGCTCTAGGGGGTGCCAGTCGGCTTAGCTGCCAGAGCCCAGGCTGACGATCCAAAATGGCACTCTTATAATGGGTAGGCCTCTTTTACCCATGAAAGGCTTTTTTCCCTCCTCAGCTGAGAAGTGGATTTCAGATTGATCCCAATTTTGTTTGCATGACGAATCAAGGAGAATTCATTGCAAGTCTTTTACATCACACAGACCTTCCCCAGCTCCACTATCCAAGAGCAATGACCCACGTTAATGGTTTTAGTCATTTGCTGCTGCCTCAAGAGAGGCTGCCTACCCCTCAGCTGTGCTGCAGCAAGCCTGCCACACAGCACTTCTTAAAATAGATGGTCCTAAAAAGAGCTATCAGCAGTACTACAACAGGGCAAGGACAACACACTTAGTGTTCCTCCACGTCCAAGCTGCTCCTTTCCACCTGCAAAGAGCAGCATCAGAGAATTAAGAGAATAGCAGTAGAGCAAAGAGAGTTAAACTTCTGGTAACCATAACATCAGAATATGACGACCTTGTCTGACTTTAATCTCTGCTTGCTACCCATCAAGGAAGTAGAAGTCCTCTGTCTCCTGAGACTTTGCTAACTAAGCCAACTTAGTTAGCATCAATCCTTTTCAACAGCACAAGTTATTGTATGATTAAACAAGCTAAAATAACCTGAGGGACAGGAAGTTCACAAGTGTTTTCTCACATTGCCTCAAGTTCTTTTGACTTCAGCCTGAGTAAGTTATTTAATAGCTACATTGTTCATGTTTCCATGACCCAAAAAAAAAAAAAAAAAAAAGATAAATCAACAGCCTTTGTACTGGAGGGGGATTCAGACTGATTTCTGCTATTCCTGGGGGAAGCGACTTTTGTTTCTTTCTGAAAAGATGTTCGGCATTTTTAAAAAATACTTCCAAGTTCATTCTGCCTTCACAAAGAGGATCCAAGCAGCCTTGCAATGCGCCTCCTCAGTATGGGCAGTATGAACATACCCGTAGCTAAACAAAAGCAATGGAAGGAGATGTTTCCTAAAGTTAGTCAGCACCAACCAGATCAGCTTATTTCCTAACGTTAGCACCAGCCAGTTCAGTGTGTCTCCTAAAGTTAGCACCAGGTCAGCATGTTTCTTAAAGTCAGCACCAGACCAGGATTGTGCTCAGGTTCTCCAGTATATTCCAGCAAGAAAAAAAACAAACATTAGTAGCAGACTTCAGAGCCAAGGACAGTCCTATCTTCTCATAGCAGCAAGTTTTTGATGACTACATTCATCAAAATGTCTGGGGAGATATATGGTGATGCATAGGGATGAACACAGGCAGATCAAAATCAAGTTTCTCCATCAACCATGTCAAAAGCATTCATTTCTTACTAAGTGTAAAACAAACGTCGGGAAGTAACAGCTTGGTAGATAAGGAAAGTAGCAGTAGCAGGATTCATCCTGATCTTAATGAGGCCTCTAACAAAGGCAGGTGTTGTCAGGAAACCAGTGAAGTCCGATCCTGATGAAAGAATATAGTGTTGGCATACCTAACTTTGCTGGGGAAGAAAACCACTGTACACAAAATAGTTATTAAAGTTGCACTATCATAATTAAAAGATTATCTAATGTGGTTCTGAAAGGGTCTGCTATAGGCCTAAAACTATTTTTCATTTACTTGATGTTACACTGGAACGTAGGCTTAAGTTTGCAAAAAAACCAAGCTAAGAGTGTTGCAAGCTCACTGGAGGGCAGGATGAGGATTCAAACCAAGATTTCAGCTGACAAACTGAAGATGAGGTCTGAAAAAAACCAAAATAATTTCAGTAGAGACAAATTTGAAGACAATACAGAACAAGGAGGAGTTGCTCGTGCACCAGATGGTTGTGCTGCCATTCAGAAGGACCTGAACAGGCTGGACAATTGGGCTAAGAGGAATTTCATGAAGTTCAAGTGCAAAGTCTTGCACCTGGGGAGGAACAACCTCATGCACGAGTACATGCTGGGCTGCCTGGCTGGAAAGCAGCTTTGCAGAAAAGGACCTGGCGAAGTCCTGGTGGACACCAGGTTGAACATAAGCCAGCAGTGTGCCCCTGCTGCAAAGAAGGCAAATGGTATCCTGGGCTGCATTAGGCGAAGTATTGCCAGCAGGTCAAGGGAGGTGATCCTTCCCCTTTATTCAGCACTGGTGAGGACACAGCTGGAGTACTGTGTCCAGTTCTGGGCTCTCCAGTACAAGAGAGATACGGACTTACTGAAGCAAGTCCACTGCAGGGCCACAAACATGATAAAGGAACTGGGGCATCTTTCGCACGAGGAAAGGCTGAGGGAGTGGGACTGTTCAGCCTGAAGAAGAGAAGGCTTGGGGGAGATCTTACCAACGCATATAAATACTCAATGGGAGGGAATGAAGAGCACTACTCTTCTCAGTAGTGCTCGCTGGCAGTACAAGAGGCAACGGACAGACTTTTAAAAAAAATAAAGTTCCACCTGAACACAAGGAAGCACTTTTTTTGCTGTTTGATCACTCTAAGTGTTCAGGTTGCCCAGAGATGTTGTAGAGTTTCCATCTGTGGAGATACTCAAAGCCCAGCTGGGCACAGTGCCAGGCAACCCACTCTAGCTGACCTTGCTTGAAGCAGGGGGGTTTGGACTAAATGATCTCCAGAGGTCCCTTCCAACCTCAACCATTCTGTGACTAATTCTGTGAAATAGACTGAACTAGGAAATGGCTAAGAATCATAGAGAGAAGGAGCTATGGGTAGACCAAACTGAAAATTATTTACTGCTACAAAAAAGCCAACACCACATTAGGATGTACAAAATAGAAATCTTTCTACTATATCTGAGAAGGTCTGAGAAGACCTCAGCTGGAATGCCACTTCTAGTTTTGAGCACCAGATTTCAGGATACAAATGGGTCAGCTAAAGAAAGATCCTCTTCAGCAGAAGAGAACGATCAAAGATCCTGAACAATCTATGAGGAGTTTAATCTAGAAACAAGAAGCTGGGAAATTTTATATTCAAGTAGTAGACTTGCAGAGAGGAAGGAAATAAACTGCTCTCCGCATCCTCTGTGCAAATATAGGTTACATAAAAAAACACACATCAAAAAAACCAAAGAGTGAAGCCCTAGATTTCATCCAGAGCTCATTCAGGCTCCACTACAGGCTTTTAAGAACGGATAAAGCATCTCTAAGAAAGTAACAGTGGTATAATGGAGCCATAGGAGGGAAGTGAGGGAGTACTACAGCTTCCAAATCCCTCGGAGCCCTTTTTCATGCTTACATGAAATGACAGAGCTTCGAGGAAGAAACATGTCATTGAAAGGTTCAACAGAGTCTGAGGCAACCACCTACAGCTATAGCTTCCTATCCCTTTAACTCATTAGATCTTAAGTTTTCACAGGTAAACTACCATTTCACAAAATTCGTTAGATCAACACCATCCCTGTACCTTAAAGGACTAAGCTTGAATAGATGGGCTCAATACAGAAATAAACAGTTCTGTGACCTGTGTTACACAGGTCAGGTAGGCCTAAACATTTCCTTTGCTTACACTGCTAAGACATACATTTCTGATAGCTAGGAGTCACAATTTGGCTTACAAGACCAAGTGAGAGTGTCTAACTTATACAAGAAGGCAGCTTGCACTGAGAATCTGAACAAAGAAAGTTGAATACCCTGTATACATAAAGAACTGTGAATAAAAAGAAGATGCCTTCTTTATATTCACTTCAACAAAAGAAATTAGGCCCTATAAGCAAAAAAAAGAATTTCCAGGTCAATCTAGAACCGTCAGACATTTTCCAGTTTCTCTGTTAATAATGAAGATACAAATATTTTAAAATTGTGATGCGAGTTTTCACTTTCTCTCTCGTCACACAAGATACAAAAAAGAATATTGGCAATTTATAAGCAAAATTCTTACCGCATTTCAACATGCAACATTGGTCTCACCTCTGTACGATTAAATAGACTATTTACACACAATACATATATATCTTTCCCTCTGTATGCACATGCATTGGTCCTAGCCTAGGCATCAAAGGCCACATGTGAGTTCTCTGGGTCAAATCTTGTTCAAGCAATTCCAGTCTGAATGTGTGTTTTCCTTTGGATAGCTTAGGATCTCATCTCAGTTCTTCCGAATATCAGCATAGACCACAGACTCTGACTTGTTAATCTTGTCGCTGTGCTGTCCTCCAGAGTGATCTAACTGCGCGTAAATGACTGGGCCCTGGGAACAGAATAAAAAAAGCACAATCAGTATTTTTCAGAATAGGCCATATTGCCCCTTGCTTCCGCCGGGGCTGTAGCAAGACCAAAGCTAAAGCAAAACCACAGAGCTTTTATGACTGCCAACAGCACTTTGAAGCAGGTGGAATGAACCTTCACCTACAAATGAGCTCTAGTCTGCCACCTTTCTATCAGGAGCATGCCAAACAGCACCATTTCCTCCCTTTAATACTGTTACAGCTGCTTGCTTCTCACAAAAAGCAAAACCTAGAATCCTTTGTTCTGAAAAGCAGCAATTCTTACATGCTGTGGAGCAAAGATACATGGCTTAGTCAGATGCATGCCAGATTTAATATTTTTCAAGGCGAACTTGTAATCTGTACTACAGATTTACCAGTACACAGCAGAGTATACTTCCCATACTGCCACTCAAGTCCTGTAAATCCCAGCACAGCTGTGCCACTTGGATAATGAGGGAGAGAACAAACCTGCAGCCACCTTATGACACCAGTCACTGCCCAAGCAAGTGATGGGATCAAGACTTACACAGCAGTGAGCCAGAAAATACTGAAGCAGTGCAGTAATGCAGAATTCTTACCTGACTTTCAAGCCAACCCAGGTAGTAAGCACCTCCAGAGACACACTGGGCAAGTACGACCACACACCTTTGTTATATTTGCTGGGGTGCAGTGAAGGACCATCTTTCAGCAGAGCATGCAAACACACCAGCGCCTTCCTAAAACACCATGCCCTCCAAAACACAACCCACAGGAAAGCGAACTGCAGCTATTCGAGATGGGCTGAGGACAGGACTGCAGCCTATAAAGAGCAGGTACCCAGCAAGACAGGTGGGACCTTATGGAAAGGTCTGATGTGCAGCTCCCATTCTGCATGCCCCAACTGACACACAAGCACAGAGCAGAAGACTGTGAGCACCTACCAGGTGACCTCAGCAGAGAGACCACACACCCACACACACCCCGTTGCAGGAGGGAAAGGGACTGTCCTCTTTGGGGTGGGTAGGGGAAATTTGTTTGGTTGCAGCTGTTTTAGCAGTTTTTGCTTCTGTTTCTGCTTCCCTTATGTTCCAGGAAGAAGTAGCCTTCACTGGCATCTCTCCTACTCGCTTCTTCCCAGTACTTTAGGTATCTGGCCAAATTAGAAAACATCACTATGGAACTGACCCAGAAATCCTTCCATCTATCTTCCAAAGCAATTACGGGCCAGAGATGAAAAGAGACTTTCCATACAGAAAACTGAGTCCCTGAAGGACCATAGGTACACTTCTGCACAGCTGTTTTCCCCCCAACACAATGGCAAAGCACGCATCTGATAAATACCTTGTTCTCTTTCCGAAGTATTTTAAATCTAAATTTTCTTCCTTCCTGGTAAAGTATTTCCCAAGCGATAAAGAGTAGAGGAAGGAGATGGACAGAAGGATGAGAACTTGCAAGCAGATATAAAATGCTGAATATAAATAACAGATTGAGAAAATGCTCAAAAAAAAAGACACTGAAGTCAGAAAATTCTGGATTTCAAGTCTCATTAGAGCCACTTTTTTTTTTTTCAGCTGTTGGCTCTCCTGTTGTTCTGGTCTCCAACATCGTATCAGCATTACATTACTAATTCAAATTAGAGTGCAGTGTCTGCATAAACTTCAAGGCAAAGTGACCATAAGCTTTATTTGTAAGCAGTTTTGGAAGTCTCATCTGCCTGAGGCCACAGATCAAGGGTATGATAAAATCAGCTTGAGAGCACTTCCTATCAGTTAAAAAAAAAATAAAATCTACAACTGCATAAAGCACTCACTATGGCATTTCAAGTTTTGTTCAAGTAATTATGATGGGTCAATTTTCTATCACAGGAGTTCACTCAGGATCAGTTATCTTATCACTATTCTAATTTCATGCCAGGTTAAATATAGTTATTTTGCTGCAACCAGCATGTTAGGTGGTGGTGGAGAGACTGACTGGCGTCATCACCTGATCCAAACAAAGCTATCAGTGTCTTGATGTGTTCACTATCACTTAAAGAAGTGGTAGATTAGTTAACACATATAAAAGATGGACCAAGGATTTACTGTAATAAATAATCTATTTGATTTGCTGCCAACTGATTTTCTAGCTGATTATAATCAGCACCAGAGCCATTTCTTTTCCTGCATTTGATACTTCCAGTGATCTGAATCTTTGTAAAGACTCTTCTTCCACAAGTAAAAGCTTCAAAAAAGTCTAAACAATTCAGAACTTTCACCTAATCCCAAATTAGCTCATCCTGACTCTTCAGAACCAGAAGACGGACCAGTACCACCATATAAAACTCAGCATTTGCCTAAGCCTTGCGATTTTTCCATTCAGAACTGAAGGGAAAATAGTAGCAAGTGTACCAATACCTTGCTAAGCGTTTGTCAGCAGAGTCAGGAATTGCAAGTTACAGCAAAGAAAAAGGAATTACGAAGTTAGACCATCATGGTCTAACAGCGGTCTACAGTATTTTTAAATTTTTTTAGGTTCTGAAAGATGTTGCAACTACCACAGATTCCAGGTCCAGGAAATTTATCTGAAATTTAAATCAAGATTCCTGGCACCATGAACTGCTCCTTCCCAGGGTCCTGGGGTCCAGTTCAAAGCCTGGAACAGAGCTCAAACATAGCCTGTTCAGGTATGTCTTAAACCAGAAAGAGCAAAGCCAGAGATCTGCACTTAAGTTAATGTAGCTTTAGTGCTCCTCGCTTCTACACTGATAAGCCTACCTGCTTAGGATCTCTATACCATACTGGTCTGTACATCAGAAATGCACTTCTATGGAAGTTACCCTTTATGGTCAGTGGTCCTTCAGCCTCCCCAGAAATGAATAGTCAGCTACTTGCAAAGCACAAAGCTGACAAATGACAGCCACCTCGGAGTTGGCATATCTTGGGACAACACACATCTGCCCTCCAGATTGCCTGCTGCAACCCAGATTACTAGCTAAACGAGGACATCCATGTGGGAAACACATATAGTTCTTGCCTTCACAGGAAATGCTTTTCTCACTCATCCAAATAACAGTCATGGTAGAATATGAGTCACTATGGAATGATGGCATGGAGAAGAAACACCACATACAAATTTGACAGGACAGAACATACCTGCTGAGAAGGAAGACACAGTGAAAGCAAGTGGAGTTGATTCAACCAGCTGAACATTCACAGAATCAGTTATGCATACTTTCAGCACTCTGGGGCACTCCAGAAAGCAAGGTCCATACTTGATAAACTTGAACCCAAAACACAAAGGAAGTGCAGGCTCAAGTGCACTTCCAGCTGAGAAGTGATGTGGACAAATACTTCATCGCTGATTCTTAAACTGATACATAAACAACAAAATGAATAAACTTCATTTAATAAATTTAATTTAAATGTCACTCTCTGAGAGTGAACACCTCTATTACTGTTTTTAACTTGCAGAGGCAGGGGTTGTGTATTTGTATTCACGGTTCTGGTCCACCAGTGAAACACAAAGCAGTCAGTCCCTTCCTATACATCCTACCAACTAACAGGCTACAAGGAAGTCCACAGGCCTTTACTGTTTGACCACAGCACTGACTGTGTGAACCACTGGTCTAAAACTGCCAGGCAATCCAAGACACAAAACTGTGCCCAGATCAGCAAGCAGCCTGCACCAGCTTCTGGGAACTGCTAGGAATCTCAATATCAGCATTTCACCTACAAAACAGCTCAAAAACTTGAATACTACAACTAATTTCTTGATTATCAGGAAATGTCAGGTTTTACTTATATGTGATGCTAGATTTCAAATATGTTAATTTGCATGTTGAGATCACCCTTTTTAAAAAAAAAACAACAATGGCTACAAGTTAAAAATATAAGTGTAATCAATTGAAATTTAGCTTCCTTGCTGATTTAATCCATCTGTTCAAAATCTCGTCTACCCTGATTTTATTGTGGATCTTTTTAAAGAAAAGTAAATATGTTTACTTGCTGTTCTGTAAAGATAGGGCAAATGCTTAACAGAAGGTAGAGGAACCACTTGCTGGTATAAATGTTTGCCAAGAAAAGAAGATCCAGACAAAGCACTCTTTGCCTGACAGAAGAGATTAAAAAACTAAAAACCTAAACTAAACAAAACTAAAGCCATTTGCCGTATTTTTCCTTTGAAGTCAGGAGTGTTCACACTTTGGGTTTTCCTTTAGGAACACACCTGCGGGAAGACCCTGGAGGACTCTGACAAGGAATAAAGCAGACTGGAGTGACTGCAGAAGGGCAAAAGCACGCTGATTCTGAGTTATCTTTTCAAAGTTTAGATTTACTGTGACATGTTCCTTCTAGTACAATGAGACCCAGAACATTGGGTACACGGAATGGTGAGGACACAGCAAGTTTTCACACCAAAATGTTACAGAGAAGATAAAAGTATTTTTGCTTTCAAGATGTAAGTGCAGAACAGCAAAGCTCCTCCTCCATGTAGCTCTCAGAGCACTTGCATGTACTGCTTTGTACCATGACAGTAATTAGATAAACATCTTGGTCTTTTGACCCAAGGAAGTTGACTCCAACAGCTACTGCAACATACATTCCACACATAAGCTTTTTTTTTTTTTTTTAGGCGGGGGAGCGGTAGGGAATCACCTGCCTCATTCACCCATTCTAGAAGCCCTTCACATGAACTAGAAAAGACGAGCTTTATCTAGACCTTATAGGCAACCTGTTGATACTAGATCCACTCTGGGCAAAATCTGAACTATTTTTAAGTCTTATAACTTCAATATATTGCCTTTATGTTCAGAGAATAACTTATCTCTGAAGTCAGTAGGGAGCTTTGTGGGCCTATGTGCTAAAACTCTGGAAATAGTGCACCTGCCAAGAACAAGATGCATTTCAAAACCAGACTGGAAGCCCAGAGTAGGGACTTTGACTTTATCCAGCTTACTGTCAGCACTGTATTTTTTTTCCTGTAGTGTTAATACATTAACACACATCTCCATTATTTTGTCAGGAGAAGTTGAGAAAGCAGGTATTAACTCTGATTTAGAAACCCATCAGTTCACACACTACTCTGCCGCCACTTGCTAAAAGGTGGGTAATTAAGAAAAGTTCATTTGGGACTTAAACTCACTGAGGATCCGTACTTCCACAGGAAAATTGCTGGGAATGCACGAATCAAGAGGTAAGAAACAGCTTACAAATAAGGAAACCCTGTACACTGTTAACAGGTAATCATATATTGCATAGAATCCCTGTCTGTCTCGTGCTCTCTCCCCTCTGACTAATTTCCCATGGGATGTTAAGTCTGCATAAGAGCCACCTTTTTCCTTCAAAGTCAGCAGAACTTTGCCAACACCAGGAAGCACAAGACAAAGCATGGCAATTTCAAGCCCATGAAAGCTGGGTGGCTCAGCAGAGGATAGCTCTCAGCAGCAAGAGTCATCTTCAAACTGATCATCACTGGTCAGTGTTTGGCACTGCGCTGGCTCATTTCCATGTGAAGGAAGTACACGCCACAGAGCATGCACCTTCACAGTGATGAGAAAGTAAGTAAAATTCCTCCCCATTACAATCCTAGAACAGAATAGGCAGCTTTATGGGGTGATCTAGTAGATAATGTTGTCTCTACATTAAACAGCTACCCACCACCCACTCCTCACCTTTGCCAGGCTCTCATCCTTGCACTTCACTACCATTTCTGTATGTTAACGCACAAGATCAGAACCATCTTTTTTTTATACCTTAGTACAAAAAGGGCATAAAACTCCATCTCAATTAGTATCAAGATGCTATTATTTCAATTGGACTAAGCCTTCTATAGAAGAGTTCACCAGTCCCAGCTTACTGCCCATCCCTTGTTCGGAGCAGACACTTTTACCCCCCAGCTCTCATCACCTTAACAGACAGCACCTAATTCATGTGTCCCACCCTGCCTTTATCTTTTCCATACCATCTCCCCCACACTCTGGGAGGATCCTGCTTTGGGAAGCAGCAGGAAGCAGTTTACCTGGTGTGATCTGGCGGGCACGCTGTTTACCAGACCCTCTGTGTCGGAGGGCGACTTCTGCGGAGCCTGCTTAACCGGTGACATCAAGCTCTCAGATGTACTGCAGCTGACGAGGTGGCAGAGCAGAGTTTGCACGACAATGTTCAAGAGGCACAAAGAGAAACAAAAAAACAAACAAACAAAAACAACAACAAAAAAAACCAAAAACAAAAAAAAAACAAGTGATGGCAAGATGAACGTGGCAGATTATGCCAAAGTAAAAATGAACATAATGGATTCTGAAATAAACACATATAATTCTCCATCTCTCCCCAGATGTTTCTCTGTCCTTCCTCCCAGAGTCTCACTGATAAGCAACATGAAGGAACAACTATTAACATAGGACAGCAGCTCCTTCAAAACCCCTGTCCCCTAGATATTCCTATTCAACCCAACCTGTCTAAAACCATATGTGTTTTATTCACTGAGGCTTCAGACTCAGTTAACAGCGGTAAACAGCAATTATCTTCTAACTATAAGCTAAATAGTCCAGTCACTGAGGCAAGTGTTATACCAGTCCTACAGTTAGAGCAAGCACTTGCAAGAGCCACCAGCCCTCCATACCAGAAAGGTACTTCCTACCAAACTTCGCATTAGTTCCCTTGCTTTTGGTCAGGCTACAATCCCAAAATAATTCTGCCCACTCAAAACACACACTAGTCTCTGGAGCAACTACTTTAAGAGCCACAGGTGACATAAGCTATGTGCCCTGATATAGCTACTTGAATATCTAATCAGGCAAATCTTGTTTTTCAAACAAGAAAACTGTCTTGTGGCGAGGACCAACACCCCTAAAAAAAGGTTGCCAGTTTTCACTCTGTTTGCTCGTTTCCATCTGCTTCAAGCAGGCCTGAAAAGAAAACAAGCCTGTGACAGACAGAGAAATGACTACCACAGACCTAAGTATATGAGCAAATGCTCTTAAACTTAACGTTAGTAGCTTCTGGGCAATGCAATAATGGGTCTCTAAATGCTAGGTCTACCTCCTCATACCCAAGCACCCAGGAAAGAAAACTAGCCACCTCCTTGACAGCAGCCACAGGAGTTCCCTTTCCTACCATAACCCTCCGACCACTGGGCGTCCTTTTCCCCCAGTCTTTGTAGACAGACAGTGTACAAAGCAAGTACAGAAACAAACAAATGAAGACAGTGACATTAAGCAGACTACCTCCTCACAGGGCAATCATTTTTTATCCTTTGGTAAGTCTAACCATAGAAGCCTTGGCTCCTCATACATGTAGCAGTAAGGAAAAAAAAATACTGCCCTCAGCCATCACGGCAAGGGGCTTCTACTGTCTCAGAGACAAAGCAGCCCTTCCGTGACCAAAATTATGTAATCATTAATTGTCTGCTTTTTTCACAAAATTGCTCAGATCTACACTATCTAAAAGTCATAATTCAGGTTTAAGCAACTAATACACTTAGATCACTGCAAGTTTTCAAACACCCAAGCTGTCTGAGCCAGAGGAACACTTTTAGGGAATTTGCTTTTATTTTGACACAGAAAGGGCTCTGAATTTCCTGTGCTTTAGTCAATGCACTAGCAAGTTCACTGTTGGAAGAGATGGAGGGACACCATCTGGGGTAAGCCGGAATCCCACCCCAGTTAGACATGAGACAGTGAAACCCAAGCACCCAGTGAAATGTATCATCCCTTTGCCAACAGATTCCAGCACAAATTACAGTGAAGTTATGTTAGTGGAGAGCTAGCTGGTTAGTCAGCAAGGGAAGAGGAAACGTGTACACATACACACAGGTATTAACAGCAACCACCAACTTGATTAGTTACCATGGTGTCTAGTGGGACTGGAAGAGAAGACCCAGCCCTGTTACATTCCCAATCTGGCGTCTATATCAGGATCTCTGTAAGGAGAGGAAGGTAAGCAGGATCCGATCCCAGCACACCAAGGCAGAAGAAAAAAAAAAAAAAAAAACAAAAAAAAAACAAAAAAAACACACCAAAGTCAGAGCATGAAAGGAGACTGTGGCCGTGCAGAGGTTCCAGATGCCACGCAGCACCCCAGCCCACCTCAGTTCAAGGCAGAATGGTTATCTAAGAGTAAGCGCATCTCACCACCACCACCACCACCACCACCACACAGTGGGTTAGCATCATGTAGAAGACAGTCCGTAAGTTTGGAGGGGGTCACAGCACACTTGGTTTCTCTTTACACATCATGCAGAGCTGGCATAGTCAGTGAAAGCAGTATTTAAACTTCAGAGTTTACTTTCCCAAGAGAGTAGTAAAATCCACTACAAGAAATTACAGTGCATAAACTACTGCTCCAGGCTCAGCACCAGCATGTGTCCTTCAGCAGGAAGACACTGGAGAACAGGTCACTGTGAAGCAAGGCAAGCAGACCACCTCACGCACACTGCTGGTACATGACGCAGCAGGCTTCTTTCCAATTCTTAGCCGAAGGACACATGCAGAAAGGAAAACCAGGCTTTCCACACAATTTTGAGCACACACAGCCGCCTTTGCTATATTTAACCTTACCACTGGGCAATAGACAACTCACTTTCTCTAAGCTCTCCAACTGGGAAAAGGACAGGGCAGAGTTTAATTTAGAAATCCCCACAAGTTTATTTTTGGAGTTATTTTCTTTTATCCCACAGGCAACCCAAGGAATCTGCAGGAAGAAGGAATATTTGTTGGGGAAAGAACAGAAGAAAGTTATAAATTTGGGGTTTGTTTCTAAGACTACATAGGTAATTTTCATTCTTTCTTAGAGAAGCAAATTACCAGCTAATTAGAGAGGAGAAAAAAGGAAGCACCTCCCCGACAAGCACCAAGCTCCATCACCACAGGACTGTTAGTTCTTTTTGCTTTTGCATACACCCACTCAAAGACCTGTGCTACACTTTGGAGTTATCCTCCTAACACTAAAAACCTTGCAGGACAGTAACAGTTAACAAAAAACAGACAGTGAATGAGAATGGATGCAGAGTGGCTACTCCTTCCTCACTCTGAAGCGTGGCGATGAATGGGGTTTTGGCAAGTATACTCCAGGCTCAGGAGCCAGACACTGGTAACTGAAAAATACAGTCTTAATCTCAACATAGCACATTCCTTAAAAGTGCACGTGTGGCACTTCTCCTTTGGGGTTTGGGGGTGGTAGGGGAGGCAGGGCTGGAGGGAAGGGGAACAGACCAGAGCTAGGGGATCTTGGATTAAATGTTCTTAGGGCATATAGGCTTCTGGCTGGGGACCACCTCCAACATTTAGTGATTTTCAGGTGCAACTCACGGTCAGTAGGTCTTTTCAAGCACAGTACAAATATAATCATTATAGACAGATGACTGGTGTTCCACATGGCCATACCCTATCTCTAGCCGTGGTTGCCAAGACCTACCCCACCCTCTAAGCCCTCCCTCTGATCCTACTGCTGTTCCTCACATCATCCACAGGTGAGGAGGGAGATCTCTTACCCAGAGTATCGTTTTTTAGAGTTGTTCTTTCTGATGACAAGACACACGACAATAGAGATGAGCGGTGAGAGACCTGTTACCGTACCGATGACTATCCCTGCCACCATGGCAATGGGGAACGCAGGCAGGCTGTCTGGGGAGAGAAGGGAGAAAACATTCAACTCTTCCGCAATCCCTGATTAACAGAAGTGAAAACCACAAATGCTCTTGACCTCAGATTCCTTTAAAGCAGAAGGTACTACTGAAATATCCATGAATTACAACATGCAGCCTAAGTGGTAGTGATAGCAGGCAGCCAGCAGAATAAGGTATGAACACAGCACACACTAAGAGTGTCCTTAATGTCACTGTCCTTCAGAAGAGAGTTTATACAGAACCAAGAATTTTTACATGGCAGGGAACACAAGTGACAACGAGGACAACCCTGCCTCATTTTGTATCTGAAGGGGGGCGGGGGAGGAAGTTACATTCGTCCAGCAATTCCCAGCGAGGTCTACAGGAAAAAAAGGCAGGCACACCTGAAAGCAGATTTGAACATAGCACATTGCTAACCAACTAAGACCGCTGAAGGCTGAGTGTTCTCTGGGTAGCATGCAACAGACAACCTAGTTACTACCCATGATCATTCTTAAGAGTGTTTATACATGATTCTGGTGTCTCAAAATACATGTCTACATGTTTTTACAGAGTAATTCTTTCCCTTATTAAGTCAGAATAATTGTACAACACTAGAAAGACGCTTATAGGAACACAGTATTGCTTTACTCATGTTTCCCCCAATATAATTTTGGGGGAGGCTAGGCCAAGAAAGAGCAGCCAGAAATAAAAGCCAATCAGAGAAGGAGTACAAAAGACTTAGAAGATAAAGAATACATAAGCTACCGTTATAGTTTTTCCCAGTAATAAATGAAGTCCCTCCCCTGCCCCCATCACATCATGTTTAATGCAAAGAACATCTTAGACCAGAGGGTTTCTTACAAGACTCCATGCTACACTAGCTACTTGCACCAAATACAAGTGAATCAGCATAAGATCCAACAAATAAAATATCTTACATAGAAAAATTTTCCTCAGATACCTGCATCCGATCATCACAGAATCGCTGAGGTTGGAAGGGATGTCTTGAGATTGTCTAGTCCAACGCCCCCTGCTCAAGCACGGTCAGCTAGCACAGTTTGTTCAATACTCTGTCCAGTTTGGTTTTGACTATCTCAAGGATAACCTCTTTGGGCAACCTATTCCAGTGTTCAACCACAGTAAAAATGTGTTTCCTTATGTTCAGACAGAATTTCCTGTGTTTCAATTTATGCCCATTGTGCCTTGTCCTGTCACTAGGCACCACTGAAGAGCCTGGCTCAGTCTTCTGTAGATCCTATCAATGTATATAAATACCCAGTGAGAGGATGCCCCTGAGCCCTTCTCCTCTTTTGTGGACTAGACAACCCCCTTTCTTCTCTTCTGCAGGCTAGACAACCCCAGCTCTCTCAGCTTCTCCTCGTATGAAAGGTGGCCCAATCCCTTAATCACCTTAGTCGCCCTTTGCTGGACTTGTTCCAGCAAGGACCACAGACCATGCTCATACAAAGCATTGTCAGCAAGTGTGCAGTCTGTAGACCAAGCCCATTCTGACATACTTATCTAGAAGGGAGCAGCACAACACAGTAGCCTGAAGCAGGGGCATCATACTAAGAAAACAGGGCTTATATTTAGTACTGTTCATTTTGAGTTCAGTGACTTTCAGGAGAAGGGATACCTGATCTCTAGCTGTTTCACAGATCATACCATCATTTGGCCAAATATCGCATCAGCAGCTTTCCTAGCTCTCCAGTGTTAGATACTAATTCATAACATGGTAATTCAGAGTCTTAGCAAGAAATTAAAGATGAAGACAAGTGTCACAATTTAGAGGAAGACACCCCTTCTTTCCAGAGCCTTTCAGCAACCCAGAGATCCACCCGCTATTAAGGAAGAGAGCCTTACAAATGGCAATACTTTTCAGGTACGTAAGACTGAGATTGTGTTTGAGCTCCATGCAAAGATAAACAAATTTATTTTGAGGCTTATAAGAAGTAGGAGTTCCCTAGTTTCTGTGCGTTTTCATCTTTCCAAGCGCAGGAATAACTGTCTGCAAAACCATCAAAACAGACATGCATTTCTGCTAGCAGACGAGCTGTTGCCTTGTACACAAGAAAACACACACACACTTTTTCAGAGCAAAAAAAGTAAGCAGAAATGCAAAACTATAGTGCAGAGTGTCTGCTGAAAGTGTGATATTAAAGATTTGATAGTTTTGTCATTTCTTTGACTCAGGTAGGGTTTTTTCATCAGTTGAATTTGAGTAAAGGGCAGCAGTTATGTTCTGTTGACAGGTTTTTAAGACTGTATAAAAAATGCAACTGTTTGCATGTGAAACTAGAGTCTGGCTTTACTGCCTCTCAGAACATGGTCCAACAGACTATAGAAAAGCTCACACAATTTTACAACCACATAGTTCAGCTGAAGAATGTCTCCCCCACCACGTTTTTTCTTATATTTTTCAGCATTCCACAGTTACATGAATTCCTCATAAGTACTTGCAGAGCAGCCAATAACTTCATTGTAACAGAGGCACAGCTACATAACCAAACACCAACTCTGAAAGCTAACATTTAAGTTAATAGCTTAACACAAGCCAAAAATCCAGCCTTTCAAAGAACACTTCTCACTAAATATCACCGTAATTCAAAGCAACTTCCCTTTACGCTGGAAGTATTAGTATCAGTTTTATGAAATAGGCAGGAAACTGAAGTTTCCCACTGCTGAAGATTTTCATACAACGATGCTAACTTTTTTCCCCCCATGAGAGTTCAGATCAAAGATGGACTACCTCCAGATCACACAAACTGTCCTGAATGCAGTGTTAAGCAGCTTCCTATTACAAGTAGGGGCAGCCTAATGTAAGGACTTGGAATTCCCTACAAATTTCTGTCATTTAGGCTTTGAACAGTAGTCCTTTCCAGATTCAGATGCGCTAGTGAAAGAAAAGTCTTGCTTCTCATCCCTGCCAGTAGGATTCTTCCAATGCAGTTGATGGAGCTGTTTGTGCAAACACTATGTAGATACTGCAGTGAAAATCAGCTGAGTTAGCTTGGCTTGGCAATTTTAAACAGTTAAACCAACCTGGAACTTAGAAAATGTTTAATCCAAAAATCTAAGGCTAACCAAGCATTTATGAGGTCATTTAAATGTGTGAAGTATGTATATGGCTTTGAACAGTTTACACCACCAGACATATGATTCAGAACAATAAAATGTATGCTAGTGAAAACAAAATATATGTGCAAAAGTCAACAGGTATTTATTTCAACTGAAAAAAATTCTCCAGCTCAGTTCAGGATGAGTTACAACCTATTACAAGAGCAGTGCTTTCAGGTAAGCCAGAATGCAAGATGGCATTGCAGCTATAGCTTGAAAACCTGTTTTCAAGGTCTTCCTAAAGAATCTGATGACAATTGATGCAGCTTATTTCTGATGATGAGAAGTATTGCCAAATACAGGGTTCCCTTCAGAAACAGTGCAATTCTCTTGCCCAGGTGCTCCACCTCTGGGGAAGCCAGCATGCAAGTCTGTTGAAAAATATCAGCTGAATTAGTGTACTGAAGTCAGTCTTCGTTTGCTTAACCTGGGTTAAAATCTGAAAAGGCTTTGCCAAGACAACCTGACTTTGCCAAGCCAGCAATTGCTTTACTGCTTCTTCATAGAGACTATAAATACATTGCAAGAAAATAAACTGACCCTGTTTTATATAGACTTCAAACTTCCAAGAAACAGAAAGTTCTAAGTGATGGCAGAACCTCCAGGGGTCCCATCCAACTCAGACTGCTCTGTGAAGAGTTAGATATAGACCTTGCCCACATAAGTACACGGAATGACCTCATGAGCAGGGGCGTACACCTGTTATAGCAGCAGTATCATTCTAATCAGAGCATATACGTAGGTATCCTCCCTAACATATTAAAATCTAATGGAATAGCTGTATCAGCACTGCCATTTATGAATTCAACATTTATTCTTGTTCTTATTAAATATAAATTTGGAAATCTGATCACTGGAGGAACCAATTAATTGTAGGAACAGCCATACTTTGGCTGACCTCCAGCTTAGCTAGAACAATCAAATGTTTTGGACGGCCAAGGGAAGTAAAGAGCCAAATTGACATACAGAATATAAGTGCTCTTGAACTGTGATAATTGTTACCAAATGCTGACCAGAAGCCTTAGATGAATGCAAGCAGCCAGCCCTTGCAGTTTATAAGGGTCACCACGGATACTGTAAGATCATCTGAGTAAAACAGACTGAATGCACATCCAACACAAACACCTTCGCATGGAAGACAGTAGCATTTCACTGTCTGTCAGCATGTGCTCAGGCCACATTATTAGTTTTGTTTTCCAGTATATATACTGGATGCATTCCAAAAAGAAGAGTCCGCCACCTTCTCTGCTTGCTCCCCAGATTTCAAAAGTCATCCTAACCCTTGATGTAGCATAATACAAAAAAAGAATTCATAGGACTTCGAAATGAGAGGATGGGTTTTCATCAACGCTTCCATCAGCTTTTGATAATACTTGTTAAAAGGATAGGAATAAGTGGGTGTAGACGAAAAGGGTATGACATTCAGTTTTTTAAACAGCTGACAGAATATCAGTTCAATTATTAGGACCTGGAAGAAGAGAATTAAAAAGATAGTTGTTCCCTCCACGCTACTCCCCCACCCCCAAGAAAAGTGATATAGACACAGAAGGTGGCAGGGGAAGGAAAGGAAAAAAATCATATAGGGTGAATACCTTTCTCCACAACTCTAACTCGGATTTCTCCTGGTTTGACAACAATGTCAGGTGGGTTCTTGACATCGCAAATATAAGTGCCGTTGTCCCGGAACTGCATGTTTGAAATACTGATAGAGGCATCTTTCTTGTTAAGATCTCCAGCCCAAGTGATCCTGTCTTTAAACGGTATGTCCTTTCCAGGGTATGGCTTTCCATTAAAGTAATAGAAAAACTGTAGTCAAGGAAAAGAAGATACAAGAACAATCCAATTAGAGATTACAGAGCTACGATGCTTCTCTCACTATTACAGCATTCTCCCAGAATCCACTGTACTATACACAGCTACTATCTGAGATTTTTTTTTTCCTCCTGCCTCACCACTTCAGTCTGGCTTGTTGCCTCTTGATCAAATAACCATGCTATGGCTTGTACCTCAACCATACTACCACAACAGACTGCAAGTTTAGGTTTTCTGTTGGTTTTGTTTTGTGGTTGGATTGTTTGGGATTTTCTTCCTGGTTTTGGGGACACGGGGTTTCGCAGACAAGGAGATGGGGGAAGAGAAAAAGGCTGGTAACCTGGGAATAATTAAAGGATAAAACAGCTCTGGATCACAGCCATCGGTCTTTCAGGCACAGGAAGCCTTCTGCATCCTAGTAGGAAAAGGATACCAAGTTTCCTATCTCGTGTTTTGCTGTGTGTTACTTGCAACTGCAGCATAGCTAAATTAATATTCAATACCCTCCTTCCCTCCACCCCCAAAACAATCCCATGAGCAATTTCGAGTGTACCTAGCTGTTTTCCAGAAACCTTCACAGAGACTAAATATAACTGTTTCCCTGTTTTTAGGTGATGAGGTTGCACATTGGCCCTGCGCTCCCTAGACACAATCAAAAATCCTTGAAGAAGGAACCTTAATACAGTCTGAGGAGAAACTGCATATTTCCTTGCTATACCTGACCAAAATTGGAATTTACAGCACTAGAAGTGCATAGACTTCTACAGGAAAACTCTGCTTTCCAACATATGGGATGTTTGAACACTGGCCATAACCTTAAGAGAGGGATCAAGGCTGTATTGCAGGAGCACATTCATTCTTAATTTCACATTCTGAAAGAGAGCAAGATAAACTTAACCAAGAATCAACCTGAACTCTCTTCAGTTCAGTCTCCAGAGCATGGTTAGAGAAATTTCAGACAACATTCCAGCTTCCTCTTTCTACAGCCTTCTTTATGAAGCGGCCTCTCTGCCACAGAACAAACTGGCTACAAGCCAGTCCTCTTTCCATTCAAGTCATCTTCCATCTCTTTTCCTGTTCCTGTTCCTACCCATGATCTGAGGCTTGCCATTCCAACATACTATCTCTCAGACCTGCACTCTGAATATCAGATCTGATCATTTGGCAGCACAAATCTTATCCAGATCAGGTATGTGCACATTACCATCTGTTGTGCTGCAGTCAATCTGACACTTATTTGTTGTCTGTAGGCTAGCATAAATCCAACAAGCTACCTCATCTGGTAGGAAGTCTGCTAGCACACAGTCACATCTGTCAACATTTCAGAGGAAATCCGCATCAGTCTGCAGCATTTCCAGCTGGATTATAACCTTTAGCACAGAGGCACTGCATTACCACACCCCTGTGCACAGGGGGAGTCATCCGACTGGAAGTCTAGAAGGCAAGAGGCAGATTCCTCAGCTCTCTAGGTGTCCTCACCTGGGGGAGGAGAAATCACAAAGTAAAATATGTCCTGAAACACAAGCTAAGTGACTCAAGCCACTCCATGACTATGATTAAGTGATTTAACAGGAGACTTCTTTTGAAACCTAAAGCTGATGGGTTTAGACTGGTTTAAGCCAATTGTGAAACTCTGCTGTCATCAGATGTTTCATTCACGCAGAAATGTCTCTATAACCAGGCATATGAAGAGGGAAGGGGACAAGCTGGGAAAGCTTTCACTCAAGTCAGCCTCACCACATGGCCACAAGATTGCCGGTGCTGATTCTGAAGAGGCACAGGATCATCCTTTTCAGGAGAAGCATAGACTTAGCTCAGACATAAACTGATCATGAGACTGATCTTTCAAATTAATGCCCAAACCATATAATTAAAATTACTTGGGTTCATAAAAAAAAATCTTCCCTCTGTACCTCCCTCAGTCCTTCAAAAAAAACAGGGAATTAACATCATGCTGTTACATCATGGGTCACTTCTGCTCAAAGATAATTGGGTTTCTCTCAGTTGTGCTGATAACTACATCCAGGTAGAATGTCTACATTGACTTCATTTCCAAAAAAACGTTAGGTCCTGAAGTTGTACTTCTACACTAAGGGGTTTGGACAGTGATGCAGAAAGGGTGATGCAAACAGGATATATGGTGGATATTGCTATGGGGAGTGGAAACATACAAACACATGGCTTCTTTTCACCCACGCTGTTCAACATTGGCAGGAAATATGCCCTACTTCCTTGAGCTTTTGCCCAGCTACTGCTTTGGCTTCCCAAAGAGAAGAGCTCCCTTTTCAAAACTAAATATTTATTCACTGAGAGTTCAGAAGCTGATTCTTCAGAGCTCTATATATTGAGCAAGATGCTCACACATTGTTTTGGATCATCTCTGTTCTAAGCATTGAAGGGCCTCTAGAGTTTACATGATCTCATGTCTGCAGCAGAGGGAAGACAACAAACATTAACAAGCTGAGCAACCTGCTGTCCCCACATCCTCCCTGCTGCCCCAGAGTCCCTTGTTCTGCTTCCTCTAAATTCTCACTCAGGGCAAGGAATAAGAAGGAAGCAGAAGTGTCAGAGAGCTGAGACTCAGATGTGCACAGCTTACAAGACAGAAGACGACAGCTAACAACCTACCAAAGCCACTTCTCTGAAGGTGCACACCCAAAGGATCTAAGCACCCTTGGGCACAAACATACAAGAAATGAGCGATGACAATTATTATTAGCCTAAATTGCTTGCTAGTCTGATGGTTTTTACTTGTTAAATAACTAAAATATGAGGATGTAACTACTTACTAATTTTAGCAACTCAATTCTGTTCTGAAATCAGGGACCCTGGTCTTATTTTAAACCCTTTCAAATAGAGGCTATACAGTACACAAGCAGAAAATAAGCAACATGCACAACACAATGTAACACTGTAATAGTGGCAGTTCAAATTCTGTGACCGCTATCATTCAGTGCACAGCTCCGCGGCTCATTTCAAGTGCAAGAAGTTACAAAACTTAGAAGATTCCTAGATGCTCATCTACTACGTACATACTGCTACCACACCAACACCCCTCTCCTCTGACTAACAAAGTACCAGTATATTTTACAGCTGCTGCACACTCGTCTTTGCAGATATCTACCACATAGCAATACCTTTAAACAACTCTAAAAAAAGCCCCCCTAAAATCACACTGATGGAGACAAGACACATGGAAGGATGCTCCAGTCCATATTTGCTTGCTCCTCAGAACCAACTGGAAGACCTTTGCACACTTATCACAGCCTCCCCTCCCAGGTTTGTTCCCCTACAGCCATTCCTTACTGAGATACGAGTTGCGGCTCCCTCTGGTTGAAAACTCCAAGAAACAGATGCTGCACTGCTGATCACTTCCACAGACGTAAATGTGCATGGAAGCTTTGCGTCTGTCCCATTCTCCACAAATATCTCCTCCGGTGTGTTGACCTCTACTGCTGATACTTTGACTGTATGGGAAAGGCAAAGAAAAGAAAGAAGGAGAACAAGGGGCATCAGTGCTGTTTCAAGAATCAAGAAGTTGAAGCGGTAACTCTTCATATCACATTGCCTGTACAGGGAAGAGAGAAGAAACAGCAACAACTCCTACATCAAGTGCGTGCACAGATATTGCATTATACCTGCAATACAAACAAGTATAGAGCAGGCCAGTTCACTTCTCTTTCCTTGTATTATCTGTTACAGGACATTTTCCATTCACAGATGTTTCCTCTACAACAGTTTGTGGAAGTCAGTTCTATGGTGCAAAGGATGAGTTTAAAACTCTTTCCTACTAGCTGCCAGTAGACATTGTAATAAATAAGCCGCATCGGAGGAACTAACATGTTGGACCCACCTATTACTCAGTTTCCTCTCTGGCTCACATCTTGCTTCCCATCTCCAGTTTTTCTCAGCTGTAGGTAGAACAAAAGCTTACCTCCAGAAAGCTGAGGAGTAAACCTCTCTGGCTCCCAGCTACGCCATCTGCTTCTGCTATCTGGCATACTTCAAGGTCTCCATGTGCAAGACCTCATAAATAATCACTCAGCTATAGTTCAGAAGCACGAGAGTAGTTTAATTTTTTTCTACCATGAGGCTTATGCACAGTCAGAACAGCAAGCAGACCACAGCCACCCCCCAAATTTAAAGCAATCAAGGTTAATATTATGTTTGTACCAGTAGTTTTCCTACAGAGTGTGAAATTCAGCGTTATTCAGAAAACCTGTTGAACATATACTTTATTTGGCACCTTTTAAACTACAAAGACACTATTCCTACCCAGATTTAAGCAAAGATAAATTTGAATGAATGTACAGATACATGTTAAGAAACAAAGCATGATCTTGTGACATCACAGAAGAATGTCTTTCATTGTTTGTGTTGCATCCATGTGAAAGCAAAAATCTTGTAAAACCACTGTGGGTTGGTGTGCATGTGACATGTACCCCTGGTAACACAAATGTAACTTTTGATTTTTATTAAACCATGGTTTTCAGCATACAAATGGTACTAGTAATCTGCTTCTGATCACATGATTCTGTATTTCTGGACTACGCTATCTTCAATTCAGAGGTTTTCCTCTCTTATTAGAAGAGGACAGCAAGCCTTCCTGCTTCTTGGAATTGGTTGGATGGTTGCATCCAGAGGGTAGTAGTCAACAGCTCAATGTCCAGATGGAGATCAGTGACAAGTGGTGTCCCTCAGGGGTCCATATTGGGACCAGTACTGTTTAACACCTTCATCAATGACATAGGCAGTCTGCTTGAGTGCACCCTCAGCAAGTTTGCAGATGACAGCAAGCTGAGTGGGGCGGTTGACACGCCTGGGGGATGAGATGCCATCCAGAGGGACGTAGACAAGTTTGAAAAGTGGGCCTGAGTGAAACTCATGAGCTTCCACAAGGCCAAGTGCAAGGTCCTACACCTGGGTCAGGGCAACCCCTGATATCAATACAGGCTGGGGGATGAAGGGATTGAGAGCAGCTCTGCTGAGAAGGACTTGGGGGTACTGGTGGATGAAAAGCTGGACATGACCCAGCAATGTGCGCTTGCAGCTCAGAAAGCCAACCGTACCCTGGGCTGCATCAAAAGCAGCGTGGGCAGTGGGTTGAGGGGGGTGATTCTGCCCCTCTGCTCCGCTCTGGTGAGACCCCACCTGGAGTGCTGTGTCCAGCTTTGGAGCCCTCAGCACAGGAACGTCATGGAACTGTAGGAGTGGGTCCAGAGGAGGGCCACAAAAATGATCCGAGGGCTGGAGCACCTCTCCTGTGAGGACGGGCTGAGAGAGTTGGGGTGGTTCAGCCTGGAGAAGAGAAGGCTGTGGGGAGACCTTATTGCGGCCTTTCAGTACTTAAAGGGAGACTATAAGAAAGATGGAGACAAACTTTTTAGCAGGGCCTGTTGCTATAGGACAAGAGGTTAATGGTTTTAAACTAGAAGAGGATAGATTTAGACTAGAGGTAAGGAAGAAATTTTTTTCTGTGAGGGCAGTGAAACACTGGAACAGGTTGCCCAGAGAGGTGGTAGATGCCCATCCCTGGAAACATAAAAGGTCAGGCTGGCTGAGGCTCTGAGCAACCTGATCCAGCTGAAAATGCCCCTGCTCAGTGCAGGACAGGTAGACTAGACGACCTTAAAGGTCTTTTCCCACCCCAAACTATTCTATGATTTTGTGGTTCTTCATTATATTAGCTGCTTTATTCTCAATTTTGAATAAACTAGCCCTTAGAGTAGGCAAACTGAAGAGAAAGATTCCAGATGAGGAGAGTTCAAAAAAAAAGCCACCTATATTAGTCCTTAAATCATGGGGTTTATGCTTTTAGTCAGTGAGAGCTACCAGCTCAGCAGCCTTCAAAAGTTAGACTGCAAGCTTCTTGCAAGTGATATGACCATCCTAAGGTGTAGATTTGCCATAAATCAGGTTATTTTATCAGAGCTTAAAATTAAGCAAAGCCCATGCTCCATAGAGAATTTTAGAAATTTAGAAAAATTTTTACATATGTGACTTTAAGCCTCGCTCCCCAAGAAAACAAAGCTCACATGAGCTGTGCCACTTCCCATCTTCCTCCCTTGCTCCGAGACTACCGAGTCTATTGGGCATCTCCAGCTGACAGGCTGCGGCACAGGGCCACAAACACAGCAGGTAGCAGCAGCTGGCCCTGCAATACAGACCGCCTGCAAGCTCTGGAAGCTGTCATTCAGTCAATGAAATGGCTGAACAATGAAAGAGATGAAAACACCCTGGCCATCTGGGTACGCCCAACAATTACGTGCATGGCTTTGTTAGAACCACCGTCTTGCACCCAAGCAACACAGCAAGCCAGGGGAAGTCAGAGCACATGCCCAGGGGACATGGAATGAGCATGCAAGCACTGCAGGGGTGGGAGAATTAAGCGTGCCAGTTTAATTACAATAACCAAAACCAAAAGAAACCACCATTCATATACTTTGCCATTCAGAGTCCATCCATGCTGTTCACTTCTCAAACTCACTAACTCCTCAGTCCCGTCAGGTTATACCTGATCCCTCAGACTCCTCCGTCATCATTGCTCTCATTTCAAATGAGCAAAAGAGAAACAGCACCCAAAGGGAGGGGGATTTTCATCAAGATGATGTATCAGAGCTTCCTTTCTCTTGTACGTACTCTGACTATGGGCCAAAAAATATTCTTTTGTAAAACAGTTACCAAATATTTATTTGGAACATACAAAGGCTTCTAGCAATTCAATGAAATGAACTCAGAGCTGCTGTGCTTTATGTATTTTTTCCAGCTAATGGAGTAGAAAAGAAAAAAAAACCCTAAAATCCATTGTTTTGAGTCCAAGCCACAGAACAAGCCTCCCTTTCAAGCATAAAACAAGCAAGATGCCCTCAGGATTTGTGTAGGAAGAAAAGAGTCTGCACAGACATTGTATGCTTGTACATGGTACGGAGAACTCCTTGCCACACACAGGCAGTGGGTAGCACTGATCTGCTTAATCTAAAGAAGTCACTGTTCTAACTCACTTGCAACCCTTGAGAGAACTGTAGCAAAGCAAAAGAAAAAAAGATCCAACTTCCCCCTACAGCCTAGGAAGGCAGGAACTATGTAATCTTGTACAGATATTTCCAGCGAGTTTAGTTTTCATGTGTCCTATTGTCTGAACTTCATGTTTTTCTTTGCTTGTTCTCTCCCCTAGCCTAAAAACCATCCCCCACTTTATTTGTGCTTTCAGTGTGCACTGCCTCAAAAAAATTTTTCCTGCCTCAGTTATCTTACAGCATGAGACATAAGCTCCTCAAATCTTAACATGATTGTTTGGGAGTACTAGAGAGGCCATAACATTTGACAATTGTTCACCCTTAGCCCTCTGCTCCCACACTTTCACTGACATGGTGGCAGTTCCCACCACCTTGAATTCTTTGGCCTCCTCTGCCATAATAAAATCCACATGGATTGTCTCCAGCTCTGGCTCTTTTCCTTCCCTTTCTACATTTGCCAGAATTATAGCCTTCTTCCAGATACCCCATCTATTTAAATACTTCAGTCGGAGAAAGTTGAATGTTGAGTCATATTCCAGTCACACTTACCCACTGCTCCATTCCTCAAGCTTACTCAGCCTTAGTTCCTCTCAAGAGATAAAAAATTATCACAGGAGACTGACAGGGAAGAGCGCTTTACGAAGGGAAGGTCTGCAAGGTACGTAGGGCAAAGATAAACATTTGCTCTTCTCCCATAGGTCCTCCTTGATCCCATCACCCTGTCCAACCGGCTGTAGCCCAAATATTGCCCCCTGAGTATCTCTTTTAGCCTTCAATTCCTTTAATTCTTCTTTCCATTAGAAAGATGTTTCTATTTTTCTCATCTGCCATCAAAATTGTTGGGAAAAAGCCACTTGTGCCTCTTCAGCCATTTCTTTTTCACCTCTAGTGTTGTTGGAGCAGTTTTATTCCAATTACATCAACTCTCACCATCTAACTTTTCAGCCCCACTTCAATAAAAAGACTCCATCCTCAGCCTCCTTCTCAGACAATCCTCCTATTCTTGAAACAGGACACAACACCCATACTTACTACCCTTACTTACTTACTAATCTTTTCTTATTGTTCCCATCATGGATCTTCATTCTTCATCAACACTCTCTCTATTCTCAGTTCTCTCTTCCCTCAGTATCTTGTCTCAGGGATCTCATCTGCAAAACAAGTTCAGCTCCCATCACTGCACTGACTACTCAGATCTGCATCTCTGCTCAGGATCTGTCTCCTTACGTTCAAAGAACGGTCTCAGTCTAACATCTTTGTCAATGCTAAGTTTTCAGCTCGTGCTAAATGGGACTAAAACAGAGTTCATGTACTCTTAATGTCACCTTCAGAGCAGTTTGGTTCCCAGGAGCTGCAATACTTACTGGTCTGTCACTGACCCTTAACTGACTATAGAAGATGTAGAACTCAACATATGCATGCCCAGAGCAAGCAGTATTCATTATACAGCATTGCCACCTAATCAACTTCATTGACTTAACACTGTTTTAACTTACTTGCTGTGAATGAACAAGACCTTCCTAACTCTGAAGGTGTAGCTCTCCAGCAGCTTAAGCAGATCTGAAGATGCAGAGCTTCTCAATTTCTTCATAGTAACACCAGCATGTCTGCCAGATTACAGAAAACTAGTGAAAAAGCTACATGTTTTCAGACAGTTCAGCCCTGCCCCAGCTCACAACCCCCGGGCACGGTGCTGTCACCAATACTCTTAAGGGTAGCAATGATACACTGCTCTGAAATCACCCCTGTGGAAGAAGCCTTTACAGTTACCAAGCAGCAAAGCACAGGAAGATAAGGTCATTCAGAATTGATAGCAGAAAAGCACTGATAACGACAAGAGCGTGCACCTAGTTAGTTAACCGAGTTATGGTTAACTATTTAGCTTTCAGTGAGATTAAGAGCCGTCAAGCTTACCGTTTTCACCAGAGTAACATGACAGACTGCAGCATTGCACTGGTAAGTGGATTTAACTGGTATCTTTGAAATGGATTACACCTTGATCAAAAAACTCTTAAGAGAAGATGGCCAGTCACTGTCTGGAGCACACTGATGGGCGTCTTCCTCACAGGTGTCCTCTCCAGGACATCTTTGGCCAGGTCAGCTGAGACTCACCAAATCACATGTGCTGCCAACTTAATCTGCACAGGAGACACAGCCTATGTGACTGGCTATCTTACAGGTCAAAGGCCAGATTCTTCACCTTGTCCGCTACCACTGACTGCTTACATTCAAAGCTATATCCTCGATTAAACACAATAATATACAAATTATGGTCCACTCCCCAGAAACAAGTTACAATGTCATGAGTTGACACAACAAGGTTATACGGGGTTACAGAGATTCACTAATGTATGCCACAGTCATTTAAATGACACCAAGCATCCAAGCATTCATCCCTGTTTCAGTATTAAGAGACTCTTGCTCCCAACCATGCTATAGCATCGATACCATCAGAGTTTTCAAATCCACATTGTAGTACCTTCTCCTAAACACTGTTCCTCACACTTGGGAGGACCTGCTCAAAAACCGCAAACTTATTTTACTTCCTTCAAGCTCTCTTAAGTGCCTCCAAAACATTTAGTAACAGCACCTCTATATATCCAACAGTGCCCAAGCTGCCAGTGCTAGAGGTCAATGCCTACTAAAGCTGATGTGGTTTTTTAATACTTTTACTTGCATCCCCTGGTTGCTTACACTTGTATATATATTTTAGCCAGTATGAAACATCTTTTGGGCAAGAATTGTTTTTATTCTACATTTTTGTATACAGAAATACGGTCCCCACTAATAGGCAAAGGTTGAAAATTTGGTTTGGTAGCACATCACAAGGAAATCCTTCCTTGCACTGAAAGTTTACACTAATTAACACAGAGCTATTTAAAATTTATTTGTAGACCATAGTCTCCACTGAGATCTTGGATCCAATGAAAAATTTCTATTCATTAAGGCTATGAACACACCAAAATAAACTCAATTCCCCTGGATCCAACTCAGCTTGATCACTAGGAGTCCTAACAAGCCAAGAATGCAAACAACTAACACTCTAATCACAGGCATCTTATTTCTACAAGCACAAACACAGCCTAAGTAGAAACTTTTATCAGATCACTAAATACTGGATGCTTACAACTGCTAAAGTTCCCATCCTACACAGGGAAAAGTGTTACACTCCCTTCCTCTTGAAATGGCTAGTCATCAGTTTATTAATTAATACAAGCAACTTGCTTCATTTAAAGATGCCTGGTAATATAGTTGTTTATATAGTTTATAAATAAAGCCTCTTATGGACAAAAGATCAAGAAATAAATCAAAAAGTCTAACGAAAGAAAGATGAAAAGATTCAGACAGGCTGTTACAGGTAACAAGCTGGTGACAGAGTTGCAGGTCAGGAAAATGGAAAGAAATGTGTTAATAAAACAGTCTGAGCAGTTCACATTTAAAGGTTTCGATAAAACAATGGGAAAGTCAGTTTAGCAATACATTCATTGTGGTTTCCCCAGCAGCCCAGAATTTTCACCAGAAAGGAGGATGTGGGATTTCCTAATGACTAGGGGTCTTAAGTCACAAAAACAATATATGCTTGTGAAAAGGTGCTTTCATTAAGAAATACCCTTAATGTCAAGCGTGCTGTGAAACAAAGTTTACTGTTGACATCACTCTTAACTACAGTTGCATGACATTTAGTTCCTTCTCCCACAAAACAGTTTCCCTGTACAATCAGCACAGATTAACAGCAGCAAGACCCCTGCAAAACATTTCAGAAAACCAGCACGAAGTTATAGTCCCCTACTGCAATTTTATCCACTTACGTCCCCATAGGCCATCATTTCTTCACTGTAGATAAAACACCTGGTAGAGAAATCCTAGCTTTCACGGTCTTAATAGACAGGAGTAGACATGCCCAAATCATTCCCCTGAAACTCCACAAGATCTGTTAAAGTATCCAGACATTGGATCAAATTTCCACACAAAGAATTCATTGACATCATTTAGCCTTAACATGGAAGTGAAATCCATGCTGGCCATTCTACCCAAGAGCAAACCATGCTGTACTTCATAAGGACAACACACAAGTATTAAGGACCTGCATACATCAGCATAACAAAAATAGACTGTCTGACCATCTCCACACCAGAAATCCATCATGGTGTTATCTGGTCTGAAGTCTTATCAGATGTATAGACATAAAAATGTATATATATATTTCCACATATATATTCTTGCATGTCATTGTGGTGGGTTGACCTTGGCTGGTTGCCAGGTGCCCACCCAGCCACTCTCTCACTATCCCTTCCCAAACAGGACAGGGGGAGAAAATAAGATGAAAATGCTCATGGCTAGAGATAAGGACAGGGAGATCACTTACCAATTACTCTCCCAGGCAAAACAGACTTGACTTGCGGAAAAATAATTTAATTTATTGCCAATGAAAATAGTTGGATGATGCGAAACAAAGACAAAAACTAAAATACCTTTCCCCCCACCTCTTCCCCCCCGCCCCCCCCCCAGCTCAACTTCATTCCTTCATTCGCAACTCCTCTACATCCTCCCCAATCCCAGGCAGCCAGGGGGAGATAGAGGGTTGTGGTCAGTCCCTAAGAGCTCCTCACTCCTCACACCTTTCCCTGCTCCAGCATGGGTTCTTCCCATTAGCTTGCAGTCCTTCAGGAGAACCTGCTCCAGCCTGATGTCATCCATGGGCTGCAGTGTGGCTACGTGCTCCAGCGTGGTCCTCTCCACATGCTGCAGGGGAATACCTGCTCCACCATGGTCTCTCCCAAAACTTCCAGGGGCTGCAGGGGAATCTCTGCCACAGTGCCTGGAGCACCTTCTCCCCTCCTCCTTCTCTCACCTTGGGGTTTGCAGTGTTGTTCCTCACACTTTTTCTCCCCTCACTCCTCACTGCCTGCGTGGTGCTTTGTCTTTTCTTAAACGTTACCACAGAGGTGCAGCATCAGCTACAGAAATGATGACTAGACAAAGTCGCACAAACCAATCTTGACATCTAAGTTTCAAAGCAACTAAAACAAAATTCCACTGCCTCAAAGGAGGACAGAAGAATTTAGTTTCACTCTCAAACACCAATCACCAGAACAGCTTTCTGTTGCTGCCCCAACAGCTCCCCAGGTTGCCAATCTCATCAAGTAATTCAGGCTGCTGAAGGAAAGGGAACTTCCTGTCCTCAGTAACACAGCCGGTCCTGCAGCACCCTACCAGCTCTATGAAACAGAAAGAGAAGCTGCTGACACCTAGCCCATGAACACCTACCGCCTCCTGTGCCTCACTGCTAGGAACATTCATCCCCTGAGCACAGACAAGCTCAGAAGAGCATCTGCTAACACAACATTCACTTTCTCTTGGCCTCTCTGCATATTCAGCTAAGCTCTGCCTGACTCAATGAGATAAAAAAATAGCATCTTGCCACCCCAAGTGAAAGGAAAACAGTTTCACTGAGAAGCCTTAAGCAGGCTGTGGCAAAGCTGTCAAACCAGTCAATAACATCCATGTATCAGCCCTGCACACCTCCGTGCACCTACTTTGACAGAACTTAAAGAGAAGTCTTCAGAGTCACTAAGCTTTGGTACCCCCTTCTGCTCCCATGCTATAGAGTCAGTTTTTCAAGTGGTCTCCTCCACATGATGCAGAGCTGCTCACTGTTCTACCGAGGGGCAGCAGAAGAATCTATGCTGAGATTTACTTCCAAAGCCCAAGCTTTTAACCAGAAACGAGGAATAAGCACAAGAAACAAAGAACATCTGAGCTCCCTTGCCGGCCAGGCTACAGATTTCTTGTTCCATCCTGAGGAAATCATTTTACTGGTGTACCACTCTCTCAACCTGGAATGCATAAAACTGAGATGCTTGTAAAGGTACTGAGATCCACGAACAAGCATTATAGTTGCACTGCTTCATCTGTCAATTACAGAGTCAGTTGTATGTCAGGTTTGGGCAGATGCTTATTTAGTCTTGAGGCCAATAACATCTAGCTCTGTTCTAGTAACTTTTCCTTGGGGACCTCAAAACATTACTTCCCTGCCTATGCTGGAGACTGGGACACCAATCAGCAGCTCAGGTACTTTCTAAACTAGACATCATATTTTTCCATTCAACAGCCCTTAAGTGGTTTTGCTTCCATGACCAACTAAGTTTACAAGTGTTCAAATTCAAGTAAACAGTTCTTGTTGACAAAGTCATAACAAAACAGTGAAAAACCCAAGGGGCAAGTTGAGTAAACCCAAAAGTGCAAAAGGTAACTGGAACAGCTGATGGCAGCTGTTCTACCTCTAATCTTGCAATACTAACATAGCCACTAACAAACACAGCAGATTACTCCTTGGGCACAGGCAAAGACTTCAGAAAATGGGAATTAAGATTAAAGAAGGGCTACACAGAACAAGATGATAAAGAGTACATCCTAGAAGAGTCTCCTTGAAACATACCAAGTTTTTTCCCCCACAGAAAAGGATATCATTAAGCTTGCTTAACTAAAGAACTGAGAGAAGCTGGGTATGCATACTCAACATGTGGCAGAGAGAGTGAAGAAAGCATCCCACCATCGCAAACATTTCTTAGAATTACTACAGCAACCCACTAAAACTGTCACAATGTCTACTAAAGAAATGGGAGTATTAAGGATCAGAAGTTGTAAACAAAAAAACCTAAACAAACAACAACAAAAAAAATCAAGGTGTGGACAGTAGAGATGGACATATCACTGGCTGGAACAAATGCTTCCCTCTAGGTCAGCACTAGCTATTAGTACTACTTCAAGTGAAACAGGTTAAAAATACCAGTCATGTTGCCAACTGCTGATGGCGTGCAGCATCTTTTTGACAAAATCTAGTATTAGCAGCGTGGAAACTACCAATTTCCAAAACAAGCTAGGCAGTAGAATTTAGGATGTGGGTATGCAAATTTCACGAGGAGATACAGTGCAAAAGGGTACATATCAAAGTGACATAAAGAAGCTGCCCTTTTTTTCCCCTTTTACAATAATCAATCCACAAAGTTGCAACCAACTCAGTGACAACAAATCTACATACATGTGCTTGTTTTGGCTGGGATGGAGTTAATTTTCTTCATAGTAGCTACTGTGGGGCTATGTTTTGGATTTGTGCAAAAAACAGCCTTGATAATGCTGAGACATTTTAGTTGTTGCTAAGCAGTGCTTACACTAGTCAAGGACTTTTCAGCTTCCTATGCTCTGCCAGATGCACAAGGAGTTGGGAGGGGACACAGCCAGGACAGCTGACCCCAACTGACCAAAGGGATATCCCACACCCATATGATGTCATGCTCAGTACATAAAGCTGGGGGAAAACGAAGGAAGTGGGGGACGTTTGGAGTGATGGCGTTTGTCTTCCCAAGTAACCGTTACACATGATGGAGCCCTGCTTTCCTGGGGATGGCTGAACACCTGCCTGCCCATGGGAAGCAGGGAATTAACTCCTTGGTTTGCTTTGCTCACACACGCAGCCTTTGCTTTAGCTATTAAACTGTCCTTATCTCAACCCATGAGTTTTCTCATTTTTACTCTTCTGATTCTCTCTCTCATCCCACCGGGGCAGAGTGAGTGAGCAGCTGGGTGGTGCTTAGTTGTCAGCTGGGGTTAAACCATGACAATACACTGAGAAACATTTGCAGAAGACACACTCTGAACCATTCAAGATATTAGTAGCATTTCAGTACCAGTCACTCCCAGCTATCGTCATTCCCGACCCAGCATCATGTCCATCTCTCACCAAATACTGGTATTCTACCAGCCTCAAAGGTGAACACAGGGTTTTTCCTCCGTACAGAGGGACCAGGTTAAAACCTGTTAAATAAAATCCCATCACTTAACAGAGCAAGGAGATAGAGACAGCTGAAACTACGTCACCCAAGTGATTACCCTCCTCAGCTAACAGGGTACTCAGTCACAGGGCCAATCCATTCTGGTGTAACTAGAGACTTACTTTCAGCAGTTCAAGCAAATTCAAAGCTCTCTGAGGACCAGATCCCTTACTGCTCCACCAACTGCTGAACACCTGCAGCCAGCTCTGGCATCTTGCTCACAGCAATCTTACACTTACTTGCTAACCAAACTTGCTAACTTGCTTACTGAGCAAACTCATAGCTAGCTATAACCTGCACTAGCACAACCACAAAACCAAAAGAAAAAGCCCATGCTATGTATTTCAAAGCATTGTTTCACAAGAATTTGTCAGGGGCGGTGCCAATTTAAATAGCTCCCATGCCCACTTATAACATGACGAATCTGACCGGGAACTAATCCATGTTCAAAACAGCCCTTTTTCCATTGTTTTCTTTTAAATCGGACCAACACCCTAACCCAGTCCACTGTACAACATATTTGTACAACAACAACAGCTGAGTAAGGTTAGGAAGCACTGAGTAGGAGCTGCTTCAGCTGGCTCTTCCCAGGAACACTTCTCTTGTGAAGTGTTTATGGCCTCCCTTGTAGCATACTCTACATCACTTCCCCAGTTTACACGTGTGAGGTCATTTCTAGAGCCATCCCTTTGATTAGAGCAGCACCTTCACCCATGCCTGTGCTGACTTTGTCAAGCAGCAGGGTATGCAGCATCTCCACGCACCCATCATCTCAACACCTTCCACACTGAAAGAGTCAAACAATCCTGTAAGACCTCTATCAGAAAACTTGAAGACATAGTAACGAGCCAGATTTTAAAAATCCTGCTGCATGTACAGCCTTATAGAATTTATTACCAAGAGGGAGCCTTGTTCACCATCTTTCACTTGCACGTGGTACAAAAACAAATTACTGAAAAGCATAACAGATGGCTTGCAGCCAACTGAAGATAAACACCTCCGGCACTGGCCATTTCACCTACCTGGACTTCACCTGCCCTGATTTTCCTCTGCCTCGTGAAGTGAAAGTACTTCGGAAAGTGCCACTGGCCACGACCCACACAACTGCTGCACTGCCCAGAATATAACCCACCCTTAAGGATCAGAACCTCAATCTGATTTTAAACACTGAAGGTAGGGTGTAACCAATGTTTCAGGGCAAACTCCCTTAATGCCCCTTAACACCACCTGTGTAAAGCATCAGCAAAAGTATTGCAAAGCATCTTTTTCCACAGAGTTGGAGGTAAGAGAGTTCATGAGAACAACTTGCCTTCCTGTTTTCCTTACACACTTTAAGCCAAAACCGCGCAGCAGCACCAACTGGAAAGTGCCAACTCAACAGCTAAATAAAAATGCAGGAGCTGAAAAGCACAGCAGCAAAAGGGAGCGATATACAAGGGTTGTGGACTAACCCCAGTGGGCAGCTCAGCCGCAACCCAGACACTTGCTCACTCCCCCGGTGAATGGGAGAGAGAATCGGAAGGGTAGAAGTGAGAAAAGTCATGGATTGAGATAAAGATGGTTTAACAGTCTTTATAATTATATATATAAGATATATATCATCTTTATATAATTAACAGAATGAAAGCAAAAGCTTTCATTCCCTGCTTCCCACCAGCAGGCAGGTGTTCAGCCATCTCCAGGAAAGCAGGGCCCCATCATGTGTAACGGTTACTTGGGAAGACAAACGCCATCATTCCAAACGTCCCCCACTTCCTTCGTCTTCCCCCAGCTTTATATGCTGAGCACGATGCCATATGGTGTGGAATATCCCTTTGGTCAGTTGGGGTCAGCTGTCCTGGCTGTGTCCCCTCCCAGCTTCTTGTGCACCCCCAGCCTCCTTGCTGGTGGGGTGGGCTGAGGAGCAGAAAAGGCCTTGGCTTTTCTGTAGTTTCTTTCTTACTTTTCAAGTAAGCCAATTTAAAACACTGGTGTGTTATCAGGGCTGTTTCCAGCACAAATCCGAAACACTGCACCATATAAGCTACTATGAAGAAAATTAACTCTACCCCAGCCAACAGTTACTTGATATAAACACCTTCAATTAAAAAAAAAAAACAAACCTGGGTTATTTAGGACAAGTAACAGAATGATCCTGCTGCTTTAAAGTTAAGAGATGGGGGAAAAACCCAACACAATAATCAGTGGAACTAGGGGAAATCACCCAGCTGAAAGGTCATCCTTCAACTAGCTCAGACAGCAAACAATACCAATGTTGCCCCTGCCTCAAAATGCATATCCACAGCATTCGTGCTATGGGTACAGCTTACTGCTAAACCCTAGTCTGAGTAAACGCTTGCTTTTCTAAGTAACTGCTGTTTTGAGATTAGAGTAAATCACTGAAGTTAGAGTTCTCCAAGGCTCTTCACCAGCAGCAAAGCCAGTTCAGAACTTCTTGTCCTCTCCCGCCACAGCTTCCTCTTACACAAGATGTTAGTTACCATCCTCTCCATTGTGCTAATCACTTCGTGCGGGGTCACACTAACCCAGATCAGCAAAGTAATGAAGATAAATAAACAACACAAAAAAAACAGACAGACACAAACCATAAGGATGTAAATGTTTTCATACTCAGCTTTCTGATGTATTCCTAGGATATCCTGAGTTGGCATTCAATAGTTTAATTTTTTTTTTTGCATACAAGACTGTTTACTTTGCTAATTTATCAGTTAATTATATGCAGGTGGTAGAAAGAGCCACGTATGCTACACATGATCAAACCACATCACATCATATCACGCTCACGAGAACTCCCACTATGGGTGCTAATAATAAGCTTTAGATAGATGACTTCATTATAGCACCTCTCTAGCAAAATAATAATTCTTTAGAAACTATTCAGATTAAAATCTTTCAAGGTTTCAAGATACTGAAAGGTTCTTTGAGTACAAGATCTCTGCCTTGTAAAACTAGGTTCCATTTCTTTGTCTTCCACCTAGACTGAACGTACCCTGTATGGTACACAGGATGTTCACCATCTACTATTATCAGTCAGGATAAGATCAGCCCACAGACAGACAGTGGAATTGCTGCTTAACGCAACCAGTTGCAATTCAGCCAACAAGAAAAAGAGCGATGCGCGTCGTGATTTACATAGATGAAGAGGACTGTCGGGTGGCTGGGGTAATGAAGAACCTAGCCATTTTACAAGGTGGCACTAAACCACATTTTATCACCAAAATATTAAGCTACAGTCTCTTCAACATATTCAAGAACTTCTTGCTGCTGCAAGCGACGTGACCTGAGCAGCAGTCCCACCCTCAACCCAACCAGCAGAGGGAAGAGTTTATCCACTTCATAACCTTTTCCCTTTGCAGAACCCACTTAGTGCTGCAGGCAAGGAAGTCTTCCTACCTGCAGCATCAGTGGGCTCAGCTTAAAAGAACTAACAGCTTCTGACAGGGTGAATATAGCAATTCTGACTAAACCTGGCACAAACATGAAGTGAGCATTGCGACCCTAACTTAGCTGTTATTATCATGAAACATTACAAGCAGCAACTGAAATGTGCAGGTGAGCTCAAGGCAGTAATAGGCACTTGAGCTATTTAACGTCCCAATACTCCTCTGCTTGTTACTGACCTGTGTGTATGTGCACATGTATGTGAGTGTGTAAAAAGCGGTAATAGGAGAAGACAAAAAAAAGATGATCAGGCTTTTATGCCATCAAAAAGAATAGCTGAAATATCAATAACATTCTTTCCGGTAATGTCTAGACATTCTTTAAGAATTTCAGAAGCAATCAGGCACCACCCTCATGTTAAACAGATATAATATCACTTTAAGTGACACTTACATGGCTTACAAATTCAGGATTGCAAAATAATCCATTTTCTTGATACTTTTGACTAGTTGTTCAAGGCTCACCCACCCACACAAGTGATTACACCTAGACTAACTACTTATGCCACAAATGTCCACAGGATCACAAACAGTACACTTGGCAATGATCCTTCATTCTTACAAGTAAACGAAGCAATCGGGTTTTCAGATGACTGAGTGTAAACGAGCAAGATGAACCTCTAATGCACACATGCAAATGCACACAAGAAAATAAGCTTAAACCCTGTCATTTGTACTTAGCTGTGAAGCAACAGTTTCCTGCTTAGCTCGGCAAAGCAGACTGTGATGTTAAACCTGGCCTGTACAACACGGCTCCCCAAGTAATGTTTCTGTCTCGCTGCAGGTTACTGGCCAAAGGAAAGAGGTCCGCCATCGAGCGTATGAAGGCACAAGCCACAGCAGCTAAGCTATGCAGCACGTTACCCAGCCATACATCACATCCGAGCAACTGAGCGGCACCAGCCCTCTCAAAATGCTACTTCTGCCCTTGCCCTTTTGCTTGGCAGTTTTTGATTTCTGAACCTCTCACTGGATGAAACTCCAGCACGAGGAAAGGAGAACAAAAAGAGGGTACTTGAAAAACTCGCAGCCCGAAAGGCAGAGTATTTATTACAAAGGACTCCTTACAACCCCAAACTCTAGAGGAGGTCATCTTTTCCCTACCAATCACCAAGCTACTTTGCATACGCAAAAGAGGTGAAGGCCTGCCCTCTGGTCACTTATTTCCATGCAAAGATGTAAACCTTGTGCCAACTCCACGCATGGACAAAAAAGAAAAAAAAAAGCTTTTTCAAAGCAGACAATGTGCAGTATAAGCACAGAGAGAAGCAGCCGAGGTGGGAAGAACTTCTGGTCTGGAGTTAGAAAAAAAAAATCAACAGCTGTAGGGATGGGAACAGAAACACAGTTTAACACAGATAAGACAGTGATTTTAACACCCATTTATTCCTTTAAATTGCAATCTCACTTCTAGATAGTCTCCACCCCAGGGAGGGTTCTCTTCCAAAAGAGTATCTTGTAGCTTTGCTTGGTCTTAAGGTACTATATTTGGTTACACACCTCAGACTTTGTAGAATGATCTACTACTCCCAGCTACCTGTAGCATTACTGTAGTTGTACCTTTTGTTGTGGTCAGGGGAAATATGCTTCCTTCTTCTCTTGTCTCCGTATTTATTTTCAAATAACTTAGTTTTACTGTAAGCTATGTATATATCGTATCTACCTACCTAATTCTAAATATTTAAGGCTGTTTCTGAAGATACACAGCAAGCTTTAGCAGTCTCTACTTCTGTTTATTGCGAAATGCAGTAACCTTAAAGAAGTTCAAACGACACTATTTGGAGATAAGAAGTTTTAAGTTTCTTACCACTTGGCACAGTTCCTTATTAAACCTCTTTCCAGACGGACTTAATAGTTTTACAGACATATGAACTTGAGAAGGCATCAGGCTTCTTTAACAATTCCTACTGAAATATTTTGCAAAATTTTACCCACTAAGCGAGTACTGCCAACCAAAGATATCCCCAGGTGCCGTACCATCGTTGTCCACGCCTAGTACCTACACTCCCTGAGCTGCCTTGGGAAAGGAGTATGATCTTATCGTTTCAGAACGACACGTGAAGCATGGAACTCTTTGCCCTGTAAGAACGTAAGCCACAGCGAAGTCAAGCGCTACCCTTGCCATTTCTACCCCTCCATAGCCTCGTACTTACTCTCCGCCCGGACGAGCCGTAAGCGCCTCGTGTCGGCGGATGTACTTACTCCTCCACCCAAATACTTCACCGCTGACCGAATCAAAGGTGTTTTCTAAGTCACCTGCCACAACCCAGCGTCCCCCTTTGCCGACCACCTCCGCGCCGCGCTGGGCCTTTCCTCCACGAAGGCGACTCGCGTCCTCGGACGTAACAACCAGCCAAGCAAAACCCCGGCTGGCGCTGCCACGGGGCCGCCACGCCCCACGCCCGTGGCACCCGCGGGCCCTGCCCACGCCGGCACCCTCGGGAGCCGCGGGGCTTTGCCGCGGGGGGGGGGGGGACGGGACGGACCCCTCCCTCCCTCCCTCCCGTCCCCCCGGGCCGCGCCGTCCCTCGCCACCCCGCCACGCCGCGAGTCCCGTCCCGCGTGGGGCCGCCCCCACGGCACCCCAAGGGACGGGCCCAGGGCGCGGGGCAGCCCCCCGCCCCGAGCGGCGCCCCCGGGGGCCGGGGAAGGGCCGCCCCCCTCACCCCCGAGGGCCCGGCGGCGCCCCTACGCGCGGGGCCGGCCCCTCTCCCCCGGTCGCGGGTGGGCGCGGAGGGCCCCCGCCGGGCCCGAGCCAGCGCAGCCCGCCGCGCCGCGCCGCGCCTCGGGCGTCAAGATCCGCTCAGGCTCCGCGCAGCCCCGCGGGGACGGGCGGCCCGCGCTCCTCCCTCCCTCCCTCCCTCCCTCACCGGCGGTCAGTGCGGCGGCGGCGGCCAGCAACCACGCCGAGCAGGGGAGACGGGCGGGAGCGGCGGCCGCCGCGCCTCCGGCCGCTGCCATCTTCCTGCCGCCACCTCCCCGCGCCCCCATTGTCCGCCCCCGGCCGCGGGCCTGCGCCCTGCAGCCCCCTTCCCTCGCCGGGATAGGGCCTCGCCGCTGTCACTCGCACACACCTCTGCGCCCCTCCCCGGCCCCGCCCCGGCGCTGCCCCGCTCCTCGCGGACGACTGGTCAGGAGAGCGATCCGTCAAGTCCAGGCGCCCTATCCGAACAGGGAACGTACTGGCCCGCCCCCCAAGCCGGGCACGTACCTGGCTTCCCCCCGCCCGCCGGCGGGCGGTGCTGCGGGGGTGCGGGGTGTGCCGGGGCTGACATCCATCCCCCCCCCCCCCCCCCCAGCGAAGGTCGGGGGACCCGGGCACAGAAGCGCGGCGGGGATGTCCCCGTCCCCGTCCCCGTCCCCGTCCCCATCCCCGCTGGCGGGTGCTAGGGATGCAGCAGGGGAGCCCAAGGCAGCCCAAGAGTGAACCCTCTGCGCGGAAAGCCTAACCCAGCACCATCGGAGGCACGCTAACCATCTTCCGATTTTACATTAAAAAATACTTAAAATTTAACTGACAGTCACGCAAATGGAGTTGCGCATTCGCTAGTCAGGATCTACACACAAGCTGGGGGCCTGTCGCTGTTGCGGCCGACGAGGACAAGGACCGCAGCAGAATTCGGTTTGATCGCAGCGCGGTGCCTCAGGCAGTCTCTGCGACGCGACTCTCCTGCCAGGTATTTGCTAGGCCCAGTTTTCCAGCAGACTGCAGTGCTTATTCAGTGCCCCACCCTCTGCAGGGGCACTGGCAAGCGAGTTCCCCCAGATGCACGTTAGGGTACCGGCGCATCCCGAGCGCTCGTCCCACGCCGCCCGGGGAAGCTGGAGAGCGCTGCTGCAGGCTGCGAGCACGGACGAGGGTGGGTTCCCCTGCCTCCACTGAGATCCTTCTTGTTCTTCCCTATTAAGTCGGAGAGCCTGTTTTGGCGTGCGTTGCCTGTAAGCACAAGCTCCTTCAACAGCTCTCCTGCTACGCCGATGGTATAACCACCTTTGCCTTTCGCCTGAAAATACCTGCTTGGAGTTTCCTCCGGCTTACTGACTGGACTCCCTGCTGTTACAGACCTCCTGAGACCACGCTTTCACCCTTCCTTCTTTATCTCCTTGCTTCGCTCTCTCTCTTTTGGGCACCTCTTTGAGTTCATTTCTTCTTTTGCTAATCTATGGCCTACTTGTGCAAAGAAGTTGCACAAGCTTACTCATATCACAAAGCTATTGCTCACTGCATCCATGAAACTTCAGAGGCCTGCACGGTACTCAGGTCGCTCCTGCCCGGTGCTGCATGGATGGTGGTCCTCTCCCAGATGCACGTGCCACCACAGTTTCACTGCCGCTCTCTGACCACCTAATCACATCTGCAGATGAAAGAGGCCACAGAAAAGCCCCGCTGCTGTGTGCCGTGTTAAGGAGGGCCATGATGAAGCAAGCCCCTGCAAAAACACAGGCAGATTTTTTTTTTCCAGCTGTGATGCAGACACCAGGTTCACAACTCTTGTGGGATTTAAAATGTGACAGCATACACAATTCATTATTCACGCCCTAGGGGGAGGCTCTGGAGCATGTTCCTCAGCTAACCCTTGTATGTGTTTTCTAGAAACCCAGGCTACCAGAAATCCAGGGCAGCAACTGGGAATAAAGATCAACACAGGCAACTCTTCATATCACAGGGAATTATCACCTCATTTGGTTGCCACCTCATTTAGATCCTCTGGCTTCCCTTGCAGGTGAGTCTTTAGCCGACTCATCAAAATCTCCCCTTTCCAAAAGGAGCAGAAACGGATACGCAGCGATAAACCTCTCCTCCCAAGCTCTTTTGCCTCAATACTCCCTCAGAGCTCTTCCTTTCCATGGAAACTCCACCTGCCCTTACAGCTCTCCTCAGTGACTGGAAGTGCTCTACCACCATGGCAGCACCTCAGTACCCGGAGTTCGCTATTTACCCCCAGGTCCTTCAGTCCTTCAGTCTTTCAGCACAGTTTAAAAATGTTCAGTCCCCTGAACAGGCCAAGCTAGGTGTTTTTTCAAGATAGCCAACCTAAAGTTTTAGAAGATATATATCCTTTTTCTTATTCTCAAATTTACTGTCCTTCACAGAGCTCAAGCGTTCTCTTTTTACATACTAATAAGCCTGATTCAGCCACACATGCCCCTTCCCTGACAGAGCTGAAGTAACGCCGTCACAGGTACAGCCCTACGAGTGTCCCGCTTGCTATGCAGTAGTACTGCTGTTCAGTCGGGGAGAGTGTCTGGTCTACTTACTGCAGACCAGTTTTCTTTCCAGACAGTAACGATCAAATTATTGTCTTCTGTTATTTCCAGAAGAGGAAGCGAGGTGCTGGAGCAAACCTAATTTGCCCTGAGGAATATATATTGCATTTGTATGTTGTGACACGTTACTTTTAAGGTTATGAGAAAAAGAACTGGGGACACTTCTCGGAGTAAGCTGCTAAATGCAGAGGCTACAAGCTGTACTACACCATTGCTTAACTCATCTCAGCACACAACCCCCTGATAAGCCAACCCAATTAAAGGTGTAGTTGCTGCCATCCTTTCTCCCTCTAGCTATGCAACTCTACTCTCTGTCTACTGATAATACTGGTATTTATCAAGTTTCTTAGTAATTCAGCTCATTTTGCTGGCAACAAACTCATTTTTTCTGTCTGCATATGCAGAGACGGGGAGTTACTTTTCTTCACACGGAATCCATTCCCCGGAAGGTCAGACAAGCAGCCCTGACAGAGCAGGGCTGCCCAGACAGTGGGGCAAGAGGGACCACAGCAAGTTGCCTGACTGGTTTCTGAGCTTTCTCACATGCCACAAAATCAGCATTCAGTCCCACAAGAGAAAGAAAAATGCTTTTGTGTCTTTTTAGTTTCCGCTTATCACTAAAGGAAGATCTAAAAAAGCGTGTGTCACTGGGGAGAAGGTTAAATAAATTTTTTCATGGTTGCTATTTATGTTAGAAATTCAGGCCTTTGTTATCCTACTATTTTGGAGAGCTTGCCAGAGAGAGCAAGCAGGATTATGATGTCAAACAAAATTAGGGTAACATCTTCTAGGAGGAGAAGCCAATATATTCAGATGGATTCTACATTTTTAATGGTTTTGGTTGTTTTCTATTTAGCCTGCATCTCTGTACCTCCTCGAGGAATTGAACAGTAGACACTGTTTAGTGTGCAGAGATATGCATTCCTGCAAAAAGGAACCCCCAACACCCTCCTTTTGAAACAGTAAGAGAAGAACACGAGAGAGAGAGAGAGAGAAAAAAAGGCTCTGTTTGTAAAAGAAAGTATTAGGCGTCTATTACAACATTACTTTTTCCTCTGGAAGTTGAGAGAAATTGTGACCGGCAGATACATTTATGTTTACTCTGTTTAAACAGAAATGCAGAGATTCTTTCAAAACTCAGAGCTGGCAGCAGCACAGTAATTGCATACGGCACTTGAAGAGTTTCGTAATTATTTTTCTGTAATTCAATTAAGAAGAATGTCTTGGATCACCCACTGTGCAAGGATAAGTGTTCTGAGGAAACCTTACAATGGAAAAAGATGCTAATGATGAGCTAAGGAACAGCTCGAGCCACAAATATTCTTGATAATCTTGATATATAAAAAAGCCCATAAAATGAAAGCAATTATTTTTTCTGTCTCCTCCTCCTACTTTCCCCTCACTTTCTTGGAATATAGACAAAATTAGTTCAGTGACTGTTACTGTATGGGCACAAGAGCCAAGGTACCACTGACCTCTAGGCTGACCAGCATCAGTGTCTGTTGTAAGAACACTCTGATAGTTAAACAGGTGTGCATAAAATCATCACCTGTAAAGTAGGAAAGGAATGTCACCTACTTTACTGCCGTTGATATATATATCTACTGCTACTTAACCATTGCTTGGCTGGCATACATTTTTAAATGGTGAAAATGAACCACGGACTTCACTTCTTTTGGTTGGGGTTTGTGGTTTAACTGTTGCGGTTAATGGCTAAGCATATATTAAGCAGATTTTGCACACAAGGGTAGATAGGGTTGCCACAGTGCTTGGAAGAAACCTGGAGAGCAAGAGCACGCACAGTAGCAGTGCACGTGCCTCAATAAGAATACGGAGCAACGCAAAAAAGCACGACAGGCTGCGTGTCGGAGGTTTGCTTGAGCTGTCCCCCAAGGCCACTGCAGAAGAGCGGTCCCCACAAGCCCTTGGTGACCGCTCCTCGGTGGGCTGAGGGGACCCGCAGCGCTGGCGGCCTCCCAGGCCGGGGGCAGGGGGGAAAACTTCGGCCTCCAGCACCTCCGGGCTGCTGCGACGGGTCAGGCTACAGCTGGCACCAGCCTGCAAACGCTGGGCTGTCACGAAGCCTGCCCGCCACCTCACGTTTTATGTAACGCTGTTTTCCTGCGGGGCTTCTCAGGCGTCTCTACTACGAGCTGGTAGGCACGGCTGGAGCGGAAGAGAGCGTTCAGGCCCGGCAAAAGACCCCCGCGCCTTGCTCCGGCCGGCCCCTGCTCCCGCCCCCGGGCAGCGGGCGCGTCCCACACCTTCCTCTGCAAGGGAGGGAAATCCTCCCTCGCGGCGGCTCGTTGGTCTAGGGGTATGATTCTCGCTTAGGGTGCGAGAGGTCCCGGGTTCAAATCCCGGACGAGCCCAGTTTTTTTTCTCCCCCCCCCGCCACCCCCACGGCGCTGCGCACCGAAGCCCTCCGCTGCGCTCCTCAGCCGGGCAGCGGCTCCCGCACGCAGCGAGGTGCCACGGGCGGGACAACGAGACACGCTCCCTTTTCACGCGAGGAGTAAGCGTGATAAATAACTCCCGAGGAGGGGGCCATCCCCCCCCGCCTCCCCGCGGGACCGCCTCCGTCCCCCGCGGCGGCCCTGCCCCCGCACGCCACGGCCGTGCCGCTCCCCGCGGCACCGCGCTTCGGTCCTTCCCCACAGCCCACCCTCCCGCCGCGGGCGGCACCGGGGGAACAAAAAAGCGGCGTGGGCTGGGACCCGGCGGCGGCAAAACGGGAGTCACAACCGCTCCCCCCTGCGCAGCGGGCTCGTCCGGGATTTGAACCCGGGACCTCTCGCACCCGAAGCGAGAATCATACCCCTAGACCAACGAGCCGCTCTCTGTTGCCTCCTCCCCGGCTCAGCACTTCACTCGCTTCCCGCCTCCTCCCGCCCGGCACCACCCACCCCCACCGCCCAGCGCTTCGGTGGGTCTGCCTTCCCCCATCCCCCCCGCACCAGGCTCCCAATGGTTCTGCCCACCGCCTCGGGAAGACACCATTCCTCTCCCTAACCGCGGAGGCTGCCGCCATCTCCCCCTGCCCGCCCCCTCCCCCCCCCCCCCCCCCGCGAGGGTAACCCGTGGCATCGCCCCTCTCCTCATCCTACGACTCCGCTTGCTGGAGACGATTCCAAGTTCCCGCGGGGAGGGGGGGGGCGAGCAGCGGCCCCTGCGCAGGCACCGCTCCTGCGCTCCTCCCAGGGGGGAGGAGCGGCCCCCCCCTCCCCGCTCCGGGCTCGCGCCAGGCGCGCGTGGCGCCGAGGCCCGGCCAGCCCGGCTCGAATACGGGCGAGCTCATTCTCAGCGGGGGGGGGGAGGGGGTTATGGGAAACGCCCCCTTCCCCCATTCGCCCCCTTCCCCCGAACGGCTTTGGTTTACCCCGGCCCGCGCGTGGCCGAGCGTTAGGCGCCGCGCCCCCCCTCCGCTGGGCGGGGTGGGTGAGGGGGTAGGAATCCTCTCACGGGAGCCCCCCCCCCCCCAACACCCCGCCAGTGGGTGAGGTGAGGGTCGGGGGGTGCCCTCGGGGGCTCCCCTCCAGCGAGCGGCCCCGGGAGGCTGCGGGGGAAACGGCCTAACAAAGGCCCCTGGGCTGCCGGGAGAAGCGTCCCTCTGGTTCCTGAGCCCGCCCCAGGCGGCTTCCGCGGCTCCCGCCTCCTCCGTGATGGGCTGTACCCTGCTAATGCCTCCCGTCGCCCCCACGCCCCCTCCTCGTGCTTCCTCACCTCCGGACCAGCCTCCCTGGCATCACAGATCTTTCAAAAAATCCCTGTTCCCCACCCAGCAGTAATTGGTCTCCGTCCTTACCCATCCAGCGCTTTCTACGGTTTGCAGTCCCATCAAAAAATAACCATAACAACAAGATCCCAGCCGAACGCAATTGCAACAGTCTCCTTGCTCTTGTGCTGCATTCCTTTCTCCACTTTTTATCTTTATTCTTGCTCTGTTTTCCAACCCCACCCCACCCCCACCCCCCCCCCCGTTTAAAGATCTGGCCTGTAAGGTTTGTGCTTTTTCTTTTATCTTTCAGGCATCATCCACACCAGAGGAATTACATAAATTATATCAGATTTTTCTCGCTGAGGATGGTTTCCTGTTCGGCCATCAGTGTCCTCACACCTGACATATGCACTCCTGCCTCAGCAATTTGACAGATGCGTATGGGCCTGAACAGGCTCTCCCACTCCAAGCCAAGCTGTGGTCTACATTTCAGTCAAAAGTTTTTCATTCTCCACACCTTGTGGATACAAGACCATGCTGCTCAAGCCGACGTTTCCTGACAGTATAGATGGTGCAGGGATACATACCCACATGTATCCTTTGCCTTCGCACTGTCACGATGCTAATACTGGCCAAAGGGTCTTTTCTAAAATTGCTCTTACTTGGCCTGCAGGCAGGGCAAGGTTTGTGCTTCGCCTGAGTAAGCATCGCCCTGAGAGGGATGTGCAGGTGCCTTCAGCTGAGAAACAGGCGCCTTTTCCCTGCACTTGTACAGCCATCAAGGACAAAGATGGTGATGCAACTTCTGGCACAGAAAGTCTCTAAACTGTTGATTGCCAGAAGCCGGGAAATCTCATGGGAAGGATCACTGCATGTCGCCTTGGTTTTTTATGCTTCCCCTGAACGAGGATGCTGTTGGAGAAATGGCACTAGGCTAGATGGCTTTGCTTTCTTCGCTTCCTAGAGAGCTGATACCCGCAGGGCTGGGGCAGGGAGTGTGGCAGCCTCCAGCGCCACTGCTCGCCCCAAAGGACACCTTCCTTTGTGGATTAAGCACGTTGGTTATTGCTGTTCCCCAAAAGTAAAAAATACCACAAATAAAATTAAAATTGAATGTTAAACTGTTCCAATGGCAGTGGAAATCCCGTCGCTATTTTGCCCGCTGCTCCCAGCTCTTTCCATCCTTCCTCAGGCTCCTTCATCTCCCCAGGAGGAAACACACAGATTTTGGTTTGGTTTGGTTTTATTCCACCATTTATTTCTTCTGTTTCTCCCTCGGATTTCCATTCCCTTGCTCGGGACACACATACTCATTCTCTAAACAGGCACACATATATCTATATATACAGTAAGGCACAATCATTCACATCCAGATGGGACACTCTGCTGAGAGAAGAAACAGGGTACAGCAAATGATTGCAGCCTGCCCTGGAATACAAGCTCTAACAAACAGATTTAAATGGATTCAAAGGCAACAATGCTCCACAACATGGCTCAAAAGGATGTGGGGGTTGTGTTTGCTGACAAGCCCATGCCACGCAGGAGGGCCAGCTCTCAGCAAATGACACCTCAGTGCTCTCACCTGGGAAAAAGAAAGGCAGGGCACAGAGCCGCTTCTTTCCTTGTGATTTTAGAGCTGGTGAACAGAAAGGGGATAACCCTCAAAACCATTGGGTTTGTAACAGTGCTGTGTGGCAGAGCCCAGCTTAACGTTTGCTGGGAGGATCTTTGTGATGGATGAAGAGGAGCTGGTTGGTTCTGCCCTTGGTCTCTGTAGCTGCATCTGTGTTGCTGGGTACTAGGTGGCTGGTGGCAGGTTCAGGCGCTGGCCCCTGACCGCTCACACCACCTAACAGCTAGCTGACTCCTTGGCTCAGCTTTTGACAAGTCTGTCTCACTGTCTCCAGCGAGCCCAGACTTGTCCACAGCTCCATGTCATGCTGTGGACATAAGCCCCGTGGCCTTGAGCCAGAGCAGCTTTGTATTCAGTATTGCAGATACAGCTTCAAGCACTGCTGTCCGGAAACTGGTCAGGTGAGGGTCTGTTATCTATCTTTCCCCAAATAACTTATTTCTTATGGGCAACAGATACTCTCAAGATGTAAAAGCTCTTTTGGCTTAGCAACTGCTAGACCCGTGACTTAACTAGTACCCCAAGAACAAATGAAAATCTAGCACAATGCCTAAGTACTTAGGAGGGCCTGGCTACCTGACCTTCACCAATTCATATTCAGTCAGGCTATACAACTGGAAACTCAGCCATCTAAGACCTCTTCTTTGGCCTACATAAAATTAATCAGCTCTTTCCAGTAAGCCAGGATGCTTTCTCTCATGAGTGGCACTCGGTGGCCACACACTGAAAGTTTCAAAAGAGAATCAAAAGATCGGATAGGATCTGGAAGTGAGAAAGACTGACAGACAGGAGACCCTTCTAAATCTGGACTGGAGCCCAGAGCTGGATAAGAAAACTTGCCCTGTTGACCTACACAGCACATCTCTTCTGTGCATCAAATCTATTGGTTGTTACTTTCCACCAGCACTGAAAACACCCCAAAGTGGAAGCACACAGAAAAATTGACTACCATGGCTGGCTGTTTCACCGATCAGCCAGCTTGACCCCCACTTCAAAGGGATTTTATACTTTATGAACAATGTCCTAAGAGTTTTCCCCATGTTCAGGGTTCACATTGTCTGCCTTACAGCATATATGGAGAAAACATACTTTTTCCTACTGTTAAAATGCGATTTACTGAAATTTGAAACCCCAAAATATTTCAAAAGAAGCTACCAAAAAGGCGCCATACATGTATGTATGTAACTGATGAACTTCATCTAAGACCAATGCAGGGGAGAAGAAAAAGACACTTTGGAGCAGGATGAAGGAGCAGAGGGACCGGGAGTGGTGGTGGCTGTCGGCTCCAGGACAGCACCTATCAGGTCTCTCAGTCCCCGAATATCACCGAGGAACGTCAGCCAACACCTCAGTTTTGAACTCTGAAGCAATTGCAAACCAGTCTCTTGTTCCGACTGTCCCAAAATATGGTGGTGCAAAGCAGAGAGCCAGCGAGCAGCCACTCAGCTCCGGGATGAGTCTGGACCTCAGGGGATATCCATATTCTGCTCCTCTCCTGCCGCTGAAGGTTTTCCAGTAGCTTCCACCTTGATTGGGTTAGATGGCTCGTATTCACATGTGAAGTCTCCTGTGCCCTGATTGGGTATGTCCTTTTGAAAGGGAAAAAGTATGGAAATTATGAAAAACAATCATGGGTCTAAGTAAATGCAGTGCTGGGGGGGTCTGTGACCTGGGGGTACTTTGGTAGTTCCGTGCTAGAAGGCAAAGGCGAGCTGCAGCCTGATCACCAGCCTGCTTTCTTCAGTTGCTCCTTGCCAAACCAAGGAGGCATTTGAAGAGGGAACAGGTGGTTGAGGTAGAATGAGATATTTCCTCAGGCATCTGTGACTACATTGTCAGTGGTTAGAGAATACGTAAGAAGCTACATGGAGCAAGCCCCACTTTTGCCAGTGGAAATCCTCATTTATTTCAAGTGGAAGAGGCCTGTGTTTGTGGGCTTCCAGGGCTGATCATGAAACTGGTATGTGTGCAAACACTGTTTTTCCTGGCAAAGCTAACAAACTAAACACAGAGAGAGAGAGAGAATATATAGGTACACATGTGTATATACATGTGCATACGTATACATATAAATATGTGTATGTATGGAGGCATATTGAGATAGTATATACATGGTTACTGCTGGGGAAAAGTGCTTTTTACTGTAAGCATTTTCAAATTGTTTTCAAAACAGCAATTGAGCAGAGTGCCTGGCGAGCAGAGCCTCTCTGTTTTAGTGAATCCAGAATCGGCTTTGCTTCTTCTCCATCCTTTCTCTCTGTACCACCCAGGAGGGCTGGTTGTTTTAAATACCCTGCCTTGCAGCCTCTGCAGGCCTGAGAGTTGATATTTCTGAGGTGTGGGGAGCAGCAAAAATGTTGGTGTGTTCTGTCACAGTTACCATTTTCATTAATAAGCAAAACCCTCTGGTATTTTAGGAGCCATCATCATGCTGACCTGTCTTACCTGTGTGTCACGGTTATACTGCGCCCTGGTCCTGCGTGGCTGACGTTGAAGCCTCACTGGCAGTCTCTAAGTCCACTGTGTCCTGCAGCGGTTCAGGTGCCAGTGGTGTTTCTTCAGTGTCTGATGTTCTCCCTGCATCTGTGCTCTCACTGGTCTCCTTTGCTTCAGCTTCAGTTTCTTCCTTCTCCTTGTCTCCCTTTTCCTGTTCACAGGCATTGCCTTGCTGCTCTTCTCCCTGGGGACCCTCACACACCTTCTCCTTGTTTCCAGAGGGAGGCTGGGGAGAGTCATCCTCCCTTGGGGCATGATGAGATGCTTCTTCCTCCTTTGTGTCCCCTGCATTACTCTTGCAGGGAGTCATTTCCTCTGCCTGTTTTCCCCCTTTTTCTTCATCTTCTGATCTGCTGGATCCTCTCCTTGATGGGGGCTTCTCATCAGACCCTGCCTGTTTCTTTTGCGCTTTACTCCCTGTTTCTGCCTCCTCTGTCTTGCCCTTGGGCCCAAACACCTCATCCCCATCTTCCTTGGCACCATTTTCTGGAGAGGAGGTGTTGACACCTAAATCTTCCCCGTCTCCGTAGTCTGAGAGAGATCTTCGGAACTTCCTAGAGGGAGGCCTGCGCTTTATCGATCCACGCGTCCGCACCTTGGAGGCAGGAAAAGCAGACATTGAAGCAGACAAAGAGAGCGGTACTGCAAAGCAGGAAAGCACAACAGAGGAAAATGCTATGGGAAACTTGATTGCTATGCTGGTGGTCCCACTTTTCCTGCTCTGCTACTGCGAGGTAGGGAGACAAGGGCTCCTACCCCTGAAAGACTACTTTAGAGGTCAAGCAGCTCTCTAATATATGCCTCCTTTCCTTCTGTAAAGCTGGTACTGGAGGTCATTGTCCCAATTTAAACTGTGGTTCCTTGTCCAAGTTAGACCCTAAACCCAGGGATGCTGCATTCATTATGCAGATGATGCTGACTTTGGATGTCTCAGCATTTTCTACTCTTGGCAGTTTGGTGGTTGAGGAAGGAGTCTGTACTCCAGCTGATGATGGTGAATGCAGGTTACAGCTCCCCATTGAAGTGCTGAGCACTCTGTGGGACACCTGGCAAACCGTTGTTCTCTACACGGCTCCCTAAACTGCACCTCAGCCACCTTTGACGTTTGCTGACGTGGCACCACCTCCTCGCAGTGCTCCCTGCCCAGGTGCCAGCCACCCTCTTACTGCTGAGCTGAAGTGACTGAGTCCTGCCACTTCACCCCTTCCCTTTACCCATTTGGCCAGGAAGGCTGCTGGAGCTGCTGGACCATGAAGCTGCATGTGCAGGAGGGCAGAGAGGAGACTCCACAAGAGCTACCTTGAAAGGCTGTTTCGATCCTGGTGCATAGGTTTTCCCCCTTGGCTACAAGTGCACACTGTTGTGGCAGGACTGAGGGCTACGGCCTCCTCCTCTTCTTCATCCCCAAGTGATAAGCAAGCCTTATCCTGCTGTTACGGAGAAATCCCAGCACATAACCTACCTTATTATAGAATTGCAGCTGAGTGCCTTCCGGGGGTTGATCAAAGCTGACGGGCGTCTCGTTCGCTTCACTGGGCTGGGACTGAATCCCTGGGCTGCTGGGCGTTGAGGGAGGGGTGGTGAACGGAGAAACCAGGGCTTTCAGACCAGGGCTTTTGGGAGATGCTCCCGGCAGCAGAGCAGCTGGAGCAAAAGCCAGATTGGCCTGCAAAGAAAAATGCCTGTCGTGGGTGTGCATGACACCGGCATGTTATACATGCAGTAACCACACGGAGGAACCCTTGCTCTTGCCACGGGAGCTGCCACATGTCTCAGTTGTCGCAACCCACATACCTTCTGGTTATGGGTCTCTCCTGGTGACACTGTCAACAAACAAGTCCGGGCAGAGAAGTTATGACTGGACATTTGCCCTTCCCCAGCAGCTGGATCTCAGGACGTGTCCTTTTGTCATCCTGAGGCCTTTTGGGATTTTCCAGTGACCCAGCCAAGCCAGCACAGTCTACAGTGGCTGAGCCGGGAGAAAGTCTGAACAAGCAGCCAGCAACCACTTCGAGATTTAAACAATCCCTGTGTGTGCCCAAGCAGACCTCCCATTTTCAAGCCTGGTCTGCAGGTCTTCTGAATGATCTGTGCAGTTGTGAGGAGTGAGAAGAGCATGGAAAGAAGCAAGCTTGTGATTAACTGCAGCAAAACACTTCCTGCTGGCCTGTCACTAAGAAGCTCTCGTAGGCAAATGTCCTTGCGTGCATTAAGAGGGACAGTGCTATGAATAGGCTTACGTTGTGTCAGGGTAGCCAGGAGGCATTGAGCTCTGGAGTTGCACGTGCTGCCAGGACAGGCGGCTGGCAGCGGTAGGGCACTATGTCTATGGGCTATCAAGTGCTGAGCTGCCCTCAGCGGCATGAATCAGGCGCTGCGGAGAGATACAAAAAGGGCAAGAAGCACTGGGTGTGTTTGTGCGTAACTGGGGGAATCGAGGCGAGGGAAGCGCAGAGTCTCTAGGCTCGTGCACGGGAGTGCCAGAGCCTGAGCGCGCTCCCCACTGCCAGGATTGGAGCTGCCTGCGCTCAAGGCCAGGTGACTCAGTTTGATTTAGACTGCTGCAAAGAAAGAGCTGGAAGAAGGCTCAGCCAGGGTTTCCCTCACTTTCTCTTGCGAGCTGCTTTTAAACTAAGGCTCCTGCCCCTGCTCCCTACCTAAGCTGCGCTGCTGCCATGCCTATGCCCATGCCCAGCCATACACCCCGCAGATCCAAATGACCTTGACTCATGCACTGACCTGCCTATGGACGTGCCTGAGGACTGCTGGACTGTTTTGGTGCTGGTTACCATTACCAGACCTGCTCTGCCTCCCTTGTTTGTGTATTGTGGGACTGGGCCCTTGCCGGTGAGGCCACTGCCCTGCTTACCAGGCTGTCACCCTTGGCTCCTGGATCCCCTTCCCCTGTGGCTGCTCCACAAGGGAAGTAGCTATGACAAATGCCAATCGGGTTTAATTTGCTGGGGCAGCCATGTGGGCTCTTCCAGGACCTACCTGCAGCTTTTCGATCATGGGGGAGCTTTTCACCTTGACCTTGGGAATGGGGCAAGCATTTGGAGACCGCTTCTGCAAAACAAAATGAAACATGAAAAAGTTACAGTAAAGTAGGTGAAAAAGGGGAAATACAATGAAGGCAGAAAACTTGGAAGAGGTAAGCATAAAGTGCTAGTAGGGAGGCAAATGAAGCCCCATATAGCGTTTTCACACAAAAGTTTGCTTTCTTCCTTCCTGACCCCACTCCCCTTTTGTTATCTAGCCATCCTAGGGCTTTGCATACATGCGTCCTTCCTCTGGGAGAAAAGGCGATTGGCTGCTTTCTGGTTGGAGGTATCTGAGTTAGGTGACAGGTAATGGTTTTGCTGCTACATGGCCTTCACTAAGGTATCTAATGTATGACACAGTTTTCCCTGGTATTAGTTCAGGACCAGACAGATTAAAATTCTACCTCTTAAAGGGTACAAGCCTTAATGTTGGGAAATACTGTGAACTTTTTGTGATGGGAAAGACTTTGCTATCACTTGACTAACAGAGTTAAAGGGTATCCAATTAGTATGGGCAGGAAAGGCCTAAGGCTGAAAACAGTTTGAGAAAGGGAGAGCGTTGCTTTGAGAAGGGACATATTGCTTTTTTCAGGTCCAAAGGAAAAGGAAGGAACCTAAGATTTTAGAGTTTGTGCTTCTTCGGCAATGGAGGCAGCAAGAGCCTGTAGCTGTGAGAAAAGAAGGACAAAGAACCACCCCCTTGTGAAGGGCAGGTGATAATGTGAAATTTGGTGGGTAGACCTCTACAGAAGGACAGAAGTGACTGGAAAGGGCCTGAGCATAAACTTCAGTGAGTAGCAGCCAGCTTACTGGGACCTGCTCATTCAAGAGTGCTGTATGGAGGACACCTCAAGACAATACTCTGCAGGTGTTGCTGACAAAACCCCTCTTCACTCTGGATTAATTATGCCCTTTTTGTGAGGAAGGAAAAATCTCAAGAGCAGAACTATTATGCCATTATACTCAAACTTCTGGAGTTCATCTGCTGGCAACAAATAGCATGGATGCTCCCTGTGCTAAGTGCTGTTCAAATCTAAAAAATGCCAGCAGTTCCTGCTTTAAAATGTTTGAAAGGTGGTAACTGGGTGGATCCATCAGTGCTCTCAGAGTAAAAACAAAAGCAGAAGAAATGGGATATGTATCCATGCTACAGGAGTGGCAAATGGTGTGGAGCTGAGTCAGTACGTGTGTGCGAGCAGGGGAAGGCTTGATGCTGCATGATTCATGTCTTTTGCTGCACAACCTGTCCCTTTGCTACCTCCAGCCTCATGTCTCAGGAGAGAACAGGTTGCAGAGAGGAGAGACCTTGTCCCCATATTAAATTGATACTCACTTGCTCACCATTGTCACTTGTCTCAGTTTTGTGGGAATACAATGGAAGGGAGCATGGTGGTTTCCTCCGAGTTGGTTTATGTGGTGGTACCTAAGAGAAGAAAACAACCAACTCAGCAGCAGGAAAATCAGTTTTTTTAAAAATGAAGTGAAATTCAAGCACCAAAGGGCATGCTCTGTAAGTGACCAGCTTGGATGGCAATGCTCAGCTTGCCTAAAGGAGTCATCCAAAGGCAGCAGTTAGCATATGGGCCTGTGGCCAGCATGCTAGGTGTGCTTGTAGCATCTTGAGCCCAGTCCTAGTGTTGGAGAAGTAGTCTGTATCTTTTTCCACAGCATGAATCACAACACTTCAGACTTTGTGCAAAGGACACTCTTCTAAGCTGTGGAGAGTGGAGAAGCCTTCCCAGAAGCTTCATCTTCAAAGAACCCTGCTGGAAACCCCCTCACTGGAATAGCTTGTTCTTGTTCTTTTTCCTGACTTATTACCAGGATTTCCTTTTAATGATTCTCAGCTGCTTACCTGGTTCATGATTTTCCTATTTTGCATCTGGTATATTTTAGGAGCAAAAAGGGGAATTCTGATGTTTTCAACGTGCCCTACATCCCCATTCGTTTCTCTCTAATGAAGAAGAGCAGCTCACAGAGACAAGTCCTCAGCTGTAAGCTTTAATTTGACCAAGAAGTAGATTCTCCGGAGGAGAAGGAACAAGGCCACATAATGGCAGGGACACCAGTTCCTTCTGAATGTCCTCAGGCTCTCAGAAGTATGAGAGTGCTCGCTAGGAAGGAAGAGACACATAGCACAGCACCTATGGAGTTGCTCCTTCATAACTATTGCTCTGGTCTTGAAGGCAAGCTGTCTCTATTTTTATGCCAGGTTTGTATTCTCCTGCCAAGCTGTTAACGCACTTTTTATGTGTTAACAGACAGAATACTTGGATAATATTGTGGATCTTGGATAATATCCGCAATATAATGTTTGGATAATTTTGTTACCTTCTAACAGGCAGGCACGTGACAAGTTGGATTATGGCGTCTTTGCCCTCTGTAGATTTGGCTGTCTTGGAGGACCTGTAGACTTGATGTCATTTAACTTCTGGTGGTGCTGCACCCAGCCATGGCAATGCTGCATCTCTAAGCAGCCAAGGGCACCCTGCCCTTATCCTTATGTTGTGCTAGGAAGCAATAATATTACATCTTATTGAAACCCCACCGTTTTGCAACCATGAAATGCTGTGCTGTGCCACAGTTCCCTGGTTGCTAGTTCCCCTTTGCTGGCATGGGTTGAGCAAGAGTTAAAGACCATCAACTCAGCCATTAATCTGAAGCCAGCTTGAGAAAGCCGGTGGGGAAGTGACAGATGGCTTGGAGAGAAAAGACAGGAAACTTTGTCCTCTCCTCTGTCTCTGGAGAAAATGAGTTTTCCTCCACTGTGAGGCCCCTCCACACTGCCTTGGCTTGGGAGCAGCAGAGGTCTGCAGATAATACAAGAGAGGTCTGGGAACTTGCTGCCTTCTGATGGGTGAGGGACTTAGGGCAATTAAATCCCATACCTTAAAAAGAGGAAATGACTGTAATGGGATGGATAGAGTGGTGTGCTGGTGACTAGAGGGAGAAATAAAAGTGCTTGGGAAGAGATTGGCTGTTCCCATCCTGGGACCCGGCTATGGGACTGCTGACCTGTGATAGACAGTGGCGTGCCAGCCCATTGCATCCAGCCAAAGACAGGAGGGGTGACAGGGAGGATCCCCTTAGGCCCAGCCTGAGACATGCTGAAGTCAGCTGAGCAGCAGAAGGAGGCAGTTCAGTTTTAAAGGGGCACCCACTGACTGAAAAGGGCCACCAGTAAACATTTATGCTTCTAAAAAAGTGCAAAATGATACAGGGGGCTCTCCTGAAATGTCAGCATTGTCCATCCATAAACACTCTGGCTTTCCTTTCTTTCTAAGAGAGGTATTCTAGTGTTTTGTTTCTCTGGTGAAAGACAGCTTGTGAGGTAATGCTTGGCATAGTGAGTTTTCAATAAAATAAAGTTTCAGCAGGGTGGAGATAGGCACAGAGTCTGAAATGTCATTGGGAAGAGGTAGCAAGGGCAGGTAAAGAGACAGCTTTCTCTCTCAGACCCATACAGAAGGAATTACCTGGAGGAAACTTTCTCCTTTTGTGAACAAGTAGCTGGTGACATGCCACTGGCTTCTACACTGTGTAATCTGTTGGTTGCTTTCTTTTTCCATGGCCCAATATTAGCTATTTCATTAGTCATTGTTGCCCTCTGCCCACAAAAGCCAGCCCAGATAGTACATGCATTGCTTTCTGCTACTGTTAGGTATATATGTGTACCCTACCAAGCTTTACAGTGACTCAGTTACAGTGTCTAGTTGTCCTGAGGTATGGCTCTACCAAAATACTCATCCACAAGTCGGCAATGCATGGAAGACACCGTCATAGTTTGCATTGCACTAGGAGACAAATCCTTTGCCAATATTTAGAATCAAGGTGGGTTCGTGCTTAGATCACTGATGCTCTAACTTCTACAGGCAGAGGCAAGTGCCTCATTTCCCACTCAGTTACCTGCTGGTGGCTGCAGAGCTCCTTACCTCTTTTCCAGCAATATTGGCTGCTTGCTCTTTGAATTTCCCCGCCAGCTGAGCCACTGAGGGTGATGCTGACTTGTCCACCTCTGAGTTGGTCTCTGCTGGCCTGTTCTGACAAATCGGGAACAACAAGTTATGAGCAAAGGCTGGGAAAAGCAAGCAGGCCAAAGAGAAGCCTGCATATATGCTATAAAGTTCAAGAGTAAGCAGGGACTTAAAGAAGAGTTTCTCACATCTGGCAACAATCATCCCGTCTGAGAGCAAAAGATTTGGGAAGACAGAACCTAGCAGCATTTTCAAATATCCCAGATAACCAGCAATTTATGCAGAGCCTTTCAGCTCTAGCTGAAGAGCCTACACTCAGTATTTTTCACAGGAAGCTAAGTAAGTACTTCAAGCCAAATATCTGTTCTCCATCTTTTCCTCACAGTGAGCAAATGGAGCGGGCAATAAAGGACGTCCCCATACACCTTCTCAGCCCTCCCATCCCTTTTTTACTGCCCTGGTCACCGGCGCCCTTCCTTTTCCAGTGGTTCTGCTGCGAGAAGCCATTCCCTGTCCTAGCAGCAAGCCAGCATCTGCTTGGGGGTGTCCCTGTGCTGTTCTGCCTTTTTGGCAGTGAAATACTCGGGCAGATGGGGGGGAGGGAGGAAATACCAGGGCTGAGAGAAGCTTCCCCTCCCCTGGGTCGACAGCAGCCTGAGAAGAAGGAGGCTTGTTGGTGACTGGGTGGTGCGGCTTTTCCCACAGCACACAGCCCTGGTGTCATCCCACATTTACCTTGTTTCCTTTGCTATGTGTGTATCAAGCAATATAAGTAGAAAGACTTGAAATCAAAGTTGATGAAAGGAAACCTTTGTTCTCCTTCTCTAGTATCTGATGCCAGGGAAAACTGAACCAGAGGAACTGAGAACAACTAACTAACAATCCTTGTTTTATTAGAGGCAGAGACCTCAAAACAACAAACCAGGCTACGAACCATTGGTAAGGAACCTCACACCTCTGCTCCCTGTACCGCCACCACAAACACATGACCAGCACCACACTTCTCACCCCTGCACCTCAATACTCTTCTGCTTCTCAGTCAGAAAGTTTCTCCAAAGGCCATTGCTAGAGGAATACATTTCTGTTTCTCCAAAGGCTCCAGCAGAGCCCTTCCTTCTCCCTTTAGGCAGCTCTGCCTGGTAGGGACCTGCTGTCTCGTTAGCACAACAACTCCTTCAGCTTCACTGGAGGTGAAAGGCCCTCGAAACACCAATCTGGCCCACATATGGACCATTTCCTTTAGGTCACCATGCTAGAGGGGCTGTGGAAATAGCTGTGGAAACTTGAAATCAAAGAATGAATTTCTTTACACTCCTAGTTTCTAGATTAAAAGCAAATTGAGGAAGTTACATTAAGGATCATCTCATCATCTGCAGTTTGGAGCACTCTGTAGACTGAAATACCTGCTAGAGAGCAGCATGGCTAAGGCCTGTTTCCATTGTGGAAAAGGGCCTTTCCTTTTCTCAGAAAGCTGTAAATAAATGCTCCCAATAATTGCTATCTTCTTTCTCACAGGCCCACAAGCCCCAGTAGATGTCTGCCATTCCCTCTTTCCAGGATCGTGACTACATCTCCCCTGGTAAACTTTCCATACGCTTTGGACTAGCTTTCCTGCATCCAGCCACAAAAGCCATATCAAGCTGCCTCCTCTCAGTGAACTTCTAGCACCTTCCCCCATCTTTTCAGCCTTCATTAGGGTAATTACAGGCAGGGGAAGTGGCAGATAAGGGAAATGGAAGAAACGGTGAGGCAAGCAGATCAGCAGGGCAACCTGCTGCGCACAAGAAATGATGGCTGGGCTAAGTGGGGAGGGAGAGCGGTTCCCAGCTGCAGGCTGGCTCCCTGCCGTGAAGGGAGGGCAGGCTGGAAAGAGGAGAGAGTAAAGAATGAACGTGAGGAAGGCGGGAGGGATTGGGAGGCTTGGCTCAATGTACCAGCTCCTAGGATAACAGGGCATGGCAGAATGGACACCTGAACAGAGGACTTGTGGATGCTGAGGAGCTGCAGGTGCTCAGTGCCTGTGTTGGAAGGGCTGCCTCCCTCATAGTCCCTTTTTCTCCAAGAGCTTCTTTCACAGCCCTTCGCCTTTACCCAGAAAAGATACTGGACTTCCTCTTGGTCTCTTTGACCTCTTGTTTTGGGGTGGTTGCATTTTTTTCTTTACTTTTTTTTTATTATTATTATTTTTGAGTTACAGTCTGAAAACACAGTTCCCTTTCTTTGCATTTGATCAAAGCTGTGAGTCTGGAATGATTCCACGCGTTTCTTGTTTTGCTGGTAGCAGGCATTGACTGCAACATGGCTCTCGCTGGCGTGAAGCTCGCCAGCCGGGGCCCAGGAAGCAGTGAACATGCCATTCTAAGATTAGCACAAGTAGCCCACGGGTTGTGTCCTCCCGAAACTGCCAGCTGCAGACTCTCCGATTACACTTCGCGTTTTGCAACAGGAAAAGTCCTTTCTCAGATCGTTTCTGGCAATTACACTGCCATCCTCTATTCAGCTTTTTCTACAGCTTCTTTTTTTTTTACCCAAGCTGGTGTGCCGGGCTCTATGTCTTCTAGTCAAGGGAAAGCGCCATACCCAGGCACTCAGATGCAAAAATTTCCCTTCGTTGCACTGCAGGGAGAACACTGTCCCCCTGACTTCCAGGGGCTGGATTGGTAGTCTCCCTCCCACTGGGAGGAAGGTGGGGAGCCTCACTTTCTCACTCTCACCCCAGAGCATGTACCGGCCCTCAGCCTCTTCCATGACCAAAACACGTGCCTGCTCCTCTCACCCAAGGGCTCAGTGCTGTCTCCTGCCCCATGACATTAATGCAACCTCTCCCATTCCTGGTCATTTTTCCTGTCTCGGTGACATAGCCCACCACTTTTATGAATGATGAAAAGGAGCAGCTCTGCTCTTTTTTGGCAAAAAAGGTGAAATTACTCCAATGTTAATTTTGCACTCTTTGCAGCCAACTGCCAATTCTTTTCCTTTTCAGAGGAGAAGCATGGTCAGCCTGCATGGGCTAAAACCAGCAAGCTAAGGTAAAAGACTTACTCCATCAGTAATTTGGTGACTGCTACTCTGAGGTCTTTTACTGTTCCTTAAAAATAAGTGTTTAAGCATTGCATATTCTGAAAAATTTCAGGCAGAGCAGCAAAACAGGGATTGAATTATACCATCAATGTAAGCATGGCACTGTCTGCAAAAGAGGAAGTGCAACTAGCAAGTTCTCTGTCAGGGGTTTCACTTTCCTTTTCCAAATAAATTTATAAAATTGAGTAAATTTGAAAATGGTTTCCAACCCCATCTTTCTTCATCTGCTTTTAAAACTGAACCAGGTCCCTTTGGCAGCACTGGAGAAGAACAATCCCAACTTCACTGGTGATTTAATGTGCCAGAAAATGCAAGGGCTAGTAAGGCTGCCTGATGTGGGAGTAATAACGTCTCACAGAGGGGGCCCCTCAAGACAGCAATGCCATTACCTGGCTCAATGACGTTTGGCAATTCTCCTGCTAGAGCCCGTGGACCCACCATGGGCACCAGATGAGAGAACGTGCATACCAAAGGCCCACAGAAAAGAGGTAAAGAGATTGAAGAGTTTCTCTGTGCGCACTGTTTGGGTACTCACAAAGATTTTTTCTTGAAGATCATGGATTTAAGCTACAGGTGGGGAGAGTCACTGCAGACAACAAGTTTCTTATGAAATCAAAATTGTAAAGAGTCCTGCGGAAAACTGGAAAGCCAGAGGTGGCTTTGGGGATGAATTTGAATGTCCTGCTGGGACTGGTGCAAAACCGGCTCCAACAGCCCTCAGCTAGCAGTTTTGGTCATGACCCACCCCCTAGCAATTAAAAGCTATCATGACTCCAGCTGGTATCCCACCAGTTTTGTCACTGTCCATAATATGCTACTGGAAATGCTAGTCTGAAAGGGTACCAGTGGGGGTCAGAAGCAGATACTGAAGGATAAGTTCAGGTTTGGATTTGTGCACCTGGTTTGGCTGAGCAAAGGTCAGTTAGCTGCCATACAGTGGAGCGTTTTGGCTTAAGCAGCACTTAAATACCAGCTGAATAACAGCAGAGATCTGTACTGCCCTACTCTCCTTCCCTCCCTTATGAAACCTCTGACTTGTCTGCTTTTGCAGGTAGGATATTTTGGCCAGACAGAACACCTTTTATCTGAGATACAGGCGCTCCACAGCACCTTGTAAGGCTGGAGTATTCAGCAGCTATGAAATCAGTGACAGTTACACAATTTTTGGTACTGGTCCTGTGCACTATCCACCCCCGTTCTCATGCAGCTGCATCTAGACATGGTTTTGAGGCCAGTCCCTGACCTCCACATCCCTCTCTTCCTTCTAAAGAGCTTTGCAGGAATGCTTCCCTGCAGCCCATTCTCACACCAGTCCATCGTGCCGGCTGCCTTCCCATATCCTGCACTCACACAAGCTCTGCAAAACTCCCCCGTGACTCTCACAGGGTTTTTTGTTGCTGCACATACAATCTACCTCAGCAAAAGCAAATATGGCAAAAATAATGAAAAATATAGTGTGTCAGAGGCAGACAAAATAAGGCATCTGAGGCTCAGGGCTAGTGTCCTGATTACACAAACAGGATCCAGAAATAGTGACCCTCAGCACCCAGCTCTCAGCGCTGCACCACAAGAAGGCAGTTGTCAGTATGCTAGATGAAAACAAGAGAGGGTCAGTGCTTTTGGGGTGCAGTTTCATAAGGTCCTGGTTTTGGCAGAAAGACGGCTTATGTTTCCAACTGCTCATTCTCCCTTGACCTTTCCTTCCCCCCTTCCTCCCTCCCTTGCACCAGTGTGAGTTTGTGGGCCTGTGCTGTAAACTAGATCACTGAAATGATCTGGGCTAAAAATACATCCCTTAACTCTTTACAAGGTTATTTTTAACCCAGATCATTTCAGCAATTGGGTTCACAGCACAGCCCGACAAGCACTTGCACTGCCGTGGCGGGAGGGGATGGAAGGGTGGCAGGAGCAGACTGCAGCACAGGGGTGAGGACTTCCCTTTAACCGCTCCAGCCAGAGGCTGAGGAAATTGCATCCTTATGTGTCCTCAGTTCAGAAGGCTGACATGAGAGAAAAATCATATTTTTGCATGCCTTCTGGTAAAGGCTGTTCTGGTCTGTGGCACTGGTATTTCACCTTGCAATCTGTTGCCTCCCACCTGAGACGCAGCTGAGTGCAAGCTGTGAACCCAGGGAGCGCCTGCGAGCCATCGTGCGGAGCACGTTAACGGCAGCTGAGTGATTCGGAAGAAGTTTCAGTTAAGTGTCCACAAAAGCCCCACGAATACTGTGTCAGAGATCTCCAGAAGACACACTTCAAACAGCAACAGCTGCACTGGTGACTGGGGAGTGGATTTCCCTCGCTGCATGGCAGAGGCAAAGCTCTACACCTGTAGGACCTGCTCAGCTAAGGAAGGGATGGGGGACGCATCTGTGGGGAGGAAACTACTTAAGTCAAAATAAACCATCATCACACTCTGCCTGGAGGCCGGCAAGAAACTCTGGGAAGCAGTGCTGTGGTTTCCTTTGAAATTAAAACATCAACCCGTACCAAGGCACTTGATTTCAGGAGGGAACAGAGCCTCTTGCAGATCCCCTCTTTGCCTGACTCAGCCCTCTGAAGGCAAATGATGTGCTCTCTGTGCAAAGCCTTCCCAGATGTGACACCTACCCTTCTCATTTTTCAGTAAGGTAGCTGCAGGATTTGAGGAGCCAGCTGGTCATGGCCTTCTCTGCATGGGAAAGCTTATACCACGTGCAGTGGGGTAACACTCAGCTTGCACAGGGAGCAGTACAGCCTTAATCTGATAGAGGTGCCTGTTTTTCAGATCAAGCAAGGGAGAAGTGATGACAGTACTAGCTCCTCCCATACTGCCCCACCAATTTGGGGTGACCATTTCCATAAGCAAGAGGGAATCCCTTCTCCTTGCCCCATCTTGTATTCAACCGCTGAGGCCAGCTGGAGGCAAAAGGTCGCTGAATATTCACGTGGTACATCATCTAAGGTACAGTTCCTGTCTATCTGGAATATGAATTTATGCTCTCATCATGAATGCATCTCATTACCAACCAAACACACCTGCGTGTCAGACCAGTCCTACCTTTTTAAAGACCACAATAATATTCCATAATGACGCAAAACATAATAGTAATATGTCTGCATGAATTTAAGTAATAAAATCTTTCCCTCAGTTAGGACTATCTTTAGTACCGGTTCTAAAGGCAAGTGTCCAAAGAGGCTGATCCACTAAACCATCCTTTTCTACCCCTGGGTTCATTTATTGTTCAAGGAATATAACCTAAAGAAAACTGGAATGGGTCCCTGGGTGTGGGTCTTAGCCTTAAAGCAGACAATAGCATAGAACGGACAAGTTTAGGTTCACCTGGGCAAATCTGCCACTCTTTTTGTCTTGTTCAATGGCAGGAAATAGGTAACTGAATTTTCATTTTCAACCTCTTCTTACAGGCACCAGTTATTTTGGCTCTTACATTTTATAAGTGCAGATAAGATTAGATGGGCAGCTCATAAAGAACTCCTCTTTAAATGAGTTAAAAAAAGCTCAATTATAGTTTTTAATTAGGATTGGATTTGATTAGGTAACCAAGTTACCAATGGAAAAATCTCTCTAATATGTAGTTTGTAGTTTCATTCAAAGCCATCTCTCTGCATCTGCCATTTAGATGAATTCTGGTTTGCACCCTCCTGCCAACATAATCTGAACCTATTCGTTTATCTGTGTCCATGTGAATAACATCAGTGGCATCACGATCATATTGAAAGGGGAACATTGCTTGGACTGGGGAGGGAGAGGTAAGTTAGCAGGGTAGGTTTAAAACACAAAATGCCCCAAGGGAGCAAACTGAAAGGCAAGAGGGTGGGAAAATATCTGAATCACAGTGTGAGGAACTGGGCAGCAAAAATCAGGGGAGGCTGCTACCCACAATCTGGGCCTGCTCATTCTCCGCATGATCCACGGAAGTATCATCGCAGGCTGAACACAGATTGCCCGGGAAGTGGGTGGGCTCACACTCGCCTTGGCCCATTTTTTACATCCCTAGAAGGAAATCTCATTATGCTTGTTCCGAATGAAGCAACGCATCCCAAGATGTAAGCCCTGAATAAACAAACCTCTTCTTGCTACACTGACTCCTCTCCTTCCCAGCGAAGCATCCTTCTTCCCATCTCTCTCTACCCTTCTTCACAAATCATTCTCACTGGAGACCTTCCAGCTCTCTATTTCAGGAGGGATTTATGTGGTTTATTTATTCACTTGGCTTCTTATCTGGCAGTGAAGCTGCTCCTTGTCTGGTTGCGGTAAATTTTAATTATTGGCAGAAGCCCCAGCTAGAAGTGGCTGCAGCTGTGGCTTTGTGTTACCCTATAGCCAGTCCTGTCCATCGTTGTGTCAGCATAGCTGGTAGCACCCTGGGATGCAAGGCCAAGGCTCCTACCTGCATTTCCTACAATTCAGCATAGAACAGGAGTGATAATGACTGTGCTGTGCTCCACCAGAGCAAAACCTACCGTGTGAGCCATTTCTGCACCTTCCCCTGGCGGGGCTAGGGTAGCTCCGTGAACTTTGTGTACCAGAGCTTTATCGCAGTTACGTTCGCAGGAGAGGACAAGACCAGAACACCTTGCAGATCTTTCAGGTGTATCTTAAATGCTAGAAAAGAAATAATATTTTTCTACTTCTCTCTTTCTGTTGTGTTTCCTTTGATCAACCTTTACCAGAAGCTAAACACCTCCATTTCACATGCCAGATGAGAATTTTGTGAGCTGTAAGAATGGCAGCGTGCACAGAGTCTTCATCCTTTTCCTCCAAGCTGCCATTAGATGGCTGGGCAAAGAGGAATAACCTGCCTCAAACTGCTATGGGTCCCCCACTGCCAGGATGCAGGAGTGAAACACAACAGAAAGCTGAGCAAAGAAAGTAAGATTTCCATTTGAAAGATTCAAAGAGAATTCTGGGGCTGATATCAGGACACACCATCCAGCTGTGAAAGAGTATAAAGGTATGCTGAAGTGTATAATGATGATCTCAGCATGCTCTGCAAAATCCTTGCTTGTTGTTTGCCGGGACTGGCTTTTTAAAGATCGTGCAAACAGGTTTCTAGTTTGACTTGCAACAAAAGGAATTAGTGGTAAGCCTCTGTCTGTCTCACGAGAGATCGTGCACAACTGTGCAGAACCATTGCACTTCCAAGATAAAGCTTTGTCTACGTTAAGGTCAATCCTCAGCCAGTGCAGAGTGGTCTCCATGTCTGGTTGATGTCACATGCAACAGATTCAATCTTCAATCTTGCAGCTCCAGGGAAAGCAATCTGCAGCCTGTGGGAACATATTTTGAATGCTGGAGTTTGGGGTCCAGATTTCTGAACACTCTGTGAAAACAATGGGTCCTCAGATTAGGTTTGGGACCAGCCTGAGCTCCTGGGCCCCAAAGCCAGGCTTAAGACTCCTCTGGCTCAGGCACACATCTCTTCTGTACATACCTCTATGTGGCTGTAGGTTCTGGTTTCATTCAGACAAGGGAGTGCTCACTAATTGAGAGATGTCAAAAAAACCTAAAAAAATACTAGACATGGAAGTTTGGAGACAGGCAGGAGGAGGTAAGGACTCCTGATTACACATGCTTCCTTCAAGGCAGTGAGTGTTGTTAGAGCACAGTGATCTCTAGCATCTTTCTTCAGTTCTAGTCTTAATGAAAACAGGAGCTCTCACAGCAGCCATAACAAAGATTTGAATAGAACTACTGAAATGCATGTTGCAGAAACACAGATGTCAGGTGTCCTCTTAAACTCTTCTTTCTTGTAATGTTTTCAGTGGAGAGCAAGCTGCTCGCCCGAGTGTAAATCACTGCCAGCCTGTCTCTTGAAGTCTGTGAACAAGTTAGCCACAAGAACAACTCTGTGAAGTACAACATCGCTCCTCAGAGTGGTACCCGGGTCAACACTTATCCCACCAGAAATGAATGAACATAGGATGAGTGTGTGTCTGAACTCAACTGCAAGGCTATTGCATAGCTATAACAAGGGTGATGAAGAGGAAGGAGCTCTGGCTATACCACAGGGTAGAATAGTATGAGGAATGCAGACTTCAAAGGAGGGTTGCATGTTTATTTGCTTTTAGGAGAAAGGGCAGGAAAATCCTACTTTACATAAAATATGTAAAAATATGTAACATTTCCCTGTATTTGGAAGGAGTTTGCTTTAGGGCAACATTTTTCTCAAGACTTGCAGTGGTCTGGTCTTGACTTTCTCCTTCTGAGAGTTCCCTTGTGAACTGCTGCCGTCTTGGCACTCAGGGTCAAGCACTGCCCAAAGGGTAATGTGAGGATATTCCAGCTCAGCAAGGATGAGCAGCTTTCATCCAGAAGACAGCAAGCAGCTCCCAAATACAGTGCAGTAATTTCAAAACTGCAGAGACTCAGATCTGCCAAATTTAAAGGCTCACAAAAGCAAGATTCAGGAATTAGGTGGAGGTGGGAGATACCATCTAGCCAGAAACAAGTAAAGGGACAAATGCTTTTCAAAGGAAGGGTCATTGTGTTGAATTTGCCTGCTATACTGTAAATAAATGGTTCATGTACTCCCCCCCTTGCCTGCTAAAAGTAGAGGGTAAACTTCTGCTGGTTTTCCTTCTTTCGGTGGTTTGAGCTACCCGTGCCTATGCGTAAAAGGGCCTCAATAGTTAGCGCAGGAGTTGGAGTGAGGCTTTTCTCAAGAAAGCATTGCTGCCTGTTTGGATCAGAAGCTTGCTTAGGGTCCTTCTCTGGTACTTCCCTCCAAGTAAACTTGGGACTGCCTAGAGCTCCTGAACATCAAGGCAAATGGTCATCGTGAGTAAAAAACCACCCTAATCGTGCTGGGCAACAGGGACCACTGGGTGGTTGCCAAAGGTAGGTGGTGTGGTTCAAGAGTACTGCAAGTGCAGGTGCATCTCCATTGTTGCCAGCGATGCCGTGGCTGCCTCTGTCAGTAGAGCCAGCCGGTGCCGGGCGGGAGGGGACAGGCAACAGATAGCAGCCAGTGCCAGACATGCAGGCGAGGAACTGCATCCTTCACAACAGAATTATAGGAAACATCTGTAGACGTCAGGAAATTAGAAGTGGTGAATACACTATCTACTTCTGTTTCAGAGAGTGACTACAATGAAAATAAAATGAGATAATCATTATTTCAACCTCCCTTCTGAGAAGCCCCTCCCTTTGCTGTTGACGCAAAGTGGGTGCGATGCTAGTGTTACGTGGCATTGCTTTTCATGATGGATGGTCAGTACCAATGCCAGCTTTCTCCACATCTTCCAAAAGGCATCTCTTCTCAGCAGAGTAACTGCATGAAGTCTGTTTAACTTGATGAGGTGGGACTGCTGCTGCTGTCCTCCCAGCCTCCTGGGCCCAAAGTGGAGAAAACAGCCTCCTGTTTGCCTCCATAGAGTTTGTTAGTAACATGTCCTAACATCAATCATCCAGGCTGGAAAGGCCCTTATATAGGAAGGGTATTCTAGCCACTTCACACTAGTCTTTGGCTGGTGTTGTAAATTTTTGAAGCTGGATTTATGGCAAGTTGTTCTTTTCTTCGTGCCATGGTATGTAGCTCTCAGGAGTGCCTGGCCTGCGCTTGCTGAGCACTGTCTGGTGAGATTAGCAAAACCAGCAAATATCACTGTGAAAGATACAAGTGAGATCTTGAGTACCCCTTTTAGCAATGACAATATTTGGCCATTGCCCAGTGCCTACATGTTCCCAACACCGCAGGAGCCGATTCATTACAGCAGCATTACCTCAAACCTTCATGGTTAGGAGCCTCTGCTGAGAGGGCAGTGGATGGGCTTGTGCATTTTAATGCCTGTGTAGCCACTGCTGCATACCCCACAGAACTGGTCCCGAGGGAAGCCAGGGTTTTATCTGTCAGGAGAGCACTCAGATCACCAGGCAGGTGAGTGAGCTCCCCTCTGCCCCAGGGAACCTTGGATTCTTTGCTACGTGTTGGCATGGCTTTAACAGGCAGGCTGGCAAGTGCTCGCCCTAGCCTTGTCCTAAGCACCAGATTAAAAACCATGTCTTGCTATGCAGACCAAAGAGTTTGAAGCCCATACCCCCCGAGAACACAACGGAGCCCAGACCATCCGCTTCCTGAGCAAGTGTCTTATCGCATCTGCCAAAGGCCACTAAGAATGGTTTGATCAAGCACCATCGTTACCAAAAAAGGCAGCGAACTGCAGCACCTGGTCTCTGCTGGGCAGCATGCCTGTGCAGGGGCAGCACGTATGTAACTTCAGCCTGTCCCCTATGGAGACACGAGCAGCTCTTGGCTCTGCTGTGCCCTGTGCAGGATAAGGCATCTGGCTGTTCAGCCATGACTTGCTGCTCAGGGAAGGAGGTGGCAGACCTTTTAAAATGTAAGTCAATTATTTTGTGTGTATGTATAGTGTTTTGGGAGTCTTTGAGTTGATTGCAGAAACCTCCGGCAACACGTGGGTGTCACCATTTCCTTTTCTGTGAGAAGTACTTTTTGTGAGATGCCTGGTTCTGTTTGCTTGTGTTCACCGTGCTCAGAGGAGCAGAGAGGAGAGATGAGGATGCAGGGCATGGGGAACGTAACAGGCAGATGCCTAATTTCTAATGCCAGCTTGGTCTGGGCAGCAGACCACCCATGGGCAGGTCAGGCAGGGCAATCCCAGGCTTGTGCAGAAGCAGCATTCTGGGCATTGGTTGAATTTTAATGTTGAGCAGGCAGATGCCTAGTGAAGCGAAGGAATAAGCAGAGTCAGGCAATGGTTGCAAGGGGATTTTCCAGGCTGAAGATGTGGATTGCAGTGTTTCAGTTCTGCATTAGTCCTGTAGTTGACCTAGGACACAATAACTTGCCCTCAGCTACTTAAAATCCAGGACAGAATTTTAGTCCAGGGCTTCACAAGCTCCACGTTGACACTTGGTCCTCCATGGCACACTGGTTCTCCACAACACATGTGTCTGAGGATAGCTACACTGCAATGCAGAGCAGCCCAAGGAAACCCATAGTAAGGGATCTGAGCCCCACAGTCACAGAGTGTTGCCTGAATTCTCATGATGGCATCAAACTGGATGCATTCGTTTGGTGCTGTGTCACACCAAAGGGATCATCAGCCCTGTCACAGCTCTGCAGGAGCATACACCCAGACCAGCTATCTGCATTTCACCTCTGTATCCGTGAGCAGTAGCCGTCTGGATTTTGTGTGGTACAGGGTACTTTGGGCACATATTAACTGAGATGACCTGTTGCCACAAAACTTTTCCTAAGCAAGTCCTAAGGAAGTCCAGCACCCAGGAAGGACTGATTCCCACCCAGTGAACTATCTTTTTAATAGGATTTCAGTCTGGTTTCTAAAGATTTAAATAAAAAATTATAATATCCAGCATGATTATAAGGGTGTGCTAAGGACGCCTTGCTAGCGAGACAACAGATTTCACATCTCAGTCACATGCATCCCCTGTTTGTTCAGCTTACCCTTCCTGCCTGCAGCTGCAGGGCTGTACCCTAACAATTGTCTATGCACAGTAACCTGCGTAGGCTCCGCAAGCAGTCAGATGACAGTTTTCCTAGACCACTAAGTCAACAATATAAGAGGAAGGAGAAGCTCAAAGATGTTCAAAGTAGTAACAATAAAACAACTGAAATGAAATTTAGTGCCAGAAGACAGACTATTCAAGAGGAAAGGTCCAAAAGATACCTAAAGATCAAGGTGACTCCCATTGCAATGAGAAGACAGGAGGTTGGGAGGAGAGGTAGGAAGGTGAAATAAGAGGCTGTGAAGTACCAGTGAGACCTGAGGCTACGGGGCGGGGGGGGGGGGGGGGGGGGGGGGGGGGCGGGGGGCCGGGGGCCGGGGTGGGGAAGCTGTGCCACATACAGTAAGAAGAGATCGTGATTATCTCGATCACTAGGTTTTTAAGATACACAACAACATTTGCTTGCAGACAGTGAAGAGGAAAGTGTAAGAGGGCTAAGTGGAGAGGCAAAAATCTACATTGCCAACCAGGCCAGTTCCCTACAGACAGGGCTACTGGTCTGGCTGAGAGAGCACGGAAAACAGATAAGCCTCATTAAGGAGTCCAATCAATTCAAGGAGAAACGGCCTCAGCCTTTCCTGTAAAAGGGCCATGCGTATGTAATTGCCTCATTACAAGCCCGACACAGCTGCTTGCAGACAGGCCAAGCAGCCAACATGGAAATAATTTCAGGCAGCAGGAAAAGGCTTGTGGATAAAATCGGTATTTGGCTGAATGCGGTCATACCCAGCCACACAAGTGGAGAACTAATGAAAGGCACAGAGGCTGTGCCCACACAAGCAGTACGGCAGCCTTTCTCTGGAGCAGCTCCTTGCAAGAGTGGTTTTCCTGTCACCTGAAACAGCACCAACTTCAAAAACTCATCTGTGCTGGGTTCTAAGCCCAGACATACCATGCTGGGCTCTCCCTTCTGAGTCTTTGAGGTGCACTAGTGTCTCCATTCAGGACTTCGCTGTGATGAGGGCACGACACGCCTTTTTAAAGGAGGCTGAGATATTTAAGATGCTACAGCTTCAAGAAAAAAAAATAAATACAGCGAGATTCAAAAACTGATAGTTTACTATGATGTATTTCAAACCATCTAACTACTACCCAGCAGTACCCTGCACCCTGCAAACCAGAGCTGAGCCATCAGTTATCTTAAGCACTGAGATACAAAGACATGACTAGTTTAACAAAGATCTCTGCAATTACTAAGTCTGACTACACTAGAAGACTAAATTAATGTGTCCTCTCCCTGGAAACTTAGTGTCCTGCTATTCCCTTTGAGTTAATATGTCTGTTTTAAAAATACTGGCTGTATTTATCTGGAACAAACAGTTTCAAAAAATGGCTTTTCATTTTTTTGCTCATTATAATGAGCATTTGGCCTTAAAAGAACAATGCTGATGTTGTAGAGCTCTTCTCTTGCTCCAAGTGAACACCAGTGACACATCTGCAGTTTTTTTCCATCAAGTTTACAATAACTCTAAGTGTTTTGGGGGAAATACTTTTTGCTGCTAAAACACGAGTGCTGCCAGTGAGCCAGAATCCTGCAGCAGATACACTGAGCGATCCTATTACTCAAGGTTATGAAAAGTTGGATTGGGTTGCTGAAAACAAGGTCCCTTACTCTGAAATGCCCTGTCAAATACAGCCCTCAGCTCCTCTCTCAAAGGTCACGATGAAGAGGGCTAATGGGCATTAACTTGGCAGCAGGATTTCAGTGTCATCTGAGAGCCAATGCACCACTTTCCTAAATAATTGAAGATCCCCACTCTCTTTCAAGCAGCACCAATTTTCATTTCTCCAGACTTAAATTAGATGAACACCTACACAGCTTTCAACTTAGTTCAGGGAGACCTCTGGCTTTTCTGGTGTGTCAGGCAGGATATATAGTCCTGTCATTAACTCCTTCTCTCTATCTGATAGGAGCCCTCTCGCAACAAATGCTGTCTGAAAACTTGGTTGATACAACCAGACATGAGCTACTGCAGATATCTAAAATACAGATAATATCCGTAAAAGGCATGTGGGGGAAAGAAAGGGGTTATTTCTCAGAAATTATCCATTGAATAGGTAAGTTGATGAGGTTGTGTTGTTTTAGGAATCCACAAACGCTCCAGATGTGGAATAGCTCCTTCGGAGCCAAGGACTGATTTCTTCCCCTGGTAGAGTGATGCTGATGTCTTAACCTACAGCTGACAACAGCTGTTACCAAGACGGCAGTCGGGCTGGACTGGAGTGTACTGCTTTCCATGTATCTTTAGCAGCTTGTACAACCAGTATCTGGGATTTGTCCTTAAGATACTCACACTACTAGCAAATGGTTCCACGGGTGGAGGGGTGAGACGGTAGTTCTGAAGAATAGCAGTGATGGCCACCATAAGACGTAGCTGCTTTCCTCGACCATTGTTTGCACCAGCTCTTGTAGAGAGCTCCGTTCCTGGCCGGGGTTTTCCCCAGGATCCTTCTCAGTTTCCCAATGTTTCCCTCTCAGACGTCTGTTTTTCTTAATGGTCTGGGAACCGTACACAGCTTGTCAACTTTGCCCAAATTAATTGGTGCCTCTCTGTGTCTACTTCCAGGCCTTGTTCTGGGGAGCTCTTGCTGCTCTAAAAGGATGAGGGGGTGAGCTAACAGAGGAACAACTGGCAAAACCTCCCAGGCTCCCTGCCGGGAGAAGGGAAATAATGCAGTCTGTGGGGCAAGTGCATCCCATCTGATGGCAGCCCAGTCTCCTCGACTAAGGCACAGGGGAGAGAGATGGCCGGGAAGGCGGGGCATGCATGCATACTACTTGAGAGTGGGGAATAAAATGCATGAACCATGGTTATCTGATACAGGCCTCTGAGATGAACAGCTTTCCATTGGTTAAAATGTGCCTTGCAGAAAATCATTATTTTAAACCACCCGAATAATAGTGTTTCTTTAAGCGACTTGCATAGACCTGTAGCTGTAGACACGATGCGAGGCTGCACCTTGCTCTCACCTGCAGACACAGAGACGCTTGGGCAGCTGCTCTGAAGGAAATGAGCTGAGTGAATGGAACAGCCCCTGCAGTAGGAAAGGTCTCAGCCCGATGAATCACCTTTCAACTGCTATTCACTTTAGCTTGTCCCTTGCTTGCCTCACGTGGGGTGAAGAAAAAAGCCCTGCTTTTAGCAGAGGTCTGAAATAAGATGAACTTCAACAGGAGGAGGCTCAGATGCAAGATGCTTCGGGTGGGACGAGAAGAGGACTGCTCTTGGACTGACAGAATGGTTAAAGAGGATGAACTTTAAGCAGGTGCATGTGCAGTCTGCATTAATTATCTAATCTGAAGCTACTCCGAAGGTCAAATTAGAAAGTGAAGTCACTGAACTGTCAAAAAATGGACACAGAGAATGTAAGAAGCAGGGACAATTCAAAATACTTCAGTTAAATGCTTTAAGTAGACTGTGATACCTCCCCATTTAAACTCAACACTAGAGACAGTCTAGCTGTAGCAGCACAGGGATTGAACTCCTCTTCATTTATCATGTTGGGAACAGAAAATCAGAAGGGTAAATGAGCCTGCACAGAGCTCCCAACTGCTGCAGCTTTCCAGGACTCATCAGTTAGGACTGTGCTATCTTTGTAACACATTGCTATTAAATTAGGTCTACGCTGGATACAGGCTGGTCAGAGAAGGAGGTTCATATTTATCTGAGCCAGGAATTTAGTCAAAAAAGACACGCAGATATGGAGCGGAGGAAAGTGATAGTAAGCACACAGCTAGCAGCCAGCTTGAGGTGTGAATGCTAAGCTATATCCACAGAGATGTCTTTTTAGCTGGACTGTGGAGGGCTTAGCAGCTCCAGTGGCACTGAGGTTCCAGGTTGGCAAGGTTGCTTTCTCAGCAGCTGCCCTCCCTTTGGCTCCGTCCCGAGCCTGCAGTTTGAGAGACCCCTGAAAAGCAGGCCCTACACTGGGTAAACAAATCCAGGCAGCTGTAATTTGCAGTTATGTTTGAAAATGCCTGTCTGAATTTTCAGCCCAGTCTGGATCAGCTCTCACAATGCATTAGGAATTTAGTGATTTCCACAGGTAAATGACTCTGCTATATACCCTAAGAAAAACGCACGCAAGTAATTCTTGAGCTGCAGCTGAGCCTCTGACATGGATTTTTTCTGTGATCTGAGAAAGATAATTATCTCTGTTTCTGAGATAAGCTGCTTATAAAATTCTCCCAACAACTCTGTAAAGGACAAACCCAATGTTTGCAAGAGCTTTGAAGTACCCTACCTACTTCAGTGCTCTATTTCTTTTTCCTGATGGCTGACTGAAACTCTTACATGTTTTTTCTGTGGCAAGAAGGGGGACTAAGTTCCTTCAACCTCAGGCACAGTTTCTCCAGGTTAAAGCTGGGCCACCGGAACCAGGTGTACAGGAAGTGTGGACTCAGTGCCTGCACACCACTTGCTCAGCGAGTAAATTGGCACTAGGAGGCTCTGGCTAGCATGTCACTGAATTCATGGACCTTAAAATGAAAGGTGTTGAAAAGAAAAATTATATTCAACTTAGAAGAGAATGATCCAGCAATTTTTGAGTTGCAGAGCAGAGGCAGAAGAAATAAAGTATGACATTTTCATTACTTGATAGCTTTTCTTTCCCATGGGCTACAAAAAGAAAAGGCTTCCAGCTTTGGCCTTTGAGGATCTACAGACTAAACTGGTGCCTGCTACAGAGGCTCAGAGAGCTGCAATAGATGATGCAGGCTTCAGTTTGCTGGATCAGTGTGTGAAGCTGCTGCAGAGGATGGACCCTCTAAGACTGGACCTTGAGCATCACACTCCTGAGCAAAGCCCTGCAGGGCCTGGCACGGAGAGCATCACTGTTGGGTCACCCACATCAGGCACTTGAGGTCAGAACTGGAGTCGTGTGAGATGCCAGTGCCAAGGACAGGGGGCTGGGTTGGGAGTGTAGAGTCAAGGAAGGCGAGTTCTGTGCTTGGTGCATCCAAAGAGCAGGAGGAGAAGGGCCAGGAAGGAATTCATTGGTGGCTGTGGGCAAAGGCTTCTTGGGCTATAAGAGCAGGACTTAATATTACATGAGATTAGAAGTCCTCGTACAAATGGAAGAGGCAGGTTTGCATTGAGCTGGGAGATGAAAGAGACAGTGCTAAGACTATTTCCTTTCTGTATGGGCAACCTGTCTGACTTGTTACCTTTATGTCTCCTGTCAAGTCATGCTCCAGTGTACTCAGCGATCCATCCCTCTCCTTCCACTCTCTTTTCTTTACAGATACCTGCTCTCTAGGGGACCGGTGTGCGTGCCTGTACTTGTTTGCATGGGCAGCCCCTCTGCCTCTAACTGGGAATGAATACCTTGAAACTGGGAATGAAAACACTGGGTTTTCAGGGAGGGACAGTGTGGACAACTCTGTGCACTCTGTAAAGACTGAGTGGGAAACCACATTATACTGTGCACGTTTCACAAGCGAAACACACGCTTGCTGCAGGGTCCAAGGGGTGAAATTCCTAGGAAACCTGGCACACAAGCTCAAGTGTGTGTATATGAAAAGGGAGGAATAAAGTGGACCTGTTTCACCTGAACTTACATCAGGGGAACATGGCATTCAGCAGAAAGATATTTCAAGACAATTGACTTGAATAACCCACGACTGCTGTCACAGTACACAGTTTTAAAGGATAAAGAAACCAATTCTTAAAACAGGAAGAAAGAATAGAAAGAAAATTGGTTTTGTTTTGTGTTTTACACAGGCAATAAAAGAACAGTTCCCCGGCTCTTGCAGATATGAAGCCAGTTTATTTTGACTTAAGTTTCCTAGAGGCAGAAGTTTGCAGGGCTTGAACAATGTGGTGTAGCAGGAAGAAATCATAAAAGCTGTTGGGGCCTGATGCTGAATAACCCCTGGCTTCTGCTAGCAGCTCCACATGTGGAAGGACTGCAGAAACACTGTGGTCCTGCCCCGCTGGTGGCCCCATCAATACCATTGCTTGAATGCAATAGAAGATAGCTCTTGCCATTATCTTTCCAATGCTCTGTCCAGTCTATTTTTGAATCTCTCACAGGAAAAATGTTTCCACTACATTTGGTTTCCACTACACTATTACAGACCCTGCCAGACCTCACTGCTAGAAGTCCTTCCTGCTATTTGGTGAGATATACTTCTTCCCTTTAATTGGATCCCATTATTCCTAGGTGCACTGCTTTTACGATGCACTAATTCTGTTTCCTTTGTATTAAAAATTTTAGACCACTGTCCTCTGTCTCACTGCAAAGCCACACTGACTTGATTAACTCCATTCTTCTGGGTCAGCTTTCCCTTGCCTTTGCATTTTTGTGTCTTTCTCTGAACAACAAGTCGTTGGTCTACATCGTTTAGATAGCAAGGCTTTCCAAATAGCATGTGTTAATTCTCTGTGCTTGAAAAGCTGTGATCTATGTGAGCAATATATTTCTTGCCTTAAGAAGCAGCACGTAGCTTGGTTCAGTGATAGAGCATGAGGGAAAGGTATTATATTTTGTGAAGTACTTCAAGATGCTCAGAAAAGCACCACTGTGTGCCATAGCTACCATCCTGTACAAAGGCACAAATTGAGCTGCAGTCTGATCATGCTGAGAGCATGCATTTGAGAAGCCCAGGATGAACAGTGGCTTTGTTGAAGCTGGCAGCGGTAAATCAATATCCTTTGCAGACTGGCCACTAGTCATTCACACTGACCAAAACACTGTGTGCATCTCGTTACAAAGGGTAAACAGGTTTATTTGCATAAGGATACTTGTATGCAAAACCAAGCTTACCGCCTTGCTGCCTGTTGCATGGGTTTTGAGCTCTTTTAAAATATGATGCTGAAGAACAAAAGAAGAAAGGCATGCATCTATACCAGCTGCCAATCTAGCAGGTGAGGTCTGGGTCTTTGTTTTTAGCAAGTGATGTGCTCATATCTGACAAGAATTTGGCCTGATGTCTTTTTTCCTTTCTAACAGGTGAAAACTTCATTTGGCACTAGTGGGCCTCGTCCTTGTCAGTACATTACTGGGACCCATGTACTGGCGATAAGATATCGTGAAGATATGCCTCAGAGTTAATGTTAATGTAGAAGCGTTTCTGGCATGAGACTCATAGCTGGATATGCTGTGGCTTGGACGAAGTGAGACTTAAATCCGTGCCTACATGAGACTCCAAAAGAATGAAGTACCCCCTGCCTCTGACAATAACTAGGTGTGAAGCAACTGTGCAGTGAGTGTGTAATAATAACTTCTCCATACACAACAGATCTGTCTCTAGACCAAATTCATCCTTATGCATGCCGTGTTACAAACTGCTAAAGGCATATAATTGTCTGTAAGTCACCAAGACAAACTGTATCTCTGCAGTATTACAACACCTACAGGCAGCAAGAAGGCTTCACCAGTAAAACAGACAAGTCCTCCAAACAGGTTCTCTTACTGCTGGGTACAGTTGCCATCTCAGATCCCAAGCTCAGGCTGTAGAGTTGGTGTTTTAGGAAAAAAAGCATCCACTTCTCTGCAACTGTCAACCAACCACTTGGAAACAGAGAGGAAAACCACCCCTAGTTTGTATGGGCTTGGTCGTTTCCATGACGAAAACCAGCAGAATTTCCTAGCAGCACCTATTGAAAAAGCGATGCTGATGTTTTCCCCTGTTCTTCAGATAAGCAGAACCTGGGAATGTATGAGAGAAGGTGTGCATAATATGCTGCTCACCAGTAACACGTCCTGCCAATTAGACTGTGGAATACAGGAAAGGAAGCTTTTCCAAAACACTATCATCCTGACCCAGGATACTCAGATGCTCAAAGGCTAAAATGGGGAGTGAGGCGGAGGAGGGGCTCAGAAGAATCATCCCTTCTCCAGCGGCACAGGCAAAGGTTTAATTCTGCAAACCATTTACTCGGGGGTGTCCGCTAGGTACAAGTAAGGGGCACAGCACTGCCCATGGCGTTTGTGTTTGTTCCTTTCTGTCCTTCAAGGGGGAGGCCTCATCCAGTCACTGGGACATAGAAGTCTGGCAAAACTGATCCTTTCCGGGATCCTCTCTGCAGACATGCTATTTACTATCAGGTTGGTCCTAAATATGCCCAGACCTGAGGGGTAAAATGGGGTCATACAGTACCTCTCCTAGTGTATTTAAATATTCTTCTCTTTATCTACACAGACACTGTGCGTGAATGTGTAATTTTGATGAGTTTGGGAGGAAACATTGAAAACAAGTGTATTTGAGGTTAAAATGTTCTGTTAAGCAAAAAGAAAAAAGTAAAAAGAAGAGTGGAAAAGGAATGTTTCAACTTTTGGAATGAAAGCCAAGCACCAGAGCTTCCTGAGAAAGGGAAATTGTTTCCTGGCAGAGCTAGCTGTGGCGTAATGCCTCTACTTAATCTTGGCTCCACAGCTGCAAGGGTGGGCAGAAACCTGGCACAGCCCAGCTCACCTCTGTGTGGCTTACTGTCCTGCTGCTCTGAGGACCATAAAGATTACCAATTTCAGGCCTCTCGGCTGCACTGCACCGAGTACCCTTTCCTCCGTCCCCTCCACTTCAGTCCTCTTGGGTGACAGGTCATATATCCTTAGTGCAATTTTCCTAGGGACAGGGTAAGTGCCTGTGCTGAAAGAAAGCTGCCCTGTAGTTTGGGCAAGGGCACCATTCCCCATGCTCCGGGAAGGATGCAGCAGTCGGGATACTAGACCTGGAAATGCGCTCAGTCGCGATGTCTGGCTGACCATAGCACAAAGGAAACAACGGCTTCTGACCCTCTGTTGAGGGAGGGGATGCATTTGAGCCCCAGGAGGTTTCTGTAGGCTCCCAGTGAGACAGGGAACAGAGGACTCAGAAGAATTTTCTCCACGCTGCTCTGCTGCTCGCTAGAGGAGTGGGGCAGGACCCAGGGCCTCTTTGTGGTATCCTAACCTGACACAGGAGGGAGCTTTACTGGAAAGAGCAGTGGTGCCATCACTCCCCAGATGTCCCAGATGAGGACATTGCAGTGTAGGGAGAGCACAGGGCCTGGGGCTGGAGCTGTGTCCAGTCGGTTGCCCAGAAGGGAAGTAGCAAAGTGAGCAGAGAACTGCTCTCAGCCCTGGAAAAGCTTTCCCTCTGCTGAGCCAGTGTAGCAGCAGGCAAAATGAAGATCTAGCAGGAGCTAGTTGCAGAAAAGAGACATGGGTATGGAGATGTCACAGAAAGAAATGAAATCTGTTGGTAGGCACAAAGAAGAGGGGAGCCTTCCCCAAAAACACCTGGTTGCTGCACCTTCGCAGCTTAGGGAACCCATTGCACCACGGGGAGCCGCCAAACTGAAACTCAGTCTTGGATTGCTTCCCCTTGCTGGGTGAGCAAAGTTCAAATGTCTCCATGCTCCCAAGCTCCTACAGAGAGGCTGGGATGAGGAATGCCATGACTGCTGTTGAATATGGGCTGCAGAAAGCCACAAGCACTTTCGGTGGATGCCTTAACTCACAACATCTGCACAAGGTTCAGTACAGCTGTGGGAATTAGACAGCTTGGACCAAATCTGAAGATGTAAATTAACAAACCGACACAATAATTTCCGATACTTTTTGCACCGTGAGTGCAAAGAAGGTTTAGTGGCTGCTTTTTTACAAGTGGCTTAGCTTTCAACAGTGACAGCTTTACACATTTTTAATATGAACTCCTCATGTTAACAGTCTGTGATATAAGCTTCATGATTTCAAATTCTTTTCATCAGTTGTAACACTGGAAAGAAAACTGATTCTCAAATCTATCTTGCATCAAGAAGCTGGGTCTTCACAAAAAAAACCCTGAAGATCAGCAGACTCACAAAATTACATGAACTGCAAGAACGGGGTTTTGCTGCCGTTTTCTTCTTCTTCGGGATCTTAAATGGTTACCATTACTGCTTTCCAGATGGCACGTTCCTGACAGCAGAATGGCTAAGACTGTAGGTACTAGCTCCTAAGGAGCAGCAAAACTATGCTAACCACTCTGAGAAAGCCATCCCAACTATCTTGCTTCTGTGGGTTTTTCAAAAATAGGGTCTTCCTGCCAAAGATGTTACAGAAATCAGCTGGTGAGGTCAGCCCTCTGCCCTGTCTTCCCTAATGCTGGTAATCCTCATGTGTCCCACTGGAGCAAAGAGCTTGCCAGTTATGCCAGCAGGAAAGCACAGAGCAGCTCTGCCCACCACTGATGAAGCAAATGGGGAAATGACAGAACTTCTTGTTCCTGTTGCACAGGGCAATTAAATCTGTTTTTTAAAACAAAAGACTGTAGTGAGTCTCTGGGTCCTGCTCACACTGCCTGTGAAAAGCTCTCGGGAAGAAACAGACCAGTAAATTGGTGGGTGGGAACTCAAGTCTTTGCTCTTAGCTCTATTTTGGTCTAAGATCTTCTTACCTTTGGGACATTAACCACCTTTTTGGTGGGTTGGGGCAGGAAGGGAAGACCAAGTGCACTACTTTAAAAATGTCTTGGGAGTCAAGATGTTTTAAAAATAAGAATAGATGCAGCAATCTACAGATGATCAGAAAACAAAGTAACATGGGGAATGAGTGGGAAACAGAGGTAAAGGAACAGAATCAAGAGCCAGGAAGTCTTAGGTTAAATAATTCAGGGATGCTTCCTGACCATCAGACCTGCTATATGTATCACACGTGTCTCCCAGAAGGAAACGGCAGGTCTGTCCCTTTCTACTCTGAAACAACGCTGTGGCAGACAACAGAAAACACCCGAGAAGTGCAGTCCTCTGTGTGTGGAGAGGAGAGGGGGTGGGGGAGAGTGTCCTCAGTATGACAAAATATCTGCTTCAGCCCTCCTTTAGTCTTTGCTCCATATGTGGCTTCCTGTGCACTGCAGTGAAATTAAGAGCTCAACTCCCTTTCCCCTTTGAGACATCACAGGATACTATATAGCGAAAAAGAATAAAATCAGCATTAACAGTTACTGATCCAGGCTCTGTCAAATCTAAAAACCTTTATAAAGCTATCTATTTGTCATGCCACGTGTGGTCTGTGCTGAGTTGGTTTGATCCCTGCTTGGTCCTTCTCCACACCAAAATCTGTTTAAATAGTCTGCTGAGGACATTTCTTGTGATGAACATGCCTGATCTTTACCCTCGCCTGTAGGGCAGGCCAGCACAGATAACAGGGACTGCGGTGTTAGCACCTGGGCATTATCAGAACTGCCCAGCCGAGCTATGCGCTGGAAATCTTCAAAGAAAAATTGTAGTGGTGCCTCAAGCACACTGTTCCCTGGCTTTGTTGCGTGTCCCCTGCTGTTGGGGCTGCACCGACACAGAAAAAGCTTCTCTGGGAAGATAATATAAAGTGTTTATTAAGGTCTGTGTTTAGCTGAGAGAAATACCAAAACTCCTCTTTCGTCATTTGAGGTTTTGCCAATGTTGTAACCGCCTTTCTATCTCCCATGCCCCTCCTAAAAATAAATATTTTTTTTCCTCTGCCACTTAAAAAAACTGTTTGAAAAGCTAGTGAATCCGGTCTGACATGAGGGAAGCAAGCACCATCGCTCCCATTTCATATGAATGGGAAAAGACACAAGGGGAGGTGAACTGCCTTGCCCAAGAGGGTGCTACACAGAAGAAGACTTGGACTTGAACGCCAGGGAAGCCTGACTCCTGCTTCTACACCCCTGTCCACCGGCCGTGTGCCCACCCAGAGACAAGAATTCTGACTCTCCTGAAGCACAGGACACAGAGAATGGAGAAAGGCGCAGGAAACCCTCCCGGGATGTGCTAGCCGTTTACCTCGCTGAAGCAATGGTTCTTGGGTCCTCTTTCCTGAACCCAAACACTTTATCAATAATGAAAGTGAGACTGCACGGTCCACGTGGAACGGGGGACACATTGCTTGGGGTCCAAATCACAGCTGCTGCTGCACGGGCTGGGTAGGGATCAACCCCAAGGAGCCCGCTAATCCTCAATGGTTAGTTCACTTCTCCTTAAGTCCCCATTTTTACTCAATTTTTAAAACCTCCTTTCAAAATGATACCTTTTAAAATGTAACTCCCTTTCCCACCTCAGAGACTAAAAAAGTGAAATGGCAGTCCTTCCTCATATCCCTTTCACAGATGTAATTTCTCCCCGTACCATCCCCTTACTTTCCAAATCTGGACTAAAACCCGCAAAATATTCTGAGGTGCATGGCAGGGGCTGTGGTGGGGGGAAAAAGACATTTATCTGAACCTCAGCGAAGAGATATTTTGGGCTGCTTTTAGTGAGAAATTGCTTTGCAAGGTGGAGTTAATGCAGATTGAGGAGCCAGTCACAAGCCAGTGGAAATAAAAGTTTTCTTTACCTCCATGTCCTGAAAGCGAGAGGTGTCCTCGGGGCAATCTTTCTTCCCCACCCCTTTCCCTCTTATCTGTGGGAAAACTTCAGCCGAGCCAGAGCAAAATCGCGCCGCTGTGGAGGGTATGTAATATCCAAGCTCCTGCTCAGCTTGAAAACTGACAGAGCCCAGCGAGTGGCCCTGCACTACGAACAAGGAAGAAGGGCGGGTGGGTGAGAGGAAGGGAGGGAGGGGAGAGGGGGGGAGGCAAGGCAATCAGGGTTTAAATTTAGACATGAATCTAAACAGATACTGTCCTTCCCGGAGTGCTGGGCTCATGAGACAACAAGCAGCAAACTCTGCTGCTGTGCCCAAACTTGGGGACACCATATGTGCATTTTGTCCCTTCCTTTCTTTCTCCCCTTTGTATTTTCTATCACCTTATCTTTATTTTTTTCCTCCCCTGCCCCATTTTGCCTCTATTTCTCTCCGTTGCTTGCAGTTGCTCCCCTGGTGTCTCTGCCTGGATCTCTCCCCTGTCCACTCTTCCCTCTCCAAGTCTGCAGGGTCTCTTCCTTGATGTTTATTTGTGAGGAGGATCTTCTTTCCTCTAACTGCTGCTTTCCTTCTCTCTTCCTTCACACTTTTATGTAATTTCAATCAGCAGCAGACTGTCTTTAGTGGTTAGAGAGGCAGAAGAGGAGCAGAGAGCAGGTGATTGTTGTGTTTGAACAGAATTTAAGGCTTTGGTGTCCTGGCGCACAGCGGGGACTCCCCGGGATGGCTATAATATCAGCAGCACTACCGTGCTGCTGGGTGATTCCCCAATGAGAGATGAGGGCTCCACCGCGAAGGGCGCTGCACAAATGGGCACAAGCAGGGGGACCCCATGCAAGGTGTCACTGGTTAGCTGTAAAGCAGACTAGCACCTTCCGCCCTGAACTCACGTCTCACTACCAGGTCAGAAGTTGCAGGATGCTCTTCTCTCCCTTCACAGGGAATGAGAGACTTGTGCACTGGAAGGAAGAAGCTTCCGTGGTGGTAGAAAAATTCAGATGGGAAAAAATAAGCCTCAGGAATGTTTTGCTACAGTTTCCCTTTCCATTCAAATCGCAGTGTTGTAAACTAGACATCTCGTTTTAGCAACAGTTTGCATATGCTCCTTCTCAAGAATTTCAGTCCCCACCTCTTGAGAGCAGGGTGGTGCAGAGGAATTTGGAAACACTCCCTTTGTCTTCTGCTGGCTCCCCTGCCTTGCATGCAGCTGCAAAGTGACACAATGTCATGCCGTCATTTTGGGATGATACCCCGGGGCAGAAGAGGGTTAAAGCATCTTTTCTGAAAGGGATGCATACTTTTCCTTTGCAGTGTTGTGTCACAAGTCCCTGCTGGCTATGGAGGAAAATACTCCAGAATGGATCACAATATCCAGATTAATGTTACCAGTAAATCGTCTCAACATAGTTGTTCTTACAGTATAGTTAACTGTTGCTGTACTGCATGCTGGAGGGCTCCTGTGGTTCTTTAGAAAGGGTAGGAATTAGCAGATTTAAATCATGATCTCATTATCTCCCAAGTTCAATGGCTACTCAGTCCTTAGCCAAAAGAATGATACGCTGAGTTGCTGCAATCTGGAGATTGGGCAAGAGGACTAATTAATCTTCTGTTGCTGAAACACTGGATTAGTTGAAGCCCCTCTACTGCAAGCAACCAGAAGATGCTGCAACTAGAAACAGAAGAAAATAGATTAAGAATCTAAAAGAAATTCCTTCTTGATTGGAAATTTTATTAATTTCTTAAAGTCCTGACAGTGGTACGTTGGGAGAGGGGCTAGGAACTGAACTGATGAGGAGCAGGGTGAGGCGGGGAGGGCAGGGTGCTTTGGCTGCCCAAGCTTTGCCTACTGTCAGGCCAGGAGGAGGACTTCATGCTCGGGGATTTCACTGTGGGCATTGGTCACAAGCATCGCTTTCAAATTGTCTGCCATATAACAGACCATCAAAATCACATACCTCCCGTGGTTGCTTCATGCCACTCAGGGTCGATTTCAATATTTTCTTTCTGCTTTCAAGGGTTGTACTCTGCGGAGGAAACTGTTTGCTTAGGTCTACAGAAAAGGAAACTGCTAGGCAGAGATGGTATCACTTTACCCATACTAATAAAGCACCGCAATTCTTCACTCTATTTATTTCTGCTCCCAAGTATCTTGCCACAAGGCAAATTGATTCTGCCAGCAGGATTCCCAAATGCCATTGCTCTGAGCATGGTACACAGTACTCAGTTTATTAATGCTAAATCTTTCTTCCTGAAGGAGCAAGGAGAGAACACACAGAAACACAGTGTATGTTTTTCTCCAGACAGGAAGACACAAGGTGTGGATTTGCTCTAGACTTTCTTGTTTCCGGAGTGAAAGACACTAGAAAATCTCCTTTAACTGCAAGGACCTTGTAACAAACATTATTAAGGGAGGTTATACTGGGGAACTGGGTGTTTTACATGATGTGTACGTGCAAGTATGAATGTGAGATATTTTAGAGTATGACTCTCTGTGTGTATCTCTGTTTACAGACGTTCTGGGATATAGCAGCGTCTATGAGACTAACTTGTTCGTATATACAAAAAAAAGTTTCTACATCCGTTCTGCTCAGGAAGAAAAAAATGCAGTTATCACAAGTGCCCTTAAAACAGACTCCAGGGGGGAAATTTCATTTGAGTGAGAAAACGCTGCAATTGTGGACCTCTGGATTTTGCAGCTTCCCAGCTGCTTCTTTTCAAGACATGTGAAGCCAAAACAGCAAGTTCGCTTCAGGCCAAATGACTGGTGCTCCTGCTAAGGGCAGCATGTGGGGGAGAGGTGCAAGGAAATCCTTCATCCTGGCATGTCTGTAAAAGAGGTAGCATAACTAGTTCTGCCATGCTCAGAAACACCATGTGTAATATTTGCTGGCCTCTTGCATTTTGGCTACGAGGAATGGGCAATGGGGCCTTGATAAGTGCTAGGTCAGCAGAAAGGAGAAGCACGGACACAGCAATTCTCTGTTCAGAGACCACTCAGGAAAGAAAACTTTTGGGGGCATCTGAAACTTTGACTCAGATATTTGTGCCCACAGCACTATCTCGTTCGGGTGTGTCTGTGTGGGCGCTGAATCTGGGAAGGTATATTTGCGGATGAGTGGTGGGTGAGCAAAGGGTGGAGGGAGCTGTGGGTCCCTGCAAGACAGATTGAATCCCTCTACTTGGTTAAAGCATTTGTTGAGGGTTTAGTGGAGCTCGCCTGTCAATGCCAGTATCTGAGATTGTTCTGTTCACCTACCTGTCTGGATTTGGCTGCTGCTATCCACATCATTTTCCACAATTCATGCTGTTAACAGCAGCTGTTACCATGTTGGGCTTTTGACCCCCTGAAAATGGGGTCTCAACCCTTCCTGTTCCCACTCAAGCAACTCAGTTCTCAACTGAAAAAAAGGGGGATAAGGTAACTACAGAAAAAAAGCACTTGCGTTTCAAAGATCAATCAACTCTAAAAGCCAACATCCTGTTTTGGGTTGGGTTTACACAGCAGCTCCTCTGACAATGGCAAGCTGACAGGAAGCGAACGTGAACAGTGTTTTCTATGGGAAACTCGCTTTTTGAACCCACCATTCTGCTAGCTGTGTTCTGAAGCATCTGCTCCCATCGACCCTGCCCTCGCCCCTCAGTATTAAACTAACACTGCAGATGCTAAGCCTCACCCGCCTCTTCAGGGAGTTAGCAGCAGAAAATGAAGTCAGCTGGAACGCTTTGTACCATCGACATTTTTTTTGCTCTAATTCTGCAGCTGCAGCAAAGCACATCTGAGAGCACACACGCACGCACGTGCTCACAAGCGTGCGCGTACACATGGACTGGTGTGCCAGGCACTGTGCACCCCTGGGAATTGATGTCAATGGGAAAGCCCCGTCGCCAAAGATGTTTGAATTAAATGAAAGGCCACAGTTACAAGTGATTCTCGCTAAGCTGTATTGGACAGGGAGTACAAGACTTTGTGTGTTGCCCAGTGGCCACGTAACAAAAGTAGGTGATAAAGACTAACTGAAAGGTTGAATCATTTCACGTGTTCCTGACTGTCAGCCTGAGCCCGAGTGCTAACATCGTGGTTCAGATTAATCAGGCTTCTTAACTTCCAGGCTCTGGGCAAAAGCCTGTTCCTAAGCAGAGTAAAGTTAGGAAAATGCTGTACGGTGTTAGGGACCGCTTCACCTGTGACGCTCTGCCTGAGTGGCTCTGCTCTTCGTAACAAGATCACACTGAGGTAGACCACCCTCATTCATACCAGGCAACCTGGGGCTGGTGGGTGGTGTACAGGTAGCTAGTGTCATCTCTTGCAGCACTTTAATTTCTTTGGAGAGCTCTGCTGATCCACCTGACTTCAGAGAGCAAACTGAGCTGGGATACTAAGAGGCATGGCTGCATCCCAGTGTTTTAATACAGTGATGGGACAAATATTCTCAGCGTCAGCCATTGCCAGTCTATTTCTAGACTGAGCAATTCCTCTACCAGTTCCTAGTTTTAATACACAACAAGGCTTAATATAAACACACAAAAAGTTACAATCAGAACATGGTGCTGACACAATCCCTGGTATCCGTGCTCGATACAACCATGTTTTTGCTAACGTTGCTCTTAGGCCAGTTCCACTGCCCATCTCTCAACATCCTAGAAAGCGGTGTCAGAGCTGGCCCTCGCAACAGCTTCCTCCGCATGCAGCCCAGCCTCCGACTGAACCACAGGGTTTTCTGACTGAAAACTGAACAACATTCCTGGTCCCTGACAGGTTTTGCACAGAGGAAGCTTGCATTGCCACTGCCTGTGTGGTGGCTGCTAGAAAGGCAAAAAGATTTTTAGCTGAATGCCAGGCTAGCGCGATATCCATTTTACCTATCCTTTGAAAAATACACAGATGAAAGGGGTAGAAGCTAAATTCCCAAGGAGGTTAATTGGGGAACTTTGAGGACGAGAACAAATAAATGCATTATGTGCAATCACGCAACACCTTTTTGTGTTCAGCAAATGTGTGCCATTTCGTAATAGTAGTAGCACTGCATTGTTCGGCAGGACTGATATCTCCTCAGGAGGATACCTAACCAACATTTTTAGAAGCAATTTGAATGGTGGGTCTCATGTGGCACCGAGCGTTGGCACTTCAAAGCACTGAGTACTTCAGCTTTTGCCAGAGCTGACTCACAGGTCAGTCGCTTCTGTCAAACGCAGCTGGCAAGTGACTTTAATCACTCTGGGGCTCTGGCTGTCATTTGGATGCGGAAAGCTGGCCTGGCCCTGGCTCGGAAATCAAGCACTACACACAGCGAGACTGCACAGCCCACAAGTGTTATCTGGACAAAGAAAGGTTTCTGTTCATGGACAGACTGCATGATCTAGACAGGAAGCCTGGCCCAGCACGTAGCTAGGCTGTGTTACTGAAGAGAAACCTTGCCTAGCCTGTCCAACAACCATGCTGTCTAAAGAGAGAGCTGGCTCAGGGCAAAACCAGCTATGAAGAGGGCAGGCAGAGCATGAAGAGGGCAGGCAGACCATGATGATACGCTAGCCAGGAAGGAGACCTTGCCCACTTTCTGGCTAAAATACACCTTTTCCGGAGACACAGCCCCCCCCCCCCCCCCCCCCCCCCCCCCCCGATTCAGCCTGCGGCCCATTGTGTGTAAACCACACTGAAATTAAGATTGTTCCACGAACTGGCCAGCCCCTGGAGGGAGTAAACTGGCTCCATCTATGGTGAGTTATTACTGTCTGTTTACCGTTTTTGTGATGTAAATAAGAACGAGTTGAAAAGGAGAACTAGTGGCTAGCAATACTTTCTTGACCTTGTTACGCAAGGATGCTGGGAGCCCCTAGACATATTGCACCACAGCAGAGAGAATCCTTCTCCTTTCTCTAGACCTAGCTGAGGAAGAGAGAGAGCCTGGAGACTGACTTCAGATAACACTGATACACAGATAACAACTTCAGAGCAAGCTGAAGGAGTTAAAGACCTTATCCCTCACCCTACATGTTCACCCGATGCTACCCACCCATCCAAGAAAGAGGGGACCACAACAAGCCCCCTTTGATCAGTCTATATGCTGGTGTGCACTGCTCACTGCAGAGAGCACTCAGCCTAGTAAGTCCTGTTCTCCGTAGCGGAGAGCCAATGCTATTTGCTTCCATAAATCCTGTTGAGCGCCAAATTCCCACCAGATTCATCAGCCCAAATCCTGCAGGCAGGCTGGGGTTGGGCAGCAGCACCCCTTGGCGGCTGCAGACTGGGACAGCTGTGGACGTGCCGCAAGGCTGAAGGGGCAGGGGGAGGCGAGGAAAACTTGGCAGACTTTGTTTGGACGGATCATTTTCTCTTGGCCCCTGTGATCCCATTGTACAATCCCAGTGGTGGCAGGGGGAGTGAGTGCGGGGTGACCTTCCACGGTCTATGCGAGGCTCACTTGGACCCTCCTGCCACAGGGGCTGTGCGGCTCCAGTAAACACGCACCCTTCCTGGCGAAGGAGGTAGGGCCAGGTTCAGCAAATACATACATCTAAATTTCAGAACACAAAAGCTTTCCCCCTTTCTGCATTTTCTTTTTCTGAAACAAAATAAAAGAAAAAAATAATTGCCAGCTCTGCTTCCCACATTCCCTTTATCTTCTTTCCTTTCTATCCTTTTTTTCTGCCCTGTGGCTCATGTTGTTACTTCCACATACTCTCCAAGACATCCCTCTTTCCTGTGCTGACCCCACCAGCCACCTCCTGTCTGCTCCCTGTCACACTCTCCTGCTCCCCAGTAAAATCATTCACACGCTCATCCCCCCCACCTCCCTCTACCACTTGTCCCTTTGACTGCAGCAAGTAAATACTGACCTCCCCCAAGGTTATCAGAGGGCAGGGCTGCTTGCAAACAGAGAGAAGCGAGCAGTTTCTGTGTATGCGTGCACATGCTGGTGGGGAGAGAAAAGGGGAAGCTATAATGTCACTGTCTGTTTTAGCTAGAAAAATCTCTAACAAAAAGAGTTTGTTGCAGTTTGTCTTCCTCATCCCCTTCTCTTCCCCAAGCCATTTCCTCTAGACCATTTTCATCCCTTTCTTCCATACTCTTTTCACTCCTGCAGGACGGCTGCTGCCTTTTCCCTTCAACACATTCCACTCCTGCCCCTCATCTAAATATATTGTATAATCCTACATACACAAAGACAACCTTTCACGCAGTCTTTTCTCCCGCACCTCACTTCTTTTCTTGCCACTTTTCTCCTTAGCACTCTGCCCTGAAATATCACTTGTCCTGTATCACAAACAAGGCTGCTTCTATTGCCTTAGTTGCTGGAGCAGTTGCTACTCACAAGCTCAGGTACCTACCCGAACTGAGCGGCTGTACATCAGGGATTCAGAAAAGCTTTTTTTTTTTTTTTTTTTTGCTTTTTATTTACATCAAAACACAGGTTTCTCCTGAGCACCGCCAGGAGAGGGCAGCAGCGGAAGGCTCCGTGTGTCTGTGCCTCGGAGGAAAAGCCAGGCTCTCTGCCCACGCTCTGCAGGCAGGGGGAAAATTGTTTTGTGCTGCCTGTACAGAACAGGACAGTACATAAATGGTAGGGAATGGATGTGTGGTGTGTTTTCCATCCTGAATTCAGCCCAACAAAATGATTCATCTGGCCTGCTATAAGCTATGGGTGCTGTGGGGCACCTGGGGGTAGATGGTAGTCACACAAAGTTAATTTGGGTTTCTCTGTGCTACATTGCTACATACGTAGTGTGGATATACTTGGAGAGATTGAAGTGGAAAAATGGAAATCTCCCATCTTTTAGGAGAAGTTGAATCAAGCCTCAGTATGATCCCAGTTAAAAAAAAAATTCTTTATATAAAGATTTATAAGGTGACCGAGCACAAGGTGATGGATAAAATGAGGTGTACCTCAGTATTCATTCCTGTAAGCAATGCACTGAAGGCCAGGAGGTTGTTGAACTAGACAAACCAAGTCTTGTAGAAGAGATGGTTTTGGCATTCGTCCTGCAGTTTGCAAGTGGTGAGACTTGAGCTACGCCTAGTGGCAAATGATCCCATGAGCTTTACAGGCCAAAAGAGTTTCAGAGAGACCCTGCTTGTTGTAATCGAATGATAAGGTTTGCCTCAAGGAAGGTGGGACACAAAACACTTGTCGTGACACGCCTTTGAGATTGATTTAGCGGCCGCCAGGGACAGCGGGTCTGACAGTGCCACGGCCACCCTGTGGCTCTGACTGACTTCCCCGGCCAGGCCAGCCCGGGGCCGGCTGCTGAGCACCGTGCCGACGCCATGACCCACGCCACCTCCCTCGGACCTCGCAAAACGGATCGGCTCCGAGCGAGCGGGTGCCAGAGGGTGGGCAGAGCCATTCTGCCGGGCTGGCTCTGCTCCGGCTGCCCGTGGGCCGCCTCGCACCACCCGCCCACGGTGCGCCGGCACCCGCTAGAGACGCCCCCCCCCCCCCCCCCCGCCTCAGCGCCCGCCGCAGCCCAACAGCCCGCCCGCGCCTGCGCGCGCCCCTACCCTCGCCTCACCGGCGGGGGCCAGCCGTTCCCGCCACCCGGCCGCCAAACGCGATTGGCGGAGAGTTCTGAAGAGGGGCCTTTCATTGGCTGCTAGACTACCGGTGACTCCGCCCCGTTGCCCTCCCCTCCCGGCGTCGAGGCAGAGCTGACAGAGATGTTTACAACCCATCGACGACAGCTGTGGGGATTTTCCCCGCCTCCCTGCAGCCCTCATTGGCTGAGGAGAGCGGACAAGCTAATTTCTCACTCGCCAAGTTGTCCCCGGCGTGCCCTCATTGGTGAGAGTGGGCGGGTAGGGTCGCTCCGATTGGCGGAGAGCAGCGAGGCCTGCCCCTCCCTTCCCCTCCCCTCCCCGCGCGGGGCAGGGAGGGCTGGCCGTGGTTGTCGTCGCTCCGGTTGTTGCCGGAGGTGTTGTGCGCGATGGCCGGGATGTCGCCGCTGCTGTTGGTGGTGGCGGTTGTGGCGGCGGCCGGCGGGGCCATCCCGCCGCCGGAGGATGCGGCGCGCATGGCGCGGTTCGTGCTGCACAACTGCGACTGGGGGGCGCTGGCCACGCTCTCGGCGCAGGAGGGGCTGCGCGGGCGCCCCTTCGCCAACATCTTCTCCCTCAGCGACGGGCCCCCCGGGCCCCTCGGCGGCAGCGGCGTCCCCTACCTTTACCTGACCGACATGGAGATCTCCGTGCAGGACCTGGAGGTGAGCGGGAGCTTCGTTGGTCCGAGTCAGGGTTCACAGCGGTCGGGGTGTTCTGAAGGCAACGTGGCGGTGCCGGCTGCCTGTTCCCTGGATGTCACCTCACGTGGTGAGCCCTGGCGACAAGGTGGCGGCCCCTGAACACCCGAACGTGAGGCGGTGCGGTCTGTGCCGAGGCTCAGTCGTCCTCCTGAGAAGTTCCTGCTGATGATCCTGAAGATCCTGCTGCTCTGAAAAACTGGGAAGCGGCGCTCTGGTAGAGGAAGTGGCTGAAGCTTGCAGAAGCACAGAGTAACAAAATGAGGGCCCACGGAATATTTAAACGGGGAGAACGTCACAAAAAAGTATCAAAAGGACGGGTAGTCGGTAGTGTGGGACTTGAGCAAAGAGGGCTGCTACGCAGGCTGCCGAAGGAATAGTAATCAAATCTCTGGATCTTGCCATAAAGGCAAGCGCACAAAGGAAGGCAGCAGGCTGGCGTGCTGAGGCTCTGAGTGTCTGTAACTGGCCTGGTCTCGGCTCTTTGCCTGGCTGTGGTCAAGAGAGAGTTGGCGAAAAGGTCAGGGAAATAGCGGTCATATGCTTTATCAAGGAACCTTTTTGTTCTAGTAACTACTACAGTATTAGTTAAACAAAACAAACAGTACAAATTTTTCAGACTTTGTTTTACCATAAACCTTTTTTTCGTTTGTTCCCTGTCAGGTTTTAGTTTGTTACATTAAAATAGCTTAATTATGTATCTAAGTGCTGTAGAAAGCCTAATTTATCTTGCTTAGTGTCTCATTCTCCAACCCACCTACCTCCTTTTTTTTTTGAGAATAACATAACAATCACGGTATAAACTGATAATGAACATTTTCCTTCAGAAGGCTTGCCAACAGGTCCTTACTCTGCTGTTACATGGCAGAAACATCTGACTGTGATAGTCACGTGCAAGGGGAGAGGTCTGGTAGGAGATAGTGCTGAGTAATCACGAGTCAGGTTTTTTGTAGTTAAGCAACTTCCTACCAGTGCTGTGAGTCAGGTGGCAGGTCCTGTTTCCTCAGTTCAGTGGTACTGGACTGCGTAGTGCTTTAGTGACTTCGGGGAGTTTCTTTTCGAGATGAGTTCTTTTAATGAAATTTCCCAAAGCACATAAACTTCCTTTGCTGGGAGAAAATGCGCTTTAGCATGTGACGTTCTGCAGTAGGCAATCCTGTTTTGCAGCGATACTTTTCAGGCTGTGTTCACCAAATTAGTTTTAGAAAAAAAATCGGTTACAGATTCTTTAATTCTTCAGGTTAGGTGACTTACTTAAGTACTCAGGATTTTTTAAACCTAACTCCTAAAATTCACTTTAAACTTCAAAAGAGCTGACCTGTTTATGGGCAGCCAGGAGGCTTGTTTTGCTGGGGGGGGTGAGGGAGGGAGGGCAGGCATTTGTTTTAACTAATTTCCTCAACAGCTGTGAAACTCGGGTTGGTTACCTTTCAGTAACCCTTTGTCCCTCCACCAGAATTAACTTAATGAAGTTAACTGTCTTTGTCTTGTGTACTGTCCTGTATGTATGTAAACTGGAATATATCATCATTTGAATGTGAAACAGCTAGGCTGTATATTGAATTCAGAATTTTAAGGAGTGCTGTTTTGTGGGGTTGGCATTTTATGCTAACAAACTTCAGCGCACTTCTAAACTGGGCTTTCTTTCAGATTCAGAGCTTAACAAAGCAGGCTTTCAGATAGAGTTAGGAAAAGATGATGACAGCTTTGCTCTTTTTACCAGTAATACTGAGCTGAATAAAGTACCAAAAGCTGAAAATATGGTGGGTATGATATTTTTCTCACAAAAATATGTAACCCTCTTACCTTACTACTTGCATTTCAGATCAATTCAAATGCCTCCTTAACTGTGTCTTTGGCACAGACTCCTTACTGCAAGAAGCACAGATATGATCCCCAGAATCCCCTCTGTGCCCACATAATCTTCTGTGGGAGTGTTGTAAAGGTAAGCAGCTGAAAGTTGAGACTGGACAAGATTGTGTGCATTAAACAGTGTTGTTTAGTGAATGGGGAAGAGAAAGGTTAGAATTTCTGTGCAGAAGTATATGAAGAGCTGTTATGTACCATGATACCAGAAGGCTAGCTCATCGTTTGTGTGAGGAAAATTAAGTTACCACTTGATATTTGCAGGAGCTGTGTTGGTGTGTCTTTAGCAAGCAACTTGGGGGAACACTGTTGTAATGAAGGAAATCTCCCTCATTCCTCCAGACCTGTTTTGAAACTAAGAAGTCTACGACAGTTCTCTTGTCAATTAAGTGTGAAGGTTGTTTCCATCTCTTTTGCTCAGTTAAATTCTTTGGTCCATGCAGTGTGACATATACACTTCTGAAACTTTACTGAATTAAATATTAACCTGAGCTACAGAGTTACAGGTATTAGAGACAGAAAAAGTGCATTGTATTATCTGGCAGCGTTCTTTCATGCGCCAGTACTTTGGTGTCCCATAGAAGGAATTTAGAACTGCATGTGGAGTTCTAACTGCAATGTGTTAATCATTGAAAATCTTAATCCCATTATTGAGGATAATGATTGAGGATGAGGACTAATCATCATTGCTCTGTCTTATATGATAGTCTAAATTCTTATTTGGTGTTTTCACAGCTCAGATATTTGTACAGTACGCTCCAGCAATCCTTTAATTGCTGTCATGGGTTTCTCATCAGTAATGGAATTTTTATTTTAATTAGTTCCTCTTGTACCATACCCAGAGCTCTAACTTGTTGATTTAACCCTTTAAACATTCGCACATTGTATACTAAGTGCTGTCACACATTTCAGCTTCCCTTCTCTTGTAGATTCTGTTGCATCATCCTATTTGCATATGTGTGTGTTTGCATGTGCCTGAACGCAGTTGGATCTATTTGTGTGTTTGAGTGAGCAGGTGCAGAGGAGGTAAAATTACACCTACATATTTTTATCATTCAGCAAGAATCCATACTTCACTGTTTTGTGATTTTTTGAAAGATTTATTCTTAAGTTGATGAAGTACTTTCTTGCTCATGCTTACTATAAAAACACCTTTTTGATTTAATACTAAAAGCAACTATCTTGGAGTTTTTGTCTGTCTCCTATGCAGTTGTGTACCACACTGAAGATGAGTGGGCTCTGCCACACTAAATGAGACCTTTGGGACAAGACATGGCTAAACTGAAAAGAGCACACTGCAGTCAGCAGTGGTTTCTTAGCTAAAATTTGTCTTCGTGTGACTGTATCTTACTGTAATGTTTTGCTGGTTATTGTTTAGGTGAATGATTCAGAAGCGGGCTTAGCAAAAAAAGCATTATTCAGTCGCCACCCTGAAATGGAAAGTTGGCCTAAGGATCATAATTGGTTCTTTGCCAAATTCAACATCACCAATATCTGGGTCCTGGATTACTTTGGTGGATTGAAAATTGTGACACCAGAGGAATATTACAGCGTCAAGCCTTAGTAAGTACTTAAGTTCTGCATGCTTAACTCTCATTATATTTGGAAACTGTAAACCTTCTCCTTATTAGTAACAGTATATATTAACTGTCTTTGGTTTTTATACACACTTATGTCTTTTCCCTAAGTAGTATACTGGATGCAGTGTCTGAAATCATAAAATATATTTGAATAGGGGATCTGCCTACTTAACAATCCCAGGTATAGTATCTATAGAACTATCTGTGGTTAACTGCACTTGCACCTCAGCTTAAATAGTTTCCTGGGAGGAAGGACTCCTATAGAGTGGGCACAATCACTGTCCTCTGAGTTAATTGCAAGATAGATGATCTTTTGTTCTAATAGTTAAAAGTAGTGACTATTCAGCATTTATGAAGCTGTATTCATGGGAGTGCAGCAATATTGCTTAATATTTTCAAAACAAAATTGCTTTTGAATATATCATTACTATACTGAAGTATAGAGAAATTGTGTTCTATTGTCTTCGTAAAACAAAGTCTTCAAAACTTTCAAATACATTTTAGCACAGTCAACACCTATGCATTCAATTTCACTCTTATTCTTACTCCTTGTAGGTGGAAGACGATCCTTGGTGATGCTGATATTCAAATGAATTACTTTGGCTCTTTCATGAAAGATTTATTTTTTTTTCTGTGTATTGTGGAGCTGAATTAATAATGCAAAAGTCAAACACCTTGCATTGTTAATGAGCTTGTATAACCCTGCTGAAGCAAATTTAAATTCTCACTAACTAGCACACCTTGAATCATGTCATACTCAAAAACCTTTGTGCATAAGCCATAACTAAATTTTATTCATTGGATGTGATTCTGGGAAGATGTCTGTCTGTCTGACAGTCTGCATTTAGAAAGGCTGTGTTTACTGGAAACTAAAGGATTAGTCCAGTTTTAAATCTTTCAATGCCTTAGTTAAATAATATCTGTTTGTGAGCAGTCTCCAATTTTGTTTCTTTTTTTAATATGAGTTTAGTTTAGATCTTTAGGGCAAAGTACTACAGGATGGCTCAGCTGACTGTGGAATGGAAAGCATTGCTTGTATTGCAATGGCAAATGATATGCTGAGTTCCCAAATTCTGTTAAGAATTTTCTTTGCACATAATACACTCACTCATTTGAGCCATTTTTCTGTTTTGCTACCTATATTGAATGTCCTATAGAATATGATTGCATTTATGCAAACTGTACATATACCTCTTCATAAGTTCTTGGAAACTTTTCGGCTGTAAGTGGTTATATGCCCTGATTCTTTAAAAGCAGGGTGGTAATACCTAAAGTATCTGACTTTAGTATAAGAAGAGTAGTGGCTTGTAAATTCAGTGAGAATGTTGTAAAGGGTAAATGTTTTCTGATCATGATTCTGAAATCTTCCACTTTGTTAGTCTGATCAAATGGCAATGTAACAGCTTTTATTACCCTCAACAGTAGAACTGAGCAGATTTTTGGTTTTGGAAGCCTTACACAGCACTTCTGGGTTAGTAACTCAGAAGGGAGAAAGAAGCAATACAGTATGACACGGATAATTCATGGCTTGTAGAGAATCGAAATTAATGAAAGGTGTGCATAATTAATTCTCTGTTAAAATAAGCCATGCACAACCACAAAAAATAAATTAACACCTCTTTACATCCTCTCCCACCTCCCATGTCCTAAGTTCACAAATATCGAAAAGGGATTATGAACAATGAAGTTGATTTTACAATGAGCAAATATTACTTAGTTGACAGAGTAAGGAATGTGAGAATTTAGACTCCTTAGAGGCAGATCCATATATAGAACAGTGGAATTCATAGTATCAAGTCATCCTACATCTTAATATCATTATTATATGACTACTTTTCTCAGATACTGGAATGATTTGTGAAAGTATTTTTGATGTAACTTATTAAGTTTACCTTCTCTGCAAGGGGAAAGAAGGTACTTGTTACTGTATCAAACACGTTCTGTTCTACTATTTGAAAATTAATTTAGGATCAAAAATTGTTTCCATATTTTAAGTTTTTATGTTGAACAGATAACACAGACATTAAATATGAAATTGGAAAATATTTTTATATAAGGCATAACAACTGTGGAAGCTCAAATGATCCTCTGGTATGGACTTGATCCTTTCCGTGGGGACACCTGAATGCATTACATGTCATTCCATAACTTCTGATGTGTGAGACTAATGATGCTGAGCTTTTGTTAAAATTAAAATATTTTTTGACAAGTGGTGTCAGGTGTTATTTATTACACGTTGAAGAATACTTCTCTCTTTCACACTCTTTTACGCAAGCACCCTCTCTTCAGAGTTCTTGTTTTATTGTCTCTCTGGAGTCTTTCACGCTTGCTAGAATAAAGGGTGAAACACCCCTATTACACCTGGCTTTCCCTCCTTGGATGAAATAAATTTCACTTTCTTTTCTGCATCTAATACTGTGAAATAGAACATAAAAGAAAATAAGATAACAACAGTGGAGTTTGTGAAAATTAATACAAGAAGCCTTATTTGATTATTTCTTTCAGCTAGGGCTTCTGTATTTCTAAATGACTGTATCATTGGCAGGCAGGTGTTCAGCCATCTCCAGGAAAGCAGGGCTCCATCACGCATTACGGTTACTTGGGAAGGCAAACACCATCACTCCAAACATCCCCACTTCCTTCGTCTTCCCCCAGCTTTATATGCTGAGCATGATGCCATGTGGTGTGGGATATCCCTTTGGTCAGTTGGGGTCAGCTGTCCTGCCTGTGCCCCCTCCCAACTCCTTGAGCACCCTCAACCACTCACTGGTGGGGTGGGGGGAGAGGCAGGAATGGCCTTGACTCTGTGCAAGCACTGCTCGGCAGTAACTAAAACATGCCTGTGTGTTATCAAGGCTGTTTCCAGCACAAATCCAAAGCAGAGCCCCAAAAAAGCTACTGTGAAGAAAATTAACTCTATCCCAGCCAAAACCAGGACACCACCTTTAACAGAATCACTTTCATTTGAGGGTTTGGTAAAGAATAAAGCTTGTTTTGGTTCTGGTTGTCTTGTTGGATTTGATGTTCCCAATAGTACCGATTCCCAAGTCTTTTCTGATTGGGAGAGGGAGGGATTTTTTGGTAACAAGTAATCTTAAACAGTTTTGTAATACTATTGCATTTTATTGGAACAATTTTAGATCACCCAAATCTCTTTACATTTGAAATTTGAGAGGACCCCAGCCAGATGTTTGGAAAGTGGTGAACAACAGAATGGTTAACCTACATGTACAGAGATGGATTTGAGGGTTAATCAGAGATGAACTATCTGGAGTTGTCTTCGCATCTCATTGAACGCTCGGATAAAGAGATTTTTGTATGTAGAAGTGGAATGTAATGCAGACCAGGGTATCAATCGTACTAAACATCTCTGTTTTTCTCCCTTAGTGATAGGTGTGTAAATGTGAACTCCCTGGAGGAGTTAAAAAAACGTGTAGACTTGGCACTTCAGGGCATGGTTTAGGGGACATGGTGGTGTTGGGTTGGCAGTTGGACTTGATGATCCTAGAGGTCTTTTCCAACCTTAATGATTCTATGACTCTATGATTCTACTCTAATGTTAATATTGCTACCTCAGGAACGTCATCGGCTTTTGTCCTATTTTTCCTCACCTTCTTTTCTTCTCCCTGTGCTTACCTGTGTTGTATTAGGCTCATTCAGGAATTCGCTTGTGAGCATGTTTCCTTTTTTCCTAATACCCAGAAGTAATATTGTGGCTTAGAATAGAAGAGGTCGAGTATAAGAAATTAATACAGCTGTAAACAATGAGTCAGCATTTTGACTTCTGACTATGTGTATCCTCTACCATGACACATCTGAGCATATTCTAAATAGTAATGAAGTCACTCTCCATACCCAGGAAGTTAAGTGTCTCCATTCATAGATAAGAATATGAGACACAGGATAACCTTAGGCATCTCACTCACTAAGCCACAGGATGTTTGTTTGCTGGGAATCTAATTAGGATAATCTCATCTTGGCTCTCTAATGATGTGGTCATGTTTTTCCTTTGTCTACTAATCTTGCTCATGGACATGTTTGTGTTTCTACTTCTTGATTTTAAATTTCTTTCTTGTGTTTTAGTGTGAGACTTACGTCCAGTAGATTCTTGAGACATGCTGCATCATTACAGAATTGAGTTTATGTATATCAGGTATTAGTTTAATCCTTTATTCAGTTTTATCTTGAGTTAATTTCTTAGCTATTTCATGTTGCGTCTGTGATCTTCACAATGAAATAGAGGTAGCTCAGAGTGTTAGATTAATACAAAAAGTATTAATCGTAACTTAATGGATGAATTCGTTTTCAACAGGTTTTTTCTGAATAACAACAGACTGAATCTAGAAAGATTCAAAATCAAATAAACTGTTATATTATTGTTGAACACAAGAGGGTGCCAGAGACTTACAGTCGGGTGGGTTGTTAAATGTTTTAATACTTAAAACTGGTTATTGAATTCATCATAGCTCAAAGATACTGGAAAAAGCATGCGACAGGGGGCATGGTACAAACAAATTCTTTTTCTACGGTGCTTTACATTATGAATGCTTTCCTTCATAAACACAGCAGCCTGCTAGCTGCTAAAAAAGAAGCATTCATCATATTTTTGTGGTTTGTAATCATTTTGTGCTATGGAGTGCACAGAAGTAATATCCATGAAAATGATTTAAAGGCTTTTAAATTAAGAAACTCTAGTAAAGGAAATGGAGACAGGTATAGAACGCCTCAGAACATCGACTGGGAGCAGCCACCTCCAGACTCGATAGTGTTTATTTCTCTCAGTACTTACTAACTGTAAGAATCCAAAGCGAGGGTGTTGATTAGCCTGACAATGCTTAGGCTTATTGTTAGCTGAACTAAACCACCTGATTCTGATTTGTAATTTTCAACAGCTAACTAATCTTGTTGGGCATGGATTGTTTTCAGTTAGTATGTGAAGTGATGAACTTTTGTACTATTTAGGAGATGTTTTCTTTTTACTTAAAGAACCTGACAGCTGTAGTGATTGTTCTGAATTATTTTTTTCTCTAGCTCTTCATATCCTAGATAGAAAAGCCTTAACAATTCCCCATTACTCTTTGCTTCTGATTCCTGCAGCTGTTAGGCTTAATTTTGCATATATTTTTTCCAGTTTAAACAACAGAGATGGCTCACTTACGGTGGCAGATCCAACAACTGCTGCGGGTCTTGAGAGAGGGGACTCCCTCCCTCAACCTCAGTAATGTCGTCAGTGTACCCATACAGGTCTAGAACTACTTCATGTTTTTTTTGCTACTGCCACTGACTTAGGTTGTAACCTTACTCATTTTGCACCCTTACTTGCCGCCCCCGCCCCTTGTCTATAAAAATGTGAATAGATTCCAGTTTGCAGGATTCATGTAAAATACTTGTAAGTCATCTCAATACCTTTAGATGAGAGGAATGCTTTTTTTAAAAACAAGATGACGTCTGGTTGCTGCAAACACAGAGTAACTTACTCTCTGCATGGCTTTGTCATGTGCATGTATGTGGAAACATGGAGAAAGACAGACTTTCAAGAAATACTAGGTAGTGTGTATGTAATTGCATATGTAAGCACGTATATTTATGTGAAAACATTGAAGATACTTTGTATTTCTATAATGTTTTGTGCCAATGGAACCTATTAAACATCACCGGGTATTAAAAAGTAACCATTTCTAGATTGAAATGAAGCAATTGTTTAGGAATAAGAAATAGAGAAATAACTGCACAAAACCTGCAGTATATGGTTATAAGAACCTCTCATAGTTCTTTCCTGTTGTCATTTAGCGAAAAGCAATTGCCTAATCAAGCATGAATTGGATTTTTGTTTCGTTTTAAATGCTTAAATGAATTTCAGTTAATTTAATTAAGTTTTCCCCCAGATGAGCATTTGAAAAACGCGGAAGAGGTATGTGTTACAAAATGAAGATACTTGTCACAGGTCTTAAAATCAGGCTTCACAATACTTTTATAGTCAGGAAAGACATAACTTTACTGATAAATTATAGTTTGTACAGTTATGCAAGAAAATACTGAAGGTGCTCTATAATTAAAAATACCATTTCCGGAATGTGTGTTTAGTGGTAAAGTCCCAGAATTTTCTACATATGCTGTAATGTAATCAGGGAAATTCACCTGCAATTGATAGGTGAAAACCTTAACGGTGTGTGAGAGTAGCTTGACTAGCCTAAAGGAAAAGAAGCACTGTGCTTCCTTCTTAAGATATGATGTAAGCAGTGGTGTTTCCAGTGCATTAAAAAAACAAAAATCCAGAGCAGATCATAAGAGCTTCACTGGGGAGGAAAGAATTGGACATTACACATTCAGTAGTCTCAAAGAGTATTTGAGAGTATTCAGAGAGGGTGCATTGTAAGTTTCTACTAACATCTCTTTATAGGTTTCCAAAACCCATGTTGCACTGAAAATTTTAAGACCATAATGGGAACAGGGACTGCAAAAAACCCAAAATAATGAATAGGAATTCATTCTTACACTGCATCAGGGCCTGTTCATCATCACTCATAGGAAACACGCTCATGGCTGTGTTCGTCTTTATGGTACTGCACAGGTGTCTGCTTTCTTTTATTGTTTTTCTTGTTGGATGTGGCAGGGTTTGTATTTACACAATGCAGCTGCAAGGAGTAGTGACAGTCTGGTGCTTTTTCCTTGGAAAAGCAGTATTTTCACACACAGAGGGGAGCACTTGTAGCAAGTCCAACTTCTCTTGTCTCCCTGTTAGGAGCTGCAGAGCAAGACCTGTAGACACTGTCTTCTTTCCAGCTCTCCATTTGCAATGCTGGCAAAAGTGCAGGGCAGGGACTAATCCTCTTGGAATGCAGCAATTATCACTAAATAAGTATTAATAGCTGCAGACCAAGGGGATTAGCACAGTTGAACCCAATTATAGCAAAGCAAAGCTTCACTGTAAGGTACTACAGTGCATTGAAATGCAGCAAAGCAACATAGGCCTGTCAGTCTGCAACATTTTGTCAATAAAAGTTTTGGGCTTACACACTGTAAACAGCACTTTTCCTTTTCAGTCTATTAAGTCTACTGTGTGAATGGCATGCCTTGCTGGGGGCTACAGCTTCCTCACCAGAGAAAATTGTTGCTAATTTAACACCTGTTATCTTTGTGTGAACATCTCCAAGAATTATTTTGATACTTGTTGAGTTAGTTCTGGCACTACAGCTCTCACTCCCTACTGGACTGGGGCAAGACTCTGCAGTCTGTCTGGATTCGCCCGTCTAAAGTTGGCCAGCTCCTCCATCAGGTGGTGTAATTATTAATTTTGCCTGCAAGTACTACCTGTATCAAATGGGCTTAGGAGAACTTTTGATGACTGACCTGTTCTCAGTCCCAGCAGTCTGTGGTGATGATTACAGGCAAGCTCGCTGTGGTAGCAATACGTGAGCCAGAGGGCAGTGTGTAGTTATTTTTTTAATCCTCAGCTTGACTGTGGTGTGGGTTTGTTTTTTAGTTTTCATTTATTTCCTGTTAAAACTGCAAACCCTGCTGCTTTTTTTTATACTATAGTCAAAGCATAACCAGTAAGCATGAAAAGGGGATGCTTCTGGGGATGAATCAGCCCCTTGCATTAGAGCTGTTCTGGGGTTTCTTATGTCCAGAGAAAGAATGGCATATTGATGCACAGAAGCAATTGAATGCATACCTTGTCTATTTTATGAAAGGTGTTATCCTCGCAGATAACGAGCTGCACTTTAACCAGCGTTAAACACAACTGAGTTGTACTTGGGGACCACTTCAACTCCCTGACCCATTCTGTTTCCGGAACCATAGATCAAATCTTGCGGTGTTCCCAGTGCAGGTAATTCTTGAAATGCACTTTCCTCCACCCGTATGTTTAGATAAAGGGTCAAGTTTAGCTGAGAGCATTTCTTAACCCAGCAGGGAGGGTTTTATGTCTCCACTGTGGCCTTGTCTGTATTGAGAAAAATAGCTGCTGGTTCAGCTGAACTAGTGTTGGCATTCATTTCTAGTCCAGTGTTAAAGTTCTTAAGATCCGACTGAAGTGAGTAAACTGAAACATCAGTATGGTTTAAACTGTTGGTAAAAATTCACATACAAGATTGCCTAATGCACAATGTGGGCAGGAGGTGCCAAGGCTTTCGCTGTGCTGTGTAGTTCCTGGAGATGCAAAGACCGAATAGGCTGAAAACAAGGCGTCGCTCTAAGAAAATCATTCCTCATCGTGTGATTGCAAACTGTATGAACACAGAAAAGCTTTTTCCTAGAGAAGACACCACTTCCCCTCTCTTTTTCTGTACTCCTCAACTGCCTGTGATTTTCATCTCCCATGCCGTGCTTGTTGTGAGAATAACTCATAATACAAGCATGATTGCTCTTTTGTATACTTTGATTGTATTTAGATTATACTGATAAGCTTGCCTTATTTCAAAGGCTGAGGGATGGGGAGGAGAGAATTTCTAGGGCACTGTCATGCAAAGCCTTTTTCTGACTCAACCCACACTTCTAAATGAAGTCCATATACTCTTATTTCTCTGACCTTTCCCTATCTAGACATCAAAACACAGTGGCGCAACTGCTGTTCTCCCAGTGTGCCTACTGTTGCCATTAATCTCCCTTTCTTATACAGCTCTTCATTCCTTTTCCTTACCTTTGGCCTCAACTCTTTATTCAAAGTGATAATTTGCTGGCTTTCTGCCGGAGGGAGAAGCTATGATCAATAACAGGAGGAGACAGGGGTCAGCAGAATAGTGATGAGCAGTGCCATTTGCTCCTCTGAAAATACTGTTACCCAAAAATATCAGTAACTAGTATGATATTATTTTAGCTTTTGGATAAGGCGTCAGTGAGATTTAGGCAGCCTGCAGTGGGAGCAGGGGTCTTTTTCCTCTCACTAATTCCTTATTTCAGCCAATCTCCTGTTACACGGGGAAGTGGACAGAAAGGGCTCTATCCAGCTCACGCTGGAATATAGACCGCGTACCCGAGCACAGCCATTTCTGGGACTAATGACACCTCTTTCAACTTCAATGCATGGTGGCTCTCATGGGCAGTGCTTTGCCTTCTGCCTGGCGGTGAGTCAGAGCCCATCTCCAGCCTTCCCTTCCAGCTTTTGGGGAAGAAGAGCCACAAAGGAAACCCTCCCCAAGGCTGGGGGAGAGCAGAGGCTCAGCAGTACTGTCTAGGTGTCAGAGAATGGCATGCAGCACTAGGGTTTGGTACTAGTAATACTAATAATTTTGGTATTGGCTGGTACAATATGTAATAATTATTAAATAAAAGCATAATACTGTTATATCAGTGTATTAGCCTTCATTACTCCAGACAGCAAAGTGACAGATTTCTTGGTCTCCTTCTTTCAAGAACTTCAATTTACTTTGCTTTCAAAATCCTCATGTCTCATATGCACGATAACTCTCACCCTGCCGGTTGTCTTCATACTACTCAAAAATAGTTATCACTAATCCTGTTCCTGTACCTGCTGGGTATGCATATTCCTCTTTCTTTTCTAAGAATTAGAAATGGCAGGGGAGAAGTAGTTATTCATTGAGCTACTTGTGCTTCCTCCCAGCCTAAGCTCTGGTTCTGAAATGTATTAGTAGTATTACTATTGTAAACACTCAGCAATCTTCTGTTGAGCCAGTTGTATTTTGATGGGGGGGAGGTTGAGTTTTGGGTTTTATGGTGCATCCAAGTCATGTTTTCAAGCTTTTCTAGTTCATAGTTGTCTAAAATGTACTTTTTATTTCTGTCAATAAAAGTGAAAAGTTCTATTTGCTGACATTATTATGTGAGATTTCTTACAAAGTGAGAGTTGGCATCACTGTGTCAAATGGTATGATTTTCATATTTGTGGGATTTTGTAGGAGAAATGACTTCTGTCTAATATTTCCTTCCGGGAAGATTTTTCTGAAACTCCAGCTTTCTTAATTTCATCTCATTATGCTGGGTTTCTTCTCCCCTTTATTGCCCTAAATGAATCCTTTTATTAGCTGCTGCTTCTTCCTAATAATAATAATGCAATGAGAAATGTTGAGGACGAAGTGCCCCTAACCACACCTTGGCTCTCACCTGGCTTTTTTTCTCATGCATTTAAACTCTGTGGTGGTTGGTTGGTTTTTTGTTGGTTTTTTTTTGGGTTTTTTTTTTTTTTGTTATAAAGAAAACCAACACAAAAAAAAAACCCACCCCTGAAAAACAACTCCCAGGTGTCTGTTATTCCTGGTTCTCTTTGAGTTCTAGTGCCTTGTTTTCCCTGTCTCCCTTAAGACTTAATTTCTTCATCTGTAAAAGCTTAACTGCCCTGGCTTTAGTAAGGCTAATTTGAAAAGCACAGCAAAGTCCTCAGGTAAAAGCATAATGAAATGATTTAATATTGTTAACACAAATCAGTTTGTGTTTTTCCAGCTCATAGTGCGATGTGTTCTCCAGAGTGATATTTGCTGGGTTACTGCTAAAGTATGCTTATTCTGTAGCCTGTGCCGTTATCCACCGCGCCTACGGAGTGCTGCTTTAATACTGCCTGATTTGATCGCTAGCTTGGCTTTGCAAGGAAACAAGCGTTGTGATTCTCCTGGCTCAGTCTGCTGCTCACCACCCCCCAACCACTTTTGACCCGGGGGGTCAACATCAATCCAGCTAAACAAAGGAGACTCAAACGTAACCTGTTCTACTCGTGGTTTTGTGTAGCTAGCTGCAGCGATCTTATTAGTCCCCTCAGAGCAGCAGAAAAACCAGGGCATTTTCGCTTTCACATTGGGCTGCTGGGTTAGTCAGTCAAACACGTACGTGTGCTACCCGGGGCTGCGTGCCCAGCCTGGCCCCACAGAGGCAGGCACAGGAGAGCCAAGGGTGCGGCAGGGGCTTAGGGCAGCGTGGGAGGCACCGTAGTCATCGTGCAGGATGGAGAATGTGGACCTGTGGGAAACCAGGCTTTGCCAGCGCAGCTACCAGGCAGACTTGCTTGGTTTTGTGTTGCTCTGAGGACCGTGTTAATGGACCAGCCTACAACATGGGGCCGAAAAGCCCTGTTAGCTTCCAGAATGCAGTCATCTTCAAACCACTCGTGCCACTCCTGGGGCGTGCCTGTCTGCCTTGGGATCTGGCGCTGGAGGACAGTTTTAAGCAGCAAGAAGGTTGAATCTCATGGCCCACTCAGTAACTAGGAGCAGCATGCATAGCTAGAGTCTGCCAAAGCTTTTTGTTTCGAGCCAAGCGAGGAGGAGATGCACGCTGCGCTCTCCTGCAGAGATGACACAGGCTCTCCTCGCTACGGGCTGTGGTGGCTTCAGAGGACAAAATGGCTCCAGAGCTCTGCATGCACTGACACTCTTTCAAAATACAAAGATGCAGTGTGTTCACATCAAAAGGCATCTCCATTTCATAGACAGGTACAACTGAAATGAGCCAGGCAGCACCAGTTGTGCCGGTGTTTTATGTCCTGTGGACGCTGTCTGCAATGAAGGGCAGAGCCCAGCTCTCCCTGATGCCGGCCACCCCATAGCCCTGAGAGTGCAGCCACTTTCAAGTTGCTTATGGGAAGGCCATATTTCAGTTAGGTTTAGAAATGAACTTTAGATCCTTACCAGTTTAGCCAGCTATTTGTTCAAGAGTTGACTATAACTTACAATTTTAAACTTCCGTTTGTGCCATACTGGACATAGTTATATAGTAACCCTTTTGAAGTCAGGCTGGATTTGGTACCATATATCCTTTCGAGGCCCCTTATAGAGATTGGCAGCTGCTGTCTTGGGGTATCCTGGGAACCACCAGACAATCTGGAAAAAAACCCCATCAAAAACCATCTTGCAAAGAGAAAAAGAAAAAAAAATGAAAAGGAAACCCCAAACATCTATACCAAGAATGTGAAACCCCAGACCTCAGAGGCTGCCTGGCTGCGAGGCAGAGGAAGGCGCGTGCTTCGATGCCGCTGCCGGCAGGTGGACTGCGAAAGCCCTCATAGGAGGTGAGCTTCCTGCAGGGGCTGGCAGACGAGCACAGCCCGTGGAAGTGCCTCTTCTCCTCCTCCTCTCCCCGCGCCCACAGCCTCCCGCTCGCCAGCACCGCCCGGGCGAGCAAGATGAAGTGGAGGACGACCGCGATCTTTGCCATCCTGCAGGCACAGCTCCCCATTACAGGTAAGGTAGACTTTTATTTTACGTGGAGCTATTTTAAAGCTCTTTTGAGGAAAGAGCACTTTGTTTCTGTGGTGGGTTCCCCACCATTTTGGTAGCAGGACAGTATCTGCATGAGGACCTCAGCCACGTTTGTCCTCCTAATCATGGCTGGAATCATGGCTGCCTGTGAACGGAGCAGCAGGACTTGCTGTGTTGAGCTGTGCTGCTATAAAGAGACCCTCCGGAGGGCAGGGAAGAGGAGGAGGAGGAGGAGGAGGAGGAGGTGGCGGCGAGGACAGCCGTTGCAGTCAGTGCGGCCTCCTCTTCTCCTGCCAGAGTGACTGCCACAGCTGAACAACAACTCAATTAAATAAGGTTCTTGGCCCTCATCTGGGTGGCTTTCCTTGGATTTAGAAGGGGAAACTTGATACAACAATGAAAAATTAGTCACTTGCAGTAATCTGCACAAGAGAGGCTTTTAATTTAGTTGGGTAAAAATAGAGCCATGTGCTTGCAACGGCATGTTGGGTGGTTGGTTTGCAGTAAACGGCATAGCAGCCAGGCTGGAAATAGGGGGATGTAGGTGATGAGAAAAAGGATAGGGTCCTTCCTTTCACGTCTCTGCTAGATATGGCGTAAAATGAAGTCATTTTTACCTTTAAGTATTTACTTGTGGTTGTGTATATGCTGGCCCCACTTGGGCAGAAAGTGAAGCAGCTTTGGCATGCACAAATCTTCAAAAATCACACTGATTTTGGGAGAGAGGTATGTACTTCTTAGTAGGTTTGTAGGTCAAAAGAGCAAGAAAATTGAATTTACATCCAGAGAAGGCCTCAGCCTTGGCCTGAATTTGAAGAAGTCAGCCAATATTAGTAGGCTGTGTTTGAGCATGTATTAAAGCAAAATTCACTGGAAGAGTTTCCCCACACAATGTATGCCCTGAATGTACTCAACATACCACCCTTACTTACGCTGAAGAGCCTTGGTTACTCCCACAGGCTTTTTATTTGAAAGTTTTCTGGAGGTTAGAGAAGGGTTTCACAGCCACTTGCTAACACTGTAGGACCAGTTCTGCTAATTTGCGGAGGTTATGTTTCAGGAGGATTTTAAGCAGAGTCATATGCTCTGTGGTAGGCATGCCTTTTGCTCATACTCCATTTAACCTCTGGGACATCTCTCCCTTTCTGATACTTAAGTATGATACTTCTGGTACTTATATTTTGTACGTTGCTCTGTATCCATAGATGCGTATAAAGGTATGGAAATTATTTTAGGTCAAACTGCATCCGCAAAAAATCTTTTTGCATTTTCTCCTTTTAGTCTGTCACAAGACATCAGTAGTTCCGGCTCCTAATTGTATGTTTTTAGCAGAAAACTTTTATTGAAAAATATGTAACACAGTTTGCAGATGGGTAAAGCTAGCCCTATAGGGGTCTCTGGTGCAAGGCTCTTAGGGGTATTCATGCTCACAAAGAATAAATGGGATCAAATTTTGAACAGGCTACTATTGCCATTGATTTGGACATGGTTGCCTGTGGATTTGAGGGGAAGTATTTTTGATTGGATACCTGTAACAGTTCAAAGGATAGCAGTATTTAGCCTAAGGGTATAGGTAGAATAGAAGAAATGTTGTACAAAACTTGTGGAATTGTTGCTGCATTACTGATGCAAAATACACAGTAACAAAAATGTAAGATGACCATGAATTTAGTTCAAAGACGAGAACAAACAGATGGGTTTTTCAGCTCAGACCTATGAACAGAAGCAAAGATCTGCTGCTGCCTGGAGTGTTTTCAAGCCACCTTACAGTGAAGTGAACTTTTATTTTTCCATAAAACAAGCTCAGAGCGGACAGAGATTCAGTAAGCTGCATACCACCTTACTGTGAGTTCATTCCACTTCACCATAATGCATTTTGTGCTTATTCTTCAAATGGTCAATTGAAAGATGCTACCAAGATTGGGACTGATGAACTTGCAAAGTGTTTCCTTTTGATCTTTTGAGTACTGAAGTAAATATGTCAGACATGAGAAAAAATTGTTTTAAAAATAAATTCTAAATTATTGACCCATTCTAGAGATGGGCCACAAATTCTGATGCAGATTTTGAATTATTGACATCAGACCACAAATTTCAGAATGCTCAAACCTGCCCTTTGAGCAATTACAGAGGGAAGCCGTATCATATACACATTTAGTTTTCTGTGTTTCCCCCTTCAAAGGTACAGAAGTGTACATCTGGAAGTTTAGCTGAGATCCTTCTAACACCCCTCTGTTTAAAAGTGCGTAAAAATAAATAATTTGAATTCCTGAGCAGGTGACTTTATTAATAATGTTTGCTGAGACATAAGAAGAATATTAAAAGACTTCTATCCAACTATCACAATTAAAATGGCAAAAATCTTTGTACAGTTTACAGAGGTTTTAGTCTGAAGTATGACAGGCTTCAATGGCAATAAAATAGTACTGTGGGCAATACCGTAGAATTGCTCCTTTTTTTTTTTTTTAAGGCTCATGAGATGACAATTTGATTCATACAAATACACAACACACACATGTATATAAATATATGTGCAAGAGTTCTTCAAGGACAGCCCTTCCCTGTTTTTCACTTCTTTACCAAATCACTTTTCTCAGAATTGTCTGCTAAACAGAATTGGACAGTGTCCTGTTTTTTGCTAACTCTGCGGAAACTAAAACATGTCAGCCTTTGGCAGATATTACTTGCACAGCTTATTTTCACAATATTTTGCTGCTCTACATAACTGCGTCTTCCGCCCATTGGGCGCCACAATGCCAGGAGCCTTTTTTTAATCAGTGGACAGGAAGATAAAATGGACAGGTAATGCATCTTAGGATTCACTTGTTCCTTCCTTTTCATCTTAGCAGGTCCACAAACTGCAAAATTTGTAAACTAAAAGTTGTTTACAAGCCTGTCTGGGAAACCCAAACAAGTAAATACAGACTATTTTGGCTACTGTCCCCATGTCCTTATGTGCTGTCTTAAGTTCTGCTAGCTGAATTCTTGTTACACCCAGTGAAAAAAAAGCTAAAGGCTTAATTTTACATGTTTTATTTCCTTATTCTCCTGCCTGTTCACAATGATTCATTAATAATTCATGGAAAGAACTATGAACTGGCACATTAGCAAATGGAACAAAATGTAGGCAAATGTAGCCTTTCTTTGTAAAGGGACATTTGTTGAGCTCTTGCAGTGCTAAATTCAATTCTCTAATGCTTGTTATAGAGTAAGTGCTTTCCATCTGAACCCTTCCAAGGAAAATTCCTAATGAGTGAAGTAACAAGTTAATGATCGTGTTCCTTTTGGTTTTTCATGTGTGCTAGATGGGAAGTACATACAAAATAGAGTAAGCTATCTGAAAATATATTTGTATTTCTCCTGTATGTGTTCTTAAGTAAGACTCTGTGAATAAAAAGCCAAAGTGGGGGAAAAATAAGAGGTTCACAAGCAGCTTAAAGGGGATGAGAACTTGATTTATGAAAGAATGTTCATGTGAGGAATGCTTTTGACAACCATTTTCTGTTACTTACACAAACTTGAATTGTGACTAGCACCATAAGTAAATCCACAAGCAAGGCGAAAAAGAGAGAGAGAGAGAGAAAAATACATAATTTGTTTGCTAACTAGCTCCAACTGTAACCAAACTCCCTTTAAAAAAGAAAGAAAAAAATACTTACTTGCACAATTGCAGATAACCGTCGAATCTCTCTCCCCTCCTCCAATTCATCGTTTAGTTGAATGTCTATATTGTATGTAGAACTGTAAGATGCAACAGCTATTCTGGCAAGAAAATGGAGTACATTTTTAGGGTTGCATGAATGGAAGAAACAACTTCTTAAAAAGACTTAAATATTTATCCTGTTAACGGTATTTATTTTGTCCGTGTGCCTGTGTACTCATATGCATATTGTTGATTTCCACTGTTCTACTGATACGACTTCGGTCAACAGCTAAATTAAAGTTTCTCTGATGTTTCTTTTTAGCATTAGGAAAACAATTTATGCTATTCCAGAGTCTTTGAGAAGCTGAAATTCTGCAGATTTTTTTAATTTGAACTGTTGTATAATGTAATATCTTGAGACTGGTTTTGAATATTGTTTTCTTAATTGAATTCAGTTCTGCTCCTTTAAAAAAATATATATTATTAAAAAAATACATAGTATTTCTAGCTTTTAAAATATGACAGTCCAAATCAGATTTTTTTTTTTAATAGGAAAGCAATGAAGGCATTTAACTCTTTTTTTGTCCTATGCAACTGATTTATAACTTCATATATAACAGACAAAATGTGCAGGCAAATGAAAAGCTTAGTTTGCAGTTCTTCAGTCTACTTGCTTAAATGCAAAGATCTTGGGAGACAGTGGAAATGCATGTATTTAGCCACATACAATGGATATATCCATCTCTGTGAAAGTTAGACTTACTGATGCATAGTTCTGTCAGTCCTTTGACAATTTAGCTATTAAAAGTAGAAGTGAAAACATCTAGATCCTAAGCCTCAGAGATCACAAGCTCTGGTGTCAGTGCAAGTTCTGTTTAAGGGATAGAAGCTATCTCAATTTTTGAACCATATAGATTGGAAATAATTTGAATCCCTACATATTTCCTAGGAATAAACCATCAACCTTTGGAAGTCCTTTATGTATTTTGTTCTCAATACTTTGTTATATGTCTGTCAAGTCTTACAAGAAGAAGAACAGCAAGTTTGGAGTTTTCCATCTTCACGTACTTTTGGTATGTGAGAGTATGTTAAACATGGCGCTTCTGGCAAGCACGTTGTGAAGCCTGATGAAATGCTCATACTCTTTGGCCTGTTTCTTTCATGAGATGTAATTGTAGTGAAAACGTCATCTATATTCTGACTCTGAGTAGCAGAACATTTTTTAATTTTTTATATTTTCAAGTGAAGGAGAGCCAAAATGCTAACACAACTCTTTGAAAGCTCAGATAATAGAGGTGAAATATATACCAAATTAGAATTTAATGGAAGGTGACAAGGGAAAAAGGTTGGAAAATTTTCAGCAAATGATAGCATAAACTGTAGTAGGACACACTGTATAAATCTGGAGGGTGGCTAGTTGTCAACACTTGTGGGTTTTTTAAAGAAATCTCACCATATATGATTTACTTAAAATTCAAGCTGTTGTCTTACATGGAAAGTCTTAACTTTCACCGTAAATAAACTTCTCTAGTTTCCTAGTCAGGTTTTCTAACTTGTAAAGGAAACCTTGAAAACGCAAGCCTGCATGGCTCCAAAAACAGAAAAAGAGCAAACCAGCTATATAACCTGTCACTTTTTTTTTTTTTTTTTTTTTTTTAAAAGGCAATTGCTGTTTTTGGGGGGTGATAGGCCAGCCTGCCTCAGGATGCTGCAATGCTCGCAATTGGCAAGCACTGAAATTAGTTTCCTGGTCAAAAAGAAAAGCACATCAAACATTTAGTACTGGAGAATACTTACAGAAGCTTTTTGAATTGTAAAAATGAATTAACAGATTTTATTATGTAAAAAAAAAAAGTCAGAGTAATGGACTGAAACACTTTTCTAATGGGATCAGATGCGATATCCAGGAAATTAATGAGGGAATACTAATTTGGGTGGTGTTTTTATTTCGAGTGAGCGTACATTGGCCATTGAATAAAGGAAAGAGCTATGTGACTTTAAAAACCCTTTTTCTGGTTGTTCATCCAAATTTTATAATCAATTTGTTCCAGCCAGTAGCATGGGTGTTTTGCATTCATTTCAGTTAGAATGTTGCTGTCACCTGCATGACAGCCAATCCTGAAATAAACAGAGCCAGATATTTATAAAAATGCTTCCCAAATATTTAATGCATAAGTAAGTATTATAAATTCATTCCAATTCCCCATGGTGTATATCTCCTCACAAAGAAAACTGAGGCTCAGGAGGGGCAAAATGGAAAAATGTCCAGTTGATAACTATTAGATGGGTGAGAGCAAACCCTTGTACCTGCACAGATCCTCCAGGCGGATCAAGGTTCTTTGCGCAGGCATCTGTATATAGGAGCAGGGCCCAAACTAATTACATATTTTGTTTGCAAAACATCTATTTTGAATTAGTTAATATAGAAATTCAGCTCAAACTAAAAATTAACATACGATAATTTATTACTTATCAGATCAATTTAAAGCAAGAGTTTGGTATAGTGTGACAATGTCACTTTTTAAATACTCTCGGCAAACATCATTTCAGTGAAAGAGATCAACTTCCTAACAGTAGATAGTGCACTTTCCTAGTTATCAAACGTTTGTTTTGTCATTCAGAAATAGCTGGACGGTTTGAATGATGTCTTTAAAAAGCATACACAAATTGGATTCCCGCACTGGGACCTTACACCTCACAATTAATTCAGCAGAATTTTAAACCTTTGCAAAGAAAAATTTTGACTTGCATCATATCATACATTAGCTGTAAAACTACTATCATGTTAGAACATTTTTTCGGTCACATATCCGCAAGCTTCAGTCAGAAAAACCAACATCAAATCTTTGGTAGGAGAAGTAATTTCTGTGACTATCTGCTATGTGTTGTTGCAATTTACATTGTTTCCAGTCCAGCCATGTAAAACCAATTGCAAGAAAGAAGTCTTACTGGAATTATGTGGAGTCATCTCCGTCTCTTTCTCTCTCTCTGTTTTTCTCTCCATGATGCGAATTTGCACGGAATCATGATTTTGGCCTTTTATGTGAGTACGGTGATTTCAGCAGCACTTTGTGCAAGTACACAGATGCATTTCTGAAGATCGAAAAGTAGAATAAAGTCTTACAAGTTGTGTTAAGAATCATATTCTGAAAGAAGGAAGACAGGATACAGAGAGAGAGAAATATTATATAATAGATACACACCGGATAATGGACCCAAGTTTTTGGGACAACAATATCTTGTAAAAAAAGTCTATCTAAACTAAAGACCATTTCTAAGAAGCAAGCAAACAATTCTGTGAATTACTCCAATTGTAGTTGCTCTGTTCTTAAAATGTCTCGTAGCAAATTAGTTTCTTTTGATAATTTTTTAAAGAATGTTATTTAATTTCTACAGATTTCTTCCTAACAACTTGCTGCTAATTGTCAGGATTCATTTGCTATTTTATGTTATTTTATGGTTTATTGCCTAAAGGTGTGATACCTGACTGAGTTAGTGTGCATAGGTGAACTCATTCTTAAAGTCTTACTCATTACAGACTAGAACCTGTTAAGGGAATTTGTAGTAAAAGATTTTTCAGGAGAGGTGTATGGGAGTGGTGCTGTATGAAATAACATAAGTATGCATTTTTCTGTTTGATTTTTTAATTATGACTTTTTATTTTCGTATTTCTCAGGAAATGCAAAAAATCTTGCTATTAATATTGTTTCAGCACTTAACAGTCTGTTGGAATTTGAAGAGTTACAAATGCAACACAACCAAAGTAATCCATGTGATAATTAACTGACTTCGGAGGCTTCTACAAGGGATAGATTTGACCTCATCCTTGTCTGTTACCTGCAGTTTTTTCTCCTCATTTAGCTGTAACATGCTCTTCATTAGCAACAGACTTCTCTGCATAAGTTTTGCTGTGGGGTTACTCCAATGAATAAAATATAAGAATTAAATCTTTGCAGGTGATAAGCTTAAAGAGAATTAGTGAAAGTAAATGAGATAACCCTACCATTTTCAACAACTGTCCTCTGATTTCCCTTTTCCTGAGAAGGAAAGGGAGACATACCCCATCACAAGTTGCCTAATTTTTAACTTCTTGAAACTATTAATCTTTTAAATGTAAAACTGAGCATTCGTGTACTATAAGCGTGACTATACCCAGTGGACCAGAGAAGATAAGCAAGGTTAACCCATCTGGATTTCAAGCAGAAGGTCAAACACCGTTCCAGTTACTTTAAAAAACGAGCACCTAATATATGCCATAGGGGCTTTCTGGAATTTGGCTTCTCAGAATAAGCACCTATAACTGGGGGGGGGGGGGAAATCTCTAAATTGCTTTCGGTAAAATTAGTTTTAATTATGCTTTCAGAAGGACGCAGTCTCACTTCTATTTGAGTAGGGAGATGATGGGAGCTTTGCCTAACCATGCACACCATGCTGTATATAAGCAGAATTATGCCGTGAACGCTAGCACCCGCAGCACAGTGCTGTAACCTGGCCCATGTGGGTCAAGGCACAGATGGGTGGCCATGGACCGCTGGTGAGCTGTAAAATGCACTCACTTGAAAGCCCAAACCACTGCATGGAGTGATTGCTTTTTCACACCCACTTTTGGTAGATGGCCTCTACTTTCTGCATCAAGCTCAATACAGTTTGCTGAGAATATGGATTTCTTTTTTCCTTGCAAATTAGGAATAATTTTATCGAAAATGGCACAACTTTGTCCATTTTCTTTATACAGAAAGTTTGCAAAGAACTTGGAGTAATTTGTTTTAAGGCAACTGTCTCCCAGATGATTAGCAATGCTGTCTTGAATGTGATCTAAAGTTCTGATGAAGACTGCTTGTAACTTCAAAATTATGGTCCATCCCCAAAAGTTTAAAAATAACTACAGATCTTCAAGAGTTTTGGTTTTTTGCAGGAGTCTTGCCTAAAATATTAAGAAATGTGAAAAGTTATGCATACTGGGTTCGTTACTTGACTTTTTTCTGAAGGGTGCATTTTGATCACATCTCTGAGTGTTTCTCCTTGACTTGAATGTTAAAAACCCAGGAGATTCTCACAAAATTACTTCTCTCTAGAAGAAGTAGCTTGTATTTACCTTGTTTTGAATTCTTTCTTAAATCTCAGGTGTCTCTAGTATCAATGTGAACTAGACAGAACTGGAGTTTTCCCTCTCCTGTCTATTCATGCAGCCAAATTAACAGCTTATCTTCTAATAACTCAGATGATATTTTACTACTTGCCTCAAACCCCAGCAGTGCTATAATTCATTTGTTGCTGCTGTTAGCTATGTCTGTTCTGACAGAAAAGCAGCAGCAGATTTTCAGGTTTGAGACAGTTTTGGTTTTTTTTTTTATAACTCTCTTAAAGAACTTACAGATATGAACTTTCAGCCCTATCTTATTGTAACATCTTTTCCAGGGTGTTTTTATCTGATTTTATCTATCTCAGCTGCAAAGAAGTAGCTAACAGGCTTGCCCCGTTTCTCTCTTGCTCTTCTTTTTTACATCTTGGGCCAAATGTCTATTTGTTAGACATGATGGCTTTAGTAGAATGAATATCAGGTTTAAAGTACAGCTTAAAGGAAAGCAACTTTCTGCAAAACTTTGCAAGATTTCCACACACGCACACACATGCCTGCCTTGTTTTCACTGGGGTAAACCAAACCCTTCCAAAGTATTTTTGTGAGACACCAAACAAAGTCTGTGAGCAATTAGTGTTCTGTGTTCGGGAAGAGGGAAACCCAGATTCAAGTCGTTATTCTGTCTGACTCAGAGCAGGAGCTTGAACGGGACTCCCATGTGCTAAGCCGTTCGAGAGGCACTTGCTGCTTTTAATGAGAAATTCTAATGGGAGTGTAGAAACATTCCCTAATTAATATGCCATCAGAATTTGTACTGGGAAATGTTTCTGATGAGCAAGTGTTATCTTGATAAACCTATACAATGAAAGAGAAAATAAATCTCAACTTCAGTTGTAGTATTTTATAGTCAATTTAATTCTTTGCAGTCAATTTTTGTATTGCAACACATGTATTTTTGTTCTGCAGAAGACTTAATGATGTTCTCTCCTGTTTTGCAGAGCCTTATAGTTAAGGGTCAGTGCTACAGAGTGGAGTGTCTATCTAAGAGTTTCCCCATCCATCCTTGCAAAAATTGTTGTGCTCTCTTTAGTAGCGACTGTATTTCGGCATGACCAGAATTCCTAAGCAGGCTCCTGTGTGTGAGACTGTCTGCAAAATGGACATAGAGGTAGGGCTGTTCTCATTTGCGTGGGTATATAAGAATAACATCGATATGAATATTGATAATATAGGCTTATATATTGATGATTCTGCCACTTCTGAAACCACATTTAATTATACAGGACTGGAAGACTTAGAAGAAGGTCCTAGGCTACTAAATCTTAAGGGTATGTAGGGATTTGAGGGAGTCAGCAACATGAAATAGATCAGAAGAGGCAATCTGAGAAAGCCTAGCACATGCGCTGACCTTTCTTGAAGAGAAGGGTTATCTAGAGCCAGAAAGGAGAGCTTCAGGTATTTTAAAAGATTTGGCAAGTAGCTTCAGCTCTAAACGTGCTGTCTACATGCTGTAACTGTAACGTGGGGATAGTATTTAATTTCTGTCAAACTCTCCCCTTCTAATTAGGTCACGTCAGTGTTTTAGTAAATGCCGCTTATTTAAACATACCTAAACTAGCTTTAAATGAGCAGTCTTGTTTAGGCAGCTCCCCAGTGGTGTCAGCAGGACTTTTTACTTCAGGCAAACTGCTTGGGCATTTACCAAACTGCTCAGACGGATTTTTGCAGCTCCTATGAATATCTATGCTGAAGGAAATGCGCTGTTATCAGCTAGTTGAAAACCAATTTAGCGGTGTTTTTGTGAGCTGCTGCTGCCTCCATAATGACTGCAGCGTATACAAACGTTTTGGAAAGGAGAAAGTTCTCATTCTACGCCTTTGGGTTCAGTGGGTCTTCACCTCCTTTGAAGCTTCAGGATCATACTATAATAAAAGCATAGTAGTGTTCAGCTTCGTGCATAGTTAGAAGCTATCTTATAGCCAAGGAAAAATGTGACTCTAAGTAGCTACACTATCTAGCTTTTTTTTTTTTTTGTCAATTTGCATGTATAAATGATTTTACAAAGTGGTTTTGTTGAAGTCTGCAGTTAAATAATGCTTAATTCCTAAAGCAGTTTTGCTTTGAGGTTTTAATTTTCAGAGTTTTTCTGTTTAACTCCTCATTATCTTGTTTTCTTGCCGTTCTGATTATTTTTAAAGTATCTTCTGGTGCTTTTTAATCTATCTGATCAGGAAGATTGCTATTACGATACTAAGAAAAATCAATATGAACGGAATATAAACTTTTTAAATTGGGAAGTTTGAACTTTGCAATCTTGTCTGAAGGATTTGTAGATAATTCTGACAATCCCCATCATCCTCACTGCTTTACAAAGTCTTTCTCCCCTTAGTGAAACAGTGCTGTTTTTTAGATAAAGCAAGAAAATGGAAAAATGGGGTCACAGGTTTTGTACTTTTAATTGTGGCTGATTTACTGTGTAACTTTCAGAAAGCCACTGGAATGTGTATAGGCTTTCCAATAAACCAGTGTCTAAGCCTAATCAAGATGTTTTTGTTAACTTTAAATTGTTTATCCAGTTGTTGATACACAAATAACACTTAGAAAGTGTTAACACACATGGTCCTGAAGATTATATGCTATTTTAATATTTGATTAATTAACAAAGAGGTTTATTTGCCTATTTCACGATGGTGTTCGGAAAACTGAGATCTATCAAGTATCCTTTAGATCCTCCAGTGTAATGTATTTTATATATAGGAAATTAAAATAGTGGCTGTGTCTAATTTGCTGCTGCATTCAGAGAGACCCTTACTGCTTACAGGACAGCCTTTGTTTGCTTTGGGAAAATGGCCAACCTTTTTCCTTCCCTCTCTTTAAAAAACCTTTATCATTCTATATTCAACTGAACTGATGAGAGAAACAAAAAAGTAAAAGCTCAATTATGGACATGCTGTTAGTCGTCCTGAAGTGGAGAGAGGGAGGAAAAAATAATGTCCTGTACAGACTATGTGTTATTACAGACTTGCAAAGCATCTCGAGCTCTTTAGAAAATGTGCTCTAGAGATGAAAACCATTTATTGTGCTCCATGCAACACTTGCATGCTGTCACTGTTCATGCTGGTACAGCTCTTAACGTGATGGTGTTTAAGCTGGTTGGCGTCTGAGTGTTATTGTTTAGAGACTGCAGTACTGGGATTGAGAATATATTTGAACAATTATTCTAGCCACCTTTCACTCCCATGAGAACACCTATGCTAGGACCTGATGATTGTCATGTCGAAATAGCTCATTTAGACTAATTAAAGCATACATTATTTTTAATGGAAGGAGTTCTTGCTATTTCAGTAGATGTTGAAGTTCAGCTCTCTGCTGTCTGTCTTCCTATAACTGCATGCTGCTTTTCTCACAGGTAGCTCCTGGCTGCTGACGACTTGCCCTGTGCATTAACTATTAACCAGGCATCAGGGCAAGGACTTCCTTTGGGGATTGACTGCAGTTTATTTGCTCAGTGTATGGAGCCTCTTTTGCCTCAGGCACCGAATAGAGCACCTCAGTCTTGAACTCCTTGGTCTTTGGCTTCTGTGAAGCGAAGTTGTCTAAGGGGAGCTCTACTTCAGCAGAGCTTTTGTTCAGGCTGTTTTGGCTTATCCAGGGTAATGTCTGTAATGTGGCTTGGAAAATGCTCACTGTGTGGCACTTATCTATTATCTCTGTCGTATGTGAGAACCAAAGGGGTGTGAGCTTGCCCAAAAACTACTTCGGATTTTTTTTTCAGTCTTGGGGTCTCGAGCCTGAGAAGGGATGGGGGAGTGTGAAATACTTGACAATAGAGACCTGAAGGCAAGTGGCACTTTGAATGGAGTTTACATATAACTCATCAAAGCATTGCCTCTTCAACATCTGTATGTAGCGTGTAAAAGAACACCCACTTACGTATTCGTGCAGCGGATTTGAGACAAGTGATGATTGCTGTCTAAAATACACGGGGAGGAGGAAGGACGAAATAAAAATGAGAATGCACATTAGAAAAAATAGCTATAAACTGGTTGCTGAATTACTTTAGGGAGATCAGAAGAAGGATTCACGTTATCCAAATAGGCTTGGCATAAGTTATTCTTGGGGAAAAGGGGGTAAAAACAGAATTCTTACTTGGGAGCAGTTTGCTGAGTTTATGGCATGGACTTTTTCAGATGGCTGGCTGTAGGAGCAAAAGAGTTTGCCAAGGAGACCTTCCTCAGTCCTTTGTTCTTATTTACATATTTGAGAGGCACACAAGAACACCCAATGTTTAATCAAGCATATTACAGACATTTATGGTACGTAAGTTAATGGCTAGATACAGAGATGCTATTGATGTTGCACAAGTGTATGTTTGGAGAGCAGGACAAAAATGCGTGGATGAGTCTGTAAGCATGTGTTACAAGCAGATCTGTGCAAGCCCATTAAGTTCATATGTGCTATTTGGTATATTAGCATGAAAATGTGTTTTGTTTCCATTATTGAAGGCATTTTAAAATGTAGGTTTAATAAGCATCAAAGATGATCTTTAGCAAGTGTCGCTTTACTGCTATATGCATACATATCAGAATTACAAAATCTATTGGTAATCTTTCATCTTCTATCAAATAAACAGCAGTTTTCTGTGAGTAAGTGAGGTTCTACTATTACATGCATGCAGCCCAAGGTGGCTTGTGCCAGGAATAATGGAATATTCCTTTTTTCAGCTTGACATTACTATTTCAAAGGCAGTGAGTGCTATTGCTGCTGGGACCTCCTCTGTTTCTGTCCTACTTCCTTTCCCTTGCAGAGTACTACCTGGATTTTGTCTTATATAAGCAAGAGGTGTGGGTATATCTTTCCAGTTATTTACCTTCCCACCAGTGACACATCTGAGATTCGTTACATTTCTGTAATAGTAAAGACGGCTATTAAATGATTTGAAAATCCAAACAGAAATCCAGAAATCCAGAAATGTGAGTTCATAAATACCTTTTTAAGTTTCATTACATTTGTCTTTCTCCAACCATACTATGTGTGTATCCTGGGATGTTCTTGTACACACAATCTTGCATGTGTCCAGTGCAAGTCAGTCATTCCCAGGTATCCTTCTAACCTGACACACTGAACTTATAACCCAGTCTCTACTTGAAGTCAATTTTTGAATGAGCAACACAAACTTCTCTCCTTTGATGATCCATGTATGTATTAAAGATTCATCTCTCCTGATTCAACTTCCCAGTATGAAATTGCAATTTCAATATTCATTCTGTCAGCTAGTTTACAAGTGCCTTATTCACCCTTTCTTAGGAGGAAGTCTTGTAAGCCCTATTTGTGTTCTTATTTTTCATTCATCTTATTTATTCACTTGCTATTCTTTTAATACAAATCTGAGATCATGGTAACTGACCAGTTACCTTATCTAATTCACAGAAGAGGTATAGTCTCCATAAGAACTGCTACAATTAAACCAAATGCTTTAAGGTATGTGTGTATTAGAATGATACACAGGTCTTAACTAAACTACAGGAGTTTCTGCTTGGGTAACACAAATATTAATGAAACGTGAAATACTGTTTGACTACGTCCAGTTTGCCCTGATCTGTGAAGCATAATGTTAACATAATTGTTGAAAAAGAAGGTCAGATGTAGTACAATTTTCTAATATAAGAAAAGGCTTTGTGTGTGTGCTTGTCACCTTTTAGAATTACATTATTGGAAGTTAAGAGCTAGCAAAATTCCTGGCTTTAAAACATTGAATTTGTTGAATAAAAAGAGCCTGCTAAGAGTAACACCTTTCATATTATTTTAAAGAAATGTGTAATTTCCTTGCGGTAAGAAAGCTTTGAGAGAGAACAGAATTCTCTCAGCCTCTCTATATGGTCAGATTTGCTTTATTATTCCTGAAGGACAGATTGGGAAACGAAAATACAAAGAATCAGACCAGCTTTCCTCAAACCTCATAGTGGAAGAATTTAGAACAGGAGAACTAAATGATTGTTACTGAGGATAAAATAATGATTTGACTTGCTCACTGGGTTTTCTGATTTAGATGATGTTCATATAATCTAGTGAAGTACATTCAATAAAGTGTGTATTTTAGATGAGAGGAATATGTGAAAGTGATTATGTAAGCAATTAATTTCTTCCTCTAAAGCTGCACCTATGCCTTCCTGTGGTATTTCTGTCTCTGATTCTTCTTCTCTTTGGTGTGGAAGTAGGGTTTTTTTATTATGGCTGGCTTCATGTGTCCCACTCTAGCATCTAATGCTATATTTCAGTAGCAATTTATTTTTAGCTGTGAAAATAATAAAGGAAAAATAACTGGTTAAAACTACTGCCGTTTCAGGATAATTTAAAACTGAGAGTGGAGAAAGGAATAGTACAGATCTTTTTAATGGAATTGTGAGACACAAGATTTTTTTTTTCCCTGTGTGTTCCTTTCATATGCAGGCTCTCTGAACTGCCTGGTGTGGTGTGGGAAGAGCAATGGTAGTTACAACTAAATTTAAAGAAGGGGCTTTTCAGCAGCCTTCTTGCTTGGATTCATCAAACAATAAAGACATTAATATGTTTAATTTCTGAATTTTTGTTGCTGATGACCTTTGTTAGCCAGCTTACAAGTATGAACATAATGTAGCTCTGTGACATGCAGGCTCTAAAATTTACATCAAAACTCAGTTTTCTGAGTCATAACAAGTCTGAAGGCTCTAGCATAGCAATAACTGCCTCTGCAGTTACCATTAAATACAAACAACTTGTCTGTTGAATTCAAAATGAAAAAAAGAGCATAATGTTTTTCTGTACTTATTTTGATACTACTTCAATAAAATGTTCAATTTTATGATGGAAGATATCTAGGCAGTTGATCACAACCATGGTAATTCTGTCAGCTCCGGAAAGGTGTTGATAGGTTGGTTTCTTAGAGGAGAAAGAAGTCAAGAAAGGAAACCATTAAACCAGCACCATCCATCTACTTGGCTGTATGTATAAGCCTGAGACATACTGGGCTACAAGGAGAGAGACAAGTCTAATTCATTGTACCGTCTGATAAGGGAAGAGTAGGATGATGCTCTGCCATAAGGAAATATACCTTTGATATGTCTTTTTCTGTCAGAGAGGCCTGTTCACATTGCTTACCCCAAGGCGTAGGTCATTGTCACAGTGACTTTCCTTCTCCTCTAAGGGGACCGCTGCTGGTGGGTGGATTGTGTGGGTTCATGGAAGGACAGAGTCCTGAATGCCATGTTGTTCAATGTGTGAGATGTTGCCTTCATACCCAGCATCATGTATCAGAAACTAACTGTGTGAGTGTTGCGCCCTGGGTATGAAATTAGTCTAGGTTGGCTACACCAGACTTTTGTCCATTATTAGCAGCTCAACAAGTATCAGCGCTGGCATATGGATGAGAAATCTCCTAAAAACCTCACTGTAGGTGGACTCCTTTGTGAAAGCACACAGAAAGAAGGCACTGTGCAAAGCTACTGTGCAGCTATGCCGCAGAATCAGCTTTCTGATAGTTGTCATTACAGTGTGGCTAACACATTTTGGTCTTGCAGTGTAGACAGGACTGTGAGTTGTGTCTTCACCTTGTCCCTGAATTATGTGATAGCCTTTGGTTTTGGTTGGGCTGTAACATGATTTGGGAATGTGGCTTGACACCATCTACACTGCAGAATAAACTGTGTTCCTAGCAGGGTTGAGCAATTATAATCTCATGAGTACCTTCTCCTCCCCCAGTGTAGACTTTTTAAATCTTTTAATGAATCAGCACTTGCCATTAATTGCATTACTTTCATTAATCTAATGATTTCTTAGAAATTTGAAGTGCTTCATAAGCATTAATAGGTCCTCACACTACCCTTCTGAGGTAGTATGTTCCTATAATTTCTATACTAATGGGGTAAATGAAGACAAAGAATGGTTAATTGCCTTTCAGAAAGTCTCTGGCAAAGCCATCAATAAAACTGCCAATTGCTTTAGCCATTAGCTATAGTATGTTCCCATGTCTGATTTCATGATAGTCTAATAGAATGGAAGATCAAACTAGAGCGGGCAAGAAACTATTTATGCAAAAGTATATTTCAGGACCCTTGATTATGAGTTTTCAGCCAAAGCAAGGGGAAGTTGTTTCATGTTGCTATTTGTGAACAAAAACAGTGATATAAATAGAAACCCATGTTCTAAGAAAAGTATCTCCACACAAGCTGTTGCAGCAAGAATGAAAAGGACAGGAAGATAAATGCAGTGCTGAAGCATCTAGTAGATAAGTTGTAAGATACTCTACATATCTTTACAACCACCAAATTAAAAAAAAAATAAATTAAAAAATCATCAGCCAAAGCAAAATCTGATTGACAGAAAATAAGTACCACATCCAGCATGCAAAGGCCCAGACATAGCAGTATGACATAGAACATGGTTAAAATCCATTCAGTGCTTCGTAACAGGATGCTGGGGATGCTGAACAGTTACTGTACAGAACAGCCCAAAAGGACAAGTGTAAAGAAAGACGGAGATGAGGAGTGAATGAGATTCATCAGTTAGCATTTAGGTTAAGATGGAAATGGTGTTAGGAAAGGGAAGTCTTACCTGATATCAGATACAAGATTTGAGACTGGTTGTTTAAAAAGATAATATCTTGTTATGATACCACCCTTGTTATTGGGAATGCTAAAGATGTGCTGGAAACCACAGGAGTAAGGCAGCAGGATTTCTCTTAAACAACTGTCTGTTAGATGGAAACAGCAAAACTGGCTTTTCCTTGAAAGGGCTGGACATCAACAGCCGATGTTAGAAGGGGGTCAAGATGAAAATAACCACCAAAAAACCTGCCATGGATGCGTTCTTCTGTAGCAAAATAACAGATTGTTGTGTTAGGGCCAGAAGGGAAATCTCTGCTCTGAGTCTGTTTTTCTCTTGAAATGGCAATACTGCAACTGCTGTATTAAATTAAAAGGCTTCAGTGGAAGGAAAGTGCATCAATCCACCTTTTTGATTTTTTTCTTATTTCTGGCAACATCTTAATAGAGAAGTGCATTTCCTTTTTGTTTGAAGCAAAATACATATAAAGAGCAGTAATAAGGTCTTGAGTTCCCAGGGGATTGCTGTGAGACTGGATTGTGTGTCTGGGTCAACCCAGGTGTCCTAGGATTAGTGCTGGGTAGCAAACCCTCAGCAAGGCTGCTACTGCTCTTCGCAAAGCAGCAGGATGATGCTCATTTGACTACCTCAGCATGTTGGCATCTGTGACTGAAAAGGTATGTAAATTTAAAACAGCAGGGGTTTTCCAAGGTGTTGAAAAGGAGTAGGAAGAGTGGGAGGCAGAGGAGTCACCATAAATTTTCTCCAGGCACAGAGGCTGAAATTTTTTTGAATGTCTTCCCCATTAGACTTGCAAGGCTAAGTTAATGGCAAGAATGATAGGGGCTTTCAGGAAGGCTTTGTGTGGGTGTAGAAAGTGAAAACATGGTGAGGCCAAAGTCTTCAAATTCATACAATGAATAAGGTCAATAATGTCATGGGGTCTGAAGTTGTGACATTAATTCCCTTCTTATACATGAAAACCGCGGTGCCTCTCACTGCTGGGTGTCATGTGATGCTGTCACATACCTTTCCCATTTGTGGTGCTTTTGGGTCTACGACTGTCACTGATCTGCCACGTGAACTTTAATAGGCCACTGCCTCTTTCTGTGCCTGTGGCCCTTACCAGCCTTCATCACTTGTTTATTTGGATTCTGATTGTGTAGCACCTCATACAGTCCAGAAATCAATGCACTAATTGAAGCTAAGATTAAACAGAAACACAAGTCTTTGCAGGATCGAGGTACGTGCAGTCTTTTGGTGACAACTGCTATATTCAAGCAGGTACACCTGCAATACCGCTAACAGTATCATCCAAAATTGCGATGATTGAGGGCTGGGGCCCTCAAGACTATTTAATGATTTACGATAGCAATCGAGTCTTGCTGTTATCATTTTACGGGCACTGAACACTCATCAATGAGCAAGACATAACCCCTACAGTAAAGAAGGTTGCTATTGGAAGCTTCATGTGAAGGTAAACTGAATACCTGAGGACCTCTGTCAAAAGTCTCTAGGTGATTTAAAGCAAGAAAGATCAATATGTTTGTGGTTTTGTTTTGGTTTTTGTTTTAAATTTTCTGTCCACCTCCAGAGGTGTTTTCTTGCAAGAGCACCTTAGAAACTACATCTCTTCCACTGCTGACTTGTTTAGGGCCAGAGAGGCATTTCAACACCGAGGCTGACCCCTTTTGTTTTCAATGTCTTTTATGCACAGCCTCCAAAATGCACAAGTTTCAGGCTGCTTTCCCCTCAACTCAGCAGAAAATGTTAGTACTGCTGATCTCTGTGACAGAGCAACGGGTGACAAACTGCCTTGTCATTTCAATCAAAGCCACCCACACTTGTCATTAGATTTATCCAGGGTTAAACCGTTCATTACGCACCAGCCCGGGCTGCCCGGGGTAGCTGTTTTTCTTAATCTCTTGTCATAACTGTTGTAGGTTGGAGGCGGGAATGAAAGCACCTGCTGGCTGAAGTGACAGCTTTATTCTAGGAGCTGGGGACTCAGCTGAAAGAAAAAACAAATGGGGACATGAATTACTGGGTATGCAGTTCAGAAGGATAATGCATTTTGTAGAATTAAGAGTTTGTTTAAAAAGAAAAATTATATAGCAGTTCTCATCTCCTCCTACTTCCTATATACGCTACTTTTTGCACATTTTTCTGTTACTCTTGTTTCCTTCTCCCACATGAAACTGCTTTTCAGGGTCTTTTTTGCTAAGAGACTTCGCTGTTTTAGTTGGAATATATTCAACGAAATTCGTTACCAATTCTTGTGCCAGTTTTTGTTTAAAAATGCAAATATATAAGAAAAGATGATGCAGACCCAGCTGGCATAATCTATTTAACATTATAACAGCACAACTCCAAATGCATTTTATTTTTAATTTTGTCATGCTATCTCTCAGTGTGTTAACTGTCTCCGGATTGTAAACTTATTTTTCTTCATCTTGTTCAATGCCTTATCTCTTGGAAGTTGGAATCTTGTTTTGAGTCTGATACTGACTTGCTGAGCCTCCCACTTATCCGACAGCTAAGTGGAAATAAAAATTTTTTTAATTATTATTTATTTTTCATTAAGTACCATGCTATTTGCAGTAAAAAGCCCAGCTATACCCCTAGGAGACAGCTACTCCCTGAGTAGTTAAGGGAGAAAATAATAATAGATTCCTCCTGCCCCGCCCCAGCCGTGGGGAATAAAATGGCTGTATTTGAGTTATTTTGAATAAATGCTCTACATTGGACTTTTTGATCTGATAAAATTTACTACAGGTACATTGGACTTTTGACTGAATTTTCATAGTATGTTCAAGTGCTAGGTATAGTGCACACTTTTTTTTTTAAAACTTAAACCACCTAAATTCTTGCAATACTGCCAACTATTTGTTGCTACTGGATAACTTTCCATGACTGGAACATTCTAAGCAATTTCAGTGACCCAAGCTTTAAAACAATGTAACTTATTACAGAGTGTTTTCTTATTTTCTCCTAGTTTGGCCAACCCCATATAGCTAAAAGAAGCATTTAAGAAAATAAATGTGTATAATTATATATTCTAGTATCTTTGTATATTATCATCTATTTTTTATTATCTTTAATATATATATTATTTATATATATACTATCTCAAGATGCTGCATGCTAAAAATAAGTGTGTTCTAATATTGTTGAAGCTTTCCAAGAGCATATCGCATGTATCTCAAAGTTGTGCTCTGGGGCAAGTCTTTATGATTATGGCCATTAAAATAAGGGCTTTTTTTCATATGGAAAGCAACATTAGTTATCTGACATGCATCTTGCCCTCGGCGCTCTGAACAACAGGACTTCTATCAGCAAAGTTTCTCTCAGCATGTAGAAATAGAGCAAGTAGACTGGAATAGTTTTTAGGAACTTCCTAAAAATTTTCTGTCACGCACCTGGTTTGTTCACATCTTAGTTCAGCATGGCAGATGTAGGCAGAGAGGTTTTAGAGCTCTTTATTTAAGATGAGCTGTCAGGCATCGGTGCGTGACTGAGCATGGTTACATTTCCAGCACGTCGGACATGCCTCCCTGCCATGCAGCGTGCAAATGCTTTGGGGCCTCCAGGAAAAGGACAAAGCAAGGCTCTGGAATACTGCTGCTGTGCAGGTGTCCTGCAAGAAAACAGGTCCAGGGTACCCGCAGAGGGATTAAGGAGAGCTAAGTGCCAAGAGAAATCACTACAACCCCTCTCTTTTACCAGGAGAGAGCTTGTGAGGACTGTTACGGAAGAAGCGAAGGAGAATAGAGTAACTCCAAAGGACTTATAGTATGGTTGTCAAGAAAAGGGAAGCAGAAGCCACCCCATGTGAGGGGAGGTGGGATAGTTCTGAGATACAATGGGTGTCATCAGACATCCATTAAATTATTTGTAAGGTAGCAGCAGGTGAATCTTTTGGCCTGATACCGTGAGGGGATTGGACCTAGACCTTCCATTGAGATGACTAAGAGCAGTGAGACCTCAATGGTTACTCAGAATCAGGCCTTTTATGGTTACATGGAATTATGTGGTTACTGATGCACTGTTTTGAGTTCGATTGTAATTTATTATTAGATGATTTAAAATTGGAGATCCTTTCTGTAAGATGTATGTGGAGGGGGAAGAAAGGGGAAGATGAAAAGAAGGGGAGGAGAGAACAAGACAAATATTCTGTAAAAGGTTAAACTACTTGCAGAGACAGCCAAGGTGGGAACAAAAGGGAAAGCATCAGAGGATAAGCAGCAAAGCATAAGATTAAGGGGAGAATTGTAGATATGATGGCCCAGTAACTTAGCTTTATATCATCCTCTTCATGTTAGAAATGATCCTGGGAAGACAAGCTGTTGTTCAGAGACAAGATGCAATTCAAACACTGCTTTGATTGTGACCTCTAAGGCAAACGTAAAAATGACCTTCCTAAAGTTTTGCTTACATAGAGGAGGATGAGCACAGGATCCCAGAGAGAACTCTGGAGTCATCTCATAAAGATTGTGGTGGTTGAATTTCACACAGCATGAAGCTGTGATAGCAGTACCTCCCTTGCAGTTAAGCACATAGGTTTGAATAAACATCTAGGTTGTCCATCTGAACTGTCCACAGCAGGGTTTGTTTTCCTACCTTTTAACACTTTCTGTCTCATTACTGGTATCAAATACAAAACACTCGTGTCATTAATACAACGACATTGTACCCTGTTCCTTGAGTGTGCTGCTAAATTCAGAGGGAGCAGGATGAGAGCTTTAGTCAAAACCAGCATGTGTGATATTTTTTTTTTTTATTTCTTTGCAGTGCTGAAGCCATAATAAGTTTGCAGGAAAATGTGGCTCTTGGAAGGAAGGTGATAGGTGAAAGATGGTAGCTTAGCTTTGTTTCAGATTGCCTAAATTCGACATTAATCCCAGCCTTGCTATCTGCATAACTGAACTCAGTCTTGCAAAAAATATTTACCCAGTTCTGTTTGTTACAGAACTGTCAATATGTCATATTTTTGTCAAGTATCCTGTGCTTTTGTTTTTATTTACTTCTGAATGCAATCTGATTATTTATATAATCCTGACCTTTTCTTTAAAGCATGTAGGGTTAGCAATTCAGTGGCTCTACTGTTTCCACCACATCCTATGGAAATTTGCTTCTATCTTGTCAGTAGCTAATGCCTGCCTGCCTCTACAAATGTTTTCTGCCCTCCTGTAGCAAGTGCACGAGTCCTTGCTGCATACGTAGCTTTAGGAGTTGCTGGATGCTTATTAATGGTCACCTGCACTGTCTCTTCTTGACCTCATTGCATCCTCTGGTTTTTGATCTAAAACTTGCAGACATGCTGATGAGCTGGAAAGCTTTTCCACAGTGTGAAGGGGTGTACTGGCAAACAGGTTGGCTGTAAGACTTAAGTGGAAGAAAGTGTTGGTGACAAGAGCTGTTCAGTAAACATCTCAGTGTCACAGCATCACCAGGTTGTGACTCTGAGGCACAGCCTGGGCAGTGGAACATACGTAGCTGCACCGCGGGGACTAAAAACAAGCAGAAGAAAAACCCACGTAGAGTCAGAAAGACCATGACTTCTGTGAACTCGTGTGTTTCTGCGTGTGAGGCTGACTCCCGTGGGGTCTACCGTTGTCTTTTATCGTAAACGGTAGCATGCAGCTGAGCTGGTGCTTGCCAGGCAGACCTAAGCCACAGAAAACTCAGTTTTGACTTTTTGGTGAACCAGCTGGGTCAAGTCTGCAGTCTGATAGGCCTCTGTCACTCGTATTTTTGATTAAAGGCTAGTGTTATGGTTCTGTGCAATAGAGATGAAGGTGGTGTATATCCCAGAGCAGATGCTTCTTGACTAAACCAGAGAAGTTTTTAAGTAAAAATTATTTCCTTGCCATTCAGTCATAGAATTGTCTCAGTCTGTGTAGAATAAATTTAAAATTCAGGCTGTTTAATGTGTAACTGTAGTGAATTAAACTGATAAATGCTGACCTTTTAATACCAGCACAGCAAAGAGATGTTACTGAATCATACCAGAACAAGAGATCCCAAAATAGTGAGACTTAAAACTTTTTTCTGGAGTTAACTGGAAATCTTTTATCTGTTTTGGGTTTGGTTTTTTTTTTCAGAAGTTTCTATATAACAGCCAGAAGATTCTTTGATTTAGAAAAGATGTATTGTTTGATATTAAAAAAAGAAAGGCTTCGTGAGAATTGAAAACGAAATATTACATGAAAATGCACATGGTCTTATTTCTACTTCTGATATGTCAGGAAACCAACCAAAATTATAACAACAAAAATATTTCAGTTTTAATTTTTCAGAAAGAAAATGCTTGTAAATTGTAATCTCATCCAAACAGGTACTCTGAGCTGTTGTGCTCTATGAGTATTTAAGCAAAGACAGAGCTTTTTCTTTCTTTTTTTTCCTTTTTTTTAATAACTCCATGGATACAAGTTAGCAGCATGAAGTATTAAAACTGTATTTTTGCCACTTTTTTTAGTGCTGTAAGATCATCTTCTGTAACATAAAAACAACTGCAGTGTTAGCAATGAAAACATTTTTATTTATAACCCATTGATAAATGTAGCTTGAACTTCTTAGCATGCAAACTCAGCTAACAGTCTGGGGCACCAGAAGGTATGAATTTCCATCGCTAGAGTGACTTAGAGCACACATACCGTTTTCTTCAAAGTGCATTGGGACAAAAAAATTCAGCTTTTGAGCTTTTTGGGGTGAGTTATCTGGTTCATCTCAAGGTTGAAAAGGATGTTCAAGCAGGCAATTAACTTACCGGTTTAAGTTAGAGCTTCAATTTGCTGCTTCGAGGAGGACATAATCTCGGCCCTGGGCAGTTACTTCTCTTTTAGCATAAATGAACACGTCGAGTATGAAATTTAACAAGTTCTTCTTTCTGCAAAGAAAAATGTTCTCGTGGTAACGTGGTATAAATACCAAGTTCAACATAATATGTGCTCACAATTGAAGACTTTATGATCAAAAGAAAGTGGAGGAATAATGTGTAAGTATTTTTTTAAAATAAATTTTATTATTTTAAAGCCCTTTTTGTCTACTCTCCCATTCACAAGTTAGTCCTTTTTATTACAAGCGTTAACAGGCTGTACATTTTGTAGTTTATGTACTTCATCTTCTTGTTTTCTGGCACCCTGTAACTAACTTTTGATGTCTGAGGCTCTGCTACCTGTCAAGGCAGTTTTAGGCTAGCATAGCAGGGTATTTTGAAGGAGAGATGCAGCGTGCTCTCCCACAGAGACTTTGGTTTTGGCTTATCGATTAATTTCTTAGCTTCTGTGACTGTGGTGACTGGGCTTTAACAAGTACCCAGAAGTTAGGAATATTATAAATAAACTCTCAGAGAAAGAAGCAAACAGCTGATTTTATAGCTCTTTTTTCCATGCAGTTAAGATATTAAACACAACTCTCTGAAAAGCACCACGCAAACTCTCTAGTAGCCTAAGATACCATATGCTGAGTTCATTCATTAACCTGATTCTTTTTTCATCCTCTGAAGAATACATTTCTGACCTGTCATTAATTTCTCACCTGTCTTAAAAAGGTGATAATTTTTCTTCAAATCTTGTCTGCTGGGGTTTCTGCAAATGCCTGTATCTTCAGGGTTTTTTCTTCAGAGAAATACATATACTCTTTTTTAACTTCTCAATGACAGAAAAACTTAAAAGCGTGGATGGCAAAGATTCTGCTTAGAAAGAAAACAGAGGATGCTGCTCTCTTTGTCATGATTTTGGGGTGGGAGGTAGAATGTAGTTTGTAGCATTTTTGATTGCCTTTGATAACACATGTCCCAGATAATAGATTGTTGAAATCCATAATAGCGGATTAGACAGGGCTACCACAAGGGTGTGAATACTAACACGTGCGTGTTGTTTTAAGTGTTAGCATTGTCCCTGACATGGCCTAGTTGGCACTCCAGGAGCGCCTTCAAAGCCTAGACTGTATGCAAGAAAACATCACACTCTAACGCAATCTCTCCCTTACAGATTTTGGCCAGGGAGAGCAGCCCGGTCCCTCTTCATGAGTGGTATCCTTACTGTGTGCCTTGGGCACTAGCTGTCCCCTGGCTATACGGGCACATTCAGGGACCTTTCCTGAGCTGGAGGCAGGGCTTGCCTGCTGATGGGGTGATTACCACCAGCAAGAACAGGACAGAAAATGCTGAACAGGTGAAACAGTTTAATTTTCCACTGTTTTGTCTGTATTGCTTAGGTCTCTTACTTTAAATACAGGAGGCAAATTATAAATGAATCTGCAGCACCCGCTCCACTCAAGCGGAAAATATGTTATTATCTGTTTTTATGAATCCATTTAAAGTTGCTTACTCTTCTTTTCCATAGCTGCTTTCTGACTCTTTCTCCTGCTGTTATCCAGCTTTTTATCACCCTTGCCCAAGCTCCTTCCACTCCTCTCCTACCAGATGCTGATGTGAAAGGAGGCAAGAGTGACATAGCAGTAAAGCCAGGCTAGGTGGATGCTGAAGATGATTTCACACTAGTGACAGGTGCGCTCTTCCAGCACAGCCCAGAGGGGAAGGGACCCTGCAGAAGGAAGCCCCTCGGGAGGTGGGAGCCCTGTGCTGAGACCCCTTTCAAAGGTGGTGCGGCTTTCTCTGCGCTGCGGTCCCCGGCACCCTCCTGTTTGTGAGGGGGGAGGCAGGGAGGCTCTCCTGCAACTGGGCAAAGCAGGGCAGGTGGCTCCCTTCATTACTGAACCTTTTTTTCCTTTCACATATGCGTCTGCCTGCCTGAAAGTCACTGGTGTTACACGAGTGATTTGTTTGACTGAGCATCCTCCCTGCTCTGGTCTGTAACCCACCAAGGCAATGAGAAGAAATGGCTGGGGTGAGTGCATGCAAATATATCTGTATAAATGCACATACATGGATACACCACACACCCCTCATATATATATATGTGTGTGTATATATATATGCACATACACCATACATCTTTGGTATATGGTATTGCCTGTATGTTTATATGAAAGGGAAAGACAGCGAGCACGTTGCACCTAAGTGAAGAGAAGATGGCAATGGGTGAACGAAAAAGTTGGAGGCGCTCATTTAAACTGAAGAGTATCGCTGCTTTAGCCAAGTCCTACAGCTCTGGAAGATGGCCTCAAAATCCTATTATATATCTGCATTTCTTTCAGTATATCTGTCACTGGCTTATCAATAGTCACTTCGGGAGCAGAATGCTCTGAGGCAACATAAATGCAAAATAATGGGGAAAAAGCAAAACCAATGTTGTTGAACTGAAGATATTTATCAAAAGTTCAGTACAGATTTTTATTTTTATTATTCCAACTTCACCACCTGTTTGGAACAAAGTGGCTTAATCTTCTTGAATAAGTGGAAAACCTTCAAATACAAATATTTTGTGATGCCTTTGCATTTCTAAATGCAGCTAATACCAGAAGTTCTAAAATACCACAGCTCTGAGAGCAGTACTGTATTTTGTGGTTACCTAGAATTTGTATTATGAGAAAGATATAGACTAACCTCGTAAAACTTGAGTTTAAACTTCTGGATGTTTATTCTGACTTCTGAATGACAGAAGCTGTGTTTTGTTGCTTGCTCATGGGAGCCAGTAGAGTATATTCCAGAGAGGACAATTGGGAATTTTTTGCCCTTTGACATAGTAACTTGACTTATTTTTCCCTAAATTTATAAAGTCAGTTATTCAGATTGAAACCTTCCAGTTGCTCATTATGAAGGAGTGGGAGTTGGCAAGAAATATTCAGAAAATTCATGCTGCTATTGTGGGTGCTTCTTATAAAAGAGAGGGAGAGAGAATTTGTGTATCAGTGGTTACTCTAGATGGATGTGAATGTGTTTTTCCCTCTGGCAATTTCATTTTTCAATTCCAGAGTCAAAGCCGCCTTCTGAAAAGAGATGTGTATTTTGCCTTTTATAAAAAAAGAAGAAAAAACAACCTTGTAGCCTTCCCTTTCTGCCTTAGCCTGTCGGGCAGTATTTGCACTTGCGCTGCCCTGTTGCACCCTGAGTCTGGCTGTGCAACAAAAGATTGTTTAGTGTGGTTTTCTTCTCCAAGCTCCCAGGATGTGCTGAGAGCCAAATCCTTCAGCTCAGGCAGCAAGCAGAGGTCTGGGATTTTAGCTGTCAAGGCATTTGGTTCTCTCTGCTGAGCTCTCCAGGCATGTCCCATTTCATGGATGAATGCAACGACTCCTGCAAAGACAGCTGCGTTTTGGAAACAAAAAACCCCTTGCCACCACCATCTTCCTTAAAAAAAGAAAAAAAAAAAAAAAGCGCGTTGGTGTATAAGATTGCGTCACATACGTATTGCCTTCAGGGTGTCGAAAGGGCTTTCTTTGGAGCCAGATACTTCAAAGGAACACCAATCCCTGCATATGCTGTACACATGCTGTGTAGTGGGGTTGGCACTATGCCTATGTTTGGTTGAAAACCTATGCCGACTTTCTTCAGGGTCTGACACTTAGCAGAGGTGGGACATTGATCCCGGATATTATTGCTGCTTCTTGCGTCGGTGGGGTCACCTATGTGATTCACGGCATTTCTCAGAGGATCACCTGCTTGCTCCAGCCTCCTTAAAGTCCCAAGTTTGGGAAAAGGATGCCTGTGACCCAGATTTAAGGAAAATACTTTGTTGGTGTTGCCCTGTTTTAGTCAAGCACTTTTTTTTTTTTCTTTATTTCCTTCTGTAAAAAGAGAGGCTGAAGAGCCCTGAAATTACAAAGCCGTCTCCTACAGTTACTTTATTTTGAGGTAACGATTTCTAGCTCGGTTACAGCAGCTTTCAGCTACTCTGAGCAAGTGCTTTCTCAGACGCACCTGGTATTGCCTGTCTTTGCTAACAAAAGTCTTAGATGTGTGTTTGCTGGGGCGGGTGTGTAGGGGGTAGATTCATATCTGTCTAAGGGAAGCGTAATATCTCACTTTGAGGCTTCAAAAGGGCTGGGGTGTGTGTGAGTGAGGGACCATGAGCTCTGTTTCATCGCTGCAGCTTATAAGTGAAAGGGACTCAGTGGGCATGGATACTGCGGTTGCTGTCAGACAAGCAAACGTGGCCCCCCATGATTCTCTCAGATCATGGGAACAAATCTGTGTAAAAAGGATGTTCAAGCCATTTCATAATCAGCTTCATAGCCGGGTCTTGAAAATACTGCAAGGGCTGCCAGAAATCAGTTGTCTTGAACAAGGAAGAAAGGTTGAAGAAACGGAATAGAAAAAAATAAACTTGGCCTTACTGACATTAACATGTCCCAAAAGAAAAAGAGGATGGAGATTTCTAAAAGAAGCGTCCAGCTTGTGTTGTTGTGGCAATGGAGCAGAGCCCAGCACAGCAGGTTGTGCAGTGCCGGAGGGGAGCAGACACAGGGAGCGGGCTCCCTCCCTCGCTGACCTATTGGCTGGTGAAAGTAAACTGGAAAAATCTTGGGCAATCTGCCGGGCAAACAGTTCCCGAAGAGTTCTGAAATGGCCTGGCTGGCCTGACCCTGGTGTCATGCAGCATGCTGGGGAGAGCTGCTCTCTGTGGTAAATGATGGGGGATTTTCTGAGGCTGCACTGGGATGCAGCAGCAAGGTGCTGGAGCAAGAAAATGCATTTGGTTTTCTGAAGGTATGGCATCAAGCTCTCGTTTGTATGGTCCACACTGAAACACAGACCTGGTCCTCTCTGATCAAAATACAGCATATCTAGAATATAAAAGAAGGGCAAAGTGAATTCATAGAATATCTATAGTATCGTACAGTATCTACAGAGAGAAGTATATCATTGTTAACAAAAGCCAGTGAAAGGACAATTAGTGGTCAGGACGGAAAGCTGTAACATAGAGGTGAGCAAGTTGGATAGCTGTAAGAAGTGTGGTATATCTGTCTGCAAAGGGTAATAAAGTAGTCGTTCTCTACTTAACTATGGCTATTATTAAAACCAGCCTGGAGAGTAGCTAGTGTGCAATGTCCAGGGGGGCAGCAGCAAGCATTGGTTGATATCATGGCTCTGCATTTTCTGTTCCTCTCTGAACTATCCTGATCAGCACCAAGAATGTCGCTAAACTGCAAGTGCTTTTTCGTGCTTAGAAGTCCTATTTTGTCTAACTTTTTACAGTACAGAGTAATTTTGAAGAATAGCAGAAACACTGAACTGTCTGTAGGTAACTGTAGAAAATAATTTAATGAAGTCAGTCTAATGGTTTTCTGTCCTTTTTCACCATAAGATTGTCTGCATAAAATGCAATTTCTTGGCCTTTTGACAAGTACTCAGGAAGTTTGTCCGTCAGTTGTTTGGGTAGGATCATTCTGATTCCAACACATTATAATCGCCTCAACACTTGTTCTATAGATTTCCATTCCTGTGTAACCCAATAAGGTTATAAAGTATTCTTAATTAAAGTCAGATATGATTTTGCTGAAACTGCTAGGGTTTTTCTCTTTTGACTTAGAGTGGCGCATTTGCGTTTCAAGAAACTTGGATACAAATGACTGGGAGAGTAATGTCAGATTCTCTATAATATTGCAAGCAGCATGTGGAACCAACCTCTGTCACTTCTACATTTCTGCTCAATAATAAAAATAAAATACAATTCCTGACAGAAAATAAGTATATTAATTTTGCTTCATCAGTTGCAAACTGAGTAATTATTGAACAAAATGGCTATACATTTTTTCCATGAAAATGCTAGTGTCATCAGCCACGCTAGAATAAGCACAAAACATTTCTGTGGTAATTAGTAGAGTTGGTCAGGGTTTCTGGAAGTCAAAAGAGCTCACAAGTTGACCCGCATGTATTAATAACTTTGATTAGAGCATTTATTATCAATTTCAGCACTGATAGGTAACTGCATGGATGGTAAAATTTAAGCTGCTTGTATGCTAGTACAACTTGATAGTTCATCTGCCCTGAGTTTGCAGAAGAGGAATATGATCATGATTAGAAGCAAGTCTGCATGCAAACAGACAAATGTAATCCCTTCACTGAAATTGCACTAATCTGCTAGGATAAATTCAAATAGAGTTTATTTTGTTTTTAAAATATAATTTACTGACACTTCATAAAAAACTGCAAGTACAATTTACTTTGAAATATGATTTTTTTTTAATCTTAATTATTTAGTTATGCCTTGAATTTCAAATTGGTTGTGCATGAATTCTAATCATACCTGATATCTGGTATCAGGTTATTCTCCAGATAGCATAACCAGCTGTAGAATTTAATGCAATCTCTTAAAAGCTGCAGAAATACTAATCTCTGAACAGCCTGTCTAGAGGGTATTTCTATGCCGTAGTCAGCTGAGAATTTTAAGTGAAGCAGGATATTCAGTGTGATACTTTATTTAGCTTTACCTAGGTTATAAATCTCACCATAAAACTGTCATTCATTTACTCCTCCTAAAGAGTACATAATAATTTTCCCTAGGATTTGTTAAATATTTTTTTGCCTTATAGGCTACCAATATTATAATAGTTAGTGCTAGAAATGGTATAGGGAAAAGAGAAGAAATATTGCTTCCAAGCAGGTAAGCTATGTCTTAAAACCGTAGGGTTTGGATCGCTGATTGTTAGCATGGTAATAAAATACCTGAACAGACACTTTCTCTATCCCAGGTGGTCGTACCTTTTCTTTTTTAGGGACTTCAACTCTTCTGATCATAAACTCATGAGACCAAGATAACAGTGGGGCACTGGAGGAGAACAAGGCTTGCAGCAGGGAAATATGGCTTTAGGGGGCTTACAGAACTAGTTTGGTAAACAAAATTATCTTGGGTCTATGCAGTTTTGCTTATTATTTCTCTGTTGAAATTTTCTTCAGTGGCTTCTCCAGCATGTGAAATGCAATGTGTTTGTTTAATTTAAAATAACATTTGTTCTATAGCTATAACTGCATCTAGATCTGTATGTATGTATTTAATTTAGATAAAAAAAAAACCCACTATGTGACAGTGGATACCATCGTATTCCAGAAATTTCAGGTGACTGCATGGAATCTGTTAGGTAATGACTTTTTGTGTCATGTCCAAGCTGAAAATTGACTGACAGGACAAATACATAGTGATTTTTTCCCCATCGTTTTTTGTGAATCGGTTTTATATTCCAAACAATATCGGGTAGAGCAGGTTACAAAGCCAGACTTCTTTTGCTCTGTGCACATAGATTTTTCTCCTAGATCTTGTATCGCATGCACGTGCTGTGCTCTTCCTCAAAGAAATTGTTTGGAGAGTTAGATATATATTTGGTCGTGTGTAATGAGCCGTCTGGTACTTCCTGCCTTTTTTTTGCCTTGTAGTAAATCATTCTAATGTAGCTCTTGTAATGGACTTTGAGTAAACCATTGCTAATCTTTGTTGATAAAAAAGAAATATAACTTCAGAGTGTATTTCTGTAAAAATAACGCTGTTTAAAGTGAAGGTTCAGAGGCAACTATATTTTGCTAACTTCTGATGTGTAGGCACGTGAAAATGAATTGCAGAAGAACAAAACTGTAAAGTTACTCTGAAAGCAGGGTAGAATACAGCAAATCTAAAGAAAAGAGTAATGAACAGTTTTATTTTCCAGAAAAAAAATTATAGCATCATAGCTCCCCAAACTTAAATTTGTTACAGTAAGTAAAGATTTCTTGGTTAATGAATACTGTGTTAGAAAAAAAATTTGCATCTACCTTTTAATTATTGCTTATCACTACATGTTTCTTGCATGTCCTTGAAGGTATGTGTATGTCTGCTTTGGGACTAAAACTATTCTCATTGAATTAAATGGCCTGTGCTAACTTCTGTTGAAATCAATGGTGTGGAGAATTAATTCACCCCATTACAGAATCTGGTCTTTAGTGGGAAGAGAACTGGGTCATTTATTTACATTCACTTGTGTTTCTTCCTCCATTTGGATGCGATAAACCTGAATATAATCCTCTTGAGTGCTATCGGTTTGAATAGCTTTACGTTTTTTGCCTGTATAAACAGGGTAACTTCTCCAAATGGTTTTCAGGGGATAGATGGAAATAATGTATGCATATCTAATGGCTAATTTGGTGGGATAACACTTTCCTTAATGGGATTAATTCCATGCTTGCATATACAAGAAACTCCTGGAGGCACAAATAAGGCTACTGCAAAGCACCTCAAAGTAGTATGTGTCCCTAGTACCTTTCCTCTTCCCCTCTATCATGTAAGGAATACACACTAAGTCCAGATATGAATGAATTATGGATTAATCAAAGCTAATCTCAAAAAAGCATTTGTATTAAGGGAGAACAGTGTTTTGTTTTGTTTTGTACAAGCTCATGCATTATCTGGGTAGCCCAGCTTTGTGTTACATATTTTAAGTAATACAATAGACAATAAACAGTTCTGTGGCAAGAAGAAATTTTAATGGGTAGAAGTAGAATAAGGATTTTCACAGAGAGTGCGTAGCAAAAGTAAAGGTAACGCTAAGGATCCTTTTCACGTTTAGGAGAAAATTTATTTCCTGTGGGGATTTGATCATTTGGCAATCTTTCACTCTGTCCAACAGTTCTGTAACTGCACTTTCCAACATTGTGCTTCGAATAAAGCTTACCTAAGCTCCCAGTGTTATGAAAAATGGAGCTCGTATAAATTTCCTTTGCGTTCTAACTCCATCTCAGCTGCGCATAGAAAGTGAACAAATACAGTTTCCAGGCAGTCTTTTTATCTGTCTGCACATCTTAGAGATTCCCGATAAGGCTTTTTGTGGGGAGAAAGGAGGGTTTTTAAAGTAAATGTAATTCAAAAATTTTCATCCATTTTAGGAGCAGCATTAAAGACCTTAAAAGAAACATGTTTTATGAGATAGACAAGCAATTAGATCAGTGCAGTGATAATGCAATGCATAATTCTACACTTACGAAATTAGTTGGAGTGAGAAAAATCAGAGGGAACATAATATCCCGTCTTAAGTGGCTATTTCAGGTATGTGCTCTAAAACTCGAAGGTATGAACAAAATTGTTCTGTAAAGTATATTCAGTAAGTGGCTGAGAGCTACTTGTCTACATTAAGATGCAACAAATAAATACAAGGAATCTAAATGCTCTAGAAATAGCCATGATATTCCTGCAGGAAAACAAAATCCAGTCATAAACAACAAGGCGGGATTTCTGTGTGTGGTGTTTCTGGAAAATCTTTTAATGAAAAATCCCAAAGAAAAAACAATAGGGTAAATTCAGTGCTGTAGATGAAATTAGTTTAAATTGCTGATGGTAGCTCACCTTTCCAGGTTCCTCATACTGACTTGCGTGACCTAGACAGATCTTTTCAGAAAAGGGCCCTTCTGTTTCTACAAGCTTTACAAAGGTGAGGTGTGTGAGGTACACATAGTAAACTTCACAAATAAGATCAGCATTGTTGCTTATAGCAATATGCGCCTTATCAGCTGTGTTTCCTAATAAGATCAACCTTACGCAGTCACTGTCTTTATCAGTTGGCCCATTTCCACCAAATTTAACAGAGGGGTTAAGGTTCCAATAGGCAATTAACTTTCTCCAGGATTCTGAGAACTGACAGCTGAACGGAGGGAGAAACTCAAGGCAGTGCCTGCATGGCAGCAGCACGAGCTCAGCAGGGCCTGTTTGGTTTAGGCTGCCGTTGGCCGGCTGATGAACATCCACAGCAAATACCACCACTGGGCAAGGCTGGTGTTGTGTGACCTGCAGGGACATGAAGGTGGGAGAAGGTTTAAGGCATGTTCAGAGATGCTGGAATTCTTTTATAGTGTAGGAATGAAAATGGAGGGAGGAGAGGAAGCAGAGATTTGCATCTGGGGATATAAAACAGAGAATACAAATTAGGGTGATGAGTGATTTCCATAGCCTTTTCCCCCAGCCCTGTTTGTGCTGACTTTATTTGTCTATAACTCAACTTCTCGGTTTAATGCAAATACAGATCAACCTCTGAAATCCCATCTCTATCATCATATGTGCTTGATGGTATAAAAATAATAGATCCTGAGGTGTTCATTTTGGTGGACTGACGTCTAACTCTAGTACTCACTCTGGTGGATTGACTGTCACTGTAGAATATTGCCTTTTTTTCCTTTACAAAAAAGATCTGCAAAAATCCCAGTGTGTTAATGTTCAAATACTTTCTTCTTCTGCCCCTCTGAAACCAGCACATTCATGAACTATATGAAATCTCAGGGTCTTTACTGTGGTCCTGGTGTCATCCCATCCTTTTTTCAGCATGCAGAACAAGAGTCAGTCACTTTGTCGTTAAATGCTCACAGGAATCGATGGAGATTTCCCGGACAGAGGGAGTGCAGAATTTGGCCTGTGCTTTTCAGACAAGCTGACCCAGAGTGTTGCTATGGGTCACTAAAGCTTTGTGCAACACTGTCTGTAATTATCACTAGCAAATGAACTCCGAAGATGAGCCTCCTTTGGAAAATTGTTTTATGTTACTAATAGGTCTGCGATGTAAACTTAAATACAGAGTGATTATCTGGACTGTCAACAACACTGAAAAATTTAAAACTGCAAAAATTCAATGCTTTTCCAGAAAGGCTGCAATGCTGAGGATTTTCTGCTTTACAAAAAATGCAATTTTAATACTCGTATTATACATCAACAACAGAAATTGTGATTTATCTTTTTCCTAACCCTGCATCATTATATTCTTAAATTTGGTGTTCTTACTAATTTTAGATAGCTTTGCTTGGAAGCTCTCATATTCCCTTTCAGCACAGTTGTTATTATTAGTTGTTATACAACCAATGAACAACTGGAAAAAATATTGTTAATGCAGTAGAAATTAACTACCAGAATAGATATTAGGCATGACTGGAGATTTTACTTAATATTTGCAAAAGTAGTTCGATGGCTAACAGATACCTCTGTTAATACTTCTCATTTGTTAGTGGTGATGTAAAGACATATTTTAATGTATATATTGAATACTGGAATTAACATGATAAATTTTAATATTAGTGGCATGCACTGCAGATATGGGTAAAGCGTAATTGTTTACTTTCATCTCAGTCACAAACACTGACATAGGAGGGTTTGAACTCTTACTGTAAATATACAGGAAATTTTCTTTGTGTTGAGAGCTTGGGGTCCTTTTTCTTTCCTTGTTTTGCTTTTTCCACAAGTCTGTCTCTCCATGGAGAAGCAATTAAGAAGGTACTAACTCCTACTGTCTGAGATTTGAGAGCACTTCGATATTTTTGACAGTTAAAATAATACTTTCATTATCTTATGGGTGGTGAAATCAAGGTATTGTATGAAGTTATTAATGATAAGGAAATTCTTTCTTCCTATTTCCCCCCTCCCCACAGGAATGCCTTGCTTTTTAACAGTCCTTAATTCAGTCAAAATCTATGTGTAGGCTCTTCATATTTGCCATTTCCTACCTATGTATGAAAAGGTATGTCTCCAAATACAGCCTTTTTTTTTTTTCCTTATCCTGTAATGCAATCTGAGATAAGGTTTTCTAAAATTGGTTGTAGTCCCTCAGGTGGCTTGTAATAAAATGTAGTGATGGAGGCATACCAGCCACAGTTACATCACTTGAGAGAGGAACACAGGCCTCAGCAGTGAAGTATTAACGGGGACATAAAGCCATGCCCCTGTACCCCACTTGCAGATCCATGACTAATGCCTTTCTCTTTAGCAATGTTTTACTTTGCCATAAAATTTTAGCTGTATAGTTGCTACATGCTATGAAAATATCAACGTTCCCAAATTAGAGGAAGAACATTTCAGATGTGGAAGAAGCAATTCCTTCTTTTCTCAAGGGGAATTCATGAGGGTCTGTGGAGTTAGGGTTTGCACTGAGACCCTTTGCTGAAGGGCTCCGCTGAGGACCCAGGCAAGGTTTGTTGTGATATTTCCATTTTGTGATAGTGCATCCGTTAGCTCTTTTTTATGAGGCCTGTGAAATGCTTCATGTTCAGAGTGTTGTTTTCAGAGTGGAATATTCTCCAATGGTATTATTATTATTGCTAAGCTTTGGTGAGCAATGCTGCAGAGAGAATATGCAGGGAATTAATATTAAACCAAATCCTTACTCAACCTTTCTCTATACTCAGTACGTAACTGCCGTTGCATGGTTTTTTTGTCTGTGCGTCTCCTAGCTGAGGCAGGACATGACATGCATGGTTCTCCATTAAGTGGGTCAGTAGCAGGGAACTGAAGGCCTGCTCTGAAACCGCTCTCTCCCCGATGTGCGTAGCTACTACAACGTATGGAGCCTCGGCCGTTGGGGCCCGTATAACCTTCTTCCTGCCTGATAACCTGAGGCTGCCGCTGCCACTGTAAGATGATTTAACTGTTTCTCTGCTCGACAACAAGCTTCACTAGTAATTTCTTCACCCTCAGAAGCCTTCTTGCAAGTGGATGTCTATACAGGGACTGCAATGAAAAGATCTAGAGGTTTTGCAAGTCTTAAAACAGTCTGCTCCCAGTTGTCCTGCTGGATGAGCTGAAGTAAATCTTGCAACCTTTCCACGGCTTTGCATATGTCTACCTTCCTTATGATTCAGCCATTATATTTATCTGCTGAAAAACATTATATGAGGAATGTGCCTTGGATGACAGCCACCTGGGTCTTGCAAAATGTTGCTATAAGCTTAACCTGAAAAAGTGGATGGCTTTCGTTATTGGGGGTTTGGTGCCCTTCCTGACACTGGCTCTTTTGGCACAGGTTAGATCTGGTGCTGTTAGTGAGCTCAGGTGGAAATTGATCCTGGAGAAAGGAAAGGAAAACTGGTTTCATCCCAGTAGGTTTAGCTGTGATGAGCATACAGTCATGGCTTTGACCATACATCAAGCATGGCTCCGGTAGTTGTTGCAGCTTTGGTCCATGTTGGCTGCAACGCAAGGAATTGCTCATCGGCTGACTTGTGTCTGTAAATAGCCTTGTAGCTGCAATTCTCCCTCCGGCACCCCCACCCTTAGCTTGCATCGTTGTGATGGAAAAGTTTCCTACTTTCCTTCTCTGCTTGCAGCTGATCAAGGGAGTTGCAGTTGAGCTCAGTCTGAGACAAAACAGTTCTGTTAAGTCTCTTGCTGGGCTTGTGCATCTCTGCACTTAGTTTGGCATGAGCTGTGAAATCAGAATAGTCCCTCCCTGCATTAACACTGAGACAAGAAGAAAACACACTGATAAGTCTGTGCTTGCTGACTGACGCTGAATATTTTGTGCACAGAGATTTCTATTACTTTCTTACCCAGCTAGTAGAAAGCCATTTCCCACCAATAGTGATAACCAGCACAAGCTTAATGACTTTTGGAAGTCTGAAACTAGGATAAAAGGGAGTGGGGAGTGCCTTATAAATCTCCCAGTTAGGAACCATTCTTCATGTTATCTGTATATTTGATTACTGGAGCCATAGGCAGTGAGCTAGCTGCAAACTGTTTAGCATAACCATACTTCCACTGCTTTTTGTAAAGTCCAACTTAAACGTGCTAATTTTAAGTGCTAGGGAAACATCTGCCATGTCTGTGAGGTGCTCACTGAACAGAGAAACACATCTGATTGCTATCAACAGCATCTTGTGTCTGACATAGCGTCTCTTTCTTCAGCCTTGCAGCATGTAGTCTCTTTGGGATTCCCGGTGAGCCAAGATGTGTAGACTGAATTCTTGTTAAGTAGTCCTCCATCATGTGCATTGGGTTGTGCATGGAAAGACCACCTAATAGTAAATCAGTCTGGGGTGAGTTACCATTGTGGGATGCACAGACAGAATTGGTAGGGGAAAGGAAAGGGGTAAGTGCCCTAGAAACAACCATTTGAATAGTAAGTCTTGCCTCTTGGGACACTTAACACCAGACTGGATTAGATGATAGAAAATTTACAGCCGGAAATGTCTTCTGCATTAACTAGATTAATCTTCTGCTATCCCTGATGAAGATGGGTCTAGTAAAAGAACATGTGTCTAATCTAAAACATACAAAACCTTCTACAAAAGCTGAAAGAGTTGCATGGCTTGCACCTGTCACCTGAGCTTGTTGGATATCCAGGTTCTGCAGCCACCCTATGCCTGGCTTGCTGTCTCTAGGTGGCAACATTAGGTTTGCTTCAGGAAAGCCCTTTGCACCAAGTTCTTGCAAAACTGAGAATTGAAAGCAGTTGCTTTTTCTGAGAATGACTGACTGTTTTGATGAAGCGAGGAGTCCCCTTCCAGAGATGAGCAAGGCACTCCCCTCCTTTCTATTTCTGACGAGGCTCTGGAAGGATTTGGAGGGCGAAAGATTGCCTTAATGATATGTTCAATGATAATCTACTTCACCTTCAGACTGGAAAGGTAGACCATATATTGTTGTTTTCTGCACACACCAAGTCCTCTTTCCACAAATCAGACAGCTGTTGAAGATCTTTCTGTCTTGCTCCAGTTACAGTACCCTGTTTTTTTTATTAGAGTCTTTATTCCATGATGTGCTAGAAAATGTTTGACCCTTTGTGGTACTGTAATCTTTTCCTTCTTTTGAATCTATTTCTTCCCAAATAAATCAGAAGGAAACTTGCATTATTTGAACTTTGTGATAGTGCCTCCCTGAAAGGGATCCTAGAAGGAGTATGAAGGGCTCACGAGGATCCTAAAGCACCTTAACTTGACCTCATGTTTCCATGGTGCTAACATTCTTTGGCATAAAAAAGTGGAAGCTAATGACTTGAAATACTTTCCTTTTTTTAAATGTAATTATTCTGGCTGCTAACGTCTGCTATTGTAACCTGAATCCTGATCATATCAGCAGTTTGCTCCTTGGCTTTAAAGCTGAGGACAACAGCAAACCATAATGTTGAACTTCATGGGCATGAGCTGTGCTTTTGGCTATATTGTGTTTCATAAATACATGATGGTGTATTGATGACAAATACAAGAGTCTTCCTCAGTGCTAAAGGAACTGGTGGCGAGGGGGAAAAATAAACCCCAGTAATGTAAGCCACTTTTACCTTTTTTGCCAAGGTAAGTGGCTGGTATGAAAAAACAAATCTGGGAATTTTTTCAGGCATCAAGCTCAATGGCATTTTGCTGTGGTGGGGTTATTCTCTCTTCCTGTGTTAAGAGCCTGCTGGCTTTCCTTGGGTGTTTTAGTTTTGCAGATATGGCAGTGGGGAAGTTTTATGTTGACAGAGTTACCTGGCCCTGTAATCTTAATATAATTTATCAATCATATCCTCAGTCATATTGATGATCAGGACTATCTGTGCATAAAGGGAGAAGACTCCTGACTTCACATACTTGGTTTGATGCAAGGGACACCTTACACTTCACTCATTTCTGTTAACTGGCTATCGTGCACATCAGTCCTGTTAATACACCATGCCTGGTACAATCCAGGCCTTTTCTTTCCTCACTTGATTTTGCTTAGGTTTTTTTCATCGATGTGTCCAAACAGTGGCATGGAGGAGCCTCTTCCTTCTGCGAGGAAAGGAGGACTTGGCTTCTGCTTCTTCGGTCTTGGAGTGTCCCAGCTTTGTTTGTTATTTATATCTAGGAGTAAAAAACCATATAAATATATAAATAAATATAATCCAGGTAGATATGTTCTTTATGGACAGGATTATCCTTCATAATTTTAGGTGGTTAGCCTTTAGGCATTTAGTCTGGGCTGTCTCTTCAGATGCAAACCTGTATACTGCTGAAGTGAAGCACCATGCGGGGTGCTCATCTCTCCTCCCTTTCTGCCCCAAGCCCAGGCAGTTGTCTTGGGTTCAGCATCTTGCTTTCAGACAGCGGCAGTGAGGCAAGATCCATCTTGCCCGGCCTCTCCCTGCATTTGACCTCTGTCCAGAAAACCTGCTGGGCGCCTGATGTGCGGCATGGTGGCAGTGGCACCTGCAGCTGTGAAAGTCTGCCCCCCTGGGGGGGGGTCTGGAAACAAACCCGCAGCAAGAGGTTTTTGGAAGATAAGGGGTAGAAGTGAGGTGAATTGCATGCAGCGACCGTGAGTCCCTCGGATCGCTGCTGGTGAAGGATGATGGCGTCTGAGAAACGCTGCCTGCTTCACCCCAGCATGTAGCTGTGGCAGCTCTTGGTTGTTGGGAGAAGGCACTTGAGTTCTGCCTTTGAACAGCTTTGTATGTAACTGCAGTTGCATCAATAAATCTCTCGTGCTGGGATTGGTTTTCATGGGCTTCACTGAGAAACTCAGTTTTAGGGAAGATAAAACTCTTCATTTATAACCGTCTTACTGAATTTTGGTAACCCCTAAAAATAAAACTCTTAAATGAATCACTTAATGAGGGCCATGGGAGAGAGAAAATTTTATGGTGGACAGATTTGATCTGAATTTACAAGTAGTTCAGCTTTTACGGTCTGTATTTCTTAAACTATTACCAGGAATCATGGTCTAACTCAATCCAGATGCACAGTAAAAATGTCGGAGGGGGAAAATCCTATTTAAAAAAAATGCCTCGGAGTGTTTCAAAGGTCCGGGACCTGTTTCAGTGATTCGCTTCAGCGGATCCCCCTTGGGAGTGGCTGCATTGAGCCAGCAGCGGGGGCCAGCCCTGTGGACCGGCTGCGGGCAGCCTCAGGGTGCAGCACCCTCCGATCGTGCCATGTTTTGGAGCGGGGCAGATGTGCCTGGATGCGGGTTTTGGGGCTCCCTGGCCGTCTCCAAACCTGGAGCAGGGGAGCAGCCGGCAGCATGTGGAGGCAGCGGGTGGGCAGGTGGCTGGAGATAAACCCGTGGCTACGTGAGGGAAAGCTGGCACTGGGCCCGAGCCAGGGGGTGGAAACTGCTCCCCGAAACCACACCGCACCGGGCAGACTACCACACAGCACGCTCTAGGCGGGCGCCCGCAGTATGGCCTACCTCGCCGGCCCCCGGGCTTCCTCTCCTTTGGCTACCGGCGTGGCTGTCGGTCTGTTGCTAGAGGCTTTTTTCTCACTCGCTTGTCACCGGCGGTTGGTGTGATTTGCCTTTTTTCTCCCCCCCTTCCCCCCGCAACTTTAAAAAGCGAAGGCTGCAGGGAGTTGTTGCGGGGGCGCTGGCAGCGCTACTCCAGGGGCATGAGTGTGGAGCAGGACGAAGGAGGTGTGCCAGCCTGGGGTCCGGGCGTGCGGCGGCATGAGAGAGTGCCCGGGCATAGAGGAGGGCAGGGCTGCATCGCTGGGTGGGAGGAGAGAAGAAAAGGGAAACAAAAGTCCAGGTTTTGGAAGGAGGAGGTGCTGAGAAGAAACTTCTCGGTGGCAGAAGTGCGACTTGGGAAAGAGTCCCAAATGTGATGGCAGGCAGGTTTGGGATTGAGAAGGGCTGGCAACCTTATCATGAAATGCAGCAATGCTGCCCTTACCGACTCCGTCTCCTTTCCTTCCACCTCATCTGCTATGGCTCTGCCAGTCCTTACTCAGCCTGTGTCAGCTCCTTGTACAAAGCTTTCCATAGCTTCTCCTGTACAAATTCCTTAAAAGAAAGTAATTACCTAATGCTGTAAGTTGCATAGATTTTTTTTCTGGTTTTCCTTAACATCCTGGTGGTCTATGAATAAATGTCATCCCCGCTGTGCAATGGGAGATATAATTGTGCAGCTACTTGCATAGGAGCATGTGGTGAGCAAGAGTAAGTGCAAACTTTCTAATTGTTATTCCTTCCGAGCCTGCTTCCCTCCCGAGCACGAGCACCACTTTGACTTCATCCTTAAGCCTTTGTGTATTTGTGTACCTAGATGTCGACTTGTGATTCGACTCCTTTTTGATGCCTGGAGAGGGAGATGCTGTTTTGTCTAAGCCACGTTTCAGCAGTAAGCTTGACATATTTACCGTGCCACGTAACTGTATTCCCCACCAGCCTGTGACTTGACGTTAGCTGTGCCGCGTGTCTGCACTTAGACATCTTGCTTTAAAACCCTGCTGTATTTTACTGAAATTAAGACTGGTAAAACACTGGTATATGAATATCAAAAAGATGCTGTGCAACTCACAGTAGGCACTGGGTAATCTGTAAGGTTAACGGAGTGGGAATTGTCAGTGAAATGTTTATTATTTGTGCTTTGCTCTGCATGAGGCAGCTGAGTGTGACTGCTCCCTCAAGCCTGGCAGGCTTGGCTCTGCCCAGCTCCCATCACCAGCCCCTGCACTGCAGCTGTGTGACCTTGGCCTCAGCCCCCCAAACCATGGCTCAGGGCTGATGAAGGGCAGAGAGTACATTTTGGTGGTGCCTAAGGGACTGGCCTTCTGTTTGTGCATGTTGTGCAAATATTGAAGGGGCAGTAACCCCTCCTCTAGTGATTTAAAAACCTAAATTGATCCTGTTCACATGAATGGATGCTAACTGTTTCAACTGCTGCTTGTTCGTTATGCGTTGTATCTCTTTGACCTTTGTTTCAATAGGCTTTGTATCTTCTGTCTTTTTCTCTCTCTCGCTTTCTAATCTGGAAAGCTGTTGCAAAGGTTATTATTCAGAAAGTGCTTTGTACCTTTTTTTTTTTTTAAGAATACAGAATTCAAACATATTAAGGAAGGAAAAGACATGAACTAATTCATTTTCTTGGTTTGTTTCTAAACATTGAACTTTATCAGTGTCTCAATACATATTTTTTCCAGGAACCATCAGAGCCAGACTATGTCTAGCAGGATTTCCCTCACTGAGAGGTTTAATCCATTACCTGGGGTGCCGGAGGGCAGGCTGCCCCAGATAAGCACTGTGTAGTCACCTGGGTGGCTCTGCAGAGCCAGCCGAGGTTGACCACGGCTGACACGGAGCTATAGCTAAGTCCTCTGCACTCTTGTCTTCCCCTCCATAGTCCTCTTTGTCTCCTGCTCAAGCTCCTCCTGGTCTGGGGACTTTATTAGTGCTGAAGAAATACTGGACTTGAGATGACAGTGTGAACGTGCCCTGCTTTGGTACAGGAACAGAGGAGTCAGGGCCAGGATCCCCAAGGCCTTCTTCAGCAGCATCTGAGATACCCCCAGGCTTCCTGGCTGGGGCTGGCTCTGTGCTGGGCTGCTCGCCTTCCTTAACTTGTATTTATGATCTGGGCACAGTGCTGGAAAACTCTGAGCTGCTTCTGGACACATCCAGCTTGAGGCCAGGGTACGCAGGGGCAGACTGCTGCACTGCGCGAAAGCAGCTGAATTACTGCTAGAAACAAATTGCCTCTGGATGCTGTACAGCTGTATTCCTCGATGCTGCATTTTAGCTAAGAAGTCTAATGCAATTCAAGCTGGTTTTGTGTTGATCCAACTCTGGTGTAAAATATTGTCCTGTGACTGTTTAGAAGAAAAACTCTAGGAAGCTAATCTCAGCTTGTTTGTTGGTTTAATATACAAAGTAGGTCAAATAACGTAATCTGTCTCCATTTACCCCATATATATGAGGTTTTATAATCCTGAAAAAAAACATGGGTTTTGTTTATAAAGTGCTTTGAACCTTATTTTTGAAATAATAGAAATAGGAGGGGAAGAAGGAAAACCATCTAGGATCTTAATTTATTTCCATGGGTTTGTCTCTAAACACATGATTTAAAAAAAAAGGAATAAGAACTCCTAGTTCAGACAAACAAATAAATCTACTCTTTGGAAATGGGTTTTTTTTTGTTTTTCTGGCTGTGTTAGGCTCTCAGTGGGAACAGTGATTGTATCATCACCTGCTTGAGAATTTAAAATTACATTACCAAGTATCCAGGCACAGCTTTTCAGTCATGCTTTATACAAACTGCACACTTGAGCAGTGTGACAGGCCATCATCATTGACTTTATTTCTGCGAAGGGGACTTCCTCACGGTGGTGAGTGCGTACTGCCTGAATGTCATCTGCGAGTTTCTTCTAATGAAATTATCAGCATGGCCCGATGGGCCCGGGAGAAATCCCAGCGCACAGAATGGTTCTGCTCTCAGCACTGGAGTAACTCAGCACCCTGAAGCGCTGCACTTAGTGGTTCGACTGCCCTCCATCACATGCGGTTAATAAGAATTGCCATACTTTGTTCACCTTAGGAAGGAGATGAATCATACCAATTCTTTTCAATTTATCTTCATTGAAGGGCTTCACAGGCTCTTGATCATTCCTGTCTTTCTCTTTTGAACTCCCTCCAATTCTTTGTACAAAGCACATCTCAGATTCATTTTTAAGTCTTTTTTTTTTTTTTTTTTAAACTGCAATACAGCTTTTCCTTTGGGGACGGACCTGGAGCTATATATTGGATCTAGAGTTACTTAGGCTTCTCGACCTGAATTGCTTTGATTTTTTTTTTTTAGCTACATTTGTGAACTTACTATATGTTTATGAACTGATACAGGGGCAGTTTCATCAGTTTTAGCTGCTGAAAACCAACAATATTACTGTGCCCTGCTTGATGCGGCCAGGGTATAAACTAAGAAATGATCATCAACGTCTTCTGAGTAACAATTTTATTGAGCTCTTAATTAGGCTAGTAGTAGATTTTTCTCCCTCAGAAAAGTTTCAACACCTCTTTTAAAAATAAATAAAAAATAAAATCTTCTGGGGGTGATCCATCCAACAAGAGGCAGCCAGTTGAGGTGTCCGTGCAGGGAATTCAGGTTTAAAACCTTCCTCTCAAACTGAAAGCATGTCAGAGTGTCTAATGGGTACCTCATGGATGTGTCCTGACATTTGGGGTTAAAAGTCTGTCTCTTCTGCCCATAGTTCCCTTCTCATGATTAATGGTCTCCAGCATCCCCAAACTGGGAGTCCCAGAGAACCCTCACAGAGAAGACACTGCAGCTTTACGGTTACAATATATAACCTGGGATAGGGGAGATGCATCTTCCAATTCCTCTTCTGAATAAAGTAGAGTAGCGATTTCAGCCTGGATCTCCAGCTGACTATGGTGGTGTCAGTCTTCCTTTACATTTAACACAAAATTTTGTCCAAATGGCCCTATTTTCTCACACACATGCGTTCTACTTGATGAAGGAATCCCTAACCAAGCCTGGTAATGAATCCCTGCAGGAGATGCTGCTGGGTTTTGCACGAACACAAATGCTCGGTGTGAGGCTTTCTCACAGTAACTGCGGTGGTAGCAATCCTTGGTTATCCCCATGCAGATCCTGTGCTCGTTCCCTGACACGCGCCTGTGAGCTGCAGGGAGCAGAGCCCAGACTCTGTGGGTCGGAAACTCTGAGTAAAATGTCCTGTATTGGTTGAGGGAAGTTGCAAATATTTTCATCCTTGGAGCTAGTCTAACTCAGCTGGCTGAGTTCCTGGGCAGCCTGGTCTAACTGACCCTGTTTAGAGGGAGGGTTGGACCTGCAGTGGTCCCTTCTAACTGAATTAATCCAACGATTCTTATTCAGATTTCCATCTCTTTTGCAAATGGACAGACTTGCTCTCATACTGGCTATTTTTTAATGAAGCACCATGCAGCACTGCCACATTTATGCTGTCAAGCACGCAGTGATATGAATGGCCTTGGTTGTTGATGTATCTGATGTTTCCCTACAGATGCTGTGCCAGTTCTTGGACTGACGGACCCAAGACTCTGTTACTTACTGGATGGATTCCTCTTCATTTACGCAGTTGTCATGACAGCCCTCTTCGTGAAAGCGAAGGTCAGTCTGTCCAAACACCGACGCATTTGGCTTTGGTGGTGCAAACAAGTTTGGCTTAGCTGGAAAGTGGGGGTGGAGAGGAAGCATGTCTCTTACAGTGAGACCTTTTCATTTTTTTATTTTCTCTTTTTTGTGTTTTTTTTACTTTCCTCCTTTTCCGGTGCCAACCTGAGTGAGTTCTTTCTGAGGGCTCCTGAACAGAGGGGAAGAGAGTACGTGAGAGTATTTTGATGCTACAGTTATGGATGCAGTCAGAGATTCTGGTTATTGTAGCTGGGAAATGCCTGATCAACAGTGATGTGGTTTCTTCTGCAGCTTTGTCATTGGAAAGAGAGGAGGGGATATACAGAAAATTCAGGATACATGCCAAGCTTGCGAAGGATGTATTAGAATGTCTCAAGAAGTCAGACATCTTTGGTAGTATGAGTATGATGATGCAAATGATATAACCCCAGCAACCACAGGAGAGGAGTCAGGGGGACAGGACGGACACAACTTGATGGGCTGTTGTTACTATCCAACAGCTGTTCAGCACCTAGGGAGACACTTAGTGGCTTTAGCGCACTTCCACAGAAGAAGATAACGGAATGGGATGGAGGCATGTACATTTCCAGACATGCACATGCTCTGAGAGCTCTGCTAATCATAGGAGAGGAGCTGTCTGCCTCTCCCCAGCGCAGGGCAATCCAATGCAATGGTGCTCTTAGCCAAGCCTACGCAGGCTAAAAGGTGCCTTGGCCACTGTCTGCACATCTGGCTCAGCCTCCCCCCCCCGAAGCAAAGGCTTGCTGCGCTTGGGATCTCGGCTTGCTTCTTGCCAGGTTGTGGCTGAGATCACCAGCAGGAGCCCTGACAGGGTGATGTTGTGCTGGTGCCCCACCGGCTCTTCAGTGGGATCGTTTCCGGGGACTGCAAAACCAGTGCTGAACCCAGAGGGAGGGGGAGGGATATTTGGAGGAAATGAGCAGAACTCAGTAACGCTGATGGAGAAACCTTTTCTGTTGCCAGTGTAAATCCTGACTGCAGATGAAAGTGCTGCTTTGGGACTGGAAGCCTTTTTGAGGCTGCTAGAAGGACGAGCCGCTGGGGCACGCAAAGTGCGCACTGTACCTGCTGGCAGGAGCTGTGCAGCTCGCCTGGTGCGGGGCAAGAGCGCAAGAGTTAAGGAGAGCTCAGCAAAGCATCCAAGGAGAAGCGTGAACCTGGCACAGGGAGCTGCCGCAGCTGCGGTCTGCTCGCCAGTCACTCTTCCTCCCCCACCCAGAGTGTGTCTTAAGCGTGCTGCTGCAGGGGCAGAAACTTCTGTGGTTTCTCCTGCTGGGGCTCCCTGCAGGGGCAGAGCTGGAGCTGGAAATGGCTCCTGGTTGGAGGCGGTGGCCCTCACCTTCAGGTCTGGGAGCACTCGCTGTCCTCCTGGTGTGCCTAGCTGTTTGCTGTTAGCATGCATAGTGTTCAGCTGCAGCAACAAAGGTGCTGCGTGAGGGAAGGCAGCAGAAGGAAGGGGAAAGCCATGCCTGTGGTTATGCTGGAGTCCCACAGCCGAAAGCAGCAGAGATGCTGCAGCTGACACACCACCATAAAGCACCAAGAAGCTGGTGGGGCATTTTTCCAAGGGGCCTCTGTCTTATCCCAAACCTAGGACTTTTTTATAAATCTTCCAAGCTGTGTCATCTCTCTAACCTCACCTCCTGGCCGAAGAAATTGTTTGTGGAGGCTTTTGCCAAGGGCACAGCCTTATCTCTCTTGTGAGCTTTTCATTTATGGACCACATGGATGGTGCACATGAACACTGGGCTCCGTTGCAAGAAACACAGGTTAGATGCTCAGTAAATTACTGGCCCCAGCAAAGGTTCAGTGGCTATAATGGCACTTTCATGGGGAAAGGGGTGGGGTAGGTAACTTGTAATTACTACAAATACAATTTTAAAAAACAAAGTCAAGTTTAACCTATGCCTAAACCCAAACCCATCTAGAAAGTTGCTTTTAATAAAGAATTTAACATAATAATAATTCAAGAAGGTTAAAGCAATACAGAGTGTAGTTTGACACTGCTTTTGAAAGGACTGGAACACAAAGTAGCTACTCTCACGGATCTAAAACTGCCCTATTTTCCTGAAAGTTTGGCTCGGCAATTAACTGCTCATAAATACTGTGAGGAGCAGAGCCAAAGAATAGCTACAGAAGGGAAATCCTCTACCTACTCGTTAGTTGCCGCTTATGCCAACTTACCGTGGTGGCACCGCAGCCCCACAAGCCAGGTGCTGCTGCCGAGGGGCGCGGGGATCCCCTGTGCCCTCTGAAGCTGAGAACAGCCAGGAACTTTGCAGGCAGCACTTTTGCTGGAGGACTGGGGTCTCCGGGGGTGCTTTTGGTTGTTAGCAGCCCCCACATACCCAGTTTTTCTTAACAGAGGCTGCAATTATGATTTTATAGACTGATGGGGCTACTTTCAATAGCACAGGATTATGATATGCACAGAATAGGAGTGCAAAAGTGGTGGGTGGGGGAAGCATAGATGCTTTGTGTAGCAGTGAACTGGTGTTATGTGCAAGTAGAATGGCCTGGCTGCTGAGAGCAACCTGGCGTGTGGATAAATGTGCCAGCGCAGCAGTGGCTTGTATTTCCTGTAGCCCCATCGGTGCCACAGTTTGGTTGCTTATGGGTTGCCCTGTTCCTGATGAGAGTAACTTCTAGGAGAGAGGGAATGAAAGGACTGAATGGAGCCACTGTCTCTCTGCTCATGGTATGGTCTCTCTTGCAGCTTAGCCAGGCCTCTGAACCACAGCTGCAAGCAGGCCAGGATGATGTGTATAATGTAAGTAACTACTGTTTTTTGTTTGTTTGTTTTCAAAACTGTTACCCAAACAGACCGTTTTTAGGCACTTATAGATAAATAATTGCCTGTGGAGCAGAAGAACTTGATGACCCAGCTAATGAAAGAGATATATCCAAGCATGCAGCACAGCAGCTGTAAGGAGGAAAAATAAAACCTGACAAGGGCAGCTTCTGTTGTCACTTGTCTGGCTTGATGCTAGATAGATATATTGGCTGGAGGTTCCTGATTTGATCCACTGAGCTGAACATATACCAGGAACGCAGACCGTTTCAGAGGCGGTGCTCCGTGTGCTGCACCATGTAACACGCCTGCAAGAGGGGTGTGGGTGTGGGTGTGTGTTGGCTTACAGCTCTCACCGACTGCCATTTCTCAGGCAACTCGCAGGCATGCCACCACCCGTGTTGCCGATGTTATCTGATGTGGGCTGGAGAAAGGGCAAATGCCCAGGACCGCTGCATCGCTGACTTTGGGCGACTGTAGCTCTTGTATCATTGAGTGTGTGGAGCCTGAGTCATCGCAGCTCAGCTGTCTCCATCCCTGAGCTTTCCTCTTGCCCTGCAGCGTGAGACCTGTTGTACCAGGTCACACTAGAGGCATACCTCGTCCGCTGTGCCCTGATCATAGCCAGCATCAGATGGCTCTTCAGGCAGTGAAAGAGGACAGAGGCAAGATCCTATCTGACCTTCCTAGCTAAATTGCTCACTCATGGCAGCATTAAACTCTAGCTATTTTTGCTATGTCTAGTCTTTTGATTTTAATTTTTTTCTCTCATGCTTTTGACCATAGCCACATCCTGTGATGAGTTCTACTGTTTAACTGTGTAACGTGTGAACACCAATGCATTTTTTTCCCAGTTTAAGAAGTGTCACCTTTTCGGTAGCACTCTGTCAGCTGTGTTATTCTGACCTGAAATCTCTCCTTTGCCCTCTGCCAAGGTTACCTTTCCCAGATAAGAAATGTGTTGTGCATAAAATTTCTAGAACCACTTGATGCAAATGTAGACAGGCTGTTCTGCAAGAAAAACCAAGCTCGTGGATCTTCACCCACCAGTGGGAGAGAAAGCATGAAAGTCAGAGACCCTCCCACTCACATGCTCTCATTTTCAGCTCTCTTCTACTTAAGAAAGGTTCTTGATGTGATAGCTTGCAGTTTTGTGCTGCACAAACCACTTGTTGTCATTTCCATGCCTTAATCATAGACACTTTTGTTGACAGTTGCATTAAGGGGTAAAAGAATTTCTAGCTCTGTTGTAATGCTTGTGAAGTTGGACACCAAACTGGGTTCCGTTTCTTTTCCTGTGTTAGGTCAAGATCTATTTTCTCATGATCATAATATCTGTCACTGCTTCTTGCTTTCTCATTTCAGAAGCTGTCTCGTGGACACAGAGATGAATATGATGTTCTGGGAGCAAAGCGAGGTGCAGACCCTGAGCTGGGTGGGAGACACCAGGTAACTTCCTCCCACACATGCACCTTTTTTCTTTTAATCTGGTTCCTTCCTTCTCATGTCTAACCGCTATTTAGACATGCAGGCATTCATCACGCGATTGCTAAGCACCAGTGCCTTCCTGGAGAGGGAACGGCAAAATCTGTGTAGTAACTCAGGCGGCTGGCAGCGTGGCGGGGACAAGAGTAAACCTTCCCCCCCCTCCCCTTTGATCTTTGCCCCTTGCGCCCCCCCATCACTTTGCTGAGAGCTTGCAGCCACCCAGAATAGGAAGTGACACCCAGCCTCGGAGCGGATGTGGAGCAGGCAAGGCAGGGGTGGGTGTTTCACGAGAGCTCGCTGCACGTGATGCTGCCAAACAAGTGCCAACAAAGTAAAGCAGCAGCCAAAACAACTGTTTCTACTGCAGAGCCCCAGAGTTTCAAAGGAAAAGGGAGGGGAAACCTTCTGCATCAGTGTGTAAGACTTGCCTGCAGGTGACAGCTGTAGGGATTGAGCAGAGAAGAGCTAAGTTTTATCAATTATTAAAATTAAATTAGTTTTCCAGAGAACAAGTTGTCTTAACAGAGCCTTATGGGGTGGAGGCGATATGGGCTGTAATGGGTACGGCACGTCCATGGAGCTGTAGCTGTGCCTTAGAGCAAATGCACAGGCACGTGCGGGGTGGTGGGGGATGCTGGTAATGCAACTCGTGGGCAACTTTCTTCTTTTGTTTTACAGCAGAGAAGAAAGAACCCTCAGGACACCGTCTACTCTGTGAGTAGAGAGAGCTGGGGGGAGAGGAGCGGGAGGGATGGCTGGAAATAGGAGTTTCTATTTCACAGGAGATGTTTCCCTCCCCACCCACCCAATTTCAGCTTTGGTTCAAACTTAACAGCTGCTTTCAGAGACTCCTCTTCCCTTTTACTGTCCCCCCGCTCCCCGCTAGATAATTTCTGCTCCCTTCTCCGTGATAGGAGAAAAACATTGGCAGATTGGGAAAAGAATTTAGATCAAAATACCTGCTGGTCCCTTTATGTTAGCCATTAGTGCCTACCAACCGTCGTCCTGATGGCCGTATGGCTGATGCTGCAGCATTTTATGTGCTGCTTCTCCAGCCTCCCTGACTGCTCTCTGACAAAGGCCAAATGCCAGGGCATCTAAGAGTGGCTGGTTACGAGCTTCTTGATTTACTTGATTTGACTCTGGCTAAATGTGGTGGTCTGTGCTCCAAAGGATGGATACATGAATGCTAAAGCTCATGACTCAACTCAGGTCTTTCTGGGTGTTCAGTGCTTGCTGAGAAATGAGCTTGTTTCCAAGACCGGCCTTCATCGTTATTGAATCAGATGCTCTGATCACAACTGGTCATAAGTGTTTGGGAACTGCTTCCCTGGGTGGAGGAAGGACAAGCTCCTCTCTCCTAACCGTCACCCTGCAGTGTTAGACTTCCCTTTTCTCTGGGCCTGAGCTGCATGTTTGGGTTTGTCTCCTGAACAAATGCTGCTTAAAGCTTTTCTCTGGAGAGCTTTGATTGTACTACCTGGTGCCAATCTAGCTAAATGACTTGGCTGAGGGTAGAGTTAGATTCATTTAAGTGTCTGGAGATGAGGTGGAATTGATATGCTAAGCAGACTTGGTCATCTACTTAAATGCACATTGGTCAAGACCCACCACTATCCCTTCTTCTCTGGAATATATTGAAGCTTTGAAGGTGAGGCAGCCCCAGAAGCAGAGGCTTGGAGTGCAGTCACCCAGGGGCTGGCTTGGCTTTTCTAGTAACACGCTGACTCTTTCCCCCTCTCTGCCTGCAGTCACTGCAGAAGGACAAGATGGGCGACGCATACAGTGAAATCGGAACGAAGGGAGAGGTGAGTCCTACTTTCCTTCCTGGTGAAAGCCTGGGATGAAAAACTCTTCGTTGGCACTCCCTTACAGAGCAGTAGCCCCGGCTGCACGTAGCTGCCTTGCAGAAGGAAGTCCCCATGTTGCACAGCACCTACAGGCACAGCTGAGAGCAGTTACCTATTTCCTGTAGTAACCGGTGTACTTGGTACAGCAGTAAGACAGACATGTAGCAATAGCGTTACAGTAGCCGTGAAACAAGGTGGAGATCAGGCAATAAGCTTTTTCCCATCAGTATTAGAAATGCAGCCCGTACACCAGCAGTGTCCCTGGGCGGACTGAATCATGACAAGGGGAAATATTTCAGCTTTTAGACAGAAAACTTCTGAGGGCTGCCCCAGCTGTGAGATGGGTGAGGAACAGTTGAAGGAAATGTCTGGTTTCAAGCACTGCGACGCCTGTGACCCAGCAGCTCACATTGGTTGAGCACGTTCCTCCAGAGCAATTCAGAGCTGGAGGTTCACGGTTTCCCATCTACGGGCTGTCGAGGCTGGTCTGCTTTATAGGCACAATTAAGCATTTGCAAGCTTCTCCTTGTGCCTGTCTTCAGGCAGGTAATGGGGCAAACATTCTCCTTCCCCCACCTCCACTCTCAAATTTTTAAGACGGAACAGATCGGTTATGTCTAAAGCTAGCAGCAAATGGATAGTTTTAGCTCTGTGCATGAACTGCTGGGGGAGGGAAGCTTGTGTTGAAAAAAGCCCATCTGGGGACACTGTTTATGGCAGAGCAAAAAATTGCTGCGACCTACACAGGTTCTATTTTATGTCAGTGTCTTAAATATAACCTTTCATTTCCCTCTGAAAAGTGAAAAAAAGGGCATTTCAAAACAAAGTTTAGTGCTGAGAAATGCTGAAGCAACACCAACATTTAATCCCCTCCCCTTTTTTCTTATTCTAATGTCCATCTGCCACATTCAAGCTCAGTTTACAAGCTGTAAGTATTTGAGCTCTCGCCATGTTTTTATGACTATTACCAGGGACACACCCCACCCCACCCCACCCCACCACCCTTGCCTTATCCTAGCTATATGATCATTTACCAGATTGCTGCAATTTTAACTGTGGCAGGCACTACTCTTTGCCACATGTTTGTGAAATGTTTGTGATACGGTCAGTGCTCTGCTGCCGCGAGGCAGTTACGACCAGCCACGGGCTTGGCGTGGCAGCCTCCATCCAGGGGACGGGAAGTTCTGCTGTCCCGGGTTCTCACCCGGACATCGCGCTCTCGTGCACAACTTGGCTGTTTGTCTGGCAGCTCCCTGTGCCCCTGGGAATGCAGCAGCAAGGGGGTTCAAGCAGAAGGTTTTTCTTCGTACCTGGCTGGTCTGACTGACCTTGTTTGTATGCTCTACTTGTTCCATGACAGTCCCAGTACCTATTTTACTGAATCCTGTGTGACTTTGTCCTCAGCCAGCCTTATCTGCAGTTCCTTTGAACATCTAGACAGCTTACCAAACGTGTGCTGGAGAATTTACTTAGTTCTCCATGTCTGACCAGTAGAGGGCAGAGTCCCTCGGGCACCAGCTGACACGCAACAACTTAAAAAAATACAGCCCCATTTCTTCCAGGTGTGCCTTTGGCGCATAAGACAATCGGTGTCTACAGGAGCATTGCCAAATCTCTATACATGCAGTCAATCAAAGAAATAGCAGCATTATAACAGTATGACAGGAAAATATGTCAGCAAACCAAAATAATTTCCTTTTTATTTCCAGTCCTCACTATTTTCTCCTTCTCCAGCCCTTGCAGTGTGTCTGGGCTGGTCCAGACATAGCAGGTGCTTTCCCTCCTGCGCAGAGGGTGTCCAGGCCAAGGGCAGCTGCTGACCCTCAGTACAGGATGGGAGAAGCCAGGGGTTTATTTCCTTTTGCATAATGGGAAAAGCACCCATTAATCTACATTTCTTTTTCTTTGTCAAAGCAGCAGAGGCGGCGAGGCAAAGGGAACGAAGGTGTCTACCAGGTAGGCAACGCATCCAGCACCTGCTCCCCTCATCTGTTGTCATGGCTTAGCTGTAGCCTCTAGTTACACATCTCACCCCACCGTTAGCGATGCACGATGAAGCAGAGCTTTCAAAGCACCTTTCTGACGATGGTTACTCAGACTGAGGGCAAAGACCACGCTGCTGGGACTTTGTTAAGGCGGCTGCATGTTCTAAAGACAACTGGCAGGAACACTTGTTTAGCTGCTCTGGTAGGAACCATTTCCACAGTCCTACCTCTTGGAGAACTACCTTTTGACTGAGGCAGATGACGCATACAGTTCTGTCTCTGAATTGTTTATTGCTCAAACGGAAACCTTCAGGTTGCCGAACAGCTGCTGTAACTCAAAGCATCGGTGGTTCAGCCCACCTCACTGCAAACTGGTCAGCACCTCCAGTCCCTTGGTGCACTGGGGCGTTTCAGTGTTGCAAGGAGTCCATCAATAAGGCCTTACTTGGGCCGCCATGCAGAATAGTTCTGAAATGCATTTTACTTTCTGTAGATGCCTGTACGTTGTCACCGACATCTCAGAATGACAAGAATAAAACACATAATTAAGATGTTCTTCTGATGCAGGACATGCCAGGGAGTTTTCCTGTAAGGAAGCTTAGTTCTAGCTAATGGTACCTTTCTTCAAAACCTGCTCTACTGCTGGTCACGGGAAGCTGATAAGAAGCACTGCCCTCTCAGTGTAGTCAGTGTGCCACTGAATATTCATAGCAGAGTGAAGGGTAGCTAGAAATTTTACAACCAGGCACCATGTGTCTTACTAAATCCTCGCTCTTGGAAGCCCCAGTTACCTCTGCTCTGGCAGCCTCCTGGGCTGACCTGCGACTGCCACATCTTCTACTGCCCCGCTCTGGGAGCAGCCGGTTCCAGGGCTGCAGCAGGGATCTGCAGCTTGGGCGTTACAGCTGACTTCCCCCACCAGAGCAGGCCGGCAGGAGGAGGACTGCTGTGTCGCAGGAAGGGGTGTGAGGGGATGCTTCCCGGGGTTCGCAGCCATCAGAAGCCCCACTGCCAACTCACCCGGAGTTGCATCTGACTTCCCTTCCAAATTACAGAGAAGTCCAGAGAACAAAGTTCACGATTTGATGTCTGTTCATTTAGTTAGCAGACAAAGTTCACTCCAGCATCAGTTAGCTCTTCATAGTCTATAATATGCAAAAAAGGTGTGCCCTAAGGACCTGCATAACCAGTTAGGCTGAGTTGCTGTAGTCATACGTTCATAACAGTTATTCAGGATGCATCTTGCCTTCAGGTAAGTGACAGCTATTGACACCATACAAAGACTAAGGAAACACTCATGAGTAAAAACCTCTGTAGGAAAAAAACCCGAAGAATTCGAATGATGTTCCTGAGCCCCTGCCATCCTGTTCCTGAGCAGTCGGCTAGGGAGAACTACGCACTCACGCTGGTACCTCACCTATTTTTCTCTTTTTCAGGGACTCAGTGCAGCGACCAAGGACACTTACGATGCTCTCCAAATGCAGCCTTTGCCCCCCCGCTAAGTGGGAGTCGTGGCGGGGATGGGCAAGGGTGAGAGATGCCCACCTGCTTTGGGGAGGAGAGGAGGGAAGGCCTTTTTCATCCAGAACAAGCACTGGGTATTTTCTCAGTGCAACAACCTACTTTGGTTGGTGCGCAGAGGGAATATGTCTGGATTCGGTCAGTCCCCTTTCCTCTTGAATCATGTAACTGCAAGCTTCAGCTATTAAAATGTACATATCTGTAAAGTTGTTTCCAATAATAGCGGTTATTAGGCCAATTTTGGTAAGATTTGGGTTGTGGGACCAGACCACACCTGCTAACACAGCTCTCTCCGTAGCTCTTCCTTGCCTGCCACGGGTATCAAGGCCTGTAATTATGGTTGCGCTGCATTTAAAGAACTTGTAAAGTTAGGGCTGTAGTTATCTCCTGTAGTATTTATCTTTAGGCTCTTCAACACAGGCCAGCTAAACTTTTTGCTTTAAATTTACCTTTTAAAAACTGCTTCAGAGGGGGACGACTTTTTTTCTTTAATTGTAAATTGATGTGACCTTGCTGTAGTGAAGGACAGAGGCTAAACGCCAGCTTTTCAGTACAAAGAAAAGAAGCACTAAGCTCCAACAAAAGATCAAGCAATGGCATTGCCGCTCATGCTCATCCAGCACTGGGAGCAAACCAGGTAACCTGCATAAGAGGCTTCTCAGAAGGCAGAAGATAGCCCTGTCACAATGAAAACAAGGAGACTGGACTCTGATAAAGAGGGGAATACTGGAAAAGCCAGGAAAAGTCCACCTGGAGAATCCCATCTGGCTGAAGGGTTTGGCTGAAACTTCTGCCCCCTCACATCAGCAACATCTACAACTATCACTGCAGAACAGGCTCCCCTTGTAAGGGTCGGTATGGTAATTCTGATGTCAAAAACAGACTTCTGGGCAACAGAAACTGTACAAAAGCCAATGTAAATGCAGTTTCCAAACCATCTGGTCTATCACCAGGTAACCTTTAAAAGATGATGCAGGTATCATTCCAAAGAGATACTAATTCAGCCATGTAATGCGTTTTTGATGAATTAATAAAGTTAGTGTCAAAGACCTGCGTGTGCGTGTGCACGGTGACGAGCTGTTGCGAAGGGGTGATTTAGGTCACTTAAGGAATCACCGGCAAAGGTGTTAGAACATCATCTTAAAACCACTTCCGCTAAAAGTGTGACTTAACAAAGTTTGATGGTAAGGTTCGCTCTATTGATTACTGCATGGAAGAAATATACTAAGGAAAACTGAGTTACACTCGAGTTAGAATGATTCACAGGGAGACCGGGATGCACAAAGGTAAGGAGGACCCTCCCGTTGAGTCACAAGGTTCTGAGTAGACCCCCTTGCTCTCTAAACTCCTGATGGAGCTTAGGTGGGGCTAGGCCCAATGTTTGTCTTAGACTTGGACAACGGTTTATGTCTAAGGGATTGCACATGCAACATTTATGTAAAGTTTCATTAGCATCAGTTCAGCGTGCAATCAAAGTTACCAAGGCACCAGTCAAGGTTACCATACTACAAGGTTATGTGCGACATTGGTTACTTACAAAAGATCTGCTGTTGGTAAAAGGTGTCTCTGCCCTAAGGAGCGACCTTGAGCAGCGTCCCAGCTCACGGGGAGATCACCACCATGCAGCCACGCTGCCTCGCAGGGAGAGCTCAGAGAAAGCTCACCGAGGCTGTCCTATTTACGAGATAAAGTGGTTGGCTCGCAGTCAAATCACATGCAATGGAAAAGGTATGCAAGGTATCTTTGTACCCACAACTTCCTTTGTTCCTTCAAAGATGAGTCTTGGAAAAGCCACCTGCTATTGATGTGTCAGGCGCATGATCGCTGTTCCAAGCTCATATGCACCGATGCTCACGGTGCCACTCAGCTCCTTTGTGGTTTTTTAGAGAACAGATTGAAACTAGAGTTCACGGCCCAGCTACAGCTCAGGCCTTCACCTCTTCCGGAGCCTGCACCAAACCACCGCCGGTCTGGTCAAGGGGTCGAGCACCCCCGTCACGACAGCTGTAGGAATGGTAAAAGCTCTTAAGTGACTTACAAGACCGTGCAATGCAGCCTGTAAGCAACGCAGCAAGGACAAAATCCACCCAGCAAAATAAAGGGTATTTCAGCTTGGATTGACCAGTTCATTCCGCCAGTCCCGACAGAGGGAGCAGAGCTCCGGCAGGACTGTGGGACCGAGAACTGCCTCTGCGGTCACTGCCCAGATGAGGTTACGTGTTCATTTCTTAAGGGTCTGGGACAGCAGCAGAAAAACATGCTCCAGTTGCTGCTACATGAATTGGAAGGCTGTGCCTAACTTCTTAAGCAGCAAAACTGTACCTGCAGTAGGTGCTTGTAGCTTTTGAAGACTATTTCGAAGACACTAAATTAGTGCAAAAAAGAAGTAACCTGAGCCACCACCCCATGCATGGCAATGACAAGAAAAATCTGAGAGAACTGGGTGATACCTCAAACAGCTGAGCTGAAAACTACAGTAAAGTTGCGACTGCAAAGCACTCTTGTTCTTGATGCAAGAACAAAGAGTACTGAAAAATATAGTTGTTTTTTTTTTAAAAGAAATCATGGTAACCATATTGGCAAGATATAGAAGTTAAAAGTTTCGGCAGTCATGAAATACCAACCACTAAACAATGGTGAAGAAATTCTTAGGAAAAAATATCACCTTTATACTCTTTATATATATATGGATCTTGATTTCAAAAAGCATCCAACGCTTGTTTCGGGGACACACTGTAGGTGCGAGCTGAGTCTTCTCTTTGCCTTCAGGAAGCAACTAAAGCTGGTTTTTCTTTTAGGCGCAGAGTTGATGATACAGAAGTAGAACAAAAGCTTCAAGCAGAGGGCAAAAAACCCTGGGCTCTCCTCCATTTTAATAAGACAAAGAGCAGGAAAGAACAATCTCCTGGCCCAGTTTGATGCACCAGGGGGAAGGGGAATGAGCCTTCCCCGACACATTTAAAAAACTACAAACAAGTGCATACATGTTAAAACACTTGGAAAATGGTTTAATGATGTTTACAACAGAAATGAACTGTACAATTACAGTAAGTTTAATATATATAAAAAATTACAGCAGACAAATGCATCTACACAAAATCTACCTTTTCATTCTGATTTACTGTAATCTACACAATCTCTCAATGCCTACAGCTATCTGTAGGCAACCACTGGGAAAATAATAATAATAATAATAATAATTAATAATAATAATAATAATAAAGGACATCTTTAAAGAGACAGCATTTCGCCTTCCTCCTCACCCCTAGTGTGATCAGCAAGGTTTTGAAATGTGTGGGACTCTCACATTTCAGTCTCAAGAAAAGTTTGGGTTGCGTTTGGGTAGGGGTACTCCCATATGGCCCTCGATTTCAAGTGTTCCGCTGACCTGAAGCGTATAAATGCGGTATGTGAGGAAGGGCAAGAGAAAAAAAACCTCCCAGCCAGTGTAAGCAGGCAGCTGCACAGAGTAGCGAAACCATTAAGACTGAAAATTTCTCTTATTCAGAAACGAAGCAAAAAGGGACTGCCCAGACGCTACAGCATTCACAAGTCATCGTCTCTTTGAAAACTATTGCCGGATTTAGAAGAAAGGGCTTGTTTTTCAACTCCTGATTCTTCGTACACAGGGGTACTTTCAAACTACCGGGTTAAGTCTTTTTTTAAAACAAAATTTAAGCTACTTCCTCTTTGGCCCATCCCTTAAAAAAACAGTGAAAACCCCTTTACGCTGAGAAAGGACCTCAGGTCAATGGGGCAAAAAAAAGAACATGCTGTCTCTTTAAAAAGAAAGAAAGAATCCCAGTTGGGAGCGGCCGTCAGTGAAAATGCGATCCAAATTGGCGGTCTGGTGGAAATTCCTCATGGAATATTATGTACAGTTTAAAAACCCTCAGTTGCCGGGTTTTTTAATTTATTTATGAACACCTAGGCAGTGAAAACTGTTATGTTAATACATACATAGACACACCCAAAACATACAAAAATACTATTATTTCAAACTACTAAGAATAGGACAAGTTCAGTTATCTCCATGCTATGACTTTAAGAGCATTACACTGAAACAAACAAGAATTTAAACGACAATTCTTTAATATCCCAGAAATATACCAAAATATACATCTAAGCTTTGGAATTACTGAGGTTAGACTAATGCAAGTGCTGGGTAATCGTACTTAATACACAAGTCTAAGGTTCTGCAGGAAAGAAATTATCTTTGGTATCTGCATCAGGCTAATAATATTAACATTTGGATTTTGCTTTGGGATAGAGCTTGTATGACCCTAGAACCAAACACCCCCCAATCAACTGAGATTAAAAAGATCCATGTAAAAAGTTCCTCCATTTGCAATCCCCCCCCCAAAAGTTAAAAAGTCACAGGCATCTACCTAGCATAAAAGGTTGAGAAATACAATGCATAGTTGCACAGTGGTGCTGCAAAAGTAAAAGAAATCTAGAAAAAAGGAACTAGAGGAGAAATGAAAAGCTGCTTCTTCTTCTTTCAGGGATTTCTCACAACAGGACAGCCTCTTCCAAGCAGTGACGGGGGGAGGGGGGAAGCTCAGAAGTGCACCTCAGCGTGTATTAATCAACATCACCCAGCCCCCAGAGGGTTAAAGCACCCAGCAGAGCAGCCAATCCTGCACCCAAGTCTTCAGCTCCTCAACCCACCTGCGAAGCCCCCCGGACGCCCCCTCCCAGTGCCTGCACCCCAGGTTTCGCCCCGGGGCGGCGAGTCTCTTTCTGGGGGCGGCGAGAGTTTTGGAGGCCGGGCCCGGGGCGGCCCCCCTCGCCTGGGGCAGCCCCCAGGGCCGGGGCCGGGGCCCGGGCTGGCCCCCCCAGGCTGGCAGCTGGCGAGACCCTCGCCCCAGCCCGGCCGGCCGGCCTCACAGATGGGCTTGGTGCTGAAGACGCCCTTTGTCTTTGGTTTGTTTGTTTGTTTTGAGTTTATACAATCATTAGGAAATCTTTGGTTTTGGCTGGAAATTTTAAAAGAACAAAACAAAACAAAGAAACCGCCCCCTCCCGACTTATAGCAGCCACCGTGACCTGACAAAGCTTCTCTTTCCCATGGGGGTAGGGGAACTACATTCAAATAAAGATGGACCGGGTTAAGGATGCAGCTTCTGGCCAGGCTGGGGAGCGGGGAAGGGATACAGGATTGTCAAATAATAAAGAAGAAAATTAAATATTTGGAGATTTCTTTTTTTTTTTTTTTTTTTTGGTCATGTTAAAAAGTGAGTAGCGTGTACGCAGCGCTGGGCTGAGAGCGCCTCCGGGCCCTGGAGTTCAGCGCAGCCCCGGGGCAGCTGCCCTGGGGTGGGGAAAGGCAGCGCAGGCGGCCCTTTTCCACGGAGAGTGGAGGGGAGGGGGTGGATATTCACAGACTAATCAAGAGGACCCCTTGTAACCAAAGGAAATAAGATAAGATTGCAATTTGCCCTCACTTTGCAGTAGCTTTTAAGCAGCGACATTCAGAGGCGTTGGGGGGTCACTCCCCAGGTTGCAGGTCACGGGGTGCTATAGGCCAGAGTTCAGTGTTAATCAAAGGAGGGAGGGCAGACTTGGCAACTCTGTAGGGTTTGGAGAAAGTTAAAGCAAGTTACTCAGTTACGAGTTAGAAATGAGGTATACGACAGCTCCTGTACCTGTGGCGGATAAACACCCCACACCTACTCACACCTAGCCTTAGACACTACCACAGAGGAAGGAAATGGAACAACGGCACTGGCGGGGACGAAGAAGCTACTGCCCGGGTCCTTCCCACAGACCGCTGGCACACGAGGCGCCCCGTGGGGACCAGCGCTGCTCCAGACCTCTTCAAAGCGCCCGCGGGCGGCTCTGCGGCCATCCCTTCCCTTCTTCCCCATCTCGCAGGGAGGCCCAGTCCAGCTCACCCGGGAAGTCGCGGGGAGCGGCGCTGATCTCCAAGTCTTCCGCATCGCGTTTTCCCCTCGGACTCGCTCGGGTGCAGGGAGCATCGGGGTCACAGAGGCCGACACATGGAGAGTGAACAGGGGAAGAACTAAAGGTTTTGTCTCAACTGCCTTGTTCTCAGGACACTGTCACCGGTGCTTTTGTTCCTAAATTGTTTCTCAAGGGGGTTGTGCGATCTCCACAACTCGCCCCTTGGTGTGCCATTTCCAATGTCTTAGGATTCCTTCTGTTTAATAACTTCAGATTTCTATAGCACCGCAACATGCCAGCCTCGTCCGCACACAATGTTATCTCATTCAGGGAATAGGGCTTAAGTAGCTGCTGCTACAAAATTCAGCAAAGGCAGTATGAATCCTGAAGCGGGGCCTACAGTGGATAAGAGAATTTTGGGAGGAAAGGGGAAGCTAACTTGGTAAATTAAGTATCTTACGGTTTTATGCAAAGCTCTGCCGGAAAACATTCACCAGCAGGCCGACACAGTTTTAAGACAGATCAGCGTTTTGGTCTGAGCTACTTGACAATGTCCTGTTTGGTAGAGAGATGAAATAAGGCAGAGGGGGTATGTTCCAGTTCTGGGGCTGAGCCTCAGCAGCACTAAGGAACGCCAAAGGGTATCATCTTCCCTCGCCTCCCACAAGCTGTTTCATTTCCTTCCTCAGATTTGTTTTCCTTAAAGCACACCTTGTTTTCCACTTCTTTTGTTCCAAGTGCTCTTTTCTTTGAGAAGTCATTTCTTCAATATCCCTATTACCTATCTATAAATCTAACTAGCTCTTTGAAAAGTCACACAATATTAATACCACTTTTACATAATGTCAGAACAACAATTCTATTAGTAAAGCTTTCAGTGAAGTTCTGCAACCCGATTGGCATCCGGAGGAAGAGTAGCTGGACAACCCACCTCTCCCCCGCCCTCCCTCCCTTCCTTCACAAGAGCTCACCAAGTTCACTGATAAAACAACTCAGCCCAATAGCACGATACATGAACATGTACAAGGCTACTTTGGGGAGCAAAGAACGGAGTCTTCAAGATCCCTCCCTTAAGAGAAAGACCACACGCAAAAGCTGTTGAACAGACTCTGACCTTGGACTACACTGCTTCCACATTCTAAGGAAAGAAACAGTTTTCCCTGACTGTATCCCAACATCGGCCTAAGACCTGCAGCACTGGGCAAGCCCCGCGCACCGTTTGTCTTCACAGAGCCAAAGCAACTCTGTGCAGAAAAGGTGGGAGTACCCACAAGAGATGAGGTCCTTACAGAAAGGGACACTGACCCAAAGCTCAAAAACCACCCCACGCAGCTTCTCCTCTTACCCGCTCTGAGAACAGCAGAGCTGACAACTTATCAGTGCCTTTGGTTCCCTACGAGGCCACCGGGAAATCTCCCACCCCAGTGGAGTCGAGCTCCTTTAGAAACCCACCTCTCCCGACCACCGCACACAGCCAGGCGCACACGCTTGCGCACCCACGCACTCGCACACACCCCACGCACACCCCTCCCCTCTCCCCCCACTCCATCGGCCTTGAAGGGAAACGAGAAGGGAGCCTTGGGGTCCGGACGGAGGGGGCTGCAACACCCTCCCAAGGCAATAACCACTCGCTCTTCTGCTACTCCCACCGCAGCACCAAGACATATGCCAGGAGGACAACCCACTCCCTCGCCACCAACCCCTTAAAGCTCCTCTCCCCTGTCTGTCTCACAGTATTTCAACCCTTCCAGGCATACAGCCAGGTGGTAGGAGTAGGTTAGCTTTCACTTCTCAGTTTGGTTTTTTCTTTCATAGTTTTTGGTCTAGACAGGATTAGCATTGCTATTAGAAAAGGAAGTGTTTAAAAAGTTTTCCACCTATTATCAAGCACTACAAGCCCTACATTCAGTAACAAGACAAGGGGGATAAAAGGAACCTGTTTCACTTTTGCTCTCCCAGATAGATTAAGATGCGACAACCATTCTTCTCCCTCCCCGAAGTTAACCACAACGGACCCAGTTCAGCTCTGGAGCAACTCAACTAACTGAAACGGATTTACACCACCTAGGTTGATTCTAACCCAGTACAGCCATCTTCTTTCCCCCGAGCCTCCCGGATAGGCGTTGCCTCATCTTTAGATCCCAGCGAAGGGCAAGGAAAGGCCAAGAGGGAGGGGAGCGTGCGCACACTCGCAAGGACCCTGAACAGCAACCCAATCAGTAACCTGCATGCCACCACGTGCTGTGCTGCAGATTAGACCACAGATAAACCAACCAAACAACAATCCCAAACCCAGGAGCGACAAAATGTTTCCTTTGGCAAGACAGATACAAGGAAAAAAATTCATGAGCAAACATTTTCCTTCTAACACAGTCAACCCCCTTCTCTGCCCCCAACATCCACCCACCCCCTCCCGACCCTATAAAGTTGTAACCTATAAACAGGATCTCAAATACATACAGCATAATCATGTTTATCAATCATAATAAACATCAGTTCAACTAAACTCTACAGCTAGAATTATCTCCACTATTTATAAAGTTTGCTTTTCTCTTCTGATTTTTCAGTTTAAAACCAGTTCTGCGACAATGCTAAGCTATGCTGAGGTATTTTATGAAGGTGCCAGAAGCCAGCTGCTACCCACAAGTATTGTTCTCAGAGCTGTATGGTGCTACCTTTTGCTGAGGGAAGGAGGGGGAAGGAACAAGGAGGGAGAGGGGAGGAGGGAGGGAGGGGACCCAGATTATTCCAGTTACGGACGGTTCTTAGCAGGGTATCAGAGAAGGAGCTAAAAGCAGCCCCAAGACAAAGCCCAGTAGTTGTTTTGGTTTTAGGAATTTGGTCAGAAAAGAAGTACCCAGTATGTTCTACATCCTGAACTTATTTGTCTACTCAACTAAAAGGTGTCTTCCCTTCTCCCACAGTTAAATTATCTGTAGTTCCAGTGCAAGCTTCCTAACACCCTCCTAACAGCATCCCACGGGGGTAAAAGCTCAGAGCATGTACCCACTAAGAGCGTCCTGGGAGAAGCAGCAGACAGATCCAATGAAGATAGTTAAGGCAAAAAAAGATCAAGTTTGTTTTCTTGCATTACTGTGTGTGTTGCTCTGTGAAGATATGCAAGTACAAGAATCGCCTCTTTCCATTGCCCCAAAAGCACTGAAACTAATGGCGCTGACATACAGGGAACCAGGTACCGTACAGATCATAGAGCAAAAGATATGAACATTTTGAGAAACTGCAAACCATAAGTCAATAACTTTAGGACAAACCCTCCTCTGTCAAAAATCTTTAAAGTATTTTAGGGGACTCCCTGCTGGAAAGAAGAGAAAGAGTCACGGGCAGCAACAGCAGTGAGATTTAACGACTCAAAAGAGCAGAACCTCTGCAAGGTATGTGTCTTGAATTCTGTATCGCTATAGTATTCTGGAAAGGGAGGGAGAAGTAAAAAGAGGTATTGGTTGCAAAAATATAGAGGAATTTGAGTTGGCTATGTGAGGATTGACAACCACAAACCCAGCGGGGGGCAGCGGGTAAGCTTACTCCTTTGGTAACACTCCACCCTAGGCCACAGTCAGGTGGACATCCAACAGGTACACCCAGGCCCTGTGGATAAACATCATTTAGCCATTTCAGGCAGAACAGGAATAGTGACTCTTAATAAAGTTAATACAGCAATAAATTGATCTACATTTTAAACTTCCAGTTAAAACCAAGTATCATAGAAAGTTTGGACCAGACGCGCTACTTTGTCTGTCCCCAAACACTCTAGTTAGTGACCGTGAGATGCTACTTCTCTCTCTAAGGTGATTTTGTGAAGTACATTTTCATCTAAGAAAATATCAATTGATATTTAAGGTAAATCAGATGTTGTTTTGGTTTAGTATCTGTGGTATGGTTCCAGCTGTAACAGGTGTTCTGCTCCATTTATAACAAAGAAAGAGGGAATTTCTGTTTTAAAGAATGTTGCACTGCAGGAATGCGCGCAGAGCTAAGGAATTAACACTGCTATCTCCTTCAGTAACTCAACTGCAGAAACGTGTGATGAGCCAAAGCACACCGCAAGGCTTACAGAGGTGACATTTAAACATTAGAACGAACCAAAACATTAGGTTATAGTTCCAAGAGAAGGAAAAAAGTAAATTTTCTATTACTTGTACAATCGTTGGTGTGGATACATGCTGAGAATTTTCTCCAACATATTTTGGTAACAGCCATTCTCTTACTGCCCCCTGAGTAAAACTGGTTAGTTCCATGCTTTTTTTTTTTTTTAAATTATTTATAAAAAGGAATTAAGGATCCTGAAAGATTTTGGCAAGATACCAAAAGATCAGAAGTATTAAATTTTTGTCTACATTTAATGCTCACTGTAAAGTATGTAGAATTAAAATAAGAGAAGGGGTAAAAGGAGAGGCAGAGGATTGCTCTTGCTCAAATGAAAAGCTATCATACTATGAGAGAAAAGTTGTTCTTGTGCGTTAAGATCAGCACAGCTTCTTTGCTCAGTGTTGGCATTGCTCTGTTTAACCTAAAAGGTGCAACAAATCACAAGCTGTAACTCCAAATACATCAGGAGCTATACTGTTTTCACGGAAAATCTCTTTGTCAGCCTGTTCATTTAAAGAAAAAATTCAAACTTGAAGCTTCTGATGTCCTAAAAGGTCTATAATTCAAGCCATCAGAATATACGCCTTCCTCTTAATGTTCTGGCATTTTAGTTTTCTCTTACAAGAAAACCTCACTAGCAAACGAACAAAATTTCTGAACAGCAGCAGCAGCACATTCCTACATGAAGATCCAACTAACTTTCAAGAGTGTTCTCCTTGCTGGTTTAGCCAAGCACAGATTTCCCATTCCTGGTAAAGTGACTTTTTCAATCCAATTTAACTTGTGTTTCAACAACTATTTATTGAAGCAGAGGATCTTAAGAAGTAGCGGAACAATGATGTGTCATCACAAGTTACCCAAAGAAAAACATAAAACTGAAGTAACACTAGCCTATGGGCTGGAAAAAAAAATCTCTTAAAAATCAGGTACTTGTGCACGTAACAAGGATGGTATGTCCCCAAAAACTTCTTGAGTGCATGCACATACACACCATCTCAGAGCCACATGATAAAATGTACTTAGACTAACACATACTGCACACTAACTCAGCAACAAAATAAATCCTCTTAAGGAGATTTAAATAGACAGATGTGACTCTCGTAAGCAGCCATATCTGTATGTAGTTTCTATGAGCTGTTCATGAATCATTCTATGATGACTACAGAAGGTGCATTCTGAGGAGATCAAGTGTGCTAAAGCCAAACTGGAATACATTTTCCTAACATCAGAAAAAAAAAATTCATCACCAGCCTATACCAACTCATCCTGAAGCCATTTTCTAAATTGTTCTTCCAGACCTTCAGGGCATATCTGTGTTTGTGTCTCTGTAAATCTCTTGCTTTTTGAGCTAGCTATCCTTGGCTATAATGAGAGAGTTTTTCCTGCCTATGTCCTTTGGCATGCTTGCAACCATGAAAAGCAACCCACACGTCTCTAAACACAGAGCCAAGGAGCTCTGAAAAAGAAATGCTATTATCCTTTTCTAACACGCTATGAAATTCCTTCTGGTCCTGGCTGACAAATCAATACAGGAAGAAGTGTACCAGCATACAGCTAGAAGACTGTCTAGAAATGAACATTTGCACAGAAAATCTTCCCTTAAAAAGCACAGTAAGGATTTCAGACTGTGAACACAGAACAGAAAATCATCTCTGTTCAACATACAAACCCACTGACACTGGAATCAGAGATGTAACTTTGCATCATTGCAGGAAAAAAATCAAATTTGTCTGCTAAATAAGTGTCCTGGGTCTGTCAGCAAGTTTGCAGCCATGCATGTCCCACTGTCTATTGGGACAATAATCCTCCATTTTCAACACTCAAGAAATCAGACCACGATCATATTTATGAGGTCTGTATACAATTGTTATTGTCTCTTTTCAGATGCATCGAATTCTGCTGTCAGCATGATTATGATTTACAAAAGAAACTTCTGCCAAATTCTCGTACATGATCTCATATTCCTTTCATGCTTTGAAGGAGCGTATGCACTCTAACTAGGCAGATGTGCACCCGCTGCCAATCTCATTTCCATCTTTCACCTAAACACTGGAGGTAGCCAGCATCCACGAGACAAAACACTGCTAGGGATGAAAAGCAGTCTCCAGAAGTGACAGTCAGTCATCGGGATGTTTTAGGACAAGGAATCAGAGCACACTGGTGATGAATGTCATGGGATATGTGCTGTTTGGGTATTACGTCAGCTTCTGCAAGCAAAACCAAGCCCTTTTTGGATATGTGGCTACTCCAAGTTTCCAGTTTCTCTCAGAAAGACAGTTGCTAAGAAATTCCCTGGAATCTGGGCCCCAGAGAGGGTGATGGGGTAGAGAGGAGGAGGGTAGGGGGGTATAAGGTGCTCACACCAAAGCCATGTGACCAATGCAAAGGTAGTCAGGAAAAAAAGCAGATTTTTATAATAAATAAACCATCCAAGCTGCATTAGTGTTCCAGATATGTACTCAACAAGACCCTCTCCCAACCACAAACCAGCAAGAATGGGACATGAAAACTCATTCAGACAGCTAATGGCACAGTCTCTTTGAACTGTGAAGAGAGGATTTTACGCTGATTTAAGGCCCACCTTTCTTTGTGTTTCCTAGATATATGCAAGGATCATGCCCCCCACCCCGCCACAAAACCCTCAGGGGGTAGAGGATACATCGGAGAAAAGACCGGTAGTATCCCCCCCTTTGACAAAAAAAGCTTCCTGATAAATCGTATTTTTGCACAGGCAAGAAAGTAAGCGGGAACTTTCAGAGTCAGGAACGAACGCTACAGCTGCAGTTTTCCCCATCCTCTTACTTCACTGAACACAAGTCCCAGGGACTTGCATTCCTTTGGTAGAAACTGTTGTCCGTGCTATGGCCTCCAGACCAACATAGTGGGTACCAGCATCTCCTCTTCCACTTCTTCCCTACCACCCTGAAGCTCACCCAGCTATACCTCTTACTGCTCTGAAGCTATTACTGTGGGCCATTTCCTTTTGTGCAGTATCATTCATAGCCCTAAAAGTCTCCTGCACGGCCTGAAGTCAGAGAGACACAGCAAAAATACTTAGATTTATCCATACTGGTGGGATGAGGGTGGGACCTGTTGGATTAACAATCCCCTGACATTGCCATTCTATTCACACATCAAACGAAAACAAATTAAAATCAAGTTAAGAGTCTGCCCCAAGGATAACACAAATTACCAACCAACCAAAAAAACAAAACAAAACAAAAAAAAAAAAAAACAAAACAAAAAACAAAAAAAAGATTAAAAACAAGCAGCAACTTTTATATAAAATTAATAAAAACAAAAGACAAATGAAAAAGAAATTGTCAGTAGCATCTATCGCCTCTCTGCATCTGAACTGCACTTATACAAACTAGTCCATTAGTACAGCAGCTTGCTAGAAATTGACTTTGGTTCAAGCTTAGTTTTAAAAAAATAAAACATAAAAAAATCAAAAACACATTAGAAACGGTGGACGGACATTTGTTAGTTTCCCTGCTTGCAGTTCACTAGTTTTGAAGTTTTAGGGACAATTGGTTTAAATATTCAGTAAAACAGGAAGGTGGAGAGTTAGAGATGAACAGAGCAAAAACACGGCGGTGGGGGGAGAGATAAGGGGTTCTGCCACTTGAGTGCAAACGCAAATCCCACATGCTCAGGTCACAAACCAAAGCATATGTAGAGTTTAAAGTTGCTGCCTTCTGGATCTTGGATGAGAAGCTCCAGGATCCCCCTGAATCATCAACAAATTGAACATAGCTGCATCAGCTCGTTATTTTAGGACACTCCGGTGACAAAAGAAAAGGGGGCGGGGGGAAAGGGATTCTTTTAATACCCTCGGTAGCTAAAAGTAATTTGGTTTTATACACATGGCAGAAACCTTTAAATCCATCAGGAATGGAAAGTTCAAAGTGAACTGCATTGCAGTGATCCAGTCTTCTCTTTTTAAAAATCTTTTTTGTTTCGGTTCAGATACTAGATTGTATATGTAAGAATATACAGATCTAACTTCTGTACAGCTCATTACTCTTCCTCATCCACGTAAATATCCTTTGCTACATGGATCAGAATAAACCTTCAAAAGATTGTTACAGTGGCAGGCAAGCCCTGACGCTCTGGTCAGAGACGCTTATTGCCATTTTTACATAGCTAGCAACATCACAGCTCAGAGACTACATGAGATCACCCAGGTATGTGCAAAGCCCCAGAGTCAGCTCTATCGTGTTGGCATAAACGATGGCAACTTCTGTTCTCATATTTTTGGCTTCTATGTTTTGCAGCCAGAAGCACTTTTTTACTAGAAAGTTTTTCTAAATACAATGTTGGAAGCATCAGAATTAATGGAAAAGGAATATTGCTATGAACAGGGAGAATCTGACCTTTTGAAATCCTGTACCAATTTACCTGGCGGAAGTCTAGGACTGTAAACGCTGCTTTACATACTGCCAATTAGCTTGGGTAACTTGACATTTTTTAAGTATTTGTGTGTGCTCTTAACAGCAAAAGCAAATCGATAGAACAGAAGAGCCATCGGTATGTCACACAGTCTAGACTCGGGAGGTCAAATCCCACTCTCTGAAGTAAAAAGGAACCACGCGCACAAAACTAAGAGCAGAATTTGGCCATTTTGTCTAAATAACTGAGAGAAGGAGAACTGCAGTTGGAACTAATTCCTACCTCTGCTTAAAAAGCATAAGCCAGCCTGGAAGTTTGCACACAATGATCTCTACTGCTACACTGAGCTTCCTGCGCAAATGATGAACATAAATTCTTCTGACCCCTATAAGTAACCATTAGACAAATTCAAGGATGAGGAAACTGTTCAGAACGTTCCCAGAAGATTAGGACAGGAAGTCTATTTGTGCTCCATCATCTTCTCCACCCTCCCACCCTCCCCCCATGGTGTGGGAGCTCGCTGAAAATAATCCAGGAGCAAAAGACAAACGCGTCCAAACTATATATATAAAAATAATAATAATAATAATCATAATAATAATAATAGAGATACACCAGTAATACAGGCCTGCCTAAATTGTACCAGTTAAGAAAGGAACCCCCAACATGATTGATACGATTATAAACACCTTGTATGACATAATGGCCTGTACAACAGACCTATAAAATGATAATTAAAAAAGAAAGATATTTAGACCGAAAAGAAACAAGAAATCCCCTTCCTATGTCTGAGTTGATAACCCACCTTAACTTGTCATTGTGACTGCTGGAAATGATAAGTAGTCCTTTTACTTTTTTTGTGTTTTTTTTTTTTTTTTTTTTTGTTTGTTTTTTTGTTTTTTGTTTTTTTTACATTTTTGGTTAGAAAGTTCTCCGATCCATGAAGCGATCCTGAAAAGACAGTGTTTATTATAAAATTAGGCAAATGTCTGTCCCAGCTTTAAATCCTTCCTGTTTTGCTTTTGTTTTTTCTATTTTTCCTTCTCTCCCTTGTCCCCAGCAACACGGCGAGAGGATGCCCATCACATTTTCAGTTTATAAACCCCGCTGGCAGCCAATCCCACCGCACAGTGAAACAGGCTGCTGGCAGCACAGCTCAGCCCGGCTCACTGTGCCTTGGAGGCAGTAGTGGTGGTGGACGTGGCCCCGCTCGCAGAGGCCACCGTGAGGAGAGAGTTCTGGATGGACTCGGCTGAGGTGGAGGTGGCGTGAAGGCTGGCGACTGGTCCAGAGGCCCCTGCGGAGGCTGCAGCTGCAGAGACCAAGCTAACCGGGTTGCTGGTGAGCAGAGAAAGGTTCTGAGGGTTCAGGAATAGAGGGGCAGTTACGATGTTAGGAGTACCTCCAGCATTGGCAAACACCAAGTTTCCAGTTGCATCCAGTGATGTTATTGGAAGAGAGCCACCAGATGCAAGAGCTAAAAAAGGGAAAATTGAGCAGGGAGGAGATAATATTAGCAGTACACAACAAGGCAAAATGTGCCTAAATGCAACTGGTCTCTGCATTTTCCTTTCTCTGATATGCGTGCTCTCTACACCACTAACGACAGTCATCTCATTGTTGGTTGTTTTTTAAAGAAACACACGCTTTATGAAGAGTGGACAAGATCTTGCAGATACTAAAATGCCTCTGTCTGCCTCTGCTCCTAAACTAATTCCATCATGCCTTTCTTCAGCTCTTTAAAGGCAATACTGGTCTATGTTTCCTGCCACAGAAAACCTGTACATACAGGCAACCTGTACTGGAAAGGGTTGAGATGAACGTTCACATGAAATGACAGCTATCACAAGATGAAGGTCATGTAACCTTGAGTATAACATTTTAAATGTTGACATACAACCACAGTAACAACTCACTTTCACCAGTCTACAGGGTCCAGTCTGCCTTAGATTATGATCTCCTAAATTTATCTGTGACACTTTACAAAATGGTTCTTTCTTGTACCCTGGAAACAAGATTTGTTAAGCTGCTTTAGAGGATATTTGAATACACAAGTTAGCTAACTCTTTAGGCACTTGCATGACCTAGTTTTTAGAGATGACACACTATAAACTGAGAACAACTCTTGCTAAAGTCAGTGGAAACTTCTGGCTGTGTGGCACTTCCAAAATAAATCTTTACTCCTCTGAATAAGGATTTATGGATTTAAAGTTCTACTTAAGGACTTCAGGAGGTAGACTGTTTTGTTGTGGATTCTTTTTAAGTACATATGAGGACAAGAATTCAGGACCAAGTCTTGCTCGGAACTGCCCTCCTGACAGACCTCAGAACAGCGCAACTCTGCTCAAGCTCATGTCAGAAGAGCTACAAAAACCAAATCTCTAACCTGCTGGAGATACCTGCCAATGGCAGGAGGATAACAAAATAAATTCCAGATCACATTCAATCTCTTAAATGCCTCCTGTAAATCTCTACAAGATCATACACAGTTCTAATCCCCTATCTGAAGTTGTACCTGCTCTTATCTCTGTGATACATAAAATGTATTTGTGCATTTTAATTTTGTAAAACCTTTACTCCTATAACATTTATCTCCAGTGCTGACGAGTCAGTGTTCTTTTTTGGTAGAGAAAAACAAAGCTCGTAAATTCAAGTTTTATGACAGAGGTGCATTAAAAAGAATACTACTGACCTTGAATAGTTGCCAGTGTACTGTTGCTCATCAAGGCCGGGCTGAGAGCACCACCTAATGTCCCTGGATTGAGACTGAGTAAGGCACCTCTGCAGGAAGCACGGTTGTGGAAGAAGAAACAAAGACAAAGGGAAGAAGCGTTACTTTTAAGAAAAGGTTGTCACTGCTCAGGAGTACACCATCATATTTTTAAGGAAAGAAAAAAAAAAAAAAAAAGGAGAGGAGGCAGGGAGGGAGGAAAGACCAGAGATTAAGGGCTAATTTTAGTTTATTTCAGTTTTTCCTTTATGATGCCTTGAATAGACGTTGCCTTTCAGCTGCGTGATTAGTGACATGCCTGAAAGTACAGGCACTGTAAATACATGGCTTGTATTGATTGTTGCTGTAAAATATTCTTTTAAAGTATTTTGGGGAAACTGCCACTCATTAGAGAGCTATCATCATCTCCCAAATTCAGATAAGAAAGATGTAAATCAAGAGGAATTGAAGAAACAAAGAGTCATATCTCTCAGAGCAACATTTTTAAAACTAAAACTTCAACAATACATCATCATCCATCTTTTACAGCTTCTTGCTCGTGATGGAGAAATGAATACAGAGGTGTGAAGTGGGTCTAGACTAGCTCTCCATTTTACAATTAGTAGAACAGATTCTATTATTCACTGGTAAGTTGCAGCTCTTAAGTCAAGCTCTGCAGCAGGATGGATGACCTATCAAATCACAACATTGCTGCAACACAGCTTTTTCATCTGTAAAATGAAAACAACATTTGTGTATACTGGTGGGAACGGCCAATTACCACATATAAGTAAACCTTCAGAATTTGAGATAAATGACACTAGAATCACAAAGCGAGCTACCAGAAAACAGTGATACATAAAAGCCCATACAATTTACCCCAAGAATTCTCCTTCCCTTTTCTGTCATCTCACCTAAAAGCATGTCAAAAATTCATCCTTACCCAGCTGCAAACTGCGAGGATGCCATCAAGCCTGGGTTTAGTCCTGCTGCAGCAGCCATGGCAGCAAGACTTGCATTTGCAGGCAACTGTGCAGCTCCTTGTAATGCGGCTGCTGCCGCTGTTTGCAACCCTGATGCCGTTACCATCACCTGGCTGGTCCCAAGAGGGGAGGACAAGGGGGTGGAGGTTGTCTGTGTTGTGCTGGTCTCACTGGCACTGCATGCCTCTGAAGTGGAGGCTGAGGCAGAAGGGGAAGGACTCAGGGAGGGTGATGTCACTGCTGAAGAAGCTGGAGGTGCTGTTGAAATCACTGTTGCCGTGTTGTTGGAGGTGGTTTCTGTTGAGCCTAGAAGATTGATTCTGGTTAGATCGGTACAAAACACAGCTACGACTGAACAGAAACCACTACCCACCTGAACTGAACTGCACATCCAACTGAAAAGGAGAGAAACACACAAACCAAGAAGCACCAAGATTCTAAATGAGAAGCTCAGACTATAATGAAATGACACTTCCAAGAGGGGGCTGAGGAGCTCTAGAATCTAGAAGCTAGCAATGGAATATAGCATATTTCACTCCAGCATCACCTGTGATTTCATCTCCAGAAAAGTTAACTGAATGGTCACAAAGACTGAAGTTTCCTAGTGGAGTAACGAGGAACAATGACAAGAATGTCCTGGGATACCAGTGTGACCAATACTGAACGACCTTTTCAAAAGCTTAAAAGGGGAAAATGGTAGAGGTTAATGTGGGTACAAGGAAAATCAGCCCTTACCTGTGACTGACAGACTAGTTACAGCAGGACTGGTCAGAGGGAGCACAGGATTGACAGTCAGGGTTGTAGCTGCACTGCTAGTCACAAGGCTTGGCGTGGTTGCCACCTGGAGGTCAAAAAAAAATACAACTGCTCAACTGTTAAAAGACAAAAAGTTAGCCACTACACTTGGATTTCTTTCTTTCCATCCTCAGCTGAGGACATTGTCAGGGAAAACACTCCATATAAACTAACTTTTTTGTAATTCCATTACTTTATCATTCAGCGGACCAGCCACAGGACCTTCCCTAATTACCAGTAATATCTTTATTCTTAACCATTCAGTATTTGAAGGGATATATATCCATTACATCCATACTGTCTCAGGACTGCAAGTTAGCCCTCCCTCTCTGCCTCCCTCCAAATACAGCACCTTGTTTTAACAGAGTCACTCTTATAGAAAGAGATACAAAATATATTATTTCTGCATGGGTTTTTTCTTATTTAAACATCTTTTCAGCTCCAAATCTCTTTCCCTGGTAAAATTATTTAAATGACCCGGCATTACCAAAGGTAATGGTACCTTTGGTATTTAAGGTATTTACATGGATAAACAGAATAACATTTCACTTTTACTCAACCAAACTATAAGCTCTACTTTGATAAGTTTCCTTGTGCCAGAGGAAGGATCTCTGAATTTTAAAACATTCAAATGGCATTAGCTAATTTTACTTGTGGACTGCTTATTACAAGAAAACTACAATAAACTGAAGACATTACAGATAAAAAACACCAAAGATTTAAGGCTGGAGGAACTAGCTTATGAGGAAAAATGAAATATAAGGAGAAAAAGAAATTTTTATGGACAAGAAATGGTGTCGAACGGTAATATTTGAAGGCTGTTATACATCAACGAGAGAAATGAATCCTTTAGCATTGCCCAAGAGAACATAGCCAAGGATATAGGCTAAAACCTTCCTCCTTTCCCCTCTCTTACCTTAAGTTTATTATCAGAGAAATCTCTCTCATGCTGCCTATCCTTTTAGAGAAGTCAAATGCTTCATGCATTTTAAACAAGACTGGGGCAACTGGGACAGATCTAAAAGCTTTCTGCCTATCTCAAATAGTGTATGAAATAAAGAAGAGCTAGATACATAGCACACTTCCCACAAATGCAGCCCAGACATCGTATCTGTCATCTGTCCACTGAACAGTTAAGGCCAAGGTCACAATCCATATTTCAGGGCAGTGAATGACCTAGAATTAATAGAGCTAACCCTGTGGTTACAATGACTGACTTCAGCCAATGCAAAAGTAGGCTGCCATCGAAAGGAGCATTCCCCTCCAATGCTGCTTCAGAGCCCTAGCACTTGTGCAGCCAGGCTACAAGTCAGATTGGTTATCTAGCCCTACTGAAAATTCATCATTGTTCGTCACAGGATTAATTTGCAGTCAAACTAGTAAACTAAGCCCAATCATCCTATGGACCCATAATCTCCAGAGCTGACACAAGGAATCACCAAAGCACACAGTCAGTGAAGGTTAGGGGCAGCAGGGCTGGAACATCCATTTGAGTGGTAGCACAGTCTTAAGGGAAGCTTACAACGAGTAAAAATGCTTAGTGAAACATCACTGAAAAAATGGAGACAGTGGTTAACTCCTCAACTTCTTACATACAATGGCAGTTTATAATAAAAGGGAAATTTATGTAGGAAAGCTTTCTTAAGTTGCAGTCTGAGTAAACTTGCATGGTTACTAAAACACACTGTCATAAATCTCACTATGTTCTGCTTTGGTAGCAAGGCATGCAACCTTGCTTTCCAATTGGGGGGAAAAAAAAAGAAAAAAAAAAAAAAAGACTAAGTACACTTAACACATCCCTTCCCCTGAAACAAAAGGTTGCATGCACACATCCTGAGACAAGGATGAGGGGAAAGAATGACACGTCACCAAAATTAATGATTTAATGAAGTACTGGAAGATATTAGCTACTACAGTGATGAGGGTGGAATAAATACTACAAAAGGACAGCTACAGGCTACATAAATTCCACCACATTCCTATTAGCATAGCTACTATGAAATCTAATAGCTACTGTTTCTATTTATGAAAACAGACCTCCATGGACATTGGTAGCAAAGGAGCTGAAGGAACCTTGATGCATGTGTTTTGTTACTCTTATTTTCATGAAGTTTGTGTTTACCTGAGGCAAATACAAGTGTGGGAAATTAATTACATGAGTATTAGCTAAATTGTTCCTTTGTTCCATGTCTTTTTTTGCATAAATCACTCCTGACTAAAAGTGACAACAACAGTATCACTGGATTTGTGTGACTTAAGTCTCCAAATGATACGCTTTACGGCTGCTCGTCTACTTATCAGAGCAGCCAAAATAAGAGGAGGGGGTAGAGCTGTTAAGCATTTTTTAATTACTGTTATTTTACAAAAGAAATCTGGGCAAGAGAGAAAGTCCATATATAAACTGGAGTTACTATGTGGAATATTTTCAAAGCAATAACCCCAAATGCAAATTTGCTAGTCAGAATATTTACTCATAAACTGACTAAATAAAGCACCCATACTGAAGGCCCAACTAGTGCCTGATTTGTATGCATTCTCTCTCTTATATAGTATGCAAGTAGGATGTTTAAAACGCCAGTAAAATATAAATTTGTGAGAACAAGTCTGCTGTACAAAGAAGGTGTAGCACGTGCAACTTCCACAGTGAGCACAGTAGAACTATCTCTTCCAGTGATCTTTGTCAACACAGTTTCTTGATTCTTACCAGTGAGGTTGGGCAAGGGAAAATTGCTTTGATGGGCGAGCTGCTGGTTCCACCACTGCTGGGTGGGTTGATCCTTTTCTCCTTCTGGCGCCGGTTACAGAACCAAACGCGGATCACCTCCTTCTCCATGTTTAGCTGGTCAGCTATCATGGTGATCTCATCCGAGGTAGGCTTTTGGTTCTGAGAAAAGGAAACGGTACTTGAAAAGCTGTGAAAATACCTTCTGAAGTTTTACATTATAGCTTCTTCTTCACTAGGCAGAAATCTGGATGGGCCATTTATATCCAGAATCTGGTCAGCGGTACAGTAGAGACAGACCATAATAGATACTTCTGCCCTCCATTATCCTAGTTACAGGAACATTTCTACGGTAAGCTGTGCTCCTCAGAGACAGCTGATGAAGACTAAGCTCACATGCTTCTTTTTGAGAGAAGGGATCTGACTTGTGAGTTAATCCTTCAAGGAATTCTAGACCTTGACAAGGAAATCTTTCTTTCAGCACCTCTTGAAAAAGAATAGGAGGGATTAACTATAACAATAACCAAATGGACCCCAAGTTGTCTAGACCTATAATGAAATACAGGTATAGATTGAACAGGCTACTTACAGAGGCTATCTGCCCATACAGCTACACAAAGTGCCTAAAAAAAGGCAACATAAGGCCAGCTAAAAACCTCACATTATGTATGTTTAGACTGTTGCCCCATTTATCCATCCTCAGGAAGGGTAATCTTTTTTTCTTCTTTTTGACGTGCAGAATATCAAGCTTAGATCTATGGTTCTGTACCTTGGAATATAGAATCACAAAGTCAGCAAACTGCAAGAACCAATGAATTTTTTTGAGGGGTTTTGTGTTCTTATTTTTTTTCAAAGTGAAGTAGACGTTGATGCCTGCTTCTTGGCATAGCCTTTGTATTCACCTTGTTTAGTACAAGCACTTTCCTACATAGCACAGTAATGGGTTCACTCTAACAGATACGACTGTTAAGCGAAATTTCTTCATTTCTTTATAAGCTGAGCAGAGCAACAGGATCACTGACCTCCAGGAAACTCTTCTCTAAGGCCACACGTATGTTGGTCTCTATGCTGGTGCGTTTCTTCCTCCTACGGTTCAAGCCTTCGATCCCCAGCCCTGGAGAATTCAGGGCACTTGGGCTGGAGAGAGTTGAATCAGATGAGAGGTTTTCTAAAAACAGGAACAAACAAAACAAAACAAAACAAAAAACAAAACAAAACAAAACAAAACAAAAAAAAACACAAACACAAATCAGGAGATTTTCTTTGAATGCAGTGCAGGTTCTTCACCTGTGCAAGGTACGTTAAAACCCACTCTGTGTCTATTCCAGATATATAGAAATTTCTGAAGATCACATGCATTAATCGTTGTACTTGTAAATTACAACATACTTGAAACTTAAAAGCTACAAGTAAGCCCAGAGGGTGCTCTCTGCTCCTGTATGCTACCACAGTATCCCTTTTATAATACCTATACAAAGTTTCTGTCTCCCTTATCTCGTTCCACGCCACACTCATTCACTGCAAGTCACAGTTTAAAAAAAAGTAGTTGTTGATATCCATAAGCCACAACTGTTAAGTTACAGGCAATTATGAAAAAATCGTAGCAGCCTGAAATTTCTTTTACCCACTATGCAATACACGAGAGGAAGAGCAAGTTCATAGCCAGCTTCACAGGGTTCAACCTCTTCTCTCCGGAGATCTTAGCAGATACTCAGTGATACGCAGTTCTACCAAACAGTGTACACAGCTAGCAGCTCCCCCTCCTTAGCTTCACTAGGTCTCTAGCTGTCAACCCCTAATCCTGTCTTTTTGGCTCCACAGAAGAGCAAAGAGAGAACACCTTGACCCCACTTTGTAGCAGAAAGTGCAAAATAACTAACAGGCAGGTTCCAGCAGGGAATTTAAACAAAATGGTTAATTACAGCTGGAGATCCCTCACCGCACTGGGGTTTGTGGGTGATAAGCAGATGTCAAAGTTCACAATGACCATTCTGGCAGGCTCAAATATGCAAGCATGCTCAGTTCATTATTTTCTAGATTTTTTTTTTTTTTTCCCCAGTAATGGCACCCATAAGTGTGCTGAAACCCCTCTCCATCTTGAAAACCCCACAGAACAAGCAGAGTTCTGTAACAATAAATTCTTTAACAGTCCAATGTAACATAATGGAAGGGATCATCGGTATGCTTCTCCTGCCTGTTTTCACCTAAAAGTAGCCTTTAAAGTCATCTGAATCTTTCTTCCAAAGATTTTCATGAAACTGAATCAGAGCTAAAGACAATGGTTCCCAACTTCCAGGCTGTGAAGGACCCTGACACTGTTTGCAGTCCTTAACCTTACAGATCCAAGTATTTCTTCAGGCTATCAGGAAAAGCAAACTATTACAGTCCTTGCAGCACTGGACTCATCCAGTGTTGCTGGAAGGTGTGAGGACCACTGGCCTGTGGACTAGAGCAGCCAGTGTGAAGATCTTTATGTTTTCTATCACAGATCTAGATTATCTGAAGACAACCCCTGTCAGCACAACAGAATGACACTTCCTTGTTTCAATGCTGGACAAATTTTCAACACTGCATCCAATTACTTCCAAAACTTAAGAGAATATTGTAGGTGTCAGCATAAAGCTCTCTTCATTTTGGTAAAAATAGGAAGGCACACACCGTCCCTGCCATCTGTTTAGCAGATCCATCAGTTTTATACTATGTACAGTTGTATACTTGGAAGAAAAAACTGGCTGACAGCACTCTTAAACACTTTCTATCCTAACGCCTAGCACCACCATCCAAGCTCCTTTTGCTGGTGGGGGAAAAAAAAAAAAAAAGAGACAAAAAAGGAGCACCACGAACATTGGCATCATGAATAACTTATCTTCCAGGAAAAAATAACTCTGGAAGGAAAAAGCAAAACCTAACCCACAAAAACCTTTTCCTGTGGGGAGAAAGAGAGTGTTTATATAGACCCTTAGAGAGAGATGAAAAGAACGCACATAGGGGTGTGGGAAGAGATGAATGCAATAAGCTCTGCCTACTGAAACAACAAACCATGCAACCCTCTTTCTACTACACATCTGAAAAAGAAAGCTAGAAGAGGATTAGAAGTTATATGCATTAACATACATGAAGGAGGAAAACCATGACACATATTATACCTCACCCCATGCAATTATTCAGCTGGCTGCAGAACACAATTCTGAAAGTTCACACAGGAACAATTTCGAATGCATATGGGCACATGAAAAGGGAAGTATGGACACTTATTCCTACACCCTTGTTTGTCCCATGGACAGTTACAAAGATCGGTGGCTTCATAAAACCATAAGGGCACAAACGAAGCAGTTCAGGGTTTTTCAAAATCCTACTGATTTTGGTAGGCTGGTGAAGAAATACACAGACTCATTCACCTGCATCATTGAGCCACTTTTCCAGAAGTGGCTTTAACTTGCACATGTTCTTAAAGCTGAGGTTCAAGGCTTCAAAGCGAGAGATGGTAGTTTGGCTGAAGTCATTTCCATAGAGTTTGCCCATAGCGAGCCCAACATCACCCTGGACAAAGAAAGAGAAAAAAGGGATTCACTAACATAGGCACTTCCAAAGCAAGGAATCCTGTCACATTCTTGTGTTCTCTTAGTGACTCCACTGCTGCATGGGATTTCAGTTTCACAGAAACTTGCTCAGCGCTACCAAGATTCATGCTAAAGCAAATAATAATAAAGAAATGTCACACCTCAGTCAGTTTAACCATGTAACTCTTTCCAGGAAATCCCTGGTGCTTTCTCTTCTTTGCATTATCACTAAGCAGAACACTCCACTGAATACTGTAATTTTTTTCTTAGTTCTTTAAAATAAGTAAAGGCCAAGCTCTCTTTAGGAGGCAGATTTAAGTTTCTGCATATTTCACACTGAAGAAGAAAAGTTCAAATAAGCAGAAATGCAGTGAATTAATGTTCTCAAATTAGTAGAAAAACACTCTTGAAAAGATGTCTACAAACATATATCACATTTAAATAGATGCAAAAATATTCTTATCTGAACTTTTAGTATCTTCTGAGGTTCAAACCAAACTTCTCCCCACAGATACACATTTCAAAGCGGACAAGAAGTTGAACCATTTCAAATAATGATTAACTGTACTCTTTGCTACCATTACCGATCTGCCAAAGAGCTATCCAGAAGATTTACAGACAGATGATCATCTCTTTAATCTGCTAATGCTTTTCAAAACTCAGTTTTAGCTAGCTATCAGCATTCTGCTTATCCTCATATCCATCTATCTACCTATCTACACACATATCTATGTAGTTTAAACTCGGAAAGTCTTGTTTAAAATAAAATCAATCCATTCTTGATTGTGGCCATTAAAAACACCATAATGTTTTCTTGTTTTGTTTTAAAAGCTGGAAGGTCCTGGCCTTTGAAAAAATGTAATTATTTTTGAAGTATGCTATTTGGTCTAAAGTAGTTTAATTTAGATTTTTATTTTTTAACACAAAGAAGAATGAGAAGTCTAGAAGAAGAGACTGAAAAGCTTGAGCACAGTTAGTGGAGTTTAATTGCAAGTAGGTTAGTTGGATTGTGCGTAAAGCTTGCTTTCTTTCCTTTTAGGTCAGATCCACAACCACAGCTTGACACAAGTATACTAACAGCATGCAGAGTGGCCACATCCAAGCGAGGAAGAAAACAACCTTTGTTAAGCTTAGTAAATTGTGCAGGTTGCGTAAAGAAAACAATTTCCTTCCCAGAAGAGGACCAGAACAACTGGTTTGTATGCCCTTCAATCAGAGGAAACATGTAGGAACTCACATTTATATCTCTACCCATATGCCAGGATTCCGTGCATTTTAAAACTCATAAATCATTCCAAGAGAAGTAACATGGATGCTCTAGTGGGATTATGAAGAAGAAAACCTGGCTATGTAAACCATTTTAGAGATAAGTTGATTTATGTCTTGGCAGGAAAGAGTTTTGAAATTCGCTCCAGTCCCCCAACTAAATTTAATTCTGGTGTTTATGTTGTTCTTACTAACATTTGCCATCTGATTTAAAATGAATAGTTAACCATTTCTTTGTCAATAGTTTTCAATGCCAAAAGGTGGCAGCATTTCAGCTGTAGGCAAAGGAATTTACATCTTGGGATGAGAATTTTATACATTGGGATGGGCCACTGAAAGGATGGATGGAACAGAGGATGAAGGTACTGTACACATCTGATCTACTCTGTAGGTTGAACAATGCTCCGGTACTGAACTGAAGCTGATTATGAAGTACATTATCGTTGTGTCTACTGGCCTGTTAAGAAGCTCAGATGGACTAGCAGAGGTAATACCTTTTGCAGAATAAAAATAACACTGTCTAAAATGTTCACTCACGTATCTTGAATCTGTACCGACCAATTAGTCACGTATCTGCAATAATGCTAAGATGCAGTATGCTCATTGTGTCTCTGTATGTCAAACATGGAGATATTTTTAAGGAAAACAATTAAACAAAAGGATTTAAATCTACCACCTACTTTTCAGGGTGGGAGAAGAGACTGAACTGTTGAAGTTCAAAACCTGTTATATTGCTCACAAGACAAAATGTAAGTGATTAGTTTGCAATGCAAACTAAATCTTTCAATTATTTTGAAAGGCAGGGGTAGCATGAGTCTGAAAAAGCTTACACTACCACTGGAAATAAATTTCTTTTACCCTCTGAAAGGCAGCCTATTTATCCAACTATAGGAAAACAAAGTAATAGGGGTCTCTAATTATCATCCAATTAAGTAATTAGGTAGAAGTTATTAGAACTGCCTAACTATACACATACAAACTCAGAGTAGGACAGGAATGATCAAATGCTATTTTATCACTTTCTCAAGATTCCCCTTTTTTAAGCTGAAAAGCACATACTGAAATGTAAGTCTGAGCAGTTGTGTTCATCTTTCCTCACCATGAAAATTCAGAACAGGGTCAATAAAGAAGGGTTAATCCATAACTTAAAAAATCTAGTTGAGCCTTTATAATCATCTCACAGCAGGGCAGATTAAACATAATAACTAAAGATCTACATGAACCTCCTCAGTCAGGCTATAGGGAAGCTATTGTATTTTAGTCTATTCTGTTCCGCTCTTCTATTCTAGCTTTTGTGTGTGTCCATTACTTGTATTTCTGTGCCTCCCTCTAGTGGAAAGAGGGGAGGGAAGGAGGCACAAATGCCAGCAAAATGCACTTCATTTTACTAAGAACATTCTGTTCTTGAGCTATAATTAAGATGCTGCCAGGAACTTTCATCATGAACCCTGATTTTTCAAACATTTAGGACTTTGCCAGAAAAATATATCTGACTTCAGCACATACTTTCAGCTTGAGTAGATTTACTTATTCCGGGGGGGGGGGGTGGGGGGGTGGGTGGGGGTGGGTGGGGGGTGGGGCAGCAGGACACAAATCACATATGTTGGATTGACTGCTCTGAGCTCAGACTTTTAAATATCTACTTTGATTTTTGCATGCTATTTCTTCTAGCAAAAACTCGCTTATGCTTACCACAGACTCCTGCCAAAATTAATTGTTTGCCTGGACAGATATTTTAATTTTGCAGGGGGAAAAAAAATCATTTTTATATTAATAAGAAAGGACTCTTGTATCCAAGCAGCATTTCCCTTGAAGAGAATAACGGAACATATAAATGCACCTTGTACTTTTAATTGTACTCCTCATTCAACCATTTTCACTATATTCAAGATTACTTTTTTTCTGCTCTATAGGTATTTCTGAGCTTTTAAGCAAACCAAAACAAACCACAACTCCAGTTCACCTCTGTAAGGAGAGAACTTCAAAGTGACAGTCCTTTCAGGTTTTGTTTAGGAACCTTAGCAAAAGCATTAAATACAGAAATCATTGATGTTTAATAGGAAAATACGCTTGAGAGATAAAACCCCTTTGACATCCAAAGCAACTCCACAGTTCTGACATACTTTTTAAACACACAGAGCAGTTAATTGTGCTGTATGATTTTTGGAACTTTGTACTTCTGAAGGCAGCTTTAAAGTGCTTTGTCCCATTCATTTTACATCCTATAGAATGAATAGTGCACATGCAATGACATCTGGAGCTGGTAAATGCATGTACCTGCTGGGAAAATGGCTATGCTTTAAAACCAACAGGGAAGTAAGATGGATGTATGGCTTTTTCTGTTATTTCTTAGAAATCCCCTACACAAAGGCCAGAGCATAACCCTGTTTAAGAAGGTTCTCCTAGGAAAAGGTGGAATTGTAGTCTCCCCTCCAGACTTGAAAGATGAGACCTCAGATTCCATACTGGCAGGCACTAAGGCACGCAGTCTCACCTGAGTGAATCCAAGTTTGATCCGTCTTTGTTTGAAAGTCTTGGCAAACTGCTCAAGCTCCTCAAGGTCACTGGGCTCCTCCAAGCTGGGAGTGTCAATTCGCTTTGGTGTTGACTGGCTCTGTGGAAGTGGCTGAATGGGGGTCGCTGCTATTGTGCGTGTTGGGGTTGCTGGCTATTAAGATAGAGAGCAAGGAAAAGATGAAAATCAGACTTAAAAGAATAATCAGCAAAAATTAAATTCAGAAAAGATATGTGAGGTTTTTGTGAGAAAGATCAATGAATTTGACATTTCCAGCAATCTGAAAGTTCCTCCAATTTATTTACATTCCTCTCAAGAACGAGCAATCACAATCCAGAAAACTCTGTTAGTATGACAGCCTTTTAAAGGCTCTGTCAGAACCAATTAAAGAAAAGTAAGAAATGTTCAATGCAGCAGATAACCAACAACTTTCGCTTGCTACAGAAGCTGCTCACAGAAAGGCTGAACGCTCTTACTTGATATAGTTCTATCATTTATAGACAGCTTGGCATTCATCCCCTTTTAATCATTTTAAAATTGAATTTACTGCTTGTGTGAGGTGGCAGATTGTCATCAGCCCAAAAGATTCAAGTCTCCTACTTAATCTTGGAACAGTGAGCACACAGAGGGGCAGCAAACATGGCAAGTTTCCTCTAATGCCATCTTTTGTGACTGACTCAACTCTTCCGGTAAGAAAAAAATAGATCCCCCTCTAACCACTCTGTTAATACTTGCAACAGTAAGAATGAATGTACTGGTGATACAAGAAATTAAGCAAAGGCAATCTGCAGAAAATAACTCCTTTTAGGTCACACCTTTTGTCTATATAAAAGGCTAATTTTCCAGGAAGTCCACACAAGGTTCACTATTCCTGAACGCTGGCATACTAGAGCATTTTGCTATGCAGCAATAATAAGAATCTGAAAAAAACTAAGCATCATGTAAAATATTCACAGGTGGACAAAATACATTAAGATCTAGTACTGCACAGTTCAGGCTTCATGTGCAACAGGAACGTTGGAAACATGTTTTGAGTGTATAACTCTACCTTCTTACATGCCATAGATGAACTGAGATGCAGAGACAAATCGTTCGCTCTAGTTAAATTTATTCGGTTCAGCTGAGGCTCTTAAGTAAAGGTGACTTCATGCTTTTATGTCCTATGCCCAGTTCTGAAACTACGGACTCCTTCAGGGCAAATAAGAACAGCCTCAAGTCTATGCAACACTACTGAACTATGCAAAGTCTATACAAAGGTCCAGAAACAGCTGTTCTAAAAGAAATGGCCTACATATAGCTGAGTCTTTATGCAGCTCCTTATGTTGTTTTTCTCCTGGGTTAGTGCAGTATTTTGCAGTGCACAGCAGATGGTAGAGGGAGGTCAGGATCTATAATTCCGTTACTTGAGAAATAACGTGATCGTATATGATCTTTCCAAGATTATAGATATGTGTCACACTGTAAAGGTTTTTTATATTTTTAAATTTACATCAAACATAGTAGGTAATTACTGAAATATGTCTTTACTGACTTCACCCCCTTTATATAATTTATTTTCTCTTTGTAGTTTTTATACTTTTTTTTAAATCCAAGTATAATCTTTAGTAGGGAGTCATGCTGCTAACTGAGGTATGAACTACAGAGGTGAGACAAATTCCATTTTCCACATGGTGCATGAAAAATACTATAGGTGTTATAATAGAAAATGTAGCTTTCTAAGACTCTGATAGACTCAAGCATCTTATTATAGACTAAAAAATTCTTATATGTAACCAAGTTGGCAGGAAGACACTGTATGATATTACATGGTATTTGAGAAACAGCATGCAGTCATGTAACTAAACTGCACAGTAAAACCCAGAGTGAAGCAAAATTAAATTTGCAGGCACGTGCAACCTTAAAATTGCTTTTCTTACAGTCTGAAAGCTTAATCATAGAGCTTTAATATTTTAACATATATCTAACAGAATAATGCATTTCTAACAATCTCTTCGCTTTCACAGAAGGTAACTAATAAGACTGGCAATGACTTAGCAATAATAGCAAAACAACTAGGCTACAATAAAGATAGATTACCACTACAATCTTCAGAAAAAAGAAGACACTTGTCAGTTATCCTCTTTTTGAGCTTTTTAGGTAGGCCACACCTTGCTCCTCTGAATTTCACAAATTTGTAGACTGTCCAAGAAAGCCTTAAAAGAAATCAAATGATGCTCTAGTGTCATTAACTCAAGGTATCAATCATGGAAATTTTCAGCTAAAAATAAAAATTTAGAATGTTAAATGCATGAGAAGAGGCACATTAGGGCAGAAACTACAAAACTGAAGTTATTGATATTTCAGCTCTACACTGAATCTATCTAGAAAGACAAATGCACTACTATAGCTACAATATCTACTCTGGTAACTAATACAAAGGGTCCATCCACTTGCAATAGTTTAAATCCCCTCAAAGCAACTCATGAACTGTAGAAATAAGCCTGACCTGCGAGGCAAGGGTGATGCTTGGCTGAGACTGCAGGAGGTTGGCTTGGCTTTGCTGAGGTAGTTGCGTTAAGAGATTCTGCGCTTGCAGGAGACCTGGGGAGAGAAAAGGGTGGATTTGGTTTGTTGTTTAAAAAGATTAAAACATGGAATAAGGTGAAACAGGGCTCTTGCCAAATAATGAGTTACAAAAAATTTGAGATGCAAGCCTTCATTTCATCCCTGCATAGATATCTTCAGACTTTGCACTTTTCAGTCTAAAATCCCCTTTCGTTTTCCTGAAGCATATGTGATGACAGAAGAGTAAAAGAGGGAAGTCTGTACTAGTCCCCTCTACAGAAAGAAAGTTTGTAATGATCTAGGTTATCCCAGTTCTGTGTGCAGGAATAGTTTATTGCCCTTTCAGCTTGCAGATTTTGGGTAAACCTCTTCCTGTAACCAACAACTGACCAAGAATTAGGGAACCATATAAAAAGAAACAACTGAACACTAATCAGATCAAATCCAACAACCTAATACTAATCAAAACCACAAATTTGGCTCCTTGATCACCCTTCTTCCTCTCCGTATCACCCCATGCCAGCTACCTAACAAGAAGGCAACTTTCTTTGGCAAACTTAAGCAGATCACACGAGAAGACAAAACAAGCCCAGATAACCTCCTCCTGGATGAAATAAAGAAGGAATCTTTTGGAAAAGTAATCAGAATTTAAAGCTTAGGTAAGATACTAAACACTGCTTAAATTGCACAAATAGAATAAACATAACACTGAATATATGAAAATGCCTGCTATTATAAAAAGATGACAACATAAAAGAACAGTTGGGACTGATACAACCAATATACACAATATGCTATCATTCTAAATTCTCTTACAGTCCACTATGTGTATGGTTTATTAAATCTCTGTGGAAATTGATATATGCTTGCATCTGTATATTTTAGCTAGAAGCTATCTGATTTTTTTTTTTTTTTCATTTCTAATACTAAATTTTATATATTTTTAAGGGGTACAAATCCCAACAAAAATAAACCTACAGTTAGTCAGCTCCCTCAATTTTATTGTGAAAAATATTACTGTTATTCTTTAGGTAACTCCTGGCTATAACTATCAATTTCCCCTTCAATAATTTCAGAACCTACTTAAACCTGCAGTTAATAGGCATCTTCAATATACCAAGTTCCTAAAACCAGTGGGGAATGATGGCACGACAACAACAGATGGACACTATGGCCACTCAGAGGACAGAACACCAAGAAAGTACCACTTAAATTCTGTAATTTGAGTTCAGCATGGTCTGTTCTGGCTCATCAGCTGGCCGATCCATCAGAGCACACCACCTGTGACCAGCTACCTCTTGGCAGGATACAGGTAGGGGACACAGGAATTTAGGATTTGATAAATATTGAGTGAGAAACTGGATGTTTTATGTGAGGTTAAGGCTATATGAGACATGAAAAGATGGACTACCATAGGTAGGAAGGAGAAAATGTATCCTCAGTGAAGGATATACAGCTACAGAAAAATGGTCTTCTGACAGTGATATTACTGTTACTTTTTTTTTTTTTTTACGAAGTGTTGAATACGTATTTTAAATTGAATGTGTTGCTATCAAAATGCTCAAGACCCAGAGAATAAAGCCAGCTGCTTATGCAACATAATAGCACAGCACAGACAACTATGTAAATTTGCTTTGCAACACATAATCAATGTGTTCCAGCTGTATTTTTGAAAAGCCACAGTGAGGGAACGGATCAGCTTAAGGAACTTCTAAGACAGCTACCTACTACAGCTATACAGTGCTTTTTACAATGCAAATATTTGTTCACTTGAAAGATGATTTCAGCTAACCAAATTTAAATATTAATTAGTGAACAGTCACCTCTAAGTGAAGAGGTTTTCACCTTCATTTACTGACAGTGAATCTCCACTGACAACTTGAAATAGGAAGGGGCAAGCCATCCCACCAACACTACAGAGCAGCTGACCAATGATGAAACAAAAAATAGTTAGCTAACACTGATCATATTTGACCTCTAGTCCACTGGTAACACCATTGATCACAAGTTACTGACTCATCTTATGACTGTAATCAGAGTAATTACAACCGTCCTTCTGTGATTTTTCTGTCCTCAAAGAAATCCCAAAGGATGTTTTTCTGGCAATAACACTTTTGCTGAAGAGCACAAGATGACTACACTCTTCCTCATTTTATTCTCACTCATATGTTCTGAAGTAATTATGACCGACGGACAGTATAAAATATTCTGAACATGTTTAATCTACTCAGTTTTTACATCATTTTATCCTATTTAAGAAATACTCATGCAAGGCATCTCAGGCAGAAACTGGAGAAAGAACAAGTTAGTTCAACCTGCAGCTGACTGAAGTAATGATCAGGGGATGGGGAAAGCAGCTGAACTGTTTTGGCAAAGTATGCATCTCTTCCACCGACTTACAGTCTTTTCAGACAGTTACTGTGCACACGCTTTAGACTCTTGTTGCCTTCTATGGGTGGGCAGCTGCAGTTTTGCTCTTTTCAGTCATGACTTGTACTAGTCTAAGCTTCACCTTTGTTTTTTTTCTGAGGAGAAACTACAGGTCCCCACTTCGGTCCACTGAAGTCAAGTCACTTCCGTGACTTAACATAGAGGGCACATAACACAGCCTTTTAAATACAGTGCAAGTCCAAAACTGCACCTTTTAGGCAACTGCTGAGATATTGGTGTTTCAAATTTTGCTGTTTCCTTAGGGACTCATACTGGCATCAGTACTGTTTAACATCTTTATTACCAATAAGGCTGATGGGACAAAATATATTCTCAGCAAGTTTGTGGACAAACTAGACCAAATATGGGGAGACTGATCAATAGGCCAGAAGTCAGGGTCTAGACAGTCTAGACAAATGGAACCTCATGAAGATTGATGTGGGAAAAAGCAACGTCATGCATGGGGGCTGGAATAACCCTGTGCAGCAATACAGGGTGGGCACTGGTTGGCTAGAAAGCAGTTTCACAGAAGACATGGGGGTCCTGGAGGACAATAAGATGAACATGAGCCACCAGTGTGCCCTCACAATAGAGACAGCCAACCACATCCTGGGCTGTATTCGCAAGAGCGCAGCCAGCAGGTCAAGGGCTATGATTCTTCCCCTCCATTTGGCACTTGTGAGACCACCTCTGGAGTACCGCGTTCAGCCTTGGGCTTCCCACTACAAGACACAATGACAACATGGATTTTGTACATTCAAGGCCCACCTGGGTGGTTAACAGGCTGGAACATCCATACAAGGAATGGGTAAGTGAGCTGGTTTGTTCAGCCTTATGAGAAGACTACAGTGAGACCCTATTGCTGTCTCGAAAGACAGAAATGGACTCTTCTTGAGGGTGCACAGTAATGAGATGCAACAGACATAAGTTGGAACACGGAAAACTCCAACTAGATTAAAAAAAAAGTTTCCTTATAACCATGAGAGTGGTCAACGATTGGGGCAGGTACTTGAAGAAGCTGCAGAATCTCCATTCTTGGACATGTTCAAACTCAACTGGCCAAGGCAATGAGCACTCTGCTGTAATTGGACCTGCTTTGAGCAATACTACATGATCTCTAAAGGTTCCTTCCAACCTACATAATTTTTTATCTATAAAAACTAATATGGTACTTGTATACTTAACTTCACAGAGGTAGTATTTCTAACCCTCTTCTTTGGGTTCTATCGCATTAGATATGGCATACAAATCACCTACATGATGCTGCAAAAGAATGACTGCATGGAGGTAGATAAGGATTTATGCAAAAGTATGATGCTTTAGAGGTATTTTTCTTTAATAGTTAAAGTAAATGTATCTACTGTCATTTAGGACTTTTCCTGTGATGTCTATGAGTAGCATGAATAATGGCCCAAGCCAAAAAACCCTTCCTGCCAGCCAACAGTCCCCAAGAACTGATCTGGGGTTCAGTTTTTATTGTCTGAAATTAAACAAAAGATAAACATCCAAGTGAGGATTTTTTTCAGCATACTTTTTTAAAAGTTGGCCCAGAAGCATAATACATAATTCATCCCTAACTGATCTCCCAAAAGAGTGAATTTTTTCATTTAAGAACTTGACTGCTTTTTCTCTGCCAAAGCTGTTCATCTTCTCACAGACATATCCTGGAAGCTAGCTTGCAAAACATAGCCATTACAATGTCATTATTTGATTAACTGGAAACAACTGAAAGGGAAGAAGGAAGGGTGTCATACCACATATTATATACAGGGCCATTTGATCAACTTTGTTGATCACTGTTGATGCAAAGAAACTTCTAGGCACTTTGGCATACCTCGTTTTATCAAATCCATATCTTGTAAAATGGGGACTTGTAGTTGGAATTATATTGAGTCCAACACAGGAGAGAAAGTACTAACCTATGCATTACTACAAATCTGTTCCACTGAGATGTTAAGCTGATGCATGCTGCTGCACCTTTTGCAGTATCCAGGTACCCTTTAAGATCAGCTCAAGAACATGAAGCAAATGCACTGAAGTTGGTGAACTGTGGTTTTGAAGAGTACTAATTCAGTGATCCATGCAAAGGTGCTGCAACACTACTGCAATGAATGTCAACATTTTTACCGACTAATGCTGTGCAGATGGTTAGAAGCAAAGACTTGATTTCAAAGAGGACAGTAAATACTAAGCATTTAAGTTGTATCTTGGTAATGGGTATTTGCAGCACAGGGGGAAAATTCACCATTTAAATCACTTCTTCCAAGTTCTTCCTCATTCCAAACTCTCCCCTCTTATTTTGGGAATGAGTTTGGTCAGCTACATTTTATTCAACTGCTGTGTCAGCAAATATGCTGTCATTAAGTCTCTTGACAATGAAGAGCTGGGTCTCCTCATCTGCATATTGAGGGGACCAAAGCACTCTCACCTGGTTCACATAGCATATTATTAACAAAATGAGGAGGAGTCCTGTAAGGGTAGGGCAGGTGCACAATCTCAGGTGAGATGAACACTTGTCTATTACAAATTTAACACATCTGAGAAGAAACACAAGCAATTTCAGGCATCTTCCTCCATCCTCACACTGGGTGAGGGAGCTGCACTCTGATTTATGGTACCAGAGGCCAGCGGGGTAGGTACCAACATTTAACATTCATTATCCCATTTTAAAAATGTGGTTTGGTTTTTTGGGGGGGGTTGGTTTTTTTTTTTTTTTTGTTTGTTTGTTTGAGTCTGTGTTTGAGTTAAGTGAAGTCTCAAAGTCTGTAGGACAAGTATGCAAGAAAAGAACAGGCCTGGATTTGGCCTGCTATCATAATCCCAGGTATTTTTACAATTAAAAAAATGAAATCATAAACAAGGTCTTTAATAATAAACAGTAATACCTTGAGAATAGGTAGGCCCAGTTTCAATGTTTAAAGCTAATTAGTAGCTTGTCTTCCACGTTTGCCTTTCTGGATACTTTCTGTATAAGTACTGTTTCTAAACCTCCTTGACAATGATGCAGTCTTTTCTCAGATCTTAACAACTTCTGTTTGCAAGATTAATTTAAATGAAATGCAACACCATTTCCCCTCTCCATTTAGATTTTTACTGATACGATTTTTATTGTCAATATCTTCTGAGTAGAAAGGCGAACGGTCATCTGATGAGAGTAATATTTTTAAAAAGCAGCTATAATTGCAGTAAAGGATGTTGGATTGATTCTTCTAGAGACAGATCTATTAGATACAAGACAGATACAAGAGGTATAAAGACTGTACAAGGTGCTACACTCCTGCCTGTGACTTTAACAATAATATAAGGACAATAATTGCTCCGAATTAGAAATTGTTCCGAATTCCTATTTCCATTCAATCTTCTGCATATCTGCTGAGGCTTGAAACAATTCCTTCAGTTATGATGCTACCTACTACAAGCCATGAAAAACAGGAACTTGACAATTTGTTTCACGTAAGCCACTGAATAACCAGAAATCATGTGGAAAAGGAAGATGACTACATTAGACATATGGCCGTAGATTTATGGGGAGAATTTCACATCTGCTGCTGTGATCTATAATGTGTGTTGTTGAAATATAGCAGAGTAACATCCTGATTGTTGATTAATTTTCTAAAATTTTTCAGAAGTTGGATCTAAGCCATGATGTTCAACCCCTTCCAAGAAACTAAACAGATTGCTGATGATTGCATTACTGTGCACCCCATCACCTCTTCAAGTAAAAGAAGCTTTTCTTTACCAAATATTTACATGTCTTCTACAGTCTTGCCTAGAGATACTGTTCTTCACTTATTTCCCTCAAAACTATTCTCTTGTATTAAAAACAACGTTTTTCATTTATGTGACTACATGGCATTTAAAAAATATGTAGTATAGTCTGTAAAGCAATAGATTTCTTCCAGAATAGATAATCTACAAATATACCTGAATTCTCCTTTTAGTTCTTAAATGCATGCACATATATATAAAGCTACATGCTGTACCAGTGATGCATCCAAAAAAAAAATCTAAATGCTGTTGGTTTTGAAGAAAGCTCTATGCTAGTTTCTTCAGAATATTTATTATTTTATGAAGTTGACTAATGGAGCAAATAAACAAGAATAACATGGAAAAGTCAGCTGCAACAGCAAATAACAAAATAAAAATACACACTTTCTCAATCTTACTCATAAATAATAACATACTGTTTGAGATCTTCTAACAATAACCATGAAATACTGCAGAAAGCCATACCAAAAAGTGAGATAAGGGGTATTATGACATACATGTTGCTTTATCATTGAGTGCTCATGAAGAAAATTAGATCCATTCAAGCATTTCAGTTTGGAAGGTTGTCACACACTAATGGCCTATGGTCAGAATACAGAATATAAATCTTCCTACATTTTTTATCTATTCAGTTGTCCAGGCTGCACATTACCAGTAAAACATGGTGTTTCTACACACACTGCGTCACTGACGACTGCAATAGGCAGGCCTTAAATTGCAGTGAAGAAATCATTTTCGGAGACAGCCCTTAGAAAAGTTACTATGAAAACCTCTTCTGGTAGTTATTCTACTTCAGAAAATTTTAAACAAACAAAAAGCCTTCCTTCCTTTCTATAATGCAAACAATTCATTTTGAGAGATGAATACCTTTGCTTCTGTTAGTTTCCTTTTTTGTGAAGCATCTTCAGAGGTATTTTAGAAGTTAGCTGAAAAATGTAGGGAGACATTAATACCAGTGAGTTTTTCAAAACAAAGCTTTTGTGATTGCTGTTTCCTTAAAAGAATTTATTGGGGGGGGGGGGGGGGGGAAGCCTATTTTAAAGAACGCTTGAACTAAATTTTGGTGAATTTTGATTAAGAAACTAGTACATCACTAAATACCTCCATGAATAGTCTTTTAGCCATTTTCTACCAGTGCTGGTATAAAAGCTCTCCTAAATCAAGTCCTATTAAAAGAAAGTTAATTTTGACTAACCCTTTATTCAGATGTGAGGGCACTCAGACAGTGAGAGAGCTTCAGCATAATGGAAAGCCAGTTCTATCCAAGTCATAGTATATAAGATGGAACGATGCATGAAAAAATTGAAAGGAACAGAAGAAAATGAGGTGCAAAGAGCTGCTTTATAGGACAGCCGGTCTCTGGAGGACTCTTCAAGCATAACAGGATTTGCCTTCTGAGCAAGAATCTTTGGATTACCAGACCTGAACAACTGAGTAGAGTTCATGTAGAAGAGAAAGAGGGAAAAAAGACCATTGGAGTATATCAGCATAAGAAGCCATGGCTAAATGCAGTTTTCTGTGAGCATCAACAAACAGGGTACAATCAGGACTGTGATGTATTGCAACTTGAACCCATTAGTTCTTAGAGCAAAGTTCCTGTGCAACATCTTAACTGGTCTGGCATACTACCCCCTAACCACTGCCTTTAGCATGTAAGCCATACCCAGTGTATCACCAAACTATTATTTCCAAGAGCTGTTATACAAAATCAAGCATTCTAGCTCTTTTACCAAGGTGTAGTTATTATTTCATTTTATGACTAAATTCACTGTACCCTCTTTACGCTTAAGGACTTTTCTAGTCCCCCACAAGGACTCTTGATTTTGTAATCTTTTTCCAGTCTTAGAATTTTGTAGCCCTTTCAGCATTGATCTAATTCAGACAGGCCACACGCCCTCCAGGCCTCCACCTCCTAGGATTCTGCCTTTGAGTTCTGGAGAGTTCTCTTCTCCAAGTTCTCTTCCCAGTAGGCTTCCTTCTTGAGAGCCTGACCCAGAAATTCGGATGCTGCAATATTTCCCAGGAGGCTTTGTTGTTAACAAATGTTCCCATGACATCATCTCTGGATTAACCCTCCTTGAGACGTCAGCTACACAAACTTTGACAAGGCTGAGATTTAACACCCAGAAAGGGACAACCTGTTTGAGTCTCCTAATTGTAATACTGTTATTTCTCCTAGGGAATATCAACAGTTAGTGAAGGTGTATGAACCACCTCAGTTTCACCTTCTCCTCTAAACAGCTCTGTATGATTTTCTTTTCTGGCAAGGAGCACTTACCCTGCTGCCCCTGCGGTGTTTGTGAGATGATGAACTGTGCTGGCTGCAAGTTGGTTGTTGGATGCACCAACACAAACTGTTGCAGGTTGAGATTCTGCTGCTGAAGCTGCTGCAAGTGCTGCAAATCCTTAAGGAAACAGGGGGAGGGGAAAAAAAAAAAAGAAAAAAAAAAGAAAAAAAGAAAAAGGAAAAGAAAGAGCTGTGTGTTAGACATTTAAGTCAGCCATGACTCTCAGTATAACTACATTTCCTACCAACCAGTTATATTCTAGCATTTAGAGATAAAAGTGGATGTCAAACACAGCAGTCCTGCTACTGAATATCCTGTAGGCTGGCAATTTGAATTTCACTGTCCTTGATAAAACAAAACAAAAATTGTTTGCCAAATAACCCAGCAAAATATTTCCAGCACTGTTCAGCTTTAAAAAAAAAAAAATAAAAATCAATCTCCCTCTCCCCCAAATGCAGAAGTTTTCAAATTCTTTAGACTTATCAGCATCCAGATTTCTCAGACTTATTTTTTGAGGATGCAACTCTGCTACAAAATTCATTGTTGACAAATCAAGCATATTAGCTAGGAGCTATTTTTGTTTATATGAACATCAATGTGCAATTACCATTCTAATCAGCAACAGGAAAGCAAAAAATTACAGATTCCTAGTTTGCAGTCTTGTTGTTCAGGTCAAATTTCGGGAAGTAGCTTACTCAAATGGTAAATAAATATATTTGATTAGTTCTGAAACAAATTACAATAAGCTTAATAGACGTGGCTATAATTAAGGTTAAAAGGAATAACCCAAAACACTGCACTATTGTAGACCCTACTTTTATGCATTTAAACTGTTCAGAACTATTAATTTTCTATAATTAAATGACTGGTCTCAAATGCTAATCTCTGAGAAACTAAATCATCAGAAAAAATGCTTCAACTTGCTGTTTAGCTGGAGAATGAAAACATAGAGAACTGCTTAAAAAATATTCCCCCTAAACTAGCCTTTTTCTTTTCATCTTCTCCAAACAGGACAATAACAAGAGTAACCGAAATTTGAAAACTGAAGCACAACGTGAAGCCAGCCAACATAACAGAGGTAATCTATGAAAACTATCTATACACCTGTGTAGAATCTTTCCATCTTTCTGAGAAGAAGCTGTTTCAAGATACCCACCAAGCAGGTACATAAAAGCCTGAAATACTTCCCACGCTTAGAAACTCCCATTAAACAAACCAAACCAAACCAAACAAACAAAAAACTTACCAAAACTCTATTTCAGAGTTACTCAGATACAGGGGTACCTGTTTGCAGACAGATACCCTCTTCTGGACCCAACTGCGTCAGAAGATGTTAAGAAAGCCAGTTCGCTCCTAAACAGTGCTCAATCTGGCTGCTTGAATGGAGCTGCTGGTTTTAACATACTTCCTAACATACTTGAGTTAAAGTGAGCCAGACTAACAAAGATCTGCTTCTTAAGGCCAGTAAAGTAGCCCCTCCTCCCCACATTTTGACTGCTGCAGGTTACTGACCACTCACACAAGCTGCTCAGCCAGCAGATGTGAAAGGCCATTAACTGCCAACAATGGAGATGGTGATGGGAAGCGGAGACAGACTGACAAGGATAACTTTTATTTACACAATACAACCATTTGCAGAATATAGTTATCTGTCTATGACCTTGCAACAAGTTGCAACAATCTCCTTCTGGGGAAGGGGGGTGGGGAGTGTTGGTGGGTGGAAAGGAAGTCTAGGGAGGAAAAAAATAGACTCCGTTGATTTATGAGACTATAGACATGCATTATAAGAAAACAACTACTTAACCTGCATTACAAAGGCACTGGCCATCAATCACTTAGGCAACTTGGTCATGTAAAGTCAAAAGCATGCAGAGTAATAATACGGCAGACAGACACCAGATGGATTGACCAAGCAATGCCCTTTAAGAAATTGTGCTGGTTTTGGCTGGGATAGAGTTAATTTTCTTCACAGTAGCTTTTCTGAGGCTCTGCTTTGGATTTGTGCTGGAAACAGCCTTGATAACACACAGGGATGTTTCAGTTACTGCTGAGCAGTGCTTGCACAGTCAAGGCCTTTCCTGCCTCTCCCCCCACCCCACCAGTGAGTGGCTGGGGGCGCTCAAGGAGTCGGGAGGCGGCACAGCCGGGACAGCTGACCCCAACTGACCAAAGGGATATCCCACACCATATGGAGTCATGCTCAGTATATAAAGCTGGGGGAAGAAGGAGGAAGGGGGGGGATATTCGGAGTGATGGCGTTTGTCTTCCCAAGTAACCGTTATGTGTGATGGAGCCCTGCTTTCCTGGGGATGGCCGAACACCTGCCTGCCGGTGGGAAGCAGGGAATGAATTCCTTGTTTTGCTTTGCTTGCATGCATGGCTTTCGCTTTACTTATTAAACTGTCTTCATCTGTACCCACAAGTTTTCTCACTTTTACTCTTCTGATTCTCTCCCCATCCCACCAGGGGGGGAGTGAGTGAGCATTTGGGTGGTGCTTGGTTGACAGCTGGGGTTAAACCACGACAGAAATGGAAACTTCCATTTTATAAGAGATTGGCAAAATTTTAAAAAGTGCCCCTCAGCGCAACAGAGTGAGTGTTTCTGAAGTTGATAGTATTGTTTGCTTTCAGAAAATCTGAGAAGTACTGCAACCATTCCTACGAAACTGAGGGCAATTTCCTTCCTAAAAGAGAGATACAACTGCACCAGTTTTTCCCAGGAATTCCGTGTTTCTTCTGACTTCATATCATAAAGTTACACTGGTCAGACCTGCTTCTAAAAACTCTTTCTTCTCCAGCCCAGTGCGACATGGACCTCCACTCATTTATTCATTGATTTTCAATGCTCTACTGGTTACCTTTGCAGATTGAGCAGACCCTCCAGCACAGAGGAACTCCTACTGAATTGGATGCAAGGACTAGATGCAGAGAAAGAAACAGAAATAGAAAGAGTAGGGCAAGCTGACTAAGGCTGTGAACACTGGGTGGAAAAAAAGAAATGAAGAGAGGCTGAAGGATGAAAATAGAGGTGGATAAGAGAAAAAGCAGAAACACAAAAGGAAGAGTTGTGAAGAAATTTTGGAAGGAAAAAGTATGGAGAGAAAACAAATAGGTTGAGGACCTCCCCACCAAAAGCAAACGAAACCGCCCAGATGACCAAGTAGATCTCAGATGATTTGAAGAAGCACCACAGGAGATGGAGTTACATACAAGAAAGAATACAAAGAAAGAGTGGCAGTGTATTTGTAAGATCAAAGGAGGAGGGCTTTTTGTTTAAGACTACAGTATTCATAACACAAGGTACCCAGCTAAGACATGACAGCTCTTATCATCAGGCTCTTACACTTTAATATGAGAAAACTGTTTTTAAATTGAGGCCTCAGGGATAACTGGTATAAGCAATCTCATTCTGTGCGTCTGCCTTGGTAAATGGTATCTTGACTGAGTCTTGTTTAAATACAGAAATGTAATTCTGTAGTGCAGAATGGAAACGATACCTCCAAGGCTAATCACTCTTAAATAGCCCTACCAGACCCTCAAATTCATTTGAAATCCAACTTTATTTCTACCTTGGGAAAGTTTTGTTATTTAGTTAATTATAGCATTACAATAAATCTCCCAATAGCAACCATGCAAACAACCCCAACACTGTTTTCCTATACTGATTTTTTTTTCTCCTCAATGGTAAAATCTGTATACTAGCACAAGCACACAGAAAGAGATGGAAAGACTTTTGGGGAAACATGCATGTCTTCTGGTGCTGCCTGACAATTTTGAAAGACCAGAACAATCCAACTCCTACCTCAGCAGAATAATCTGCCAAGTACTATGTCTTTTGGTTTTTAAAAAAAGATATTTTTGTTAAAAAAAAACAAAACAAAACAAAACAAAAAAACCTGAAGTTCTAAATTCAGTGCCATTCTCTCTAGTTACAACTTCAGTACAAACTTAAGCATCTCTGTCATTTTGAGGTTTACATCACATGAACACTGATCATGGATCCTGAAAGCAAGTAAAGCTTACAAAGAACTCCAAAACTTGGTACAACTGTTTAATAACAATTTAGCATCAGCCCAGGAACAGCACTAACATCTTACTAGACTGCTGCAGCAGATACCTTACATTAACTGCAGTGCACATTAAAGAAGTCATGCCTGTGCAATTAGTTAATTAAAATAAATATGGTAATCCCCCTGCTGCAGAGACCTGCCAGTTAATCAATTATTCAAAAATCATCAATTAAAACAAACATTCAGCTATTTGTGTAATCAGCTATATGTTTACAATAGCAATGCAAACAAAGCTGAGGACTGTTTATAAATCGTTGTCAAGCTAGACCAAAAAGCATGGTGTTATCCACCTACAAACCTAGACAGTAGAAGTTTTCCATAACGTATCTCAAATTATATCCAACACCTGCACAAATTATGCCCTGCACTTTCTTCATAAGAAGCAGCTAACAAGATTCAACCAAGCTACATTTATATATCAGAATAACCAACCCTAAAAGAAAATAATTGCCAAGTCAAACATTTAAGTAATTAGAAATGCCAGAAAACAAGTGAAACTTTAATTTGTTCCCCTTGTGCTACAAATACACATTACATGGTGGTAACTACATGATCACATGCTGTTTTTCATAGAGCCTTTAGCTCATGCACGTGCCTCAAACCAGACAATGCTCTCACTTCAGAAGCTCCTATTTGATGGCACATGCCCAATCTTTTCAACTCTTCCCAAACACTTCTCTGAAGATTTTCTAAGTTCTGGAGAAAAACCCAGTACTAAATTAATAACTGTAAATGCTTCACACATTTTCATAGCTTCCTTGACATGGACATTTCCCATTCTTTTCTTGAAATCTGTCTGTATTATCGGCTACAGACAAAGGCTTAACAAAATTAAGTGATGGTTTTGGGAGTTAGGGGGTCTCCTTGAATGCTACATCCTTGAGTCATCTCCAGATGATGACAGTGAAGTTGGATCCTTTGCTAAAAGCAATATTAATATCTGGTCACATAGAATCATAGAATCTTTAAGGTTGGAAAAGACCTCTAGGATCATCAAGTCCAACTGTCAACCCAACACCACCATGCCTCCTAAGCCATGTCCCAAAGTGCCACGTCTACACATTTTTTGAACTCCTCCAGGGATGGTGACCCCACCACCTCTCCGGGCAGCCTGTTCCAGTGCCTGACCACTCTTTCAGTGAAGTAATTTTTCCTAATATCCTTTCTAAACCTCCCCTGGCGCAGCTTGAGGCCATTTCCTCGTGTCCTATTGCTAGTAACTTGGGAGAAGAGACCAACACCCACCTCGCTACAACCTCCTTTCAGGTAGTTGTAGAGAGCAATAAGGTCTCCCCTCAGCCTCCTCTTCTCCAGACAGAACAACCCCAGTTCCCTCAACCTCTCCTCATAAGATCTGTTCTGCAGACCCTTCACCAGCTTCGTTGCCCTTCTCTGGACACACTCCAGCACCTCAATGTCCTTCTTGTACTGAGGGGCCCAAAACTGAACACAGTATTCAAGGTGTGGCCTCACCAGTGCCCAGTACAGGGGCACCATCACTTCCCTACTCCTGCTGGCCACACTATTCCTGATACATGACTTGTCACAGTGCACCAAGAGGCTCAGTGTGAGGGGTCTGTGGGCAACACCAGTACTGGTCTTTTAAATATTGGATGGCATCACTCTGGCCTCTGTAAGGACAGCCAGAGAGGTCAGAACTTTTAGACCAACAGCACAGAAGTTTGTCACTTCAGCTAATAAAAAACTGATAGCACAACCAGGCTGTTATTCAGCTAGTGGACTAGCACAATAAAGGAATAGCACGTTTCACTGATGGACTTCACAGATAATTGCAACATTTCCGTTCTTTTTACTTAATCAGCCCTCATGTTCACTTTTTAGACACTTCATCCCAGTTGAATGCAAGTGAAAATAGTCTGAATAGAAAGCGTCAGACAGTCTTAAAGAGCCTGCTCAGCATAAGAAGCAGCAACTTTGGAGATTACATACATATCCAACAAACTTTGCACAGCTAGACTAATCAAACTGAAATACTACATACTGAGAACCTTGATCTATGGAAAGATGGACCTCGGTGTCAGCAACACAATCACCTACTAGTAGTACTCAAGATGCCTATGCTGTACAGTCAATTACCCTTGTCCAGAAGTCCAAGGAGTTTCCACACTGCATATGCTAAGTGTAGAGTCAGTGGCGCTGCATTCTCCACACTGAATTAAGCCAATCCTGGAAGACCCAGGAGGATCTTTGCTGCTCCTAGTAAGCAGAACTTCCTTGGCAAGCAGTTATTCAGAATTAAGAATTAACGGGTCTGTAGCAGCAGACCATAAAACTGGACAGATTCTGACATCAGACTTGTTCTGGCAAGTTTTTCTCTAGACAGACAAGAGTGCCCACTCTTTGTCACTGAACTCTGGGCATTAAGCACCGAGCCAAAATAGCACACAAATATGTCAAGTCAAACTGCCTTTCTTCAGCTCTGTCATTTTGCTGTTAGGATCTAACAAGCATCCTTTGTAATACGTAGGTATCCCTTCTCATCCATGCAGGTCTCGACAAGTGTCATTTCTATGGGCATCTTTCTATACCCCTTTTTCTCCTTTCTTAAGCTAACTACAAGGAGGAAAATTCGGAAAATACAGCATCTGGTCAGACTCTGGAACAAACTCAGAAGCCCAGTGGAACTGATGAGCAGCTGGTACGCGCTCTTTGCTAAAACTAACAACTTCAACCTCATCAACAAAGCACACATGAGGAAAGACTAACAGTACTCAAGGACTCTAGAAACTCACTGAATAAGGAATAAAAATATTATTTGAATGTTGCAATTAGTCAAACCTCTTTATTTTCCACCCTCTCAAGCCTCAAGGCTCACCTGTGCAATCTGTATTGGCTGAGATAGAGGGATCTGCGTCATCGGCGTTGCAGCAGAGGCCGAGATGGTGGCACCAGCAGCGCTGTGCTGCTGACTGGCTGAATGCTGCACTGCAGCCGCCAGCAACTGTGCCTGCGCCTGTTGTAGCAATAACTGTTGCTGGGCTGGCGTCAACGTGAGCTATAAATAATTAGAAAACACAGCCATTAATAATGGAAAGAGCCACTTCAGCTACAAAATCATTAGCTAGCTCATTACTAGTTATATTAACCAGACATTCTGAGAACTACCACTGCAGTTCAGCCATTAACTAGCCAGTAACTCTGGCCTTAAGTAAGACAGCTGGCTACTCTACACAGTGCAGGAACCAACCTACCACAGACCTGACAAACCAAACCACACGAACGCAAATATTTGCACTTGCTGAAACCTACAGAACCTAAACTTTACTCCTAAGTTTTCTTCACAACTCTACCAGGAGGTTCAGGAAAAAGGTAATTAAGTAGCAAGCAAAAGAAAAGAATCAGTACTGCCAGGATTTGAAAGGAAATTTACACCCAGCAGAACAGCAAGTGATTAGCCAGATGAATGAGAAGCAGGAATGCTGGCTATGGCTACTGAACAAACTGATAACACCCCAGCTGCTTCACATTAGCATGAATCCCTGCCATATTCCATCATTTCCATTATGCCCTAAGATATAAGTAAAGAACATGAGCTCCATTTGTTTCTCTCCAAGTCTCCCCATCTGCCTTTTTTTTTTTTTTTTTTTTTAAATAGAATAGAGTTGGCAAGTTTACATCCCTTCCCTTTCCCAAACACGAATTATCTCTGTGAAACAGGTGGCAGCAGTCTCTCCTTTACATGTAAATGAATCTTGATGCCCATATTTACTACAATCCATATCTGCATAGGCCTGGAGTTTTGAATGTTTCACCACAACTGCAATCATAAATTAAAACAAACCAATATTTTTTGAGAATGAGAAAAATAATAAAATATGCTGGGTTTTAATAACGTTAAACCAGTCTCACTTTTAAAACTTTCAAATGTAATTAACCAAAAACTAAACAGGATGTTTATTTTTACACACTAGCATATGAGAAGGTTTAACAACTGAACATAAAATTACGACATCATTTCATTCAAGTGTAGAGATGATCTAACCTAATACTTCAAATCATAAATACATTGTTGGATCAACTGCCCTAAATTCCTTATTAACATGCAAACTCTTAAAACTGCAAAGCTGATTAAGTGGAAGCAAACTCTTTAACTAAACCAGCCCATTCACAAAACTTGCTCTTTTTTAAAATGACTGAAAGCATTTACAACAATCCAGAAACACCAGTAATCCTAAAACGACAGTTATTCCATAATTACTACAAAGCCTTGCAATTAAAAAACTCAAAATTGGTAGGTTAAAACAAAAGGGTTGAATAGGCTTAAGGCAAGCAGTAATATAGTTACTTAAAAAGAAATGTGTTTGAGAAGATGAAGAATTAGTGTCAGCAGTTCCCATAATTTTTGTTCTTCACCCAGCTATCTGATAAGATTTAGTCTCATGCTCCCACACCTCCTTTTAATCTTGCAAAAAAATAAAAATTCCTCTCTATGACATCAGTAACTTTCTTATTTGCACACACACCAAGTTTTAATTTCATTGCAGAGTCAAGACGGATACTGAGAACAAAGAAAGAAATTTTTTTTTTTGGAAGCAAATACTTCGCAACAAAACTCAAAGATTAAAGTCTGCTTTTTTATAGGAAGATATTTTCTGTCCCCTCTTTCACTCAAGTTTCTTCCTATGTTAAAGAAAATTAAAATAGCCTTCACTGACAGTTCTATGGGGACTGCCGTAGATACTGCCATAATTTGCCAGACAGGAGGCTTACTGCAGTATACTTGGGTAAATCTTACCCCAGTGATCTGTCCTCCGGCCAGCATGAGCTGGGTCTGGGGTATGGCCGCCTGCACTGAAGGCTGCTGGGAAGGCTGGCTTGGCTGCTGAGAGTCCCCAGATTCTTCATTAGATTTAGACTAGTCAAAAAAAAAAAATACAACTCTTTATAGTGTAAAACAGATGTTAATGTATAACACTGCTATCTCAACACTGCACAATAAAAATCTTTCATCTGCATACAAAAAGCCCTTGGGTTTATTTCAAGAGTGTGTTTAAGCAATGGCTCTGTGTGCCCACCATCTCAGCTACGATTGCTCAAACATGTCTGTAGGTAATGCAGTTTAAACAAAACAAAAAGACTCTCAGGTCTTTTGTAACTCTTTGACATTATTTTCAGGTCTCATTTCATTTTACGCAATGCAACTGAAGCTGACACTACCTTTCACCATAAAGAAAGAAAAAGTTGTTAAAATTATTCATTGCCTAAAATCCTGAACAATGGAACGAGGGAAAGGAGATTTTTTCCATTTTCTGTATCTGCATCCTGCACCACTAAGTCATCATACTGTTGGCTTATACAGAACTGGTTTGAGAAATCCTCACAGGTTTATCTACCTACAGCAAAATACATAATATGTACAGTGCTTTTAAATAATCAAAGTTTAGCATTTATTTAATTGAATGCTGCTTTATTTTAAAAGATTGGGGGGGTCAAATTTTTTTTGTGTGGTTTTGGGTTTGGTTTTTTTTCTTTTAAACAGAAGAAATTGTGAAGACATGAGAGAGGAAATGTAAGTGCATGAAGAGGGGGAGAGAGTTTTATGATAATTAAAACTGGTTATGCAGAACATTAAAATTCTGCATAGATTTGCATATTTTTCCACCACCTGTTTTGGGGACTGCAGAGCAGGCTAATTAACATAAAGGCTCTGATTAATTCTGCCAGTCATTGAGCGATAATTACAGCGCAGGACTGTAAACATTCTGCACTGGAGATACAGCCTGTTTGCCAACATCTCTCTCAGGGATGGAAGTTTACCATGGCAACCAAGGCAATTTTCTGCCTCCTTCCTCTTAGAAAGGAAGGTCACTATACCGCCTCTTCTTTCCAAATTGTTATTATGTATAAGTGGGTCCACATTCTATTGCATTTCGTGTAATGGACTACCTACATTCTTTAATAACAAGCAATAGTGGAAACAGTTTTCAATAAAACTGCATTCCTTTCCCCTTAATATAGTACTGAGAGGAAGTGGCACGTTAACTGATACACTGAAGCGTTCAGCATCATAAAAAAGTTCGAAAGCTTTGTTGTCTCACGTACATCGTTAAACAACAATTACTCTGACTTATTTTGAAATCACTATGTTATTTATACAAGCAATCTACACTAGCCACATTACAGAGTTAATGTTACATTATACTCCTATATTCAACTACCAGAAATAAGGACAAATTGCAAAGTAATACTTGCCAGTTTCTGAATGCTTATGATCCTGAACCTGATTTACTGTTGTAAAACTATTATTCCTTCACACGTATCACTTGCAAGACCAGTCAGAATGAAAAAACAGAGTAACATATCATAGATTAAAAGCCATCTCTAATGGGACCATAATGCTGTTTGGAATAAGAGAAGGACGAGCAGCAGAAGGAAACTGTCTTTACCTGTACATTTAAGGACTGAGCAGCAGCCTGTAAACTTGTTCCAGCGAGCTGGGCCTACAACACAGTGCAAAAATGGAAATGAAATACTGTAGAATCCACAGAAAACTTTAACAGCGTAAAAAGAACAACCTCCCCACCGGCACCCCAACAAGAACCTCCTCAAGAACAATGCATGCCCCTCTAACACCTGAATCAGCGAAATAGGGGTTGTGCTCCAGGCTGAAAAAAAAAAATCTGTAAGACTCTTCCACGGTGTTATTTGTCTACCTCTTGCTGAACATACTCCTGCCTAGGGATCTACGTATTATCTAGATATTATCAGGAAATTGAGTTGAAACAGAGCACCTGGGGTGGACAGGCTAATTATTCCTGTTCCTGTTAAAAAAATCCAGGCTTCAAGGAAGGGTGTTAAGCTCTACTCATCATCATCCTTCTAATATTTCAGAGTGGGTCTTACCCCAAATACGTACACTGCATTCACCTGCTTCCTTATACAAGAGGAGCAATCACCTGCATAGCACAAAACCCACAGCATAAACACTCTTCCACAAATCAACCCATTCAAGTATTTGCAGTCTTCAGCCACTGAAAAGAAGATCTCAATACAGAGGACTGAAGACACTTTACAAAGGCTGTATTGATTCAGGTATACTCAAAACTTGAATTCAATGTTTGTGATTAACAGGTCCAAAGAAGTTCTTGTGGGTTAGCAGTGAAGAAAAACTGATGCTTCAGAAAGTGAGATTTTTAAAGAGTGCTATTTTATCTCTAATAAGGATTTTCTCTGTACAACAAATGCTAATTTTTCATTTACTGAACACTGTTTTAATCAGTCTCACCTTGTTCTACCACCATTCCTACTATAAAGAAGGAATGCCATGTAGTTAATTACCAACACTTTCAAAGGTCAGAGTTACAGCCTGTCGTGAATTCCATCTCTGGCCATGTTTGAAAACCACTGCTCATTTGAAAACCAGGCAACGCATAAGGATACAATAAAGCAAAGCAAAATGTAGCACTCTTGCCTCTATAAAAAGATGTCCCCACATAACATACATCACAAGAGAGTCCACATATCTGCAACCACAGGAGGGAGAGTTTTAATTTAAATTGCAGTACATTAAATTAATAACTGAATATTCAAACAGGTAACCCTTAAGAGTCACCTTGGAAATATTTCCTACCACTCTAGATGAAGGTACTAGACTTACTAAGGATGTTCTATAAGCAAACACTCCCAGAAAAGCTCTTCCTCATCACAAGCAAAATATAGTTTGACACAGCTGATGTAATCTGAGCTTTTAACATGAATTAACAGCAGAGAATAATCTAAACAATAATAGCCTGCCATCCAAAAAATATACTCAGAAATAATACTTTAAAAGTTACATAATAGTAATTAAAAACCACATAGAAGACTGCAAATGTACGTGACTCAGGTACAGCCAGCGTATTCCTGAAAATCTCTTTGAGTGCAATTTGGACACCCCTTCCACCACACAACAAACATTTTCTAATTAGAAATTAAACTGTTCCTGAATGTTGCCTACAACCTATTATTTTGTATTAGTCTGGAGGAAAGCACCGTGTGTTAATGCTGAATAACACCCCACTAACAGCAGCCACGCCAGAAGAGGACAGTTTGACAATAGATTCCCACACACCTGCAGGTGCGTAAAAGAGTAGCTGAGATTCTCCTTTGAACTAGAGTTTCAAGAAATGAATCATGCTTTATCAAACATGAAGTTATAAAGATCCTGACAACTGTTCAAACAAATACATTTCCAAAGCAAGATAAAGCACTGTGCTAAATACAATTACTGTCCTAGATCAATCTATATAACAAAACAAAGACTAAAACAAACACACAAAATTCTGCAGAACAGCTGTTTCTGTCTCTGTGCTACACACATACTGACAACCCATGAAAACTAGCCAGCTTCTCTCCACATAAAGGCAGCCTACAACAGCCTATTGGTTCAGCAAATTCAAACACTGGCACTCCCTAGGTCCTGTATAACCCAATCTACTAGGAAAATTGTAATTATGTGACGTGTGGAATGTTCCATACAATAAAATGGCAGTTCAGAGCTCTTAAAAGAGGGCATAAAAGCTTCAGTACATCAATTATACCACAATAACTGGGCAACCTCAGACCTCAAACATTCAAGGTCAGCCAATTAAGTACAGTATTTTAAAGTTTAAACTTGGTGCTGAGGAAGGGAAAGAAATTAGGACATTTGTTTTCATACATCAACTGCGAACAGATAAAAAACTACAAAAAAATGCCCCTTACACTTCTCTTCACCTAGGGATGCCCCATTTTGCTTCAGCCTACATCTGAAGTTCAGCTTTGATTCCCTAAACACGGCAGCAGCAGAACAGAGGGATAATAGCAGAAGCCTGAATATCATCTGACAAACAGGTCCTTGGAATAACTTTAAAAAAACCTAAAACACCAAAAATCCCCAGAAAACCCAACCTAAACCGTATATGCTTAGTACAATCACTTTATATTTCTAGTTAATGTGTATGAGCTTGAAAGATTGAAGCATAGCACTGACTACCATTCAATGCCACTTTTGGTTTCTTAACTAGGTAGTGACAGTTTCAGAACCTTGGCAGCTGTTGGGCCAATACAATCCTTTACCAAAAAGATTAAATTTTACCTTGCCTTTCAATTTGGTATCTCCATTAAGGTACATTAAAAAAAAATACTTTAGGCATTCTCAAGTCCCCAAAAGGGGGCTTTTCAGTTTCCACAAATAGGTCTCGCCCTATCTTGATGTATTCTGCAGCTTAATGCAATGAAGTGAGCGCCACAATAAGAACTTTTTCCCATCCAAGCTATATAAACACATGGTCTACCCATATGCTCCTTTACATGACTACCCATCATTCATAGAAAGATAGAACACACAACATACAAGATCAGCTACGTTCATACCTGCCCAAGTCTCCCCTACTTTGAAATGGGTCTTTTCTTACCTGATGAAGGTGCCCAAGGAAGGCCTGGGCCTGGGCTGTAGAGATTGCTCCTCCGACAGGCACAGGCTGCTTTTGAAAGTCCAGGCCATTTGTTTGCGTGCCTGGAGAAAGAGAGAACTATTAGTTATTAGTTTTATGAAATAGAATAAGAATTATATTCCCAAATCTCCTGCTATTCTCTCATACTATGCAGCAGAAAAATACTCTGAGAGCAACAAGAATTGAAGTTTTTTATTGAAAGGGGGGGTGGGGAAGCTATGTCACTTCCAGACTTGGGTAATATAGCATTTGTCAGCTGAACAAAATCAAGACCATATTTTCTTTAGCTTCTATGATCTTACCTACCCTATGTACACTATTATCCCACCATTCTCTACCATGGCTTGAGAACCAGATGAGTGCACGCCGCTAAGGTTAAACTGTGTTTCCATTCTCCGCACACTCTCTATCCAGCAGCTGAAGATTATCTTCAAGTTCAGAAAGTGGCAAGAACAACGTTCATATAAAGTCACCTTTCATTAAAGACAGGTAAAATAATATTTGACAAAAACTGAAGTACCATATATACAGAGTAGTTATGAGCCACAGTTCTACTCTTTTGATAAAAGATACCTCCATATTTCCATGAATATTTGCACAGAGCTCTCATTATGTAAGATAACTGCCTGGGCTTGCTTTTGCTCTCACCCACTTTCATATAACTAAAACCTGACTATTCTCCTACATTTTTGTTGTTTTCTTCCTAAACAGCTTGGAAGACATAAAAAACCCCAAGCTATCCCCAAATAATCTGGTTGTGAAAAGAGAAGGGGAAAAAAAAAAAAAGAAAACAACCCATCACAGAATTCTCTTCTGCCAAGAGGAACTATAACTACAAACTTTGTATCATCTCTCCCACAGATGATTCTTGAATCAACATCAGGGATTATCAACAACTGCTTTTGTATGTTGGGTATTACTACCTACAGTGGCTAACAAGAAGAAGGGACACTCTGAGTGTATCAGGCTGCATGGGATTTCTAGAACAGATGATGCAATCTTAAAAATTGTGTGACTGAAATGAAGTATAACCAGCTTTAGACTTGCATGTTTACTCTTCATGACAATCAAATTTTGTTCAGTGCCTATGGACAGGTGTTCAACTAACTCGTGCTTCAAGATTCCTTCCATCATCTACATTTTTCACTATAAAAATCTAGGTTATCTACTAAGCAAAAGAAAGTCACAGCTGTTAAACAACAACAGGGATTTGCTATTCCTTAGAAACATCTGCAAAAGCAAGCAGGTATAAAAGTTGATTAGTAAAATACACTATTCAATATTTTACATTGCTATTTTGACCTACAAACAACTTACACATAAAATTTCCAAATATGGAGTCACTGTTCAATTAAATACAGATACAATATAGATAGTCAAGCTTTCTAGCACCCATGTAAGGTACACCTAAGGTGGTCCTTCGACGCATCTTTGGTGGAGGTGCTGTGGGGGAAGAGTTGGTCTCAATTCTCTAGAACTAAAAACTCTCTAGTTTTTAATTCTATGCTTTAGGCCAGGGTTTACAGACTTAAGAGACATATGTGCAGCCAAAGATCCACAGACATGTTAAAAATATTCAAATTTTAAACTACATAAAATTATTTTGCTCAGTGAGTCTAAAATTCCAATCCAAAGTGAATGGAAGGACTACCCCTGGTCTGAATTGATCTTGAATGAATGCAACTTGATTGCATTTCTCCAAAGGTAGATAAGAAGGTCTGCTGGAAAGAGCTAGAAGGATCTCATCTATTTTCATTCTTTCCAGTAAACTGCAGAATTCTCTCAATGCAGAAGGGCAAAGGGAAGATGATTGGGTAAATATATAAAGATAATTCCTGACAAACAGCTACTGTAATTCAAAGGAAACAATCTACCACCTGCTCATTTAAGCAGATGCATTGAATCAGTTTTCAACTTGTGGTCAGGGACCCCCAAGTAGGGGAAAAAAAAAAAATAGATAAGAAAACCTACTGTATGGCAGATACTACTCATTCCAATTGGAAACTTGGACGGGTCAAAAAAAATTACCCATTTCTGAGAGGACTGGCTGAGGGCCTCACCTTAAATAAATAGGTGAAACCGTTCTAGTTAACTATCTTCCAAAAAGAGCCTCAGATTATGGTACCATATTAAAAGAGCACTGCTGTGCATGTGTGCAGAAGAAATGCTCCAGTTAGCACTTCTGCTGACTCTTAATAGGGAAATTTGAAACGAGCCTCCTAGGGTTGATAGTTTTGAACAATCAAGTTCCGAGACTGAGCTTAAAATCCCCATGGGTCCCATGGAGAAATATGGGAAAAACATGTTTGGACAGGTACTAAAAGAAAAAAACATTTTCTTTAAACTCAACCGTGAAGGACTCCAACTCCCTCTCCCCATGCCTCCCAAAACCAAACACGGAGCAAAAAACCTCAAACCACACCTGTTCACTCTCTGTTCTACTTGCATCTTACGCTTTCTTTGGTATTTGGAAGTACAGTGTCCCTTCCCCTTCAGACGCAGCCTTAGTTTTGGAAGGAATGCTACCCAGGTTGCTCACATTTATCACAGGATGCCTACGTCTTTTGAAGAACAGCAGGGAAAATGAACTTTAAGTCCAGCATATGAGAGGCCTTGCTCTTCAGGTGCTCATAAGGATGTGACACCACTCCTGTGGAATCCAAGAAATCTGATAAGGAGACTGGAGAATGGAGTTGTCAGAAGCAGAAGGTCAGCACGTTGTAAGGACATGAAAGGAACAGAACGCCACTTCTGCTCAAGATAAGAGTAAAATGCAAAAACCCATGGTGATTAATAGACATGGCAGATGAAATCACAAGTATTGTGATTTTAATAATCCCAAGTATTTATGTCTTTTCTGTCTCCATCTCAGCTCCCATAACTGCTGGAACTGATCTAACAGCTCACCAACACCAAAAAAATCAGGACTGGGAACTCTCCAATCTCCCCTTTCTTCTTGGTTCCACTATATTGTCCCTGTCCTGCCCCTTCTGGTAGTTCATGGATACAGGAGTAAGCCAATTCACCTTTCTAACTGAGTAGAAAACTATTCATGTGAACTGTTCCCTTTTTCTTTTGGCCAAGTTAGTTTTCTGCCAGTTATGTGAGATGAATTAACTTACCTTAGGGCCCAGCAAGCAGCAGATAATGCAAAGTAGGGGAGGTCAGAGACATGGCAGTAGGGAAATGAGCCTCCCCCACCCCCAACAAGTTGTTAAGACTAAATCAAGCTGTAGGATGAAATTTCACCCTTAAAGCCCAAGTCCAATGCAACTTAAGCACATTCAAATTCTGGCATAAACTCAGCCATGTAGTTAGCTACTTCATAGAGTTGGTCTGGATGAAGGCTAACACTAAGTGCAATTAATTTTCAGCCAAATCAAATCTTTGAACTATCTCGCTCAGTGCCACTGCAGGGAAAGGAACAGAACACTAAGTACCAGGACACCCTGAACGTGAATTAGTTTATGCCATCTTGGAATTCTACCTGCAGAGAGTAAAGGCGTAACAAAATGGAGCAGGCAAGGTAACATTGCACCTGCAGTTGGGAGAAGAACATACTCTCAAAATCCAAGATCATCATCATCATCAGACTACTGCATAAGAAAGGAAGAGGAGTGAGGAACTACAAGTCTGGGGAGATGTGGAGTAAAGCGCAAGGAAGGCCTCAGGAAGGGAAGGCAAACAAGGAGAACTCTGCTCTGGGAGACGTCCTCCAGTACCAGCAGTACATTTCCCCACCTCTCTCTCTCTCTGCCCACGCTGAGAGCGCTAGATATTCCCAATACTCAGAAATTTATGATTCCTTGTCCATATTACTAATAAGAAGTTTAGCACTGATATTTGCCCAGAACTTCAGCTGTTAAAAAATACTTTGTGGTCCCTCTCCCACTCTCCTATAGACTCTCTTCTTATGGAAACTGGAAAATCAGTCTCTGGAAATGAAGCAACGCAAACAAGAATCCTTAAAATCCTTCCAAATACTACACACCTACAAAAATTATTATTTTGCTGCTATGTCAGTGCACGTCATAATGCTACAGTTTCCGTAGACATTATAACCTCAGCTTTCAAAGTACTGCATTCACACAGCTTTTAAAAAAGAATATGAATTAAACAAACAAAAAAGGTTGAGTTGTTTTGGAAAATTTTATGCTGCAACCTATAAAAAGGAAACCAAAAAGGCTATCCATTTACTGTAAGACACTCTTCTTACTTCTCTCTCTTTTTTCCAGTAGATACTAAATAGACTGTCCACCCACAACTGAAGGTTGGGAAAGATTTGTGTAATTCTGCAATACCGACGACCAGTTGATCAATTCATGTTCTTGTGAAAACAGCCATCCAACAACCCTTGTACTCAAAGACTTTTGCTGTTGCTGCTGTTTTTAATTCATCTGAAATATGAATTGCTTTTTCAGATGCTTAAAAGGGGAGTCCAGTTAGCACAAAAATTTTTAAGTTAAAATCTGTTTCAGGCATTTTATTGCAACCAATGTATTCTGGGGACTTTACTATGTTCCCGAAACAGTCAGAGTTAGAAATACAAAACCCTAATTTGTTAGCTTATATGAAACTTCGCTGTTAGCTCAGAGAACTACTGATGTTAGGTCATCTTTACCAGTGGCAACCATATTTTTTTTCCTGAGAACACCAGCTCTACCAAATGTAAATCCCATGCCCTACAGTAATTTCTCTTAAAATTTTCAAGTTGCATTAGCTTACTACAGCTTAAAACAGGAATGACCCAAACAAACATCCACTGAGGTTCAAAAGATAGACTAGTAGTGCTTAGACAGCAGACTAAACTGATTTACAAGTGTCACTGAAAAATAGACAGTTACAGAAAGTTACAAAAATAAGAACTCTGAGTATTTATAAAAATCATCTTCATGTATTTTGCTTCAGAGCCTACGCTCCCCAGCACTTCCAGTTCCTTAGCATCTGAGCTGAAAGCTGACTTCTTTTCACTAAGTATGCACAGAGCCCAGAACCATAATCTAAGTACCCTGGTCAGAAGACTAAAATTACATTCCGTGAGTATTGCTTTCAGGGTTTAACATCTGCCAGTTGACTAACGCAACTGATGCCTGAGTCCCCAAAGAACATCACAAATGCCATTAATCACTACCTCCAGTGGTTTATGAGCACTATATTTAAAAACGAAACAATGACTGCTGAACAAAGGATCCTCAAAAATTCTAGATTATTTTAGTTTGCATAATTTAAACAGTCAGGAAACAAAACTGAAAGGAACGTCTGGGAACATTTAAATTACAGAAGGTCCAAACACCAGTAAGAGTCAAACTTTTGTAATAACTAATCTTAGTATCAGAGTATAAAAAAATGCAGACATTGTATCCCCTTTTGTGATGAAAGCACCTACATGCAGCTTTACAATCCATCAATTTCTTTATACCATGACCACCATCTTCACGCTGATGAAGTATTTGCCTAGGAGAGCAGAGCCAGGGTTCTGCTGAAGCAGATGCAATACTTCTGTGATAATGGACTACCTTTGAATAAACCATGTCCTCGTCTTTAACAGCTCATTTTAGGTGAAACAGTTAGTTAAAGCTGCACTTCAGGAAGCACATTGGGAATGCACTCTTTAGAGAAAGCACACACAGGGAACTGTGGTCATACAGAGCAGGAAGTCTGAATTTTCTCAGAAGTTTACACACACCCTCCAGCTACAAGGATTCTATAGGGATATGTAAAACCATTGTTCTCTTGATGCTGTTTATGATTATGAAATATTTACAGCCCAGGTTTTTTGAAGTAATGTTTTATGTCATCCCAAACCAGTATTAAATACGTAATAAATCATTTTTGTACATAAAAAGAATTGATATCTCTCCTATTACAAGTACAACAGAAATTATAAAAACTGAGATGCCAGTAACAAAACACACATTAATAAGTGAGCAGAATTCCTTTTGACTGACCCCATGCATTGGCAGAAAACATCCAGCCTCTCGGATCAGTATCGGGAACATTCAGTCACTCTTAGCTGTATTAGAGCCTTGCACAAAGAATGAGGAGACAGCAGCATAAAATGAAATAAATTGTTAATTTTATCACAACCCCAGAGTTTAAAATAAAACTCTTTTTACTGAGCCAAGAGGAGGAAAAATAATTTTCCTCATACAAGGTAACTAGACTTCTCTCAAAGCAACAAGAACAAGTTCCTTCTCATTAAAATTTTCTTCTTCCCAAATGCTACTCTGAGCTCAGAGAAGATTCTGAGTTAGGTTAAACTATTTACTTTCCATTCAGAACTGTCATTTCTCTTGCTTCCAAAATGAACCTTAAATTACCTCCAGAAAGGAATTAAAACGTGAGATAGCATGACTGAGTTATAGTGGCTTACCAAGTTTCTTCAGTGGCTTAGTACTTGGCCACGTCTTAAGGATGCGACAAAAGGGACATTGGCCCTGACGCAAAGGCTATTCTTCCCCAGCCAAATTTCAAGGTTCTATTCTAATACATGAAGAAATTACAGAAAAGCCAGCTAACATTTTTCTTTAATGTTGAGAAATGATGCTTTCTCCCTTTGCCTTGTTCTTGAGAACTGTTGTGAGAGCCTGAATGAAATCTAAAACAGAAACAAGATCAGCCAGTCACCCACCTCTGCCAGGGAAAATTTCAACCCAAAAATAAATGACAAAGTTAGAGGTACCGAAGGTATGTTCTGCCAGGAAAAAATGAGACTATTTATGGAGAGCTAGTGCCACCAGACCTTCTGTAATATCAGAAACATTACAGATAGAGGAAGAGAGGAAGAGGAATCTTATATACAAAGTGTGGGTAGTGCTCTGATACAGTAGGTGTGAATAATGCCCTGCATACAGCAGAGTTAATGACAAAAGTGTTCCCAACTCTCTAAAAACAGTAGGTGTGGGGGGGTATTTTTGTTTTGTTTGTGTGGGGCTTTTTTGCTTTTTTAATTCCTGTAAACTGGTAGAGAAATTTCATTTTTAATATCCATTCAATTCCACCAGAAAATATCTGTGCACCAATTCATCATTTCTTACCTGTGTTCCCATCCCCACTCTCCATCGATGGTTTACTGGTTTCTGACGGATTGTTCATTCTTGAGTCTGCATTAAAACAGAAATAAAGATAAACTAATACAGCAAAAAAAAAAAAACCAACCCCAAATCTATTCCCACCTCCTTGTCCAAGAGAAGTACAGAACATCAGGAATTTCATATGTACTTTACCCTAATTCAGACTGTAACACAAAAAGAACGATCAGAAGCAGAACACAATACTGAATCTTCCAGATAAATATTGTTTAAAAATTTTGTATGTCATTATTCCCATATGTGAAAACATGATGTTAAGGGAATAAAAGACAGCATGCTGGAGGGCAAAGATAGGTAGGAGCTTAATTTTCAGTACAATGAAAGTCATAGAAGCAAAAAGGGGGTGGGGGGAAGGAACGACGACTACATCAAGATTCAAAAACATTAAGTCTGACCACCATGGCCTACATTACTCTTGTGTTCATTCCGCTCCCCCCCGAGAAAGGAAATTCGGTCATTATAATTAAATAGATGCCATTTTTCTAATAGTGCGTTTTTATTTTCCAGGAATGTCACTGATATTATTTTATATTTCCTATATATTCATGCAAAATCATACAAATATAAAATAATTCCTTTTCCTCCTCCCTCTGGATGAATCTATTGAAAAGTCTGCTCTTGATTTCAAAGCTTGTCAGCTGAATATAGTGCAATGCAGAGGGCCTCTCCAGATGGCAGACAGAGAATATAGTTTCCTTATATAGGAATCCATACAGCTGTTCTGTGTACAGCATCAGCTCTCCAGCTTATTACCTCCTCATTCCTTGCTACCGACCTCAGTGTGCCACATTATCACAAACCAAAATTACAAAGAGAATCTCAAGACAGACCAGTTCATAAAATGAAGTGTAAGCAAATCCTTAAGCACATTCTTCTATTCCCATATCCAGTTAAATGCAAGTTCAATGAGCTCAAAAGGAACCCTTTATTCCAGAATAGTCTCTTGCTAGGTGCTTAAAAGGTTACCTCTGTCATGTACTTTCATCAAAGCAGTGATTTCCAAAATACCAACAGGCTGAAGAAGAACACAGTAACAACATTAACTGCTGCATCTTTCCCCCCAGCTATTTCCAGAATGCCCAAACACTTCACTGCTTGGCAGTCTATGGGAGTTGGAAACGAGAAGCCAGACTATTGCTGTGTACTATCACCTGCTACTGCCCCGAGAGACCAGTGCCACCCTCAGGCTATCAGAACCAGGGGCTACAGCAGCAGAGGAACACAAGCACAAGCCAGGAAGAACGAAGCACGTGGGCAGGGCCCGAATGAAAACAGGAGTCACGATGAAGCCTGGCTGGGAGTGCGGGGTGGGAAGAGGAGGGAACTAGTTAGAAATGCAGCATGTGTGAGAGAAATGATAAGAGACATCAGCCTTGGAAAAACTCCAATAAGCAGTTAGGAAACACAATTTAAGACGCGTCAATATTTTTAAAACGAATGTAATTTTCCACGTAAACAACTGCTGCAGTTGAACACAGCAGGGCCTAGAAAACCCAGAGGACTGTAACAAACAGGAATCTTCCCCCAACAAGTTAACTCAACCTCTCCAGAGCCTCAACTCTTCTCAGACAGTTCCTATGCCTACGCTTAAATCTTTCAAATGTCAGCCACGAGTAAAAGAGATGTGAGCTATCAACGTTACCCTTAGTGTAACGGCAGACATGCATTAAACTGCTTTTTGAAAGGGGGAGTGAGGGAGAGAAACTTCCCAGCTGAGCACTGCTGGCCTGCACTTCAGCAAAAGGCTGCAAGTTTTGGCCCATTTTTCACAACCTCTGCTCAGCAGATTCATGCTACGAGTTCATAGTCTTGAAAGACAGAGCTCTGCTAAGGTTGCAGATACAGAACCTACTGCTTCCCGGCTCCTTATTTTGTCATTTTCCACATTTGGAAAGTATGATCCACACTCTAGAAACAACATGGGTTCCACTGACTGCACAGAAATGTTTGTTGTTCATGTGCACTCTCTGCTGATAGATCTGTGTGTACAACAAATACTTGTATATTTCTATCTACAAGTCTGTATTGACTTACATCATGTCAAGTTGTTTGTCTTTTTGTTTATTTGTTTGAGTTTATTGTTGTGGCAACAGCACATTTATTTAAAGTGATTATAGGCAACATTCATTTGATAAACAGCATTAGTTCATTCCTTGACACACAGCTGGCTACTGAAATTAATTTAGGTTCAGAGAACACTGAATGGGAGACTTCTCGTTGGACACAAAGATGAAGAGTCCTCATCCAACAGGAAAATGAGCAAGAGGGCTCCGAAGTCCAATACATTTGGTTGTGGAAACTAGGCTAACTCATGGGGCTATTGGTCCTAGGATGTATTTTTTAAGCCCAGAGCACAAGGATAGCCTGAGCTCATGATAGCACAGACCACAGAAGGGAAAAACACAGGCTGAGACGATCATGTCTCAATAACATGAGACCCATTCACTGAACCACTTCAGAAAGCTCTTGCAAGAAAAACAACACAAGGCCTCCCGTGCTAGTTTCTTGCAGAAACTGAAGTATTAGAGCCACCGCGCAGGATACTAACAGTAGAACAAACAAACTAAACCCGGAGAGGGGACACAACTGTCCCATGCACAGAATTCCAAGCAATATAGTGACCGTTCCCTCTGTGTGAGGGAGCTCACACAACAAACCTTCCCGCATGACCAGCAAGTTTGCTTAGGACAAAGTTATAACTGTGCAGACCTCTTTTCATAAAGCAACCAAGACACGTTCTTCTTTCAGGCTATGCTGCAAAAAAAAAGGTTTTCAGTGTTTCCCAGTACTAGACATACACATGAAGTTTACTCAACTACCGAAAGCATGTCTAAATAAAGACTATTTTATTATAAAGATTCACCCCTAACAAAGTCCTCAAACATTGCTATTGCAAAAAAGGCAGCAAGTTGGATGAAGAAACATCTTTCTGGTACTGCTCAGGTTCAAATAAAGGATAGCATCCATTATTTCACCAGCTGACTAGTTCTTGTTCAATCTGTGGGCCTTCTGCATGTAAAGCATCAAGAACAATGCCACTATTTCCATTGCAAATGGTATGACATACATCTGAAGCACAAAACTGCTACCAGCAAAACAGACGTATATCCGCAGGATACTAAACCTACGGATTCATTTTATGTCAAATAAAAAGATTATTTGTTTTATACATGCTTATACAATTTTTGCTTTTAAAGTTAAAGGAATAAACAAATGAAGTGGGCTGAAAAAAAATAAACCATAATGCCCTCACCTTTTCTTTTTCCTTTAGATCTTACTTGGGTTTTAAATAAAGGCCCTGGGCTACAACTTCTGCCAACATTATCTAAAAACAAACTCCACAGAAGGAAGGATCGAAAGCAGCAGGTGCGTGATTGAAATCAAACTCTCAGGAGTGAATACATTCAGTACTGCTACTCCACTAGCAGGGCTGAGGGTGTCGCAAGGCAGCGCTGCGCCAGGCTTTCACACTCCCTCAGTAACATTTCAAAAGGTGTTCAGAAGAAAGAAGAAGTGGACACCTGGAGCATTAAGGACTGTATGTAGCTAGTAAAACACAGAAAATGTTAACATGGAAGATATCATTAACTATTTCCTTTCACCCATTAAAATGAAACTGCCTAATACTCCAGCAGCAGCAGCAAAAATGATTCATTGATGTGTATGGAAAAACCAAAGTTCAATGTGAGTGAAAACATGTTGAGAATTTACTAGAAATTCATCTTCAAAAAAACACTTAATATTCAAAAACATGTATTCAGGTGTCTGCCCTAAAATTTACCATCCAAAAATATATTCCCTTACTTTGACATATAAGTTCTTACATGAACTTATAAAATGGAATCAGAAGAATCATAAGGAAAAAAAAAATCTATACATTGAGCTTTGGGGGAAGAGCCTTGAAAATAAATAAAACCTATTATAAAATTGGGATGATCCGTTATTATAACTTCAAAAGACATGAAGAAGAAATTATGGCATGTTTGGTCTGCAGTCCTGATGGAATCTCAGCGCAGGAAATACACTATCCCAGTAACCTTAGGCAGAGCTTGCAACGGTATCAATGGCAACCACTGTGGACTCCACCTTATTTTCTATTACGCATGAAGAACCTTGCTATTATATTAAAAATATACAGACATAATATACATTCTGTTGCGGAATGGCTCAATACAGCTACTAAATTCTTTGAGACTGGGACTCCCTCTCATTCATTTTAATGCTTTAAAATTCATAACACACGGATACGCAAGTCAAGTCCAGTGTTTGTTAGCAGCCAAATGCTTCTCAGATTGAAATCCTAAAAGCAAAAGGTCTGTATTAATATCATCCAAGCCTAGCAGCAAATCTCTCCAGTGCAGAGGAAACAAGTTCTCCTGGAGCGAGGGAAAGGAGGAGAAGAAAAAAAACAAACCATGTATTTCCCTGGTAGAGATCTATCTATCTATCTACCAGGCAGCTACTTGCTGCCGACGCACTGGTGAGCTTCAGCCTTACAAATACCTTCTCTAGCCTCTGCATATGTGATTAAGCCTCTATGCATAGTCAACCTCACAGCCTCTATTTCCATATTAAACACTTACAAGAAAGAGCTGAGCTGGTACCCACCTAGAACGTAGTCGCTGCAGTCCAGCATTGCTGTGGTATCCTCTACAGGTTCAGATAGTCCAGGGAAAGGGAGAATGGCAATTTCTATCAAATCTACACTACTGCTCTCGACCGAACAAGAAAGGGAGTGGGGAGGTGGGGGAAGAAATACAACTTCAGTTACACCATAGCAATCTTCAACTGAACAGGGAAACTTCAGTTGCTCAGTGGAGTTTTAGTCTCTCCTACTAGCTGTGTCTGACATTGTCAAGGCGACTGAAGCGTGAAAAGTTCCCCTTTTTGTAATAAAATAGAAACAAAGATTGCAGCTGGCAGTTTCCATAATGAAGCTTAATCAGTATGCGCCTGATTAGGGCCTTATGCAAATCTCCCCTCGTTAGCACAGCAGCCAGCACTTTGAAGTCCATGAACAATTCATTTGCAGAGTACACTGAAAGCGCTCCCTGCATAATTTAAATCATGGTATAAATATTTATCAGCTCATTTGCATATTAATTGGCAGTGCATGAAGGGAAAAATTATCTCCCGAGTGCCAGCATAATAATTAGGGAACAAAATGAATTTTCTTCCAATAGCTTGGCTTCTCAGCCCTAACTCAAGCACAGTACCACAGGGGAGCAGGGAGGGGAAGAGACAGAGTTCTGTTCAAATGCCACTGAAATGACACGTACAAATTAGAAACAACCCTACAGACTTAAGCACCTTTAATCTTATTCCTGCTGGCAACAATAACTTCAGTAATAAAGGGGATTTGGAAAAAGCTTTCTACACAATCCAAATAATCCCGTGAAAACAATTAGCAAGGTAGAAGCCGAACACAAAGCTGTCAAACCGGTGCTTGCACATCTGCGTGGAGTTTTCCACATCCGAACACGAACTGTCACAAGAAGGTCCTGGGCAGGAAAGAGAGTACCACCAGGGCAAGGAAGCGGCACGATTCCCTTTAAATGTCTAAAGAGCTTGGTGATTCATTATCGGGTAATCCCTTTGCCACGGCCAACTTAACAGCAGTGGATATGTCAAGTATTGTGTAACATTTGACACCTGCTAATCTATCCCGAGTGAAATCAAAATAGATTTAGTCTTTTGCTTTCCAATGACTTCCAAGAAAAAACAGAAATCTATTACTAATCCCTTCCACAAGCATACACAACATAGCTAAACAAAGCTTACTGCGGAGCTCCGGTTTTTGAAAGGGACACTTTACACCCAGGTTGCATCTTTGAACCACTCAATGGAAACCAGAGCACACTTGCTGCTGTGACCACAAAGTACGCTGAAGGACTGGAGAACTGGGAAGAGGCTTTGGTCTGTGGAGGAATCAATCATCTTTTTCCGAAGCGGTCCACAGAACTCAGTGTACTGATGAACTATGAGGCTAGATAAAACCATTTCAAGTAGTTTACCACTCAAATACCAGTGTCCTAACAGCAAGAACATTTATATAAAAATTCAAGTGCAATGTGGACATTTAATATTCCATATTCTGATCAGGAAAAAATAATGTGATGATGCAGGTGACTACAGAGTTGAGCCAGCCACTTCCAGATGTTAATGCCAATTTAAAGAGTAAGGGTTTTTTTCTTTTTTCTTTAAAAAAAAAAAAACTAGCTGTACTTTTCTTCTCATTTCTGAAGTGAATTCAAGCACCGCCTCTCCAAACAAGAGGGAGCAAGAGAAAAGGGACTTCTCAATCATCCAATGCTGACTGGAATTTATTTCCACGCTTGACCTCTTCTTCTGTTCAGGTTCATATCTCTACTTAACACAAGATGTTCCCTGCTATATATTTAATGTGAGTGATCTACACTTGAAAAAGATTGCAAGAAGGGAAAGTGCTCCCAACTGCAGGGAAACCACTGCGTGTACTGAACAGGTTTTCCTAATACCTTGTTTCCAACTTGGTTTTCTACTCATTCGCATGTCCCATTGAGACCTCTGAGGCACGTCTCCATGGTTTGCAGACCCTCAGTAAACTCACTCTTCCACACATGCTTTTGGAGTGCACTGGGAGATAATCTGTTTGCTCCATCAGAAGAATCTGGATAAAATGATATAACAAACCAAGCACTTCACAGAGCGAGTGCCAGTTTAAGTAGTGGCTGAGCTGAGGCAGCCAGTAGCATAGTAAGAGGACAGTACTGTTATCTTTAGGATCCTTCTCAAATGAGAGTCTGTGTCGAGCTAGTTGAACACAGGTGCAGCATCAAAAGTGCACGACCACAGGAAGTGACCGTTAAAAGCAGGCACGTGTTTAGCGATGGATGACTTGTATCAAACAACAGAACAAGCAAACAGCAAATAAAGGCCAGGGAAGGATGTACCTGAAGCAGTGTTAGCAAGTGTGCTGGTGGTACCACGGTGCTACTCATCGTCCATACTATCAACATTGCATTGACAGCTAACAAGGACAAGGCAGAAGTTTTCTTCCCATTCCCAACTGTGCCAACCAATCCGCCTTACAAACACCAACCCCCACACAAATGTTCATTTGAACTGTAACTTCCTCTAATCTACTAATTGAAATAAAACCTTATACCACTGACTTTTCAAAATAACAACTGAAGTGGTCACAATTCCAGTGACCACTTCATTCTTTGACAATTTTATTATCTTCCCTTTTGTGTTAAGTTCTTAATTTTTGGCCAAAAAAACCCCCTACTGCTTCATTTAGGCCACACTACTGCAACTTTTTATCTGGTAGTCTTCCGAAGAAGCCCTGAAGACACAAGCAGGAAAAGGTTTGGGGAAGAACAGTGCATACAACCCTGCTTCAAAACCAATGGCAGAATATGCTAGTTTAACTTTCTCTTTAGGTTCTGCCATGCCATTGGCCACTCTCTTCTTTCTGGATTCTTACATTAAAAGTTACTTAACACCTGGAACCAAAGTCATACTTCTGGTACTCACATTTAAGCAAAATACCACTCTGGGCTTTGCACACACAGTTTCATTTCTCCTCCAAAGGCACCTCTAACAAGAGAAAGTGGTGCACCTTGTGATCATCAGTGCAAAAGGACTCTCCCTATCCCGCACAACTACAGACATCTCAAAAATTGTTTCTCTCCTCTTCACCCAATTCTACAATTCTTAAATCAATTATATTCCCCACACAATTCTATTCATACTTTTCCTTAAAACCAAAGGAACTAAGCCACTAACATGGAGCCAGGTATGACAAAGGCAGATGCTCTTCAGTCAAACACTTCAGAGTCTGCAGATAAGGCTTCAGGAGACTGTCTACCCCATTTTCTTCTTCTCTTCACTCTTTACATTTCCATAACTTCCCATTTCAAATGAATGCTTTTGCTTTGCTGTTTGTCCCACCAATATGTCACTTTATTTATTCAGTTCTAATAATTATACCTGATACTTTGATACTTTACTTTTTGGAAAGGGAACATCATTTTCCCCTGCAGGTTATGCAATTCTTGGTTAGACCTCCTTCGGCATCTTCACTTTTATATCTCCTCCTGATTTTTTTCCATTTATTATGCCCAACTGACTGACTATAAACTCCATAAAATTATTCCCCAATGTCATCTATTGTAAATAAGTGTTATAGATACTAAAAGTTGTTAGAAACTAGGGGGAAAGGATGTTTAAACCCTTACTTTCAGATGGCTGATTGATCTCTCCCCCCTCCCCATACAAATGAGGCAGAATTAAAGGGATAAAGGGTAAAGTTATTATCAACATTATTCTATTCAACACCTTCACAGTGGAAAAGAATCTTCATTTTTATATAAATGTTTCCATATATTAGTAAAATGTCATTTACTACACGCCCTCAATGACAGCTAGGAAATTTCTGCCACTCGCTAGCTCTGTGACAAGCATGACCTTAGTAAACCATGCGGGCATCCTTTCTCATACAACATGGCAAGGTTACCCAATAAGCCAACAACTCATTATTTCCCTTTTGAACTGTCTAGTTGGTATGATACAAGGAAAGGAAATATAGTATTAATTGTAACATATTAGCATACTGCCTTCATTAGTGTATCACTGTCTAGTATATTTTATCTTGAAGAACCACTGAAGAAGACTGGTCACCAAAGCTTGGAAAACAGTGCATGACTAAGCACAATGTCAGTGTAACACCGGCAACACTCAGAGTAAGGCTGCTTTCTATACGCCATGCCAGCCAAGACCATAGATACAGCTAGCCCTAAACTGACATTGCACAGAGCTACTACATTTTAACTCAAGATATTTCCAAGTCTCCAATCCGCAAGCTAAATGAAACCTAATAAAAATTCCATCAAGCAGAACTCCTACATGCTATAAAAAAAATTATAAAAGTCACGTACTTCAACAAAATAAACTGTTATTAAAATTGGCACAATCCTCTTAGAGTGATTACAAACAGAGACACCTGTTCATCGTTAAGGCTGCAAACTAAGCTCTAATTTTAGCCACCACCTTTGACTTTGGCTAACAAAATTGATTTTATCTGAAAATTGCTAAGTTTGCTCCAAAAGCCAAAGAGCAGTTGCCTGGAAAAGTAAAATAAAATTGCCCTGTTTTAGAATTACCGGTCATTACGCAATTGCCATGAATGGGAATTTTAGTCCACATCTAATTTTACGTCCCTCTCACAAACTCAAATTGTAACTATCCTTTCAAACTTCCTCTGCACAAAATGTCTTTCAAAATTTATTCGTGTACCTTTTTTTGAAGAAAATTAAGTATGCAGACAGCTAAGCAGGAATGCTAATTCATCTTATCAGTGCAGGACAGCAGATACTCATAAGCACCTGACACATTAATATAAAGGGGTTTATTTGTGGGTTTGTTTTTTTTAAGTCTCACTTATTTTTGTCCACAGAAGGTGGCAACTATCGTGGTTTAAGTCATTTTTTTGTAGTAAGAAAACTGTGGTCATGACAAACTCACAGTACAGTACCACCATATGAGGAGGGGAAAAAAATGGGGGGAGTGGCAGGAGGTGGGGGAGGAGAGAAAAGAAAATAAATACCCTTATTCAAAAATTACAGCATTATAGCTGTCACAAGCAAACTGAGCCTTATTTGAAACTCATGGCTAATTCTATCCTTCTGGTGCATCACCTGAACATTTTTGCCCCCTGCATCCCGCCCCCCCCGTACTGCCTCCAAGCCATAGCACATAAGAAAGGATCCATATTATATTCAGATAATTTATATTTAGATAAAAGGGGTTTTTTTTCATTCTGTTGAGTGTTTTCTTTTTAAAAGCAAAGGATATAAATTCAGTGCAGTCAACCCTTGTTGTTCAAAACCACAACTTTGATCCATGAAACCATCATAACATTTACTTAGAAATCATGGGATATTTTGAAGAGTAGCAAACGTTAGGTCTTTACATCTCCTGATTTAAGCACTCATGTTTCACTCATATTATGTTTTCAAGGTTTTCATTGCTATATCATAGTAGCTGGAGACCATTTTTAAAATTTATTTATTTATTTACATGCACCAAGCACCACATCATAAGCACTGACTCCAAGAACTTAATTCAAAAAAAACAACCCAAACTGTCACACATTTGAAAACAAATTTGTGTTATTTAACTAGCATTAGTTAAATAGATTTAGTTAAATAGTTAAAATAAATTAGGACCTGCCCGAGAGCTGTTGCACAGCAACACTTTTTAGTATTTGCAGGAGGGCACTCACCTCCTCTCAATCTAACTAGAAGTTAGCATAGAAAATGAGCAAGTCATGCGTTGATTCCACCACAGCTGAGGTATGGCTCTATACTGTTACATGTTCATTGCTCTAGTAAACTTGCACATGAAAAGTAGTATCCAAAGTTAAGCAGGAATTTTTTAAAAACACACACACACACAAAATTTAAAATGTAAATATTTTAAGGGAGACACCTGTTTGAGTTTTTACCCACATATATGTGGGTCTCATCTTCCTTTAAAATTACTGGTTTGTCAAATTTGAAATACTTCACACTGACAAGTATTGACAACCTGGAGCTGATGTATATTGTTTTATTAGTAAACACCTCTTAGATTTTATTACTTTTACAAGATTTGCATGCCTCACACCGCTTTTCAAAAAATACTGCAAGACGCAAAGTAGAGAAAGACTGAAATGAAGACTGATATGAAATGACATGAACAAAACACTAGGGAGGGCTGAAGAACACAATCAGTAAAATTTCAAAGTTTATCAGAATAAGGAGAAAAAAAGCAATCTAAGGGCACAGACCTACGTAACAGCAGTACTGAAAAAAAACCAAAACCAAAAACAAAAACAAAACAAACAAAAAAAACACCACAAAAAAACCCCAAAAAAAACCAAAACAACCACCACCACCTTGAAAGCGTGCAAGCTTTTACAGGACACTGCACCTTGGGGCAGTTGGAGAACCTAGAGCACTGCCAGGCACCAGCCACCACGAGAAGCAGGTGACCCCGAACTTCCCCTGGCAGGGAACACCAGCCCATGCTCACGTATGCCCTGGACCTAAAGTGGTGGTCTCTTACTAGTTGTGTGCTGGGAACACATCTTCCACACATGCAGTGGCTACTGCAATTGTGCACACATTCGAACAGAAAAGGTAAAAAGGTAGCAGTTTATGCTACCAAAACCCCAAGCAATGAAGATGGCATAAATATCGCTAGTTTCAAATTGTTATTGCAATACACATTAAAAATACCAAGTATTTGACTAAAATAAATATTTTCTAATAGGTAAATCATAACACAATTGATCCAACAACATATGAAGGCTACTTAAGCCAAGCTCAATTATTGAACGGCAGTATTTGTTTTAGCAGTTGTATGACCTTTTACATTTTGGAAACATCACTGTACGTGCATTCCAAAAGCATTAGATTTGCCTCCCCATGTCCAGCCACATAACAGGGACAGGCCCTCGGAGCTTAAAAACATTATTTTTAAACTCACCTGTAAATCAAAACATAATGCCTTACGCAAACACACTGTTTCTGTGTTCTCCACTTTGCCAAAGTAGTAATTACTAGTCTAGCCTGATGAATAGGGGCTCTACAAAGAATAGACTAATTCAATGTATGACTTAACCATACAATTCAGTTCAACTCAAATCCCAGTGTCCACGCCACTTGTCATTAAATACACTACAGGTCACTCTCAAAATACATAAATCAAAGTCACAGGTTTAAGTTTATTATGATTTCTGCTGGAGCCAACTGGATACATCAAGATCTACAGCAGAGATAGTATTTAGCTCTAGTTAGCATTAAAGTGTTTGACAAACAAATAGAAAAAAGTACATGCAAAACCTCTACAGTTCATGGTATGAACCAAAGTTGCACTGCTGTTATCACCATCCTTTGCAGAAACTGCCTTTGCTCTCTCTTCCTTAATAACTATCTCAAATCTGAAGGAGGATATTGCTTTAATGCCCTCAGCACACTGATCCAGACACTATTAACACCTGTAGGTACCACAAGACATGTCATGGGAATGCTTCTTTCTGAAGCCTAAATTATTTGATCTCAAAGAGGAAAAGGCCAAATTCCAGACAAGCTGCTCTGTATGTTACAAATTGAACAAAAAATTGCCAGATGCAAGATCTGAAGAAAGAAACAGAGTTATTCACACTGCCGACACTGATTCCATCCATCAGCACACCTATCCAAGTATCTATCATTTTGGATGGTCAGAGCTAGATAAGACTGCATTTGCTATGAGTCAGAAAAAAAATAAATGCAAAGTTCCTGGGCACCTGGGTCTTTAATTTATGATAATTTAGGAACAGCAGAAAGTGAAAACCGCAGTGTAGCTACACATATAAAGTATTACCTACGTGAGTTTTTCCAGGAAATGTTCACAAGCAGAGTTTTGCCCATTTTAGCAGCTATGCTATGCCAAAGCAGAAAAGGCATTGATTAGCTTTTCCAGGAAATAACCACAAGAACAGGTTTACCAGCAGCATGCAGTATGACTACCACCGGTGGCTGTGTTTGCAGAGGATTTCTGGGGAAGACATGCACATTTTATTTGCAGGCCCATGGACACACACCACTGAAGATAGGAATGTCTTGTTTATTTCTCCAACAAACCGGAGCAGAGGTAAACTCTTCCACGCTGCCCTACTTTCTGTAACTTATTTTGATTGGAAGTGTTAGGTTGACAGATACAGAACTCTCTCAAAAGAAATTCATGATCTAGTTGCAAATTGCAGGGTAAGAGAAGTCAACTCAAATAATCAGGTCAAAAGGCCTAACAAAAAAAATTTAAAAAGTGATACCCAGAATACTTTAATCCTTAGTTGCCAATTCCTCAATAAAACACAAGTTTTATATATGCGTATCTTGCTGTTTTCACAGAGAAACCAACAATTAAAAATAGGACATAATTTAGAGCCCTAAATAAATGCCTGTCAGTACTACGGCCATGGGCCATGAACGCTGAGTCAGCAAAAAGCTAGCAGGAGCACCAGTAGCTGCAGCCCCGCTCATCCCCACTGCTGTACTGCCTCCTCTCCTGTGCTGCCACATACAGAACTACACAAGAGAACTTATCTCTGTTAAAACTACTCCAACCACAAGGAGAAAATACTAACTCAGATATGTTTCTTAATCCAAGAGGAGAAATGTTTACCCTGTTGAAGCACAAAGGCAGCAGGAGACAGGAACAAACAACTGGGTAAGACTGTTTCAGCAACAGTATTACCTTAAAACTTTTATTGTCTACAGCTTAAATCCACTCGTATGCTACACATGCATCTTTGAACTCTATCACGCAACTTATGTGACAAATAGAAGAAATTAAAAACTCACAACAACTTATTTATTTCCACTTTGGGACACTGACTCTCAGCCCTAATGCTGACAACTCGTATCAATTAGTATACTTACATATGCACATACCCCTCCAACTCCACTCTTGAGAATATTCTTTGATTTCTGGTCTCTTCACACACATCATTTCCATGCTCAAAAAAGGAAAAGTGATTCCTACGCTCTAAGACTTAACTATCTAATCACTCAGAATCACAGAAGGCTTTGGGTTGGAAGGGACCTTTAGAGGTCATCTAGTCCAACCCCCCTGCACTGAGCAGGGACATCCCCAACTAGACCAGGTTGCTCAGAGCCCCGTCCAACCTGACCTTGAATGTGTCCAGGGATGGGGCCTCCACTATCCCTCTGGGCAACCCATTCCAGCGCTTCACCACCTTCAATGTAAAAAATTTCTTCCTTGTATCTAGTTTAAATCTACCCTCCTTTAGTTTAAAACCATTACCCCTTGTCCTGGCACATTAGGCCTTGCTGAAGAGATTGCCCCCACCTTTCCTATAGTCTCCCTTTAAGTACTGAAAGGCTGCAATAAGGTCTCCCCACAGCCTTCTCTTCTCCAGGCTGAACAACCCCAACTCTCTCAGCCCGTCCTCACAGGAGAGGTGCTCCAGCCCTCGGATCATTTTTGTGGCCCTCCTCTGGACCCACTCCAACAGTTCCATGACGTTCCTGTGCTGAGGGCTCCAAAGCTGGACACAGCACTCCAGGTGGGGTCTCACCAGAGCGGAGCAGAGGGGCAGAATCACCCCCCTCAACCCACTGCCCACGCTGCTTTTGATGCAGCCCAGGGTACGGTTGGCTTTCTGGGCTGCAAACGCACATTACTGGGTCATGTCCAGCTTTTCATCCACCAGTATCCCCAAGTCCTTCTCCGCAGGGCTGCTCTCAATCTCTTCATCCTCCAGCCTGTATTGATATCAGGGGTTGCCCTGACCCAGGTGTAGGACCTTGCACTTGGCCTTGTGGAACCTCGTGAGGTTCTCACAGGCCCACCTCTCCAGCTTGTCCAGGTCTCTTTGGATGACATCCCCTGTCCTTCTGGTGTGTCAACTGCACCGCTCAGCTTGGTGTCAACTGCAAACTTGCTGAGGGTGCACTCAATCTCGCTGTGTCATTGATGAAAATATTAAATAGCGCTGGTCCCAATACAGACCCCTGAGGGACACCACTTGTCACCGGTCTCCATCTGGACATCGGGCCATTGACCACTACCCTCTGGATGCAACCATCCAATCAATTCCTTAACCACCGAACAGTCCACCCATCAAATCCAAATCTCCACAATTTAGAGAGAAGGATGCTGTGGGGGACTGTGACAAAGGCTTTACAAGAGTCCAGATGACATCCATTGCTTTTCCCTTGTCTACTGATGCAGTCACTCCATCATAGAAATCCACTAGGTTGGACTTATTTTCATCAGATGTGTTGAAGAAGGCATTAGAACGACAAGGTTTTGAAAGTAAAGAAAATGGGGAGTGCTGATGAGAAACTAACAGAAGCAGCAGCAGAGTAACAGCTACAATTATACCAATAAGTAGTTTAACATAGACCTGGCTTAAAGTGCTAAACCCCAAATTCAAGGAATGGTTCGCAGAAGAATTTTAAAATAACTACTAATAATGCTATAATATCACAGTAGACCAAACTATAGCAAATAAACAAAAAGTGCACCTTATAAACATCTGATGCATCTATATAAAAAGCCTGTACGTTGGTCTACAGCATCACAACAGGCTGAAAACTTGAATCGGGAGACCAAGGCTCTGGTGACATTACAATAGATCAGAAATGAAAATATTCACAGGCAGACAACCACCCATTAACTCTCAGAATTGGGTTTTTTTTAATACATATATATTTTTATATAAAAATATTATATGTTGTGTAATGTATGTTATATAGACATTATATATGACTTTATGTTTTATATATAAACATATATACTTTATATGTTTTACATAAAAACATATATATACTATATTATACATAGTTTTTTATACATATAAAAATTTTTTACAAGTACTGAGGTGGTGATCTCAGATTTCTCAAAGCTTCTAAGCCTACTGTTCTGAAAATATTTTACATGTTCCTGTAAGACTTTCCTGCAGAAAGGTTCCAAGGCAGGTTGTCAGCCCAGTGGAAGAAATAGCGTAAAGAACAAGTCGTCATACAGTGTTGTTTTAATCGGTTTTGTCCAGTCTCAGTCAAAAGGCAAGTTGATGTAGTGAGAATGAACAAGCAAGAAAGACGTGAAGCGCTTAAGTGCCAGGACATGATCATCCCCAAAAATCCACCCACAAACTGCCTGAGAGCTGCCAGCCGACCACTGCTGCTGACTAGAATGAAAATTGTTCCACAGCTGCCTTACGAAGTCACAGTCACCACTGAAAGAAGAGCAATTCAGTATTCAGGAAAAAATCAAGCTAAGCTCTCCAGCAACACTCAATATTGCACTGACATTTTAATATTGCACTGAGTTGAACTAACATGCCATTTTGAAAGGATGACCTCTATTCCATACTGCCTTCACAATCCCTCACCATCACAGAGAGATTACTCATTAAAAATGCAGAGAAAGTTAACAAAATCACTGGGATTAACTAAGTTAGAGGCAATAACACCAAAAAAACCCTCTGTGACACTACACTTCCAACAAGCCTCACAACACTGGCAAAACGCACAAAAAAGGCTACAAAATTCAGAACCCTGCATGAGTCTGCAAGAACCATGAATACAAGCACCATTTCCATCCAATGTGACAGTCAAAATGACAAGGCCTTTTTTGCCTGCCTACCGGCTAGTCTACACTCCTCTTTTCTTCTTTTGAATTTTCCCCAACTTAAATTGAATGCAAATAAGCCAGGTGTGGTCCCCAGAGCAGTAATCTGCAGACAGTCCCCACCGAGTTCCCATAGCAACTTGCACAGCTGGCCATGAGAAAGAGGTTGTATCCGCTTCATATTGGCTACAGAGTTTAAACACTCGGCGCGTGAAACACCAATTACGGCATCTTGTAAAGGAAACATCTACTAAAAAGCACATCCATTTTTCCTTGATTAATACAGGAAAATAAAACTCTGTATATGCTCCTAGTTCAGCACCTGCTCAGAATGTAAAGTGAATATCTGTTATTTACAGGAGGAGATGCCTGGGAAGGAAATGGCTTCTCTCTTCTGCTGCAAGGTACTGAAGTTTAAGAAACACTATGCCATTTAGAAAATGCCTGTCATTCTGTAAATTGCAATCAAGAATATACAGCTGAAAGAGAGAAGTCAGAAACCCAAATACAAATCCTTCAGGTCAAGTTATAAGACTCCCAACAAGGCAGTACCTCTCTGATGACTGCTTTGCAATATTTCCAATTTTAGTTGTACTCTTTCTACATCGGCTTTCTAAGTCTCATTCTAAAAATCTGAAGTTACCCCGCAACTGACAAACAATTGTTCATCACGTACAAATCCTATCCTTTGTTCCTTACCTACAAACACGTATCCCACCTTCTGTTCATTCCACTCCTTTCTGCATCCTCCACACGTAGCTCACTGCTTTCACCTACATCCAAGCCCGCAACTCTTCTCCTTTACGCTTCACCCCAGCCTTCTCACTGTGTCCACTTCCATATCTGCTGGCTAAACAACTGGCAGAAGTCGGTGGGGCTAATTTGGAATGGCAGGTGTACTGACTGGCCAGAGGTATGCACTTGTTGGTCAACTGACCAGACAAACAACAGAGATAAGGACTACACTTTCTCCGCTTTTCCTTTACCATGGCCACAAACAGGACATCTCTCCTCTGCTCAGACTGTGGTTTCAAGTAAGAACAGCCCTACAGGCTTAGGAAAAAAAGAAAAAGGGCCCGTGGATCCCAGCTAATATCCTATGGCTAGCTGGCAAGGAGGAACCAAAAGCTGGTGCTTGGGCAAGAGCACAGGAGCACAGAAGGTACATAAGACACTGTCCCCAAAAAATTACAACTCTTCTGCAATTTTGTAAAAGACTTTTTGGGGCAGAGGATGTTGATAAACACTAAGTAACCCTCAATGGATTTTTCTCTCCCGTGAATCTGCATCAACATCCCATTAAACCCCTGTAAACTTTTAGGAGCTAGCCGGAAGCAAGGAGTCCCACAGCTTAAGTATACATTGAAGAACATTCTTTTTTATTTTGTTTTGAATCTACCTTCTTCTGCAGCACTACTTCAATTTCCCCTCCTTGCACAAAAAGAGACCGTGAACTGTAAGCCTCTATTCACCTCTCCATGACACTTCACTGACTTCTGCCATATCCCCGCCTTAGCTCTATCTTTTCTAGGATGATAATCTCTAGCCTACACAATTGTTCATAAAAAGTGTGAATGGCTTCTGTACAATGATTCCTAATGCTGCTTTTCTACATCTTTTTCATGTAGAGGAGAAGACCTGCACAGTACAGTACCCAGGAGAAAGAAGCTGTAATGGATTGTGGCACAATGCCATTTTTTCTTGTATTGCTTAGCACTCTGTTCTTTTCCTGGTAAGTCCTAGCATTTGATTTGCTTTCCGACTACTTGTTGAGCATGAAAATACAGTAGATATTTCCATTAAAAAATCATAACATGAAAGATCTCATACCTGGAGCATTAAAAGCGCCTATACTACTACACATAAAGTCAGGATCTTATCTCGAACTTATTCACCAGTTTCAGGAAAACTACAGGAGCGTAGTATCATTCAAATATCATAATTTCTTCAATTAGTTAAAATTGGCCAACTGTTTTTGAGGGAGAGCAGAAATGAAAAGTCAGACAGAAACAACACAAACCTCTCTTCCCTTATGAAATCTGACTAACATAAAAATAACAACATGATGTTTACCTGTTTCCAAAAGAGTAGGCGGTTGATAAGAAATAGCCTCAGTATCCGTTAGTTCTGCTTGTGCTGACTTCACAAAATGTCTGTCCTTGTACCTTGGCTTAACCATTTCTCTCTGCAAGCAATCCCTGTTTTTCAAGGAGGGCAAGCTCACCCAGGAGCGTTCAGCTTCAAACTACCCAAGAGGCCACCATGATGCTAGCCGTCTCATATGAGAATATACATTTATGTATGAAAGGGGAAATATAAGCAAACAGAAATAGTTTAATGAGCATATTGGAAGCTAGCAATAAATTTTATTCATCCATCAACATATATAAGATGTTGTACACCTGTGAGCTTTATCCATTACCCTACCTGTGGGAACTAGCCTTAATCCATCACTAACTTGAAAGCTGCTCATTTGCTTAAGAAGTTTTAGTTTTAGTTTTCTTCTCTACCCTTTCTGCATTCCCTTCCAAATTTCTTTTCAGGCTAATCAGCAGCACTTCAAAGAAACAGCTGAGCTGGTGGCATTAAAATGACCAGGGAAACACACAAAGCTTTAACAGGGTACAACCACTGAGCAAGTGAAACATGCCATTTAGTGTTAAAAATGATGACTGTAAGCCCAGTCAATTGAAAAAAAAAAAATAATCACAATTCTTTAGAAGAAAAAAAAATAGTATTCCCCTATAGGCCTGGCATAATTTGCACTTTAAAAACTACACCATAGTAACATTAACAGTCCATTGCATGTTAATAAAAGCCAAAGAATTAAAAACCAAAGGCTCTTAGTCTATATTGCAAGCAATAGGTTTACACAATTTACAGAAAGAAATGAAATGGACATACAAGTGGCAGAGTCTGGAATTTGAGAAGCTGAAAACTGAAGAGGTTTTGCACTGGAAGGGAACATGTCATTTTGAAAGAATTTCAAGTGTAGTACCAGCTAATACTGGTATAACAAATAAATATTTAACGTCAGGTGTTAAGGACGAGACACTCCAAATTCAAATATGCACGCGCGCACACACACACTCTCACTCATATGTATCTTTTATGCCAACAAAGAGGCAGGTTTTGTACATCTCAAAAATACAGAAGATTTAAGCACATATTGATTCTGTCCTCTACAGCTCTTATCTCTGCTGTGGTGGTTTCTATTCATGCACTTGATGCATGGCGAGGACAAATTTGCAATGAAATTGTCCATATGTAATTAGAACGTCATTTGGCCAGACCAGCACTAACCCTACATGTGGTCCTTGCTTATAAACAACTCAAATGGGGGATGGAGGGGAAAGGGGAAGGTAACAGGAAGGAATGAAGGTTTTGACTTCTGAAGAGACCTGGAGACAAGCATGGCATTTTTGTAATAAAAGGAGGCTGTTAAGCTCTCCTGTGTAACTTAGGCCTCAACTTCCAGGTGACGGATTAGATTAAAAACACTGTATTCTGATTAACACACTCCAAGAGATGGAGCCATACCATTTTCTTAGCTTTAGCTGTTAATATGAAGTCCCTTTTTTATAAGTATAAGGCATGCTTTAAGACTGAAATCACCTAGCATCAGTTTCCAGCAACTGGATCTTGGTATGCACCTTCAGCTGGTTAAAGAGGCTTCTTTAAACAGAAGTTCCCTTATGTACTGTGAGCAAGTCACTGTTCACTTGGTCCAACTTGGTTTAACCAAAGATTCTGAATTTTAAATTCAGTTTGACAGGCTTTTCTCTCTGAATCCATCACAACTCTTCTCAGAAACTTCTTTGGCTTTGTCAGCAACTCTTCTTATGTTACCAATTTCCTAGGAGCACGAGAAGGTTAGCCTCAATTGTATTTATAATTCAAATATTGTAATTGTTATCATAGGTACGGTCTCACCCCAAAAGCCATTTCCAGGCTGTAATTCATCAAAATTCAATTCATTTTTAGAGTCCATGTGTTTCAGAGCACAGGTTCCTCTTCCGAAAGTGGAATCTACATCTCTTTTGCTAGATGTTTAGCAGACACTGTATTTGGCTAAATTAAAATACATGGTTCATTTCCCAGAAAAATTGTTTAATCTTAGATCCCTCTGTAGTAACTGATCTGAGAGTTGCCACTCCACTAATCTTTGCACCCTCTGAAAACTTTACCAATGAAGTTTCCATATTTCTTCCTGATCACTGGCAGATTCAGAAGAGTACTTGCTGAAGAAGAAGACAGATAGTAGATTTTGACTTTCCATTAACAACTATATTGAGCTTTTTCAGTTATCCTGTCCTTAATCTTTTTAGTATGTGTTACTATTGATTTTGTATCACTTTGATTTGGTAATCAATGAAGTAAGCCATTCTAAATCAGCTACATTATAAAAGACTGCATTTTATCAATACAATTACAAAACAAAGCTTTAACCTTCACAAGAACTGAAAAAGCTTACAGCAAATTCATCTGAAAAGACCTTCTCTCCTACCCTAGAAAACTGTATAAATTGACATGAGATTATTTTTATTGACTAAAAATTGTCTATCAGGAAATAAAATTATCTAGTCACTCAAGTAAGTGCAACTGCCCCTTAGCTTTTGAAATAAACCTGCCCCATTTTTTCACATTATTGACTCACTCATTTTTCCACCCCCTCTCTGCAGCTCCCTTGGCCACTTAAGCTTTACTAACATCAACAAATACATAACATCAACAAATTAGAGAGATCCCTTTCCAGTCATTGTAAATTACTAAATAAGCTGCCTCATCCTGCAGATTTTAAAAATCCAGCTCATACAATCTCAAACATTCCTCTTCCCTCCCATTCCCATTTCCTTTGAGAACGGCATTTTCTCTCTGCTTTTAGGAAACACTTAAGGCCACTCAAAAGTAGGTAAGTATCCAACCAAGTTCAAAGACTGTATTCTCATTTATGACCCTGATGTTACAGAGTTAAGAACATGTATGACCCTTTCCTAATGAGCAAACAGGGTAGTTTTCAGTCATGCCAGCTCAACTCAGTAAGCTTGGTGGGGGCGGGGGGGGAAGTGTCCTTTAAAACAGGTTAAGAAGTGTGCAAATGTGCTAGCGATCCACATCAGAACATAGGCTCTCAGCCTTGCACATTTCAAAAAGTGCCTGTGGACTGCAGCCCCATGGGCTGGTCAGTCAACCTAAGAGCTGACTCCCACCAAAGGCCAGGGAAGAATCTAATCGTTTCCTCTTTTTGGGGGTTGACATGCTTTTTGGCACTGCTTTATCAGGCCACAAAGGTGTTTAACTAGCACAAGAAGTTGCTAAGAGAAAAGCAGGGTGTGGTTGGGGAGCAGGGGAAAGCTGCTGCTTCTGCTGCTTCTTTTGACAGAAAGCTGCTATTGTGGTTCACTTTGCCTCATGAAATCCTATCTGCAGAAATATTCATCCTCCATCATACAATCAAAATCATATAACAAGTGTCATATGTAAATTTTGCAATGGAGGCATTTATTGGCATTGCTTGAGCTTTATCAGCTTGCTAAATACCATCAGGAAAAATAGATCAGGGTATTGTTCCAAACAATTCCTTGTGTACTTGTATTCCAATAGTTTGAGAAAGGTAGATACTGTAATTCCACATGACTACATCAGACAGTGCTTCCCGAGCCATGCTACTGCCTGTCCCCCTTACTTGCTAACCACCTTGGAGAGAAAACACAGACTGCTATTTCAGAAAGAGAATACAGTGAGCAAACTGATGAAGCTGTGGCTGGGACTCCTGGTCTCCCAAGCCAGCAGAAAGATACTGAAGACCAGACCCCCATTTGGACTCCTCTTTGCCTCATTGGGAGGAAGGAAGCCATGTAAAGTATTTACCACATTTATCTTCCAGAAATTTTTTTTTTTAAATCTATTGCATCCTTTTAAATAGCAGAGTATGGGCAGTTGTCTGTCAAGCTGCTTTTGTTGATGGAAAGTAGATACCAGGTAGCAGAGGTACAATTTAAATGAGTCATCATCACCGAGTTTATTCTTTGATTTCCCTCATTTTTATATTCTTTTAAAAATATCAGCCATCAGTATTTGTGCATTTCACTGAGATCTGTTCTCTCAGAGATTATTTGGCTGCAACAGCCAACAGGCAGACTCCAAGACCGGGAAGCCCCTTCAAACAGTGTTCCTCACACTTCCGCTTCCAAATTTTACTTCACTGTGCAAGTTGGGAATCTTACAGCATTACTTCAGCTTACAGCTAATCTATCCTACCTGTGCAATGAATCATCAGTTTGACTACTAAATTAACAGTCAAATTAATAATTAATTTCTTAGGCTTTTGCCCTGCCTAATTACAGAAATATACATATCCTTTTATTGCATATGGGCCCTTTTTATTACTGCTGAGCTCACCTTATTTGTTTTTAATATCAATTTTTACTAATAGATTTTTATTATATTATCACACTTGAAATCAGAGAGATGTTCAGTTCTAAATCATGCACCCACTATTTTAGCTGTTAAAATTCTCTAATTGGTAATGTTAATACCACTGATCTCCCCAGCACAGATCTGACGTTCCAAATGCTCTTCCTCACTTACAATTTTCACCATAACCCCCTACTGCAAATAACCGTCCTTGCTATTTCTTTGTCAGGTTTCTGGTTACACTTTGATTATGGTAGACCCTATCCCTTCTCCAGAGGCTCTCTCTTCTGGAAAGAGATCTCATACATAACTGAATTTAAACTTTGCTTCCCTAGGCAGTCTTTCAAGCTACACATTTCTATTCAAATCAACAGATAGCATCTGTTTAAGTGGTCACAAGAATTGTTGCGAATCACAGGATATGAATCACCTAACCTAAAACTTGCCTATGATTAATACTAGGTATGAGAAACCTCACAGTGGACACCCATGGAATAGCCTACTTACCAGAGAAGTTTCTTCCTAATCCCCTTTGGTTAGCACTTTATTTGTTCCCTGTTGTATAATGGTTTTTCAATTCTTTACAAAGGCTTTACAAAGCTTTCATTTAACCTAACATGATGTACTGTAAATGAATAATCCCTTTTCTTTCCTGATCCTGTTAATCTTTTGGCCTCAGTTACATCTTACAGCAGAGATGCAAATGTTGACTATGCAAGAAGTATAAGATCTGTATTTTGATTTCCATCTGTCCAATGCAGGTCCAGCACAAGAGGCAGATAACTGAGTGCTTTCCTATCACCATGGGAACATGATTGCCAGGAACATACCAAGAACATCATTTCATATTGACTCCCAGAAGCCCCAGTCAAGTACCTTCTACCCATCAGAGCCTCCTTTATCTCCTTTGTTGATTCATATTTTTCACAAACTCCTGATTATTCTCACTATAACGCAATCTTCCTCAGGACTGAAGAAAATTGTCTTACTCTAACTCATATAACATCTTCCCCTTGTTAGCATTATGTATGTCAATTATCTCATCTACATAATTTATATGGGTGTAGAAGTAGTTGAAACATTTTATTAATGTGATAGTGAAAACAACTGAAGTTGACAAAGTTGTAGGCCGACCCCCTTCTTCCCTGGCCATACCTCCCATGGGGTCATACCAGCACTCAACTGACCCCACGGTTGGTGAGATTAGCAAGCTCAGAGAACTGGGCAGCAGAAAATTAACCCTTCTGAAAAACAACTTCAGCAGCTCAGCTCCCCAACGTGGATGACTACAGAGTCAGACAAGTGCAGTGGAGCAAATGCCACCAAGGGTGGGACCGAACAGAAATCAGTCTGGTTTGGTTTAAATTGTTTAAACCACAGCCTCACAATACATTTGGATTTTACAACCAATCCAATCTAATGACTGTCCACCACTGAAATAGAAAGGCCTCATTTTCTTTCCTTCCCCCAGTCACAACAAGATGGCTCTACCTCTTCCCTCACGCTGGCCCTGGTGCTCACCTAACCAGAGGGAGAGACAATTTGACTTGGCAATCCGTAAAAAAATTAACTTGATAAAAAGCTAACAGAAAATTATTTTTCCTTCAAGTTAAATCAGCTATGTGTGGAAGTCAAAGACTGAAAACAGACACAAGGGCAGAGGCTGAATCATGAAGGAGTGAGAGAGAAAGGGGAAATGGTCTGTCCTTCCAGTGGCACGAAACTTAAAAAAAGTTTGTGTTATAACTTCAGCATGAGGATGAAGAGACAGGATACAGCAATGTGATGGCTTACCACTGTTAAAAGGAGGCCACACTCCCCACTTTCATTTCCCCACTGTTACTGGCTAGGTTGTGCTGGTTTTGTCAATAGTAAGCCCCTTCCAGAAGGGCATATAACTTGCCAGAATGGTAGAAGACTTTCCAAGGGAAGAGGAGTAGAGGCAAACTGATTAGGCTGAAGGTAAGGAGTAAGGTACTCCCATTTCAGCTTCAGAGAGCTGTTATGTTGGCTTAGCTATGCTTGGAACCATAACTTAAGTATATATACTTCTTTCAGAAACAGCAGTGTATGGTTATACTGTTAAAGTGCCTAAAAAATAATGTTGTAATCAGATATACATATGTAGGAGTCACTCGAGTCATCATCACTGCTATCGGTAGCCAATTACTACCTTCTCCACTACATCAGTAATTGTACACTCTTAACATTTGCTTTCCTCTTAAATAAAGCATTGGACTGTGACCACCCAAAAGTCTCACACTGCAAAACACACTTGCACTCTTATGTTTTCAGCTTCCTTCAAATACAAGACAATCTGCAAAATCCAATGCATCAAACAATGTCAAGAGAAAGCCACAGAAGATGCTGCCACAGTATCAAGACATGTTTTGTCAATACTGACTGAAGACAGCTGAAGCAATGCTCATCTCTTAGAATTACTAGTTAGGTTTTATTGATCAACAGCTGATAGATAAGTGTGTTAAAAATTAGTTGATATACTGCTCTGACTGCAAAATAACACAAGGCTGAGTTTTATCAACTCTCTTACCAGCAACAGAGAATGAAAAGACATCCATAAATTTCTCATTTTTTCTACAGTGGTTCTACTAGCTACCGTGGTAGTGAAGAACAAGATAAGCCCACCATACTATAACACATTTATTTTGGCTTGAACTAGAATCTGGTATGTGTAATATTCTAAATAAGGGAACTTTATAGCAAAAAAGGTGGCACAGCACTGCTCAACTTGAGAGCTTTCCTTAAGCTCTCAATCTATTTACATACTATCTACTTTCTCACAACAAAAGCTTCCAAGAAAATATGGTGGATAAATACTATTTTCACATTTTGGTAAAAAGTTGTCCAAAATTTTTTCCCCCCTTGAAATGACACAAGATAGAAATGTTACTAAAACACAGGCAGTGGCAATGTAGTTCAACAGGCAACAAAACTAGCAAAGGTTCTTTTCAGAAGTATTTGTATCTTGCAGTGGTTGTATTTTGGTGTGGTTTTTTGGTTTGTGTGGTTTTTTGGTTTTTTTGTTGTTGTTGTTTTTTGTTTTTTGGTGTTTTTTTTTTTTTTTTTTAAACTGGGTTATGACTAAAGCAAGAGTTTGCCCCTTTTGACATACCAGAGACTCCACCTACAAAAAAGCTGTTCTGCATGTCCCAATTTCCAGAAAAGCTTAAAATCTGCATGACCTCAGAATAAGAACCCATGTGGCAGAGAAGCCATCTTTTTTGGCAAGTATTTCTTTTGGCAACCATGTCTTCGGAGTCAAATTCTATTCCCCTGCACTTGATTCAACCCCTGCTCTACTCCCTCAGTTCTACCAGTATGATCATTTGTACAGTCTTCCAGGAACAGGACTAAAGAATTGATAGAGGTTAAAAGTAACTGTACTGTTCACCCTACAAAAGACCTGTCTACCTTAAGGGCGTATTATACATACATACGATAGATTAAGGATGAGTTTCTTGGATTTATTGAACTTCTGCAATAAGGGTATTTATAAAGGTCTCTTCTCTGCATTAGTTTCCCAATAATTGATGAGTCTCATATTCTTACTGAATTCTTTCCTTTCATGAGAACGGTAGCAGAGTTTCTTCTGCTTGACCACTACTGGGGAATGTGTAAGAACCTAGTCGCCTCGAGACTTCCACGCCCCTGACAAACATGACCAACTGGATAGTGGATGGAAAAAAATAAGAGATGGGAATAAAAGCATAATCAAATAATCTCAACGTTCTTTGGAAACCAGGCTTAAACATGATCCTGCCCAAAAAAATCCTGCTGACCTATGAGGTTTAATAAAGCTCATAGGCTATTAGTATAAAATCTAAATTAGAGATTGTGAACAGGTTAACAAACAACAAAAATATATTCCCAAAGAAATAAAATATTACCTTTTGTCAGTACATCATCTTTTTCCCTGCCACCTAGAAACTATGTAAAGGTGTATTTACCCTCCTCTTAAACACCTCTTTCATTTCTCTCCCATTCTATAATACCCCATGTGTTTATTTCATAGCCTCTCCCCCTCAACTTGAGGGACAGGCCATTCTCTTCCATCTCCCTTATTAGCTTACAAATCCATGGTACACCCAGGTCAAGGTATACAGAAAATTTCCTAGGGCTCAGAGCAGGTACAAAGAATGGAAATGCTTGAAATAAGGGCTGAAACAGTACATGTTATAGGAGGGCATGCCTCAAAGAACCAGATTCACACAAAGGGGGAAAGAAAACGTTGCGCTCCAATTTAATCACAATCCACTGAATACGACAGCTGACTCCACGGCCCTGTTGACCTGAAGAGTAATTTTATTAGTTATACGGAAATATCCATTTTCAAATTCCAACCTCCATTCCTCCCTACTTCCCCACCTTGCCCATGAAGGGGTAGAAATTTACACAAGCAGCATTTTTACAGGTTCCTCCTCAAGAATTTCTCTCAAATGGAGTAAGAGAGTTCCCTTCCTTTATTTGGAGCAACACACCTTAAATAACACATGCTGAAATGCAAAAAAAATCATTTTAATTTTAAAGCAGCACTGGCACTTGGAACTTCTACGCATATCAGACAAGCTCAAAACACATCTGAAGAAACAATATTGGAAACTTCAGCACATGTATTTCCACAAAATCCAGATTTCAGCACAGTTTACATAAATTTAGCAGGAGTGGAGTAGGCAAAGCTGCCCCAGTAATGCTTTAAGTATCTGCTGTACAACAGTTCAGTTGTGTTCAAACTGAAAAAACACAGTTGTTACCTGTGAAGGCAGACTACAATACATTACACTGTATATAACATTAAGAAATGTTTCTGTTATTTTAATAGCATTTTGCCCATTTGTATACAGCATCCTTTAACTTGTGTCTGTAGTCATGGTTTCCCTATGAACAAAAAGAGAGCATAAAAGTGATGCTACTTTTCTGTTTAATATCTTAATAGGTTCTGACTACCTGCAAGTCCTACTGACTTGACTTTGCCACTGACTAGTAAAACTGTTGAGCAGCAGAGGCATCTCAGTATACTGTTTACTCTAGGCAAAGCAATACAAACACTGTATAATACACATCTGTTTTGTATTTGGAAAATTGTTTGCCATTACATGAGTTTATTTTTATATTATGAAGAACTTCAGTTTTACAGGTATGAATAGCATAAATCACTATTCCAGCCCAGAAAACCTTAATTTCTTAAAAATGAAACAAAAAGAAGGTGAACTTTTAAAGATCTCCCCTTATTAATACCAGAATATTTCAACGGAAAACAATAAGATAACTCAGCTAGCACAGAATACAACCACATATGCACATTTTCTCCCTGAAACACAAGCTCTGCAGGAAACCACACTCTGCAGTCTTCACGAGATTAATTATTTCTCTACCCTTGCCCTGTGCAAACTCCAGTTCCCTTTGAACCAAAGACCTTTATGGTTCAAGTCCCAGGAGATGCTGAGAAGGTGTTCTCAGTGGAGGAAACTTTTCCAGAGAAATCACATTCTGATTTGAGAGAATTCATTTCTTTTGGCCTTTGGGGGAACACTGCAAGTCCCATGTATTTGTTCAAGTCTTCACCTAGCAAGAGCAGAATCCCTTCTAGGCTCTGTCAGGTTCATGCTGATCTTGCAACATCTGGCTGTGTACAGCCACATTGTTGACATATTTTTAATTTTGTACATCAAGTAATTTTAACCCAATCTTTTAAAGAACACTGGTTTTTAGTCCTTTAAAACAGAAATTTAAAAGAAACCTTCAAGTAATACTGAGTCAATTATACAGAGTTAAAATACAGCATATGTTGAACAACAAAGAAACAGTTGATCAGTATTAAACAAGAATATACAACTAGAAAGTTAATGTGAGGTAAAGCTTAAAAGACAGGAGTGAAATGCTGTGTAGGCATGTGAACCACTTCTAATATTGACGATAAGATCACAAAAGACACTAACAAATAGGAAAGACATCCCAAGTGGCACAAAAACAATTTTTACACATTTGAAATATGAAATCTTATTATTCAGGAAAAAAAATAAAAAAAGAGTAAAGTAAAAACAAACAAAAAAAGACTGCAGAGGAAAAGAAATTCATTTAAGAGCAACCCTTCCATTTTGAACAGCCACAAACATTTCAAGCACCTACATCATAACTGCTCACATAATTAATTCAGCGTAGCAGTCAGAAACAGTAATACTGAGACAGCCACAGTTCAGCAGTCTACACTTTGCTGTAAGGAAATTTTTCCTGAAGATAGATGCCACCCGGAGGAACAAAACCAGAAAAACAATCAGCTGCCTGACCAGAGGCAAGGCAAGGAGAGATTAGAACTGCAAGCCTCTCTCTCCTCCCGAGACTCCCAGCCTGCGTTCGCAGAACGAACCCGCACAGCCAACAGTGGCAGCAATTTTCCAAAGGAAGACAAAGCAAGCTGCACTCTGGCTATGAGACAAGCAAAAGAAAAAGCAGACTGGCCTCTCAGAAAGGGCTGCAAGGAGAAAGCATACGTGTTTCTCCTAATGGCAAGCACAACCGTGAATGCTACTTTTCAGTTGCCTATGATCACGCCAGTGTTCAGTGTGTGCTGGTAAGCCAGGAGACAGGGGGGTTTGCTCACTAACTGTAATTTTTTTAAGTGGATTGTCAGCAGTGATTCTCTGTTTAGGAAACCTGTGTTCTCTCAGCTGAGAAAATTATGCCTTCTGGGGAAAAGAACTGTTCGGGCCATGCCCGTAACTCCCATGGAGAGCTGAGTATTTAGACTTAACAGCTGATAAGCAGCCAGAAACATGACAGCTTCATTTCCTTTCTGCTTTCTTAATCCATATGTTAATGCACATCGGGAAATGTAGATCTATCTGGAACGGTAATTAGTTCTGTTAATTAAGCTCTCCAAGTATGGAGAGACTTTATGAGACTTTAATGTAAAATTGCATACTGCAGGACTACTCTCTTCCAACGTGGGTACTATGCCCAGAAATGATTATAATCCGCGATCACAGTGCTTAATCCTAGACAGTGAATTCCACACAGCAGCTCCAAAGTGCAAAAGTCATCTATACAACTCTCTAGACCTCACCAAGAATACCAATAGTTACTTCAACACAACATTACAATATATGCTCCTGCAAATATGTAAGTAATTTAGAAAAAAATTGGGAGGGGGATGTTCCCTAAATGTAATCCATGGAGAACAGATAAGCGTAGACACCTCACATCTCTCTAGGTACCAGCTTAGGGCTACATTTTAAGAAGTGCTCCCACATCTAAAACCTTCTGCTGAGAACAGATCTTCCTAATTCTAACACTACACACATATCCAAAAATCAATACAACAGTCTCCTGGTCCGAAAATGAAGTATAGGCAGGGAGATAAATACAGAAGGAAGGATCCAACTTAAAGGAGTTTAGAATATGGCAGTAGTCCCATCCTATCCAGAAAGACTATTGTGTCATGGTAAGCAGAAAAAGGAAGAGATCTAATCAGAATATAGGTTTTGTGGCTTTCTTTGCTACTATTGTTGCTTTTAGCAAGATATTCTAATGGAAGGGTTAATATTCCTACAAGATTAAAATCCCGATCTATGAAGAAAGGAAAAAAATCTGTAATGCTCCATCTATTAACTTTAGGCATAGGAGACCTGGTGTTAGATTTCCCCATTTCTAACATATAAGCAAGTCATGAGAAAATCCGCAAGAGAGAATTAGGCATCAATTTGACCCTGATGGTACCTTTAACAAGGTAATTCCACAACAAGAAAGAAGTACCATATCTAAATATCTTTATAGACTTGCCCTTAGTGCCTCAGTTTATTATCTGTAAAAATCCTTCCTGCCTCACAGGATATTGTGAGGAAAGATCATGAGGCTCTCAGATACTGCAGCTGCAGTGACAATGATCTAAACCAGAGACATGTGGCTTGATTCCAGTCCCAGAGCAGAGAAGATCAGCTAAGAAATAGTTCTGAATGCAAGATAAGTCTTTAAAAATCTCTACATTCAGATGCGCAGCATGAAAGAACTGGAAGGGTGGTGAAATCAAATAGGTTGTAATGAGTAAGTATAACCTAGACTGTGTCAGTGAGAATTGATAAGGAAAATAAACATCAAAAGATAAAGAATTAGAGTTGGCGGAGTTTCTTTGGTATAGCGGGGGGTTTTTTGTTTTGGTTTGTGGATTAGGTTGGGGTGGGTTTTTCTGGAAGAAACAATAACTATATGTTTCACTTTAAAACAAAGTATGCAATCTTCAGAATAGCTCCCTGGATTTGACACCAGTAATCTGAATTGGGATGGCTGATTGTGCATTGCTGTAATTTTTAGAGACCACTCAGACCTGAAAAACATGGCCAAGTACTGTTGAGATCAGATAATCAAGAGACTAGAGACAATAGAATCCAAACTGACAAGAATAAATCAGGACTAATTTTATCAATTATGTCCAAAAGCTCCAGAACTGGGTGCCACTGTCTCTGTCTCAAACAATAAAAATGTGTGGAGGATGAAAAGAAGGAAGGGATGCTTGACCAAGGTCACACAAAGAAACAAACCCCACTCCCCAAATCCACAACAGAACTGGGGGCAGAAGCCAGCACTCCCATGCCCAGTCAAGGCGATGAACCTGTCTTCATATTCCTGACAACTCTAGAAACAGAAACACATGGGAAACACAATGATTCTTCTGTTCTAATCCAAGGGATGGTATGCAAAAAAAGAGCCAAGTCTCCAGCACCACAAGGTATAGCGTGTCAATAACCCGTGTTAAATAGCTGTCTGCTTGCAGCTGTATAAAATAATTCAGATTAGCTTTGTCCTTAATAAAAGCATATTACTGTCAAAAAGGTGTCGACTGGTCTTACACATGGACAGTTACTGTCTGCACTTCAGAGTAAGTGGTTACCATAAGGTCATTTGTTTGTATGTGAAGTCTTGTCTCCTCTTTTCTATTGCCCAGCTGGGATAGACCACCTGTCACGACAAAACAGACAGGCAGTCCTTTCCTAAACCACTATAGCCTGAAAAATTCATCCACCAAAGAGGACTCTGTGTTTGAACAGATTTTGCTACATCAATTTCTAATTAATTCAACATTTTCTTTCGCCCTTAGAAAGGAAAACATCAAGTATCAGTACACAAAACCTCCTCTTCACAAGCCTGGTAAGGGATTGATTTAACACACAGCAGAATGGTAATAAACTTTAAAAGTTTTACCTAGTGTTCAAAATCCAACATGCAACACAATCTTTTTGCAAAAGTTTCCATTTTATGCTGCTGCCTGGAGAAAATGCTAAATACAAGAAACAAGGAAATTAAACATAAAAAGAATAATCTCCATATTATAACCTCAAGCAAGCTAGTGAGAAAGAGCCCATTCCAGTGGCAAAGAACTCAGAATGCTAGCTACAGTTCATAGTGCATGGAGTTTTGCATGTTGTTGTCTGCAAACCAAAGAATAAAAAAAGCACAAAATTGTATTTAACTCAATAAATTTTATATTTTGTGTGATGAGGATGAGAGCAGTTATACAGCTTGAAAGCTCTACTAGGAATCTAATAAGAAATATTAGCCCTTTGGGAAGGAGCAGATGATGTAATGGACCACTTTTCCTGGACTGACCCCATGAGAATCTCAATGACGAGAATAACCAACCTAGCATTTCAGAGCTCTGATAAGCAAGCCTTTCCTGAATGACTAAGCATTCAACATGAAGACAAACGTGAGGAACTTCTGGCAGTGTCAGTGCGAAAGAAATAAATTCCATTTTCACACTACAGGAGAAAGTTTTAGATATAGAAAACCCTCTTAATCAAAGTAGCAAATATTCAATCTGTAGGGCTTGGTTGCATATGGTGGCTTGGCACTCATACTAAGGAGCATTCAGGATATCACAGACATACAAGAATGCTGAGATCTTGAAAATGTAGTGGCAAAGTGACAATCTTCCCGAGAGCTGTGCTCAAATTAAAAAAACTTTAAAACCAAAAACCTCTTTTAAAAGAGTCTTCCAGGGAGTCACTGGAGTTTAGGTCAAAAAAATGGCATGGAGGCTAGAGAGGCATTTGGTGATAGCATAGCCACCTGCTGACAGCACCCTGTGTCCTCACCGTTGGCTCAGGAACAGGGGCTGCTGTTTGAACAGTTGACCCCTTCCCTCCTCCATCTCTACATTTCTCAAGCAACTTGAGGGACTGCATTGTCACGAGGATGACAAGATCATCTTGCTGCTCTAAGTGATTAGGATTTCTCTTGTAAGATACATTTCAGCCGCGCCAGTTCAGAGGCCAGTGATAACAGAGCTGGCAGAAGCACACATCTGATGGCAGGAAGAACAGGATCCCTCATGCACCACAGTCTTGGGGTACAATGTTAAGACCATCTAAATTTTTATCTGGAAACCCGCAGTTCCACTAGTCCCACTAGTCCCATGCCCACAACCCTTCACAAGAGCAGATCTAGGCGTATTTCAGCTGGTTTAAAGATTCATATCTCTGCATGTCACATTCAGTGCTTTTTGAAGCTATGGCATGGAACTCAACTGAAATCTGTTTTCCCAAGTGCAAACATGGTGGTACAAAATCATTCTGAAGACATCGCCACTTTTTAAATATGTTCAGCTTCTTCCAAGAGTAGCAATATAAGTATTTTCCATTGCAGGGCTCCACCTCAAGGCACTAGGTACTGCTGTTGAAAATTTGCAGTTCAAGTAAGGAATACAGTTTGAGTAATTAAAACTAAGCCTCTTGGTAATATGTTCTTCCATCACTTTTTTCAAGAAGTCTTCAGTGGAAGCCACCAAGCCTTTACTTCTACGATGTCACTGGTCTTTATACAGAAATTACCAAAGAAAACTCAAAATTCAAGCCCTAGGTCTGTTTTGTGCAGATGTATGATTGAAAATGCACAGTGGTCTCTTGTGGGTGTACATTACATGTTCTTAAATAAAAAGATGAGGAAGAATATAACCTGATGGAATTTAAAAACACAAGTTATCAACAAGATGTTCCTGGGAAAAATCATTCTCCTATTAGTGTTGGAAGGAATACTCAGAAGCTGCCACTCACTGTTTATTGTGTTGGTAAAATAGATTTATGTGTAAGTTCCTTCTCATCTTTATAGAAATTCATGGTAATATTAAAATTGTGTTACTAAATTGCATGATACAGCCCCACCTCCCTCAGAAACTCTTCCTCTTATTCTACCCAACATGGAGCCTTTTAGTCCAGTGGTTCACAGACTTGTCAGTGGTGGTACGTGCATTACACTCAGTATACAGCACAATTCCCAACAAAAGCATCTCCATGCAAGTGACTGGTAGTTAACACTGACCAAGAGTTGCTGTAGCTAAACCGTGGATGTGGCAACTGCATCTCCTCACCCACTGTTCTACTTCCAGCCACAGCTGCGACCATCCTGGCACAGTCAAGACGTGCATTTGCTGCTCAGGACCAGGGTGAAGATCTGCTCCCAGTGTCAGCTGAAGATCACTCTGATCAGTGAACAGAACATCCCCGCAGGCAGATGGGGAGGCAGGGTTTGGCTCAGATTTGTGAGGCTGGGGAAGATGACTACAGGTACAGCTCCATGATGGAGTAAAAGGACATAGGTTAAATGACAACAGGAGAAGTTACATGACAAATGGTGCATGGTAAGGGAGGGAAGGCAGAACAAAGGTTCACCTTCCATACTCGGGCAGCTGTAGCCACTGCCATTAATCACAACACCCACATCTACCACAAGTAGATGTACTACTGCTACCTACACAGTATTCTACCAGAACACCTGAAGTTACAGATTCCATCTTAGACAATCCATTCTTGCATAAAATATGGATCAAAATAAGCCAATTATATAATGAAAGTTCATTAAATGCCAGCATCACCTCCCTCCCCACACAGCAGGAAGCTAAGTAGGCCAATTACAAGTGGATGGGTAAGTGAGTTCAATTCCTTTGCAGGGAAGGGGGTGTTGAAAACCTTGCTCACATACAGAGTGAAGAAAAATTTAACTGATTACAAACAATAACATTTATTGTAAAATGTCTTATGGAACATGATCAACTGTGGGTGTGGGGGAGAGAGAAAAGGGAAAAAAAAAATCAAACTTGCCGTGAAAAGTCAGATTTCAAGGTGGATTTTCCTTGCCTCATAATCTACAAAATAGACTGATAAGAGTCATTGTTATTTCTTTAAGTAGGCTTGCTGACATTTTCTCTGGAATTACTATGTTCATAACAGCATATGCTCATAAAAGGATATACTCCAGGAGGTGAGGTGGTAGCATTAAGAAGCAGTGCCAAAAATAATAACAGTGGAGCATTTTCTGTTAATCAATACAGATTTAACCATGTTACACGAGCTAATAAAAATATTTCATGTCAGTGAAAATGCAGAACTACAAGATGAAAGCAAGCACAAACACCAAACCAAATAGACATCCTCGAAAATCATTTTATTTGGAAAGAAGAAGTTGGGACAACATAAATTCCAAATTCCAAGAAATACCTGTATACTTTACAATTTCCAGACAACTTAGGCATGAATTATGCTATCCCACATCAATTATTTTAATCTTTCAAGACTCTGCCATAAAAATCAACTCCCAAAAAGATGACTTTTAAACTACTAGGAAATTTTGTCATTTAAGAACTAAAAAGTTTAGTTGCCATTTTAGGTTTAAGACAGTGTTTCACACTGGCTTAAGTTTTTTTTATATGTATGCATATGTTTCAGTGCTATTTTTAAACTCCTCTTCAGTAAGAAGGGCCTGACTGATTTCTTTAAAAGGTACGCACTACACAGTTCACATTTTAAACCTATCTAGGTCTGAACCTTAGCCGGTACTTTTCACCAGAACTCTGGAACAGATAGCTGCCCAAAACATAAATAAAAATAATCAATCAAGAAGGCTTAAGTGAAGATTTCTATAGCTTTAAAGTCTTGTAGCATACATTTCCTCAAAACTCTGATTTAGCCCTATTTCCTTGTTTGTTTTTGAAACAAACAGGAAGAAATTACTAACTTCCCCGAGATATGTAAGTGTAGCTGGGGCAGTGAGGCCACATGTTGAGAAGAAAAGAAAACATCTGTATTTCCTTCCCATTCTCTTCCACCTGAAATAAATTCTTTGGCTGCAGCTTGTCTTCTTTTCTGGAAGCATTTACACAGTATCTAATGCTATCCACCACCATGACTACCCCTGGGGCTTTTATGAGGGTGGGAACAATCAGTATAAGAATTACTAGGGACATCAAAGAGACAAAACATTTATTGAAGAAGGAAGAGGAAGAGAGAGTGTGAGGTAACAAGGGTCCTACTGTATTTACCTTATGTGCCAAGCATGTGGACAGCAATAAAAACCATGTAGGGAGCAATTTTGGTCAGAGAAAGAACACGGCAGCCTAATGGGAGGCCTTTGTTCTTCAAAAGGGTCTCCTTTTCCCCTTTTGTGCTTCACTTAATTCATGGCATCTGAGCTGCTCTTGAACTTGACAGACAGAAAGAAGGAGGGGGGAGAGATGGAGAAAGGGGGAGACAGAGACACAAAGAAAGAAAAAAGAAAAAAGGACTTCAAAGAGTTCTCCTTTGAAAATTCAGTTGTGCTGTATGCATTGCTGAAGGTTTTAGATTCAAAAAAAGGGCAGAAAACATTTCATATAATTCCATCATGGGGATAAATTGTCCAATGTTCTCATTAAGAAAGCTAGAAGAAAGGAACAGAACAAAAATTAAAAAGAAATATATCTATCTGAGCTAAGGAATATAAATAAAATAGAATTACTCCCCCGGGTGCTTTTTATTTATTTTCATGTTAAATCTTATTCCCAATGGATCCCAATACATTTATCAAAATCTTATCAAAAACATCTGGTTTCCAGCAGTCACCTGAAAGGCATACATTTTCTATACAGCCCCATCAGGATTCCCAGCACAGCGATCCCTGCTCGGACCGCGGCAGGAGAGCATCGGAACAGCCAGCGCCATCTGGGGGGCGAGCTCGCAGATGAATACCGACCGCACCTCTCGAGCCCAGCGTAAGGCTGCTCTGTGCGAACTGTTCAAAAGTCACGATTTTCTGAAGTATTCTTTATCGCTACTTACAATAAGAATCAACACATAACGATTCTTCCGAAGACAAAAGCGGTATGAACTTGGTTATCTACAGAAAAAAACATTAGGGTGTATCTGAGAGAGGCTTCCAAGTTCGGTCCCCTCATCTTTGAATTGCTTGAGCATGCTCCGATAGCTCGCTAACAGCAGTTAATATGAGCTCTCGTAATATATTCGGCTTTTCACCCTCTTGAAATATCCATGCCATAGGCAATATTTATATGAAATAATTCATAACTGCAGACTGCACTTTTCTCAAGCATCTTTTTTTGTCCGCTAGACCACCTCCTCCCCTCAATACTGTGCATCAGCCTCTTACACATAATTTATATATTCCTTTGTGGATTTTTATCTATGATGTATATATGGAAAATGTTTGCCAATAGCATTCGCATAAAACATGAGATTACAAAGTGTAGAGAGATTTGTGTCAATATCATAAACTATTAATAATTGTTTTAAGTTAATTCAATAAAAGATTTTTAATGCATGAAGATCTTAAGTTGTCCCTTATCGACAATTAACCCGTCTCCTTCCTGATTTACATATTCTGCCAACATAAGCATCTACCTATAGCACACTATTTCCAGAGTGCAGAAAGTAACAGTAACTCTATAATGTAACTTCCCTACTTGATAATGCTTTTTCATTACTTGACTATTCTAATTGGAGAACAGATCTTTTCATCTGAACAAAAAAGGTACCCAAACCCAAAATTTTTGAATTCATTCCGTAACTTAAAACACCTTCTTTTTCAAATAAGACTATAGAGCGCATCCATTTTTAAGGGTACATATTTTAACGAGCCTGCACAAGGTTAATTTTATTTGAAAGTCCAAAGGCACAATTCAACTATGCAAATTATACAAAAATGCATGCTTATAAACTGACAAGCAAACACGTCTCCAGCAGATTGCCAGTGCAGCCATTGACAGAGTTTAGCTGTCATTGTGCTTCATGGAGAGGTTTCTGTCTCACATTGGCAGCACATCTATAACCTATTATGCTACCTGTAAGGTAACCTGGGACACACCGTGGAATAAAACTGGTAGAAATCTTTCTTAATCATAAAAAACAAGCTTGTGATAAAGAACTGTGTTTTCTGAAGTAATTACGGGGTTTTTTTGGTTGGTGTTTTTTTTTTTTTGGGGGGGGGGGGGGTGTTTGTTTTGTTTTGTGTTTGGTTTTTTTTGTTTTGTTTTTTTGTAATGGGGGAATTTCACTGGAGAGAATTACAGAACCTGTACCTCTTACGTCAACTTTACAAGCTAGACTGAACGAATTTCTGATTATAGATACTGAATAGAAGCAAAAAAGATAGAAGAGCTCACAGAGCAATTTAAGTAATTGAAGATAAAAATTCAATCTGTTTTGTGCACCACAAGTGTCTGAGTATTAAACTCAAAACACTTTGAATACTGACAGTGTTACAGCCATATAAAGCAGACAGCACTGAAATACTTCTGAAGTACTAATTATAGAAATGTAAAACATTTGAGACCATTACCAACATAACTTTGGGTAAGAGTTGAATCCAAAGATTCTTCTGCCTTCTCTTGGAACTTGTCTGCCCGCACACTTGTTTCCTTGCAAGAGGAAGTTTACCTTTGCCACCCAAAAATCTCACATATACCTGAAGAGAACTGCAGTCACAAGCATCTGGTGATGCTGGACAGCATTTAAGCTCCTACAGCTGACAAAGCAAATATATTAATGACTACAAAGACTTCTGGCTGTTTCTGAGAATTCTCATATATTTTAAAAAAGCACCAAAAAAACCCTGAAAAAATACCAAAACCCACAGACCACATAAACATGTTAAAATTACTTTTATTCTGCCAAAACTTAGAATTTTGACAATCTTAAACATGCCATTTTGTGAACACTGGCTTGTCTGCTAAGTTTTCATATATTATGGTTGACCAAAGCTTGTCTTATGTTTGGGGCATTTTTAAGGATGGATTTATTTACGTTAACTCTTCAATGCCTGTAAAATGAGTCCATCTTACTGGTGCCTCCTCAGAGCATTCCTAGGATCCCTCTCCTCCCCCAGCTCAGTTTCACGGAACTTAGAGAAAAATTTCTAAATACATCCGCCTTTCTGTCAAATTGGTCGAAATCAACCAAAAGATTAGAAAGTTCATCAGGAAACTGGAAAAAAAGACACACACCACTACTTAAGAAACAAAGTCAAAAATTAATTCTTTCCTGCAATAAGAGATTCAATTTGTATAAAACCTTTCTTCTGGCTCAAGCCTAATAGTTCCAACAACCAACTTCTGACAATTCTCAGCCAAAAGAAAGATGAAAAACTAGCTTTAGGCAGCAGAACATTTCAAGTATATGGACAGAAAATGCCAAATATTAGACAACCAATACCTATCATGATGGTGTTGACTGACAGAAGAGTCAAATCACTCCTTCAGTAGACTGGTCCTGAATCATTTTATCACATGCACACTGGAGAACAAGGTGTTAAAAGAAAAGACACTTCTACAGTGCAGCTATCACTTAGTATTTGGGGCAACAAGCAGACTATAGTCAAATACCACACTTGAACCAGTCATCGAAAAATAGTGTATAAAGCAACCCAGATAAAATATAGTGCATTAATCCAGCATCAGATCACAAAAGAGAAGTCATTCATCATGACACTGACTGGAGCCAGCAGTTGTATTATTTTAAAGTTAAAAAGAAATCTCATCTGTTTATTTTGTTAGTGCAGCTTCCAGGCATATGCTTACTTAGCTTTCAGACAGAGAATATGTATATTGTATAAATAGCTTTCATAGAGTCTTCCTTCTCCTGTGATGTGCACAGCAATCACCTGTCTACTTAACGGTTTTTTTTTCTAGAAGTCACTATGTAGATTATGTATTTTATCTTAAACTGCTTACTTCCCTTAATTGTGCATGTCCACTGGGAATACTTCAGAGAATATCTCCAGAAATGTTGCCACGCTACCAAAACCAGATAATCGCACTTTTTTATTTTACTTTAAGATACATCAGCTTTCAGACCTATACTAGACCCACAGTAAGAAGTAGTAAAAAAAAGCAAACCACCAAACAAAAACACCTACCCCAAAACAAAAACCCACACCTAATAATCATAATCACAACCATAATAATCATCATCATCCTTCCACACTTTCATCCTCTTTTTACTTTTCTGATATTCTTTCCTAATCAAACCACAGCCCCAAAAAGATAAACGAGTATGAACTCTGGGCTTCCTATTGGTGTCCGGTGTCTGTAGAAAAAGCAAAACTACAAAATCAAACCAGAACTGGAAGCAAATCAGGCAAAACATTTCGTCATTCCAAAGATACTTTACTAATATCAAATTGCTTCTTTAGCAAGAACCTCAACCAGACCAGAAACAGCACCATTATAAACTGAAGTAAATACGGGTTATTACGCAGCGCTCTTGACCTTCCATCCTCTCCTGATGTCTGTACACTTGACCTTACCACTGCGCTTGCCTAGCAAGAGGCAGCAAGAATCAATCTAGCAGAAGCTTGGTGGTGGGTGGGTGGCAGCACAAATAAAAGCAATACTGGATGGGCATGGAGACATGAGATCCTCCCTGTTCAGCAGCAACCCACACTTATGTCAGTTTAAAAAAAAAATCACCACAGAACTAAGGGCATCATACTGGTGCCACAGTTCCCCAGAACAGATAAGCCAGTCTGTGAGTTAGCTGCACAAAGATGATGTGAAGGGACATGATTTCCCCAAAGACTAATGCTCCCACTGCATCCCTCTGTCAGATAGTTACTATGTGGCATCAGTGGAATTGGTTCCCCTAGCTGATACAGAGGAAAATCAACCCCGAAAAGAGGGACAGACTTCCACTCAATCAGCAAATTAAACCAGCTTTATTTTAATTGTTCAATTACAAAAGAAAACACTTGGGAAGGAAAGGTATAAAAACTAACAATCAAAAGGCAAGGGGATCCTCTTCAGCAGGGGCCAGATATCAAATAAACTGTAACATGAAACTGCACTACAGGTAACCTTTCTGCAGGATTTAAAAGCCAGCATGCTTACAGCAGCCATAACATAGGTAAAACCCATCCTCAAAAAAAGACCATCAAGAGGAAAAAAAAAAAAAGTAGTGACATCTTCATCAAATTCCAAAATACAAAACCCTCAACTTGGTTGGTACAAGACCCTGTAACATGACAAATTCTACCACTGCCTACCTTTAGTACCCCTAGATACGTATATACGTGCCTGTGTCAAACTGAGTTTACCTGAGAGATGGCATATATGCATGTCTTTTCCACCCACTCCCACTATACTATTATAAAACAGTATGTTCCATGGAGGCAGATTTGGGGGATATAATCTGCCCTTTTCTGCAGTTGAACAGAAGCATAATTACACTTGCTCTACCTGCTTCCATTTTCTGGCACTGTGTTAATTAGCAAGTCCTGAATGATCATGAGATTCTGCAGCAATATTAAGCCAGTTTAGTTATTTCTTCTTCCAAGATTTGTCCATTCAAAAGTCAACATAAAAATAGTGTGGTTGAACAAGCGGTCAATGGCTACTCCCATCTTTGCAACTTTTTCCATAAGGTAAGAATGTCTCTTAAAGAAGGAAATGCTGCCTAGGCAGCTCAGCCTTTCTAGTATGCACATTCTCGTCCAGAGAGAGACTGACTGACTGACACTGAGGAAGTAGAAGTACACCGGGCCGTTGCTGTATCAGTTCTCCCTAAGCCAACAGTGCCACCCACCTCCAGCTTTGTGAGCTGTAAGCCCTCCCTTTTTCATCTTGGCCTCTCCATCCTTCTCTCGCAGCAGCTGCTGCTGCTGCTGGAAAAAAGAGAAGCTATTGTTTGCATTATAGAGATACACTAACACTTACCCAAACGTAGGATTAGATAGCACTTCTGTACCCCAAATAAGGTAAGGTTTAGTCCATACAGAGTTCAACTTATCAAGTAGTCTCAAACTCTGCTGAGGAGTTTACATAAGCTTCCCAATTCTGACTAGGCAGAAAAACAAGGAACCATCCATGTCCTTACCCCAAACAGTCAGATGAAGCTTATGAAAATGGTAGCCTTGAGACCTATGGCTTCAGTGTAATCCAAAAGCTTCTGTTCAACACTGCTATAAAAACTGTATATTGTTTTACCACCTCTTGAGAACAACTCATTCTGGTTTTTGTACTGGAAGAACACTATCTCCCTGGCACCTCCTTTAAAGTTAATCTACCGAAAGAGTCTACCTCTTGTCTTGGCACAACACAACTTCCATGGCAACTAAAAACACCCTTCATGCTTACTTTAGAGAAGCCTGGAGACTCATAAAGGAAACGGGAGTAGAGGGAACAACTTCCCTCATGACAAGGCTTTGTGCATCATGCACTATTGGGTATTTAAACAAAGACTGACTCATTTCCTCTCAATTTATTCCGTCTTATTTTACTATACTGAAATGGCAATAGCAAACATTTGACATCACCTTCATTTTAACGGCAACTGATTAAGACATCACAGGTACATGATTATTGCTTCACAAAAGCAGCAGCTCACACCAGGGAGTCTACAAATGCCACCTAGGAAGAGCGTTCCTTCAGTCCTTCTGACAATTGCTTAACTTTTGCAATGCACTATTGGTGACTCCTCACCTAGCTGTCCCTATGTATTAGTAACTGATTTGGGTTAACAACGAGGGATGCTTTTAAAAGCATTCACTATTAGTTCAGTCAGAAAAGCATTCTGTTACAGTAGCTTTTCTATCTGTATGGCATTTCTTTTTCAGGAAGCTGACGTAACAGAGCCAAAGCTTTCTTGGTAGCCATACTTTTCTATTCTTACTAATTCTTACCTTTTATCAGTGGGACAACATTAGGAATTACTTACTCAAGCAATACTTAATTGAAATATTAGGGGAAGAAGGGAAAATTAATCATATCTTACCGTACATTTATTCAGTATATTTTATCTAATGATCACAAAATACATCCCAAACATTCAAAGCTCAAGCACCCAACAAGGCAGGGAAGTTTCTCAATATTTGGGGTCTTTTGCTTGGTTGTGGGGTTTGTTGTTGTTGGTTTTTTTTTTTTTTTTTTTTTTTTTTTTTTTTTTTTTTTTTTTTTTTACACTTAAGATGTGAAAGCAAATCAAAACCCTACAGCTGGAGAAACTGAAGAACATGTAAGCTAGGAAACTTGCTTAAAATGCCATTTGGAGGCAGTATAAACAAGTGAAAAATCTCTCAAGTCTTAACCTCAGTTCTCTGAATTTACTTACATTAACATATTTAAAAGCAGCATACTAATATTTTACTTGGTAATCAACCCTTATTTTAAGGATTCTATTTCATTTTATGCTTTGCTATGGAACCTAGTATCTCAGAGTTTCCCTTGCTCTTTCGACACACAAATCTGTTGCCAAAACAATATTGCAAACCATTTCTTTTAATACATATTCTGTATCTTATTCCTTTGCTCCCCAGTTAACAGCATGATATTTATTCTGTTGAACTGGTTTTTCTATTTCCTATCGCACTTGCAATATCCAAAACCTTAAACAGTGAGTACATTATGTATATGAAATACCTTTAGCTGAATATGCGCAAAACAAATGCATGCAACCTTAATGTAGGGAAGAAACAGCAACACCTCAGGGCGGAATTTTGTTCAAGGGAAAAGGGGAAAGTCTGCTAGTACTTGTGAAACAACCCCCCTCAAGGAATTTCAGTTGAGACAAAAAGAATCCCTACACAACAATGAAATTAAAATTTGGTGATGATGGCTAGACGCCAAGAGTTGCAATGCTCCTGCAATAGGCAGTGCCTCTCTGTTGCTGGCTCCAAAATCAAAGCTCAGAGACCTGGAAGCCTCTGACTCGGAAAGCAGAAAGACAATGCCACGACCGTTGGTTTATTATGCACCTTTGAAAGACCGAATTTTTCCGCTTTCAGCAAACTTCCACAAACTTCTGATTTGGAAAAGCTAACATCCAGCCTCTTTTCATGGCTAGTACTGTTGTACAGTGCTACAAGGGAATCTTTCACTGTCCCTATTCATCCCCAAACCAGCTTTTATTCTTTCATTCACATAGATCATCATGTTTCACCAGAATCCTGATGAACAGACATGCTGGTCCTCAAGATCTACATGCAAAAGTAAGTTTTTAACTATGAAAGAATTATAAGAGCATTCCTAGACCTTCTGTTACTGTCATGACGCCATTAATTTCAGATATTACAGCTAAAAATGCATTCTCCTTTCAGGTAAAGAGCAACTGTGTACTTAATATTGTTGCTGGATTAGACCTGTTCATTTCATAGTGCTGAAGGAAGCCAAAGCTGTCTTTAGGTTTTATAATGACACGTTCCCCATTCTGATATGAAACAAAGTAACTGGAACTATGGCTACCTCATAAAAGGACAATTCTTTACCTTGTGATATGATTTCCCCTCAGTTGCTGTTGAACAGCACATTAAATATTTGTTATATAAGGGCAAGCAGACGTCCGCGGAACAGCTGACACTCCGTCAGATGTAAGAAGAGTTCAGAAAGAGTACTCGTTTCTTCTCCTTTACACGTGAGGATTATTGATTATGGTAGCCTTGAGAGAGAACAGTAGGCACCAAGAGTCGGGTTCTCAGGAAGAAAGTTAGGAAGTGCCATATCATTTCTCAATATTTGTCTATTCAGTTTTACCTTGAATTAAAGCACATCATACTGATAAGACTCCTCTAACAAGCAGAGCACATTCTGCCAGTGTTAGCTTCACACTGGAGACTTCAGGAAGGTAGAGAGTACCTTTGAAATGCTACTCAACTGAAAGGTGATCTAACTGCCATCATCTGAAAACCCAGGGAAGGGCATTTCAAAATTACTGTTTTAAATATCAGAATGCCCCATTTTGCAGCAAAGGCATATGAAACTCCATTTCTACTACAAATGTAAGTTCTGGCACTCAACTGCAGCTTTGCGCTGTGCTGCCAGTTTACAGTCCCAACTTGTAATGCATTTATAGACTCTCTGTTCCTACAGAGACTTTCTAAGGGCAAAAAAACTTCCTTGCTAGAACACTATAAATACAAAATAGGCTTTTATTACCGTAAACTTGGACTACTTTTTCAAGTTAAACAGTCTAAGACTTCGTATGCCAAACATTTCTTTCTGCTCACTGGAAGGAAGCATCAGTGCTACAAGCAGCCTAGCTATCATGTTTTTCTTCCTGTGCTTGAGTCTCTGTAACAGTATCATCTATCCCTATCTGACCAACCTGTGGCTGGAGAACTTTTGTGTGTCCAGAATTGACACCAGGTATTATGCAGCTTCCTGTCCCAATTCCCATTTCAAAACTCTTTTTACTCAGTTATAAGTAGAACACACATCAATGCTGCTGCTCAAAGTAATCAAAAATAGTGTTTTTAGGAAAATAAACTATATACACAAAGGCCATCAGCTGTCTTAACCGCCTAAATGACTCACCACATAAAAAACCAGAGTTGCCTACCAGAAGCGCTACATCCCAGTGCTGTCCAAGTGGCGCTCATTAAAGCCTACAAAGTAAAGTCACTCCAAATGTGATACAAGTATCCTGTAGCTGGAAACAAGCTCTCCTGATACTTTTTAGAGAAAACAATGTATTTCCAGCAAAGAATTTATCCAGGTATTCTGATCTAGCACTGTTCTACTCTTCAACATCATAGGTGAAAGAGTCAACGGCTCTTAGGACCAATGAGCAAGGTCAGGAGCCAGTTACTTCAGATACAAATATTTTCACCTATGATCCTGCAAGCCTGGATGGTTCACAACTTTCTCATTTCTGTCTTGTGGGTTTGGGGAAGGAGAAAGAGCAGAAAGAAAAAAGTTTACTGACACTCCTGGTAGAAATATTTGCACAGGAAAAAAAAAAATGGAGCCCACACAAAAATATTCAAGTCATTATTTAAATGTGATCAACACACACACCCCCAACCACCAAAAGAAAACAATAATTGAAGCTTAGCAATACATAACCCACTCCAGCTTTTTATTCACAGGGTGGGCTGGAGTGCCCTTCTGCAGGCACTACGCTGTCCTGAGTGCCCTGCAACCACTTGCCATGGCTTTATTTCTGCATTCAACTTACTTGGGCTTCAGAAAGAAAAAAAAAAAAATCAAAGAAAGAATTTCTCTAAAAAGATAATTAAAATTTAACCAAAAATGGTGTGTGTGTGTGTGTGACACACACACCGAACAGAATCAGAGATTGTGTCAACCAAACTAAGTTTGCGTCACAGAGGACAAACCTCAGAGGAAAGTCAGCAGAAGAGGAATTACATTTCTATGGTAAAGATGAGGGGTGAACATGAGAGAAAAATGGGAGGAAAGCTGTGTAAGATTTCACTCACACAAGCCAAAAAAAAAAATCCATCTCTATTCTTTCCCTTCTGAAAGGCCATAAAGAATAAAATACTCCAGCTGTTAATTTTAAGATGGCTTTGCTTTCTTTTTTCTTTTTGGAACTTGAAAAGTGATTTCAAACCAGTTCTTACAGCTTCCTCTCCTCATTAGAAAATTCTGATCACACAACTAAAAGCACTGACACCTGGATGAACTGAACTGCTTGCCAGTGTTACAGCAGCAAGAAAAGAGGAGGGGAATTCATCAATTGCACTACTGAACATGAGTTCATTTTTACAGAAAAAATGCGCATCTTATTGAATGAAAGCAATATGAAGGGAAAACGCCTCTGCAGTGGCACATTATACTAGTATTTAAACAGTCAAGTGCTCAGGATATCGTTTTTAAATATAAAAAGGAAGTAAATCCAATACAGTTTTCAAGCAAAGGTTCTGGAACAGAAGATATCAGACATCCATGTTCTTCCTACAAAGTCTGTATGTCTTCCCCCTGTTGTAGACACTGAACAAATTAAAATACAAAGTCACCAACTGAGCTCAGCCAGTTAAGCTGTATAGTCTCTAGATTTTAATTTCATTCCGGATGTATGTGCATTTAGTAAAACATGATGGTAAAGCAAATTCCCTTATCTTGAAAAAGATGCATCACATGCAAAATGCTCTACACGCTCTCAGAACTGAAATCATCCCTAGAAATCACATATAGAACCTTGTGATCCTCTCAGAGCCCAATAAATGCTATTTACATCTGCCATAAGGGCTGTGGACAACTGTTTAAAAGAGAATATTTCAAGGATATTTTTCTCCAGACTGACTAGATATCAACCTTCTATGTTTATTATCCCCACCCTGTAATTAATCGTTGCTGTCTACATATGAAAGACAGTGTTTATTGTAAACAACATCATTTTTTTTCTACTCAATCAACGCTATCTGAGAAGCAGAAGCCAATGTAAACACCACAGATTTCGGGAGCCAGATGAAATGCCAATCTCTGCCTAAAATCTTGAGGTTGCGTTACTTGAACACTGCACTTACTCCAACTGCTCTTTTTTAATTACATGCATTAATAGATAACTGAATGACAAGAGTAAGTCCAATGATCCTAAGATTTCTCCTTCACAGTTTTTGACTTTTTTTCTCAAGAAGCATTTACTCCAACAATACTTTGCAATTACAACCAGGCAAGTGTCTATATCTACTACACCATAGACAAAGATGAGAAGTTCACCCACATGATACACTATTTACAAAGAATATGCGGAATATTCTTTTCCTACAGAGCTGTTCTCTTCCTGCTCTATCTTTCTCCAGACACTTTTTGATGACTTATTCCCCTGCCTCTGTGCTTCCTCTCTCCTCCAATCCCCCAAATCTTTTCTCTCTCCACCATAGCACTGTGACACAAGCAAGCATGTGTGTGTTTGGTAAGCAAGGAAAGAATCTTAAGCAAGACATCAAAAACAAAAAGGCATAAAATTATCTCCTTTCCCAAGCCCCCCCAAACCAAAATTATCTAGAGAAAGCAAAACCAGTAATCAAGTTTAATCATAAAAGCTGTTGTTAGGTTACTGAAATTAACCTTTCCTGTTCTCCATTTACTACAGAGGCAGCCCACATTTTGCTGCAAATGCAGGGTTTTAAAAAAATCTGATCACCTAATGGCATTAAATAGGGCCATTTTATGCAAAGCTATCACCAGTAGTTTTCAGTTAAAGTAATACAGAATATAGACTAATCTTTGGAAGTTCATTAAGACAAGTTTACTATGCATGGTAATCTGGATACACAAGGAGCACTGCTTCATGCCTACTATTTGGAATGAAAGTCAGACTTGGCCACCTGAGTCATCTGAGTCACTGTAGAAGGAGCCTCAGTAGGTAAGCCTCAACAGGTTCAAATTAGTTAGGGATATATTCACAAAGCCCTTGGGGGGGGGGGGGGGGGAGAAGAGACAGTTAACCTGCTTTTATTTTTTTATTTATACAGACAACTTTATCAAACTTTTTCTTGTTAATCATGTATAAATTTTACTTTTAAAATATCATTTGTGTGTGTGTTAATGAGAAAGTTATTCCCCAAAATTTAAATTTGTTTTTAAAGAGACATTCAGGACTCAGGTGTTTATCCTAACACTGTTTACATAACAGCCTTGAAAATTCCAAAAGGGCTACAGCAAACCTTCACCTTTTCTTTCTATTCAAGTGGGATATTAAGAGCGTTCATTTCTTCAAGTTTGTGCCTGGAGTACAGTACCTTCTGTTGTGCTTTGGGACAGAATAACATGCACACGGTAACACAGTACTTCAACCGCTAACACTATGTTTCTGTTTCAGTAAAATCATAACTTAGTGCCAAAAGAAGGACAGGGAAATTCTTTATCAAGGAACTGTTGAAAAAGAATCCCAATTTCTTAAAGCAAATATACTGTATTTCTAGATTTCTGTGTGCAAGGTAATGTTTCACTATCAAAGCAGACACAGTAATTTCCCAAACTGATGATTCGATGTCTGTAATTTAATGATTACTGTTGAAACATGATTCATTTTATTATCGATTCATTTTATTATCAATTCATTTAACGCAATTATCAATTCATTTATCATTCAATTCATTAACAATAGAGCAATCAAGAAGAAACAATAGTTGAGGTCACCATGAAAAACCCTCATGTAGCACAGATGCTGTCAGTTAACAGCGAGTTGAAAAGTTACACGCTTAAGTACAATCAGGGTATCACATCTGCTGATTAAATTCAAAGAACGTCAGAGAACGCTCTGGCAGTAATACATGAAATGAGAGTGTCGATTTTTTTGCTTTCCCAACAAGAAGGGGAAAAAAAAGGCATTTTTATTGTCATAGCACTTCCAGCAAGTTGATATTAAAAAGGAGATTTCATGCCAAAGTCGACTGTTTAATCAGATAAAGAAGGCTTTCCTATTTCCCATTGTATAGATCAAGTTGGCTACAGGAGCCACACAGAGCTTTGAGTAGCGCACTTTTCCGTGAGGGCTGTATCGTTTGATCATAGCAAAGCACAAGGACTGCTGGGTAATCTGAATCAGAGCTGCAGAAAAGGGGAGCCAGGCAGCCTGCTGAGGCCAAGATAACCATGTTACCCCAGCATCCCACAGCACTCCCAGCCATGGACCTAGGTGTGTGGGGGGAATCACCCATCTCCATTTACAAATTTGTTATGGAGGTTTTCACATGGCTCCCAATTAATGCAATACATTACTGATGAGCTTTGGAGAGAAAGATTTTAATGTATGCCTAAGGCCAGCCCCTCTGTAATGACAAAGATTCTCCCGATTGCTTTCAAAACATTAACTTTCAAACCCTTACTGCTTTGAAAGGCGATATATAGAATTTTTTATATAGGTCTTTCAAAACATTGACTTTCAAACCCTTACTGCTTTGAAAGGTGATCTACAGAATTTTCTATATAGGTCTTTGCAAGAGACGTAGCAACTTATGAAGCCAATAAAACCCTGTCCTCTAAAGACAGAGTTTTGATTAGAGGACAGGACACATATAAAGAGGTGTCTCTCTACCTGTGATGCTGTTCATAGCCTTCCCCAGCAAACTGGAAGCAGCAAAGGACTGGTGGGTTCCGTCACCTGATATTCAGGATGACGGATGAATCCATTGACAGGTTAATAGGTCAGAAGGGACCCCTGAGCAGGACCAAGTTTAGAAGCTCAGCTTTACACCAGGAACTGTCCCTGAAAAACCTCCCTGGGATTTCCAGCCTCCTAACCTTTCTACAGTAGCAAGCAGCCCTTCAAGCCTCCACTTTCTTCTGTTAACTCCTCTTTCACACACTCTGATTCTGAACCAAATTTGGTTCTGGGCTGCAAAGTGACCCATCCAAGCATTTTAACTCTTTGCATTGAAATCCTGCTGAAGCTACTGACCTGGAAAAAAAGTCTTCAAAGCTGCAGCCAAAATAGTACTAAACCAGCACCATTAGTCCTAGCCCCTGAACAAACACAAACTCAAGCCACTATGCCACTGCATCGTGAAATGCCAGCTAATTACTTTGCTGTACTTCCACCAATATTGCCATTCTTTCATACACCACCAGTATGGGTACTAACTTTAAGACAAGAGACTAAGGTTCTAGTCTCTCTGTACAAACAAAGCATGTAGAAGCCTGTAATGTGAACTAGGCACTCATGTACTACCTTGCTTTTATGCTGTATTTTCAACTGGAAGCAATAGCACTAACTGAGGCAATTCCAACTAGCTTATTTATTTTCCAAGTCCCCATGGGCAAAAACATAACTGGTTCACATAGAAGAACGTGGAATGGAATAAAAGAGAACACTGGAAGTTTAGGGTGTTTCATTTAATAATTCTAAAAGAAAACGGTTGGGGGCGGTAGTGGTTTTTTGCTGTTGTTTTTCCCCCCACCCCGCACCATCATCCCATTCTCTTAAATGTTAAGTTTGAACAAAGCGCAGCACGTTCCTTTCAGATTTATTTATATACTGCAGACAGGCCATATGCCCATCCATTCATAAAAGAGAGTAAGGGACTCACACAGTAAAACTTAGTTTTGCTTTTTCCATTCCAAGTTTCCTTTTGTTTTCACACACTGAAGTTTTGTAGAGGTGATCACTTTTCCTAAGCATTCCAAACCACTTCTACACTCCCCTTTCACTTCTTCAGAAGAATTTGCATTGCCAAGACACCTTCAGTCCAGAGCTTTCAGTCTGGTATTAACTGCCATAATACTATTTCTAAATGCAACACCCATTCATACAAACACTGCTGGGAACTGAACGATCCAATCTCTATGTGACTAAAAAGTTAGAGTACTGAGTTAGCAATTTTTCAGGCACAGTTATGTCAGTTTGCCATTAAGAAAGCTGTTATTCCTTCCAACAGCTTAATCCTAGAATCCTGGACTAGCCCACTCTGGAAGAGGCCTCAAAAGATCACCTGGTCCAACTTTTTGTGGGAAAGGGAGCCTAGATGAGATTCTCTAGCACCCGTCTAATCGCATCATGAAAACTTACACATTTAGAAAAACATTAATGTTCAGAAATTAACAGAAACAAAAAAAACCACCTAAATTACAAAAGGCTACTGTGAGGAACACATAGACCTAGTCTAAAGACCAAAAGCGTTAGCAATCAAATCATATCAGTACTCTTAAATTAGTAAAACCCTCCACATGCACCGGCATTATAGTAAGATAAAAACATTTCCAGTTTTGAAAAAGCATTTAGAGAATTTAACACAAGCTACCCCATCAATAGCACGTTTATGATCATTAAAGAAAAAAAGCTACTAATTCTAAGCACAGCTGCTACCAACATAAACCAGCAAATCTTCAAGCACAGGACCTCTGCACTTCTGTACTGAGAACAGTACCTGCAACAGTATTTTGCCGTTTGCTCCCTGTTAGTAGCTCATTAACAAAAACATCTATCACATATTCTTAACTCCAGTTGCAGCATGCCAGAATTCAACTTCCATGATATGCTTATCATAAATGACAGGCTACACAGGATATTTTTTCTTTTCTGCAGAAAGACAACCGCAACTTTGATTTTCCATTTACGTTTTTCATCTTCCTTACACGCTGTCCATGACATCCTCCCACTTGCTAGTGGGTGCTTTTCAAGTCTCCATCTTTCTTCAGGGGAAGAAAAATGTGAAGAGGTCATTTAATTCTAACCTCACCTAAATGGATATATGCTCAATACAATTTAATGCAAATGATCACGGCAGCAGTAAGCCACCGCAAGAAATCAGCACACCCTACATCTTCTCCCGTCATTAGAAAGGCTTTCAGCACACTTACAACAACATAACTTAGGCCCTACCTATACATAGAAACTACCTTTGTCAAACTAAGCCAAAGGTGAAGAATCTTTTACTTGCCGAGGCAAAAAAAACCCTTACAAAAAATACCTGGCATACCACTTTAACACACTTTGCACTATTCACTGATAATGTAAAGCCAGATGGCCCAGAAGTCTCAGTCAATCTTTGAGTTAAGCCAATAAGCCGGCTCTAAACAGACACACAGTTATGTCAACAAAAGAAATGCAGGCTAGTTAAACTCAATGTTTTTATTGGCATTTTTAGTGGGGCTAAATTTGGAAGTCATATCACTTTAAAAATATAGGAAAAATGCTAAATACTTCTCTTTGACCATCAGAAGGCAATGGAGGACAGGGTGAGAGTATGCACTGAACAGTCAGCTCTGCTACCTGTGAAATGGAGGTGCGCAGCCCGGTGATAAACATAAGTGTTCAGAGAGCAGAAAACAGCTGACCATTTCCGAAGGCTGACGGGCAGGAAATTTCCTGGTACAATTTGTGGGTCAACAAACCGTTGAAAGGAGACTAAGAAAACATTTCACCTGCTTTGGAAAAGAACACAACTAAGAAAGGCAAGACAGAATTGAACAAATTATTCTGAGAAAAGAGATGTAACAGGACATTGTCACTCTCACATTTTCAGTTTTAGAAGTACATTTATTTCTCTCAGCTGAAAAGAATCATATCTGAGTGATGAAAAAAAAGTATTTTCTTCATTCCTTTCAGCAAACTTTTTGGGCTAGTATAGCTGAAACGGGTCCAGATAAATAAAAATGCAAGGTTTCAGTTTCCCAGACTCTGGGGGTGAATATAAAGGTAAGCAGCAATTCGGTTTACTTTGAGAGAGAGATCTGGATCATATTAGTTACCCTTATCACATAAGAAACATGTCACAGTATCACATGTAGATGCTTTTTGGTTTGTTAGCAAGATCTGAAGAAAACTGAGAATAAAGATAAAATACACTGCAGTGAAGTCACTGTACTGAATTCATGACATCATAATTGTTGCCATGGCAACTAGCTAGTATCAAGCACAGAATACTGCCTTCACTGCAGAATCAAGGAGCACCTGTGCTGCCACAAAAGAAATGTTCTTATTCAAACACAAATCTAGTCAACAACACAGGAAATAAGATATTACTGTAAGCAAATTGCCTTTTTGATACCTCTTATTTTGTTCACCTGGTGTGAGATTTTTTAAACGCTCGGGCACACATAAAGAGGTCTGATAAATTATACACGTGATAAAAAGAGTCTAATTGAAAAAATGATGTTTTTCTTCCACAGTGTTCCTCAATTTCTCCAGTACAGAGTAATTCTTCTCCTCACACTTTCCTCTCCTATGCATATGACTGCAGTCGTATACAAACCTCTGTTCAGACACGAAACAGAGGGCAAAAACTCCAAAGGGAGGGGGCGGGAAACAAACAAAAACATTTTCCAGTTCTTATTTCAACAGGCCAGGCAGATAGTCAAATTGGAACTGTCACACAAGAACTAATTGATAAATAATATATTCCACACTTAAAGCCCACAACTCCCTTTGTTGAAGGACTGCCCCAGAAGGTCCTTCAAACACCAGTCATGCGTTTTGCATGCACCCGCTAAATGCAATGCTTCACATCTGCAGGGTTCTGAGAACAGCCCGAGAGTAGCTTTCTTGTAGATAAAAACATCATCCCTTTTCCTCTAAACAGTCCACTTTTACATGAGGAATACCTGTTATTCCCAGCTCCTCACCATTCACAAACAGAAAAGCTTCAGAAATTAAATCTTTTCAAAAAAGAGAGCTAAGCAGTTGACAATTTATTGGGTCACAATTAGGTCTGTGACTAACGGTTAAGTATTAAATGCACAAATGCCACATTTGATGTTGCAATCTCAAATATCGGTTGAAATAAATCACTCAGTATTACAAAGGCACATGAAGGAAATGCACTTAAAAATTAACTACTTCATATTAACTTGCTGAATAAAAAAAGTCAGAGCTGTAGGTCAGTAATACCAGGTAGCATTTCACAGTTCAACCTTAGAGTTGATTAGCACCAAAGAAATTGTTTCAAAAGAAATTTTAACCAACAGACCACACTATAAAGTATACTTATTTGCTACCTCAATGGTTCTTAAAGAGCAATCCATAAATTATTGCTGGACCAGAGAACACTTCCACACAACCGTATGTAATTAGTCAATGTGTCTAAACAGTTTCACAATGCATTGATGGTTTTTTCAGCTTCTAAGAAACCAAACCTGAGCTAGTTACCAATTAAACAACAGCACCATATTTCTGTATTGGCTTTGTGCCTTCATTGGACAGTTTTTCTCTATTGCTATCGAGTATACCAATTACACCAAAACCAAAGGACAGAAGTACTGAAGTAACCTGCCTCTCCAGTCCCCACTCTCTTCATAAAGACTGTCTCAACAAATTAGTATTAGACAAAGCAGAGAATACAAACAAACAATAAAACGAGGAGTGTCGGATACAGATGATTAGTGGACAGCTGTATCCCATATGTTTGTCTTCAATGTTCTCCTAATATTATTTCACACAACCAAGAATGATGATCACTACTTGAAAGACGATGCCATGAAAATCCCCAGTTTAACTAACCTTCAAAAATATGAAGCGTAGTCAGGAAACGACTACAGTTGACAACACATTCTAAGGAAATTGTTGAGTGGGTCAATCTACTCCCCTCCACTGAAAAGTAAAGAAATGAACAATCTTCCACACGTTTTTAAAAACCTTAGGAACAGATGCTGCCTTTGGTGATAACAACTTGTATATGCAAGCATATATCCTAATACACTAAATACAGCTAATACAACTGCCACAAACTCGGAAAACTGAAAGAAGCAAGCTGATAAAACCTCAAGCAAGTTACAACAGAAATGCAGAGTTCTCAAATTCTCTGCAATTCTGAGTATAAATTTCTTGAGGTGTCTGCCTTATACAATTCACAGACCTATTTGTGATATAGATACAGGACAAATGGCAGTGACATTCCGTTCCTCATTAGTAAACACAGCATTTCTAGCTCTAACCCACAAAATATGAAATCATTACTTACTAAGTAATGAAAAAAATACTTTGCTTTTTGAAAGATTGCAGATTAACTGATCCCTTAAGTAACTAACGTGTCTTCCCTGAGCGCATACAGAAAATTATGGATTGTCTCAAGACTTTAGAGAGCTTTTTATGTAAGTTTAAAATGAACTTGTTGAATTTGGTTTTCCCCAACAGTCCTTCTGTTAACTCTAACTTTTGCTTATGTTAACACTAGATAGGGGAATGAGAAGATTTAAGTGCTGGCCCACCTTTGTACATGGTATTTTTTCTTGTATTATTCATTAATCAATATTATAACAGAAGCAGCAACTGGAAATTTTCTCCTAGGATCTTTAGAGGTGACCACAAGACTGGCAAGCCTGACTAGACACACCATAACACAAAGAAACACTACCTGTCCCGCCTCTCTCCCCCAGCAAACCATGTTGAGAAAGGCTGGGGGACTTAAGATGCCAAACAACCATTCTAACTCTTTATGCCTTTATTTAAACTTCCATATAGCAAATCCTTTCCACTGTTGCAGAGTTATCATCCACAATTACAGAAAATGCAAGTTATAACCACTTAAATACAATACTATATCCTTTAAATTTAGCTGCTAGTTTATAAATAGTTATGTTTACTATAGATATTATTAAAATGTGTTACAAGACTTGCCTGCATCCATTTTCAGTTTTAAATATGTTGAGAACGATATTAATGAAGTAGTTTTTCCCAACACAGGCATGGCTGAAGCGCGTTCTCAGGAAGTTTTAGGGCACTGGGCTTTCGCCAGTCCTTAGTATATTTGGAACAAGTCCCTTCTGCACCACTGAACTGAACCATATAAGGTGTAACCATGTTGCAACTTGGTTCCAAACCAAATTAAATCATATCACGATAAAACACAGCATTTCTATCTCTCAGAACTGAGACGAGATGTTCTTTACAATGCCATTGTCCCCCACTGTCATGAGAAAGGAAACAGTCTTGAAATAAAGTTATACAGATTTCTGCAGTCCCTATCTGTAGGATAATTCTCAAACACTCTCAAGATCCTCAGTGGGTCTTTAAGGAGTCGAGAATCCACTCACTTGTAGATCTTTTCCATGAAGTAGTAACAGAAGCTGAATTTTTAACACCCACCCTCTTATCTTCCCCTTATCTTCACAAAGTAAGTGAGCAAAAGGAGGTTCCAGTTCTCTAGTTCCCTTGTAGGGAACTAGAAATTAGTAGGAAAGTCCTCAGAGCAACGCCTCAGTTGTTTTCCAGAGCTAGAAATGTGCAGAGCAGACAAGGAACATCATCTTTCCTGAAGTCTTTTATGGTGCTCCTGAGCACTTTAGGGTAGGAAAAGAACCACATACAAAACTTAAGATGGAATGATAAATAAGTGGGAAGGTGTTTTTCTTTTTGTTTGAAAGAGAATAATGAAATCACCATGCTGGCTCAGACCAAGGATCTGCCTGACCCTCCTCCAACAGCAGTCACCAGCAGACACCTAGGAAAGAGCGTAAAAAACAGGGCAAGCGGAGGGACAGTTCCTTTGATTACATTCCCAAATGCCAAGAATTTGCAGCTCAGCACTTGCCTGAGCCAGAGGTGAAGAACAACATGCAACAGACTGCTTAGTCCTTTGTACAACCTTGCACACATTGAAAAAAAGAAAGAAACAGGGTAAGCAGCAAAGGTTAGTTTAAAACTAGATACATGAAAAATTTCTGCAACTTTAGAAGATCCTTTTTTGCAAAACTGAATAAAATCAACTTTGGAAAACAATCAGGTTTCTAGTTTACACTTTTCCCCCGATGTGTCCTCATTTGAGAGCTGTGACTAAAAGTCTGCCCTACAACTGCTACTACGTCAACATGTTTTTCTAGTGCAGCGGTTGGCAAAATTTGATAGGCAGTGGTGCAGCCTGGCAGCTGATGGCTTCTTCCTTACTTGGTACATCCGCCCGTACAACCAAAGAGAAGCTACGCTGGCAGTAAAATAATACTTGGATGAAGGTTAGCAATGATGCGATTCAAACAACTTGCCATGTGAGACAGCATGCCTGATTCGAAGTCAGAAGCTACTAGACCTCAGACTAAATAAATATACAGAAGTGTAAGTTCTCGACTGTTCTGAAAGATACTCCTAAGTTCCCAAGTTTAACCAGCTTTGTTGCCATAAGCTGTCTAAAGTAACTATATTCTGACTGAAATGGAACAGCAAGCAAAGATAACCTTATGATAAAGTCCATTTAAGGGAAATGACTTGTAAATCGCATGCTTCACTAATACTCGTAGCGATTTGTATTGTGTGGTTCAGGTCAACATAAACTCAATAAAAACAGAAAAGTACCACTGGAAAGTCCAATAAAGCCTGAAAATTACCGTGTCTTTCTAACACTGAGAACAGACACCCTCATTCAGAACCAAATATTACAAATGGAAAGTTACTGCTCCCTTTGCCCTCCTACCTCCAGTTTCTCCACACAATCCCAACCCATTTCTGCCAGAAGCTAGGACAGTTTTACACAGGCTTTGTCAAAACTGACAATAGTCCAGAAAGTGACGGCCCAATGCTCTTCCTGCTTATGTTCCCACTTCTTTTTGGCAGCAGCCCACCCTTAAACTGGATTAAGTGTAACATGAACTGTACCCTCAGGTACGATGATAAAGCAACTGGGACGATCCCTCGCTCATAGATTTCAATCAGAAATGTCTGGGCTACTTTAGGCAGCTTAGATCACAGTCTTTGCTAACCCAGCTAATTTTAACTGAAATAGCTTAGACAGTACCCAAGTGGGCAGACCTACGAATGGATGCAGGGAGGGATAGGAAACTCCAACAGTCAGAAGTAATGTCTCCTACTACTACAACCAGAGCTAGAAGAAACCGTCCCCAGCGCAAGCTTTCTGGTACTTTTTCCAAAGCATGTGTGCACACGGGTGTGTGTACATGCATTGGAAGATGGGGTAGGAAACACTCCCAGAGCAGTTGGTAGGGAGGGGAGGTAGCGTTTCCCGACATATCCGTATCTCTGCAGCCTTAGAAATAAGCAAATTTAAAATATCTATTTTAAAACCTACATTTGAAATTCAAATAATAGTGATAACCTACTAAAGATCAGCAGGTTAAGGAACAAAATTAAGAATAATTAGAAAGGCATCATTGCAACAGGATTCCTGGAAGAAACTTGAATCTCATTTCTCATTCAGTAGACTGTATTGACTAATAATGTAGAAACGAGTGATTCATCAAATGTCTGAGTCATTTCTACCTGTATTCACTGTATACTCCTCCCCCTCAGCTATATTCCAGTAGTATAAAGCTACAACTTCACACTGGTATGGTCAGGCACAAATTACTAAGTCACATGGCATTTTTCAAATAAAACTGAATCGTCGAAAGGACAAAGAAAAAATAGCGAAGGAGCTCTCTGCAAAAAGGATGGTGGCTCCCTAACAGCTCTTAAAGACAAGGAGAGGAAAAAAGAAGTAAGCTACATCTCCAGCCTGATTCAACAGGTTTTTCTACACTTATTTTTTAAGTCTTCAACTGTATTTACTATTTTAGTAACTTAGCTGTTCATATCTTCCTTTTCCAAAACTTCATGCCCTGTCATTCAGTGTCAAACATACTATATGCTACTTGATTTCTATACAGCCAAATCTGATTTCTGGGAAGAAAAAAAAAAAAAACAAGGAATGATGAGCAAAAGGTTCCTTGTCACAATATCACGATTTATAGAAAAGCTAAATCTGTCTCAGAGTGATCGTATTAAATGGCTGAAGCTGTTAGACTTGGCGTTTTTGTGGTTTGGTTTTTTTTTTTTTTTAAAGGTTGCTTTACAGGGATATCAGTCCAAAATTTAGCAGAAGTAACAGTGTCTGTAATTTCCCAAGTCCTTTTACCAATATGTCCTTCTAAGCCACAGACCTTTTTAGAGAGGTGTCTCACTGTAAGCAGCACTAAAATAACGGGAGCCACTTAAAGGTCTCATGCACAATTTTTATATAAGGGTTTCTGCCGTGGCTACCATTAATGCAATCATACTTAGGACAGCACAAACCACACCAAATTTTCAGCATCTATTGGTTTCTAAGCTACTCTTTTACTTAGGTGCAGTTTCATCACCAGCTTCAGTGATCTATGTATAGCCTGCTGCTAGAATAGGAGGTCCAGCATAGTGCCCATGGCTATACATTCCCATCGCTTCCCTTGGGCCATTACCTTTTTAGATCAACTGGAGTTCATCAACTCAATCAACTGTGGTTTCACAGTGGTTTACGTCAATCTGAAAGGAAAGCTATACAAGTAAGCTAACCAGAATGCTTGCTGCTGCTTTTGGAAAGAGGAAGCTTCATTTTTCTTCCTTCTTTCCCCTTCCTCCACTTTCACACACATGGTTCTACCCTCTCTCTTGCACTTGAAGGCCTTTGTTGAGCCAATTTCAACTCACAAACCAAAGGTCTAAAATTATCTGGGGCTAGTTTTCCACCAGGTTAGCAAGTTAAGCTAGAGCATCCTGGAAACCAGTAAGTGCTAGGAGGGGTGCCAAGTAAGTGGTAGGATCACATGGCTGAGAGCATGACTCCCCATTTATGCCAACAGGAAAGCCATCAGAGAGAATGAAGTTATGAGAAGACTTGGGTCAACACATGTGCTTCTTGTTCCCTTCCTTGATTGGTACTGCTATTTGTCTAATCTCATTGTAAGCCAGTTCAGAGAGCTAAAAAAACAACAAAAAAACTATTCATTATTTTTGGCAAGGCTTGTTTTCTGCCAATTTAATTCCTTGAACTAGCTCAGCAAAGGAATCAGGCGAGCATCTGCACCAGTGCAGAGAAGGGGGCAGGAACACACAGGGAGATGAGGACAGGCTCGGGCTGATTTAAACTGTCATTGAACTGCATACCCTACAGCAGATCTACATCACGTTGTAGTTAGAACTGACAGTAATCTGTGCCTTTACAACAGGAGGCCTTCGTCGCTGATGAGAGTACATGAACAGGACCAGCACTGAAAGATCCTAAGCAAAGTTTAACCTGGGCACAAGCTTGGATGATTACATGTAAAAGCAGAAGAATCACAGTATTCTTACCCTCAGAAACACTAGAAAACATTAGCTAATTATTACCCTGGCAACACCCCTGTGAAAATGTTCTCTATAATTCCCATTACACGGATTTAGCCCAGAACAGCAAAGCAAGCAAAACTGGTGACAAACTCAGGATTGGAACCCAGTAAATCCTCTCTACCAAACCAACACTTCATCACTCAACTGTGCTGTTTATTAACCCTAAACTAACTCAATTAGCCAGTAGCAGTCTATAAAAAACTCCTTTTGCAAAGACTTTGTAATGCACTACAGAGCTCATAATTTACAGTAGTTATGTTAACAAATGTGGATATTTCCTAGCTAGTTATGAAATAAGAAACTAGGGAAAGGAATAATACTGAGATCTTAAGTAATTATTTCCTCTTCTACAGAGAAAAATAAGTGTGCACGAAGCAGAATGAGGGCCTATTCACACAATTCAAGAAATTTAAGGCAAAGAACTGTAGAAAGGAAAATACATCTATGTACATGTTTTTCTCAGATTAGCAATTGTCAAACAGTTTCAAGTGAAATACAAGCAATTACTTAACACGGTCTAACCAAGACCAGTATCATTCCTTAAATTTATCTCCCGCACTCAGTCCAACAAATCCCTGGCTTAACTTGCCCTGTGTAACAATGTAGCACAATAGGAAAAGGGGTGGGAAAAATTTGTCAACACAGAAGCAAATCTCTGCAGTAGTAAACAGCCGGCACTGTAAGTCTATACAGCAACATGAGATGGTCTCTTATTCACGCACTAGCCTAAGCATCCAAACCAAGCATATCACATCTGGGAGGCTCAAGTCATACTTAATTTTGTTCAACACCTTCTTTTGACAACAGCTTTGTCACAGAGACTGAAAATACATATGTCACAAAAGACAGTCATTTGCCAGGACTATCACTGATTCTATCAAGATGAAAATAATAAAGCTGTTAAGTGCAGGTAGTAGAGGCTGCCTAATTGTCAGCTGTATAAAATATCAGTATCAAGATTATTGTCCTACGGGCAACAACAGTTTGAGGGGAATGGAAAATAATGCTGGAAAAGAAGGTAAGAAAATTAACTGACTAGATTTGCTCATAAAAATGCCGTAATCTGTTTTGAAGTCGTCAACTCCACAGGAGCCAAAATTTGAGGAAAACAAATGAAAACTTATTGCATGCTACAAAAAACTACTGCAAATTTACCAGAGAACCAGGACAGAAAACCAACACGTCTATGGAGGAGATGAACACTATTTAACAGAAAGAAGCTGGATGACAGATCAAACGAAAACATTCTGGACAGCAGGGACAAAACATCTACCCCAAAATTCTTTGCATCCTCACACATCTCTACATACAGAAAACAGCACAAATGTGCTACTCTAAATGTGAAATTTACCACTTGAAATCTGACAAAGATTATTTAAGTGACAATGGTGTTCAAAATCTCATTTTTCTGGGGGAATACATTATCACGATTGAACAGAAGTAGGAACAACACTTCTTCACACCGCGTAAGAGACTCCTAACACAGAATATGTTGGTGCTTCCTAGGTTTAATGGACAGAGCGAGTTGAAGGCTACCTCACTGACTCTGTCAAGTGAGGCAACTCCAGACATCATCACCATTACTTGCTAAGACAAGCATTCAGAAGCTATCCATATCCAGCATCAGGAACTCAGTATTAACACTTACTTGCTTGAATTATTACTGCAGGCTAATCTTTGAGAAATTGTTCATGACAGCAAACCTGAGATTCTTTTCGTCTTAAAATGACAGGGCGGGAAGCTCAGATTCTTCCCCCTTCCTTCTAGGAAGTGAGGAGTAAGCTCTAGCTCCTCTAGTTGTGAAATCACCATACTGACACACATCTTTGCAATTCTGCTCCACATGCAGCAGCACAGCTACTGACACAGCTTAGCTTATTTTTCCAACCAGCTGTTAGACTGGTAAGTTTTAGTCAGTTTTGAAAAAGATAAAAAAAAAAGAGGAAAAAGGCAGAACCACCCCGATAACTGAGCAGAGGTAATCAGGCAGTGGAAGTATTTCATAGGGAGGACAAGCCTTCTTCCTTCTGTCCCTAATAAAATAAAAGCTGAAAGGACAGCCAAAATAGTTGAACGTATTCCCCTGGTAAGAATTAGGAAGCACTGGAACAATAGCACAACCCTCCACCCTCACGGCAGCCAGGTATAGTCCATAGGGAAGAAAAAAAGTTTCTTTTACTCTCCCACCCACCACTGATAGAGAAGGTCCAAGAAGCAGCTTAAAATCTGACACCCATCAGAGATTAACACAAAAGTCCTTACTCAAGACTGAGGAGTAACACCCACGCACTAGTCTCAGCACCTTCGGACAAGTGAAGGTGACGCCAGGGTTTGGGAAAAGGGGCTTCCCACAAACATGCTGCCTATGGGCTTCGCTGGTGAAGACGCATTTCTATCCACACCCCGTTCCAGTAAAATTTTAAGCTACAAGACAGGCACATAAATATATGAGAGAAATACATCTGTATTTTCATATGTAAATACCTAAATTCAGAGTTATAAACCCCAGCTCGGCCATAAGACTGCACAAGGCCACTGTCCACTATTCTGTCCTATAAAAATTACTAAAACGTCAGCGACAAAGAAATTTTGTTTGCAAGATGCAATGTACATTTTTATCATGCTGGATAAAATATCTACAGTCTCAGCAGTGGTTAAATTGCTGCTATAAAGGAAATTGTCCTCAGATAAATGGTTTCCCTATGAGAAGGTTTCAGTGCTACACCTCACCCCAGGTCAATAAATCAAATTAACTGCACCTTGTCCTCTGGCCAATGACATCATCGGCTTGACCACATCTTGTGAAGCGAGTGCAAAAACATATGCTATTTAAGGCATGAAATCATATTACTGCTTTTTGTCCAGCCAGCCTTGTGCTGTTGGTCTGTGAAACAGTCAGTCACCTGAACAGTCTCATTACCGCTTCTACAGATTTCTTTTTTCTTCTAGTATTCAAGGACTGCCTTCACCAGGGGTGAAGAAAAAGGATAAATAACCTGAGACATTATTTTTGAAATCAAAATGCTTTTCATTAGCTGCAGCGTAGTATTTTGTGACAAATTAAATTTAGAGCCAACCTACAAAATAGGCTGCCTGCATTTGTGTGTGAACTCTCTTCCTAGTCATGTTTCAAAGATGTTTACATGCTAATCTGGCACAGCTACTTTGAAGTAGCCTGCTGTTAGGTCCTTTTTCTCCACATGGTGAAAACAATGGTCACTAATGAAAACCTACAGTTTTATCTGAAACCCATCCCTCCATATTTTTTTTTTTTAGATTACCCCATCTTTCTAATGAAGCAGTTCATTTTTTTTTTCTTTCTAAGTAGACTAATATCTGGTTTAAAACTGAATTACTCCAGACAATTTAAGAGGATTAATTTCAATTTTCACTTGGTGTTCTTATGACACAATCACAGAAAACTTATCTTCCTTTCTAGACCCTGTACTGCCTAGTAGTATCTTCTATCTTGAAAGCCAAATCTAAAAGAAAGAAAGAAAAAAAACCCTAACCCAGAACAGTCAAAGATACAAGCAGCGACAAAAGCATCTGACACAGTGCACTGTTAAACTGCATCCACACTAAGCAAAAAGAAGGTGAATAAGATTATCTTCAATGTATTCAATTCTGTTTGTGTTCAGAGGGAGGAGGAAAGCTGTTCAGATTTTGAGTGTGTCTTCTATAGCTCTCTCAGTGCCAGGAAACGTAAATTAGAAGCAACTCTCCTTTAAGGAAAAGAATCAAGGACAAAGGGACCAAAAATGCCCAAGCCTCTGAAAAGCAGATATGAAAGGAACAGCTTTACAGTCTTGAGTTGCTATAAATTAAAAATAAGCTTCTTATTTAAAAGACATGAGTGTTTGAGAATCCACGAGCAGATCTGATGCTGCTCAAGCCCCAGGAGGGTTTTGTTTTTGCTGGCAGGGGTGGAGTGGAGATGGGGGGGGGGGTCATTTTGGTTATTAGTAAATAAATCAAGCAGCAGAGAGTGAGGCCTAGGCGCCTGCCAGAGGAGCCAGGGCCTAGCTCTCCCCCCTCCTCTCCTCACACAGCCTGGGTTTGATCTCGGGGCCCTGTGGGTTGCCAAGAAAATTTAAAAAAAGCGAGAGAGCGAGAAAGAAGAATCATATTGAACCACAAAAGCACATGGGGCGAATGTAAAATATAAACACGGCGTTGGGCTCTGAGTGGCTGTTATTAAAGGTCTGAATTACTAAACATGAGAGGCGGGGAAAGCCGGGCGGCCATTTCAATAATATAAACCTCCCCGAATTAGACATTATTCAAATGAGAAGGAGAAGGGGGGGGAGAGAGAGCGAGGGAGAGGGACGGGACCCGCACCCCCAGCGCCAGCCCACCGGGGCTGCCGGCACCGCCAGCCGCCCCTGCCCGGCCGCCCAGGGCGGGGGCACGGGGCTCCGGTGCTCGGGGGGCCCTGCCCCGGGGCCGCGGCACCCCGCTCCCCCCCGGGGCTGCGGGGGCAGGAGGGCAAACACCGCCGGGGCAAACCCGGCCCTCGGGGGTGCGAACACGCGGCCTCTCCCGCCGGAGAGGGGCACGGGGAAACTCTGCCCCGGCACCCCCGAGTCACCCCGCGCCGAACCTGCCCTTCACGGGGGGAGGGGGGGAAGCTTTAAATAAAAAGCCAAACCACGCTCTCGTCCTACCCCTCCCCGAGGCCATCCGCACCCATCCACCCCGCGCCCGCAGGCCCCAGGCTCTGGGGAAATAACCCTGGCTGGGGGGGATGCGGGGGAGGGCGGCGGGGCGGGGGGGGGGGGGGGAATGAGGGATGAGGAAACCGAGTCTTTCTCCCTCACCCGGCCCCACTCAGGGGCCGGCACCCCCGGCCCCCTCCATCCTGCTGCTGCCGCCGCCGCCGCCGCGCCGGCGGGGGGACCCTGCCCCACTCGGGGGGACCCTGCCCCACTCGGGGGGCCGCCCGCCCCACTCCCCCCAGCCTGGCGGACCCCGCCGGGACGGCTCCAGCATCCCCCCCCCCCCCCCCGCCATGAATATGTAAAGCGGCTTTTATTGTGGGCGTGCGGGCCGGGGTGGGGGGGGTGAGCCCGGCGGGGTGGCGGTTAACCACCCCCGACCGCTTTTGGGTGCGGGGATGCCTCCCCCCGCGCCTCTCCCGGCTCCCCCCCCCCGCCGACTCCCCACCCCGACCCCACCGCCTCGTCGTTGCGCCGCCGCCGCCCGCGCCGCCGCCGCCCCCCATCGCCCCGCTGCCTGCCCCGGCGCCGGTGCCCCGGCGTGCGGGTGGGAGCGCGGCTCCGTGTGAGGGAGCGGGCGAGGGAGGGAGCGCGTGTGTGTGCGCGAGTGTGTGTGTGCGCGAGTGTGTGCGAGTGTGCGTGTGCGTGTGTGTCTCCCCGCGCGGGGAGGCTGCTTTCCTTCTCCCCCCCCCCCCGCTCCCTCCTGTGCCGTTAATTATAATAATCCTGAGTACTAATAAATTATGCTAAGCGGGGCGGGCGGGCGGCGGGGGGGCCGCGTGTGCGAGTATGAATATGAATATGTAAAATGCAGTAATGATTACCTGCCGCTGCCGCCACCGCCGCCGCCGAACTCTCATCTTGACTCGCTGCTCCTCCGTCCGCCATTTTGAATATTTTAACCAAAATCGGCCGCCCGATAAACCCTCCCTCGCTCCCGGCCCCCCTCCCTCCTCCTCCTCCCCCTCCCCCCCCTCCTCCTCCTCCTCCTCCTCCTCCCCTCCCCCCGCCGCGCACCCCCTCCCCCCGCCGCCCTACTGCGCAGCCGCCAACCCACCGCGCCGCGGCCTCGCTCTGCGCCTGCGCAACACGCCCTCTTCGCTCTCCTCCTCCCCCGCCCTCCCCGGACGCTTTTCCCGTCCGGCCTGAGCTGCGCCGCCGCGCATGCGCCGAGTGAGCGGGCCGGCTCCCTCCTTCCCTCCCCCCTCCACCCGCGGGGCAGCTGGCGCGCGGCACTGCGCAGGCGCGCGGCGGCGGAGGGAGCGTTAACGTGGAAACCGTTGCGCCGCGCGCGGCGGGGCTTTAGTTGTGAGTCCGTGTGTCCCCCCGCGGGCCATGGCCGGGGGAGGGGGCGAACGGCGTAGGGCGGGGCGACAGGGACTCCTGTCGTGTCTGCCTGCGCCTCTGGCGGGGGGAGGGTGTCTCCAGCCCGGCCTTGTACGGCCGTGGTCAGCTGTTGCCCGACAGGGAGTAGCGCAAAATAATTACTCGTGGTACTAAAAGAGGGGGTAACTGCGTGACAACATCTTCAACGGCTGGGCTGGAAAGGGCGTTTGGGAAAGAGCCGGCTGCAAGTGGTTGTGGGAAAATACCTCTCCTAACTGCGCCTGCACGACAGGTACTCCCCAAGCTCCACGCAAAATTAATCCCCTATGAATAAAAAGGAATTGCGTACCGAGAAAATGAAACAACACAACCTGCTGTTGTGTGTGGAGGAGGGCGTGTGAGTGGTGGTCCCGTTTTCCTTCAGAAAAGAGCAATTACAAGGAAGCGGTTCCTCCTCTGTTAAGAAACCACTGTAACATGCCCCGGGTTCTGGGCAGGACAGTGCTCCTGGGGTGTCCTTCTCAAATGAATACTGTATCCTCTTCCACTTTCCACATCAGATTTGACTAACCTGAAAGGAAGAGGGGAGTTGGGCTTCACGCCTCCCTCGTTAAAAGGGAGTAGAGTAAATAGTAAGTGACTTAGAGGGACTGACGACATTAGCTCAAGATTCAAAACTTCCAAATCAGATCAAGAAATCACCTAAACAGGCAGCATGGCAAAACTTTGCTGATTCTTGACAAATTTGGCAGAGCAGAAATAAAACTTACTTATATTCTGAACCTTAATATTGCATAAATATACATTATCCCTGAGCTTTGTAATGTACATCCATAAAAAGAAACAGAAGGTGGTATAGAACAGTGTTCGTTAAGGACTCAGTCTTAATGTTTTCCAAGGCTCATTAACATCAGTGGGTCAGAGTCCAAGCCGGATTTTCTTCTGGGGCTCAAAACCTTGTGGAATAAGAGAAACTGGCAAGGATCTGTTCTTGCATGCGGTTGCTGAAGAAATTATGAGTCGTACCAGAGGCAGGCAGTAGGTTTTTTTCATTGGTAGGGAAGAGCCAAAAAGGAAAGGCTAAAGGAGGAAGACAGCAGGGTTTCTCTCCAAGGGCTGAATCAGAAAGGTAATTGTGACATTTTTATTTAAAAATAAGTTCCTCTGGTAATGGGATTTTTTTTTCCCATACTATCAAATAACCTCTTGATACTGCAGAAAACATTAGTAGAAATGGACTGCGCTATGAAAGAGCAAAAACCTTCCCCTAACACTAGTTCTAGTCTTGCACATTCATTTGATGAGATTCTGTACCAGTAATTAAGCACTTCCTCTCGCAAGGATCTGTGTTTAACTCAAAGAAGTGAGCACGTAAACAAAGGTGTATTGTCATGCTCCTCTTCTGTTCGGCCATGATCCTCGCAGGCCAGTTAATCCAGTTTTATGGCCAGGTTATACCAGCTCTGCAGCACACAGTGGCTGCACCATGACAGATAAAGGTGTAGAGAAAGGGCTGCCTAGATTAAGACTCTGCAGAGCTCTAATCCTGCCTATGCTGAATATTCTTTCCGCTATCTTCCCATCTCACCCGTAGACTCTTCTCAGTCCTGCATGCTACTTCCTAGTAGCCTCCTCCCTGATAGTAGCAGCTTCTCACCAGGGAGAATTTGCTCCCATTACCACACCTGATTTAGCCTTTGCTCTTGCTCAGCTTCTGCAGTTAGCTGGAACTCACAGCTGCTGAAGAAAAGCTGTCTGAAAACAAATGGTTACTAGGGTTTTCTCTGGTAGTTACTAACCTGCTCTGTGTTTTCTAATTGACCGGCTATAAAGGGAGCTTCATTCTGTTTGGCCACACAGCTGCTCTCCCTCTCTCTTTAAAGACTGCTCTGGACCTATGTCTTCATCCTCTTCTCTAGTTTAGTTTGAATGCATCTCTATCTGCTGCCTTCCCCAAGGTGTCATACATCCCTGTGGCTATATATCCAGGAAAGCTGGCCAAATCATTAGTGATGAATAATTTATCAGATAAATTTTACCTCTGTTTCAGTTGCGAGTTGTCTGCAAACAGCTTGTGATTTCTGCAAACTTATTATTTGATGTTACTTGTCACATAGTGCCTGGCTGGTGTCTTACTTATGAGCAACTTGCTGGAAATACTTGAAATTTGAGATAATTGGACACAAAGATGATAGGAAGCTCAGTCCTATGAGAAGCTGAGGACTCTAGATTCGTTTCACAGAAAGACTTAAGTGAGAAACTGAGTTTGGCTGCAGTCAGCGAGACTGGGCTCACACTGGTGGTTAAGAACACACTTGCATCCTCTGCTGAAACAGAGCCCAAAGCAGCGAGCGCCTTGTGGGACGCCGTGTTTCTGTTCTCTGACTGGACTTGTCAGCCTTGTAGAATCACCTCTCCCAGGGATTTTGCTTTAAAAATATTTTCTGGCAGTGAAAAACAATACAGTGTTTGAAACCAACACACCTGTAAAGGGAAGAAATAGTATTTCGGGATCTTTTAAAGCTCTTCAGTGTATCTGTGTCTGTTGTTTTGATTTTGATCCAGACACCTCCTAATTCCTAGACTTCCTTGGCCCGATCTACTTGTGCCTGTAACCCCAAATTTTCTACAATGGCTATATTATCTTCAAAATTTTCTACCTCCTGCCAGAATTAATTCAATAGTGTTTCAGAGAAAATTATTTTTTTTTAAGGTGGGGAGGCGGGGGGCAAAAGAAACACAAATTGCAGTATTTAAGCAAAAAGCACATTGGGAAGGAAATTATCCTTTTCCCCACACAGCTCTAGTGAATAGAGAAATTAAAAGCAAACTTATCTGCTCTGCTCCAATTCCACTGTGCTGCTCAGATGTGAATCCCAGATGCTGCTTTTCTCACACAATGTCCCTTCTCTCTACCATGTTTTCTTCCCATCAGATTTTTCTCCTCAGGGAGGCCCTGTTGCTAGAGTCATGTTTGCTTCAGCTTTCCCTTCTCTCCTCCAGGTACTGCAATGGAAGCTTCTGCCTCAAAACAGTCCTTCTTTGCCCCTTACGCATTCATGCATACCTCCCCAAAACCTCTCCATTCCTTTCACTTTCAGACTGCTTGGATTGCCTCACCTTTAATTAAACTTACCTTTATGTCTCTGCCTGTTTACCATTTTTCAGGTGTAATATACACCCCTGCAGAGAGACCAGCAGTCTTTCCGTTACAGTCTCTGTTACAGTTAAGAGGTTACAGTCTCATTTTTAACGCAGTCTTATTTTTTTAACATGCTATAGATACGAGCAGCAAAAGACAGTCCATGTCTCAAAAAGCTTGCCATTTAGAGAGACGGCAGGCAAAGAATGAGGGAAAAATAGGATTAGTAGCTCCTTGATTGAGGAGGAGAAGTGAAGAAAAGCAACGTAAAGACCATGCATATTTCCTCCAGTGTCACAGCAGCGACATTAGTGGGACTCGGACCTGGACCTAGGTGCTCTGAGGCTGTGCAGTTCAGTACTTTAACCACAAAGCTGTTCTTCCTTTCTCTCCTGCGTTGCTCCCTGCCCTCCTCCTGTTTCTGAGTGTGGAGGAGACAGTCCACCGTCGCCCCCGAGGCTTGGGACCCACCAGTACCTTCCCTTTCCAGTATTATGCTCTGCTGCCTCTTCTGAGCTCCCTCCTACGTGCCTTGTGAGTGCTGAGCACAAACAGCAGAAGAGGAATGGAGGCTGTCCATTGCATATACAGACTGTTATTTTCCCCTACACACTCCTCTGGCTGCTTTTGACCAGACTGATTTCTAGCTCTGTTTCTGTCCCTCCTTTGTTGTCTCTGGATTGGAGAAAGGATGTCCCCAAATCTCTTCCTTCTGAGAATTGTTGGTGATCCTCTGAATCTCCCAGCTAATGAAACGGTAGCAGGAAAGTTGTACCATCTCATAATACTCTGCCCCTCACAGGTGTAGCTAACTGCCTTTTTGGAAATAAGAATTGGAGCACAGGTGAAAAGAAACATGGTTTTCATTTTCATATTTAAAAAAAACCCTGTAATTCAGAACCTTCACATATCCTCAGGAAAGGGAGAGGTAATCACTAAGAGGACACTTGTCTTTTCAGGTATGTTTTTCAGTCTATTTCTCACTCTCTACTGCTTTGGCTGCACTTAAGTTTTTCTAGCTCCAGTTTTTGTGTGCATTTCAATGGTTGTCATCAATGCAGCGTCTGAGCGCCTTCCAATTTTAATCAATTACGCCTTACAAATCACCAGCTTAGAAGATTCAGGAAATTATCGTTTGTGCTTTTTTAGCAATAGTAAACTAAGGCAGAGAAATTAAGTAACTTGTCTTCAGTTGCACATGTGGCTGGGCAGCCCAAGAAGAGGAGCCCCTGATTCTCTGTTATTGTGCCTTGATTGAAAGATCCTGTCAGGTTGTCGTTCCTCTCCTGAAGATCCACAAGGCTGGCTGCACCTTCACCTGTCTCTCTACTCCCAGAGGGACAACAGTGGGGTCCTACAACTTGATTCAGATCTTTTGGGGGGTGGGATTTGCAATAGCCTGATTCAAGTTGCTGCTCAAAACTGCCACAGGTCTGTTTTCAGTGGTTTTCTCTGCTTCCCCTTATTACACGGGAACCCTTAAAAATACATAATATTTTTTGTTCTGAAGATTATTAACTAAGACTTGGGAAGTGCTCAGATGTTACAGCAAGAGTGGCTGCTGTCTGGCAGACCCCATATAGAAGGACAAACTCTTTTGCCCCTACATGAAAAAGAGGGCTGAACTCCTTTTTCCAACCAGGCGTAGAGCACGCTTTCTGCTGTAGACCTTGGGAATGCTTTGGTGCTGCTTACATGAGGAACGAAATTGTTTTTGACCTCAGTGAAGAGGGGTCCAAGACGGACACATCTGACACCTTTTAGCAACCACAAGGTTTTCTGTAGAATAGACGTAGTCTATGAAACAAACACACAGCTGGAGTTAGGTTGCTTTTGAAAACATTGTCTTTATTCTCTACCTCCTTTTCTTCCAGGACAGGCTCTTTGCTTATTCCCTCTTCAGAAAGGGACTTTTCTGGCACACAGCCTAGCCTGGCTGGAGATTAGGGATTCTCTCTGCCCCTTCATCCTTGAATATTTCCTTTTAATTTCACAGTTTAAATTCCAATTGTGTAATTACATTCTGCCTACCCTAAATTCCTCTGTAATTTCAATTGGACACGGTGTCCTTCACTCTCTAGGCTGAACTCTTGCAGTGCTGTGGGGCACTGTTAAAAGGCTGCCATGCTCCACTCTAGTCCCATTTCATGTAAATGGGGGAAGAGAATGGACCTAGATCCCTTTGAACTAAATCTGCTGCTCCATACAGGCGAGACAGGGGTTGCTATAGAGTGACAAGGCAGTCTTACCCCATGGCAATACACTGGGCATTTTTTACAATGCCTCAGTCTGAACAGATTTTTGATGTAAAAGTCTAAATCTGTCTGGAGGTATTTCTCCCCCACAACACCATACCCTTTGATTGCAAATAAAGCTGTACAGGGGCCCCCGAACCACTACTTTGCTGAATTTATGTGGCCTGGGAGTACCTGCTCACACCGTTTAACATGGCAGAAATGCCACAGTGATTTAATTTAGTTTCAGGGAGTTGTGTAGCAATGCGAGAGTACACAGCGCAGATGCCTAGTTCAGTAAAACGCTTTACAAAAACTGGCAAATCCTATACAGTTTATGACGACCCAACCCCAATATTTCTTGCAGACTTTGCTCTGCCAGCATTTTCGCTCAATTCCTACCCTGGTGGCAATCACCTGAGTCCCACATCCTAATTCATTTTATCACAACATTCCTTTTTTAAGTGTTGCTATCTACTTTACATCAATGTGAAAATATTTCTGCTTCTCCTGTCTCCTCTTGCTTTCCACTTCCTTCCTTACTGTGGCACAGCTGCTTACTTGCTCAGTGTGCCTGCATGCAGCCCTTCAGGTATCCAAGACGTTCACCTTTCGTATTTCCACCACCACATGCTGTGGTCTTCTGTGGAAACTTCGGACGGAGAGGGGCAGGGAGCATGTGTTGATGGGAGAATACTCCTCCTTTGTCTTGTCTTCTGGAACAAGCTTCCTCTTTTCACACAAGGTCTGCGGCAGGCTCATGGAAAAGAGTTGCTCACCCGGTTTAAAGTGATGTTCTACACAGCTCAGCAACTCAGTAAACCTGGTTTACTGTAGGAACTGACATTTTTTGATGTTTGATCATCTTCAGCCACAAGCCACATTCTTTTTACCATGTGTATGCTATTGTCAGATGTACGTGGGGCTTATTCCATAATTAGTGACAGAGTCCTTTACCAAAGTTAATTTCCCTTCGCTGCAGAAGTACCCTGGACAGTCCTCCTACTGCACACGATAAACCTTTACCTGAAATAAACATCCAGCTCCTTGCTGGCAGTGCTGTATCTACATGGAGCTTCAGTCACTCTGAATTTTGGTGGAACTTCTTCCTATATATTCTGCAGATTTGGTCCCACTTCCAAGGGACATCTTTATGCCTACTGCCGTGGTAGCAGACCTGAGGCTGCTGTTTGCGTTTCTGGCAAACAGCAGACAGATCAGGTGAGATCAAGTAGGCCATCTTTCCATGTTTCCTTGGTTAGCTTATACTGTTAAGAGTGACTTGTTGTTAGGAGGAAACAGAGCATGTAATAACTAGAGTTGGGTTTTGTTTGGCTTTGAGTCATAAATCTTAAAGGAAAGGAAAGAGCCATCATGTTCATCACCAAGTTTGTCATACAATCAGCAAGGGGCAAGGCAGTAGTATGGGCAAGAAAATGAAACATGTGAAGGTACAAGTGCCAGCGGGGGGAAGTCACTGTTGCTTATTGTCAGTTTTGGTGTGACACAGAAAGTTCAGCTAATCCTCTTAGTTACAGAGACACACGGGTGGGGGGAGATTGTTATCTCAAGCAATTTGCTGGCTCTACTCCTTTTTTCCTTCAGTTTCTTTTCGCCTAATTGAGCAGCATTTCTTCCTGGGACTGGTTTGCAATAATCCTGGGGCCTCATCTGGGAAAACACTGAAAAACATAGAAAGGAGAAGCAGCCCGAGTGAGGCAGCTATCACCAAGAGTTTCTCTCTGCAGAGAGGCATCAGGTTTGGCTCCAAGTGCTGACGTTTGAAAATAAGATAAAGATTCAAAGTGATACAGAACAGTCTGTTGACCACAGTGAGTGATCACTCAGAAAGGTGTATCTCAGACATGAGCTAGAAGGACGGGTAATTAACAGCCATTCAGAAAACAAGGAGCTTGAAGGTCTGAGGTGGAGCAGGGGGGAGAACTCCACTGGAGTGCATCAGAAATGTGTTGATTCCACTTTCATTGCCAAAGGGATGTATCTGCGGTAAATCTAATCAAGAGTCAAAAGGTGAACAAGAACAGTAATAACTGGGGAGGTTTGTTTTTATTTATCCAGGAGATAAGGATTCAACTACAGGAACAGAATGAGAAAAAGGCGCCTCTTTCTGAGCAGACAATTATTCCACCCACGCTCACTCAATCATCAAGGTTTTCATATTCTGTTACTAAGGCTATTTAACAGTTTCTCAGCCTCAAGGCTGGTAATGTTTGTGCAGATACTCTGCCAGTTGCCACAGGTGTCTTTCTACAAAAGACCTGAATAATTAACATGGGATAGTCCTGAAGATGGCAGTAGCCAGGAGCCATTCTTCAGCAGACTCCCAGTGCATTGTTCCTGGTGCTGGAGTAGGGTTGGTGTTAGGAGTAGGAGGACTCATTTGAAAACCCTGTTTCCATATGCAGAGCGAGCTTTAGACCCTGAAGGCATGAGGCTGTTTCCAGCACTGTGATCTTACATCCCAGGGAAGTAAGGCCTCTGGTTCCCAAGCCCTAGTGATTCACCCTGGAGAAGTTTGAGATATTACCATCTTCACCTGCCTGCATTGCTAAGGTGTTGGAGGTAGTTAAACCAAAGAAGAAGAGGTGGCCCCATGAATAGTGTGTCCACTGCTGTTTCAGCTTGTAGCCTGATGCACTGATGTCAATCTGATTTCACTGATACCAATTTACTCTGATATACCAGACTGAGAACTGCAGAAATGAGTGATTTACTTCAAGATCATGTCAATGTATTTTGGCATGGTGGCTCAAGATATTACCTCTAGCTGTGGAGATGCATTACCTTTTCAGTTAGGGCAGCTAAATCCAACAGAGACTGTGAGTCAGAGCTGTCGGATGAGAAAGGGCCAAAGTGGACATCAGTCACAAAGCAGTTGTAAAATAAGTAGCACAGTGCTTTTAGGAGAAAAGATCTTCTGCTGATGTCCTACTAGCACAGGACAAGGAAATGACGAGTTTGATATGTACGTCACACCTAGACATCCCTTTTGATTTGGCATGAGCTCTTCAGTCTCTCTCTAGCGTTGGCTAATCTGGGGCCTTGGAACACCTCCGAGCTCACGGGTCCAGAGGGATACCCTGGGTTTGGCCATGCCTGGACATGGTGCCTGTTGCTGGTTTCCAAACAAAGGAAACCCAAAGGGTGGATCAGACAAGAGTCATAGTGTGTTCTACTAGGTTTTTGACTCAGATACTTGGGGAATGAGGGTCCCAGCATGTGCTATGTCTTCAGTGCCTTCAGGTCACTTTGGTGTGTCTCTAATGCACACCCGCATCATAGATAATAACTGCATTTCCTTATTTCATGTCCATACTGTGAGAGTAAATGCATTAGGAAGTGTAATTACCAGATGCTACAGAGGTGAGGGCATCTTCAATGGATTTCTTTTAGTTCTTTTATTTCTTTAAAGATACTGGTAAAATTTGATCAAAGCCAGAATTTGCTTTTCCAAACTGTACCAATTTACGGTTTGATTGTGTGTGGGAGCAGGGGCAGGCAGAAGGGAACTTGCACCTGCGCTACGTGCGGCCAGCACTAAGCAGCCCTTGGACCACGAGATACACAGGGAATGCACTGTGATGACCTCCCTGGGAGTCTGCAGTGCTTCAAACAGCGCAATGAGGAGTAAGGAAGGGGCAGGAATTGCTGGATTCATGGGTCTGTCTCTTCCTCATGCAGGTCTGCACAGCATGCAGGACTATAACACGCTCTTTAACCCTCTCAGTGAGCGTTTCAGTTTGTAACATTGAAAATATATGGAAAAGTAATGTGTTCTTTTAGCCACAGATATGCTTCCTGAATCCCACTCCGGCAGTATCAGACTGCAGCTCTGACAGTGAGACAGCATTCACAGTTGCAGAGACTGTGAAGAAATTAGAAATTTATAAAATGCATACATAATGACTTTTAAAATGTGTTTAATAAATATTCTTGTAGTTATGTTTCAGATATATGACAGCTAGATTTCTGTTAATCAGAAAATGAATGTCTAAAACCACTGCAAGAAAGAGGCAGAATTGCAGCTGAATATCATGAATGAAAAAACATTCACCACTGTGAATAGGACCATCATATTTCCCAATGGCAGCTCCCTGTCTTCCCCTAATTCCCTGCTCCCTTTCCCCTCCCTCTTCAAACACATACGCATACACTATGGGAGGAATGACAGCTGTTCTTCATGGAATGACAGCCCAGGGATATTGCATCCTCTCTTAAAAAAAAACAGGCAAGGTACAGAATAAGGTCAGTGAAGGGAGACAAAGGGGTCTCCCAGAGATGGCAAAGGGTAATTTATTGACAGATGAGATAGACGTTACTACAGAAAAATATTAAATGGATTCTTTTCCCCTGTCTTTGGAAGGGGAAAAAAGTGGGAAGGGTTAGGAAGGACAGATGCCAGAAACAGAGACAAATTTCCCAGGAGAGGAAGAAGAAATCCTGAAGAAAATTAGGATCACGACACAGGGAAAAAAAAAAAATCAGAGCATCTGAAAAGCTACAAAATTCTGTCCTAGAATCCTGTATGGAAACAACAAAAAAGGACAGCGCAGAAGGAACCCCACCACTATCAGTGGCATCGCTTCAAAGGCACCCTGTGAGAGAAGGAAGTGCTGGTAAAACAGAGCGCCTGATTAAAAGCCAGTGTTTGAAAAGGGCTGTCGGGAAATTACAGAGCTGTGCTTGCACCCGACGTCAGCAGTGAGGAAGACTCTGGGAGCACTAATCAAAGTGAAGCTGAGGGAGAATATGGAGCATGGAGATTTTATTAAGGACAGGAGTGAGCCAGGGTTCATACAGTGGGAGCAGCCGAGCTCAGGAGGTGGGAGGAAAAAGGCCAGGGCTTCTGGTGCAATAAACTGGCATGGTGCTGTCAACTTTGACAGTATGTCAGTTCCCGCTGCAAGGAAAGAACCTGAGTGAGAGGCTTAAATAGTGGATGTTATGAATATAGTTTCTCTGGCCTAGATTCATAGCTTTCCCCAAAATAATTGCGCAGGAGGGGGCAGGAAAAGCCAATGTATCGGTGTACTCCAGTTGGGGTTCTGTAATGCCATGTTGCCCCCAGCCAAGACAGGAAGATACCAAGGACGTGTTCCTAGAGCTTGTGACATTAGAAGAGTTCATGATTTTCATCTGTCAGGGCCAGGCTGACGACAGAGGAGTCACCAAGGAAAATTTCCACAAAGATAAAAGCAGCAGAACCAAAGAAATATGAAAGAGAACAGATTTAATTTACATCCACAAGCAGGAATAGATTTAAGCCAAACAGTATTTTATTCTGCTCCTTCATGCAAGGACCATGGTTTTTAGACTGCGTAACTCAGTCTGTGTGGTAGAGTAAGGGAATAGGAGACTATGTGTGTACACTGTAATGTGCCACATGCAGTATCTTTCTAATCCTGTCACTGCCTGCGTAAATCTTGGCGAGAGATTTCCCTCAGAGCAGGTTCTTCTGCCAGTTGTCTAAACTCACCTAAAATCATGATGGCCCTTCCATTCCAGCAAGCACCGTGAGGTTACAAGACAATCTCTGATCATGCACAAGTCCAGCAGAGGCATAGGGGATTGCATTGCCCTGTGTTGTCAACTGACAACTGCTTTCCAAACTAAAAGTCAGGTTAAAAAGTGACACAATTAGTACTAAACTCTGGTTTTAAATGATCTAGAAGGGGCGCATTCGTCCCATCTCTGTGACTGCCATCCTAACGGCTGAAGGGAATAATAGCCAGTCTACATTGGATTTGAAGCTTTGATACTCCAGAGGCATCTGCAATCTTTTGAGCCTTGGGAGAGGACAAAGCAAAAATAAGAGCTGGCGCTTTGCTGAATTTCGCTGTTAAATGCTAAGGAAGTGTTAAATGCTAAAGAAGGCTTGTACTTTCAGTGGGTGATTTAGCCTAGCTTTCGGCTAGAAGGCTGCCTCTAGGCTGCCGCATGCTCAAGTGCAATCTGCCACACAGAGTCAGAACCAATCTGATTGTTTACGAATCAGTTCTCGAACAGCAAAACATAGGTAAAGCTGCCAGTTTTGTCAGAAATGTATGCCCCACCCATGTGATGGCCTGCATTTATATTTGAAACCACATGCACCAGTCACCAGCGTGACCCAGATCCAAAAGATGATCTAGGGATTGTAAAATTCAGTGCAGCATATCTAGCTTTTAGGTGCTCGCCCGCCTACTGATCCTGCAGTTCTCTGTTAGGTACCCAGCTTCCTTATGTAACTGTCCTAACACCACCACAATGAATGGGGAATCTCTTAATAAAATAAATGAGAAATGCCAAAGACTGAGTCTGCTCCAGTCTTAAGGTGGAGTTTTACACTGGTATATTTGAGGATTCTCACTGAGGAAGAGTCCTGCTGACGCCTTTATCTTGGAGCTGGTGATTTGAGTGGCCACAGGGTAGTCATTAACACCATGCCCCCACCTCTAAAAAAAGATTAATTTTCTGTCAAATCAATGAGTTGATCTGACTGACAAGCCCCATACTCAGGTCACTGCTAGATCTGACGTAAGCAATGTGATGTCAGTGTGCTGCCCGGAGGCTGGGGAAGGCAAGGTGAAGGAGATGGGACCACCACTTCTGGCAGCAGGCTGCAATCATACTGGATTAGTCATAAACATGAAACTACAATGAAGCAATTCTTTCTAGCCTGGGCTGAACTTTACCTTCGGTTCTTACACCAACCCTTATCCACAGACCAGACATAGCCCATAAGCAACAGATGACAAAAAGCACAGAGTGGCCTTTTTCAACACGGTAGCTCAGTGTTCAGGCCATCTCAGAAGATGGGAGACAGCGCTTTAACGCACCGAGAGAACCTGAATCTGTACCTGAGGAAGTGGCAGGCTCTTTCCCTGGTCCATTGGTTATTCTGGAGTGAAAGAGTATCGCATTGACTATATCCTTTTGAACTGATTATTTAAGTATTCTTTGGACCAGAAAGATAAAGCACAACTTCATAGATTAGCACTCAGGAACAGTGACTTGGGAGGGGAAAAGCCTGCACTGATGAACGCTTCACTCTTTCACATCGCATATTCTCTGGAAAAAGGCCTGAAACATATGTCTGCTTCTCTCAGGTGAACGCCTTAATCACCAGTTTAGAGAGTCGTGCTTGTGCTCTCTGGAGGCCAGAGAGTATTTAATTGTGCCACATAGAGCTGAGTGATTGCTCAGGGAGAATGACTTTGTTAGCGACATAAATGTAGCCTGATCTTTTTGAAATTTTCCGCAGACTTCCTCTGCTGCAGTATTCTTGTATGACGCTGGGCTCAGTTTCTGTGTCTCAAATACACTGACAGATGCAATCTCTTTCTCCCAGCCTGGGTCTGGTTCGTTCATTTAATTTGTAAGTCTTTTAGGGTGCGAACATCTTGAATTGTGCTGCGTGGACTATGTACTGCAGCGGGGTCCTGGTCCTAGTTAAGACCTCTGGATACTAATGGAGAAACAGTAAATAACTATATCCTTAGCTATTACTAAGCCCAAAAGGATGCTGAGAATTAAAAGGTCATAAAGGGGAAATACCTGGAAGTGTTGAGCATGGATATCAGATGAAAAAGACCCTCTCCACGAAGAGCAGGAAAAGCACAGCATCTCCCTGTATCAAGGTCAGAAACGGATCTCAGGCAGAGCTCTTCCGTAGCGTTACGACAGGCAGAGGTGGCCATGCTCTCTGTGAAGATTTGTGGTCTTAAAGGTAAACTAAAACACCAGTTTAAAACGCCAGTGCTCTGTGTGGCAAGGAAAGTGTAACAATTCTTGGCGAAAAGGGAAAAAATTAGCTGAAGGCAAGGCAAACAAATTTCTGTTTCTGTTTCCCCGTGAGTAAAGTGGAGGTTATGTTCCCTATTAACTTCGGCAACCAACACTGAAAACATTCTTTGGCATCTTCAGATAGAAGATGCCTATTTTTGAAATTCAACATTTGTACTTTTTCCTTAATTGGACTTAATTTTTTAAAATACAGAACTGACTTGGCAGAAATAATTTTTGACGGTCTCACCTTTTTCTAGTGCTTTTGCAGTGAATAGCTATGATTTTTTTTCAAAAATGAGATTATTTCACTGAAAATTTCTAGAAGAAAAATAATTTCTACTTAGCAGGAGCATTAAAGTCCTTGAATTGGGCCACATTCTGCTGCCAGTGCAGTTTCGGGGACACTTGGAAAATATTTTGAACAGCAGGGAAGAACAGTGATTACCACTACACAGTCTCTCAATGGTGTGAAGACTGTGGGTTATTTTACTTTGACTGTTTATGGCCTATTTACAGTATAATCACAGCAAATCAGGTTATAACATGGCTTTTTTCTTTTTTTTTCGGTAGTGAAAATAGAATATAGCATCATTTTTTTATTTACTTTAGCTCTCCCTAAGAGAGCTAAGGAATTTCCAGGCACTAAACAAGGATGATCTCTTCTCCAAGGCATTCATAACTGAAGGAGAAACAAGAAGAAAGGTGGCTGGAGAAATATTTGGCAAGTTGTTAACAATTTCTATACACTTGCAGTAGCTATACTGCTGGCAACATGGCAAAAAATGGAATTATAAAGGGGACTTAATTGTGGACAGAAGAGAGATTTGACAATGAGGTGAGGGATTATTTTACAGTGTGTGACTGTCATCAGACCAAGCTGGGGACACACATATGAGAAGAGTTCAGTGAAATCTTCTTATCACCCCATCCATAGCAGGCAGTGGCACTATGGTATGGGATTAGAAGAAAAGGCTTAGTTGTCTGAACTTGTAAATGGCAGCTTAAAAGGGTAACAGCTCTGCCATGTTACAGATCGCCCGTTAGATTGTTCGAGCAAAAGCTTCCCCCAAGTATATGCTCACCGGAGAAAATCTGGCATAAGAATTAGCCAGCACTAAACGCCTGGCTTTCTAGCATCTCTTGTAGCCAGTGGGGGGAAATCTTCTAGCCATCACTGCGAAGGGCCAGGTATCGGTCACCTGAGAAAGCAGAAGACACAAAGTTCTGCCAGAGATCTGCTGGAAAGCAGAGTCCCAGCTGCCACGCCAATGAGCCTATGGGAAAAACAGTATTGCTCCCCAGTGTTAAGAAGGATGCATACAGATCAAAAGGATGGTTTACTAAGCTGATCCACGGCAGTTAGCAAAGGAGATGCTTTCAGAGGGACATCTGTGTTTTCTGTTCTTTACAGTATGATACTGTCTCACAATTGTGATTCCTTTTTGTTGTGAAGGAGAAAAGAGCTTAAATGGGAAATCACATATTGGTTTACTTTATCTTCATAGAATCATAGAATTGTTTGGGTTTGAAGGACCTTAAAGATCATCTAGTCCAACCCTGCTGCCATGGGCGTGAACAATTCCAGGGATGGGGCATCCACAGCTTCTCTGGGCAACCAGTTCCAGTGCCTCTCCACCCTCACAGTAAAGAATTTCTTCCTAATATCTAATCTAAATCTACCCTTTTTCAGTTTAAAACAGTTAACCCTTGTCCTATCACTACACTTTCTGATAAATATAATAACCCCTTGCTTGCTTTTTTTTTTTTGTTTTTGTTTGAGACCCTGGCCTTTCGTGACTGTTCACTCAACTCCTGCTTAGATTTTGGCTACCCTAGCTCATGCTAAGGCCTGATATGTGCTGGGAGCACCAGGTAAGCAGGAGGGGTGGCCAGAGAGAGCTGAAGGGCCATTATGCAGCTATGATCACCTGCAAATTGCTGTCTCCTGCAGCCATCTTCTTGTGTCTGGCAGTTTCTTGTAAATTTGAGAGATGCGAACAGACAGTGACATTTTATTGGTGTCAGAAGTGGGATCTCTCTTGGACACACCCTGTTGGCACGCACAAGATGCTTTGCCGTGCCTGTTGAGGCAATCCGTTTGGTGTGAGTGTAAAGATACTGTCTGTGTCTCAGTGTGTCTGTTTGCCTGTGCCATGAAAAACTAGATGCTGAGTGGCAACCCCCTGAGTCAGGGAGAAAACTTTGAGAAAGAGGGATGGCAAAATCACAAGTGGGATTTGTCCTGGGTCAGGAGCCACTGCTCAGATGCTGATCATATCTGTCAGTAGTTTGCAAGATGTGGGCTTCTTGTAAATTAAAGAAGGGAAAAGGGAAAGATGCTATGTGCTAGCTACTAGGCAGTTGTCTTAGAGCAGCAACGGATATGATTGATGAGTTGGAAGGGGGAAATGTACAGCTGAAAAAGGAAATTGAGGAAAAGGGGAAAAGGAAAATGGAAAGAATACTTGGGAAGTAAAGTGTAAGCAGTTAGAAATGCAAAATAGACTGCTTGAATCAAAACTTCAGCCCCAGATGATTGCAGAAGCTGAAAAGCGCAGGAGGAGGTTGTTGGAAGCTACTGTGGTAGACCCAGTTAAAATCTATTGTGCCAGGTATGATGACGATTGGGATGGGGATATCTGGAAACAAGTGGACCCACAAGCCCTCCCTTCAGGGCCAGGTGATAGTGAGGATGATTCCCTGCCTCCTGCTCTCTTGGCACCAGTAATCAAGACTGAACAACAGAGCACACCCACGGGGGGGGGCACAAAACACACCTCCCTCCACAACAGGGTTTACTGCCCTAGAGTTAAGTGGTCTGGAGGAGAGATATGGAGCTAACCCAGAGGAAACACCCGTGGACTGGCTAGCACAGATCTGGACAGCCGGAGCCAACTAGCTCCACCTTACCCCAGCTGAAGCTCGATTGATGGCATTAGGTCCAGGAATATTGTTAGATACCGCAGGGCCAAATTACTGTTGCCTTATGGACTTGCACTTTGCGCTCGGCACATACTATGCATCCCACTGACCATGGTGGGGAAAGAGTGTGGCACTGGGCCTCGGCAGCCAGCCTGCAAACCACCCTGCTGAAAGCTGTGATTTTAGCTGAATTAGAAGGACCAGCACGCATTACCTTGCGTGCTGGATGACCCCTCTCCTGCAGAGCCGCATCCCTGGGAGGAGATTTGGGAGCCTGTACACTTCCGATCTATAGTAAAGGGAGCTGAGGGGGTGCTGAAATCTTTAGCTTTAGCTAAGACAGGCTTAAACAGTATTATTTTCCAAGAGGTCCTTCAACGTATGCTAGCAGATTTACCACTATACGCCCCACAGGATAAAAAACGGGAGTACCTTAGCTAATGTAAATGTAGAAGAAAAGAGACAGCCTGACTCCATGCAAAAGACAAAAGCAAAAGGGGGAAATGCTCTCAGTTAGTATTGAGCATAAGAGATGACGGAAAATATGTTTAGAGAAGGGACTCTCTGCCAGTCAGTTCAATAGGCTGCCATTTCCCCTTCTGCAACAGCTGGCCTGGTTTCCCTCATTCACTACTCGTGATGGCCCTCTGGGACCTGTGTCAGGAGATGGGGGTGACACCATATGGTTTAAAAGGATAACAACTAGGGAGCCAGATGATGCAAGGGATGTGAGTTTGGGGATATACCCAAATCTATCAGCACTAACTATCAGCACTGTGAATATGCGTGAAACTAGGGTTGGGGCTTGGTTCAGTGGCAGTACTGGCTGCCGCTACTCCCACTGCTGAGGATCCCAGTCCCGAGACTATGGTTGCAGTTAATGATTGCTACCTTACAACTTTCCTCATTGACACAGGGGCCCAAATGTCTATGGTAGGTAAGGACACTTACAAAGGACAGCCTCTGCCTAGCAAGCAGTTAGTTTCTATTGTAGGCGTTAATGGGTAAATCACTAACCACCCACTGGTCAGGGCTAAACTGATTCTCTCTAATGGACAGACAATCTGCCTGACCTTACTTTTAGGTTCCCATAATGTATTGAGCATCAATGTATTGAAGGGTCAGTCATGGGTGGACTTGTGGGGAAAATGGAAAATAGGGACACCACCCTCTTTGCCCCACAGTTTACCTCCTGCAGATGCATCCCTGACTGTTAATCTGTTGCTCCTTTACTCCATAGCAAGCTACTTAATATTCCATAATAGAAATTATGTTCTGATGCTATTTGTCCTATTACTAAATTGATTAAGGAGCTAGAAGAACAGGGAATTATTGTCATGTCTCATTTTCCCTACAGTTCTCCTTTATGGCCAGTAAAGAAACCTAATGGCAAGTGGCGACTAACAGTAGATTACAGAGCCTTGAACGCTGCCACTGAAGTGTGCTGCTCACCACAGTGAGCAGCAGCTCACTGCAGCTGTTCCCAGTATAAATGATATAGTCAGTTTTCTTAATGAACAATCCCCTGTGCTGAACCAACACCAGCAGGATGCTTTGAGCACCTCAGTGTGGCACCCAGGAGATCGGGTGAGATTTCAACACCCATCCCTCAAAATGCTGGGTCACTCTGCAGCACTTCTGAGGGAAAGGAATATGGGAAACCGTGGATACTGTAGGAGTGAAATTAATCATTAGTGAGGCTTGGATATGATCCAGGACCTCAGTCTTCTATCCCTCTCCCTAGGAACTACTGAACTCCTGGAGAAATAAGTGAAAGCTGTCATTGAACCTGCATACTATGGAAAGTATCCAACGAGAAGGTACACTAAGCATTCCCTGCAACTTTGTTAATACTTTCTGTGGTAAAGTGATATCACCAGAGATAATGTTGACAACATCTAAAAAGTCAAGAGGCTTCATGTGTCAGACAATTCTAACCCTCGCATTGGGGCATCTGGCATTCTGTCACATAAATGTTGATGCACTATGCAATGATCAAACAAACCCACAGAAGCTGGTAACCTCCGTGACACTTTCAGATACGCTCTTTGCTCTACGCGGGAGTATCTTATAAACACCTCTGTTTATAAGATAAGGACAAGGACCTAGACAGGAATATCTGACTTTGGGTTCCTAAATCCTTTTCAGGCAGTAGAAAAATAGCCTAATTTTCATCAGTGTTCAATGTCTAGTAGCTCCAGATTACTCCAATACCTTTTCAGTAATGAGTAGTGAACTTCAGTGAAAGACAAAGCTCCCTAAGAATATAATAGAATAGTTTTCTCAGGACTACTTTCACAGTTCTACAGCTTTAAAAAAAAAAAATAATAATAAAAAAAAAAATATATATATAAGGGGAAGCATTGATGAACAGTAGTTTCAACCAAGAGCTGACTTTTCTAGCGTGCTCCAGGCTGAAATCTCTGAGAAGCAAAAATGCTCACTTGCAAGCTATCTCCACAGCCCAGGTCAGCAGGCAGCAATTAGTTTCTCAGCCACTCACTCTTCTTTCCATCTTCCTGATGGATATTTCATCTGAGTTTATGCCTTCCTCCCTCACCTTCTCTTCACCTCTCTGCCTCTCTTTCCAATAAGGCTATGATCTGTCACAGACTCTCAATGGACAAGACCTATACATCCCATCACAACACTGTCATAGGCAGCTACATTAGACAGGCCAGGATGAAAAGCGGTTTGGAAGGGAGAGAAGCCATCATGCTTCAGGGCATAGACTTGAACTCTAACCAAGGAAGAGAGATGAAGGAGGGCTTTGGGCCAGGTGGGGAGAAAATTTTACTTAGGGAAGGTTATTCCATAATTACCCACTTAAACTTTCTTTATACCTTCTGAGATGCATCTGGTTCTGGCCAACATCAGAGACAGAAGGGGTGGATCACTGGTCTGATCCAAGAGGGGAATGAGTTTCTTCATTCTTTTTGCCAGTGCACTGAGTTTATAACATTTTCTGAAACCACAATGAAATCCCTTTCCAAGCGTGACCCTTGCTCTGCCAGTTATAGCCAAAACTCCTTCCCCTAGCCCTGTCTTTCACACTTCCACAAGCAATACAGAGAGAAGCCAGTACAAAGCCAGGTCAAGATGATAAGAACAAAGCCTTGAAGACTGCTCTTAGATACCGGATTTACTTCAACAGAGGAGGAAATTTTCAAAGAGGTGAACTCTTTCTTTCTCTCTCTCAGGCAGGAGTCTCCTGGGAGGAGAAGAAAACAGCTCTCATTTTAGCAAGTCATGGTATTTATGGCCTTTTTATGGGTTTTGTTTGAAAATATAAAAGTAGATGGACTTAAATCTGTTTCAAAAGAGAGGAGATGGGAAGGGGAGAGACAGAGCATATGAAGGGCATGAGGGTCTGAATCATCTGCCCATGTTCAAAAGAAAATCAAACACCTTCTTTGTTTTAATATGGTCCCCATGGACCAGGCATGAGGATAATGTCTGACCTTTTCTTGCATAGACCCTTTTAACCCTAATGACTTACAAATTTTATATGTACACTACCACCAAGAACACTCACCTTGGGATGAAACATGACAACTATTAAATTATGCAACTGCAGCACCATGCAACAGTTCAGGTGTGATTGCTCCCAGGAAGCAGGCTTTCAGATCACGTCTCCTGCAGAACTGAAAGCTTTATAGTGTGTTCCTGAGGGGCAACTGTCAGCTTCTGCTTGCTCACATGCCAGAGTCTCATGTGGGCTTTTATCCATCCTATTTGTGGTGTCTGTTCAGCAACTGAGGTTGCACCCTTTTGAGGGCCTCCTGCTTTTCATATGTGGAATCTCCTCTGACCCTTTGCCTCTAGGCAATACTTTTGATCCAATTCACAGACTAAGGAGCACATACATGCCTTGCAAAATTATTGAGGGAGGGATGTTTAAGTTGAAGAACTGGGGTTTGCCTTTAGTTTTGAATGTAGTTAGGCCTGTGGTCTTTTTTTCTGCTCTGGGAATGAACCTTCATAGGTTATGACAACTACTGAGAAATTTCTATGAGCAAAATGTACAAAGCTCCCCATTAATTGGTAGTTTCATAAAGGCTATTGTGGTTTCATAAAGCTCTCCTCTCAAGCAAGGAGGGAGAGATCATCTGCGAAATTAACGGATGGCTTTTGACTGGATCTGAGTTCAGTATGGAGTCATTGCAGAGATCAAATTGCTGGGATGGTCCATGAAGACGGGCCAGTCACACAATGTTTAATACCAGCTGGTGTGTGCTGCATCTTTCTTTGATATGGTGCCCTGCAATAATCAAATGGAGGGATCACAAATAGGCAAATCTCTAAAATTAGGCATGTTCCTGGCAGGACGTGACCTGAAGTATATAGCTGTCTGGCCAGTTGTAAACAGTTCTTGCCACAATGGTTATTTTCTAATATCACTCAGAAGTCCGAAAAGACTCTTAAGACATTGAGCTCCAGGTGGATGCTGTTGGTTGTTGGGTGATGCTATAAAAATGAGCAGTTTCTTTAAATGTTTCTGTCTTCTAACTAGTGTCACCTATGCCTCAGTTCAGTTTTATGCCCGCACACATGCCCTTCTGACTGGAGTCATCCTTCCTTTCATGGTTACTTGTGCAGAGTCCTTGGTAAGTTTGAATCAGGTTTTAAGATTTATTGATCTGGCCTTGTCCATTCTGTGGTGTGTTCTTTGATTTAATTTAATGACCATAAAGCATTCAGGCATGTTGGCATGAAGGGTGCACTGGAAAAAAATAAGTGATTGATTGATTGATTGATTGATTATGCAGAGACATTGTTCTCTCCATAGTTAACAATGAAGCTAGCTTTCTGTTATACCCATTTGTGTCTTCCAGGGCACACATACCTTAACTAAAAGTAAACCAATCTGCCTGCAGGTATGAATCATATGTGGAAGCAGTTACACTCTTGTGAAAGGATTAAATTTGTCTATTTTAAAGATACATGCAAATAAAAATCTTTGGAACGCAATTTAGAGGGAAAGGTTCAAAGCGCAGACAGGATGTCCCTTCTCCTGCTCTCTAAGACAGTTTTCACATCGCCACACCTGGGTAGCTTGGCATGGACATCCCAACATTTACTTTAACCTGTTGGTCCTGGGAAGAACTGAATTAATATTGTTGCCTGCTTTTATAAGTCACAAATAACGTTTTCCCTTTATGTCTCTGTGCGTGTGTGTGTGTGCTTGTGTGTATGTGCGTGTGCACCCTGTGGCAGAGGAAGAGCAGTCACAGGAAAACACCGAGCTTAGAAGCTACTGAATGGTTGTAACAGAGGGATAGATAGAAGCAACATGAAATCAGCTCCTGAATACACTGAAATGTACCAAAGGAAAAGAGAGTGTCTAGAAAAAGAAAAAGGATAGGATTCTTCCATGTAAAAAAAAAATTCTGTTCCTAGGGTAGCCAAAATGACGGTGTTCATTTAGGTAGATTATGCTGGTATTGGCAATACACAACCTAAATACCCCTACTTTGAACCTCTCTCTGTTTTTTACATGAAGAACCATGTAACAAATCTTATTGGCATTTAAATTATTACTCCTGGGCAAATAAGTTAGCACCTTGCTGAGATGACTGGGGCAATTCACACACCATTTAGAGCTATGTTCCACCTCTCTAGAGAACTGTTTATTTGTTAACACATAGTTCCAATTTTGGAAGTTTTCTTCACAATTAGAACAGCCAGAGATTTAACCCACTTTCACTTTTCTAAATGACAAGTGAAATTCCAGAGAATACATAAGTAGTTTGCTGGAGTACACAAGCATGCAGTGCCTGTCTCCAAGCCCTCGACTATATTAATCACAAGCGTTCTGCATCTCTGTTGGGTTGTCTATAAATTTAGGAAGGTCATGGATACTGTGTTTTCATGTTATAATGTCTGTATTGAATGTATTCCAGCTAAACCCTTTAAGGAAAGGCAAGCAGTGCAACATAGCCATCCCCAAGTAAAACTTTTTGTCTCATAATTCACCCAGCTCTCCACTATAGCTAATGCGTAAGTGTTCCTCAAGGAGCTCTAAAAGAAGGGAACGGTGCTAAACTCCTTTTAAAATTATCCAGTCTAAACTAGTGCCGCATGCAATAAATCAAATTGCCCTGAAAATCCTAGATGGGGGGGAATGGGCCATGGCCCCACACCTATCACTATTACAATGCAGAATGCAGCTGTTATGCTAGGAGTAACTTATTTCTGGCACATTTCCGCTTCCTTCCAAACTTGCTCCTGCCACATTGAATTCGCAGTCTAGCACAGATGTCATTCTATCTTCTATGTCCCACTAATGTCTCTCGCCTTTTCCATTTCTCACACTCCCCTTCACCTTTCTCACAAACCTGTAATTTCTGCAAATCCCACCATCTCATTCCTTCCTGCAGAGGTTGCCCCATAACCTTTCCCCAGATTTTTATACATCTAAACAAATAAATTTTTTGCATTAGCCTCTTCGGCTTACATACATATCTTACTGTCTCCACCCAATGTAGTTCCCCTTCTTAATTGGCCTATTGTCTTCATATTTCTTTTTGAATGCTTATTTCCTAGCTCTGCAGCTTTCATCACTTTCTTACTTCTTACTTCACTCAGACCAACATCAAATGGGTTTCTCTCTCATGTATCCCTCCTTAACTTCTTTGCTTCCCACATACCCTGAGTTTCTACATTGTTCAAAGGACATTAAAGAAACAGAGTAGTAGAAATGAGAGGCCAGCTGTGAAAAAATGCAGAAGGACCTAATGAGACTGAGAGACTGAGCACTAAGATGGCAGATGACATTTAAGGCTAATAAATGTCAAGCATTACACATAAGAAAACTTAACATATAAAACGATGACCATTGCCATCCAGAAACAAGATTTTGTGGTTATGATAAATAGTTCCATGAAAATGTCACCCTGGTGCTCAGCAACAGCCAAAGAAAAGGCATGCAAACTGTTAGGAGTTAATAGGGAAGGAAGAGAGAACAGAAAGAAGAAGGTCATTATGCCACAGGATAAATCCCTGCCACACCTGCACCCTGAATACTGTATGAGGATTTGGTCCCTTGTCTCAAACGTGACAAAGCAGAACTGGGAAGGGTTTGTAGAAGAATGGGCAGGATAATCAGAGACATGGAGCAGCTCCCGTATGAGGAATGAGTAACTTGGGCTGAAAAACCGAGAGCTAAGGATGGGGTATAATGATAGAGGTGGGTAAGATCTTGTGTGGCATGCAGATACTAACTAGAGATTATTTTGGCATCAAAGGAGGCTCATGGGCAATGGATTCAGAACAGACAGAGAGGAGATGGCTTCGCATTCAGTGTAGAGTAAGTTGTGGGACTTCTTGCCACAAGAGATCACGGAGGCTAGTGGGTACAAGGCTATAATGGCTATAATTCAAAAATGACTAGGCACCTCCATAGAAAGAAAATCTATCCAGGGCTATTAAATACAAAAATATCACATCTGGCTCAGGAAGTCCTTGAGTTGCAAATGATTAGAAACTGGAAGATCATGCTGGGGAAATATCACTTATATCACTGCTCTTATATTCTTCCCTAGGTATTCACTGTTGTTCTCTGTCAGAGACAGGATATTGAGCCAGATGGACCTTTGGTCTGACCCCATATAGCCTTTCTGATGTTCCTGTGTTTATATTCTTAACTGACTGTATGGACGCTCCTTGCACTTTCACCTTCCACTATACAATGCCAAAACCCCCCTCCTGCCTACAGCAGGAAACTGAGGCTGAGCAAAAATATCAGTTCCAGCGCATCTTTGCTGAAAAATCCTTCCTAGATAAATTTGGGTACTTACCTACTCTTTTAATCTAGTGTCAGACCAGTGTCATTGCTGAAAAACCATTCACTCTGCAGCTCTGGGCACCTGAAACAATCTGTGCAGATCTCTCCCCTTTCACCGATTCCCTATCTCCTTCTAAATTCTCATCTTAAAACCTGACTTTCTAGCCTGCCTTCAACCTCTCCATTTCTGTCTCTCCTGGTTATTGGTCTTATGACTGAATGCTTTAATATTTTCACCATGCAAGGTCTTTATGTCACTGTTTCATGTAATTTATACCTGTGAGCTGGAGCCTTTCCCATCTCACTTTCCAGCACAGGCCATACACTGAATGGAGTCCAAAATGATCCCCACCCCCTTATTGCTTTGGGGGTTTGGCTTTATTAACAAGGACATAAGCAATAAGAAAATAAAGTTCAGCTGTTTCTAAGGCTTCTCCCTCATGACTGCTCAGCCAGCATCTTAGATGGCCTCTCCCCAGCAAACCATTTTTATCTCCCTTTTACACAAGTGAACTAATAAGCCACCTACCTCCGTGAGTCAGCAGAACCCACTTAACCCTTTCCCAGAAGGGTCAAAACTCGCTATCAGGATGGTTTGGCTCAGGCTTGTTATAGAACCATATTCTGCCCCTCTGTCTTGAATAATTTATTTGTGCGGCAGACCTAGATTACTGTTTAAATCAAAATGCTACCCAAACAAAGGCTGTGCTGTACGGTGCAAAATGAAACCAATTACTACATCATATAATGCTCATCTTTCACAGTGTAAGATGCCCCCTACAGTACTGCAGAGGACAGACATTTCTGTTGAGAACAGCAGCCAGCCATAGGAAGTGGGAGAGAGATTTTTCAGAAGCAACCGGCCTTTGATAAAAAAGTAAATTCAGTGCCAGAAGGTATTGCACACTTCTGCTTTGATCCACCGAAACTTAAGACCTTTTCTAGACTGAAATTAAAGCAAGTTCCAACTATGCATGCGCAGAGTTGTTTTCCACTGAGCAACTCTACCAGGGATGGAGAAAGGAGGAAAATGCCTATCCTAACACACATTGCAGAAATTCAATGTAAATTATCAGAAAGTGGATCAAAGCCTGGAATTCCACTACTTTAAAAGAATACAACTCACAGAAGTATGCAGAAATAAGGGATGCATTGTATTATATATTATATTGTAGTAGAAATGCATTATAAGCCTTATAGCATCTCTGGATGCCTGAAACATTAACAAGACCATGTTCCTTATGTACTTCAAAAATGTAATCTGAGTTTACTCAAAAAAAAAAAAAAACCCACACAAGTAAAATATGTTCTTTCTTTTATTTTTCTACCCCTGTTATTGTTCAATCACCTGATTTTGAGGCTCCATTCACCTGACAATAAGTAGCTATCATTTACCCTAGTCCTGGCTGTCAGAAAGAGTCATCTTTATCTTCAGAGAAGCAGGGATAATGTCTAATCAGTGAATTATAGTTGAGAGAAATGATTCTAAGTTTAGGAAAATTGGCAGCTGCATTTTGTTATCAGTAACCATTATTCAGGTAGTGTTGCCTGATGTGCGTGGCGTCATACAGACAAGGACAAAGACCAGGCCCTTGCCCTGTGGAACTTACTGTCTATATTACACAATTAAAATAGGGAGAAGTACTAGCATAATAGTAATAGTGAGCTCTAAGCATCGCAGTGGGAGGGAGAAGAGATGACAAGAAAAAGAAAGACAAAACTTCCTGTGAGAGAGCAATACTGCATCATCCTTCCATTGTTGTTTTATACTCAGCTCTGCCAGAGGTTTTTGTTGTTTCAAAATACAGTCTGTACAGAAGAGGGAACAGATAATTCCAGAGCAGAAATCAGGAGAAACTGGCCTAGGTGTTTATAAGGGAGAGGTGGAGGATACTGACTGGTGACAAAGAGTTGGGTGCTTTGTTGCGTCAAAGACACAGCATCACAGGAGCCACACAAGTAATGCTGTGGCAGGCCTGGCAGGTGATGTCACACCAGCTCACGAGGCTCTGCACGGCATGGAAAGACCCGAGGCTTTTAAGTTGGCGTACTCAGTTAACATGGAGACTGTGCTCCTTCCACTCACTCTGAAAAGCGGGCTCTGTAGCTCATGAAACAAACAAGATGTTAACTGTAACACGCCAACTAAACCTACCATCTCCTAAAAATGAGCTTCCCAGTACCATGTTCAGCAGACATACAATTTTTCCTTAGGTGCATGGTGCCTTATACCAATGCTTTAGTTATACACCAATTTATTATGAGGTCAGTTTGTGTATCACTCTTTTCTTTTAAGGCAATCATGTTGAAAATTAATACATGACAATCTGACTATAGACATAAAAGCACAGACTTAGATGAGCTGCATACATAACACAAACTGGAGTCAGTACTTCAGAAACCCAGCCTAACCTAACACTAATCCTAACTCTAACTCCGACTCTTTAACTACATCAGAACATAATTTTTAGACAGCTGTTAGTATTAATGCATTTTTCCTTTGTTGACCCAAAGTTATTGGCAGGAACCAACCATACTGGAGCAGAGATGACTCCATCTAATAGAAAACAACGGTACCACAGGAATACATTCATTACTCCATTGAACTTCTAAAAAGAAGGAGGCATCTTCCTCCTTCTAGTATTTCTCTTTGCTTCTGTGAAGTAAAACAGTACATGTATTCCCCTGAACTGTCTTATTTCTGTAGACATTCATAAGACCAGTGCAGAAAATGGAGCCTACCTGGCAATATCTTCTCAGTTGTATAAAGTAAAGCTGATTAAGAGAGGAACATTCTTCAAGTTCCTTGAAAAGGCTGTTGGTTTCTTCCATTTATGATCAAAAAGATCCTAGAAAAAATACGTCCAGTCTTTAACGAGACTAGGAAATTGAAATAACCAAAATGGGGTGTGATTGGTCTTTTGAATTGAGGTGCCACCATTACTTGCTTTTGCTGCTGAAACATTGTCTGGCTCCTAATGGCTTCTAACATTGTGTTCCTACCTACATTGATCATTTAATACTAGCATCTTCTTTTTGACAAACCACAAACACTTCCAAAACTTGACCTCTTCCCTTTATCGCTTTTGATTAAGAAGAGAACTATCTGCAGGAAATGCCCTACAAACCACAAAGGATTATCAGAAATATAATGATGAGTGTTTCAGGAGCTCTGTGGCTCTGCTTGTGTTCCTATAATCTGATCTTGGTCACTCTTCCCTTCGCCGCCGGAGCTTTGCCGTAGTTTCTTCTAGTCGGCTTCTCCAAGCAGCGATAATGGCATCATCATCCATCTCTTCTTCCTCTTCTTTACGCATGCTTCGCCTGTACTGAGAGAACTGTCTAGATGCAAATCTTTCTTCACTTTGTTCCACTTTTGCCTCCTTCTTTCCATCCTCTTCAGACTTTGAAAAGCTCTGGGTGAACTTTCTCTTAGCTCCAAATTCTGACATGTCTGACCTGGCCTCCTCTTCACATGCCTCCACATGATGAGATCTAACTCGACTCTGTGTAGATGGTTCAGGGGATTCAGAGTCAAAGGATGGTTCAGGTGTTTGGCTGAAAACATGCAGCTCTGGGGTCTTTTCTCTAGAACTTGTTGTCTCACTGACCCTTGACCTTGTGAACTTATACATCTTTTTGTCCTCTGTTGCAGAAGCAGAGGAAAATCTTGACATGGTTCTCAATGAATCTCCTTTTGACTCATAGGAAGAACAGCTGTCTAGCTCTTCTCTTTGGGATCTGGAGAATCTGTAACTGGATGTTTCAGAATCCATCTCTCTAACTTTGGATGATCTGCTATATTTCTCTCTAGTCTTCTCACTTTGATCATAATATGACGGTGGTTCTCTTTCTGCTTTCAGGCCACTAAGCCACTTGGTAATATCAGTCTCTATCTCTGACTTCTGTGCACCTGTGTTTGCAGGTTGACTGGACAGATCAAAGACCATATCCGTTCTGTCAAGATCTGCTTGCAAGGGGCGCCTGTGGCCATTTGTTGTACTCTGTCTGTCATCTTCTATTTCATTTTCCTCTCCTTTGGTAATCTTTTTTTTAAATAAAGTGCTGCGTTTATTGTCTCTGATCACCTTTTCAATTTGATAATCTGACATTTTCTCTCTCATTTCCATTTGCATCTCCTTCTCCTTCCTCCTGATTTTCTTTAGGTCAACATCATCAGCAAAGAGGCTGTACAGTGGTTTGCTTGTCTGTGTTGTCTTCATGTTTGAACCAGTCCCTTCTGTCCTTGCGCTCACTGAGGTATTGCAAGACAGGACAGACTGAGACTCAGCCCTGTGCGTGTCCTGCTGGCGAAGCTGTGAGGTAGCAAGAGATGAGCCGCTCTGAGCACTGAGAAGAGAAACCTTATCATCATCTACACGCCTGCCAAGGTCTCCTGACATTATGCTGGAGGCCATTGCAGATGATGGACGGGACAGCATCATAATCTCATTTTGCTTTTGAGCAATGGTTTCACTGACCACATTAGCAATCCAGTTCTGAATGCTTGCCATGGATATTGTGTCACCTGGGCCAACTGGGAGATTGGGAAGGGGTATACTTGGCATCTGAGACTGCATTGCCCCTGTGCTGCTCCTGGTCTGTGATAAAGATGAATGATTTGTCTGCATGCTCAGTGCAGAAGCTGCATCCTCAGCACCACTTGCAGAAGGCGCTGAGGGCCAGAAAGCTGACAATGGGATACTCCCACTCATCGTACTGTCTGTCTCCCAGCTGCACATGGACTGGCTTTCTTCTAAAATTTTCTTTGAACGTTCAAGGAGCTCTACTCGCCTCTGCTTCTTTTTAGTTGAAGCAGAATCCTCACTTTTAGCAAACTCCACAAATTCCTCCTTGCTTTCACTGCCCACCTTCTTCTGCCGCTTCATTTTCCAAGCCTGGTAAGCAGACAGGTTAATATCTGACAAACTCTTCCCTTCTGTCCCCTCCTCACCTGCCTGGCTGCCATCTTCTGCTGGAGATGGTGCAGAAGATGATGATGGTTCTAAGTCCTTCTTGTGAAAGCCAAACTGGATCCTCTTGACCTTCCACCTTTCTAGAGGAGTCAACTTGTCTTTGTTCTTTTGGCAGAAATTGTAAAAGGAGCTAGTGTCTGAAAACACGCTCTCCTCATCCACATCCCTCTCCTTTCTTCCTGTTTCTGGGGTTTGGCTCTCCCCACAATTTTTATTCTTGGAACGATACCTCTGAGTAGCTTCCTTCTCAATTTCCAGAAGCCTCTGGTTCCACATGTCCCAAGTGCTCTCTGAAGACATAGAGCCTGTGCGGCTCCTCCTCATCCTGCTAAAGCTACTGGCTTCCAGCTGTTGTTTTAGGGTTCGGATCTCAAAACTGCTCACACTCTCAACATCACTGAATTCACCTGATGGGAAAGGTCTTCCTCCCATGCCAGAATCTCCATCCTCCTCCCTGGTTGGACCCTCCATTTGGTATTTCTCATTTCTGCGCTGCCAGTCATGGATCCTCTGTTCCACATCCTCCTCAGATTGCTCCCCTTCCTGATCCAGAAGCTTTGGAGATGTTCTTCTTCCATGGTTAACTCCTGGTTCCTTTGCAGGCAGGCCTTGTTTCTTTCTCCATTCCTCATACAACTGTTCCTCTTCCTCCTCACTGATGAGAGTGGAGTGTTTGGAAACCCAGCTAGTTTTTCCGACTGATGAAGAGCTCATAAGACTACCGAGCAGGCTGCTGGTGTCCTCTTCTTCTACTGTGATGGAGTGGGCTTTGGCTCCCATGATGCTTTCTGAGTCCCCCATTCCAGACAGCCGGGAAGAAGTCCTTGCATGGACAACAGGACTTTGACTACGAGTGAATTCTTCATCTCCAGTATGCTCTAGCTCTCGTTCCTCCAACAATTGCTCGTTGAGCTCCCTTAGCTGTTTCAGAAAGCCATCGTTGGGGTAAATAGCACGCTTCTTTCTCAGAGTCATCAGAGCCTCCAGAATGGTCATATGGTGGTAGATCATCAGGTAAGCAGCCACCAGCACAGCTGAGCGACTGATTCCCATTTCACTGCTGACAAGGATTTTGCCTACAGATGTTGAATACAAAAGTAATTAGCTATTTCCAATAACATAGAGAGGTTGCTCTGATATGTAGCACAAAAGCATTCTCTGAATAGTGTTAAAAATTAGATTCTGTGACTGAAACCAATACTAAATATTTGTTAGCTTTATCTTAATAAAAATCTAGATACATCTGAATAAAGAGCACATTAGTTTCAAAAGCTATGGCAGGCACATTTTAAAACAATCTAAATAATATTTGTATTTTCACCTATACACTTCCCCAAATAATCAAAAAGCTTATAATAGGTATTAGAAAGACAACTGATACTGTATTCTTGACTTGCTGGCTAACTTAGGGTAAGATATTTAAGCTTTCCATGCTTCAGTTTCCCTAGATGTAAAAAGGGAGATATTAGCATTAGCCTTCAGGAAGTTATTGGGAGGATAAGCAAATAACTTGGGTTTTTTTATAAGGCACATTATAGGACTTAAATACAATTTTATATTAATTTAATTATATTTTTGCCAGAATCCAGATCTGCTGTTTTGCAAGGTTAGTTACATGTGGACTGGCTGGATGCCAGAGTCATAGTATATCTCAGAACAGGAGAACCAAGCGACTAGCAAAAGAGAGCTGATTTTGACTCTGACAAACTGATACAGCTGCTCCAAACTACTGGGACGCACTGCTCTATAAACAGTGACTGCAAGAGCTAGAATCAAAGCTGAGGATCTGCTTTATTTCATGGCATTTACACAGAAACCACTTCTTGCAGAAAACTAAGCTTTGGCACAGAAGAATTGTTTTTTAGAGTTAGTTTTGTAGCAAATTACAGTTAAAGAAAAGCTTGTAAATACGAAGAGAGCATAAATGAGGCTTTGCTAGCTTGCAAATAACTGAAATTACTGTTTCTCAATGTGTGATAAACTACAGATTAATCAAACTGTTTGCACTCAAACTTAAAGAAGCCAATTGAAACACCACCTTTCTGACTGCTGGTATGTTACCGCAAGCATTTACGTAATGTGCCTATTCCTACAATCCCAAAATGTCTTTTACACCTTTCTTAGTATCAAAAGTCTCAGTTGCCTTCCAAGTGTTTTAACAGCCAGTAAAACCTATCCAACAGCTCACCAAAAGGGGGAGATGTCATCCCTCTGCTTTCTTTCAAGGCTCCTTGGTCTCTGTGCATCCTTTCCTGCGTTGGCTCTGGTACTCACCAGGCCATTTAATGAGCCAGTTCAGCTCACTAACCCAATGGAAAACCATCTCTTCCCTGCCGGGCTGTTGTTTTTGCTGGGTTAGTGAGTTGAAGGGTTGATGAATGACAGCAGCAGTAAGCATCTGTACCATGCCAAGGGTAGCAATGGGAGTTATGAGGAAGAACATAGACAGATAGTGTCCCTTCTCATGTTGTTGCTAGTGAGCTGTTAAAATTGGCTCAACTTTTCTTGCGCACTAACAAAAACTCTCACTTTTCTTACTGTCACTTCTGCTAGGAGGTAACCTGTTGACTCTCTACAAAAATTAAATGCACTGAATACATATATGAAGAACATCAGTGATACCACTAATGGTGGTGTTCATTTCATATTGAATTCCATAAAGATATTTCTAACTGTGCACTGAAGCTGCAACAAAATGACCAGGATGCACTGGAGGTGCACAGAATAACAGTTGCCATGAATTGGAGTCCAGCAGATTAAGAGTAGCCTGGGTGTAGACATCCAGGGGTTCAACCTAGCTGTTTGGATTGCTCTAGTAAATCAGCCTGTTCTTTCGTAGTAAGCATCCTGGCAAAACTGAAACTTGCAGTGTACAGGAATATATCAATATATACATAGCATTATATCCTACCAATATAAAAAAACCCATATTTATTGGAGCAGGGCTTCACCTCTTTGCAATAGTAGGGTACTTTCAAAGCAGCTGAGGGAGGTGGCTCACAGCCAGTTTGAGTCTGAAGACATGGGGCTGCTGGGGGCTGCCTCCTCTCACTAGTTTGCCCCCTCCTGTTTTGAATGAGGCATGGCAAAAATGGGCAAAAAGTGTTCACTGTAACTGGATGCAAAGAACAAAGTATCTGCCGTCTACCCAATTACAAATGTGGCATCAGCTGTTTATCAGAGTAACGCTTCCACCCATTAATTCCCAAGCATTCTGGAAGCACTGTCATCTTCTCCTCTTACCCCTGTAAGTCAGCAGTGCTTCGTCAAGGAACTCTGCAGCTGGGCGGAAGTGTTTGGAGATATCCATATCTGGAAAATCATCCACTTCAATGCCCAGGTACTGGATATTCAGACCATTGTAGAAACCTGGTCCTGTGTATACACCTGTACCATGAGCTGCGTTCAAGACGTGCGTGATCCCCAGTCTCTTCAAACGGCTTTTGTTCACTGCAACACTTCTTCAGAAAAGAAAGAAAGATGTTAGATATCGGTGCTCCTATTTCGGGTAGGAAAGAAGCTGTGTGCTAGAAGCGCTACAGAGCTCCCAGTCTGTGTTACTCATCCAACATGTGGCTCCACTCAGACCTTAATGTCCTTTGAGAGTTCTACAGGTTTTTCTTTCCAATACTCACCAGGAAAAGAAAATGAGAAACCTGCACTCACCAGTAGAGCTGCATGCTCAATTTCCACTCCAGCTTGATTCTAAACTCATCCTGCCATCCTAGGTTCAGGCTGTTTACTTATTTCTCAATTTTTATCACTCTGTAATTGATGCTTTACACTATGTCCCCTTCTAATTCTGTTCTGGTCACTTGCACAGGTGTCTCGGACAGCTGAGCCATGCTACAGAAGACCTAACCATTTCCACTCGATATTTGCTACAGCATTTTTTTTTTAACTCTCTTTTACATAGCAAAGACTTTAGTCCCAATTTCAGGGCCAAATTCCAATCAGAACAGTGTAATTTGGGCTCATTTACCTTCTCCTAAATTGTCAAAGCATCAAAATAGCATAGGAAAGCTGCTGGTTCTATTCCAGAAATATTTACTTTTCAGTGCACAGAGATTTTGTGAGCGTATTCTGAAAAGCACTTTGGGGGTCTCTAGGGATGAAAGGTATTAGATGCATGTAGTACATGTTATGCCTTCAATGGCTCCATCTGGCCCTTCACTGGGAATCTTGTGCAACTGGATGACAACAGCTGACACTCACTTTTCTGCTATGAAGACATTAGGCCAGACTTCATCCACAGCATCCCTGGGGGTCTCCAGCCTGTCCTTCACAAGTGCCCTCTGCAAGTCCATCACACACGGTGTGTTAAACAAGCTGGTGTCATCAATCTTTTCCTTAACTCGGTTGTACAGGTCTTCCACCATCAACTGGTGCGCAGACTCTAACACGCTGGGACACACTGAATCTACCTTGGCATCCTTTGTCTTCAGTTCTGGAATAAACTGACATTGTAACTAAAAGCATGTGAAAACAAAGCAAATATATGACCTGTCATTCTTTGTTCCTGGGACAAGCTTTGTGGCTTGCTTTTTTCCCCAGTAACATCACACTGTCCTGTCTGCAATGTGTGCATGTACATGCTTATCTCACAGCCTCAAGGTAGTTAGTAAGGGGAAGAGCATATTGCACTGTCTTCTCAGTCCAGAGACCCACACTGGCCAAAGGCCTGGGAGTTAAGGGCACACTCATTCTAGCCCCAGAAGAATACAGTCGCTCTCTACAGCTTCCTGAGGAGGGGAAGTGGAGAGGGAGGTGCTGATCTCTTCTCCCTGGGATCCCTAGGATGCATGGGAATGGTTCAGAGCTGCACCCAGGGAGGTTCAGACTGGACATGAGAAAGCATTTCTTTACTGAAAGGGTGGTCAAACACTGGAACAGGCTTCCCAGAGAGGTTGTCGGTGCCCCAAGCCTGTCAGTGTTTAACAGGCATTTGGACAATGCCCTTAATAACATGCTTTCGCTTGTGGTCAGCCCTGAATTGCTCAGGCAGTTGGACTGGATGATTGTTGTAGGTCCCTTCCAACTGAAATAGTCATCTATTCTATTCTATTCTATTCTATTCTATTCTATTCTATTCTATTCTATTCTATTCAGTTCGTTGCAGTGAGCAACCAGCAATCAAACTGCATTCATCACTGTGGTACATGATTCTACCACAGATTCAGTGCACAACTGCAAAAGAAGTCACCAAACGTTTCTGTAAATTGTTATTTCTTTGTGGTCTTCACCTCTATCTCAGGTGGGGTTTTCTCATAAAGGCTTTTTTATCATTTTAGGATCTCTGAATGAGAAAGGCAAAACAAGGGCAACTCAAGTCTGTATTACTTACATAGTTTTTTACCCTTCCTCCTCTTACCTTCATTGATTATCTGTTTAGCAGCCACAGCAGATGACAGATGGATTGGCTCCATGAAGATGCTCTCTGTATTAGTGTCCGATATCACTGAATACCTGCCAACCAACCACACTGCCAATTAGGCAAATGACCTCCACTAGGATCCCATCTCCAGGACTTTAGCCCTTTTGACCCATTCCAGAAGACAGCAGCAGAGAACTGGAACGGTGAGGATCCTTTGGTGGGAGAAGGGAAGCAGCTCTCCTCCCACCCCTCACCCGCACCCTGCTCTCCAGCGTGGTGCTACAGCCTTCAAATATGTCTTGGTATCCAGTGTTTGCAGGAGGCAGACAGGTCCCATGGGGAGGAGCTGCAGTGGGCTGGGAGTGCAAGAGAATGGACTGGTGGAGGAGCTTTTGGGTAGAGAAGATCAGTGTCTGGTTTGAGACTGGGAGGGGGATGGATCACAAGGAATAGTCTCACAAGTAGATCTCACTTAGACAGACAGACATAGATAGTATCCTAACTAGAATTTATTGAACAATTCAAAACAGATCATGCTAGAAAACTGTTGGGTTTTTTTCTTCCGTTAGCTAATTGCCTACAAGCATTCTTTGAGTTATCACAAGCTGCAATGCAAGCATTAAGACTGAAGCCTGTGAATCTCTCCCTCAGTACTCAGTACATTGGTCACTTCATAGTATGAATCTGTGGTCAGTCTCTCCACTCACATAGTGCCGTCTAACTGCACATCAGAAACAACTATGAAACCCACAAACACTTTCGAAGGGAGTTCTTTGACACACAGTGTGATTTACATAAGTTAAGCAAAAAAGGGCTACAATCTTGAAAACATTTCCATCTGGGTCCACCTGTACAGTCCAAGTAAATCTTCTCTTCTTATTTAGACCATCTTAACAAAATATTTTACAGAGCTTTTTCCCTGACGCACACCCTCTACATTTCCTTCCAAATAGATGGTACAGATCATTAGGACAAGTTTGCCTCCATCACAGAAGCTATCTGGCAATGCAGGCTTGCAGTACTTGCAACACACTGTTTGATTTTGTTTAATTAAAGCAGGAGAGGGAGGGTGATTATTGTGTAATCAGGGTGCAGCAAAGTGTCTGGAGAGCTAAACTGCTTTCATTCTCCAGAATCAAAATGGAGGGCACAGCCATCGGAAACCACTTAATGGGCTCATCTAGGTCATTTAGTTGGGTTCCAGCACTTGTCAACCACAACTGAAACCAATCCTTTCCTAGCTCATCAAAGGAGTTTATGAGATGAGCAAGGGGAGTCTCATTCTCATTAACAGGAGCTGACACAAATTTGCAGCTCTGCCCTGCCTTCAATTACTTTTGCTGTAAAGGTTGCCTCCAAGCTCAATAAAAAGATAACAGTTGGTAATAATCTGCCACCACAGCCTCAACACATTTTACCTGTAGCTGCCCCAAGCATCCATGAAACACACAGGTGCAGAACACTCCAAGCCTGGATGCTTCAAGGACCTGGTTCTGGTTCTGGTTGGGAAGGACCTTGCCATTTTCATCATTGCTTTTGGCATTGACAGCAAGAAAAAAAGGAGGAGGAAAAAGGAAGGGAAGGGAAGGGAAGGGAAGGGAAGGGAAGGGAAGGGAAGGGAAGGGAAGGGAAGGGAAGGGAAGGGAAGGGAGGAAATACACTGAAGAGGTGCTTCTGTTCATTTTGAGTCACTGATGAGCAGTATGAGAGTGATTTACCACGTTCAATACATAATTTTACTTTATGTGAGCTCAGTGAACTTTCTAAACAATTTTTAAACGCATCTAGTTAAATGAAATAAGCACTCTGTCTTCCTTTTTCTGCAGTGCCCCACAGTTAATGGGAAACATTTCATAACCTCCTACTTGTTGAGGGCCACTGGGGCAGGTTCTTTTCAAATTCAATCCCTACTCCCTGCCTTCAGCTAAAGCATCTCAAAGTGTACAGAAAGCCCTGCAGAGCATTTTGCTTTAGGAAAAGAGTACAAAGGGATGTATTTTTCCTTGTATTAGGAGAAAACGCATCTAATCATGCTTGTTTTGCTTGACGTAACTCAATTTCTGCTTGTGCTGTGACAACCTCCTGTTCAGTATCCAAAGCCTGTAGCTAAAGATGGTTCTGAACCAAACCCAAATCTGAAGACCCTCAGTCTTTCTGGGGCTGGGACAGGCTAGTATCAACATAAAAAGATCCACAGGTCCTTATAACAGACAGAAAGACAGGGCTGAATGTGGGAACAGTTGAAATCCAGATCGGGAGTTTCAGTGTGGGGGTGGACATGAGAGGATGAGAGAGGGAAGAGCAACAATACCACCCCACAGTAATGCTTTCTGCAATTTATCCCCACTGTGTGCGCATACACTCCTAGCGGAATGGATTAATTAGTGCATGAGTGCTGCCTCTGCAGTTTCTCTCCCCGCCGGCACACTAACCCCCGCCTCTGGGAGGGGAGGGAAGCCCTGGGCTCCATGCTTGATCCAAGTGCCTGTGCGGAGAGGAGGCGGTGGAAGAGGAGGGAAGGCAAGCTGACCTACCACGTGCTACCAGCAGGCCATGGCGGCCCCTGCAGCAAGCATACTCACCGGCTGGGCGAGGGGCTGCGGAGATAGTGGGCCTGCACAGCCTTCACATCCGGTCCCTCGTCCTCCTCATCGGGCACCGCCTGCTCACTGTCCAAATCTCTGCCACTGGCCATGGCAGCTGTGAGAAGATCTGCTACAAGGGGAGCACAGCAGGAGGGAAGGCTGTTACAGAGGTTTGCGCGGGATGCCATTCCCTGGCTGTGGGGCAGCGGTGTCAGGGGGGGTACGGCAGAAGGGGCTCCCACAAGCCCCTGAGCAGCCCTTGCCACAAGCCAGCCGCACTGGCTCCTCTGCCAGGGTGCCTACCGTTCCCGAGGCCTTGTGCAGCTCCCTGGCTGGTGCCCAGCGAGTGCCGATGCCCTTCTTGCCTGTGAGTAAGCGTGCAGGAAGGCCAGGAAGGAAGGGGTGGTGGGACAGAAACTCTATCCACCCCCTGGCCAGCTCATCCCATGCGCGGTGGCTGGAAGGAGCTGTACACAGCCAGAGCTCGACTGGAGGGAGCGTCGGGGGCAAGAAATATGAGACCTCGCCTCCCCAAAATGAAACGCTCCTAAAGCTCAAGGCCAAAGGTACTTTGAGCCTCGGGACTTTGTCCTTGTTATCCTTTGTGGGGAGGCTGCCATGCCCGCCCTAAGCGCGGGAGAATGAGGGGGCCATAGCTCGGTTAGGAGCATGAGAACGCAGCAGCCGCCCCTTCCCGGGGTCTGGCCAGAGCAACTCCTGCCTCGCATGCCACGACAGCCAGTGGTGGCTCTGAAGGGCCCCAGCAGCCGGCCTCAGGTGGGAGGACCACAGCCGTGTGCCGCCAGCGGGGCTGAGGAGCGGCTGCCGCTCACGGGGGCAGCGAGCAGGGAGGTGGGGGAGCAAGAAAGAGGCACTTACCCACTGTGCCTGGATGACTCTGCTGGGGGTCCCTGCCAGAGGCACAGCAAAGGAGTCCAGTGAAGAGGGCAGGAACACTGGCAGGGAACGGTACTGGGGGAAGAAAAATCAGCTGCCCCCTCTCACTCTCTCTGCGGCTTCTTCATCAAGGGGCAGGACAACTGGCAGCACCAAACCTTTATCAGCTTTCTAAATATAGTGTTGTCCTGACACTGGCGGCTGGATTGCATGGGGAAGGAATTCAGTGCCTCATAGACGGCAGCTGGTCAAGCACTTAACTCCTTCCCCGCTGTGGGCTGGATCCTCCGACATTTCCCGGTTGCAGGAGGAGCCCAGAGCCAGTGCGGCTGGACGTCCACCTGCAGGGAGCCTCCAGGCAACTGGGACCCCAAAAGGCACAACTTGAAATGCTGGTATGACCTCTGGTGTCCTTGGGAAATGCAGTGTAGGATAAGCCACTCCAAGCTTACTAGAAGCAAGCTACCTGTCAACTACCTAGACTTCTGTAAGGTGTTTGATACGGCCCCCCATGATATTCTTACCTCTAAACTGCAGGGAGATGGATTTGATGGATGGACTATTTGATGGATAAGGAATTGGCTGGATGGGCTGCATCCAGTTACGGTCAATGACTCAGTGTCCAAGTGGAGATCAGTAACAAGTGGTGTCCCTCAGGGGTCCATATAGGGACCAGTACTGTTCAATATCTTCATTAATGACATAGACAGTGGGATCAAGTGCACCCTCAGCAAGTTTGCAGATGACACCAAGCTGAGTGGCGTGGTTGATTCACTAGAGGGAAGGGATGCCATGCAGAGGGACCTTGACAGGCTTGAGGAGTGGGCCCATGTGAACCTCATGAAGTTCAACAGGGCCCAGCACAAGGTCCTGCACCTGAGTTGGGGCAATCCCATATATCAGTACAGGACTGATATATGATATATATCATATATACCATATATCCAGGCTGGGGGATGCATGGATTGAGAGCAGCCCTGCAGAGATTGGACATGACCCAGCAATGTGCGCTCACAGCCCAGAAAGCCAATCGTATCCTGGGCTGCATCAAAAGCAGTGTGGGCAGCAGGTTGAGGAAGGTGATTCTGCTGCTCTTCTCTGCTCTTATGAGACCCCACCTGGAGTGCTGTGTCCTGCTCTGGAGCCCTCAGCACAAGACATGGACCTGTTGGAGCAGGTCCAGAGGAGGGCCACAAAAATGATCCAAGGGCTGGAACACCTCTCCTATGAGGACAGGCTGAGAGAGCTGGGGTTGTTCAGCCTGGAAAAGAGCAGGTTCTTTTTTTTTTGAGAGCATTGTGCTCTTTCAGTACTTAAAGAGGGCTTGTACAAAAGACAGAGAGAGACTTTTTACCAGGGCCTGTAGTACACAGGACAAGTGGCAATGATTTTAAACTAAGAGGGTAGATTTAGATTGGACATAAGGAAGAAACTCTTTACAATGAGGGTGGTGTGACACTAGAACAGGTTGCCCAGAGAAGCTGTGGATGCCCCATCCTTGGAAGTGTTCAAGGTCAGGTTGGATGGGGTTTTGAGCAACCTGGTCTAGTGGAAGGTGTCCTTGCCCATGGCAAGGAGGTTGGACTAGACGATCATTAAAGGTCCCTTCTGACCCAAACCATTCTGTGGATCTATGATTGTATGGTTAGCTGATTTTTGTCCTTGGAAGAGCTAGGATTGAGGTACACTATGTCTTCTCCAATGCCTTTTCAAGAGGAAGCCTCCAGTTCCCATCTCTTGACTCCCCAGCAAAGCTCATGGGCTAGGCTGGTCTGAGGCAGAACCAGATGAAAGCCTAAGTGCTATTTACCTGTACTGGAGCCTCCAGTTCGGAGTCATGCAATGATGTCCTGGTGTTGATTCCTTCAAACAAACAAACAATCAAACAGGAAAGGAAGTAGAAAAGAGAACTGACCTATCTCATACCATAGATACCTTTGCTCCTGCATCATGCTGGGCAGGGCCTGTGTACCCCCTTGCTTCTTACTTGAGTGCTGCATCCCCACATGAGGATAGGGCCACATCTGCAGGGATGCCATATCATGGCAGAGAAGAGCCATCAAACAGGCACTGAAGTCTTTGTGTGCTCATAGTCTAGACTTGTGTACATACAGTTACTGCGGTGAGCAAGCAGGAACAAGAGACTGTGGTATATTGAATCTTGAGTGTCATATCAAGGGGAGAAATGGATTACTTTTCACAGGTTTGAAGAGATCCTAATGGTTTAATGTACCAAAAGAGGATGAATTGTGCTGATCCTACAGCTGCTTCCTCTGGGCAATGCAATTTTTAGCCGCTTCTGCAATGCAGTGCCACATGTGCTCTCATTAATTACTGTTAATTGAGGCAGGACATGATGTAAAGACCTTTGCCTATGGACTCCCTTATTATTGGAAAACAGAGTTTTCAAAGGACCTAAGTGTTGTGGGAGCACATATACCATTGACACCCAAAAAAACTGATGCTTTTAAGTCACTGAGATGTTTCTGAAAATTCTGTTTGTGAATCTTTAGGATACAGCTGCAACAGGGGATGATGGCTAGACCTGAAAGCCCTGCCATGCCCACCGCAACCGTTCACATGCAGAGATGCAGATAGGATCACATGTGTTGCAGACTTGTGGAGAATACACAGACAGCAGGCAGCCTTGCAGCTCTTCCTCACTGCTTGTTACAAGTTTTTGCTTTATGGGATCAAGATGACCACGCAGAACAAAGGCAAGGATGCTAGAAATCTTTGCTAATGAATGTATGCACATGCAAACATAGCAAAAAGTAACAATCTGTAAGTGATTGGGCATCTGTCATTGGTGATTAATATATCTATTCATAGATGAACCTGAACTGAACATGGCCAGGTGCTGTCCTCTTAGGTGGGAAAGATGGGATCTTGATGGAAGGTTCCTCTTTCTCCATCCTAACTTAACAGGAGTTACTATCATTTATAGTGTTAACACTAAGCTACCTATGCATTAATCCTCATTGTCTTTTCTAGGCGAGCCTTATCAGAGTATGTATTTTTGGCAAGACAATGAAGCTACTCTAGTTTGGTATTAAAGCTTTACAAGTCAATGGCAGTGAAGAAGTCGATGTGTGTCAGCCTAGGCTAAGACACAGGCCTGCATTAGCCTAAGCAGGACCATGGCAAAGCTTTGGCAGTGTTGCCGGTACCTACGGCAGTTCTTTTAGCTGTGGTGCCAATGCCTGTGAGTTTTGGCAGCTCACACTAGACAGGGAAAGAAAGTCAACCCAGAAACAAAATTAAAAGCTCCTAAAATTGCCAGCTGTCCTAGTCTTTCTGTTTGGGCAGCTCTACCAACTTCTCATAGGTAAACTGTACATTTGCCTCCTGCATTTTTCAACAGCTCGTGAAGCCCCCAATGAGAAATGTCAGGGAAAAGTAACAAGATATAAGTGCCTAAATACCTCTTCCAATCCAGGCCTAAATAACTAACAAAAGCAATAAATAAATTCCATCTAAACAAGTGTCTTAATAGCAGATTTATGTAAGTATCAGGTGTTGAATCATATGCTCTCTATGATACCTAGGAAACCAGTCTTATTTAGCTAAGTCTCTAAAACAACAGAACATTATCAATCTCAGTGCCAATTTATTTACTTGTAATACAGCTGAGTGGCTGGTAGAGGCAGGGTAAAACTGTCCCTACAGTGAATCGTTTCCACACCCATATTTCTGCATGGACACCAGTAAGGCAGCCTGTCCAAGTTACGAACCGTGAGACGAGACCCAGTGCCTGTCCCTCCTCCCCAGTGCAGTGGAACAAGACACATGCCAATATGCTTGGAGAGGATGCACCTTGTTACTTTTACAGGTAAATAACAAATTTATGTGAAAACAGAGCATTTGTTTCAGGGTTAACATGCAGGGCTTAATCTACATACCATCTTTTAAGACAGTAGGATTACTAAGCTCAGACCTGCTTTAGGTATTTGAGGAACTATTGTTACAGGCACTGTTTTCAGTTTAACCCTGCAAGTTCTCTCTATTGTGGGTTTTACTAGCCCGTCACTGAAGTTAAGAAAACAGACTAAACGCCAGATATTTCCACATGCAGTGGGATTTACAAGCCTGATTTCCAATGGACTTGAGTCCTGCAGTCCAGGTGCCCCAGCAAGATAAACATCCCTCACAGAGTCATCAGGTCTTGCCCCCTGTGACTTCTCACTATACCATATTTCCCTATCTGCCTGGCTGCGCAAGAGATGAGACAGACCATGGTTAGGTGCATCAGTTGTGCAACCACAGATTCTTGGAATGGAAGATGATGATTAATGCCTAAGAGGTACCATTAATTTAAATTTCTCTCTTATCCCAACTGATTGGGATTGCAGGTTTTTATGAGACTGAAAGGAACTTCCCATCTTTAAGATTACTATTGTCATGATTTTAGCTGGGGTAGTTGATTTTCTTCACTGTAGCTAGCATAGTGCTGTGTTTTAAACTTGGTATGTAAATAATGTTGATAACACCCTGGTGTTTTAGTTGTTGCTGGGTAGTGTTTACACTAGTCAAGGACTTTTCCAGCTTCCCATGCTCTGCCAGGTGCACAAGAAGCCGGGAGGGGAGGGGATACAACCAGGAGAGCTGATTCGAATTGGCCAAAGGGATATTCCATATCATGTGACGTCATGCCCAGTATATTAACTGGGGGAAACTGGCCGGGGGAGGCAGCGATCGCGGCTCGGGGACCAGCAGCGTCGGTCGGCGGGTGGTGAGCGGTTGCGGCACTTGTTGTTTAGTTTTGGGGGTTTTTTTTTGTTTGTTTTTTTTTCCCTCTTCTTCCAGTGTTTCCTCTCTCTCTCTCTCATTATTTTCCTTTTCATTATATTAGTATTATTGCTGTTTTATTCTAATTATTAAACTGTTCTTATCTCAACCCACGAGTTTTCTTACTTTGGCCCTTCCGATTCTCTCCCCCATCCCACAAGGGTGGGGGAGTGAGCGAGCGGCTGTGTGGTGCTTAGTTGCTGACCGGGGCTAAACCACAACACTATTCATCTGCCAAATTTAGCTGAAGTCAGTCAAGTGGGTTTTGAAATTACTGGGGAGAAGAGAAGTTGTATAACCAATAGTGAAAGTCGTATTTCTGTGAAGAGGATAATGGCAAGCTTACCAAGTTGGTACAGTGTCTGTCAGGGACTGTAACCAAGTTCTTTTGGTGAATACTCAAAGCTGTTATGTACAGAACTGAGAATTAACAGAGGAAGTATGGGCATGTGGTGTACAGTGATGGTATTTCTGTCACTATCCCTGCTCATCAGATTCAGTTAAAATATTAAATGGGAGCAAAATCAAAAGTGTGGAAGCTAGAGTAACGATCCTACATGTCTCTCCCTGGAGGCTGCGATATAAAATCACAAAGATCTTAAAGTCCTTAAAGGAGGTAAAAGTTTGAGAACCTCATCCTTGTGGGGAACCTCATCCTTGTGGGCTCCAAAGAGAAGAAAGGAGACTATTGACCTTGCTCCAGTTTTGTTTACATCTTAAGTCATTTGTAGTTAGCATTTAGAAGTTAGCAAGCTGTTTTTGGAAAAAGACTCACCTCTCTTTGCAGGGTCCTTGCCATCTCCTAATGCCTGCAGCCTATCAAAGATGAGATGCATACAGCAGGATGGAATTTTCTACTGGCTGTCCTCATTTGGAACATTGCCCAAGAATGCAGTCTCCGTACTCTGATGTGCTTTAACTTGCTTTGCGCTAGTAGTTTGTTTGAAGAGAACTGAGGTTATGTATCAAGCACAGAAGTATAGATTGTCCTTTCTATCAGAGGGATTGGATTTCCAGTCACTTGTAAGTTTCATTGTCTTGGAGGTGTTTTGAACTACTGGAATATAGACAAAAAGGCATTCTTTAGTATGGCTTTTGGCAGGCTTACAATGCAAGTATGGGGTCAGCACAAGATCAAGATCCACTTTACTGGATTAAACACAGGTGTCTCTGGTGTAGACACCCACTGTTGAGGTAGCCCCCTTCAGTAATCAAAACATAGGTCATCAGCAGTATCACTGCATTGTGAGTATGATTCATGCCATCTGAAAATGATGTCTGAAGACATGAGGTCCCCATCTAGGATGCCTAAAATGACCACTCACACCCTAAAAGTGACTTTGTCTCTCAAATGGCTAGAAATAGAGCATAGATGACTATCCCAGATGCAGACATCCCTTGCTGCCTATTGGCAGTGAAGAGTTTAAAAGACATGCTAGCCAGCTGCACTCAATTAAATGTAATGTCAGATATTTGCCTGAGCTGCCATCAGTCCTCCTTTTGTTCTTCAGTCAATTACAGTAGCTGTTATTTGTGCTTTCCGAGCGCCCATCCAGAATATGTGAGCAGTGGCTAGACTTTGACTGCGCGTGCCTCAGCAGATATGTAGCTAGCATGCTACAAGCCATTGATCAGTTTATCTAACAGCCTTTTTCAGCAGAAAGGTAGAAAGTACCTTTGGTACATACAGCTGTTGTGCAAGCCACACACTGGGACAGTTGAACAGTAGCTATAGGAGCATAAGGACCTGGCTAAGATGCATCTCACTTATATTTAGATAACCCATTAGTCATCAAATTCTCATAAATTACATATTCTTACAGGTATTTAAAGGAAGTGGAGTTAAGCACCTCAGTTCCTTAAAGCCTGGACGTGGGCAGCTGCCTGCATTGTGAAACATTTCGATACCTTTTTAACTCTGGCCCTAGGCTCCCTGAATAAATATTTAAGATGAATGAGGCTTATCCTCCCCTAGTTACATGTCATCACATGCTTCTTTTGTTGTATTGTTGTATTGTACAACTTCAACTGTTGTATTGTAGGCTCCCAGTTACCGCACCCTTTGCTTTGCTTCTTCTCTTGCTTAATGTACCTGCCTGTTAGGAGAAACTGGGAAAGGCAGTTTAATTGGGGAAGAAAGTTCACAACTAGGGAAGGAGTTCACAGGCCTCCTCTCCACCCCTAGGCAGCGAGCAACAAGCCATGTCAAAGCCTACTGGTGATCTGGCTTGTCATTCGGCCTGGGAGGGGAGTGGCAGACTGGAGAAGCAGCACTTTAAAAGAGGCTGAGGAAGCAAACCTGTGATGCCACTGTGAGGGAGCCCTTCAGCTAAAGCCAATTACTTACCCTGCCACCTAGAGATTACAAGGAAAAGCATCTTGAAGTGACACAAAGGAGAGATGAGGAGGACGGCAATGACAAGGCTGTTTGCTTTCAGTGCAAGTGAGTACTAATTTGGGTGTGTCCTCAAAGGTTGGGTAGAAGAAAACAAACTCGAGTATTCTGATGGACTTTGTGTGTTTCTTTTTTGTTTAGTAAAAGTTCCTTCATGTTTATGATCAGGCAGGTGTGTTGACCATCTCTGTGCTGAATGTCCAGACTCACAGGCAACTCCTAAAGCCACAAGATTGTGTTAGGAACAGGAAAAGAATGCTATTCTCCATGAGGATGGAAATTTTTTTTAAAACAGTTTTAAAGGCTTCCATTAAATATAATGTTTATCTCTGAAGAAGGAAATTCCTGAACTGGAAGTGGAAAAGTCCTTGGGTTTCTGCATGTAGTGTACGTCTCCATAAGTTTAAATACTACTGTTTACATGTACTCCGATACAACTTGTGATCTCTATATATTATTCAGGTCAAGGGGATGCACAACAATCCCTACTAATGCATATAAATCAGCCAGCTCACCCTTGGACTTCATCACAGACTTCCCCTTTCTCGACCTGCCTTGCAGAGCCTGCAGTTTCAGTTCCACTGCTTTTTGACCTGTCTCTTCTTCTCAAACCAATGCTCCTACACCTTCTTCCAGGCTTCAGATAAAGCTATGCATGTGGATTTTTTTGGATTTTTTACCAAAAATCATGACAACCTCACTTCAACAATAAGACCCACAAGAAGGAAATTCACAAAGTTTAATATAATTAGAAAAAGTGGAAGTGCTTCATACGCAACAAAGGTGACTTGGGTCATGATTTGATGATTATGTAAATTTTGTAATGTCATTGGTATTCATTCTCCTTTTTCTTCATTCTCACCTTTCATGGTATCCAAATTATAGATGGGAGACTTTTCACAGCAGAAATATGTATGTTGGGTGAAGCTCTTGTTGCCTGTTTGGGCAGGACTCAAATGGTGATAATTCAGTGTTAAAATTCTGGCCTGTAAAAAATTTTTGGAGAGGGTATAGTACAGTCCTGCACTGCACCAGAGTGGAGAAACTGCACAGCACATGGCAGTGCAGTGCTGGGATGCCAGAGCTGCCCTGAATGAGCTGCATCAGGATCTTGGCACAGGCTGACTTCTGCTGTACGGCTTTTCACTGCAGTGATGTGAATAATTGGTACTGTGTGCTTGCTGAAGGAAAAGCTCCTAATGGTCATTCTGAATCAAACAAAATATTTGCTTCTAATGCAAATTTTCACATTTAAGAGGTTTCCCCTCTCCCACTTTGGAATTAAATTTCAGCTAAATTCTGAGGTAAAGTATTGAGGAACTAAAAGTTGGAGCATTTCCTTGTAAAAGTGAAGTGACATATTTCCGCATTTCCTACTTTTTCACTAGCCAAATCTGCCATGACAAATCAACAATAATAATTTTGCTTGATCAGAATCTCAATTTTTTTCAGCAAAACAAAATATTCCTCTAATTGTTTCCAGCTCTATTAATTGCCCTTCATTCTGTTTTGATTAACACTTACTCAGTAAGGAATGTAAAGGTAGACACGTCACTTCGATTTTCTTCTTGCTTTGTAAAAGTACAAATGTTTAAGTTGAACAGAAGGAGATAAAAGCTTTCTCAATTTCTTAAAGTGTTATAGACATACTAATTAATAACACAAAAAAGTAATTCTAAGACTGAAATCTAGGTGACACCGTCCCTTTAGTACTACATAGGCTATTTGCCCTCTCTCCTTTTCTGAAGTTCTTTCAGAATTGGCCCTCTCCTCCCTTCAGCCGTACTTTGAATAGATTCTGTTTTCTCTGAGGAAAAAACCCAACCCCTGAAGAATAAACCCCAGTTTTTAGACATGCTGACTGTGACTAGCTGGCTGTTGGTGACTTTGAAGAAGTGAAATGTGGTAAGAAGGGGGAAGGAGGAAATCGGCTTGAGTAAATGGTGTCCCAGAATGAAACTGTGCAGCTTCCCCAAGAGGCAGAAAGAGCCCTAACAAGGGAGGAGTGGGAGCCAGAAAGAGATGTCGGGGGTGAAAAACAGGAGAGCATCAGACGAAGTTGGGCATTAGGGTGACAGCAACAGATGAATAAGCAGTCTTGCCTGTTACAGGCCATGTCTCTTGTACATGGTGTTTGGTTCAGCTGTTCCCTGACTCTGCACTGAGGACATGTTTGGAAAAAAACAAAGATCTCATTTATTGTAGGATTTGAGTTGTCCAAGTGGAAGAAGGAAAAACACTTGTGAGGGGAAGCCTTAGGGCTGGGCAGTCTCTTCTCTGCCTCAGGGCTGAGTTAATGACCTGTCAGTGAACCCCAGCCTGGTGGAACCAGTTTCTAAGTGACAAAAGCATCAGGAAATGGGTTTTGCTCCATCTCCTAGTAGAGATGATGGTGTTTTTCACCTAAATGCAGGAAAGCATCTGTATCCAGTCACTATAGGCAATGTGAAGGCTTTCAGAGGTGTCTCTCATATAGAGGGCGCGATGACAAACGCAGTCAGAGAGAGCCCTGGGGCTATGCAAACATGGCCCTTGCAGTGGGCGTTCCAGAGCAGGGAAGGACCCAGGAGTGCCTGCAATAAAACCATGCTAGAAATACTTTGGCCTGCTGGTTTCCTTCTCATAGCTGTCAGTAGCTGTAAATTAATTTATCCCCGAGAGAACAGAAACAACTACCACCACATCACAAAGGAAGAGACTAAAACACACACTTAACTAATTAACTGTGCAAGACCACAGAACAACTCGGTTATGGGACTGGGAACGCAGAAAGGTGGGAACTTCAGCTAGAAGCATCCTGCTCTGGTCACTTGGACACCTCTCCTTACCAGGACGCTAACAAGCACTGAAGACAGTCTTTGTACTCCTGCTGAAAATGTCTGATGCTGCTTCTGAAGACAGGTGTGGAACCCTGTCCGGCAGCAAGGAAAGAGGGGTACATGGGAGGGAAATGTTTGGCTGCTGTGAAAATTTCCATCAAACTCCTCTCAGGCGAGGGAAGATGGAGCAGTTCTGTATGTATAGGCCGTTTCTAAGAAGAGACTTGCAGGACCATTTGCTATGGAGAATAGACTGGATCTGGGAAGCTGTTAGAGAAGTTTTTGCCTCTCCCGAGAGGGAGCAGATCCCCGTGCCAGCTGTCCCATGTTACCCTGTGCAAATACCTGAATTGCTACAGCAGGTCCCTAGCGAAATGACAACCAAACCTTTTGGGTCCCTACGCTGTTATTTTCTAAGGGACACTATCTTTCGCCGCTGTTATAGTCAAGGATCTGGTAGTGCTTAGCTTGCCAGTGGCTTACTCTTATTGACCTAATGCATGTGGCTGTGGTCTTTTCCTGATTAAAGAAGCATGTATTCACAATCCATTTGCAACTCAAGGTGGAATCTAGATGTCCTTTGTTCTCTGCCTTACACATTTCCTTATGGATCTAATCTGGACAGAGATATGGCAGGATGAGGACCCAAAGCTTGCTAGGTGGCAACTTTTCAGCCAAGTACTCTCTGGGGAACACTGACTCAGCCTGGTTCTTTCAGAAGCAAACCTTCACCACCACACCCACTCAGGGAGAGCATACACCTCTGCCCTCCTCCACTTTCCTCCTTACTGGACCATGTTCCTCTTTGCCATGGGAGTGCCTCTGAGCAGCACTCCCTTTCTTGCCTGCCTGCATTCTCTTTAACTGGTTTCAGACTTAGATTTTTTTCTTTCGAATTATTCAGTTTGGTTCCATAAAAACACCACCACCCTGCCCCAAACCCCACACAAACTGTAAGGAGAAAGCAGGTGGTTTTAAGCATAGGTTCCCAGAGGCAAGAAGGTTATTTATGGCAGGGCAGAGGTAAACCTCCAGCCCAGTTTTGAGAATGACTAAGACCTGCCACTAGCTAATGCTCAGGTATGATGAATTAAGCATCAAGTCAAATGGAATACAGCGTACAATAAACACCTAGCCTGCACACTGCATGCTTCACCATGGCACAGAGGGATTTGTGTTTTATTCAACTCTCACCTATTCCTGTGCTCCACAGGCAGGAGCTACAGTTCTTGGATGAAAGGTGACTACTACCCTACTCATTTTTATAAACTAATAGCTATTCTTCTCTTGTTTCTTTCAAGCTCTCTTTGCTTTTCTAGGTTTTTCTCTTTTCAGGGCATTACATGAACAGGTTTTGATTCCCTAGCACAAAATGTCACTTCTCGATGGACTTGGATTGAGGCAAGTTATTTGGCAGTTTCCTGATCCCTGAAATTTGACAATATCAATTTGTTAGTTTAGCCTGAATCCTTAAGACTGCTGATGTACTTGTATTATCTGTTTATCTCTCTCCCTCTGTACGTTTAGAACTGTCAAAGGATGTCAGCCACACTGAAAGAGGGCTCAGAAAAAAAAAAAAAAAATCTTTATAAACTCCATGGCAATGTATGTCCAGGTAAAGAAGAAGGAAGCAAGGAACGGAAAGCGGAGTTTATCTCTTAGCCATTCTGTGCAGCAGCTTTCTATAGTCAATCAGCCACAGCATACATCACCTCTTGCTCAGTGGGGAATGTCATGGATGACAGAGCGGATGTGGGGTTATTGTGGCATGTAAGAAAGACAAAGAGGCAAAATGTAGAATTCAGATGTTGTTGATTTTGCTGACTGCAGAATTTATTCTCTTCCGAGTTCTGGTGACTGCTCGTGCCCTCACTCTGGAAGCACCTGCCAAGGAAATACAGGTGGCATGAAGGAACAACGTTACTCTCCACTGTCATTTTCAAACTGAGGCTTTTATTGGCGCAGGAGACGTTGTCTTCTGGAGGAAAATCAATAGTGCGGTAAATCAAGTTGCATAAAGAAACATATGATAGGGCATCCAAGAGGGGGGTGGGAGAAGAGATGGAAGCAGGACTGTGGGTGGGAATGTGTGTTGGAAGAAAGAGATTCCTTCAAAAGATCTCAGAACTATGCAAACAGAAGCTCTGATTCTAGATGCAATTTATCCCAAACCTACTGCATGATACTAGGCAAGCTGCCATCCTTCTCTTTTCTCTCTCTTGGTCTTGCATCTATGTATTGAGGATATATGTATGAGTATGTACTGTGGGTTTACATCTATTAACATATGTGAAATACTCAGATACTTTATAAAAATAGATGCATATTTTAATTATATACAGTGTATGTATTATACATATATATTTTTATATATATACATATCGTTGATACTATATAAAAAGTTTTAAGTCGATGATAACAGTACATGGAGAGATTCTTGAGGTCTCCTACATTCACATGGAGTATTTGAGGGTAAAGAGACCTCGAAAGTTCTCCTTGACTTCTTGGGAATTAGTGAGAGAGGAAGCAGCCTTTGGAGATCTCCTTGCAGTAACTGCCAAGGATTTCCTCTCTGAAGATCCTTGCTGGATGAAAGCAAGGGAGTTTGTGAAATCATAGGGGAATTTGATTGACATATGGATCTCAGACAACTCTCACGGTGCCCTGTCATGGAGAGGAAAGGTGAATAAGCCCCAGCAACAGAAATTAGTTGTCTCTGACTTCAGATAAGGTGGGAGAAGGGGATTCCAGACAGAAATCCAGATCCTTTTGAATATCTGTTTTTCTTGGCTTTTTGGCAAACGGGGGCAGCTTAAGGCCCTCTTTTCCAAGCCACTCTTCTCTTAAGAGTGGGCTAATCCATTGAGTTAGGTTGTAGACTCACACAGAAGAAACTAAGATTGATCATTTCCCCTCCCTCTCTATCAATGCTGTCACTAGGTATTTTGATGTACTTGTACAGTACAGCAAGGGCTATGAAAACCGTATACAGTTTAGTGGTGATGTAAACAAAGGGGACATCAGTATCACCATCAATGCAGTGACCATGGAAGACAATGGGACATACGCATGCAACATTTGTCTGCAGAATGACTCCCCCAGACAGACTGCAACCTTGGCTCTTTTAGTCCTTGGTAAGCATGATGGAGACAACACCAGATCCGTTAGATAAAACACTGTTCTTCCTCCAATATCCACACTGGTTTATACAACAGATTTTCTAATAGAAAAAAACTTTCCAGGAAGTCATCATCCACAATTCCATCTTCGGTCTTTTCCCACTACTGTGGAAATAGGTTGGAGGGCTTAGAGCACCCAACTCCCTTAGACACCTGACTGTATAAAATAGTCTTTAGAGTTGTATAGTTCACTTTCGTAGTAACCCTTGCCTCATTACATGGCATTCCTCATTCCCCCGTGGCTTGTCATACTCCAGTTATCAAAGGAGGATTTACCCAACGCTATTAGACATATCCCAAAAAGCATCTTACAATTCCTTCTTGGCTGACCGGTGCCAAGGAGGGAGAAACAAAGTACGGACAAGTTCACTCCAGATCCTTTGAGAAGAAGGTGGTAGGTGCAAGACCAGCCTCTGTTTAGCAAGAATGAAAACCACAGGTGCAGAAGATGGGTTGAAACATACTTCTGATTAATAAATTTCCTTCCTTTTTTCTTCCTTCAGTTGCACCATCCAAGCCAGAATGCAAGATTTTGGGGGACAGCAGGATATGGACAGACAATCAATCTGACCTGCATTTCTCACAAGGGCTCCCCAAAGCTCAGATAGACCTGGCAAAGCTTCAATGTACCAAATGAGCCCCGTGTACTACAAACAACAGAAGGTATGGGAAATTCAAAGACATGAAGTCGTTGAGCTCTCTGTAGATCAGGGTTGGAAATATTTTGAAGCACAAATATAAAAAATACACTTAAGGCTTTTTCTAGCAAGTTCTCTGACCAGGATATTGAAATGTTTTCCTTTTGATACAAGACACACTCACGAGTAACTTAGCAGGGGGAAAAGGACTGTTACCTGAAGTAACAATGGTCAGTAAGATTTTCACTTCAGCTCTCACCTGGCAAGAAAGCTGGCTCATTCTGGGAGCAGCCAGAAATAATTACTCCTCAGTCGCTGGGTGTAAGGGAGGCATAACATGAGGAATAACATCAAGGTTTCTAAGTGGTGTGTCTTCATATCCCAGCTCGCTCGACAATGACCAGGTCACTTTCTGTGGTGAAGGCAAACAAAAGTTGGCTCTGGAAGCTACTTTCCTTCCAGAGGTGATTCCTCACCTAGAGGAAGGTGGTATCAGAAAGAGTTACACCATTCCTTCTTTGAGCATAAAAGATGCTTCTCGTTCTTCAGGACTGTCACACAGGCCCCAATATTTTATTTGCTTTCATTTTAATGCAAAATCTGCAAATTTTTTTTCCAGAATCTGGAAAAAAAAAAGAAGGAACTGAACTTCCATGACAAGACCTTTCATAAAACTATTCGCACAGAAATGAGAGTTTAACAGTCTTTGAAGTGTAGTAGTGACAGAGGACTCAGACTTATTCCTCTAAACAACTTTGTTTCTTCCTGGCATGTTCAGCTCCAGCAAGACTGAGTATCTGAACCGACCCTTTTGGTTTAAGTTATCGTAGCATCGCTAAGGAGGTAAACTAAACACGATCAGACGCGATAGGATATTAAACACTCACTTGCCGGTTCTTGCACAAATGATGCAAAAGACGAAACGTCACCAGGACACAAACCTCATTCATCGGAGTGGCCACTAAGCGGTGCCAACGCATCACGCACAGCCCTGAACGTACCGGCACTTGCCGGTGACGCAAGTGCTAAGCAAGCCCCAGCGGTGCGGAGTGTGCCCCGTGCCCTTAGGAGCTGCTCCAAAACTGATAGTAGCTGACCTGCGTTTTTCCCAGTTTGACTCAGCAGTCAAGTACTTTAGAATTAATACAGGAGGTTTTACAGGCCGGTAATAGACTGCAACTGTAAGAGCTATAAACATCACACTGCAAAAAAAAAAAAAAAAAAAAAAAAAAAGTGAAGTAAGCACGGATAGTATGTAGAGACCAAAAAAAAAAAAAAAAAGGCATGCTCTTTTACTATGTGACGCTAGGTGCCAGCAGAGACTAAATAGAGTCCCAGTCCCACGAGTGGGCTGGGAAGACGTGAGATCACAGGGGAAAATAAAACAGGAAAGTCACTGAAAAGTATTCAGAGCCTTTTGCTTTTAGAGCAGGAAGCTGGACCTTTATCAGTAAATCACAAGGAAAAAGCAGGGACTACACATACGAATGTCAGCTGGAGATGTAACAAACAAAAACTGCTTGAGCAGACAGAGCTACGCTTTAGCGTACGGTTCTGAGCTCTCTTGGGTAGGACAGAAAACGTCGGTGTCAGAGCAATGCCATATCACTGCATTTCTTTTCCTTCATTTATTTTCACAGCCTGCATGACCTCTCCAGAGCTAGAAAGCCATTTCCCCCGCTGCTAAACAATTCAGATCCAAAATCCTAAGAGCTGGAGGATTGAAGAGCTTTTTGTTGTTTTACAAGTTATTTCATCAGATGGCCAGTTCTCAAAGCCAGATGCTGCTTTGGGCCATCTTATATTTCTCAGCAAAATCCAATGCAAAAAAAGCTTTTGCTAGGCACGCATACTTCCTTACCCTCCACCTACAATTTTCTTTCAAAAAAGAATGTTCAAATGCCACATGTTCCCTGTAATCAAAACAGCACACTTCCGTTTGTCCTCCCACAAATCACACAAAAACCTAGGGACTAGCACGGCAGCTCCTGAGCAAGACGGAGCAATCCATCAGCTTTAATAACCTCTCATCACTCCCACCACCCTGGGCTAGAATTGAAGGGCTGCTGTCCCTGCTTCCTTCCCTGCTTTAATTATTTTCTTTTTTTGGACTGGATTTGTGTTTCACAACAGGGGAACAAATAACTCTGAAGAAATCTCAGCAGATACCACTGGCTTTTACATCTGCACTTCAACAAACATTGCGGGAAAGAAATTTTGCAACATGACAGTCAGCATTGTGCCATGTTAAGGGACAGGGTTGTTTACTAGAAGAGCAGTAGCAGAGAAAGTACCCCAGCTAAGTGGCAAAGGACTAATGGAGGCAAAGCAGACAGAAATATGAAATTCTGCTCCCTTTCAAAAAAATAGCACACTTTTTTACATTTAAGACAGATTCTCTGCATTGGTTTACATGCTCATAGAGCACTCACTAATTCATAGGGTTAGTTCACAGATGACAAAAAAGCATGCAGAGTGAGACAGGCCTGAGCCCCCAAAGTCTGAAACTGAACTGTAATGACAAAGTACAGCAGTTGTTCAGATCCAGGGGTTCCTCCCTATCACTACCTAACTAATTGCTCCTGTGGACTTATCAGCTACCCAGTACAGAATTAATTCCAGTTACTGTAGTCAAATAAATGTGGCTTCCACTCAGTCTGGATCTGGCAGTGAGATTTGACATCTGGTGGTGGGATCTGAAGTCCAGTGCTTTTGCTGATGGCATTTGGTATCATTCTCACTGCAAATGGGTAATCCTTTTCTTCCTTTACAGCATCTGTGAACATAGCTCTTTATGCTGGCGTAATGGTGGAGCTGTTGCTGCAATTATAGTTATTGCTATTTTAGCCTATTGCTGCTGCTGTTGGGCGGACAAGGACAGGGACTACGGGATGACGTTAAGTACCCTTCTCTAGAAAAGTGAATGTGAACATATGAAGGGTTCACGTTCTCCCTCTGGTATCAACATACAGAGTGGAAAGCATGGGAGAAAAGAGAAATCAAGGAAAGTGTGCACTGCTTTCTCCTTTCAGTTTCTACCCTAGCGGCTCCTATCTCTTCTCATGGAACATGCCCAGCATTGCCAGACACCTTTGCGGTCTCTGGGTTAGAACCCAAACATTCAAACCTTGGAACTGAATTAGCAAGCCCAAGTCAGTCAAGGATGCACAGCTACTCGATAAGCAAAACCCAGACTGTTTCTTATTTCTCTGGGTCCCTACAGCTGTTTCTCTCCTTGCTAGCCTAAATCACCATGAAGCTCTGTATTCAGAATTACCACTCTAAGACAGAAACCTTTTGTTTATTCTCAGGATCAAAACAGACCATTGGAAGAAAAGTGGGATGAGAAAAGATACAGTAGTCACCCTTTCTCTACACGCATGCTATGGAAAAAAAAGTAGCTCACACACCTCTTGCATCACCAGCAAGACTTAATTCATGGAGTTCAGTTCGGTACACTTCCAGGTCAGCTTAGAGCAGTCTAAAACCATTCTAACACAAAACCTCTTCAGTAAAATTTCTAGCTGGTTTTAATTAACATCTCTACTCCTGAACAGAGTTTTAGGGAGTGAGAAGATAGAAACGAACCCTCCAAGGAGATGCCTACAAGGAACTGGAGAGCAGAGGATGATGCTGAACATGAATGAAGAAAGAAGTGGGAGGCCAATGTCATCTTCAGGATTTACTGAGGCACAGACACCACTGTAGAAAAGAAATCAGTCCCTCTTTCTTACTACGAGAAGGTTTTTTGGAATAATAAAATGAAAGCTAATGGCTCTGCCTTCAAGTTCTGGGAGAGAATATCCTTGTCTCTCCGAAAAGAAGTGCTTAATGTACAATGAGTATTAACACATAACCTCACAGCAGAAAAACGCATGTGAAGGACTGTTTTACCCAGTCATGCAAAAATAACCAGTCTTCTAGAATTCCCGCTTCCTGAAAAAAAAGAAGCCAGTCAGGTCTATTTGGAGAAGAGTTGCTGCTGTACCCCCAAATCCACAGAAGGTTTCAAGGTCACCAACCTCAAGTCATCGAGGAAGGGTGGTCTTGTTCATGGTGTTATGCAAATGTCACAGCTTATAGCATTGTCCAGTATAGAAATTATTTTATGCAGACTGAAGCAAGCTGATTTTTAAGGACATTTTATTAAATGTGTCCTTTGTATATATTATACATGCACATATAAATAAAAATATGGAAAAAATTCACAGACGACCAATGAAAGTCTCCTGCTTGGAACAACAATGCACACTAATGGAATGGATAAGGTAAAAAGGTAGATGGATTTGTAATTGGCAGCTGATAAGATCTAGAAACAGCCGATATAGCCTACATACTGTCAGATTCCTGAACTTATGAGTTCCAGCTCAGAGACTTCCTAAATACTAATTTTCATTACATTATCCATTCCTCCTGACTGTTGCATGGGCAAGTCAGAAATAGTCCATTGCTCCTGCTGCTGCTTCTGAAAAAATGACAGTGTGAGAGCATGTACTTGGCAAGTACATCTTTAACAAAAAGAAGAAAAAAAAAGGGGGGGGGGGAGAAGGAAAAGTACCTTTTTATTCAAAACTGTAACAATTTAATCAGAAGTGCTGTATGTGCAAGATGTGTGCAAATGTGGAGACAACTGCCATCACTAGTATCTTATCTTTGGAAGAGAATGGACGGTCTGTCCAAAAGACTGTCAATACGGTATTACAGATAATTAAGAGCTGTTTGGGTTTTGTTTCTTTGTTTTCAAAAAGACATGTTCAATAAATGACTTGTACTACACTATTTATCCTTTCAAAGCTCTCCATTGCATCTTTGACCTCAGGAGTTTCAGAAACTCACTGCAATGCCTCCTACGTACCTTTACCCCCAAGTAGTTACTTTTAAATCTGTAACAAAAATCTAAAATGTTACTTTAAAGAAGAACCAGCAATCCTCCTACACATGGGTAGCATTTTCTAGATTTTGAACTATGCAAATCAGACTACCAGAATTGTTATTCTGGCTTGCTTTCTGGCTGCCTTTGTTTTACATGGTACTTCAAATAAAATTATTCATTTGTACTAATAACAACTGCAAAGACCAACAACCAGCGTTCTTTACCAAGTACGTACAAACCCAAATCTCTCTGGCAATGAACAACCTGAAATGCAACTCAGCAAGACATTTTGAGGACCTCTTCCCGTGCTTACTTTAGATGCATGACAAAACACTGCAAAAATGGATGACAAAAAGAATTTTGCACACAGAAGCTGAAGGCAGATAAAAACCGAGGTGCATAGCTCAGAAAGAGAGCTGATATGTATTTTATTTTCTTTTGTAACAAGCAAGTATAGTATGAATTATCTAATTAGCATTGTAACAAGTTTTTACTGTGAAACAAAAGCTATTTCTTTTATAAATGTTACAGACATTAGTCAGCACTCGGTGTTCCCTCGCAAACACCTATACCCTGGGGCTGAAAAGGGCTTCTGCTGAGGGCTAATTGAGTGGATTCTGGTCAAGGATCTTAACTGGAAAGACCAGCAAAAGGACCTGACAATTATCAGCAGTATTTATAGCTAGAAACTGGCTCTGGCCTCTAAACCATTTTAACACTGTGTTACCTATCCCATACTCTTCACTCTTAGGATATGTGAAACTTAATTGCTGCTTGTCAGCTGAAGTCTTGAAGTAACATTTGCACATTGGTCATTTTAGCTATCAAGAAAAATGCGGATTAGCAAATCTGCATTAAATTATCTGAAGAAACCAGCCACAAAATACAGAAGAGATTAAATAATGCCCTCCAAAAACATGAATTCAATTCTCTGTAAGCAGGTTCCATAAGAACTAGCAGGGAAAAAGCGAGAAAGTCAAACTTGACAACCATTAAAGCAGAACTACTTGTGTTCCGCAGTGCTAAGCTCATTTCTACACAGGGAAATAAACTAAGTGATAGCATATAGAGAGACAGCTGATTTCACTGGTGTTTATAATTTTTCTTTTTTTTTTTTTTTTTTAATAAGACTAACATTTTTGAAGTTGTATATTTACCAGAATGTTTAATGTGTTTTTCCTCAACCAATTTGTTAAACTCAGTCAGCCAGGAATATACATATTCAAACTCCTAGCTTACTCCAAGGTTCTCCTGTGACTGAATTAATTGCTTGTGTGTCTTGTTTGTCTTTTGGAGCAGGACTAACTCCAAGAGCTGGTAGTATACCCACAACTTTAAACAAAATTAAACAAGCACTAACCTATTTGGGGGGAAGATGGGGAAAGCTAGCAATACTTAATCAATTCCAAAGAATTAATATATGTATACCCAACCTCACTACTCACTTCCCTCAAAAGGCAGGAAGTAGGCAGAAAATGAATGACCAGGCAGAAAAGTAAATTCCTATTTACCCTTTACACAGCCTACAGTAAATTACTGTTTAGTTATGTTCAACTTTCACATGGAAGAATACGCACGTATAAGCTTTAGCTGTGCACAAACAGGAAGAACCAGAACACAAGGATTTAAGCCCTCACCAAACCATTTTCCCATCTGCAGGACTGCTGAGATCCGTTACCCCCAGTGGAGTAACAACCGCAGTAAGATCTTGATACGTCGTTACTTAGCAAGATCTGTTTCGGCAAGCATACCAAGAGGCTTTTTAAAAATGACCTGGTTTTCCTTCTTACCCTGCCTCACCAACCTGCAACAGGCCATTTACTCTATACTTTTTAAGCACATGAAGGAAGCAAAGAAGTCCACTTCATCCATCCAGCAACCCAACAAAAAGCAGGCAGGGCAGAAATCTTGCTTGCAATTTGAAAAACTGGCTCACCCTGCACTGCTCAAAGCAATTACATTAACCAGGACTATACCACGTTTCCCTCTTGGGTTTAAAGGGGAGGAACATCTCCCCAGTACACAGCTCCTTCACTTCCAAGCTTTGTTTCCACTCACACTAACATTTTTACTTGCTTATAACATTCTGAAGACAACGTACTATATGGCTTACTGGGGAAAAAAACGTTCGTTATTTGTTCCTAGTATCAGTCACTTAGCTTTTAAGAGTTATTCCTAGCTAGGCACTTTTCATCCAAGGAACTCAAAGGTCTACTGAATGTTGCAAGCAAATCGCTATTATTTATGAGTGACAGAGTGATAAGACAAAAGTTAAATGACTTGACTGGAGACACAGATCACCACAATGCAGGAGAAGCATGGAGATAAAGAGGAGTCGGGATTCCCTGTCCTCTGATACACCCTGCAAGGCAAGTATTCTCATCAACACCCTTGTTCCTATTTCATCTTCCAAATTCCCTTTTTTTTTTTTTTTGTTCCCTTCTTCATTTTGGGCTTTCTTCTCAGCAGAGTTGCTCTCCTGCCCTTCCTGGCTATACTGTTGCAAGGGGTTCTTCCTTCCTAGGCGCAGGACTTTGCTGCAATTCATAATGTTCCTATTAGCCCACCCCTCCAGCCTGTTTAGGTCCCTCTGTGTGGCAGTACTGCCCTTGAGCATATCAGCTGGTCTCTCCAAGTTGGTGTTTTCTGCAGGCAAGAGTGAACTCCATCACCTCCATGTCACTGCTAAAGACACTAAACAGGCCATAGTATAGATTCCTCCAGTACTCCAACTCGTTACTATCCTCCACGTAGAGTATGACCAGATTTTTACCCATCTGGTTGTCCAGCCATCTAGACTGTAACATTCCAACTTGGATACAAGCTTACTGTGAGAGACCATATTGAAAGCCTTGCTGAAGTCATGGTGAATGACCACTACTGCTCTCCCTTTATTCACAAACCTAGCATGGAAAGCATTCAGGCTGGTCAGGCATGATTTAGCCTTGGCAAATCCATGCTAATTGTTCCCAGTCCCCCTCTTCTCCTTCACGTACCCAGAAACGTGTTCCAAGAGGACTCACTCCAAGGATTTTTCCAAGGAGTCCAGTGGAGCTGAGCAGTCTATGGTTTCCTAGATCGTCCTTTTGGCAGAGAGGTGCAATATTTGCCTTCCATTGCGGTGGACTTTCCATGCCCTCTGTGACCTTTCAAAGGTAAGAGAACAGCCTTGCAAAGATACCAGGCAGCTTTCTTGGCATCCTCAGATGCAGCCCATCTGGCCCTATGGACTTGTATGGGTCAAGATCTCCCAGCTGATCCCTGACTTGATCTTCATCCACTGCTGGTGTTCTCCTCCCTGAACCCTTCCTGAGTATAGAGATCTGAGAGACCTTGTTAGTAAAGACAGAAACAAAGAAGGTACTGAGCACCTCAGCCTTATCTGTGTTACTCCAGCCATGTTACTAAATCACTGATGCCATTCAGCAACAAGACCACTTTTTCCTGTTTCAGTCTTTTACTCCTAACAAAGTCATAAAAGCTCTTCTTGCTGACCTTGATCCCTTGCAAGCATCAACTGCAGGTGAGCTTTGGCTTTCCAAAAACCATCCCTACATTCCTGGCCAGTGTTTGTGGATTTGTCCTTCGTACCCCATACCTGCTTCTACCTCCCATGTACTGCCCTAGGACTAGGGTGCAGCCATGAGTTCCCTGTAAAGCCTGACAGATCTACCAGCATTCCTGGACTGTTTTTGCATTTGGAAGATGCTATTCTTAGTGAACTGCCAACCTCAATGAATGCCTTTATTCTTCAGAGCTGCCTCCCAGGGATCCCACCCCTACCCATTTCCCACATAACCCCCAAGGTCTGCTCTCACTGCCTTCCTCACTCTTCTCAGGATTTTGAGAAGTATTTCCAGTATTACACAGACACAAAAGCCAGCACTGCCACTGCTTATTACAAGATTCGGTACAGTGCACAATTCAGAACTGATCAGACAGACAAGAGTTAATTATCTCACAATTCTTGTTGCTAGAGTAACAGCACTACTTTTCTATTTATTTGTATCATCTGTTCCAGGAAAGACACCAAGGCAGTCTTCTATCTGAAGAAGTCCACAGTACAATGAGCAAACCGTCAAGATTAATTCTGGATGTGTTGGAACTAGTACTAAATTTATTATAGCCCAACATAAGGGAATTTGGAACTTCTCTCTCCTGCCTTTCACCTGTTCACTAGGGAGTGAGGGGAATTATTTGAAAATGGTAATTAGAGAAGCTTGTGGGAGCTTCTAAGAGAACCAAGGAAAAGTGAGGGAACAGAGATAATACAGGGTTAGACCAATAAAAGTGTTTGCCTATTTCTTCATTTTACTGAATCATTGAAATAAAAATTAACTGGCAGCTCATTCTAGGGTGGAAGTGAGGGATGATAATCCTGCAGAAGACATCAAGGGGACAGAAAGTGGATAACAAACTTGTTATTCCCCTGCCCCATTACAGTACGTTTACTACGCCAAATGGAAAGATGTTAAAGCCTTTGCACTCAGCTGCATATAGCTCTAGCTATCAACCAGAAATTAAAATCTCAGTTTCACACATATACTTGGGTCACTTAACTTTTGGGGAAAGTTTGAAATTCTTGCTAGGGGAAAGGATTAGCACTTTTTAATTCAACAGGTCAAAAGGCACAGTCCCTCTGTATTAATTATGCAGGTTTTTTAAAAGATACCAGGAACAGAAAACTGCAGCTATTTTGCAAGGAAATCCTGACAGGGCTTCCTTGAATACAGGTTTTCATTCACCCAACACAAATTTTTATTCAGAAAAATCCGACCTTCAGCACAATGCCTTCTGACTGTGATGGCTCAAGACCCAGAGTCCCTGAAATGGAAGCAAGCTTTCTATTTGGGTATGACTCAGCACAGACCTCACCCTAGGGAGGTGTTGGGGGAAGAAGGAAGGGTGGGATGTTTGGAGTGATGGCGTTTGTCTTCCCAAGTAACCGTTACGCGTGATGGAGCCCTGCTTTCCTGGGGATGGCTGAACACCTGCCTGCCAGCGGGAAGTAGGGAATGAATTCCTTGTTTTGCTTTGCTTGCGCACAAGGATTTTGCTTTCCCTATTAAATTGTCTTTATCTCAACCCACGAGTTTTCTCACTTTTACTATTCCAGTTCTCTCCTCCATCCCACCAGGGGGGAGCAAGTGAGCAGCCATGTGGTGGTTAGTTGCCAGCTGGGGTTAAAACATGACAGTCCTTTTTGTCACCCAACATGGGGCTCAAAGGGTTCAAGATAATGACAGGTTGATTGGAACGTGCTAGATTGAATTTATAGCTGTTTAGCTTTTAATTGGCAGGTATCACTGTAATTAGAGTTTAGTGCTCGTTAGTGGCTGCTTTTGCTTTTGGTGCCTGCTCTACTGCTGATCACCTTACTGTGCTGTGCCTAGAACACTTTGATAACAGCAATGGCCAGGCGCCTGGGCTGGCAGATGGCCAGGGCATCACCGCTGCTTCTGTGCTCCTGTGCTGGACAGGCTGGAACTCCGGTGTGAACTCGAGTCAAAGGGAGTGTGACCTGTGGATGAGTCCACAAGGGAGCAGGACACCCTGAAGCATCTGTGACCATGGGTAAGCCCATGCCAGAGCAGGTACATCTCAAAGTGTCTGTGGCTGTGGTTATGTCTGTGCCGCAGCAGGCATATCTCTGAAGCGATTGTGGCCCAAGGAGAAGTCCATGCTACAGCAGGTGCACCCTGAAGCATCCATGGCTGTGCATGAGGTCATGCTGGAGCACCTCAAAGCGTGTGGCCAGGTATAAGCCCACAACAGAGCAGGCACAGCCCTGGAGGGACTGCAAGCCATGGGCAAGGCCATGTTGGAGCACATTTGTTCCTGAAGGGACTGCAGCTGTGGATAAGGCCATGCTGGAAAAGGTGTATCTCTGAAGACATTGTGGCCCATGGAGAAGGCACACCTCAACGCGACTGTGGCTGTGGATAAGTCCATGCCGCAGCAGGTATACTCCTGGAGGGACTGCAGTCTGTAGATAAGCCCAATGGGGAGCAGGGGCAAGGGGAGGAGTTCATTGCAATGTTAAACCTGATGGTCTGGCCCAAAGGGACCGGGGTGGAGACTGTAATGGAAATACCTTTAAATTTTTGTAACCTGGGATTTCAGTTGCATGTTATAGGAATTACTATAGCAGGAACCACCTGAACTACTAGAGGACAAGCCTTAGAAGAAGCAGTGCAAGTACCATTTCTGCTCAGATTCCTTATCTCAGTCCTGAAGATATATAATAACCTTAAGCATAGTAACAAATGCTCTTAGGTTTGTGTACTTACACTGATAATGCATAAATATTTTAATAATAATGAATTCTCTTCTTCATAAGAACTGAAACATGAAACTTTTATTGCAACACTGACCTCTGAAAATAATTCAAAGGTTACAGTTCTGTGAGTTTCAAAATGGCAATGCAGCAATGGCTGTCAGTTAAGAAACTTAAAACTTGAACAACTCTACTCCAATGCGGAGAAGCCTTTACCACTACTAAAGAGACACTCTTAACTGTTACAACATTCCCAGATATTCCATTGGTAAACTCAATCTTAGAGGTTTGTTGTCTCTTATCTGGTGTAATTTAGCAGGTAGAACAACAGCCTCAAGGGAAGGAAATACAGAATAATTCAAGAAAATTGAGTGATACAAGCAAACTGTTAGTTAAGAGGCATCAAAATGGTTCAGTGATCCTGCAGTACTAGAAGAAGGGCCTCAACTGGCCGTACAGCAACTGCAACAGGTTTCCAACTAAACCAGCACTTGGCCTTTTTTGACATACTAATAGCATGCTCGAGTTTATTCATAAATGTGCTGACCTATTAGTTTGGTTGGGTTTTGTTAGGTTTGGGTTTGGGCTTTTTTTTCCTATTATCCAGAAGAATGAACTATCTAATTTTGAGTTTCGGTTCCTACAAGGAACAAAATAAATATCTTCTCACAGTTAGTTGCTATGGAAATAGTCACAACCGGACGTCTGTTGGAAGAAAACGTAGAAACAACTCAAAAAAATAAGCTCTTATTTCTGAGAATCAGTTGCTTAAAGACACATGGACTAAGAGTAAGGCTCAGACAACAGACAACTTTTTGGGGACTAGTTCAAGACTTGTACCTCCATAAAATGGAACATCTATCTTCCTAGTGATACAGCAGACCATCTCCCAGTTTTTCTGTGCCCTCAAATAATTATGACTGGTATCTACCCAGCCTGACTAAACTTGTGAAATTATAACTGCAGATTAATGTATCAATTAGAATTTGATATTCCTTTAAAAAAAACCCACAAATAACACCTATAACTCCTCTTCAGTCTGTAAGTTTGAGGGACATGCATTTTTTAAAACAGAAAACTGATGCAAAAGAAAAAACAGTATCTATATAGTCTGTCCCTCTAAAAGAGCATTAATAGAAGGATAAATTTGCCACCACATTTCTTCCAAGACATAGAAAGTCTGCTTTTTTGCATTGAATGACCACTCAAATTCTTCATGGCTGGAGTTGACAGATTATGAGCAAACCTTCAAGACTGTTAGACCTTTAACTCCCCTAGTGCAGCCCTTCATACCTTCAATGCTCCCCCCCATGATTTTTGGGGAGAGACTGTTATGCACTGAAATTTTATCTTCCACATGCAGAAGAGGGGAAGAAGGTTATTAAAGAAGAAATAAAGCACTTGTTTAAAGTCACATTGGCCACTAAAGAATTCTTCTAATCCAATGATACTGACTAATCGATCTTTAATTTGCACTCCATCCATTAAGAAATAGAACTAGTATGGCATGTATTTTTAAAGAGAGGATGCAACTGTTAGGTTCCTTCAAAATAAGTCTTCCTGTAGATAAGATTTTCGTCATCTTTAAATCCAGTCAATAGTTTTATCATTCTAACGAGAACTTGAACTGTCAAGGGTTGCACATAAGATGAAAAACTGCAGTCTGGAGAAACTGCTGGTTATCTTAGGGAAACAAGGAAAAAAAAAAAATCAGAATTTACAGCTGTCCTGGACATAAAAGATTTTCAATTACTGAAAGACTTGGATAGGTCAGATGCACTATTCAGCAATCGAGTGATTCCTCTTCCTCGCATGGTACTTGTTCCATAAAGGGAAGTCTTCACACCACATGGAGAATCACCTATTAAATTAAATACAGTTTGCAAATCAAACCACCCTTTAAAGCTTGCATAAATTAATGGAATTGTTCTTCATATGCTGTGGAGCTGAACCCATTAAATAGCGCTAATACAAGAAGTCAGAGACAGGGGTTGAGTCCTCTATAAACAGGAAGACCATAAGATCTTGTGATGTATAATTGGAACAGTTCCCAAGTTTAATTCAGCATGTATTTTATATGCAAGAAATTAAGCTGTAAACTCAGAATTCTTATAGTTATTTGTCTTGCAAACTTGATTCTGTTCCTCTGAAGATTAGCCATGAACTGCCCAGATGAACTGAGCTCACATGCCTTCTATTAAAAAAGTTTCATCTCCAGAAAGAAGACTTTAAATGAGCAGTCTTTATAAATTGAGTTGTAACAGGATACTTTCAACAAGTACCAGCTGAGGCTGCACGTATAATGACTTAAGAGCAAGGAGAGTATTTTAAAGATGGCCCTGCCTCAAAGCACCTAAGCATATGAGAACAGACTTCATATAGCAGAAAAATAAGGGGGTATAAATCAGAGAGCAACATTTATACGAAAAACTAAATTTTGAGAGACCTTTTTGACCACAGGATTGTGTCCAGTAAGGAAAGGGCAGCTCTTTATGTTTATATCTTCAGAAATTCAGTGAAATCCATATGCAGGAATAAGCGCAGCTCATGCAGCGTTGTTTAAGCTTAAGTTGCCTCTGAAAGACAACTTCTAAGCCCAAAAATTTGAAAGAGAAGCAATTGGATTAAGCTTAAATACCTCTTTCCCCTTACAAATATGAAAGTTTCAAACTCACAATTAGAAGGGACAAACTCTTGATCCTGACTTGGAGAAGCGCAATGTCTGTCACATCCAGAACCCTCAACCTTCATTTTCTGTATAAAGAAATAAACATTCAAAATAATGTCTTCTAAAATGCAGTATATACAACTATCCACGAAACCTACAAATTACAGTCAAAAACCACAAGAAATGACCCAGCTAGTGATTATTTTTCTTTCATCAGTCTGCCCAATATGTGTCACAAAAGACAACATCCAAAGAGAAAACAGCTAACCTGAAATTGGCAAGTTTGAACACTTGAGTTCACTAGAAACTAAAACAGGATACCAGTTTAAAGAATCTGACCTGAAAACGCCCAGCATCCAGTATCACCATCTTCATATTTGTGCTTTCACCATAATCAGAGTCTTGAAGAGGAAGGTGAGCTGCTGTCAGTGAGACTCCATACACATTAGCTAAAGATTTACTGATGCAATAACTTGACCAAGAAAAAAAAGAGAACAAGAAAAGTTTGGCTAAGAGGGCTGTAATGCTTATGTACAGAAACACAGCATTTTTAGTTCTTCAACTGGCAAACAAAAGCAACCACAGACTGATATGCACAGGGCAGATGACAGAGGGCAGAAGGACATTATTGCAGCAGCTAAATAGTTACCCTGCATCATTCCAAGACCACCAGCCTATTCTACAACTGCACATGAAATTAAAACAAGTGCTTCCCCACAGTATCAAATGCAGCCACTTAGAAGTGTGAAAAGCAACATTTTTTTTTGCAAGGCACAGCAGTACATAAGAGTTTTTTAAATGAAAGACTCTTCATTATTATCTCTCTCAAAGTGCTACTACTACTGAGAGAGATCTTAAATGGCATTTCCTTGTTTCTCAAATATTTACTTTCCCTTTCCCCACACCAAAAAGATTACAGAACCTTATGTATCTACATTATGTGTAAGGCAGTATAAAAGTTTCCAAAGTAGAGATGTACTAGAATATACTGAGAATTTCTCGCCAAATACAGGTATACGAAACCTCTGAAGAAAACCAGTGCATTCTAATGTAATTAACACTTCTCTCAACTCTCCAATAGTAAGTGGAGGCAGTGAAAGGATGACTGTAGAGTGATGGACATTACTATAACAGTAATTACATTACATCCAAGTGCCAAGACTTACAGCACACTGCTAAGCCATACAAACAACAATGAAAGTTACAAATAGAACAAAATATTGGGGATGGAGGGAAATAAATAAAACTCAAAATCTAGAACTACAGTGCTCCAGCCAGAGCCAAAAATGTGCATCTATAACAAAATAAAAACTCATCACAATGGAGACAATTCTGTAGCAATACTCACGCAATTTTCTTACAGGATGCCAAAGCACAGCAGAGTACATCATTCTCTTCATGCCACTTGCACCTACATGAAATGAAGTTCAGGCTTATTTCAGAAGCATCTACATTGTTAATCAACATGAATAGTTGGTCTGGTCAGAAGGAACAGGAACAAATATTAAAGATGTTATCTTTTTGTCTCAGTGACCATATAGTACCTTTAAAATTTCACAGAGGACACAGTGTCTTAGAGCATAACTAAGCTCTAAGTGGTTTATGCAGAGTTAAAAGGCATGCTTAACAGGCAACCTGCTTCATGCTAAGGTGGGGGGAAGGGAGAAAAGAGAATCCTAAGAGAGAAATGGAATTTAAAGGTAACAATTTTAAGCTTCCCATTAAAGTGAAATAGTTCCTCTTAGTATAAGCATCCCCACTTTCCTCTCCAAATATGTGTTTTAAAGTACATTTTTCCGTTCTTGTTAAGGTCTTCCTCTAGTGTGAAGATACACATGGAAATGGAAAACTGCCTGACTATAAAAAGATAAAGTGACACTGATTATCCCAATGGATCTTAAAATCTATACCGTAAGCAGACTTTTCTTTTTTAAAAAACCTACTAAATTTTAAAGACCAAATTATTGGTTCTTACTTAAAACAGTAGCAGAAAAAAAGTTGAGGTATATTTCTAAGTTAACTGTGTCAGCACGAAATATTCCCCTGCAACACCACAAGATACATGCCACTTCGTTATACAAACACAGAAGAATCCGAAAGCAGGAAAAGGTTTACTGTTCAAGATGCACAGGGCAGGGGGGGAAAATCCTACAAAGTACACAAGATTCCAGATGTGTAATAAAGAACATTCATTCCGGAAGAAAAAAAGATAGGATCTAGCTTAATGCTTTGCTTTAGAACTTGATTTATACCACTGGCAAACATACCTGTTCCTCCTCACAGTAGCATCATGAGGCATTTGATGTATAGCAACAGCCAGGTCCCATCCAAATTACACTTCTAAGAGAGACTGAATCTTCTCACTTCTATTATTTCCAGTTAAATACCACAATATGTTTTATTCCCATTTTTTACCCCATCCTTTAAATTAGGCCTCAGACTTAGCAGTAAAAAGCCATCTATCTTCACACTTCTTTTGGGAAAGTATTTTTCATTTCCAGTTGTACTTATGATGTGACAAGAAGCACTTCTGATTAGGAGGCTTGCAGAGCATTCTAGCCTAGCAGCATACAAGCTGTATGTAGGGCACCAAGACACATCAGGCTAAGAAACGTTTCCACAAAGAAGAACCCAACATACCTGGTATTACTGGAGAAATCCCACAGGAAGACATCCAGTTCTCTACACACCCAAGTCTTGGATGGCTCCTTTTGGAATTTCTTCTGGTACATTTCTATTACCAGGTCTTCTACTGCAAGAAGCTCCAGATGGCTCTCGATACCTACAGCTCAGAGAAAATCCAGGTCAGGAGAACAAAAGAGTCGGTGAGTATTCTGCTCAGCTCACTTCTCAGTCAGTCCCTGTTCATTGCCCAGCCTCTTACCAGAGCATCAAAGCTCTTGTAAACCTTAACAAGTTATTCCACCAATGGATTTAATAAAACCTGGCTTCCTAGCAAAGTGGGTCATCCTGTATTCCCATAATTTTCTCCACCTCAGTAATTCTGTACCCTACTTGCAGGCCAACTCTCCTCAGAAGCTGTTAGTTTACCCATGTGTTACCACACGCTCACCTTCACAGTCATCTCACTGCCTCTAGTGCTCCTCTAACTGGCTGAGCAAGAAACAGTGTATGTTACTCTATGGATGTGCTCATTAGCCCGTTAGCTGATCATGCTGCTGTTTTACTGTCACTGATGGGCAGAAAAAGAAGAGGGAGAAGCATGCAAAGCAGTTCTAGCTATCAGTACCAGCTTTTATGAAAACTTTGAGACCCAAAGCTTTTCAGACAAACACAGCTGTCCATGATTACATAACCCTTCTTTTCCTGGGGGGGTGGGGGGGAGGCCAAAAAATGATCCATTTCCCACCTGTTAGGCTAGCCATTCGATTGAGACACCAGTTAATTCGGAATCTGTCATTAGACTAGAGGAAAGAAAATTTCAGTCACATTGAAGTAGTACAGTGTATAATTCTGACATCTGCAAGACTTCCAACTACATCTGAAAAAGTCACCTCCACAACAAAATTCAATGTTTGTGGGACTGAATGTACACTCTTCCTGAAAATTATCTTGAAGGGGAACCAAATGCCATGAAGGCTTTCCAACCAGATCCCAGGAGAAATTTCGGACTAATGTTTGGGGTTAAAGGTTAACCCATACTACAGGTATCTCCGTTAAGTGCTGAGATTTTTTTCATGCCTATTTCTTCAGAGCCCTACATTTATGGGTGGAGCCCAAGATCTTGACCCTCCCTGCCTTTTTAAGGATTAACAATAGGCTTGAACAGAATCAAAATGTAATACAGTTGTCATGAAGCTTCAAATCCTCTGAATCCTAATGTTTTGTTTTGCTCATGGGCAAATGAAACTTGAGCAGAAATTAATATGTACCATATTCTCATGGGGAAAGAGTCATAAAAATGCAAAAACATCCCTTAGAAAAGCATGATTGTGTAACTATTATTCAGCACAATCAATTCAAGTCAATCTTAAAAGCCCTTAACCTAAGTCAAAACAATGTCAGAGACAAAGTGAAACATTCATCAGTACACTAGAGCCAGAAGTGCAGGCTGAGAATAAGAAGGCAGAAAGTTAGGTCTCTGCTTTATAAAAAGGTTAGCTTCTAGGGGCCATTTCTTCCTGCACTGAACTGGGAAACTTTGGAAAAAGAGTGCCTTTTCCCACTCATTTACACACCGATTAAGTTTTAGAGCAAAGTATCTCCTTAGCCATCCAACAGAAGTGAAGTTAGAGGTTTTGATTTAGAGCATCTTACTTTGACCTTGACCATACCCTGCAGTAAAAGTGAGGCCGAACACCTCTGGTTGGCTGGACAAACTCAAGAAGTTCCCTTAAGACAACTGCGTAAGAAGTACGTGAAAGATGAAATCCGGTTATAGGGATCTTATGAGTGGCATCACCTAATGAAGGGGGGGCAGAAAAAAAAAAAAACAACTGAGTTACGAGAAGTCTTGCTTCCTTAAATGATACAGTTCCCCTCTCCTTTGTATCTTTTTATATACATATATGTATACCCACAAACACACACATGTCCTCTTCTCTACAGGCAGTGCCTGTGATTAAGCTACCAAAACCTTGCTCCCGTCGGCAGAAGACTGGCAGGTCTGGGCTGTAAGCAAACACGCACACACTTTCCCCTTTTAAAAGGCCCTTATCTAAGTATTTGACATAGGAAAACATGGGCCAAGTTTGTTCCCTCTGTACACAACAGGAGGAAGTGTCCCAATAGAAACAAACTGGAATCTATAAACACGTCTTAAAAGTCACAAGGGAAACAAGCAGGCCAAGCCAGACACAACAATGGTATAATACTTTAACTTTTTTGATATATGTAAAGCTGCAAAACACTTACAACTTTTAAATACAAACTAGTATGTTTGAGTTACCCTATTATGAATTAGCATTTCATGCTGAAGATAGACACAAGGACTATCAAGGGAAGGACACTCTGCTCAGATGGGCCTGAAAGCATTTAAGGCCATACAAAGTTGTCCCGTTTAAGAAGAACATACTGTAGTTATTGAATTAAAATAGGAAGACAGAATACAAATAACTCTGCCATTGACAAAACCATTTTGGGTGAAGTGCTCTGCCATTTGTGGGTACAAGAAACATATAAAAGGTGACTGCAACAAGCTGCTCTGTCATTCCCTTCTCTGCAAAACTTGACAAGTTCCCAGGAGGAAAAACTGTAGACTTACAAAACATTTGGATACAGATCAGATAAGCTGAGTCTGAACTGTACATCTCTGTATACCGTTCTTTTTCTCCATTGATACTCACTAGCAGCCTGGCAGTGGTACCGAAAACCACGTGGTGGTACTTCTGCAGAAGAGCAGGGGAGATGGGAGAAAAAGAACAATCATCATCCAACATCCACAATGACAGGTCCTTAACTCTCAACTATACACCACAGTTCATGTACAGAAAGGAACAACTTCATCTTCCCTTGTGGCCTTGTATGAGTGCCACAACTATTTTTGAAAAAGTTATTTTCAGTTATACACACTTTAAAAAACAAAGTATATTGTATAGTGTGTGTGTTTAGGTCCGATCAAGACCAACATTCGTTGGCATGAAATACAAAGCACAAACATCTGAAGGTCCTCCTGGATTATTCTACCCTCTTAGAAGCTTCATGCAGTTCTGATGCTTAAGTCCATCTCTTCAGAAACAATCAGCACTGCTCCGATATTTTAAGAAGTCCAGCCACTTACAGTCAAAGGAATAAACCTGTCTTAATACCAGAAATCTAACCTGGGCAGCAGTGACACTAAAAAGCCTCCCTCACCCCAAAGCAGGATGAACTACTACTTGTCTCCCTTCCTTGGAGCTCACCTGGATCTATGAAGTGATGGAAATCAGCCATAATGCCATCTCTTAGGGAGTACTTGACACACCCAATCTCACAAGGAAGGAAGCGCTGTTCACAGTGGGATGGCAGCCTGCCGTGGCTGTAAATGTTCAGGAAGTAGAAGATGTCTGTAACCACAGCTATAAGAAAAAAAACAAACCAAAACATTTTCAAAAGAGCCACCAGAGGTTACAGCAAGCCATCCTGGCCTCACCTCATCCAGTGAAAGCTTCACTGCACTTTATCATACGAGTGAGTAAAGTAGGGTAATGACCAAGTAAAACACACAGATCTTTCTCTGTATCTGAGATGACAAGGTAACTAATACTTACGCAGGAGTCAAGCATATTGGTAGTCCTGGTACACCTTCCATAGATGCTACTGTGTGTAGATATCAGGGGAAAAAAGCCCCAAAATAAAAGCAATTAAAAAAATCAAACCCCAAACCCACAAGAATGTTAAGAGGCCTGGAATCCAACGGGAACTACTATTATTTTTTATGAGAGGTCTCTTCACCCTTTAGGAAAGTAAGGTTAGAAGAAAAATCAGTAACTGCCAAGCAGCCTCAGAAGCTCAAATCACTAACTTAACACAAGTTAAATGAGCTGGCAATAATCTTCTGGGGTAAGAGGAGATGAGAAGTCTGTTAATTAAAAGGATTGCTTCTCCTCCGCTCAATGAGCTCCTGAAGAAGGCGGCAAGAACACCCAAGGCAAATGTTAAGAAATAAATTTATCGTTTCCTAATTTAAAAAGTATTCAACTATGAAAAATATTTCACTATACACCTTAATCCTTCTCTTCATGAATGTCACATAATGTTCTCACTGAAGTTTAAGGTAGCTATTTAATCCTTACCCTTAAGTTCTACCCCTCATCAAAAAATCCTACTTGTTCTACTAAATAATAGTGATGTATAACTGTTTTTACACAGAAATGATGCTGTATGCCAGACTTTATGGCATTTAACACCATTTGTCCTAAGCTTGAATGCTGGTGCTCTCTTACATGGGTCTTAAACTCTACAAGCTGTGGGGTCATAGGAAAGATACCTCTCCTACCCAAGTCCGAATTGTTTTCCTTCTAAAAAAATGGACATAGCTACAGAAAACCATACAGGATTCTTCCTGAGAAATACTAAGGAGCAGCATCGTAAAATGCATCTCAGTTATCCCTTACCATTATCCATCTCGTTCAGTTTAAAGATCAATTGTGTCAGCTCAAGCCACCATGATCAACCTGATCAAATTTGCATCACAATGACAGGGGAGCATGACCTCTGGCAGGGAGGATGCTAACAGGTATTATACTTTTTATGGAGCTACTCTTTCCTGCCCCTCCATAACCATGACAACGTGAAAATAGTTCAAGAGACTTGTTAGGTAAAAGGCTTAAGCTGAAACTTAACCACACAGCAGATACAGCTTATATTAACTGGCTGCTTGACTTATCTTGTAAGCACTACCATTTATATTTTTTCAGAATAAGGTAGTATTCATGGGGAAAAGATTACAGATGTGTTCATTACTCAATTTTAATCAAAACATCCATTTGAAGAGGGGTTGCAGGTTTAGTTTTCAAGAGTTCTTTCAACTTTCAAGCCAGGATGTTATAAAAGCACTGAAAAAGTACATATTCCCTCTTTTATTCTCCCAAAGAGGCCAGGTCATAGTTTTATTTAACACCTCTACCATACAAAATTTGAACTTTGATATCTAACAACTCTTCACCCTTTAAAATTGGTGCAAGTGTTCTTTTATGCTGAACTTGGATCAGACCTTGTAAGTCATAAATGTAGGAGTTGAAGAGTTAATTTTTTCTTAAAAACTTTGAAATAATTGTAAAGAAACAATTAGTAGCTATATTCCCATCAAGCTAAAAAACAGAGGATAGAATTATTTTGGGGGAGGGGGGAATGGGGGCGACACACATTTGCACTGACTTCCCTCTATGCTACAAAAGACCTTTTTACAGCAGTAGACCATTAGTTTAAAACAGAGAAACAGTTGACACAAATGGCTATCAGCAAAATGTAAACAGCCTTCGTACAGGTAACTTTGAGAATATCTATAAAGGGCAAGCTTTCCTCTACCAGGATCGACAGCTTTATGATTACTATACCCTGATCATTCTTCCAAGACATAGCAGAGGCATCTGGAAGAGAAGGAGCACTGGGCGTCTTTGTGGTCAGACAAGCAGGATCTGGATGAGCCAGATTACATGTCTGGAAAAGATGAGAAAGTTAAATCAAAAGAGTCTACTAGACCCCAATAAAGTCCTTCACCTCCTTCTATTAGAACATATGATATCCACTAACAGTTATGGTTAGGTGGAACAAGTCTGCAGTTTATATACAAGTGCCTGGGTACTTGCAGACTGGGAAGGCAAGATTTCTCTTCGAACAAAAAGAGGGATAGGTATCTTAGTACCTTAGTCCACTCACTACAACTAGAAAGAAATTCAGCTAAATTTACAAAATGTAATTTAAAAAAAAATGTATTATTTTGTTAGGTTCAACCACCTGTCACAGGCAAATAACTTTTCAAATTGGAATTTCAAAACTTTTTCCATAAAATTCATGAGTTTGGTGCACGCGTTAGTTGCCTTTGACTAGGAACAGAATTCATGAAAAGCTGATAAGCCTCACGGAAGTCATCAGACTGCTCTGGCAAAAAGCAAGTAAGAGGGCGCATATGCCCAATAAGCACTGCAAATCCATGCAGGAACAATAAGCTTTTAAGAGGACAGGAAGAGAAACCTGGCAGGCTTACAGAATTAAATCACTCAAGACCCAAATTGGGAATAACATCTGCATCCAGGTACACTAATTCCAGATGACCATCTTAGCCAAAGGTCGTTGATTATCAGTGTGAACTATTTAAAATAAAATGAAGAATTAGTCCCATCCAAGTAAGCTTAGGTCATCTCCAAAAGATGACCAAGACTTTTTACTACACAAAATAACTGTGGTGGTTGTCTGTGTACAGGCATGTGATCAATAAATTGAAATCACATATAATCTTATATGTACACACTTCCCTATTTCCACTGACAGGCAATAAGGATGATGCTTTTTATTTTGGTAAAGTAATTATTCCTTTTGCTGTTTACAGCTTTCTAAAATGCTACTACTTGTAGAAGGAAATACAGAAGCCTCCATTTAAGACTGAGTTGTCATTTCATGTAGCTCTCCATTATATATGAAAATGGGGCTTCATTAATTACATACCCCTAGGCTGCTAAGTAACATAATGATGATCACATTTTAAACAGCTCTTCCCCACACAGGCAGGCCCCAAAATCAGAAAACATTGCCTAACATCTCCCTATCAGTCTAGATTGATTAAATTAACTAATTCAGATTTACTAGCTACTCCAAACTATGATTATCCTGTCATTCTCTCTAGCATCATGTAAGCGTTTTAAAGTCCTAAAATTTACCCTCACCAGTAATTTGTAGTTCATAGTCAGTATCTACTAATATGGGATGAAGAAGTAAATGAAGTATTATCCATTTACCCAATCAGGCTCTTTGCTTTGACACACAAGTTTTTACACTGCCAGCCAAGACTGGAATATAATATGCTTTCTGACACCTCACATAATTCAAAGCAAACTATGCTTCAGGGAACTGCTGGGAGAGGGAGAGAGACAGACAGAACGGGAAAAAAAAAAAGGGGGGGACACACACACCTTTTTAAGACAGTAAATAGCAGAAGGAATCTCTTTAGCACTATTTCTGACCACAACCACTTTCAGCTTAACATAACTGCTTACTTCTACATTGAGGGATTCTGTCCTCCACCATAGCATTACTACTCTCTCCATAATCAAACCAATCTAAAAATAATGGCAAGGTGTAATAATTCTTTTTGTGAGTAAGCTGCAATACTTCATTGGCCTGGTCCACCACACAGCCACTCGAGAATGCCAAATCAGCTGCATATAAGATGTGGTTTCAGGATGTCGGACAACCACCTAATTAAGGACATCCAGGAACCAAAAGCAACTTGAACCTAGGACCAGAAGTCATACCAATTTATAGTATTATAAAGAATAAAAAAAAAAAATGTTTTAAGTCAGTCACTGCAAAATACTGTTAAACATAAAACTAAGTTGTTAAAGAACAACATTTTACTCAGTAAAAGACCCCAAAGGAACAAGCTGTGCTGGTTTAAAATGGTATAAGAGTATTCTCACCTTCAACTGAAACTCGAACAATTTTCTGCATAACCTTCAAGACGATATGGACTACTACAGCAGCCATCACCTCCAGAGGCTGGAGGCTACAGAGAGCAGGTGATCTTTCACAGCGTCATAGCTGACCAAACCCCAACACCCCTTACTCCCCCTCTTATTTAGCTACATTGAAGGGTGTTCCTTTCTCAGCATTTACCTCTTTCACTGTCTTTTGAGAGCGCTTCTTTTCATTCCACTTACGAGCCTTCTCTGTATATGCCATCTTTTCTTCCTTAGTCAGCAACTTGAAGGAAAGCGAATTGTTAAAAAAAGGTTTTTACTGCTTCCTCCTAGTAGTCCCACAAACCAACAAACTCCGTGCAAGAAATTAATTGTGCATTTCCAAAGGACATTATCAATGCTTGGCGAGAACTGCCAACTGCTAACATTGACTCAAACACTTCCAGCAGCCTTCTCCCTAACGAAGCCATAAGCTTTGATTTGAAACCCATAGTGAGCACCTGCTTTTGAAGTGCCTTCAGACAAGGGCAAACTAGCGCTGCCCCACCACAAACACAAGGTTTTCTGAAACTACTCTTGCCAGCCAAGCATACCGCTACCCGCCGCACACAAGCCAGAGCTGCCCTGCCGCCGCCGAGGGGAGGACGGCGTGGCTCTGGCTGTTCTGCTGGAGCCATCTGCGGTGGCTCAACACGCCCATTTGAAGCGCTAAACACGGGGCAGTGGAGCCACCAGCTCGTTTACCCTCCGCGGAGGCCCACTCTGACATTTTGTCCCCCACGTAACCGGCATCGGGGCACCGGACAGATCCACCTGACGGGTGCCGGCTCCCCACCAGCAAGAGGCAGGTGAGCTGTTGGAAACCCATGGCCCCGGCACACTCGCGGCTGGAGCAGGACCGCGCCGCGGGCCTCCCCCCTTACCCTCCCCACCACTGAGCTGCCTTAACCCGAAGCCGTTCCCCCCCGCGGGAGGCCGGAGAGGCGAGGGGCGGCGGGGGGGAGAGGGCCCTTCCCCTCACCGCCCACGCCTGGGAGCAGTAGGGGACGGCGTCGACCACGCGGGTGACGGGCAGCCCGCGCCGCTGCAGCTCGGGCAGCTGGTCGCGCACGAAGAAGCAGTACGGGCTGAGGGAGCCCTTGCGGTGCGACATGGCGGCCGCTCGGGCTGGGCTGGGCTGGGCTGGGCCGGGCTCGGTTGGGCTGGGCTCAGGTAAGCTCAGCTCCCCTCGCCACGCCGCGCCGCGGCGACCCTGCGCACGGCCCGCTGGCGAGGCAGGCCGTGGGCTGGCCGGCAGGCAGACAGCCCGCCTCTGCGGGGCGGGGCTCGGCGCGGCCCCCTCCCCCCCTTTTGGCGGGAATGGGGGATGACCGTTAGGCGTAACGGTCGCCTGTCCCTCCTTCCCTCCCTCCATTTTCTTGGATGCCGGTGTCAGCCGCCGGCTGGGCGCTCCTCGCCCCGCCCGCACCTCGGGTTTTAACCGTCACCTCAAGGTGGGCCTTGAGGAGGGCGTGGCAGGGGTGTTTGTTGTTTGGGGGTTTTTTGGTTTTGTTTGTTTTTTTTTTTTTTTAAATGTTCCTTGGGTGCTGAAGGATAAGAAATACTCAATGGGAGCATTAGCTTGCACCAAGTTCTTGTAGACGTTTAAAACACCAGCTCCCCACCCTCACAAAATGGCAATATACTGATTTTTCAAAATGAAAGGGTCATACTCCTCTATATCCTCTCACTCCAAACAATGTTTTATACTAAAATCCTGACAAAGAGTCACTACATTCATTTATGCAAATAGATATGTTCACACGTATAAACAAAAAAAGGGAACAGAAGAAGAAGAGACCAACTGGAATTCCATATCCAAAATACATCTGCTGCTGGGTGGGACTTCCGAAAATATTCGGAGATCATTATTACTGGTTGCAGCTACTTCACCTAGGCCAAAACAGGCACCCTAGTGCATCTCGCCGCAGGGCTGGGCACTGGCAGGCAAGGCGCCGGCCCCGCAGCCTGCGTGCCCGCTCTTGGCTTCCAGCTTTCCTCTCCTGCAGCAGCCTGGCTCCTCCTGCTCCCCGACAGCGAGCTCACGAGGAGCTGGTACTTTGTGAGACAGGATGATCATGATGATGTGCCTGCTCTGATGCTTCCAGTAGTGCTGGAAGGCGGGTCCTAGGTGAGAACAGGGGTGACAGATAACAAGCGTAGGGGACCAGGAGATGCAGGAAGGAGCGGGGGAAGAGGTGAAGACCAACTTCAGTTAAAAGGCCTGGGTTTGGTTTTGAGGTATGTGGTAGAAAACTGGAGGAAGTGAGAGAGCATGCATGTGTTTGGAAAGGCAAACTCGCTTATGAAAAATAATTTGGGAGCTCATGTTATACAAAACTGAGGCTGCTGTCCAGACTCTTTTTGTGGTTTCGGGTTATTTTTTTTTCCTTTCATCTATCCTATTGACATAATTGACACTTCCTTCACTGAAAGTTTGCATAGTGAGTCACAGTTCAGATAAGATAAAGGCTGGAAATAATCTGATCTGCATCGTCTTGATGGGTGGCACAAGTTGAGTTGCTTCCCCCCTTAAGCTTTCTATTGATCTCTCTCAAAAACCAAATAATCTTCGCTGGCCATAGTAAAAAAAGGAAATTAGCAGGACAATAACCCCAACTGGCTTTTAAACAAAGTTTAATCAGTTTACAGAAGGAATTGTGAAATCTGGTTGCCTGCAACAGAAGACCCTATGTTTGACCTGAGACAGGGTTACTGAAGTGGCAGTGTTGGCATAGGTCCTGATTAAATTCTGGCCAGGTTTTACTTGTCCCAGACCTGTGATGTCTCCCACATTCCTCACTGTTCTCCTTGTCTTTTGGGGGATCTCCTTCTGCATGCAGTTGCAGTTTCTGCAGAGCCTGCATAGTGCAGCAGAACAAGAGCTAGCACACTGCTTGTCACACAGCCATCTTCAGTGGAGTTACCCAGACAATCTCGATAAAAATGAATGGTGTAGCCCTGACTTGGAAGATTCTTTCCAATCCTCTATCCCAGAGTCCTCTTGATTTTACTGTAAACCTAGACATGAGGATAAAGACGGTGATAAAACACCTCCATGCATTTCCAAATCACTGGAAAACTCTGCCTCTTCCCCTCAGCCTAGCTGCTTTTTTCATCTTCTCTTTGGGTAATGTAAGTCTGTTTAGCTCCAAAGGAGGTAGCTGATGTTTAGGCTTAAATCTTTGGCTTAGCTGAGTATGTTTGTCACTGCTGGAACTGCTAGAACTGCTGGCCGGTGAGGTCAGATCAGATTGCTCTTGCGTCTCACTGCTGTTTCTCTAAGGGTTAAAAAATGCTGGCGCAGCTTAGTCTTCTGGAGGCTATTCTGTCATGCTCAAATCCTGTGAAACAGTTTGTTTTGTGTTTGTGAACCACTTACTGAATTTGCTGTTAAACATACAGGAGTACTCAGTCACATTGTTAAAAGCGTACAAAATTGTGATGTAAACTCAATGAGAGCAGGTAAGCTTTTTTCAAGTCACTTTCACTGTTGTGGAAAATCATTTCTATTCTGGTCTAGTTCCTGATACATTAATGTTAAATTCCTGAGGAGAGACTGAAAGAAATAACTTGTATCTTGTAAATACAAACTTCTGCACGGTGTCTAATTTTTTCAGGCAGAAAGGCGGGTATTTACTGTTCTATTACTGTAAGAGTTGTTGCTAGGAGTGCATCTGTGCACATTTGTTTTACTTTCCTTCACACCATGTTCTTTTCTCTCGTGGGCAGCTTTGGGACCCACCCGTTAGCAGCCCCTCCTTTTAAAGAAATTCAGATAATATGTGCATCAACTGTTTGAAAAACACAGGGCTCCAGTAATAGCTCTCTTAGGGCTAGAGGTGCGGTTGGAAAATAACATTCATAAGCAGCGGAGAGAGAAAGGATTTTCCTACGTGGGGTGGGGGGGCAGAGAAAAAACAGGGAACAGATCATCCTCAGACCACCATGTCATCAGTATTCTTCCCCAGGGCACTGGGGTCTCCCCAGTGCCTGTGAAGGAACTCGTGCTTTAACTCTTTGATTGTCTGCTGTTTAACTCAGCTGGCAAACGAGATCTCTGGACCATTTATACTGATTTGTAAATAATTTTTCTGGCACTGGGGCCATTCCAGCAGATAAAAGCAAATGTTGTGCCAGTATTTATGTACTACTTTTTTCTTTAAAGCACTTAATTCAATTAAATGACTTGATATGTCAACACTTGACTCCAAGGTACCTGGGTACCTTTGATGGGCTGATGGCTTTTGTGATGGGTGTGGGTGAAGCCAGGGCAGCATATTATTTGGGCTATCCCATGCCATTGTCTCTCTGCACTCCTTTGTGGGTGTGTAGACAAGCTTTTATCTCATAATCTCATAGCTGATGTCTTTCTCAGCCTGGTTATGGAAGCTTTAAACCTACAATTTCCCTGGAGAGTGATTCAAAGTGGGAACTTTGCCTTTCCGGTCCAGTAATTATTGTTGTTTCATATGTAATGTGTAAACATTTCAGGGATTAGAACCTGCAGGCTTCCCCTTCCCTAGCTGAATGATTTAATCAGTAAGCTATAGCCACCAGCTTTCTCTTGGTCTCATGCCTTTTGACCTAATGAATCTTGGGTTTCTTTCTGAACAGTGCCACAACTGCAACAGGAGTGGAGGGTGCCTTTCATCTCAGCTGTATGACTAAGGCTGTAACTTTGAACACCTAGGAGTCAGGAGGCCTTTTACAAAAGGTAAGCCATATCTCCACACCTTGTTCCCTTGTCTGCCTTTGCAGTGCTTTGCTGAGTGTTAGACCTGCTGTGAATGTCCTGGATCAGGCCTCACAGGTGATATCAGCATCTTTCTTCCAGGTTTCTGGGGGAACTCAAGTGAGAGCTGCAATGCTTCTGTCTGCTCTTCAGAAATATCAGCGTTTGTGCTGGGAGTTGCAGTGCAGCAGGGCATGAGGTTGTGGGATGCATGGCACTTGCTGTAACCCTGCTGACCAGCACATCCCAGAACCACTAAACCTGTTACAAGGTATGTGGCAACCAGCTGCCCATGTGTGGTACAGCTGCATCCCCTCTATACCATAAATTTCAAAATCTTTAACGCCTTGGCTCCAGTGAAACCACCACATTGTTCCAGCATCCTGGGCAAATACTGGAAATCCTTAATATCTGGTAAGACTAGGCTTTCAGGTGGAAAACAGGGACCTGGCTGCGACAACCCAGACATATGTAAGCCTTAGCTTGGGTGCTTGTTAGACATCTTTGTGCTCAGGACTATCTGGGCACGCAGAGAAGGAAAATTGTAAGCATGTAGTTAACTTTGACAATACATGTGTGCTTTCAGTCTCAAGCTGCTGCCGAATGAGGGATTTTGAGATTGCAGTTCTAAATGTTAGGTACCAAAACTTTTCCAAAGTCTTGTTTTGGATCCGGCCCTGAGTAGGATGACCTGGGTAATTATAGACCTCTCAGACTGACAGGGATCCCAGGCAGAAGAATAGAATCACTGATACAGGAGTTGCTTCAATAATGAATTAAAGAAAGGTAGTGTAATTAATGCCAATTAACATGGGTTTGCAGAAAATAGATTCTCTCACCTTGGTTTGTAATTGCACCAAAAATATATTAAGTGTGGTTACTAAAGGCGATGCATTCAGACATGTGAGGCATGTGACTTGACCACATAACACTAAATCAGAGAAGTGCAATGATACAGAGACCATCCAGTCCCCAGTTAAAACATTAGCTTAGGATGTCTCAAAATGTAATTTTAAATGAGGAACTGTAATTGCACATTTTCAGAAAGGTAGGTAATTTCTTGGCTGCATACTACTAAATATGTGTTGGTGCTTTTGGATGAAGCATACAGTCATCACAGACACTTGCAAATGTTAGAAAGATTGAGGGAGTAGTTAATAACTTAGGTGATGGCATATCCATGAAAGAGGAGCTCCCCATGTGATGCCATGTCCAAAGGACTAACAGCGTGACCCCTGGAAGGATAAACAAGGAAATATTAAGCAGGAGTGATGATGCTGTAGTACTTCTGCTTTCATGCTTTTAGCAACTGGGCCTAGGATGCTCTCTGCAGATCTGGTGTTAGCTCAAGAACATAGCAAGATAACAGTCTGTTGAACTTCCAAAAAGAATGTTAAAGGGTGCTTTGATCAGAGTCTGTCGTCGTTACCTCTCTTCAGAAATGCCTTAAGAAGGCCTTTCCATCTAGCTTGGCAGTGCTAGAAGGTGATGTTGGATGAAATTAGGGGCAGGGTGAGGTCCCTTCCAACCCAAAGTATTCTGTGATTCTTTTTCTAACAGATATGCCGTAGTTCAAACAGGATGTAGCGTGACAAAGTGATGTGGCCTATTTTATTAAGAAAGCTGGAGTAGACAGTCACAGAAGTCCAGTTTGTGAACTCCAGTTCCCTGAAGGGATTGGTGCTGCCCACAGTTTCTCTACAGCCAAGACTGTAGAGGGTTTAACAACTGTTATCTCCTTGGTTATCTGTAGATATGCAAGCAGAGTTTGTCTCATTCCTATTCTATGTATTTTTGCATATAGAGACACACAAAAGATTGTGAGCTGGGATGATTCACTTATGATCGTGTTGTACCTATATAATAACTTCACAAAACGTTATTGCAGGTATGCACTTAGTGTTTTACTTAAACGAAAATTTCAGGTTCCCTCTGAAAGCGTAGCAAAGGTAAGCTATGATTTTCAGTGTCTAAAAAGGAATCAGGAGCAGCATGGGAAATTTATGCAGAGGAGTGAATACTACAGAAAGATGCTGTTCTCTTGGGTTTTTTCTGATGCTGAACTTGTGTTACAGAACTCAAGGTTCACTGGAATGAGAAAGTCAAATTTCTCCATTAAATATTTTAAACATTTGTTGGTACAAACATCATGGTTAAGAATAAAAGCAGTTTATATATCCATATCACCCACTCCTGATGTTAACAGGAAGTAAAAGCTCTATGTTATTGTGCTATCAAATGTAGCCCAGCAGCTCAGAAAAAATAACATGTACAGAGAGTACATATATTTCAGCAATGTCTTGCTGTGGAGCTATCAACAATTAATAGGAGATTCCAGTGTAACAAACCAAACAAGGAAAAGTTTTAGTAGCTGTTCTGAAGAGACTCACTAAACGCTATGATTTGATGATGTGTCACCTAATAGCTTCTGTAATGTGCTGGTCTCAGTACTAAATCAAGAGAGCAGTGTCTAATGGCTGCATCTAGTATGACATCCCAGAAAGCTGTTGAAATCACCGTTTCTATGGAAATTTCTGCAAGGGAAATCCAGGGGGCTGAATGGATGTGCAAAAGTGCGCATGAAGAGAAGTATTTTTATGCAGCATAGCGGGTTTTCAGGGATGTTGCTGAGATGGGTCCTTCTGAGTGAGGTGCTGGTGTAAATCATTCCAGGTGCTGGTAACTTATTAAAAAGTTGACCCTGCTTATCAACAGAGGAAATGACCACAAAAGGCTGGTACTGGAAGATGAGAGGAAGGAGGGAGGACTGAAGTAGTTGAAAAGAAGAGGAAAGAGCCAGCAGCTGCTACAGCATGAGTAAAAAGTGAGTTTGTTTGTTTCCCTGTTTTTCAGCATAATTTGTTCATGATCCCATTGCTTAGAGAACTGCTTCAAACAGAGTCGCTTCTATCAGACAGTGTTGTAGCACGGTATTCTCCTGATTCAGTCTGGGGCTAAGTTATGCAGGACAGGTCATCCAGTATCAACGTAGTCAAGTGACTGAGGGAGATGAAGGCTGAAGCCTACCAGTATGCTGTTTTTCAGGGGACAGAGAATCCCTGCTGGGCTGTGGCTTGAAGGGATCTGGCTAATTGCATAGGAATTTACCCACTGTTTGAAGGTGAAACGGGGCTAACTGCAGTCGTGCAGCTTTCTGTCTCCATGAATTGGCTAAAATGAAAGACAACATCCCATCAGTAACTATTAAGCCAGCTCAGATGTTGCAATACTCAGATCAAAGGTCTACAGAGATGTGGAACATCTATTCAGGGCTCGGGCATCCATCATATACACATGTAAACAAATGACAGCTCACATTAAGTGAAAAAGAACCGTACAGTGAGTTTGAGTGTATGAAAATTTCAAAGCAGCTATAAATCCAACGTTACATGCAAAACAATGGTGCTTCCTTGTATTGAAAATCTTTCCTTCCTTTGTTGTGAGTCAAAAGTTTAGCAAAACTGATGTATGCCAAATTTATTTGTAAAAGCTGGAGTAGATTAAAAAAAAAAAGCTAGGAGTAGCTAACAATAGTGACACATAAGGGACTGTACCGTTCCCAGTGTTAAACGTATGAGGTAATATCAACATCAACATTGTCTCAGGAAACTCTGGATCAGACTCCTGGCCAATTAAGTTACAGAAAGGCAAGGCACCAGGATTTCGCTTGAAATTTGGAGTGTTATCAGGAAAAATGGTTAAGGGAGGGAGTGAAAAAATAGCTTTGTGTTTACCTTTTAGGAGTCTCAATTCAGCCCACACAAACCTTCATGGATTATGTCCGATAGACACACAACAACGGTGAGGCAGGCCCTCAGCTGATGTGAAGTATTACAGCTCCGTCTGAGTTTTCTGGAACCACATGTATTTCTTGAGGCTGAAGTTGCGGCCCTAAGGAGAGTTTCTACTTTGCCTTTCACCTGCAAGCCTGCACAAAGGCTGCCGGGTGTCGGATCACCGTGTGGCACTGTGGCCTGTGTACGTTATTTAGCGTATCAGTGTGTTAGTTCTTAGTAGTGGCTTTTAGCTAGTACTGCAGAACAGTGAAATTCATACTGTATCAGGTCAGAGGAACATGAGGACACTGATTGGGGTGGGTGTGTATTTTTCTTTTTTAAAGCAATGTTGAATAAAAATAAACTTCTATGTAAAAAGTATTTTTAAATAACATTGAGTAGCTCCGAATGAAACACTTAAAAACAGACTGGCTGCCTAGGGATTGTGTCCTTGCTTAATTCCACTTTATTAACAAAGGGACTACAACTGTTCAAAAACAACCAAAGTGTTTCAACACATCTTTTATCACAGCAAACATGCTGGTTTGCTTTTTCGCTCAGAAATTATTGATCTATTTTTATTCACACTTTTGAAAAAAGATTATCTTGCCCATAGAGAAGTTCAGTCTGAAAGGGAAAATTATGAGGAATCTACAGGCAATTGGAAAATACCTGCCAGAATGCAAATGGCTCGTACAGTTTTACCGCAGGCACCCCTGCGCAGCCTGCCTCTCGGAGCGGGGCACTCCTAGTGCTGCTCCCTTCTGGGGCCCAACTCTGTGTTAGGAAATCACAGTCGTTTATGTTCTTTGGCAGATTCCAGATGAGAAGCTGTTGAAGGCTACTCCCATCTCCCATGTGGATCACTGATGTGTGCCGAATGCAAACTTTGGTTACGAACACCGGCCAAGCCCCTGAAAGGAAAACGCCTGAAGACGAAGAACACGCAAAGGGGAGCCGTGTTGGATGCCGTGAATGGCAAGTGCCGTGCTGGAAGGTGCTTTGGTGCTGGGCTACCAGAGGAAGCATGCCGCTATTTGGCCAGATCCAGGCCTGCAAATAATTCCACTGACTTATTTCGCTTTCTCAGAAAGTATAAAAGTTTTAAGCACAGTAGGTATGTACACGTGTGTCCACTGTGGCCGGGACTGTTTAATTTCAGAGCCACATCAGTCTTTTTAGAAGTGATCTTCTTTAGCTGTATTTCTAGTTGGCTGTCCCGTTCCTCCCAAAAAACTTCTCTCCCCTTCCAATGTCACGTTGGCATGAAAACTTAACCCCCCCGCAACTCGGCTGTCCATCAGTAACAGCCGGAACACCTCCTCCTCGTCTAAAATTATACCCCCTCTTCGTTTGAAGTTACAGTAATTAGTCGCAGTGCCCGTGATGGAAGCGGAAACCCCAGGGAAATTCGGAACTGGAACAGTGTACATTCAGTTCCCACGGTACACGTTTGGTTCGTTTGGGGAGGACGGATGATCCGAGTGAGCGCTTACTAGGGGAGTTGGAACCCGGGACGGGGCCGGGGGCTGAAGTAGTTGCAGAGAAACGCGCCGGGGTGCCCGTAGGCTGCGCAGGGCTCCGGCACCCCCCGGCGGCACCCCCCGGCGGCACCCCCCGGCGGCACCCCCCGGCGGCACCCCCCGGCGGCACCCCCCGGCAACGGGAACGCGCCTTTGCCGGAGGGAGGGAGAAGCCGTTTCGGGAAGCCGCGTCCCCCCGCCCCGCCCGGCGCTCGCCTCCCGCCGCCGCGCTGTCCCCGCCTGCCGCCGCGCCCGGACAGCCGCGGGGGCGGCCCTGCGAGGCGGCCCCCCCAGCCGCTGCGGGAGCCGGCAGCCGGCGACGGGGGAGGAGAGGAGCGGAGCGGAGCGCGGAGCCGCCCGCTCGCCGCCAGCCCGGCCGGCCGTGCGGGGGGGCGGCTGGCGGAGCGGAGCGGAGCGGAGCGGAGCGGGCGGGGGGCGCGCCGGGCGGGGCCGCCCCCGGGCCTCTCCCTCCCGCCGCCCCGCGGCATGGTCCCGCCCGCCCCGCGGCGCCCCCGCCCCCGCCCCGCGCCCGCGCCGCCTGGGCCAGCGGGAAGATGGATGGGCACGTCCTGGGATGGATCGTCCTCCTGTGGCTCGCAGGTAGGGCCGCGGGCTACCGGCCGCGGGCGGGGGCACGGCACGTCCCGGCGGCCCCGACGTGCCCGTGCCGTGCCGTGCCGTGCCGTGCCCGGCCGGCTCTACGTCCTTCTTTAGGGTGAAAACGGGAGGTTTGGGGAAATGCCCCGGCAGGCTGCGGGAGGGCAGCTGCGGAGGGAGCCGGCGTGGGGTGGGCGTGGGTCTTTTCGGGGGCGCCCCGCGGTGCAGTTTGCGGAGACCTCGCGGAGAGGGCTGGTCCCGCTGGGGATGGCGGGGGGCAGCCGGCGCCTCCTGCCTGCCCGGGCCCGGCCGGGGGGCCGTGGGGGCAGGTCCGGGGGGCCCCCGGCGCATCTGTCCGCGGGGGGCGGGGGGCGCTTGGGCCACTGTTTACCGCGGCGCGGGGGGAGGAGAGGGGCGCGCTTGTGGCGGGGAAGGTGGGAGCCGGCCCGGGGAGACAGCAGGAGCGCGGGGGGGGCGCGGCGTGTCCTTGGCCGCGGTGCAGGAGGGGATGGCGACAAGCCTCGGCTCCCCCCGCCCGCCTCCTCCGGGCCGGGAACAATTGGAGGAACTTCTCCTTTCCCGGTGTCCTGGCCGCACACGCCGTCTAACAGAGGCGTGGGAGGAGGGGGCTGCCCTGCCTCTGCCCTGGCTTCCAGTGGGGCGGGATCCGGCCTTCCCGGTGATGGTGCAGCTGTGCCCAGGCCTTTGCGGGCGCAGGACGGCACTGCTACCCCCAGCGCAGCTCGCCCACCACCTCTTGCTCAGCCGGCTCGCAAAGAGGTCGGGCAAGCCCTCCCTAAGCAAGGGGGAGGGGAGCCGGAGGGGAGAGCAGAAAGGGCTCTGCGGTGGGGAGAGGGCAGGGAGAACAAGCTGAAAAGTGGTTGGGTCTGAGAGCTCGACAGCGAGGAAAGGAGAGGGTAGGGATTACAGCGGAATGAGAGCGGCAGGGCAGCCGGGAATCGGGGAGAAAGAGGGAGCCCTGTCAGGTCAGTGGCAGGATCTGCCTCCTCTGAGCTGGTGCAGCAGCCAGGCACAGGCAGGAGCAGGAGGCTTTAGCAAAAGCTGCAGCAGGCTGACTTAGCCAAGCAGGCTGGTTACAGGCTGAAAGAAGAAAGAGACACACTTGGACTAAGTGGCATATATTTCCCACCACCACCAATGTATCCCACAAAAAAGACCTCAGGCTCTTCCCTCTTCCTATTCAGATTTAGGATTCACAAGCAGTAAATTCAGCTTTTAGTCATAACACCTCTCTCCCACCACCCACCCACCCCTTTTCCTTGCTTTTTCACTCTGAGTCATCTTCAACACCGGTGCCTGCCTACTGCTCCCTTCCAGGGTTTCACGGCCTCATCTGGGTCTTCAGCAGCTTCCAGCTCATCCTCCCTCCTTGCTTCTCTCCCTGTCTCCCTCCCTGGCATTTGCCTGCTTCCAAACATATCCTGCTTCACTGAGTTGGTCTGGAGTGCCAGCGCACCCACAACTACCACTCCTTTCCTACTAGCCATAGTAGTATGCTGATAAATAGCATCCAGGGACTGGTAAAGGAGTACAGGGCATAGGTAAACATGACATTACATTCCTCATTCTTTAAAGAGCTTCACTATCTGGACATGTCTGGCTAGATCCGGACTTTTCCATCAAGCTAAAAGGCTGGGCTGTTGACACCTTTCTCCCTCCATTAAAGGTAGTTCATGATTACTGGCAGCAACCGCCGTTTGGAGCATGCAAGGTCTATGCAGAGAGAGAGGTACCGCTGCAGCAGCAAGACCTTCCAGTCTCCTCTAGTCCCGGGCTTTTGAGACAGGACTGCCTGCCTGCCGCTGGTGCTGTCGACTGCTGGCAGGCAAAGGCTTCCAGCAGGCAACAGGTTAGCTGTAGCCGTGTGCTGAGAGATGGAGGCAGCCGGCGCCAGCTTGCTTCCCTCCAGCCTCCCGGCCGCGGCTGCCCAGCGATAGAGCAGGCGCTGCTGTCCTTTTCCATGGCTGAGAGAAAGCAAATAAGCAAAGGTGTGTGTGTGAGTGAGTGTAAGCATGTACGTGTGTGCACAGAAAAGGGAGACAGGCTAGCAAACATGGATTCAAGATTTTCCTCTCCCCAGTGACTGTGCAAAGGAATGAAAGGTCTGCATCAAGGTAAGGAGCCCTAATCCAGCCAGAGTGGTGCACTCCACTCTGGGAAAGAGAAGTGGGGGTTGGGAGGTGGAGGGGCCAGGGTAAGAGGCAGAGTGCAAGATGGGGAGGCAGCAGGGAGACAAAAGGGAGCAAGAAAGAGAGAGAGAGAGGCTCTCGCCCCCTTCTATCCCCTCCTCCCTCCTCGAGGTGGGCTGAGAAATTTCTAATCAGCACTCGCTGTTCCTTTTCTCCCAGTAATAATTCCTCTCTGTCCTTTGTTTGTCTTTAATTTTTGGCTCTTCTGTTTATCTTTTGTTTGGTTTTGTGCATTGTGACTCCTTACTGCAATTTCAAAAAATCCTGTGTGAAGTACAGTGGATTTGGTTTGGTTTCTCTTCCTCCTGCCCTGCTCTCCCACGTGCCTAAAGCTAGTGTTTTAATAACAACAGCAAAAGGATGAAGACCAGGTCATCCTTTATTCCTTCCTGTGAAGTGACCGGGTGAGGATATGTGTGGGACTGTGGTGTTCTCGTTCTAGAAAAAGAAGGTACAATTTGTCTAGTATCCTTAAGCCCCTGTGTAAAGCTGGTTCTTGTAAACTACCAAGTGCAGCTTGATTCTGGAATGAATCCTCCCCTCATGTTTGTCATTATTCTTATTAATGCTGTAATTCCTAATGCATTTAAAACTAGAGAGAAGTGTTGCACTGGAGACTGAGCTCCAGTTTTAGCTACAGAACAAGCAGAGCAAGTTTTTTTCCACCTCACAACTCAGGCTAAGCTTGGAAAGATTACAGTTCGAAGCTGTCCACGTTTAAATGTGATCTCCTCTTCCTGTTAGGTAATTTTTCACCAATAATTTAGCACTTGGTACCTGTTTACTCTCCCTACACAGAAGAGCCACTGCAATGCAATGGTATAGTACAAAGGTGGGTAGATTTACTTCCTCTGCTTTCCCAGCCACAGTTTAGAAGAGCAGACAGAGGGGGCACGCTGGAACACAGTTGAGCTTTGCTGTTTCCTGGCCAACTGAGCAGACTTCTTGGGAAGGCAGGGAAATGGATGGACTGTTTTATCTGCCTTGATTTAAAGTATTCATCCGACTTCCCTTGACTGGCTGCACACAGCATACACGTAGTGTAACTGGGAAGAAAACTCACATTTTTCTTACTTTTTATTCCTGTGAGATCACCTTGAGTGGGACTGGCAGCAGTGGAAATCCCAATGTCATCCTGAGGACAGGTGTTGTGGCTTGGTTTAATGAGGCTTGGAGAGACTCTTCCCGTTTCTTTTCCTTTGTTCTCAGGCATCTGGTGGTGACCAATTGCTGAGTGATAGTTCTGGGAATGATTTCTGGGATGCTGAACCAAGAGTGTAAACCAGGAGCCATGTGACAATTGTAACAGCTTTCAGACAGTAATAAGACAGGGTGGATTTGATCTGGGGGCCAAAGCTGCGATAATTCACCTGAAGACATCCAGGGTGACTTTTGTGAATGTGTGAAAGGGGCAGGTCGTAAGAGAGTGTAATGAGCGCAGGGAAGCTGGTGAAGAGAGACTGATACTTAGAAAAGCCCAGGAAATGTCCTGAGCTCTTGTGAAACCCCTTACGCTGTCCCTGCCGTTTCAGGGCTGCGTACTTCCCTAGAGAGGTCAGGATCACGGGGCACCTGGGGGACGGCATCACAGAGAATGGGGAAGAGCAAAGAATAGTCCAATGTCTGCTGCAGTCAGCTTGCAGAGTCTGGGTTGTGTCCTACATGGAGAGTTTTTGTATTGAGGTTCTGCTCTGTGCGTGCGGGGTGTGCGAGGCCATGCTTTTCTCCGTCTGCTTTGGTTTTGCCCCTTTCCAGGTTAAGCAGTTAGGGAGCTGAAATTTTCACTTTTGCTATGGAGCTGTAAAAAGCAATACCACGCTTTCACCTCAGCTGCAGCTGACCTATTTAGGCATTGGTTTCTTGCTGGCTAAAAAAGTTGACAATTAGTGGCCGTGGGGCTAAGAACATAAGTCTGATAGGAACCAGACCAAGACATCCAATTCATTTCCCATACGCCACTCAACGCAATCTGATGGTGATGGCTTTTGCTGATTAATTGCATGGGTTGGATTTAGTCCAGCATGAGTAGGCAAGAATCTGTACAACACAATCTCAGTGATCCCCCTGGCTCTCCATTCACCTGTCTACACATCTGTTTATCATCTCTGACTTTTCAGTCTCAAAGTCCAGATGTTGCACTTCCTGATTCGGGCTTGATCCACATTTGAAAGTGTGGATGGTGTGCCTGTATTCAGCACCGGGGGAAAGAACACTTTTAATTGATGCGTAGTAGCCAAGGCACAAAAAAGATAATAGCATCCTTTTGCCCAACAGTTTATTTTGTTTGGGAAAGTGATATAAACTACCCTAGGAGCGCTATCTCTTACCAATGAACGTATGCTTTTCTGCCAAAGCCCTTAGGTATAGTCTAGGAGTAGTTTTCCTGAAGTGCCTTGTTCAGGGCCCAAGGGCTTAAATTCTCCTGTGTGCACAACTGCCACTCCTATCAATAAAGGTGCATAAAGTCAGGGGATGTAATTTTTGTAGTTTCACAGCATCAGCTGTACTGCCTCAGGCAAGTGGTAGTGTGAGCCAAATAATCGCAAAGAAAGAGATGTGATGCGTGCACAGATAGGGAGACCCATGCTGACCTGAAGAATAATGTGTGCTGCCTTCTCTTGGACTCAGATCTTATCTTATGCGCTAGAAGGATGCAGTCTGAGACCTATTACACTAAACTACAGTATTTGGCTTTGCCATTATTGACAGGGATTAGTGCTTCAGATCAACTTTATTCTAATTAGATGATCTTTAAGTTCCCTTCCAACCCAACCCATTCTATGATTCTATTCATAAAGGCTAACTTAAGGCTGTGTAGTGAAGCTAAATCTTTGTGCCTCATCATCTAGCCTCAGGGAGGCATAGGCTCCTCTGGAGGGCAACAGAAAAAAAAGAGCTTAAGTTATCACCTCTCAGTTGCCTTCTCTCTTTTACTTGTGGAAGGCGCTTATGAAGATCAGGCTCACAAGGCTCAAACGCGCCCTTACAAATATCCCTGTATATAATCACTTCCTGGAATTTTCTTTAATCACCACTAAAATGTATTAGTGATAGCTTGGGTGTAATGTTGATTGCATAGTTTGAATGCATAATCTGAGGATAGTTCAGGAAAAGAACCAGAGGAAGGAGACAAATGCACACTGCCAGTGAGAAACAGGCAAAACCCAATACAATTATATTTCTGAAGTGTGATTATTTTTAAACTCCTTCTCTGGGAGTGTACATATACGCATGCACAGACACACAAAACTCTGGATTCTTTTTATTTTCTGAGAGTAAGGTTATCTGTGTTTTTAAGATGCACTTGATTAATATTTGCAGACCTTTTTCTGGGGATCTAGAACAAGAAAGAAGGAAAGCAAAATTGTCATGTAGTCATGAGACTCCTATGAGCTAGATTTTTCTTGTGAAAGTTCAAACATTGTGAAATTCACAATGAACAGGTTGCTTCTCTGCAGTGCAGGAATTACATTTCCATGATGATTTTGAAATAAGGGCTAATCTTGCTCTGTCTGCGTTAGTCAAAACATAGCAGAGCGCAATTCAGCTTCTTTTTAGTCCTACTTGTATTAAAGTAGACAAAGAGCTACCATGGTGCTGTCACTAAGCTTGTCATTGTTTTTCCCATCTTTCACTCTTTTTTGCTCTGCTGTATAAACAGCCCAGAGTTCTGTCCTGTGATACATCTGAGGCTTTCCTTATCTGGGCTCACCTCTTGAAGATTTTTGAGGTCAGCAGTTTCTTCTTGAAGTTGAGGAAGTCGTAAGCAGATCTCTGTAATTCACGTGCATCGACATAACTGATAGGTGTAAAGCCACCATCTTGTCTTCAGGCAGTCGAACATCCTGTTGGCCTTTCTGATGGACGCTGTTACAGCAGTGACGTATTACATGAATCGATTCCAATCATTTTTTTTGGCAGAGGAAATAACAGGTGTGTCATTTCCCAGTTCAGCCATATATAATTATATATAATTTGACTTAAATAGCTCTAGAGTTTCCACTGCTCCAGCCTCTCAATCTGAGGCACTGTGTTGCTCTTAAATGCTATTTCTGGAAAGGATCTGAAAAGAATACTTTAAAAGTTAATAAAGAGCTCGGGATAGGATATAGAAGGTGCCAGATAATTTACTGCACATCTCCCAGATGCTTTTGGGTAGAAGAAGAATTTCTGTGTTTTCCCAAAAGTTGCTTTTCTTTTCTTTCCTTGATATAGACATTCACATGGGGGTGGGGTGGGGAAAGTTAGTCAGATGAGAATTTGCTAAAGCTCAGCTAATCATTTATTAAAGCAGTCCTTGGCTTGCCAAACTCATTAATCTCATTAACAGGGAAGGAGGGCTACGGTGCATGGTTAGCTGAAAGCATTGAGTTTACTAAGCAGTGTGCTTCGTTCACAAGGGAAAGATTTAAATATTCACTGTGTCACTGTTTTATCCCTGAAGCTGAAGTAATGTGATGAGTCACTTGACCAGCCTGTGTCACATGCTGGCTTTGGCCACAGACTGCATGGGGTCAGGCACAGAGTTGCTAGGTACAGACCTGACCTGGACCCACTCATTTTTCAAGGTGTTCATGTCTCTTGCATTCAGATGCAACCCAGGAAGCACGGGTCTCTGGAGAGGAGAGAATAAGACAACGTCAACACTTGGTTTGCCTTAAGAAGCAAGTGGTGACGTTCTTGTAGTGCCGCATGGCCCCTCTCGTCCCCAGGAACGGGAGGCCTGCCAGAAGCGTCCCAGCTGCCTCTTCTTGAGTTATCTCTCTGCCTGGGCCTCGGGAGAGTGGAGGAGCTGCCTCATGCCCCTGCCTCCCCTGTGAGAGCATCTTGTTGGGACCCCAGCTGTGTTTCGTGGTACTCTGGAGAACACCCACACTTCAGTGTTTGGATTTGGGTCCAGGCACTTCTGGCAAAACTAGTGACATCTCCTGTGCATCTTCCAAACGACACAAGTACGATATGCATAATGTCATGCATTCATTATATGCATAATACAGCATTCCTGTGCAAATGCTATAGCACCCTTGCGCGCTGCAAGCCTTCCCATAGTAGTCCCTAGGGTCAAATCCTGCCTAGATCAGTAACTCTTTGTTTAGTATCAGCAACCATCTTGCCTCTCTGAAATATGCTTTCCCTAGATTCTGTCCATACTGTGTTTTTTATCCCGACTGGTGTTCATAGACTTCATTGTGATTTACAGTTTGGACATTGATAAGTTGTTGAAATGAATATTCAGTGTTGGTCCAACCTCTCAACTTTCCTTTGGTTCTGGCTCCTGATCATGAAATCTTTGCTTGCTTTTGCTTTTCAGGTCTGCAGCTGTCTCCAACTTGACCTTGTCCCTTCATGCCTGTTGTTGTCATACCGTTGATTCATTTATTGCCCTCTGTCTGCTTTAAGCTCCAGTACTTTAGTCTATGCCTTTTTTCTCCCCATCCTAAAGATATCTCCTGTAATTTCACTTTCTTTTGCCAGCTTCCATCTCTTTTTCATCTCTAGTTTCTGGAGTGGGTAGTTTATTTTTGCTGACTCCATTTCCTCTCATCTCTACATCATTTCTTGATGGCCTGCAACCTGGCTCCAGCCCTTTGAAATTATTTTGACCTGGGCTGAGATACCACCTTCAGCTTCTTCCAGCTGAATGTAAGCTTCCTGCTTCCATGATTATCATCCTGCTTATCCTTCTGCTTCCTATACTTACCCTGATACTTTATCCTTACTCTCTCTGTTTTCTGCTTTCTTGGTATTTGCCCTTCTCTCCTACTGCTTCCCGAACTGCCACTGTTGGGCCCTGCTGCCCCTCAGCTGCAGAGAGTGTCCCTGATTACAAATGTCCTCTTTCTTACATGGCTCCCTGCTTGCTCCTGGGCTCTTTCTGGCACATCCCTGCTTGGGAAGGTGTCAGTGTGTGTTTCCAGTGTTGTGTAAGTGCTCTCAGTCATTGCTGCTTGCAGTGCAAGAAGGAGGGAAGCAATGAAGGGCATTAGTGGGAGTTTTTGGCCGTTCCCTTGTGGGTAGATGGAGTACCTCACTCTCCTGAGGGCTTTCTACTGGTGTTGCTCACTGACTCTCGGCTTCTCCCTAAGCTACACGAGGATGTGGCAGCAGTCCCACGCGTCTTCTCTGAGGCCTTAATACATCAGCTCCAGGCTGCAGCTCTCCCGTCAGCTGGTAGATAAACATTAATGTGTTGAGATCCATCTCCTCCCTGGGAATGTGAAAAACTTGAGTGTTTGGGCCGTTTTTCTCCGCACCTCCCACATGGAGCAATTTCTCTTGGTGCTACATGCCAGCCCTGGCAGGAGCTGTACAATTTGGATCCACTCCTTCATGCATCTCTAGAGTTTGGCAGAGCAAGCAGCAGTAACTGGGCACCAGTGCACAATGGACTGGGCCAGGCACTGTGTGCTGCCTGACTTTCAAAGAGGAGGTGTGATGCCACCGAAATTGGGAGGGGGGTGACTTACTCTGCATTGGGATTGTTATGAGCTCAGGATCTGGCCCCTTGGCTGACCTGCTGTAGCAGTGGAATATGGCCATCCCTAAAATATCTCTTCCTTGTCTGTGAACCTGCTACAGAAACCATGAATCGTCACGCCACTGTAATAGGGTCTCTACAGAGCATAAGGATACCACAGTTAAGCCTTCAGCCCCATCGTGCTGTATTTCTCCTTGTAGCTGTAAGCTATGAAAAAAGCAAACTTACTTATGCTGCCAACATCTGTGCTTACATACATTGAGGAGTGTTGCACCCTAGCACCTGAAACAGATGGACATTTTAATTTTATGTACGTGGGGAGAATGATGCTATGATAAAATGTAGTAGCTCCCTCTTCAAGTAATGCCAAGGCATATGACACTCATGTTTTTGTTTTTTAGCTGAGGTGGAAGGGTTGCAGGTCACCGTGCCTGAGAAGAAGAAGGTGGCCATGTTGTTTCAGCCTGCTCTGCTTCGCTGCCATTTCTCAACTTCTTCCACCCAACCAGCTGTGGTCCAGTGGAGGTTTAAATCTTACTGCCAGGACCGGATGGGAGAAGCTTTGGGTATGGCGACTTCTGGTTTACAAACGATGAGCAAGAGGAACCTGGACTGGGATCCCTACCTGGACTGTGTGGACAGCAGGAGGACAGTCCGTGTCGTGGCCTCCAAACAAGGATCTGCTGTCACTATAGGGGACTTCTATAAGGAAAGAGATGTCAGCATCGTCCACGGTAACTCTCCTACCCCAGTGATGCTTGATGGGGGTTGGAATGGACCCTTAGCAGTTTGGGGTACCAGAGACTGGCAGTAATTGTTCAGCTAACTGCTTTAGAAAAGGCTGCTGGAAGGGAGCTGTTGTATGTCAGACATTTAGGATTCAACCAACCGGCCCTGGGCCCAAAGGTTGTTTCCTTTGGTGCCTCCCTTCGTTCGACTCCATGTAGGTCTCCAACCCTGACAGAGTATTCTTTTCCCTTTGATGAAGTGGAAGGTTTTTATTCCTGGCTTCTGCATATTGCTCTGTATATAGATTTCCCTTAACAAAGGGGTGCCAGCAAGAGAAGTATGAATTCAGTCTCTGCAGGCCAGGTTTTTCTTCCTTGCAGATTCCACTGATTTTTTCCCGGTTCTAAAATATCAAAATTATCCTGTATCTCATGTTTGCTCAACTCTGGACTTCACCAGCTTACGCCATCATGAACCTAAACCCACACAGCCTAGGGCAGTGTGAAGGGAAGAGATTTCCATGGGTGAAGTCAAGTTGGGTGGAGACGGGGGGTGGCAGGGTCCTTAAACATTTGGTCTGGAAGGCTGTGTGAGAAACCTTGTCCCTCAAAAGTACAAGGCTTCTGCTTGACTCGGGAGACCGCCTAGCCAGAAGTGGAGGCTCCTTGGTGTGGGGAGCATGTAATCAGCCTCAGCGAGGGGGATTGTTTTCCTTTGTCTCTGTGTAACCTCTCTGGCAGGTGGCTGAAGTGCTGTAGAGGAGACACTGTCTAAGCCCTTCTTGCACAGCATGAATACTGTTGGGACCCCAGGCCTTAGGTGATGAGAAGGATAGAGAGTGACATTAGTTACCCCTTCTGTTCTCGGCACTTGCAGAGTGAGCTGCCCCTGCGGCATTACCTGTCTTCCCACTTACCAGCCTGAGCCTGTTGTTTTTTCCCGAATACTGTGATATTCTGGATGAGGTTAACCCCCCATCTTAGTAAGGAAATGAAATGGATTTGGGACATGGAGATGGACCCGGTGCTTTCATCACTTCACTCTTCTTATAGGTGTTGGAGGGAAAGCCTGACTTTTTTCTTTTTTGCCTTTTAGATGCAGACCTTCAGATTGGGAAGTTGATGTGGGGAGACAGTGGGCTCTATTACTGCCTTATTATCACACCGGATGATGTGGAGGGCAAGAATGAAGAATCGGTGGAGCTGCTTGTGCTTGGTAAGCCCTCTTGCCAGATTGCTTTTTCAGCAGGTAGCTGATGTATCTCTTCTTCCGCTCTCTCGCTCTCTCTACATATCTGTGCACCATATTACTATGGGTGTAAGATCTATGTAAAACAGTCTCCGCAGTACCTTCACCATTGCCTTGCACCTTGTGTAGTCATTCACACCTAGGCAAAGTGGGTGGCAAATGCTACCAAACCAGAATAGTAATGTTTACACCCACGCTGCTCACACGTTACACAGGCGTAAATGACTACAGAAAGTGCAGGGTTGTGGAAAGTCAGAACCCTTGTTTTTAAGGCATAAAACAATAAACTTGCAGCAAAGTGAACACTTGAGACAGAATCTTTTAAAAATAGACACCCAGAAGACATAAAATCATATGCTTTTTGCAGTCTTTTAACATTCCCTTCGTCCCACTCTTCTGACCTGTGGGGATGTCAAGAAGCAGTGTGTTTTTCTGCTTGAGTGTGTCAGTTTGGAAGATTCTTCTGTCTGCCTAATTATACTTGTCCAGTTAGAGGTGCAGTTTCACAATCACCCTAATCAGGTCTAAGCTGTTGCTGCCACTAAAAGGACCTGTCCTCTCTGTGGTATGCACACTTGGCTCTGTGATTCTTTTAAGCTCCCTTGAGCAGTGTGGTGAGCAGGATCAGTTTCTTTCCAGTTTGCAGGGTTAGCTTTCAGCGATGGCTTCCCCAGTCCAGCTCACTGTGAAGGTCGAAAAAGCACCCATCCCAGCTAGGGCAGAAAAGCAGAGTAGATGGGCCTTTCAGGGCCATTTCTTGACACTGCCTTGAGCCAGCTGTAGTATGTCACCCCTAGACTGCCCCAGGAGAGTAAGATGAGTTAAGACCTTAAGATCCGCTGACACCGATGTTTGTCTGGTCAGCATACTTGTGTGGTTCTTGGGTGTATAGATTGCGTACATCCTGTGAAGGAAATGTCAAAAAGCTTGGGCCTATAGTGTGTAGGTGATATGTAGAGGCATACGATAGAATATGTCTGTCAAGTGCCCTTGCTCTCGTGGCTAAGGTCAGAGTTTAATTGGCATTTATATTTGGAGCTGTAGTTGTCATCACAAACTAAACCAGATTGAATGGCTTGGGTGGTGACTATAACAGTGCCATCACCTCCCCTCACTCCTTCAGATGTCAGTCAAGCCATGGACAACTGGAGAATGGGTGCCTCCAGAAAACAGTGTCATACCCCTGTCTAAATCCACAGTGTGAATGTGTATCATATGCTAGTTAATAACGGCCCAAGACTGACCTGTGTTAGTTCAGGTGAGGTTATCTCTGCCAGGTGGCAGTTGTAGCTGTAGCTGTTACATAGCCTCCCCAGAGGAGCTGGCTGCGGCTGCATGGTGATGGGCTGCTGAATTTTGTCCCTCCTTCACCTTCCTGTCCAGGATTTGTGTCTGCTCTTATCTGTGTCTACAACTGTGCTCAGATACCAGTGATGAAACAGTGCCATGGTAACAGGAAGAATCTGTTTTTCAGTGTGTACGGAAGACTATGTGGGGGGAAAACAAAGAAATCCCTACCTCTGAGGCTGGCTTGATGATGTCCCTGGCCCCAGCTCATTGTGGTTATGTTGTGAGGAAACACGCAGCTTAGGCTGCGTTACCTTGACTGCATCTGCTTTTCTGTTCACTACAGCCCATGGGTCTGACCTTGCACTTTGTGCAGCACTCTGCTAAGTTTGGCAGCAGCATGAAAGCGTAGTTGTCGTGGGTATACGTTTTTCTGCCTCATGCTGTTTGGCGCAGCTTGTGTGTATTTCTTTTCTTGGGTAGTGTATACGGAGGCAACATTCCAGCTTTCGGAGCGATTCCAGGTTACCTACCCATTTTCCTTCCTTCCTTCCCCTTCCCACCTGATTATTTTCCTTCTGCCTTTACTGGTATTTTTTTCTTCCTTTTTCTTCACCTCTCCCTGTTGATGGCTAAAGGAGGAAGCAGCCAATGGTGAAAATATAATTTCTTAATATTCTGGCATCTTCTGGGACGTTTTTTATTTCATCCCACTGCTCTGCTAGGTGTAAGTGACTTGCAGGGAGACAGTGAGTACAGATGTAGATTGGAGCAATTCCACAGTCCTAGGGGAGGCGTGGTAGAAGGGTTTTGTTTGCTGTTTTGCTGTTTGCTGCTCTTTGGGTGGAACCCAGATTCCCTGTTTGAGTAGTTGGAGCAGCGGAGGGATAGTGTCTGCGAGAGACACTACGATTTCCACAGCACATTGCTGTTTGCTCCCTGCTGAGAGTGGTCTTTCAAATATAATTTATGTTGCTTATTTTGGGGCTGCTGCATGATTTAATCATAGATTCGGCTTTTGAATAGAGCAGAGGTTCTACCCTCTTGTGTTATGAGTGGGGGAAGACAGAAAGATCAGAATGGACAAGGAAATAGGAAAATGTCCCTTCTAGTGGTTTCGTGTTAATGCCAAGATGAAAGGTGTTTTTAGGTTAGAGAAAGATACTGTGGGACAGGGCAGTTTAATATCATGTGGAAACCTGGAAAGGTACGAGAAGCAAAAATGGTAGATACCTAATAACATCAATAAATCAATGGAAATTTGCTTAGCTAAAAGTGGTTAAACCTGCTTTTATACAATGAATTGCACCATTAAAAATTGGTCAAAAGCTGCTTTATCACAACTTGGAGCAAAATCCAAAACCTGAGCAAATGACAGCCCTTCCTTTTTTCTTAGGGAAGCTATCACAGAGACTTCCAGTGAAGTCTAAGTAGCCAGTCAGCCTGGGTCATGGTGGGATTGCATGTTGAGTTTTGTCACCTGGATGTGTCATGTTGACACACACAAAGAGGCTGGAGAACTCTAGGTAGTGTCAGAGAATCCCATGTGCTGTCTTCCTTTCAGGCCCATTTCAGAAAAGCATGTAAGCGTTTATACCCATTTGTGCTCAGCAGAGCTGATAGGATTTATAAAGCATACCTGATGTTAAGCATGTGCTTTTGTGCTTTGCTGAAAAGACCATTCAGTAGGTTTTGCTTAGTCAGGGACTTTAACCCTCTTGAATGGAATCAGTGCAGGCAAGGGAAAGAGGGATAGTAACTGCTGTGCCTCAGAAACACAGAAGGAGATTGGCTGGTAATGAACCTCCTGTAGAGTAAGGAAAGAATTTAAATTAAAAAGTACTATTTTTTGGTGGCGTTTGGAATCTCCAGAGGGGGTCTAGCGTGCTGGAAACTGTATGAACTCTGCTGCTGCTGCGGCAGGACTAGACTAGTTCAGAGCTTAGCAATTCCACAACAGGAGTCAAGCGATGCTCTCTGCACTCGTGTTTTACTAGAAATGTAGAACCCTTTGCTGACATTACAGCTGGGCTAGTGAATCCATTTGCAACTTTATACATTTTATTTTTTAGAACTCATGTGATTGAATCAAAAAGGCTGAATCCTAAATTTAAGAAAGTCTGCGTTTCTATCTTAGTAGCTAGCAGCTGAGTGTCCTGCTTCCTGGAAACACAGACAGTGCTATTAATCAAATTGTTATTGGTAGCTCCTGTGCACTACTTTTTACATGAGAATGTCAGTGGGCATCAGTAAAGTCATTCATTGCAGCCTTTGTTGACGGGAACTTGCAGGTGTACCAGTGCAGTGGATGCAGGGTGCCTGGAGTAACCTTTGAATCAGAAGTACAGGGCAGTGTCACTGGATACCCCATCCTAGCTTCATGTGACCCAGTTCACATCGGGAAGCAGTCTAGCTTAATTGCAGGAGATTGCATATAACCCAGTAAGGCTTTCTGAGAGCCAGAATTTACTAGTCAGGTGCAGGGTCCTGTGAAAGCAGCTATATTGCTCCCTTCCCAAGCTGGTACAGCTATAGAGCTATGGCTGTATGTATAGCTAGGCACAGCTGGCTACCCTGAAATGCATAGGTCTGTGCAAGCTCGGCAATGTTTGCATTGCAAGATTTTACATAGCTTAGATATGCTTCACGAAACAGTGGCTTCATTCCCAAGGATGTGTCAGGTTCCTGGAAGAGGCAGGAAAGTGATCTGCTAATCCCAGTTGTTGGTTTGATACTTTGGTTAGTTATCCATGTGTTTTGCTAGACAGCTATTGCCTGCTTTTTTTCCCATCCAATTCAGCAGCTAATACTCCACAAATGATACAATAGTGAAATATTATTTCATAATTAATCATTTAGAAGCTTCAGCTTCTACCATTGTTAGCTTTAAAAAACAACAATTAGCATTTGAGTTTTTTGTTATTTTCCGAAGTCAGCTAGCACGTAACACTGGGAAACTGACATCTTTGTTGGTTTGTATTACCAGCCAATACTGATATAGGCTAAAACCAAAATTTATCAAGTCTAACACCCATAGGTAGGAAAGAATGTAGATACGTGTACACACAGCATATTGCACAGTAATTAATGTACTAATAGAGACATGCATTGGCTTTCAGAGAGGATAAATCTACTGGGACATGTGTGCATGGCATGCAATGCTAATAAGACAGTTCTTACTCAGCAAAGTGACTCAATAGCTGTTATAAATATAGCCAGATTTGGAGTCTCTTGTGCGCCAGGAGAGACTGTATTATAAAAGTTGATGTGGTTTCATAGACGGAAAAGTTCTTGGCAAAATTTTCCCTTACAAGACGATGGTTTTAGGATTTCGCTCTGTTTTGCTGAAAAGCTGCCAGTAGCATCTGAGCCAGTACTTGGTCACAGCAGTTGGCAGAGATGTCATTGCTATTGGCCATGTGTTGGGGATGAGGGAGCCAGATCTCACCCGGGGAGGTGTCTGAGCAACTTCATGGCGAGGGCTCTCCGACCTTGAGCTGTGCCTTCGTGACCGAAGGCGGGTAGTGCCAGCAGGTGAAGGAAGTGATCAGCACGGGAGCCCTCCACTTAAAAATTCAGGAAAGGAGTTGATGCCAGGAAGGCCGCTGGTGTCTTCCCACCCCCAAAGTGCTCGTCCTGTCCTCATTAGGTACTGCTGCCCTGCCGCAGACCACTGTGCTGCCACCTTTGTAATCTGGGTCCAATCCCCCTCGTCCTAGCCTGGACTACTCCTAGTAGTCATGCCATTTAGAAGTGCTACTTGTTGCCAAGGTTTTTTACCCCTCTTTTCCTCCTTATTTGCCAGCGACAGCCACACGTTGCTCACAAAGGAGACTGGCTGCTCACAAAGGAGACTGGCTTGATTAAAAGACCTCCGTTACTAAGGTAGCCATGGCAACAGCCTCCTTGGAGGTCTTTGTTGCCTGCTAAAACTTTGATCTTCAAGAAGGGCTGCTGCTGTTTCTCCCTCCAATTGAAGAGAAGGACTGGAAGGAAAGATAAAGTTTACTCCGAGCAGAGGGAGCACGGAGGAACTCATTGCAGAGCCTTATGCTCCCAGTAAATCTCACAGCAGCTTCCTTGGAAGAGTATCTGATTTACAAGGGCCACACTTCCCTCCTGTCCTTTCCAGCCTCCTCTCAGGGCACTTTCCTGTGCCAGGGGCCTCTTGCTGTGGTGTGGCTTGGCAAATATTTCCGCTGCTGAGGAAGAAATAGTTCCTTCTGTACCTGCTGCCTCCTGTGGTCCAACTGCTGCAGGTAGGGCTGCAGGGGCAGCCCCCACCCGGGAAACCAATTCAACAGTTATTCCCATATTTACCCAATATTTATCACATTTATGCAATTGCTGGTATTTACCATGTTCCCATATTTACCCAATTGCCATGTTCCTGACTGCAGCTGCACCTACTTTATTCGTGCCATCATTTCTTTTCAGCTGCACCACTTACCCTAATTATTTTTGTGTCTCTTCTCTGCAGACTCTCTGCTAATAGTCTGCTTGACTCCAGGTCCTGCCTGATCTGCTGCTATGTGCTCTTCCGCTCTGTCACCCGCCCTCCTCCTGCCTATTAACTCCTGTCCTCGCTCACCTCTTCCGTACCTCTGAACCTTCTGACCTGCTCTGCACCCCCTCAGCTTCTGCCTTTCCCATTCCTCCTGCCCACCCTCTCCCGCTGTGCTCTGCTGGTGCAGACTGGGAGCTCGCAGGCTCCCTTGCACTTTGGGGCTGGCTGGGGTCCAGGGTGTGCGGGGTGCCTGGTGAGAGGCTGCTGTGGGCGGGTAAAGCCCCACAGAGCAGCACAGTGGGAATAGAGACAGGAGCATGTCCCAGATCCATGCTGGAACAAGGATGAGCTCCTAGCTCCAGCAGAGCTGCCCGGGACAACCCTGGTAAACGGGGCCATCGTCTATTCCCTCTTTCCCCCGGGGGTGTCTGCTGGGGCTTGGTGGTGAGAGCTTGCACAGAGGGCACGTGGCCCTTGCAGGGGTGCAGAGCTGCGACTCGGCAGCTGTGCCTGGCCATGTCTCAGAGTGGCTGCCGTCCTCTTTCTCAGGCGGGCAGAGCCACCGTGCAGAGGTGCTGCGGCCAGGTGGTCTCTTGGCTGGATGTTTTACTAAATTGTTTTCTCCCACCCATTGCTTTGTAGCCCCAGCCCTCCACCTTCAGGTTCCCTTAAAAAAACCCACAAACGAAGCGAGGTGAGCTTAGTGCCCACAGAAGGGGCCGCCTGGGCACAGAGAGGCAGGAGGTTGGCGGCCATAATCGCCGTGGGCTCCTCCTGGCTGGCCTTTCAGCCGCAGGTCCAAAGTGAGGCCTTGCTCACTGAAACCCTGCCCTGTCTGCCCCAGCTTCGGGCACTGTGCTGCCTGGTCTCCCCTCCGCCAGCTACCGCCCGGCTTTGGTGCGCACCCATGCCCGGGCCAGGCTCGCACGGGGCGGCAGGCAAGCGAGAGCCAGCGGCGGCCCTTGCCCCTGCAGAGCCGCCCCGTCCCTACACCCGCTGGCTGGCGGGCTGGGTGCTTTTGCTCCACTTGTTGCTGGTGGCGGGAGGAAAGTCTTCAATGAGGGGCAGCGTGGGGAGCCTCCCGTCGCCGTGGCAACCGCGGGCAGCCGTGGCGGCCTGTTGGCTTCGCCCGCCTGGGGGAAGGGTTATCCGTGGATAGTGGATTAATTCCACCCAGGACCAGGATGGGGAGGGGGGAGAGCTGGGATGCACTGAGAGCTGCTGGGGGCACGGCGGTCCAGAGATGGTCTTTGTGCTAGTCAAGGCGGCAGAGTTCAGGCTGAGCCGTGGTGGGGTTCGCCATGGTGGGGTTCGCCGCTGCCCCTGGCCCTCCTGGGCTTTGTGTGGCTCTGGGGCCCCCAGGCCTGTGCGAGCCCCGCTGGCAGCGGGAGCAAATTTCCCAAGCAGATATTCAGTAGAGCCGAGTGAGGCTGCACAAACAGGGAATTACTTGACTGCCCCTAGGTAGCACAGAGGAACTACTTTGGCTGCCTTTGTAACAAGTTACCAGGTTCTCAAGCACTGTTATTTTTGAGGGATGCTTCTTCCCCTTTGAACATGTGGTTCCTCCTGGGGATCAGGAGGCACCATAAGACCCAGCACTAGCAGGGATTGAGGCTTTTCGGGTAGGTTCAAAATAAAGCAGGCACTTGTTTGGACTTGTGAGATGGAGCTTCTGCTCTTTATAGGTGTCATTCCGTTACCTCTGGTACCACAAATCCCAGCCCTAAATTAGCTATATACCTCCAACTATTTGTCCACTGGTGTCTGCTCTCAGACTAGGGCTGCATGGGAGCTTGTGCAGAGATAATAACACACAGAAGGCAAGGTGCATGCCCGTGTCTGTCCCTATGTTATGCGTGCACGTGGTTCACGTGTACCTTGTTGACAACCACATGCACAGAGGCCTGTGCCAGAGTTGCATATTTTTTTGTGTGTGCTGGGAAAATAAGGGATATGTTTACTATGCACATGGAATGTAATGTAAATCTAGCATACTGTGACACAACGCATACATTTCTTGCATGTGTTTGGAGCCCACTTGTGGCACCCAGGACTTAAGCCACACATGTGTGCCTCTATCTTGTAAGCAGAAAGCTTACATGAGCACTTTCCTATAACAAGCTAGCTGTGAGCAGTTTGGGCACTTGATCCTTCCAGAAAATGGACTGCAAAGAATGTCATGAAACTCTGTATATGTAGATGAAAATGTTGCAGTAGACTGATGGCAAGAGTCCTCCTTCAAAGTATTAAATTATCTGAAGGATCAGCACTGTATCTTTTGCTAAGGCTTCAGGAGCACCACATCATGATGGCATTACTGTGAGTACTAGAGAGCTTTGATGAGTTCCAGTTGGTTGCAAAGCACTGCCTACATTCACAGTACGTTTATTATGGCTCCAGCAGGCATCCTTGTGGATTTTTGATCTCTACAGAACCTCTGCTGAAGCACTGAGAAAAAACGGACAGTGGGGATTTGATTATAACATGCTTCAAGGACAGACTAGAGGCCAAGGAACTTGGGATCCAGTTCATCATTGTGTCTGAGTGCTGCTTAGTGCAGGACCTGGAGGGCGTGTGGGGAGGTTAAAGGTAGCTTTCTACCCCTTTTGCGCTGGCTAACCCGTAGCTGCTTCTGTTATGTTATATCCACAGTGTATGTCTCTTCAGAGTGCAGCTCTCCTACCTTACGCATGTCTTTAAAAAACCTAGCATGATCCTGGTGCTATATAAAAGAGTACACAGCACAGCTGCACAAAGGGCTGTTTGGCCGATGCACAGGTGTGTGTAAATTATAGCTGAACACAGTGGAGGATATTTGCTGTGTATTAGAAATATCCCAGACATTCAATGCCAAAACAAATAGGCACCAAGCTGCCTTTGGGCTTGGATTTTGTTTGTATTCAGTTATAAATTAGAAGTTGACTTGCTTTTTTTTTTCCCTTTTCCTTTTGGAAAGTGATTCCACGAATTTCTACACAATTCCTTCCCTGGTTGGTTTGCTTCGCTTGGGAGTTGGCCTTGTATCACACAACCTCACCAAGTTGCTCGTGCATCTTGAAATAAGTAGCACATACTCACTTCACAACTCCTTTCCTAGAGCTGTCTCTGCAGTTGCAGAGCCCCACATGAAGAGCACCACCCATGGGTGTTGTATGCATGTGGCTGGCTTGTCAAGGGCTTTGGGTTAAAGATGTTTCGCATCCATCCAAACTACATCAGTACATTTTTAAAGTAAACTTCTGTTTGAGGGCTGTCTTGCATTTCCAGGAGCTTTTTGCATGTGTAGAGCATAACTCCGGAAACATGTTACCGTGTGACCTCGCTAAGGAGACCTCCCTCTTCTTGTCATTTTGTGCCTAGATCGGAGAAGCTCTGTTCCAGATTCTTTCCCCCCAGCTCTGGTGATAAAGATAAAATGCAAGGACACAGAAATGGCAGAAGTGCAGAGGCAGACACCAGGCATCGAGCAGGATGACATCTATGGTTGATAGGAATTCACTTAACAGAGTGCAAGTGGGCTGATGAGGAAGGGGACTGGAGGCTAAGGCAGGGGCTGGGGAGTGTGTTTTTCTTGCAGTAACCTCTCTCCTTGTTCTCCTCCTTCTGTCTTTTCTAGGCAGGACAGGGCTGCTTGCTGATCTCTTGCCCAGTTTTGCTGTGGAGATTATGCCAGGTATTCAGTCATTTCACCCTTCAATCACCCAGTCCTCTGTCATCTTGTCTGTTTATCCTTCTACAGCATCTTTATGTGGTGTACATTTCACTCTTATGTGTGTTTTATCTGGGGATAAAAAGGGAAAAGTCTATTGCTTACTGGGAAAGTGTGTTGGGTTGAGATCCGAGAGAGCTGGTGCTGGGACATGGGGGAGGAATGGCCATGCTGGGAGCCAACATACAGAGATAGTTGATGTCATGCCAGGATCAGTGTGAGAGCAGAAGTGCCAGCGCTGTTCAGGGGAGGTTTTATATCAAGCTCTCTGCTTGCCCCCTGCTAGCACAAAGGTAACACTACTCCAGCCTGCGAGACCTCGGCAGCCTCGTGTGCCCGTATGGCTTTGTACGTCAGCTGCTCTTGTGCAGTAACTTCCGCTCCCCAGACCCTATCCTGCGGGTACCGTCATAGCCATCACCACAGATGGTAGCACAGGAGGTGCTAGAAATAGAGCACTGGTTAGCAACCCATCAGTGGCACAGCCCCTCTTGTGCTGCATGGCCAGGGCATTATCTGGGTAACACCAGGTGGTTGGACCAGAGATGAAAGCTCTCTGCCCATGATAATTCCCTCGCTAGCCAAACTAATGAGAGCCACCAGTTCTGGCACTCCTTGCAGAGGAAATGGAGACTGTGCAACAGATTGTCCTTGAAAGGGAAAAGCTGTGAGAACATTTAGCCCTTGAGTCATCTGATCATCCCCTGACAGTGCCCAAGGAGTGTTTCTTTCACATGTTTGTGCAAAAATGCAACTCCACATAAATGTGTGAAGCTATTTTCAAGTCTGTCCCAGCGATGCAAACAGAGAGAAGGCAGACACTGCCCCGCCTCCAGTGCAACCCAAAGCTCTCTGGAAGTTCAGCACGGCAGGAGAGGGTTTGGTCTTTTCAGTATATACAGAAGCTGATTCTCTGTTGCCTAATGCTTCCCCCTCCCCCTACTTTTACAATTTTATTGAATGAGTATAAAATTTTTGTGTGTTGGCCAGGTAGCTTTCTGGTACCCTCACTGCATGGTGTAAACAACAAGAAAGTGTAAAAGGCAGCAGCAAACCACACTTCAGCTGTTAGCATTGTCTCTTACCTGAATAAACAAAAGCAGATGCTCCTGCAAGCACAAAACAGTAGTTTCCAGACAGTGAGGACACATAGCGTTTCAGCTTGGTAGTCATTTGAATCTCAGGGTTACACAGTTGTATCCGGAAGTGCTGTGACAGAAGATAACAGTTGTACTGGAGGAAGAATTAGGGAATTGCAGGTACAAGTGGTTGAATCCCAGTTTTGTGCATAAAGGAGGAGCCAGCAGGCTCTTTTGCTGTCCTCTTAACCTCATCAGAGAAGCAAATGGTCTAACTTCCTGTGAAGTGAAATCCTTCATGATTCATAGGTCCCTGTGACTGGGACACTGATTTCAAACATCCACTCCTGGTGCTGAGTGAGTGTCTTGCAATGTGCAATGTACATACTAACTTCACCTCCTTTTATATTTCTAGAACATTTTCAGAAAGACCACAGATACACTTACAATGGACTTACTCTTTGTTTTTTTCCTCTACCAGGCTTTTGTCCTTTTTGGAGTGGTTGTGAACTGTTCACTAATAGCTCTGGAGATCTGACACCTGAGCTTCATTGCATAGCTGTGGCTGGCCACTTCTGTCATCTGGTTATGTTTCACCTCCTTCTCTGTGTCAGTGATGGTCGTAGAGAACAAGATGAGAATATGGCAAAAGAAAAAGCCACTGAGCTGTTGCGCTGCTTGGATTCGCATAGATTAGGAAGTACAGGACTGGAAGGGGTAGTCTGGCTTGCTATCTTGCTTGCTATCCCAAGCACCATGTAATTTCATCCTTTCCATAAGCTTAGCAAGCTTAAGAGTAGTCTGGGTTTGGCCATTCTCTCCCATTGGATCGCTTTCTTTGATGTGTGTCTTTTAGCTTCAATCTACATTACTCATAGCCTGTTTATGCTCATATATGTAAGACCTTTAGCTATAATACCTGCTTTTCCTCCTAGCATATTTACAGGCAGCAGCTATGTCTGCTCTCAGCCTTCTTTTTAATAGACTAATGCAGTGAGCTTCAGCTCTCCTGCTGCAAGGCAAATCCCCACTTTGCATCTGCTCCAACCTGAATTTGTCTTTTCTTGTACAAAGATGACCAGAGCCAAATAGCATCAGTAACTTCAGATGAAGTTACATGGAGACATTAGTATTTCCTTAACACTACTGGAAATTCCTCTGCTACTGGGCATGGGATTACATTTGCTGTTTTTGTGGCTGTATTGCATAAGCAGTTACAGTTGTCTGTTGATGGAATAGTGTACTGGATCATTTCTCTTGTTTTTCAGTTTTTTTCTGAATGAAGTCCTCTTCAGAACAGAAATTGTTTTTAATCCTTGAATGCGTGCCCTTGAAAATATTGCTGCATTCCTTGAAATTCAGTATATTGCTGCATTTCACATTTCTTACTGTAGTCCCAAGGACAACTGGCCCTTTCAGTAACATATCCCTGTCTTCAACTTTAGTGGCAATGCTTCCCTACCTCTTACCTTCAAGATACGTTAACACATTCTTATTTTCTGTGTAAGGGTCATTCGTGAAAATATTAAATAAGATGGTTCCTACAACAGGCACTTGAGGAACTGTATCAGTAATCTCCTCTCAGCTCTTACTTTTCCATTCATGAATGCTTCCTTCCAGCCGTTCCCTTATTCATTAGCTGAATTTTTCTCAGCATATAGTAACTTCACCAAAAAAATTTATTCCACAAGGACCAAAATTATCTGCAAATTTAAATGAAATTCATCTGTTTCAGCCAAAAAAGAAATAAAATATTCAATAAATATAAAACATTTCACTTGACACTTCTAAAATGAAGTGTTTTGATTTGTAAATGCCAGATCTTTCACTGACTTTTTTTAAAGGAAATTGTAAGTTCTAGATTAAAAATGGCATTAAAAAAAGGGAATTGTTTGTAGAAGAGTTAAGGAAAACTCCAACAAAGCAAAGAATTTTACTTTTGTTCAAACAGAATGCTGTGGATGAATCAAAAATGACAGTTCTTATTTTTACATTTTATTAAGAACTAGAAAATGTTCTGTTTTGATTGTTCCAAGCTGAACATTTTTCCTTGACTTTTCAGCTTAGCAATGCCGGTGAGAGGTGTCCTAGTTTCCCAGGGTGATTCTGTGCTCACATTGCAATCCTTGTATCAATACTTCTTCATCTTAAATAACAATGTATCAGGAGACCCCTTAGGGAACACTGGACTTCTGTTCAGAAACAGTGGCTTGCTGCTTTTTCTTCCTCTGCAAAGCAGCCGCATCACCTCTTTGTTTGCTTTCTTACCATCTTTCAAAGGTGGTTGAATAACCACCTGGGTACACCTGGATTCTTTCTCCACAGGTTTTCCCTCACCAGCAGTCTGACTTCTAGATAGGTTGGTACATCTCTCTGATGTAAAACCGACTCCAGGCCTCCTATACATTCAAAATTTTGAAATTTCTTGGTCCAGATGTGTTCACTGACCATTCCCTTAATCTGGGGAATTGCCATGTGGCGGTAGGTGCAGCCCTGTGCACGCAGTCCCTTGCAAAGCACGGGGTGGCCAGATGCAGAGCTGGGAGCTGCCCCGGCACAGGCCGGGCACCTGCTCCCACCACGGCTGCTGCCGCTGCAGATTTCCCAGCAGCGAGGTTTGAGAAACCTCACTCCCCTTCCCGTTCAAACCCCGTTCTGGTCTTTGTGGACCAGCTCTTCTGTGCTTTCAGTTGTAGGGTGTTTTTCAGCCATTCCCTTTTGGGGCCTTGCAGACATCATCTGAGGCTTCAGCGGGGGAGGGGGGGAAGTGGTTGTTAGGTTTCCTGGCTGGCTGCAGTGCCTGAATAGGATGTTCATTCGGCACATTCAAAAGAATAATTGCATGCGTGGGCCTAGTTGCGAAGGGGCAGGCCTGGCTCATTTACTGGGCTATTTATAGCATGCTTTTCACCATCGTTTGTCCCATTAAAACTAGAATGTGGGTAGGGAACAAACACACAAGCAGGGCATGAACATGGCCAGGAAGAAGGAGTCTTTGATGAGATCCAAATGCTAATGGAGTACGTCCTGCAGCATTCATTCAGGTCTGCTGTGGGGCGAAGGGTTTCTGTGCTGGGGAACCAGAGCTCATGCGTCCGTGCTGCTCGCCTCTCAGCCAGCCAGAGATGTTGCAGGAAGGGACCACATTTTTGTAGCTCCATATCTCACTGTCATGTGCCATTTCTGCTTCGACACAGAGGGGGACGTAGTCCTAGACCAGCAGGAAGTCCACTTCTGTTATTCACCTATCTGTTTTGCCCCTATGCTCTCCCCTGGGAGGATGTTGGTGAAGTTCCCTTCCACAGCAATGTGCAATCCTGTAAGTACCTCTCTCTCCTTCTTTTCCAGAGTGGGTCTTTGTGGGCCTGGTGATCCTGGGGGCATTCCTGTTCTTCCTCCTGGTGGGGATCTGCTGGTGCCAGTGCTGCCCACACAGCTGCTGCTGTTACGTCCGCTGCCCCTGCTGTCCTGAGTCCTGCTGCTGTCCCCGGGCGCGTGAGTGACCCTGCCCAAGCCTGGTGCAAACCTTGCACTACTTCTGCTCCCTGGCAGAACAGGAGGAGAAGCTCCTTCCTTTGCCCCGAGCACTTTGCTTGACTGAAAAACTAATTCTTAGGGAGTGAAGCGTCTGACCTATTGCTCAATGGTTGAGCGCTCGAAGTTAATTACAAATGTAATTCCCCGAGCCCTCCCCGCCTTGGCAGCTGTGCGGGCTTCTCCAAAGTGTCGTGCTCCCCTTCCAAAGTTGTTGTTGTGTCTGTGAATGTTGTGGGTCAGAGCTAAGAGCATCCTGGGAGTTTTCTTCCCGGCAATGCAGAGAAGCTTCCCTCTACAACAGTGAAAAATCCTTGCAGCCCAGCAAGGTTCCTGGTCAGGCTCAGGCAGATCTGTCAAGTTTCATGAGCCTCGTCCCTGCTGCTTGAGTCATCAGTTGTTTTTAAAGCAGAACTGCCACTAAATCATGGCAGTGGTAATGCTGGCTGTAACACTCTGAATGTCTTTCAGTTGCTGGGCATCTTGCAGTGCTCATCTGACCTGCCGTGTGCATTTTTTAAACTCCCCTCAGTGCCCTTTGAGGCTTAGAGAAATCCAGATTGGTCCTTGTAATTTCATTTGTCCAGTTGTCCCCTGCTGGGTTGTCACCAGTGTTGGTGATATGCAGGTTTCGGCCATGTGCTGTATGGGTCTGTGGGAGGCTGGTGTGATGCTGACTGCTGTTCTTTTTCTTTTTCAGTGTATGTAGCAGGCAAAGCAGCAAAAGCTGGGTACCCTCCTGCAGTGTCTTCCATGCCAGGTCCATACTACATCCCCAGTGTTCCTGTAGCTGGTGTCCCGTCTCCTGCTGTGCTGATGGATAAGTCGCACCCTCCTCCCTTAGCCCCAAGTGACTCCAGTGGAGGAAGCCAAAATGGTAATTTGCAGCATCAGGCACAACATTCAGTCCTCTTACTGGGCGTAGGGCTGGGAAAGGGAGGAACGATCGTCACTGATAGAGTGGTATGAACAGAAACACAGAGAAAATGCATTTTAATCCTGGCTCTGACAATGACATTTGCATCTCTTAGGGCCACATGGGCCAACTTTTCTAGTGCCATCAGCACAGTGTCAGTTTGTGGGTGCCTAATGAGGTCAGCAGGGAATGGGAGGCCAAGTTCGTGCCTGGGACCCCTCTCATTACTGCTGCAAATGTTTACTTGTGGAGGACAAAAGGCTGAAGATGATTTCAGGGGAGCAGACGCAGTGGCCATTTTCCCCTTAGAGCGGATGCCTTGCAAGCTGCTCTCTCTTGGTAAACTGTTTTTCCTACGCTCTGTAGGGCACTGCTTGCCCTCTGGCAGCAGTTTTTGCTGCAGTGTGTTTTACTGTCCCTGTGGCATTTTGGGCATGGGGACACGCTCCCTTGATGTTTCTGCCTGAGAGCATTTGGGGCTGGACCCCCTCCCCTACCTTACAGAAGCCAGTAGGTCACTTTTTTGTTCAGCCTTTGTATGTGTGAAATGTGAGTGATAAAAGGCTTCTAAATAGAAAGGAGTCGTGGATCAATGTCAGATATAGAGTATCAGTGTGTTGACTCTATCTTGGTGAGGATCACTTCTCCCGCTGCAAAGGAAGCTGCCATCAAGGAAAAAGAGGGTAGCCATTTAGCCACATGCAGCATTGCAGGATCAGAGTAGCTGTCTAAATTCAAACATGCTGCAGCAGAAGTGACTCTCACCAATGTGGAGTCACCATACTGACATAGTATGTTTGCCATTGATCCAGCCACGTGTCTGATTCCAAAGCACCACACTAATTGTCAGTTGTTAAATTTGCTCATGACAATGTGTTGATAAGACACTTCCAAAAAGACGAGATCAAGTAGCATAATCAAATACTTAAGCTTTTGGAACAACTCTACACATCCTTCCACTGCCCCAGTCAATATATTAACCTTTCTGGAACTATAAAAAGTATTTTCCTTCAGCAATCGTACTTTTTTTCCCCTGCTGAAATCAAAACAGAGCTCAGGAATGGAGCATTTTGAAATAGGAAATAAATCAATCACTGATCCAAAACAGAACGTATCCAATTCAAAAACCTTTGTCAGAAAATGATGGATGCCAGCCCAGTGCTTAATTTTTTTCTCCTGTGAAAAATGTCACTGCATGTAGAGCGTGGTGTTGGCCGTGGGAACTCCAGGGATTTTTTAAGTCAGATCACAGCCCCAGTCTCGTCTCTGCTGTACTTCACTAGCAGAGCACAAAACCAGAATGAAAAATTGTGGATGCATTTGGTAACCAAATGGAATGGCTCTTAGCATCCCATGTTCATTACACGGAAAGATGCGTTTATTATGAATCCAAATCAGCTGACTGGACTTAATCCCTCAACTCAGGACTTGACAGGAAATACTGCATATTGCAAATAAAGCCATTATTACAGAGTTTTCACTGTTGTGGCAAGACAACAGAGGTTCTTAAGCCTTTTTTATTTTTAATTAATATTTTTTGCAATAATATGGTCACACCCTTAATCTGGATCACACACCTGTTGCACAAGGTGTTCCTTGAACTGTGGAGCTAAGGAACGGTGATACCCTGCACCCTGTTCCTTTTCTCTTAAGGTCCTCCATAATGCCAGAATAACCCCTAATTACAGGCTGTAGAAGAGAAAACATTATGCGGCTGTTCCAAGCTACTTATTTGCTGGTTGGCCAGGCAGAAAGCTAAACAAAACAAGTAATGGTTGAGTTTATTATAAAGGCCTTTTCTCAGAAGGAGCACTAATTATGGTCTCTGTGTCCTCCACGCGGCAAGTGTAGGTCTGATCTGAAACTTGGTAACTTTGAGACTTCAACCTTCCTATCAAGTTTATTTAAAAAAACGGGATCAAAAGTGCTGGGGGACAGAGACTGGAGGAGTCTGTAATCCTGGCTGCCAAGCTAAAAAGGACGGTCTTTGCCCTAGATAGTTTCTGTGCTTATAAATGACCCCTGTGAGGTGATCTAGTGAGCAAACTCAGGTGTGAGGATATTTTGAAAATTTGTCTAAGGTTACATAAAAGCCATGTGACAAAGCTCCAGTGAAGCCTAGGACCGCCATCCTAAACTTAGGGCTGAACAGGGGAAAAAAAAAAACTCTCAGCTCTCACTTAGAAGAGTGTTGGTAACACATAAGTTAGGATGTGTGCTCTGTCTATTTAAATGCAGTGGTTACCTGGAGACTTTTGCAGAGATTCCTTAAACCATGCACATAAGGAAGCTTTTGATCCGAGAGCTGGACTCCAGACCTTGAATATGGAAAGTGTATAAGGATGAGACCTCATTTACTTCCTAATCACACTTGTCTGAAAAAAATAGTAGTGCTGTCCTTTCCGGGGAGGGAAACAGCTTACAGTTTTGGCTGACTTGGTTCCACCCACAGAAGAATAAAAAAAGTGTCTAGCTAAACGCATATTAAACACTAGAAATCTATGAACTGTTCAGGAGAAGAAAATATGGTCTAACAGGGAAGAATGTTCCCTTCCCTTTGACTTCAGAGAATGGTTCTGGGCAATGGTTAACGTCTCTGCATCTTTATTCCCTCATAATTAAGACGGGCCTAAAAATATTCACACCTTATTAAAGGGTTATGGCAATTTACAGATGAAGAAGGGTGTGAGGAGGAAGCAGTAATATCTTTGGTTCTCACACGAAGGAATAATAGATTTAATAAGTTGAACATTCAATATCATTGTGAGAAGTATAAATAAATGTAGAGAGAAAATATGCTTCATCTATAATGGAAGATAATTTTTATAAGCTGTTCACGGTCATCGTTGCAGATTTAAATCCAAAGTTAATTTCTAGGTCCTTACAGAATTAACCAAGAAAAATTAATTTGCCTTTTGATACACAGCTGCAACAGTAAGTCGAGCATGAAGCTAGCGTGAAGCCTAGCTAATTCTCCATCAGTTCCAGGAGCTATAGATGTTGCCCAAATAGATATTTGGCACAGCCTCAGTGTGAGTAGTGGCTCTGGGGAGACAGAGTCTGGAAGTTGCCTGTTTGAGTTCCCCAAAGGTTGTTAGTAGGTCAGAGTCATTTCCAGCTGACGGTTGTTTGCTGGCCTGTGTATAAATGAGGTGGCAGCTTAGCTGAGCTCCTGGTAGGCACATTAGAAGAAAGAATAGCAAGAGGCCTCTTTCCTGGCAAGGTACCAGACAGAGGTCAGCCACGATGGTGAGGTGCAGTGGAGAACTCGCCTTGCTGTTGCTCGTGCAGTGCAGCAGGAGTCATCGCTTCTGAGGCCAGTCAGTCCAGCCCCTCTTCACAGCAGCAACCTCACTTCAAGAGATGTGATGGTCTTTCGCTTTGGAATGCAGAGGCAGGGTTCCTTGTGTTCCGTAAATCACTGTGTGCATTTGCAGTTATTGTGCACACATTCATGGGGATAATAAAACACAGCGAAACTCTAGACTGCTGTCAGCTAAGCTATCTGGAGACACGTTGAAAGCAGGACCCTGATAGACCCATACTGTGTTTTAACATCTAATACCTTTCCCAAGTACAGATACACAAGGTAATATTTCAGGATGTAGTTACTCACCTTACATGTGCACAGTCAAAACCCACAATAAAGTACTTTCCTCCTGAAGCAATCTGCAGGATTATTACAGGAATCATTCTACCCATTTCTATGGCACAAGCCGTTTCTGAAGCAGAGCATGGTTATTTAATAGCGCACAGACACATGCCCAGCAGTTTAGGACAGAAGGTGCCTAAGAATACCTCTGCCAAGTCCTTGTTCAGCCCACACAGTGCATACTATGCAACGTACTACCAAACCCATATGTTAGTAGCTTGATGTATCAGGGTGTGGGATAAAACAGAAAGAACAGGTTGGCTCAAAACCACCGTCTAAGTATTTAAATCATGCCACAAGAGCAGCACTCATGCAATGCTGCAGTATTCACACAAGGGAAAATATTAACCCCATGCAAGGCAGACAGGTTCCATTTTGTATTGCTAAGTGCACTGTCCTCACGACAGTTCTCTAATGAGGCTGAATTTGAGGGTTGTAGTCCTCTTTTGTACTTAGACCTGTGTTTCTGTCAATCTTGAAATAGCCCCAGGATGAGACCTTTCTTAAATAGTCTGCTATAAAAGCCTTATTTTCTTCAAAGTCCTGATAGGTGGAGTTCTCTGCTTGCTGACTATAGACCTGCCTTGAGGTAGTCAGGCTGTTCATAGGGTTAGCAGGTAAAGCGTGCATGGAGCCAGCCTGCCAGAGTTGGAGCTGCTGTGGCTCCAGGTGTGGAGGGGTTGCTTCTCTACACACAGGAATGTGGAAAAGCCAAAAACCTGTCCCAACTTCCCTTGCAAATGGAGTAATCCCAGGAGTCAAGCACTTAATGTATGTATAAGACATACCTTTTCTGTAAGATAAAGCATGTAAAGAACGCCAGAGCAGGCAGTTTCACAGTTACCCAGTGACCTGATTGGCCCCATCACTGGATTCAGTGTAAATCTCAAAGCAGCATGATGTGCTTCGTGGGACTTTCTGTGTTTCCTTCTGTATTCTCTGGAGCTGCTCCTACCACATGCTTTTCAACCTGTGTGAGCAGAATTCATAGGGATGGGAGGGTGGAGTGGTCCTGCAGAGTGACAGCTCCCAAATGCTCAGCCACCTGCTTCCCCTGTAGACTGGGAGCTTACAGCCTCTGCAGCATAGAGGAAGCCTGATCTTCTGGGACTGCTCCCATACCATGACAAATCCTTTCTGTAGTGCTGAGGAAAGGGAACTGAGTGCTACTTTTCTCTCTGCCATCCTCTGTGGGAGGTGGAATCACTCTGTGGCAATGACACCACTTGATGCATTTGGTTATACAGATTGGGCATTTCCAAACCATTTTTGCTGTTACTGCAAACTTTAGAAATTATGCAGCTGCTCACAACTTCACATCCCACGGTATAGACAGATTTCTTCTGAAGCAATGACTGACTCACTCTGTTTTGGAAGACGCAGCCTACCTGCCTGCAGATGAGAGCTCAACTATAGAAGCAATATTGTCAGAAAGTCTCCTTGGACTTAAATGGGTTTTCCTCTAATGCTTTGCTTTTCTCCCTAGCAGTGCGCAAAGGGTACAGGATCCAGACTGACAAGGAAAGGGACTCCATGAAGGTGCTGTACTATGTCGAGAAAGAACTGGCTCAGTTTGACCCAGCTAGGAGGATGCGAGAACGATGTGAGGAACAAGCATGGTTTGATTTTTCTTTTTTTTCACTGACCTGAAAAAGACTGAAAATTTATAGCGAAAAGTTCACTGGCTTTGCCTTAGAGCCAGCCTCTAGGATATGATGTCCAGGATATGGTACTTGGGGCAGATAAAGGCTAGATTTTAGGCATCTACAAATATGTTCCGATTTCAAAGATGTGCTGCTTACCTAATCATCCTTAATTAGAGCAAACAAGGTGAGGTATACTCAAATGCTCATGAAAATTGTCCACTCGGATAATTAAACTTTTGGATCATCAACATCTGAAAAGCCAAGTCTGTACTCATTCCTTCTACAGCCTGTGGTATGATAATAGCTGGGATATTGTCTTCACAATTTCTATATGTCTTACAGTGTGGTGCCTGTAAATTCCCAGCATGGCAAAATAGGAGAGGGATGATTTTACTGAAAGCGTGTTTTGTGGGCTGCAATGACCACAGTGTGGTTTGAAGGGTACAGAAAGGTAGTTTGGAGTGGCTGTTGCCCTGCAGAAGGAGCAGGGACTACAGGAAATATTCAAGACACCAGGGAATTGTCAGATTTTGTGACACTGGTCAACATAAGATCAGAGGTGGTACACGCATCAGTACTGACGGCTTGGCCGTCAGACAACTGCAGGTGAAGGAGAGGAGGGTGGTGAATAGGGACATGACGCAAACTTGGAGCTGAGCTTCTGTGTGGAACTCCTCACTGTCTTCTGATAGCCTCTTGCAAGCATTATTTCCCTAAATAAAGGCTGAGGCTGCACTTAGTGAGTGTCAGGATACAAACCCAGGTGAGGAACTTTCCACATTAGGAGGCAGAGGTGCAGTGGCGGGACAAGGTGTGTGCATGAGGAGGGCTTGCAGTGCTGGTCTTTGTCCTTTAGCTGTTCTGTGTAGAGGACAGCAGCAGGCTGAGGGCTCAGTTCCTCCGGGCAGCATCCAACTCGTGCAGTGCTAACCCACGTTAGGCACTGGTAGAGGCTGATTTAAAAGAGACGCATGAGATCCTGCAAATCAGTGAAGGTAAGGGCTTTAGGGAATGACACTACATCAAAGCTCTGTACAGATTAGGCATAACTAACAAATTATATATACTTCTAAAACAGTCACTGCTGAGCACACTGTCTTCTCCACCCACAAGATTCACTATAAAAAGACCTCTCCAGATTGGTATGTCAGGCCTCCAGATGTCAATGTGCTTGACGGGGTAGAGACTGACAGTGATTCAGGCAGTCTCTTACTTTTTTCTTAATCTTTTTTTGAGGGGGTTGTTTTTGTTTTAGCTGGGCAAGTCAGGCCAAATCCAGAGCCAGCCTGTCTCACACCAGGAAAGGGGGAGGTGGCACAACTGCTGTGATGATGTTCCACCAGCTCAGTGCCCACCTTGCAAGGGCGGAGAGCTCACATGTGTTGCTGAAGCAGGGCTGAGGCAGGGTTTCTGCTTGAAGGCTGAACTCGGTTATCTGGGACACAGGCATCTGATGCCATTTGTGATACCCTTAGAATATCCCACCTGGCTGCCAGCTACCAGTTCAGAAGACCTGTAGGTCTAACAGCAGCTCTATGTCCAAACGGAGCCCCAGGAATCAGGATCAGTGAAGGGTTTGGAGAAGGGCCTTGGATTCCATTTTGATTTTTTTCCTAACGGAGGGCAGCTCAGCTTCTTTATGAAAAAGCTGCAGCTGGACTCACCACAGCCTTCCTGTCCTCTCCTCCCCTCTTACACATGTTATCAGGTGATGCCTGCCTCATTTCTTTTCTGCAACCTCCCCTGCAGATAACAACACCATCTCCGAACTCAGCTCTTTGCATGAAGAGGACTTGAACTTCCGGCAGCCCTACCGCCAGGTGCGAAGGAAACCTCTGCCTCCTGCGGGGGACCTGGATGGCGATGCTGAATACTGGGCAGGAGTGATTGGCGGGGGCAGCACGTCAAGATCACAGGCTGTCTCTGATTACAGAGATGAGCGGGACAGTTTCCGGCACAGGTGAGGAGTGCTGTGCTGGGAGGCAGCTATATCTGGCAAAGTAGTAAAGAAAAGGAGAAGGGACAGATGGACTGGTAGCTCTTCTCCATTTCCTGCTGCTCTGGTTCTGCTCAGCAGGACAGAGGGGTTAGAGAGAAGCATGAAATCTGGAGATGTTAGATGAGGTCAGAATGAATCTGATTCCCACAAGGCTGCTGAAGCCTACCCAGCTAGGCAAAGCTAGGTACCAGCCCCATTCCAGGTGGGACGTAAAAGTGAGATCAATAGGAAACCAAGCCACCCTTCCCAAAGTGCTCGCTTGTGATTTGTACCTGATCCCTCCAGCTCTTCCCAGTGCTGGTGCGCTTTATTAGGAGTCACAACCTGGTGCTTTGGTGCAACAAGACCTGTACTCCAGGCCTAAAGGACTGGCATTCCAGTGCCTAGAAGAGAGATATCACATCCTTCCCTCACATACCAGCAGCCCAGTCTCCCGAAAGCAATGGCAGGGATTTCCTTCCCTCAGTACTGGGCTATTGTGCCAGCTTACTCTCTTTAAACCTGCTTCAAAATTGCCCTGCTGTGAGCTTCTGTGGCCAGGTTCTTGGGTTTTCCCAGGAGGACATACACCTACCAGCTTTGGGGCCAAGGAGAGGTGAGTCCAGCCCTGCATACAAGGGAAGGTGCACTCTGGGGTTAATCTCAGGTAACATTAGACACGTAAAGTCCAGGCTATCCGCACTAAGCTGCCTTTACAGTTAGCAGAGAGAAGCAGGGATTTTGAGGATGTGATGCATCTTTTCCTACAGAAGATAATGAAAACAGGTCAGATGATTCATGCCCCAGGAGTGCCTGTTTCCCTCCATTGTCTGTGAAGGCAGCTGAGGGGATGAGTGCAGCTGAATCCAGCCTTCTAACACTACCTCTTTCCTCCTCCAGCCAGCAGAGATCCAAGTCCGAGATGTTGTCCCGTAAGAGTTTCTCTGTGGGAGTGCCGGCCGTCTCTATGGACGAGCTGGCAGCCTTCGCAGAGTCCTACAGCCAGCGGGCCCGGCGGGCAGACAGCCAGGAAACTCGGCGTTTCGAGCGGTCGGAGTCGCATGGTGGCCGCGGTGGAGGGCTGCCCCACCAGGATAGCTCGATGGAGGAGTACTACACCAAGCGTAGCAGAGGGAACCGAGAGCCACTGACGGACTCGGATCGGGGCTGGTCATACAGCCCACCCCGGAGACGGGCCCATGAGGAGAAGCACCTGCCCAGGCTGGTGAGCCGGACACCCGGCGGGAGCCAGAAATATGATCACTCCTACCTCAGCAGCGTCTTGGAGAGGAAATCCCGGAGCTACGATGAGAGCGGTGACCTCAGTGAAACCCCCTCAAAGTTGAGCTCGCAGCCCAGCCAGAGAGGAGGGGGAACATATTACGCCTGGTCACCACCCTCCACCTACAAAGCCGAGAAGTCGCAGCAGCAGCCGCAGCAGCCACCACCACCGCCTCAGCAGGAGGAAGGGGAGGACACCCTGCCCCCGTACAGCGAGAGGGAGCTGAGCCGCGGCCCGTCGTACAGGGCCAGGGAGCAGGCCTACCTCAATGCTTCTGACAAGAAGAGGAAAAAGGACCCCAAGAAAACCGTGAGGCCATGTCTGGTGTTCCTCATCCAAATAGGCTGAGCAGGGAGCCACCAGGCAGGGATTGCTAACCAGAGTTTAGGGGCAGAGGCGCTCTCCAGGAGGGTAGAGGCTGGAGTCCGAGTGTGGGGAACCCCAGATAAGGGGAGTCACTGTGGGAAGAGGGCAGTCACTGTGGGTGTAGAAGGCCAGAAAGGGAAATAGCTCCTACACAGGACTCCATGATGGAGGGGAGAGACAGATGTGACTGGGACGGGGGAGGTAAAGGATGTTTTTGGCATCTGTGGCCTGGTGGTCCAAGGAAGTGGGAGTTTATCTAGGGTCTAGGAGGATCATGGTAGGGACGGGAACTTACCCAGGGCTTACAGAAATGACAGGGCATTGCTTTGGCTGTGATCCTTGTTAAGCAAGGGTTGAGAGGTTCTGTTCTTCTGGACTGGGACAGGGCTAGTAGCAAGGCACAGTGTAAGAGACCTCAGGTCTTTCTGAAAGGGGTGGGATGACAGACTCCTGTGGGTGCATGCCCGTGGGCACGTGTACGGGCCGTGCATGCCACAGGCATTCCTCACACAGGGTACCAGCGAGTGCAAAACATCCTGCCACAGTCTGGTGAGGGCTGATGAGTTCATGGTTGTTGGGGAAGAGGAGCTGGCTGAAGTCTGTTCCATGGGGGAGGCCTTGTCACTAGAGCAGCTTGGCTGTTAGGCCTGAGCTCAAGTGGCACGTGCGAGAGAGGAAAGGGGTGTGAGTGGACAAGGCTGTTGCTCTTTGGTTTTGTCTCTGCCAAAGCTACATCTGTGTCTTTGTGAGTTCCGTGGGTGCTTTCCTGTTGACATTTTTCTTCTCTCTTTCCTCTCAGAACGATTTCCCAACGAGGATGTCCCTCGTGGTTTGAAGTTGTTGTGGACATGTCATGTTGATGGGCTGGATACCGAGAGGTGACTGCGGTGGAAAAGATACAGAGCAACAAGCAAGAAGGGCCTCTGTGAACCTTCGCAGCCGCCAGCCATGGACTCTTTGTTTCAATTGTTTCTTTCATCAGGGGAGCTGAGGCTTTCATAAGAGGCAGACTCCCATGAACAGCGCTCGATCTCAGAGGCTCTGGGAGTCTGCCAGGAAAATGAGGCCAGGGCTCTCTTTGGCACCCTGCTTCCCAGTGCCCTCCATTCTGCGCTGGAAGGCAGCCACCTCCCTACTGTCGCTGCAGCCCTGAACTACAAGCGAGACTGCTTTGTGCCTCTTGCCCTGTCTGACGTGCAGAGAGAGGCCTGTGTGCCTACCTCTTGCTCTCTCTGTCTCCTCTGTTTGGATTAAATATTGTCTCCATACTTATACTTAGCGCCTCTTCTGTATCATCCCCGTGCTGGGAGGAGACCTTGTTCTTAGAGCTGCAGACTGCCTCCAGCTGATCGGGCCCTAAATCGTGAAAGAAAAGCTACATCCTTTCAGACGCTATAGAAAAGGACTGATGAGGTGTTACTTTGGCAAGGGCTGAACACAGAGAGAGAGGCAATTATGGGCTGGTTTGTTCAATATATTTAGTTCTGTTCACTGTGTGATGAGAGTTGCAGGTGAGATTGATGTATTGTTTTGAAAGTGGATCAAAGTAGCTTTTATTGTGATGAGAGCATGATGTGTTTCTTCCCCCATTCCCAACTGTGGTTTGTTTTGATACAGTTGCATTTTCTGGCAGCTGAACTGTGACCCTGTAGAGCTTCAAGCTAGAATATCCTACTCCACCATACCATAAGCAGTGCTCTAGCCTTGCTGGCGCTCTGCTTCCAGCACCACCAGACATCTCTGCCTAGTGAGTGGCCTTTTTGTTTTAAAGAAGCAAAAAGGGAAAAGTCTCAGTGAGAGGGCAGCTGCAGATCTTCATTCTGTGCTACTGGTATTACTCCTTTCTGGTCATTATTCCCAGACATGGACGAGAGCAGTAACAGCAATGGAAAAAGAATTAACACTGTCGATGAACACAAGCTTTGAAAAGTCACCTTTTTAATTTACAGCCATTTCATTCACTTCAGTTGTGACACGGTTTTAGTGGCTGTTGTCTTGGGAACAGCTGAATTTGGAAGTGAGTTCTCCACACCATCCAGAAGCCTGACATTCTGGTTTTCATAGGGCATAATGCAGTCATTTCTTTAATTTTTAGCTGCTAAAATTGTAATGTGAAGGAAGATGATGGGAACATTTTAAGGTCCAGCATCTTGATCCCTATTATGCCTAGAAACAACTTAGCGTCCTGTTGTGTTACGGACATTGTCAGCCTCTGAAATGCCATCTCTGTTGTTACTCTGGAAATCTGGGGAGCTGTCTGACCTCAGGCGCTCACTCTGGCAATACTGTTTTGAACATGAGATTTATTAACATCACTGTAGTTCTCTGTAAAAATGACAGATTCATTCCTGTATTACTCCTGTGGCGTATTAATTCACCAGGAATGGTCAGCAGAGAGGAAGGATAATCTCCACAGATTTGATGACAGTGCAGTTTTCATGCTAAAAGTTGAATTGATGAAAGGATGGCTTTCTTCTCCTCCCATGCTCCTCTAGCGATGAATGTAGTTCTGGAAATCCTGGTCCTGGGTCTTCTTGGCCAGAGAAGGATTAGCCTGCAGGGGCATACAGTCATTGAATCACAGAGTAGTTTGGGCAGGAAGGGACCTTTAAAGGTCATCTAGTTCCAACCCCCTGGCATGGGCAGGGATATCTTCCACTAGATCAGGTTGCTCAGAGCTCCAGCCAGCCTGGCCTTGAACACTTCCAATGATTGGACATCCGTGACTTCTCTGGGCAACCGCTTCCAGTGTCTCACCACCCTCATTGTAAAGAATTTCTTCCTTATATCTAATCTAAACCTACCCTCTTTTAGTTTAAAACCACCACCCCTCGTAAAAAGTCTCTCTGTCTTTCTTATAGGCCCCCTTTAAGTATTGAAAGGCCACAATAAGGTCTCCCTGGAGCCTTCTCTTCTCCAGGCTGAACAACCCCAACTCTCTCAGCCTTTCTCCATAGGAGAGGTGTTCCAGCCCTCCTCTGCACCTGCTCCAACAGTTCCATGTCCTTCCTGTGTTGAGGGCTCCAGAGCTGGCCACAGCACTCCAGGTGGGGTCTTACCAGGGCAGAGCAGAGGGGCAGAATCACCCCCCTCGACCTGCTGGCCACGCTTCTGATGCAGCCCAGGATACAGTTGGCCTTCTGGGCCGCAAGCACACGTTGCCGGGTCGCATCCAATCTTTCATCTACCAATATCCCAAGTACTTCGCAGGGCTGCTCTCAATCCATGCATCCCCCAGCCTGTACTGATATATGGGATTGCCCCAACTCAGGTGCAGGACCTTGTGCTGGGCCCTGTTGAACTTCATGAGGTTCACATGGGCCCACTCCTCAAGCCTGTCAAGGTCCCTCTGGATGGCATCCCTTCCCTCTAGTGAATCAACCACGCCACTCAGCTTGGTGTCATCTGCAAACTTGCTGAGGGTGCACTGTCTATGTCATTAATAAAGATTGAACAGTATCAGACCCAGGGGACACCACTTGTTACTCATCTCCATTTGGACACTGAGCCGTTGACTGCAACCCTTTGGATGGGGCCATCCAGCCACTTCCTTACCCATCGAATAGTCCATCCATCAAACCCACGCCTCTCCAATTTGGAGACAAAGGTGTTGTGTGGGATGACGTCAAAGGCCTTACAGAAGTCAAGGTAGGTGACATCCGTTGCTCTTTCCTTATCCACCAACGCAGTTACTCCATTGTAGAAGGCCTTCAGAGAGTCAGGCACTAATTGCCCTTTGTGAAGCCGTGCTGGCTGTCGCTAATCAGCACTGTGCTGTCCAGATGCCTTGACATCGTAGCTTCCAGGGGGATCTGTTCCATGATCTCACTGGGTGCAGACTGGTCGGTAGTTCCAAGGCCCTCCTTTTACCTTTTTTTTAAAAATGGGTGTGATGTTTCCCTTTTTCCCATCACTGCGGACTTTGCCTGACTGCCATGACTTTTCAGGTAGGAAGAGTGGCTTAGCCACTACATTTGCCAGCTGCATGCCACATACATCTACTTGCATTATGGCTGGAGAGACTAAATTTTAAGTATTTTCGTGTTTTCTCATCTTTAATGTCTGTTCCTAGGAAAATCACAGCACAGTTAACAAGAGGTAGGCAGGTGGTTGTTATCTGACATCTCGATGGCCTTGAGAATCTACAGAGCTACACTACATGTTATTTTAAATTAAACATTTCATCCCTGACATACGATGATACTAGCAGCAAGAAATGTTGATGTTTTGTTAGTCTGAAAACCTTGGGAACCCCCATGCCACGAATTTCAAGGGAGTTTAGCCTGCTGTCTTTTCCATCAGATATCCAGCAGACCCAGGAAACATTTTACATACAAATTTGAAAGTGCATCTGCAACAATGACTGTGTCAGAAAGGGGCCAAGACAGCGATTTAACAGGCTCTGAATACCTATATCTTGTATCATACTGAAAGCCAGGGTGTCACAATCTCCTTCTCGTTTCAGTTATGCCCGTCCCTTATCTGAGTCACTGTAGTTTATTTGATCAAGCCCTCAGGAATGAGTTACGTGTATTAAAAATACAAGCCTCCCCCTCATTTATTTGAATCGGCTTTGTTTGCTCAGTGCTGGTGCTTCAGGGCATTTGTACACTGTGCGTAGGAAGTTGCCATTTATGTATCTAGCTTAAAAATAAGTAGTTGCAAAGTCTTAATGCCCTGAAGTCAAATCTGGGCAGCACCATCAGGTGGCTCTGCCTTTGCTGTAAAATTTTACGTTTCGTATCTCCCTATACAGCTCTGAAGGAATTTTCCGTTACTGATAGTGTCTGTCCCCAGGCCATCTTTATTTTTCCCAGTAGAAATGTGTCTGCAGCAGCACCAAATGGACCAAATCAAAAAGCGCGGGGTGACGCAGAGTAGGGCTTCCATCTCTATTGCTACACAACCCTAATGACCCGCGGTTCTTGCAACAGAGAGGAGCAGGGAGCCAGAGGCTGATGGGGAGGCTGAGAAGAGTCTCTTGTCTCAGAAAAAAAGTAATGGCTTGTGTCTGCGCCGTCTCTCACAACACCTGCGGAATGCTGGCACTGGAAAATAACGAGCCTGATTATTATAGGGTCTCAAATTATAAATTTTCCAGTGATCAATTTTTATTGCTGGCATAAAATTAAAATCCTTTTCATACAGGATATGGATCTCTGGGTCACGTCACGGGCACGGATGATTTTGTGGCCTTGAAATGAAGCATCACAACAGTGACTTGCTAAGAAGACAACCGAGATGATGAGTGAATCCTGTTAAAAAAAAAGAAAAAAAGAGCCCTTAGAGCAACAGCAGGATCAAGCTTCAGTGGTAAATAAGGCTGTGCTGTCAAAAATGTGATCTGGGCTACTGAAAAAAGTTTTGACATAATAGGATGAGAAAATATATACCAATGGTAATGACTTCTCAACAATCCCGTTATTCCTTTAAAGTACACTGTAAAAATGCCAGGGGGTGGCTTCAGTACTAATATCCTCAGACCACTCCATTTCCACTGAACTGGAAAAATTAACAAAACTAGCACTTTGAATACTTTGAAATTTTGAGAAACTTGGACATGTATCACCTGAGACAGGCAGCCAGAATTATTCAGGTCTTTGTGCTGCGTATAATACAGGGGACTGGAACTGTAAGCATCTCAGCAGTTGCACCGCTTTCCTGACCTTTTCCAACAAGCCCCCTCTAGGTGGGCAATACCGGTTCACCTGTAACGTAAGACAAATGGTTTTGCCATCACCAAAGGGACTTTTCCATGCCAGCCCTCTCCAGAGAGTTACCTAAAACTGGCCAGAGAAATCTGTGGGAGGGAGTGGCAAAGAAAGCGTCAGGCATTGTAAGGTGGAGCTGGCCTTTTGCAGGGAGGAGAGAAGGGTGTTCTCAGAGCATTTTTTCAGGGGGCTTCAGGAGAGTTAACAGACACGGATGCCACCACTGGGGTGTGACCGGTGATCCGACATTGTGCAGAAGAGCTTTTCTTGGCCAAGTTGCCAGCCCACTGCCACGCTCCCAGATTGCCTTGAGCAAAGTAACTGCTAATGCTCCATATACTCAAAGAGGACTTTGTCTCTTTTGACCCAAGGTCCCTCCCAAAGCTTCTTCTCTGAAGAGATACAGGACAGCCCCTGGGCTGTACAAATACAGCTCCTTGAGAAGGAGCAATCACACAACATTGCAGAAGTCAAACCTAACCAGAGGCTGCTACAGGTGCATAAAAACACACCACAGTGTTTATCATGCCTGGGCTATTCTGAAAATAAATTTGACGTGGAGATTGTTTGGCCGAGAAACCGCTTGGAGCTATCTTCCCTTCTATCCGGGGAGCTTTCACACAGGGTTGTGGGTGAGGATCTGTTCTGTGCCACTAAGTACAGGGTTTGGGACATGTGCAAACAGAAGCTGAAGGGGCTTTAGCTCGCTTCTTGACTGGGTCCAAGAGCAAAGAGACCTATGGCATAAGCCAGATGCTGCAGATCTGACCCTATGACTCCAGAAATCTCTGTGCTACAGCATCTTCGTCGGGCTATACGTGCTTTCTACAAGAGCTGTGATGTTGAAACCACCCTCATCATCACTTGGGGCTCCTAAAGCCCCATTTCCTTTGCTTGGGAGATCCAAAAAGACATCCGTTATGTAACGTGAGGGGATGGCTATCATTTTGATACAATCTTAAAAATGCTAGCTGGATTACCAGCATTAAAACCAGAAAAATCTTAAGAATAAAGTTAGCAAATGCTAAAGGAATGGATCTGCCACGATTCCCATATGAATTCTCTTGTGACCTTTATAATTGCTTTTTGACATTCACCCCTGCCTGCACAGGGGCCTTTGCCAGGAGAGACCTCCCCCTCCTCTGCCTTTCTGCCTGTCATTTTTTGTCATGCTTGTAATTCCTCTCTGACCCCTCTGCTTTCCTTGGCTATTCTCAGTTAACCTTCAGCACTGTGCCTAGGGGTTCTGGTCAATTTAGATGTAGAGTGAGTGGCGTTCTGTAAAAAGACATTTTTTACCCCCCATAAAAGCAAAAATTACAGAGTACACAAAACAAAACCCCAAGCCCTCCAGGTATTCTCTCAAGCCCAAGCAGGGATGTTACTGGAAACATTTTAAAAATTAAAGCTGAACATAATTTCAAAACGAGTAAGTATTGTTTTCAGCCCCAGGGCAGCTGCAGTCAGAGCTCTGAAGTGCAAACAACAGAAGCAAATGCATTCAGTTTTCATTGTCCTTGGTGAGAGCAGCGGCAGGGAGAAGGAGCATTTCATGAGTCATAGAAAGCAAATGGGATTCCAAGATGCTATTAGTTATATTTGAATTTAAAAGTATGAATTAAAAGTTGACAGGCTCATTTTAAAAGCAAAATTCAGGTCAAGGACATGGCATGGTTTTAATCTCTAATGCTGGCTGGTGGCTCTCCAGCACACCTGCTCACTTTATATAGTAAAATGTATTTTCTTTTCTGCAAAGCCTCTACTAGCGCTCTGAGAACAACGTACCCGCTGTGCCCCAAGCTCCAAAATGAACTCAGAGGTGAAAAGAGCCTCCTGTGCATCCCTGTCCCAGCCACGCAGTCCGCAGAGCACCAACGCCGTCCCCGTCAGGCGTCCGGACAGACTCGCCTGTAGTTCTGTTTGTACAAGCTACGGTCTGGAGGCTCTGGGGTGGGACCTGGGTGCCTGCTCTTGCTGACTTTTCATAGACCCTGTTGAAAGCCCCAGCCCAGGGCTATGGTCCTCTTGCTGTTCATCAGTGAGCTGGGTTTTGGGTTTGTTTTTTTTTTTCTGCTGCTGTTGCTTACCGGCAACAGCGAGTGAGTGGCTTTCTTTGCTGTACTCGGCCGTTGTTATTTTACTTAAATTGCCCTTCTGTCCTGTAATGAACTTGGGGGAGAAAGACATAACAATACTCTGTATAATGAAAATACAACACTTCTATGGCTTTTTGGGACACATCCTCATCCGCAGTTACCAAACATTATACATTTGCCATGCTCGCAGTTTTGAAGTTGTTGCTTTTGAGTTGTCACCGTGGAGAATAAAAGCGGGAAAAGCTACCACCAATCTGCCTTTTTATTATCCTGCAGCCCACTTCTTGCTAAGAAATGAGCAGTTTACATGAGCGGTTTTCAACTCTTTTTTTGATTAATGGACACTAAACCAAACATTTTCCAGTGGAGCAGCAGACCCCTTCATAAATTTCGTACCTCGCTCGGAGGATAACACGCGGGAGCACGTTCTGCCCAGCCTCCTCTCATGCAAGAGATCCCTAGGAGTACCCCACAGAGCCCCACTACTTCACCGAAAGGAGAAACCCTCCCCTGGTTTTGCAGACCTAAAAACTTTTTTCCCTGTGGATTTTATTGGGAAAGTTTATCTTTTTCCTACAGACGCGTTCTTTCCTTTTGCCAGTTTGACCCCCTTGTGCTGACGTCTGCGGTACGCTGGACTGAGGGGTCTCTCCCCTCTCGTAGACAAGTCACTTCATTCAGATCCCGTCTCCACGGTATAACTAATGCATGCGGGCTCTCGCGCCGTTTGCGGGTGTGATCCGAACAGCACGCCCGCATTCAGACCCGCATCCGCCAGGCGCGGTCAGCAGCCGGGGGCGGAAGGCGCGTCCCCCCCCCGCGCCGCTCGCTCCCCGGGGGAAAGGGCGCGCCCCCGGGGCCGCCCCTTTCCGGGGGCGGCGCCGGGCTGCGTCACGACGCCACTGGAACTCACGCGCCGCCCCCGCGCCGAGCGAACACCTCACAGCCCCGGCCAAGACGTCAGCGTGGCGAGGCCGTGGAGGGGCGCCCCCTGGCGGCGCGCCCTGCCGCCGCGCGCGCTGGGGGGGGGCTCCCCGCCGTGCCCACCCGAGGCGGCGGGCTCCGTGGGGGGTGGGAGCCGGAGGTCTGCTGAAAGGCTGATCGAGTGGGGCATGTCAGGGTCAGAGATCTCTTAACACTTGCCTCTGAAAATCATCGTTCATCCTTTTTTTTATTTATTTTATTTTTTTTTTTATGTGTTTGTGAAGATGCTCGGTGTTTCTTCGGGCCTCGTTATTCCTCCTCCAGACACCCCCCCACCCAAAAGGGATAAGTCTCCAAACCTACAAGAAGAAGGAAAGGTGCCCATACCTTGAAGACAACCGGGGGGGTGAGGAAGACATGGCGACAGGAATACCGAGCGGCCACCCAGCTCCGTGGGACGTCGCTTCCGGCAGGGGAAGCGTTGATGCTAGCGAGGCAGAAGCCAGAGGTGCTCCTACAGCTCCCACAGTAACTTCTGGTTACCCCTCACACAGGTAAGGCTCTTCTGCGTCCAGGCCCAGTTGGCCCAGAGCTCTTGGCTGCAGATACAGGTTTGTGATTCAGGGCCATTTCCAAATTAGAGAAATGAGCCTGAAAAAGAATTGCCTGAAGTGGCACGGGACCACTTACTCCAGGAGGTGCAATGCTTCCAACTAGTCCTCAGCCTGGGGTAGAAATCCTTTCTGGTTATATTGGAAGTGTGTTTCCATCAGCCCCTCGAGAGCAGATGTTGGTGATCTTCATGTCCCAGTCCTCAGATCTTCTCTTTGAGCGGCAGATCAGTCAGCTCACTTGTCTCTGAATAGGTACTCCAGGGTAGTGAGAGTTTGAGCTCCAGCTGGATGCATTTTACACTCGAGAGCCTGCTAAATGATTAATTTAGTCTCTTAAAGTTCCCTGCTTCCTGGCAAAGCCAGAATGTGTGTTTCCAAAGGCCTCAGTCCTGCTCACCTTGGAACTACACGTTTTGGCCAGGACTTTGCCCTCCAGTAAGGCGGAGATCAGGTAAAACTTTATCACAAAAAGCCAAAGGCTTTACCTCTTACAGATACACTGCTGTGTCCTACCTAAGGACCACCGTAGCTATCTGTCATCACTAAATCTGTGTACAGTCACAGAAAAGACACTTGTGGTCCATGCAAAAGGACCTCCGACTGGAGAACGTAGGGCTAAGCATGGCTAAAATAAGCCAGCCGAAGGAGAACTGCCCAGGGGCCTCTGGCACTGTGTGATTGTGCCCTGTTGGGGAAGGCATAGCCCAGCCTGGCTTGCTGCTGCTGGCCATAGGCTCCTCTCAGGGAGCAGCCCCCCGTCAGCATCCCCAACAAGGGGAACTGGAACCCCTCTCTCATCTTCAGGTCAGCAAGATTCTGCAAGAAGGGAGAGGTTACTAAAATGAAGACCACCTTAGCTATATAAGCTCTTCCTGGATTTCTCTTTCAAGTTTTTGGCAATCTTAGATTTTTGAAGGGTAGGCCTGCACAGATAAAGTTTGAAGAACACCTGCCTAAAATGCAGGTCCCACAAATCTTTATGCAAGGACTGAGTGCATGCAGAAAGGATGTGCAGGCCGGGTACCTGGAACGTTTTTCTTTAGAACTCGGAGCCCTGGCACCTTGAGCTGAAACTATCAGCACAGTCAAGCACTCAGGATTTCTGGGAAAGTAAAACTACTCAAATTAGCAAAAAAACGCCATCCGCATGCGTCCCAGCGCAGCTCATTTACAGAGACCGCAATGTGGACGCCCAACAGCCAGAACCGACTGATGCAAGTCGGAACCCGCAGCAAACAGGCCTTCACGTGGCGACCAGAGTGACAGAACGTGTGTGGGCAGCAGGCTCAGAGCCCAAGGTAAGCTTTAAGTAGCACTGGGCGAGTGAAATGCGGTTTGTTTGTTGGTTTGGGTTTTTCTTTTTTTAAATAGAAATATATATTTATATATAGTAATTTTCATCTTCACTTCTGAGAAGAGAGATGCGGCTGCCTTCTGTTCGGGCCAGTATGGTGCTTGAGTGGAAAATTTCACTCCCCGGTTTCAGTAAGATGCAACTTAGGCTGGTTCTTGTGAATAGGTGCAAAAGGAAAGCTGCTGCAGCAGAGCTCTGTAGTCAAGAGGTCTGCATGGACAGGCTGTCACCCTGGTGAGAGACACTTCTTAATTAAGCAAAGATGCTGAAACAATTCCTAAGTGTCCCAAATTCCCTCATCATCTCAATGAGTCTGGAGTTACAGAGCTCTCAACAACAAGGGGTTTTAGAGGATTTTGCATGAATTCTAACACTCAAGCATGTGCAGCATGCAGAGAACACATTCCAAAACGTGTTTGAAGAGCATTAACACAGCTTTGTACTACTGCAAAGATCTTTGAAAGGAAGAGTGTGGGTAGCATCCCAAGTATTGCCGGGGAGACCTGAGATCCATGCACTTCTCTGAAAAGCTCAACTTCGCTTGCAGGCAAATCAATTAAGAAGCAGCCCTTGCAGCTAAGCTTATCTGAGTTCCTGTTTGAGCATCTCAATTACACTGATTTCACAATTAAACTTGTTCCGATTAACGGGAAAACCAGAAAGAATCCATGGGTGAAATATTGGACAAACTGTTCAAGCTAATGGGGGAGGGCACTGGTGTTTGTGAAGCAGCTGGTAGTGAGAGCCTCGAGGAGAAAAGGAAAACAGCTGCCTTCAGGTAAGCACTAAATTCAAGCACAGGAGCAAAACAAAGGGGAACATGCTGGTGTGCTTCCACGCATCAAGCGGCCACACAGAAATGCTGCATGAATATTGATCGTCTTAGCTGATTAGTACCCTTAAGTTGTGTTTATACCGGTGTGTAACATAGCCCCAGGGAGTGAACGTCGGTGCCCAGTCCCTGCTCATCTACCCTAAGTAATGTATTAGTGTACTATATTCTATACTGCATTCTGGAGTAAAGTTGTTTGCAGTAGTCCGCGTTCAGTAAACAACTGCTCCTGAAGGGCCACCAGTGGAACAAGGCTGTCCACTAGGGCACCCTGCAGGAGCTACATGTCTAGGACGCTAGGGCACAGGCCCACCAAAACCAACACACGGTCTGGAACACGTCTAGCTAGATGACAACCTGGCATTTTTGGAAGGAGTTCACCCGGGCTAATACCACTTGGCTTCCGTGCCCCTGGCACCTTCTGCTGTGCAGATGTAACCGTTCTGTTGGCTGCATTGCCTTGCTCCTTCCACAAACAAACATGATAGGCTGATGTCCCAACTCTAGAGGCAAGAGACATGTTTTCAGCCAGTTTATGGGGGAGAACTACCATTTAGAACAAATACATATCTTGGTAACAGTATGTGTGGCAAGAGCACTGCAGAAATGAAGCGTAGTTTCCATTGTACTGTGGCAATGGGGGTATGAGTCTTCCTGACGGGGCTGGGGGAATGCAGAAACTATAATAAAGGCAATGTGTCAGGCTTTCCCAGGTCTAGTCCTCCCTAGAAACATTAAAAAAAAAAGTAACAAACATCTTAAATGATGTGTTTCTTGGGAACTAACAGCAATACTGGCCATGTTATTTATTTCCTTTCTGGCCTGTCTGTTCTCCCCCAACACGGAGGCTCTCAGTCTTATGTACCCTACTGCTTGTGAGGCTGGGGCCTAGAGTGGACTAACGCAGTTTAAAATGAACTCTCCAAAGTCTGTCATTTAAACAATGTGGATCATCTTATGGATCTGCCTTAGGGCACACCCATGCCAACAGTTAATCAGCGCAGCTGTATTAATTCAGGCTCTAGGGGGGAAGGTGGGAGTAGAGCGAGACCAAATGACTGAAACAAGATCTGCTGCCAATAGAGCAGGAAGCTGTGCCCTCTGTGATAGCGATTGGTGGCTAAGGGCGGTATGGACGTATCCGCATTACTCAGCCAGTAATTCCAGTCACATTGCTACTGTTCACAGCTTGCTTGTTTCCTCGGGATCCTGTGCACTCTTCAAGCTGGGTGTTCTCTTTGCCCCTAGTGATATCCCCCATTTCGGAGCTCATCTCCGTGTGAAAGCTCATTGTTAGCATTAGGCCTACATGCAGTGCTGAAAATAAAAATCCTCCAGCACAACAGATTTGATCACTTCATTTTCTTGCCTAAAGCACACTGTGATTCCTTCCCCTGTTTGGCTCCGTGGGTGGAACAGGCATTCCAGTACACCCTGCCATGTTCATTACAGGGAGTTCTTCTGCGCTAGAGATATTAACATCTTTGTTATTACTGCCAGTTCCCTCCTCCTCCCCCGTACCAAGCGGTCGCCTGAGCAAGAATTCCTTTCAAGGACAGACTCCCAGTAGTAGTATTCTCCTCCTCAAAGCGAAGAAGATCTCTTCAGAGGTCAGTTCCTTCTGCTTTCTCAGAATCCCGCCTCCCCCATATTCCTTAGAAAGTCATTATGAAAGATGTCAAAACCACTTGCAAAAATATCACAGAGATTCTACAAATTGGTGTCATAATTACCTCTTTGTAATAATTAACAACTCAAAACCGTATCGTTTGAGTTAAAAAGTTTTATGCAAGAAAGAATGTTTCAACATTTAATATAAAATCGAAGTTTGACATAGCTAATTTTTCAAATGTCATCCTTCTTTTGTTCATCAACTGACAATTAGAAGATTACAATTAAAAAAGTAATCCTAAATACTTTTAAAAGCCTTATAAAAACATTCATAAAGTGCCACCCACAAAAGCACCTAAACAAGAATCTGAGAGAAATACCTATTAGGATGTTAATTACCTTAATTGCTGCTGAGGACTAAGCCCTCAGAGAGCAGCGTAATTTGTGGAACTGCCAATTTAACAGCTGTACAACCCAGCAAAAATACCGCTCCATAGACGTGGCCCCGACAGAGCATCAGCTGGGCCCACGACACGTGTGCAGAGGCACCCAGCACAGTGTTGGGTGTGGGGTTTTAAAATAAATAGATGCTAACACCACCTAAACCCAAGAATACTGGCAAGCGGGAGATGTGGATTCTGAGGGGAGCAATCATTCCAGGCTGTGGCCTGCTGCAAGGGCAAAACCCAGGCACCTTGTACAGAAAACAGGTACAGATTTTAGCTGGGACAAAAATCACTCCCCGTTAGAAATAACAGAAAAAGGCACTGATCCTTGGAACGCCTCTACCTTCTCCTCTCTGGCCTTGAACGTACCGTGCTGTGAGCACCTTTCTCTTCCCCATCCCCAAAAGAGGGGCTCAGAACCATCGCGCCGCAGTGAACACGCGCTAGTTCATTCGGCAGCGGCCTCCCTCTTTGCTCGAGTGTCTGGGTGGTGCTCGCAAACAGATTTACCCAGAAGAAAAGGGGGCAGGCTCTGAGGCCTCCCTCCCCCCAAATTCACACCCTGTATGAAGCGTCCAGGGAGCAGCTGCGTGTCTTCCCAACACCAGGGAGCTACCTACGGTCCGCTTGGCCTTCTCCTCTCCACCAACTACTCCGTATGGTGCTTCTGGTGGCGCACCAGCTGGGGCTGGAACCGAAAGCTTTCCCCACACTGGGTGCAGCGGTACGGCTGCTCCCCAGTGTGGATGCGGGTATGCTTGATCAGGTTGGAGTTGCCACTGAAGCCCCGGCCGCACTGGCTGCATTTGTAAGGCTTCTCGCCAGTGTGGGTACGAGCGTGGTTAATGAGGTCAGAGCTCTGCCCAAAACGTTTGCCACACTGCCCGCAGGCATAAGGCCGGATGCCGTCGTGGGCTCGCTGGTGCTGAAGGAGGTGGGAGTGTTGGCTGAAGCTTTTCCCGCAAGCTGGGCACTTGTAGGGCCGCTCGCCCGTGTGCATACGCTGGTGTTTGATGCAGGTGGAGCTGTCGCTGAAGATCTTCCCGCACTCGCTGCACACGTAGGGTTTGAGCCCGGTGTGGATGCGCTGGTGCTTGAGGAGGTTGGAGCTCTGGCTGAAGCTCTTCCCACACTCGGCACAGGTGTAGGGTTTCTGGCCCGTGTGCACCCGCCGGTGCTGGATGAGATGGGAGCTCTGGCTGAAGCCCTTGCCACACTCCCCGCACAGGAACGGGCGCTCCCCAGTGTGCATTCGCTGGTGCTGGATGAGGTGGACGCTCCGACTGAAGCCCTTGCCACACTCGGAGCAGATGGTGGGCCGCTCTGCACGAGGGACTCGCCGGGAGGCTGCTGCCACCCTTCTCTCCTGTCTTTTCACCAGGCTGATATCAGAGCAAGGCAGCTTAGCCTCCTCCTCCTCCTCCTCCTCACAGTCACCTTGCTGCACCTCTGGGGAGCCACACTGACTTCCATGGCTGTCCCCAAAGTGTTCCTCTCCTCCTCTGGACCCTGCTGCCAACACGTCCGGCCGATCTGTGCTTGCAAGGTGATCTGGAAGGGGACCTACCTCCCCACCTGGAAAAAAAGTATGACTCTAACTGTGATTCTCACTGGGAAGTGGCACAGCAGAGAACGGGCAAGCTGTTCTCCCAGGGAGCCTGGTCTGCACCATGTAGGAGAAGCAGTAAAGGGAAGACTGGGAGCAGACAAAAACCTAGCTGCAGGAGAGGCTGTATGGCGTCATCATGCGACCCAGAGCAGACGTGCCACGAACAGCAGAGCCAAGGGCAATGCTACAGGTGTCTCCTGGCCCCCAAGAAATCTTCACATTTTGTCTTCTTAATATTCTGTCTTCTTGTACATACTCTTAACAGCAGGCTGACAAAGGCAGGCTGTCTGCCTGCCCAGAGGGGGAAAGAGCAGGTCTCAATATGAGCTGCATGGAATAAAGTGGCTTAAATAACACTGAGGCAGCTCAAAGAGCATTTTGTTTGCTCTGTGTTTATAAACTTATTTAACTTATTCCTCACCCATGTCTGCCTCCTCCAAGGCCTCATGATCTTGTTCTTCTCCTTGGTCCATCTGGGCAGTTACGTCAGGTTCAGCAATCAGGAATCCTTCTTACAAAAGCAAACAAAAGTAATCTTAGTTGGATATTCAGCAAAAGCTTGTCACTTGTCTTAAAATCTACTGTCCCTGCTGAATATGGGGAACAAGCAGAGTGATTGCGTAAAAGAATGGAATCAACTGAGCAAACATTTATGGACACCCTGAGCACTACTGAGGTATCCAGTGTCAGATACTTCCTCTTTCCTTAAAGGAGATTCAAGGTTGCACCTCTTCTGATAAGCGATACACATTAGGATGTACACCAGACGTGCTGGACTCAGAATTGGTTGACAGCAATCATAGGTACAGGTGTGAGCAAGCAACAAAACCCAGCCATATTTACATTTCTTTAATAATGACAGCCGCAAGAGTATTTTAAATGGAAAACGACTCTTTGATCACCAGAACCTGATCTTCTTACTTGCTACCTCATCTCTTTTTTCTCTTCCAAGACTCTCAGGCTCAGGCAGCAAAACCCAACAAAACAGACAATCTAATGCCTTGTCTACTCCAGCTGGATTCCGTTAGTTCTCTGCCTGGCATCCCTGCTGAGCTCCAACAACCGCCATGAATGCAACTGTTGGGCAGGGTGCTCTTACAAACGCCATCAGCACCAAAAGCAAGAATTTTTCCTTCAGTATTTACTATTTTAAGGCCAAAACGAGCCAAACAGTAAGCAACAGCAGTTAGCATCAAGAGGGCAGGCATTAGCAGCTGCTACAGAAAAAATGCAGGAGAAGAGAGAAAATACAGTGGTAAGGAAAATCCCACTTTATTTTAAAAAGTAAGAATCAAAGATGGCAGGGAAAGGATACCACGTGGATGAATCTCGGACCAGAAACTGATGTGCATCACAGCTAAAGCTGAGATCGCTTCCGGGAATATTTTTAAAGCATTTAAGACATTACTTTTCCCCCCCCTTTTTAGTCCTTATAGTTACTTAATACTAGTTTGCATCACTTCAGAAATATACTCCCTGGACTCTGCTTCAAGCTACCAATCTCTCTGGACAACCAATACCTCTGGACAACTACTCAAGCCCCAGGTGGAATTGACTAACTCGACAGATGGGCTCTGGTGCAAGCAAACACCGTACATTGATGGGTGCCTGGTCCTGGACCACTTCATCCATCACCAACAGCTGTTTAACGGCAGGCAATGGGTAATAAGGGATTAGACAGTGTCAGAATCAAGGAGATGACTCAGATGAAGGGAACAGTTTTGGACCTTGGTTTCCAGTGATTATAAAACCACCAGTCTTGAAGTCTTTGATCCCAGGTGGCAAAGCTGGACAGAAAGAAAGGGAAGCAAAAGAGAAAGACTGGAATCTTAAACTGCAGAACCATGAAGAAAAAAATAATCAGATAAGCAAAAAAGAAGCCTTAGGAAAAAAAAAAAAAAAAAAAAAAGGAAAGAAGCCTTAAAAGTTAATAATCCGAGTCCCTACTTTAAATATGTGCTGAATGGTGAAGTGGACCACACCTGCAGATGGATTATTTCCAACAGTTCCGAGGCAATGTACAAAGGGAGGTTGCTTTCTGCAGCCCTACAGCTCTCAGGACTTTGCCACTACTGAGAATTTCTGCTGCAAGTTTGGCAGTACAAGCCGACCAGGGTATTTACAGGCTGCAATATGTACCAGATGGCCCACCCCCACTCTAGAGCAGGAGTCATCAAAACCCTGTTCACACATAGACCTTTCCCCCAGGCAGCTAACCACAAGCAGCAGGGTTTCTCTCTGAAAGCTGTCAACAAACAGGAACTTTGGAGAAGCAAATGCCTCAGCATTTCAGAGGTGGTATCAGCATCTGACAAACGTCCACTAACAACCACCCTGGGGAAACACCTAAGGAAGCAGACAAGGTAGAAGGAAGAGGTCCCTTCTGCAAAAGTTTCCTAGCTCGGGTTGGCATTGACACACTGCTGCTATGCTCACATTTGCTGTGGCAGCTCAGCAGAAACCTTCAGACAGCCTTATACAATTTACAGGCCAGTCTGGAATAAGGAAAGGGTTTCTTTCTTTCCCACAATCGCAGTCATATCTCCATGAAAGGAAGGGACAAACCTCATCAACAGAGAGGACATTCCTTCAGGGACTTCATCTGTGACTGGCAGAAGCATATCCTCGGGCATACTGGGTTATCGCTTGAATGTGGAAACTGAAGCAGGAAGAACATCTGTGTATGTGGGTGTGTGGGGTTACCGCAGGCAACATCTGCAGCTTTCCTAAAACAAGATACAAAGGGCATCTAATCTGGACCTCCAGCGGGGGCTTTGCAAACACACCATACTGTTCCCGAGGCCTTGGCTCTAGTGTTGTAATAGCATATATACATTTCGTAGCTGGGTCCTATAATTTATGTTCTTTACCTTAGCTGTTTGCAAACAGCTACTTATTTTCTCTTCCGACCACTCAGCTCTGTACTCCTCCTGTGGTTGTACCAAGCTGTGGAGGTTATGGGACTCATCCTAGTGCAGAGCGCCATATTTCCAGTTTCTCGTGCTCCTGGGGATCTCGCAGTCTGCTCCTGAAGTGCTGTCAGCGGCTAAGCGCTCTCCGCACGGTCATGCCAGGTGCGACAGCACAAACCTGCAATTCAGAAGGCGGTGTTCAAATCTTCCTCTCCCCAATTATTATCTGGGATAGACAATGCTTGCAGTAATCTCAAAAGGTGAAGATATTTTTATCACAAAACCCAGTTAACCATACAGGTGCACAAATTTGCCCAGCACATACTGGTCTTGTCTCGGGTGTGACGAGAACCTCCTTCCCTGTACCATCCGATTTGTTCATAAACTAGAGAGCTTGCCAGTGACTGCCTTCCTGCCCAGCTCCGTGCCCGGCTCGGGGTGCTGGGGGGGCACTGGGAGACAGACACAGGAGGTGGAACGGGAGGGCCGCTGTGCAGCGCACCGCTGGAGCGCCCCAAGGTGAGGAGGCACGCAGGGCGAGCAAGTACCGTGTAGCTTTTGGGAACAAGGATTTTCCGTGGAGCAGGGGCGCAAAGCTGTCTGTCTGCAACAGCGATCAGGGACCTGGGTGGGAACTGGGGAGAGACACGCATTTGCTCAGCGGCAGGTGAAAGGGATGGAACAGGAACAGGGGGGGAACGGGGATGGAACGGGGGGGGGGACAGGGGTGGGAGGGGAACTGCATTACAGCTATGGGACGCAAGCAGACAAGGAGGGCAACTACAGCAGAGCAGGGTCTATAAAAGGGGCAAGTTGGCCCTCCCCTTCTCCGAGCTGTATTTTTCCCTCCCCTCCGGGTAGCTGCTTCCTCCGCAGTGCCGACAGACACTCAGGGAGGGGTTTGTACTGGAAAGCATCGGTGCACCCCAACGCAACAGCTCTCCGGCCAGGCAGCTGTGTGCCGGCGCCCTCAAGGGCCGCTCAGACACGGCTTTAAAGCGCGGCTCTCGGCGCGGCTGGCCTCTCCCGCGGGCAGCGCCGGCCCTGCCCCTCACCGCCGCCCTGCTCCCCCTCCAAGCCGAGGGCATGCGGGAGACCCAGCGCCGCGCCATGACGTGCCGCGCCGCGCCGCGCCGTGCCGTGCCGTGCCATGCCATGCCGCGCCGTGCCGCGCCGTGCCGCGCCACGCCGTGCCGTGCCATGCCGCGCCGCGCCGTGCCGTGCCTACCTGCAGGGCGCCCGGTCCCGCCCGGCGCGGCGGCGGCGGCGGCGGCGCCGCTTCCTGCTCCGCGGGCAAAGGGCGCTTCCTGGGCGGGGCGGGGCGGGGCGGGGGGCGGCGGAGGGGTCACCTTGTCCCGCCGCGGCGCGCTGCGTCCGTCGGGGCTGCCCCCGGGGAAGGACAGGCACGCGTGGTTGCACAACGCGGTGCCCGCCGCCCTTAATTTCCCCGCGTAACTCGTACTCGGAGGGGAGAAGGCGGGTGACCACGCGTGTTTTCGGGAAACGTGGTGCGAGTAAATGAGTTCGCCCCTCACTTAGGCGGTTCTCGCCACGCGAGGGTGACATAGGACGGGCTTAACGCGGGCCTCGGCAGATCTGAGCTTAAGCCCCTGCCTGGAGCCCCCCTTCACACAGCAGCCCGGCCGGAGAGCTGTTGCGCTGGGGCGCACCAATGCTTACCAGTACAAACCAGGCCGTTCCAGTGCGGCGGTACGCCCGCGGCGGCGCAGGCCCCCTGCCGCACCCCGCTGCTCGCCCTCCTGCGCGGCGTCGGGGCGGCCGTCCCCTCGGCCTCCAGCCGCCGGAGGCCTCATCCCGCGGAGCTGGGCCTCAGGCCTGGCGGGGCCGAGCCGCCAGTGAGGCCACGGCTTTTCTTGACCCGGCGATCGGGATGTTTGCTGTTTCCTCGCCATGGTGACACTTGGGTTTCCCTGCCACCTTACCGGGGGACCAGGCGTGGGTTTGAACACGGAGCAAGCCGCCCTGTGGCCACGGATGCAGGCGGGGGACAGCGGATGCGCTTCGCTCCACAAGGCCGTAAAACCAGCAGCTTTTCACCTTGCCCCCTATAAATACACTGGTAAATACAATGCCTTTTTGGGGGGTGGTTTTTTCAAGCCACCGCTTGCTCCAAGGTGATAATACAGAGAATTACCCAGCCTTTCGGGGAGCTAAACCACCCAGATACGTAGCACGTGCTTAGCAGCGGTACAAAACAGGCTGGCCGTGAGATGAGGACTCAGATGAGGGCAGAGAAAGGAGTGGTTTTCCAGGAATCTGGAAATATTTCCTACTAACAAAATGAAAAATACTCTCCTGACTGCTTTTCCGCTTCAAGCTATTGTTAGCAGGGCACAAGTGGTTTGAATTAGTCAGAAACCTTAGTGACTGCGTGCCCTAAACTGTATGGGAAATGTAATGAGAGAGGAAGGAAGGGGGTTCAAGTTTTGTCATGCTGAGGCTTTGTTTGTTACGGTTTAAGTATCAATTTGCATTAAAGACTTTTTCTGTTGGAGAAGTGATGACTGATATGGGCTCATTAGACTCGCAGTCTGTAATTTCACTGGCTGTGGACAGATGGAGAAATGGTCGTCAACAAAATAAGACGGGAATACTGAAATAGAATGAAAGGGAAAACATAGCCCTATCAATTTACAAAACAGTACGACTGGCAGGCCCATTGCTGTATCCTCGTCGTGCTTGCAGCGTATTGCACATTTGCTTAGAAATGTGGAGAGTTGAGGATCAATATGTTCACAATCAAAGGACAAATGTATGCAAAAGAATGAAAGAGGAAGTTAATCCTGGTTGTTGGATCTCCATCCCTGGAGTTTTTTGAAACTTGGCAAGACAAAGCCATGGCTGACCTGATCCGGTGCTGGCGATAGTTCTGCTTTGAGCGGGAGGTTGGACTCCAGAACTCTCTTCCAATCAACGTTTCTGTGATTCTGTGACCGAGATGTGGGCGATTATGGGTTAACGTACATGTAGCATCCTGCAGACAATTCAGTAATTAAAATTCAGTCAGTTGGGAGAAATCTTCCAAAAAGGGTTGGGCTGTCTTAGAAACACAGAAAGCAATAAAGTGCGCAAATTGGGTAATGTGACCATATTTCACGGAAAAGGGAAAGAAGTGAAGTGTCTCCAGGCTGATAAAAATGGTAAGCCAGCATTTACTAGATCACTATTAAAATACAACTGCCTGATTCTAGGCAGGTGCCCTCAGAAAAGTTCTTGCATTTCAAAATAGCTGCATTAGTTCAGAAGTGCCGCCATGTCAAGCCTTGCCTCCAATTGTTGCTACTTCAGAGCAATTTCACTGTTTGATGATTTTGAGCTTCAGCTGGCTAATGATTTGGAAGTCCCCTTTCCTTTTTTTGTTTTAACAAAGCTGATATATCAGTTTTGAAAGGTCATAACACTTTTAGTGTTAAAGGTATTTTGTCTTTAAAAAGCCCATAATGCTTAAATATTTGAAATGACCAAACTCCCCTGTCTAACGAAGAGCTTGTTGGAGAAAAGCAATGGAAAGTCCGGGTGAGAAACACAGTAGATAAGGAGAAGTACTCCATATGGGAGTAACTGTTTTTCCATTTTGCAGTAAGCTTTACCTAACTTTCAGCTTTACCATTCTCTTGGTATTGTACAGCCTTTACAGTCATTAATTTACACTCAGCAAAACCGCCACCTGAATAGAAGGAAGAAAGTTTACTAAAGATATTTGAAGGATTGTGGCTGCCCGCCACAAGATTGTTTCTTAAGTTTAAGATTGTTTCTTAAACTTACATATTGATCAACCATTTTCACCTGCCCTGAAAGCGCTTTTGGTGTGGAGAGAAACGTTAGTCATGCATATGTAGAGCACTGACACTCTGCACAGCTGCTAAAAGAAATAAACAACGGGTGCTGTTTGCTGCCTTACTCTCTCTCAAGCCCCTTTGACAGGAAATGCTATTCCAAGTATTTCAGCTCCATCAACACATGCGGTTTTCCGTAGCTGAGATAAGATTGCTTGATAACACTGCAAAAAGTTAAGTGCAGTGCTTTCCAAGAAGATAATGACATCCCTTGGTTTGGATTTGAAGTGTTAAAGCTCCCCCCACTCCCAATAGTTTCAGATATGGGGATTACAGAATCACAGCACGGTTGAGGTTGGAACGCACCCCTGGAGATTGCCTAGTCCAACCCCCTGCTCAAGCAGGGTCAGCCAGAGCAGGCTGCCCAGGACCACATCCAGCCAGGTTCTGAGTATTTCCACGTCTCCATTACACTTCAGGGAGAAAAATGTCAGGAAGCAAAGTAACACCAGATTGATTGAAAAATTGGAAAGCAACCAGTTGCTATATCAATGTGAAAATGCAACTGCCTCAATCCAGGCGTGCGCTCGTGGGAAAAACGAGCGAATGAGCAAACTGCCAAACAGCTTAGCAGCATCGCTGTGTCATGTTCCATTTTTCAGTAGTTCAGGGCAACTCCATTGTGTTTCAGGGGGATACAATCTTCAGACGACAATATGTACCAGTACTCTGGGAGGATTCCAGCGGAAGGTATTCGTATTGTGTCTTGGCAGTAACTGCTGCTTTGAGCATCTTGCATTGAATCAAATGTGCTAGCAGCCTTAAGAACAGATGCAGAAAGAAGAGCATTCTGCCAGGAGACTCAAGGACACCTGTGACTGACTGGGACTAAAACGGCCCTCAAAGCTGTTACAAACACACGATCAGGGCAGCCCAGGAATAGCAACCCTTTGTTGCCACAAACTTCTCGCTAGGTTTGATTCAAGCTTACCCAGACCGGATAAATTAAAGGTTTTTCCAAACAGAAGTTAAAAAAAAAAAAAAAAAGTGCACATCCGTGGATCTGCTATTTTTAATGTGTTCTTTTGTTTACAAATGATGATACACACTCCCTTTTTGAAGAAACGGACTTCAATGTGTGTGGCCAATTACATAAGAGAAGCAAAATCAAAGTTATGTTTGTGTGCCTGATTCACCAGTCACTTTGGCAAGTTATGTGTAGGTGAGGAGATTTACTCTATCTGATGTCTCACCTTCCCTGTAACACGAAGTAACCATTGGGGGTTTGCCTGGGTACACTCTTGTGGACCAGCAGTCTGTAACTGACGTGCATAGAAGTTAGTGTAAGGAACCTGTGATGGGCCCTTCCCTCACCCAAATTGGAGAATGGCTGTCATTGTGAAGTTTTTAAGACTCCCTAAGTAAAACAGAAAGAGAGAAGGAAAAAAGCTCTTGTAGACATAAAGGAGTGTAACAGCTGGCAGGGGGGAAATCAACGAGTGAGTAAGCAGAGGCATTTCCAGCATCGAGTAACTGGGAAAGAATATAAGAGAGGGCTAGAAGAACAAGCAGACACACCTGCATGAATCTCTGTGTGAATTCATTGGAGACAACCCCCAGGCTCTTAAGGCTCCCAGGAGAGCTGGCCAATGGACTGGTGTTAACGGAGCTTATGTTTTATGTACTTACCCGCATACCCAGTAAAACTTGTCAGTTGAAGGAGTGACTGCCTTTATCTCAGTTGCTGATTGCTTAATTACCCGTTAACTAGATTTATAGCTTTGGCTATGCTCTTACAAAGCCAAGAAAGGGCTAAGATCTGGTGAAGCCCCAAAGACTGAAAAGCAACTGGGAAACTGCGCTGAGGAGTCTTTCAACAGATGCTGAATTCTCACATCTTTAGAAGACAGATATGATTTAAACAGTTTGCTAGTTAAATAGACTCAATATTTTTACTTCCCTGTGCAGCCCGTTTCCTCATACCCCGGGAAAGGCGGACTGCCTTCGCGGAGGTGGCGGCAGGCAGGTGCTTCTCTGGGCCGGCAGGACGGTGCCCAGGGGCCCGGCTGACCCCCTCTTCTGGCTGCGGCCCCCCTGAACGGCCAGCTCTGCGCTCTTGTGTGGGGCCACCCCGTAACGCCTCTGTAACGGAAGGATTTGGAGTAAGGGATGAAGCCCCCCAGCATCTAGGAATAACGGAGAACTTTCAAGGGGCTGTTGTAGGGCTTCCCAAGAGCGGCCAGCCACGCGAAGGAACGCTTCTCACAAACAGGGAGCACTCAGAGGTCCCTCTGCCCCCCGCGGGAAGCGGAGTCCCCCCCGCCCCGGCGGGACTACAACACCCAGAGCCCACCGCGGCGCGGGAAGCGGCCGCGCATGCGCCCTACGGATCCGGCAGGCGGGGCCGGGGCGCCGCCCCCTCAGCCCCCGCCGTTCCTCCTGGCGAGGGGCGCGGCGGCTCCGCGGGGCGGGGGGGGGGAGCCGTTCGGAGAGGGCGGTGTGGAAGGGGCTGGGGGGGGGGGGGGCTGCGGGTGGGTTGCTGCGTGCGTGAGGCTTCAAGGAGCAGCAAGGCAGAGGGTAAGGCATCTCTTGCATCTGCGTGGTGCTCGCTGCAGGGGAAGGCAAAACGCGAGCCGCCAGCTCTGGCTTTCCTTTGCATGGAGTCAGAATCATTTAGGTTGGAAAAGACCTCTAGGATCGTCAGCCATCAACCCAACACCACCAGGCCTCCTAAACCACGTCCTGAAGCGCCACGTCTGCGTGTTTTTTGAACACCCTCAGGGAGGGTGGCCCCACCACCTCTCCGGGCAGCCTGTTCCAGTGCCTGACCACCCTTCCAGCGAAGAAGTTTTTCCTAATATCCAATCTAAACCTCCCCTGGCACAGCTTGAGGCCATTTCCTCATGTCCTATCGCTAGTAACTTGGGAGAAGAGACCAACACCCACCTCACTACAGCCTCCTTTCAGGTAGTTGTAGAGAGCAATAAGGTCTCCCCTCAGCCTCCTCTTCTCCAGACAAAACACCCCCAGCTCCCTCAGCCGCTCCTCATAAGACCTGTTCTGCAGACCCTTCACCAGCTTCGTTGCCCTTCTCTGGACGCGCTCCAGCACCTGACCCGTGCTGCCCGTTTCCATTCACAAATGGTGTTTGTTTCCATGGTCGCTGAAGAAGGACTGCTGTACCGAGTCACGCTAAATGCCTACCTAACAGCCTGCCTATAAGAAAGGCAAGCATGGAGTGATGCTTCCTCTGTGAGACCCTTCCAAGTCAAGCTTATCTGTGGCCTGACCACCTAAACGTCGTATCTGCAACTTTGCATTCACATGGTTGCCGCTGCTGTACTCTCTGATCCCAGGAGTGTAACTTATGTTATCATTTACATCACAGTTTTACAGATTTTTTTTTTAAAGTAGTGTTTTCCTTGCAAATGCCTGGGTGTGATATCCTACTGAACATCTTACTCTCATTCTATTGACTTTTCTGTATCTGCAAACAATACTACCTACTGAGTTCTCAGTTTCAATTAAGCTGAAAATGTAATCTTGGTGGTCTAGAGGAAGAACTCAACATATATAGGGGAAAGTGCTTCTAAAATGCGGAAGTTTTGCAGTAAAGCACTGTAGTTTGTTCCTCACATTTTACAGTGAGGTGTTTCAGACTGCTCAAAGTATAGTGCAGTCTCTCCTACTTAATTGACATGTCTGCCTGTAGGAAGAAAAAAGGCTTGCTTAAGTGTTGTAGATGAAACACTCTCAAGAAAAAGGCAAAAGTCATACATCATGCCTTGCAATAGTGTATTCTGTCTGGCTTTGCTGAAGCTTGCAGTTGTCTGCTAGTGTATTTTTAATACCCAGATATATTTCAACATTGTATGTGGTGACTTGTGAGTCAGTACTCTCATTCTTTTATGTTTGTGTCAAACAGAGTGAATTGGGAGATCAGTTTCATTGGGGATGTAGAATCTGTGTCAGGGCATCGATTAGGTATTTAGAGAAAACATGCAAAAAGAGCATAGTGAGCAGTAGAAGTTAGGCAAGAGGAAGTGACAGGTATGCGTACGGAGGGACAACAGCATTGGGAAGCCAACTAGAATGGGTGAAGTGAAGGGTCTTGTACAATTGTGGGAGAAGTGGAAGGAGAACCACGAATGAAGTGCTTACTGTCTGTATTTGAGAGCTTGTTTTTCGCCAGAGAGAACTTGCCACTCGTTGTTTGTACAGCTTTAAGTCTGCTTCGTTAATTTTTTTCAATTAAGTAAATGTCCCAAGGTGTTCAAAGAAAGCTAGATTTTGCTCTCGGATGTCTGCGGAATGAGATGTTTGTGTACTGAAGGGGGCAGTCTTTCCCTATTTCTTCCCTCAGGCAGCCCGGTGTTGAAATACTTCATTTTAGGTGACGGTTGATCCAGGAATTGAGGTAAATTAACGTGGTTATTTGTTTAAATATGTATTTTTTCGACCTCATCAGAGTAATTGTGTTATGCAAAGTAAAAGATAGCAGCCTCGGGTCCCATTGCAGCTTCATTTCAGTTGGAACCCATTGGCTGACAAGTCCTAAGTGAAAGTGCGTACCTGAAATTGCATGCATATGCCTTATCTGCCCAAAGATAATAGTATATGCAAATTATTTGGGCTTCAGTGGTGTGTGGGTGCTAGGAAGAAATGATTAACAAAGGAGACTTTTTAAACAGTACAGGTAATTATGAGAATACTGAAGGCTGGTACTTCGTGAAGGTTTTGCATGGTGAGCCTGTCAAAGAGAGGCTGGATTCACTCAGCTGGTTTTCTTGTGAGCCTTCTATGATTACAGTGCCTGCCTGAGGGTCAAACAAGCAAGACAAAGCTTAAAACAAAAAGCTCAAATAGAGCTGCACAGAAATATGTGCATAGGCTCATGTACACCTGCATGCACACACACGCCTTCATCATAGCATGAGAATTATGAAGGGCGCACTGATGTTAACAAGACCAATGTGACCAGTGGTGCAAGCCAACATGTTTCCACTTTGAACCCAGGATAAAGCTATAGCTAAACCGCCAACTACCACTGTTCAGCAAGTCCTGGTGCTGTTTTGGGCTGTGTAAAGGCTCAGCCACTTCCTGACTACCTAACAAACGTGCCACCGTTTTTCCATGTAACAAAGAACATCACCAGTTTAGTGTGGCAGGAAGGAAGAGTTGCTGTGCCGTCACTGGTGAATCTGCAGTAGGCCAAATGGATGCTTTTGGGGACCTGCACTGCTTGTGGAGCTCATTTAATTTGTCTAGGTGTAGACTGCCATGCAAGGATTGATACTGGGGAGGGCACATCTGAGGCAGTGCGCTGTCCATCTTTGTTATGGCGAAAGATGTTAATTATTGGTATAGCTTCTCTCCTTCAGAGATCTTTTGAAGCTGAAGGATGTTTGCTGCCGATGGCACTGGCAGACATCTGGCTATTTATCTGGCTTCATTAGATCACCCTATTCATTTAGATCTCTGAGTTGCTGCAGGACTGCTCATGGTTTAGACTTCTTGTATTTGCTGGCTTTTTGTGCTTGTTTCTTGCTATTAATTTGAATGCTTTTGTGTTGAAAGAAGCTACTTTGCAGTTTTTCCTCCTTTTTCTTTTGAATGTGTAATCATAGGTTAGTGGTTTTTTTTTTTCAGGGTGCCGTGGTTTTCATAGTCTCTGTATTTGCTGAAACAAGGCAGAAAAGATGACCCACAGAGCTGTATTTTGTGGTCAAACACATATTTAGTGAAGGTAGCAACAAAGGTTATGGAGGCTCTCTGGTAAAGTTTTCACATGAGAAGTGCTTGACTTGTTGGTTATATGGCAGCATATATTTTTAGTCAGGCTGAGGTCTTTCAGACGGTTGCCTTTGAGATGTTGCTCTCATTTCTATATGAGCATAAACCACAGCAAGCAGTTATTTTGGATAGGCAGCGTGAGTTAGCTGACATTTGTTTCATTTTAAGGCTCTTGGGTGCATGCTTTTCTATGACCCTGTACTTGCTGAGTTTGGGTCCAAGGTGTTGCTTGACAAGCAGAAAGAGAGGCAGCCTGTTCTCCTCCCCAGAGGTTCTGTCCGTTTTGTTGCTCGTCCTGGGTGTCAGCTCTGCCCTACATGCAGTTTTCCTTGTTCCTTGTTGAAGCACAGGCAATGATTTGGGGAAAACCGTGAGACAGCAAAGACATGTTCAATTAATAATTTGCTGCTCAAGTTGCAGCTTTGGTGTGGTGCGTGTACTGCGAAGTGAAACTTCACCCTAATTTATGGGCTGTCTGTCAGGCTGGGAAATTAGATTTTGTGAACTCCAGAAATCCACTTTGTGAGGTGAACACTCAGCTGGCAGAGACATGTTGGTACCAGGGTCTTCTCTAGAGACTCGCAGGAGTTTGGCTTCTTCACATATGGTCCTTTGGCATATCAAGAAGTGCTTTGCGCTCTCTGCTGTGGCTTCATTTGGTTAGTTGTGTACACTCTCAGGCAAAACTGGAAGCTGAGCAGGATGCATGACGCTGCTTTGGGCTGCTGCTGCAGTTTGGTTGTTGTTGTTGTTTGTTGCACTATTTTACGTAGATTTGGTTTCCTCGGGGAAAGCCCCAATACTGCAGGTAACTGTGATATAGTTCTTTGTTGCAGACACCCTCATGCTTTTGATGACAAAACTATGCACCTTACCAAACACGAATAAGAGCTTCTGCAGTGTTGGAGTGTTTTTGCAGAGGGCCAGAGGAGCAGTTGTACAGACATGCAAGTCCATCTCCAGCAACAAATTTTCCTCTGTTGACCTGCAGCTACGCCTTTTCTCTGGATTTCTTTTTGCTGTGAAAGATTGTCTGATGGTGCTAGCCTCCACTGTCACACTCATGGTGTGGAAAAAAGGGAAGCTTACCCACAAGTTCATACAGCTGATACTGTTCTGACAGCGGTTGAAGCCACAGGATTTTTTTTTTTTTTTTTTTTTTAACAAAATAGCCATTCTATCTGAGAATTCTCTATTCAGGTTCGGTAAGGAAATGATTAGCATGCAAGAATAAATATTTCTCCTCACCTTCTTGCTTCAAGCCACATCATTCACTAGGGATCTAAGCTAGTGGGATTTAAAGGTTTCCTGGTGAACAAGCCCATAAAAAAAGTGTATACATGATAGCAAAGCAAAGGTCACTTCTGAAATGTTACCTATTTTCACCTTCCAGGCTGCATTGTGTGCACTTGTTATTCTTAAAGGTAAGAAAATTTCTTTAATTCTTAATAACTCCCTGGTAGCAGTGTGCTTTAATGCTAAACTGGGACGGAAAATCTGGTTTGGTGTGGATGTGTTCTTAGAGGTTTATGCTGCTGGGTTTATTAGCTGCAGGATCAGGACAACATTTGAGTGTTGGGTTGAAACAAAATTATGTTCCCAAAGAGTTTTAGCTTGCTGCTGTAAGCTGACAGCTGCACTTGTTGTTGTAAGTAGCTTCTGCTTGAAATTAATTCCACTGGGAAATAAAAGACCTCAGCTAATGGAATTATGTCAGTATATTTGGAATACGAAAAAGCCACGCAATTAAAAATAGAATATTAATTAAGCGTACAGCTTCCTCTTAAAGATTTAATGTTTGAAGGAGTGCTGTAATAAACTCTAGCAAGATAATACTAATAAAACAAATGTAATTTGACAGCATTGGCTTATTAGATATTAATAATTGAGTACGAGTTGTGAGTTGTGTCTTTGTATTTACAAAGAATAAAAATGGCTGATTCATTAGCTGTCAGGAATACTTTTCAACATGCATCAGGTTATTCCATTTGTGGCTTTATTTCATCAAAAATCTCTTGCAGGAGTTTAAAGAAATTTCTTATTTAAGCTTTATGAAACTGCTAAGGAGGAAGACCAGTACAAAACCATCTGTGCATAAGCTCTAGCACTTGGACAAGCCAGGGTTTAGTGATTAGTTTGAGATCATACATTTCAGTAGCTGGATTTGGAAGTGAATCCCAATTTCCACTCTCAAATCTCAGGTCCCAGGTAATGTTCTCAAACCAGTGTCACCACCAGAGTTTCAGCCTGATGGCTGTAATTATGTTGAACTGTTTGGTAACAGCCTTTTTCCATGTGTGCTGTGTTTTCAGCTTACAGTGATGTGGTGATGATAGAAGGGAGAGTGTGCGACTATGTTATTTTTGACCCTGAGTGTCCCCAGCTGGAGTGGCCTTTTCGAATCAGCTGGCACAAGGGAAATACGTCCTCGCAGCGCTGGACGCATGGCAACACCGGGCATGGCCAGCGCGTTCATGTCTTTCCTAATGGGACGTTGGGGCTCCGCGTGGTCGGGAAAGAAGATGCGGGATGGTACACAGCCACGGTGTGCAGCTCTCGGCATTGTCCCTACCAAAGAAAATTTCAGCTACGTGTGCATGGTGGGTGTAAATTCTCACTTTAAAGTCCTTGTCTTTCTGTGTTGGGTTGCCCGGAACAGACACTTGTTTATGTTACGATGTATAGATTATGTATTCATGGTTGACAGCTTCTGCCTTTGAGTTCATGCGATAATATGGATGAGAACAATTCCATGTTATATTTTTAATTAAATGTTTATTACACTTGCAACTAGCATCTACACTTGTGCTACAGGTCTAAACAAAAAAGATGTTACAGTTAGACTTCTAAAAGCTCCTAAATGTGCTGAGCTCTTATTGAGCTTCCTTGTTCCGTTATTGGGTGCTAATTTTAGACTCTATTTCAAATCTTGGTTTTTCTGTCTCTTTATCCAGTGCTTGAATTCACCAGCTAGAAAAATTAGATCTTTATTTTGAAATGTGTTAACATAGCTATTGAGGTCAACCCAGTCCAGTGAGGTTTACTGAAAGCTGCCTTAGCCTTCATGAAGTCTGACCCACAGTGGAATAATATGGAGATTTAGGGACCTACAAAGTGCTGATTAGGGCTCTCCTCCCTATTCTGAGCATCCTGGCCCTTGAGATGTTAGAGTTCTTCAGGGCTACCATGGCACAGAAGATTATCAGAGTTATGCATTGTTCTGCCTTCCTGCTTTCCTCACTCTTGACACCACCCTCTGCTTGTGGTTTCAGGGCTGCCAGAGGACCCACAAAAATAAATACGTGCTCTCTCTTCCCAATAACCCCCCGTCTTCCCTGTCACCTTTCACTCTAGTTCCTGAATTTCCCAACCAGGAGTAGAGGATGAGAATGAGTTTCCTCCTCACGCTGCTCCCTTGATGTTTTCGGTACCCAGCAAAGCACTCTGGCTGCCCTGCCCTTCTGATAGGCCCGAATATTGAAGGCAGTTTCATGTTTTGTGCTTCAGTGACTTGAACTTGCCATCTCTGACTCAAGCCAGAGCAATGCAAGAACAGGGAATAGAAAATGGATTCTGACGACACTGCTGTTGGAGGCGACTTGGTTTTTGTGCCTTGTAGTTAATGCCCTTCCTCTGTTTCCTGGAGGTAGGAACCAGAGGTATTTTTTTTTTTCTTCTTGTCCATCAGATGGGTAGACAGAAAAACAGGAGATGTTTTAGTCTGCTTGAGATGCGTCCTATCTTATTTTGAAATAGCTAGGCAACCGAATTATGTTACAGCGGGTGGTTTCAATGTAGCAGAACCTTTGCTTGTCAGGGCAAAACAATCTTTGCCTAGAAGCAGTTAGCTTTTTAGAAGCAAGAAATTATCATTTGCATGGGAGTTATTTTCATTCAGACCTTGAGACTACAGTAATTTTATAACACAGACATGCCAAATTCAGCTTATGACAAAAGGCATAGAGTTTGTTTCCACTTCTGAGACAGCAGCTATTGCAAATGTCAGGATCCAGCTTTGTAGGGAAACTGTTGAAACTTACTATCTGGGTTTTAGACAGTATCAAAGACAATATTTTAGATGTGTCCCAGGGCATTAGTTTATATGATGGATGCTGATCCATAATACATTCCTGATATGTCTTGTGACCTCCCAGTAGGATTCTTCATCCCTCAGTCGAGTCCAAGTAAAATACTTCCTCAGCATGAAAAGGAAATGGACCTTCTCATGGTTCTCCAAACTGTTTAGGGACTTAATTTGTTACCTGCTTTCTTCTTAAAAGCAAACTCTGGCTGCATGCAGGTTCCTGGTAGATAACTTGTGAGCCTGTGTGGAAATGCTTCCAAGGCAGTAAGAGATTTCAAAACGCAAATATATATATGATGTCCTGTACATCCCTTAAGTAAATAAGCATGTGCTGTCTTTCAACAGGGCACCTTGTCAGATGGCTTGTAGGTGACTGTGTTGCTTTTGACCTGAACTGCCTGGAATCAGCTGGGGGCATCCATGTCATCTGGAAGAAAGATAACCAGCGAGTGGCCAAGATAAGACAGGCAGCAAATGCCCCTGTGATCTACTGCAAAAGAGCCCAAGTGTTCCCCAATGGCAGCTTGAGCCGTTGCCCCACGCAATGGGGGGATGAGGGAGAGTATGTGGCAGAAGTATTTGATCAGGGTGGCGTGCATTTGCGTCAGGAAACTTTTAACCTGGAATTGAACAGTAAGTCTGAGTGTGCTATGCATGTGTGATGACGTATTTTCAGTAGGTCCCCTTGCACTGTTTGCATGCCTCGTTTTGTCTTTGACATCTTTTCCCAAATGGTGTATTTCTGTAGGGGAATGAAATATCCAGAGAAACATTCCGACATTTCTTGCCTTCCATTCTCTGACTGTAGCTGTGTTTTAGGACATAAGTCTAGAAGTGTAGTTTGGCTGGGGGTGGAAGAGCAAGGAGATGCGCTCGTTTGTATGGCAAATCCTGAACACAACACTTAGATGGTGTATGCTGCTCTGGCAGGTTTCCTTTTCCAGGGCCTGTGTTCAGAGGGTTTCTGGCTTCTGAATTCCAACAAGGTGGTGAGCCAAGAATGGTCCATTTCCCCCTGGGCCAGGCCATGCTTAAGGTTTACTTGCCAGCACGGAGAAAAATAGAAGTATAGGAAAACCCAGTAAAAGACAGAATTGGGAGAGGGTCCTACCAGGGTTCAGACTCCTGTGGTTTGCCTAATGTTTGAGTCCAACTCATATTGCCCTTTTTAACAAGAACCCAGGCTTCAATCCACCCTTGTCGCTCCGGTGTCATGTGTTAGTGTGAACAGGTGGGAGAGGGTCTCTATATGTGCAGGTTAATGTCTGGAATGACTGCTTGGGGCGATCAGCCTGAGGGTCATTCTCGTGTTGCCAAAGCAGTCTTGTAGAAGTTAATTTTGGGAAGTCCTGCTGCATTTCAAGCCTTCCCTAAAGTACAATGCTCTGCAAGAAGATCTGGCTCTTAGGTGTGATGTAAAACCAAACCCTGAACAGAGATGCATGAGTTTTTTGAAGGAGTACTCTAGTTCCACATCTGTCTGTGTCCTTCCTCAAGTTGCATTTTCTCTTTTTAGCACACACAATGCCCTCCATTTTCTGTCCTTTTCTCTTGTTGGGAGGAGGATGGGAGTGGAAGTGGTTTGAGGGTGCATGTGGGGTACAATTTCGAGCTGGCGTAGAGCAATTTACTCGCAGGTAGAGGGTTAGCTCCTGTGGTACCAGTGACCCTTTACCCACTCAGACCCAGAGGTCTGAGGTGTGAGCTAAGTGGTGCCCACCTGCCCAAGAGGTTTTGCAGCTCACCTTAAGCTCTGTGCTCCCGCTGCAACATTCTGGGGTGGTATCTGACCACCACCTGAGGTATGCGTGTGAACCGCAGTAAGAGCAGAGACCGTAATGGAGATACAAAGTGTGAAAGCGGCTGCCCTAAATTTACACAAGTCTTGTGCAGATGGCACCAATGAATGTTTTAAGGCTGTGTAGAGTCCCATTAACCTATAGCTTACCCACCCCTGGGCCCACCTTGTTGTAGTGAGGAAAATCTGTGTAAGCACATGGAATGGAAGAAACATTACTGAAATGGAAAAAAAGCTATCTTATTGCAAGTTCAGATATTAAAGCACTCTTATAATGAATCTCTCTATATTGATTTCAGGCCAATATTTCAAATAGTTAGAGCAAAGGAAGAACACTTCCAATTAACAAGAGATACAAGGAATATTCCTGCTTGTGGTCCCTCTCTGTGGAATGTAAAATATCCCAGTAATGAGTGGATGTTTTTTTTCTCTCCCCTCAGGAGTGGAAACATTTAAAGAAATCACAGAACTTATTGGTGGATCCATGTTCTTGAATCTAACAGGGACAGAGCTGAAACCCTTCTTCCAGGTAGTCTGGAAAAAAGAAAACACAGAAATTGCTTGGACGAATGGTTCTTGGTTTTGGTACCAGGAGACATATGTTAACAGGTCTGAGATTGTGTCTAATTACAGTCTTAGACTAGACAGGATTCAGGAGCATGACCGTGGCAGATATTCTATAGAAGTGAATGACAGAGATGGGAGAACCGTATATGAAGGCATTGCTAATGTAAAAGTTGGTGAGTATCACTTCAAAATGCTGGCTCTCAGTTAAGCAAAGATTTGTTTTTTTTTAAAATCCAGATTCAATACACAAACCCAGATGGATTATGTAAGAGACTGCCCCAAATGCACTAGCAATTAGCTAATTAACAGATGGATGAAATGAAGACTAGCTAGGGTAAGCCTGGTTGGGTAAAGCTGGGTGTTCTTTTGCCGGTATGACTGCTCCAGCCAAAAACCTAGGCTGGCAGAAAGTGTCATTGTGTTTCTGGTTTGTTACTCCACTATATTTTGAAACTACTATGAGCTGTGATAGAAAAATGACCTTTTTTTTTTTTTTTTTTAAGCCAGTAAATGCCATATCCTTTGTTCAGATGATTGCTGGTTTAGATGTATCAGAAGAACTTTCTGGTGAATTTGAGTTTATGACTATCCCCCAAACTGGGAGAAGATTCACTTTCACATCTGCAAGGGTTACCGTGGTGGGGAAACTGGGAAACTTATAATTAAAGGCTGCCTTCAATTCTAGCTTTGTTCTAAATTTCACAGTGTAAGAGGTATAACTAATGTAGTTACATCGATACAACTTTTTTGGGCTAAAATTAGCCTTTTTACTGGGTAAGGGACAGACTTGAGAGAGAAAAAATAATTATTGTAAAAAAATAATTCACATTTCCTCCTTGCCTCTTCTCCTTCATTTAATGCCAACAGACTCGTGTGTTCATGGGCCAGCGCAGCTCTGGGCAGTGACATATTAGCTTCCCAATGAAACGGCGTGAGTGCTGTTTCAGTGCTGCATGTGCTTCCCTGCAACAAAAGGCTGATGTACTGTTTGGATTTTTCTGTGGTACAGAAAGCCCACCAGAGTGATGCAGAGAGACTTACAAGTATACCTGAGTATTACACAGTGATTCTAAAATGCCTAGTGTGTGAATATATCTCCCTAGCTATTCTTATCACACCTTACAGATTTCTCAGTTGGTGGTGTGAGGCAGAAAGAACAGCCAGTGAGCTAGGCTGTTGGCTGAGGTCTGTCCCAATGTCATGGGCTACAGGCTCCCATATATGCTTGGTGAAAAGAGGCCCTTTGGTTGTAAAATCCTTAGAGAAAATAAAGAAGGTCACCTTTATTTTTAGAAATCAGCTTTCTGACAATAATGTACTTACAGGATGTTACAAAAATAATTAAGAACAATAAAGCTAACATAGTACAGCAGGATGAACATACACTAAGTCTTTTTTACAACTGAATTTTCCTTGTAGAGCAAAGGGAGACATTCAGAAGAAATCCTGTTCATGTACTGTTTTATAGTCTCATAGTATCAGTGGGAGCTGTAATTATTAGTGTCTTGGTTGCGCTGATACGGCATTTTCAGAAGCACAAAGACAGGTCAGGTAAGATATCCTATTCAACATTTCAGAATACGGAAACCCTATTTAAATAGCCATTCATGTGTAGATCCAGTTCTCCGCATTTCAGGGAATATCTGACAGTGCAGTTTCTACTGTGAGTTAGGTTAAGACTAGCAGGCTACAGATTTACACTGCTGTCAGTGCTGCTGTCACCACATGGCTCTGCAGGGACTGACTGCCTGAGGCTTTTCCACACTGATGGAAGGAATGTCAGCCCTGCCTGCTGCCAAGGTCCTGTGGGAGTGTCCAAGTTGGTCCTGCGTGTCTGCAGGGTGGACTTGTGGCAAGGCCTTAGGAGGTCCCAGCAGCTGCCATTTTCGTGTTGTTTTCGTGGTCTGCCAAGAGGTGGTTTTGTTGTTCGGAGATGGGACATTGGCTGGTAAAAAAGGGCCTCGTATCTCTGCCTGCTGGGGCTCCTCTGGGTTTGGTCACTTTCGGGAGCACAGTGTTGGCGAGTGCTGGTGGTAGTGGGACACCCATGTTTACTCTTGAGTCAGTGACCCTATCCCAAATGTGATGTGACCTCCCAAAGCCCAGACACCACGTCACCCTTGGAGCTGTGCGGGTGAGCATTTTTTAACGGGGCTCAACCATGGCAGTGTTACGCAGGATGCGTGAAGCTGTGCTGCTGCTCAGGAGCTCCCCGTTAGCTCCGAGGCCTGTGTGAGATTTCAGTACACATTGATATACATCTTCTGGTTTGTCAGTTTTAAGTAACTCACACCCAAATGAGGGCAAGATGGGAATGAGAATCACAGGTCCCTGCAGCAATGCATAAGGTGAGGAGAGAGTGGGTCCGTGTGGCCCAGAGGATGGAAGATGGTGGCCTTCTCTAACAAGAAGCCGTTATTGCCTGGAGGCACTTTGTGGTTGAAATGCAAAGTTGGTCCAGCCCATAGCTAATGCAGGTGAAAGGTAGTTTGGTAGAAAGGAGTGGGTAGTGATGTGAAAGGCTTTAAGCTAAACAGAGGAGAGGACTGGGGGCAGAAAAGGTGAGAGAGAAAAGAGAATTGGGGGGAGGGTGCATTCTTGGCGGGGGGGCGGTGCATGAAGAGACTGAAAAATACAAGAAGATCGGTGGGTAGAATATTGTCCACGGTTCGGAGCGGTGAGACACACTGAAGTCAGAGCCAGTATCTTCAGTTACGTGCTCCTGAGCCTGCCTTACCTCTGGTAAGGGATGAGCTGTAGGGAATTGGGAGATATGCTGGTAAGAATTCTCCCACCTCTTCCTGCGAATGTTTCAAGTGTATTTGTCTGCTTTTTACTTGATTTAAGTTTGGATCTCAGTACCAAGTATTCGACATGCAAGTTTGATCCTTACAGATGAGAGAGGCAATCCTGAGGAACGTGAAGAAAGGGATGAACACAGTCGTTTTTGACGTGAGTGTCCATCGCTGTGTGACTCCCTGTCGGTCACAGAGAGGGAGCCAAGGGTGTGATTTGTCCGAGTGTGGTTTAGCGGGGCCCGATTGTCTTGTTTAAACTGAATATTGTAATCAAGGGGGCCTTTTTCCGGCGCAGAAATATCTGAAATTTGAAAGATCCAAATTACCCAAAGTACTGGCAGCTGCTGACAGCGTTAGTACCGGGGTAATCACATGTTATCTAGATGGCCCTAGTCCAGTGCACGAGTTCTCTGCAGTCTCAGGTCCTTCCTGCCCTAGCCTAGTGGGCTGTGTCCTCTTCACCTGTGTGCAGAGACTAGCGGTTCCTGTTGGCTACTCACTGCCTGGGGATGGCTGGTGCTTTCTGTTCTTCCAGTTGCCCCACACATGTATTAGGCATCAGGCTTTCTGGGCAGAGGGGGTTGTTCAGACCATGCAGGGCAGACGGTACCTCTCTGGTATTAACTGCAGTGATCCTTCCTTGCATCTGTCTGTCCTTCTGTCCTCCCCCATGCTCTCTTCCCCTTTGTGATCCTTGCACAGTTCCTCCTGATAGAGGACAACTCACCCCCCCGCCCCACCTTGGATACAAGGAACGTTAGCGGGAATCTAAGGAGTGTTGCTTAGCGTGAATCTCAGGAGTGTTGTATATGTTTAGTTAGCATGAATCTAAGGGATATTGTATATGATTAAGTTAGTATGAATATAGACTCTTTCCTTTTTGGTTAAGCACTGTTAATAGTTAATCTAAGACTAGGGCCGAGATGTCTTGGCCATCAGCTCGCTCATTTAATTAATGACAAGTGTTTCTTTTTAGAAGAAAAATGAGTGAGAGTTGCTAAGAGAAAAGAGTTTTAAGTTGTTTCTATGTAACAGGAGTTAGGATGCCCCACCTGTCAAGATCACCAAAGACCCCTGAAGAAAGAAAAGCGTGCGTGGAAGAAATGGACCCAAGAAGAATGACTCAGTGCCACTTATATCTTAGGTAGATTAGAATGAATATGTATTAGATAGGTAGAATATGTATGGACATATTGTATAAATACGATAAAGTAGCTGGCTTCGCTGTGCTTGATTTGTGGAAAACCACTGAGCATCCAGGCTTGCGCAACCCTGAAATAAATTTGCAGTGTGTCTCCTGAGGGTGTGATTATTGGCTCATTGCACACCGGGTGGCGGACCCGCTTTTCGGATAACCCTCCCACCTGGCAGGAGGAGTTTCCACCCCAGCTCAGGGCCAGGCTATTGCACAGTGTTCAGCACATGTCGCTCATCGGCCGGGAGGCCCTGTCCCCTCGACACCAAGATGTGATCTGCAGGGAGCAAAGGGAGCAGACCCTGCTCTCACCCCTGTGGTGGCTGTGTGAGGAGTCCAGTGGCTTCTCTGGTGGACAGAAGCGATTCCCGCATTTGAGTGCTGAGCAGCACTAGAGGTATCGTGTGTGCGCTGGGTTGTTCAGGGAATAGATGTATCTTCTTGGGCTCCTCTCCTGCTCTGTTTTGTAGTTACAGGAAGTGATGGAGGTGGTGGGTGAAGTGGAGTGAAAGTCAGATGCTCTACTTGAGAGGCATGGCAGAGACTTAGGTTTCAATTTACATTTTTTCTGAGTTTTCAGCAAATATACAAGTCTAATAATTTTAGAAACATGGCTTCAGCTGTGAAACATAGACATTTCTGTTTGCTTTCTGCTTTAAACAAGGTATTTCCTCTTGGAGGCTGTTACTCAGCCCACATCCCCGTAATTGCTTATGGAGCATCTTGTAGTTAGTCCCTACCCTTGTGTGAGTCCCCAGCATGGTTACTTTCCTGCCAGTACTGGATTCATCAAGCAGTGCCTGAAAAAAACATGTTGAACTACTACGGGGACACTTTGCAGAGGGAGCAGTAGTGATGTTCAGGTGAAAATGCCGTAACTGTAGGCACTGGTCACACACTGTCTGTGCTGGTGTAGGACTCCAAATGGAAGAACAAGCAGTCTAACACCAAGGCCAATTGATCAGTCAGAACTAAAAAGCTGAAGCATTTGATTCATGACTACATCCTTGAAGAAGAACAGAGAGACTGATAAGGGGAACCTCCTGCCTCAGCAGGGTGATGAAGTGCCAAAACCACAGTAACTAGGTGAAAGGTAAAGGCGGCAGGGGGAGGTCGCGACCACCGACCCCATTCAGGGCTGAAAAGACTTGCCCCCCCACTCCTGGAAGGAGCATGCGTGCTAATTTACATAGCAAGCGAGGATAGCTAACTAATTGGTAGGAGACAATACCTGATGAGGGGACAGGGGGTGGAGATCCCTTGAACTTTTCGGAGGAATGTCTCAAACACTCACAAGATGAAAAAAAAAATCCAGGGGGAAGTCTATAGTGACTGATGGATATAAAAGGGGAAGGCAAGTGCCATTTGGGGCCTTTCTTCTTCTTCTGCTTCCTTTTTTTTTTGGACGAGTGCTCCTACCGACCAGACACCCACCCCTGGTTGATCGGACCAACGCTGAACCTGGACAGGTGATCTCTCTCTCTCTCCCCCCCACTTCTTTTCTCTTCTTCTTCTTCTTTTATGAACATTCTTAATAAGAATCCACACCGCTAACGCTTTTCCATGTTTTCAAGTTCGAATTGCCTTTCCAAGTCTAAGTTACTTTCTGTGTTAGAATAAAAATAAAATGTTTGATTGATCATTTGGTGTTGTTTCACCTTAATTTAGTCTGAGGGGATCATTAGAACCTTGGTCGCTCTCCTCCCTCTGAGGTTGGGACGCGGCAGCTGGCCTGTTTGCCAAAGGCATTTTGCCTGTCTGAACTCTGAACCTTGAGCTAGTGTTTTTCTTATCCTATGAAAACCTCCCTTCCTGTCCCAGAAGTAGCTTCAAAGGAGTGTATAAAGGAAGGCACTCAGAAGTCAGCCCAGGAACTGACCTCTGAACTCCCTTGTTCCTGTTGCCCACGCTCTGATTTTGTTTTCAATTAAATGGTTTTTTTCTGCTTTCAGAAAATGATTAAAATCCTAGTGTGCAGGGACTAGATGGTACAAACTCCACTGAGCAAAGGAGTCAAGATTTGCTGTGAAGCAACAAAAAGTCTATAACCCAGCAGCAGCTGACAAGGTGACACATTTTTCTGTCTCCAGATCTCAAGGTAATCAAAAGCCAGTAAACAAAGCAGAAACTGAACTAGAGTAAAATATCAGAGGAGTTTTAACAGAATTTCCTGTGGAATTGCGCAGTGGATTGGAAGCAAAATTTAGGTTGGGGAAGGGGAAGTGCTGCTGCCCACGCAGGGCCGCTGTGCTCAGCACCTGGCCTGCACTTAGGGCAGTGTGTTTGGCCAGTGCTGCCCCATGCTGTGGCCAGGGACTGCACTGCCAGTGGAGCTAAAGCCCAGGCCCTTTTCCGCCTCTTGGCACGCAGAGCTGCAGCCAGCCCTGTCCAAAACGCTTGTGTGGCTCTGCCCACCATTTCTGGCAGATGCCAGTGCAGGCAGGAGCGAGCTGTTGGCCAGAAGCCCTGCTCCTACCAGCGGAGCACGGAGGAGAGAGAGTGGGCAGTGAGGCCCTGGTGCCCCAAAGTGCTTGGCTTTCCGGTGGGAGAGTCCCCTGTTGTGCCCCTTGCTGCAAGGGCATGGTTGGGCTGTGCTTGTGGGTGCCCCCATGCCCTTTGCACTGACACCCCCGTCTTTCCGCGGGGGCCGTGGGACAGGCCTGAGCTCGGGAGCTGTGAGCAGCCCCAGCTGCCTGCAGGGGCTGTGCCCCTCTGCCCACCGGGGTGGTGGGGGCTGAGGGAGGCCCTGTGGGTGCGAGGTCTGTGGGCAGGCTGGGCCCAGCGGGCTGCGGGCTGCACCTGAGCCCTGCCGTAACCGCAGGCGTCGCTCCCGCTTTGTGCTAGCAAGAGGCGGGGAGGAGCAGGCAATGCAAACAGAGGAGTTGCTGGGAGCACGAGTGCCTGTGGGTGCTGTTCTGCAGGCAAGTGCTCACCGAGGGGGCTGTCATCTCCCCCATGTCCACATACCCATTGAAGGCCTGGCCAGGGGTAAACCAGCCCCGTGTGCCAGCGATGAGGGAGTGTGCGCTGTGCCATACGGCTCAGGGTGCCCCCGTGCCTGCCGCAGCTGGTCAGCAGCCTCTGGCTCAGCAGCTGCTTTGAGGGGCTGCCCTGGCCTCTCTCCTTCCACCACGCTCCCTTCCTCCTGGCGGATGGGAAGCAGAGGGGATCCTCTTGCACGTATTCTTTGGCCAGCATGTGCCAACTTCTGGCCCTGCGTTTTTCCTGTGTATGTATCATCATCTTGTCTAGTCAGTGGCATTAAAGAGATTTCTACTCAATTGTCTCTTTTCCTTCCAGATGGAGAGGGCTCAAAGGTATGAAAGCTGTAAAGCCTCCTGCTTCGGTTAATGAAATGTGTGTTGCCCCAAATGTTAAGAACAGCACCCATCCGGAATTTGAGCACTCCATTCCCTCAGCATTTGATGGCTGTGCTCCTGCAGAATTCAACTCCTGCAGTTGTCCAGGATCTGAGGACTTGAAGGATGACTGTGTTATTTTGTGTAGCTCAGACTGTGTGCCTTCAGGATCCATACAGTCCTGGAAGTGCAGTGAAGGAAATGTGTCTTCTCAGTATGCTTTGATCGAGAGTGGCAAAAGGGGGCTCCCAGAAGACAAGTCTGGAGATTCAGTATGCAATTCTTCCCATTAGATTTGCCGGGAAAGATGTCCATGGTATTGGACTTGAGGTTTGGACTCTTCCCTTCTCTCTGAGCCGGCTTTGAGCTAACCTTGCAATTCTGCTGTTGCTCATACAGATCTGATTATTTACTTTGAAGAATTGGGTGGAAGCCTGGAGAGAAATCTCTCTGTGGATCAGTTTGTTTTCCAGAGCCGATGCCCTTCTCTTCTCTTTGCTGAAGGTCTTCCAGGAGAACCCAGGAGGAGCCCCTCGGAAAGCAGACCTGGTAATTAACCCTGAGAAGTGTTCAGCGCCTGCTTCTCTTTGCTCCCACTAAGAGGCGTCACTGGAAAGAGAAGGGCCTCAGGGATTTCTGGAGGCCAGATCAGGGCTCTGACCTCAGTCCCCATCTCCTCCTGGGTGGTCCATGCACCTGACTGAATGGACAGGGGAACAGGGCCGATGCCTGAACAGCTCGGTGGACACAACTTCACTCTTCATCTAACATGTACAATGTTCATAAAACCGCAGTTTAACTTGGTAGATTTAAGCATGATTGTACTTCTGTTGTTTGCTTAGAGGAATGTGCCACTTAGGTGGAAGTCAGTTCAAACTATCTTAGGAGACAAGAACTGCACTGAAGAACGTGCCGCAGCTTTTATTTAGTGTCATGGTTTTAGCTGGGATAGAGTTAATTTTCTTCACTGTAGCTGGTCTAGTGCTGTGTTTTGGACTTAGTATGAAAATAATGTTGATAGCACGCTGATGTTTTAGTTGTTGCTAGGTAGTGCTTACACTAGTCAAGGACTTTTCCAGCTTCCCATGCTCTGCCGGGTGCACAAGAAGCCAGGAGGGGAGGGGATACAACCAGGAGAGCTGATCCGAATTGGCCAAAGGGATATTCCATATCATGTGATGTCATGCCCAGTATATTAACTGGGGGGAGTTGGCCGGGGGAGGCAGCGATCGCGGCTCGGGGACCGGCGTCGTCGGTCAGCGGGTGGTGAGCGGTTGCAGCACTTGTGGTTTTTTTTTTTCTTTTCCCTCTTCCCCCGGGTTTCATTTCTCTCTCTCGGTATTTTCTTTTTTATAATATTATCATTATCATTATTATCATCATCATAATCATTATTGTTATCATTACCATTACTACTATTACTATTTAATTATTAAACTGTTCTTATCTCAACCCACGAGCTTTCTTGCTTTTGCTCTTCCGATTCTCTCCCCCATCCCCCTGGGGTGGGGGGAGTGAGCGAGCGGCTGGGTGGTGCTTAGTTGCTGACTGGGGCTAAGCCATGACAGTCCTTTTTCTGTTGTGGGGAACTGAGTGGCCGCTGTGCCTGCTGCCAGAATTGCAATGGCCAGCGTGCCTGTCGCCTTCTTTTTCTTTGTCGTCTTAGATCCAGAGGCCTTCTCTTCCCCTTGAGGGTACTGAGTACTGTTGAACAGGGCTCGGTAGGCATGGGCCAGGCCCCAGCGTGTTGCAGTGATCTGTGTCTCTCTGGAGTTGCCAGAGTGACAACATACTTTCTCCAAATACTCTACTAGTTTTTCAGGATTCTGCACTTGTTCAGGGGTGAAATTCCAAAACACTGGAGGTGCCCACCATCCTAGGTATTTGCCCATGCTATCCCACACACCCTGCCACTCATAACTATCCAGCCTTGGGGCAGACCTCTGGATGATATTCTTAAATTGCTTATTAACCTTAGACAAAACCGAAATAATCTGCCAAAGAAATACCGACAGATGTATTTAACTACCCAAGGATGTTCAAGATGCTCAAAAGTTGTTGTAATGAAGGAGGAGACACTATAGACGAAGGTAACTATGGTGCCATTCTGTATTTCCTCCATAAAACAACTCTCAGAGGAGAAGGTACAATTGCTAATTGTCTCCATGAGGTGGTACCCGAAGTACAGTAATGGCTTCAATATAAACTTCAGATACCAAATAAAACTCAAGGCCAGTGTTTTAATAACAACTCTCCCAGGCAAAACATCGCTAATCACTGCAGAGCACAGCAGACTACAAAAACAAACACCAATCTTTAACATGCACAGCAAAAACAAGAGCATGGTGCAGATCGGATAAACTAACATTGAGAACAGAGTCAATGCTGTGACTAGCAAACGATATTATCTCTAAACCCTTTGTGCCCCACGTTAGGCGCCAAAAATAGACTGTCGTCATTTAGCCCCAGTCAGCAACTAAGCACCACCCAGCCGCTCACTCACTCCCCCCACCCCAGTGGGATGGGGGAGAGAATCAGAAGAGCAAAAGCAAGAAAGCTCGTGGGTTGAGATAAGAACAGTTTAATAATTAAAATAAAATAGTAATGGTAGTAATGGTAATGATAACAATAATGATTATGATGATGATAATAATGATAATGATAATATTATAAAAAAGAAAATACCGAGAGCGAGAAATGAAACCCGGGGGAAGAGGGAAAAGAAAAAAAAAACCACAAGTGCTGCAACCGCTCACCACCTGCTGACCGACACCGCCAGTCCCTGAGCCGCGATCGCTGCCTCCCCCGGCCAACTCCCCCCAGTTAATATACTGGGCATGACGTCACATGATATGGAATATCCCTTTGGCCAATTCGGATCAGCTCTCCTGGTTGTATCCCCTCCCCTCCTGGCTTCTTGTGCACCCGGCAGAGCATGGGAAGCTGGAAAAGTCCTTGACTAGTGTAAGCACTACCTAGCAACAACTAAAACACCAGGGTGTTATCAACATTATTTTCATACTAAGTCCAAAACGCAGCACTAGACCAGCTACAGTGAAGAAAATTAACTATCCCAGCTAAAACCATGACATTTAGGAACTGTTGTTTTACAAGGAGAAAGGAAAAGGAAAGAAAACGGAACGTGGCTAGCAAATGGGTATAGCCATATATGTACTTGCCATTAATGAACAGCCGTGGTAATTAGATGTATTTTCTGCAATGCCCTTCTTAAAATTTATCTTAAATGGTGTGTAGTAATTTTAAGATGGCATTATCTTAGTTATAATGTGCTGCTTGTATGTTTTCTGAAGTATCTTCTCTTACAGAATGTTGAATAAAAAGGGTTTTTTTTGTTGTTGTTTTTACTAAAAAGGTGTTCCTGAACGTAATCTCTTTTGCTTTTTAAGTGTATCTTAATACATGTTCTTTCTGTAGATAAAATCTGTGGCTTTGTATTCGAACCCTGCTGTAGGCAAAGACACACGGTTAGCGTCTCTTTAGAGCAAACAGACAACTGTGATGACAGTCCCACTTCCTGAGTGCCCTTCTTCAGGGGGAAAAACCCCAAACCCAACCCCTTTCTCACCTTGTTCTCACAGGGTTATTCGTGCTTTGCCGTGGTGTCTCCAGTCTGTCCACATCCCTCTTAACTTTTGATTCTCAAAACTGACCGCAATTTCCTTGTTGAATTTTAAAGTAGTCGGGGTAGTAAGGCCCTGTCTTCATAGCTGTTGCTCTTCCTACTGTGTTCAGAAAGGAAAGGTATAAATTTTTTGAAGGGGATCACCTGCTAGCTTACATGCAGGCTTCTCACAGAAAATATTCTGTCTGAAGGCAAAAATTCAGGTTTATCTTCCAGCCTGTGGTGTGAGCTTATGAGTCTTCATGGTGTACGAGCTCTTTAAATCCCTACTGGGTGTTCATAGGAAAAAAATTAAAAAGCTGATTCTGCTGTTGATCTGTGAGAATTCAGCGAGTGTAGATTTAGACTGACTGAGAAACATTGTGATCTGCTTACGATGAATGACACTTCTGGAGATACGCTGTCTTGTAGTGTGATGAAAAATTAAGAGCTGATGAGTACAATGTTTCTGAAAACTGAGTGAGAAAGCTTCAATGGATTTGAAAGTTGCAAATTGGAGGATGTCACGGAAACGGAGTTTCCAAAATGGGTTGTGAGCTTAGAGTGCCTTACTGCTTACAAGGGGAAAGCTAAGTGATTATTGCCCATTCCTTGACTACTCCTTCAGATTAGTTTCAATTTCAAAGTGTTTCCCTGTGGGAACCGTGCATGTCTGCTGCACGGTGTGCTAGTGTTAGCACATCTAGTGTGCTAACTAGGTGACTCTACATTGGAAAGGAAAGCTTACAGGCGTCTGTCACTCAGTTAAGAGGGTACAAGAGGTGTAAGTACACCATAGCTCTGAAGGGAAGAGTAAGTGACTGTAGATTTTACCGGTTGAAATTCCTCGACTTTCCATGCGTGTCCTTACTCTTTAAAATACTAGTCTTACATGTTTATCAGCAAGGTCTTCTGTCTTTGCAATTGACTTCTTGACGCTATTAAGTCAAGAAAAATTTGCAATTAATTCGGCAAGAAACGTGCCAGCTTCCTCGGGGTGTCCGGTCGTTCCTCTCATGCCCAACCCCCGGCCTCGCGACCGGAGCCGCAAGCGAGGCCACGCAGCGAGGGCCGCCAGCGCCACACCGGTGCCGGCAGGCGGTGGATCTCGGCGCCGCCCGGTGAAGCCTCGTGGTGCGCCGCTCGCCCGGGCGAGGCGCTGCCGGGGCTCTGGGGCCGCTGTGGGGAGCCGCCGGGGGCCGGCGTGTGCCAGCGGCCACCTGCGGCAGCTGAGCCGTTCCTCTGGGCGGTGGCTGCTCTGCACGGGCTTCACCTTTATTTCATGATGCCCTACAGATTGCTGTGGCCGCTCTGGCAGCCTTGGTTCTCTGTGAACCCTTGTGTGATGGCTCCTCTGGGCAGCAGGTTCCAGAAGCTTCCAGAAGGATGCAGAAGCTTCCAGAAGCTTCCAGCGCCTCTGGCAGCTGCGTCCGGATTGGCTGGTGCTGATTGTTGCCTGCATTGTGACTGGTGCGTTCCGGAACGTGGGTGGGGCTAAAGCACCTGCCCCAGGGCCCCTGCGGCGGGGCGGGGCAGGGCGGGGCAGGGCGGGGCAGCGAAGTGGAGCCTGGGGGGAGCTGAGGATGTGCAGCAGCCCTACAGCACTGCTTCCCTGTGTGCAGGGCTGCTGAGACACCAGGAGGCCGCAGTGAGCTGCTGCACGGTTGGGACTGCAGGGAGATGGACAATCCCTGTTGAAACAGCCCGACAGGACAGGATGCATTCATACTGTATCCTCCCTGTAAGTACCATTCAATGGACACTTTGGTTGTTCCAGAAAACATCAGTGCAAATGGGAATGAGATGGTATTGCTTAGCTCAGACATACCAGACAGAGCTACTAGGAAACGGATCTGGCTGGCCGGCTGGTAAAAGCAGTGTGGGACTCTGGCTGGCCGGCTGCGGCGAGCATTGTGGGGCTCTGGGTGTCCGGCTGGAGCGAGCGTTGTGGGGCTCTGGCTGGCGGGCTGGGGCGAGCGTTGTGGGGCTCTGGCTGTCCGGCTGGGGCAACTGTTGTGGGTCTCTGGCTGGCCAGCTGGGGCAAGTGTTCTGGGTCTTTGGCTGGCCAACTGGGGCAAGCGTTGTGGGTCTCTGGCTGGCCGGCTGGGGCAAGCGTTGTGGGGCTCTGGCTGTCCGGCTGGGGCAAGCGTTGTGGGTCTCTGGCTGGCCGGCTGGGGCAAGCTTTGTGGGGCGCTGGCTGGCCAGATGGGCCAAGAGGTGTAGGGCTCTGGCTGGCCGGATGGGGCAAACGGTGTAGGGCTCTAGCTGGCCGGCTGGGGCAAGCGTTGTGGGTCTCTGGCTGGCCAACTGGGGCAAGCGTTATGGGGCTCTGGCTGGACAGCTGGGGCAAGTGTTCTGGGTCTCTGGCTGGCTAACTGGGGCAAGCGGTGTAGGGCTCTGGCTGGCCAACTGGGGCAGGCATTGTGGGGCTCTTCTGGCCGGCTGGGGCAAGCGTTGTGGGGCTCTCCTGACCGGCTGGGGCAAGTGTTTTGGGCTCTCCTGGCTGGCTGGGGCAAGCGTTGTGAGGCTCTGGCTGGCCAGCTGGGGGAAGCTTTGTGGTGCGCTGTCTGGCCAGCTGGGGCAAGCGGTGTAGGGCTCTGGCTGGCCAGCTGGGGCAAGCGTTGTGGGGCTCTGAATGTCCGGCTGGGGCAAGCATTGTGGGTCTCTGGCTGGCCGGCTGGGGCAAGCGTTGTGGGGCTCTCCTGGCCGGCTCGGGCAAGCGTTGTGGGGCTCTGGCTGGCTGGCTGGGGCAAGCGTTGTGGGGCTCTGGCTGGCTGGCAGGATCAAGCGTTGTGGGGCTCTGGCTGGCCGTCTCGGGCGAGCACTGTGGGTCTCTGGCTGGTGGGCTGGGGAAGCGTTGTGGGGCTCTGGCTGGCCAACTGGGGCAAGCATTGTGGTGCTCTGGCTGGACAGCTGGGGCAAGTGTTCTGGGTCTTTGGCTGGCCGGCTGGGGCAAGCGTTGTGGGGCTCTGGCTGGACAGCTGGGGCAAGCGTTCTGGGTCTTTGGCTGTCCAGCTGGGGCAAGCGTTGTGGGTCTCTGGCTGGCCGGCTGGGGCAAGCGTTGTGGGGCTCTCCTGGCCGGCTGGGGCAAGCGTTTTGGGCTCTCCTGGCCGGCTGGGGCAAGCGTTGTGGGTCTCTGGCTGGCCGGCTGGGGCAAGCGTTGTGGGGCTCTGGCTGGCCAACTGGGGCAAGCGTTGTGGGGCTCTGGCTGGCCGGCTGGGGCAAGCATTATGGGGCGCTGTCTGGCCAGATGGGCCAAGAGGTGTAGGGCTCTGGCTGGCCGGCTGGGGCAAACGGTGTAGGGCTCTAGCTGGCCGGATGGGGCAAGCGTTGTGGGTCTCTGGCTGGACAGCTGGGGCAAGTGTTTTGGGTCTTTGGCTGGCCAACTGGGGCAAGCATTATGGGGCTCTGGCTGGCCGGCTGTGGCAAGCGTTGTGGGGCTCTGGCTGGACAGCTGGGGCAAGCGGTGTAGGGCTCTGGCTGGCCAACTAGGGCAAGCGTTTTGGGGCTCTGGCTGGCCAACTGGGGCAGGCGTTGTGGGGCTCTTCTGGCCGGCTGGGGCAAGCGTTGTGGGGCTCTCCTGACCGTCTGGGGCAAGTGTTTTGGGCTCTCCTGGCCGGCTGGGGCAAGCGTTGTGAGGCTCTGGCTGGCCAGCTGGGGGAAGCTTTGTGGTGCGCTGTCTGGCCAGCTGGGGCAAGCGGTGTAGGGCTCTGGCTGGCCAGCTGGGGCAAGCGTTGTGGGGCTTTGAATGTCTGGCTGGGGCAAGCATTGTGGGTCTCTGGCTGACCGACTGGGGCAAGCGTTGTGGGTCTCTGGCTGGCCAGCTGGGGCAAGCGTTGTGGGGCTGTGGCTGTCCAGCTGGGGCAAGCGTTGTGGGGAGCTGGGTGGCCGGCTGGGGCAAGTGTTTTGGGTCTTTGGCTGGCGAACTGGGGCAAGCGTTGTGGGGCTCTGGCTGGCCGGCTGTGGCAAGCTTTGTAGGGCTCTGGCTGGCCGGCTGGGGCAAGTGTTGTGGGGCTCTGGCTGGCCCGCTTGGGGAAGTGCTGTAGGGCTCTGGGTGTCCAGCTGGGGCAAGCGTTGTGGGGCTCTGGGTGTCCAGCTGGGGCAAGCGGTGTAGGGCTCTGGCTGGCCGGCTGGGGTAATTGTTGTGGGTCTCTGGCTGGCCGGCTGGGGCAAGCATTTTGGAGCGCTGGCTGGCCAGCTGGGGCAAGCATTGTGGGGCTCTCCTGGCTGGCTGGGGAAGCGGTGTAGAGCTCTGGCTGGTGGGCTGGGGTAAGCGTTATGGGGCTCTGGCTGGCTAGCTGGGGCAAGTGGTGTAGGGCTCTGAGTGTCCGGCTGGGGCAAGCGGTGTGGGGCTCTGGCTGGCCAGCTGGATGAAGCGTTGTAGGGCTCTGGCTGGCCAGGTGCGGGGACCGTTATAGGGCTCTGGCTTGCCGGCTGGGGCAAGCGTTCTGGGTCTCTGGCTGGCCGGCTGGGGCAAGCGTTGTGGGGCTCTCCTGGCTGGCTGGGGCAAGCGGTGTAGGGCTTTGGCATGCCGGCTTTGGAAGTATTCTGGGCTGCGGCTGGACCGCTTGGGCAAGCGTTGTGGGTCTCTGGCTGGTCAGCTGGGGCAAGCGTTGTGGGGCTCTGGCTGTCCAGCTGGGGCAAGCGTTGTGGGGCTGTGGATGGCCAGGTGGGGCAAGCGTTGTGTGTCTCTGGCTGGTGGGCTCGGGCAAGCATTGTAGGGCTCTGGCTGGCCGGCTTGGGAAGCGTTGTGGGGCTCTGGCTGGCCGGCTGGGGCAAGCGTTGTGGGGCTCTGGCTGGGCAGCTGGGGCAAGTGTTGTGGGGCTCTGGCTGGCCGGCTGGGGCAAGCATTTTGGAGCTCTGGCTGGCGGGCTGGGGCAAGTGTTCTGGGTCTCTGGCTGGCCGGCTGGGGCAAGCGTTGTGGGGCTCTCCTGGCTGGCTGGGGCAAGCGGTGTAGGGCTTTGGCATGCCAGCTTTGGAAGTATTCCGGGTTGCGGCTGGACCGCTGGGGCAAGCGTTGTGGGGCTCTGGCTGGCTGGCTGGGGCAAGCGTTGTAGGGCTCTGGCTGGCCGGCTGGGGCAAGCGTTGTGGGGCTCTGGCTGACCAGCTGGGGCAAGTGTTTTGGGGCTCTCCTGGCCGGCTCGGGCAAGTGTTTTGGGGCTCTGGCTGGCCGGCTGGGGCAAGCGTTGTGGGGCTCTGGCTGGGCAGCTGGGGCAAGCGTTGTGGGTCTCTGGCTGGCCGGCTCGGGCAAGCGTTGTGGGTCTCTGGCTGGCCAGCTGGGGCAAGCGTTGTGGGGCTCTGGCTGGCCGGCTTGGGCAAGAGCTGTAGGGTTCTGGATTACTCGGTGGGGCAAGTGTTGTGGGGTTCTGGCTGGCCGGCTGGGTCAGGTTTATCGCTTTGGTTATGTGGTAGTTGTGTGAGTGTGGTTCTTTTTTCGCGCTCCTGGACTTAGCACTAATGTAGGTGGCCATTGTGAGAGGGTGTGGGTGGAGAATTTTCAAGCTTTCCTCTATCTTGTGGCTTCTGATCATATTTCTGTTGGGTAGGTGACTTGGAGATGCTCTTGCTGGGCAGCAGACTAGAGTGTGTGTCTGGCTGTCTGTTTGCGAGGGGAAGGTTTTGGTTTTTTGGCTGGCCAGGGAGAGTCTGTTTTGCTGGCTGGTGGCAGGGAGCATGGCTGTTGCTTGTTTAATGTCCAGCCACAGGGTGTCTGGATCTGTGGCCTCGGCAGAGGTGCTCTTGCTGCCTGGCTGGTGTGAGATGCTTTTGTTTTTGTGATTAAAGGTGTCGCTGCTCAACTTAGCAGTCCAGATAACAATCGTGAGAAGGAAGGTTAGCGGTTCCCCTAAGCAGAAGAATAATAAACAAGAATTTGTGTTTGGCAATCAAAAGGAAACATTGGGACCTCAGGAGGTCCTGTGTTAACAGCCAGGTGGCAGAGGCAGTACAATAGTGGATGTCTGAGTATACTTCAAAGGTCCTGAACGTGATGCGAGAGGGCAAGAGTGTGTCTGTGTGTTATTGGATGATTATGCTTAACCTTTCATTTCACATTTTATGTGAACTCCTTGAAAAGTCCTTTGGATAGCTTTCTTCTCTTATGGAGAAGGGGTCTCATGATCATGAAATACATCTTTTGTAGTTCTGCCCTTCTGTCCCGTTCTTCCTCAGTCAACAAACATCCCAAATCACTTTTGCAACAGAATTTGTAGCCCAGATGGGACCTCCTCATGCACTGGTCAACTCTGGCACCTCTTGAGCATCTGATCTGCGGACTGGGTGAGTTCATCTATTTCTGTCTGTCACAGGGATTATGCTGGGACCAACCAGAAAGAGGTGAGGTGGTGGTGAGTTGAATTTCTGTAATTCCTCATAATTCCTTTAATCTGGTAACGGGTCAAGGTGTAGTGAAAGGTACTTCATCGTCAGAAATCTGGAATAATTGGAGCAAAATTGCTGGGTACCCATGGGTTGTCAAGGAAAAGGAGTGTGGAATTGTGTCAAGACACCTGGCTGGCTATGACTGCTTTTGGGGTCTGGAGACCAAAAGTGGCCGTCAGAGAGCAGTTTTAACTTTGACTGTGTCAAGTTCTTAAAGCTAATATTGGAAGACCATTTCCCAGCTCAGATTAATTACTGGTACATTTGGGATAATTGGCAACATGATAGATCTAAAGGCAATTATACAAGCCAGTCTTATAAAAATAAGATAAATAATAAGAACAAAACCAAGGCATCTCCTTAGTCACTGCTGTTTGTGCAAGCTGAGGCAGCTGCTATAGATATGTCTCTATCTCTTTTGCCTCCTCTTGACTCTATCACTCCTGTTCCCCTTTTGCACCTCCTGCTTTTCTCTTCAGCAGCTGTGCAAGCTCGGCTGAAGGAGGTAGTTATTCCTCCTCCCATGGCAGGGGCAGCCGCAACCATAACGAGTACCTGTGCCATTTGGTCCAGCAGATTTGGTGGTATGGCAGCAACAAACACCCTGACTCCAGGAAGACCTGGAAAAGGTTCAGCAAATGATTGGGGTATTTTTAGAGCATATAACCCTGCTTGGTCTGATGTTTGTTGGTTACTGGAAACTCTATTTACCCCTGAAGAGTGAGTGTTGATTTTGCAGAAAAATAGAGAATGGGCTGCTGCTCCAGATGGTAGGACTGCGTGGCCGGACGCAGAGCCAGACAGGAATTATCAGGATCCAAGGCAGGATTAGATGCATTAAGATTATGTCGAAAAGGGTTAGAAGAATGGTGAATTGGACAAAGGCAAAAGAATGCTGACAAGGCATTAACTAGGCAGGGGAAACCATTCTGAATGTTTGGGGGAGCTGACCCTGAAGCCCTGCAAAATGGGTCTTTGCTTGTCTCCTTATTTGTAGATCAAGCGGCCCCAGATACTAAGAATTTTAACCAACATTCTCGGGGTTGGCAAGGGAAGCTGATAGGGGAGATAGTTAAGTATTGCAGCATTTGTGTATAATGGAAGGGATGAGGCTAAGGCTAGGCAGAAGAGAAAACAGCAGGAAGAGAAGGCTAGCTCATAAGCAGCTGCTTTGCAAGGTAGGAATTTTAAGGGGCAAAGAGGTAATAATAATGGAAATAAGGGAAATAGAAATCTCAGTCAGACAAGACCAAAGGATTACTGCAGTAAAACCAAGATATTGGAAAAGACAATGCCCTGTGATCCTGAGAAGGGGACTACCACAGCAACCAAGGGAAAACCAAATCAGTCAGGAGCTAAACGAAAGCAATAAGCAGTGATAGTTACCAGATCCCCAAGCCCTAGCAGTGGAAGGAGACAGAAAAGTAATCCCCTCAGGGGAGTCTAAGGAACCAATTATAGACTTGAAAATTGGAGATGAAACTTACTCATGTCTGATAGATACCGGTGCAACTTCTTCAACATTAACAAACCCCCACAAAGGAGCAAGAATTAAGGGTAAAGTAAATGTTGTAGGAAAAGAAGGTAAATCTACATTTGTACCCAGGACATTCTTTTCTGCTCTTGGGATCAGCACCAGCAGATTTGGTTGAGAATTATTTGTTATACAAATTATGGGCAGAGTTGCAGTGTACACCACAAGGAATTACATGGTGATTCCTGATGCATAATGTACCAAATAATCATGATGGCTATAGCAACTGAAGAAGGGATAGAAATACTCCAGGAACTCAAAGACCTACCTAGGATTTTAGGGGCCCAAATTTCTGCGTAGGTAGGGTTATTAAGATCAGCTAATCCAGTACAGATAGAAATGGAGGGAGGCAAACCTCCCTGCTTAAAACTACCTATTATCTCAGGAAGCAAGAGAAGGTATAAGACCAATAACTGAAGATTTTCTGCCAAGAGGGATTTTAACTCCTTGCGAGTCTCCCTGTAATAGTGCTATCTTGCTGGTTAAAAAACCTAAACCTAGCTCAGATGGAAAACCAGTTTACAGATTTGTCCAAGACTTACAAGCAATAAATAAATGGGTAACTGTACCACATCCACTTGTTTCTGATCCTTCAACAGTTATGATAATGGCTAACACAAAATGTTTTACTGTTATTGATTTGTGCCTAGCTTGCCTCAGTATAATGGTGCATCCAGAGTCTCAGTATATTTTTGCCTTCATCTGGGAAGTGGAACAGTAAATGTGGACTCGATTTTCTCAAGGGTTTGCAGTGTTGTCTTTATTTTTGAAAATCCTAGTGACAGATTTACAGGACATAGAGTTAACCAATAACTCTGCATTAACACAATATGTGGATGATATGTTAGTAGCAAGTACAAATAGGGAAAATTGTGTTGAAGACACAAGTAATGCTGGTTGCTTTGGCTGATAAAGGCCATCGAGTCTCCCCAAACAAATTATAATTCTGTAATGAAAAGGTAGGGTATTTAGGATATTTTTTATCAGGAGAGGGCAGGAAGATACCAGATGACTGAGAAAAACAACCCAAGATATGCCTAGGCCTACAACTAAGAAACAGGAATAGAGCAAGTTGCATACTCCGGACCATCCTCAGTCATCAGGGAAAGTAGAAAGAATGAATCAAAGTCTTAAAGATGTACTAAAGATTTGTGCAGGGACTAAAATGGCCAGGTGCTACACCTGTTGCTTTAATGCACATAATGTGAAGGCTGAATAAATTGAGATTGACCCAGCAGAAGTGTTATTTGTCAGGAATATTCAAACTCTGAACACATACATGGCTGCGAAAACTAGTCATTCCAGTCTGTTGTCTTTTTTTCATGACTTCTACTCCTGCAGAGACCCCCAGCACCGAACCTCTGGTGAATACACCCAGATTTCAGTCTCCAAGGAGATAAAAAGAAATGTTTATGAAGAAGGGCTCTAGAGGAAAGAACCAGGGGTGGGTATCAGCTTGGTCTGTACACCTCTCAGTGTCCAGGGAGTACTTTAAGATCATTGTCAGCATTGTCAGAAATTCACTTTATGGGGTATGTGCCTCCACTGCAACAACTGTCCATGCTTGCAAGTAATCAGAAGTGCTGCTGCAGAGGATGGTAAAATGTATTGTAGAAATCCCTACATATTCTTAAACTTTCAGGATGTAAAAATAGGTCTCACGCTGGCCTTCCTGAGTTTCAGAAGGCTTAGGTCTGACAGTACTTTGGTTTTATTTCTGTGGAGCTGAATTGCTTTGTCGCAGCATGGTCTGGACCTGTGCAGGGACCACTCCATCAGCAGCGAGCTGGGCATTACGCTGTTTCACCCTCCCCCCATGCAGATCTGACCAAGTCCTTCCTGCCATGAATGGAGCTGTCATCATGGGAGACCACATCTATTTTCACACACGAGTGTGGGAGAAACACATATCAACCTTCTGGCATTACCAAATACACAGAAGAAATGCTTGCACTTTCTGAAAATCTTACTCGCTTCAGATTTTCAGAGTATGAAAGAATTTAGTCTGAAAAGGCTGTATTTATTTGCTGTCTTCGCCTCAACCAAGGGTATATCATTAAAGAGTGTCATGACCAAGGACTTTTCAACCTGCCTTTTAAGTTCTAGTTGGCATGATGAAGTTGTCTTTCCAGCTTTCATCCTATAAAACACTGCTTTTCAGCTTCTTTCAATTTGTGGACCCCTAAATTTTTTTTCAGTGGAGTTCTGGTCCCTGTACAATGACTTTCAATCTGCTGACAAGACTATTCTTCTAAATACCTTAGTCTGTGTTTGCTACGCACTTGCAGTAAGCAATAAAAAGGTAGATGAGCTGGATTTTTTTTTTTTTGATCAAACAGTATGTCTGTGCGTTTTAAAAGAAGCTTCTTAAAGCTCTTGAATGCTCTCATTTGCTGTGGGTACCAGTGGTTGCAGTTTCTTGTGTCCGGTAGCAAAGCTTCAGCAAAAGGCACAAAATGGTTTTTGCTGCTTTTTCAAGTCTTTTGACTGCCACATTAGGTTATCCATTGGTACTGCAGTGTGATGGGGTGGGGAATCCCTGTCATAACCACCTGTGATCTTGTGGTTGTAAAGCTGTTTTGGTGGCTTTTGTCCCCATTGTGTACTGTATTGAAAGATTTTCTTAAATAAGCCTGGCATTAACCTTTTTGTAACCAGAGCAGATGTAAGACTAAGAGATTGTTAAGTGAATCCTTCAGGGAAATTTTAACCTGTGAAATCTCTTTGCCTTTGTAAATAATGTTTATGTGATTAGTTTGAAGATGGCAACATTAGTGAAGTTTCCCAAGTTCACCTTCCAAGTTGGGATTTCGCCAAGTCGATTTTCTGTCACCAAAATGAGGCAAGGCAAAGCAAGAAGAAACAGGAAAAGATGAACAAGTTGGTCTGGTACTTCAGGAGTGAGTGGGTGGCTGCAGAGAAACCTTGGTTGGCAGGAGCTGAGAATCTCTGTCGGAGACAATTTTGGCTGTTCCCCCAAGAACGGGCTAGGCCAAGGATAGTGAGCTGGGGGCGCTGGTGGCAGAGTTACATGATAGCAGCTTCTGAGCAAGGCCCAGGTGAAACTGATCGGGAGCTGAAATTCATCTGTGTCTTCTAAGTTATATTAGAGATGAAAGAAAAAAAACCCCACAGTTGGCTTGTCCCAACCCGTGGCAGCTTGGATCCTAACTTGACTTTTCATACTGTTGTTCGCTCACAGAAACAGATTTTCCTGACTAGCAAAACTAGCCAAAGCATATAGACTATAAGCACTGTGCTTGCTGTTCTTGATATGGTCCTTCAGTTAAGTTTGTTCATGTAGCAGCAAGATTGAACACATACATCTGAATAGCTCTGTAATAATAAGTTTGGCTTTTGGGTTTTTTTTGAGAGCAAATGCAAAGCATTTTGCCCCACACGCAGTGGTGCTAAATATAAGTTGTGTAGTTTCTAGCAGTTATGCCATATATGGACTCTTCTTTTTCTTTTATCATCGTGGGCCAAACTAGGAGAGCTATGTCAGAGAAAGAGTATGAGATTGGTATGCTTGACCTGGACAACTGGAATCCTTATGTTCTTGTTCATCTCACCTGGTAGTGAGGTGATAGTTGAGCACCAAGGTGAGATGGCAGGTAGTAGATGGTGCTGGGACCTACAGCAATGGAGTTGATGCCTTCACCAGGCACAGCCTGAGCCTGTACCCCAAGCGGGGTGTGTGGGAAGGGTTGAGGGTATGTGGCAGAAGTGTTGAGACGGATGATATCTGCCATCAGACCATGTACTCGGAGCTCAGCACTCGCTGTGCTCCAGCACCCTGAGAAGCAGTGTGGCACAGTGCCTCTTCCATGTGTCTGCTTTTTGGTGGACCTGCCTGGGTGCCCCATGCCCTCTAGCTGCTCAGCAGTAGTGGTGTTAGAGGTGAATGCATGACATTCACCCTGAGCTGTCTGTAACCCTGATTGGTCTCACTGAGCATCTGAGAGAGCTGGGAGGGGGGAGCTGGTGCATGAATTGTGGGATCTGTGACAAGCACATGGATTTTAACTTGTCAGCAATGGGAGCTGGAGAAGACCTCTCTCCAGCTTGTTATTTCCATAATCTGAAGGCACAGAACTGCTCTGCTGTGCATTACAGCCCAGCAAACAGATCAGCTCTTGCAGAGCGTAAGACAGGTGGGCACTGTGTGCATAAAATCGAAGTGCTACCGTGAGTTTTTCTACTTGGGTTACTTTGAGCAGAGGGCTTCTGTGGACTAGATCCTCCGTTTTCTCCTGGGTACTACGCAGAGTCTCATCTCTGCCCCTCAGGATCCTCCCTGCCATGCACTGTTACTTGAATAGTACGTTTTAGACAGAACAGCAGCATCTGGTTTGGTGGGTCCCAGATAGCTTTAGTATCCCATAGCAAAAGCAAAGGCTGTGGCAGGAAGCGGGAGGCTGGTGGTGTGTGTCTCATGGAGAGGTGTCTGAGGTGCAACAGACCTGCTGCTGGGACTTCTCCCAGGTTCCTCTTTGTGGCTTAGAGAGGGTATCCGTACAGGTTTTCCTTTTATCAGTCCTGTTGCTAAGCCCCCAACACAACAAAGTCCTCATCCATGTTTGCAGGATCTTGGAGCTTCCTTCCATCCATTGGCAAGAGAAAGCTGAAAATATCCATGGATGCTCTGGAGAAGAGAGAGCATTCCCATGGGCCTCTATCACCAGAGATCTGACAGTCCCCATGGGGGCATCTCGGGAGCTCCAGAAATCCTGGCCCTGACTCTTGCAAGTGTTGGACTGTGCCTTCCCTGTAGGTGCTACAGGCTGGAGAAACACCTTGTACCTTGTCCATAATTAGGCCCAGAGCCTTTCTGTAGCAGTTCCTGATCTCCACATGTTTCTGCAACTTGCTTTTTGTAATTTGTGAGTTACTTCAAATGGCCCTGTCACAGAGATAGCATCGCTAGTTGAGACTCTGACGTTAGCTGTGTTTGGACACAGACTAATGGCTGAGGTCAACTTTTAATCTGATTCAGAACAGTCTTTTTTATGGTCTCTGTGCTGGAAGCTGGAAAAACAGTGTGGCAATGTGTCTCCTTCACTCCCTTTTCACCTCACAGTGGCCTCTGATTAAACCTCATGTTGTGCAGCTGGTCAAAGGCTGTGGAGTGCCACACAGGGCTGGACGTTGTCTCAGGGCAAAGGACCAGCCCCATGGAAGTTGGATGGATTGAGCTGAAAGTGGGATCACCTGCAGGTTGTCTCTGAGGCAGAGATAGGAGGAATGAGAATGAAAGTCCAGTTTCCTTCTCTCCTCCTGAATTGCCTTATTCAGCATCCAGGTGAGAGCTGGTCAGGAGAAATTCCCCGGGTGCAACTTTCTGTGGGAACTGTGGCAAATGGGCAATTTCAGGAGGTGGGGAGAAACCTTAGTGACCTGTGCCTGGCCTGTCTGCTTTCCTAAGACTTGACACGAGACCCCTGTGCTCTGGTCCGTGTGGTGGGGAAGAGCCTCTCATCTGTCAGGCATACTGGCAGACAGCGTGGTGAGCATCCATTGAGGTGAGTAGCATGTGTGCTTAGGGTGCGGGTCAGCTTTGAGAACGGGCTGCCATCGGTAAAATTATGTCTATCCACAGCTGCCACACAGCCTCTTGGTTTCTCTGCTCCTCCAGGACTACGTAAACCAGCTGTAGCTGTCTGGATGTCACAGATCAGGCTGACAGACTCTCTCCGGTGTGTTGGGTCCCAAGCAGCAGCGCTGCTGTGCTGTATCACAAACTTGTGGAGTACAAGTGCTGCAGGACAGCATGTGGGACAAGGGCTGGTGGAGCAGGTCTCATGCAGAGCATACGGTATTTGGCAGGCCTGTACTTTGGGGCTGCCTGGGAAATCCTATGTATGTCCGTTCTCCTGGCTGTCTGTAGTTGGGAATCTGGGAGTACACAGGTTTATTTCCATTTTACAGCTCTGTGCCAGGCTGTGGAGTCCCTGACACAAGGAGGCCTTCATCTATGACCAGAGGTTCTGGTCACTCTTCTTGCTATGCCAGTACAGCCTATTTTGTCCAAAAGTCACTTGCTCCGAACATGATCTATGGGGGTACCCTGATTATGCATATCCAATTCCTAAATAAGTTGTAAAGTAGCTGTAATTTCACAGCTTTGCTGTTAGAGAAACAAAGTGCATGACAGTCTCTTTATCACCATGTAAGCATACACCTTCCTGTGTTTATCTTTGCTATTTTTTGCTTGCTATTGCTCTTTCTTTGATCAAGAAAGTTCAGAGTTCAAGCATAGCTCTCTGGCTAGTTTCATTTAACAAAGAAAGAATTCATATTCTAATGAATATGAACCTTCATCAGTCTCTGGGGTCCTGCTGCCCCCCCCCCCCCCCGCCCCCCAAGCATCTCTCAAGCTTCCATAGTTACACTCTCCTAAAAGCCTTTCAAAGCGTGTTTAAAAAAAACTCTCTTATGTATGAATAGCTGTAGATGTGGGTTGGACAAGTAAGCTGACATGGCTGCAGGGTTCTCCCTGCTCCCAGTGCTGCACAGTCCAGGTTGTACCTGCCCTGGCAGCCTGTGGTGTAGCCTGGCTGTGCTGCTCCACTACAGGGGGATGGATGGACAGAAGAGTGGATGCTAGCAGCCAGCAGTGTTTCCTTGCCCGGGGCTGGTGCTGGGGCAGGGAGCCCTCAGCAGCCTGCAGAGCCAGCTCTGTGCATTGCCAGAGCTGCAGGCTTATCTTCTGTTTCCACGCATTGAGTTTCTGGCATTTAGTGCTGCCACCTGCCTCTGTATGAAGCTAGGCCTGTGTATTTCCCCAGTTAACACTGACATGCATTACCAACAGTAAAAGTTGGTACACTGTTTATGCTTACCAGCCTATTGAAAGGGAGACATGCAGAGTTAGTATGTACAAATTTCTTCGTAATACTTCTCAGCTTATTTCCTGCTTTACTTGCTAGCTCGGGTTTTCCAATCTCCCGTGCTCCATCAATGCCTCATGTCATGTAAGGAATGAATCTCCGTTCTCCTTTCATGATGCTCTCAGTGGCCAAAAGGACAAAATGGCTCTGTAAGCTTGCAGCTCACCAAGTAAAAAAGATTTTAGCTCATCTCCTTCCAATTACAAGTTCTTGTCTTCCCCGCCCTCCCCTTCTACTTGTCATTTCTGTTAAGCTTCTCAAGGTGTTTTTTTTTGTCTGCAGTAATCACACAAAACTTTATGCGTCTTTATATAAAAAGGGGAAGTGAATTCTCTGGCTAGACAAGGGTGTTGTGAGCATTCATTAGCCTATGTTAGAAATTAGTGTCTAATCTCATCTAAAAGTTTGTTATATATGAAATTTGAGAGTATTCCTCTTACGAGGAGGCTGCTGATTGATGACAACACAGATTGTGCATGTGCTGTCATCTTTATCCTGCCTGTGATTTCTTTTTTTTTTTTTTTTTTACGCTAGTGAGGATGAGAGGGACAGAAGGAGCCTAATGGGACTTCATGTACTGCTTGATGTATGGGGCACTTGCAGTCAGAAATATTGAACTCATAAATGTACTCATTTGCCCTGGAGTCACTGAGAGGGAGACTAAATACAGGACACCGCAATGTCACAGTCATGCAGAGTCACTTCTATAACAACAGAACTATAGTAGAAAGGTTGTATTTTTCTTTGATTTTACTGCAAATGTGTAAATGAGCTCTGTCGGGCTGCTATCATTGCCTGGAGGAGAAGGAGAACTTTTGCTGGAGTTGGCTGTGTTTGGATCCCTTTTGCATTTTGTTGTTTTTCTGAGATTCTGAACATTCTGGGGTGCTGTTTTGAAGTGACCCTGCACATGCTATCTGTTATATCTTGTGTCTCCACCACAGCACTGCAACCCTAAGCTCTACCAGCTTGCCCTTCAAGCATGAAGGTGAAATGAAGTTGAATGTGCACATCCGAGGCAGATGGTTAGCCCCAGTCTTGCAGTGCTATTTGAGAGAGATTTTCTTCATGTCATTTCAGCAGCACAGAAGGAAATGAAAGTGTTTCTTACTGTAAATACTTTTTTCTCTCCTCCTTCCTCTGCACTGCTGTGAGTGTCTGAAGACTCACTTCACTGCTTTTCTCAGAGAAGGCTATTTCTGTCACATCTTAGATCAGTTTAGGCCTGCCCTATGCACGTATGATAAAGACAGGATGGTGCCTTGAACAAACTTGTAAGTTTTGGATAATGGCAGGAGGCGAGACATAATTGTTATTGCTGAGAAGTCAGAGGGGCCAAACCACTGGCTGAAATGTGGAATTATCAAGTAGAGCCAAATTGTTTGAAAAATAGTGCAGGCCACAACACAAGGGGTTTAACCATTTCTCAGAAATGTGTGTATACGTGTAATTTCACCGTGTGGAATTTCCTTAATGGGCTGTGTCTATTTTTGTGCCCAGAGAAACAGCGCAAAAGTATAAGATTCCCAGCCACATCCTGAACTGCTGTCACAGTTATTCCCCAGCACATCTGCTAAGCGCGTCTAAAAAAATCCAGATGTTGGCTCTAATGCTATGGCGGTTTGCTTCCTCCAGTGAGTGAGACAGTTTCTGCTGTGTTGCTGGTGTAATCCACCTCAGCACTCAATGCAAAATGCCAGCGTGCTTTAAGCCATCTCAATGAGTGCAAACAAAGTATCTGGCCCTGTGTGGCCCTGTAGATAACTGATTCACAGCAGTTCTTCAGGGTTGTCTTTTCAGTCTCGTCTCTGGGATCTGCACTCCAAACAGAGCTGGGGTGGCTTTCGGGCTGCATTCAGTCTAGTTTTGCAATGCAGCTGAACTTCCCATAACCTTTATTCTTTGCCTGGGGTGGCTGTATGGAGCCCTTTCCTGCATAGCAGGTACTATTCGGTCACTAGAAGAGCCCAGCAAAATTCAGGCTGGCAACATAGCCTTTGCATACTGAGGGAGAGCCTTCTCCCACACCTTCTGCTGGTGAGGCTCTCCCTGAGTGATCGTTGTTGGTATTTCAGAAAATCAGCTGGTCTGCATATGCAGTGCTTTATCTGACTGGACTGATTTCTCTTCCCTGGGTGGGGATGCTTTACTTCGATAAACTGGAAAAGGATGAAAGAAATAGGTGTTTCGCCTTTGCCTGGTCTCAGCGTTAGCATCTTCCTAAATGGGGTGAGCTGACCAGGAGATATTTTTGTCTCTCCTCACCTCTCAGCCCTATTCTCACACTTGCAGCTAGCTCCAAGGTGCAGGACTTTGCAGAGCACATTGTGGCTGGCTTGATTCAGCCTGAGTTCAGTCACCCAAAACCTTGCAGGTCTATTTTGAAACATTATTCAATCTGTCCACTATGGAGTTTCTTTTCTTTTTTTTTTCACTCTTGCTTCTGACATCATTTCCTGAACACTATATTCACTGAGCTCTGTAGCCAGATCGTCTTCTCAGCATATGATGCAAGGAGCTCTTTAAAATGGATTTCAGCTCTCCTTTTACTCTGCAGTGCTTGCTGGTGATCATAACTGTTACTCATGGTAAGTGGTTTTTTTTTTATGAAGTTGGCACAGATTTGCCTAGGTGAGCAGACACCTTAATTTTGCTCCAAGATCTTTTAAGGACTCTACCAGGTTTGGGGAGACATCAAATAGTATAACTGCTAATGCATGAAAGGTGCAATCAGACCAAAGTAAGACAGATTATTTTTTTAGTAAACGAATCATAACTAACGTATTGTACTTTCTCAGTGTACTGCATCTCTAAAAGCATTTCAGCGGAGAACGTAAGGTCTTTGTACGCAGAACGCTGGCTGGAGGGGCTGGACAGCCTGCTTCTAATGCTCGGTCTGACCTTGGGTTAGTCCCCGAGCTGCTGTCACCCCACCATTTACCCATCTCTGATTGCGTACAGCAACTTAATAATGTGCAAGGATACTGTGAGACTTGTTCAAGTTAAAACTGCGACCTTACTCTTCGGGTAAAAGCAGCTGTGCAGGCAGCAGTGGTTTTTCCTACCCTCTGTACAAGATCCGTGGCACTGATGCCCTGAGGATCTTTCTTTGCACAGTCTCTCAGCTCTGAAGGTGGGGTGGTAGGTGGTCACGTCAAATATGGGGAGAGAAAAGACCAGCTGCTCAGCCTTTCGTCACCCTGTGTGCATGGTGCGCACACCACTCCCATGTTGTCAGTGGGAAAGTTGGCCTTTATAGAAGGCTTCCCACTCCTCTGATTTCCAATTACTGGTGATCCCAGCCTGTCACTAGGGGTGGGTCTGTCCCTCTTACGTCTCACCTGGGCATTTGCCTTTCTGGGAGGCAGCCAAGAGGGGACAGATGGACATGGCAAGCTCGCTGCCCACGGTCTGTGCCTCTCCTTTCAGGCTCCTGGACTGGTGTGCTCAGTGGTGGCTCAGCAGTCTTTTCTGTGGGAATTCAAAGCTTGCAAGACCTCTCCAGAATGAGCAAGAGGGACGTGAGATGTTTGACAGCTGTCTCAAATGATACTTTGTTGGTCGAGTGTGGCACTTCTGGTGGCAGATGCCTGAACTTGCAGAATGGCTCCCTAGTGCTGAAGAGTGTGCAGAAAGAGGACGAAGGAAAATATGAGTTTGTTTTTCACAACACCACCAGTTTATTTACACTGGAAGTATTTGGTAAGTGGCCTTCTTAGCAACAAATATCTTTTGAACTTGTGAGCCTGGCTGGAAGCTGGTGCCTTGACATTCTTCCTAAGAGATGGCTTGAGCTGGCAGGAGCTATAGGTGCCTCTGTAGGCACCTTTGCAACAGCTTTGTAAGCCTCTGGCACCTCGGGGAGCAGTAGTGGTGAGTGTAAACTAAGGGATGCTTTTTGCATCTGCGTTGTTAGTTTCTCATGTCTGTTGAGCCTTTCTTGAAGTAGCCAGTCAGTTGAGCTACGTGCTCTTTTTCCCTGTCGCAGCATGAAGTGTTTGTAAAGTTGAACCTACAGTATGTAGGATTTCAGTCCATTTCCAGAGTACTCTTCCTGATGGCTCTCACGAAAGCTGTCACTGACTGACAGCATTTTGCTGCCTGTGGACAAACTTCCTTAAGGAGTTAACTGTACCTGACTTGGCTCTGGAAACTGAACCGGACTTCTATCCAGGTCTGGGTTGAGGCGTGCTGGGTTTTGCCCCTGCTTCATGTGGCTGAGGAAAGGTACTAAAGGAATCCGGGTGTGACTTTCTGATTCTCAGCTGCCCCCGAGCAGCTTGGAGGTCAGCATCTTCTGGGTCTGTTCAGAGACCGGCGACAGGTACCTTACCATGCCAGTCTCCCTGCTGTCCTCCCTGTGGCCTCAGAATTGCGGCTCCCCTTTGTGTGCCTGCTCGTCCATCCATCTGGGGGGTGAGAAGGCAGCAACAAAGTTGTTTCTGTACAGGATCCAGCTCATTGCTTGGGTTAATGTGGAGAAGGCTTAAATGGGTTTGCCCCCCTGCTGAATAGTGCTCCAGACAGCCAGCAACCATTGCTCTGGTCCTCGTCTCCACCATTCCTTTTGCAGGGCTTTCACTTACAGAAGCTTCTAAGAGAAAGTGAAGCGTATGAAATTGTAATGAAAATGTCTGAGCAAACTGGTCTGAGTGAAGACAAATGAATCCTTACACCTTTCAGGCGCAAACAAGCAGAACTGCCGCGGAGAGTAGGTCAAAGATGTGACTCCTTGGCACGAAGATGAGGGGCTTAAACTGGAAGTAGGCAAAGACTGCAGAAGTGTCCTGGGTTTAACCTCCATTTCACTGGATTCACTTAGGGAACTTTTCTGTCCTCCTTGTGTTCTGTTGCCACACCTAATTCAGGGAAACATTTTCACAGCAAAGCTATTCCTGGAGGCAGTGAATTTTAGCTGAAGATGGTGTCCTAGTTGAAGAAAGTGATTTCTGAGCTTATTTACATGGCTGTTTCACAGATGTTCTCAATGTGACTCTTACTATCATAAAACCATATCTCTTCTCTGTCTAGTCTGTATTTGCAAAATGGCAAAGGTAGGAAGTAGGTTGGCTCCTTGTAGTAGACTGAAAGAGAGAAATTCAGGAAAATATAATAAGATCAGTGATTCATTACTTCATTTTAAATTGTCCTAGTCTGGGTCGTCCTATCTAACTGCAGGTGTCTAGTGTTGGTAACTATGTTGGGCATGATTTGTGCTAGTTCCTTTCTAAAATGGAAGAAGAGGCAGAGTGACAGCAAAAGTACAAACCTCTGGTGGAAGAGAGGGCTCTCTCCTCTGAAGCTATGCTTATCTACTGATTACAGAGTAAGCCTCTGGCTGGCAGATGCTTTGGGTGTTTCCACTGTCCTCTCAGATCAGGGGCTTTTATTTTTTGCTTTTTCAGTCTCAATAAGGAAAATGAAGAGATGCCAGATTTTTGTGGCATCCCCAAAATAGGGACTAAGAATCACTAGCAGGGTTGGGTGGGCACTGCTAAGCATTTCAGGGCTGGAGGCAGGCACTGAATAGTCTGGTTACTTATTTCTGTGCTCCCTGGCTACCAATAAATGTGGTGGTGGTAAGACTGCATGTAAGGGAAGCTCCTCTCCAGCTCATGTTCAGTGCTGAGTCCGCGCCTCACCTCTCTCTTTCCTCCCTGTTCCTGTTGCCTCGTGCTGTGTGTGACCAGAGCCGGCCATTGGTATCCAGTGCTTCCCTAATGGGACCGGAGAGTTGTCCTGCGACGTGACCAGCAATGAGACGACTAGCTTTCGGTGGCTGCTGAATGGCACTGCGCTGCACGCCCCTGAGGCTTGCATTAAGGATGGTGGGAAGAAGGTTCTCCTGGACAAAACCGTGCCTGGGGAATTTGTTTGTGAGGTTTACCATGGGAACAGTGTCACGAGGACCAGGCCCATTGTGCTGTCTTGCAGCTATGGTGAGTAATGGCATCTCCAGAAAATCTCCCTTTTGGTCTCTTGCAACAGAGAACTAAAGAGTTATTGCTGTCTGCATAATAGCGAACTCTTCTGTCCTCCGCCAGCTGCCTTCCAGACTTACCACATCCTCCCTTTAGAAAGTGTCCCCTTGACTTCCTTCTCCCTCCTGTGTCTCGGACTGACACAGCCTAAAATCACAGAGAGATGAAAGTTTGTTCAGGAGGTACTTTTACCCAACTCTGCAGCAAGGGTGGATCTGTATCTGTCTGTTTTCCTGCTTCGCAATGATGGAGACCTTGCACCCTCCTGTGCACCAATCCTCTATGCTGGTTTAGAAACATGAGCTGCTTCCTACTCTGCCATTCATCCATTACCCAGACGGCCTTCCAGTTTCTGCAACATCCCTGTAAAAACAGCCCTGTTGCTGCTGGACTTGGCTGACGTGTGCCTTGCCTCTCTTCTCCTTATCTAGGCCAGCTGCACAAAGATTTACCAGTATATACAAATGTTTCTCCATCAGCCCCACGCCATCAGAGGTGGGGTAAAGACACAAGTCATTTACTTATGGAATGTAGGGATTTTTCCTCCATGTCCCACTCAGATATGTAGTTCTGTGAGAAGGCTGTGATTTTATCCATTTGCAAGCTATCGATAAATGCCGAGTACTCTGCTTGAATGAGGCCATAGTTAAATGAGACAGAAAATCTGGATCCTAGGACTGATCAAAACTGCCAGAACATCAGGATGCAAAGCACTGGTCTGTGTTGTAAGCTCACATTCATTTAAAAAAAAATAAATTTAAATTTGATTAGGTAGCCTTGGGTGTGATTTCACTTGCATCTTCAGTAGTGAAGGTTTTTCTCCTCTCTGACAGCAAAGATGGTCAAACTACATCAGGGTGGCATAATTTAACCATAAGGTTTTTGATTAATTTAGCTGTAATTAATTTAATCACCTTTGCTACTAGAGAAATTGTACCGTGCAACAGCACCTCCTTGCATTCTAGAAATTGTCAGAGATGCTCCAACTCCACAGCAGATACTGTCTTTTCTTCTATGGTTGGCATGCAGTTGGTGTGAAAGCAAAATTACTGACATAAACCCTGTGACATGTGTGCTGGCATTCAGCAGAAATGCTGTGGGCTGTTCATGCCTGATCGTGTTGGTGCCGCTGGCCGATCTGTACAAGTTTGGCATTTGTGATTGTGGAGCAGTGACCTTAAATTGGTCAGAGGTTATTCAGCGTAGTTGGACCCAAGTTGGCAGAGGCACTGGCGAGTGAGGATGCAAACATGCATGAGCTGTTCAATCAAGCCCTGTGATAAATCACATGAGTGCTGACAGTTACCATTGCTTATTCTGGGTGGCTGCCCGGTCCCCTGGGTGTGATATCAGTTCCCCATTTCCTCTTGAAAAACCCATAGGGGAATTTAGTGATAGCTCTGTTGGGATGGACACATGCATGAACATGTATTTGGAAGGGTCTGAGAGCAAGAAAGTAGCAGGAATTCTGCTTTTTAGTCACCAAATGCAACTACATTTGTAAAAAGTGAACTAAAGCAATTCTGAATGCTAGTAAAATGAATTAAAGAGAGAAATGAGTTCAATTAAATTAATTAAAGGCTAATTCATTATTTCTGTGGGCTATTATTTGCTCCAGGCAAAGGGCTGAATATAGTTTTTCCAATGTAGGTATAAGACCTGTATGAAAGCACTTATTTGGGCAACCTGTTGGCTGATGAAATTAATTGCGAGTAATTGTTAGTGTAAAACAATCTGGCAGAAATACTGTAAACTTCCCAGGCACCAAAGGGCTCTGATCACACAGGATCTAAAGCAGAGGATTCAGATGTTTAAAGGCAACATATATAAAAGGCTTTTATTGATTCATTACTTGTTCTAGTACTTGTTTATTACTGATTTTTAACACAATAGTTTATCTTAAAAAGACCTTTTAACAAATGGCAAATTTTTAGGAAAAAATATTCAGGAAAAAATATTTCTAACATACATTTATTTATGTCTTTGACAATATTCTCTAAACTTTCATCAAAATGGAAATAAAATTTTTAGGGAAATGATTTCTCATTTGCTGAAAGTTTAATTTGGAGTATAGCTTTTTTTAAACTTGGTAACTGTTCCTAAAGAGACTGGAACAAGCACTCTGAAAATACTTCAAGTATGTGTGATTTCACACACAGGAGTACCTGTCTACAGTTATTTTTACTGTTCTGGTGATTATGTGGACTATGACAGTATTTAGTATGTCGTGGAACATTTGAAACACTTCCCAGCCTCTGGGGATACGCAGCAATTTGTGTGTTTGGGGTCTCGAAAACAAGCTCCAAATGAGCCTGTTGGTTTCTGCAGTGCGGTGCTGTGCCGGCATGTGTGCAGCTGAAAAGAAGCCAAATGATTCGAAAAGGGATGCCATAGGTTTACCTCGGGAGTTTTAAGGAATTTGTACCATGGCAATAGTTGAGCCGTATGGTTTTTTTCATATGGGAAGAAGAGTTTTCCTACTGGCTGCCCCAGGTTGGAGGAAATTGTCTCAGTGAAGGAGCGAGTCTGGATGGGTCTCCCTTTTCTGCAAGTCTGTGATGCCCTCTACCAGCTTCCCTGCTCATCAGCAATGTTCGTGCAAGTCTGACCCATCAAAGCAACCGTGAGCAAGGGACTCCGAACTGGGTAATAATTACCACTGACTTGTGTGTGGCCTTCTGCTCAGCCATCTGTAGCCTTTGCCTCCTGCTAGGCATTTCGCATGATCTCAGTTGGGAAGGGGAATAAAGAGAAATCCTTCCCCGAGCAGCAGTGAAGCCGGTTTCCTATAGCTCTGACGCAGGTGGCTGGAGTCTCTGGTGTCTGAGGAAGTGCAGGCTCTGATCAGACTTGCTTTGAGGTTGGCGTAGTCATTACATGGCTGTCCTAAGTGGGTTCTCTGGGGTCTAATATAAGCTCTGAAGTTAGACTCTGCAGCTTTTCTTTCAGCAGGAGAGGCTAGCTTAGGTCTCCCTCCTCTTCTCAGCTGCCTGTTTTCATAAAACTTGTTGAAATGTAGTGTCTTTCAAAACACCACCTTCCCTGTTAAATTTGATTAAAACTTACGAATTATCTTAGACATTACTGGTCAGAGTAGGTAGAACCAAATGCGCACAGCTTAGTCACACAAGCCTCTTCTCTTAACAAAAAATTCTATACCATAATTAAATGATGTGACATAAATCACGATGTGCCACAGTTCACAGGTATCAGCTCCCCTGATCCAAACCAAAGCAACAGTAATGCCCACATGCTCTAATCTGGCTGCAGGGTTTCTCCCGTTTGGAGAAAGAAGCTTGTCCACCCTGGTAACTAACAATGCCACGTCCTTCTTGCAGGAGACCTGCTGCAGTACCCATGGTTCATTTACATCCTGGCAGGGTGCGCAGGGGGCGCCGTTATCCTGGTGGTGGTTGTGTCCTCGGTCATATGTTGCTGCATGAAAAGGAAACACAAGTTCATTCCAGTGCCTTCAGGTGAGTGGAGAATGCTGTTGTCCCCTGGGATAAGTCTCACAGAGGGCTGTGTGTGTGCAGGCTGGGCTTGAAATAGCCTCAGCATAAACTGGTCTCAGCTGGGTGGCTACTTGTCTTCCAGCCAGCCCTCCCTTGACCTGGTGGAGCAGAAAGCTGCTTGCTGATAGGCAACTGTTAGGACCAGAAGGGTCTTGAATTAAACCTTGCTTTTCCTTTTTTTCACCTCATGCTTGCCACCGTGTGCTCCTGGCCAGAAAGAAACACAGCAAAACCTTTTCTATGGGCAAGAAAATTAAGCCTCATTCAGGTCTGATCCTGAAACAACCTGAAGGCTTCTGATGGCAGTCCTTTGTCAGCACCAGTCCCTGAGTGCAATGTGCCTGTGCCCAGTGGGGCCACTTCAAGCTGTGATCCTGCCAGGATGGCCAAGCTGGTCTCTGACAGGTTGGCAATGGCCCTCTGTACACGGCATCTGTCTGCTCTGGGAATGGAGCCAGTGCCACATGAGGAGGAGATGCAAGCATCTGTTGGTGATCCGGCCTCGCAACGAATGTGCTGAGGCTGCTGGGTTGCCGGGGACCTCTTTCCTTCAAGCCTCTGGTTTTGGTTTTACAGAGGAGGAGAAGGATGATGGACTAACAATGTCCATAGTCTCCAGTGAAGGAGTGAAGACCCCCCCCAATGGAGACCATGTCGAGGCTCAAGCTGCCCAAATCGACTGCCCTCCAAAGCCTGGTGGGTCCAGTGACTTGTTTTAAGTCAGACAGATAGCTTGTTTAGGAGGGTGAAGGACAAAATGGATGTGTGTGGCTGATGGGGGAGGAGCTGACTGTAGAGAGGGACCTGGGACTCACCAGTGCAGGGAAGGTGCTGCATCTTGTCCAGATGACAGAAGTCACAGCAGGTCATTTATCAATACCTTACTCATGCCCAGCTTCTGCACAGGAGTAGCTCTTGCCCCCACCCAGCCATGAGATGTAGCGGCAATCATCTCATAAGCATCCCACAGAGGGTACCGCCAGCAGGCTGCAGACTGTCTGTTCCAGTATCGCCCATGCTAAAATACCCATCTCAAAAACAGCAACCCCCAAAACTTAGCAGTTTTCTTGCAGTTTTATCACACGCCCGCTTCCTTCTCATCAGTAACATTTTGTAAGGATTGGCATTGTTTTTGTAGGCAGTCATCTTCAGGACAGCATCCACCAATATGGTGAGCTGTAAACACAGCTAAATCCCATCAAAGTCAGAGGCTTGGGTATTTCCTTAAATTAGGGCTAAATTGAGACTACAGTCACATTTTAAATCCTTTAAAGAAATTGAGAATAAAACCCCACAGCTTTAGCACAGTATGGTTAAGAGACTGCAGCGATAAAAATCTTTCAGAAATCTCCTGTTCTGTGAATACTTGATATTAATACTCTACTTTTTGCAATATGTTTCCCTCAATTTTGTTTCACAAGCACCAACGCTGCACACCTTCCCTAGTAATGCACCATCATCAGATGAAGTAGGTCTAGCAGAGACAACATGAACCAGAGCAACATTGCATAGGTCATAGCCTGGTCTCAGCACTGCTGTCTCCAATTCTGGTGTCCTTCACTGTACCATGCACAGCCTCTCAGCAGCTCAGCTATGCTTTATGTCTAACCTTGGATGCTGCTTTGCTCTGCTTTCAAAATATTAAATGCTACTCATGAACATAATGCAAGAAAGAAAGAAAAAAAAAGATGTAAGTCATTCAGGTCATTGTTTAATATTAATATACTTAAAGTGTAGAACTTTTTTAATTAAAAATTTACACATTGTCAGTTTGACTAACAAGTATCCCATATTTAAATTTTCTACAAAAACATAAAAAGCAGAGGTTCCTGTGGAAAATGTTTAGGTGAGAACATATTAAATGTGTGCTGTTAGCCAGCTTTAATTACTCAGATGTAACTGAATAGATTTGGCTTCGGTGTTTTGGTATATTTTGGGCAGTTGAGCCCAGAGAACTTCAGCACCAAAGCGTCTAAAGCCCCAATGGACAGCTCAAGAAATGAGTAGTTACCAAAGAAAATTGAAATTTGGCTTGCAGATGCCTGGGGAGAGGGGACTGAGTGGGTTAGGCAGCCTGCAGCACCAGGGACTGGGGGGAGTGGATTTCTATGGGGGTGAGCATAGCATGGGCACTTATAAGCCATTTTTCCCTTCTTTTCCAGACGCTGCCCAGACTGGTCAAGGCATTGAGCCCCCGCCACTGGTGGAAGAAAACTTACCAGTGGAGATAGAGCCTGAGGAGATGCCAGACCCAGAGGTCATAGTTGATGTGGAAAGCCAGGAAAATGCCTCGGACTGTTTCCCAGATCCAACTGATGACTGATCTGGCATGCTTGCTGTTCCAGCCTGTCTTGAAGGCTACGACACCTATCCTTTGCATCCCATAGTCTCATTGTGTGTAAGAATTGGTCCAGAAAATTTTAGCAGGGGAAAGGTGTGAGGTGTCGGGCCCGCTAACCTCATTTAAAAAAAAAAAAAAGAAAGAGAAAATATAAGGAAAAGCACATGTGTGGCTTCAAGGCCACACTGTCATGGGCTGACAGATTCATTAGCAAAACTGGGCAGCTCTTTGATGCTTTGCCTGTTAATAGACCTGCAGCTAAACTGTAGAGCCCTAGAGGACAGCCTGAAATGAGACAGGCAGTCCCTCCTGCTCCCTGCCCACCCCACGCCTTGCCATGCCTTCGCCAGCCAGTGGTTCCTGCCAGGGGCAGGCATGACAGGCCGATTGAGATGGCCTGCCAGTCCCAGACAGAAACAAGGACCTGCCAGAAATTTCCTGAGAAAGCTTATTCTCAGGAGATTTCAAGGCATTTTTCACAAGCCCTGTAAAAAAAAAATCTCAATGGAGGTTTCAGCTCGGCATCTGCTGTGCTGCGTGTTTATCTGAATCGCTTCTCTGAGCTCCAAACCCTTTGTGATTTGGCCCTCATTGCCTGCTGCGTGGGGCCAGGAGTGGTGGTAGTGGCTGCTGTGTGCAGACCATGGGAGGTGACACTGGCTTGCTGGCCTTTCAATGCCTTGTAATGGCAGGCGGCTACTGGTTACTTTTTGCGAGAACCTAACTGCTCAGCTTGCCAGTTAGTTAAAACAGCTCTGTCACTAGCTTGCTTGCTTGCAACAGGAGGGTGCCTGGGGCTTGGGTGTGTAATTTTGGCAGAAATGTTGATTACAATGCTGAGAGCGTTCATCAGTGCAAACATTAGTGCCTTTAGTGTAATGGTTTAAACTACTGCAAGCTGACTAAGCTGGCCATCTACCTGTGCATGTAGGCTTTTTCAGTGCTGTGTTATTTGCACAGACAGCAGCAATTTATAGAATCTCTTAGACAAGTCTTGCTGCTACTCACGTCCTGTTCTGCTCAGGGTTGATTTGCAAGTGGAGCAGCTGGGGTAGACATGCGGGGAAGAAGGACAAGGTGAGGAGAGGGCAAGGACTCAGTCCCAGGCAGCAGTAGCTGAATCCCTGGCATAGCTGCCAGGGGCTGCAGGGCTGTCAGGCCACAAGGAGTGCTGCAGGATGCACTGCCAGAGCAAGGTGCTAACTGTATAAGTGCATTTTTGTAGTCGGAAACAAGGCATGTTGGTGTTAAACTAGCCCCATGGGCTAGAAAGGCGTGGCAGAATAAAAGCAGAGGTGATACAGTTTGGGGCTGAAAGGGATGGGGAGGTGTGCATTGCATTCCTCTCTTCCCTTGTCATTTTGTCCCTGTTTTATATTGTGCTAACGTTGTGCCATGAAGCCCTTGGAAACAGATGTAATGTATGCCTTGTAAATGCCACCCATCGAGGTCTGCGAGTACCCCAGCAAAATCAAAACCAAGCTGAATGCTTCTCTCCCAGGTGGGGGAGGTGCAGCAGGATGGCTGCATGCTTACCTGAAAGTCCTTTATGTCTGTGCACATGGCACAGCTCTGCATCGGTGACGCCCAGCCATAGGTGGTTGTTCTTGTTGTTTCCTTGTCCTGTGACTCTGTTTAGAAGATTTTTGGATCTTGTGTGCTGTGTTGGTGGTGATTCAGTCTCTGCTTTTTAAGGCTGCCGTAGGAATCAGATTTTCCACGGTAAGAAGGAGAAAATAATTCTTTTCCTCATGGTGCTGTGCTATCTCCTTTCAGTACAAACATTCCTCAAAGGCTGTGAGTTGAATGACAAAAACGTGATGCCGAGCGCTTGGGGTGGCAGCTGCCTGTAGGCAGCACAGTGGCAGCAACCCTGGGTGAACAGAGGCCAGCATCAGCAAAATGGGAGGACGTAGCCAGCTTTGCTTCTCTTCTGCACTTTCTGGCAGGGGCAGGCAGGGGACAGTCGACTCCAGTATATGCTTCGAAGGCTGAACAGTGCTCTGAGCTGCACTGGAGAACATGCCAGCGTTTGGGGTGCTGAGGGTGACGGAGCTGGGCCAGCTTTCTCCTGCTGGGCTGGTGTGTCCCGGCTCCAGCTTGCCCTAGTGCTGCCTTGCTGCTGTCAGCCCTGGGAGGGCTGGGGGTGCCCTGACAGCTGTTGGCACCACCACTGGTGTAACCCCAGTCTGGGAAGGATTTTTCCCATTGAGATGGGAATCTAAGACTTGAGACGTCTTTACGAGGCAGATAGGACATGGCTGGTTTTCTGTCCTTTCCTGCTGAAAATGCTGTTCAACAACAGGGCAAAGGTTTCTGTTACTGTGAGGTCAGGAGAGAAGTCGTGCAGCCTGTGCTCTTCCTTTAACTGTATGTGTTCATGCCCAGCTATTGTTCTTTTTTGGTGGTTTTTTTTTCTTTTCCCTGTGATGATTTTGTTCCTAATAAAAAGATCTGTTTTCTAAATTGTTTTGGAAATGTTTAAGTTCTGTTATTTAATAATTGTTTCTTTATGGTTTTCACTGAAATTACAGGCTGGTTTCTAAATTTTCAACTGGCCAAATAAAAGAAAGGTGATAACAAGTTACTGCTGACTAGAGCTGACTTGGGTAGTCTAGGGAGCAGAGATCACAAGGACGTTTGTTTGCAAGTTAGTCCGGGAGAGGCTGTAGGACAGTGGCATATAACTAGTCCCCACTGGAGTGTGTGTGCTAATGTGCCTGAACATCCGTGTGCACCAGCAGCTCACCAAACCCTGCTCTGGTGCCTTGCCTGAACTGTGAGGTGCAGGGAAGGGATGCAGGGAGATGGTCTTGTTCTACCCATCTTTACCCATCTGTATTTTTTTGTGACACCTAAGCCGCCTTAGCTGTGAGAGAGGATGCTTGACTCCATAGCTCCTTATGCAAGGAGGAGGCGACTCCCTCATGATCACCCTTAGACAAATGGGCCCAGATGGTGGGTAAAACCAACGTCCTGATGGTTTGTCATCATATAAAATCCCTTGACTTTACCATTACAGTGTTAGCCCTGGAACAGTGGTGTGACTGGACATGGGTGATCCCGTCCTGCAGCCTGTGAACCCAACACCCCAAGGAGCCACCCGCCTCAATTCGCAGTTGTTTCCAGCCTGACTGTGGCACCGCATCACCCAGGCAGTAGCGAGGATACTTTTGGGCCTGGGGCTATCTGGCAGAGTAATGGGTATGGATGTACATGGTGCTATTGGGAATTTGACCAGAAACAGACATATCTGTGCCGCCTCTTCAGGGCTTCTGGTGGCCTTGGTGAGGCTGGGCCATACCAGCCCTACCCTCTCCAGGTTACTGAGGGAGCCCTTGGTGGCGGGGTGCCTCTGGGTGCCTCTGGCTTCCTGTGTGGAGCTGGTGCTTTCCAGGGGAGGGGAGCCGTACAGAGAGCTGCCAGACAGGCCATCGTCTCCAGCCACTGGTCCTGGCTGGGGAAGGCTGGGGGTAGGGCAGGGTCCATCCGTCTGCTCATCGAGTGCTGGCAGGACAAGGGGAGCTCTGCTCTGTGGGAAATGCGGCTGTTTTGGGATGCGGTTTCTTCCCAGCTGAGACAAACCACCAGTGGTTTATAGTACTGTACAGAATGGATGTTTAGATTTGTATTCATGTCAATGTTTTGTGGTGGAAAGAGAAAAATTTCCCTTTGCTTGTGGCATATGCTAAGCAACAAATGACATGAAATGCAATATGTAGTCTTTTCATCATGTAATTCATGCCGTTTATAAATATAAAAGCATAACAGAGAATGATCTTATTTGACTTAAGATATAGGTGAAAGCAAAAACAGAAAAGAAGCATGTATAACAGCAAGCAAAGAAAGGCGAATTATTCCTTTAGATTTTTTTTTTTAGCATTCAGGATGAACTCATCCCCACAAAATCCTCATGTCAGTAAAGCTCGCTATCCCAGTAATGAAACAGTTTGTGCTCTGCTTTCCAACCTCTACCCCAGGCTGCTGTGCCTGATATCCCAGTGGCTGTGTACATAGACCTTGGGGTCCACCCTCGGAGCCCAGCACAGGAGCAGAGGCACCAGGGCAAGAGCCAGCAGTTTGTGGGGAGCTGGAGGACCAGCCCTCCCCACCACCATCAGCTCTGCAGAGACAACAGAGTAGAAGTTGGTGAATCTGAGAGCAGATAGACAAAACTGATAACGGGCCAGTTCACAATAGCAAATGAAACGTTCATTGTAAATGCAGAAGAGGCGTGCGAGCAGTGTTAACTTCTGATTAAAATCTCAGTGTAGTTGAAAAAGACCTCTAGATTTTAGGCATGTGCATAGTAAGTTCATGTCACTTTTTATGAATTATTGCAATTCATTTCAAAATAAGCAAACAAGAAGAGTTTATGTGTATCTCAGCTGTAGGATCACTGTAGCATCACTGATAGGTATCTTCAAAACCATTTCCTTAATGTTAGCCAAAAAATTCTGGTGGTGTTATAAGTTCCAGAAGTGTAGGTATTACTACCACCAGGCAGGGAGGAGTGAGATGCCCCATGGACTTCCACAGGTAAACACACAGAACCAGTAACAGAAGTGGGCAAGAAGAGCAGCATCACCCATTTCTGTCTGAGATGGCAGCAGAATTCGGTGACGTGTCATTGCAGGGGCTTGGATTAGCATCTGGGTATTGCTTGTGCCTTCGGCCAGTGCCTTGCTTAGTGCCTGGGTGCAATCAAATCCTCCCTGTATGAAGCTAGCGGTGGTGAAGGTCCCGCCTGAGCACATGCAATGCTCCCCTCTTGTCCTCTGGTATAAAACAGGCTGGGAAACATCATCACCCGGTGGAGATCTGTGACCTTTGACAACCAGTGACTGCATCCTGCATTGGTTTTGTTCACAATGAGCACTGTGTTTCATTTGTGCAAGATCACATGACTCATGTCTCAGCCAGGGGATGTGGCTGGCAACAGCAGCGGAGTCTTTACTGAGAACCTGGAAAGTCCTTCTAAATATTTGTACTTTTCCAGCAAGCAAATGGTGGCAGGTGTTGTGTTACTTATATCAAGATTAATTTAACTTGGGTATGATCAGTTAAGAGAAGACTCTGGGCTGTGCAGGACCACTGCGAAGTGGCCTTTCTGGCATCTTTCTGGCTGGCTTCCCTCGAATGCCACTTGTGTAGCTCCAGGCTCGTTGGCAGGCTGAAGTGGAGCTCTTGGCCAGCTCTGGGACTGAGAGACTCTTACCTCCAGCCCTCTTGATCACCAGCAAGCGATGTGGCTGAATTGCATGGCCATCCACTATTGATAGGGACTAAAGAAACAGTTCCCTGCCTGTACCAAAGCAGGCTGCCTGGAGGGCAAAGGATGTTTAATGACAAGGAAGATGAGAGCGGGGCGTGGGGACGGGGGGAGGAGGGACAGAGACATCCCCCTGAAGTGTTCAAATATGGCTAAACCCTTCAGGAGCTGGATAGCAATTACATTCAAGTAGCATGTGAAGAGCCCAGAGCAGTTCTGCCTGTGCATGCTGACGGCATCATTGGCATCTTCATGGGGGTATTTCCCACCTCATCCAGGATGTGGGATTTCAGCCCCAAACAACTCTTCATCCCTGGGGTTCCCCCACCTTCCCATCAACCATGAGGGCATGAGGGGCCTGACTTCATCAAATCGTTTGTTACGCTTGCAAGTTTAGGTACCTGACTATACCCCTCACCTCTCAGTGCACCTACGGATGTGTGCTTGGCAGCTTGATTCCTACCCTAGGAGCTAACGTTGCCATCTTCTTCGGTCTGCACCTCCTCTTGCCTTCAAGCTTTGCTCAGAGAAGGGGCCATCTGCCAGCACGGTACCTCCCCTTTGCTTGGGGATCTGGGTTTGTACCTGCTGGGCTGTGACCAGGGATGCCTGGTATCCCAGCTGCAGCTGGCTGCAGGTCTGCAGGCAGTGAGTGGGGTGATTCCTGGGTTTTTCCTTCACTCTTCATGTGGTCCCTGGGGGCTGGAGGGGTGGGTGTTGTAAGGATGGGGTGAGTCTCTGCCTCCTGGGAGATGGGAATACTTGGCCTATGCCCACTTGGTTTACGGGCATATTGGGGCAGGGGCAGCTCGTGGCGCACAGGGAGACATCTGTAGTCTGCTTGCTCATTGTGCCGTTGTGCCAAACATTAATGGTAAGGAAAGGTTCCCATCTGTAGAGGTAGCAAATACAGGTGGCTAATGTCAGCTTATTTTTAATCGATTTATTTTTCTGATCAGCATATTCCATGTCACGCTTAGCCAATATCCATGATAAAATATTGGATGGGGCTATAGTATAAAGTGTGTATTTTATAGTTAATATTGGAAATGAGGGAAAAAGCAAAATGTGGTACCTGAATTCAATGCAGAATTTTTAAAACTCACCTAAACTGATGACAACTACGGATAGTTTTAGTATTGTCTAACACTAGAGAAACTAGATGTCTTACAGACCAAGAATTACTTGGAGGCAATTTTCAGTGAATCGTTTGGAATTGCAAATACAGTACATTAAAGAGAGTTATTATCTGCTCCTGTACCACATGCAAATGGAATAAAGAAATACAGTTTAGTGGCTATACTCTTGCCAGCATTGTTATCTCAGCTTTGGTTTATACAAGTTCCTCTTTGAGGGCAAAACATGTTTTCCAAAAACTAAGGAGTGAAGCAGTTTTAAAAGGGTTTTTTTGACACTAAAAGTTGTAATAAGAAATCTTCAAACAAACAAAAAATGAAAGAAAAAGATGATGTGATGGTGCTTTTGTTTATGTGAAAAGAATTGCAGTAGTGTCTTTGAATGCATGACTTGAAGCAAAGAGCATGAAGAGTTTATTTTGCACTCCTGTGAAAGCTGTCCATCACAGAGCAATAGGCCTCAGAGATTTCTCCTCTGAAACAACAGACAAACCTATAGTTAGGGGATTCGGGACAGCAGGGGTGGGATTCAGTGGCATGTGTGAATGGGTAATCAACTGGCTGGCAGTCAGTTGCAGTTCACCTTGAGCCAACTACAGAAGCTGGGGTGGTTGGAGGCTTTTCTGAGTTGGCACAGGGACCCTGGAGCAGGAGCTACCTGCTGGGTGGGACAGCCTCTGCTGCTGGTGTCTCTGTCATCACAGGACAAAGTGTGGCAGGACTGAGAGAGGAGGAGGATGAAGATGCAGAGAGCAGAGTGACCGCTGCGGAGAATCCAAGAGGAAGAAAGGGCACGGGCTTAATGACTGAGGGTACAGAAATGATGGTGAGTAATGGCAGTCACAGGCGCTGTTTCTTCCCTCAAATGGGTGGGGAGGCTGCAAGGGTCTCAAGCAAGGTCTGCCGTCCATCATCCTGCCAACTCTTTAGGCAATATAAAATGTTGTCCTCCAGAAAGCAGTAGTCGTTGCTGCTTCCTCCTCACACCTACTCTCCCTGACATTTGGCATGAATTGTGTTCCCTAGACGGATGCGCTTCTTTCCCAGTGGTAGACCACAGGTTCCCTGAGCCCCTCTGGCGATGCTTAGCCTGGGGCACCAGGGACTCCTTACTCCTCTTTGCCTTTCTCGTGAGCCATTTGCAGGGAATGTGCTGTGCTAGTTTTGATAAGCCCGAGAAGGGGAGTAAACATAAATATTCCCATAGCAGCAAATGGGAAATATTTTCTCTTTCTTTTCTCTTGACCCCTAGTTCCACTCTAGGTCCAGCCAGCCCTTTCAGGATTTTTCTCCTGACCTCTGGTATGGGTCTCCATACCTCTGGTATGGGTTTTGCCAAATGAGATGGAAGAAGGGTGGTGAGAGGACAGGACTCAGGCCAGCTTTTTAGGTACCCTGAATACAGGTAAGAACTTGCCTGTTCCCTTTCCTTCTGGTGCACAAGCTGGGTCAGGATTTCTCTTGCTGCCATAGGAGGCCTTGGTGAAAGCTGTGCAACTTAAGCTTCTGTTTGTACATATTCCTGCCTAGCTGTTAAGGGTTTGGAGTTCTTCAGGTGATTTAGTTTCTGATAAGGAGTTTTGTTTCCTTACCTTTCGTTGAGAATTTAAAGCTTTGTTATTTGGCAAACACAAATGCCTGTTTATAGCTTTCTCTGGAGAACTGACTGTAGATGGAGAGGCCCTTCTTTGTTGGAGAGAAGATCAGTAGGAGTCAACACTGCCATGAATTTGATATTATCTATCTCAAAAAACCCCAATGGTTAAACAGTCTCAGTGAGAGAGGAAAGTAGATGCCTGTGTTTATACTGAATAACTGATGCTGCAGAGCTTAAAGGAACTTCCAAGATAACACAAATAACCACTGCAGCTGTAGTTCCAAGCTAGTGCATCTTATCTGTGTGGGCACAAGGTATGCACAGTAACTTTCCATCGAGGCCACACTGTAAACTTGCAGCTCTCAAAGTGGCCACTAAGGTTCAGCCAATTTTTAGAGAGTTGCTGAAAGCGGTGTATGTAGGGTACATGAGAGAAATGTAGTCAACAAAAGGCCCACTCTTCCATGACGGAAACAAAAAGGGGTGGCTGAAAAGAATGGTGACACCATCCTGAACCTGACCACTGAGGCCATGCTTGCGGCAATAGATGCTGTGAGTGGAAGGTGCTTTTAATGGTGCTTTGTAGACAGGTAGTTGGGAGCCAGGATTTTGGGTCACGGGAGCATCTGGTTCTATTTGTTTTCCTTCTTTGGACTGGCTGGCTGACCTTAGCAAGTCATTTCATTCTCCTCTGCCTCATTTCCCCATCTGTAATACTGGGGTGATCACATAGGCCTCCTCTGTAAAATCGGTTTAAGCCTTGCTGATACACAGCAGCACCTCACACCTGCGTGTTGGTGTGGCCGAGAGCTGGGAGACCCCGTGGGATGCTGCGTGTAGAGGTCTGTCTGGGCTGCAGGGAGTGCTGTGGTCCAGCTGCCACAGGATGTCTGACTGCCCAGGATGTGAGGAAGGAGGTTTGCCAAAACTGTTACGGTGGATGGCTCCTGTCTTGTTAACCTTGCTAGCTTGTGAGATGGTGGTTTCCTTCTGACTCTCAGGAGTGTGACAGAGGGAGCTGGGCCTCAGGTATTGCCTTGGTAGAAATACTGTGAAAAGCCACAGCTTGCCTCCAGTCCCCTGGTGCTCAGATGCATTATGCAGAACATCCCCTGCCTGCCTTATTGAGGTCTTAAAAACCAGAAATTCTCGGAAATGCAATGACACAGCACCCTAGCCATTATCCTTCCTGGCTGACGACAGGAACTGTGAGCTGTGAATGTTTAGAAATATAAGCAGCTTTGTGCCTGTACTTTCCCTTGCTGTGAAAAATGCCCGCTCTTTGCTAACGCTTATGTAGCTGCCTGCTGCAGCTGCCCGGCGTTTCCTGTGCAAGGGTGGCCTGTTGGCAGTAGAGCTGAGAGCGTGGTCGGGATGGGGGTAAGCCCACCTTGCTGCCCTGAGGCCTCTGCACCCTGAGGAGCTGTCCACCTGGGTCTGCTGTTGCTTTTCAGCCCTGATGTGGGGCTGGGTCACCCAGGCAAGAGGGAGGGTGCTGCCTGGTCTGGCCAGACTGGGTTCTGGTCCTGGTGTGCCACCTCTGCTTGCTCAGGGCTACCAGGGAGAGCAGGGTGTCCTGCCGCACTGACTAGCCAAAACCTGCCATGCCAAGGGTCTCAGCTCCTTTTTCTGCCTCACCTTCTGTCCTCACGGCTTGCCAGCTGGCAGGACTGGATGGGTCGGTGAGCTGAAATGGCTGTATGTAGGAACAGACATCAGAGAGGCCAAAACCAGGTTCACAGGGCACAGAAAACTTGTGGGACCAGAGGAGAAGCAGGGGGAACTGAGCAGCAAAAGGGCTTGTATGCCTTTGTGTGTGGGACTTGTATAAAGGCCATTCAGGGCCCCTCCTAGGAATAAATGTCTTTACTACTGAAATGCATTACGCAGTTTGTGCTTAGTCTCCTGGATCACTTCTCATCCTCCCATCTACCTGTTTCAGACTGTCCCTCACTCCTCTCTAGAGTTATAATAGTAAAACAGAATAAAACATTGTACAAGGCACGAGTTATTAATGCATTTATTAAGCTGGTGATTTCTGGAGAGTGTCAGATCTTGACTGAGAGATTACTTAGGTGGTAGTAAGAAGTTGTCTTTCCTGGATGTATTTCTAAGAGCAGCTGTTCTTCTAATATTTTCCTTGGGTAGCTAGTCCATCCTCTCTCTGCGGGATGAAGGGGCATATTGTAGTTAATACAGGTCTTCATGTATTTATCACTGCTAAGACTGAAAAAGGTTGTTCTGTTCACCTATCTGGCTACTTGTGTAAGGCCGATTGACTGCATCATGCCAACAAACTTTTTCATGGACTGCAACATGTTTTGCAGTAGTGGTAATGTTACTGACATTACTAGAATAAGATACTGAAAGTTAGATCCTAAATCTAGGATCATTATAGATGATGGAAATCAGTGTCAGACAAGCAAGACTGAAATGAACTGTCTGCAAGAATAACTATCTGATGGGATGCTGACATCTGCTCTAACCTTAGTCATTGTTGTGAACCACAGATTGTCAGACTGCTCTGTCTAAGGATGTTACATTCCTTCAGACCAGACTTAAACTGGGTGTCTTTGGTGAGGTTTTGGCTGTTGACAACAGGCTCAGAGGTAGAAAAGCAGAAAACGAGTCTGAGAGACTGTACACCTGGGGCTGCTGATGTAGTACTATGGACATCACAAGGCAACCATTTATCTTGAAATAATCAGCCAAGGACTACTCTGCATGAGTCATGGTTTGAAATCTTCCATCTACCTCTGTTTAGAGAAGGATGAAAAAGTTTCTGCAGACAGACGTTTCAGCTCTGAGAGGGTGTATCACTATTTTTGGAATATTTCCACTGTGTACAGGCAAAGCAGTGCTCTCAGTTTGCACGTAAAAGGCTCCAAGCCACTGAGCTGGCATCCCAGCCAAACCTTTGGCCAAAGCTCTATTTTGAGTTCATGATCTTCATATTTGCACCACTCATTCAAGCTGGACTTCTTCCTTTCTTGGCTCTGTGTAAGGCCGAAGTGGAGGGGATATCTGTGATGATAGTCTTGAGTTCTCACAAGTGGTATGAACTGGACCTGGGTGAAGTAACTACTGCCATGTCATTGTATGGCTTAAGATCCTAATGGAAAGCACAGCTGTATTTCTCCTGCATTATCACTATTTTATGAACCTTGCTGCAAGTTGAGAGCCTTCGGAGAGAGTGAATCATTTGGGCATTGTAATGAGAGTGCTTGAAATGGCCAAAAGGAATTCACAGAGCAGCCAGGTTGCTGGTACTTTGCTGACCAAACTATCCCAGCAGTGGAAGTAGCTGTACAATACCTTACGCATCTTGGCATAAGGAGTTGGACTCGATGATCCTGTGGGTCCCTTCCAACTCCGGACATTCTATGATTCTATGATTCATCAGCCAAATGGCTGAAACCATATGTGGAAGCCAGCAGTTCCTTGGCATTTCACAGTGCAGGGGCAACTCCTCCTGCCAGGGCTGACTTCGCTTCTTCCCCAGTCCAGCTACTGCCCGCAAGTCATCCTGTCTTGCAAATTTATGCTAAAGGAGAAGGGAATGTGCCGTTGTGAAAGCCTCAGCTACCATCCAGGGCAACCTAGATGGAGCCCAGCTGTTAGTCTTGCAGGCTAGGGTGCAAATTCAGGATTGCTCCCAAGAATAAGGTTAGCCTTATCCAAAGCTTCCCCTCCACATGGTATTACCCATCTGGTGTTCCAATCAAGATCACATTTGCTCTTCTCCTCACAAACTGTGCCTAACTAAAGGCCTGTCTTTTTGAGAAATCGAGGTGTGAATTTGCAATACTGTTGTCATCTTTCACAGTGAAGGTCTCAGGTGGTGGTGAGCGCAGGGTGTCTGACTGTACTTTCGGGGAAGAGTAGTGAGTCCCATGCAAATAAATGCCTTTTAATATGACCGAAGCTTCATACCAGGGGAGTTGGTGCAAATTATCAGATGGGCTACAAATCCACACTGGCTTATTGCATGTTGGCTTTCTTGAGAATAACATTCTAAGTGTATTTGTACTCTTCCTTTTCTAGATCTAATAACATTCTCTTCTCTTATTAGCCTCAGGCATGAATGTTTATTGGCTTATCACTAGGTTGAAGACTTAGAGCTGGGAACAGCTACATATTGTCTCTTGAGATGCTGCCTTCAGATGTGTGGGAGTCTGTCACCTTTACATGGAAATGTAAGTATGATACTTACATTCCCTGTGAGGAAACTGCTTAGTGTATTACAAAGAACAGAAGAGTAAAAGAGAGAGCAAGCAACAAAAGCAAATGTATATGACTACAGCACTTTGTGGCTTTTGCAGTGGAAACAATACTACAGAGACAGCAGTGGCTGCGAAGAAACATCCCATTGTCACGGCTGCATTCAGTCTGCTTTTCTACTGTGCATCAGAAGACGGAGATGTCTAGCAATGCAGTGGGCTAACCAGAGGCCGGACATCATCAGCCATGGGCTGACAGGCCTAACTGAAGACAGGTCCAGCACTACCGTACTGGGAGACATCTCCTTTTTTGTCGGTGCTTTGGTTTTCTAGCTGGCTTGTGCTTAGCCCAGCAGTGTTACTTCCCGTGTAACGGGTAGGAGAGAGGGCGTCTGCAGTGAGCAGAAGAGTGTGAGGGCATGCTTATCTGCAGGCCTGACAGATCTTGCCTCGTCCTGCCCAGCACAACCTGGGGACAGCGTTTGGGCTGTGGCAGCGCACAGCTGCGAGCAATAGCTCTCGCCGTGTCTGTCCTGCTCTTTGGGGAGCACCGCCGGTTGGTGCGGGGGCTGCTCTGCCAGTGCTCCCTGCTGTAGCTGTTTTCAAGACATGCATCCCACACTGGACTGCTGAAGGTACATGCTGGCCTCCAGAGCTCCTCTGTGGCAGTAGCCCAAAGCTGCTGTGCTTTCCAGAGACACCCATTTGCCTTCAGACACCCACTCCTTAATGCCTTCCCTTGGAGGGGGAACAGAGACATCAGTGCAGGGACTTCCAGTGCTTCCCCCTCAGTAACATCCAGAAAATCCCTTCCTTTTTCTAAAATGGGGATTGAAGCCTAGTCAGGATTCCAGCATGACATTGTCTTGCTCCTCAAGAGAGGGAGGGTAAAGCCGCAACAATACTGCCACTTCCCCACTTCTCATCTGGCAAGGAGGCTGAGGTTAGAGACACAGGGTGCTTTCTCCTTGTCCAGCTGAGTCTGATGGTGCAGGAGGTTTCTGACGCTGGTTAGAAAAGGGGCTTCTTGGTGGGATGGACAATGGACATGCCAGGATCTCATGGGGAATCCTTGCTGCAGGTGCATGGTGTGCCCCTTTGCTGGCTCGGCTGTGCTTTTGTTATACAAAATCTCTAAGCAAGTTGATTTTGTGCATATGCATTCAAGTACTCAGAAATACCAAAGCCTGGTGTCAACTCTGTGATGCACAGTGGACAGGAGACATCAGTTATTGAGCCCTCACCGCCTCTCTTGAGTGCCTCTTCACTGCTGACAGCAAACTCATTTTTGAACAGGCTTTATGTATCCTTTAGGAGTGGTTTCTTGCTCCTGTCTACCTGTTGCTCTAACAGGAAGAAGGATGCCACGTTTGATGTGCTATAACTGGTCTGCTGGAGCATAGGGGCTTCCAATTTCAGTCATTTCAGCTGTCATGTTTTTACACGTGCATCGGGGCGTGACAAACTCTATTAACTGAAGGTAGGGGCATTTCTTATGAATACAGGGCATCCTTTTAAGCCTTGTTCTGCTGCTGTGGACCTTTACCTCTCTTCTCTCCCTCGCCTTTACACACACATGTGCCTCTTTCCATTTGTATTTCATTTGTACCAATCCTAGTTTCTGCCTGCAGCTCTGCAGCAGGCTGTATCCAGCAAGCAGGACAGCACCAAGCAGGTTCTGCGTGTGCACAGAGCAGAAGGACGGTCCCTGCCCCAGCGCATTTGCAATCTGAGTGTGCCAACAAACAGACAAAGCACAGTGGTATGCTGGAAGCAGACAGTGGCTTGGAGGGTTGTTGCCTTGAGGTAGAAGCAAGACATGGTTGAGCAGAGTGTGGGCAGTGGTTTCAGCATGCCCAGGGGCCTCCCTCCACTCTGCTTTATGGACCCAGCAAAAAAAAAAAAAAAGAAAAAAGGCAGGAGAGATGGGGGTTGCTGCCTTTGCCCAAAGCCCTGTAGGTGCTCAGGCTGGAAGCAGAGCACCCAAGCGTGCAGACCTTGCCTGTCCCTGCCAGCATGGCTGGGGAGAGAGGACCCCACAGCCTCCCAGGGCCAGCACTGCCAGCATAGTCTGCTTGGCTGGCGAGATGCCTGGGCATGGCAGCCCCTGCCCTCAGCTTGGTTTTCTCCACAGAGGAGAGAGGTCAGGCACAGAAATGTAATCTTCCTGCTGTTGCTTCCTCTCTCCTTTTGTGTGTGCCTTCCTTGTGCATTCTTTGAAAGGAAACAATAACAAAAAGAAGGAAGAAAAACTAGCTTTCCCCATGATGTGCAGAGAAAGCAGAACTGTGACCTTAGTGCGTTTTTCTCCTTTTGTGCAAAACCAGATAGCTTTTACCAGCTTTAGTACCAGTTAAAAGGTGATGAAGCCAGAGAAGGGGAGGTGTCTTACAAGACCTTATAATTTCGAGGAAGAAGAATGACGTGAATTAATGAGAAAGATTTATCTAATATTGTACATCTGTGCCACAGCTTTTCTTCTGTCTTCTTTCTTAGTCTACATCTGCGATTAAAAGCTGGAAGATTTCAGTGGCCACTGTAGCAAAGCGATTGTGCTGGGGATGATATGATTCAAAATCCTCACCACCCCATCTGTTTCATATTTGAATTGGGAATAAAGATTTTGTTAGCTTCTCACATGTTTTTGGATCTAAATCCCATGCCTTCTCCCAGCATCTTTTCACACCATCTTTCCCACACCAACCAGCTTCTGGGCTGGTCTCTGGCTATACCTAAGGCAGTGTTTTCATCCCCTTCCATGCTCATTCCTCTTTCGCAGCTTGTTCAAATGGCTGGCCCTGCCTGCAGGACATCTTCGTGTGGCACCAGCCAGCCCCTCATAGATCAGATGTTGATGTGAATCATGACTGTTTCCAAGGGAAATGTGTCTCCTTTCTACATGTTGTCCAACAGCCATCAGCTACCTGCTCTCCACTGGGCATCCTGGGCTTGCTGTCCCCTTGCTGCTGCTGAGGCTATGGGGGAGCAGAAGAATCTCCATCATCCCCCTGCCTCAAAAACTGCATCCGTCCCACCAGGGTGGATGCTGGAGTTGATTGAACTCTTCGGGTGAACATTGAAGAGGACAAGGGTCCTGGCTGGCCCTCCAGCTGAGTAGACAGATCTTGAGGGCATTCCCGCATTTTCGTGTGCATTTTCCTTGTCACTGGATGTTGTCCCCATCCTGATAAAACACCCCACTGAGAGGTATTTCTGGCCGTGGTTTTTGTGCCTGTGCTAGAAACAAGAAATGCCATCCTCCCCTCCTCCCAGCTCTCACCCTAGCACAAGGGCTGTACCGACACATCCCATGACAGCTTACTCACAGCAGCAGATCCTTTCACCGGCCAGGAGCTATCATTAGACAAGGCAACACTGGATTTTTTTTTGACCCTGAAGATGAACTTTAGGAGAATTTTCTTAGTCAAATGCTTGCTGCTTTTATTTCCCAGTGTAAAATGTGAGTTTTTCTTACTGTTTTTTGCTGTTTTGGGCTAGCATTGTTAAAATTGCATTTTAAACCATTTACAACTTGGTGGAATGTTACTGATAAGAACCTAGTTCCACTTTCCCAGTGAGTGAAGATGTTTGGGTTATTGCTATTATTATTTGATTTAATTTTCAGCCGGGGGGAGGGCAGGACCTGAGTTTCTTATTGCAGTTATAATAACAAGCTGTAAACAGTTTTGGTTTTAAGTTAATGAGCCTTAATTTGACACATGTATAATGAGAAATGTCAGCATTCAGTTTTCACTCTGCCCGCGGGGTAGCTTGTACTACATTACAGATCCAGTTCACGGTGCATTATTGCATGTAATTTCCTTTTCTTATCAAAGATGAGCAAATCTTTTGAAAGTGCAAATTATATTCTTCTATAAATATTAACAGAAAGAGTGATGTATCTTAGTGTCTTCAGTGGAGTTGAAGAAGTCTAAGATGTGAAAACAGCAAGCAAATGCATGCATCTTTTATATTTTGCGTATTATTGGTCTCAGTATTTTTTAAAATATTAATCTAAAAACTTAATTAAGGTGTTAACTCATAGATTAGAGAAGGTTGTAAGAGATGGAGACAATACAGTCACGCATAGATTTTTATTTTCCCCTCTGTTCATTCCACTACAGACTGTATGTATGGCTGTTTAATGCTTTTCTTTTCCTCCAGAACAAAATTAATAGATAAATAAGTATTTTTTTTTTTTTATTTTGTGATACATAAAACATCTTCCCCAACAGAAATGAAGATTATTACCTTGAATGGAAAACTTGTTTCAAAGACTTCCTTACTTCGCTAAAGTTACTATGGGAGCTTTTCCTTTTAACTTTTTCTTGTGACTGCAAGATCTACACTGCCAGTTCAGGTCTTTCTGCCCCTTGGAGTGCATTTCAGTTGGCATTAGCTAAAACACTGTTTCATTATTAAACAGATTTTTAGTATCATATGTGTGGGATACTCAGCTTTCCATTAGCAAGACTATGTAGATCAGGTAAACATCCAGAGACAAGTCTAGGTGGTCTGTCCATTGAGATGACATTGAATTATCCTTGAAAACTTAGATTTTTTTTTTTTTCTTTACTTCCAGAGGAAAAAAAAATGATAGTATCTGTTATGCAAAGAAATCCTATTACTAGCTCTAAATACCTGTGTGTGACTAAGCGAAACCAAGTATCAGAATTCAAATATTCGTGTATAATCTGTAGTGTCATCTGTGTGGAGGATAGCTGCTTCCAAGACTGGTTGATTAGCTTGATTTCAGAATATTTCATTAGATATGTCAAATGCTTTGTAAGAAATACAACAGTGAAATAACAGCCTCTCCTTAGACGAGGGGTGAATTACTGGAAGCTCTCCAGTATTAATTTTCTTGTTGCAGAGGCACACTATTTTAGTTCTTTGATTATCTCTAATATCGCTAGTTTCATGAAATAGCAACTGGATTTCAGTTCCGCCTCTGTGATATAGTTTATCATTGTCCCAGATACCAGGAATGAAATAGGCATAAACATAGTGTTTCTCTCTGTGGGGAAAAAGTGCTTAAAATATATAAAATCAGAGCAGAATCAGCTCTATCTGGTGATGTGAAGAGAAATCTCCTCCTGCTGATTGGCTTTATCCTGTAAATTGAAGAGGAATGAACATAAGAAAATGACAAATGAAATAAGCCATGGCTCTGTGTGCACATTTGGTTTGTCAGTGAGCTTGTCTCACCTGACACTTGCGAGCACTTTTCTACCTCCTCCTGCAAATTCTCCACCTGCCACGGGAGTGGAGACAGTACCTTACTTGAAGTGACCTCCCAACAAACTTTGCACTCCAGAGAAGTCCTGGTTCACCGGAGATGGGCCTTACAAAGGCTGTGAAGCAGCCTGGAGGGGAGAGGGCAGGCCACCCAGGCACAGCCCGAAGAGTACATAATCTCCACTGGTAGTAACATGATTGATGTTTAGTAGCCTTGGCTTTCCTGAATATCCCCTTCAGCAGCCACACACTAAGTGCTTCCTAGTCCTGGTAGCACCTTTGGAAAGCACCTGCTCTTATCTGTTCTGGAGAGGGGACCTGTCATCAAAGGATACCCGCAAAGAGAAAAGATTTTTTTTTGGCCTTTGCTTATCTCCTAATATCTCCAGTGCCCCATCAGTTCACAGGATGTGGTTAGTTGTTTGTTTCTCCACACCTTACTTGCCTCACTGTGGTCCTGTGCTAGAAAAATCAAGTGGATATATTCCAGCAGGGCAGGGCGCCCAGGATGGGTGAGAAGGGGGCACTGCAAGCTGGCAGCACTGGGTCTGCCTCCAGTTCAGTGCCTTATACTCATTCACTTACTGCTTGACATGGGCCACTATTATGAGTATTGCCATTGCTGTTAGTGCTGAACTGGTCTTACTGTCCAGGGCCACTAGTAGTTTGTGTTCTTGCTGTCCGCAGTGATGTTTGCAGTGATAGGTGCTCTGAGTACCAGCCTGTGCCACATGCAAACCATGCCAAAGTGACCTTATTTTCAGAAAGGGTTAAGTTCACGGGCAGCCATGAATCTTGGCATCCAAAATCACTTGAAATAAGTCAGCCAGAGTATAAAACCAGCTTTTGAAAGCTGGACTCTTAGCTTCCTCCTCCTTTAATTCTGCCTCCCAGAATTAAATTGGGTGTTGATGTTTATGTAATGAATGATCAAGAGGCGCTTTGGGGCAGGGGAAGAAGACAACACAACAACAGTAATGAAGAGAGGCAACTCAGAGGGGGTAGCAAGTGACAACCTTTTGGGTCACTGCTGTGGCCGCCGAGCATGGCAGCAGGGGCTGCTGGAGACACGCTGATGAGCTGCTTGTGCTTCCCTTTACAGGCTCTGTCACCAACTGGATTTACAGGGCAGTGAATGAGTCAGCTCTTCTCAGCGTCGCTGCTTCTGGGAATATATACCAAGTAACATGGCTGAGAAACGGAGAAAAGTTGCTTCAGATCAAAGATAAGAATGTTAAGCACTATGTGAACAAGGAGCAGTGCAGGTGTAAGATATTCCCCAATGGGACTCTGCAAATAGAGCAGGTGGTGAAAGAGGACAGTGGAGAGTACAAGGTGACTGTTTATCAGAAGGATGGGAAATTGAAGGCAGAAGAAAATACAATGTTTATCGTTCAGGGTGAGTTTTTGTTCTTCCCATACCATTCCCAGCATAGCTTAATAAGACTTGGTATTTCTGCTCTCTCCTACAGCCGTTCCTACTCATTTTCCCTATTTCTGTTTTGGGGGACTTCTGAGAGACGTGCCTCTTTCCTCCTGATGCTGACAGCAGTCTGCCACTCTTCTCCCTTCTCTTGCTTCTATTGATGCTATCTGGTCCCTTGCTTCTTTCTGGCTCCCCAATTTGTCAGCCACCAGGTTTCTACATGTGCCCAAGCAAGCAGCCGTGAGTACGTCTGTGTTGGCAGCAGGGTGAGTGTGGACGGCGGTACTGCAGCACCACATGTGGTGCCAGGACCCATTGGGCCCTGAGCTGGGGCAGCACCACGCGAGCGGAGCTGTGCTCCCAGCAGCACCCTGCTTCCAGAAACCTTTTGTGGGAGCACAGCAACCTATGCGAGGTATGCCTGCGGCTGTGGCGCTGTGCACTGTTGGCACTTCTGGTGCTATTTTATAGGCACTGAGTTATGACTTTTGGTCTCTAGGTACTGCTCCAGCAAGGGGAGCGCCTTGTGTTGCATCTGCCAACCTCCTGAGCAGAGCTCAGGAGCCCAGGTGGCACTAACTGCCTGTATTTAGGCAATGTGATCCCACTCCATTTTTGCTCAAACATAAAAAATAGCCAGCAGTCACCTCCCCTGAGATACGCCACAATAGGAGTTGAATTTGCAGGGGGAGGGGACTCCTGCACCCTATCCTTGCATAGCATAACACAACAAATATGAAGATTGTGCTGTTCGAAGCACACTCAAGCATATGCCTGGGGACTTCAGCTGCATGGGTTCAAAGCATGAAGGCAGCCTCCATTCCTGTGCTCTATCTTGTCCTGAGAGATCAGAACGGTACCAGCCCAAAGGTTTTGGGATGAGTAGGGAAGAAGGGGGTGACTCTCCTGCTCCTTTATAGCTGCCGCCGCCTCTTCAGACCACTAAGTTGTCGGGCAGTATGGGTTTTTTCCCAGCAAGAAGATGATTTTGCTGTGTCCTTCCTCAGCCAACATGCACACCTCTGCCAGCCTCTTGAGTTTGTGGGCACCAGCTGGCACTATAGAAATGATGCCTTGATGAGGCAGCAGCAGCAGCAAAGACAGCTGGAATGGTTTCTGCTCAGTGGGAGGCCTCGTGGCTCTAAGAAACTGCTGAGAAGTAAGGGTGTCTCACTATTTTAGGAATTATCATTGCAAACTGTCTACAGGTTCAGGAGGTCATCAGGGCCTGATGCTACTTACTTATGCTTTAAGGCACCGAGCTGTCATTGGGGTGTCCTGGGTTCAGTTTCAGGTTAAAGTTGCAACCTAGTTATGTGCTACATAGTTTCATCTACTGTGCAGCAGAGAGGTTGCTTTACATCTGATAATGGTTTTGGAAGTAAAGTCCTTTAGTAACTGCTAGAGTAATTTGTCAGCCATATTATATTTTGTTACTGGGGTTGGACAAACAGTTTTTCCAAAAAAATAATAGTTTAGATGATATCATCACACAACTCCATCACTAGGACCTGCACTCTACTGTTTCACACTGGGGTGTTTCCCTGAATGATAGGTTACAGCTTGCAGAAGAGGAGTGGGCTTAACGAGGAAAGGGTGGCTGCAGATGTCACAGAGTGAACCTAGACTGCAGTTGCTACAAGCAACCCTTATTTGCTTTAAAGTTGATGCTCTCTATAACTTACGCTGCCTATAACTAGAGGTGGCTTTGGCATGTTTTCATTTACCTGGTCTAAAAAGTAGAAATTAATTTTTTTCCATCTGATGTCCCTGCCAGTTGCCCCTAGTTAAAGAAAGCCCCGCAGGCTTTTTCTGGCTCTTTCAGTGCCACCAGTGATAGAGAATCTGGAACAGAAATGTAGCTAGCTGTTTTCAGGACAAAAGAAGAGAGAGAAATCAATTCTCTCTGCCATAACCTCATTGAGAGCTAAGGGTGTCTGTTTTGTGTTTTCTATTCTGTTTTGATGCGTTTTCATGCTGTAGCTGTCATGCTAACTGAGTGCCTTTGGTAGTACTTAAAGCATGGTAAGTAGCTGTTTGCCCTGTCTTAGAGGAAATCTCTCCTGATGGCCACAGGCAGATCAGAGCCGACTTCATTTGCACCAAAACACTGGGGCCAGAGTTGGAGGGGGCTGTGGCTCCCAGTCCCTTCCATCTGCTGCCTCCCCTGAAAACACAACTTCCTCCCCTTGCCTGCTTGGCTGGTTGGCTGTGAGCCAGGCTGAGCCTGAAAGTAATCTGCCCATAGTGGTGCAGCTCTGCTTTGCTAGGCCAAATATGTAGGCTAATATAGTGCATTTTCTTTATTATTGCCATGTCACTTCTGTAGCAGAGGTCTAATTTGCTCTTCATTCTTCTCTGGTCTCATTAGCTGGTGTTACTCCCTTACTGCTTACTGGGGGCTAATTGTCTGTTCTGCTTAATAATAGAGGTTTTAAAAAGTAGAGACCATCTCAGACATGCCTGTCCCTTCTCTTCTTTTTCAGAGCCTGTCCCTCAGCCAGTCCTCAGTGCTGAGTGCATGAATAAAACTGTCAACTGTGAAGTGAAGCAGAAGACTAAAAATGAAACATTTATAATAGAACTGACCAATGATAAAAGCAAAAAAATCCGAAATGGAACAAGATTGGAATTGCACATGCGGTATTTTGGGACGTTCAGATGCGTTGTTAAGAACCAAGTCAGCGAAAAAATGACTGAAAAAGTAATTAAGTGCTCAGGTAAAAAAATCTATTTTTGCCAGGATCTGCTAGGGTGGACCCACAAAGCCTGATGCAGTTGCAGCTATCTGTAGGACTGGTCTGGGTGCCAGCAGCACTGATGGTTCCCGGTACCCAGTATTGTGAGTCTAACACTGCTGCAGTTATTGGGAGCTGATGCTGCTGTGGTAGCCGGGATGCGAATCGCGCTTTCTGCTTGACGTTCCCCAGGCTTGGGGCATCTCCACCCTCCCCACCCTGCTGCTGCCTGCCCCAATGCTACCCTTATCGCATCCCTGCTCTAACAGCAGGGACACCAAGCTGGGAGCAGTGGGATGTGAGTGGGCCATGCTCCTCCTCTTCTGCAACCAGCGGTGTTTTCCCCCATGCTCAATGAGGATTGGGGGTTGCTGGAAGAGGGGGAGAGGTTTTTCTGGAGTCAAGAGCCTTGTGGGTGGCAGAGAGGTCCGTGGGATGCACTGCAGTGCTGCTTCCACTGGAGGTGAAGTCTTCCAGGGGAAACTGCAGCCTGCCAGCAAGATCAGGCTGGCTGAGGGGTGAATGAACGAGAGAGATATTCTTGCTCATCCTGTCATTTTCTCCCTCCCCTCCATCACTGCTGACTCTTCTTCCAAAAGTTGCCAGAGATATCCTGAGAGGCTTTTTGGTGTCAGCATCCTGACAGACTCAAGTGGTGTCAACCACCACTAGTGGTAGACCAATGAAGTAAAGGAGAAGCTGGGGAGGTGGGCCTGAAAGTGTTTTAATCGCACACAGCAGTCTGCAAAAGGCAGAAAGCACTTTCCTGCTCATTTTTGTCCTCCTTTATTCCTTTAAAACTAATCGTACTTCCCAAAGGTTGACTTCAGTCAACCAGTCCAAAGCCAAAGAGTTGAATTCAGTAAGATGGTATAAAATGACCCAAGCTACCGCAACATAAATTAACAGCTTATTTTTTGAAAATACGGCTTGGGATCTTCTCCTTTGTATATGAAGCCATGGTATTGATTTCAGGGGATTTACTCTTGATTTACATCCTCATGGTGGGGAAATCAGTTGCACTTATTCTTCTCTTCTCTATTATCTTACCTATGAAGGTGGTGGTTGCCCACTACCTGTGGATGTGAATGGGTGCTCTTACAAGGGGAAAAAATAAGCTGCTTGGACTCTCCAGCTTGGCCTAGAAATCAGGAGGGAGGTTTTGGAGAATTTAGCTGAGCTTTGGGGCTGCACGGCTCAGATGAACAAGGCTCAAATGTAGCATGGATTTTCTCACTCTCTTGAAGTGTCATCTTTCTAAACCACAGATGCAGCAAAAGAACTGAAGGAATTGCATTTTAAATGGGCAGAGTCATGCTGAAAATTATTAGATAGGCAAAAGAAGTCATTGCTCCCCCTCGTAAAAGTTTTGAAAGTTAAGGCAAAAACAAGGGGCAGATCATACTGGTATGAGACTGGATGGTGGTGTTCAGTTCAAAATTCAGATTTCCAGTGCAGTACTGGGGAAAATCCTGGAATTTGCTGGGCTTGGGTTCATCCCACCTGACTACAAGCACTTTGCTTAAAGCACTCTCTTGCTCTAGATTCCTGCTAGAGCTAGTGGAGAGTGGGGGCGCTCACAACAGCTGGTTCAGCATTTCCAATTTCCAGCTATTTCTGCCATAGCAAATTTAGGGAAAGTCCAAGTCCAAAGGCCAGCCCATGGTGTGAGAAGGGAGGGAGCAAGCCTTAAGGTATAGAGGCCTTACTGAAGCAATCCAAGGTCTGCTGAGGCTGACTGAAGGGCAAAGAACTGAGGGACAGGGTGACCTCTGCTCTCCTGTGCAGCCCTTACCTCCTGAAGGATTGCCCTGATGCCTAAAATAGCCAAAAAAGGATTGTTTTCTGCTGCATGAGCTGCCTGACCTGATGGGCTGCACAGTCCTGCTGGTGCTAACACTGGGAAGGGGCTGGGGTGCAGGGGAGCAGGATGTGGCATGGACTTTGGAGCCAGGTGTGAAAAGACGCTGCTGGATTAGGTCCGCTTAAGACAGGGCAAACTAGTCCAAACACGTTGTCTTAATTAGGAAACACTGGCTGAAGCTGGCCATCCCAGGACACCAGCCAGGCAAGCACGAGTCTGCCTGCATTGCTGGTATAGGCAGACATTAGCCATCAGCAAGATACTTTGATTCTCTTCTTTCACGGGGTGAGTTTGTTTTTTCTCAAACTATTAACAGAGAAATAGAAGATTTGCCACACTGATCTTTAAGGTACAAATATAGCACTTCACAGACACCAAAAAGCCATGAAAAACATGTAGCACTACCCTTCCTGCTCAAACTGAAATCCCCTCAAACCTTTCCATGTGGTGGCAGGACTCTGCCAGCTCCATAGTAGATTAAAAGTCCTTCCGCTTGCAGTCAAAACTCTTTCCAGCCCTGCTGCCCTCTGTGAACATCTGGTCCTGCATTCAAGGCAAGAATGAACCTTGAATTTTGACCTTTAGCAGGCAAGACATGCTTCAGATGACATGCTTAGCTAACTTTTCATATAAGCGTAACTGCATGAATCTGCGTGGGCTTACCTTATAGTCAGCTGGGAGAAACAGGCATGGAAAGGACAAAATACACCTCGTGTAACACTGACAGCTAAAACAGGTGAGAAACACCACATCACTGAGAGTACTTGCCTTTTTTTCTACTGGGGCAGCCCAGGCTGATGGTGGCCTTTATACTGTAGATGTCTTGGCTTTGGTGTCATCACTCTTTGTGCACACTCCATGTGCATTCCCAGTGAATGTTAAGGGTGGTACCAGTGGTGTCGTCCCTTTTGGAGCTTTGTTCCCCAAGAAGCCAAGGAAGATGCACTTCTGCTGGGTTCAGCTCTGCAGTGCCTGTGCTCAAGTGTGAATGCTGAATGCCAGGACAGCCCAAGCAGGAGGGGGCGAAGGAAGGCTAGTGTCCAGCAAACCTTATCAGGCCAAAATAAGGAATGCTTATAAATTTTTGCTCACCAGGCAAACAGAAGTCTCTTTTTGAGGCTGTGGAATATTTGGTTATGTTCTTTTCCCTTTCACTATTTTTTTTTAACTTGCATACAGCCAAAAATTGAAGAGGGAGTACAAAAATAATATGAAGCAAGCTAGTCTCAGTGTTTCCAGCTCAGTAGGAAGTACTTAAAAAGTTTATTTTTGTTAGATGTTGAGCGCTGCCTGGATGTTCATTGTCCTTAAAAGGGTCCATTGCTAGCAGGAACAGGGCATTTGTGGTAATTTAAATAAGATGAGCTGGCACACACGAATGCTCCGGTTTCAGTTTTCTGCAGAACTTGAATCCATCAGGGAGCAATCAAAATTCTCCACAATGAGGACCAGCAACTTTCTGCTGTATACAGAGAAAAGGCAAAGGGTGGGCTTTCTCAGTGGGGCTGCCTTTACAGTCAATGGAATAAAATACCGAATTCTAGACAGACATTGTGCAAGTTATTTCTTTCCATCTAACATCCTCTTTCATTCCCTTAACTAGGCCAGCTGGACTTTCATCTTGTCTTAAGCATAGCAGGAGGCGTAATCTTCTTTGTCATCTTTGTGACTTTGCTTATTTATTGTATCAAGAAGAAGAAAGCAGAAAGGCCTGAAGATGTTGGTAAGTGTTTAAGGATAACATTGCTATCCAGCCACCTAAAATCTTAGAGCTTCCCACTGACAGCAACGCCTGTGGGCAGGAACATGCTCTCTACCTTGGCATGAGCAAGAACCTGGTTTTGGCGTGTGGTAAATCTCAGCAGATCAGCCGGCATTGCCAGTCTGAGTTTCTGATATATGCTTTGAACAAAAGATGACTTCTTCTCAAGCCCTTTTGTTTATTTGTGGGGGAAGAATTGCTCCTCTAAAGCTTGGCCAAGGCTACCAGTCATGAGCATTCGTGGGGCTAAAATATACAATTAGATATCCCGTCAGCAGATTTTTTTCATTAAAGTCATATGGTGTGAAATTAGGATCCTTGAAATCATTAGTCACATTTGGAAACATCATAGATAGAAGGGGCAAGAAGGACTCAGCTTTTCTGTGAGTTTCCTCAGCATCTCACAGAACTTGTCCTCTCTACAAAACAATGTCCTTGGAGGCCTGTCAACACTGGAGGTCCATCTTGGAGAAATTTAAAGAGCTGAGGTTTTCAGAGTGGGCAGAGATTGCATCTGTTGTCCAAAATTCATGCCTCTTTAAGACCATAGGAAATACTCCACCAGAGTCTTCTCTGAGAGTGGGCTCTCAGTCTTGATGGAGAGGTTGCCTTGAATTACAACCTGGATGTTGCCACTAGTTTAGTGGACAGAAGGTACTGAGCTGCCACTCAAGAAGAGTTGTCTGGCCCACCTGGAAGGGGAGGCTAAAGCAGGAGGGAGGTCACCCTGCAGCCAGAGGAGCACCTCAAGTTAAAGGCTTGTTTCCGAGTCCTTCCCCCACACACTGTGTGAGGCTTCCTGTGTGGTCTCACGTAACAGCTAGTCTCTGCGTGAGTCAGTTCTTGAGTTACAAAATGGGAGTAAAAGCTCCTCTGTACACCACAACAGCCTTCGTCAAGATAGAGAGGGCTGTGCCTGAAGGAAACCTCAGCTGATACCTCAAAGGTACCAGTGGTCAGGCTGACAACAAGCGTGAGCATTACCGGTCCCGTGGCTGAGGGGAGTACCACCTCACCGCACGTGAGCGTGGGTAACTTGCTATGACCTTTCTGCTGCCCCCAAAGTTACAACCATGAAGAATAGGTAAGCGCTTTCCCTATTCTCTGGGAGAGCTCACTAGAGTGCGTCCATGGGATGCCATCTCAGAAGGCTTGCCATAGCTCGTGAGCACAACAGTGGTACGAGTGTAGCCATCTAAATGTTATTTTTCATTATGGCTGCTATTGTTTGAGTGGGATACATTACTCCCTCAACTGTGCAGTGATAGCATATCCTCATTTCTTGGGTCTGGATTCAGCAAGAATTAAGAAAAAGAGAAGTCTGGAAAAATGAGAACTAATACGAGAGGGTGACTAGCCTCTTTGAAACAGTTTGGTGTGTGCTTAAGGCCATTTCAGTGTCCCAAGAGGTAAATCCCTCAACCCCTAAACTAAGCTGACCAACATTTCAGAAATGATGAGTTGGTGATCAAAAGTCAGCTGGCATGAATTTACTACTTCTACTTGTGGGGAAATTAACGCTGGCAAAATGGACCTCTGGCTTCCAGGTGCCTGGAAATCCCAGCACAGATAGTGGCAGGGCAGAGTGCTTTGATGTTGCTTCCCGGGGTTACATCTCACTTGCCCTTCAGTGGCACATTTCCAGAAAAGGACAGAGCAGCTCAGGCTGGGGGTGTCTATCAGTGACTGCTGGCAAAGTCAGTTCCCCCAACACAGGGCAGAGCTGCCCCAAACGCCGCCAGGTACCTTGACCTCAGCCAGGAAGCCAAAAAGCTTTCGGGTTTGCCTGGGGTGCGCAGCAGAGGTGATTTTGGTTGTTCCAGTGGAGTAGCAGGAACACGTGAGAGTGACAGTGGCCTTCCAGGTAAGACCAATATTTGGCTTTTTCTTGCTTGGGCCAAGCACTCTCCCTGGCTGTTCCCAACTTCTGCTTAGACTTGAGTACGTGCCTGATTGTTGGGTCCTTCTGTCATTGCAGATGAGGAGCAAATGATGCAGGCTCGCAGGGTGGACAGTGAAATTGTGGGGCGGGAGCTCCCTCAGCCGCCGTGCAACCCTACCCTGAAGCAGCTGCGTGTGCAGCAGCGGCCACTGCCGCAGCCCCAGGTGATGCAGCAAGCACTACCCCCACGGCCCAGGCCTCGCACTCAGCAGCGGACTCCAAACCACCCGAGAGAAAGACCTTGAACGTCTGCCCTGGGAGGGACGGTGGTCTCTCTGCTTCACCATTCACTGGGAAAAGAAAGTTTTCATTAGTCAGGAACCCCTCCCACCCAGCCTTGCATAACGCTAAGCTATGAAACGGCAGCTTTTGTTGCAGAAAATCAGAGAAAGCATCAAATGGAGATGAAGAGACCCAGTGGAGGAGATTCAAGGTGATGGGCATTCATCCCTGTGGCCATTTTTCTTCAAGTGTCTCCATGTTAGGATATGGAGCATTGAGCCTTGAAACCTGTGTCTTTCTGTGGTTCATTTGTTTTTACTGCACCTGGTTGTTTTCATGCTTTTTGGATGGATTATATCAAGAAGAAGCTAAAGCTCTAGTGATGCAACAAGGATCTTACAGGGTTTTGTCACGTACCTTTCCTTTCTCCTGCCACACATTAGGACAGCCCTCTGGCTTCAGCATCAAATGCATGACCTCCTGGATCAAAAAATAGTTGTATGTAATTAAATGCTTGTCTGAAGTTGAAAGAATTGGTGTCATCTAATGCAGAGAAGAAAATACTGAATGGAGATGTGAGAACCTTGAAGCACATGTGTGGGAAAAATGCAAGTGGGAAAGAAGTAAACTTTTCACTTTCTCTATTGTCTTTAGAACAAGAAACCATGGGCTTAAATTGCAGAATTGCAGCAAGGGAGAGTTAGGTCAAGATTTTTTTTTTTGTTTTGTTTTCCCAAATGAAGCACTGAAATAAATTTCTGGGAGAGGATCTCCAGCACTGGGGGTTTCAAAGGGCGGATGGGGCAACCATCTGTGAGCCATCCTCATCCTGCTGAGGGCCAGGGGAACTTGCTACATGGCTTCTCCAAGGACTGTTTCAGCTCAGTTTTCTGTGACTCCTTGCTGGCAAATAAAACAAAACTTTATTCTCAGCATCGGTCTGTTTGGTTATCCAGACATTTTTTTTTGTCATAGAAGGGGTCTGGTATCCATTGGCTCATGAAACAAGTGTTACAAACTGCCAAGCAGTCTGATTACTAGTGGCATTGTCTGAATTGTCATGGCATTTCATTGTAGGGCCTCCTGCTGATGGTGAGGGACGGTGTCCCTTGATTTTGCTGGTAAGCACCTCATGTATAACCAGGTGATGACAGAGAACTGCTGAGACCTCCCTCCCAAAGGGAGAGGTTGGACTGCAATAACTGCACCTGCATCACCCCTCCACATGCTGAACAAATACTGCTTGCTCCTCTGGTCCTTGGAGATGTTCATAACTGCCTCTATGGGACAGCTGAGGAGTTGAGAGAGGACAGACCTTTTTAGAGCAATGTCTGAATGGGTACACTGGCCCATCTGGTGTAGGAGGCAGCGCAAGCGGAGGAGGAGAGAACTGCAAGAGCCACAGAGCATGAGACATCCAGCTAACCTGTTGTTGCATTAGGCAGAAGAACGTGTAGTACCTCTTTCAGGCTTGACTATCCTACGTGTGCCAGGGGAGTTAAAACGGCCATCCTTTGTTTCTCCTCAGAAATGTGACTATTTTTATCTTCTGGTACATGGGCAGGGAAGTAACTTGTCAGGGAGAAGGAGGTCTCTGCCTCCTCCAGAGCTCAGTCACTTTGCTTGAACTCCTGACGGCAGACACAGCTCTGGGAGCGTCACTTGCTCTTGCCTTAGCTTTCTGCAGCTTGTTTTAAGGCATTCACTATTTAAAGTTGCATTTGGTAAACATTTCATGGTTTATTTTGTAACATATGCTATATCCCTGTAGTGAATTAATAAAGATGAGAGTGGGTGGAGAGGCTGTTAGTTCACACCTGTGCTGGTACGTCAGTATCTGGATCTCACTTTGGTACCAAGGAGACAAGAAAAATATTTTGGTCCCTGAGCCATGGAGATATGGACACAGGAGGTTTCACACCGATCCCCAGGAGGTAGCAGCTGCCACCTGGGTGCTGGCGGGCTCGGGTCAGTGTGGGTGAGCACAGCCACTGTGCCTGCCTGCCTGCTGTGGCAGCATGCTCTGCCTGTCCTGCAGAGCCGGAGCTTTACGGGTGCGCTCCCCAGAGCGAGCAGCCGAGCTGAGACTCTTCTGTGGTTATGGGAGCGCTGGTCCTTCCTGGGAGAGAGGGAGGGTTACTGAGACCTGAGGAGGACAGCAGGCTCCTCCTGGGACCCCCTGCCACTGAATAGTGCTCTCTGTGCCCTGAGCTTAACAGCTGCAGGAATGAGATGGCTCCTTCCCCACCACAGAGGCTTGGTAAGCTTCTGTCATACCTCTGAGAAACCCTCCTGGGCTTTGCGCCAGCTGCTGCTGCGGGCCCTCCTCTGCCTGGGGCTGATGCTGGTGGGGTGACACGTGCCACAGGACCTTGCAGGAGGGCACCGGTGTGTGCATGAGGTGGTGCTGGGGTGACTCTGGCCCAGCACAGAGGTGTGCTCGCTCTTCTGGTAAGGGACTGCAGCATGATGCTAAGTCATGCCCAGGATAGGAATGGGAGGCAAGAAGCTTTTCTACTGTTGGTCACAAACTGGGTCCAAACCCACCCTCAAGACTGGGCTTGAGACCACCCTGTGAACTGTGGAAACCTCTGTTGTCTCAGCTTAAGTCATGTGAGGGCTGAGCACACGTGAAAGATGCTCTTGGTTCCTGTTCCTGGCAGCAGAGCTGCCAGCAGGGACCCTGAGTACAGGGCGGGCCAGAGGCCACGACAGTGGGCATGAGTAAAGTGTGGAAGTGCATATTTTAATCCTGCCCTCCACCTGGCTGCTGTAACCATGGGCTGTGAGAAGCACTCTCAGCCTCTGTGCAAATCACCAAGGTCTCCTCTGGGTTACTAGACTCTTGCCCTGTGGCTTTCCAGCTAAATGTTTCTCTCTTAGGTGCTAAGAGGCTCAAAACTAAGAAAAAACAGCTGAATTAAGCCCTGTTGGGTGGATTTGCACCAAAACAGTTCCCCGTCAGGCAGACAAGAAAACACTATGAGCACAGAGTCTCATCAGGGCAATACTTATTTTTGATTGATGCCTTTTTTTGATCGTCACCATTGTTTTTGTGATGTCTCGTGTTTGTTCTGATGCACTGCAATGGATGATACTTGTACAGTCCTGAGTTCTACTTGGTGCCTACTTGAAAAGTCAGCAATTTTTATGAATGTGTGTCATGGAGCATTCAAATGCCAGTTTTGTATGCTGCAGAGGATGTTTCAGTTCTGGAAAATGAGCTGACAGCAAGACCTAAGAAATAACAGGAAGTGCTCGGCTCTGGTGATACTTGCTGCAACCTTTCTTGGCTCTCCTTTCGTAGACACATCTACCAGTGAGTCACACAAGATGAAATGTTTTTTCCCATTTTCTTAAGGGGTATTAGACAAGAGGGCTGACGTGCTGAGCTGTGCTCTGTAAGGATGCTGGCTTGTCCTCCCCGGTTTGGGAAACACAGCTTGTGCTACCCAGCTGTTAGCAGGAATCAGTTTTGCTTGGTGGTGTGCTGCGGAGCCAGCACTGAAGGAATGAGAGGAAAGTGCAGCCCTGTGATTCAATCAGGTCTGTAGTTGTGCTGTGGTCCTGCAGCACTTGCCGGTTGTGCAGTCTGAGTAGGCACCCAAAAGAGCAATGGTTGATTGTATAGAAGATACAAATCTTCTGTCCCAGTCTTAATCTGCTTGACATCGGCAGCACTTGCTGCCCAAACTTGGCCTTTCTAGTGAAGTATACGAGACCTGCATGTATCTCAGCTGGGCATTAGCCAATCCGGAGGGAGGCTCTCTTGCTTCTGGCACAGGCAGTGCTGGAGCTGGTTAGATAATTTCATTTCTAAAATAAAACTTTCAGTCTGTAAAAGGTCAAGTAGGAGACCATGGCTCATTCAAATGTCTTTCTTGGAATGCTTGCCAAAATGATGCCATGGGGGAAAAGACACCAAATTTGTCTTTATTTTGCAACAAATCTTCAGGCTGTGATGCAGAGATAAACCCCAGCTGGGACTGCATTGCCCATCAGCTCCCTTCTCCATTCTGACAGACAGGGCATCAACTCCTCAGCCATGCCAAAACCTTGCAAAAGGCTTAAGAAATGCTGGGTTTGTCTTTCAAACTGTAGTCCTCGATGGGGTGTGCTATGGGCAATAGGTAGGAGCAGAGCTCAGCTGTGTGGGCGAGGTGCTCCCCCAATGCTCCTTGCAGGTGCCAGCTGTGCAGTGAGCAGGCAGGCACGGCTGTCACCTTCTGATCCCCTCACCCAGGGCCCAGAGGGACCAAGAGGCTTGCTCAGGTGCTGTGAATGATAATGTAAGAGGTCTGGCCTCAGACTTTCAGATAGGATCAGTTTGTAGCAATTATCAAGCTTGTGAAATAACCCTATCTCATGCTGTGGGAAGAAAGATAACTGAAGAAAGTTAATTGAAGGAGAGCACAGTAAGAGGCCCTATAACAGTGAAGTGGCCTCCTGGCCTCCTCTCCCACTCTCATCTCAGAGGAGGAATGCCAGATCCAGCCCCCACCTCATGCTCTCCCACAACAAAGTGTTCCTTCCATCCCTGCAGGTGGGAGTTTACGAAAGCGCCTTTTCCCATCCTTGCAGCCCAGCTGCTGCCTTGAGCCGGGGATCAGCACAGGCCGTGGGAGAACCTCCCTCCCTCAAGGGTACAGCTTTAGCCTTTGTGCTTGCAGAGGGTTGCCAGAGCAGCTGCTCGAGGGGCCTCCGTTGCTCACCCCAAACTGAAATTCCACTCTGCCCCGCTGCTGGAGAGGGAGAGAGCTGCAGCTCTGTGGGCAGAGGGTGAAATCACTGTCCTAGCACAGCTGGGGCTGATTTGCCATAGCTGGGTTCCAAGCACTGTCTGCCAAGAAGGAAGCCACCCCTGACATGTCTGTCCTTAAAGGCCAGGAAGGAGTTGACACTCTGATGCCACCCAGCTCCGCTTTGGAGAGGAGGATGGCAGGGAAAGTAAGAAACTGAGCAAAATTTCTCACCCATTGTGGGTTCTCCTGGCAGGGCAAAGGCAAATAACCACAAGCCAGTGAGGATGCAAACCTGCAGCCCCCTCACCAGAATTTCTCCTCCTTGGTGAGGGGGAGCTGCTTTCCCCCTGAGAACAGCAGGAACCCAGGCAAAGGAGCCTTCCCAATGCCTGCGGCAGGGCAGCACAACACGGCTGCTGCTCCCCTTGATCTTCTGCTGGAACTGGGAAGGTGCAAAGGGGGGAGCTGTGGGGAAAGAGGAGCAGGCATGTGAGGAGCCACCTCACGTCAGGATCAGTATGGCCATCTGCCAGCCACTGCCCAGGGCTTGCCCAGCAGGGATTTGGGGCAGAGGAGGAGAGCAGGGACAAGCTGAGCTCATCCCGGGAATAAGCCAGGCTCCGTGCATGTCGCACGCTGGACAACAAGGCAAGTGGAGAGGGATGGTCAAGCACAGAAACAGTTGCTTGAGAAGATGAACTGGACGACCAGGAAGCAGAATTTGAGTTACATAACGTTATCATGCTCGCACTCCTGGGATGGGGCTTCTCTTTCTGTGCAGAGCTCTCATCTTTGGGCAGGGGGGGAGCGTTGCATGCCTTGCTGGGCCTCCTGGTTTCCCCTTTTTCTTTTAATCCCATGTCCAGCTGCTTTGTGCTCACCTCCTGTGACGCTTCCCCATGCAGCACTACTGCAGCGTTACTTTCTATTCTAGCTTTCGTTTACTACAAAACACCCACTCTGGGCAGTTTATTTTTCCTCTTTGAATGATACCGCAGCACTCCACCTATGCACATGTCAGCCTAAGGACACTGTGCCCACTGAGAGGGAACAAAGGCGACTTCCAAGGTGTCTCCATGGCTTCAGGGCAGGGTTCCTCTTCATCATGCCTGCCCCAGGAAGCTCCGCTCCAGGTCGCTTTGCTGTTGTCAGCTGTTGCCGTCAGGAATGATCCCTGGCTCCAAAAGGATTGAAGAGGGGTACACCTCTTTGCAGATGAGGCAGGTGTTGCTGTCGCCTGCCATGTGAGGTGCACAGCTGACACTGCCTCTCCCTTTCCCGAGTCTCGCTGGGCACGCGGTGAGCTCCGTCTGCCCAGAGCCCGTGGTGCTGGCAGGCCCTGCTCTCCCTCCTTCGGCATGTGCATCTCCGGGGTAAGCTGGGGATTTGATCAAAGCGCAAAAGCTAGTGTAGACAAATGACTAAGGCGACATTTGGTTCTGCCCACCTGGCTGTCAGCAACACCGACCTCAATACGGTGCCGGTGCCTCGCTTGCCTTTGTTTTGGGTGATATTGTTAGACACTTTCTGTCTTCAGTGCCTCTGAAATATAGCTTTTGAGATAACAGGAAGAGATAACCCCACAACAGAGACACTATCCGCATAGTAGTGCTCATTGGTTGTGTTTCCCACACGCTTCCTCTGCCTACATAACAGCAGGCAAGCATTTCAGGTTGTTGCCTGCCCTCCCACACAAATACCCGCTTTTATTTCCAGCCCTTCTAGGTGGCATGGGGCAGGTGGAGAGCGTGATGCAGAGGCAGGGGGGTGCGAGTAGAGACATGCGTGGCACAGGCACTGCGGACAACTAGAGGAGCTCTGAAACAAAACTGTCTGCAGGCATCTCAGAACTGCATTTCTGCACTTACCGCTCTCTGGCTGAACACCAGTGAAATGGGGAGAGGCGGTTAGGACAACTAACCCTTGAAGAGCCTCACGCTGAAATGTAATGCCTGCTGGGACAGTCTGGGACCGCTGCTCTTAGCAGCCAGAGTCAGACAAACCTCTCTTCCTCTGTTAAAGGCAAGGTGAGCTTTCCCATGAAGAATGGAAATGAAATAAAGGGATGCTTGTTTGCCAATGACTTCCTACATAAGGGTGCCCTGGTCTCCAGCTTTTCTTCCACAAAACATGCCTGCACCTTGCTTACTTCCACAATGGGCTCTTCCTAAAGCCTGCTTCTGTCTCTTCCCCATTTGGCTGGGTGCTCCAGAGCCCCCTCTGTTTGCTGGCAGGTTCACTGGAGGGCCTGAGATGTCCTGCTAGGCAGAAGTTCACTAAGCTCCCTGCCCTGCAAAGGAGCTCTGTGCCAGAGGCGGGGGGCTTGCCCTGCTCTACTCTTACTCCTGACCTCTCATCTCACACTGATGGTGTGTCCCGTCCCTTGGTGGCTCTCCCTGCCCTGAGCACTGTGCAGATGGCAAACCTGGGGAAGCAAGGGCAGTCTGTAGGCTTGGGATGCTACTGTGATGCTCCTGTTCATACTCCTGGTGGGGATGGGGTCCTGATTTCTCCTCTTGTCTGAGAAGGAGTACTCATGAGGTATCAATTTACGCCAGCATCACTGTTTTATTCCATTTCTACGTTCCTGGAGGTTTTACAGCTGTTAAACGCACCACCTGAGGGAGCTGTGTCTCTCAGAATGGCTGTGCAAGGCCGGGATGTGTGAATGGCTGTACAGCCACCAGGCTCTACAACACAAGGGTGATTGCAAGGCCCGTGTGCTGCAGGCACAGCAGCCACTAGTAACCAAAACTTCAATTTTAGTTGGCATCAGTGTGATTTCAGTAGCCAGGGTCATTGTAAGTAAATGGCAAAATGATGATGTGTTTTATATTGCAGGGGAAGTGCCTGTATCTCAAACCCAAAACTCAACCAGCAAAACCTCCAACACCCTTTTACTAAATTTACAATTTCTATAGACTCTGTTTTTCTTTTAGCCATTTGAAAAAAGATAAGCTTAGCCAAAAGCTAGCCGCTGCAAAAGAGGAACTGAGTAGCATGAACTTTTTTAAAAACCACTGACAGGAAGGAAACACATCTGCACAGCAAGTTACTTGTAGGAACCTTTAGGCCTTGTAGTGGAAATTAAATACTGAGTGTTGGAAGAGTTGCCAGGAATCCAAGGTCTTCCAAAGGAAGGTCTGTTTAATAAGGAAAAAGGGATGGAAATAAATCGTGTCCCAACCCTCTTCCTTTATCAGACATCTCACCTTGCCTAGAAATTCAGGCTGCACATGGGCTGCCTAGTCTCATGCTGCTGAGAACAGCGAATATGTCCCTGGCTATTGCTGCCAAAGTACACTCTCCTATCAGGCTCATTCTTGTCCATCCTGGCCCTCTTCCTTAGCATCCCAGTACCACAGGGACAGCTTGCCTGGAGTATGTTCTAGGGAAAAGAGGCTGCATATGTATGTCTCTGAATATCAAATGTTACCTTTTTTTTTTTTTTAGTAGTTTACCTAATACTAGCAGTAGACCTTCTGTGGATGTTGGGAACATCACATCAGGAAAATGGGGTCCGCTTTAGGAAAACCACCAAATTGCAGCTCTGAAGAGCCACAGATGGTGCCAGGGTTAGAGCGGATGTCAACAAGTGAGGAGAGGCATTTCAAGATGGCAACTGTAGAAGAAGTAGCTGTGAATCTCCTTTCTCTCAAAGCATCTGTGCTAGAGAAGAACATCTGTGACAGAGCACCTGAGGCAAATTAGGCATGATGTCTTATCTAGAGACGAAAAACTGCACCACTACTGATGGGCACCAAAACAGCTGTCTCAACTGACTGAACATATGTACGCACATGTTAAGCAATGAGAACTGTTAGTCCTCTCCCTCTCCTGAAGTTTTGAAGGGCACATGCTTCTGAAGCCCTAATAAGAGATAGTACAGAAGAATGGTTTAGAGGCCTAGATTGATCAGAAGGGAAGCAAAAGCTCTGCTTTTCCAAGGTATAGAAAGAAAATGCTGCATCCTTTTGGAAAAAAGAAATGCTGTAGGAAGGTGGGATGAAAGAAATGACACAGACGATACTTCTCTGTAGGACAGGTGAGGCTTAGCCCAGCACTGCAGACTGCTCTGCAGGCACTGACCCTCTGCAGGCTGAGCCTGGGGACAGGCACGGCTGCGTGGGCTTGACACACTCAGCTCATCTTTCACGTGGGACCTGACTACTCTGCACCATTTCCCAGCTTGAAGTGTCATGTAGGTGTGTGAAGAGCAAGCAGATGGTCTCATGGGGCAGTTGCGTCTTGGAAGCAGAAACTTGTCTGCAAATGGTGTGGCTCCCAGTCTGTGGATCTCTGCCATGGGTTCTCTTGGCAGCTTTGGCAAGCTGGACACCTAGCTACCACTACTTCAGGGTCAGCCTTTAGTCAGGTACAACCCAGTGTGGGCCAGGATGGATGCCTTACCTAAAACATGCCACTGAAGACATTCCCTGGAGGGGCTTGTGTGCATGAACATGGGAATTTTGTGCTATGCCTGTTTTACACCCAGAGCTGGCTCTTTTCAGTGGTCCTGGGCTAAAGTCTCTAGCTTGGGTGGTGAACAGCATGGCTGGAGGATGGGACACAATGCTGGACCCATGCTCAAGGGTCAGCTAGCCCATTGCTGCTCAGGGAACTGATGGCTTGTTCATCTCACTGGAGGAGAAGGGGAATTTGTGGGCTGATGACAACAGTTTAGGGATGCTTTATTTAAGTGCATCACCTATTAGCCAGCTTCTGGCACACAACTCTAGGCAGGGAAGGCAGTTTACAGCACGGCTCTACCTAGCAGCTCCTGTAAGAAGCCTTGTCCTGCAGGATTTGGCCCAAGTGCTTCGTTCAGCTGTGCTATCAGCTGTATCCAGGGGCAAGAAGTGGAGGCAGCAGGAGCCCTGCCTGCAGCAGCCTGCTTGGTGCTGGTGTGAGCGCCAGGTGCAGAAGAACATGTTGGTGCTGTCATCTAGTGGGACAACATGAGCATGGCCTGGCCATGGCTCTATGCCCTTCCTCCCGTGCCTTTTACTCCTCCCTCGTGCTAATTTACATCCTGACTAATAGGCTTGGGAGTATTTTGGGGCTGTAAGGCTTTTCCCTAGAACAGGCAGTGGAAAAACTGTTATTGTTACAGGCTTCATACACAGTTTTTAATCAGGCTTGCGTATTGCAGGCTAGGCTTAAAGGGAGCTCATCCAAACTCATGAACTCAGCTGGCTCTCATGTACCTCCCCCCAGTAGAGTGTATTTTGTGCCTGTAAAAGAGATCGGCCCAATGCACAAATAGAATAATGGTTAATTGCCCATCTACCTAGATCTTGTTTTGCACCCAAGGAAATCTGAATGATCAAGGCTAGAGATGTCTCTTAAACACTTGATTTCTGTGATTTGTATTCAAAACTAAACATCAGTCGCTACTTTCTTTTTGTCACCTCCGCTACAGTCAGGTTCAAGTTCTGGTTCCTCTTGCAGCTGCTTAGACATGTTCTGCCACTTACACAACACATGACAAACCTTCCTGTTGGCTGTCCCAAATTTTCACAGAGAGTACTTTGAGATGACTTGTCTTCCGGAATACAAAAACTTGTCAGAGTCTCAGCATTTGGCGTGTGGTCAAGGCTGAGTAGCAATGGAAGTGCAGAGGTGGGAGTAGGGCCTTGCAGCTCATCTTACATCTTTCCAGGCCTCTAATGGCTTCATCATGTAAGTCCCTCCTCATTCCTCTCACAGCAGAGGGCATGGTGGAAAACCTGATGCTGCTAATTCTGGTGGAGGAACTGGAACGCAAACCACGGCCCAGGCAGGGGGCAACAGGGAACCGAAAGCAGTCTCCCAAATGAGAAGCATTGGCATAGTTTTGTTTTTAAAGATGCAGGGATTTCTTAACCGTATTTTAAATAGAACCATAGAACAGCCCAGGATGGAAGGGACCTCAGACATCAGCTGGTCCAACCTGTTGTGGAAAAGGGAACCTAGATGAGATTATCTGGGACCCTGTCCAGTTGCGTCCTGAAAACCTCCAACAATGGGGACTCCATCACATCCCTGGGGAGGTTGTGCCAGTGGTTGATTGTTCTCACTGTAAAAAATTTATTTCTTGTATCAAGGTGAAACCTCTCCCAGTGCAATCTGTACCCATTGCCCCTTGTCCTCTTCGTGTGGCTCCTTGTGGTTTAGGCTGAAATCCTTCATCTTTCTATCTCTGAAACACTTCTGGTGATGTGTGATGGAGGGTGATCTTGGCTGGTGGCCCAAAGGAAACACAGTCATGGAGGTATGTGTCTCTGCTGGTCCCTATTCACGCCGTCCTCCTCTACCCTTCCTTCCTACCCTTCTCCTACTCTTTTTCAGGAAGCATATTAACCTGCAGGTTACATCTGCGTAAGTACAGTAAGTGTTCGGTTTCTAAAGGACTCCTAGTTTAATTTCTCTTTTCCTCCTCCGTGGTGAAAAGCACTCCCTGCCCCCTGGCTAACTACTCCAGCTCACAGGGCCAACTGCGGCGGCCGCAGGAGCTCAGCCGTGCGAGGCTGATGGTGAGCAGAGGAGGGTCCTGGTGGGTTTCCCTTTCTACAAGTGGGGATTATATGGGGGTCAGGGGAGGAAAAAAAAAAAAAAAGCCCCAAACAGATTTGCTCATAAAAGTGTGGTTTTGGCGAGAGCTGCCAAAACGTGACCGTGCTGTACCACCAGAAGAGGGCATCTGAAAACAACTGTTTCGCGCAGGGTTGTGTCTGCCGTTGGGCTCTTCCCTCTCCTTCCCCCCGGCCCGGCTCCCCTTTCCTTTGCGCAAACCGTGAGAGCCGTTTTCATCTCCCGGGGAATTTGCTGCTTTGTGGCATGAAGGGAGATCACAAAGCCCCGCCGGGTGTGCGGGCAACAGCGGGCTGCGCCTCGCCCGCCTCCATCCAGCCACCGCTCCCCTCCCCTGTCACCCCAAATTCTCTCCCCCTCTCCGCTCACATGCCCATACCTGCGCCCAGCAATGTGCTCATCTACAGAACACACGGGCATACGCAAGTATATTGTAACCACACAGCAATTGTGGGACCAAAACCAGATCTGGGTTGGTTTTTGGTTTTTTTTTCTTTCCCCTGAAAAAATGCAGATTTCAGTAAAACAGCACCTGTGTTCAAACCACTGTGGGGCTTGGAGGAAGGGAAAAAACACCCCACCTCAGTAAGCAAGAATGTCAAGCTGAAAGCAGTGCCGGCTTTGGCTGTCTTTTTGAGACGCCACTACACGCTGTCCCTCTTTGTGCTAATACTGGTTGAATGTTGCTCCTTGAAAAGCCTGGTTTTCTGAAGGCTGAAAACATTGAGCCAGAGATCTTGCACATCAGACTTCAAATCCAAGGTGCCAGGCCTGAGAAATGTACAGAGCTCAGCTGTGCTGAGGGATGGCTGGGCGCAACACCAATATCAGCCAGATAATAAAGCTCCTGGGGTTTGATCTGGAGTGAATTTTGATGCATGCGGTCACAGCACAGCATCCCTGCCATGCTCCCCATCTGGGAGTGTGAGTATCCCATGGTCTTTCCCTGTCTCACTGGGCAGATATGCACTCTTTTCACCCCCAGGCTCCAAACACGCGCTGTTTCCTCCTCAGTTCTCATGGGTGCTTGCAGATTCAAGCATGAAATCTCTACCGGCAAATGGTTTTTTACATGCTCTGCTGTGTGGCTTTGCTGTATACACTTACGCCCTAATTGCATCACTTCCCTGCAACTCCCTTCCTCAGGTGAGCGCCTTGCTCTCTTAGTCATCACATGCACACAATAAACATTTCATGCTCTATAGCTGTGCCCAAATAACCCAGATACAACTCACACTTACGTGTACCTCTCCACTTTTTAGGCACAGAGACACATTGGCTGCTCTGTAATAAATTCATGCTACAGACTATGTATATACAGGCACCTTTTCCACATAGTCCATAGAACTTCAAGTATAAATATACTCATTTTCTTTGCACAGACATACATGCACACACTTACGTTCCTTTCTCTGAACAGACAAGCCTTTGTTATTAGGCTGTCTCTGCTCCTCTGGTCTTTCTTTCCCCCCTTGTTTCTGACTCTGTTTTCCCTAATGCCTGTCTCTCCTGCTTATTCAGGCTGTCAACTAAGCTGCAAGGTGCTGCAGATGAGCTGCTTGAAATCATGTTTGTCCAAGGCCTTTTCCTGGGGCGACGTGTGCTCTCTCAGTGAATCTCCCCCACCCCATTTTAAGGCTACAATATGCAGCATTTTGATGAAACATTTTCCCCTGGTGGGACACTCTGTGCTGCAAGGGCGAGGGACTGGGCTCCTCTTCGGGGAGGTGCAGTATCCCTTCCGACGCTGCTGCAATAGCAAAAACCCTGACAGCTGCTCTTGCAAACACCCTGCTCTTGCCAGGACAGGCAGGGCGGCCATATCCTGCCTGCCTAGGCTCGCCCACGCACCTTGGCCCTGGGCAATGCGCTGCCACCCCATTTGTTTGACAGGTGGGGTGCTCATATGCCGAAGCTGAGGAAGGAGCAGAAAGCTGGGGTGCAACAAGTGGTGGGGGTGAGTGATGTGGGCTCTTGGGCAGCCAGGAGGGGTTTCAGGGTGGCTTGCTGGCATCAGCAAGGGCTTGCAACTTTTGGGAGAGCACAACTCCTGGTAGGGGCGTCCCTGTCGCTGGAATAGGGGCAGGCAGCCGGGCTGTGCTACACTGCAGCATTAGGGAAGGGGAGGTGGTGAGGGTCTCCCCTCACCCCCATGCTGAGCACTCAGCATTGTTCTCTGGCTATTCCTGGGGAGGTTTCTTGCACCTTGCTGCTGCCTGGTCTGCCCAGGGCTCTCAAGACACAGCCTTGCTAAGGGCTTTTGCAAGTGGGGGGCTGCCCCTGCTCCCACTGCTGCTCCCGCTGCCCCTGCTGTGGGCTGCCAGCCTCTGCAGTGTGGCAGGGCCTGTGCCCTAGGGAACGAGCTTCAGCCCCCGGCCAGATTTCAGGTGCTTTCCCAGCTGTGTTCTGCATTTAAATAACAGCTTTCTGCTGAGGTGAGTCACCTCAGGGTAGGAGACTGGGGCAGTAAGGAGGTGCAGAGGTGGTACTGAAAGGTAGATGTTGGCTCTGCAGGATTTGCCTGGTGCAAAAACAGCTTCTGGATTTGTGCACCTGAATGCTAGCAGTGTCCTGTCTCAGTGCTAAGGTGATAGCCAGCAAGAGGAGCTGTGCCAACTGTCTGTCCCTCTTCTCTGTCTACGTTGACTCCAAATGCATCCGTGTGTTGTGGGAGGCTCTGCTGAAGCAGGATGAATGGATGCCAACTCAGCTGAAAGGGATGTGGTGTGGTGCAATGTGGTGTGGGAGGGAACCCTGCTTTTGAGGATGCCTCTTTGACTCCACTGAGTAAGGCACAGCCAGTCTCTGTGGTGCACCTGAGGGTGGTAGCACCTTGCTCTAAACAGCCTTGAGAGTGACACTGGTGGCAGACCCTTGGATGAAATGCATTCGGAGACATCTCACTGAGAAGCTGACCTCCACTGGCTTATGCCGGCAGTGCTGTGCTACCAGCCCCCTTGATGCTGGATGTCTATTCCTCCCCTACTGGTCTTGGTCTCCTGGGTCTCTCACTGGGGTTACAGTCCTAAACTGGTCACATGCCCTTCACTTTTTTGTGCTTTCTTATTTATTCTTCTCTGTTCAGAATAGACATGAGGCAGGAAGCAATGTCCAGCAGACGTACTGCCTGTCCTGCATGGTCTTCTCAGGGCAGCCTACCTCCTCAGAGCGGTGACACCAGTGCTACTTCCACTCGCTTCCTTCTTTTCATCCCTTCATTGCAACCTTGTGGTGAGTCACAACAGTTACATTTAAGTCTAACAGAGCCAGGTTTTGTGTAAGTTGTTTTATTTTTCAGTGAGCTCTCTCATCTGCTCAGTCACGGGATGGCAGCTGGTGCTGCCATGGTGGGGAGCATCTCCAGCTCATTTTGCTCCACTGCTCCATTTGCCTCTTGCACAGGGTTCCCAGCCAAATCAAAGACAGGAGCCAAATGTATCTTGTGTAGAGCAATGGCCCCAGCTCCCCATCCCCAGCGGCTCACTGACCTGGAGGCCTCTAGGCATAAACAAAGCACAGTGTTAGTGGAAAATTGGTACAGCCCCCAGAAGGTCCTTAGGAAACATGTGAGCCTGGATGGAGCAATCTGTTCTGCGTGGGAAGGTGAGAGGTTAGCCCAGACGACATGGAGGAGAAAGGCGAGTCAGAGCTGGAGCATGCTATTTGTCTTGTGGCCGAGAAGATGAGTGGCTTGGGCTGGATGTGGGTGAATGGCACTCGGCCACATTTTGAGGAGTGACCTCCAAGGGAAGCTGAAAGAGCCATATGTGTCAGCTCTTTTGAGGATGTTGGAAACCCCATGGCCCTGGGAGGCTGATAGTGCAGTGCATTTCTATTTGTAACTGTTAGCTGGGTCTTTGCACAGGCTTAATGTCCCCTGCAGTCTTATCTTCACAGTGAAAGGCACAAACCCAGGGCACAGCTCCTCCCTTTGCTTCTGGACCGGCTTTGTGTGATAGATAAGTATACAGGCTAGCAAAGGAAAGAAAATCTCTTCTGTAGAACCCCTTGCATCCTGAGGAGGTGATTCAGGTTGAAAAGGTTGTTTCAAACATTATGTTCTGGGGTCTGGGCTGGATGTGGCTATGGATACTGTGAAACGCGTGTATTAAGAGGGCGATTTGTTGGTGCTAATGGGGAGGCCACAGCTTTATAACCTCCTTAAGAAATCCAGCTGGGCTCTGCATGTGTGTGGTGGGGGTAATCTGGACTCACACACTGAAAATCCTCCCTCATACCACTGCCATGGCTTCAAGACTCAAAGCAGAGGGTGAGGCAGCATCTTCTTTGTAAAGTGAGTTGAAATGGTCCAATTCTTCCTCAGAAGTTTCTGGGTGACCAGCCATGTTAATGCAGCTGCAGCTGCGTCTCCACAGGGATGTTGTTTTTTCAGGCTGAAACCGAGAACAATTCCCTCAAAGACACACTGAGGATAAAAGTGACTATGCTGGAAGAAGTGTTGTCGCTTGAGTGGTGCTTTGGCTCAGACCCCTTCCCTCAAAATTGGAGAACTGTAGGATCAAAGCTTAATTTAGGCTGGAAGGGACCCCCCCTGGAGGCCATCTAGTCTGAGCCCCCATGAACCCCCAAATGAAATAAGTAGACTGTGAGGCATCATTGTGTTGCTGAGTAGAGAAACTTCGGAAATAAATCTTGGCTTGTTGTGATTCAGCAGGACTTTTGGGGGAATGTAAGAAGGGTCAGAGGTTTGGCCTGGCTATGGATCACATCCAGACTCTTGTGTGCCCATGTCACCCTCCAGAAGGGTGGTGGTGCTGGTCTAAGCACGATCCCTTGCTTCATCATGGTAACGCTGCTGCCTTCACCATTCCCTGCTGTATCTGGCTGGGGCAGCATGCTCTGTGCCTGTCGTGGTGGCTGTGCTCTCCTTGCTTCGCCTGGGTAATGCTTTGACTCCCCTGATGAAAGGACAGTAGGAATGTGATGAGCGGGGCAGGCACATGCTGACCCAGAAGCAGGGCAGCTGGGAGAAGGCCACCTTTGATGTCCTGCATCTTCACGCAGGTGGTGGTTTTGCCTTGCTGCTGATGCTCCCTTCTCTCCTACACACCTCTCCTCCCACCCTTTTGCAGCCAGAGGAAGAAAGGGAGGTGCTTAGAAACCTGCCTCTTTAAAAAGTAAAAGTTCCTGCTAGCTAGAAGCAGTCATGCCCTGTCGTACCCTTGGTAGTAGGTGTATCTTGTTACACAGAAGGTTAACACGTCCAGCGTTTCTGCTCTCTTTGTCTCTGAGCGTGTGTTCTCACAGGCCCAAACCCTTCCCCAGACCTCCCAGGTCTGCATGAGTTTGCAACTGTGCTTCCTGCTACTGGTTGGTCTGGACATACGAAGCGAACAAATGTTGGATGTTATTTAGCACTTCAGTCAGGTCGTGCTACAGCCAGGAAGCGCAATGGTTCGTAATGGAGAACATATGGGATCTCACGCAAACACCCTCACTCTCTCCGTCCTTGTTTCCCTGCCTGTAAAATGGAAATAATAATTCAGTGCCTCAAAGAAGAGTTGTGGGGCTTGCTTAACAAATTAAGATTTGCGAAACACTCACAGACCTTCATCCAGAAGGGGTGAGAGGAGGGTGTTGTGGTTTTAATTGCAGAAGCATGGGTGGTCTGTCTCCTTCCCTTGTACCTGATGGCAGGAGATGCTGGGTGGCCTGTTTGAGGGACAGGCCATGGTGCATGGGGTGCTCAGCATGCTCGGTGGCCACTGACCACACAGGGACCTCTGGGGGTCCCCCTGTACTGGACAGGGATGTAGCAATGGAGTGACCCGCCTGTGTCCATCTGCGCGATGGCCACCTTGCAACCCTTGTGGCAATGGTACCAGAATTGAGATCAGCCCCACTCACAGGGGGTGTTGGACAGTTTCTCTGGCCTTGTTGCCCCATAGCTGTCTGGGTCTGTTTGTCACTGCTTGCCTGGAAAAACAGTATTCTCCTATGCAGCCATCCTTGTACACATGTGCTCTACATCAAATGCTGACTCTAAGAGCAGCAGCATTGAAAAAAAGTCCCCACAGATAAGAATATTTCCCCAGGTAGTAACAAAAAGTAAAAGTCAAGGGACTATTTATTTTTTCCTCCTCCACCTGTTTTTTTTTTTTTTAAAGTGAGGCTTTTTATTTTGCCTTCAAGGAAAACAGTACTTATCTTTATCTTAGAGCTGTTTTTTAAAGAAATCATTTTCCTTTTCCATACTGACCTTTCTGAAGCAGATGAAAGGAACAGCCTTTAGAGAAGAGAGCTGGGTAAGGCAGAAACCCCTCCTCTTCCTCCTCCTCATCCAGGGCACTGCATCCTTGCTCCCTCCATTCCTCACTCTTGGCATTGGTTTCTGGGGGAGGAGGACATTGGCTCCATTCTGTTTCCTGACTGACAGGCGTCACACCCTGTCCCCTGGGTGTCACACCCTGTCCCCTGGGTTGGTTGGTATTTTCTTGGTCTATTTTCCTCTCACTGAGCCCAACACATTGATATGACAAGCTTGAGGCTTAAGACCTTTCAAGAGTGAAAGTCTGGGCTCCCATAACGCAGGAGGTCCTCTCCAGTCTTCTGTGGTGGGGGCTGTAGGGGCTCCTTCTGCTGCCCAAAGACACCTGAGAAGCAGGGTGGCTGAGGTGCACTGAGACCAGTGGTGTTTGCATTTGGTCAGGGTGACACTGGGTCTCCCAACATTTCAGTATGGCCTGAAAACCTGGAAGTGTGAGCACGCAGCACAAAGAAATTGTCCCCAGGACACAGCTGCTGCTACGTGGCTGGGGAAACCAAATGCTGGGAGAGCTCCTGGGGCCAACAGTGCCAAAGAGGGTCCCTGACAGCTTCCCCCAAGGCAGGGACGGGGCTGGCACCGATGCTGGGCCAGGGGTTCATCCTAGCAATCCCATGCAGTAACTGGCGAAAATCTGTCAAAGCTGAGATGCACTGAGCAAACCAACTCACCAGTAAATTAAGTGGCATTTTTCCAGAGAAATTTTCGCTCAGCAGAAACTGTGCGGCTGCATCTGATATGGACTCTGTAAATGGCCATTAGCCTGTTGTGGATGAGAGCAATATAATTGAATTTAAGGAAAAGGCTTAGGAGGGAATAAACTTTTTCTTTTGCATAGTTTCCCAAAAACTCTTTTGGGTTTTGTTTGGGTTTTGTTTTTTTTTTTCTCCAGTTGAGAGCTGAAAATGTCAATAGGTTGCAGTTAATACCTGGAGAAAAAAATAAGAACCAAGGGAGGGCAAATGAGAAGGAAAACTAGGGATATCCATCTTCACTAGAGCTAGGCATATGTAGCAATAAACATTCACAAAAAGTGCTTGTGAATAAAACATGCAGACTGTCTTCCTTAGCAATGGTGACCCATTTTATTCCTAAACACTCCGTTGAAAAAAAATTTTCTACCCACAAAGATGTTCATGAAAGCAAGCTATCTTTTAGAGTAATGTGAATAAGTATAATTGAATGCTCAGGCTGGCATTATTCTCAAAGCCATTTTGAAGAGCCCTATCAGTTGCATAATAGGCTCATGGAACAATTCGGCATGATTGCAAATAACTCACGACGAGGAGAGGATGTTTCTCCCGCCTATGAAGCATAGCGACTAGCTAGGAGCGATACAGGATGACTTACATGACCAATGGCATAATGTAAACAGTGAGTGAGGAGTAGGATATTTTCAGCCACAGGGTCCCAACTAAGCCATATGTTAAAATGCCTTCACACAAACTGCTTGACACAGCCATCTGAAAAGCAATCCCATCTGTAAGTAGACAGGCTGCTGGCTGATAATTCGGGGACAGATAACGGGGCTGCGTTTGCCGGAGGTTTTATCTGCAGTGAGAAATTTGATCAGCTTTAATCATATGTGAAAGCAATATGAAGTGTAAAGTTGTGGTCAATCAGTTAGAATTAATCCCTCCATCAGTGTCACCAAACCGAAGACCGGGGCAAGTTGGTGTTATTTTCCCACTTAGCCCATCGCCAAGAGGAACAGCTCTCCCTGCCCGCAGGGATCCCCACTTTTCCTGCCCACGGGATCAAAGGCGGAGATGGAGATGAGCTATTGGTTCACACAGAGTCCACTCACCTCTGGCTGTTTTGCAAAGTCCTCTCCAGTGGGTTTTTAATGTTTTTCTGCATGTAGCAGCGAGTTGCATTTCATACGCCCAAAATGCCTGGGCTTTCCCGCTGTCTCCCGGATGGCTACTACACATTAAACTATAATTGCACCGTCAGGGAGTTTTCCTTTCTGATGCTCTGCCAACATGTTCCCTTTAAAAAAATCATATCTATCGAGGTTAGCAGCTTGGGCAGGAAATAATCCAGACAAATGCAGGCTGCCCCATCTTTGAGCCAATTAATCTGAAACAGATATCCAGTGAGAGGGTAACAGCAGAAATGCTGAATGAGATCTGTGGGGAGTGGACGGCAATTTAGCTGGGCTGTAAACTTGCAATTCAGATGCTGGCAGCAGCACTCGGTGATTATGGGCTACAGAAGGGGCAGAGGAGGACTCTGCTGCAGTGGGCAAGGGATGATGTGTCTGTGGGCAGCACCTAGAACGCTGTGCACTTCAGGCATCCCAGGGCCAGCTCCATCTTGACGAACTGCTAGTCATTTTTAGAGGAAAAGGCCAGCAAAGCTGCTAGGTTAGATTAGCATTCTGGTGGAAATAACCTGTTGGTAAAGTGCAGGAGAGAAGTCTGCCTTGCTCAGACCCTTGCCCATGAAACAGTTTTCCATGCAGTGCAGCACAGGCTAAAGGGCTTCCCCATGCATGGGCCGGATCTTGGTAATGCAGAGAGCATCCGTGGAAAATTAAAAATGGCACTTTTTGGGCAGAAGCACTTGTAGAAAGCTCGGCGGCTGCCTGGATGGGGCACTGTGGACTGCAGCAGAGACCACAGGAGGGGAAGTTGTGAGAGCCTCATTCCTCTGCTCTGGAAACTCAGCAGAGTCTGCTGCAACTGGCAATTCCTGGCAACCCCCGGGCAGGACGATAAATTAAGAAAACATGAACTAACTTAAAACATAGCAAAGCAAAGAGGAAAAGCCATGTATTTAATTTTCTTTATTCCATCTATGAGGATTTGTGACTTTTTGGCTTAGAAAGGAATGAAAAATTGTTCCAAATGTTTCATTTTGACAGTGCTGAAATAAAACCTTTTGGCTGCCTTAAGAGTTGGTTGGTCACTCTTTTTTTTTGTTTATTTTTTATATGAACAGCTATGCAGGCTGTGATGAGTCCATGAAGATTTTGGTGTAATCAGATCTGAATCTATGTTGGAAAAAGCATTACCAGTTGTATTCAGATGCAGCATCAGCCTGTCACCAGTAGAAAGTGGGGGGGCATGACTTTCTCCAAGGAGTGCCATGAAGTCTGTGGTAATCTGATGAACATTAACGGAGGAGGAATGTGTCTGGGAAAAGTTTGACAGTGAGGTCTAATAGTAAGAAGATTACCCTGAAATAATGAATGCTTTTACACTACAAATTGATTTGGAAAAAAAAGAAAAAAGGAGTTTTCACTCATTCTCTCTCTCCTGTTTGTTTTGTAGTTATAATGCAAATAACACAATATCTATAAACCCTCTCTCAGAAGCTCTTCTTCCATTCCGGAGTCTACCTTAGAAAAAAACCTCAAAGCAACAGAAAACCTTAGACAAAAATGTTCAGGAATGAGTAGCATGCAATATTTTTATATAGATTTTAATCCTGCTAGTTGTGCTATTTAAGGATGAATTGGATGCAGCAGGGAGGTCAGCAAGAGCTGTTGTTAATAGCCGCTCTCTTTCAAGATACATATAAAAAACCCCAAACACATTCCCTTTATGAAATATATAGCTGAAATGATAGGAGCTGCTATCCAGATTGCAAGTGGTACAAAAGGTGGGTCAGGCACTTGAGCTATGGGAGGAGAGGTGTGGCCAGAGAAGAGGGTACCTGAGTGTAAGCACAGGAGGCCGGTGCAGAGCGAGGCAGGGAGCTGTATCACGTTGTGCAGAAAAGCCACAAAAATATTACAGAAGCAGATAAAGGAGGATGTAAGCAAACATCAAAGAAGGGCTTGTAGCACCACTTTAGAGAGTTTTAGGGGAAACGAGCCTGAAACAGTGAATGGGAAATCTCTCCTTTGTTTCCCTTCTGTGTTTAGGAAAACAGGCTTTACCATTGCTTGCATCCTCAGTCCTTCTTCCAAGGAGAGAGATGTCCCGTGCAAGTGGCTTGCTGCAGGACAGGCAGGCTGCAAGGGCACGGCAGCGGAGGGTGCTGAGGGACAGCCAGGGCACTCATTCCCTCTCTAACACTCTGCTCCCTAGTTGCTCAAAATGTTCATCTTTCAAGCAATGGTCACTATTCCAGCCTGGGTCTGTGCAGAAAGGTTGCATTCTCTGGAAAATGTGAAGACGTGATTCAGCCATTATTAGGAAGAAAGTAGGGATGTTCTTAGCAGCCTTTTGGCCAAAACCCGGGCAAATAAAAGGCTGAAAATAGGCAGGGAAGTACGCTCTGCTACGAAGAGCTCTTTCAGCTTATGCCTACAACGTTGGCTTTCTTTTGAGCATATCTTGATTGTTTTAAAGTCATGTACTGTGTGTACATGTACTTTTTTGTGTGACTAAGCTCTCAAAGTGAGCAGCCGAACAAGGCTTTGCAGTCTGCATGAGCGGCTAATTTCCCTGCACAGTGACAAGTCTGGTTAAATGTATCGTGGGCTGTGCAAAATGCATGCAGAGCCCTGGTCTGACCCCCTACACAGCTTGGAGAGGGGCAGGAGACACTGTACCGCAGCTCCTTGGTGCTTGTTAGAGGCAAAGAGCATGCTGCTGAAATGGCTGGCAGGAGAGCCAGGGAAGATGACCTCCCCTACAGCTTTAGGAGCCCTGCAGCTACTAGTGGTCCCGGAGGACTTCTCCTAGACCTTTCAGGAAAATGAGGTGGACAAGAGATATAAAAGCCAAAGCACTGGGAGATGGTAAAGCACATGGGATATTCTTGTCTTTGGGCAAACAGATGTGATGTCCACAGCTGCTTCTGGTAGGCAGCAGTGCTTCAGACACCTGCAGAATGAAACTCCTGTTTTCCTTCTGTTATTCTTTAAAGACAAAAATAAAACAAGCTTTCCCTTCCTCAAGAACTAGGGAAAACTGTAGAAATGGACACTGAGGGGAATGGCTGCCTTATCTGGGATGGGAGGCAGGATTTCTAGCTGGGGCAGGTGGGGGGACAGCCGTAAGGTACGAGCGACTTGCCCGAGCCATGGCATGCTGCTGGGCTGAGGCTGCACCCAGGCACCTTGCTCTCATGCTGCCCATCTGCCCCACGCTGCCTCCTCTCACCCCGCAGGGGTGAGGCGCCTGAGTCGCCCCTGTCTCTCTCCGTGCAAGCACTGGTGTGTCAGCATCTGCCATAGGCATTAAATCCATTAGCCCTCAAGTGCCCCACGGGCTGCCAGCTGCAGGCCCCCCCACAGACAGCAGCTTCATGCATGTGGCCATTGCCAGCCCCCCAGGCAAGGGGGTGGAAGGGGCTCAAGCCCAACATGGGGGTTTCTGGGTACGGCAAGGGGGGACAAGCAGAAACAGGGGTGAGGCCGGAGGGGAGCTGCAAGAAACAAACCCATCCTGCTCTTGGGCTGTATGCGGAGGCATACCAGTGTGTGGAGTGGAGGTGGGTGCCCTGCTGGTGTCCCCCAAGAGCCAGGGTGGGCTGCTTCACCACTGTGCACCACCTGACCACAGTTTCCCTCCATAGCCCACCGCTTCCTCCCCCATGGGAAGGGGAGCAGCATCCTCAGAGGACTGGGTAGCACCTTGAGACCTTTGGGAGCTCAGTTTGGAGGCCCCTGTTGCACACTGCAGTCCTGGTCTGGCTGGAGCATAGGACTGGTAACAGGAGCTGGCGGAGCTGTTTCTGGCGTCCCGTGGGATGGGAAGCTTGGTCTGAACCAAAGGGTCCATTTAGCGTTGTGAATTATTGAGTGCTTTGCAATGCAGAGGAGCAGAGTGAGCTAGCTGAGGTCAAGCAACCTGTGCTCCACTTTTAGAAATGCTGGCTGACCAGGGGGCCAAAACACCCCTCCAGCCCAGCAAAGCCGCAGTGCGCAGGCTGGAGCCCCCCACAGCGAGGTGGGGACGTGGGGGCTGACGGGAGGCGATGCTGAGGGTCACGCTTGTGGCAGGCTGGGCAGTGGGAGTGAGGGAGGTGGGGATGTCCTCTCCCTCTAGGACTAAGGAGAGCAGGCTGGGCAGTGAGCTGTGAGCCTGCTGCCGGTGCTTAATATTTATTAACGACCTGGAAAAGTTGGGGAAGCAGTGAAGCAGCAAGTTTTGCAGATGGATTGAAATTATTTAGGTTACAGAAGACTGTGCAGGCACGTGGTGGGACTTACCCGAGGTAGGTGAAGGGGCAGGCAAACCTCGCTGTTGACAAACACGTCAGAGAAGGCTGCCTCCGCGCCGCTGCCTCACTGGGTTCTCAATCGAACGCAGCCACTTGGGTGACGGCAAGAGGAGGCTGGGTGTCACCGCACACAGTTCAGTGGGAACATCTGCTCAGCCTGCAACAGCCATCTCAAAAGAGAACAAAATGGCTGGCTATATAAAGAACAGGATAAAAAAAAACCCATGCCGAAAATACCACCTTTCTGCTGTCTAAGCAGAGCAGGTGAATTATGGGCTAGAGTCATCCTCTTGTTGCATGAGTGATATAGACGAAGAATGGGGAGCAAAAATGGGCAAAGAAAATGGGCAGAGAAACTGAAAATAGCACCTGTCTTGTTCCCACTTCTATGAGAAGGATTGTGGTGAAGTGTTTGAAAAATAAAGACAAATCAGTTTAACCTCCTAAATAAGCCACAATCAAAGAGACACTGATGGACAAAATGGCTATTGTGGGCAAAGGGATGGACACTTTTAAGCAGTGCATCATCAGCCCGGGGGATGAGATGGCGCAAGGTGCATCATGCACACAGAGTCCAGCGTGATTCAGGATAGGACTGGACATGAAGGTGAATCACAAAGACATTCATGTTTCGTGTCAGGGTTAGGAGTTGGCATGGCAGCTACTGGGGTGCAGCTCCTAAGAGTTGCCCTCGAGGCTCCCTGCAGCTTTTCCCGGAGGCACGCTAGCGGCCACAGTGTGAAGGTGATGCTGGGATGGGAGGGCAGGTGAGTGGCCCCCCCCAGCACCACGAGGCCGTCAGCCAGCATGTGGGAGCCATCACCACCTCTGACTTCACAAAAGAGGACTGTGTCACCAACATAGCTGGGGGAAAGAGGCAGAGAGGACTGGGGTTTACATCAAAATGCTTGCTAATCCTTGCCTTTTCACTACCCGTCAGCTCCCAGGACTGAGGTTCAGTCTTCTCCCTGCAGCAGGGTGCAGCATTTCCTTGCCTGGGGCTGTTGCTGCCTGGTGCAGACGGCTGCGGGATAAACGCAGCACGCAAAGGTTGGGCCTTGGCAGCTAATGGAGAAAAACGTGAGTTGGAAATAGCTGGTCTTGGAGATGCATATATTCTGACACTGACAAGGAGCTGTTTATCACCTAAGATCTTAAAGCAGTGGGGCTGTAAACAGCATTTGGTCCCTTGCACAGGTCTTTTTCACTCCTCCAGAGCAAGGCAAGGGGAGTCATTGCTCATCACAGGCACTTGCTGCACTGCCTCGTAAAATTCTTCTAGAGTGGTTAAATCACTCAAGCAAGACAAGCCTTTGCCTCTGATATGGCTAGGAAATGTGACCTAGTTAAGCCCATCCGTTTTTGAGTGTGATGAAATGGAAGTGACTTGCGCTTGCTGAAATTTGACACCAGAAATAGGGTATTTGCTGCTCTCCCAGCCAGTGGAGCCACCGAGCCCGCGGCGGGTGTGTGGGTGGGTTGGTGGGTGCACAAGGTAGCACACTGCCACAGCAACCCAGTCCCAACCCTCCTTATCTGCTGCCACCCTGATGGGCGCCAGGGACCCCTACAGTCCCAGCCATCCCCACTCTGTGCCTCACTCTCCTCCATGAAATCCAATTAAAGGGTGAAATGAATTTCAGAGTCACTGCTAGGGGCTGGGAAATGTCGGTGCACAGGGGAAAACAAGGCCTGTCTACCGGTGCCGGAGCAGCAGAAAACTGGCTCTGGTCTCGTTTTAAGCCCAGCCCCATTGAAAAGCTGCTGCTGCCGTGGCTGCAAGGGAGCTATAAACGTACCATGCAATAATGTTATTGCTTTGATGTACGCTGTAAAGGCTTTGAATGCCTTTTTTTTTTTTTTTCTTTTACACTGTGGCCTTGTACCTTGCAGCCTCCCTTGCTGTAATGTGCCGGTTTCTTTTGTAACTCAAACCCTGCCCCCTTCTCTCTCCCTATCTCTTTTAAGGGGCAGAATACCTTTGTTTGCTGCTCCTTTCTTGGAGGAAAAAAGAAATGCTCTACCATTTGAGGAAAAAAAAGCCTTTCTCCTCTCCACTTGCTGCTCCCAGGGCAGGTTTATGCTTCTCCAAAACTGATTAGTGCAGAGGTGACCAGAAAGGAGCTCCAGTGCAGGCTGCTCAAGTGCCTGGAACTCTTCTCTTGAAGAGGGACTGGTCTTGTGAGGACTGTGGGCTCCTCATGCCTCTGGAGGAGAAAAAAACTTCTTGGTGCTGAAAGTCATTTGCTCTGGCATTCTCTCTCTCAGAAATAGTTTCCCTTTTGACAGAGTTACGCTTGGGGCAGTCGACTTGAATGCAATGCTGATGGCTTGGACCCTCCATGGGGCTGGCATGAGAGCATGGGAGTGTACCACAGCGATGTGACCTCGATTTGCCATTTCAGGAGTGCTGTGCAAATGGCTGGACTGGCTGATGCAACAGATCCTTTCCCAGAAGAATCTCCTCCATCCTCCCTCACTTCTTAGCAGCTTTCCTCCATCCCTCCCTCCCCAGTGCCTTCCCCCATGCGCCCTCAGGCTGTGGAGCTCACTGCTGCCAGTTAGGATGGAAGCCAAAAGCGCAGAGGGGTTTGCAAAGCAATTAGGTTCAGAGGAGACAAGGTCCCTGAAGGCTATTAAAGTTGCAGGCACAGCCCCTGGCTTGAGGAGCTGCTACGCTGTGGACTGCCAGAGGCTGGGAGGGTCCTCTGGGGAAAGTCACACTCTACTCCTATCCTGGCCTTTCTGCACTCTTTCCTTAAATGTCTGCTCCTGGCAATGGCTCCAGACAGTGTACCAAGCTGGATGCCCACCAGTCTGGTGAAGCGTGGTCCTGCTCTCCTGCAGTTTTCTGATTTTGTTCACCCTCCTTCTGTCTCTCCAGTTGTTTTCCTGCTAGGATGACTTCTCTTTCCCACTCTGCTCTGGCCCTGTTTTCTCCTTATACGATTTGTTTCAACATTCAGCCCTTGCTTGGCTTCAGCTGTGGGTGACTCATTCTCCATGCCTTGCCTCAGTCCCACCTCTTGGCTGTCTCTTGGACATCTGCTCTGCACTGCATCATTCAAATGTAGCCTGCCTGAAAACGAAGCCCTGCTCTGTCCCCTGACACAGCCCCTTTACAGCAAAAGCCTGCCTTCCCTGGAGAGCTGAGGCTTCTCCAAGGGAACAGTGGGCTCCCCAGTGGATAGCATCAACATCAAGGCATTGGTACAGTCCTCCTCTCCTATCCCCAGCCTAAAGGTAACTTTAACTATCTCCTAATCAGCCTGGAGTCACAAGAGAAGTAGAGGGATGGAGCAGCACAAGCTCCTGCTGTGCTCATTGGGCTATCCCTGGGTACTCAGTTATGGAGATTTTCAAGGCTCGTTGGGTGCAAGGAGCCATGCATGGCCAGCTACCTGCTTGCACTGCTGCCTGGTGGCTCCCTCCCTGCTCCTGCACCCATGTCCTGAATGTGCCTTGCTCAGCACACTCTACCTGCCTCTCTCTCTTCACCACCTGTCCTGCTGCAGGGTGGCACAACTTCTCTGATGAATTCCCTTCTCATGGGAGGAGAGGGAGAGAGGGAGATGCTTTGTGCTACCAGAGGCCCTGCTGAGAAGAAGGGCTGCCCCATCCCTGTTTGTTTCACAAACCAGGTCCCCTGGAGACCCCAGTTGCTCAGGGGCACTGAGCACAGGGAGCTCACTGCAGGAGGATGCATTTGTACCCGTAAGGATGGAGTAAGAGTATCGTTTCTTTTAGTCTTACTTCCAAGTTTGCTTCCATGTAGAGCTTTGGAGTAAGATGTAGCTGGTCAGCAAGGGTATAAAATCTAACAAAAGTAGAAGGATGAGTTTCAGGCCAGTATCATTAGACTACACAAAACTTGATGAATGTGTTTTCTTTCTTCCCTCCTCTCCTTAAATGAATTCAGACTAGTCCTATGTTTGCTTCTTGGTGAGGGATTTCTGAGGTTCTGACTCCATGGAAAGTTTGACTGGCGTGGGTGCACCGCCAAGTTTTGAAGACAGCATTTGCTGAGGGTTTGCTCAGTGCTTGGAGTATAAAACTGAACTAAACAGATACATTCAGTTGCTGTGCTAAGAGAAAGGGCTTTATGTGTGTACTGGCCAAACACAAAGGAAGGACTCTGCTGCTGTGAGCCCAAACCAACTAGCCAAATTAAATAGAAAGCTATGCACTTAAGAAACTCCTGTGCAGATTTGCAGTTGAATAACATCTGTCCTGGGAAAAGACAAAACCCAGGTGCATTTCCGAGTGAAGACTTCCACAGCTTCTTAATGTCAAGAATAATAAGTCATTGTATAAGTGCTTTTCACCTTGAAGCGTCTCCAAATGCTTTGTAGATCTGTGTGTATATATGATATTTGCCCAGCAGTGAAGGGGAGGCACTGGGGTGGGGTACAGCAGCCATTCTGTATTTATCTGCAGTACCCTTGGGCACCTTCTCCTCCTTTCAGAGCCCGGCAGTGCACACGCAGAGTTGTTAGCTCTCTCTAACCTCCTCCTCCAACCTCCTTCCCCTGCACTTCTCTAGGCTTTCTCCATATCTCTCCTTGCATCCCTTGCTCCCACTTTCGCCCTTCTGTGCTGTGTTTCTTGTGCCTGAACAGTCCTCCCTGCTCTGGCCTGTGCATGCAGTATTCCTCTTCCTTGGCAGTCCTCTGCAAAACTGTCCTCCTGAAGCACTCCCCCCTTCCTTCCTCTCCTCCACACACTTGAACTCTTAACTTTCAGTTGAATTTGCATGCCATGCCTTTTTCAGCTTGCATGCTGCCTGGGACAGCAACGATGTTTTATCTGCAGTGACAAATTGCTGCATAAAGTTACAGTGCTACATGAAAAGAACAACCACCATAATAGTATTGCAACCCAATGGCCGTGATACGCCAGGGAGAAGAAGGTTAAAGAAAACAAAGGTCAATGCTGATATATTAAGAAGAAACATGCTTAAAAGGTTTCCTTATCTAATGCTTTGCATCTAGACACTTTCTGAGATCATCTGTTGATTCCCAGAGTCTCCTGTTAAAGGCAGAGGAAGGACAAACTTCCTTGCATTTCAGGGGAAGCCAGAGCGTATTGATCTTAAGAGCCATCTAGCAAATCTTCGTGGGGCTGAGGCTGAGGTTCTCAGCTTTCAATTGTACCAATGGTACTATTTAAATTGTCTCAAGTGGGGACTCCAATGCCATGTGCCTAACCTCACCCAGCCCCTACCAGCTGATCCTCTGTCATACCTGTTCACCTTAATTTTTGCTTCTGGGCTGGGCTTCTTTGGGATTTCAAATGAATTTACAAGAGTGAGTGCTGCACGGAGTGCTGGGCAGTTGGCAAGCAAGCTGCCCTGAGCTGCTGCTCACCATCTACCTGGTGCTTGCAAATCACAGTTTTCCACCCTTCTCCATGCCTTTGTCCCGAGCTTCATCTCTAGCTCTTCAACACAGGAGTTGTTTAAGATGTGCTCATGTAGCACCTCGCACTGCAGGAGCAAGGTCTTTACGTGCAACAGCAGTAACAGTCAGATAATTAGTGATCTCCTTCCACCCTGGGCAGGAGTAGAGCCGTTCTCAGTGCAGTAGGCAGCTTGGAGCCTTTGGTCCATTCCCCCATAGACATGGTGTCGTGGTTTAACCCCAGTCAGCAATCAAGCACCACGCAGCCGCTCGCTCACTCCCCCCTGGTGGGATGGGGGGGGGAGAATCAGAGGAATAAAAGTGAGAAAACTCCTGGGTTGAGATAAAGACAGTTTAATAGGCAAAGCAAAAGCCATGTGTGCAAGCAAAGCAAAAGAAGGAATTCATTCACTCCTTCCCATGGGCAGGCAGCTGTTCAGCCATCTCCAGGAAAACAGGGCTCCATCACGCATAACGGTTACTTGGTAGGACGAGCATCATAACTCCAAACGTCCCCCCCTTCCTTCTTCTTCCCCCAGCTTTATATACTGACCATGACATCATACGGTGTGGAATATTTCTTTGGTCAGTTTGGGTCAGCTCTCCCGGCTGTGTCCCCTCCCAGCTTCTTGTGCACCCAGCAGAGCATGGGAAGCAGAAGAAGTCCTTGACCAGTGTAAGCACTACTTAGCAACAACTAAAACATCTCCACGTTATCAACACTGTTTTCAGCATAAATCCAAAACATAGCCCCACACTAGCTACTATGAAAAAAAATTAACTCTATCCCAGCTGAAACCAGGACACGTGGTCTGACTCACGTGGCATGTGTCCGTTAGAAACAGGCTTGGGATTGTCCTCACCAATTTCCACAACAAAATGGGCCAGAAAGTAGCCAGGGGACAGTACCAGGCCTCGGCTGTGAGTTCTTCTAGTCAGCAAAACAAGGAAAACCAGGTAGCTTTGACAGCTCAAACGTATCTGAATACCATTGGTGTGAAATCTTAGGTTGTGGAATGAGATACCACATGAGGATGGTGGAAAATAGGACTGAAAGGGACTTTCTGTATCATATTGCCCACGTTCAGGATAGCTATGGTATCTGTAAAGAACTGCCTCACCTCGGCATTAAAACAAGTTGGGATTTTTGTCCCGATAAAACCTCCTGGAAGGCAATCCCAGAAATAAGCTTCTTAGACTTCTTCTAATTTCCAGCTGAAATGTATTCCTGACAAATTTATAGGCACTTGTTCTTGTGCCAGCACTGCCCTTTCACTCAAATAGCTCTTCTCTCTTCCTGGTACTTCCCTCCAGGGTATTTGTAAGCAACAAATATATCTCTTCCCAGCCTGCATTTTGCTAGACTCAAGAAACCAAGCTCATTTAGTCTTTTCTTGCAGAAGAAAGCTCTCTCCTCCCCTGGTCATCCTAAGAGAGAAAGGTGCAGAAAAGGCAATTTTAAATTAATTCATCTTTTATATGGACATACAATATTCTCTACTTCTGCGATGGCATTAAAATCTTGCTAGTTCTATTAGAAATCCCTCATCTGACATGTCTTAGGTTCACATTTGTCTTTCTCACATCTGCATGCTATTGCCAGCTTACAGTCATTTGATCGGCTAGTGCGCTCAGGTCTTTCTCCTCTGTCACTTCCAACTGATGAGCTCCCAGCTGGTAGCAGAAATTCTCGTTATTACTCCCTCAGGGCATGACCTCGCATTTTGTACTATTAAATTTGATTCCATCTCTATTGCTTCTGTCCCTTTTTCGTAGGAAAACTGCTCTGATTAGTCACCGTATAATGCCTTAGAGACCTAAAGACATATTCACTATATTTTTATTTTTAGAAACTGTTTGCTGTTTCAGTATTTTCATTCAGTGAATGATGCTGATGTCTCTCTGTATTACCACATCTTTCTAAAAGAAACTCCAGGCTGATGTGGAGAAGGGCAAGGGAAAATTGCCTCCCAGATGAAATATATGGCAAGAACAGGTATATTTCCAAACTGTTTCAAGGAAATAATTTTTGAAGTTATTTGTCACTCTGCTGCACAAAATAATCAGACACACTGTCCAATCAATAGCAAACCAGAAACATACAGGTATGAAAATGTTCTGTTTTACCTAACTATTTTTTCCAAAGTGATCCACCATTGCTGTGAGTGAATTTACTGCGTCTCCCTGCTGGGACGCAGCTCTCGTCTGCAGAGCTGTCACAGTGATGGCTCCCAGCACTTTGTTTTTTAACCATTAAAAGTATTTTTATGATGTTCAAAGTACTTCAGAAACAACTGTCTTTATTGCTTAATTGTTGTGCTCAAGTACTGTGGCAGTGGGCAGATGATGAAGATCTGCGATGGTGATGAGAATTCATTTATTCTAACCTCTTTCTCAATTACAAATAATGGTATATGGAGATGGTTTTACCCAGAGAAGGTCTGATGTAATTCAAAACAACCCCCATGTCCTTAAGATGCTGTGGCAGCTCTGAAGAGTGTCTGACACTGCTGGTGCTTTGTAAGGAGACACCTTTGCGTGCTGAGGAAAATTGCCACCGCAAGAGCTATTTTATGGAAAAATGTATCTCAGGAAACAGCTGGGGAAAGGTGCACACAACAGTACTGCAGAATTTTATTTCCCATGTCTAAATTGTCTGGTATACATTTGTGAGGTGTTTCATAGGGCTGTGAGCACTTTACTGGCTTTGTAGGTGTTTGAGCAGCACCTGAAGCAATGGGACTTCCTGCCCTGAGGGGACCTCTGCAAAGTCCATCTCTGCAAATGAGTATTGAGGTTACTTTGGCTGCTTGTAAACCAGAAAAGGCCAATGTGTGTAGGGAGCTGTAGTACTGACATGGTATTAAAATCAAAGGTGCTTTCAATTTCTTCTCACTTGTGCAAATGGGGCACATGCCAGAGGCACATGACAATTTGCCGTAGTGGTCTTCAGATGGACAAAATTTGGTTCTCATGAAAGAACCAAATTTTCTTTTCACACTGTGTTCTGCATATGCTCTGAGGATCCCCTCTGTGTTGGGATGCCGTGGGGATGGGGTGTCTGAGGGGAGGATGCTCGCTGTGTGCCCGTGATATGGATGTTGGTGGCAACTTAATGCCCTGCTCAAAGTGTCAGAGGGGCAGGATCTCTGTGCACCCTTTCAAACTGTGCATCATGTTTTTTTGCTGGCAAAGACTGTATTTCCTGCCTCGTCCAGACATGCTAACGAGGCACCCTTGACATCTGACAGAGCCTACCTATGGAGAAGTGAAAGAAAATAGCAGAGGGAGAGGGAAGGCAAAGCATCTTTTTGGAAGCAAGAGAACTTCTGAAATGTTAATCTGGTGAATAACTCCCTGCCAACAGAATTTCACTAAACCACTGAGCTGAATCATGTCGCAGATGGCATAGTCTTCCAAAGTGTTAGCAAAACACAGGGCTCAACCTTCAGTGGCCATTCATCACTCTTTCTGATCCAGCACAACAACATGCCTGTAAAAGACAGAGCTTGTAATAACTGCAGCTCAGGAGAAAAAAAAAAAACAAAAACCCAACCAAAACCTGTTTGAGATCTGAATAGCTGGCTTGCAGAAGGAGAATTGCCCATTTTGCTCAGTGCAGCAGTGAAGATGGGCTCATAGGATGAAAAGCACCACATGCTCTGATAGACTGTGAGATCTACTTTGATGCCTTTTTATAAGTGTAAAATCTCGACTGGGATTTCTGAGTGGAAAGCAAAGGTGCTAGGCTTGATAAAGTAGGACCAGTCATGACACAAGCAGAAGGAGGAGGAAGAGATTGCATGTCAGCTGGGAGCCTACATTTATGTTATTGCATGGCTGCAGGAAGAATTTAGGCTTGAAACATTGCTTTAAGTACTAAAACCAGTGTGACCTGATGCCAGGATGGATAAATAGTAGTGCTCTTGGGCATGTGATTTCTGGTACCAGAAGCTACATCTGTGTTATCTCAGCCTAAGGTCTTTTTGGCACCTGAATTTAGGTGCCCATGCTGGCCATGTCTCAGCTTTTCAGTACAAAGAGCTTAATGATCCCCACCTCCCTACACCCGATTTCCATACAGGAGGACATGCTGGCTCCAGATGAGAGCTGTGGTTGTTCTGAGTCGGTGCCCATCCACATGGCCAGGACCCTGAGGAGAGCCACGGCACACACCCAAGGCATTCTCCAGGCAACTCTAAAATATGAGCACTTCTCCTGGGGGCCTGGAGTCTGGCAGCCTGATCTCAGCTGGAGTTTCACAGGAAGCAGAGCTGAGACTCCCATCACCCTGGTTTCCCAAGGAGGGACAGGCCTCCCAAGGACGCTGGTACCTGTCTCCTGGGCTTTACTGTGGCATCTGGCCCAGAGCTACCACTGAGAAATCTTTACAAAAGATGGCCAGCTTCTGTTAGACATCTTTCGCACACACACCCCGCCACAATGATGCTAAAAGAACAATGCTAAGGATTGCGAAAGCAAGCCCTCCACGAGCAGGAAGGCAATGGAGGAGAGCCAGAATAATGGTTGCCTTGTGCAATCTTATTTTGGGCTCTATGAGCGTTTAACTCGCCTGCTATTTTAGCCCCTGGAGCCCTGCCTCTCTTAAGAGCATAGACTGCAGCTGTGGAGGGGCTGAACAGCAAAACATGAGGGCGGAGGAGGCTATTGCCAGTTGACCTATACTCCTTTTGTTGGAGAAGCTGGAAGGCATGCAGTCATTGAGGTGGAGACTGAAGGAAGAGACTGTCTCATTGGCAAGACACCGGAGTGCTGTCCCAGAGAGCTGGACTTTCTCCCTGCCTCCACTGCCACGTGCCTGTGAGATATCATGGACATCACTTCAACCAGGCATTCACAGGTATTCACTGCCTTTGTGTGCTCTTGTTTCCCAGCGCCTGTCTTGGAATCCTAGAGGTGCTGATCTCCGCAGTGACGGAGGTCAGTGAGAGCCCTGCTCTGAATCTTGACTGCTGTGCTAACATGGTGGTCCCTGCTTAGGCAGACCCTAGGCAGCTCGACAAGGGTATCAGAAATGACTGCCTCTTCCCATCAAGTGGTGAGCTGGTGATAATAAATGCAGGAGTTGCTGCAAGCACTTCAGCATTATAATGGTATTAGGGAAGAACCTAGGAGGAAATTAATAGGGCCAGAGTAACTGGATTTGAATAGCATGTAGTACCAAAGGCTGAGAAATCCATCAGCCCGAGGCAAGACCTCTCACAGAAGATGTCAGCCCAGCCGGTTAAAGTCAGGCAGTGTTAGAAGAAACTGAATATAATGACAACCTGCATAATAGACACTGCTACCACCTATCACAGTAATGAGATTTCATAAAGAAAGGGCCGTCTTGGTGGCTTCCAGAAGGATTTCCTTTAGCAGACAGCTGGGCACCTGGGCTGATTAAACACAGATACAAGTTTGAGCAACTGCAACAGCCTATCACGTTTTACTGTACCCAGGCAGTTCTAGCTAAAAAAGATGCAGCAAACACATCCAGTACATGTTTGGCTCGTCTCTGAATGTGTACACATTGCGAGGTAACTAACCATTTAGTCCCTGCAATCAACATAGTGCAGCACAGGACCCATTAGAAGTCCTTCCACAGGAATGGGTGTCCTGCTCAGTCCCCAGGAGTGGGAATAACATCTTGCAGCCTCTACTATGAGACAGCAAGAGGCAGGATGCATAGATTTGCTGTCATCCCATCCCGCAGGATGATGGAGAAAAGCAGGACAATGACACTTCCTCTTGGTTAGAAGACAGGAGCTGCCATGGTGCATTCTCTGTACTGGAGGAGGACCTGAAAGCAGGACTTGGCCAAGAGTCTCTCCATGCTTGGTTCTGCATGCAGTACAGTTGTGATGCTTCAGGGCTGGCCAGAACCGCAGGCACAGCCCCATTCCTCCTAGCAATATGTTGGTGATGTTCTTATACTTTTTCACTAGTTTGAAAATCAGCTGCTGCCAGTCTCAGTTAAGGCACTGCCAGCCGGAGTTGGGGCTATGCTTGCGATTTTGATCTACAATTACCTGGTGACTTGTTGAAAGCAGTAAGAATCATCAGGGAAAGATCTGGAGTGAAACCTTGCAGACACTGGGCTTCTAGGCAGGGAGCTCCTCAGACCTCATTTCCCCCAACAGAAAGATTTTGTTTGACTCTCAGAGTCATCTGGGTCCCAGTTCCCTTCCTCAGGACCTCACAGCTTCCCTGACAAATGATGTCACATCTCAGCAAAAGAGTTGCTTCTAGCACCAAGCTTTTCGAAATGTCCTACTTCACAGCGAGGGCTCAAGCAACAGTGAGACAATCTAGTGAAAAGGAGGGGACAGTGCAACTAAGTGAAGGGATGCCGAAGACAGGGAAGGTTTAGACTTCTCTCCTTGTGAATCTTTGTAAAGCTGGGACTGAGGCAAGGCCATGATTCCTTAAATCACCCAACACCTGGAAGCCACTGGCAGGCTCACAGCACAAGCAAAATGTCTGTTTCTGTTACTGGTATTATTATTATCATCAGTCCTACTAACCAAGCAATGACAGAAGAATGCATCATCCGAGGAACAGTGTCCACCCTCCATTTCTACACAATATGGCTTTAATTACACTCAAAGGATCTAATGACAAATTAGGGCCTAGTCAGTGTGCTTTGAAGTCAACAAAAAGATTCTTGTTGACTTGAGTGGGCATTGGCTGAGGACCGCAAGCTGCAGGAGGAAGACTGAATTGCTGTGATCCCCTACAGGACTCTATTAAGGGATGGCTTTGCCTCCATGAGAAGATCATTGGTGTCAGAGCCAGCAGAACTGAGAGCCCATGGCTCCCAAAATCAGGAGCACGGATTTATCAAAAACCCTGTGCTGCAGTGTTCCCATTCACTTCTGATCTGTAGAGGGGTTGCATGCTGGTCCATAACTCTCAACACTTACCCACACACCATCCTGTCACATTCCTAGGGAGTCACCCTTCTAGGACTACTATTTTCCTAGTTGTAAAATGGGACCAGGTCCTCAACTCAGGCACCAGCTCAGAATCTGGCCTCTTTTCTTTTTTTTTTTTTCCCTTCATCTAGAAGAAATGGCAACCCAGACTAATTTTTAAAACTGGCAAGGCTATCAAATCAGATTCAATTAGGCTCTTTCCACCCCTTGCACATGCCTGAAATAAAGCTTCTGTTATTGGAGTTTAGCTGACGATGCTTTTGTGCAAGAAAGGAAAGGATCCAGTTAGTTTTTCTGTAACTGAAGCCATATGGAATTGAAACTTGTTGAATCAATAATGAAACATGTCTCTGTCACAGAGCAGTTTTGATTCCAAGACATACAGTGGACTGTTTGCAAAGTCACGTTGCTGGTTAAAACTACATTTTTTTAAATCGGCAAATAATTTAGGGACTCAGCTGCTTAGGAGGATATGGTCTAGCTATTGCCTGAGAAAATTTAAAAAAAAAAATCCCCAAACCAGCCCGAGGTTCTTTGTTGACTCGCTTTCATAATACATTTAACTACACTCTGGCAAATACTTGCCAGCCATTTGGGCAAGTTGCTTAAGACATGTCAAGAGACAGGAAGAGTAAAAATGATCTCAACCTCCTAATTTCCCATCCATCCTTCCCAACACATGCACAGTAGCCGCTCTGAGAAGCAGGTGAATTGCTAATGCTGATTAAGTTGTCCTTTGAGGAACTACTGCAATTAATCCACCCATTAACCCCTGAACAAAGAAATATTTCCGTGACACATCAGTGTTTCCAGATTTGGAAAGAACTTGACAAATGCCTAACTGAACTTGCACAGCAAGTGAACTGTGGTGGAGAAAAGAGTGTGCAGTGTCCAGAGGAGGTCATGGAATATCTAAGGGGTTAAAAAACATACTTGCTCAACAGTAGCATTTATTTTATTTTATTTAGGTGCTTGGCAGTGAAGGAGGAGGTTGGAGGATGTCAGAGGAGCTTCAGCAAAGCTTGCTGGTGACTAGAAGTTTCTTCACTTTCATATAGCATGACCGTAGCCACCTGAAGTCCATCTGTATTACAATATGAGGAACTCCCCCTCGTTTTGGTTCTTGGCCTCAGTGTCACATGGCTTTGCAATCTGAATGTAAAGTAGCATTTCTGTGGAACTCAAAAAGCTTTGGTAATTCTTTTCAAAAAGCTGAGGCTTTCTGAATTTCCTTTCTTGGCAGCGCTGGGCTAGGTCTGCCCAGAGAACATCACATTTCATAATCTCTTGGTTCCTACTGGCCTGGGGTATAAGACAAGCATAAGACCCCCGTGCTTTCTGAGCAGGAGCGCTGCACGGTGGTGGACTCCAAGGCTGGCAGCTTGCGTTTCCTCCTCAGGGACTGTGGGAGCAGATGTGTGGAGCTCCATTTTTTTCCTGGGTTGTCTTTCTTTCCTCTCTGTGTTGGGTAATTAAGGACTTAAAGGTTGCCTTAAATGCAGCCTTGGGAATTATATTTTACTGCAGACAGCGTTCCCTGTTATCAGTTATTGTATTATAATAGGGCCTAAAAATCCAATGCACATACGATCCTTTCTTAGAAAGGTTTAGTATTGAAACACATATAATAATGGAGGCAGATAAGAAGGTACCTACGATTATGGTGCACTGTGGCACTGTGAATGGAGGTAACTTGAGCCAGCATGTGCTGGAAAGAGGCAGGCACTGGTGGCAAATCGCTCAAATCCCAGTTCGGTGCCTCCAACACAGAATCTGAGTCCTGTAGCAAGGGAGTGGAAATGCCACAGGGGACAAAATCGTTATTAACCAAAATAACTGACATCATCCATGGCTGTATGGGAACCTGCCTGTCAGTAGGAGTATAAATCAATTTCCTGGTGTGGATTTTCCATAGTAATTTATCACTCTGGCAAAAATAAAAACCCCAACAAAACCCAAACAAACGAAGTAAAAAAACAAAAGAGTGCAATGTCTCATAATAATCTCTCTCTGTTGTGGCAGCAGCTGCAGTTTCTCCTCTCAGATTTCTTTTCTGTTATTACTCAGAAAGAATCAGCAGCTGCTTAGGAAATATTCCAGAAAGATTCATTGAGAAGTTCCTGGTTGTTTTTCGCATACTAATCTGACAGATGTAACATCTTGAAGGAAGGGCCTGACTCTCCTGTTTTTCATCTGCTCCTCATAAATTAGTGGCTTCTGATAATGTGGTTATCTAAAAGGAAACAAGAGCAGGAAGAATCCAGAAATAACACGTCCAGGTAATGGGAGACAAGTACAATATTATGTCTCATAGGGGGTGTGGGAATTGCTTAGGTTATTTTAATGATTGGTTTTGCATCTCTTTAAAAACTTTTGCTCAACCAAACTGCTTTCCAAGTGGGTGTATCTGGAGGCAACACCCATAAGAGGGATCATTTGGAAAAGACACAACACAGGCTCCTCTAAAAGTGGACTTTTAGGATACCTTTAGGACATATTAACTCTGGAGTTATTTTGGTGCTGTCATTCTGCTCTGTGCTTTAGGGCTGGAGCGTGCTGCCATCAGAGTCCGGCCGGGGAAGCTGTTGGGGTGGAGCTCAGTGGGATGGTCCAGATCAGTGCTTCTGAACAGGCACTCCTATTGCTAAACTTTGCTGTTCTTTCTTGTGCGCTTTCTTTTAACTGGGATGCCTGCTCGACAAGAGAATTTCTCCCCATAATGAGGATGCCTAATGAGAGTCAGAGCTGATGCCTGATCCGAGTCAGAAAGCTGGTAACTGGTGGTTGTTAAACAGGCCGGGGGATAGAGGTGAGCAATCGTGTCAAGGCTCAGAGTTCCCCAAAACCGTGGCTGGAAGCTGTCACCCTGAGCTTTTCCCCTGCTGTTGGCTCCTGGTTGTAAAACAAATCGTATTCCCATTTCTAGGTCTCTGGTGCATGCGGGCACAATTCAAATGTCATCTTTTGAATGATGTTTGCCCATCATTCAATATCAAAGCCTGTTTGCCCTTCCCCTGTCCTTCTATGTTATGGGCAGCCCTGCCTCTGAACACACCCCAGGCAAAATCCAAAGCTCCTGTTGGCATCCAGAAGTGAAGACATGGGTCTTCACAGAGCCAATATGGAGTCTCCAAAGCTCTCAAGACCATGAATCTTGCTGCATGGAGAATTAAATGCAAAAGCTGCTTCTTCCTCTTCTGCTGTCACTAGCGGGTGGGGTGGGGGAAATTAAACCTGGGCAAAAGCAGTTTGGATCTGTGATGTCAAGTGCTGTAAAATGCTGTCCACTGAAGTATACAAGCTCTCAGGAATGTGGAAGAGATAATTGGAGGTTAATAGAGCTTTTACTGCTGGCTGCCTGGCCAACTATTTCTATGGAAAAAACCTGACTCTTCCCCTTTATTGGAGTGAGTTCATGATCGTCTATATAAAAGAAAGCTGTATTCTGAGAACACATATGCATTTGCATACCGATGGAGTTCTCTTGCAAATTATTTGAATAAAAATAAAAGAAGAATGAAAACAGGAGTTTTCACTCAAGGGAAAAGTTAATGAACTCACTTCTCTTTCTTTCACTCCCTGATTAAATATTATGTTACCATTTTATCTTTGTGCATGAAGAGTAAAGCCCTATTCTGTATTTTGCCAGCTTCATTCATGAAGCTTTGTATTATTTTTACTGCAATAAAAAATTAAAAATTACTCTCTCCACATGAGAAGCAGAATGGAGAAGAGAAGAGCAGTAATTCCCTGCAGTATGCAGGAAGGAGAAAGTGAAAGAGGAGACATCCTCTTTTGTTTGTTTGAATAGAGATGTGCTCCAACATGTGCTGACAGAAGCAGTCAGAGAAGACCAGCTACAGAAGCTGAACAAGAAATGCAGAAGGCATTACCTGCTCTGTAAGATATCAGTGAGACCTTCCTTTCTGAAGGGTGTTTTTTTCTTTAATGCTCATTTTTTCTGAAAGCCCATGGGCTCAGCAGCAGATTGTACTGATGTTTTAAAGTTGACTCCTTGATCATTCTAATTCAGATCACGTGGACTTTCAGTGTTGGTAGCTAAGTGGATTTCAGTGGATTTTCAGTTAGACCAGCTGAGCACCACTGGACTTCTCCTTCTGCAGTGTTCAGGTAGCTCAGCTGAGCTGGTGTTTGTCACATGGGGCACCACCTTCTTTTCAATGGCAGCAGAAGCATTGGCAACATTCAGATAAATAAGTCCAGATTTGTATGCCAGAAGATGATTCCAGAATTGGCTTAGCATTTTATTAGCACATCAGAAGGCTATTGCTGTGGATTTGTCAGTCTCCAGATATATGAAATTTGTTAAGAGTCCCTGTCTGAGACAGCACCAGACAGAAAACTAGCTCTGTATGAAAGCAACTTCATGGGGAGTGCCCATCACCTGCTAAATATGGCTGGTTTTCAAATGTTCTTGAGAATGAACATTGTTGCTTTTAATCTAGAAATGGATGCAGGGTTTTATAGAGGCTTAGTGCCGGAATGGTTTGCAGTCTCGTTCGATCGGCTGTTGAGATGTAAGCAGAGGCAACATGGAATCACAGAAGAGATATCCACATGCAAACTTTGTAAAACACGGTGTTTTCTGGGGGAAAAAATGTAAATTCCAAGTGAGAAGGAAAAACAAACAAACATGAGAATGGGGAAAGGAGATTTAACATTCAGAAGTGGACCCCTCCATGCAGGCATTTCATCTGTGCTGCTGGCCCATTGCTCTAGGTAGTAGGAGCAAGGCTTCTAGCTGCCAGTCGACCATTTTCTTTTTGATAATTATTCACATTGCTGTAGAAATGGAAATTATCTCTATTTTCTCACATCCCAATTGAAAACTGTAATTGCAGCTGCTCCCTCCTCCTTGTTTGGAAGTTTTACATTCTGAGAGTCATCAGCCAGGCTTGCCTTAAATCAAATCTTCCCATGCAGCCTGGGTTATAATCTAGCGAGAACAGCAGCTGCCTAGTCTCAGCAAGGAGAAAAGCAGTGCATTTCTCCAGCCACTGGCTAGGGAATTCCTGCTAAAAGAACGGGGCTATGCCTTGTCTGATGCCTTTACAAAAATGTAAAGGAGTCAGTTTCCTGAGGGCCTTCACAGATATTGCTAATCATGTTAAACTGAAACAGGGCTTCCAAAACCAGCATGTAAATTCCCGTAACACACCTTCAATTTCTGTCTCCAAGGCTACCTGGCTGCCCTGATCCTCCATAACAAGCTCTGGAAATGCCATGATATGTCCTTTTGCACTAGTCCTTCCTCGCTTTTCAAACCCCCTCGCTCTTGGGTCATCTTGCTCGCAGGAGACACCACTCCACAGCATTGCTGCCACGATGGTGGGTGAAGAGCTGGTCTGAAAGCCCGTGGGAAGTCTGAGTGGTGGGGAATGCACAGGCTCTCATCCCTTCCACCAATGGAGAAATGCTGATTCCTTTGGGGATACAAGAAAATAGCCAGAGCCCCCATGCAGACCTGCCCTACCCAGATTAGCTCACTCATCCATGCAAAGGCTGGATCAGAGGTCTCTTTAAAATACTATTTGTTCATGCTGTTTTTACCATACCTTCTTATTCTGCTCTATGACAGGCAATTGATGAATAATAGCAACTACTCCCCAGTCACAGAAGTTTATTTTAAGGGACACAGTCTATGTAGCCTTGTTGGACATTTTCCAGTGACCTTATATGCAGACACTGCTTTCTCACAGAGAGCCAAAATCTGCCCTCTTCTGAAGTCTCTTGGGTCTAAATTAGTGAGACTTTTATATACCGTGATTTGAATCTGAATGTGTTTCCTTGCTTGCAGTCCCTGCAGTCACAGAGTAGGCAAGGAGACTTTGTGCTGTAGTTTACCTTGTGATGGCTTTTTTCAGCTGTCCTGGTGAACCACATGAGCAGCAGACATATTCCCTGTGTTGCCAGTACAGGAGCACCTTCTAAAAGTGAACATCCTCAAGGATGCAAGATTTGCAAAGGCACAGATGTATGGAAGAGTGTACTAGCAGACTGCAGGACGCCCCAGCTGAGAGTTCGTCTGAAGGTCTGGGGTGAGATACAGCTTCTCTGAGAAGTTAGCATCTGAGTTGCTTCCCTGACCATTATCCAAGACTCAGAGAAGAAGTGCTGGATGAGCTGATGATCCTTTTATACTGCAGATACCCCTAAAATGCTGCAGGGTCAAGAGCAAAGTGCCAAACTAGAATCAATGAGGCCTTATGTAGATGCTCAAGAATAACAAGCCAACCAGTGGATTTGCAGGCAGACTGTAACAGCTTGTTATCTGATGTCCCCTGGGCACAAACACCGAGACATCTGCAGTTTTTGACCCTTTTTTTTTTTTTTCTCTGATGGCTCAATAGCTAGTTAGCTGGTCATCTGATGTGAAAACAAAACAGAGGGGAGAAGACAGCCAATTGCAATAGGCAGGAAATGCTGGATTATTACGATGCCAAAAGGACTGGAAATAAAATAAATACACAGGTTGCTTTGCTCTCCTTTATTATTTGTGCATCAAGCTCTCAGAGTTTGCTTCTGGAACTCTGTTAAAAGCAGAGGTTTGAGTTTGCCAGTTGTCATTGAACTTTCATGTTGGTTTTATTTTGCATGTATTTTGCATCTCTAATCTCTTTGCTTGGCACTGCAAGTTAGAAATGAACCTGAAAAACACACACTGAGACTTCACTGACTTTCCCCGATTTTTGTCTGAGAACACGAAGCTCTCTTCATATCATCTCCTCCAGTCCCATCAGGGGGAGGGAAGACCCCCGGAAGACTGATTTCTAGATTGTCCTTTGGACTGAGATCTCTGCTCTTTGGGATGCAGTGACTGCACTAGCTTGTATCATGCCTCTTTCCTGTTTCTAGTCTCTCATTAATAAAGAATATGCCCAGATTGTCAGATGGGGTCATGATCACCAGCCCCAGCCTAATCTCTTAATTAACTCATGTTAATATAAATGCACTTGAAAAGATTCTTTTAGCCACAATGTTCAAGAAATTAGAAGTCCTCTCTTGAAGAGACAGCGTGTTTCTTCTTTCGTGGTTCGGTATAATGACAACACTGTCTTGCTGTATGAGAAGCATTTGCCACATCCTATGGTGCTCACTTCTTATCTCTTGATCATAGATTATTTTAAATCAACTCAGGATAATAGGTGACAGCTCAGTGTATGTTATGTGTAGCATTTCAGTCTTGCATAGGCATAGACCTCCTGGCTTCTTGTTTCTGTAATTTCCATATCTCAGAATAGCCTAAAGTCAAGGTTGGGTTACGCACCTTGTGTAGTAGAAGGTAACAACATGTGAGGTTCTGGGACCTGCCAGAGAAACGCACTGTTACTACTTCTGATTTAATCTGATTTATCCTCATCGCATGGATGTCCTATTCATTGCAATCAAGGTCAGAAGAGGATTTGAGCCTGTTTCTGATGTGGGAAGACAGCAGTCCCACAGGTAAAAAACACAAAGAAGAGCTAAGCTCAGACTGGCCTCAGTGAAAAAATGTAGGCTCCCAAAATGGAGTGTAACTGGACTGTATCCAGTGAGAGTGAATTTGGAGCAGGGTGAGAATTGTACCTGCTCATATTATAAGCATAGACTCTCCCCTCCCTCGTGACTTCAATTTTGCCTAGGAGAATCCATATAAAAACAAATAAATGCCAACAGAAACATCTCTATTGTTTTCCTTCTTTGTTTCTAATGAAAACTGTTCCTTTAAAACATAGCAATATCCTCCCCTATGATTTTTGCAGTCACGATGCAGAAAGAGAGAAAACCTGAAAGCAAAACTGACTCCTTTTGATTTTTCCTAGTTCAAGAGAGGAGACATGCCAGTGGGAAAGAGAACAAAAATCATGCCGAGTAAATCTGGATTTTAAACTGCCTCTAATGATCAACAGCAATCATACAACTATTTATTTCCGGGTTTATAGTTTATTTGTGCTTAAGCTGACAGCAGGTCTTTAATTTGATATTCAGTCTTCCTTACATAAAAATATGTATCTTTCAGATCAGTTCTTTAATTATTTACTTCTGTAGGAATTCAGACAGCAAGTTGTTGGGGGATAATTTTGTCATATACTGCCTTAGCATGTACTTTCTGTTCACTAATTCTTTGGTTGCTGATGCTCAATTTGATACTAGAGATCAAATCCTGTTTGCACTGAAGTTGACAAGAAAATGTCCAATAGTTTGAACAGGGTGTTGATTTTATCCTTACTGTTCATGCCATAGTGGGAGCTGCCATAACATCTAGTGCCAAATCTTTAATACCTATCTAGTGCTTTGAAGCGCAGCCCCTCATATTGTATAGTAAGCATTCACAATTTCAACAAAAAAGCAAGGGAGGGACTGCAGCCCTGCTGCTGGAAGTGCAAAAGAGAGGCATGAAGTAGGAGGATGTCTCATTTATTGCATAATGGGTTGGGTAACTTTTATGCACGTGGTTTGCTCATGTGGCACCAGTGACATGGATGTGCAACCCACAGCTGCGGACAGGTGTCTGCAACCTGCCTGTTTCCCGGTTATCATAACCTGCAGACCATCATGCAGGCAAGCATCTAGAGATATGCTGCTAAATCTACACGTATGCATGGAAATATCATGATACATGGGGTTTTCTCCTCATGTGTTTAGTGCTCAGAAATTCCATCAAATTCAACAAGAACTCAGCATGTAATATAAAGCAGCTGTTTATGAGTGTTTAAGTAGTTAGGAACCAAACGTCAGGCAGACAGATTTGAAAAATGTAGTCAGTCTTTAAATGATGTGCTCTATTGAAAGGAGTCCAGTCTAAAAATGCTCATGAAGGCTGAGAGTTTATGATGTAAAGAAACCTGTAGCATGTGGCGTGTGCTTCCTACTTTTCCTGGATTTCATTATGCCTTCCTGCCTCACAGAACAGCTGTAACATTAAACTTATTGAAATTTGTAAAGTGCTTAGAGATCCACTGAAGGGAGGCAGTAGAGGAGTAAAAAGTACTCAATTTTCATTGCTATTATATCAGGCAAGATAGTTTCCAGAGTGTCTTCATAATAAATAAGAATAAATAAATGCAAATGTAGAATCTGTTCTGTGCTCATTAATAGGTATCTTTTGGGCTGTGGTAGAGGTTAAACTCTTTTAAGAAGGTGAGTATAGGTTTGAAGATTTGAATTCATATTTCAATACCCTTCTTAGGGCCATGGCTTGAAGCATTGGGGTGTGCTTTACTAGTGCATGAACACTATCCAGGTCTATTGGAATTTGAATAATAGAGGCAAATAGTTTGTTTGACCATTTTCTCCTGTCAAATTTCAACCAGATTTTCAAATAAATCATTCACCAATATTTTTTCCTCATGATTTGGTTAGCTCAATATCCAGCTGAACAATATTAATCAAATAAATTACTCACTTTTTCCCCATCAATCTGCAAATAATTTATTCACAAATACTTTTTACATGAGGCAGCCAGCTCTAGCCAGGACAAATCAAGGTAATTTCCTACTCTTTTGATCAAATGCCAGTAGGACTTTTATCTTGGACAGCTCAATAGAGACAGGCTTTAATGCATAATACATAATGGGTAAACTGAGTTTTTCACAGTTCTTTGTGAGCTCTCTGCTATTGCCCATATTTCTGTTCAACTACTGAGAGAGGAATGACAGGGAGGCATATATTTTCCATCCAGGTACGCTCAGAAGCATTTCACAAAACCGACCATACAGCTTTGAGGGCGTAGGGCTCACGTCAGCCACAACCGTGATGGGGCAGCCCCTTGGCTGGAATATGCAAGCTGTTTAATAGAGCAAGGCGAAATTTAACAAGAGTTGAGGTGAGGAAATGAAGATGAGTATTGTGCCCACTCTGAAACACAAAGGGAATCTAGAGGCAGAATGAAGTCAAGCAACATGGAATTTGGCCAGCAGGCTGGGAATAACATCCCTAGTTCTTGAGAAAAGGGTCTTTAATAAGCAGCCAAGACACAAGACACATGTAGGTGTCTCCAGGACAACGTTCACGCTGTGGTTCCCTTCCCTTGGGGTTCTCATGCAAGCAGTTTGGAAGCCGCTGACAGTCCCCTGCCTGCCCTTAGTGACTGTCGTATCGCTGACGGAGCAGTTGAGCATGGCCTTAACTGCCTGTCTGCCTGTCCCTCTCTTTGGTTGTGGAGAGCTTATGGCTGCCACGCACCAGCAGCAAGGGGCCTCATGTAGCTCAGGCAATGGGACCAAAAGATTTCTCCCCTGGTTAAGGTTTGCAGCCAGCAATCTGCACTGCATGTGAGCAGCACTTTTGCAGCCCCTGCCGTTAAACGGGGTGCTGGGTCCTTGTCAGGGTGGGTCCTTCTGCTGTTGGTTGGAGATGTATGGGACTTACCCTTGCACTCCACACTGTATGTGGGCCCACTATGCAGTTGACTCACCTTTGTCCTCTGCTGCTCAGGCAACAAGGTGGGGAGAACAAGAGTTGTTTATCCGTGTTTGTCATGAGAGAAACTTTGCAAAAGCTAGCAAGTATATATTGGAGGAGCAGCGCAAGTAGGGAGTGGTTGCATGTGAGTTTCTTTAGGATCAGTGTGTGTTCGTGTTCATGTACATATGTGCATGCATATTATTTAATATAACCCTTCAGTCTCGATCCTTCCCTGAGATGCTGTTGGCTAATCTAGTTACCCCAAAATGAGAGATGCCTTCAGCCTATGCATTATGCAGAAATCTAGCTATGAAGAAATGTAGGCAAACATTTCTGCAGCATCATCAATAAATTAATTATATGTGGTATCTACCCAACAACAACAACATGCTAAACACTGAAAGTCAAATGGGATGCCTTCCTGAGAAACAAACAACTGACCACATATTTACTCTGCATCTCATAAATAAACATGTAGAAAGCACAAAACCAGAGGAAGATATTTGTCTCAACTTTATACTCGGAGAAAGCTTTTGGCTCAGTCTGGCTCTCATAGCTGAACTATACAAAATGGAATTGGCAAGGGGGAAAAATGACATAATCACATACATGTAACAATCCATTGAAAGTAGGACACACAAAAAAAGAGAAGAAAACAGGCTTTGAAGGAGAAGGTAGACTAACGCAGCGGTCAGCTTCAGGCCTGCTCTTTCTGTCATCTATGCTGGTGATTTATCAGCCTTAGAGAAACGGTTCTCACATTGAATGAGGGATCTCAAACACCTGCTTAAATTGTCACAACATTATGAAACACATTTAACACACCCTGCTGCAAGGCCATGTAGTGAGGAAGGAAGAACATCAGTGATGAATGGCAGGATAAAGATGCTCTCTTGGAAAATATAGATGCAGAAAGAGACTTGGGGACTCAACGTGGGTAATGGACTCCACAATCTTTTTGTGCAGTGTAGGCAGTTAATGGTCTAATTCCATTCTGAGATATGTGAGAAGGTGAAAACCAAACGACGACTGAGAAATTATTTTTACTCTGTGCACAGTATGTGTGTATAGATCACAATGACTTTGTGTCCAGGGTGGGTGCTGCAAGTCAAAAAGCACTTAGAAACATTGGAGAGTTCGAAAAATGCTGCAGTGGCTGACACTGAATCTTACAACCTGATGCTTCAAAGAAAACAATCTATTCAGTTTAGCAAGCAGAGGTGATAGAAGCACCATGCACAGTTACTTATCCATGAAAATGGGATGGGTGTGCAGTTTTGTAGACAAAGGCATAACAAGTTCTGGTGTCTCGAAGTTGAAGATAGACAAATTCAACCTTGAAAGAAGCAATTTCCTAGCAGCAAGGATAATTAAACATCGGAATGAATTAGTAGGTGGAGTAAGGCACTTGCCATTACTTGGGAGTCTTTAAGACAAGATGTGTTGCCTTTCAAACTCACTTTGATCCAGCTGCTGGGAAAAAAAATCTATGGCTTCTGTATATGGGTCAGAATAATGGGTTACAGTGCCCCCCTTCTGTCTGGAAGTCTGACCGTACAGGAGGGAAGGTGGTTCTTACTAAATACAAAGTAAAAGAGTGAGATGACACTTGTAGAGAATACCACACACCATAGGTCAGGACAGCAGCGGTTTACCTATTCTTTTCACCAGCGTAACTAACAGCGTGTAGCGGTGGTAAAGTAGATGCTGGTGTCTGGCAGTTACAGTAAGGGCAATAGGGAGTTCCAAATTGGACAGCCATAAGGAAAATCTTTCCAAGGACATAATGAAAATCATCAAGTCACTTCTGTAACTTTTCAGCACTGAATTCAGGTCGCGGATTGGTGATCCTCAACTAGCAACAGAGCACAGGATATAGGAAGCACAGAGCAAACGGGGACTGGGGCTCCTGCAAAATCCGTGGCCTTGTGCATACAGTGAACTTTGCATCCGTGACTACATCCACGTGTATGTATCAGGATCGCTGCTGCAAGGCTTAAGAAGCACAAGGGAATATATTTTCAGGACTAGAGTCTGATGAAGGATCAGCAGTTTAACCAGCATGACGGAAGCTGACCAGTAAGGGTGAGAGATCTTCTAACCTGTTTTCTGAATTTGGTGTAAGGGACGTGTCTTGGTATACAGAAGTGATGTTTTCCAGTGAAGAAAAAATGTGTTTGAATGCTGGCCAAAGGAGGAGGTAGAGCAGAATGATCGGAAACAGGCAGCAAGAACAAACAGGCATATGAGGGTATTTTAAACACAGATGAAGACAGTCTTGTTTTGTTTGGGCAGCCCTTTCTCAGTCACGCTTGTGGATTCAGCCTCATTTGCCGTTTGGGAGCTCAGAGAACTTCAGTGTGGACAGGACTAAGTGTCTCCCAGGCGCCTCGCAGCTGCAGCTCTGCAAAGAGACCTACTGTGTGCAGGAGCTCAGGTGATTGTGGTTGGAGGATGAAAGTTCTCCTCATCAGTTTTAGGAGAGTCTTGTTTCATTCCTATCAGGCAACACCCTCTCTCCCGTTAAGCATTACAGAATGAATAACAAAGTCCAACCTAAAATCCAGTCTGATAACCGTGTTCAGTTACAAACACAGCACCCACTTCCTGCTAGTGGGAGCAAACAACCTCGCCCAAGCCAAGGCATGCTCAAGACCAAGGTGCACTGGAGATGCTAGAATAAAGCCTAAACCAGCCATTTTGTGTGGGAGCAGCAGCCCAAAACCGTGCATAAGCTCTGGAGATTCCCCACCCAGAGAAATGCATAGCATGGATCTGGCTCCGCCAAACAGCAGAAAACCAGGTAGCCTGAAGGGAGCCTGGGTAGCAGACAGCAAAATGCACAGAAGGAAAGCACCCATTTTGCAGTTAAGGTGGCAAGGGGATTGAAAGAGCGTATATCTGTCCAAGTTACTAGAGAGCAGTAACCAGCCTGCGCCTGCGCCTCAGTTCTTTGTTTTTACAAACAAACAGGAAATTAAATCCCCGAGCAAACAAAAATCTTTGTGAGCAGGCTGGAAGAAAGGCAGCGAGCAGCGGCATGAATGCCATGCGGGAGCAGCCCCTTACTGAGTTAAGCAGGAACGCAGACAGGGGAGAAGAAACCCAGTCCCAAAACAGGGCAGCGGTGCTCGAGGGGCGGCTGCCTGGCATGGGTAGGGAGGAGCGGCCCCGTCCATGCACCAGCTGCGGTGGAGGGTGTCTGCCACGTCTGCCCTGGCCGGGTCCTGCCCCTGCTCCCCCTCTCCCGACCCAGGCCGGAGTCTGGGCCTGACCCCTGACCCCGCTGCTGCCACCCGTGCCCGTGGAAGGGCAAGGGACACGAGTGGGCCCAGCCGGCAGCGAGACTCTGCGTGCACGGATGCGGGACATGAGCGGACCCTGCGGCTAGGGCTGCGTGACCGGGCGTGAAGGAGCCTCCGTGCTGGCGGGGGGGTGTGCGTGGACCAGCAGGCACCCCCCGCCTGGGGTTTGCGTGGGGGGACGGAGTGACCCCCCCACGTCTCTGCGTGGCGGTTCTACGCGCCGCGACCCTGCCCTGGGGGTTGCGTCCGTGGGGAAAGGGGGCACCAGCCGACCCCCGCGCCGGGTGTACCCGCGTGGGTGAGCACACGGGCACGAGCAGACCCCACCCCACCGTGGCGGGGCCGGGGTGGCCCCGCAGCCGGGGCAGGAGCGGCGCCATGGCGGCCCCGCGGCGCGGCGAGCCCTCCTCCCGCCGGGGCACCGGGGCTTTCCCAGGCCACGTGTGCGGGCCGGCCCCGGGAGGCCGGCGGCGGGCGGGCGGCTCGGTTGGGCGAGAGGCTCCCGCCCCGCGGCGGGGCCCGCTCTACCTCCCCTTTAAGGGGGTGGGGGCCGGGCCGGGCCGGACCCCCGCACCGCCCCCGCTACCTGCGGGCGGGGACGCGCGGGGGCGGGCGCTGGGGAAAGTTTGTCTCTGTGGTTGGCTGCGCCGCGCGGCGCGGCCGGTCGGGGCGGGCGGGCGGCTCCGTGTGCTCGCAGGGCAGCGGGGAGGCGGGCGGGCGAGCGGCCGGCCGAGGAGAGCGCGCTGCCGCCGCCGGTCCCCGGGCGCAGGTCGAGCGTGTGCGCCGGCCACCCCCCCGCCCCCTCCCCACCTCGCACAGGGAGAGGCAGCCGCGCAGCCCTGCCAGCATGGGGCACCGCGGGGAGAGGGCGTCCCGCCTGCCTCTCCTCCTCCTCCTCCTCCTGCTGCTCGGTGAGCCCGGGGGGTGCGCGACCGGGGGCAGCGGGGGGGGCGGCCGGCGGGGCCGGGCCGGGCTCGGCCACCTCGCCCGCAGGTAGCGAGGGAGGGCGGGCCCGTCGGCGGGGAGGACCAGCTCGCCGTGCCGTGCCGTGCCGTGCCGTGCCCGCCCGAGGCGCGGCGGAGCCCAGCCGGGGCGCTGCCCGCCGGGGGACGGCGGCGGACCGGGCAGCGCCGCCTGCCCGCCGGGCTCTGCCGCCCCCCGCCCCGGCTGGCCGGGCCGCCGCCGCCTTCGCTCTCTGCCGGCCCGCCCGCGGGCGTTAACGGCCGGCGCAGCCCTAACGGCCCCCCCCCCCCCCCCCCCCGCTCCCTCCGAGGGCCGGGGCGCGGATTGCTGCCCCGAAACTTTGCGCCCCCCCCCCCCCCGAGCGCGGATGGGGCGCGGGGGGTGCCGCTCGGCGTGGTTCCCCGGTGAGAGGGGGTCCCACGGGCGGCGGGGGTGACGCGACGGTGTCGCTAGCCGCAGCGGCGCTGGGTGCGTGGGCTGCGGGCCACGCGGGGTGAGGGCGGTGGCGCCTCTCGGGGCCGAGGGAGCGCCCCTTCCCCGGCGGGCGCGGCGGGGCGCCCCACGCCCCGCGTGTCGGCGGCGGGAGCCCGGCTCCCGCGGGCAGCGGCGCTTCGCGCCCTCCCCCGCCGGCTCCCGGCCCTTGCCGCCTCCGCCGCGGAGTTCCGCTCCTGCTAAGGGATAGCGAGCGGTCGTGGAGGTGATGCTTTACGCCGTTTTCGCATACAGCCCCGCGTTTCTGTAGCTGTCGTTAGCTTAACGTGTGGCATTGTTCCGTACCGGTGTCAGTGCCGGGCCAGCAGCGTGCAGAAATAAAGACTGTAGCAAGAACTACACAAAAGGGTGGGTGGTTTTGGTTTTTTGCCTTTTTTTTTTTTCTTCAAATACATTTCTTGTAGTGTGGTTACTAACAGTGCTACTACTACTTCAGTGAGTTGAACCATCTTGTCCTCTAGTTAAGGTAAGACAGTTATATGTAGTATTTAAGCGGGTCTGTGTCAGCTCTGTGCAGTCAGAAGTACTTTAGGTGCTGGCGGGCGAGCGAGCATGCCGCACAAATTACTACATGCAGTTCTTGGTTCAGAACACCTGACTAATCGCAGGTAGTAAGTGGGACCCTTTTCCAGATTTGGGGTGGAAGGAGTGAGTAACTAAACAGTGCCCCAACACCACGCTGTAACGCTCTTCTTTAAACAAAGCTCTTATTTGCTGACTTAGTTTGTGCTTGTACTTTTGACAGTGCTATGACTAATTCTTTTTTTTAAAGTCTGCCAGAGCACTTTCCTCATGGTTTGGCTGTTGAATCTTTCCTAGCCAGGTCTGCAGAGCAGATAGTTACAGTTGAAAAGTGAGCTTCCTAAACCTGGGCTTGTCCCGGCCTCTTCCCTGAGGCTGCTTGCAGGCAGTGAGGCAATCAGGGCAGAGAGGTGTCTATCTGCAAGTCAAGATCCTACCACATAAAGGTGTCCGCTGTACTTTCTCTTACTTGCAGCTGAGGCTAGTAATTGCATTTATGTGTACAATATAGGCATTCTGCCAGCTGGGGAAACAGTGAAGAACTGGAGAGAACACCTTTAGTGGTTTTGTTTAGAAACAGAAAGGGAATAAAATTTTTCAAGAGAATGGTTTAGTAGGACAAGCAGAAAATCAGGACTCCCAGATACTCAAGGTCATGCAGCAAACAGTACAACTGCAGTTTTACAACAGTAAAAACTATTAAGATTGATGTGCAACAGGAAACTTGTTTCCTTCTTAATTCCAGACAAAAACAATTAGAAGAACTTAAAATGTGTGTGCACAGATATCTGGCCACTGCTGTTCATGATATGGTTTGTGTGGATGTTCTGAGTTGCCTTTTGGGGATTTTTTTTTTTTAATTGGAATGATGCAGTTAAAATTGAAAGTGGTTTTGTGTGCAGTAAAAAAAAAAAACCCTGAACTTTTCAGTCTTACTTATGGTGTGTGTTGCGGCAGGGCTATCTTCTGATACAACTACTTGGTAGCTTCAATGAGATACTCCAAATGTTAAGAGGTTGGGAAGGTGCTGTTCCTCTCACTCTGGATGGGAAAAGCATGCTTCTGTGAACGTGTGTTTCCTAGCAGCTCTTTAATAGAGAGACAGGTTGGGGCTTTTTGTTAACTAGTGTGCTTCAAGTGTTGAGGAATTCTTGGATAAGGGAGGTGGAGGGAAGGAGTTGAAGCACAGAAGAGTTCATCCCTTGCGTGTACTTGGACTTGATCATTTTATTCAGATCTTTACGAAATAACCCAGCAAAAGGATGCAAATGGCTGAAGTATTTGGCTGTGACAAATAGGAATGTTTTCTGATCTTTTCTCCTGGATCCAGTGCAGTTATGATCTGTTTAGTGAGGAGATTGTGGATCCTGAGATTAATTAAGGCTTGATCTAGTTTCTCTCTTCCCTCCTCTGGTGTGGTTAGATCCTGAGAAGAGAGGGCAGCATGAGGGCATTTTGCACTGCCGTTGCCTGTTTTATGTGTGATTTCATTCTGCAGTCAATCTGCCTATCAACCTGTGAAATGCTCTGGAAACCAAAACATCCCTTCTAGGACAAGACATCCAAAAAAAACAAAACAGGTATCTGGTGGTTACCAGGGCTCAGACTGTAAAGTAAGCAGTAAGCCTTGCAGCTCCTGTGTTTTTTTTTTCCCCTGGTTCTTATTTGAGATTCAAGGTAAGAATTTCAGTGTATCTGAAAAAAGCTGGTTTTTGTTTAAGTGCTATGGGGCTTGAGGAGAGCACGCACTCAGTAGATCCTGGGGGAAAACCACTGATGATGGGTTTCCCAGAGATGGCCTTTTTCTTAATACCATTTAGACCTGTGTGACACTCGCTGTTCGCTATGATGAAAGTCAGTTCCAGCATGCCAGATCCCCAGGAGCCTTGTGTATACACAAATAGGGTTGTTTCCTACAACTCATATCTGAAATTCTTTATTGGTTTTTTTTTTCTTTGCCTCAGAAGCTACAACAATTAGTCATTTGAATCAAGGTTTAATTCAAGCTCAGCAATAGAAAGCTTTTGGTAATTAGTATAAGTTATTGTGATCATGAACTTCAAGGAGAAGCATGCTTTAATCTTTCCCTGCATTTGCAGCTAAAGTGAAAGCATTAGAAAACGGGAGAGCCTCAAGGTTTAGGGCAGGGAGACAATGTAAGGATGATTGCCCACGGAGCATTCAAGGTGTGTGAGAGTGGAATCTGCTTCCTGTTCCCTTGCTGGTGCCTGCTCACCTCCTGGTGAGCTCCTGGCTGGTGCTGGTGGCCTTTGCCTGCTCTTGAAAGAAGGCAGGCTCAGATCCTCACTGGTGCTTGGAGAAGGAGCTGACAGCTAGACCTGCCTGTCTCTGTTGTAGCTTTAGAGGTGGTTAAAAAGGCTCCCAAAGGGGAAATACCGACAAGCCTGTCCTGGTCTTAGCGGCTGCGGACTGCTAAGGCAGTAGACGCACGTAGTGAGCGTTGGAATTGGGCTGGTGAGGCACTGAAGGGCAGGTGGTGTCACTGAGGAGGAAGCGCTTTCCTCGTGGTTTTTGCCATGCTGATGTATTTTCTTAGCGTGTAGGCTGTGGGTACGTGTGGGAATCAAAGGGCGAGCAGTGTAGCGAATGTTTTTTCCTTTTCGTCCTGTGTTCTTTTGGGTGGGCAAATGATAGCTTCGTCACCTTTTTGTGCTCTCTTGCATCTTCGTAGGTTCCTGTCCAGGGCTCCCGTTTAGGGAGTCTGGGTGCTTTTTCTGAAATTCTTCGACCTTGTTCTCCAGGTTTCTCGATTGCTACATTTCGACATAGCAACAGCTTGCTCTCTTTAGGTAGCCTCTGTTGTGTTTGGCTCTAATCCCTGAACTGAGGTATAAACCTGCCTGAACAAGATTTGAAGTAAGCATTAGGGGTCATTTAAAAATGCAGCCACATGCTTGATTAGAGGGGAATGTACTTAAGAAATAATATATATCCACCCGTCTAGCTATATAAACGTTCAGGGACATTTGAGAATTCAGCTTTCACATCTAATAAATCTATGGGTTGATTGTTTTTGTAGTTGTTTTTTGTTGTTGGGTTTTTTTTCCAGTCTCCATAATCCTTGTCAAACACTTCCTGCAAAACAGACCTGCATAATTTTTTAGTAGGGAAATGGTTACATATCTCAGTAGGATGCTTTCAGAAAGTGAATGTTTCAGTTGTCTGTGTTTAGATGCTTTTCATTGATATATTTTTTTGTGTGGAGTTCTGTGTTTTAGAAGGCAGGAGAATGGAGACATTATCTGAAAATGTAAATTCTTTCTGATTATGTATAGAGATCAATCACTTGAAAGTTAAGTTGGAAAGAACTTGAGGAAAACATTACTAATGAGCTGAGTCAAAGTAGGGGTTATGTCAGTGTCTATCAAGGTCTCTAGTAGTTTTGAAAGGTATTAGGTGGAGTATAAGGTAAGAATCTGTGTCATAATGCAAAGAAAAATATCTTTTTAATACTTTGCTTTTGAATTCTATTGGAGGTGTTGCAGTTACTTCCCAGGCCCCTGCTAGGCGTCCTGCTTTCTTAGATCTGCAGTGGTAAGTGATAAAGTGTGTTTTCTAGACCCGTAAGGCAAAATTGTCTAGGGATACCAATGTTTCAATTTCTGTCTGAGAATAATAAGCAGTTTCCTGCATGACCCTAGTTCCTAACCTTAACAAGGTGCCCCAAAACTAGATCAAACATGGCAGGGAGAGACTGTAACAAGCAGTTTTTGTCTGGGTAGTTAGTATCTCCTGCCCTAAAGAAGGAATGAGCTTGTATCAATGAGATACTAAGTTGTCCAGTTTTTTGCCAGTTGATGCTTTAGAAAACCTCAAATTGTAGCTTTCTTCCAAGGCTTGAATACCTGCTGAGAAGGGCTTTAAAAATAATGAGATAAACTCTTAATATACCTTACGCATTAGGTTTTGCAAGGGGCAAAGGCATAAAATCAGTTTCAGACCAAACTGCTTTTGGGATGGGATGATGTGGAAAATAGTTGCTCAGATGCTAAAAGTCTTGAATAATGTCTTTCTAGATCATCAGCATATATAAAATAAGATAAGAAGCAAGACAGAAGATATGGAACTTTAAAAAGTTTCTTAGTTTTTTGAGTTTCGTATCAGAAACTAGCTTATTCATTTACATGTAAGCTTTCAAAATTGTAAAGCGTAACTGATTTCTTCCAACTGAAGTCTGAGACAGAAAAAAAGGATGTTTTTTTTCCTCTGGAGTTGGAAGAGGTTTCAGAGCTGGGTTTCCAGTGGAAACCATTATCAACTTTAACTATGGCATTCTGAGTAAGTTTAAAGCAAGCTAGATAGAAGGTAGAACCAGTGTCACAAAATGCCTTTGAGTCTTGTGAAGTTGTAAAGCAGTATGGTAATGCTGGTAGATTTGAGTCGATGTAATTGCCGTGGGGACTACTTGAAACTTGTGGTAGAGCGTTGCAGTCAGTGCTGCTTTTCATTACACTAGATGAGGCAAGTTGCAGGGAAAGTCTTATGTGACAGGGTCTGATGAAGCTGCCTGGAGAACAGTATCTTTTGTACGCAGCAATGGCAAAATACTGCTGCAGAAATATGAAGAATTGCTGAAGCAAGCTGAAGTATTTGGCTAGTGATAATCTCTATGGCCAGATGGAGTTTGCATGGATGCTTTTAAAGGATCTGAACTGTTAGCTATGGGAAGACTAGGTGAGTAAGACACTGAGTCCTAGACAGGATTTCCTTTAAAAAAGGATCTGAGGATGGTTTTTGGAATTAATTGACTTGTGAACTTCAGGAATGAGAACTAATTAAAGACTGGAGCTCCCAGGCAAGCTGTCACAGCTGCTGATAGGCACGGCTGCCAGCAATGCCTGTAGTGTATCTGCTTGATACTTTTTGTTATGAGGGCCATCTCTTAAATTGTTTATTATTTTGCAAGACTTAGGCATTCATGCTGAAATTTTCTGGGCTGGGTGTCTACCACAGGTTGACTTTTTCTAGGAAATACACCCCTCCATGGACCCTCAGAAAAGCTCCAGTATTTCCAACTGTTACACTTGGAGAAGGAGCAGGGAGAAGCTTTTTTTTTTCTTTTTAATTCTCCCATGTTCTAGCCAATTCTCCGTCCTCGCTCTTGAACAAATAATAATCCTAGCTGCTAAGCTGAGAAGTTCTAGCACCTCCATGCTTTAGAGCAAGAGCTGGAAATTTGACTGGAGAGTTAACTTTGCATCAAGAATGCGGCTTTTGCTGTTCTTATGAAAAATGTCCAAATTTGGCCACATTATAAGACTTGGAAAAGCATCAGTTTGTAAATGCTCGGTAGGGAATTAGTCTCAGGTCCCTAGAGAAAGCACTCTGTCATTGCTTTTAAGGTGACAAAGGATTACAGCTGGAATTGGGGACAGAGAAGTGGAAGCCTCCTTTTTATTCCAGTTTCAGACTTCTGTAAATGTGTTGTGAAGTTCTTTTTTTTTTTTTCTTTTTTTCCCCTCTCTTCCCCCTTCTGCAAAATTGGCCAATGCTGGAGCAACGTACTGGTCTGTGTGGATCACTGATCATATCTGCTGTGAGAGCCTGCTGCTTGTAGCACACAGTATATATATAATCTTTCTTATATGTGGCTTTAAAAAAAAATCAATGTAAACTTTATGTGTGGTTTTTAACTTTTGTTCTCTGGCTTCAGTTCTTCTCTCAGGCTTTTTCCCAGGTATCCCCCATTGTCCTTTACTTCATGCTGGCTGTAAAACTACTACTGCAAAAACCAAACAAAAAAAAAAAAACCCACCAGTGAAGAACTTATGCCACTCTCTGTTTAACAGGCATGATTAGTCTGGACTTGCCTTTCTGCCGACTTTCTTAAAGATGTGGTTTAGCTGTGCTGCTTAGTGCTTGCTTCATGACTGCAATTTGCATGCTTTCATGCTTTTTGAGTCACTCTTTTCTTGCCGTATCAGTAGCCATTAAAAAGAGTTTGGTGGAACCATTACTGGGGGTCATGTTGGTTAGCAAGAGTCCAGTTCTGACAAAAGCTAGCTCTGCTTAGGTTTGACAGTCTGAAAAAGAATAATTGCCAATGTAAAGGACTTTGTTTCCGTGCGTGCTCCACTGTTAGCTCCAACTGCAGAGATTTAACGTCGCGTTTCAGTCAGTCTTTGATGCAGTGTGGCTATGGGGAATCTTTGAGCAGGCTGTAACAGCATTGTTCTCCTACACGCATTAAAATGATTGTTGCAAGAGAGGCATCCACGGGGACCTCTGCCAGCTTCTTATTGATGTGTTCGGTTTCATCTATTGACACACTACCCTTCATTATTACACAGTGAATCCTGTGGCAGTGGAATTTGCTATTAAATCTGCCCTGCAAAAGAGAATTGGCAGGAGCTGCTTTAAAAGCACTGTGACCCCTGCGTTTGCAAAGAATAGCTTCTAAATACGAAGCAGATGCTGAACTAATAGAGGATGCTTCCTAAATTTTCAGGGTAACAAACATAATCATTCTGAGAAAAATTCAGAATTCACATAATTTGTGAATAATCATTTAAGTACCCTTTTTTCCAGAAACGTATGTCTAATCAGTACATGTATTCATTTGTGCTTGAATACAGCAAGTAATACTGAGATGAAAGTAGGCAATTATTTGTTAATGGAAACTGTTAAAATAAGCAGTGAGGAGTTAGTCTTTCCATCCATGCTCTAATCCTCTTCCGAGTGCTAGGGGGTTGGTGGAAGAGGTGATGCATCTTCCTTTGCCTTTTGCCATTGCCGCAACCTATTTTGTGCTCTCAGAGCACTACCTGTAATATTTACCCAGATGTTACAACGGCCACCATCTCCCAAAAGAAGCGTTATGTTCTTTAGAAGCCCAGTGACATACTGTGTATTGGGAGGTGGTGTCAGCGGATGGAATTTATGTCTATGTAAAGAGCCTTTATGTTGTATGTAGAGTGTGCTTGTTCATATTCAGTTCATATGGAGATTTAAATTAATGTGGAGTAATAAGTCTGTTGCATCAACCTTGTTTCCCTTTGATCTCAGTGTTTGGTTCTGGACAAGGCATGCTGTAACTCTTAGCTTAGAGAGCTTAAGTGCTCGGAGCAGGCTTCATCGGTGAGAAAATAAAGAGCATGACAGCTTACTGGGGACAAAAAAAATTACTCTGCGATTGTCTAGAGGTGGGAGGGAGCAAGGTAAGCATGGGTCTTTTGTGTCAATCACAAAGCAGGATTGAGTGGACACTAAAGTTATTGACTAAGCCCTGGTTGCTGGCAACTGTATTGATAGGCACCTGTCAATAGTTGTAAAGCTGCTGACATCCCTAGGTTTGTGGGTTTATTTATTTATTTAAAAAAAAAAAAGTTGAGAAAATAGCATATATAGCCAGGAGTCAATGGGCACAGAAGTGTGGCTGTTGCTAGAAATTAGAGGTGGGGGAAGGAAGGTGAGGAAGAGAGCACTGGAGCAGGCCATGCTTCCCAGAGATAAAGGTAAGTAGGGGAATAGCTTGTTTAAAATGGAAGAATGAGTTAAAGGTGTGTCTGCATGAGATGGTGGTGTTGGGGCAATTATCACTAAAAAATAGCTTTGGTAAAAACCACAAGTTTCTCAAAGCCCTACAAGCAAATCTTGAAATACCGTAGTTTTCTAAGCAAAGTTTTCTGCTTGCCACCAGCAGGTAAATGGAATATCTAACTGTAGACTCCTGCAGAGTTTAAAACAAGGACTGAAGTGTGATGCATGTGGCTGCAGGGTATGCTGTGGCATCTGAATTGATGCTGGTGTCTGCCTTTTGAGTCTGAAAGGGGGGGCTGGAGGCGGGGGTGGGGGAGGCTGCAGTACTGTGAATAGAGTTACTGGGTGGGGATGTCCTTCCAAAATAGCCAAAGAACAAATGAGACTTCAGATGGTACCCTTGTTCCTGCTCGTGACCAGAGGGTGCAGGGACTGTGTCTGTTCCAGACTTTACCTCATAAACCTATAAGGATCAACGGAGATAGGCCAAAGCTACTTAGAAAGGAACTGTTAGAGGTGATTTAAAGTATTTTTCACTGACCCTACTCTTAATGTGAGCAGTCAGCTTTTGGTTTGTATGCATACAGAGAGATTTTTCTCCCAGTCTGAAGCTGTAGAGAGACAGTTATCTCTTCGTGCATCTGGGCAAAGGCTAGTAACCTACAGATGGATGCAGGGTGGATGCACTGGGCACTTCTGTACCCAGACTTGTAAGGTGGGTCCTTTCCTTGCTTTAACAATTCCTACCCAGAATAAGAAGCCAGTCCCCTTACAGTGTTTTCATGAACATGTGTATGCCATCAGAGTAACTTGCTGGCTTCTTTCTTCTGTATTTTCTTCTTTTGTTGCACTTCTGGTATTGGTGCACTGGGGTGAGAGCTGGCTTTGCATATGTGGGTTTGGCCAAAGTCCAGCGTGAATACTGTTCTCACATGAGTGACAGTCTGGGGTCAGCAGTAATCCTCCAGTGTCAGGGTTGCCTCGTTGCTGTAAGATCTTGCTTGCAGTCCAAAGTGGGACTTTGGTCAAGTGACTGTCTTAAGTACACAGACGTTTCTTGGAACTGAAGCCCTGCAACTGAGATTTCCAACTCACAGGAGGCTGCTAACATGAGACTTCCTGTGACTGCCACTTGGGCTGAAACAGTGTGTTCAGAGAAGCTGTTTGCTGGGGAGATGATCAGTCACGGGGCTACAGGGTGAACCTTGAAGAAGAGCAGGCATGGGGGTGGGAAGATGTTTGGAGGTTTTGGCAGGGAGGCGGCAAGGGTCCAAGCTGCAGATTCTGTGAATGGCAGAGGGATGAAAAGCACTTACTTCATGCTGATGTTTTTTTCAGCTTGGCCTGGTGGCATAAGGTCGTCTTTTGACCTTGCATACACAGGAGGGGGGATAAAAATAGAAAATGCTGCCTGGGGTACCTGGGTGTGAGGAGAGGGGGCCATGGGCTCACAGAAGATCTAGCAATGACACATGCTGGACCTCCTTAGGACCCTTTCCTTAGGACCTGTGTGCATTAAATGTATTGAAGGCCTGTTGAGAAGACTGATTGTAGGTTAGGTATTCTTTTTCCCCTATCTCCTTGCTTCGGAGGTTGACAGGGTTAATGTGATGGACAGCTTTGGGCTTGAAGCCTTGTGCTGATTGTTGGAGGACAAAGATACCTGATATAAGGGCCCATGTTGTGAATTGGTGGTGGAGGACAGCTAGTCTCAGTGAGCTCGGTAATGTGAAGCTAGAGGTTTCTACTTTTGAGTGTGGGTAGGAATCCAGCCTTGTGTCTACCGTTGCTGGGCCTGTGTAAAATGAGTTACTGTTTTTGCTTCAGTTAAGTGAACGTATGTCTGCTGGCCTGAGCAAAATAGCAGCAGGTGCTGGGTGGCATTCTAGTCAACATGGTCACTCCCTGAACAAGGCTGAGTGAGCTTGGTACCTGAGTTTCTGATACAAAACAGCTAGATGTGTTGGCTGTGGCTGACCACATGCACATGAAGGCTGCCGAGGGGACAGCCCTGTTTGCCCTATTCTTGACTGATTTGTTTGTGTGGGTGAGCAAAGAACTTTGGCCTTCAAAGTTATTTGAGTGCTTCTCAGTACTATGTAACATCACCACTTCCCTCTGCACCTCCCCATCAATTGTTTTTACATGCATTATAAACGTGAAAGGCTCATGAATTGATGATTGCTTTGAATACATACAGCCAAGGAGATTTTTAGCTTGTGGTAATTAATGCCCTACCTTTAAGACCTCCATGTAGTCTTGGACGTATGCTGCCAGATTATGACAGGAAATATCCTGATGATTGTTCCTGTCTCTTTAGCCAGACCTCTGAATTCCTCACAGGCAATTGCATGTACCCATTCGCTTGTAATTTGATATAAAATTTGCTCCTGAGTGTTATATTTACCCTGTTTAAAACAGATCTCTAGGACTTCCTCAGAGGCAGTAGTGTGTAGAGGTAAGTCATGCTGGGTTTGGACACTTACTCTCTAAGGATGTGCAAAATGGAGCAAGTATGGCTACCTGTGTTCTTGTTCTACTGTGGCATTCTTTGGAGATGGCAAGTTCATACATTGAGTGTAGCTTGGACGGTTGGTCGGAGCTTGCAGGGATCCACAGGCCTCTGCTGCAGGAGCCTGAGACTGTCTCCTAGCTAGCCTGCCTGTACTGAGGTGGTTCTCCTTTTTCTTGAAAAAGATGACATGCATGCTTTGTGTTGAAATAGATAAAGGACAGTGATACCTGCTGGGAAACTTGAATAGCACTCATTTAGACAGAATTCTGCTTATCTGGTAATGTATACTGTTGACATTTTTAGGATAGTGGAATCTCTCTCTTGCCCTCTTTCAGAACATCTGTTTCTGTGCATGAAGTCATCTTTTGCCTGCCTTTATTCCTCCATTTGAATCCACTTCTGCCTAAACAGTTTTCTCTGCAGCATCAGAAGGATGAATGAGAGCAAGGATTTTGTCAGTTCATCTTGGGTGTTTTGTTCTGCAGGAAAGTCACTATAGGTAGAAGCGTATGGAGTGTATACTTCTGATAGGGCAGAACCATGAGAGGCCATGGGACTTGAGCTGAGTTTGAGCTCACTGATGCAGGATGATAGCAAGGGTATGACTCTGCATGTGAAACTTTACAGAGATTCCTCACTGCATCTGTCTCAGGAGAAGGACCTGTACGCCATCTCTTCTGACTGTATCAGCTGGTCTAAGGAAAGATCTCTAAAGAATATTGCCTTAGACCACTGTGGTTACATAAATACTGCTACTAGATTATACAGTTATTCTGTGACTTGAAGTTATAATTCTGATGATGATTTCTGCCACGTGCATGCTGAATTATGCATTGCATGGAAGGTCCTGTCACAAGTCCTAAGTAATAATAAAACTGGACTTCAAAACCAAGTAAGCTCTAAAAATGAAATAGTTGGCAGAACATTCTTTGAATTTATGGTGATAGTCATATAGAAATTCCACTGTCCATTTCTGGATTCCTATCCCCCACCCCACCCCCCCCGCAGCATCATCTAACTCTGATTGTTGTACAAGGTTTTTTTATGTTGAGATAGAAACTAATTGGAAGGAGTTAGTGTTTTCTTTCCCTGTCCTTTGACATTTCTGGCATTTAAGGAGGAAATAGGGACAAACATTTAACTGAGTGACATCCAGGCTTAGCAGGAGCTTGTGAAGTTAGGCTGAGGAAGTCTGTCCTTTTTTCTTCCCTTTTACAGACAGAAGTTCAGAAGTCTCATTTTAAACTTTTCCTGCAGTATGTTTCTTGTAACTCCAGTACTGTCTCATGGTCTTAGTCTGGCTTTGATGTCTGCAATTCAACATTCAACTGTGGCCCATTTCCACAAAAATATAAAAATGCTGAAACAGTCCACAATAGTAATGCTAAATTTGTTATTAGCTTCCAGTGTTGACATTCAAGGATGCAGCTTTTACCTCTGCTGCTGTTTCAGGCTCTCTGCAGATAACTTATAGCCTTGGCTTACAATACATCTGCTTGGGTGGGTTTCACTCAGAGTTTGGATTAAACAGTGCATAAATATGTATCCTTACTGTAGAAAATAGGGTTCTGATTATAATCTCAACTGAGTTCTGCTGCTTAAAACATGATCGTTTCAGTGATAACCAATTGACTGACCATGCCTGTGACTCTTCCATAGCGGTCAGCTATGTACATACCCTTTCTTAAAGTGCTTGTCAGCTGGGAATAAGAAGTGTTTTTGATTTATAGCACCATGCCCAAGAGCTTTCTTTTTCCAGAGATTTTGTAATCTGAATAACGTGATGTGAGTACAGCTTTATTAGAATTGTAAACTGCCATAATGATTAGAAGGGAAGAATACATCTGCCAGGCAGATTAATGAAGATGGTTCTTTTCATCAGTAGAGAGATTTTTTCAATAGGATCTCAGAGAATTCTGGGAGATCTCACTGGTTGTACTGAGCAACTGTAGGTGATGGACAGGCAGTGAATTTCTTGCATTGAACTGCTAATAGGTGAAAGTACAGTAGTGTGAACAGGGCAGGCAAAAAACCAAATACCTTAAACAAAACTTCCCAGTGAAAATAATTACTCAAGTGTTAAACTGATTTAAAAAAAAAACCCACCACCAGCTCTCTTTAGCAAAGAGAATGTCCTTTTACGAAAGAAAATGTCCTTTTACGATAAAGGCAGAGTGCTTCTTTTCAATCGAGGGACAGACTCGACTTCTGTACTTTAAGACTTCCTAGCAATCCCTTGTCCAAGGCTTATTTATTCCTTGTGAAAGGGACAAAGATCTTGAAGTAATCTGTGTTTTGTCTGGGGAAAGGCAAAACTTGATCTAGTTGTGTGCTTTGTACCCTGCATTTTGACTCTTGGTAGGCTTAGGCTATAAAACTACAAACAGTGGAGGCATTTTTAGGCTGCTCTTGCATTGCATTACGGCGGGTCCTCTTCTGCTTGAATTCTTTGAAATGTCTTAATTTCATGTTGTGGATTTTAACTGGTTTAAGCTCCTGGGAAATGCTTTTCAGATCATTAATTTCTAAAAACCTGTTCTTATTTCTGAAAAATTAAGTGGGGAGGCAGTGCTTGAGGTGAGAGGAAAGTTGTATAGTTAACTAGAGCTCTGTAAATGCTGTATGTACCTTTGTCTGTTTAGGTCTTTACTAGCAGCAGGAGTGCCTTCTAGGTACTTTGTTACTTTCTTATAACAGTAATAATACTGATTGCTCTCTAATGATAAACAAACTTTGTTAGAGGATAGTGCTCTTAACATGTTTTATGACTGCCATCCAACAAGAGAGCTAAACCCAGTTGATTTTGTGATGTAGTAAAATAAAAAGTGAGCAGGGAGTATAAATAGTTCTTTGAAGCTTTAAAGTACAAATTTATAAACAGTGAAGAAATTAAGAGAAGTGAACAGCTTTGTTGTATTTATGTATGAAGGGCTTGCCAGTCGTCTTGTTATGGTTCTTAAATTGTTGTGTATTGCTGACATTGGACATGGCTAGATGCAGAGCTGGGAGGAGGATCCTTTATTTTTAAACCAACCAGTCAGAGAAGTCTGACTACATGTATACTACATCTCTTTCTGAGCATTAATGAAGGCATAACTCCTTTTCTTTTGCTCACTGGGGCTTAGATATAACACTGGCTTTTTCAAGCAATGCTACCTTTTCAGATATTATCATGAAGCATGAGAGCAAGGGGAATTTCCTGATACTGCCCAGCATTCACTGTCTTTCTTGCTTATGCTTTTTTAAGGTTTGTGAGATCAGGCTTTCAGTTCAGTTTTTTGCAGCCTGAGTTAAAGGCCTAAGTGCCAGATGGACACTTCTTGAGTGTGGGTTGGTGTGGTACAAATGTATTTCACAGTTCTGTTTTCCTGCTGTTTTCTTATGTATGGGTTCGTGTTTTGTGTTTGTATTCTGAAGGATATGTCAGTTCATATTGTCTCTGGTGCTAAGGCTGCGTGAACAGGTCTCCTTGACTTGATACGGTTTCCAGGATATGCTCAGATAAAGGAATCAGGGCTTGCTCTGCACATTGGACAGCAATGTTTCGTGCTCCAGCTTTGTGGGCCTAACCAGAGGGGAATATTAGCTCTGCCTGTGCATTGACTACATCTCCATTGTTACCTGAGTGCCGTTTGCCCTCAAGTGAAGGGGGCAGTTCAGGGAGACACCTGTTACCTAGAAATCTCAAAGGTGCTTAAAAGGTACTACTAAGAATCTTCTCTCACATTTTAAAAGTGCAGACTGCTAATTCTAGTGTCTGTGGCCAAGTCCATCTACAGCTTTTCCAGGTGAATTTTAACACCCTTGACTTTCTAAATTGGTGGTGTACTTCCCACTTCTGTTCTTATGCTGCTCTATATTGTATGCTGTTAGACAGCTGCTGCATTTGCACCAGACATCATTTCTTCTCATTTGGTGTTAAAATTGTTTCTTTGCTACAGCGGCTGGTAGAGACTTCTGAGACTTAGTCTGCAGCGCACTATTGCTTTTGCAGTGGGTATTTGGAACTTGCAGTGTTGTCTTTAATTGTTATGCTACATACGTGTACCAGTTCAGGATCCAGAAAATGGTTGGCATGCTCTCTGCTGGGATGAAGTTTAGCTGTAGAGTCTTTTGTTCTGTTGAACAACGTACTATGGGACATAACTGTTCTTACCAACGTGGTGAATGTGAGGATGTCCAGGGTGAATGCAATCTGTTGTCTGTTTCAATGTAAGCTGATTTTAAGTGTTAGTGAATAATTCCAGGATATCCAAGTTTCACCCAAATATTAACACTACTGATTTTGTACGTAGGTTGTCTTATTAAATAGTGTAACCTAGAACAGCTCTGTAAGGAGACTGGAGCAGAAAAGAAACAATTAAGCATTTTCCCTCTGGGCATCTTTCAAAAACTGTATTCTTCTCCTCCTGCTATTTTCATGTCATGTTGGTTCTCTACCCACCTTTCTCTCTTGTTTCATGCTCAAAAGGGTTCCCTCTCTTCTGATTTTTAAGAGTTACTTGAAAATTCTGTGTTCTTTCCTTCCTTTTTTTGTCTCTCTTCTCACTGCTGGGCATAGCCTAGTCACCAGCCTGGGTGCCACTGAGGAGCAGCTGTAGTAAAAGGGTAATTCCTCTGAGCTCCTACTTCCTAAAGCTGTAGAAAGAGAGGGAAGGCTGACACCAAAGATCCATTCAGCCTTTTGTCTTGCCTCTGACAGTGGCCAAGAGCAGATGCCTAGGGAAGAGTGAGCACCCCCTGTTACTATCCTAGTGTATCATCTCATGATCATCTGCAGCTTGGAGACTTTGTAAGTTTTAGAGGTGGTATCCTCCTGTTTAACCTTGGATATGTCCTCCAAGAGTCTGCTGGCTCATGGGTGTTGCATTTGGCTACCTCTGAAGTTTCATTTTCTGAAATGTTCTGGGTGATGGTTCATATTAGCCGATCTCTGGCTGTGTTAACTTTCTCTTCTATCATCTGTGGTGTTGACCTTCCTATGCGCAGCATGCCAATGACAGCAGCAAAGTAAATACTTCTGAGATACATTTCTTAGAAGTGGGAATAACATGAAATATTTTAAGATGTGTATTTAGGCATGCTTATCTGAAAATGAGTAGCTGATGGCAGAATACCAAACTTTACTAAAACTCCAAGCAGTAATATGTTGTGATACAGTCTTTTATTATGTGGCTACATGTGCATTTTCCTCAAATGTCTAATGGCATAAAATTCTCTCCAAAAGCTTAAATGTGTATGACATTCTGTAGGGCTATGTGTTCCTATGTGTATCAGGGAGGCTATTCAGTATCAGTTGTAGAGGTAAGAGTAGATACTACCGCAGATGCTGCGAGTTAATCAAAACAGGTAACAGTGAAAACTTGCTGGCATAAAATCTGAAGGGAGAAAAGACTTTCAATTTGTGATGGGGAACATGAGGAGACTGCTGGACTTCTTCAGCTGGGTACTGAATAGATGAGCCTTGCTATTCTGCTATTGGAGATAACAAAATACCTGCACTGAATACAGGGCAAGGTTTTCAAAGGTGATGGAAGGCTTGAGGCTGTGAGCATGAAACTTTACAAAGAGACTTAGTTTCCCCGATGGTTAATGTTCAGGGTTTTCTGAAAATTGAACCTCTTAATCTCTTGAACGAGCTAACTTTGGTCACAAGAGTGGAGTGTTTCTTTCTTTCTTTTTTTTTTTCTTTTCCTGCTTGCTCTAGAAGGCATAAGTACAAAGGAGTTTGTTTCTCTCCAGGGCTGGGGTAACTGGGAGTCAAGTTCTACCAGGTGTGTGTCTTGCATGAGGTAGTTCAGCTCTCTGCTGGTTTTGGAATCTCTTGCGTGTTGCCCTCATGCACACACCTGCCTGCCTGTTCCAGAAAGTCTCCTCTTCTTGTCCAGTAAAATTAATCTTCTAGTAAAATACCATTTCCTTTCACGTGTGAGAACAGCTTTCTAGAGGTAGAATTCAGGGGCACAGACAGCTAATTACACAGCTAATTTGCCTTTAAGCTCTCAGAGGCAGTGAATGCCAACAAATTTTTGACTCTTGCATGCTTTTTTGAAAATTTTGGCTGTTAAATTTGTTGAGCAGGGATAAACAACACTGCGAAGTGTGGGTGGATTTCATATCCTAGCCATACGTTTGTTCATGGCTTAGCTCACATTTGTGATTTAGGGAAGAGTTCCTATTTCCACACTGAAGTTCAAGTTAAATGTGAACAGTCCTTTAAGTATCCTTTAGGAGCATGCAGGCTGCATCTTCATTACCGTTTTAGTTGAGGTGAGGATTGAATTTCTGAGGTGAATCTCCTCACTGTCCCACTTTCTACACATTGCTTTTTACTGGGAAGCAGTCTGAGTGTGCAATTAGGATTCCTCTGGATGTAACTGAACCAGAAGTGTCACTCTAGGAGCGTATCTGCTGCGCTTCAGGTGCCCTTGGGTCTTTGGCCTATGGCACCGAACCTGGTGCAATGCAAAGCCTCAGACATGCATAGTGTTTTTCCTGGGGCCTCAGCACCAACTGCCCTCTACAGCCTTTTCTCCTTTTGGACTGTGCCAGGTGCTAAAGTAGACAGTTGTGCTAGTCTTAAATTTCTGTGTGATGGGGGATAAGCTTTTTTGCTTTTTAAATATTAGTGAAGTAAATAAGCAGCCCATCTTGAGTTCCATCTACTGATCTAATACCTTATTCTCAATTTTCAGGAGTCTTAATGCAGCCACCCAGATTGATTTGAATGTTGTTTGTGAAGCTTTTTCCTGTGTTTCCAAAACTGTCTGTGTTGGTATTTGTCTCTTTCAAATAATGAAGAGTGCTGTGGCATGCCTGTTTTTAAAGTCAGCTGTTTTGCAGATCCATCTGGGGGTAATTTTATTTAATGGTCTGTGTGGGGGTTACATAGTCCCTCTTAAAGACCTTGACTGGAATCCCTGTGTGCCTTCTAGATGTTGTTTTATGTCCCTGACCTCTCATCTTTCTCTTACGTGGACTTCTTTCCTCCTCTTGCCCCCTCCAAACCGCTGACCCTCTCCTTTGCAAGAGGGAAATAATACTGTATCGAAAAATGTCTCTTCCTGAAACAGGGGTAGGTTTTTTTTTTTAATTCCAGAGACCAGACTAGTTGCCTTTTCTGGGGCAGAAGAGTTTCTTATCGTCAATGCCATAGCAGATAATAAAAGCTCAACAGCAACAAGTACTGTAAATACCTTGCAGTCCTGTTCTCAATTACAGAATTAGTTATGTAAATCTTGTGTTAAAGGAGGAAGAGCCCTGATGTCTCTTAAATCATACTCTGTGTGTGCACGCATGTGTACGATTCCTTTTTGTCTAGGAGAAAAATATCTGTGCTCCTGACATGCAGGCTCCATAGAGATTAGCATACTAAACAGTATTGCTCTGCATGACCTGAAATTGGCTTTCGAGTGCTAATTGGATCTATGGGCTTTGAGAGAAGGGGTTGGAAAACATTGGTCTCTGGTTTTCCAGGTTGCAGACAGCAGTATGGATATGGTGGTGGTGTAGGTGCCCAAATGAAGTCCTCAGGGGTCTCCTGAGCTACAGGGGCACCAGTTGATAGAGCACAAGCTAACTGTCTGCTTTTCATTTGCTTGCATCTTCTTTGCCTAGCTTTATGTATCTTTTTGTTTTCATCTATATGTGAAGAAACAGTGTGATACAGTGAAATGAGCACTAAGCCTGAAAACAGGAATGCCTGTAATCTATTCCTAACTGCTCCTGTTCTACTGCATGAGTTTGGTTTAGTCGGTTAATCTGTCCAAGTACATCTTCTGCAGCAAAAGCGCTGGCAATAGCTGTGCAACTGCACTTACCTGCATGTGCTGATGAGGCACAGGCACTCACTCCCATGCCATAACACCCATTCTGCGTGCATCTGTTGTTGGCATTTTTAATGTGGCTGCTTGCTTGGAGATTATTTATGGTGAAGATGAGGCTGTTAGATAATTAAATTACAGATGAAAAGGATTACTGTATAAACACTGAGATCCATCCCTCTACTGGCTCCTATGGCTGCACATCATTTGTCAAGTGTGAAGCCAAGGTGGGCCAGTGCCATATGCTGCCTTATTCAGCAGTTCCAGCAGCCTTATTGCCCAGCCATCTCCTTCGATAATCTCTCACAACAGCAGATGCAAACATAGTGAAGCTGCCCTTCAGGATCCCAGCCGGAGAGTCTGAGAGCCTAATGTGTGTGTTGAGTTGTTCGGCGTTGTGGCTGCTGACTTCTGTAATTGGGCTTTGCTTTGTTGTGGTTTTTGCTGAAGCCTATGTGATGCCTTTGCTCATCCAGTGGAATGCTTGCTGGGAAACTAGTCTCTGTGTACTGAGGTTTGAAATGATCCCCAAAAACAATTTTTGGGGAAGTGGAGGTTAAGATTAATAATGTCTGGATTATGAAAGCATGTGGCTTTTTTTAATCTCATCTTCTGATCCCCTTTAGACTTGACTTGGCTTTAGGCAGGACATTGTCTGGTATGGATGGGTTAAATTGCAGTGGACGAGTGCCACCAAATTTAAGCAGGTAAAAAAAAAACCAAAAACCAAAACCAAAAAAACCAACAACAAAACCCCCCCAAAACCCCTTGCAAACCCAAATAAAAAAAAAACCCTAACCAAAAAAACCCACCAAAAATCAAAGCAAAACAACCACCCAAAAAACCAACATCACACACAAAAAAAACCCCACAAACAGCTGTTGATGTTGGGGATTTTTTTTGTGTTTTGCTTTTTGGTTTTAGTATAATTGTCAATGAAAAGTAAAAGACCTTATATTGGATTCAGCAATTCTTACATGTGAAAGCATTTGGAATATTTTTTTTTTGTATTACCTAACATTATTGATGTGAAGCAATCATTAGTTTTCCAAGTTATCTTTAAAAATCAATACCTTCTGCTCTGGGAGGAAAAGGGGATGATAATAATGGAAATTATTTTTGGGAGAGGGGAGGAAGGAGTGTTCCAGGATTTCCTTTTTTAAATGTATAATTTGTGAAATTACAGATTTGTGAAACACATGGATATTGCTATATGTGCATCTTTTAAAAAGTATTTTGACAAAAATACTTTTTCCTAGCTTTCCAGCTTTCTCACCTCTGGTAGGTGCTATGTCCTGTTTAAAACTATGCTGGTTGAAAAATGTATTAGCTTTTATAGTTTAACATGATCTTGTCTGGGATTTGGATTTTTGTCTTGTCTTGGATTTTCACACTCAGTGTATGATTTTAGTTAATGTAGATGCAGATTTAGAAATGATCTATTCTAGTCTGATTCTTTTCTCCAGTTAAATCCAGAGAAAGTTCAGTTTAATCCTAGTGGTGTGCTGCATTCTACATAGAGCAAAGAAAATGGTTGGTCTCTGCCCAGAGGAAATTGCAGTATAAAGCGAATGGATTTGGACTGCTCTGCTCAGTTCCAACTGCTTTGGGAAAGACTGAGGATAACAGATAAGTGCAAATTCATGATGTTGCAGAACAGCACTGATAATTCTGTATATTCCAGTTTGAGGAGGACTTTTAAATATTGGTAAATGTATGCACTCCTCTTGAGTTGGAGTTAGTATTACGGTTTTTAACCCGTGTCCTTTCTCCCTGCTAAAGAAAATGTGAAAATACTTTAGATACAGTGTTTCTGCAAATATTTGCAGCCTTGCTTCCAACTGTGCTAGCTCTTCAGCTTTGAGTTGCGGGCTTTACTGCTTTGTCAACTGCTTTCCTTAGAATGTAACATATTGAACCTCTCCTCTGGCAGCACAAATTGCTTCTGAGGCAGAACAACAGAAAAATCACCTGTCTTGTGTGGCAGTCTAAATACTACTACCAGAGTCCCTGGATTTTTTGCGTCAGATGTCACCAGGAACCCTAAATGGGCTGTTCTGGCAGAGTAGGGTAAAAATGAAGTTCTGTGAGACTATCTGGAGGCAAGTAAATGAAGGTTGTTAGCAGGGACAGGTATTTCAGGTGAGACCCAGGGAAAACTGGCATGTTGACTCTTGCATTTCATTGGGGTTTTTCCTCTCCTTCCCTTTTTGCTCCCAGCTGTATTTTGGAGGCTTAACAAAAGCAGTTCTTTAGATACAGCCTTTTATCTTCAACTGTCAGTCAGTGGTAGGGAAAGGAAATAAGAGATCATAAGTGATAGAGTTGTTTGACATCCAGAGGAATCTAAAACACAGTATTTAGTATTATCTCTGCCTGTTAGACGTTTGCTGTGTTTGGACCAGTGGTGCCACAGTTCTCTGCCTGCCAAGGGCTGCTCTGTTTGACAAACTAGCCTTCTGCTTTGCACAGCTGGGAAAGGTTTATATGGCTTCTCTTTTCCCCTCTATCTGCTGTATTCTGTGCTGTACCTTCCAGTAGCATACCTCTCCCCATGACTGGGAAGCAGTGGTGCACAGTGGGGTCTGTGCTGTCAGCAGCCATTGATAGTGTTTTAAACTCTAATTAGTACTGCATATGCAACCTGGTTTCTGTCTTACAAGCTTCCACTGTAGTTTACTGGTCTCTTCTCCTTGTATTGTAGCAGGAATAATCCACAGAAGCACCTAGGACAAATTTCTGTGGCTCATTTTGGCAGAGAATTGAAATGGGTTATGTGCTTGGGTGAAAGAGATGCCAGACAGCTTGTCTTCCGCAGGGTGGAGCTGAACAGGTGAACAGTGCTTTATTCCTGATAGCCGAAGGCATAGCAAGAGAAGCAATTCTGCCTGTTGCAGTTGCCTTAGCAGAGAGACATGGCAGAGGAAGGAGGCTTTCCTTCTTGTGAGACAGTTCAGTGAAGTTTTTCCAAAATACATCTTTTGGGGCAGTGATCAGATGATCTGCTTACTATCTGCAGTGATACAGTGTATTTTATATGGTGAAGTATCGTTCTCTTACTGTCCCTGTCTTTTTAGATAACAGGGCCTTCTGACTGCTGTTTCCAGATCTGAACTTGCTGGTTACTATGTATTTATCCAAAGTAACATCATGCAAACACTTGTGTTGGGTAGAACAGATCAGGTCTGACTCACTGGATGTTCATCTGGCTCACTGTGCTGGTGTCTTGTGTATTTAGAGTAAGAGTGGTGGTGGGTTTTGTGGTTTTTTCTTTTTTTTTTAAAGTGGTGTGGGAGAAGCATGGAAAATCTATTTAGTTTTTCTGCTGAGCTCAGGTGGTTGTCTCCCTAGGCTCTAACTGTAAACAGCAGTGGGAGAAAAGTTTTTCAGAGAGCTTCTCTCCATTGATGACAGATAGATATGCCATATAAGGCAGCAAACATCTAACAGCTATGCAGAAGGATTCCTGGAAATGGAAAGATGCACCATAGCGTAACTTAACTGCTTGAGTAGTCTGGTGGCCTTCTGTGATGGAGAGACTGGTGGATAAGGAAAGAGCAACTGATGTCACCTACTTTGACTTCTGTAAGGCCTTTGACACAGTCCCCTGCAACATTCTTGTCTCTAAATTGGAGAGATGTGGGTTTGATGGATGGGCTATTCAATGGATAAGGAAGTGGCTGGATGGCCGCATCCAAAGAGTTGCAGTCAACGGCTCAGTGTCCAAATGGAGATGAGTAAAAGTGGTGTCCCTCAAGGGTCTGTATTAAGACTGGTACTGTTCAATATCTTTATTAATGACATAGACAGTGGGACTGAGTGCACCCTCAGCAAATCTGTGGGCAACACCAAGCAGAGTGGTGCAGTTGATGTATTAGAGGGAAGGGATGCCATCCAGAGAGACCTTGACAGGCTTGAGGAGTGGACTCATGTGAACCTCATGAGGTTCAACAAGACCAAGTGCAAGGTCCTACACCTGAGTTGGGGCAATCCCCAATATCAGTAGAGGCTGGAAGATGAATGGATTGAAAGCAGCCCTGCAGAGAAGGACTGAGGATACTGGTGGATGAAAGATTGGATGTGACCCAGCAACGTGTGCCTGCAGCCCAGAAGGCCAACCGTGTGCTCGGCTGCATCAAAATCAGCGTGGCCAGCAGGTTGAGGGATGTGATTCTGCCCCTCTACTCTGCTGTGGTGAGACCCCACCTGGAGTACTGTGTCCAGCTTCGGGGCCCCCAGCACAAGAAAGACATGGACCTGTTGGAGCAGGTCCAGAGGAGGGCCACAAACAGAGGGCTGAAGCACCTCTCCTATGAAGAAAGGCTGAGGGAATTGGTGGTATTCAGCCTGGAGGAGAGAAGGCTCTGGGGAGACCTTATCACGGCCTTTCAGTACTTAAAGGGAGCTTATAAGAAAGACAGAGAGACTTTTTACCAAGGCCTGTGGTGACGGGACAAGGGGCAATAGTGTTAAACTGAAAGAGGGTAGGTTTAGACTGGACATAAGGAAGAAACTCTTTATGATGAGGGCGGTGAGACTCTGGAACAGGTTGCGCGGAGAACTTGTGGATGCCCCATCACTGGAAGTGTTAAGGTCAGGTTGGCCGGAGCTTTGAGCAACCTGATCTAGTGGAAGATATCTCTACTTATGCCAGGGGGTTGGAACTAGATGGACTTTAGAGGTCCGTTCCAACCCAAACCATTCTGTGGTTCTACAATAGCTAAGAACTGTGTCCTAGTGAAAGCCTTGTGGTTTGCTTAGGTGCGTTTGAAATCCCCTTTCTTGGGGGTGGTGGGTGAGGGGGGTGAATGGGGAAGACAGCAGGTCATTACTGTGCTGCAAAATACATCATTCTAATCTTTCATGTGAATCTTAATCCACATGGTGTAGATAGAGTCCAGCTGGGAAGGTACTTGCTTTTTCACCTGGTGCTGGAGATGTGACTTTTCTGAGATGTCTCAGATGGCATGGAGATTAGAGTAATCCAGCAGCCTTGCAGTTTGATAGCATTTCTGAGGCTTCACTTAAGATGCAGTATGCGTTTCTTCATCCTGATAGAGATAATGGGTTTTAAGCAATTACACCCAGGCTAATTCCTTTTGATAAGAGCTCTACATTATCTAAAAAAAGAATCCTAACCGCCTGGGAAAGAACAATGTAAATGTCTCTCTTATGGACTCTTTCATTTGCTTTTTTCTGATATCTTCAAATATGCTACAGATCTTTCAAGCCATAAAAATCTATCAGTCTTTTTTTTAGGTAGGGAGTATTGCAGTCAGGGAGGTGTAACAGTACTGTTGGCTTGCAAGGTATGGAGGGAGCCCTGCGTGCTGCAGATGATTCAGGCTGCTATGGTGATTACAGCTTCAACATAAGGAATCAAATTTGGTCTTTTGTAAAGGAGCCCCTTGTTCCTTCCCTGTGCGGGCTGTCTGATTGTAAGGTGTGGGTTGCTTCTGCTGATTAGGGCGATCTAATTTGTGTAATTTGGAAGGAGTAGCAAGAGCCTACCACTTTATTTAGCATAGATCCCAACCCCTATTGTGTGTTTGTCTGCACTGGAAAAAAACATATGATGCTGTTGTGTGTTAAGCAGGAATGGTAAGAGATCTCACTTAGATTTTTTTTCATTTCTTTTTGAGACCAGTAAAGAAATCTCAATAGTTAGCTGCATTTCTAGTACTTAAAGAAATTCCTTTTATTCTGCTTAATCTCTCTGACTTTCCCTCTCATACATACATAGTGTAGGACAGAAGATTTAATTGATTGCATTTTAAAAGGGGGGGAAATCCCAAAGCAACATGTTGTTTGTGTAAATGTGCCACTTCTAGGAAAATAATGTTAAATATTTAAAAAAAAAGCATTAACAATATTGAAAGGTTTTCAAACATTGTAGGCATGTTTGTTGTAACTTGTTCTTTCTCTCCCAGATAGTTGCAGGTGATGTTCTTGATGTGTAGCTGCCCGATGATAATTGAGGCTGGGAGGAGAGGCAAGGGGAAGAGGGAAAGATTGGAGATAAGGATTATAATCTCCCATGCTGATATGCTTTGGTTCTCCTTCCCCAGAGAAGAGCCTGTGAATGTGTGGCATGCCGTCTGTCCCTTCACCTGCCTGCTCGCTGGGGAAAGTCGCTGAATGCCTCCCAGCAGGAGCCTGATCAATTCTCTTTCAAAAGGGAGGAGGAGGATTCATGTGAATGTGTCTCCTTGGTGGAACAAAAAAAGATGCAAAAATCAAACCTTTTTTTTTTTCCTTCCATTTTGTAAAATGGCTTCATGCATCACAAATACTGTTGTTAAGCAGTGCAGTACAGAAGCGTGAGATTTGGGATTTTGCTAGAAATAAGAGGCAGAGTGCACAGCTTTAATGGTGGGGAATCCATTGCTTAGTCTCCAGTGTGACACAAGAAGGGTTGTCCCTGCTCAACCCCCTCATTTACACAGTGCTGCAGCAAAGTGGTGCCTAGATTGAAAATAAATGGAGGAGTTCAGGGAGGGGAAATTGTTACCACCATTTGCAAAGTTGGCTGCAGTATTTTTTTCCTGTTATAAACAGTTGTGAATTTCAAAGGGCTGCTGTATTTTCTTCCCAGACATGGTAATGTTTAGTTGGCAAATGAAACAACCTTTTGTTTGGAAAGCTCTTTTGAGAAGAAAGGCATCAGCAAAGTCATATCGCTGTGTCTCCCGTGACTGCCTTGGTTGAGGAGCTGGACTGTGTGTTCTAAGTCTTTCTGATGCAGAGGCTCGAGTGCTTAGTCTGAGCCAATTTACTCATTCTTCAGCTGTTACTTTTTTGGCTTTAATTGGCTTCCTACTGCATGTCACATTGCATTTTCCTTTGGCTGGCGGACGTAGAGAGTCGACCTCCTTCTCTGGGCTGCAAAGAGAACATGTTTTCTTATTAGATAGAGCTGTCTAGCACAGGCTGGAAGAAGCACCTTGTGTAAGAGAGTGCTGAAGCAGAAGTGTGTTCTTTGGAATGATAATACCTTCTCAGCCTTGTGGGCAACTCCCAGATTACTTATCATCTTGTTCTTTCATAAATGATACGTAGATGCAAAACCTGTGTGAAGATGAAACGCCTAGAAGACTTTCCTCATCTATAGCAATGTCCCTAACGCAAGAGGAAATCCTCACCAGCCCTTTGCCTGAGGAGTTGTGTAGCTTCTTGAGAGTTTAAACAGACCACCTGTTCCGTAGATCCTGCACAATTTTTCTGCCTTGTTTTTTTTTGTTATCCTAAAAATGACAGGTTGCTCTTTAATGTACTTGGATTGACTTCACAACCTATCTATTCAGCCATCTACTTTCCTTGTTCTCTTCTTTGAAAGGATTTCTTTTAATGACAGCTATGAGATGGTGCATCTAGGTGATGGGAGAAATTAATTTAAGTACTTCATGGACCATTGCTAGGGAACAAACACTAGCTCAAAACTGCCTAGGCTGTGTCTGGGCTACCTTGCCTCTGTATTATTAGTATGGCAGGCCCCAGTTTATTATTCTACCTTGGGCCACACTTTGCCTGTATTCCTGGTGGAGTATATCATGCATTCCCTTGGGAGAATCCTCTGATCAAGTTCTTGACAAGCAGCCATGAAGGCTCTGTGGTTGTCCTACTTTTTGGTGTTTCTGGCCCAGCCCTGCAAAAGCACCAGTGTTGCCTGGTAGTCCTGTCACCTAATGACCCCAAGGAAAAAGTCCCATCCCTTATGTGCTGGCCTCCTTGCAGGGGCTCCATTGCCTTTTGTTTTGGAAAATAGTTCCTTACAATTTCATCTGGTGGTCTGGTAACTCTGTAAACATAACGTTTTGTATTTAGGCAATTAATCTTGTGCTCAGACAGGTTTGATGTCCAGCATTGCAGTTTATGATACAGAGTCAGTTACTGAGTTCCTACTAAATACACATCTTTGGTGGTCTCAGTGGTACTGAAAAATACTGAATTGTCAAAATTCTGTTGTTTTCTGTCACTAGTGTATACGCTGTTCTGTCCTGCTCCATCTGTTTCTATAGTTAAATGGGATTCAAGTGAATTCCCTAAGAACATGTCACCTTATATTAACAGCAAAATGTATTAGGTGTCATGAAAAAGAAATGTTTCATAAAAATTTACAGAGTTTGAAGCTCTCATCATGAAAGCTGAACTTCAGCTGCTCTGGGAAGATGGAGGGGGGTGTATGCGAGTAACACAGGGCACTGCAAGAATAAAATATTTGTAAAAGCTCCTCATTCATCTGCCAGAGTAAAATGGAGCTCACCTCTTGCCAAGATTCATGTCTGTAGCTCTATGCCTTCTGCTGCAGCTACGTGAAATGTTAATCCCTAATGCACAGCAAAGAACATAACACCTTGTTTAGTAGCTAGGGATACTCTTGCTGTTGACTGCTGCAGGACAAAAGGCAGAACCTTGAATTCACAGCTTGCTACGTACTGAGCCTCCTGGGTCATCTAGAAATGCAGCTCACCCTTGGAGCGTCTGCCCTGTGCATGTTCCTCCTTACATGTGGGCAGGGCGCAGCAGATGCTCTGCAGTAAGTTCTCATTCTCTTATCTTGTGATGCTGTCTCTGTGTGCTCCTGCCTTATGAGAATCCTAATTTATCTTAGCAGTAACAAATGTTATTGTTTGTAAAGTATAAAATTATAACTATTACAGGCGGTCCCTGTTCTCTCCTGCAGCCTGATCCACTGCCCTCCTTCCAACTTTGTGTTAAATCGGAATTGCTTGTGGGACTGTGTTGTGCGGAGGGGGATAGTCATTGCTTTACAGCAATAGGGCACAGACTCTGAACAGATCTGCTGAAGGGACCCTGTGCCCCCATCTTTCCTACTGGCCTGCCTTCTCTTATGAAGGTGCTAATCACCCCCTAACTTCATTTAGTGTCAAAGGGTCTTCAGTGACCTTGGAAGAAGAGGAACTGAGCTGTCGGTGCTAATCTCAAACACAAATGTGCAGCCTTTGCCACATTAATCATGCCTTTGTCAACTCTAGATTGAGTAAGTGCACTGCATGGTATGTGAGTCTACAGCTGAAGACACATGCAGAACAGTGTTTGCTTGTTTTAGTGTCACAGGAGAGTTTTTTCTAGAGGGACGTCAGTGTTTTAGGAGTGCCCGCAGTCGGGATCCTGAGCTGACTTCCCACAGTGGTCTGCTGGAAGCTGGTTTGGCTGTCAGGCAGTGCTTTAAAGCTTACCTGCTGCTGTTACTGCTTTCTATAAGAGGATAAGCAGAAGGATTGAACGGGGCTGCAACTTAAGACCTAGTGAGGAAATATATCGGAGCCCTGCAGCTTTCTTTGTTTTTTATTGGTTATTTTTCTGTATCAGTGATTTTACTATATGGTGCTTTTGTTTAGAGAGGTGTCCTTAAAGACATCTGGTTGTGGAACAATACATTGGCAGTGGAGGTTTTTCTCTCTGGTTCACATGTGAATGGTGCAGAGAAGTCCAGCTTCCTTATTAGGACTAGTCAATCACTTGATCAGGTACATAATAACCATCTTCTGGGAGGGATACAAGGGGTAAGAGATTAACCCCAGTCTGCATTACAAATAAGTTTAATGAAGTACTAATGTTGAATACAGAAGGTCATGGCAATGAGGAAATTGGACTATTATGACTGAGTCTATACACATGAACAGCCTGCAAAGCAAAGAACATGCTGGGAGTTTTGGACTGGGGAGGTAAAGTCAGTGTCGGTCCTTGGTTCAACTGCTTGCTGAACTGTAACTGGGGACAAAAATATGCTTTATCTCCTGTAGTTATGTTCAGTGTGGACAGCTGCTTGTGTAGTTTTTAAATGCCTACAGAAATCTCGATTCTTTAACACACCCTTCTCCACGCTGCTCTGGAGGGGACAAGCTGCACTTTATAACAGATTCCCCAGTGGGTGGTTACTCTCTGAGATTAACTTCTTTGCCCACACCTGGATACCTATTGGCATGGTAGTTCTGAGCCAGTGAATGGGGCCTTAATATACAGCAAGAAAACATACAGAGTGATAGGAGGGGAAGGCTCAGCAAGTGTATTGGTGTTCATGTCACTAGCTGGTGGCTTTCCCAGTGTAGCTGGTGAATTAGAGCAGTTGTGAGTTGCTGGACTTGGGTGTTGCGGGATTGGGGGGTGGTTGTTTAAATTTGGCTTTGCCTCTGTGGTATCTCAGATCAACCTTTCGGTCCAACTGCTTTTGATGCTGTTACAGCCATCTACTTGGTTTCAGCAAGATCTTGTTTTAGCAAGCACTGTCCTTCAGTGTTCTGGCTTCTCCTGTTCTACCTGGCTGCTAAAATTTTTTGCTATGGATATGGAGCTGGTGGGATGCAGCAGGCTGTTCATGTTTGGACACTTGAGTTTAGGTAGTACCCCTCTCTTTCTGAAAAGATTTCTCTGCTTGGAACTATGAATCAAGGCAGTTTGCTCTTTTGGGAAGTAAGAACCTGCCAAAATCCATGTGCAGCTGCTGGGGTTGTTATTTGGGCTACAGAGCCAAATCAACCAGAAAAGTCTCTTGCTGTGTCTTTGCCAGGTCCTCTGGCTAGTATAAGTGGTTCACACTTATGCCTGGAGCATAACATACTGCTTTGCCAGCCTTCTGCAGAGAACTGCTGTTGTAGTTCTATCCTTCTAGCGAGACAGTCCCAGAAAATACAGTCTGAACACTGTGTGTTCCTCTGCTCTGGAGGGAGCCTGCTGTGCTCACGCTCCCATGTTCTGGGACTTCCACCAAAGAGGAAATATGTGCTAGAAACAGGTGTGGTTGCAGAAATGTGTTCAAGCAAACTGTGTCTGAAGTCAGTTCTTCCTTTTAAATCACTTAGGAAGGAAAGGAGGAAGTTCTCCTGTGTTAGAGAAGCCATGACTCTTCAGGGCAGAAGTGACTATGCTCATTTTTGGGGAAAGTCAACTTACCATTCTTATGGCCCTCAAGCTAGGGGAGAGTTAGCTTCCTACTTTGAACCCTCTACTGATGGCAGCAGAAGACATATAAAAATGCCTGATTAGATTATACCTGCACTGTAGTAACAAAAACCACTTGTTAATGTTGTTTAAATATCTTACATAGCACTTGGCTTGTAGTAGAGAAGCTGCTACCTGTTGGATCTATGGCTAGTTCTCCTTTTTTTTTTCTCCTTTAGAAATTTCTCTCCCTCAGTATTTCGTTACCTAACATGTTACTAAATAAGCAGTGAAACAAAGATTTGCCCACACTAAAAATGGTGTGTTTAGGGGCTCCTGCTCCAGGGAGATTAAATGTTAATGGGAAATATTGCTCTTATTAGTTCTAGCTTTCTGCAGAGTGGGGTGCCCAACCTTATTCTATTTCATATTTTTTTTCTGGTCAAAGTCTACCCTGGTAATTCCTTTGTTAACTCTGTGTTCTTTGTCTTTCTCTCTCTTTATCCTCCTGCCTAGCTTTGTGCAGAGGGCGTGTTGTGCGGGTGCCCAAAGGTCCTCTCATTCGAGTCGTGGGCACAGAGGTGGTGATCCCTTGCAGTGTTAGTGACTACGATGGACCGAGTGAACAGAACTTTGACTGGGAGTTCTCCCGGGAGACTGACTTCGTGCGGATAGTGAGTACCTGGGATTCTACGTTCACCTCTGAGGAGTACCAAAAACGCGTGGGCCACGGGGATATCAAACTGAGACGGAGCAGCAACGATGCTGTGGAACTTGTGATTAGAAACATCCAGCCAACTGACCAAGGGAGATACAAATGTTCTACGCCCAGCACTGATGCCACCGTTCAGGGAAATTATGATGCAGAGGTCCAAGTGAAAGGTATTTCTGAAGAGTGAGGTGTGCTCTAAATTTGTTTTTGATATTGATTATAGATGTAACCTGAAGAGTGTTGAATTTCTGATGCTTATGACCATTGTGATTTTTTTTTTTCCTTCTCCCCGTTCCTATTTAATTCTCCTAAAGTCAAAAACAAAAATTGGGAAGTATGATAGCAAAGGCAAGTGAGGTAAAGAAGCAAAAAGAGGCTGTTTATTATAAACACCACTTCCCTTTTTTCTGTCTAGTAAATATGTAAATAAAAATGGCAAAACTAAGCAGTGGGTTTTCTGAAGATGTCTGCAAATATTTAATGTCCTTAAGCCTCTGGGTAGAGAGGCTAACTTCAGGTAAAAAACAGCCTGTCTTGTGTCTCGTACTTAGTGTCATTTAGGGATCTTCTATACGAAGGGGGTAATCTTCCTTTTCCCATTTAGCATGTTGATACTGCAGTCATGCCCTACCTTTGCTCCCTCATTTAGGGTTCTTTAGTAATAACCTGGGAGAATATAAATATTTTCCAAGTGTCTTATCTTTTACCCCCATGAAAATCAAGATGGTTCTGGATGGGAGTAGTCAGAATGACGATGTTTGGATGAGAAACTAAAGCAAGGGGAAGGATAAATGAATTAGAATGCTTGTCTTGTCTTGTTTAAAGTGGAGCACTTCCTTTAATGGATTTTCAGCTGAATTTCCTTGTTCCTGAATATATTTATTTGTGGAAGAAGGAATGACTGGCCAGGTGTTGCTCTGTAGTAGTTTTACTACTGCCTCAGATATGAAGGGGTCAGTATGGGTGTTCTATTCTTGCTTCCATTTTATGATGCTTGTGCCTTTGGTCTTTTTTCTCTTTTGTTTAAATAGTGATTTCTGATGGCTTATCGGTGAGTGGTTCAAAAGCACGCTCCTCAATGTCTCTCAGGCTGTCTGAGGGTGACTCCTTCAAGTTGCGCTGCTCAGCAATTACCACCTCACCGGAGCACACTCACCTGCATGTGACTTGGCAGATCAAAAGTGGATTGACTTGGCGGGACATCCTATCTTTGACTCATGAGGGCAAATTCCAGCCTGGTCCTGGCTATGAAGAGCGCTACCGTAATGGAGATATCCGCTTGGACACAGGAGCGAATGACACATACTGGTTATCTGTATCCCAGGCCTCGTCGGTGGATGGTGGTGCCTACAGGTGTCTTGTGAGCGAGTGGGTCAGAGGGGCAGATAGCTCGTGGCAGAAGATTCAGGAGAAGAGCGTGGAGATAGCAAGTGTGGCAATCCAACAGACTGGTGAGTGTTACGGATGAGCTGGCATCACAGCTTGTAGCTACAGACTGAGATACTTTGACAGCAGAAATTGGGTAAGCTGAACTAAATGAGGATACATTCCAGGAGAACCTAGAGTGCTGTTTGGATAGCTGGCCTGTTTATATGTGAGTCGATAGAAAATGCTTGGCATAATTTTTCTAGCTTTTATTTTGGGGAAAAGTGGGATGATGGCGTGGAAGGATTGACTGGAACCTCTTAGTTGCCTAGGCCTAGATTTTTATCTCATCCTTAGTTCACTTCAGATTGCTCCTGGTTTTTATATTTCGTAAATAAACACTGTATTTAACCCCTGAGCACCACAAACCTTCCCTCTGCTCTCTCATTAATGTAGGGTTATCCCATAGCACTAAACAACTGCACTTCCCCTGTAAAAGTGGCTTGTGATTCAGTGACAGATGTGAAGCTTTTCTGTATGTTGTTTATTAAAATAGCATAGAAAGATCAAGAGAAAGCAGGAGGGCAGTGATAATTTAACAGGAGAAATTATCCAGTGAATTTATCACTGGCACTGGATCACTGGTCTGATTGCTCCACCGTGTTGACAGGGGTCTAGGACAGTAATGGTTCTGTTGAACACATCATTGCATGCTTGACTAAGGAGACAAAAATACATCTAGAGATGTGCTGAGAATATCCAGATATCCCTGTCCATATGGATTTCAGGAGTAGATGCACTAAGCACATAATTGCATTAACCATTACCACTGCTAGTTGGAGGAGGAAAAGCAGGAGGTGATGCATCTTGTCACTCAATAGGTGGAAAAACAGGCAATGATGGCCCCTCAGGAATGTGAGATTATGACGATATTTTAGAAGAGTTCAGTCAGTAAGGGCATCTTTTCATTTTTGTAATCCTTTAATCACTATAGGGAGAACCCAGAACTGCTGGGGTTTTTTTGGCTAGCTCATTTGGATGTAGTTTTAGTATCCTGGTGATACTTAGCCTGTGAAATTTGACAGGATCAATCTGCCCCCTTTTTCTAAGGGTGTCTGTTATGCAGTAAAGCTTGCAGGTGTTCTCTGCTGAGGCAGGGCTTCCTTAATTAAGAGCTGTAATTCTCCATTTTGTTGCACTTCTGGAGAGTTTGGTTTAAGTAGGTGGGGTTTAATCAGCAGCTGAAAACGGGGTGAGGATGGCCAGGACCAGCAGTAGTTAAGTTTTTTAATGTGGTTTGGGTGTGTGGTTTTGTCTATGTTTGTTTGGTTTAGGGGTTTTTGGCCTTCGTTTTTAGCTCAGTCATTGGCAGCATTGGCACTTTCTCAGAGTCATGAAGGCTTTTTTAAAGTTATGCTAAATGGGATAGGTTATTCTCCAGCAAAATGTTGTGCAAAGTTTTACCCACACATCCTGTAGTAGGACTTGAGGAGCATCTTGTGCTCACATCCAAAACCTCTGCACTTGCATGCTAAAATGAACTTGAGTTGTAAATGCTATGCCTGTTTGCACTTCCCTCATTCTCACCTGCTGTAAACTGTGGAGTTGAATTTGTAGAAAAAAAAATTAAAAAAACAAAACAAACCCCCCAACAAACAAAAATAACCCGCCAAAACAAAAGATGAATTATCATAGCTAATGAAAAGTCATGCACAGGTTACTTGTGTAACTGTGGGGTTTTTTTCTGTTGTTGCTCTTCTGTCTACTTGCCCATCACTTTCATCTCCTAGAATCGTGACATCTTTGGGCCTGACATGTCTTTTTTTCAATAGTACCCTGCACAACCGGTGTATAACCCTAAGTGAGGCCTTCAGACATGTCTGTAACCAAAAAAGGAGCATTGAGAATATACATATGGGTAAACTCTCTTAGAGTCCCTCCGTATGCATATACTGCCAGATTCTGAATGCCTGTCGCTGTTTTGTGAAGGCAGAAGTGTTTCTTGGAGAAATGCTGCTCTTAACCTTGCAGATGAGTCTTATTGTGTATTCTGCTATTAGTCTGTTAAATTAACTAGGCTTTCCTACTGATTCCAATCCCGTGATAACACAGTGAGGGAAGTCCCAATGAGATACTCATCAAACAGTGGACTTTGCTTTACCACTCAGGTGGGGCTTGCTACCCTCTGTTCAGTTTGACTGCTCTGTGCTATCAGGTGGTGAGTGGTGAGATGAGTATTGCTTGGTTTTATTTGCAATAGCTGTCGCTGCTCAGTTTGGCTCTGTCCTTTATATGTTGTCTCTCATTCCTGATGATAATCCTAGAAAGCTTTTACAGATGGGTACCTATTATGTAGTAGAATGTGGTTTTACATAGAAGTCACTGATCTGCACTAGAGACATAGCTGCCTGTTTAAGGCAGGAATCTGTATTCTTGCTCGTGGTCTGGGTTGTAGATCTGCTGAGAAGAACCACTGCTGTAGCAGCCCTGTCTACTGGCCTCAGCTGAGACTTTAAGAGCAGCTGCATTACACACTGTGGGAACAGTGCTGCGCTGAGATCCAAATCTAATCTTTAGGCAATGAGCAAGTGAAGACATGTGGTGGCCAGGTAACTTGGTGAATGATTTGCACTGAGGTTTACAAACAGCACACACAGCACCCCCGGTTCACCTCTCGCCAGTAACTGAGGCCAGCTTTTCTACTCCTGGTCTTGACACTTTCATCCCATGTCTTTCTTTTAACAAAGCTGTGGGCAGCCTGGTAACCTACAGAATGCAGAAGGTCCTGTTTGAATGCTGGCTATGGCCATATGTGCTATGTATATTAAAAATATTGACTGTCCAGTGGAGGAGTTTGTTAAATGTGTTTTAAGTGGCTATTGGCATTGCTTTAAAGTCCCCAGTTTGTGTTGGTAGAGTAGTAAGTGGAGGAGTCAGCAGTTTAAGGCGTTATTGCTACCTTCTGTTTGATTCCATTTCATGTTTCTGCAGCACACCTGAGATCAGTCAGGACTCCAACACATGGCCATGGCTGCTTCTCATCTAAATCTGTTCTGTTAGAGGAGCTTAAAAGCATTTCAGCAGAAACCAAGCTGAGTTCTAACGTACTTCCTAGTGATTTCAGTGGACACTTTCTCTTCTGAGAGATAGTCCCAAAACACCTTGACCCTCCTGTGAGGATGGTAAATCCTGTACATGTTTCCCTGCTGTGCAAAGGTGACATGTGGTCTGTGATTTGGGACAAAGCCTTCATGGACCAGTTGCTGCTGAGTTATAAAAACCCTTTTCTCCCTCCCTTCCTCCCCCTGCCCTCATCACACATCCCTTGCTTGACTGATAATGTGTACTCCCTTTGTAATAGATCATGCAGCTCAGTATCTGACAGGCATTTGAAGGTAGGGCTACTGAGCTACTTCAGAATCTTCTGTAATAGAATGTGAAGTCCTGGATAACTTAGTGGACTCTTTAAAAAAAAAAAATATATATTTTTTTGTTTCAATTTTTGTCTCTTCATTTCTAAGCTCTAGACGTGGTCATCTCAACAAGCAATGTGTCTGTGACCGAAAGAGACTCTCTGGATCTTACATGCAACATCACAACAGACAGGAGTGGTATTTTCCAAGCGGAGGTGATATGGTATTTTTCTGCATCACCTGATGATACCTTGTCAGATGCTCAGGTTTTGTTAAGCATGGACCCTGATTCTGTTGTCAGTGATTCAACTCTCATCAGCCTGAGCCATGTAGATAGGAACTCCTATCGCCTGTTGGTGCGTGATGTGGATGTGGAAGACTCTGGCTACTACTTCTGCCAAGCAGCTGTCTGGGTACCACTGCACAATGGGAGCTGGCATAAGGTGGTGGAAAGGACATCTGCACCAGTCAATGTGGTGGTGACAGCATTAGGTGAGTGATTCTGTGTTCAGACTTCATGGGTAATGTACCACGTGTTCCTTGGTCCCATCAGAAAAGGGAGAGGACCTTGCAGAATCTCTTCTGTGTGAGTTTCTCGTTTGCATCTATCATCTATACATAGAGTATCTCTCTCTCACACATAGAAAAATACTGATCTATCCTATGGGGTTTGGGGTTTGTATGTTACAGGGTTTTAGGATCTCTTAGCGCATGTCCCACCCATGCACTCCACTTTCTGGTCTTATTGAACAGTCTACAATTGGGAAATAGAACTTAAAAGCCTGCCTTGTTTTCCAGGGGCTGAAGCTACCCCAGTCATCGTGTTGTCCCCTTTCACCAACTTCATACCATTAGCAGGGCTCTGATGCAGCAACAGGCATTCTCTCTGAGCTCTGAACACAGTGATATCAGATGCTTCCCCTGATATTTGAGTCACGTACTATAAAAATTATTTGTAATGGAAACTTCATAATGAACTCTAATAGCTTTCAAAGTTGTTGGGGTTTTGTTTTGTTGTTTTAATCACTACAGAGATGCCACATTCTACTGATGGATTTAGAATGGAACATGACTTTGTACTGCTTTACTCTCCTCCCTCAACACACAAGTCTGTTTTATGAGACCATGTCACATAGCTGTTGAGTAGTGTGACTGAGTGAGAGAGACTTGGCTTGTGGCTAACTTAATGCTAGCAGTGTTGGTTAGCATAGTGGCCACTAAAACAGATTTTCCTGCAGTATTTAACATCCCACTCAGGGTGGTGCATTTTTCATCATTCAGTCCTGGAGATGAGTGGATTTTTAGCCTTTTGGACAAGCAAAGGATTATTTGTGCACTTGAAGTTATGGCTTCCATATGTTGCTTCAGCATTTCTCCAGCAAGTTCTTTTAATTCACCAGTGGGGGGGGAAAATGTACTTAACTAGAAACTTGATGATCTCTTTATTCTCTCCTTCCTTTATCCTCCAGTTGTTCTTGGTGGTTTTCCCTTCTTACAGCTCTAATACTGTCAGTGTCCACATTTTTTTGAAAGGGGCTGGTTAGAAGCAGCTGTGTTTAACAGTTGTTCATTTAAGACTTGTTGTCTGAATGAGGAACAGAAGCTGTAGGTAAGAGATTCAGCAGGCTTAGCAGATCTGCCTGGCCTACGAGAGCAGGCTGGCAGTATCTTTCCCAACACCTCTTTCCCAACACAAATCTGTTTTGGAGATCCATTCTCTCATATGCATGCTGCAGATTGTAAAGCTTTTGCTTTGCATTATCCCAGCTGAACTCTTAAGCTTTGGAGATCTCCCTTTATGCAAATATCCTTAGAAGTAAAGTTACTTGGGAGAAATACTAAAAATGAAACTCCAGCAAAAATTCTAAAAAGCCTGTCATTTTAGGGATAGGTCTAGGTATGTCAGCCTACCGGACCTGTCTCCTAGTTTAATCTTGGGGAGAGAATAGCTTCAGTTTAGAAGCAATGAAACTCAGGATGGTGTTGCAGGATGCGGTAGGTAAGGTATCTGCACCTGCTAAAATTCACAAAGTACTGCTTATAGTGGAAGCATGAATGAACCTAGATGTGAGCTGGGGGGAGAACTGGCAGAGCTGTGGTACTTGGTGCTTGTTCCCAGCTTTGACCAGATGCAAATATCCGGGCCTAAACCCTCTCAATGTACCCATTCAGAGCCTCTTGTCATTAGAAACTGGTGGTACTGTCCAATTACAAAGGCAGAGCTCCTCCATCATAACTACTGAATGAGGCCAGCATATAGAGAGCCTGCTCTGAAGCCTGGTTTTCTGAAATAAATAGCTGTGTCACAAGGTTAAATCCCAGCAACAGTGACTTTAAATTTTGCATTTTAGCATTGTACAGAGCAGTTGAGCTGTGGCCGTTTCCAAGTATACTTGTAATGTGTGCTAGAAGTGTGCAAGTGATGAATGTCTTCATTTCCTGTCCTCATTCAACCATTCAAATTGCATATTCAACTTGAGAGTGTTCCCTCCTTCCCCAACTTGTGTGCATGTGCATGCATGCACACATGTTCATGTGTGCACAGGTGCATTGCATGCTCATGTACTCTCTTGTAGTGCCCGTACCTGTAGGACTGCTCCTTACTCTTTCCACTCCTATTTGGCATTATTTGGGAACAGGAGAGAATAAAATCTGCTCCTCAGCAGGTTGCTAGGGCAAGGGAAAGTAGAATAAATTTTCAGCATTTGAGGTTTTCAACTGCATCCAGAATTCAGCAACTCCTCCTCCTTAATGGAAGTTAAGAGCTGCTGGAGTATTAAGTCATTGAACTGTCAATAAGGCTGTTCTTTGACAGCTGACAGGGTGGAGGAATGAGGTTTATCCAGCCAGCCTTTTCTTTCTAAATCCTCTGTTTGAGTGTGTGTCAGGGTGAAGCGCCTGTCTGGAGTGGTGCTGTCAAAGCCAAAACTCTCTTCTTAGCGGTCCTTCACCTGCCCACAAATAAAACAAATCTGAAGTGATTTTCTAAGAACTCAAGTTTCTTGCAGCTTTTTCCTTCTTGTGTTCCTGTGTAGAGAAGAGTTTCAGCTTTCATAGTCTTTGTTGTTGGGAAAATATTAATTGGGCTTGAATGCCTTCTTTTTTTGGGGGGAAGGGGAGTCGAGGGGGAATGATAATAAAATTGCAGAGCGTGAGCAATATATCATGAGGCCCTGGAGAAGACTAGTCTTTTGTGAATGAGACAGGAAGAGTAGCGTAGCTGTAGGATCTATGGGGACTTACACCAAAAGTGGGTTCTGGTCACCATTAGTAATATATGCCTCGGTTGCAGCGGAGGAATCCTGTACGTTTTCTTTGTATTTTGCCGTATGCTAAAAATGCACAGAAATCTGCACTTATGTTCACCGGTAGTAGGTACTATGGACTTACGTAAACAGTACTTTTATGCTTGTGTGTTACCTAACACTGCAGAAACTCACCATCAGTTATCACTAGGTACTTCAGTGTCTGGTGTGTATTAATGCCCTTGCTCTTGCTAGATGCAAGGACACTGCATGCGTAACACTTAATGGTGAGAGACCTTTTCTGCAAGCTGGCATAGCAGTGAGCTTGCTTGATAAAATTGTTTTTATCCTTTTGCATCTGAAGTCTAAAAGTGCATGTGCACACACAGTTTGCACAGCAGTTCTATTAAGATGCTTTATTGTCTCGGCTCATTGGTGAGCTAAGCCTACGTTTAGCCTTGGATTGCCTTCTCTGTCCCAATTATAGCTTCGGTTAATTGTTTCTAGGAGGGCAAGATGCCAAATAAAACATAAAGCAAGAAATAAATACAGAGCACTGATTACACTTACAATGTAAAAGCCATGTGATGAGTATTGGCCGAACAGTTGGAAAGCTAGTCTTTTTCTGAATTATAGTAGACAGCAAGACAAAAATATTCTAACACTAGTAAATAAATATGTATTTCCCTTGTAGTGTGAGGTTCTTGCTGTAATCTTTTTCCTTTACTATCTCTGTAGACTGAGAAAAAATAGTCATGTGGCTGCCTTATCGCCTTTAGGCTTTGGACAGCCAGCTATTTCAGATTTAAATACAACAGCCCCATTCTTAACCCATGAATCTCAGGCACTCCTTTTCAAGCTTGAGGTATTCCAGCCTCATAGCTGTACAGCACATACTTCTCTATTCAGACTGTGAAGCTCTTCTGATCTATGCATCCTTGACTCTTAACCTGCTTAGTATTTATCATGCTGCCTGCTGAAATTTACTGTGCACCACTGTTGGTGCTGCCTGTGGCCAGTGCCAATAGTGGTAGCCGTGTCCCCTGCTTTTGGTGGCTGGGTGAGGTATTTTGGTTTTGGGTTGTTCTTTAATATTCTTGAACCGTATTGTAGAGACATGATGGGATAGTTTAGTGTGGAAAAGAAGGCATTGCAGGATGGGAGATAGCCCCTTATTCTAGAGAGAAACTGGGGAAATGGGATGTCTCTGGTCAGTCCAAAGCTAGAGAATAACCAGTCTCATGTTGCTGCAGGCTGCCCCAGGCATTTGAACAGATGCAAAAGGTGACTGGCTGGGCTGAAATGGAACCCATGCAGTGGGTTCTTGGGGCCAGGCTTAAAGAAGGGAATGATTTTGCCTGACAAGATCTTAGTCCTCATTTTTCTGAAATGGTCTGACTAGACATATGAAATGAAAGGTTTTGTTTGGAAATGCAGGCCTAGGGGTGCTTGTGTCAGACTGGTGCAAGTCTGAGAGCTGGGGTCCAAGCTCCCAGTCCCCAGGTCTTTTAAGAAAAATACATATTCTGGCACTTGGCTTCTAGTTCAGGTGCTTTCACAGACTGGATGTTGGAAGTTAGCAGTATCTCTTAATAAGCTCTGGTGCTTTCTCCTGTCTGCTTGTAGCTTCTAACCTTTTTCTTCTGGGTTTTGTCTCCTGCAGAGCCAGACTATGAGGTGTTTCTGAATGCCTCTCAAACACCCAAGTTTTCAGATGACCCCACAGAGCTCAACTGCAGGATCACAAATGCGCAGGACATTGAAGCAAACATCCGCTTCACAGTTTCCTGGTACTACAGGCAGCACCTGCCCAGTGATGATGTGGTGACAGAAGACCTCCTGGCCACAATGGATGCAGACTGGACACTGCTGCTTGGGGATAGGAGCAGAGAGCGGACTCAGAATGGGGAAATGATCTTCTCTAAGAAGGCTGTTGACACGTTCAGTTTACGAATCCAGTGGACTTCAGAAAGTGACAGAGGGGATTATTTCTGTGTCGTCTCTGCGTGGACTAGGCACCGCAACAACAGCTGGGTAAAGAGCAAAGATGTGACTTCTGCATCTGTCAGCATTTTCTGGGCTACACAAGGTAGGAACCTTGGACCTATTTGCTGAAAGACCTGGATAGGTGAGATAGTTTTCTCTTGAGTAGGCCTGTCAGCCAGAAGACCTGCTAATGAGCTTTGGAAATAGAATTCTGTTATGAAGAGGAAAAAACATTATTACCTTTTGTAAAGGCCTCTTATTTGTGGAGGGAAATAACTACTTAACAGCACTTACCAGTTTTATGCAACAGTTTGGAGTGGAAGTGCAAAGCAGAGATACGTCAGTGAAGCTGTGCTGAGAATTCCAGGAGCTAGGCTGTCATATTGGCAGGGGTGGCATCTAGCAGTGATGCTGGGGTCGTTGCCCCCTTTCATGGTACGGAGTGTTTCGGTCTCTCTAGGATGCATCTTGCTGCTAGCAGCAGGGTTGTCTTGAGGTGAAAAGAGGAATGTCACTCACTTTAGGTCTTCTCTGTCTGCCACTTTGAGAGCTTTTTTTTTTCTCCTCTTCTACAAGCCCATGTTTAGAAGGCACTTCTGAGGAAGTTCACAGGCATAGTAGTAGTATCAAAAACTAACTGGGTGGCAGAGCAAAGTCATTCAGTGATTTGCTTGGATCTGGGCCTTTTCTAGGCAGAAGTGAAGTAGCTCTGGTCGGTATTTAAACTGACTCTGGGAGCATTTCTTAGAAGCTAAATAGAGTTACCTGAACCACTTAACACTGGTTTAAAATGGATGTATGTATCCTGGATATCCTGTAGAGTGATACTGTTTTGGCTTAAGTGTGAGGTCATGCAAGAGGGTCTGTTGGACAGGGACAGAAGGAATAGGATAACCTAGGATGTAACATCTTTGGCAAAAAACTGTGCTTAGCTAAGCTGCATTTATCCTGATAGATTTGTTTAACAGTCTAGCTCAGGCAGCCACAGGCAGAGAACTATATTTCAGAGACAAGTAGTTTGAAATCAGTTTAAAGTTGTTTAGGGATAATCCCTAAACAGCAAATTGCAGAGCTTTTGCTGTGCTTCTGCTTCAGTGGAGAGAGAAATGGGGGATTGCTTGCTCAGTACTCCCTTCTTCCCCAGACCAAGCATGGTCCACGAAAAGGTCATTTTTTTTGCTGAAGCTGGCGTCTCCGTCAGGAATGAGATCTTTCATTAATGCTTAATGCTGGTCACAATTAGTTCAGTTGTTATGCCACAACACGGAGTGTGTGTGTGTACATGCATGCACGCGTAATGGATCATCGCCCTCGGAGCAGCTAGAGAGACCAGCTGGAGTTGAAAAGTCTCAGCTTGTGTTGACATTTCTGAGGGAAAGCAAACCCTGACAGGTGTGAACATTCCCTTGTTTCTGGTTTTATTCCAAAAACTCTGCTAATTTTGCAACACAAATGTAAATGTTATAGTCCCCATGCTGAAAAGTATGTTTTGTTGGCAAAATTTGGAGTTGGGGGATTTACGATGTGAAAGTGAGCTCTCCTACAAACACCATCTCCTCCTGAAAAAGCACATTATTGCCCCCCCTCCTTATATACCTATATATAGGTTTGATTTCCCCTTCTTCCCTTCCACCCCTCATGCAACCCCCCCACTCTTTCAGCACTCTAGCCCCAGACACCTTTCCCTGCCATATCCATGCCCTGTCCCCTGACATATCCTGTTCATGTGAACCCAGTGCCGTAGCCAGCAACTGTGAAGGAGTTAATCTGCTGCTGTCTCTGCTCTGTGACTGTTGTTTTGACAAGTATCTCTGGTGATTTGAGTCCCTAACTGCTCCCAGTGCTTATAAAAGTGAGCAGCCAGGCTCCCACGTGTTTGCCTAAGGAGAGAGCAGAAATTTGCCTCTCCCTTGGATAGCTTGTGCCTACATAGAGGCTTTTCTTCCAACTATTTCATTATTCGCATCATCTGTGTTAACTTTAGGGCGGTGCTCAGGGGGGAGGACTTTGGAGAAATCCCACTTTGGAAAAGGTTGTTCTGAGTTTTTGAAAACGGAGAAGTGGTTTAATGTTGCGTCTATGGGTCAGTCAGCACGAAGGGCTGTTCAGGATAAGGAAGCCTTTGCTTGAAATGTAAACACCATGTGAAAAGATGTTGAAGTCCTTTTTGTGTGTGTTGTATAATAAGTTGTATGTTTGTCCATTTTAACTTGAGGGTTTTTTATCTTCTTTTTCTATTTTGTTCTGTTGGGACCAATAATGCTCACATGTCTTTCTGCTTACTCAGCTTTGCAAATGCAGCCAATGGCTGTCATAGATCACCGTTGTTTTTGACATGGTCTGCCTGATTTACTACTTCCCCTCTTTCTTCTACCTTCTCCCCTGCCAAGGTGACAAAGAAAGCATCTTTATCTCACCTCAGAAATGAAAAGCATCAATTATGTTGTTATTTTTTGCTTATTTAGAGTACAAATTCCAATCATTAAAAAGGGGTGAAGGAAAGGAGGAAACCTTTTTGTTTGGCTCTGTAGATGATTTTCAACCCAGAAAAAAATTTGATAGTTAAAAGATAATTTTATTTATTAATTTGAGTGTGAGTACTGCCTATATTTAAAACACAGTTGCTGTTCCCAGTAGAATGCAGAATTGGTGCTTGTTTCCTAAACCAGTGTTGTCAACTTTGGATCTGCACGGAGCTCTTTGCAAAAGAGGATGTCATCTTTTAATTGACATTCCAAATCCCAAAGGTGCCATTATTTGGGGTTTTGTTAATACTTCTGTCTTTAATTTACAAAATAATTGTATTTAACATAATGTTACTTGTCCTAAATGCTTGCCCAGGCTCTTGCATCATGTTTAATTGGGAGCAAGGGCATCTTAATCTTTCAGAGAGTCCTGCAAATAGAGAACAGGTGATATTTCTGCCACCCACTTGTCTTTACCATTGCTAGTGTATAATAGACACTGCCTAGAGTACAGACATGGAGTTCCTCTTGAGCAAAGAAGTTCCTGTACCGATGGCACCAAGCTGCCAGGTGTACATGCCAGTTTGGCTGTAGGAACGAGAAAGTACATTAAGTTAGGTGTACAAGCCCCAGTCAGGTGGCTGGACCCCTCGTGCCTATGGCTGCGTGAGGGTGAAGTGTTTGTGCTCTTTGCTTGGCAGGGGAGCAGGCTGGTGAGGGTGGTCTAGTTGTGTGTGTGTGCGTGTGCGCGTGTGTGTGCAGCAGTGGGGAGAGCCCTTGCGTTGTATATACGTGTATCAGACTGTGGTGCAGGCCTTAGTGTGCCTGCTGTATTTTCAGAGCTCTTAGATTCAGAGCTGTTGGGGCTACAATTGTACCTCAGGGTGTTGTATAGTCTCATTCTATGAAGGCAAAGCTGTCATTACCTTAATGTCTGTTGCATTCCCTGTACTTGCAATCTAGCTAGTGCACTTGGGGAAGAAGAAGCCTTTATGAATATTGAGATGGCGTTATGTGAGGCTGCTGACGAGACGTGAGGCTCTGAGGTTACTGTTAGCCGCAGCCATTGTGCTGCTTTTCGGATGGGAGTCAGTGGAGTGCAGGGAAGGTGTCTGCTGTCTCCTTGCCCTTGTAGCTGTTATGCTTCTCTAGCAATTTGAATGGCTTAGATTAGGTGAAAACTCTTTTTGGTCACTACCCAGGAAGTACTCTTAATCTGAGCACGCACTTTGTGGTAGAGAGCAAGAGAATTATAGTGTGGCTTAACCACTTGGAGTGGCCAGTGATGGAAGGCAGAAGTATGCACTGCCAGGCTCCAAAGTACAGTTTATTACTCAAAATTTGTCTGAATCATTTGGCTAGGATTTCTTCTGCTACTAGCCCTCTGTCTTGGAGTAGCGCCCAAACTGGTTATAAGCTTTGGGTATGGTTTACTTAGGATCTCTTCCCCTACCATTTTCCAACATAAACTCTGCTGATTGCAGCCTCCTGTATATGACTGACCAGGGTGTGTTTTATCATGCTTTTCATTTGTGGAGCTTTACAAGAAGGAGGTGAGACTCTGCATGGGATTGCAAGGGTGTGTGTGGAGAGGCAAGCTTGCAGAGTAGTCGTCAAGACACTACTCCTCGGCAATTCTTGCAAGATTAGAAATTAGATCTCAGGATGCAGTTCTTGGAAGAAAATGTTCTTTGACCTCTCTGGCCCATCTTATGCTACAAGATCTGATGAGTAGTTTCTGTTAACATAGGAAACATGAAGAAACTTTTTCTCTCGCACTTAACTTTTCTTGCAGATTACTGTTATTTCTAACCTAAGTGCCAAATCTCTGGTTTCTCCACTTTCCCATAATGTGCACTGTTACACGCAGAGACAACTACATGCTTTTCTAGGTGGGGGTGATGGAGTGCTAATTACATTTCGTCTGCTGCTGCTGAAGGAGAACAATTTTGGCAGAGAACCATACTGTTAAGAATGGTGATCCAGACTTTCTAGTTGATAGCACATGGGGCTTTTTTTTGTTTGTTTTTACTTCACTATATGCGCAGGTCTAATATTATTGCAGATTCAGAAATGTTCCTTGCATCTTTTTTGACTTTCTTGCAACAAGAAACGTTCAGCACCTGTACATGCTGTTTTTTGTGTTCCCTTCTCTATTCTGGTCTGCATTTCTTATGGTCTCACATAAGAGGAGGTGCCTCTGCCTTCTGTTTTCATTCAACCAAAGGAATTTGGGGGTTTTAAAAGGTAGAAAAATCCTTTGAAAGGGCTTTCATAAGAATGTATCTCCCTGTTCTCTGTTCAGCATCCTAATTTCTAATGCTTTTGAATTCTACCACTGTTCTCCAGCTGTATCTCTGGGCCTCAGATGTTCTCTTCCACAAACTCTACAGATGGCATTTCTGCTGCTGCCCCATGCTACCACCACTCCTTTCTCCTTTTCTTTAGCAAAAATAATTGGTAAAAGCAGCATTTTCTGTTACCCTCAAATGGAAAGTCAAGAAAGGATGTCTAGGCCTAGAAAGCAGCAAAATGTGGCAGAGAAGTATGGCTAGCTGTTTGTGCTTCCGCTTTTGGGGCAAAAATGTAATTGTCTACTAGATTCCTAAAATATGTGGCAAGCTGGTCTGTGCTGGGCTCCTAAATGCTGCAGCCTTAAGAAGAGGGTGATATCAGAATCTTATGGACACAGAATGAGGAAAAAATGGATTTGAAGTCTAGAGTCAGATGCATGATGAGTTCTCACGCAGGGGAGCAAAGAATGACTCTGTATGTGTAACTTCAATGGTGATTGTACCCTGAGTGCCTAAATGTACAACTTTTGTATTCCCACTTGCTTAGTGGGTGGAAGTGTGTGTGGGGGCGTTGGTATGGACCATCAAGTAATCCTGTGCTCAGCTAGACCTCTTGGAAGAGGCTCAGCCTTCCCCGCTCCTGCTGTTTCTTTATATAGCTTTGTATTGTGATCTGCTTTATACAGTACTGATATAAAGTTGTCATAGCCAGTTTCTCATCTTGTGGGCTGTGTTTACTCATTGTGAAAACTGCTGCTTGAAGGCAAAACACTGCAAAATGTAATCTTGACAAGTATCTTGTTGCTCTTGTGGGGAGGGTATAAATATTACTGCATTTAGTTCAGTTTTGGGGAACGTGTAACAATCTCACCATTGCCTACTTCCCTTTTCTGAGAAGTTTCACCTTGCATAAAGGTGATCTGTGTAGTTTCTTTTTTTTAATGCGTCCAGACCCGTTTTTTTTATAAGGGGGGGAAAGGAGAATATGCTGCAGCAAAATAAGTCCAGAAAGTCGGACTGATGGAATTCTTGCAATACTGCTACTTTGGGAAGTAGCTGTAAGCTGTGTGTTCTGCCCCAGCACCCTTTCCTTAAGAAGAACCCGAGTGTGGGGGATATCTCTTAATCACAGTGCCAGGAAACTAGCAACTCCCTTTCCTTTTATCTGGTTCTGATTTAAGTCACTCCTCATTCTCTCAGTTTCTTATTGTGAGCTTGTTTTTTGTGTGTCTTGGGGCTGTGCTCCTAGATGTATAATTTTCCCAAACCCTGTAATTAAGGGATTCTTGGGATTGAGGAGCTGGCAGACTTGGAGAATGCTGATCTAGAAAGGAAAGGAAACTGAACAGTAAGTGTTGCTGGCATTCTTGATGCCAAATGGGCTGTTGGGAAATGTCAAGACTTCTGGTAGACTTGTACTCAGGTGAATGCATGAGAAGCAAGGGAAAAGAACACACGTGGAGGGAGAGGTATACCGTGTATGGGGGTGCCAGGGATGGAGACTTCTCCTGTTACTGCCAACTTTTTTGTCATGCAATTTCAGCTGATCTTGGGAGTTCAGCTGAATGTGTCTGGATTGCTGTTTGAGTGGATTTTCAAGGGAAACACAAGAAGATACACTAAGTGCTGCCGATTCAGTTAGTGGCAGCTTTTGTCAGTAGTCATGAGTACTTCTGCAGTGTCCTTGTACCCTGTCGCTGAGGGTGCTCTTCCAGATCCAGTGTAAAACTGGGCCTCTGAGTCTTGTCTGACTAATATCTTTACTCCTGCATAAAAAAAAGTCCTGGAGCTCCTGTCATGCCATGACCTGTGTATTGCATTATCTGTTCAGTACTTTTGTGCTGATTTGAATCCTTGCATCTTGACCCAAACTGTTGTGCTGGCGTGTGTGTGCTGTTGAGTGGCATTCTGGGATGTCCATAGGTGTTTAGATAAACGTGCTGAGATTTCTCTCTCCAGAAAAAGTACTTGGCTTATTTGTAATCTTCTAGATTGAAAGGTGCTGCAGAAATATCTGCACCTACTTATTAACCCCTCTCTTGCTGCTTATTTCCTTCCCTCTTCAGATTACACGCTTACAGTGGAGGCAGTGAAATTGAAGCCGTTCTTTGTAGCAGGCCACACCTTTGAGATGACATGCAAAGTGTCGTCGAAAAACATCAAGACGCCACGCTATTCTGTCCTAATTACAGCTGAGAAGCCACTGACGGATCAGTCGAATCCCAATGGAACCACTCGCATAATCTCCTTGAACCAGGATTCAGTAGTGCGTCTGGAAGACTGGACGGACCAGACTCGTGTGGACGGCGTGGTTCTGGAGAAGGTCCAGGAGAATGAGTTCCGCTACAGGATGTATCAGACCCAGATTTCTGATGCTGGGCTGTATCGCTGTGTGGTGACTGCCTGGTCTCCAGGTGGTGGTGGCATGTGGCGTGAAGCAGTGAATGGCTTATCCAACCCTATCCAGATAGACTTCCAGACATCAGGTTGGTATAGAATCTGGCAGCTGTGTGTCTAAGCCAGAAAGGAAAAAAGTTCTTTTAAGCTCTCCCAGTGGTTTCCCTGTCTCTGGGAAATACCTACTCTTTGGAACATGGAAGGGGTCTCCAAATGGTATGATGGCTGAGAGCTCTGCTTATCTCCTTCGGTGGTACTTGTGTCCTTTGCGCTATTGATTGTTTACAGAAAGATGTTTAATGAAATGGCTGTAATCATAACCTCTGGGTTTTTCTTTACTAATGCAGCTTTTATGGTCCTGCAGGCTCAGAGCTCATTGTCAGTATGGAATAACTGCTGCCACATTTGCCGGTTTTATCACTAGATTGCTGTTAGGTAGTGGCTGCTCTGGAAGAACATTAATATAAACTAGACTTCTGTTCCAAAACTGACCCGATTAGCATACCATTAAATTGCCTGAGCACACCTTACTGTTGATGTAATTGCAGAAAATGGTCAGGTCAAGGTAATGGTAACATTTCAGCCATCTCAGCAAGTGTATCCTGCCACTGGAAGACCTGTTGTGGTTTAATCCGGCAGGCAGCTAAACGCCACACAGCCGCTTGCTCACCCCCCCACACCCCTAAGTGAGGTAGGGGAGAGAATCAGAAGGGCAAAAGTAAGAAAACTCATGGATTGCGATAAGAACAATATAATAATTAAAATGAAACAGTAATAACAATAATAATAAATTGTAATGAAAAGGAAAATAATGAGAGAGAGAGAGAAACAAAACCCAGGGGAAAAAAACCAAGTCATGCAACCAGTGACTACCTGCAGACTGATGCCCAGCCAGTCCCCAAGCAGCAATCACTGCCCCCCAGCCAACTCCTGCCCCCAGTTTATGTACTGAGCATGACGTCACATGGTATGGAATATCCCTTTGGCCAGTTTGGATCAGCTGTCCCGGCTGTGCTCCCTTCCCTCCCAGCTTCTTGTGCATCTGGCAGAGCATGGGAAGCTGAGAAGTCCTTGACTAGTATAAACATTACTTAGCAACAACTAAAACATCAGTGTGTTATCAACATTATTCTCGTCCTAAATCCAAACTACAGCACTGTACCAGCTACTAGGAGACAAATTAACTCTATCCCAGCCAAAACCAGGACAAGACCTTAGAGGTCCCTTGTGGCTGGACTACAAAGCTCCACAAATTGCGATGGATTTCAGTATCAGAAGTGCAACCTGTTCTTCACATCTTTGCTGAAACCCTCACCTTCAGCTGTAACAGTCTGCCTGTTGAGATTTTTCTAGAGAAGCGTGCCTGTCCTGGTATATTGTTGGGGGGAAGTCGTGGGGGCAGGGTTGGTTTGGATCATCAGAGATGCATGTTAACTCTATCACACATTGTGTGGCTGGGAAGTACCGCAGAGTTGTTTTGATAATGGTGGTGCACTTATGAGTGAGGGGCTAATCTCATGATTTGATAAACCAAGCTGGTGACTTCTTGAGCGGTTTTGAAGAGCTCTTGGTGTAGCCCGAATGTGCATCCTATGTTGGAGCTCTCTAGTTAGCTGCTTTATCTCAAATCTTCTGCACTCCTCCATTCCTATTTGCAAGCACAGGTTGGGAGAAGGTGTCTCCTCACATCCTTTATTCTTCGTGCGAGTTATTCATCTGAGATAATAGTGGGGCTGTAGGGTTTTTAGATGATGTGTCTATGACTAGGCAAGAGCAGCCTGACTTCTGGTTGCATCCATAACTAAGGTAATTGTCCTCTACAAGGTGATTTCTAAAAACTGAACTTCCTTATACTAGGCACACTGGAGAAGGGACAAGGGCTGAGTGTAGAGGGACAGCCTAGCAATGAAGACATCACTTTGTAAGAAGCTTTGAAATTTAGCATCCAGATACAAACCCTAATGAAGATGCAGCCTGACCTAAGCTGGCCAGAGAGATGACATTGACTCAGCTGAATGCTTCTCTCAGTCCTAGGCAATTTCTGGTTGGCTTTTTGTTTAGTTTTATGGTAAGTCACTGTTCTGAAAATAATCTGTTAGTTGCCTGTGTTCCAAATGCCTCTTAGAGCAGCATTGTCACAGCTAAATATTGCTGTAGATTTGTTGCCTTCTCAAGATGGTTTAATGGGCTACAGTTTTAGCCTTATTACTCTTGATAACTAGGTCAGACACAGTGGGAGAGCAGCATTTGCAAGTGGGTGATGCAAGAAACTAGCAAGAATGAAATCTGTCCCAAACCCCTCCCCTCCAAGCTCTTATGTGGGAGCTTCCTGAACAAAAGTGGTGGTTGGTGACTCTCCCAACATTGCTTGCGTTATGTCACTTTGAACTCCCATCCAAAAAGTTTGGCAGCATGCTATTAATAGTCATGGTTCAGAGGGAAACCTGTGAGCCGTGCAAGGGAGGAAAGTGTGCATGTTGCAGTCTTGACTTTTTTGCTGTCACTCTCTACTCCCAGCCTCTTCACCCAGATAGGATTTCTGGTGCATGGAGTGAAGAAAGAGAGGCAGTCTGTAGCACTGCCCTGGGAATGTGTGAATTCCAGTAGCAAGGCTGGAGCAGGGGGAGGGATGGTCCTGAAGCCCTGTCAGCCTTTCAGTCTTTACAAAAGAATGAAGAGAGAAATGAGATCCCAGGCAGAATTTACTGGAGAGCTATTTCCCAAAATAATCTTGGCATGTAGCAAAATCTGGCTTGAAATACCTCCCTTTCTTCAATTGGTGGATGAACTTTGTGTCCTTCAGTTGTTACTTGGATATCTTTGCTGGACATTCATCTCTGGGCATGATGAGGACATGTGATGAGCACAGTTAGAATGAACTAACTGTGGAATTATTACTGTGGAATTATTATTTGGAAAATTATTTGAAATCAGGTATACAAGACAGAAGATGTTTTGTAGGTGTGTTACTTTGGTTTTGTTTGCTGAGGGGTACTGTCTTTGATGCAAACTGTGAGTCAGCCAGAGATAAATGGCAAAGTTGTGGAGCAGCTATAAAAGCACAGCTCAGTATCATGCCCTTGTCTTCCATCCTGTGGTACAGGCAGCTGTCAAACTTGTTCTTCAGAAGAAGAAGCTGGTGCCAAATTTTTCCCTAATGGGAGTGGTGGAAGGCAGAACTGCTGCGGTAGCTAGTGGTTTCTAGGGAGAATGAGAGGGTCCCCAAAACTGGGGGGACGATACTAACACGAAAGGGTCAGAAAAAGCAGAGGGGCATGCAGCTCTCCAGGTAACTGGAGCTGGGGAGTGCCACTCTGCTCCTGAGTTAAATGGGTGATGAATAGCTTATGAGTGTGTTTGTCCCTAATAGTGCAATTGACTCGTTAACAGTTTTGCTGACTTTTGAGGTTCTGAGTAACAGAAAGGCATTGTAACTGTGACTGTTACGGGGGGGATATAATAAGGCACTACAACTTTGAAAAACTGAAGGTATTCCAGTCTCTGCCCTACTTTGAAGGCTTGGACTCCGACAGCATTTTTCAGCTTGCACCATGAGGGGTGAAGCAGGGAGGTGATCAATACAGAAGCAGCTTTTTCAGCAGAAGGAAGCCCTTAAAGGGTTTGACATGAAGCTTTTAGTCCCAGGAGGAATTTCTTTCTTGGTTGTTTTTATAGATTCCTTTTTGATAGGGTGTGGGGAGGCTTCCTAGGATTGGAAATAATTTCTTCCAGTTTGACTCCCTCCCAGATCTCTCTAGGTTGAGTGATGTTTCAAGGAGGGGTTTTTAGTGTGCACATGCACTGTGCAATGTGATCTATCTGAACGGCACGAGGCCTGTAAGCTTTTTATATATGAGCTGGGGACTGTGCACATGAAACTTCAGTGTTTCCTGCCACAATAGGCTTGAAATGTGGCAGTGCTCTGAAATGTTTTTCCATGAACATCTGTGGAAAATGTCTTGCTCAGATTCTTTCCATTCAAGGCAGAACTTGCTGGCTGCGAGCAGAGACCTCCTCTCTTCTTTCTCCACTTGCTGTTGCAGAGGGACATATTTATTCCATTTGGTTAATGATCTGAAATGTTAATGTAAAAGCATTTGTTTGAAACTTCCTGAACTAAAAAATGAAATGTGGATTTTGTCCACTGAATTATATAAACTGGAAGTCGGGGAGTGGGGGTGGTGAGGAGGAGCCTAGTAGGTCATTAGTTTTCAAGTATTCAATCAATGGCAGATTGTTCTCTGCAGAATGTATTTTAAGACCAGAAAGGATCTTGTGGATCCTCTGGACTGGCCTTATGAATAACATGGATCACTAGGCTAATTTCATAAAATGAATGCCTGCTGTATGTCCAGTAGCTGTAAGCAAACTAAGCTTATCTGGGGGGCAGGGGGAAGCTGTCCCATATGAAGACTTCAATATTCTTCAGTGCTTCCTTTTGGTTTTCCCAGTCTAGAGTGGAAGTTCTGCCATCTCTTTTTCAAAGGTTGCCCAGCAATGTGAGGGACAAGAACAGCTAGCTGACAGTGCTTGTTTTAAAATTTTCTATTAATTTTATTGCATCATTTCTGCTGAAACTCAAATGCATCCCCTCTCCTCCTGAGCGTGATGTATGTGTACCCAGCCTTTCTTTCAGGCAGGAACACACCTGTCTTCTGTTCCTTGCTGTTCTTCTGAAGCCAGTATATCAAGACAGCTTCTTGTAAGACTTGTGATCCTACCCACCCAACCTGAAGTCTCTCACTTATCTTCTGGTAACCTGGAGGTGTTGCTCCAGTGGCAATGCCTTTGCACTGCAAGGGCTGAGCAGTGGATGAGAGAGGCTGTCTTTTTTTAGTGCTCCCCTTTGCCCGCAACCTTAGCTGAGCTGGCCAGCAAAGGTGAGAGTCAAATACCTGGGAACTTGCCTGAGACCAGAGTGCTTATCTGATGCAGGTCTGTGTACTGGTATCTGGTTCAAATGGCTCCAGCTGGCCTCTGCAGCTGGTTGGTTTTTTTTTAATGCTGAGGTACCTGGTCTCTGTGAAATCCACCTGGTTTATCCTGGCATCATAAATTCTTCTTTGGCATTTGTCCTTCAATTTTCTGTCCCTTTTACCCTGAATCCAGCAATCCAGGTTAGTGTTTAGAGTGTCTTTGCCTGCTATTACTCACAGGGATTTCCACAGAAGTGACTTGTTTTCCTTTCCTTGAGGGGAGCAGGGAGAAGAAGCTTTTAATCTCGTATTGAGAAGTACGTTATGAGAGAGAACCATTTAGAGCTTGGCTGTGCTCTGAGCTGGCTTCGCCCTGTGCCATTCAGCAGAGGGCAGAAAGCTCTGGAGAGGCAAAAATAAAAGAGAACTTTAAGGGAAGCATCTCGATGAAATCTTTAACTCTGGATTACATCTGCATGTGAGCTCATTACACAGCAATGTATTATCATTCACTTTGGAAGAAGCTGAGATAAACCGAGAGCTGCTGAAATATGAGCTGAGTATTGATGTTGAACTTGCAGTTAAAATTAAATGATGCCCTGCAATGACCCCGAGAGATAGTCAGTTTCAAGAAAGGAGAATAGCAGGATTCTTAAAGGAAAGAAACCTTAATCATGGAAATGAATGAAGAGCAATACAGCAGAAACTCTTTGGCAAGAGAGGCTGGTATTTTCCAGCCACTGTTAATGGGCAGGAACATGCTTTGTCATTGTGTGCATTTGCGCCTGTGTGCATTAGTTTGTAGCTGGAAGTAGAAACCACAGAGTAAGCTACTGGGGGCTTCTTCCAGTAAGAGCTATTATGAGGCTTGGGGTAAAACTTGTTAGGGAACAGCTCCGTGAAGAAGCAAGGAGAGGGCAGGATGCTGGAATAGTGTGGGTGAAGGAGCTCATTATGTGGAGAAAGGCAGGTCATGGGATTCTCAGTTCGAGAGTGAATGATTTGGTGCCAGGGCAGACATGAGTAATATTTTGGAAGACAGAGAACTTGTGGGTTGCATCAGGTTTTTTTCCCCTATTGTGGTCCGTGGTGCTGGCTGACTGCAAGTAGGGAAGCTGCATGCAGTAATTGCGACCTCCCTGCTGCGTAATGGAGTGGGAGCAGGCTCCTTGGGTGGAACAGCCTGCTCTGGATCTCTGTTGTCAGTCAGGTTACTTGACCTTTCTCTGCTCTACTTTACTTGTCTGCAAAATAAAGGTAACTTGTGTCTCTGGGGAGACTATACTTTTTTTTGCAGAGAAGTACTGGCTAAAATGATATAGAAAAGGCCAAAATGTCACCTAGGACCTAGGTAATTAGGATCTCTTATGTTGTAAATCTACATGTTAACTGGCTTTCGGTTATTCTCCCTCCTTTTCCTCTTCTTCTTGCAGATTTAAGGTGTTTGGATTACTGAGCAGGGAAGGAAAGCAGGGAGAATGGGGTGACATCAGGTAGATAGGGCTCAGGATTTTTTATTTTTCTCCAATATGTAAATCCTTAAGCTGAGTAGAATAACTCAATAAACTTGAACTCCTCCTTTCCACCCTGCAGCCTGGTCAGTGTGAATCTGATTGAGCACAAAGTAATAAACCAAGTTTGGTGCAGCTTATAAACACTTTTTCCTTTCATTTACATATGTGGAAGAATTTGCAATACACTTTCTAGCTGAAAACTGTATCACTCTAGGATTTGGATCCTAGAGTTTCCTTCCTGGGTTGCATGAAATCAACAGTTTGAGCAATGAGATCTGCCATCTGCCATTCCAAAGAAATTACACCAAACAGGTCCTGATCCTGGAACCTGGTTTCTCTTCAAGCACTTCTAGATTTGTAGTAGTAAATGTCTAACCTCAGTTTCTTCACTTTCTGTTTAAAATTATATAGTGTTTTTTTTCAAGCATTCAGAAGTCAAGAAATGCTCTGAAAACTTTACTCCTATCTTTACTGCACATGCTTTTTAATATAAAATTGTTATTACTTTAATAAAGAAAAGGACTTCTTCTGGGGTTTGTATCTAAGCTTACATATGGCCTTACTGTAGTGAGGAACAGAGATTTTTTTACTTAGTTTAAATCAAATGTCTCAGCAGAAAATGGCAGTTTAGGGGAAAGTTGATGCTTAGCTCTTAGAATTGGGGATGCTGGATTGTTTTGTGTATCTGTGCTCTTCAGTTTCCAAATTAGCTGAGGGCATGACACTTATCTTGAAACCTGAAGTTATTAATATCCAATTATTTCTCAGCTTTCAAACTCCTGAGCAGCTTTCCTACACTTAAATTTGCTTTGCTCTTGATGAGCTTTACAGGTCATGCTTTATCTGGCAACCCTGCATTTGAAACTAAATTCTGGTTTGTTTATTCTCCCGAGTGACCAGTAGGTGCCAATAACAGTATTTCAAACTGTTAAATAGAAGTGGTATGGTGAGCAAAGCCACATCATCTGTTATCTGTAGAGTTCTATTTTTCTCAGTGTTAATGCAGTATGAACTCAGATCTCTTTGAAAAAGAGTTCATGTCACCTCCCCAACCTTTCCTGTGATGCTGCAAGTGCTTGAGCATGGTGATGCTGAGAACCTGATAGTCGGTGTCATCAGTGTCTACTGGGAGTTGCCTGCATCTGTAAGCTTGGGGTTGAGAGTGTTTTTTTGTCTTGGAGGGCAAGAACTTAAGAAAACCACTTGCGTTTTATGTGCCAAGCCCTGCTTTGGTGCAGTCTAGATCCAAGGCCTCTTGAATACTGTGGTGTGATGGCTATGGGGGTGGAAAACCCCCAACAGGATCCGTACCTTACAGAAGGTTTTTATGGCACATTTGTGACCTCTTGGGAGGTCCTCAGGAGTCTTGAAAATGTGTCTGGAAGCATCCTGTGTTTGATCTGGTGCTGGTTTTTGCCAGGTGCTTTTCTTGAGCCTGCAGTAAAGCAGATGTCCAGTTACATAAGGTAATGGTTTTGCTTGTAACCCACTAACAAACACTGGTTTGCTGCTGCTTTTGTTTGAGATTGGTATGCAGCTCATTCCTGCTTCTCTCATCCTGTTGCCAGACAGGAATAGCTGAAGCCAGAGTAAATTGTTTAAGCTGGGGACGTAAATCAGGCAAGTTATAATCAAGTTAAAAGCACTGGTCAGTTTGGTTTTTTAGAATAAAACCGAACAAAAACAAGACCAGAACCCTTCTATAGAGAGGGGCAGCATGCAGATGACTTTCAATGAGGGATTAGAGCCATGTCATCAGCTTCTGTGAATCTTTCCCAGGCTGTGTAGTGACTACAACTCTGACTCAAGTGTACCTTGTGGTGGAGGGTAGGGGATTAAATGGTCCTTGTGATCCAGCTCAGGGCTAATGGGTCTCTGTTGAAAACAGCATCCTGCCTTTTCAGGTTTTGTAGTGGGGGGCGAAATCTATGAAGATGCTTTATTCTGTCCTTTCATGCCTGAGGGCAGCCTGAACCCCAGGGCATGGGGGCATGTGGGCAGAAGGCCTAAGATACTTCCAAAGAAGAAAGATGTTCCTCCTAGGAAGTTGCAACCACACAGTTTTCAAGACTGAACTAAGAAACTTTCACTGTAATGAAGCTTGCTTAGGTTTTAAAACAAACAAACAAACAAAAAAAAAAAACAAACAACAAACCCCCCCAAAAAAAACCAAACAAACAACTTGTTTTCCCTCTTCAGCTGGAGAGGGAAGAGCACAACCCCTGACACATCTCTCAACTCGCTGTTGAAATTTGGTTCTTCTAATACAGGACAGTGATTTCTCCCTGCAGGTACAGATGGTAATTTGCAGGAGATGTACCCTAGTAGGGAAATAACCAAAGGGAAATAACTGTGGCTTACCAAGGGGAAGGATGATCATGAAACGACAGAGCAGCTGCTGCCTAGCAGCCTTCTCACTGCCCAGGAAGCTTTGACTCTTCTTGTGGGAGGCAGGGTAGAGATGCACTTGGTGACCCAGAACTGAAGAGTGTGTAGGGAGTGCTGCATTACCACGATACGTGGCCTTTCCTGGCTGAGTGACCAAACAAACTTAGCTTTTACCCTTGTGACATTCAATGGCCAGGAGTGCTCAGACTCTGCTCTGCATTAGTGGTTTGTTGGCGTGCTGGGGTTTGAAGCCAGTGTCTGCTGAATGCTATAGGTGCCTGGACTTCCAGCCTAGAAACAAGGCATGAAAAGTCCTGTCTATATGTACCCTCTGTCTTTCCTCGTTTACCCTACCAGGGCAGGAGTAAGGCAGCTCATCCTTAGCCTGACAAAGTTGGGATCATGTGGCTCATCTCCCTTGCTCAATCCCTGCCAGCATCTAGCCAGGACAGAGCCTGCTTGCTGGAGTAGAGCATGTCCCATATTCCTGACATGATGTCACCTCACTCGCTGCTGGGACTTAGGACAGACCCTGAGCTGTAGACAGTACCGGGATTACACTATTTTGCCTTTGATCAGTGCAGCAGAGGGTATGTGCTGGGAATGCAGGAATGTTCCTGGCAGATTTTGACAGTCTCTTTGTTTATGTGGCTGTGACAGTTCACACACAGCTTGAGACTTTTCTCGTTACAGTTGGCTGGAGTGCCCTGATCTATGCTGCCTGTTGTCCCCTAGGACCTTGAACTTCCACCTCACCTACACAACTCCAAAGAAAATGATGGAAAATGTCTTGTTTTATCTGAAGATGAGCAATCAAATAGGCTGCAAGGGGAATATGGTTGGAGGGTGTGTGTGTAAATGTCAGGAAACAAATTCACATAGAAAGAGTTTGGATAGAGTCTGAGGAAGCAATCAGATTAATCTTTCTCCATTTCCCTAGAAAAGGATCCCATCATAGAATCATTAAGATTGGAAAAGACCTCTAAGATCATCAAGTCCAACCATCAATTCAACACCACTGCCTCCTAAACCATGTCCCGAAGCTCATGCTGAGCTTAAGTTAGGGCTGCAGCCTGCTCGTGAAGTCACTACCTGAACAGCTGAACTTCAAAGTGTTCTGGGTCTCTTATTTCCTTAAATATGTTCTAGCATAAGCACGTAGGAGTCTCGGCTGGTAGTCCACATGTAACCTCTATTGCATTTCTACCAGCCTTTTAACCTTGCTTGGTGGAGTCTATTTTTAATAGAGAGGACTTCTAGTGTCAAAATGGGTACAAACCTCTGGGTTTATATATCTACATACTGTCCTTGTGTACAAAGTACAACTGCTTCTGGGGCAGAGGGCCGTAAGAAATTTATGGTATAACAAAGAGCAGCGCGTTGTGGCCAGTGGAAATTGTGGGGGGAATTTTGGAAGCCACAGAAGTAATTATTGCATTGTAATTGGAATTCGTTTTTTAGTGTGCTGTGTAATCTCTGCTGACCAAAACAAGCCAGGCCCTTGTAGTCTAGAATAGTTTCTCCAAAATGATAGCTCTAACTTCATGGCCCATCCAAGTTTCTTTCCAGAACCTCAGTTTGGAAGCGATGTGGTAAGTACATGCAGTGTGGTGACTTACCAGCATACCTTTTCACAGAAACCTGTTGGGAGGGCAAGGGACAAGTGGGTTGTCTTGAACAATTTCCTTAAATGTTCTCCATCAAAAGCACTGTTTGCCACTGATCTTCAGTGGATTCGAAATTTACAGTTCCTGTACTAAAACAGTACCATGTAAGAGTGGAGGAGGGCAAATCTTTCAACAGCTTTTCTTTTCTCCCAAACCACCTTCCTATGCTTGTTTTTGCTGCTGCTGTCCCAGGGGTAACTGAGCCAGGTAATGATAGCAGCTATTGGAGTCCAGGGAGGCTAAAAAGGGTTACTTCTTTATCTGAGTCCCAAGTTCCTTCTTGGGTTCCCTGGCCCCTTTCCCCAAAACCATCCAGGAGGCCACCATTAGCATCAGCTTTTCTCCTACTCATCTCCTTCACCTTGTTTAGTAGAGAAATCACTAAGGGTATTTTGACACATTCTTCAATTTCTGCCCTGCAAAATAGTACTGCCAATGTTGGCATATCTGAGGAGTTGTGGTTTTGTGAATTTTGCACCAGAGATGTAGTTGTTGTCAAAATTTGGGGAAGTTTTGTTTTTTAACTTACCTACCTCAGATGTCAAACACCACATTGTCATGGTGTCTGAGCATTTGTAACAGCCTAATGGTTTTCGTCAATATCATCGCCAGTTCGCAACTGAAGGAGTTACTGTACCCTTGGGCTTTGAGACATCTTCTGCAGAGGAAGCTATCTGTGGCAGAGCCTGAAGCAAAACCCACAGAAAAGTGTTATCAGATGCACTTCTATTGTCTGTGTTTCAGTTCCATAGCAGAATCATCTGTATTGTTAAAGTACTAGTTTGCTCTAACTTGAATTCCTACTGACAGCCTCAGCCAAAAAGGTCCATGTTGGATTAGCCTGAAGACCTGAACTCTTGTGCTCTTAGAGGAGTCACCAGTGGAAAACCAGCTTCTTTTGTGCAGGACAGTAGAAGGCAGACTTGGGCAGCATCCTCTGTGTTGGGTGACAGGTCTGGCAGTTTGGGTACTTTGTCTTAGTGCATGAATTAATGGTTAAAAATGGGTAACTATTTTGCAAAAACTTAGATGATTGCTTATGCCTGCTTCAGAGCTCTGTCTCCACAAACTAGCAGAGAATACTTCAAAAACATGCAAGAAAGGTTTTGGACACTGAAAAAAAGCCTGTCATGAATAATTGTGGTTATTCTTTTCTAGGTCCTGTGTTTAATGTCTCGGTGCATTCTGACAACCCGACAATTTACCAGGGTGAATTGGCAGATTTGCTGTGTATCGTCACAACGGAAGGAATGGCACTCGAGCCAGGTATTTTGGCAAAATTATTTTACTTGTTAACTCATTTGCCTTCACCAGACAGAATAATACCAGCAGTTACAACCCTGTGTCCTTTGAGTGAGGCTGGAGAATTGAGAACCAGCATTGAAAATCCTATAGAACTAGATAGATACAGGAGAGCATGTTTGCTTTACACAACCCAACTTAAAACAAGGGGTTTTGTTTCACTTTCTGAAGGGAGGGGAAAAAAGTGTTCTTACTGCTAAACCCCTCTGTGCTGTCTGTACCAACTGACCCCACTGCTGGCAATCTCAGCCTACAACCACTAGGTGGGCCCTGAAAACTATTCTTGTTTCCTTTAATTGGAAAGGAGGTCCATTGGCAAAATCTGTTAAGAGAAAATAGTCATCTGTAAACAAATCTTAAAGTCACCTGGTCCGTCAGCTTCATACTTCAGAGTGAACTTAAGGCTTAATGTAAATCTAAAAATCACAATAATTGACTAGTGCAACCTAAATGCCAAAAACGAATGTTTATTGCTGATGCTTTCAGAGGTGAGCCTCCTTTTTTGTGTGGGAGAAGAAAGAAACATGGTACCTAATTGCTGTGAAAAGGATAGCGGTCGCTCTAAAGGAAAATGTTTATGAAGAGCTGAAAAGTTCAGAGAACTGCTCAAAACCTAGCTGTTGCCAAGCATTGCCTGAGCTGCTTTTCACGAAAATGCTGTGAGAATGACTGGTCATTTTACCCAAAATTTGGGTTTGGAGTGAGTTTAGTTTTTTAAGTAATTATATATATAATTGATATATATAAAATTCATATTTTATAGTAGTAGAAGATGTATTTAAAATAAATCTGAAATATGTATGTAAACATAAATATGTAAATTTATATACCTAAATATAGATGCCATGATTCATGCGAAACTTAAAAATCTATGCATAAGCTACTACAAAAGAGGTGTTGCACAGAAAATATTACTTATAATGTAGTAGCAGATGAGATGAAGTACCAAGCTTAGTAAAGGCTCATCACACTGAAATTCCAAGACGTCTGTTCTACGCTAAATCTGAGTGTGGCAGGGAAGCAATTTGCTAGATTACAGTTGTGTGCTGCCTGTGAAAAAATGATAGAAGTCTGTCGATTGTATTATTGAAAAGCTTGGTAGGGAGGAAAAGCTGAGTAAACTTTATTGCTGTGAAAAGATTCATAGCATGGGGTATTGGACACAGTAAGCAGCAACGTATGCCTGTATGTATACCTCAGTCTGTCCTGCGGTTTGTGCTCAGCAGGAAGCCTCTTCCAAGTTGAGGTGTGCCCAAACTCTTACAGGTATTGTTGCGAGGCAGTACCCAAAGCAGCTGGCTTCCTTTGCAAAGCAATAATTGCTGGCAGGGAGCAGCTGCTGCTTCTGCTGGTGTTTGACAGCTAAAATAAGCTTGGGGTTGCTTTGTGAAAGAGGCCTCAGCATCCCTGACTCACTTAAAACTTGAAAAGAGGCCACTTAGTAACAGTGGGGCTCTCATGTCAGTGCTCTGCTGCGGTTGGGTTCATGATGGTTTTTTGTGTGTTTGGTAGCTTGAGACTGCGAGAAGCACTGAGAAGATAAGGATAATCAAAGGGATTGAAGTAAAAAGGTGTCCTCTTCGAGGAGCTGCTTATCAGCACAATTAAGTTTTAACTGGGCAATTTCATGAGGGTTCATGTATGTCTGTTGAATTGATAGATCACGTCTGGAGTTGGAGATGATGCTGTTTCCAGCAGTCATGAGTAGCCAGTGCAGAGTTTTAAATGTCAGCACTGTAATCTGTTCCATAGCTGGGTAATGTCATCTTGAACATGGCAGATTTCTGCCTCTGTGGGTTTTCCGTTTGTTTCGGGTTAGTTTGTTGGGTGGTTGTTTTATTTGGGGGTGGGGTGGGGTGTCTGTAATGGGGCAGATGAGGCACAGGCAACAAATACGCCTAGAAGGGAGTGAAGTGTGGCATTGTGGCAGGTTTTGAGGGAACCTTTCGGTCCATGCTCTGAGCCTCCAGTTGCTGAATGAGTGAGATTTGCAGCCTGACCAGCCATGCAGTGTGGAGAAACCCTGTCTGGGCCTTTCATATGGGTCTGAGAAGCTGGTCCCTCTCCAATCCTTGCTGGTCCTCTGGACAAGACCTGCGGAAGAGCTGCAGGGAACAGCTGGAATCTATGCAACAGCTGTAGGGTGTGCAGACTTCCCCTGTCAGTCTGCCTTCTTGGCCTTGAGAGATGGAGGGGACTAGAGCAGTGGGATAATGGAGCAGTTAGGTGAAGAAGGGCATTAAGGGCTCATGTGATAACAAACAGATGTAGTTCTTCAGTAGTAACCTTATTCCCCTGTATCCCATCTCTGATGTGTCTCTGTGCTGAGTCAGTATCAGAATTTAATTCATAACTGGAATGGAGAACTTTTTTTTAAATGAGTGCCAACTGTTAGACTGTGAAAATAACAGGGCTGTCTCATCCGAGTGGGGAAATAAGGCACGTTGTTAAGAGAAAGCCTACACCAGGTAATTGGATAAACAGAGCAAGAGTTGCCCGCATCTCCTAGAAGAAAACAGATGACAGCAGTGCAGACATGGTTTTTCCATTTGGGAACGTGATGAGAAAGGAGAGCAGAGCAATTGCATTTGACTCACTTCTGAGGAGCACGATGGCTTTCAAAGGCCATCTACTCTTCTGGTGTCAGACCTTCAGGGCTGTGTTTTGGGCCCTCTTGTGAGCAAAGAAGGATCAGGGAGTTTCACAGGATGTCTTGTTAAATGTGCATCCAAACCACTTTGAAGATACTTGATGTGCCAGCCAGCTCTGCTCTTGTATACATAGGCACTCAACTTTGCAAGCATGCGTGTGGATTAGTATATATCCTTCCTGTAATAAGTTGAGGTGTCAGGTGCCACCTCTTCTCTCTCTTTGTATGTGCAATCAGAAAAATAAAGTATTTCCAAGGAGCTGAGGAAAAACTAAATGACCGATGATCTTTGTCACTGCCCTTCTTTGTTACAGTTAAGGCAATCTTTTTTTCTAGAAGCATTACTTATGGGTTGGACCCTTGTCTGGTAGAGGCAATTCACAATACTCTGTGTGTGTTTGTGTGTACCCACCCTGTGGGAAATTTTCAAAAGGGTGGAAAAGGTTTTGGCGTGACTGCTGCATGCTTTAATTTCCTCTGCTTCTTTGAGACCCCGCTGAAATGGAGTGTGTATTACTAAGCTCAGTACATGGCAGCAACTGCTCCATCTAAAGAAGTGCTCCTTTGGCTTGGCAGCTGTGGTTGGTGTTTTGAATTGATATGAGGGGAGTATATGTGTGTCAGGGGGGAATAGTAGTTCTTCTGTGCCCTGAAGATATAAAAGCTGCTTCTGATACTGCTGTTGAATACACATTTTCACAAATGATCTCTCTAGTCTTCCCAGAACACCCTTTCTTGGACTATGTGCTTAGGGATTTAAAAGTAATACTTACTGTGCCTGAAAGGAGATGTGTTTTATCTGCTCCAGACAGACCCAGTGGGCACTCCGGAGAATTTAACAAAACCAGCTTGTTTACCTCTTGTATGGCTTGAAGTGGTTTGCTCAGCTCTCTAGGAAGCCCTATTCAACCTCATTTAAATGTAGTAAACAAAAAGGGTCTCAAAATTGTGATTCAGCACTGTAACAAGATGCTGAGAGCGCTCCATCCTAAGCAGTGGAAGTGTATGGTTCCTAAGAGCTGGTCTAGAAATAGGATTCCCTGTTCTGAGGAGTGATTGGCCAGGGAAGCAGCTGAGACCCAGACAGCTTAGTCCTGTGTGTCAAATTGAAGTGTGCATAAAGATGTGCTTTACGTGTTGATGGTTCTCACTGAGGAGGGGAGGAAGCATAGCACCACTGTTACTCTGCTCACAGAGCTCTGAAGCATCCAGCTCCCAGTGCTTTGTGTTCCTTTATGAAAGCAGCTGAGTTGCATGACCCAGGGACACTGAGGTCCTTGATGGCCTTCTGAGCTTGGCACTGGGATTTTACGCTTTTCTCTAATGTGGGGCACCTTGTCCAGGTGTCCCAAACTACTTGCAGCATTGTGGAGCATGGAAGTAACTGTTGGAAGAAACCTTTGTTGTGTTAAGCGTGAGTGTAGTTCTTGTGGTTGGGTTTGTTTGTTGTTGATCGGGGACAAAAATTGTGAGGGTGACTTGTGAACATTGTTGCAAGGTGTGTGTGGAATGATACAGATGCTTTTGGGAAGCCTAGTGTGTGACCTGTTCTGTTAGTAAAACTACATATTTATTAGCACTTGGGAGTGCTAGGCATGTTCATCACTGATCTTTAGAGAGCACCTGATTTATGTCCTGGTTTTGCTAAATTTTCCTATGATTTTACTGCATGAAAACCAGAGAGATATAGAAATGAATCAGATGACTTTGCTGTATTAAGCTATTTCAAGGAGGATAGTGACAAAGAGTACCCAGAGCCAAATCCTCCCTCTGACTGTCTGTAGTGAGTCACTAATTGCACACTGTGTATACTGACTAATAAAATATGTTGGCATAATACTGTTGTCCCATGTCGTAATTACAGAAGATAGATTCAGCTATTTCAAAATGACAGCAAGTGCCTGCACTCATCTTCGTATGTGGAGGGAAAGGAACCTCAAATTAACTGAGACTGAAAAGAAGAAATTCTTCAAAGGTAGCAAGTTGTTTGGGAATCTGAAGGCTAGATTATTTGTTTTTAAATATCTAAATTTATTGCTGAAACCTTTTTTAGCAAGTGCAATGGTGTGTTCAGTGTAGTTGGACTTAGCCTGGAAGGTGTCCATATGCTCCTACGGTACCTGGAAACACAAGAACTAATGGCAGTCTTGATGATCTTTGGAAGGAATTGGTCGTTCTCAGCATGACTGCCTGTGGACTGGTGCTATTACCGTATTTGGCATAAACAGGCAGCAGAGATGAAGAGTAGTTTATAGAAACAGAGCTCTCTCCAGTGGAGGCCCTGTTTTCCACAGACAGTTGGATGAGTACACAAAGCAGAGGTCAAAGTTTGGTCCTGTTAACTGAACATGTGCTAATGGTAATTTTTATTAACTTTTGCTTTCAAGGGAAGTGGTCCAAGTGCTATGCCAAGTAACTAATAGTAGTATTTGTAGTATGATAGGCAAGAGTGATTGTTGTGAGGGCTGCTGGTCCACATGACCTGTGCTGACTGCCGTGTAGGACTGGGAATCCTACTCCTGCTGCAGGGCTGCAAAACAGGGAAAGTGCTCTCTTGAGGTTCTGTGCTGTCACCCGGAGCAGCTGGCCATGGCAGGCAGGGCAGAAAACTGGCTGGTGAGTCAAAACAGTGTCAGCCAGTGTCTCTGGTAGTAACATCTGCTTTCTCATCTTTTTGTTGCGTTTTTGAAGATGTGTGTAAAACCCGTGCACCTTACAAGGGAGTCAGTTATACCCCAAGCAGTGGCTGGTTTTTGTCTGCAGTAAGAGGGAATGTTCCACCTGGCCAGCTGATGCTATATTTCAGGTAGCAGAGCTGAGGCTGTCCCTTCACTTTAAAATATTATTTTAAGGTTCTGTTCCTTCCTGAAGTGTTAGCTTGCCTCACAGAGGCTTAAAAATTTCTTCACTTATATCTGCAAAGAATTTGAGTACAGCAGCATGTTTAGGGCTTTAATTTTTCCATTAGCCTGGAGTTTAGAGAAGAGCGAACTCAGATGAAAGATCAGTTTTAAATTCCAGGTTTCTAATACTGTATTTTTCAGAGATCTCAGTACTAGCAAATGGAGGTTTTATATCTCACCAAAATCACTGGAGCTATCTTAGGTGTGAAAACGTTAAGCCCTGTGCACACATTCTACCAGTACCCAAAACTCAGGATAGAAATAGTAACCTGTTTCCAGTTTAGGCCCATCAGTTTGCTCGTGTGCCAGGAAGGAAGACCTGTTGTTGAAACAAGTGAGCAGGCTTTCCTTTCTATGCTTTAGGTCACGCCAAGTTTCAGCCCCTTGAGAGGTGTTGCTGGGCTCACATTAGCAAAGAATAGCAGTGATTTTTAAAGTAGATACCCAACTACATCAGCCTAATAGGGTTAAGACTGAGATCTGCTAATGGGATCAATAGGATCTTGCATGAACATAGAAAGAGCTAAATGTGTTGATGAACTCTGACTACCTGTCAGCTATGTTAAATGTCAAAGGTGTTGTAAATGCGTTTTATAGGCTATCTCCTTGGGTGGTAAAACTTGTACAAGGTGTGATGCCTGATGATGCGTGACAGTAACCCACAACTCTGGGGAAAAAAAAGTATAAGAGCATTGTGGTCAGGCTTTGCTCCTGAATGTTTTGTATTTTTGTAGGCATTTTTTTTTTTTTTGGTGGTCTTTGTAGAAACTCTGTATTCGTTTAGGCAGATGAAATGCAAGGAAGGAATCTTCAGGAAAGATCCTTCTGACTTTGTGGTCGTGTAGGCCCTGCATGAAGATAGTGATTGCAAATCACTCTGTGCTAGCAAATTCTTAGCACTTCCAGTCCCTTTTCAAGGTAAGTTCAGCATGGTTATAGAACTTATTATGACACTAGGCCTTCTTGGTGAAAAATTAGATCAGAGATGAAATATAAATTTTAGAATGGCAGGCAGGAAAGCAAGAAATATCTTCTTTGTTGTTCCTGTAGTAAGTCACCCTTTCTGTGCAGCTACATTCTTTGTGCCAGTGCATTTCCTTGCAGTTCACTGCTTGAATCTTCCTAGAAAGGACATGTTCAGGACACCCTTTCTTCCTTTTTCCTTTTTTCTTTTTTTTTCTTCCACTGTCAGACCAGTGTTGGCTATGCTGCTTGCAGATTAACCTTTTTGCTGAGAAGTGGCACTACGAATGCTCTTTGGAGCTCATCAACATGTCCAAATTATTCTTTGTCTACAAATGCAGACGATATGTCCTTTGATGTCTCCTGGTTTGCTGTGCGCTCCTTTGCATTGGACAGAGAGCCCGTCTTGCTGGCCTCGCTGGACCGGAGCGGGATTGTCACACAGAGCAGGAGAAATGGGAGCAGTGATCTCAGCCTGGAGAGAATCAGCCCGCTGGAATTCCGGCTCCGTGTACATGGCTGTGAGGACCATGACTTTGGGAACCACTACTGTGTAGTGACCCCATGGGTGCGATCTGCCACCGGTGTGTGGCAGCGGGAACCAGACATCAAAGCCAAACCCATCTTTCTCTCTGTGAAAATGGATGGTAAGAGATTGCAACATGTGTTATGCAATATTTTTTTAACACCTTGCTATGTCTTTCTGTGACAAATATTCCCCATGGCTATTTTTAAAGAAAGGTGCCTGTGATAATCTCGTTAGATTTTGTTACCCTTTTCTATTGTTTGCCGCTTCTGATTTGAGATTCTGTAGACTAGGTAGGCCTGAACAGATGATACTATTAAGACAAGAGTGTTCTCTTTGCTGATCATCTCTTAGTGATGCTTTGTATAGCTGGGGCATCTTTCGACGAAGGCGTAGTATTCTCTCCAAGTGTTAACCCTTCTGCTGCCTGCAGGAGGAAGCCTCGGTTTGCAGATGAGGCATGCTGAAGTAGAGTCACTTTGTGGTTAATATCAAAGCTGAGAACAGAAAGTCAGAGCTCTGACTCCTTCCTCCCTCTCCTAACCACAAGACGTGCTGCTCCCTGCACTTAATGCTTTGTCTGCTTTCCAACATGAGTTGCCAGTGTTGCTAGACTTCATGAGAAGCAAGTTGCGCCCTAGACACTGCATTCAGCACGTAGCTAAGGAGGAAAATTAATGCAGGAGGGGTTTTGAACTAGTTGCTTTCTTCTCAATATTTCCAGGAAAGGTCATATTGGGAAGTTCCATGAACTTGAAAGGAATCAGAAGTTTTTGTTCTCCCTACTGTGCAGATAACTATTATAACTGTACTTTCCGAACTCCTTACAGTTTCTGACCCTGCCTTTTAACTGAGCAGTAGGTGCCTACAAATCAAATTTTTTGTTTAGGTACCAACTTTGGAGGTTGATTAGACAGGGTTGCCAAGTGGCAGTGAATATACTGTACGAGTAGTTCTAATCAAGCAAAGCGTAAAGGAGTCCACTCCTTGCCATTTGGAAATACATTACAAAGAGTGCAGCCACAGTCTGCCTCTGATGGGGAAACTTTGCAAGGCTTTTGTTTGGAGGAACAGGTAATGGAATACCACTTGGAACTACCTCTACTTTGCTGTCTCATTCCAAGATTCCTCTGGTGCTTCCAGCATCCTTGAGGCTTTGAAATGGTGGATGAAGAGTTAGGGTGAGGAGGTAAGGGAGTCCAGTAAGAGAATAATTTTTCCAAACCTCAAAAGGCAGAAATCAAGAAGGAAAATTAGTGTAATTTCCTTCTGAAATAATTGTGTATGACTGAATAATGTGGGATTTTTCTCCTTTTTTAGGCAAGAACAAATAAAGGGAAATCTCTGAATTTCTCCATGATATCTAATGCCTTTGCCTTCCTCTTTCAGTTCTGAATGCTTTCAAGTATCCCCTGTTGATTGGCATTGGTCTGGCCACTGTCATTGGACTCTTATCCTGCCTCATTGGCTACTGTAGCTCCCGTTGGTGCTGCAAGAAGGAAGTACAGGAAACAAGACGAGAGCGTCGCCGGCTAATGTCGATGGAGATGGACTGAGCGTGGAGCCAGATACACTTGCATTTCAGGAGAGACTCACAGGGCTCTTGGACTGTGCTGAGACACTCACTCACAGGCCCAGACAAGACAGTGCGTTTCCTCTCTGATTTCAGCCTGGACCTCAAGCTTCTCCTTGTTACATGTCATGTCGTGAGAGCATCCAGGCTGTATTTAGCAACTTGGAGTTCTCCTTTTCCAGCAGCACTTTCGGCATAGGGATCACGTCCTTTTAACATACAAACTGTTGAGTCTTCTTTCAGCAGGGCCCTGTGACAAAATCCACTAATGTTTATTTTGTTTTGTTTGAGGGGGCGGGGGGATGTCCCCCTCTTGGTTTTGAAAAAATATCCCTGTTTGAAAGCATGATGGGCAGGGCGATGGGTGGGAAAGGGACTGGTGGAAGTGTTAAACTTTCATTGTATTAACCAATCTACTTTTCCCCTCTACTCCCATCACACCATCCTGTTCCCTTTCTCTGTCCACCTTGGTATCTCAGACTTCTCTGAAGTCTGGACTGAAGGCTGGAGAAGGTTCCTCTGCTGGTGCCTCGTGAGACTGTTCCAGCAAAGAATTGGTTTATGGTTGTCAGCATGCCTTCTCTTCCTTGGCTTTCAAAAGGTTTGCAGTTAACCCCAAAACAGAACTTGTCTGGACATCTTTGAGACACCTTTTTAAACTTTTATTTTATTTTCAGTGCTCAAAGCTCTTAGCTGTGGTGAATAGGGGCTAACTTGGCAACCCTGAGTAGTCAATCCTCAAGCAAGCATTTGTTGGGTGTCTGCTTATGGCCACCTTCTCCCCCACCCTTCCACCTTCTTTTCTCCCCACTACAGCTGCTCACGTTGTGTCTTAGACCCTGTTCTGCTTGTGGCAGGGGAGCACATGGTGTCTAGACACCAAGGCCCAGCCTTCTGCTGGCCTCGACAGAGAGGTGGGAGACCTTGCCCCACTGGTGATGGTGTGACTTATGGGGAGGGGGGGAAAAATGAGGTGGATCTTTATATGCAGTTGGCCAACCGATCATGTTTAGAGAAGACTTATAAACTATGTATTACCAAATGCACAGGCCAGACTCCAATGCTGCTTCTGCCAGTCACTCAGTGATAACCCTTGAATGTGTGAGCAGAGTCTGAGATCTGCAGTAGCTGAAGTGCAGCTCAGGGTAGGAATAGGAGCAAGTCCAAGAGGGCAGCAAGAATCCTTCAGGTTCCAGTGATTCTGGTCTTGTGCATGGGCCTGCACCAGGGCTTTCCCCATGGGTTTGAGACCTATTCCTAGGTGCTATAGTATAGAAGTCCTGCTTTGGTCTTCCACATACACTGACCTGGCTCCTGAGTGGGAGCAGCTCCTTTTCCAGGCAGTTCTGTCTTCCCAGCACAGCTGGTGTTTTAAGCAATAAAAGTCAGAATAAAGATACTGTGTATAAACAAACAAGGAAGTAGGACTGTACTGCAACCTGATGTCACAGCCAGCGTTTCACTTGCATCAAGAAGGGTGAGAAATGTAGAGCTGAGGCCAGGGCTCAATCCTTTCCAGATTATTTTTAAGATAAAAGAAAAGCTAAAGGAGAGCATCCATGGAAGGTAGTGGCTGTGGTGTGCTGTTGCCAGTCTAGACATTCATTACGTATTTGGTCTGCTTCATTAATAGCACATCCCACTGCATATTCCAGGGGAGCTGCAGGTCTAATATCTGTGCTATTGAAGGCTTCGTGTCGCATTAGTGTTTGTGGAACCTTGCGCTCAACACTGTCGCTATTCCAAAGTCAGGGTTTTTTTGCGGTAAGTTTTCTTTGCGTGGTTTTTTTTCCTTTTCCTGTCTTCCATTGTGACCTTTGTTTTGAGGCTGACACAAGGTTTTTTTTCTAGAAGGCTGTTCTGCTTCCTGCATGTGAACATGCATGCAGTCGCGTATGTATACATACATATGCGTAGAGATGTCCAATGATTTTTGGAAGCTGAATGTGAGACATCTTCAAAATGGACTTGATTTGCAGAGTTGGGGCTTGCAACTTGTTGTTTGACTTTAAGACATTTCATGTAGTGTTCCAAAACTGGGACACCCAAAACGTATACACCTCTGGAAGACTTTGGCCTGAACATTCATAGCAGCTTTTCTTTCTGGCCTGATGTGTTCCTTTCTGGAAGAGCTCTGAAAAGGCCTATGTTGCAGGCAGATGTGGCTGCCTCTGCTGAGGAACAGGGCAGAAGCAGTCTCTAGCTTCTGCTGTGAAAGCCCAGAAATCTGTAGCTATGCTTTCCAAAGGAAGGGAGTTGAGGAAGGGACTCACTCAGATACTACTTGGACAGCAAGGATTTTTCTTCCTCTCCTGTCTGTCTGCTGTAGTGAAATCTTGCTTTTTTTCCTTGGATGTTATGAAACACCATTCTGATGTTTGGGATGCTGGCTGTCCTTCCCACGCTGATCTAGCAGCTTCTTTCCTGCATTAACATCTGCTTTCTTCACGGAAGGCCTGTGGCATTGGGGCGTCTTGGGCGGGGGTGGTAGCGGTGGTGAAGTTCGAAGCAAGCATCAGTCACTTTCTGTCCTTGCAGACTGACTCTTTGTTTATGTGCTCTTCGTTAAGTTTTAGGGAGAGAGGATCATGACTGTAATGCAATAAATAGGGAACGAATGAGCAGGGAACAGGCAGCTCTTCCCAAGCACACAACATAGCACACTTTCTCCCTGCTGGAAAAAAACTCAGGGTTATTTTGGTCAGAGCTCCCTGCTCTGTTGAAAGGTCCCCATGTCCTTAGCTAATGCTGACCTTCCTTCGTGGCCCATAACAAACCATCTTTGTCATTCCAAGTGAAGCAAGTTTGCTGCTAGCTCATACTGCTGCCAGCCCCTTGGAAGGCAATGCTGCATCCCCTTCCACCCTGTATTTGCTGTAGTTGGAAGGCTAGAAGCTGAGGGGCTAGACTTACCCCCCCCAGGTTTCCTTCTACTTGTGCCAATTTTGTATTATCCCCTTTTTTAAAATAGAGTGGGAATCTTATCTCTAATGAAAAAAAAAAACCAACCCAAAATCCTAGGTTACTTTTAATGTTTTTTATTATTATTATTTCCTGTGTGACCGGGGTTTGTGTGAGTGGAGGTGTGTGTGCATCTGGTTGTGCATTAAACCTGCTGCAGAGTATCAGGAGAGAAAGCTGCCTGAGATGCAGTGCAAGCATCCATATCCTCCCTGCTGCAACCTGTGGTATTGTCAAAGTATCCTAAGGGCTCATGCTGATCTTCCTCTGTTTGCATTGCCACATCTCCTGGTTAAGCTGGTGAATTCCTCCAGGCACTTGCAATTCGATCCAGGACAAGCTTGAACATCAAATAGCAGAAGGGCAAGATATTTTTTCTTTTGTTTTAATTTCAAAGTTATAAAATAAAGTGTTTGGCACAATTCTGGAATGCAGGTACCGAATAGTTCTAACAATACTGTGTAAATGTTTCTTTTTATGTTTGAAATAAAGAGCGAGCCTTTTTGATTATGTCTGTGCTGTGGGTCTGGATGTTTGAGCTATGGGCAGTTCTTTCCTTGTACCTTGCATGTATGCAGACGCTATCACTGAGGCAAAGGTATCAAATGTAAACCTTACAGTCCTGTTTCCAGCACTGCTCACCCTGTAAAATAAGCGTGAGCACTATTTTACAGTAAGTTTTAAATATTTGCCTACATTGTGTGATGAATTAGGGAATGTAATTGTTTTCGGAGTCTATCCTCTTTCTACCCCACTGTTAGTGAACCTTTTTGTTGGTGAAGTTTCCTTTTGATTACCTAGGGCTAGGAGTCATAGTTAAGAGCGTGTGTTCAATATCTGCTCTAAAGCCTGGGCATTAGATGTCGAGTCTTCTTTGAACCCTTCCTGAGGTTTCTCATTCCAAGGTACCAGGAGGAGAATCAGTAGTGATGGAAGTAAACCTCCTGCTTACCTCATCAATGGCTGAATTTAGGATTTTTTTTTCCCCCCAGCAACCATGTCAGGACACCATGATAGTACTGCAAGGAGGTGGCTTGCTTTCTAACAAGGAGTTGCTTGAGGCAGAAGTGGTTTTGGGAGGCCAAGACAGGCTTTGCCAAAGGTCAGTTTGCGTTCAGACTGGTGCATACTCTGTCGGAGGTGGCTGCAAAGCAGTCCAGTTGACAGCAAAGTGTGTACCTTTGGCTTCTTTCAAGATGGTGGTGGTGCAGCTGGCATGGAAAGATATCCTCTGTAGAGTGCACTTACAGGAGGCTGGGAGGTGGCACCAAGCTCTAAGTTCTTAAGGGGTGACAGAGACCATCAGCTGAGATGTCTCTCATCCCTCAGCAGAGCCTTTGGCCGCTGCAGATGTTTAACACGTACATACCCATGAGTAATGAGTGGCATTCTTGAGGGACAGCAGCTGTTGGCCTCTAGCTGTGCAGGTTACAGCATACTAGTAAGTTAGGATTAGCTTTATGAAATCCTCTTGCCTCCCCCACCCCCTGGGATGACCTGGATCTTAATACAGTTCTTGAAAGCATGCTAGGATTTTATCATAAAAAAGAAAACAGCCAAAACTTGAAGTCTGAAGATGAAGGGCAAGTAACTGCCTGAGCGTTGCAGTAAATGATGGGAGTTACCAGGTCTCCGGTGTCACCTTGTATCTGCCATGGGTTCAATTCAGCTGCCTGCCTATAGAGGTACCTGGCTGCCTAGTGTCATAGAGACAGCCTGAAAAGCACTTTTGTGCCAGAGCCTGGGTGTTTAGTTGCTTCTGTAGCATCGGGTTCAGGCAACGTGCTTGGCTGTGCTTGGTCCACGGCAGAACCCAGACCAGTCCTAAAACCTCCACTGGGCTGAAGCTGACTGGGGTCAAGTAACATGAATGAGAAGACCTGCCTCCTTTTTGACTTGTGAAGGTGAAGCTGGTCACGCAAATCTTCCAAGGAAATGTATGGCTTTTGCCTTTTCCGTGGGACTTTCTACATTTCTATGATTGCAGGGGACTGAGCTCTGCACAGCAGGTATCAGGAGAGATGCTATTTCAAGAAAGAGCCTTTAGCAAGATCCAAGGTGTGGGACATGCTAACTGAAGAAAAAGCTCATTCTTGTGCAAGGTAATTACACCTTAAATACAGCACGTAGCCTTCTATTGGACAGCCCTTTGCCAGGGATCTCCTTCTGTTACTGAGGAAAACAGCATTAGGCCATAGCCAGATGATTGATACCGAGAGCTCCAGGGGAATGCCTGGGTTATCAAGGAACCCTGTGGATTTCCAGGTCCCTCAGAAGAGCTGCCACAAAGACAGGCTGTTCTCCTCTCCCTGGCAGCCAAATTGCATTCCACAAAGTACCAGAAGTGTAAGTGCATGTCTGCTTCCATCTCTGCCAAGGGCGTAGAGAGGAAGGACTTTCCAAAGCAGACTTTGTGAAAGCAAGTTAGTATTATGGCATACTTTGTTCATGTGGGATTTTATAAACTCCAGCATGTACTGGGTGTTAGTCTAGACCACAGACTTAGTCTGAGTGCACCTCTGCTGGCTTTAAAAGTGAATAATGAAGCTTCAGTTAGATGGACATGAAGTTCTATTTCTTGTTGCAAACTTAACCTGGATCGTGCCTTCTGGTTCCTTGTTTGTGTGGTCCTGCCAATGATTTGGCATAGTCAACAGATGGCAAGGAGTCTCAAAGATACTAAGTTCCCAAAAGTTTCTTAAAGGGTGGGGATAGAGAGAAGAGAGGATGCTTCCAGAGCTCCTCCAGCAGAGCTAGCAATATGAACATAACAGTTACTCTGCATCTGAGAACCCACAGAGATGTATGAGAGGACAGGAGGGTGTTGCCTTTGGGGCTCTTGTCCCTGTGCCGATTTCAGCTCTACAAAGATCCTGGGCTTGGTGTGCAGTGGCTGGGACCTTAGGGCTATGGTAAACAGGGACAATATCCATGCTGCTTAGCATCTGCCTGGATATATGAAAGCTGTACATGGCTACAGCCAAATGCAGATTCTGAATGCACGTACAGTAGTACTTAGCTCTCCTTTGATGTCTTTCTGTCCCCAACCTTGTTAGCTCATTTCCTCCATGTTTTGTTCCCTCTGCCTCCCCTCTTCCATTTCCCATTCTTTCCTTCAGGAGTCTCATTTTGCCTTTGCCATCTAGACTAGAGATGCAGACAAACATCAAAGGACCATGCTCTGTTATGCTCATCTCTGAGGGAGACCAAGGGTATGTTGTGGTGCACCCTTGAATCATCTGCTGAGAGCCGAAGCTGCAGAACTCCAGCCCAGTGCCCACTACAGATCATCTATAAGGCTGGTACCACACACAAATGCACACAACTGTTTTGTAGTCTTTCCTCATGAGGACTCCAGACAATATGCAAGGAAACTAAGCATCTCTGATGGGGAAAAGACTTCAAAGAGACATTCAAATTCCTTTTGCCAAAGCAGAAGGAACAGATTTTCTTTCTAAATAAGATGGGTTTGGCCTGCTTTCTCCTGAGCGGCTGCTTGCTATCATAACGCAAATGCTGCTGTGAGTCTGTGTGTCTGTGAGTTCCAGGCACGCAACCACTGTGCTGAACATTGTACCTAGTATGAAGCAAAGTAATTTCTCAAGGTGTAACTACGATGGGATTCATCTTCAACACCCAGGCTAGCCACCCTGGACTTGAGAAACGGATACCTAAAGAATGCAATTTATCTGACCTACTTGAGAGATGCATTTTAAAATAAGGAGAACGTGAAGGTACCCATTTCTCACCATTGACTGTAAAGGAGAGTGCTGCTCACCGAAGGCATGAATGTATGAAAGTATTGGCCAGGCAGGCAGGGGCTGAGAGAAATGAGGTAATGGCAGCTCCCTCTAGTGATGGGCTAGGGAAGGAGGGAGGAAGCCACAACAGATAGCTGTAGTCATTGTTCAACCAAGAGACACATGATGGGTCCTCAAGATCTCTGTAAGAACCATTCTCACATAACTTATGTTTTTGTGAAAACAGTTCTAGGATGGATTTTAATTTCGATTTTGTTACTTCTATAACATCTCTGCCTTTGCATAAGAATAGTCCTTGGATTACAGTTACCAGGATGGATCCAATCCACTCTAATTGTAGTTTATATCCTTGCACAGGCTCCTAGTCTTCAGCCATGCACCTTTCCTGCCGTGTGACTACTGGAGTCATCCGAGTCTCGTGCTGAGGTCCCTGGTGTGTTATCCACAGTGTCCAGTCCCTCTGAAGCTGTCTCTTCTAGTAGCTGTACCAATAGTGAGTGACCAGGCTTCTTTAAGTATTTATTTAGAGCAAAATCATTGCCATAAGATGAATCTTCCAGCAATGAAAAGGGTAATATGTCTTTCTACTTTATCAGGTGTTTTGCCTTCTTCCATGGGGACAAACCTTACCAGCTGCTTTCTGTCACTGCCCACGCTCTTCACCCCAGCACCCCATCACTGTGGGCTGACCAGCCTCTTCTCCTAGCTCAGAAATGTCCGTCTGTGTTTCAGGGAGAGCCTCTTCAGGAGCTGAGCTCTGAGGGCCCAGCCTGGCAGAAGTACACATTTTCTTTAGAAATAAGACGTTAAGGTCCTTTTGAAGCTGATGGCTTTTCCTGTAGCATTTCAAGTGCATGCTGAGGTGTCCTTGCCTGGTGCCATTATCTTTTTCTTTCTCTCTTCCTTTCTGTCTCCCACAGTCTCCTGCATTCATCCAGTAAGGTCTTTTGTAAGTCGCTATTTGTTAAATTCCCCTTCCTCAACCTGACTGTATACAGTGTTAACAAGGTGGCTCTCAGGACCCTTGGGCATGGCTTTGCTCTGTTTAGATACTCCCTTACCTTCTGTTAGTGGTGGCAGCAGCATGTTGTCCGAGTGTCACCTTTTCCCACCTTGACTGAGACTCATGTTTCAGTGGTGAGAGATGTTCTCCAGGTCTCGGGGAGTAGCAGGGGAGATGCTGCAGGCTCTCAGGTGGAAGTTGTCAGGCTAAAGTAAGATAACTGCTTCTGTTTTACAGTACTGGGTGCATCCTTTGTCAAGCCCTTCAGTGGCAACACTGAAGGAGGAGTTGCTTTCACACTGAGACTGACAATCTGAGCACAAAGAAGTGAGATCTAGTTTGTACACTTGCAACTCTTCCTGACGTCTCCGTTTAATCAAAGCTATGCACCCCACAGGCTTTCCGTGGAGTTCACTGCAGCTCCTGCCTTTTGTTTGAAGAAAATTTGTTTGGCTTAGGGTAAATATAACTCAGTCTTTCTGTGACTATAGCCAAGACGTTCTCCTTTAGAGTGAATGGAGGATACCAGCAGCAACAGCATCAGTATTGCCTACACCGTGTTCTGCTGATCTGCTCTTGGGGTGCTTGTGTGGCAATGAGAGCAACGTGGGGTGGTGTTGTCCAGAGTGCTCTACCCAAATGATGCTGAGGAGGATGAAATGGTTCTGGCAGGAACAGAACATCTACTGCATGGCCAGGTACAGCTGTCTGGTAGCTAAACACATCCAGACCACTAAACAGCATGTTAATGCTATACTTTGAGTCAAGGTCCCACTCTGGCAGGCCCTCAGGCCCCAACCTAAATTTCTTTGGACAGCTGCATATGTGTACTTGGAGAGAAGCTTCTTAGTCACAGATGAAGGATGCTTTAGGTGTTTCCAGAAGAACTGAAGTTGGTAGTTCTGGGATGTTAAAAAAGGCTGCTCTGGCTCTGCTATTGGACCTTGTGAAACTGCTGCTTTTCTCATGATCTCAGAGGAGGGGGAAAGAAGGAGTTGTTTTGGGTAGATGAGCAAAGGTTTTGATGCTAGGCGAGCTGTAAGTGTAGTTCTGCTATTGCTACCTTGCTTTATCACTTCAGGAGCATAGCTGTGTGTTACTCCCGTGTTCTTCGTAGTGCTGGGGTGGCCACACTCTGCCTGTGGGACAGAGCCTTAGTGTCCTGGGCGGTAAGGTGGGACTTTCTGTCTATGTAGGTGGTGGGGTTTCCCTGAGTAGCCCTTGTGCTGCTCTATGGGACCTACAGCCTCTCCCTCTTCAGCCCCAGCCCTGCAGTTGCCTGCCTATGGCTCCTAGATGCTGTGCTCACTGCACCTGATTCAGGGAGAGGAAAAATTCACGTGCTTTCAGATTCACATGCTGCCGTCAGAGGGAGGAACGTGCTTCCTGAAGGGCTTTGGAGACCCACTGCCTATCTCTAGGACTGGGAAACACATACTTTGTGTCTCTTCCACTCAGGCCTGTTAGGAGAGCAGCTCCCTACTGCAGCTACTGGTGCAGTGGGTTTTGGTGGCTGGAGTTGTCATTTTTCCCAGCTTAGATGTATTTAACAATTGGCTGCAGCAATGGCTCTTTAATTCCCTTGCTAACATTTCCAGGGCAACTGTTTAATTTTTTTTTAAACCTTCTTGCTTCTGGAAATCCTGTAATCGAATCCAAGCTCTGTCAATCTAATTAGTTTTGAAGTGGAGCTTCTCTGTAACTTAGAGACCTAAATAAGCAGCTTAATATTAAAACCTAGCTTCTCTCCCAACATGTAATACTGTTCTGTATTCCCCCACAGAAGTTCCTACTGAACAACAGCCCACTGTGATTGCTCTCCCTCTTTCCCTCTCTTAACCTCTCTCCTCTCTTCCCTGGCCTCTGCCCTCGCTGTGTCCATCAGGAACTGAAACAACCAAGCACAACCCTCTGCTGCTCTACTTCAAACGGTCTTTCATGATGCTGCTTGCTTAAAAGATGCTGATGCTGCTTCGAATGCCAGCATGGAGAGGTCTGGCGGCAGCACGTAGCAGCTCCTGGTGCCGGGCAGAGGGGCTGCGCTTGCAGACTGCGTGGTGACATGATCGGCCCCATGTGTGCTGCAGGGATTGCCAGGATTTATGGAGGGTGGGCTGCACCACCTTGGAGCCAAGCCCCGCAGTCAGAGGAGTGTTACCTGATGTGGCACAGGAAAGGGCAGCTGCTGAGCAGTGCCTCTTTGCCGAGGTGCCGCACATGCTGGCTCGTGCCTGGGGTGCTGTGAGGAGCTGGCAGGGAGGAGATGAATTAGCTCCTTTGGTGCAGCGACCCTCCTGGTCCCCAGCAGCAGGTTGTGCCCCTGAGCTTTCTGCTGCCTGCAGCAAAGGTGAGATGTCCAGAAGATTCATGTCAGAAATGCACTGTTGGCCCAGATTTCAAAGACTGATGGAGCTATGGCTATAGAGGAGTGAGGTTTTCCAGCCCTATTGGGTGGGTAGAAGATTTAAAAAACAAAAAAAGTGGGGGGGGCTAAAGAGCACTTTTTATTAGGATTAGATATATAAGGTGCAGGTTCTACTTATGTCCCATTGGCAGAGCAGGTTCAGAACAAGTGTGTTTGCCCACTGCTGTGGCAGTGAAGCAGGAATAACCCATCCCACTTTCCTGAAGGACTTTGGTGTCTCTGTGGTGCCCTGCCCAATCTTTTTCTTGTTTGACTTTTTACAGTAGAAATGATGGTGCAAATGAGAGCGAACACCAGTTCACCAAAAAAGAGCTGTGGGCATTTTCCTCCTAGGCCAGCCCTAGCTGCTCACTGCTGAGAGTGGCCAGAGTCCTAGAAAGATGCAGTTGCACAGGACAGGTGTTTCTCTGCTTCCCAGCCTGTTCCACTCTTAGATTTCAGTTGCCTTTTTTTTAATTATTTGTTGCAGTTCCTGTAGCAATGATACTGTGTTTTTTGGTGCAAAACAATTGCAACAACCTTTCTGTGCTACTGTGGGTTTTACTTGTAAAGACCCTGTCCTTGCTGTGCATTGGAGCCACGTTCCACAAGGGCCCAGTGCATGCAGGATTTGAGTAACTGAAGCAGTCCTTCCCACCACCATGAGAAAAGGTTGCTATTTTCTTCTCCTTTGCTAGACTTCCTGCTGTCTTTGTGGCTGTCTGGTTTCCCTGGGACTGGCGGGCGGTTTGGTTCTGCAGCACGTCAGTGGGGAGATCTTTATCCACCGAGATCTCGTTCAGCTCCAACAGCCCAAGATGAAAGCCCACGAGCTGCGAGGCGAGCTCCCAGCAAAGCAAGCCTGGCTCCAGCAGGAGCTGGTGGATTTGGGCATTTGTGCTCGGTCAGGAGGTTTCTGCCCACAAGAACGTGCCCAGGGGATCATGGCTGAGCCGGCTGGCCTTGGGGAAGCCAGGCAGCTGGCTGGCTTCTGCTCCATAATTGGGGGAAGTAACCAGCTGCCTTTGATGTCTGAGCTGGGCTGAGAAAACCTGACAGCAGACTTCAAAGTCTGTTGTGCCAGCTCCCCTGATTATCTGTAGGCTTCTGGCATGTCCCCCAAGACTGCCAGATTATCCCGGCTAATGCTGTGCTCTTCCCTGCATCCCCCACCCTGCCTGGTGCCAGCCCCTCGCTTGCAGGGCTGCAACCTCCATCCCTCTCTCCCTCTCCTCCGGCTCCTCCCCGGTCACTGTGAGGATGTGGCAGTGGCGTTTCTGGGTGAGGGACATGGCTCCTGAGATCTGTGAAGCAAAGGCAGAGGAGGCATTTTTGGAGACCTTGCCTATAACCTGCACCCCTGGGCTGTATTCCCCCTCCCCATTTGATAGCAAGAGCAGCCTGAAATGCAGGGAGGTCTTTGTGGCTGCCCTTTGCAAGGCACCAAGGTGTTTATAGCCAAGCAGGCACCATGTGCCTTTCTCCCCATGCTGCTCCAGGGAAGGTCATGCAAGGAGGAGAGGGCTGTGTTGTCTTTGCCTGCTTCGGCCTCTGCTGGGACCTTGCTGCCTCAAATTAGTCTCTAGCTCCCTTGCCACCTGTGCCTCAGTGGTTGGGGAGCCCCAGGGTGCTTGTCTGTCCGAGTAGAGATACGGAGGGCAGGTCACTGCTGAGGGCTGGCTCGGATGGGAGTGAGGAGGTGGCAGAGCCTTGGGGCTAAGCAGAGGCCCCAGAGCTCACACTCCTCCCAGAGCAGCTTGCTTTCACCTGGGATGTTGCACAGCAATGCCAAAAGCTCATGGGGGAACCCTCCCTTTTAAAAGCTGGGTTGTTGTTTTTTTTTCTCTTGGAGGAATCAGCCTCAGTGGCGGCTGAAAACCCTTCCTGTGCAAAGCCAAATTTGCCCAAGGCATGGTTTGAAGTCTGGATTTCTTTGGAAATTGAGGTTTGTTGCTACTTTTCAGGAGGCAGGGTAGGCTGTGTCCTCTGCTGCAATGGGCAGAAGCCAGCAAAGAGATTGGTAGCTGCTCAGGAGCCTTGCTGCCTAATCCCAGGTGCCCAAATGGGGTGAGGGGGCTCATGGGGGCCATATAGTTGGGCAGGGGATCTGGGCTGCAGCCTCTCCCCCATGCTTGCCTAATTGCTTTTGGGTCTCGGCAGTCTGTTCCCTCTGAAAACCAACACTGACCATGGGGATGCCTCCTTCATCCTCGACGGCTTCCTCTGTGGCACTGCTACCCTGCTTGTGGGAGGATCTTGCCTTACCCCCATCCCTCCCCAGGCTCCTTGCAGTGTGCAGGAGGAGTGTCCAGACAGCAGTTGTCTGTCTGCGAGGTTTCAAAGTCCCCATGGACGTTGCAGATTGCTGCTGTGCTCGTTTAGGTAGAGTCTAACTAACCTGGCTGCACTAGGCTTGGTAATGCTTTCCATGCTTTATTTTTTGTGGTGTTTTTCTGGAAAGCTTTGGCCCAAAGTGGCTGAGCAGCATCCAAAAAAGGTGCCTGCAAGGTGTCCAGGGAGGCAGAGGGAGGGAGAATGGATATGGAGGCATGCAATTAAAGACGGTCATGACCCGTGTGAAAGCGAAAGCCAGTGCTGTAGGCAGCCTGACCTCTAGTCTTGCGCTCTGAAGTGGGAGATGGTGGTACTCTGAGGTATGCTGAGAGGTGGCCCTGCTGCTCAGATGCTGGCAGTGGCCAGGCTGTGCTGGGGATCAATAGCATTTAATCCTATGGCCCTGGTGCAGCCCTTTACCAGGCGAGGTGCCCGGGCACACACTCTGCCTAGCTTCGAGGAGGTGAGTTCTCTGCTTGCTGTGGGTATGGCAGGGACCCTCTGTGCTATCCAAGAGGTGTATTTCCCCCTTGCTTCCTGTCCTATGTATTCCCCAGGAAAACAGGGCAAGGGGATCTTTTCTCATGGATCTGGCTTCACTGATGCGGTTTCTAATGGCAATGCTGTCTTTTTAAAGGATTCTCTGATCGTCTTCCTTTACTCTGCCTTGTGTGGTTAATAAACCTGCCGTATGTCTGGTTGCACTGATTTCCCAGGGAGGAAGGGAGTAAGTTTTAGACTGCGCAGTCCAAAGAAGAGGGAGCTGTTGGTTTTGTCCACAGAGGAGCATCATTGGTGATGATAGGGCTGGGCCAGGCAGTCCTATTCTCCCTGGATTTTCTATTGCAAATGTAAACAGCGACTCATGCATCATTAGAGTTGCAAGCTTGGAGTTAAACTGTCCCCGTGTGTGCATTTATCTGCACACTGACTGTTGGAAGCTCACTGAGGTTGAACTCCAAGTTTCCTTTCTATTTACTCTGTTGCTATAGCAGAGATGCTTTTTCCTCCTCCAAAGTGGTAAGCAGGTTGGCTTACTGTCAGCAGGATCGTCCCTGGGGCACTGCTGGCAGCAGGTTGCTCTTGGAAAGCAAACCTCTTCATCCCTTGCCTCTGAGATGGGAGGATTTCATCCTGCAGCAGGGAATGGAAGCCTACCACACAGTTATGGCTATGTGCATGGCCGTGTCCTACTGCCATGGGACAAGGGTCCTCCTCACCAACAGGTGTGCTGGGGCAGTCTACCACTTGCCAGCTTCTGCTGTATCTGCTCACCTCCGCTGAGGAGCCAGGGCATGGGTTTCAGCCCTGCGTTGCATCCTCTTCCCCCAAAACAGGTGCTACTCCTTTGCTCCATTTCATTGCAATGAGGGTGGGTGGCAGGGGACAGGTGTGATCCTGCAGGTACCTCTCTGCCTGCTGTGACAGCCTGTCCTTCCAGCCTGGATTTGGCTCTCTGGAGAGCTGTGTGGTGCTACGGGAGCTGCACACGCAGGCTGATGAGGAGCTGGCTAATGGAGGTGGGAGCCTTGCAGCGAGGAGTCTCTACCTCCACCTCCTGCCCCCACAAGTTGTCATATGAATCAGTTTAATAAATGGGGAAAGGAGGGACCTCGTGTTTGTTTTCGTTCGTTACATGAATCTCATTCCCTCTAGGAGTCCTGTGGGATCAAGCAAAAGGACTTGTTTTATGGTTAGTTTTTGCTCATGAGTCCCTGAGCTAATTTAGCTGTTCAGTTGATACCCCAGCAACATGGCTCAGTGGTAAATGCTTTGTGCCACCATCCTTCCTGGAGAGGGGGAAAGAAAAAAAAGCCACAACACAACCAAACCATAAAAAACCCAAAAAGTTCCCCAAACAACCAAAACATCCACCCACCCCACCCCCTCCCAAAAAAAAAAAAAAGCAAACCCCAAAAGACCCACAAAAGCAAATAAATCCTTTCACAGAGTGTCTCTAGTGTTTGGCTGCGTGCCTGAGAGACTGGGTTTCCCCTGCCTGGGATGTGCCCCTGTCAGCCTCCTACCATCTCCCTGGCACCTGCCAGCAGGAGCAGCAGCGTGCCCCGGGCCACGCAGTGCCGAGGGCATGATGCCATGCAGCAGCCGATGGGATGGCAGCGCTTGCCTCTGGGGCTGTGGCCAGCAGCCTCTTGGCCTCAGCCCTCCTAGTGCAGCTCCTGTGGTCTCACCACCCCTGCGAGCAGTGCTAATCGGGGATCCTCTGCATCTGGGTGCCTGCCTCTGGGATGTGCTTACAGGAGAGCATTCCTGGCCCATTTCTGGCTGTGTGGTGATCCTTTGAGAGCTGATAAGCCACCTGGGTTGGGCTGGCTGTTACGACGGAGGGTATTCTGCCTGTCTAGCTCGTGGGCTGGTGGGGGTGCTGTGGGAGAGATACCCAACTTGGGGTGCCCTACTGTACCCTGAGGCAGAGCTTGGTCAGCCGTCCTCAGGGAGCACTGTGCCAACCCACCATGTGCTTAAGGCATCATGCTGCTGTCTGCAGCTATAGAAAATAAATAGCTTGGGGGAGCTTCAGCCTTAGAAGCCTGTCCCCATCCCTCCCTGGAGTCCAGCCTTTTGCCTCCTCTGTTAGCAGGGAGCAAGCTACTCTGTGCAACAAGGAGGAGTTGTGAGGTAGAGGGTTAGCCTGTGAGCTGCTGTCGGACGGCAAAGCCACAGCCAGTAGCACCAGCCACCTGACACACACACAGTGGCAGGAGGAGCCTTGGGCATCACCCTTGCCCAGGTGGTGTGGGGCTGGGGTGCCAGCTGTCACCTCCCAGAAGTGTGTTACTTTGCACCCCACTCTCTAACCTCTCCCTGCCATTTCTAAGCAGAGGAAACCACCACTGCTGTGCAGCTTCCTCCCAGCCACTTTCAAAGCAGGGTGGCTGTCGCCATCGCCTATGAGAGCCTTCCACCACCCCTCTGGAGAGGACCCAAGCAGAGCTGTTTCCCATGGGGCGGGTACAGTGCCTGGCGGCTGCCTTCCTCTTCTTCCTCCTGGGTGAGTGTCCTGCCTGGTGGCAAGGGGCTTTCCTGGGGCAGGCAAGGGTGAAGTAAAGCACCCGTGGCTGGGAGCAGCACCTGCATGGATCAAAGGTGTAGGCTGTCTCCCTGGCCACTTTGCCTTCCTAAAGCGGGTGGATGGGACCTTTGCAGTCTTGCCAGTCAAGCCATCTTGTAAGTGGCTCAGCAGGGTGCCTTACTGGGGCTGCGGGGTGAGGACAGCCCTGCCGTGGCCAGCACTGCTCTGGCTTGGTGGCTGTGGGAAGAGGTGCGGCAGCATGTTCTCCTTTTGGCGCTATGGTTTCGCTCCAAAGCAATAGCCCAGACTCTGGCAGGGGTTTGGTGAGGGGACATGCATGCCCCTGTTGGGTGGCTGCAGGGGTGCGGAGGGGGTTAACTCATTGCCTTTTCCCTTGGGAGGGGGTTTCTGAGGGTTTCTTAGGCTGTGACATTACTAGCTCTCTTCCCTGGCTTGGTCTCTATGGTTGGTTTTAGACTCGGTGCCCACGTCCTGTGGGCATATTGCTTGCTGTGCGTGCTGGGCACCAGAAAAAAGCAAGTCACCACTGGGAGCTCTCTGGGAGGGGAGGGTGCATGGGTGGCCATCACTTCCCCAAACCCTCTGCAGGCAGAAATGGAGGGAGCCCTCAATGTGTCTCAGTGCCCCCTGACTTTGGAGGAGCTCTTGCTGGTCCCTTCTCCTGCACCCTCCCTGTTTTCTGTCCATGGTGCACCTCTGCATCACCCAGCCTGCCTGTTCCCTCTGCTGTCCCATGTCCCTTGGCTTCTACATTGCATCTCCTTCTCTGGTAGTGGTCAGTTCTGGCCCCTGCTCCCTTTCCCCCACAGCTTGTGCAGGACTTAAGTGCTTGGTCCTCTTAATTTTAACACACCACAAGCTTCCTCCGGTGATCTCAGCCTGGTTGCTGCTCCCTCTGAACAGCTGGCTGAGAGATGCTCTCCAGCCATGAACAGGCTTGACAGCCCTCTGGCCATGAAGCTCTGGTCTCTGTTGTGTGATCCCCAGTGTGCTAGGAGGTCTGTTGCTACAGGACTTGTTCTTACAATTGCACAGTAATTCTTTTCAGTATTACATTGTGGTCCTGTGCACATCCAGACTGCTGCCATCTTGGGTGTGTAGCCCTCAGGTAGTGTATACCCCTGCAAACGCCGCATGCGATGACTGTTTGCTGGCAGGTTTGAGCACTGGCCAACGGGTGGTGACTGTCCAGAAGGGGCCCCTCTACCGTGTGAAGGGGTCCCATGTCACGCTGTGGTGCAAGGTGAGCGGCTACCAGGGCCCGTCGGAGCAGAACTTCCAGTGGTCCATCTACCTGCCCTCGGCCCCTGAGCGGGAGGTGCAGATCGTCAGCACCGTCGACCCCTCCTTCCCCTACGCCATCTACACCCAGCGCGTGCGCAGCCGGGGGATCTACGTGGAGCGGGTGCAGGGGGACGCTGTCCTGCTGCACATCACCGAGCTGCAGGACCGGGACGCCGGGGAGTACGAGTGCCACACACCCAACACCGACGAGAGGTACTTTGGGAGCTACAGCGCCAAGACGAACCTCTCAGGTGGGTCCTGGAAGAGAGCCTTGCTCCCTGCCGGACAGGGGTGCAGGCAGGCTTCCACTGTCACCACCTTTGCATGGGGAAGAAATGCTTGTCTCTGAGAGAGGGGCAGCTGGGGAAAGGGGTGATTAATGGGACCGGTGGGCACAAATTTTCCTGGTGTTCTCTCAGGTCAGGGTGTGGGACTTGACCCAAGCTGGATACTCCCAGAAGTAGGAAGGTAGCAGCTCCTGCAGAGCACTGGGAGAGGGAAGGCAACGGGGTGGAGAGGCAAAGGGAAAGGCCCTACTGTGAGCCGCCAAGTCTGCGTGGTGGTATGGTACTTCCACTTGCTATTCACCCCTGTTTCCTCTTTTATCCTGGTGTTGTACCAGCCTGCACTTGGGATAATGAGGGACTGGATGTTTATCTCCTTGGGATTGCCTAACTAATGCTGCCTGTAGTTTGACTGAAGAGGGTACTGCAGAGAGATTCACTGTGCTTTCTTCCCTGCTGAGCTTTTAACCACTTTGCACCTTGGCATAGGCTGATGGAATTCTTGTCAATCTGCTACAAAGATACTTCTACACTGCCAGATTCCTTAGGGCCTGGCCACAGTTTCATAGTGGCCAGCAGGTTGCCCATGAGATGATTTTTCCTGTGACCAGCTGCTCTCTGTATTTCTTGCCCACGCTCAGTGATCGCAGACACCCTCTCAGCTTTCATGGCGCCCGAGGTCATCACCCGCACCGAAGGGGATGCGGTGGAGCTCACCTGTGAGGTGTCCAAATCCACCGCCCAGCACACGCATCTCTCTGTTGGCTGGTACCGTCTTCAGGGATCAGGAGAGAGCCACGCCGAGGAGGTCCTCACCCTTTCCAAGGACTTCGTCTTGAGGCCAGGGCCCTCTTACGCGCAGAGGTTTCTGGCGGGGGATGTGCGGCTGAACAAGATTGGGAACACCATGTACAAGCTCTCCATGACGGGATTGGAGCCGTCTGACTCGGGGCAGCTGTACTGTGAGGCAGCCGAGTGGATTGAGGATCCCGATGAGATATGGAAGGACATCTCCCGAAAGCAAACAGGGAGGACGTCGCTGGCAGTCACGAGCCAGGGTAAGGCCCTTGCGAACTTGCACGTTGGCTCTAACTCCTTTGCGCACTGAAGGCCCTAAACCAGCACCCTTCAGTGGCATTTGCCTGCCTCCGCCACAGCCCAGGGACCTACCGGTGGGTCTGGCTGCCTTTGCCAGGCACCGAGGCAGCGGGCTGGGCTCAGGGCCATGGCAGCCCCTGGTTTGGGAGCTGTTGGTGCTTCTTGCTTTGAAGGTTCACGCAGCTGGGTCTCCAATGCCGGCAGCGATTGTGCAACCTCACAAGCCCATGTGAGGTGTTAGCAGAGAGAGCAGGGTGTGCCTGCAGCAGCCTGGCTCCTTGGCAGCATTAAGCTCCAGTGTGCAGAAAACCGTGTTGTTAGACTGCCTTGAGGGTCTCACGGCCTCAAAAACTGAAGTACATAACAGTCAGCTGCCTGTCGCGGTGCCTCGGGATGTGGGGATGCACTGCGTGTGCTGCACGGCTCTGGTGTCTGCTGAAGGTGCCTTGTCTGTCCGTGCTGTCACAAGTCTGCTGGCCTCCAGAGCAACTGGTGTTGCTGCTTATCAGACCGCCCCTGTGTCTCCTCCTAGCAGTTCATATATGGTGGTAATGGGACTGTGGGTCAGACTGTGCTTTGAAGTGCGTGCACCAAGCTCCTGGCTTATGCTTTAGGAAAACGTAGAATTAGGTATTTAGAAAGAGGACACTTAGACCTGCTACTATGTACGACATGGATTAAAATAGGAAAGTATGAAAACCAGCCCCTTGCCAGTGCTGCCCATCCTCCCCCACTCACTGTGTCCCTGCCAGGCACCTCCTGTTCCCTCTGCCCAGCAGCTTCCCATTGCTCCTGGCATCTGTAAGCTCTGCATTGTTGTGCGAGGGCCTGTGTGCAGCTCAGGGGGGCAAGGTACTGGGGAAGCGGGGGGAAGAACAGTCTACTGCTGTTAGAGCCTACTTCTAGAAACCTGGCTGACTGGCAAAACTTTGTTCCCCTTATTACACACTGTTTGCAGTAACGGCTTTCCATGTCTGCTCCTGCCTGGCCAGCAATGGCAGTCAGTGTGCTTCCCTGCATCTGCTCATTTAAGAGTGTTCATCATGACCAGTAGCGTGTGGCTTCAGGTACTGATGCCACACGATTGCTTAGAAATAGAGAAACTTTGACAAAGTTTAATATTTGCACTGCAGTATCCATTAAGGGTAGAACGGAGACAATGGTGGTAAGAGGATAACATGGTGGTTGTATTAGAGCCACTGGTATCGCCAGAGGTGAACGGTGGCAGGCGTACGAGCCCTCCGTCACATCTGTGGGGCTGGAGACTCCCTCCAGTGCCCTGTGGGAGAGCCCAGGGTGTGGGGCTGAGCACCCCATCACACCAGGAGCCGGCGACCACTCTGACCATGGCCAACCACTCCAGCGGTTTCTATAAACTCTCCAGCAAATATTTGGGAGTGCCAAATGTATCTGCAGCAGCTGGGATTCCTGTTCGCAAACTGTTTATGAACCATTGTTTAAATTCACAGGGTACTCTGCTTTCAATAAATTATTTGAGCCCTTCCTGTGGCAGTCTGGGAGCTGCTCTGTTTTACCTCCAAACTACAGCACGTAACGTTGCCCTTGTTGTTAGGCACAGGGACACCACAGTGACCCAAGGAGATGGAGCAGCATGAGCCAGGCTGCCTGCCTGGGGAGTCAGGGCTCAGTCCTACCTCCTGTTTTTCAGTCATGCCACTGCTGTGTGGGGTCATGGTGCAGGGTTTAGGGGCACCCTGCGGGTCTCTGCCTGCAGCTGCTCTCCAGCTGGGCTGAAGCCAGGAACCAGGGGGCATTAGTGGCAGAGGCTTTGCATGCCCTGTGAGGAAGGTGAATCGTATCATCGGACCCAGGGACAGGGTCCTTATCTCAGGTATGGCTAACTGCCCAAGAGGGTCTGCCAAGGAGAAGATGACTCTGTGCTCCCCCTCTTAGCTCGGCACCTGCTGCTCGTCAGTATGGGGGGGCAGGACAGGGGCTAGAAGATGACCTCCACCTCTTGCTTCCCTCCAACCTCCCCATGCTGCAATAAGTCTTGACATTTCTGCTTTCTGTAGGGACTAACCCAAAACCTCTCCAACTTTGAGAGCATCTCTTGCCCACATCCTGCAGCAGCCACTGAGGGCTGTAGCATGCGGGACCAGCAGCATCAGATTCAGACAAGCAACTTGAATGCCAGCCCTCCATGCACCCTCTCCCACCACAGACAGCAGAGTTAAAAACACCACTAAGGGATAAAGCCCCTTTGTGCCCCTTTCTGGTTTAAGGGATATTTGTTACATGAAGCTGAATAGTTCAGGAGGCAAGATGGAGCAAACCCCACAAAAGCTGGTGCCTCTGGGTTAGGGCAGCCCTCAGTTTGGATGCCTGAGCTGAGCAGGGGGTGGCTGTGGCCCAAGGCCGTCCTGATGGGTGCTCTGCTCTGGGAGGGTTAGCTGCCCCAAAGCTGGGAGCTCAGCTCCTCAAGGCTCTGGTGCTTCTTCCACCTGCAACTGCTGGTTAGTGCCTGGAGCTGGCAGCCATCTCCCAACAGGCAAAATTTTCCATCCTGATCACTTTTCTAATGAAAGAAAATGTTTCAATAGAGAATTCCCTCCCGTTTTCCTCTGCATATGGCCATCAGTGCTGCCAGGCAGGAGGAAAGCATGGGCAGGGCCACTCAGCACCCTCTTTGCTTTTGATTGCCCACAGGCAAAGACCTCTCTGTGGACATTGCTGCTGCTGAAACCTCCCTTTCTGAAGGTGATACCTTGCAGCTAAATTGCATGGTGGGAGCCCAGAAGGGCAGCAGCAGGCACTTCCAAGTGCTTTGGCTCCTCAACAGCATGAAAGTGGCCAGGGTTGACCCCCATGGGGTATTGATTTGGGAGAAAGAATATGAAGAGAGAGCCAAGCTGGGGCAGCTCCGAGCATTCAAGCAAAGCAACACTGTGTATGTCCTCACCATCTACGAGGTGGGGCTGAAGGACAATGGTACATACCACTGCTCTGTTTCCGAGGTGAAGACTCCTGGAGACTTTCACAGCATCCAAACCAAACTGTCATCAGGCATCCAAGTCGACATGAAGCCGATAGGTTAGTAAATCCTAATGGCTGCTCTTCTGGGTAAAACCTGCAGTGAACCCTGACAAGGGAACGCTTTAAGTCTGGCCTCATCTTGGCAGGGGCAACACACCTGCTCTTTGCCGTAAGAGCAAAAATGTGCCATAGATTTTGGTAGATAATAATGGGAAAAGCACTTGCTCTGGCAAACGTTAGCATGACAGATGCAGCAGCTGTCAACAAAGTGTAAACCTTTAGCTCAGTCTCTTTGCAGTAAGTTTTGAGGCAAATAAGTAGAGTTCTGGGGAGGTTGGGTCATCCTGTGTCTTCGGTACAGAAAATTGTGAGCAATGCCTGCTGCTATTCCCAGGGATCACAGGATGACCCAGCAGAACAGGTACTTCTGGATGGGAGGGTTCATTGCCGTTTCCATCAGGGAGCTCTCTCTGTTTTGGAGGGATGACTTGTGAGAAACCACTCTAAGAAAGATGCATAGGAGACTCTTGGTTTCCTTGTCATAGCTAGATGGTGGCTATTCTGATGTAGCAGGAGCTGCCTGTTGGGACTCTGTTTCTTAAGTATTTCTTTATATATCCATGTCCCGGGAAAGACATTAAAGAAGGAAAAAAAAAAGCCCCACAGAGCCCTCTCCAAAGTCATAAGAAAAGGCTGGTTGAAAATTTCAGACAATTCCTTTCCTTTTCCAGTGTCAAGATTTATCTAGTCTCTCCATTTAATGCTACAGTATCTCTGGCTTTGTCTGAGGGGCACAACAACGTCTCCTCCCATACAGTAACTGGTGTTTGCAGAGAGCCGCATGTGCCTGTCCATGTCAGCCAGCACACCGCAGGTCTTGGCGGGAGATGCCTTGATCCTCCTTTGCGAGGTACAAGGAGCGACCAGCCCCGTGTCGGTGCAGTGGGCGAGGTAGGAGAGGCCAGGGACTGTGTGGGGCTGGAAGAGCACAGGGAGACTTGGCGGAGAGCAGCACTGGCAGAGGAGCAGCAGGACTGCGGTGGCTGGGGCAGCGGGGATGGTGTTGCGTGGGAAGGGTGGCAGTGAGGTGGCGTGGGGCAGGATTTCTGTCCCGGCGCCAAGGGCTCTCTCCTCCTGAGCAGGTCTCGGTCTGCATGCCACACTGAGAAGCCGAATTGCCACCGTCAGATATGGGCAGAGTTTTGAACTCGTCTGCCAAGTGAGCGCCAGCTACACCCTCGAGGAAGTGCCAATGTCTGTGGGGTGGCTCTTCCAGCCTAGCCCACCCACAGGCCACTACCATGAGCTGGTCCGGGTCCTTCCCAGCGGCACCGTGGCCTGGGGGGCAGCACCGCCACACTTCCAGGAGAAAGCGCAGATGACAAAGGCTGCCACCTCCTTCAGGCTGCGCATCCACAATGCTGTGGCTGCCGACGAGGGAACGTACCAGTGTGAGGTGGAGGTCTGGAGGAGGAGCACCCTGACGCTGGGGCAGCCGGCAGCCACCACCAGGTCCAATGCCGTGGGGATAAAGGTGATGCTGCCAGGTAAGCAGAGCCATGTGCGCTTCTTCAGCAGAGATCTCTCCTTCTGCAACTTTAAATCCATCAAATATGCCAGGGGCAACCAGGACCACTGATGGCTGGGGCGTCCCCAGCCAGGTCACCTCCCAGGGCCGCACGAGACAGTGCTGCCTGTCCTGTTTCTTCCTCAGCACCCACAGCTCCTGACAACACTCTTGGAGGCAAATTTGATGTTGGGGAGTGGCCATGTCTATTTGTTTGCAGATTATGCCAAGCATATGGGGATCAGCCTTGCCGCTAGGATTTTAAACCTTGTTTTTGGGAAGAAGTAGTTCCCCCAAGGAGCCCAGCTGAATGCTGGGGGTGTGAGGTGCCTCCCATGGTGTGGGCTTCTGTGGGGCTGGAGGGCAATGAAGAGAGACTGGCCACCAAAGCTGGTGCTGGGAGGTGTCTGTGTCCTCCTGAATTTCCCTTGGTGTAGTCGAGGCACTGAGAAAGCACCAGGACTCTCTGCCAGGCTGGGAGCCAGCACTGAGCTGCAAGGTGCTGGCAGCTCTGGGCAGAGGTATCTCCCCCCAGGCATGGCTGGGCTGCACAGCTGGGGGCCCTGCCCAGGGTTCCCTTTTATGGCCACCTCTGCAGGCAGGGTCTGTGCCACCACCGTGCCTGCATTGTGCAGGGAGCCTCGTCCTCTTATGGAAGAGAGATGTTGCAAATGCTCCGCAGCCCCTCCGCTGGCCTTCCGTGTGCTTGCTCCCCATGACCCCCAGCAGCAGCACAGTGTCGGCTTGCCCTGCTCACAGCTGGGGCTCCTGGAGGAATTGAAGGGATTGTCATGGCCAAAACCTCTGAGCCTGTGGAAGCAGGCGTGAGAATATGTTTGGGGTTTTTTTCCTAGTGTCTGATCTGCCAGTAAAGGAGAGTTCTTGCTCTTTTTTCATGCATTAAGTGCTCCTTCCTCTTATCCTTGGATTTTTGGGATCAGAACCCAGTGAACTGGTATTATGCATTTTCTGTGTTTTTTAACTGATGGGTTTGCTGTAGCATAAGCTGATACATTCCCTTCCCTGTTTGGGTTCGTTTCCATGGTGCTCTCCCTCCTGCTCCGCAGCTGCTCCTTCCTCACCCCTGCGGAGCTGGGTGCTGGGGTGCTCCGTGTCACACCTGAGCTACAGCCAGCCCAGGGTGGGGGTCTATGGGAGGTACGGATGACAACAGACAGCGGCTTTCAGCATACATTAGTAGCGTAAATGGCATTAAGATGAGCAGGTGTAATTGTAGATTGTCTACACAGAGGAGACGGTAGCAGCGGAGCAGCAAGATATTACATTTGGCTTCAAATGTATTGCAGCTGTTACTGGATACTGCGATGTTGTAAAGATGGTAGGAACTGGGAGGGGGCGACGCACAGTGGGAGGTGGCTGCTGGCTCTAGTACTGTGTCTCTGAGAAAGGCAGCATGAGCCAGCAAAGGATATTTAGGAAAGTAGAGAGTAAGTCTGGGAAGGAAGCCGGCTCTAGCAGCAATGGGATGAGGCAAAGCTGCAGAAAACAAAGATGCAAATTATGAAAATCACCAGCATGTTTCTTCGCATATAAAATCTGATAGCTGGAGCCTGCAGAGACACTCCAGTTCTTGACTTTTGCTTCGGCACTTTATTTACCACTCGGTGTCAGTCGACGCTTTAAGGGAGTTTAAATGCCACTGTAGATCTGGCCTGTAGCTTCAGACAGGAGTGACATGCCTGAAAGGTCATAACAGGAGGGGAAGGAGGACAGGTCCTTTCCATCTCCGACTTCTTGGGTAGTTCAGCATCTGACCCTTGGTGGGGTCCCATAATTAGCACCTTGGTCAGGCAGATGCTGCCCCACCTTAGTGGGGATGCTCCTGCCAGCCTCTCAGCGCAGCTGCCTGTGGTAGCTTCCCCTGGCTCCAGAGTGAGCCGCGGGGGGCTTTGCACCAGCCGCCTCTCCGGCTGGCCGGCCCACACAGGTCTCTGCAGCGGCCGTGCCCTTCTGCGTGTCCCACTGCTCCTGGGCCGGGCAGAAGGCACAGCATCGGCAGGCAGGGTTCACTGCAAGATGGGCAGCAAGAGGCTCGGCTTGGTTAATTAAATTGAAATTGACAGGGAAAAGAGCACTATGTCTTTCTGTGCCAAAGGAAAAGGCAGGCAGCTGCTCTGCCCTTTTCAGTAATTGATCTTTAGCGTGAGCAAGAGGAATGAGAGGAGACTTGCAGCTGAAAGAAGGGGGCTTTGCAGCAAGTGCTGTGCTTCCTCTCGAGGTGATCTTCTCCGAGACCATAACAGCAATTTTTCTTACCAAAATTGAGGGCTCACAGCAGCGGGTCCCACGGCTCCTCTCTGAGCTCTAGTCATTTTTGCTTCTCTGGAGTATTTTCTGCCCCGGCGGGTGTCAGGCCAGGCCATACTCAAGTGAGAGCCCCCCACACTGGGCAGTTTGCTGGCTCCTGTGCTGGCAGCCTCTCTGGATTTGGGAAAAGGTCCTGGGTTTTACCTACCCGTCCCTGACCACAGCAGTGCTGCCAGGAGGAGTTCACTTAGAGAGAGGCACACATCTTGGCCCAGCATGGCCCCACAGCTGACTTTTCTGGAGCTCCTTTTTGCTGGGAGAGGTGGCAGAGCTGCTTGCAATGGGCAGCGGGGCTGCTCTGCCGGCATGCTCTCGCTGACAGCTGGAGCTGGGGAAGGCCCATCCATGTGTCTGACATGGGAAGGCTGTCCCTGATGTCCACCACCTCCCCTGGTCCTGCCTGCTCCACTCCTGTGGCCTTTGAAATGGGGGCAAAGTCTCCAGTTAAAATACCTGGGAATATTTTTAGTTTTCCCTTTGGCAGAGTTCACTTCTGGGTCTGTTCTGGACTTCAGCAGGCTGGCTGAGTGATATTCCTGCTGTACTGAGCAGCTGAAGTTAAGAACCAAGTGTCTTATTTTTTTCCAGTGTGATCAGTTCACCTGTCACAGAAACACATGATGGCTGAGGTTGGCAGAGACCTCTGGAGGTCATCTGGTCCAATCCCCTGCTCAAGCAGGGCCACCTAGAGCCGGTTGCCCAGGACTAGCTTTTGAATATCTCCAAGGAGGAAGACTCTCCATCTCTGAAGATTTGTGCTTCCTTTAGAGCTGGCTCTGGGCTGGGTGCGCTTTTAACTGCTGAAGTTGGAAGACGTCAGCTTGCATCTGGTTTCTAAGTATGCCCAAGTCTACTTAATCTCTGTGTGTGTGGATCTGACAAATTTTCACAGATTCCTAATTAGGGTGATTGCCTTCCCATCTCTGCTTCTTGCCCTTACCCATTCTGTCAGAGCAGGGCATATGCACTGGGAAATGCAAGACAGGACTTCGTTGATCCCTTGGGATCCTCACCACTGAAGTGAGGCAGTAAGCAGATATTGGGATTTACGGACATGCAAGTCCTAGTATGGAGGAAACTGTCGACCTTTTGGTGAAAATGCATCTGTTTGCAATGTGGAGAGAAGAGGAGGAAGTGCAATAGGGTGCAAAGAGAAAAAGCAGCATAAATGGATGTGAGCTGGGAGATTTTGTTGGCAAATTTGAGAGAAGGCAGAGGCAAAGTGCAGGGATGTCAAGGGCCATCAGTTGGGGTATCTTGCATTGACTGGCCTCAAGAGAGACAGTGGTGCCCTCTGAAGTGGATTGCTTGAGTTTATAGAATAAGGAAGGGGAAATGTGTGGGTTTTCTCCTGTGGTGTCCCTCTTCCCCATCAGCCCCTGCAGGAGAAGCTACAGCTCCCTCCTGGTCCACAGGCTCTCTCCCTAGCTCGCTGCCATCGTATCCCTTGGGGAGATGCTGCGGACAACAGCACCCTGCTGAGCCTGTGGCCGAGGGCACAGGGCTGAGACTCTCTGTGGGGGCATCTCGGCATGTCCTCTGCAGCCTGTCCCTGAACCAGCACCCAGGGGCTGAGCTTAAGGGAGCTCGGTTGCCCCCAGCCTCCATGGCACAGGGTGTCCTGCTGCTCAGCTCATACACAAGGAAAATCCTGAGAATAGAAACTCTGCCTACAGTCCCTTAAAACCCTGATGGTGTCTCATGCTGAGTAATTTCTGTCTACCCATGTGTTGTGGTTTAGCCCCGGTCAGCAACTAAGCACCACACAGCCGCTCGCTCACTCCCCCACCCTTGTGGGATGGGGGAGAGAATCGGAAGGGCCAAAGTAAGAAAACTCGTGGGTTGAGATAAGAACAGTTTAATAATTAGAATAAAACAGCAATAATACTAATATAATGAAAAGTGAAAATAATGAGCGAGAGATGAAACACTGGAATAAGAGGGGAAAAAAAAAAAAAAAAAAACCCAAAAAAAACCCAAAACTAAACAACAAGTGCTGCAACCGCTCACCACCCGCCGACCGACGCTGCCGGTCCCCGAGCCGCGATCGCTGCCTCCCCCAGCCAATTTCCCCCAGTTAATATGCTGGGCATGACGTCACATGATATGGAATACCCTTTGGCCAATTCGAATCAGCTCTCCTGGTTGTATCCCCTCCCCTCCCGGCTTCTTGTGCACCTGGCAGAGCATGGGAAGCTGGAAAAGTCCTTGACTAGTGTAAACACTACCCAGCAACAACTAAAACACCAGGGTGTTATCAACATTATTTACATACCAAGTCTAAAACACAGCACTATGCTAGCTACAGTGAAGAAAATCAACTATCCCAGCTAAAACCATGACACCATGGATAGGTATCTGTGTATTCTTTCACCTGACTGCTGGCCCCATCTGACAGAGGTGGTGTCTCAGCATGGAGGGGAGGGCTGAGGGGAAACGCAAGCACTCGGAGGCCCTTCAAAGAGACCAGTTCGCAGCCATTCCACTGCTGGAGAAGAAGGAGAGGTGCCAGCAACGGGTGCGGTGTGGCAGGAAAGAGGTCCCTCAAACCAGGAGCAGCACAGGTGCATTGGCCAGGAGTGACCATGTACCCTGCCAGGGGAGCAGAGCTGCAGGCAGCACCGGAGCTCTCCTCTCCTGAGCTGCTCAGCACTAAACTGAACAATTGCCGGATATAGTCACAGCGGATGTTCAGGACCATGTTATGTGGTTTCTGGTTAATAGCCACAGCAAACACCTGAGATGGCAACTGTTAGCAAAACCCATGCAGGCTCTGTAATCTCTCTGAGATAAAAGACACTCATTCACAGTCTCCAAAGCCGTGGGCTGGTTTTGTCACTTACATGTGAGCCTGCCAATAGGAGTAGTGGTAGACAGATGTTTTTGCTTCAGACAGAGAGGCTTTCCCTCTGAGCTCCAACACAGCAGCTGCCCCCATCCCCTCACTCCTGCCCTGTGGTCCCCCAGGTGCCTCCTCCACTACTCCCCTGCCCAGTAGCACCCAGTGATTCCCCTCCACAGTTCAAATAAGGGTGTGTGAATTTCCTCTTTCCATCCTTCCCCCACCCCCCTTAGTGATCCTGCTCCAGCATCCCCTAATGGGTCTTTGTCCCCTGAGCACCCTCCTCCTCCCTCCTCTTTCAGTGGGTCTCTCAGGCCAGCCTTATTCCTCTCCTTGCCAGCATCCCTGTATTGGCAGCTGCAGCCTGTGTAATTATTTTGTTTCTCCATTTTAGAAAGCAAGCTTCAGGTATCTACGAAAGAGAGCTCTGTGGAGATTGCCAATGGTGCTGACACAGCCATTGAATGCAGGATCGTGTTTGCCCAGAATAATTCTCAGTTCGCCATTACCTGGTACCTCCTACCTCCTCCGCCGGCAGATGCAACCACCCTGAAAATCGTAAGGGCCAACTACAGCAGCATACTGGAATATGGGGCTGAGTTCAGCTCTCCTGCACAAAAGTCCCGGTTCCTGAGCCAGAGGGTGTCCAGCAACATTTTCTGGCTGCGGATACTCTCTGCAAACCCCAGGGACCAGGGCAGGTACTACTGTGTGGTAGAGGAATGGCTCTGGCTCGTGGACAGGTGGTACAAACTTGGAGAGGGAGCATCGGGAATGACCACGCTGGAGTTCAAGCTCCCAGGTGAGCAGCGGTTATCTCTCGCATAGGTGCTGCTGCAGGAGGTTGGACCTATTCATGATGGGGCACCTGCCAGGCCTCTCCTAAGCTGGCAGGGCTTAGGAGAACCAGCAGCTCCGGTGTTGGATCTGAGACTTAGGGATGCAGGAGGTGTCAGTGCCTCTCAAAGGGAAATAGGGAATTAGGAGGATTTACCACATCCTCCCAAACCAACCAAGCTGGTATTTTTACTACTGGCAGATGATGTCTAATGCTTCATAACAAAGTGAATTGTGGCATTTTCTTTTCCCTCCAACACATGGTGTGTTTGGTCAGTTGTACAGTGCTGTGAATAAAGAAGTAGTCCTTTCCTGGTACTCCTGAGCATCCTGAAGCAAGAGACAAAGTTTTGTCTTTTGGCTGCTGCGCACAGCCACAGAGAACAAGGCTGAATGCTCAGCTGCCCAAACCTTGGCCACTGCGCCGCTGGGGTGCACGGTAGGTCTCCCTGGCTCAGTTCTTCCCTCTCTCTCAGCATGACCTGGCTTATGGTTGCAGCCCTAAATGAAGTGAATCAGAGAATTCCAGCTTCCTGAATAGCTTTTGGTCCAAAGGATGCCTTAGCACTTATTTGGAAGGGGAAGGAAGTATTACAGGAGAGGGTCGTGACAGAGATTATGGGGGGTGGAAAAATGCCCAAGGGAGAATGTGTCACAGGAGCAAGGTGGGGCATGGGTGTCCTGCCAGAGGCTCTTCCAAGAGGCCATCCCAGTCCCCCATGGTTCACTCCAGAAGATTTCCATCAGCCTGCGGGCGCAGACAGGAGCATTTCCATGGCAGCGCAGCACCACATAATCTCTTCTTGCCTCCTGCCCTAGAGCGCGAACTGCACCCAGAGAAAACCAACCGCAGCATCTCGGCGAGGGAGGGTGAAGAGGTGACGCTACACTGCCTGCTGTGGAGTGCCCACCTGCCACCCGCCTCTCGGCCACCTGGTTTCAGGGGGAGGAGAGCGGCCATGCCAGGCCCCTACTCACCCTCCACCATGGCAACGCCATCGAGTACCCCCAGGAGAGCCTGGCGGGGAGGCTGCACCTCCACTGCCAGCAACTTCAGCCTGATGCTGCGCAGCATGGAGAAGGGCGATGCTGGAGTGTATCACTGCCAGGTGCAGGAGTGTCAGCAGCAGAGCGAGGGGAAGGACTGGGCTCTGCAAGCCTTGACGCACTCAGGGTACACTCAGCTCACCACTGTCCCGCCAGGTAATGCTGCTGGGCACGAAGGGCTGCTCACCCTGCACCAGTTCCCCTTTAGCTGCGCTGGGGTGCATGGTGGGGATAATGGCAGCTCTCTGCTGGTGAAGCCGGCTGCAATGGCAAGGATCCCTTGCTAAGGGATCACAGCAGGGGTCAGCGCTGGGGAGATCCCCAGAGTTGTGTTGGGAGCCAGGGGAGGGAGGGGAGCCCTTCAGGGGACATGTGCTATGGGTCTGGCAGGGGAGGGAGGCAATGAGATCCCGTTGCCAGTCCCATCAATCTACCAGGGCTGAAACCCAGGTGCTTGGCATTGTAAACATCGGAGGTGGTGGTCAGATGAGATACCAAGAGCTCCGACTGAGGCGTGTGGTCCAGAGGGTACCATTAAGTGCACTTATGTCTGCAGCGCTTTGCTGGCTTGTGGACTCTCTGCGGGACCATGGGCACAAACCCCTGCTCCCAGTTGTGCTATTGGGGCCAGAACGCTAACTGTTTTGGGGAAAAAATTATTGATGTGATTTTTCTGGCAAGTCCATCTCCAGTGAGGTCTCTAAAAACAGCCTCTGTCCTCTTGGGGTGAGTTGGGGTTCATGCTGGATGCAAAAATAGAGCTGGATTCTGCATACGGAATTTCAAATAAATAAAAGCAAAGGTTTCATTCAGGCATACACAGTATTTTTAGGGAGGTAAAAGGCAAGAAAAAAGTACTCTCTTGCTGCCTTTTTGGGGCAATAAGAGGCTCGGATGATCCATGTGGAGGAAAAAATATGAAATGTGAAATCAGCCATGTCGCACCCAGCTGAGAGGATCCTGCAGTTCTTCTCATGCCTTCAGCCCTGGAGTTGCCATGTCTGAAGCCTGGGTGCCCACACGTGGTTAAAACTTCTGTAGCAATTACCAATGCTGACCGACATGGAAGAACTCATGGGGACCCTGTAGAGCCCTCCTTTGTGCCTGCCACTGGTACAGGCACGCACGGAGCCTACTCACATGACTCTGCACCTACAGCAGAGCTAATCTGGATTTAATTGCACAGGGAAGGACTGACAGCGCTTCATCTCCCTTCTGTTATGTTCCTGCTGTTGTTCATCACAGCTCTCTCTAACACTCAGATTTCTCCTTCATCAGCTCCCTCTGTCTCTTGTTAACCTGGTACTGGTGGGGTAACCATTGCTAAAATTGCTCAGCAACTGCTGGAAAATGCTCCTCCAATTTTTGTATAAGTGTTTTGGCCAAGTAGTTTTCATGGTTTTCACAAAATCCAAGAGGTTAGCTGAATGTTTTTTCTTTCTCTCTCTCTTTTTTTTTTTTTTTTTTTTTTTTTTGTGTGTGTGTGCATTTCTCCAGTGATGCAGGAATCTTAAAATGCCCCTCTGGTTCACAGATTTCAATGTTTCAGAGTTTTCCGAGGTGTAAGGACACAGCCATGTGCAAGTGTACCTGTAACCAGGAGTAATCTAACCTATAATTCCTGATGCTGCCCTTTAGGATACCTCCCTAGTACTACAGAGGCATTCATGTAGCGGAGTCTTCGTCTTGTTTTCCTATGGGAGAGTAAATGCTGCTTCCGTCTAATGGATGGGGCTCAGAGCTTCAGAGGTAAAGAAGTAAAAGCCAGTTTCACAGCCAGGAGTAGCCCCCAGGTTGGTTCATCCCTAGGGTCACACCTAACCCACCAGGCTGTGTGGGTCCCCCATGGACAGCTTCAACTCAGCAGACCCGCATGATCAGCATGGTTTTGCAGAGCAAGTGTAAAACATCTGCGCGTGGGTGTTGGGTGAGGAGGAGAATTGAGGACCAACACTTTGAGATGGATAAAAGAGTCCCAAAGGAATTGGCATGACCCTTCATGGCAGGCCAGGTGCATCTGAGGTCAGTCTGTGGTGTTGAAGCTGTGTGCCAAGTGAGGAGATTTTGATGGCCAGTGGCTGTAAGGATCCTGGGACAAAAGTGGAGAGGCTGCAAATGAGAGCTTTTTAGCTAGCATGGGGCTGACCAAACCCAGCCTTTGGCAGTACCCAGAGGGTCCGCCAGCAGTACAGGCAGCCTCCACCTCAACTGGGGAGCTGTTCTGCAGGAGCTGCCGGGGATGTGGCTCGCAGCTGCCTGCAGCTCAGCATGGCTGAAGTAAGATAGCAGAGTGGCAGAAGCAAGGAGGGGCAGGTGTCTGGAGGAGACAGGGACCTCCTTGATCTGGTTTCCTTTGCTTTCCTCTTGTCCCTTCTTGTTCTGTGGTGCAGCCTCTGGCAGACCTCTGCCTCACCCTGCTGTCACTGGTGTCAGGCAAGGACACAGAGGGTGAAGGGTACATGGCTTCTCCTTACTGAACCCAGCCTGGAATGGGTTAGCTGAAGAGCCGTGCTGTTTATGTTGGGATGCTTCAGCTGAACGAGCTGGGGCCCTGTCTGACCTTCCAAAACAAGAAATTGAGGCAAATTACCTGGTTTCTCTCCCCCTTCTCCTCAGGTAGCCAGTATGAATTCTTAAAAATTGGTAGGTGTTGAAAGTTGAGGGAAAAGTGGTAAGAAGATAACCTATAGAAACAGTAGGAGAGAGAAACTCAAACTAGCTTGGGGCCTGACTTTTTTTTTGTTTCTTTCTTTTTCCCTCTAGAGTCAACTGTTTTTTCCAGGATCTGCTCATCCCCACCACTGCTGAACTTCATCCTATACTTACCACTGGTTCTGATTCTTCTCCTGGCCCTTGCTGGCTTCTGCTGTTACTTCAAATTCAGAAAAAGCAAAAAGGGCAACATCCCAGGAGACCAGCTGATGGAACTGCAAGGGGCTGGAGAGGTCAAGAAAACCTAGCTGGTCTATAATGGCAGATGTAACTTGAAGGAGCAGAGCTGGACAGCTGAGGAGGACTGAGTACTTGCAGCGGTGCTTTTTATTGTTTTGCAGTAGCTCTTGCAATAAATCCTTGAAGTTGTATGTTTACTTTCAATGGAACAAAGTGGCTTTGAATTAGTAAGCAAATAGGGTTTTCATAACTGGTGTTCCCGTCTCTTAGTTTAGGTACCCACCCATTTCACACTGTTCACTGCAGTATATTTGAGGTCCTTGCAGTACGTGTCTCCCAGTATGGACGGAAGTGGTGTTATTCACCTACAGGTATAAGGGAAAAAACAGCTCTTTTTGCACTGTGACACAAAAGTATCAAATTACTGCTTATTTTAGGTGCCTTGACAAAATCTATGTGGTGTGCAGGCTAAAAACCAGTTGTAGAGCCTGAAATGGAATGTTGGTGTCACATTTAAGGCATTGCACTTGCCTTTGCCCATCCCTTGCTGGGGAAGCTCTCAGACACTGACCCCTCATTCTGAGAGCACCGATGCCCAAAGAAAAAAAGGGGTCTTCATCACAAAGCCTGTCACAGGAAGATGAGGACTGAGCAAGGCTGGCTGGGGCTGAAGAAAGTCCATAGCAGGAGCACTACAGCCATCCACAAAAAAGGAATCCTACTGACCCAATAAGGGACTCGCATGGAGTCTTAGATCCCAGAAGGAAGAAGCGGACACCAAGCCATCTTGGAGATGCCTGTACAAAGACCTTCCAGTTCCTTCCTTTGCTGGGACTGCTGTAGGAGAAGACAGCATCCAGCCCCGTGTGCCTTGGCTGTCTGTGGGTCACGAAGCTGCACAGCTGGGACCTGGTATTAGACACCTCCAGGTTGTACCATGTAATATACTGGGATGCAAGCGGGATTAGCCACCAGCAGCTTACAGCACAGGAGCAGCCTATATCTGTAAAGGGTTATGTGTGTAATGGGGGTGCTTCTGGAGCTGAGCTGCTGCAGAGCTGGTTCCAAGCCCTCCATTGTCTGGAGAGACATCCTGGCAGACTCCCAACTGTGTCTTACGGCAGTATGGAGACAATATGTAAATCCCCAAGGCTCTCACCTGCATATAGAGGTCTTACTGGTCTGTGTGCTGGATGGACAATGAACCCCTGTGCCTTCCCTCTTGGAGAGGGGCCTTCCTGAGCATGTACCCCTTACACTAGCTGCAAAACCACCCGGGTCATCCTCCTAGCTGCCACTGAGTCATACACAGGCTCTACCCCAGAAATTTGACACGAGAAGCCAGTAGGACACTAAGGGGTCTGTTCCTCCTGGCAAAGCCATGGGCATATTTGTGGGGCAGCTGCTCTGTGGCCTGGGATCCAGCTCAGACTCACCTTTTCAAAGCTGAAGAGCTGTGCTACGTGAAGGCTGGCTGGCTGATGCATTAGGGGAAAGGTACCCAACCCCTAATTGTGCAAAGTGATCCATGGTCCCATTGAGTTGTAAGGTCACCTGTCAGGGTGACACTCAAAGCACCATCCTCAGACAAAAGCAGCCATATGGAAATCATGGCAGATATTTTTGGACCTGCTTCCTTTGTCCAGAGCGGGGGTTGGAGACACCACAGCCCCTCTAGATGATCTGTTCAAGTTCTTCACTTTCCTTACAACTAGAAAAAGCTGTCTGCCCTGTGTTGCAAGGAACCCAGAGGTGCTTCAGTCCCTTTCTCCTTGAAAAAGCACTTTTTGCATGAGTTTGAAGACTTACTGCTCCCGTTTCCCTGTTCAGCCACCTCCTTTGTCTGTACTGGTTGGCTCCAGCTCGCTCAGCCTTTCCCTGCAGGTTATGTTTTCTGGACCTCGTGCAGCTTTTCCCTTTCCTGCCCCCAGTTGTCTCTCCCATGGCGTGAGTGCTCGGAGCCGCACGTGGGGTGCTCTGCAGAGGTTTCTCTGCCTTGTGGGTTACATCCCATTTATACATCCCAGTAGGATGTTTGATTTTCTGTGTGCGTGTGACAGTGTGGCACTGTTTGCACTTGGCTTGCAATTGGCAGGCTCCTCTCCTGCAGGTTTGCTGTCTAGCAAGTTGTTTCTCCACTGTGTGTTCAGGCTGTTGACTTTTCCTATCTAATTGAAGCACCGTTTGCATGGGTCTATTGAACAGCTTTCTGCACCAGTTTGCGAAGGATCCTGCTGTCTGTTTGTCTTAGTCCTGTCTCGATAATGCATTAACTCACGGACCAGTTTCAGTCTGTTTTGACAGCGAAGCAGATGCTCCCAGGACATTAAACTCCTAGGACTTTCATGAAAAGTGATAGCTGGATGAAGGAGAGGAGGCAGGCGAGTTGTCCCACCAAGGGAAGGCTGCAGTATGAGTTGCCTGACAGCCAGCCCTGAGCCAGCCATAAACGGGCTGCCTGGTGCCCAGCTCGTAATTAGGGGATACAGAAAGGAGATGTAGGTGTGTCAGGGTGTGGGAGAGGAAAGAAGGAACCATTTTTGACCATAAACTATTAACGATTAATCTGTGCACGTAGTTTATCTGCTGATTTTGCATTGTCCCTCTGTGTTTTCATTTGTATTGTTTCCTTAGCTTGCCCATGAGAGTACCTTGGGAGCATAGTTCACAAGCCTTGGTAAAGTCAAGAATATATGGTGCCTACTGCTTACCTCTTCCCACAAGGCTTGCAGCCTTCTTGCAGGGGAGGTTAGATAGGTCTGACATGCTCTGCTCTTGTTTAAAACAAACCAAAAAAAGGTTATTTTTTCTTGCATTCTTCTAGATGCTTGAAGTACTTTGTCCTTGTATCTCCCAGAGGATTGCAGTTAAGAAGATGCAGGTGTTCCGTTTCCCCTTCTTTTTAAAAATAATTTTGCCCTTTCCTTGTCTCTTGGTGTCTCACACCACCTCAGGTGTTACTGCAGCAAACCACTAACAGACAGCTTCACAGTCCATTCTTCACATGTCTTAGGTTGAACCTCATCAAGACCAGCCTTCTGCTCAAAAATCTAACTTATTTAGGTTGCTACTCATTACCAAGGTGCTGGGGTGGTGGCATGAGACAGCCCCTACCCTGATGCAGTGGTCGCATGTGTGGGTCAGTCTCTATAAGCCATGCAAGCCCTATGAGTGACCTGGCTGGGTTTGGTGCATCCCCCAAGCCCACCGCTGGCCCTTCGCTCGGAAACCTCGGCACTCCATTGCAGGTCTCTGGAGGTGTCTTTGCTGCCATCTGATCTTCACGTAAAAAGCTGCAGACTCTACTGCAACACAAGATTTTTGTGTCTGGCGGACTGGGGGGAGAAGGTGGGCAGAGAGGGGGAGGTTTCTCTATCAATGGGGCACTTTCTTCTGTTCTGTTTTCACTCAGTTAACCAGAGGCCTACGTAAATAGCAGCTTTCTATTCACACAGGTTTAGAGGTTTTATGTTTGTAAAGTGTGCCTAGGGCCTTGATGAAAGGGTCTGCAAGAAGAATGTGTGGTTTTGTGGTGGTGGGTTTTTTTTCCTCTATTTTTTTCTGGCTTTGCTGGATCACTGCCAAACCTTTCGGCTATATTTTTTAAGGTGTATTTTTTTTCCATGAGTGAACTTAGAAAGAGTTGTAACTTATCACAGCAAAAGCTTCAAAACAGTCCTATTTTTAAAGAGATCATTTAACTCAGCTGAGGTAAATGTATGAGAGGGAGAGAGGCATGTGTGCATGGTGGGTCAGGGGCCACCTTTGCCCACCCCCATTGCCACGTTTTTTCCAAGTTCAGCCTCTGATGCAGATTAGAACAGCTGATAAAATATATATTTAGCTGTTATAATGCCGTGAGGGAAAACAGTGCAGCAGCGCAGACACTGCAGCACAGGAGTGCCCCTGTTGCACCCCATGCCCAAGATTCACCCTTACCCAGGGAATGTCCTGCATGAGGGCAGCGTGTACTGGGAAGGTCCAGGGTCCTTTCATAGGCTTTAAAGCAGCTTGAAGGGGCTACAGGGCAATGCAGAGCTGGGTCCAACAGGAATTAATCCACTGGGAAGTGGCTGCATGTGGCTATAGAAACACAAGAGCTGTGTTGTGCTCTTGTTTTTCCATAGGAAGGTATGGAAACTGTAAGGCAAGGGGAGAGCAGCACTGCCTCCCAGGCAAGCGAGCACAACCCTGCAGCTTGGCAGACCCTCGCTGTTCCAAAGATGGATGATGTGAAGGCGGGACAGGTGGGAATATAACCACTGCATTGCATCGCCTTCCTGGAATGCTTTTATGGCACCTGCCTTCGGGCAGGAGCAAGGCCAGTGCTCAGTGACTGCTGGGGCGGCTCGCCTGTCATGCAGCGGATCGCACCAGTGACTCTCTCACCTGAAGACGGCTGCACTGAGGACCTTTCACTGCAAGGCTCCTCTGTCCTGTGAGGAGGGAGGGTGGGTGATGAGTTAGTTGAAGTGCAGGAGCAGTGGGAAGTGGCTTGCAAGCAAGGAGATACTTTGCATCCTCTGGCAGATGATGGCTCAGGGTTTCCTGGCCTTCCCTGGGAGCAGAGGGCACGGCAGCAGTGTGCTGTCCTGTGTTGCCAGGGCAAGGTTGTTGAGGAAGTTTGCCAAACTTTCAAGAAATGCTTCCAACCAAATGTCTTGGAGTTGTCCTGGGATGTCCCATCTGAAGCAGCATCTCTTCATTCCTTCCTATTGCCTCTGAGTTGGTTTTGAAATTTGACATTCAATTTTCTTCCTGTGATAAAAGATTTAAAAAGTGGAAATAAAAGATGCAGTTTTGATACATGCTTTGGTCTCACTTGATACCATTTTGCATTCCAGCAGCCCTTGCTTGTTTCTCATGTCCTTTGGCCTTGGTCTTTGGCACCTAAGACAAAGCAGAACCACTCGTAGGACTCTAAACCTTCCTTAACCACTAAGAAACTGCTGCATCATATCTGCCTACTGCTGGTTCTTTGGCCCTTCTCCTCCAGTCCTCTGCCTCCTCCCTTTCTTCCAGCAGATAACAGTCCTTTGCTGTTTTACATTCCTGTTGCACAGGGCAGGAAAAGGCAGCCCTTGCCCTAAAGTGATGCTTTCCAAGGCAGAAGCAGTATAAACTGTGGGGCTCGAGGTGGGAAGGATGTGAGAGAAGTAATGTGGTATCTGGTTCACTTTGCTACCGCAGCAAGCAGGAGGACCCAGCTCAGTGTCGTTTCAGCCAACTGCACTCACCAGCAAAGAGGCTGGTTGTGGTGGTGCGGGACTGACAAGATTAATGGCCCTCTCCCTGCTTGGGCATTTAAAAAAAAAAAAAAAAAATCCTTTCATGGACATCGTTTAAACCAAATATAAGCATGTTTCTCTAGGAGCTCTGATTTAGAAATGCAAACAGGAAAGCAAGGCCTACTTGCTTCTGCAATCTGGACAGGAAACAGAACACCACAGGCAACAAATTTGAGCATGTGCTCCTCTGGGCTTTCTTGCTGTCATTCATTCATTACATTTTTTTTCCCTGTATGTTTCTAAGGAGAGTTATATGTTTATAAATGACGCTGGCAGGGAGCTGAGCCCTCCCCTACAGCCAGTGCCAGCGAGCTCTCCAGGGACGTGTGGGTGCAAGCTCACTACTGCTATTACAAACCTCTTGCCTTCATCAGCAGCTTTACTTAAAAAGAATGACCCGAACAGGAGGTATTTTGTCTTTTAATTGACACTATGCTCACATTCCCTGCAGGCACTGGGAGCAGGTCGTGTGCTTGGGCTGCTGGGCAAAGTGAGGGGAGAGAGAGGGAGATGCTCCTCTGGCATCCACGGAGCCTGCCCTCATGATGGGTGCCGTCCTCAGTCCCCTCCTTGGGGACCATCACAAAAGCAAAGCACGATGGGGGTGGCTGCGAAGCAGAGGGTGACCTGGTCTCTGGCCTTGTGCGTGCTGTACCTGGTCCTTGTAGGGGTGAGGGGAACATTCGTTTCTGGGACTGTTAAGTGTGAAAATTTACTGGCAGGGGTGGGAGGAAATACTGGTTTTATCATTATTTTAAGCATGAGGGAATGAATGGGTGAATGCTGGGAGCAGTATGGCAAACCACGAGGGGCTGCGACTCCTCACAGCCCCCTCATGTGATGCTAATAGGGAGGAGAGGCCCACTGTCCCATTTGAAAGAGAAAGGCCATGACCAATGGCTGTTAAATGTGGCAGTAATGCCTCACACGGTGGCCCTGGGATAAAAGGCAGAGGCAGCCTGAACTGTAAAGATGTTTCATTTCCCTGGTAATGAGGGAGACACACTGTGGCAATGAAACCGGAGAGAGAGAGAGACCATGAGATGCTAATTTCTGTTCCTGCTGCTGCTGCCACTTTGATCTGAAGCAAATGCCCATTTTAAATTGCAAACGGATGCAAGTCAGATATCATCCAGCCAGTGGCTTACAGGCTTAATGAAGTGGGACATACGCTTCTGCGTGATAATGTTAGGAGAGGCAGGCAATTCAGAGAGGAATTACTGAAGGTCTAAAGAGACGGGGAGGAAGGATGGGGATGTCGCGGGGTAACTCGCCACCATCAGTGTGGCACAAAGTCCCCTGCTTTCTGCCCTTGGGAAGCTATGCTTGTGGCTAAGCCCCTAGCCCCTCTGTGCCTAGAGAAAAAGCTATGAACATACTGTCCTGCTATGAAGCATCTATGTTTTAAGCCATGCATCCCGTAAAGGCAATGCAAGGTCATCCTGCTCTTTGGTCTCAGAGTGTGGACATCAATCTGGTGCGTTCCCTAGGTGAGGCAAAGGTATGGGAGGCTAAGTAGCTCATTTTGTGCTATCACTCAGACATTTAATTGGGCTTGAGCATGACAAAACTTGTTGTGAATCAACTGACGAGGCTGTTCTGGAGCAGACCCAGAGGCTCCTGGAAATGGAGTCATCAAGCCAGAAGCAGTGACCCGGGAGCCTTGTAGCTCACACTGGGCAACTGCATCTTCTTGAGTCTCTGTTACATGCAAAGATCTGACCTGTTTTGAAGAATGAATGTCTAAAGGGATATTTATTACACTCTTCACTAACAAAAGGTCCTTGGGCCCTAGAATCAGGCCAGAGTTTGTTGTATATCTTGCGTGGGTACTCAGAGGCTTGGATGGCTCTGCAAGCTGCTACGCTAGACTAGCCAGACACAGCAAGGCTGGGGGACCTAAAGGCAGCTGGAAAGCTTGACCTCTGCACCAAGCAAGGAAGAAATGATCTGCCTATTGAAAAAGGCAGGTGTGGCTCACAAATCTATTAGGTTCTTTGAAGGAGTCAGTGAGCATCTGGATGGGAAAAATCTCATGTCCATGTACAAAGGATCTTGCGGAAACTAAGTAAGGATGGGATAAGACTGGCAGGTCCTTGCACGGATAAACTATTTGTTAAAAATACAAGGCAGAAAAGAAAGTAAATAGTTCTGACAGAAAAGGGTGGTCACCAGTGATGAGACCTGTGCTGCTCAATGAGCACCTAAATGGCCTGGAAAAGAGGATGACTACTGAGAGAAGAAAGATAATATTAAGTTATTCAAGGCATTAGGAGCAAGGGCTGTGGCTCTGATGAAATTCACAAGGGTGTTATAAGATTGAGTGACTGGGCAATGAAACAGCAGATGACATTCTGTGTAGGTGACTGTAAAGTGAGACACGGTGGCTGTCGTGGTTTAGCCCCAGTCAGCAACTAAGCACCACCCAGCCGCTCGCTCACTCCCCCCACCCCTGTGGGATGGGGGAGAGAATCGGAAGGGCCAAAGTAAGAAAACTCGTGGGTTGAGATAAGAACAGTTTAATAATTAAAATAAAACAGTAATAATAATAATAATAATATAATGAAAAGTGAAATAATGAGAGAGGTGAAACCTCGGAAAAAAGGAAAAAAAAACCAAACCACAAGTGCTGCAACCGCTCACCACCCGCTGACCGACACCGCCAGTCCCTGAGCCATGATCGCTGCTTCCCCCTGCCAACTCCCCCCAGTTAATATACTGGGCATGACATCACATGATATGGAATATCCCTTTGGCCAATTTGGATCAGCTCTCTTGGATGTGCCCCCTCCCCTCCTGGCTTCTTGTGCACCCGGCAGAGCATGGGAAGCTGGAAAAGTCCTTGACTAGTGTAAGCACTACCTAGCAACAACTAAAACATTAGTGTGCTATTGACATTATTTTCATACTAAGTCCAAAATGCAGCACTATACCAGCTACAGTGAAGAAAATTAACTATCCCAGCTAAAACCATGACAGCGGCAAAAAAAATCAGTCTCAGCTTCACGTACAAAACAATGGGCTCTGAGCTGACCATTATCATTCAGAAGCAAGATTTGATGTGAGAATAGCCAGGTATATGTGACGTCATCCTGACGTTCAGAGCAGCCAAGACAGCAAACAAAAAGTTGTGAGTTATCAGGAAAGAAATACAGAGCAAAACAGAGAGCATCATTTTGCCGCTGTGTACACCTGTGGTACACCCATACCTTCTGTGTAGGGCCATTCCTCCACCCCAGAGAAGACAGCAGACCTCGCAAGGGTGCAGGGAGGGCTGGCAGTGACTGACAAAAGCCATGGCAAAGCTTCCAGGTGGGGAATGGCTGAACCACCTGGGCCAGGGTGGATGACCCCAGGCTGTGAGAGAGGTCTCAAATGGCAAGGAAAGGACTGACAGCAGTTGGTCTTTCATCCTCTCCCTGCATGAGAGCAGTGGGACACTGAAGAAGCTAACCCACAGCCACCTCAAAATGAAAGGAATGAAAAGGAGCAGGGTTTTCACACAACATGGAGTTAAGTTGGAAAGGTCCTTGTTATGGGATGTTGTGCTGTAATTTTGTGTTTTCCAGGAGAAAACAAACAAGAAGGGAAACTACTGAGCATTGCTAACCATGAAGTAGCCATCCTGGTAAGTCCTGAGCTGTGGACTGGTAGAGGTTTGGGGAAGTATCACATATGACTGCTCTGATTTTTTCTTCTACTTTAGGCCTGTGCTTTTGGCCATTGCTCAGGCAAAGTGAGGAGGTAGATAGTCTGACCATATAGACATTTTTAATGTTCTTATTCTATGTTTACTTTGTAGCTGTACATATAGCTGTATAAGATGCAAAAAAGCATATTTTTTTCTCTTCCTTTTATACTGCCTATCAGGGCTTTTTTTTTTTTTTTCCTACAAATGCTTCCAAAAACATTAGAATCCTCCTTCAGTAGAGTAAATCACATTATCTTTAGGCTACTAGGCAAGATGAAGTTTTTAGGTTATCCTTTCTTTTTCCACAGCATCTCCCATTCAAGGACTTCACACCCTCACAATAGCATAGTTGAGAAATTTCTCTGCTTAACAAATGAGGGAACTTAGACACAGTAGTTTGCTGTGAAACAGGCAAAGAAATCAGAAATCTGCTTTTTTAGAACATCTCTAGAGAAGGAGATAGGAGGAAAGACTGACTCCAAAAGTGAGAATCAAAGAGAAAAATCTCTCTGCTGGACCCAAAATAAGTTTCCATAGAAACAGATGTTTCTGAAAATGAATTACTGCAATATGAAATGAAGATTGCGGATCTAATTCTGCAAAATATTTAAGTATGTTCTTTGCTTATCCCTATTCAGCTCAGGATGCAAGCATGTGATTTCCATGGAGGCTTACATGCTTTATTTGATGGAGGTATAAACAAGGACAAGCTGTGTTGAATTGGGATCCGGGTTTTCTTGTGCTTTCTCACCGCTGACAAACTTGCAACTTATTTTTTATGACAGCACGTGTTGCTTTGCTGCTAAAAGCATAGACCCCAGTGCTTCAGTCTGGGAGTTCAGCACAAAGTTCCAGCAGACTCTTCCCACTAACGGGGATTGGAGTCAGCACAGTGTTTACATTGCTGGGTACTTTATTGTTTCTTTAACTAACTCTTTTTCTATTTACATGCAGATTTAAATTTACATGGGATATTTATTCTGTAAATGAATGCCATGGTGATTATCAGATAATTAACTTGAGAATTGATGGCATAAGAGGTTGAGACTTCTTCCTAATCTATCTTTTGTGCACCTCTATTTGTTGCCCATAGACATTTTAAAGACAGGATAGGTTCTTAATATCTTGCATGCTAATTGCTTTTATTGTGACTGTGTGCTGGTAAATGATTTGGTTTAGTTTAAGCTATTTAAGGCTGTTTTGTATATCTTTTTCTTCACTCTGTTGTGACTTTATGCTCAGTCAAATTAATAGGACAAATAAGGTCTGACTCAGAGTTTTATTCCCATTTGCTATACTTGGAATAGATGAAGCTTTTGTGTAGCCAGGCTGCAGCTACTCTTTTACACACAAACTTTCCATCTTTTTATTCCCTCTTATTTCACACTTTTTATCAGGTGAGGTGTCTATTTGTAGACAACCCCCCTCAAAGCACTTCCCAGCAGCACTACAGAGCCCCACATAATGAATTTAAGCCTACTGATGATAGCGCTTTGGGTCTCTGTTCAGAGGCTGAAGAAAAAAAAAATCCTCATGGAAATTCTATCTAGTTTTCTTCTTCCCTCTCCTGAGCCCCTGTGTCTGTTCCAGCCAAAATAAACTCTCAAGGCATTTAGACAATCCATCTTAATGTAATGTTTGACATGGAAGCTGCTGACTTGCTGTTGAGTCCATGTGAACAATCTCCCCTGCTTGTCACCCATCAGGCCACCAGTGCTGTTGATGCACTGGGCTCTTGCATGCAGTGGGGTGGTGATGGTCACTGATGGTGAAGCTGGTGCTGGAGTCCAGGTCATTAGCAAAGGGGCGGCAGCAGCTGAAACTGCCCCTTAGCACTGCTGGGCTTTGGTTTTCACTTACAGCTGGAAACTATTTCTCAAAATTTTCTCTGACAAGGAGATGGAAGACATGCTTCATCCCCTGGAGGTTCAGTTGTTTCTTAGTGCTTGCTGAGAGCCACACTAGTTTTGCAGGCATCCTCCCCTCCTCTTCCCCACTCTGGAACAGATTTTTTGCTTTGATACCACCAAAAGCACACGCTAGCAATAGCAGCAGTTATGTCTCTCATTTGGTGGTGGTTTTCAGCTCCAAGCTTTTCAAGGTCTGTGGAAAGGATGCTGTCAGAGGAAATTACCTCTCTCCAGCAAGACCAATGAGGGGAGCTGCAGGTACCTGACAGACAGTCTTTCTCCTTGGATGCTTTCAAATCCCTGAGGAGGCCTGTGCCCTATGTCAGCATATAAAATGTTGAACAGATTTGCATGGGAAGAGCAGCTTTTGGTCCAAGTGGGGCCTCTGATCCTGCCTGCCTGGCAGGAACCATCACCCAGTGCAGAAGGTAACCTGCCCACTCCCCAGCCGGTCTTGTCTAGGTCTCCTCTCAGAGGTGTCCCAGGCGCACAAAACAAGCCGTGGTGCTGGGCACATCTTCCACGCTGCAGGCGTGAGCCAGTGGGGTACATCCCCACATGGGCCATCTCTGCCGGCCTCCTAGCCAGGCACAGTTCCCTTCTGAGCTTGCAAAGCCTGCTGTTTTCATGCCAAATTAAGTCATGAGAATGGATAAAAAAAAAAAAAATCTATTTTTAATCCAGTGTGAGATCTTTTACTCTTGGCTATTTTTTTCATAATTGGTTCTGTTTTCTGCTAATGATTTGAAATTTAGCATCTATTCCTGCCTCGGAGTGTTACTTTGATAACTGGTGTTAAGGAAGAAGATTAAAACTGTTGTTAGCAGTAGAGGCTGCAGGACATATGGGTGCTGCAGACCTGTTAGTGATAGACAGAAAGTTGTTTTGAAGCAGTGGGACAGATTGTCTGGGAATCCTGCTTTAGTAGCAATGAAAAGCTGATGAGGTAAGTAGTGCTGGGAAAATCCTGTTAAGGAAGGAAAAGAGCAGACTGGAACTGAGTGATCACAGGACACCCGGTATTGACTACACAGTTTCTCTACAAAATTGAATTCACTTTTGACATAGAAAGGGGATTCTTATTTCCATCTGTATTGCACTTGCTTCATTAGCAGGCTTGTAAGGCACTCTGAACTCTTCAGCATTTAGTAATGGATTAGGACCAAAACCTTTTTCTGAACCTTTGAGGCAGTTGGTTCAGGTTTGGATCAGATGTTTCCACCTCCGTCTCATTTGCAGATGCTATGAAGAGGGATGAAGGGTCCAGAACAGTGTGATCGAAGACAGCATCCCTAGATCTGGTCCCTGTTGATGTGACAGAGGTTAGAAAATCCAGTGCAGAAACATTCCTTGCTGAGCTGGAGGGGAGCTATTTCCAAATTCAGGCAGGGTAGTATGGGCAATAGAGATGTGTACACACAGGTATGGTGAAACCTGTGGGTAACCACCAGCACCATCTCTCCAACGCTGGGAACTGCCCTGTAGCCAGTCTATGTTTCCATGTTGCAGCACTCTTTCTAAAGCACTTCCCTGGCTCTGTTTGGCCAGCGGTGATTTGTTGCCTGTTCCTCTACGATGGGTAGATTAGCCATGATTTATCTGGGACAGGGTTGTGACTGGTGATCTGTGGGTGTAGGAGTTGTGTGATCTCATGGTGAAGGGTGATTGCTGTGCAGCGCAAGGGGACAGATTAGGATAAATGACACAGAGGAGTCTGGATCTACTGGCTGAATGGGTATGTGGATGGGATGTTGAAAATCCTTTGGGTAGGTTCCTAAATACAGCCTTTCCCACTCCCTGCACCCTTCTGATTAGGGGCAACAAAGTGGCAGGCTTGTCTCCCTTTTTATTTTCTGCTTTTTCAGGAAGAGATGGGGGGACAAGCAAGGGAACAAATCCTCCTGCAGAAGAAAAGCAGCAGCAAGGGGTCTGCAAACAGAGACAATGCTTCTCCTGTCAGGGGCACACACCGTCTGGAGGTGGTGCAGTCATGGTTCCCTCTCATAAAAGACAGGGGAGGGGACCCTGGGAGGGATGGCTGGAGACAGTGTCCCTGAGTAGCAGGGGAACTGCCTGGGAGGGGGGCTGCACAGGGTCCAGGAGGTGCAAAGACCTGGAGGGAGGCTAGGGTCTGGAAATGGGACAAGTCTCACAGAAGCATAGAACAGCCCAGGTTGGAAGGGACCTTGAAAGTTCATCTGGTCCAACCTTTTGTGGGAAAGGGAGTCTCAATGAAATTATCTGGCACCCTGTCCAGTCACATCTTGAAAAACTCCAGCAATGGAGACTCCACCACATCCCTGGGGAGGTTGTTCCAGTGATTGATTGTTCTTACTGTAAAAAAAATTATTTATTTTTTCCTGATGCCTGTTTGGAAACTGCTTACGTCTTTTTCTGTAAAATGCCATATTCTTTTCAAAATCCCCATCTTCCACATCTCTGAATTGCAAAGCTGACCCTCAGCATCCCAAGTCTCCATATGGAGCCATCACTCCCCTGCCTGCTTGGCTATTTCTTAGCTTTTCATGCATCATGGGAGCGAGCTGAACAAGAGCCTTCCTGTTTCCCTTGCTGCAACTCAGCACTCTGTCAGCCACAGCAAAACTGCAAGCATTTTGTCAACTTTTTGCTACTCTTGGTAAAAACTTTGAACCTCTGTGAAAATCTAGCAGCTGCATGAGCTACAGACTCAGCAAGGTGAGCAATATCTGGCAGTAGATGAATCCAGTTGGAAAGACAGCCTGGAAAATGAGAAGGGACATACAGAGTTCTGGAAACAGGGGTGCGTCCCACAGCATCCAGCAGATTGGAGCTGGGTGGGAAGCTATCCTTGTCTTCTGCAGAGAGAGGGGGAGTAGAGCCCATGGGACATCTATCATCTGGTGGAAGCAACCTATGGACTCTTCAGCTGGATTTTGGGGAGTTCAACCTGTGCCATCCTCCCCACAAAGAGGTATGATGGTGGGCAGGGAGGAGTGCCAGACTTCCACCTGAAGCCCATTAGCTGTTATCAGCTACATTGGCTGTTGAATCCCATCTTTTCCTTTGAAATCCAACTCTGGGTTAGGACAAGTCTCTGTTTTTGAATGGTGTTCAGGAGGAATTGAAGAAGCGTGGTTTGCAGAGCTGTGACACTGGCCCCAGAGCCATGGTCCACAGAGCAGTAATGAGTGATCCAAGGAAGTGAGGGCCTTTGAGGGGTTAAGAGATGAATGAGAAGGCTGCAGGGCAATCTACAAGAAAGTAAAATTAAAACCATGATTTGTTGCTTCGAAATATTGACAAACATCAAATCATGGCAAATCTGGAAGAAATCACTATGGGCTTTTTGTTTGGTGGTCGAAACCAACATTAGTGCCAGCAGGATCCTGCCACATCTTTGTGGTCGGAAGAGGTTCATATCTGAAAATAAGTATTACCTCCAGCCTCATAAGCAATCACTAGAGAGGGAAGTATTTCGCTGGCCTTGCGAAGGGCTCTGCTTCCACCTGGAAGAGCATCTGCTCAGCTTTGAGCTCGGCGAAGGTGACACTAAGTCAGGAGGGGTGTGCTGCAAGATGCAGGCTCTCTTCCGCAGGGCAGCCCTGGCTTTCACTGCTGCTCAGTTCACAAAATGTGGTTATTTCACCACCAGACTGAGGTCCTGTTCTCCCCTCCCTAGCATCTGAGACCTCTTACCCACGGATGTGTCTGGGCAGTGGCAGCGCTGCTCGGGCCACCTCCCCAGCGTGGGCTGGCCGCTCCACCGCCGGGAGGACCAGCCTTGGCAGCCGTGCGTGCCGGGAGGCGAAGCACAGCTAACCACTTCCACACGGTGCTGCCGGCTGCTGCTGCCACAGGCTCGGTCTCGCTGGTGGCGTGACAGACAGCTCAGCACTGTGGTTGCTTCCCTACCGTGTTACCAGGCCACATGTCACGCCTCTCTTAGTCATCTCTTAAAAGCTTTTACAGAGGGCCAGCAGCTTGTGGTTCCCTGTTAGCCCTGCCTGCATGTCGTCTGGTCGTGAGGGACCCTGGGGACTCCCTGCACCAGGATGGTGGCAGGGGACACCTTGCCCACCCCTCTTCAGCTCCTTTCAGGGTGGTGTAGGAGAGCAAGAGGCCCTGGTTAGGTGCTGTGTGGCCGTTAATCACATTGCATGGCTGCTCCCAGCAGCTGGTCTGGCTGGTGTCTTGGAGGGAGCGGGGGCTGAGGGCAGCGATGTGTGTCAGTGGGGCTATGCGTGGGACTTGGAGGCAGGAAGGATGCTAGAACATTTTGGCTGACCTTGGTCAGGACAGAGCTTTTCACCCGGGGTATCTTGTGTTAGGTCTGAATAACGTTGCTGTGATGAAGACGTTGAGATGGAGAGACTCCAGCCCTCCACTTGGAGTGAACTACAGTGGGTAATTATCTTCCCAGCTAAGAGCACATGGCTTTTCTTCCTGATAGTGCTTATCTGGCTCTAACTGACTCTTCTTTTACCTTTCTCCACTGAATTATTAAAGACTCTTGTGAAGGCACTGGCTTAAAGCATCTCACAAGTGGTTTTGGACAACACAGACTAAGCCCTTCACACCCTCCACTGGACAGCATTTTTCCCAGTCTTAGAAGATCAAAATGGGTTTAAGTGGGCAGAAGCCTAGAAGTGTAAAAGCATTCATTTCCCAAATAGCCCACACCGGGGGAGGTCTGCTTAAACAGTTGAGGATCATTTGATTCACCTGTACTTAAAAGTGAGCAATTAAGGAAACTGAAGATGTTCTTGAAGGACTGAATAATTCATTCACATTGGTTTCCACTACAAAGGTGGTGCTTACTCAGAGCTTGCTCTTTTCTGGACAAAGATGAGATAGCATCAGTGACTGAGAGAGGAGGAACTAGAACAACCAGACTGTATAAGTACTGTAAGGTCATGATGACATACAGCCAAGAGGTCTCTTGGATGAAAGGGCTGCATCTTGAAAAGAAATATTTCTTCTTTCCTTGAAGAAAAAAAAACAAACCAAAAAAACCCAAACAAAAAAACCCAGAGAAAAAGCAGTGTTTGATAAGGATGGAGAATGTTGTACTCTTATTTTTAACAGCTCTTGGAATGATCTGGAGAATTACAGGCCTGTTTGACATGCATGCAAATGAATGCAATACCTAGCAAATTAGGAGAATTGGCCGTGAAGCTTACACGGGTAAGACTGCTCGGAGGTGCAACATGCAGAGATTCCGCAAAAGGAAACCACGTTTCCTGAACTCTTGCAAGTCTTTGAACAAACCAGTGAATTAGCTGAGAAAGAACTGTCTGATGTAATTTATTTAGCTTTTTCTCCAGGCTTTTTGCAAGGGCACGTTCTAGACGTGGCTGTGGACATCCAGCTAACAGTGCAGGAAGCAGCTTATTGCTATAGCTCCAGCACTGTCTAGGAGGTGGGCGAGCGGGTGGTCAGTGGTGGCATGAGTAATGAAGTGCCAGTGCAGCACCTTGATCAGCTGTGGCACGGTAACCTCTGGGGAAATGGATCAGTGTGCCAAAGCTGCAGTGGAGCTTAGATTACTCAAGAAGGAGGAGGAGAGGTGGGGGAAGACCTGCAGGGATAAGTGATGGATTCACTTGGAGGGTGGAAGGAAAAGGGGTTGAGGGGTAGGGGTACCTATGTCAAGGATGGTGCCAGGAAGAGGTACTGAGGGGTGAAAGTCATTGCCTCCTCAGCATTGCATGTTTATGTCCCTGATACTGAAGATCTGGGTGTGTAGGACACCAGCAGGCTGGCAGCAGGGACAAAGCTGCTTTGCTGGGCAATTTCAGGGATCTGTGTTAGACCAGTCCCAGGGGAAATGTTGAAAGAAATCCAGAATAGGTGACAATCCAAAAAGGGAGTATGTAGGGAGAAGAGAGGACCCTCTTCTTGGTAAAAGCTGAGTCAATAACCTCCAGGCATGGAGGACCAGGCTCTTGATGAGCCACCAAAGCACATCTGATCAATAACTCAAAGTCCCGACTTGCACATTAGCAGAGTCAATTATCAGCTCTGCTCTCTGCTTCCTTGATTATTATTTCGGCATGTAGCAGCTGTTTCACAAGCGTTATGGCCCATCACACTCTGAAGGGACTGAGTTAAATGCGGATTATTGACCGATGAGGCCATAAGAATGTACTGTAAAATATAGTCATGTTTGCCTATAAATCCCCAGCGAGACTGCTTTTTAAAGAAATTCCTCTTGCAGTGGGGGTGCTCTGGGTCACTGTCAAGGCCCTGAAAAATGGTTTTTCCACCTGATTCTCACCACGTCCTCTGGGGTGTTGTTGTGTCTCTTGGCATTGCATGTTCACGTGAATGAGCAGTTCTCCCTCCCTTGGGCTGCTCATCAGGACCCCTGGGCTTCAGTAGGGACGCTTGGATTATGGCTGATTTTGCAGGCGGGCAAGGTGAACTGTACTTAATGTTTCTGCTCTGGCCCCGGGTTTTCTGCTGCTTCTGAGTTTCTCAAGTTGCTTCAAATGCCTTAGTTTTGGCTGAGGTTGTTGGCTTACTGTTTGAGGCAGCCTAAATTCTGGCAGGCATGAGCAGGCTAAATCATGAGCTGTTTGCATACCAGGTAATGACAGCTTTCCCTCCTCTGCCAGTCTGATATACTGCTGGCCGTCAGCCGTGTGGTTCATGGAGGCAGGCAGAAGTGCCCATGTTGTTTTGCTTTGCAAATCTCCTTGGCTTCAGGATTCAAACCTATTTCAAGGAAAAGATTGCATGTCTTTATGGTTATGAATTGGGAATGCTGTGCATCTACACTGAAAATACCTCTCTATTTAAGATGCCAGTAGCTAGGTCAACAGTGCTGTGGTGCTCAGCAGCTAGTTAGCTTGGTAGTGTCCTTTGTCCAAAACTTTAGAGCAGCCTGAGCTCTTCCTGAGCAGGTTATTGATAGTTGGTCATTGCAAGCATAGTGCATGCTGACAGCTTGTGTACACATACATGTGTCCCTCTTCTGCTCTAGCAGCTAGCTGTTGGAGGAGATCACTGGTTTTGATCACTGTCCTCAAGCTGAGAGACGCAGTGTTTTAGCCCAGGCAGCGAAGTTTAGTGCCCTTGAAGACGGGTCCCTGCTGCTGGCAGCCTGCTGAGGCTTTCTTAGTGCTTCTAAGGATTTCTTGATCTGCTTTTCCCTGGGGTGCTTCCCTTCCAAGGACAGAGAAAAGTTGGAGCCCTAAGAGATGGCTAATTTAGAGCTTGACACATTATGGAAGGTTTGGTTGGGTTTTTTGTTGTTTAATATAGTTTTGACATGACTCTAGGATGGGTTTTTTCCTAAGCTTTCTCAAGTGCAGCATCCTGGCCAGAGTTATGAGTGCAAGTGTTCTTAAAACCTTTCACTGTTGGAGCAACTGAGATCCTCAGGGCCAGGCCCTCACGGTTTCCCAGGGAGGCTGGCTGAAGCCGCTGGGCTGGTGCCAGCAGGTGTAGGGGGGTCCCGCCGGTCACAACTTTTGGGGCCCGCTGCTGAGTCCCAGCTACTGCAGTGTCTTCATGTCATGCAGATAGAAGCACTACAAGAAGCAAGACCACAGAGAGCACCCCCCGCTGTGGCAGGGACACCATGGCAACTTTGTGGACATTTCTTGGGGGTGAAGAATAAGCTTTCTGTTGTCTTCTACCCTGGTGCTTACTGCTGTGAGAGCTGCCTGTCCTTCAGAAAGGACTGTGATGGCTTACTGATGTGCGTTGGTGGGAGCAGAACTGGCCAGAGGAGCAACCAGAGTTGCTTCATATCATGGGGGGTGGAAGTGGAAGGGATGTGCTGCCCCGTGGGGTAACAGTGCCGTGAGAGTCCAGGCAGGGTGACCAGGGAAGCGGGAACCCAGTTCCCAGCCTTGCTCCCCACCTTGGGGAGGTTGTTCTGTTCTCAGCAGCACCCATGTCCAGATCTGGTATTTTTACTTCCACAGGGGAAGGAGGCAAATGTCACGAGGGCAGCCGACAAGGGTGCCAGGGTGGCCAAGTGTGACACCACCCTGGGAACCGCAGCACGAGGGGAGGAGGCACAGCTCTAGAGCTTGTGACTTTTCCAAGGGTATCTCATGTTAGGGGTAATGCTGGCTGGTCTTTCCCTGTTGTGGGCAAGTAGACCCAGCAGAGACACATAGATACTCCAGGGTGCATTTGTGCTGTTGGTCTAATGCTCCCTCAGCTTGCCCTTCCCTTCACAGAGAAAATTTCTACCCATACATCAAACATGCACTGAACCTAAACTGATGCAGTGGTGTTATCTGCAACCTACTGACATTTTGTCTTTGTGTCTCAGGCTGAGGAGTGAAGAAAGAGGTGGTCAGGACCGGGGCAAAGGAGGTAGCGAAAATCTGAGTCAGGAATCTTGGATTTATGATAGGTCCTTTTGCAGGCCACCACAGTAAACACACTGGATGGCTTGCTGGCCCATCCATAATTTGGATGAGCGTTGGCAGCTGCCACCACATTTTGTTTCTCTCCTTCCTGTCTGACCTACTGAGCAACGCCTCATGCTGCTCAGCAGCTCTCACTGAGGTTACCTACCCCTGGAAGTGATGTTTTAGCCTTGAAGGCTAAATGCAGTAGTTGGGGCTTGGTGGTGGGAAGGCTCATTTGTGTTCATATCTCATCCCAGCTACCTCGAAAGAAGTTAACACAGCTGTACTGCTTGGTCCATGTCCTGTCCCTTGTCCCACCCACACCCCACAGCATGTTGTCCCCCACTGTTAACTGTCCCAGGAAGGGCCGTGCACAGCAGCACATGGCATGGCCACAGATGTGCAGCTGGTGGAGCGGTTGCAATAGGATCACATCATGTCTTTGAGTGGTATGAATTCCTTGGTGTTTGCTTTCTTTAGCTCCCTTTTCATCTCATTTTGTGTTCCTGGGGGTGTTTGTCTGTTAACACACATGCTCGCCTTCAGCTGTGTCACGCACATTTAATTTCACTGCTAGGGTAAATCTCTCATATCTTCTCTGCCAGGGTAAAGCTCTCATAACAGCCCTGCATAAACTCCTCTCCTTTCCCCCTGTCTTCAACACCCTGCATATGCTTGAAACACCTTTGTTTAAATATCAGCCTGGAAAGAGAGGTTTACTGGTGATGGAGTTGGCCTCCTTTATCAAGGACATCATTGCAGCAGGGCTGAACTCATCAGAGGACCAAAATATTTTGAAAAGCATCCAGGAAAGGATCACTGTGAAGTGACCTCTGTCCCTCCAATGGCCTGAGGTATGTGGAAAAGCCAACGAGCCACTGAATTTTTTTTCTTGCTTGTCATTGTTGTAGAAGTCTAGCCAGCTTGGAGTCTCATAACTGCCTCATGCAACCCATCTGGAGATCCAGATAATATCTCCAGCACTTGTTATGTATGCAGTGATATTCATTGCTGCCTTTGCTTGCTCTAGAAATGTCACGTTACACACAATGAGAGTCCCGTGGTGTGGTATGAAACCTCTAAACAAACTGTGAGCAACTGAAACCACACTGCACCAGCACAGGCTGTTCATACAACACTTTCAGTCCTGCAGCAGTTTTCAGAATGGCTTTCTCTCACTTCTCTTAAAACCTTCCATGTCCCTACAGTCAAAGACTCATAAGCTAGACCTATAGCTGTCACCTGGTTAAAGTTGAAGGGTGCCTGCTAGTTCTACACCAGTTTATACACTGGTCTTCAGGCTGAGTCCCTCCACAGCTCCCCAGATGTGTCTCACCGGTCCCCCTGGACATGTCCTTGGCTTCAGCCTGGGGCAATTACCTTAATACTGAGGCTGGTATGGAATTAGATGTGGTTTTATTGGCTCTTTCAGGGATGCAGGTTAGGCTCCCATAGCTCTAACTGTGTCCTTTGATGTCTGAGGGATGTGAAAAGGCTTCAGTTTTTGGAGAGGAGGAGGCTGGTAGGGAATACAAACGAGGTTTGCTAAACCACAGAGGCAGTGAACAGGGAGTTGTTGTTCACCCAGCCCTGCGGCATAGCCACTGTGTGACACTCACTGAAACTCCTACGCCTCTTTGAAAAAAGCTACGAGAGGAAGCACGTCTTCATGCAGCAGGTCCTGGACGCCTGGCCCTCGCTGCCCCCAGGGAGGCAGGCAGCACTGGCAGGCTCAGGCAGGGTGAGAGGCATTTGAGGACAGCAGGCTCAGGAGTGGGGTACTTGAAGGGATGGGAAGTGCCTTCTCACACCCTTGGCTCTGCAATGCCAGGTGCTGTGTGAGGACGGAGGGGATGGGCCCTGGGAGTGGTCAGCCCCATGTGCTCTCTCCCATGACCATGGCAGGAGACTGGGCTAGACAGCCCATCGGCCTGTCCCAGACAGGTGTTTCCTGGGTGTCTAATCCCAAGAATTAAAGTCTTGCAAGAAATCTCCCTCTTTCTGAGCAAAACTGAGGATTTGGAAGCTGAGAGGTAATACTGACAGAGGGAATTATCAGGAGGTTAAATACATGAAATCACAGTGGTGTCCTTGATTTTTTTTTTCCTCCTGATTTCTCTGGTGTGGCAATGTTCAGACTAGAGTGTGTCCTGCTGAGTGATATCTCATCTTCTCTTGCTGCAACATGGAGGTCGTGGTTTGTGACCAAGGGCCCCACCAGTGGCAGCAACCCAGTTAGAACCGAACAAGCTGAAGCCTCTGATTAAAAATACCCCCATGGGGAGGACATACCTATGCCCTGGAGAGCCATAAGTGCCTGGTAGCAGCCAAGCAAATGCCAGCCTGCTGACAGGGTCTCAATCCTCTATCCACTCACCTACATTTGTGGAAATATAAGATATAAGTCAAAAAGACCTTAATATAGCCAAGACTGCTACCCTCTCAGTCAAATTTCATTGCAACTTGAAGAGAAGGTAGTGAGAACATACCTGCAGAGATGGGCAAAATGCTCTGTTATGCCTCTTTTCTGCTGACACTGGGCTGGAAATAAACTTAGGCTGGAGTGAGGCTTGATCTATGGGTGCTTTTGAGGCTGGTAGCTGCAGGGTGGCTGCTAACACCTCACAGCACTGCTGGGGTGGCACTGCCTGCCTGCTGCCACATCCCTGCCAGCCAGGCTAGTGATTGCACTAACACACACACACACTCATGCTGGCTGCAAGGAGCAGTGCAGAGGGGATGCTTTAGCTGTTGAGCACTTGATGAGCTGTGTCAGCTGGAAGATGCTGGAGGGGAAAGAGAAACCCCTGCCATGGGGCAGAAAGCCACAGCAGCCAGAGACACCATTGGCCCAACCTCAGCAGAGAGACACAGATGTTTATAAAGGAAGGCTGAATCACCTGCGATCCCCAAATAAGCAGGAAAGTTAAGCAAGCTTGTGCTTCTAGGCTGCAAGGCAGGGGCAAGGGAGATGTAAGGTGGCTGCATCCTGAGGATGTGGCTGCCAGGCTGGATACACAGAGTTGGGCTGCCTGCTGGAGGAGGACATTGGGACGGTGCTGCTCAGGGATCATGTATAGGGAGGAGAGGGGAGCATGGCTTGTATGTGTATGGGAGGGCTGGGGCTGTGTGCTCCCTGGCCGTTTAGGCAGGAGCAGCCTGGAGGTCAGACTGGGGAAGATTCCCAGCATGCAGAGCCACCTGGTCCGGCTGACAGGCTTAGGAAAAGTCCCTGGGTTAGAGAGCAGGATTTGGTGATGCAGTGCCCTGTATGAGCACCTGGACTAGAGGGAAGGTGAGGGCACTTGCTGGGGGAAAGCAAAGCTGAGTAGGCAGCTCTCTGCCAGACAGCTCCCACATTCAGGCTTAAGCAGTAAGTCCCCTCCCAGGGCACTGGGCTGATGGTCCCAGCCCCGCTTTCTGGAGGGGCTCTGCTCGCTCAGCTCTCCCAGGTTCCAGGTTGCAGTGATGTGCCTGGAACAGTGGTGTCATGGTTTTAAATAACATGAGGGTGATCTCAGCTGTTGGGTGTAGATGAGAAACGGGTGGGCTGTCTTCTGTGTGATTTAAAAGCTGACTTTTGTTTAGCTGTGACTGCATCACCACCGGCTGGGAGCACCAAAGCCCACGTGGCTGTTTCTAGGTCAGCAGTTTTCTGTCCTTGCTGTGCGGCTTCCTGGGGCCGCCTGTCCTGCTCTTTGGGGTCTGAGATACATAAGTCTACTGTCTGCCAGTAGTCTTCCCAACACAAGGGCATGTGTCCTCCACTGAAAAGCGCTCTGGGCTGCACAAGTGGTTGAAAAACCTTTGGCTTAGTGGGGAAATGCCTAGTGCTTTCTGTGTGGCACAGACCCACCCTCAGTACAGGACGGGCCCCACGTCACCCTGGGTCATGCATCAATGTATTTTTACTTAGAGGGCCTGCCCAGGTCAAGCGGACTCCCTTCTCTTTTGCCTAGTGCGCTGCTTTCCCCCAGGGCTCCGCTGCCCTTTGAGCCCCTGCCCAGCCCACAACCTCTGCAAAGAGGAAGAGGAGGATGGTTGAGCTGCCAGCTCTTCTGCCTGCCTGCCCACCTCCGCACCTTGGGATGCTGCTTTTCCAGGCCAGCCCAGCGGTGCTGGCTATTGAGTTACTTGCTCAGGCTGTCGCTGAAACACCTCGGTGTGGCTTACCAGGCAGCTGGTCCTTGAGATGACACAGCCTCCTGCATCTTCACCAGCCTCTGGCACAGTCCTGCTCCGAGAGAGGTTTGGGAGAGGATCACTGCTGTGAGGGCCCCAGGCATCTGTGGAGAGCCTGGGAAGCCCTGTGGTCAGCAGGAGGGGCCAGTTGTACCCATGCCTGAGCGCAGGGGAAGGTCTAACTGGCTGAACTGCCATCAGCACTGAAACTACTGCCCCTGCTCTGGTGCTCCTCTGCTGGCATCCGACATGGAAATGATCCTGATTTATTCTGGAATAATAGGATGAAATGGTGCAAAGGAAAATTTTACACTGAGGATTGAGATAAATTTCCCAGAGCAGTCAGCCAAGAGAAGGGAGGGGGGAAACTCCATTGCTCTGGTCACTCAGGGGACCAAACATTGCACTGGAAAGTATAATGTTGGAAACAATGCAATGCTGGCCAAGGAGCGTTGGCTGAATTAAAAGGGGTGGGTGCTGACCTTCTCATAGCCTCTGGGGTTTTACTAGCGGTTACTGCAGGGCCTCCCAAAATCTTGCACCCCTACTTGCTGCCCTTGCCCCCCGCTGCCAGCCGGGAGAGTGGAGGCGGGCGGCAGCTCCCGGGGTCCCCAGCAGAGCTTCAGCTGGGACCGGGCTCCCGGAGGGTTTCTGACAGTCTGGCACCATCTGCTGGGGTTTCCCGGGAAATAAAGTGGGTTTTGGGGAGGCAGCTGTGCCCCAGGACAGCAGTCTGAGAGCTGGGGACAGCGAGGCAGCGGTGGGTGCCAGGGGCTTGTCTCCACACCAGCCTTCCTTGCTGCCCCGGGGAGGCAGACATCACCCTCTCCTCCTCCTCCTCCTCCTAGTCACTGCTTTGCAGTCAATGCATCCTGGTAGCACGGTGGCAAAGGTGATTGATGGCCTGTCTTTACAGGCCCAGGGCCAGCTTCCATCTTGGGCCAATGTGGTGACCCATCACTGGTTAGCCTGGTTTAGCCATGGGGCTGGGGCATGGCCACACGCAGCCCCTTTGCTTTGGAGAAGGATGCGTGCCTTTCCTAGGGCCTGGCAAGGTCAATATTCTTGCTACCAAGTTTCCCTCATTTTCCCCTGTCCCTCTTTGCCCGAAGATGGTGGTTGCTCCTGTCCCTGGTACCTGGTTTGCTGCCCAAGCCCTCTTGATCTGTGCTCCAAGGCTGTGCTAATGATGGAAAAGCATCCCATGGCCATTGGGAGGAGGGTCCTGGGATAGATGGAGGCACACCAAGGCAAGCGCTTCCTCCACCAGGCAAGCCCCTGCCAGGATATGCTGCAGCTTGCATTGCTGCCTTGAAGAGGGCTGAGAAGGAGCAGCATCAAGGCAAGTGTGCTTTGTGGCCCCTTGCCAGGTGGATCCTGGGAGCATCCCCCTGCCTGCCGCTTGCAGGCAGGAGGAACCCATCCCTGCCTGCGCAATCTGGCAGTGTGGGTCTGGGCATGGCTGTTGCGTTTACCCTGAGGTAGCTGGGCAGCAAAAGCGACTCCCTTTTGCAGCTGCATTTCCCCTTTCTGATTTTGCCCGCAGCTCCTGGATGAAGCCATGCCCGGCACTGGCCCCTGCCTCATGCAAGCAATAAGCAAGAGGCATCCCAGATTCACATGCGCTTGTCCTTATTAGGGGCTCCAGCAGAGGAGGGAGGGAGATGGAGAAAGGCAGAAGTCTGCCTCCAGCAAAATGGTCTGCACAAATGGACTGGCTTATAAATGAATTTATAAGTTGAAATTGGCCTATAATGAGAGAGTTACTGAGAAAAAAGGACTCTGCACTGCAAACCACTCAAGAATCTGAGATCTTGGTGCATTACGCAAAGTCAGAGGGGAAAGGCTGGGTCCTGTGAGCAAAGGCATCACAGATTGCTCTGAGGGGAGACCAGTTATGTTGCCTACCCCACAGTTCTTCGCTGGCTCTGGGTGCCTTCCCCAAAAAGCATTCCCCTCCTCTCATAAAATTGCAAAAGCATTGGGCTCTTGAAACTGCTGCTAAACGCCATTGTTAAAAACAGTTTTATTTCAAGGCAGCTTTTACTAGTAATGGTTCTAGACTTAGTTCTCAAGAGAAATATGGTAGTTTTGAGATTTTTCTTTCTAAAAATAAAGCAGTCTCCCAAGCCCACTGATGTGGTTGGGCTTTGTGCTTACAGGCTTCTGTCGACAGCTTGCTTAATGAATGAAGATGTGAGGAAAGAAAATCTTTTCAGTGAGAAGGCTGTGTGCTTCCCAGGACTGGAACAGTAAACAAGACATAAGTAGTGATTGAAAATATGACATCCTTCTCTCAGTACTCCCTAACACATGCAGAATTGATTTCACCTTTTGAAAGCCTTGAAACTGGAGAAGAAGTTGGTGTGCCTCCATGCATCTAACCCATGGGTTATCTGTTTGGGAAGCACACAAAGATTCAGGCTTGTCTGAGTTTTGTACAGCTGGTAGGTGTGGGGAAAGTTCAGCCTATGATCTTCTTTCTCCCAACAGTATTCTGACCCCCAAAGCTGTCCAGAAACCTGTTGCTTCTGATTTCATTCTCCCCCAGCAGCTCACCTTCACCCTCATGCTGCCTTTCCGAGGTGCAGGGAACAAACATTTTTCTCCTTTGAGTCTGAAATGAAAAGTGAACGCGAGGTTTTCACACTGTCCTGTCACCAGTTGTGCTTCACTCCACAGCTGGGGGGATGAGGGGTGGAGACCAAGCAAACGCACCAGGAGGGTCTGTGGTTCTTCCATGTCTCCCCACAGCCTCATTCCACAGCAAATCCACTCTTTGCAGGAGGGAAAGCCAGACTTCTCTTGAAAAGCTCAGCAAGCCTGGCCCCTTTCTAGCCTGGCGTGCCACCAGCACAGCTGGTGACCTGCTCTCCTTGCTTGTGCAGAGCTGCTTCTCATTGTGGGGCTGCTGCCTCTGGGAAGCCGCTGCCTTTCCCGCAGTCTGACCTGGTGTTTCTCTCCTGTGTTGGGAGCGTATTAGCATATTTTCTCTCCTTACTGTCATATGCAGCTATAAAATATGCTCTCAAACAATTGGCCTGGGACCTTCCAGAGACCACTAATAGAGAAAAACAGCATCTATATAAAGAAAAGCAGCCTCAATATTCAGCTGGCACTGCTCAAATCTGAAAGGCTTGCAAACCTCCTCTGTAACAGGGAAGACAAGTCTTTGGCAATGGGAAGAAATACTGAGTAAGGACTTAAGAGCCAGGAGGTACTGCTATAGCGTCTGTGCAAGTGGGAGCCCTTGAAGACCCAGCGCAGCTCCAAAGTGCAAGAGGCACCTAGTGCTCACTGGCACCGCTGCTGTCCCTCCACAGCACTGGGCTCACAGGGCAGCAGTAAACCTTCTGAGATGTCTGCTGAGGCGTGTTTCCCCAGGGGGTACAGAGTACAGACAGAGATCAGCTTTCTGGAGTCATTTTTAAATAAGTTCTCCCATCAGAAATGGTTCTCCAGCTTGTGCAGGATAAAAGGGGACCTGGAGGACATCGGTGTGCATTGACCCAAGAATGTACATCAAAGAGGATGCATCTGGTATCAGCCAGAAATCCAATAGAAACGTCTTTGCAGACACAAACCTCCTGTGGATAGACGTGAACAATCAAATTTCTCTGGCTATTAGCTCTCCTGGGAATATCTGAGGTAACACTGAGGCATGATTTTTTCTTTTTCCTAGAAGTGCAGCATATTTGTGTTTTCTGCTGAGGTCAATTAGAGCTATGGGAGATCAGAGGCTGATGAAAAATGAGTGCCTTGCTATTGTCTTGCCTCCTGAAGTAGCGATTCTTTGATTTCTGGGTTATAGTAAAACACTTACTTTGGAGTCACGTGAAGAGCTATTGTCTGCTCCTGCCTCTTCCCCAGGGAGAGGAGGCAACCAGCTGGCTAGATCTCCTCCTGAAGGAAGACAAAAGGGTGGCAGCTGGTTTGGTTGGCCACTTTTCCTCCACCCCATTCCCTACGCATGTCCTAGAGGACATGTTCCTGTGAGTTGCTGGGGCTTGCTTGCCCCATGGGTGCTTGCCCCTTGACTCCTTGTTTTTTTAGCATCTGCAGATGCAACTAGAGGCCCACGGCTTTGCAGAACGCATTGGTGCAGGAAGTACTGGGGCTGCACTGGTATTTCCACTGGTCTTTTGTACAGGAGCTAACGCCCAGACTTGTTTCAGCAGCTCACTTTCTCCTTAAATGACTTGACCCCTGGGAGCGCTGCCCGCATCTCTCTCGGATATTCTCACAAGGGCTGCCTGCCTTTCTGCAAGGCTTGTCAGTGCCATGGCAGGGGAGGAGGGAGGGGGGGATAGAGGTGCCTTGCTGCTGATGTGACTCCGCTGTTGGGGATACAGCTGGGCATGGCTCTGGTCCACCTCCCGCTCTGGGGCGCAGCAGCACCTGGAAAGGCATGGTCCTCCTCCCCCACAAACACCAAGGACCAAGCAACGCTCAGCGCTTGGCTTATGCTGCATCCTCCTGCTCCCGGTGCTGAAGCTGCTGCGTTTTTGTCACTGGGTGAGAGCAAGCCAGCTGTTTGCTATACAACAGCGCCTGGCTGACATCCCAAAGTGTTTTGCTGCTTTTCCTCCCCTCCTGACAGATAGAGGAGCGGGATTATTTGGCTGAAGGAGGTTTTTCCCAGCATTGGCCTCTCTGGTGGCAGTCTTAGAAAGGGGTTGTCCATTTGGCAGTGAAAGAAAGGTACCACCTTCCCTAGCATGGATACATCCAACAGGGCAGTCTCCTGCATGCAGTGTGTGCCGAGTGCCTGCCCTGATGGCACAGAGGACTTGGTTCTCTGCCTCTTCCAGATGTACAGGAGGTCTCCTGTGGGCAGTGGAGAGCCCCTGGCAGCCAGGGGCAGGTGGGACCCAGAACTTCTGGGGCAGCCAGGAGAGGCAGGTCTCCTGCTGCTGTGCTCTGGCTCTGCCTGGTACGGGAAAGCAAGCTGCTGGGAGGTCAATCAAACCTCGGTGGAAAAGGGGTTCTCAACATGCCAGTCAATGGTGGTGGAATTAGACACTTGCAAAGCATTTCTGAGAAGTTCCTCTGCTTGGTGCTGTGCAAGGGAAAAGTCTGGAGGACACATAAGAAGTCTGGCTTTGGCTAGAGCCATGTAAGGAAGGTTGGAGCTGCGGCTGCTACAGTTAAACCCAAGAGACAGGAGAGAATGCCTGTGTGGTCTGAGGGCATTTTAGGCAGGTTTTGTCCTATTCCGTCTGCGAGTTTAGTGACTGTGGCACCTGCAGGGAAGGAAGGAGAGCAAAGCCCGTTTCCTGCATGTACAGCGCTGGCAGGGGCCGTGCTCTTCTGCGCTGGCCCTGTGAAGCATGCCCACACCACTCTCCCGGGAGAAAGGGGCTCCTGCAAGTCAAGAAAGAGCTGACTGCATCTACGAGCCATAGGTGGTGCACGGCGGGGATCTCGGCTGGAACCCCCCGCTGCTGTGTGGGATGCCAGTAGGAAACTTAACTAATGACTCCGCCTGTGAACTGGCTTGTGTCACCTCAGCATCACAGCACGGGGGGCTGCCAGGGCTTGGCACCTCCCTCCTGCTTTTCCTTGCAGTGGCTGGAGGATGATACCAGCATGTGACAAGCTGATCCAACCAGCCACAGATCAGCCAGGTTTCAACACATGTTTTTAATGCCTCGCAAATCCTCCCCTTTACCATGCTCTAGCCAGCGTGTTGCTGTGCTACAGCTGCCTGACAGGCTTCCCTTCTACAGATCCATGGAGACCTGCCCGTCTCATGTTTGCCCAAGGAGCCCAAAGCATATGACTAGAAGAAGCAGGTTTTTTCCTCTCAAATGCAAATGAAAAGCAGCAACATTATTAGCAGCAGACAGCCTCTCTATGGCTTAGCTCCCCCTCGCAACCCTCCAGCTGATGCATGAGATGGGCACCTGGTGAGGGATGCTAGGGGTTGGACACGTGCTTGGCCCTGCTGCAGCCTGCTCCTCTAGAGCCTTCCCCTTGCACCACTGCTCCACAGCTGGCACCCAGAAATGACCACAGAACTGTATAAAGATATGTTGTTTCTATGCTCAGGGCTAGAGGCAGGGCCATTTCCAAGGAGCACGTGGCACAGTCTGTCACATGTTACTGTCTCCCCATGCTGTGCTTGCCACGTGTCAGCCCAGTTTCCCCCTGAATGACACTGTTCAGACAGCAGAAATTCAGAAGAGAGTTTCACATGCTGGCAGGGTCTTTCCAGGGCTTTTTGCACAGGGTTTAGGGGCTGTACCTGCTCCTGGCTGGCCAGGGAGCCTGTGAATACCTGGAGATGTGTCCCCTTTTGCTATGTCCTGGTGGTACGGTGACAGTGTGGCTGGGCCGGGCCATGGTGCTGAGCGGCCACCCTATGATGTGGGGTAAGGGCAATGCTTTGTGTTTGCCTCTGGGGTAAAAGCAGGAGAGGGGGAAAACCCCAGGTCCTGTGAAATACTGACCGCTCAAGGTTAGGTAGGTAGTGCAAACGAATTCCTACATCACCTGTGGGTGCTGGGTGTAGCAGTAGCCCAGGCCCTCTTTTCAAAAATGCTAGCCTCTCCCTCCCCAGCAGCTCTTAATTGATCTAAAGGGCATGTGGGCTTATAGCCTAACTGGGGGCAAAGAATGTGTCTGCTAATGTGTTTGTGCATGGAGAGAGCAATGGCTCCCTCACAGCAGAAGGCATGCCTCTCCCTGTAGTTGTTTGGGAGAGCTCCCTGTGTGTCTGACAACTAAAACAGCACCCCTGAGCTTACTTGCCAGCCATCTCGTGCAGAATCCACCCCTCTCTGTGGGACAGTGCCTGAGCCGGAGGTGGTGCAGAAGTGGGCTGTGACAAGGTAAATTGTGTGAGCTTTCTTTAGAGGTTGTTTGTATCCAGATGCTGAAGAAAGTAGAGCTGGGGAGGAGACTTAGAGATGGGAATAGGCAACCCTGCCCTGAACTAGTGATAGACTGGCCCTGAGGCAGCTCCCAATTCAGGGATTGCCTTGTCTGCCAAGCCACAGAGGGGAGCGTCCTCTTGGGAAATGGGGCCACGTGGTGGGAAAGGGATATTTGCCAACTGAAGGCTACACTGTGGCAGAGCTGGAGAATGAAAGGTTTGAGGAAGGGATGGATGGAGTTAAAGGACAGCAGAGCTGCTGGCACTGCTTTTGGCCCACTGGTGCTGGGGCTCATCCTCTCTTAGTTTTGTTGCTAGGCTCTGTGGTTGCCAAATGCTCGCTGTGGGTGCCTGGAAAGGTGCCTTGCCCACTCCAGCAGGTCTGGAGTGGGGAGGAAGATTCTCAACAGAGAGAAAGAAAGCTTTAGCTGGTCAAGTGGGTCTGCCCTAAAGAAAAAGAGCAGCTACTCTTTGAATACTATGTAATGGGTATCATCAAGGTGGGGATGAGAAAAAAAATCTTCTTACATTTGTCACTCACCCTGTTATAAACATTTCTCGCTGCCCTGCCGCTCAGGTAAGTCATGGGATTCTCTGAGCAGGGCAGTCAGAATACAGGGGAATTTCCTCCTTTTGTTAGATGGGTTGCTTGTCAGCCCCAGCTACTTCTCATCCTTCTTGTGTTGCTGTTTCTTCCCTACCTCTTTTCTTTTGGAGGAAACTAGAATTAAGAGTAGGGCTTATCACAGCCTGTCTCTGGGAACGGTAGATTTGTAGGGAGAAGATTCCTTATGCTGTAAAATGTGATCACACCTAAATAGCAAAAGAAGTTCTTCCCAGCTATGGCCAGGGTGAGGTCTAGGAGAGCTGACAGCCTGGGCTGAGAAAGGTCTGGAGAGGAAAGGACAGCTTCTGGAGGGAGGAATGGCCTCCTGTCTTATTTTTTTATGGCTCTTATGCTAGTGTAGAAGAACAGCCCTCAGGCCTTGGAGCCTGGAATCCTGAGCTTGTTATTAAACTTTTATGCACACAGCACTTCACAAATTAAGAGGATGCCCACACTGTGCTGTCGTGGATGAGGTTTGGAGGCTCCCATAGTGCTGCTCCCAGGGGAAGAGGGTGTCTGTGCTTCTCTTTGCCCTTGTCCTCTCCTGACCCCCAGCAAAAAAACCCTTCAACAGTGGGGGAAGGCTTTCTTGCAACAATCCTTATCCATGGGGACCAGGATTAAGCTAGTGTTCTGTGACTCATCTACCATGCTCCACCAAACAGCCTTTGGTTGGTAATAACTTTCACTCACTGCAGTTTTGTGTTTGGAGAATTAATTGCTTTAATAAGGAGCTTAATTAGAAGTGCAAAAGTAGGATAAACAGCAGAAATGTTGGATAAGTGCCGAAGACTGCTTCCATAAAGAGAGATGCTGCCCCACCACCCTCCTGGTAGGAAGGGGTATTAGGGCAGGAGGATTGCATCACCGTATCCTGCAGCCAGGTTTCACACCTCGCTGCTCTTTCTCCTAACAAAAGCCACCCAGCCGAGTGCAATGGCATGGTACATGGGTCCTGTGCCTAGGGGAGCTCTGATGAGATACTCCGTTTGGAAACAATATGCTTTTGTGTCCCTCATGGCAAAACAGCATTTCCAGGGAGCTCTGGCTCCCAGGGGCTTTCCCTCATAGGTCTCCATGTGAAATCCCAAATCATGTAACGTCCTGGGAGAGGTGTCAGGGCACCAAAGCAGAAGCAGGGGCTGCAGCCTTCCCCGTGCCAGAGTGCATTGCAAGCAGCCACATCGGGGCAATGCACCTTTGTCACCCCTCACCTCCAGGCTGATTTTGCAGCCTGGTTGTTTCCACAGTGAAGATGAACGTTTCTGACTCCAGCTGAGTTAAAGCCTCAAGAACAAATGAACTCCAAAGCAGAAATAGGCTATTTTCCCTCTGCCCCCCGAAGCAGCTATCAGCAAGGAAAAAACCCCTCAATTTTCAGGGCAACTGAATCCATTTGCAAATGCATGTCAAGTTCAGCAAATAGTTTGGGCTTAAATAATGGAGGGTGGTTCTTTTTTTCAATCTAAATGTTTTATTCCCACAGTTTCTAAACAAAACATTTCACTTCTTCATTTTGAAATTATGTTCTGTTGTAAAATATGACTTTTTTAAAAAAAGCATAAAGCAAAACACAAGCCCTGAAAATGAAGTAAACAGCACTGAATTTTTGTGTCAAAAGCAAGGATTTAGCCAACCCATGGTGTTTATTTTTTCCATGGTAGGTGTCAGCAAGAAAACTGGAAAATCTGCATTTCTGGACAGCCTGAAATTATTTTTTTCCCCACCCCTAACAGTGAGCTCAGAAATCAATTTTCACAGGTCCATTTTCTGAGCAATCTCATCGCAGCTGTCAAAATGATCTCTCTACTCTTATTTGTACCCAAACCAGACAGATAAAGAAGATTCCTGAAGTAGAGGTGCAATTCCTCTTCCTGCATCAGTCAAGCCTATTGGCATTGCTCTGATCTAAATAACATGGATCTCTTCTTCCCCCTGCCCCCGGGGCATCTCGCCTTCCAGGTTGTGGTGGTCACAGGATCAGTGCCATTGCCTTGCTCTCCCATAGCACCTCAGCTTATCAGGCCCTTATTAATTAATTAAGTCTTGCAATGGTGCTGTGAGGTACATGTAGCACACACAGTGATTGCTTTTGCTGCTGCCAAAATCCTCATCTGTCAAGGTGCAGTCTTGTCTCCATTCTCTTTTTCTCTCGGCCTCACTCTACACTTGAGCTTTTCCAGCCATTGCTGCCTGGCTCCTTTCTGCATCCGTGGGCAAACTGGCTGATGGTGTATCTATCCCACGCAGTCAGACAAATCACACTGGTGCAAATTATTTGGTCCCCGAAGCATTGTTTGATTAACTTTCTTGCCTGGCACCACAGGGTTGTGTACCTGGTGTCTCACCAGCAGACAGAGGTAGCCAATGACCCAAACTCCTTGAATTTGTTGTATCACTTGCAAGGCTGGGGCAGCTCCTGCAGAGAACTGCCCAGGAGAAATCTCTGGTGAAACCCAGCCATCAGCGGGCTGCCAGGCAGCTCTTTATCCAGTGGCCAGCACATACCAGCCTGAGCGGTAGCGTGGCTTTGCTTGGACAGCCTGGGGTTTTAATTGTAGCGTGCAGACCATTCCAGCAAGATAAGTGTCAGCCGGTACCACGGTGCTCTAGCTCTGCTTTACAGGGGAAGCAGCTTATGAAACCCTTCCCTGATTTCAGAATGAACAAAAGTCCTCCCCTTTTCTCAACATTTCCCTCAGAGCCTCCCTAGCCAGCTGCGAGGGTCTAATCCTTCGCTATGGAGCACTCACCGTACCGCTCCTTTGCTTGGTACTGGTGGGTGTCTAACACCCTGCACGCTGTACAAATGTGAATGTCCTGTCCCACACACAAAGCAGAGGAAAATGCAGGTCTGTGTCCTTTTCTCTTTGTTACTAACATTTAGCCCTCAGCTGTCAGAAAAGGCCCCCGCATCTTCCCACCCTCTGGCTGGCTGGTTTTGTATTTGTTTCTCTGCTTCTCCGTGGTCCTCGCTGCTGGTCCTGGCAATCATCCCTCCCCATCTTTTACAGTAAGAGCCGGTGTTCCTACAGGCATAGGAGCTGAAACTGTGTAAATGCAAATGCAGCTGCCAAGAGAGGGCGTTGAGGCACTGTCAGTGGTGAGGCTGGCTGGGGACGAGCCTGAGGTGCTCCATGGGCAGCCCCAGCCAGGCAGCCCTGCTAGCGCAGGGGCTGCTGCGCTCCGAGCTGCTCCAGCGCTGTTAGTTTTGCCTTTAATTTCTGCTCTGTAGACACAGAGAAAGAGTCGGTGCTTTTGTGAAGGGCTCAATGGTGCTTCACAGCTGAAATAGATGCATGGCCTGGTCTGCTGCAACATCCCACCCACCTGGGCACCTGCCTACCTGTGCCTGAAATGATGGGGAAATGTGCTCTCTTTTTCTATACACCTGAAACATACGTGGGTGCTTACCACATGCATATGTGGAGCAGGCTGCTGGTGGAGGGGCAGGAAGGGTGGTTATCCTCCCATACTCCCTGCTCCCTGTTGGCTTTCCAACCCTTGCGGGGAGAGTGCAGGAGCAGGATCCAGGGACAGCAGACCCAGTATGTAGGCTGATAAGGCAGGGTTCTCCTTGTCTTTTTCTTCTCCAGCCTCAGAGATGGGGGATGTCCATGTCCTAAACTGCCCTCTGGCCATGACCCATGGCAGTGAATGCTCAAGCCAGCTCCCTTTCTGTGGAGGTGAGCCTCGCACCAGCTCCACCTGCATCTTCCAGGGGGAGGGCAGGGTCTCTCACCAGCCAAAGCGCCCATCCACCTCCTAGGCTTGTGTCAGCCACGCTGCTGTTGTTCCCTAATGGAACAAAACCAGTCAACTGCTCTTGAAGCAGCTCTCTGCACCGCTGAGACGAACAGCAACATTTATGGAAATGTATATATTGTCTAAGGTGAAGCCAGGGTCAGCGTGTACCTCAGAGGAGAATCTCAGCCAGAGCATGAAAAGCATTTTGTGTTGATTTCTGAAGTCTTTAACTGTCTTTTCCTTAAGAAAGGTGCTGTATTTGAAAGTGAACGTCCAAAAGTAGCAAGTGAGGCTTTGCATTTGGGGAAAATAAGGGCCAGGGTTTGCAATACCAACTCATTCTGCATTACCCAGAAAGCTACTGAACTCTGGGGCTCTGCTCCCGTCTTTGGTAAGGGGTGACATTAATACTGACCTAGATGCTGGGAAGAACTGTAGAGCAGGCAAATCTCTGGGCTCTGTCAGTAGGCCGCAATAGGCAATCTTACGGCAGTATCATTTCAGATGCTAGAGCAAGAAATTTATGTTGGGAAAATTGTTCTGAGCTCGTTCTTTGGATATAAGCACTTACTGGCTTGTAAATGGGTTTTGACCAGTAGCATATACCCACAGTGGTATGATGTCCCCTGTGTTTGAGTGACAGCACCTGGATGTACGTTTGCCTGGCGAAAATTTACTGCTTTGATTTTTGGCCTGGGCATCACATTTTGGAGACTATGGGGGCCTGTGGGATGGAGGGAGAGAGATGTGAGCTAGATCAATGCAATGAGGAAGGAGTCAAAAACCAAGGCAGCCGTATTTGTTGCAGGGAAAATGGATGGAGGCTGAGGAAAGCAATCACTGTTAGGAGCAAGAGAGTGATGGTGTCCAACTGGGAGACAAGGAAAGAGTACATTTCGGAGCAGTAACTGGTGTTAGCTTTCCATTAACATAATAATAACAACTGTATCCTGGAGTGACTGTCGAGTTCATTTAGACCCAGATACAATTATTGCATTGTGTGCAACAAGCACCCTCAATTTACTGTGTGATATTGTGCTGGAGCCTGCTCTGTTTATGGGGTCGGGTTTCCAGAGGCTGGGCTGCTAACAAAGTGTCGCCTTGCTCTTGCACGTCATCGCTCACCGCACGTTCACATACGTCTATATTCTCTGATAAAATCAGGGTCTTTGCAGCTACATGCCAGGCAGTATTTCTTTCAGAAAATTCTCTGTCTTCCTGGCAGCAGCCTGGGACTCCCTCATTGCGGATTTGAAGCGCTCTGCGCTTGGAAAAAAAGCAGCCTGTTTGTCCAGGCCCCAGCTCTCTGGTCCCCAGTTTGGGACTGGGGCAGTTGGGCTCTGTTGCAGGTGCATTCTGGCTGGAGAGTCACAGAAAGCGTGATGCAGGGCACTCATCGGCCATTGGAAACACTCTCATTAACTTCAGCAGCCTTGGTGTTGCCTCTGCCAGACGTAACAGAAGCCCTTGGGAGCAATAAGGTTGACACACCCCAAGCTTAAATTTGGACAAGCTTTTTAATACCCAGCTGAAGAGATTACAGGAGTGACCTACTTGTTTATATGTGGCGAATCTGTGAAATGTGCAGAAGGCTCTGATCATTAGGAGAACAGGTCTGCAGGGTGGAGTCGCCCCACCAGTGCCAGAGCTCCAGCCAAATGCGCTGATTAGATGGTGCCTCCAAGGAGCTGGGCTCTTGCATGTGTATGGAAATTCCCCACGCTGCCCCTAATTCTTACAGACAAAACGCCTTGTGCCGTGAGGCAGGGGTGGCTAATCCTGGCCTCTAAAGCCACTAGAGGTTTGCAAGCAGTTTAGGCTCATCTGCAAAGCCAGTGCTACCCTGTGCAGTGGGCCTGGGACGTACAGGCAGGGCAATGGCATGTTGTGCCCTTTGAGCCAGTCCGCAAGCCCGAGGACGTTTTGTGAGTGCTGAGGTGTGCTGTGCTGTAATCTGGGATCCACCACTCCTGTGTCCTGATCTTCCATACAAGCATTAATAAATGTGTTTTGGACACATGCAACATCCTCTCTTTTCTACTATACAGTAACTTCCAGAGGGGGGAAAAAAATAACAGGGAGAAGATGTGACCCACAGCCCCAAGATGATTGAGCACTGGATGAGTGAATTCCTGCCTCTGGCACGGTTCCTCAGGAGAGAGGAAAATGTAACCTGGTACAAAGGCAGCTTCCTTGAGAAAAGATTTTGTCCCATCATCTGCTGGCTGAAAGTACAAAGGCCTCAGGAGCATTACCCAGGGACTTACCCTGATCTGGATTTTGAGGACTTCCTAAAATGGAATCCAGTGAAGGGGCCAGAAGGTGTGTTATAACTTGATGAATATGGTAACTCAGGTTTTCTGTGCGGTGATCAGCCTCTCCCACAGCGCACCAGGATGGAAGGTGCAGGAGAAGGGCATTTGTGGCTCAGGTGATGGGAGCAGGTTGGCCAGCTCATCCTCTGAGAGCCTTGAATACCCGGAGCCTCTTTGACAAGCAGAGTCAGAGGAGTGGTTTCCCTCTACCTTCACCATTTGCTGGGGTGCTCCAAAGCTCACTGTGCATGGCTATTGCAGCAACCCTCAAACTTCTCATGGTCTTATGACTTTAAGGAGGATGGAGACATGCAGCTGGGACCTGTCTGGAGAGATAAGTGTTTGGCTTTGAGTCTCTCAGCGACGAAGGAAGGTCAGTGTGAACCATTCATGCTGTTAGTCATGCAAAGCACACAACCATCTGCACGACTGTATTGACCCACTTGGTCCTGATGTGACCCAAGACGTGACCCCTGTGCTGTCCCCATTTGGGGCAGCCTGACCTCAATTTCCCCTGTGCCCACTGCCTGCCAGGGAAGGACTCCGGGCTGTCATGTTGCTCTGATACCTCTGTGTGGGGAGGTAGGACAGGCCTGCCGGGGCATAGGTGGCACCTAGAAGGGTCCTTCCACCCTCGCTGCTCCTCCCGTGTCCCAACTGAGTGAATAGGCAGGTGGCATGGGCAAGCAACCACCAAGGTCCCAGGAGTCACAGCAGTGCAGGTGCAGCTGCCGAGTCCTTGGGCCAGTGACAAGGAGAAAAAGTGTGTTGTTATAAATCTACAACCTGGTCTTAATAGCTTTAGGCTACAGGCACGTAGATTAAATTTCAGCCCTATATTTCACAGAAGTCACACAGTGGCATGTCAAGGCATTATAACTGAGCAGCCCTCTGATGGTGTGTTGGACGTCTGGCAGGTGGACTAACTAGAGCAATGAAATAAAGCATAACAACATGTAGGCTGAAGAACAGGAGAATTTCTTAGTGGTGAGATCAGGGCTGTAAAACAGCATCTTGGGGAACTGATGGAAGCTTCTCCATGATTGGGTTATTTAAAAAAAAAAATATTGGACAAATGCTAGGTGGTGTATATTAGCCTAGTGGTGTGAAAATGGTGGCAATTTTGTCAGAAAAAGGATGATGGAGGGACATGCTGTTCCATTTTCAGCACCTTTCCTCTGAATGTTGCTTACTTTCCTTTGGAGAGTTAGGAGGAAGTTTGGTTTGTTTGGGCTTTGGGGTTTGTGGGGGTTTTTTGTTGTTGTTCGGGAAGGGGAGGCTTCTTTAGCTACTTTTCCTACAGGAAAAGAAATTATTTTTCACTCAGAAGTTTCAGCTTGTGTACTTTCTTGTGGACACAAGAGGGACTGGAGGAAGGTTACCTGCACCCCGTAAGGATAACCTCCCACAACACAGGTTTAGACATGCTCTGTGCTAGTCGTACAAAAGGATTCCTCTCTGGTTGTCAGATGCAGGGAAGGAGAGAGGGAGAAGGGCACAGATCAGATACCCATGAGCTGGTGCACAGTGCAAGAGTGGTACCACCTTGCTGGATGCTGCTCTGCAGTGGCTTCCTTTTGGGCTGCCGGTTTCCTCCATACACGGCCCTACTGGAAAGCCACAGCACAGCAGCAGGGCTGTTTTCTGCAGCCGTGCACAGCAGATAAGGAAAGCAACAGCCCAGTGGTTAGGATTTCCCAGCCTTGTTCCCCTGCAAAGCCATCCCTGATCACATCAGCCTTACCCCTCCTACCTTCCCCTGTTTCTTAGGTAGTGCCAGTATGGCTTTTACAAGCCTGTGTGTGGTGTCACCAGCTGGTATCAGCTCAGCCAGGGGGAGAGGCCAGCAGCAAGTGTTTGGCCAGAGAGCAAAGGCAGCCCTTACCTTAGTGCTGGAAATGAAGGGTCTTCCTCTCCAGCGACAGCCCCCTTCAGTCCACAGCCTGTTCCTGACTTTCCTCCCCTGTGTGATTGCAGCAAGCTCCTAGATTTCTGGACACCCTGCCACAGCAGCCAGCTCTACCAAGCCCAGCAGCAGTGCTGTGCCCTCTGCAGGCTGCAGGGACTAGCCTCTGGCCCGTGCTTGCTTGCATCTTGTGTCAGTGGTGGCACATGAGACCTCTGTTTGGGGTGGCAGCTGGTCAGGACCCGGCGGGAAGGGGCCAGCCCTGCAGAGCCTGCCGGGGCACACACAGTGAGTGCAGTCTTGGCCACCTCTTCTTGAGGAACGCCTTTTCCTCCCTGTGAATCCAGAGGTAGCAACTCTGGCCCTGGTGGTCCCTGGGGACTGCCTGTGGGGCCATGGGGGAACAGAGGAAGGCGCCCCTCACCCCAAGGAGCCTGTCTGGGTGCGTGTGTTGGGGGGAGCTCAGTCCTTGGTATAAAATGGCAAGCTGGTAATAAATATTAAACTTATTTAGAATTGCAAATACCAGGGGAAGGAAACCAGCAAACAAAAGAGGCCGCAATCAGCATCCTGGCTAAAAATTCAGAATGTTGAACTCCAGCGATAGATACAGGAGGAACAGAAGGCGGCGAGTGGCCAGCCAGGCCCGTGCGCTAGCAATTAAACCAAATTCAAGTCTGAGAAAGCAAAAACTCAAAAGGAAGCTGCTTAAGTTAGGCTCCTCTTAATGAGAGACAAGTACACTAGAAAATATTGCGTGCTAACAGTATTCATAAGCTGCTCCCAAGATGTTTTGATTAAACCGCTGTTGTCTTTCTAGTGTACTAATGGTTTTTAATCTCTCTTGATGCCTTGGGGCAAAGGGGTCTACTGATTCAGAGCAGCTTGGTGAGCTGAAACTTGTCCCTGGTGAATGCATATCTCATGCCAGAATCATGGCTTTTAATTTTTAAAAATGTGAGTTTTTAGCAAAGGGAGAACCCTTAGCATGTGAGCGGGGTGTAACTGCTGCAATGCTGTCTGCCTGAATATGAAGGGAGCTCCTCTGGGAGAGAGACATGTACTTCTCCCCCTTCTCTGGGGCACACTGAATTCCAATGTTGGCACTATTTCACTGCTGGACAAAAATCTAATTTTGCACTTTCCTTCCCAGCTGATGTGGTAGGGAGGAGCAGGGTGCCATGTCTCCTGTTGCTCCTGTGCTGACCTGCCAGAAGCGGGCGCAGACCCACAGAGGTTGCTCAAGGCAGCTGGCAAAGGAAGGTCAAGCTTTGTCTCAGCTTGTGGTGTGTGAAGCTGTGGCTTCACACCTCTCCGACAGCCGCAGGGAGTGATGCTGGGGAACAGCCACTACCTCTTCCCTTGCACAGGGCATCTCACAAGTGGAGGAGGTCCGCTGTGCTCATCAAAGAATCAGGGGCAGAGGCATTGCATGGGGAAGTGTGGGAATGGGGTCGTAGCTGTGCCACCATCTGGGTTGCTGTGGGAGTGAACTGCAGGTGTTTGTCACAGAAGCTTTGTGCCAATCCCTCCCCTTTACATTTCCCTTCTTGCCGGCATTTATGGGATGGACCCAAGCCTTAACAGGGCTTCTCATGTCCAGGAAGTTTGGCTTCATCTTCCTTGTGAGCCCCATCTGGTTGTGGTTCACGGCCACTGTTCTGGCTATTGCAGTTTTGTTAGGAGATGGGACATGAGAGGGACGATTTCTGGTGTTTGGTGGCCCTCACATCACACAAGACTGCTGGGAGATAAGGGCAGTGAGTTGGGTTTGATTCCTGAGGAACTACTGTCCTTGAGCTGGAAAAGCAATCCTTTTTGTGCCCTAAAGCAATGCCCTGGGCTTATACCAAATCCAAAGCACACCAATCTGTCTCCCAGCGGGCAGTGTTTTTTCAGTGCTCAGCCCCCTACAGGGGTGTCCGTACCTTCCTCCCTTTACAGCCCCCTTTTTCCCCCTTTTTTTATATTCAGCATGCCTGACCACCCTGCCTGCCATGCTGCTCCACTGATGGTGGGCAAGCAGGGCTCGCCACCAGCCATGGCCCCTTCTTCCAAACTCATCCTGAACCCTGCGGCCAGCTCACCATTCCCCTTCCATGCAACTTTCTGGCTCCGCAGTTTCCTCCCCTAGCCTCACATTAGTGGCTTTTACAGAAAAATAGCTGGGATGGTCTAGACAGGGAGGGAAAGCTTTTCTGTCAGCAGGTATGAGGGGAAAGCTCTGCCTGCCAGGGGCTTGCACAGCACGTGGTGTGGGCTTGCCTCCTGCCTTCTGTCTGGGCTTGGGCACCAGGGAGCATCCCTGATGAGAGCAGACAGTTCCTCCGTCCTCTGGGTACAGTAGCTGCTTGTTGCTTGAGGAGAACGAAAACATATTAAAGTACGAAACTGCTGCACTAGTCATTTTCCAATTCCCCACTCGGAGAACTGGCTTCCCTGGAAAATAGGTCACTTACATAAAAAGCACCTTATTATCACACCACAGCAGTGAAGGAAAGAGATGGCTCGAGAGACACTTTCATTTCGAACCCCTGCTCCCGGGTACTTAGATATTTCTGGAAAATTGACCCTTTGGGCTGCAATTTCTCATGCTCATTTTCAGCCCATAAGGTGAATTTCAGGACCCTGTTCCCTCCACCAAGCTAGATGAAGTTAGGGAAAAAATGTGTTACGTCTTAACCCTTGGGAGGGAGGTGTATCTAAACTCACTACTTTCCATGGGGACTGGGGTGAGCTATTATCCCTGATTTTTTTATCAAGGGTTGGGATGATTCCCAGAGACAAGTAGCCTTGCGTCCTCCCACCCTCCCCAGATATTCAGTTACTTTTTTCCTCTAACTTGTAGTTTTGCTTAGCCCTCCCTTGTTTGGGAAATAGTCAGTGAAGGGCAAATGGAGAAGGAGGAAGGGGGAGAAGAGTTCATGCTGAGCCTGAGGATGCTGGAGATGTGAAAGGGGGCAAAGGGACTATAGGGACATGCCCTTGTGAGGAAAGAAGAAGGTATCCAGTTTTCAGTAAAGGCACCAGAGCCAAGAGGGGAAATGTGTGGGTGGAGAGAAAGGAGGGACTCACTGAGGGCATGTGCGGTTGGCCTTGGACTCAGGTCTTCTCAGGAGAGAAAGGGGTGGTCTCTGGTGAACAGCTTTGGCTTGGCTCACTTCAAAGCAGTGACATTAGCAAAATGCTCAGTTCTCCGAAAGACAGAAGCTCTGGCTTTGGGGAACAGGCTGACTGAGAGACTCCAAAAGGCAATACCCACCTCCTTGGTCCTGGGCTGGGTGCTATGTTCTGCCTCCATTTCAACTGTGAGACAACTGTACATCTGACAAGAGAAAGCACGGAGGGTTTCCTCAACTTCTCCATTTTAATGTTGCTGACTCCAGCCTTGGCCAGCATCCATTCCCCCCACTACGCTGTTCAGGCTGTAGAAGCGGCACGTTCCTGGCAGACTTGTACTCAACTAGGCAGGTGGAAAGGGGCCAGGGTGTGAAGGAACCCCCAGAAGAGGAGGATGAGGAATAGGAAGTGGAAGGAGGGGTGGGATGGAGGAGGGCACAAAGGAGAGGATGGAATAATGTGGGCAGACGGGATGGGAGGACTGAGGGTAACAGCACAGTGAGAAGCCTGTGGAGAGACTTGGAAGCTGGGGTGGGCAGATGGAGAATGGGCTAAGGAAAGAGCAGGTTGCCAGCCCCCCACCCTTACCAGTGCAGCTGACCCATCCTGAGGACAAGCTCAGTGCCCTGGCACACCGTGGGCAGCATGACTCCCGCGCAGTGTGGGGCATCGCTGCCACCGGCACCGCTGCGAGAGGGGGGCAGAAGGCCTGGTGCCTTGGCACAGAGGAGGTGCTTCCAAAAAATGTTAGCAATTACCTCGGCAGCAGCAGCAGCCAGTGAGCAGGAGTAATTTACATAGTAAGAGCTGGGAGATAGATGGCTCTTTAAACCAGATCTGTCATTCCCAGCTCTCTCCCCGTCTCTGACACTTTGATGTTCCTCTTTGAAGAGCTCTCCTTGCTTGCTATTCCTCACTCCCTTGGTGCTGCTCCAGCTCTCCAAATGCTTTTCTCTGTCTTTCTGCCTGCATGCCTTTGCTGCTGCCCTGGTACTCCTGTGTCTCAGCAGGAAGGACGCAGAGCGAGTGACAGCTGGCACCCTGAAAGCCAGCGCTGGCAGGGGGCTGCAGGGAGGGAAAGCAGGCTCCGGCAGGCACCAAGGCATTTGTTCAGCACAAGATCTAATGCGCCATCAAGGAAGACAATGTGAAACAATAACAGCAATCATGCCAATCAGCTTTCAATCACCGCGTTGTCATCTGATGGGGGATCCAAGCATTCAACCCAAAGGTACAAAAAGACGGAGGTGCGTGGGGGCCGGAGCCTGGGAATTCCTGGTTCTCCAGCCCTTTAAGGGCACTGTGGGCTTCCCAGTATTTCAGTGCGTATGGCATCTCTCACTCCACTTGTGTCCTTGGTAGGTTCAAGTCCCTGGAAAGGGGAGCAAAATGTTTTTGGGTGGTTGAAGTTTTAGGAGGGCTGGACACTCAGTGAAACAGGCCGGAGGCTCTTCTGAGTGGCAGCAGACATCAAGAAGTCTGCCACAGCAACAAGGACCAGATCAGAGGACCCTATCTGTGAACGAGGCATAGGGGAACAGAGAGGGGCAGATGGCTTAGAAGAGGTAAGTCTGAGGACAGTTTTATAAATGTCAAACTAGAGGCTAAGCATAGCTTGGGAGACCACACAACTAGAGAGGATAAGCCTGTCCTGAAACTAAGGCCTTGTCTATATGCAGTAGGTTTGCCAGATACTAAGGTGTAGCTACTCAGGTGAGGTTTTACCTTGCTGCAACCCACCTCCCGCCCTGCGGTCTTACGTCCCAGGGTGCCAGTGACTGAGGGTTTGGGTTTCTTCAGTTTAGCAAAAATCTCTTCACAAGCTCCGTAAGCTAAACCCCCAAAAAGGCATTCTAATACCAGAATTAGTGTCTATTCGGGTTCTTATTAAGGGATAAAAGCTGAAAGAGGTAACAGCAATGTTTTGGTTTCATCACTTATGTTGGTGAAGGGGTAAAGGGGCCTCAGTATAACTCTTCTCACAAAAAGGAGATCCCTCGTGTGTGAACTTTGTAGCCCAATGGTGTGTTACATCTCAGGATTGCCTAACGGGTGAAGCTGGAGGGCAAACAACTGTCACCAAAGCATGGACACATACAAATGTCCTGCTGCTGGATATCTCACGTGTAAGATATTTTGAAAGGTTCATGCTTTTGAAATAAAAATTATTGTGGTGTATGCCCTGTACATGCAGAAATCCCAGTTCTGTCTACTCCTTTTAGAGGTACTTAGGTCTATGTTGCCTTTGAGAGCTGCACTTGAATTTGGACTCAAGGTCGCAGGGCCAAGAGGTGTGAAGCAGATGTTTTGACTGCAGGGACTAAACAAGAGTTTCTATTTCTCGTGCTGATCGGACAGTGCCAATCCAGCCTAAATATCCACCTGCCTAGGAGAGCACGTGTCTCCTTGCATTCCTGTCGAGCCTCAGTCTTTTTTGACATCACAGGCCACATTGCCAAAAGTGGGTTCTGTCTTTGTAGGGCCACTTTGAAGGGTGCTAAAGATCTGAGTTTTTTCAGTTCCTGAGACAGGACAGAGAGCTCCTTGGTAGCTCTCAAAAAATAGATGCATCCTTTGCAGATGAATTGCCCTGAACTGGAAACTGCATTTGGAAATGCTGGGCAGCATCAGGAAATGTTGTTGTGAGCAGCCTGTAGTTTGTGAGCAAGGATCTTAGCCCTATGCAGGGGACTCGGGAACACAGATCCCTTGTAGCAAACAGGCAGGTGGAGGCTGTCCATGTCTCATCTCCCTTCCCGGCCATGCTCACAGGTAGGATTTTTTGTTTCTGCTCTCTGATGTAAGCAGCTTGATTGGTTTCAGTACACCCCTGGGTTCACCAGCTTGGAGGGATAAAACCCCAGCTGCACTCTGGATGCTCTGGCTGTATTCCCTGCTGCTAGCCATGCTCCAGGGTGCCATCACTATTTCTCAGACCTGGGTTTGTGTAGTTTGCTGGTTAAGCTGTGCTTGCAAATGCAGCAGAAGGGCTGTTTCCCCTTCTGAATCTTTCTTCTGTCACAAAAAAGTGCTGCTCAACCACACGTGGTTAGGCACCGTACAGCCAGTCACCAGGGAGGTCAGACACCATGGTGGTTTGGGGAGGTGGGTGAGGACCACAGAAGCTAACAATCAGCAGGCTTTGAGCTCTTTGGGTTTCCTTTTTATTTTCTAAATAGGGACTGTTGCAAGAAGAGTGGGTGGCGGTTGTTCAAGTGTGTGGCTGTCATCATTAGCACAAAAACCTGCCATGCTCAGAGACTTTTTTAATCAAAAAAACATGTCAGGTTTCACCTATGGGTTAGGGACCCTCTGCTGTTGCTGGTACTGCAAATTAACTCCAGCCTGGTACCCAGGGTAACCTGTTCTCCAGCAGTATAGGTATCTTCATGGCAGAGCAGCCATTAGCAGGGGAAGTGGCCCCTTGGTTTATCTTGCACAAGCTGGTAGCCTCAGGAGCTTAATTTTCTCTGCTACAGTGTTGGGGCAAGACAAGGGCAGAATCTTGCCTTGTGGTTTGACCCTGGAAAACAAAGGCAAGCTGCAGCATTGCTAAGACAGCATCTTGTATTCCTACCATGATGCCCTGGGGCCAAATGACATCATCTCTATGTAGGTTTGTGTTAGGAGCAATGCTTCAGGGGAGGCTTACAGGGGCACCATTTCTCCCAAGTGCCCTATGCAGTGGCCTGGTGAGGGTCTCCCAGTGTGAGGGGCTTGTGGCAGCATGTCCAAGCGTGGGGTGCTGGGAGGGAGATACAGCACTGCTTCCTCCTTGTTTTTCTTGTGTTTTTGCTGTGGCTCCTTCTCTCTTTCCTTTGGGTTGCAGAAGACCAGGGAGTTGTGCTTTTGCTGGGAGATGAACCTTTGTGTTCTGGACTCCTGGTGCCACCTGTGAAACAGAAGGTCCTGACGTGTGCTTGATGCTTTGTGTGCCCACAGTCACTTGAGCTGAGATTATGGAAGGAAGATGGCTTGCTATAAACAGGATGGTGAAGGAAAAGGATTATCCTTCCTCTTGTGAGTACTAGTGAATAAATGGGCTGTGAGCACTGCCAAGTAAATCTACAATTTTTAGAAAAATGAGCACTCAGACATTATCACCTCACTTTAATCGCTTGCCTTTAGTGATTATTTTCTCCTTGGCCATTGCAGACTATATGACTAGCAATAAGTACAGCTTACTCCACTGTTCTGGCTCAACATTAACTGTTAATGATGTAAAGCTGTATTAAGCCTGAGCTACTCTGATCATCTCATTCGAAACATCCCTTTAACACTGTGGAACAAATTTCTCTGTAACAAGCTGTTGGTCAGTGGATTCATGCCTTCTTTGACTTGCCATTTTTGTCTTGAAAGGAAATTTTTGAGCTGAAAACTGTAGCTGTATAAGTGTTGCAGGAACAGAAAATGCCTGAGATACACACTGACCTTCACTACACGAAGTGTTTTCACAAAACTTACCTAGTCTTTAGAGGTCATCCTGCATTTTCAGTAAGGATAGAGGGCCAGGACCCCAGCTGGCATAAATCAATGCAGCCTGCCTGAGAAGGACTGAATTCTTCAGCTGAGAATTTGCTGAACAGTTTTTGGTAGAAGTCTATAAAATGAAAAGCAGCACGGAAAGGGCAAGCAGGGAACATCTATTCCCTAGCTGATGCCCTACAAGAATAAAGGGGTAACAGCTAAAGCTAGAATGCTGGATATTCAAAACAACAGGGAGCGATTCTTAATAGAAGGTGCCGTTAATCTGGGGAACTCCCTGCCACCGTATGCTATGGGTTTATGTTTACCTGGTTCAAAAAGCATTTGGACAAACTCATGGAAAAAAAATCCTAGGGCTATTAAATACAAGAAAAACGTGCCTTCTTGCTCAGAAAGCCCCTGAGCCACAGATTATGAGAAACCAAGGAGGAATACATTAAAAGGGGGATCTTGGGCTAGCTAGAGCACAGAAAAGCAGGTAAGTGAAACCAGTATGGACCTTTTAGTGCATGGCAGAAGGTGACATAGTAGGAGAATAATCTTCCTGCTCTTCCAAATTTTAGGACGATTTTAAGGAGGCAATGGCACCACAAAACTAAAGCAGCCAGAAATTTCTTTCCTGCTTGCTGAGATGAATTGCTCGGGCAAAGACCAGCCGTGTTATGAGGGGCTAGTCCATCACCATGGACGTGAGAAAGCATCCCTGGCCACAGAGAAGACTTCTTGCAGGCTTGCTGAGGAGAAGATGAGGTTCAGGCCATCCAGACTCCCCCACCTCCTTCTGGGAGAGGATAGCAGGAAACAGTGTTGACACAACAGCGTAGGAGAGAGGAAGAGGAAGGCAATGAGTGTGATGGCAAGGCAAACTCCTGGGCAGGGACTGCAAGAGGGAATGAGCCACTGGCCTACCTGTGATCTGGCTCTCCTGAGCGGGGGTGTTGAGAAATATTAGCACCCAGTGGGCCAGAAAGCAGCAGCCTCATGTTAAGGGGTGAAGAAGAAGGGCTCTGCGCAAGGACACGCTCTACACTTACTGTCACCCTGTCGTGAACTATCCAGAAACGAAGCTTCTCCTGGGGTGAAAGAAAGGTGAGAAAACAGAGGTGTTCTCCCTTCCTGAGTGATTCTGACCACCATATGGTGGTGAGAATTCTTGTCACCATAATTAATTCCTTCTTGACGTTGCTGTAGCAGGTGTCCTCAGGTCTGCAGGAGCAGGGCTGTCATCTTAGCAGCTGCTAGGAAGTGGAGTAAGAAATAAGTGGCAGGGGGGTTTCCTTCTGTTCTGAGCTTGCATGAGGAAGAAGCATCTCTTGGAGGCAGAAAAGACTCTTCAATATATGGCCCTGCAGGCTTCTGAGGGACTCCCTTTTCCCCCCACTGTGACCCCACCCCTGGATTACACCAAGATTGCTGAAGTTGACACTTTCATGTGAAGCAACCTGTGCATTGCAACAAGGAAAGTAAGCCAAAGCAGAGCACCTATCTCATGTAAACATGACCTTAGTGTCCAGCAGCCATTTGACATTCTCCATTAAACAACTCTACCTGCAATTAAAATAATCTGAAATGAGGTTTTTAACTGATGGACCTTAGGGTTACAGCTCCAGAGGGTAAACACATGTTTTTCCCCTCTTGCCTTCTCTTGTGTCCCCCTGTAAAGGAGGGTTCTGCAAGAGACTGAGGGAGGGAACAAAAGGTGCTTTTTGATAGTTTAACCCTTCTGTTTCTAGTGTAGCATAACCATCAACCCCCATCTCTGGATTTCTGGGTACTGCTGAGGTCCTTGCTTCCTGTGTTTTGTAGTACAGGGGGGTCAGAGAGGCACATGGGCCATGACCAAAGACATTTCTGCTGGGATTTCCAAGCCATGGCTCTGGTATCTCCTGGGGGAATGTTCTGTAATTGTGTGTTAATTTGGGGCTGGTTTCAGCTACAACCTGGACTTCTGAATCAGCTGCTATAGGCCTGGAAATCCTCAGTGCACATAGCAATCTCACATCTTCAGGGGACCAAGAGTAGTCTGGTGATCAGAGAGACTGGCTTGGGATATGCTGGTTGTCCCGTAGCGATACCTTCTCCCTACTTGGGGGCACAACTAGCTCTTGCTCTCTGCCTTTGCCAGCAGGTGCACCTATCCTAGTGGGCTCCAATGGCTTCTGGCATGCAGGAGATGTTAAGGGATGCTACGGGGCTCTGAGTCTATTCACAGTGATACTGTTTACATTCCTGTATGTTGCTAATAGCAAAGGCTTGCCTTGGCTGAGCTACCATTATATAGGATTTTTAAGAAATGATAAATGAGATGGATTACTGATGTTTCTTAAAAATGGCCAGTTCTTCAAAAGGGTCCAGCTTCCTACCTTTTATACAGATGATTTCACTTTTATGAATTGAATTAGGGATTTTATTTTCCCTTCCCTTCATGTAATTCCTGTTTATTATACAATCTCTCCTTATTGACGTAGTGCCTTTAGCTCATGCATCATTTATTGTTATCTGAACAGTTACTGGAAAGTGTCCCTGGGTAAGCTCTAGGGAGGAACGGTTGCCTCACTAATGGAGGAAAAGTCTAACTACTTCCTAAATCAATTAACCTGAAAGGCCAGAAGACACGTCCAGGCTGCTCTAAGCACGTGCACATGCTCACATCCACACACCGCAGTGGTCTGTGCTGTGGGTAGTGGTACAGTACCCACAGACACACTCGTTACTCCCTGCATGTCCCAGCCATGCTGACGGCCTGCTGCACATGCACTCATAACTCATGGCTCAGCAGACACCAGTTCCCCACCTGCAACTGACCCACAGGGGACGTGTGCCTGTTTTCTAGCAGGCAGTCCAGCTCTCAGGCTTGAGCCATAAAAATTCATGCTGTTTGACTCTGGAAGTCCTCAAGGTAATGGTCACCTCATGTGCGCACATATCCATATAATGCCTCTTTGTTCCTGCTCACTGCATGGAGGAAAAAGCTAACTGCCTGCTGACAGACATCACTGCCATCAAAAGTAAAAGGGAATTTGGCAGAAGTTGTTATTGCTAATCATTGACATTCATCCTGGGGCAAGACAGAGGTGTTGGACTGCCAGGGAGAACACCTGAACATAGTGCTGCTACTCAGCAAGCCACGAAAGCATCCAGAACAGAGCACAGGCAGAGGCCAGCATAACACCACCGTGCTTCAGGAAGCAGTGGGGCAGGATGCAGCACCTTTGTCCCCTGAGACCCCTGTACACTCTGCGGGAGGGGGAGAGAGGTCATGGGTGCTGCAGTGGAAGGGGTTGAGAAAAGCAAACACACTGCAGATGAAGAAGATGCGAGAGAAAATGGTCTGGTAAGTGGGGTGAAGTCAAAGGAAGGAGATGTTGTGGATTTTTAGAGCATGGGTTATGAACAAATGTGCAGTAAGAAAGTACGGGCACTAAGTGGAAAAGCAAGAGAAAGGGCTGAGCAGAGAAGCAGGTGGGAAAGAAGGTGACAAACTGAAGCCAAGACAACATGCTCATTCAGAAAGGATTAAGACAAGCAGGAATTACTGGTAGGAGCTGGACTGCACACTCTTTCTTCCAGGAGAGTGTCAACACTGTGACTCCAAACCTGGAACACCTGGAGGCTGGTGAATGAAAGGGAGCAAGGAATTGGTGGCACAAGAAATTCTCTGTTCAGGAGGAGGAACATTGCTTGGAAGGAGAGAAAGAAAGAAAGAAAGAAGTAGAGCAAGACTGGGGTGGTGGCAGAGGGAGTGTTTGGCAGATGTTTCTTCCATAGAGCATGCCATGCTGGTGGGAGAGGGAAAGTGGTAACAGGGGATTGAAGCAAGCTGGGCATAAGAGCATGAGATCCATGCAGCAGGGACTAGAAGCGAGAAGAGGAAACATGGGGTTGCACGTCTGTTGGTGTGAAAGCCAAAAGAATAAGGACCACAGCAGGGTGGAGAGTAAGGTGTCAGAGGGCAGCCGTGGGCATCAGGGGGACAAGAAGGAAATTTCCTTATGACTTTGCAGCTCTGCCATTGTACTGCAAAGAAGGAAATGTAGGCTATAACCTGTGCGAAACCTACAGAGGCTATGTTTTCAGGATGCAAATCTTTGAGCTACAAGTCAATCCCTGGGCGGGGGGGGGGGGGGGGGGGGGGGGGCCTGAGAGACTTTCAGGAGACAGGTCTAGGCACAGCTTTGGATGAGTCCCAACCCTGACACAGCCAGTGCGTGAGACTTTGGGAAGGGGAGGGAGCACTGGGACTCCAGCTGGCACATCCCCTGGCACCTCCCAGGCCCCTCAGCTCAAACATTCCCCAGCAAATCTGCACACATATGGCCAGTGAGAAATAACATGCTGTGGACCTGGTGCATTGTGTCCCACAACTGTGCAGTGGGCCATGGCCAATGCCAGGAGCTCCTGGGGAAGTTCCTCTCCTTGCCACCTGTGATAGGAAGAAGGTCTCTGGCCTCACAGTGCAAGCAAGGAGGTTGCTGCAGACCAGGCTGAGAAAACCAGCAAGCCTTATTTCCAGGCTTGCGCCACTGACTCTTGGCAGACATGAAAGGAAGCTGAATCACCATATTATAATTCTAAGCTCCATTAAAGAAAATGGGGATGGGGATAGTGGAGGGAAGGAGAGGGCAGGGAGGGATGAAGAGAAAATTGAACAGAGCAGAGTAGCACTTGCAGGGGAAAGAAATGTTGCTCATAGGCTCAGAAGGGGGAATTGCAAACAGAGATGAGATTAAAAGGGAACTCCTGAGACTGTCTCTTTAAATACAGCAAGATTCACTTACTCCATGCTGAGCCAGGCTTGTTGAATGCTGGAGGCACAGTCCCCACTGAGGTTTGCCAGCTGATCGAGCAGTGGAAACCTGTCTCTCCCCATATACCAGCAAGTTGCCCTCTTTCACCTATGTTATCTAGGAATTCCCATTGCTAATAAATTTACTGTGGAGTGAGCCTAGTGGGGAAGCTTTTTACTTGACTGCCCTTCAGCACTGAGCATTTAAAATGATCTTTTATCCAGGGGCATACAGTCACATCAGACTTGGTACCATGTGTCTGGGAGTGCAGCATGGGGTATCTGGGTAGAGCTTCTCTGCTGCAGGGAGGGCTGTGTTCACTTGCTGGTCATAAAGGTAGGGAGCAGACCTACAGGTGGAGGAGGAAAAAGCAAAGAGTCTGAGATCATTGCCCATGTGGCTGATCATGGAAGAAGTTACCCACTTTCAGAGCCAGGGGAGAGAGTGCATGGAGCAGCTTTGGCGCAGATGGAAGGAAGGTGCCCAATCCCACTAGCTAGATCCTGACCATTTCACTCTGCTCAGGGGCAGCTGCAGGACATTCACATTGCAAGTGTTGGTCTGACTGCGACCTGGAACCAGTCTGGAAAGTCTTTTGCCAGGTTCAGCCCTTTTTCTCCCATAGGTATAATTTCAGCAGATTTTTTTAATAGCTCACAAGGGTTGGTCAGACTCAGTGTTTGGGTGGGAGGCAGACACTGAATTGCTTGTTGCTGTGGGTGTCCCAGAGGTGCTACGGGCTTCTTTCTTCTGCTCTGTACCCAGCTGAGGTTCTGTCCACTGTGAGGAGTGGCAGTGCTGCTGACTAAATGAAGGCTGTAATGGTGCACAGCTGGAGAAACAATGACCCAAATGAGATCTGGTCACCAGTGATGCTGTTGTCAATGTCTGAAGCACAGTGGTGTTCAGCCTGATGTCCTAGTCAGATTTAATGTGTGTAATGACATTCGTGTTACACCAGATCTCCTCACCCCCTCAACTGCGATTCCAGCTCGTATTCCCACATCCCACGCCTTAAATTTTTATGGTCTGACAACTGAAAGAGACTGAATTCCTTGGGACAGTGACCGGTTTCCATTTGCTCTGACAAATGCTAATGGGGCTGAATAAATAACAAAAAGTGGTCATAATGTAACAGGGCAATCATTACTGCATTTCTTAAGCTGTTGCCTGGCACTGCTATGTGCCATTAGGTATCTGCCACATTATGCCTTAGGAGGTCCTGGGTCTTTGGGGTGTTTGCTTTGTGGAAATGAGAACAACTACTGAGCTCTACTGGCTTCGGTTTTGTCTGTACAACCCACGCAGAGGCTCAGGAGACGGGCAGCAGCCAAAGCAGATCACACTCTCTCCAGGCTGTTCTCCTTCCCCACGGTCATGCTGAGAGCTGAGCAATTTGGCTGGGAGCCCACAGGCTGACCTGCAAGAGAAGAGCGGTTCCCCACCAGCTGCGGTGCTGGGGCAGAGAGGTGCTGCCAACCCAAACATAAGCATGGCTCTTCTTTGGGTTTGGAGGTCCTTTATGATGTGTCTTCTTGGTTTGTAGACTGCCTTTTAATCCTGGAGGTGGTGAGGGAATGGCCAGGATCCTCCATTAATCAGAAGTAAAAGCACTCCTGCTTGGCCTCTAAACCTTTCCTAAGCCTGGTGGATCTCAGGAGGTGCCATGTTCAGAAGTGGGAACGTTAAGGTGGTAGGACAGATTAAAACCCACTGGGCTAGAGACTCTTTTGTATTCACAGCTGTGCTTTTCCAAGGGAGTGTAAGCACACACCTTGTTCCCAGCTGCGAGTCTCTGGCTAAATATTCCCCGCACCCAGGGCAACTGTGTCCTAATCCTAACAGAGGCCCCAGGGCACTATTGTAATGCAAATAATGATAAATAACAGTAATAATAAAACTCCACCAGTACTTGCACCAGCTCCATAGCAATCCCAAATCAGCCATAGCAAGTTTTGTATCACCTGGGTTATGTAAAGGAGCATGAGCATTAAGACTGGAGCTGTCAAGGAGGTGACCAATTAGCTGGTGTAGCTGCCTCCTGTGGGCAGCAAATCTGTTGGTGTGTGGGTTGCCGCTGGGACCAGCAAACCTTCAGGTGCAGGGCTCACCATGCTTGGTCCCAGGGCTGCTCTGCATGTGTGGGGTCGTAACTCAGCCCAGCGCTACGGACCATGCACGGATGCCCCTGTGCCACCATGGTGAAGGGGAGTCTGGGGAGAGCGTGAGGGATAATGTGCCTCCTGGTACCTGCACATAGGCAGGGACATGTGGTGTAATTAAGCTGCCTGCAATGAAACGCCTGTTCAAAGAGCGGTAGTGCACACTGATGTCATTTAAATCACCTTCAGATTAAAATCTTCTATTCCCATTTTTTTGACAGTGAGCTCTTCACAAGGGATATAAAGGGGGCTGCTGATCTGCTGCAAGGGCTGGCAGTGGTGGCTGGGAGGGCAGAGGGGGCCTCCCTGGTGCTAATGTGAAGGCTGGAGTCAGCAGGCAGCCTGACATGGGAGCTGTGGGTGCTGTACCCACACCGTGCACCCAGGCCATCCCTGGGCTTTGGCCAAGCACTGCTACCATGCTGTGGGCTGTCTCATTGGGCTGGTTACACCTGCAGAAAGAAGGTTAGTGCAGCAGCTGGCTGAGATTGGAGGCTATGCTAGAGTCACATGTGGAGAGCCACCTCCCAGGTATTTTCCAGTAGTTCATGACTGTCAGTGGAAACATCCTGCCATGCTGCCTTTTCTTCCCTGGAGTCCCAGATCCTGATCCTGTGCTCTTCAGACCCAGTCCTTTATACTGACCTGATGAGTATACAGAGGTAAGTAGTTTTATTTGGTAGCATTTTTATATTCTACCTCCCTCTGTTGCTTTTAGCAGTTGCTCTGGCTCAGCTGTCAAGTATAAAGTAATATGAAATTATGCTCTGGAGTCTGAGTGTTTCCCATAGGGGTCTCTTTCCTTGAGAGAAAGGGGTAGATTAAGAGAAATTAGCATCCTAAAATTTTGCCCTTTGGCCACTGAAATCTACTATTACATCTTTAGGCAAGCTCAGCCTTCTTCCACCTGTTCAGTGTAGAGTAGCAGAAGACCGCATGAGGGAGCAGGCAGGTGTAGGCAATTATTAATAATCAGGCTTCTCCTTCTTGCTTGTAGTTTGTTACAGCCCCACTTAAAAGAACATGCAAATGGGCATACTGGGACCCACTAAACCATTATCCTGCGCTAGCTGTGGTGTGGTGTGGTGTGGTGTGGTGTTCTGTCAGGGACTAATAGGAAATGCTTAGGGAAGGAGCATATGGAGAGGGCAAAAGCAGACTGATGTGTGCTCAGGTAAACCTTCCCATCTTCAGGCAATAACCAGTTCAAAGGCTTCCTGAGCAAATGGATGTGCCTAGACCCTCTACTGGAATAGCTACACACAGGTCCAGCCTCTGTGCATTTGTCTAGTGCCTTTGAGCCCATTCATATTTCAGAATATGAAACTGGATTATTTTTGCAAGGTAATATAAAATCAAAACCTGAGAAGATGTCTCCTGCTACAGAGTGCCTACGTAGTAAGTGGGAAAGGTAAGAGAGTACTCCAGGCAGAGGAGGAAGAAGCACAAGAAGGCAAAGGGACTGTACTGGTCAGTATGATAGGTGGTAGCCTCGGCACAGCAGGAGCCTGGGGCTTGTGCAAGTTCTTGTGAGGTATTTTGCAATCCTTAGGTGTGCTATAGTAGGGATTTAGAGGAGGAGGAGGCAATTTTTCAGGTGTTTATGGGAAGTCTTCTCCAGCGTGAGGGAAAATGCAGAAAGCACCAGTGAGCATGTCTGAAAATATAACACATGAGCTGATGCAGGTAGGAGTTGGCACCTCTCTGCTGAAAGAGATGAGATGTTGGAGCAGAGGAGGTGTGGACTCCCTCTTGTCTCAGATACCCAGGGGGAGAGGTTTTTGGAAACTGCGTGGATGTAAGCATCTTTCCACTCTGGAAAAGAATCAAGTGCTTTGGGGATTGGGTAGGAAAGAACTAGAAAATCAAACTGCATCTCTTTCCACCACCACCCAAAAACATCACATCAAGGCCTCCCAGCAAGGGGAAGTGGTTTCTGCTGTATTTCATTGTGCATGATTAATTGGGACCCTTTAAGTCTGAAGTTAGGATGAGGTGTGAAACTCATTTAAATAACCGTCAAAGGAGGTATCTTGCATGTGGGCTTGAGCAACCACGTGGCAGGGCCAAGGCACTGGGGTGGCATGGCAGCAGGTTAAGCCTGGGTGGCTGGGAAGGCAGGGAGGGGTGTGAGCTGGGATGCCTCTGCTGAGACTCAGCTGACACCCATTACCAGTGGGAAGAGCATGTGCCTGTGGGGCTGCTCTGACTCACCCCCAGCTGCTCAGCCATGGCTTCTTTTGTGGTCCTCTCTTGCTCCAGGGCTAGGGATTTCAGTCCTGGGACCTGCCCATCAGTACCATCAGAAAACATAACGTAGCATGATTGGTAAAATGTATCTCGGCCATCTTCCCATTCAAATGGATAAAACACATGAAGACACAAACAAACTATACAGAGAGATCTGCTGTTACCAAGATGTCTGGAAACAAGGTCCTCACTGTGCACACCCTTGCACCAAGCGTGGTAATCGAGACAGGGAGGGCTGGGTCTTTTAAAGGCAATAGGGCGCAGGCTTTTAAGTTTCCTCTTTGACTATGTTTCCTCCCTAAGGGCAGCCCCGCTTACTGTGCTTGGGCTCTACCACAGGCTGAGGTGTAGCTGTGTGCCTTTAGGATAATACCTTTATCCTTAGAGAAGACTATAGGCCGTTGGGACCGTTCAGTGTGGTTGGTTGCCCATAGACTGCCTGGGCACCCAGCTTCTTTACAAGGGGAACAGGAGGGGTAGGCGCTGATCTCTTCTCTCTGGTGACCAACGATAGAACCCAAGGGAATGGCAGGAAGATGTGCCAGGGGAGGTTTAGGTTGGATATTAGGAAAAGGTTCTTCACCCAGAGGGTGGTGGAGCACTGGAGCAGGCTCCCCAGGGAGGCAGTCACGGCACCAAGACTGACGATATTCAAGAAGCACTTGGACATTGCCCTCAGAGACATGGTGTGAATTTTGGGGTTGTCCTGTGCAGGGACAGGAGTTGGACTCGATGATCCTCGCAGGTCCCTTCCAACTCAGGACTTTCTATGATTCTATGATTCTGTGAGTGCGTGCAGCAGAAACCTTGGGTCGCTTCTGTCCCTATGGTCCTTGTTTCCTAACAGTATTGTTCAGTTTTTCCCAGGGACTAAAGTCCCTCTTCTTATAAATAGGTCAGCCTTGTGAGGAATGCAAGTACTCAAAGTACACCTTTTATAACATCATTCCCAGAATTTCTGTTCTCTTATTTACTCTGGCCAAGAAATTCAGGCCCCAGATAGGTGTCCCTCAGCTCCCAGATCTCTGCATCACCCCACAATCTTTTTTTTCTGTCTGGTGAACAGCATTTTTGGGTCCCACTGGCCCAGTGCAACTTGAGGAGGCCTTGTGGGCTCAGGTACAGGTTTGTGCCTGGGAAGCCGCCAGCCCTGGTGAGGGTTCTGTGAGGTGTGAGGGGCCCTGGGATGCCCACCTTGCCCGGGAGAGCTCCTGTGCTCCCTGCTGAATGCAGAGAGGAGGGGGCAGCCCCACAGTCGTGGGGCTCCTGTCACATGCTGAAACTGAAACGCCTGGAAAGACAACTTAGCTGTAGCTTTTCTTTATCTTTTTTTTTTCCTTTGCCACACTTCAGATAATTTGATGTTGAATATTTAAGACTTGTTGTCTTCAGTTCACCTCATCTGACCTCATGATCATCAGGATAATAGCAGATGATGATGAGGATGATAATATTCTGCTGTTTTACAGTGCCGCTTTCCGAGGCTCTGTGAGCCCTTTAGCAATGATTACTTGTTAAGGCCTGCAAGCCATCTAAAGTAGGTTAATTTATTACTCCTGCTCTGTGTATGGTGAGAAGTTGTGACTTGTTCAAGTGTGCTGGAAGGAGAGGCAGGGCTTGTGGGCTTGAACCATGGGGCAGGAAAGAGAGCCTGTGCTCTCTCAGCATGTAGCATGGCTCATATAGCTACTTGTCCTGAGAAAGGGCTCTGCCTGGAGTCACCGGCACGAGGGCACGCAGGAGGTTAGGCTAAATGGAGAGGAGGGAAGGTCCTGGAGGAGCTGAACAAAAAAGCTACATCTGTAATAGTAGATAACAAGCTCCCAGACATTATCAACCAAAGATTTGTATCAACTGCCGTGAAAAGGATGGTGATGGAGTAGTATATGGATGAGAGATGAGGATGGTGAGTAGAAAGCTGGGTGAGCTAACAGGGCTCCCATGTCAGGGGGAAAAATCCTCCATTCCTAAAATAAATGAGGTCTTCCAGTCGCTGGCCTGGCCACCCCTCCAGTGCAGCTGGCTCTTGTTTGCTCTGGGGCTACAAACCCTCGATGGTGAGAGCCCCATCCCTGAGCAGGGGCAAGAGGCAGGGGCCGCACAGCTGGGCAGGAGGGGATGCCCCCAGCTGCCAGCAGCCCGAAGGGGAACAGCGAGGCTGCGGGGAGAGGGCAGGTCATTCATATTTTCTCTGGGATGCCGGAAGCAAGAGGCACTACAGAGGGGAAGCGGAGAGCAGCAAAACGGTTCCTGTGACAGAGCATGGAGCGATCTGTTTCTGCCCCAGCTGCGTGGTAATGATGCCTGCGCTGCAGTGTCGGAGGCTGCTGCCTACCAGCCCGCTGGTGGGGACGGGGGGGGCTGCCAGCCGGGTGGCTCTCCAGGGGGCTGTATACTTGTTTTTCTTCTCTGTGACATTACATAATGTGAGGGAGAAAATGTTTGTACAGTAGCTATATTGGTCCTTGGGGCGAGGGGGGAAAGGAAGGAGGTGGCGGATAATTTGAGGCTCTTTATTAGACCAATAAATCATTTATAATGCACTAGCTTTCAGGCCGGTCCCTTATTGCTCATGTCAGCCACAGTACGCTACACGGCGACTGAAGCTAGCAGAGCACGCGTCGGCTCCCCTAAACCAGAGGGGCAGAGCCAAGCTGCCCAGGGCAGGCAAGGCACTGGTGCTGGAGGCAGGACCAGGGCTCACCATGCTGGGGCAGGAGGGAGAGGACAGCTTGTTCTTCACATGTCTTGGGGACAAATCCAGCACAGCTGGTGACAGGCACTTGGCCTTGCATGAAGCATGTTGTAGCAGCCCTGGACCCCCCAGGGTAAAGGCGAAGCATCAGGACCTAATGATAACTGAGGGACAAGCAGTAGCCATGGGCACCTGAGGGCAGGTGGCCTTGGGCATGTCACCTAGCCTCCCCACATCACCTGTAAGCAGAGGTAGCTGGCATGATATAGGAGTAATATACCCCAATGCCCCTGAGCCTTGACTGGTGGGGAGCAGAGGGCAAGGCAAGTTTTCCTCGTGGCTCTCCATTACAAAAGTAATAGGGGTGTCCTACACCTGTCATCTCTGTATTTTGGGGTTTTGGTGGAGCTTAGTCCCTGAAGCTTGTCAGGCAAAAATCTCTTGGGCTTCTTGGGTGCTCTGGGCGCCAGCGAGGTTGCTGAGGAGGAATGTCACCCAGTCAGGAAGGACTGTGCACTCACCTAGTCACAAGTGGGTAGTTATTTGGTGGGTTTGGTGGGTTTTGGTTTTGAGTTTTGGGGTTTTTTTAAAGTTCCTTGTTTGTCACATTTCACAGTTGTGTCTCATTCAATTTGAAATCATCAAGTTCTGCAAAATGACGCCTTTCAATAGCCTGCCTGCATTCCCAAGTGCTTCAGAAGGCATCAGTTGGCCTAATGTTTTGACAAACGATAACCGTATCGATTTCCCTCCTCCTCCTCCTCCTTTCCTCCTCTCCCGCCTACCCCAGCAAAGAAACTGCTTTTGATAGCTTATCTCTGGAGCTAGGCAAACACAACAGAGAAGGCAGATAAACTCTCCTTCCAGGTGAGTTCACACCAGGGTGGGCTCCCAGAGCATCTGAACAAACATTCTTCCCTGTTAAGCAACCAAATGCTTTTGAAAGGGGGACCACTGAATTGGCCAAGCACATATTCCTGCCAGTGTGCTGGGATTTGAAAACCCCCCCCCCGAAAATCTGAGCGGCTTCAAAGGAACCTAATGGGGAGAGGTAAATATAAAAAATCCTAAAACATACCGTTCCCTGTTATGAAATACACATTTGGGGTGGGAGGGAATTGCATGGCACGCCTGTTTCTGTGGGATCTGATTTAACTGTAAGCTCTTTGATATGTTCTTTGCATCTTCGTGCACTGTCTGATGGAAGCAGCGGCTAAAAGCAAATCGTAGGATGAGAGGGTGAGTCTTGCTGGCGAGAATTAGCAGTGTCAGGAGAGAAATATCGCACACCTAACCACCTGAATTATGCATTATGCTGCAAAATCCCTGATGTCGATACACAAATGCTATTCCTGTTGTATTGCCTGTGATGATTGACAGCAAAAGAATTCAAATCACATCCACATGGCAATTGTCCTGCTGTAACTAAGTCTCTCCTATCCAGGCGGGTACGCTTGTGCAGGCAAAATCTATGCAGGATACTAGGTGCTTTAGGAAGAGGTTTAAAAAGGATGCTGAAAACATTTTCATATGTTCAACAATACAACATATTCTCAGGTTAGCGTGTACTCACTCTGGCACCTTCTCCTTTTTCTCGTGGGCACTATAGGCTAGATGTTACCCCGGACCTTGGGAGGAGTAGGGGAAGAAGTCCATACACAGGCAATGAAAGTGATTTGAGGCATGGACCTCCATGGAAGGACTTTTCTCTCACCAAACAAGATTGGAGGATGGGAAGCAGAGCCAAACAAAATGTCAGCCCCAATACAAAGGAGCTGTGGGGTCAGCAGTGTACCCTCTCCACATGGCAGGACTAAGAGGATTGTGAAATTATGTGTAATAAATGGTAAGAAAATTATCGTTTTAATGAACACAAGACTGTTAAAATTCCCTGCTATTAATCTTGCTAGTGTGTTTGCAGAAGAGCAGGTAACAAAGCTAGCAAACAGAATCTGCTTTTATTTGCTGCTTATGTTGCCTTTGCCCGGCTACCAGAAGACATAAATCAGTTACTAATCGCATTTCCATTTTGAGATGCTGTGAGCATTCATATGTTTAATCTGTCCTGGGTGCTTTTAGGAATAATTGCACTAAGGTGAGGATGTGAGTTGCACAGAATTGTCTTGCCCCTGTTAATACCTTACCTTTCACAGAATAAGGCTGTGAGAAAGTCTGATTTTTCTTTTTTCTGTTTGGTGACCAAATTAAAAATTTGGACTGAAGAAAAGTGGATATCTGAGGTTTCAAATAAAATTTTCTTTGCTTTCTTGTCTCTCTTTCTCTTTCAGAACATAACTTCATCTTGAAACACCATTTCAGGATGTTTGAGAAACAACTAAACAAATCAGAAAATGTTTTACAAGTGAACTGCTGAATTAGAATAGTTGTTGTAAAATGGCATTTTATTTTTTCCCCCATCCCACAAGTGGAATAACCTATCTGCCTAAGGAATGTAGCCCAGCCCAGGTTATGAGCTCCTTAAAGGATTGTGTTACGGAAAACAAAACATGGGTTTGATTAGATCGAGAGTGAGACCTCAGACCCCTGTGCCACCACCGCTGCCTTCCTCCCCAGCACCTGAGCCCAAGGGTATAGGGACACAGGGACTCAGCAGGGAGCTGGGAGAAAACACAGCAGCCTTTCTCTTTGGGGATGGTGGGTCTGCCTGCCATCATCCCCATGGGGCTGGTGGGACCCCGCTGCTGCTTGGGACCTGCTCCCCACGGTGGGGGATGGCTGCCAGGAGGGGGCACGAGCTGGCCCCTGGTGGGGGGGCTAGGGTGTAGATAAGGTGGGAGAGCAGGGAAGGCGAGGGAAAGGAGGGCTGTAGGTCTGAAGATGAAACTAAATGAAAAGGAAAGGGAGAGTGGAAAAGATGCCTTCTTGTACCCATTCCAAGGTGCTGGGGGAGCCAAACTAACAGAGAACAGAAGAGGGTGTGTGCTATCCAGGGGAATTTGGGTACCATTAGCACTGTCACACAGACAACTTAAAATGAGCCTTCTGTTGGGAAGAAAGAGTTAAAACAATTCTGAGCCTTGCAAGACTCCCAATCTCTAAACTGTAGCTGTTGAAGACCAGCAGTCGAGGATTATAAAGATAAGAGCAAGGGAAACACACACGAAGGAGCTGGTGGAGGATGAGACCACAGAGTAATAACCACAACTCCTCCCAGGGCGAAAAAATAGGAGATAATCCCTGGGCCAAGGAGCATGGAAATCACCCAGTGCCTTTGCTCAGAGAGAGAGCATCGTCAGTCTCCTTTCCACCCTGAAGCTCTGACCATTAGCTGTTGGGACAATGCTGGAGGTAGGAGAAGCCCCTTTGCGGCTGCCCTCGCAGGTCTTGGTGCAGAGGCGGTGGTGAAGTCACTGGCTCCCGTGGCATCAGGCAGCAGCTCACCGCCGGCGCTCCATGGCGTGGTCGCTGCCTGCAGTGCAGGCAGCTGCGACCTGGCAGCTTCTCACGCACGCACATGGTCCTCGGCTGCTCCAGGTCAGAGCTGTCTCCTCTCATTGCAGCTGCTTCGCTGCATGTCAGGCGTGCTGAAGGGCCAGGAAAAGGTGGGATAATCCAGGTTCACCTACCGGCTTCCTGCCTCAAACACTCTCACCAGTCCTCAGCCATCACTGCTTCAGCAAGTGCTCTGCCACATCCCTGCCATTTGGCTGCCCTGGAGCTACCCAAGAGGTCGAACTGGCTAGCAGGTCCTCCAAGTGGGCAGTGATGAGCTGAGGGCATGCTTCAGGTCTGTGTTTGTAAGCAGGAGGTGATTACAAAAAGTGGAGCCCCAGACATGGTTGTTCAGGGCAAAGAGACCTTTGTGTTCATGCTGCTTCTTCCAAAAGTGCCAGTGCTGCGGGTGTGCCACTGCAGCCTTTCCAGCTCATTTTTCTGTCTTTGAGCGGGACCCTATCTTCACCTTTTGCAAGGCGGTTTTTGACTCTGTAGGCAACCAAATCTCACTGTAAGGATTTGTGCAAGGAATCCTGTGGCTTAAATAGGGCTGCAAAATGACTGATTGCATTTATCCAGTCTATTTCAGGATCTGATTTCTGCTGTTAAAAGCTAAGGGGTTACATGGACATTTGCATGGCCTAGAGAGAGAAACCTGTCAGGCGTCTCTCAGGATGTGGACTGACTTCCTTGTGTCTTTCAGACACAGCATTAAAGACTCCATTGTGGAAAGCATGGAAGATGGCTCTAAGCAGAGGCAAATCTGCAGGTGTAGCCTGGCAGTCTGGCCATCTCCCATGGCCAGAGTAAGGTGGAATCTCTTCCCATTTCCCCAGGATCTGATGGATTTGTGGCTCATCAGAGGACCTGGAAAGTAAAGGGAAGTCAGAACCGGGCCTATGCTCACAGGCAAAGGAAGAAACAACCAGAGCTGAGTTTTAGGCAGCTCAAGAACAGAGAAGAAGGGATGAGTGGAATAAACTGCCCTCTGCTGCAGGCTGGCATGCTCACACATGCTATTTCCTCTCCAAACTGCAGTGTACTTGGCCCCCTTGTTTTCTCACCGGGACAGACAAGCCCAAAGGGAGCAAGGCTTGCTTGGATGCAAAACCTGGGTTGTGCTGGTGGACCTGTCCTGCTGACTGTGGAGAGCTCTGAGATCTGCTGAGTCTGGGCCAGGATGAGGGCAGGCACCCCAGGAAGAAGGTGCCTCATCCCTGCATCATACACCAGGAACAGCATGGGATTTGTGCTCTAGCCCTGGAGCCTCCAAGGTCTGGAGCTTCCAAGCAAGCTTAGGGTAGCAGGCATTTGCCCCTCTGTTGCCTACTAGGTATTAGTGCAGATAGAGTATGTCAAAATCATGGGGCAATCCCCCAGATTTCTGACTCCATTGCTTCTTGTTAGGACCCTTTTCTTTTTTTTGCTCTAGTGACAGTCACGCTACATCCAGAAATGCACATAGTGTCGGTGAGTCAGGGGCATGGTAAATGCTGGAAGGGGCAATGCGGATGTGTTTGGGAAGAGCTCCAAAGGCCAGAATTTTGGACATAGCTGGGAAGCTTTGATCCAGGTGCTTAGTGGAACAGCCCTCAGGGGCCTAGGTCACACAAAACAGCACAGAGCACAGATGCCTATTGAGAGACTTTTCAAGCAATCCCTTTGTGGAAAGGCTAAAACCATAAGATACTTCCCTGTGACTGTGATCTTGCAGCAAGAGTTTGCTCTACACCACTTCCCTTTTGCAATGTGCTTTTTTTGTCTTCACAAAAGGCTCCCTTGGCAAAAGGGAGCTGCCAGCTGGCCAGATCTGGCCAAGGGGCTAGCGGAAGTATTCAGCTCTACACAGTTGCACCAGCAAAATTGTCTATTCAAAGCAAAGTCATGGTTTTGACTCTGGTTTTTCATCAGGGTTTATTACTCTAGGACCACTGCCAATATAATTTTTTTTTTTTTTTTAGCTAAAATGAAAAAAGATCCTAGCGTGTTCAAGTCATACTCTTTGAAAGCATCCCTCGTCCTGGCTGGTACCACTGCTGATTCCCCTCCCTTCACTCTTTTCGGTCCAAGAGGTCACTGTCTTCTCAGCGCAACTTTCTTCCTTTCATGGCAGGAATGGAGAGAAATGGAGGCTTACCTATTTCATTGAATTCTTATTTTTAAACAATGAAAGCATTTTAATTCCTGATGGCTTTAATACCATCCCTGCCTTCCCTCCTTTTTCCTTTTTTAAACCACCTCTAAACCTTGGGGATGGAACCGGCTGACAGGATTCCTTTAATTATCCTCGCTCCCAATGCGCATCTCTTCCATGGTGCCTTCAAGGAACACCACTATGAAAGCTGCTATACGCACAAGCGCTACATTCAATTTGAAGCAGAGAACAAAAACAAAATGTCAAAAAATCCACCCTTAGAGAAATTAATAACAAATACAACCAGGCGCATTTCATACGCCCCATTAGTTGGTAGTGCTCAGATACCATGGTGATGAGCCTCCTATAAATATTTCCACAGCAGCAAAATTGTCTTAAAGGGACCACACAGCAGCTCGTGTGCACCTGGACAGAGCGCTTCTCCAGAGGCACCTCTTGTCCTGTCCAGACTGCACGGCTGGCATCTGAGTCACATGCCTAAGGAGGAAGCCAGCACCATCCGCTTTTCTTTTGCCCATCACAAGCACCGGAAGCAGCACAGCCCTGACATTATGCCCATAATTCTGCAGTTTGACCCCAACACATTGCTGAAGACAAGGGCTGTCTATGCTTTACTGTTCAGGAGTCTCAATGCCAAGGAGCCAGGCAAATGCTGTGTCCTTTAGCTGCACATCAACCAACCGGAGCCTTCACACAGCACAACCACAGACAGCAGCTTGAAGATATGGCTAATATGGAGCCAGGCGTATGCTTGTTTATCCTCCCAGAGGCAAATGTTTGTGGAGCAGAATAGCACCTGATCAGGTTGTTAAGCATTTGGGAGCTCCTGTTCACAGATCCTCCTGAACAAAGAGGAGCCAAGCAAGAGGGGTGGGGAGGGGAGGGAAAGAAACACACACTCAGATGTTTAGGTTGCAGCAGCCAACTTCTGCCCACGCCGCAGGAGAGCTTTGAGTTTCTTGCCCTTGATGTAACCACCACCAGAAGTTTGTTTTCACAAACTCTTCTTGTCTTGAAAGCTACAACTCACACCTCAGTACCTCATCTGAGAAGAAATGCGTAACCCTGTTATTAAGCTGTGGGCAGCATCACCTGAAGGGTGATTCTTCACACACCTGCCACTGTTCAGAAATAGATGGGAAACTTCATGCTGCAAAGTAATTTTCAAAGGACAGCAGCTCCAGTGGAATATGGGGCATAAAACCAGAGAGAAACAATCCTGTGAAAAAAAGCTAACCTAGCCTTGATGCTGAGGGCCCAATGCACGATTGCTCTGAGTGCCCATACAAAGGAGCTAGAATCCACTTGGTGCTGCTACCTTACAAATGTTCCCAGCAGAAAGGCTAGGAGTAGGAAGGAAAAAAATGCTATTTCTTGCTAATAATTTAGTGCACCCCTTGCCACAAGAATTGGAAAGGGGTAGGAACATGAGTTGATTGGCCTTGTACCCTCTTTGGGTGCCCTCCCACGACAGCTGTAGCTAGTCACAAGATAAGGCAGAGAAGGGCAATGCAAAGGGTATGTATATATGTCTTGGTGCCTATGGTGAGTTTGTTCCTGGTATGGACTTACAGAAGCACTTGGGGTGGGAATCAAACTCTTTTGGTGAAATTATGGGAGTAGCTGTTTGGACTGACTATAGGATGGGTGGAGATGAAGAAGAGACCTTCAGCCCTAATCAAGTAACTGCTGCTCACTCGCTCCATTGCTACAGGCAAGTCTTCTCCCTCCCCTTCCCTTCCCTTCTGTCTCCCCCCACTGCATCCTGCACTCTTCCTGGCTTTCTAGCTTGGTGTGTGTATGGTAGTGCCTGAATGTGTCCCACGTGTATTTTGTTTCCCTTAATTAAACTTTTTAAATGATATCTTGAAGTCCTCAATAAATGCTGGCTGTCTGGGTGCAAAAGCAGTATAGAAACATAGCGCTAACCCCCAGGTGCTGGGGTATGTTGATAAGTTACTTGTCTGCCCTATTTACATGGAGGCTAATCAGCTCTCAGTGGAGTTTCTTTTTGATCCTTTGGCCTATCTCAAGGGAAGCACAGTGCTAACTGACAAAATATGTATATTTTGGCTTTCAAAAACTATTACACTTTGCAACTGTCACCCAGACCTTGAGCTTTTTGGTTGCCAGGGAAACATCATGGGAGATAACCTGATCACAGCTGTGAACTGCATCCCTTCCTCTCCCAGTTCTAAACCTGCACTTCCAGAAATGCTCGCTCTTGGCTTGGGGTATTTCATCTTTAAAAAGTAGGGGCTTGAAAAATAAGGTCATTTACAGCCCAGAAGATATTTTCTTCTGAAATGGAACTATCTTGGAGGTCTTGCTCTTTGGGTTCAAAGCACATGCAAGGCAATGTCTCAGCAACAGAGGGTTTTGTAGGCTCCGACAATATCGGTGGCTGCTAGAGCGACCGCGACCCTATCCAGATAACGTGGGATGCAGTCAATGGGGGTTTTGTACAGGGTCAGCTCTGGGTTTGAAATACTTAGGCTCTCTGGAGCCATCAGCTCAGAGCATTGCAAGCTTGAGTCAGTGCTGTACACTCCAGATAAGATAGATGGACCATCCTCTCTAAGACCCACCATAAAAAGAGGTGTGCTGGGTTGTCCCAGAGAGCCATCAGGGATTGCTTGGCTCTTCTAACAGTGATAGAACCTTGTGCTGTTGTTCTCATCAGAAACATTTCTTATTCTCCCCTTATATACTAGGTGATGTCAGGCAGAGGTGGGATGTTGGAGAATCTCACTCCCATTTCTTCTCTGTGCCAGCCACAGCCAGGCCAGTAGGGAAGACAAAAGCTCATGCTGCGTTGTAAGCGATAATAGCACCAAGCATCCTTGCCTGTTTCTCCAGCCCTGGGAGAAGTGCAGCACCCCTGGATGCAGCTGGTGGTGAGCTTTTGGTTGGGGTCAGAGCAAGGAGAAACCAGACAGCCCTGGGGCTGGGCAGCCGGCTGAGCAGCTGGGGGGATGCCGGCCGTGGGTCTGCCGCATGTGCTGGCAGCAGCTCTGGTGAGGGAGAAGGCTCAGGGCCCCAGGGAACCTCGGTGTGTGTCTTCCCCTTCTGGCATGGCAGAATGGCACTTTAAAGACATAAGACGCAGCTCTTTTGCCTGACGCTCAAAGAACAGGTTGACAAGCTGCTGTCAGGGAAATGCTGCCTAACTCCCTTTCCCCCAGTAATTTCCCCAGTAAAACTGCAGTGCAGTGGAATCAAATGGTGACAGAAACCGAGGGGGAATAGATGTGTTTTCCATTTTCTTCTTCCCTCTGCCCTCCCCCCAAATGTGTGTCTGTATTGGGAGCCATGTGTACACCAGTAAATCTCGCCAGTTCAAAGAAATGTTTTTAACGTTCAAATTCAACCTTTAGAGCTTCCCCCTCTGCTTAAGAAACAACAAAGCCTTGAAGATGCTCCCAGCTTGCATAGTATTAAAAAGATATCCTGGCTGAAGTGGAAAATAGCATCTCATGTTTTCCTTTGGGTTACATGTGCAGAAAGCCGCTTTGCTACTCTCTTAGGTGGTGCTGTGAAAAGTCCTCTCTGCTGAGGAAAGGTAAACTGCAGGTGGAGGAGGGGAAGCAGGAGGGAGAAGAGGGTAAGGATTATAAAACTACCTCAGAGGCAGACAGCTCATGTCCTGAATCATGCTAGAATACAGGGAGCAAACCTGGGTGTGGGACTGGCAGTGTGGGAGAGCTGCTGTACACCTGGGTGTGAGAGCAAAGTCTGACCCTTGATGGATGCATTGCCATTGGAACCTCCTAGGAAGCTGCTTGCCCCAGTCATTTTGCCTAGGTGGTTAGCTGAGGTTCATTGATGCTTTCTCTCCTCATCTCCATAAACAGGAAAGGAATCCTGGGTGCACAGGGAGAGGGAAGGGGCAAGAAGGCTGCAGATTCCCATCAGCTCTGTGCCATGTGGCTGGTGCCTCTCCTCATCACCTGGTGCTAGAGTGGACATGTGGCTCTTCCCCTCATGCAGTACTTGCACTGTCTTTCCTCTCCAAGGAAAGTTTTCATGATTTGATTTTGTTTGACACTTTTACTGTAAAAGCCCCTGTTTGCCATCTTAACTCCTGCCAGGCTTCAGTGGGGGTCCCAATAAAAGTTTTTAGAAGGGGCTTTCCCCACTTAGTCTTTAGTCTAAGCCCAGCAGAGCAGAGGAAGAGCTACTTGCATCTCTCAGAGCTGTAGCCATGAGAGGCTGGCCAGCCCTTTGTTAATATTGAAAGCAGAGCATTTTTACTGTTAGGATGGATGTAAATTGCTTTAAGGCAAATCCTTGGGGTTTCATTTTGCTTTCCAAAATGTAACAGCTGCTGAGGCTACATTTGCTCAAGACCTGGAAACCCTGCAAGGGTTTGTCCATGAGTTCTGGCTTGGGTCATTAGGATTAATCTCAGCAATTGCCTTGCCCTTTACTTCAAAGGGCTTAGGTCCATTTTGCTCAGAGATTAATTTGGTCCCAAAATTTGTGTATATACATGTCTGATATTCTTTTGTACTTCCCATTCTCAAAAACAAAAACCAAAAACGAACCCAAAAGGATGTCCTTTGGTAAAAGGGTATGTGGCTTTCTACATAGAGAAAGTAAAGCAGAGGGACCTAAAATACATTAAATGCTGCTTTTTTTTTTTTTTTTAAATAAGCTACAACAAATTCCATATCACTCAGTTCTTCGGATCTGCCTTAGCACAGTGGAAGAATTGATTGCATAAATGCCAGCTGTAACTCTCTTATTTTTGGTAACAAGGCATTACTAAAGGCAGATTAATTCAGTGCCATGCTCCAATGACACCAGTGTCCTTTTGTCTGGGACTGGCTTGGGAACCCTCTGCTACCTAGTTTTTGTTTTCAGTTGCGTACATGGGGAGTCTAGTAGTGGTTCAAAACACATATCTGCGCTGCAGCAAGAAGTCATGACGGGTGTGCACATAAAGGTTAATTGCCAAGGGACACCGACTTCAAGTAGAGTCAGACTATTTTCAAATGTAATCGTGACATCTAAGAGGATGATCTTTGAGAGATCAGAGAGAGGAAATTATTCTCTTGCTTTGCACATCTGAGTGCCGTTTGGCTACAGTCAAATTAGCTGTTTCAGCCTACGCTGTCAGTTTGCTCTTATCTCTCTTTCCTCTTGTTGTATTATTAATAATAAAAAAAAAGTTAAAGGCGGCGGTAAAGACCTACCTGCATGGGGCAGGGCTGGAGCCACTGATTGCCTAGAAGTAATTGTGGATGGTGACCAGCGTTTGAGTGTCCCTCAAAGGGACGTGCTGGCCCCGGGGATGGCAGGAAGCTCTTTGCCACGCTGCCTGGAGGCGTTTGAAAGGCATGACTGCTGGATTTGAGCTAACTCATTTGCTTCATCTTCCCTGCCTGTCTTCCCTCTCTCTCTCCCCTTGCACAGCTGCATTTAGTAATGAAGCTGGCAGCATTAGAAAGTCACTAGAAGTAACCCAGCTGCCTCCATCAGTTCACAGGGAGAACGACTTTGTAGCTGCTCTCAGTCAGTCCATTAATTGCACATAATAAGGCATTTAGTGACAGAAGGATGGTTGATGAGCCTTAGCTGAAATAACAAGGGCCCGCCAAGAGCTGTGTTTCCTTTGTCAGGGAGGACCGTGGAGGGTCCTAGCGCTGAAGTGTAGAGTTCAAGTCATGAAGGGGTAAAAGCAGTGGGAACCTGCTGCTCCCTGATCCGGAGGGCACACGGATGGCCCAGCGCTGATCAGGGAAGCACAGCCCTGCATGCTGAAGCTCTAGTGTGGCTGATCTGCTCTGGGGAGAGCAGGTCCCTGCATTTCCAACTTGCGGGCCAGTGCTTGCCTGGTGAAAGCCATAGGGAGCTGCCCCCCTGCCAGGGGGGCAACTGGTGGCTGCTGGCTGTCTGCCCACATGGGCCTTGCTTGGGCAAAGTATCACCTGCATCCTCAGACCACCAAGCACCTGATAAGAGACAAGTCATTGAAAAACAGCTGGACCTGGGACCTCCAGCCCTATGTGAAGGACCAGGGCCAGATGGATACAAACTCAGTGTGGACTGGGAAGCTCAGGCTCTCTAGTACCATCCTGGTCCTGTTGGGTTTGATGGGAAAATGAGTAAAAGTTTGGGGGGATTCTAGCCCCAGCTGTCAGATGGATGCTTCGTGTACTGCTGGTAGCCCAGAGAGAAGCAGGAAGAGGAGACAGGGGGATGCACTTGGTGGTTGTCCCTGCAGGGAAGAGTGTGAGGGGCGTCCTGGAAATGCAAGCAGGTTTGAACAGGGCAGCTCAGCTACCTCATTAATAAAGCAGCTGTTCCCATAGCAGCAAGCCATCTCACCAGCCTCGGCCCCTGGCATTTTGGGGGTCCCTACACCTCATCGCCAGCTCAGCTCTGTAGGGAAGCAGGTCAGAGCTGTCATGCCAGAGCCATGCAGCTCTTGTAGGTCTCAGTAGGGAAAGAGATAGCAACAGCATCCATGCTGGGAGAAACTGGCCCTTGGAGGCAATGAGGAGCCCAGGGCGATCCCCCACAGCCGGAGAGCAGGCAGCACATGTATGAGCTGTTGCAGAGACTGCTGTTGCAGCATCTGCCTTGCCTGCAGTGGGTGTCATTCTGCAAGGGAAGGTGTGTATCTCCCCAAAATAGCCTGCCAGACTTTGTAGTGGGCACGTGCAGGCAGTCCCTTGAGGTCCACAGCTGGAGCATTTGCCTCAGTTTTGGTCTGTGCAGCCACCTGACGGGTTGGAACACCCCTCACCTTAGCGAGAAGGTCTGTGCTAACAGTTGGCAGGAGGTGTTTCTTTGAATGAGCACTTGAGAATGTCAACATTTCTCCAGGCTAGTTTACTGTTCTCCTTACCTATTTATTTTTTTTAAAAAACCTCAGTCCTGAGTAGCGCTACTTCTTCTAGAGGGTCTGGATGTTTCAAAAAGTGATATAAATATTACCCTTACATGGAGAAACAGAGGTGCAGCACAAATGGTTGGTTTGAGCATGGGTTTCCCAGCTCCAACTCTTGCCCCATCATGCAGGGAGCAGGAGGCAGGTCTGGCACAGAAACCCACCTGCCTCTGGGATGGAGGGCAGCGTGCAGCTGCACAGCAGTGTGAAGGAAGAGAGGGAACAATAGTTTACTGGGTCAGGCTACAGAGGTGGGTTTTGGCTTGTATGAAATGTCCTAGGAAATGAGGAGGATTGGCAGCTCTGCTGGCCAAGAGACCCGCATGTGTCTCTCATGCACCTCTTTGCCGTGGTTAAAGGGGACATTACCCATCCCTCTGCTCAAATGTGTTCATCCTGGGTGGATTGGGCCAGCTGTCCCATAAGCTGAGCGATGCCATCCATTCTAAGGAGTGGGTATTATTGCTGCCACCTTTATTACTGTTTTTAATCAATACCCTGTCATGGCTTGGCAACCTTCCCACCTGCCCTACATCTCAGGATGTCTGGCTGAGGGCTGGCTCCCTTCCTCCCCAGGGCATCCCCAATAGCAAGCCAAGGGTTTGGAGGCAGACTGCTGCTCCATGCCACATTATGGAAGCACACTGTTAAACAGCTATTCCTGCCCATGCTCAGCTCTGGTGCTGGCCTTGTCCCTTCCTGTGTCCCTCCAAGGAGAGAGGCAAGGACCTGGGCACAGCTGGCAAGTCCTGCTGTCAGCAGCAAGCCTTGCACTGATGCTTTGGTGGGGAGGAGTGGGGCAGCCTTGCTTTGCTGGTGTGCCTTGCTTGTTGTAAAACTGAAGTGAAGGGAGAGGACATGGGCTCTGAGCATGCAGCCAATGTCAGGTCCTGACCAGCATCCTACCCACAGATTTTATTTTTTGCTCTGCTTGCCTCCATCCGGGAGGAGAGCTGGAAAGCTCTTCCTCCTTCTCTCTCTGCCCCCCTAAAGGCTCCAGCCTCCCTCTTCTACTCATCTAGTCTAGACAGCCTTGCTTTTATAGGATTTTTGAGGTTTTGCCTTAAGCTTTTCAAAACCTGGAGACCTGAGGCATACACTGCTCATAAGAATGAGAAGCTCTGTGGTTGGAGCCCATGAGTTTCATTTCCTTTTCCACAGGGAAATGTGTCTGCAAATCACCTCACAGCACAAGTCCTGGGTAGATCTTAGCAGATCTTTGGTGGGATGCAGGGAAGAGGAATGCATTTATTCAGAGAAAAATACAACTTCAGCTGGCAAATTATTTTGCTTCCTTCCAAAACAAGATGTTGCAGTTGATTTGGGGTTGTTTGTTGTTTTGGGGGCTTTTTTGAAAGTTTGGGTGAAAGAGGGAGATTTGTCACACTCCTGCAGGCTAGATTTAGAAGGGAAAGGTCTTGGCCCCACTTCCAATATGGGGGGGGGGGGAAGAAGCATTGGGGCTGGCTCCTCCTATTCTCACACTTGACCCTGTTGAAATCCTGCCCTGGCTGGATGCAGCGTGCACAGAGAGACCAGTTACATTGCAGCCATGCAGTTGGAGGCTTTGGCTCAGGAGGTGGCAATCCAGCTGGGTTTCTGGGAATGTACTGCCATCCTGGCTTTCCCACCTCTGCTGTGTGGTGGAAGAGCTCCCCCAAACCCAGCAGTGGCTGAGTGAAGCTCTTGATCTCTGAGCTTTGACCATGCTCCTCTGAGAAGGAAGACCAGACATGACTGTGAATCACAGCCACATGGGTATCATTTAAAAAAATAAAGCAGCACGCTGCCTTGGAAACCACTCCAAAAGTGCTCCGCCGTTCCTGCCCCCAGCAGCACAGACTCCTGAGCAAATGGCTGCCCTGGGCATGCACAAGTAACCTCCTGGATTTCTTGTGTGCCCAGGAGGCAGGGGATGAGAGCACTGCACCCTGGGGCTGCTGCAGCTCTACGCAGCATCCTTGCCCCCGTGTGCCGGGGCAACGTGCTTTCCCGTGCTGCTTTGTGCTGCTGTAAAGACTGAGTTAAAAAAGTGAAGATTGGCCAGAACAATGCTAAACACTCTGGAAATTCAGATCCTAATGCCTGTGTCTGGAGCCTAGAGGTTCCTGGTGGGAGGCCCTTCGCCGTAGGATCGCCAGAGTGAACTCCTCCAGGAAACAGCCTTAATCCAATAAGTAGCTTTTACCTCCCGATCAATGCCGGACCTCTGCCCCCCTGCAGCCATGTTGCTGGAAATGCCATTATTTGAGCAGAAGGCAACATTGACGCTCTGACAGCTCCGGTCTCAGCCAAGGCGCGTGAAAGGGCAAGCAAGCCTCCGGGCTTGCAGCGGCCACACAGCCCCAGTGGCACCGAGCCACTCATCTGGGCAGGTCTGGGGGTGCCCCCATTAACGCTGGAGACAGACACTGCTGACTGAGGCCTTCCTCTCTCTCAGTCGCTCGTAGTATTGCCAGACCCTGAATGCTGCAGCTGAATATTTCCATGCCAAATGTCTGCCCCAGGCTATTTTTTTTCTTTTCCTTTAAACAGAAGCTTCAGAAAAATTGGTTCAGTTGTTTCTCAGAGCAAGACTAAGGGAAAAATATGTTCATAAAAAGTCTTGCTATGCTTGAGAAATGCAAGTGTCTCCAGCCTCAGTGGAGACCTGCAGCCAGCCCTGCACCTGCTTCCTGCATGGAGTTGTGGAGTGATCCCCAGCCAGCCACCTCTGCTGCAAGTGCTGCATGCTCCTCATGTTTTGGATACTGTGAGATGCTGGGGTCTCCTTTGGAGAAATACAGAGCTGTGTGAGCGTATCAAATGTTAGGTAACAAACCTCATTACCTAGACATTTTATGTTACCAAAACTAGTAGATAACTCTGTGTCTTAGTCTTACCTCTCTCTCCCTCTGCTCTGTTTCACAGGGCTGCAGTGAAAATCAGCTCATTAATACATGATGTGAATCCAGATTCTGTAACCATGATCTCAAGAGAATAGCCCACGAAGAGGTTATTGAGTCTTTGGGGAGACTACTGGGCAGCATGCAGAAGGCGAGGGGTACAGCCTCACTCTGTGAATAGCACAGTTAAACTAATGTTACACCTGTGATTGTCAGGCAGTCCCATCCAGCCCAGCACTAAGTCAGGTAGGAAACCAGTAGAGAAAAAGCATGCTAATGAACCCAAAACTCTTTCCCCACCCCTCCCACCGCCCTCTGGTTTCAGTTGTTATTCTTCTAGTGAGTGAGAGGAATTTAAGCTATTTGTTCCTGGCTGCCAGACCTTAGCTTCTGGGCTGTTGTCTCTTATTTGTTTTTAGTTGCCAGGCTTCTCACTGTGATCTATTCCTTCCTGCCTATTTCAGTATTCCACCCTATGGGCAATGCTCTCCCCTTTGTCACCAAAATATTGCATTAGCATACCCCTGGCTTTTCTGTGCTAAGGTTGTTTAAAAACCACGAAAAAAGAAAAACAGCAGACCAAAGGGAGTTTCATCCTGTCCTCCTTTCAGTGCTGCCCACTACCAGCTCCTTTCTAGTTGGGTTGCTACTCATCTTCCAGTGCTTGCACTAATCTTCAGCTTTCCTGGATTAACTGTTAATTTTCCACTAGCAGACGTTTTCTGTGAAGTCCAGATAGATGAGATCTACTGCCTGCCTTTGTCTAGGAAAGTATTTCACGAAAGCAGTATCATCTGTGCAGAACATGACTTACCTGTTGTAAAACCCACCTTGCATCTGATTTTTATTTACCTTTGTCTTCCATCGAGGCCTTCCCTTCACATGAGGCATGCAAGGCTTTACTGCTTATGTGCTGCCTGTGTGCACATGTCTGTGTATCCATCACATGCTGTTCTTCAGTATTCTAATACCATACCTATTCCTCCTCCCCTACTTGCTAGATCCTTTAGAAACCTCTGCTACCAGCTCCTTGCTTTATCTTGACAGCTCCCTCTGAATTTTGGTCTGGAGCTTCTCTGGCTGTCCCCTTCGCACAGCTGAGCACATCAGCCTTTCTCTGGAAATGTCCACCTGCTATTTCTCATTCCTATCAACCTTTGCACATTTCCTCTCTTGTTCCCCATCCTCCTCCCCTCTAAGAACTCAGCCTGCTATTTCCTTCCTTTGAGGAAAGAGGGCAACTCTCGATTTTCTTTTTGATAAACAAAATAGAGTGCTTTATGTGTCTGCTGGAAAAGTTTGGGGCTTTTCCCCCTGGAGCACTGAGATCATTTGGCTCCTTTCTATACTCTCTTCTTCCAACAATCTTTTCAGAGTGTTGTCACCTCACTAGAGGCAGTGAGCTGGGATTTGTCTTGCTAACACGCATCAAAAGTGTATATGACTCGCTTACTCATTATTCCCAGAGCATATGTCCATTATCTCCCTCTTGCCACAGCTTTATGTTGTTAGTTCATATTCTGTCTTGATCACCAAAATCCTTTGCAGAGCCTCTACTTTCCAGACATGGCACCCTAGGAGTCTGCCTGGCACCCCTTATTCCAGGGAACAACTTTCTGCAGTACAATGCTGCTTGTTTAAGTGGGCTTTGCTCACTGAGCTGTAGAGATTGCTTTGCATGGTTGCCCTCTGCTCCTCATTATTCATCACATTGAATCTCTTTGTCATTTATGCACTGTAACAGCACTGAGATTTGCATTCGCTTCCCAGTGATGAAAATGCTGGAAAGTCTCGGGCCTCAAGCAGCTCCCCAAAGAACCCTGCTAGAAACACTCCCATCTGAAGATGATTCACCATTGACAATTAGTTGTTGAGATCTGTCAGCCAGCACTTAATCCAGTTAACGTGTGATTTATTGATATTATATACTGCTAATTTTTTAATCAGAATGTTATACAGTTGAATGTCAAATGCCTTACAACAGTCCTCCCTAAAGCTGACTTGGAGTCAGCCTTGGAGTCAAGTGGTAGGTGTGATATGTGTCAAGTAAATGTGTCATCTCTCATCAGAGAAGGCCCACAAAACTAGCAGAGCCGGTTGTTAAATATATTCCTATCCTTTGATTTGCCATTGTTTGAGACCCACCATGAAACTCTTGGGAACTTCATTCTGGTCTTGCTGGACTTGTTGCTGCCTCAGCATATGCCCCTACATCTTTCAGTGCAGAAGGAGCTTCGCTGACCTTCACATGAAGCTTTCCCTTTCTGTAGCTTTTCCTTGCAGCATCAGCATGCGGCCATCTTCAGTCAAGAAGCATACCTGATACTCAAGCCTGGGCAGTCCCTGGGGAAAGTTAGACATGTTGCCTATGGTCCTCAATATCCTCTGTCTCCAAAGGCAGTTGAATGTGTAATTATTAATCTAATTCCCCTGCTCCTTCTGGTGTGCGCAAGGCAGAAACCTGGGCTCTGCGGGAGCAGGGAGGACGCTGAAGTCCCACAGCACTCAGTCCTACAGGAAATGTTCGCTCATACCCAGAATGAACCTCAGACTGATGCACCAAACTGATCATTTCCCCTCTGAAAAGACCAGCAATGCCACGTGCTTCGCTGCCCATGATAGGGCCTAAAAAGACCCTGTGCTGGGGGACTCTGGGGGCGCAGAGGCAGATAGGGGACAGGTGATGCTCTGGGGGCCTGTCCCCTCCTCTCTGCATTGCCACCGGCCCCACAATAACTACAATTCACTTGGCTTAAGTCAGCTGGTAATCGCATACAGTGACAAATAGTAAGAGACAGGAGTTCGTCACAAACAAATGAGCCTCAACTAACCTCATTTCCCTTTTTGACAGTATAACAAGCTTAGAGGATAAATTCTCCCCTGCCAGAATTTGTTTCTCTGCTGCCAGCCACCTCAGCAATTAGCAAAACCCCATCCTTCCTCTTTGCTAACTTCCAGGCTGCTTAAAGCAAAGGCAGGTTCAGACCACCCTCCTCAAGCTTTGGATTCAGTCCCCACAGTCTGGTGAAGTTGCTCCCTATCCTCCCACCCTCTCCTCTGGAGATGCTCGAGCCTCCCCACCACCCGCAGCTGCCAGCAGCACCAGGCTCCCGTGCCGTCAGGTACATCAGGCTCTCTTGTGCTCATTACTGGGCTGGCTGGGCAAACTTACCCAAAATCAGCCTGAAGTGTGAAATCCCTCATTTCTTTCTGGCGCTGTAGGGTAAGATGGTGATGCTGAGCTGAGTGGCTCTGCAAGGGAGGGGACTGCCCAAACCTCACTCAGAGAAGGCTGCAGCAAAGGAGGAGGTCGGGCATGCATGCTCCTAAACTGGGTGGCAATGAGCTGCTTCGGGTCACAGGCTGCTTCGGGTCTCCTTATGGCCCTTCGGTAATGCCTCTACAAGGGTGCTTCATCCCACAGCTGTGGCCCCACTTTTTGGACACATGTTCCTACTATAACTGGCCAAGGAGGCAGCCCAAAGTCCCTCTGACCTTCTCTAGGGCAGTGTCATTTGAGGGCCTTCCCAATAGCCAGGAGTGCCCATGCCAGCTTAAGAGCACTAACTGGGACAGAGCTGGAAGCAGACCCAGTGGGATCCCTGTTCCTTCCCTGGGGCCAAAAGAGATCTTGAGAAGTGAGCCCAGCTAGCGAATGGTATGAGGAGCCACACACCCTCAGTCAAAGCTTTGCATTTCACATCCTGCGCTGCGCCCAGCCCAGTGCTCAGAGCTACCCCAAGGTGCTTTTTGCAGGGCCAGGAGCAGGCAGTCGTGCAGTACGGTACGCAGCTCTGGGGTCACGTTTCCAATCCTGGCAGCAGCTTCTCACAGGGAGAGCAAGCACAGGGAAGTCCCTCGCTGCCAGCTAAAACTGAGAAACCCTGCCTTAGCGGGCAAAGCTGTTTGGGTTTCAACAAGGAGCCTGGGAGGGCTCTGCGGCAACACCAGGGCAGGACAATGTGGAGCCCACATTCACCTGAGACCCTGTAGTGGAACTGCTACCTGCTGAGGTGGGGAAAGCCAGCTGGGTACATCAGCAGCAAGGAGGCTTTTTCTTATGAACCCTTGTAAGGTGTCTGAAGAGACTGCTGCCGCAGAGCTCAGCAGTACCGGTAAGTAAGTTAGCAAGAGAATGATGGTGCTTGGGATCTTCCCGTGTCTGTTGGGTGTTGCTTGGTTTTGAGACAGCTTGCTGGTGTTGGACACTTTGGAAGTGTCTTTCCTATGCCCCTGGAAGCCACAAAGGCTCTCAGTTGCGTGCTGTGCCTCTTGTTAAAGGAGCTTTCTCTCAGCAGATCTTAGGACGCTACCAAGAGTCCAGAAATGCCCAGAAATATTTAACATACTTAGCAGGAGAGGCCAGGTTTGCAGAAATCCGGAAAGACCCCTTGGTAGCTAACAGGTTTGGGATGCTCTGTCTGTGACTCAGAGAGGTTTTGGAGTGCTCTGGATATCTGGCACCTCTAAAAAATCTGGCCGTGAGACACAGAGCAGCAGGTACACCATTGTAATGCTCCAGTAACATGCAGTTCAGCAACAGCCCGAAAAGACATTCGACTCTAGGCTTCAAGTGCTGGGCATGATGCTCATCTTCTCTGGTGGCCCTTTTCAGGGTACCTTTGTGCAAATAAGAGCCTGGATCTTACCTCCTCTTAGGTAAAAGCACTGTGTAAAAGGACATAATTAAATAATTAAAAAGTGCTTTTCTCCATTCGTTGTCATTGTGTCGTGTCCTTGCTGAGCACAGTTATGTGTGCAGTGTTAAACGGAGCCCTTTGCCGTTTTCTCCCAATTGGTCAAGGGCTTGAAGAGTGAAATCAGCAGCATTCAAAATGAAGCAAAACTCTGCCAGAATTAGGTTGTGTTACAAAGCAAATTTGCCCATGGTTTATTTTGAGGATTTGTTAAGGTGCGCAACCTGGGCCCAGATCCAAGCGGTGCTGGCAGGATGAATATCCCTGCAACATGAAGGCATATGTTTCTGGGGCACCATTTGCAATGTGGTGGTCCCTTTGCGTGAGGAAAATAGCTGGCCATTTCAACATAGGCTGACCTACTGCCTGCTTAGAGACTTACATGGCCTGCATGTCTTTTTCCAGAAGTGCTGAGCACGTACAGTCCCCACTGACTCCTTTACAGGCAAGCTGTGGGTTTGACAGGTTGGATCCATAGTTTGGGGGATTTTTATCACATTTAGTGAATCTGAAAAATGGCAGATTAAAATACAGTTCAGTCTTAACCCTGTCTGCAGATTAGCATTTTAAGCAAGTTCCCACTGTGCTGGATGAACAGCATCAGAGCACCTTTCCTTATAAGAAACTACTGCTTGAGTGCAACTCTGATGCAAGAGCAGATCAATCTGCCCCTTTAGATTGTGGTTGCTCTGAAGTTTTGGACTTGTCCTGAATACAGAATTCAAAACAAAGCTTGAGAGCCTGAAAACCTGTGCGGACTGAGAATCAGGTTTGTGCAAACCCCTGCCAAGCAATAGGGCAGCTCCCCCTGGCTCTGAGAACTAAACTTTATTCCCGAGTGATGCTCAGGTGTGAGGGGAAGATGGTGCTTCTGTGAAAACACTCAGTCCTGCAGCTCTGGGTTAAGTGGAGGCTCTTGCAAAGTGCTGTGCTGAGTGTCTTTCACCTGTGGTTTCCAGTGGGAGGGGAGGTAAATCAGCAATTTGCTCAAGAAAATACCTTTAAAATTCAGCACATCGGTTAGCAAATGTGTAACTAGAAGATGCCAGCTCCACTGCTTGGCAGGTATCTGGGTTTTGCATATCTCGGTTTGGATTCTGGCTCCACAGACACAATCTTGTTTTCCCAAAACTTTTTCCTGCTGTGTGTTTGCCTCGGGCTTAGATGGGTTGCTCGGGCTTCAGATTGTAAAAATCAGATCGGATGCTCCTATCTTTGTTTTTGACAACAGGGACAAACTTTGCCCTTTGCAGTGCCTGCAGGGCAGTGAGTAATGAATGTTTATGGGAATATTGGTTAGCTCTGATAATAAACTGCCCGACCTTGCTGGGGAGAATCCCTTCTGCCCTCGCAAGACAGAAATGAGTCTCCATCTCTGTAGCTGCAAGTCACCTGCCTTCAAGGCCTTTCACAGCAGAGGGCATGGGGAGATGGTGCTGGTGGGGGAGGCTCTTCCCTGGCTGCCTGCTCTGAGGGTACAGACATGTAAGCTCTGGTGGGCTTGCTTGCTGCTTAGATACTGCTATGAGTATAGGCACGGCAGTCCACAGCTCATTAGTCATGCAAAAGTTTACCTTAAACCAGGTAAATTTCCCTTTACGGCTGGGAAAAACTTGAGCTCTATCCTGCTGCAACTGTACTGCTACCTGCTTTCAAACATGCTCCTAGCTGGTGCCTATCTTGTTGCTCCTTCTGCTTCCCTGCTTAGCCAAATGCTGCCCCTCTCCTGGCTTTGGCGATGCTGTCCCTTCTGCAGCAAGTAGCCTCTTGCCATCACTGCAAACAGGGAACCCGAATCCCTCAGCTTCTGCGTGCAGGCTCTCCACCGTGGGCCCGAGGGACTGGGGACAGCCCAGCTCCTGTCTCCATATTCACTGGGTGTGCCAAGGGCTTTTTCTGCAGGAGCAGCGGTGAAAGCCATAGGTGACTGGCAAGGGTGCTCAGGCCTCACCAGCACTGGAAGGAGCATAACGCTTGCTGGGAGAAGAGAAATCCAGTGTGTACTTCCTATTCATCTCTCAAGGCAGGGCTGCCATCCCATCACTTCTGCTACCTCTCTGCCTCTTCCATCTTCTGCATTGAGCAGTGCCTTTATGTTCACAGGATGGGCCCTTCAGCATATATCCACATCTTCAGAGGCTCTTGGGAGGTTCCCATGGAAGGAGAGGGCTTTACACCTGGAGCCCGGTTTCTTGTTCTGAGCTGCTCGAGGTCTCCCTGCTGGCAGAGAAGGTAGAAACCAGTTTCAGAGACTGCATGTGTTCATTTCCCACTAGCCCCTGGGATTTAATTTTATGATTCCCCTTAGGTGCCTTGCTTTCCCTGCCCATCTCCACAGGACAATGTCACACTGCACCAGTAGCTAAGGCAAGATCTGTGACAACAAGCAGCAGAGCTGGTGACCTCTCTTGTGGAGTCCCAGCCACTAGTAATCAGATAATCAGAGCAGACACATGAACAAAATATTACCCTCCAAAAATCCTCCCCTTGTCATCTTCCTGCACGTCTCGGGGCAGTTTGCGGTTTGCTTGTGTACAGCAGCCTGTGTAGCTGAGTACACTTCTTCTGGTAGGGTTTGTCCTCCTCTATTCTTCTTGCTTATCCCTCCCTTATTGAATCTGATTAACTCCGAGTCCATTGATTACAAATAAGGTCTTGGGGGAAGGTCTGACAGGTTTTACTCTGTTTTTATGCAGCAGGCTTTGAGTTCTGGTTGGGAGCTGTCGAGCATTGCTGCTGTATTAAATGATGGTCAGTGATAGGAATGCAGTCACCATTTAATACCCAAAATTGCTGCTTTTAAATAGGCAGGGTTTGGCTTTTGGCCAGATCTCTGTGCTTCTGGCAGAATGATTCATTACCTTGTTCTGGCAAATGTATTTTCATCTGCTAGTTTAAATCTGATTTCTAGTACTCTGTATAGTTCTCACAGCTGAGGAATTTCCTGCCCTTTATCCTCCTGCTTTCTTCCAATCTAGGCTAAAATCAATACACTTAAATAAATAAAGCCATTGGGCTTGTGAGTACCTCCTGCTGTATCAGCGTCAGAAGTTAAGCTGAGTGACCAAAGATTAGGTAAGTCATTTTCTTCTTCAAGTAAATTTGCTGTTGTTGAGGCACACCAGACTGGCCTGAGAGACGGCATTTCTTGCTTGACCACAGCAGGGAGAGTTTAGCAGTGGGCAGATCCGAGAGCATGCCTCAGCTTCCCTTCGGTGGCAGTTGCCTCCATGGGGAACGGTCCCTGTCCCGGTCTGTCGCCACTCCTACCCCTTAGGGTTTGGTTTGGGCATGGTTTTCTGGCATGGATGCTTTGTGATGGGGATGTTCTGCCACCAGCTTCAAGAGGATAGAGGCCACAGGGGGCGGCCCCATCCTTAAAGCACTTGCCAGGTGCTGCTTTCACTTCTTTTCCCCAGCAGACATGCTTTTCAGGTCTGCTTCTTCTGAGAGGGTTATACAGTGCATGGCAGAGACTCCTTCCCACAGCTCCTGTCTGTCCTGCAGAGGGGGATGCCTGGATTCATGCATAGCCCTTTCTTCTGGGAAAAGGTGAGGATGGAATGAAATGAGGTCTTCTCTTTCCTCCCTAATGCCAGGAGTTACCCCCAAGCACTTACTTCAAGAAGCAAGGAACTAGTGGGATGACTGCAAACAGATTTTGGTATTTCTAGATGAAGCCTTAGGGCTTCTGCAGCCCTGCTCTTATGCATGGGGTGTGGCAAAACAGGGGTCTCGTGGCAGAGCAATGTGGTATATTTCCTGCCCTGGATTCAGTGTGCTTCCACGCCCTGGGTAGGGAAGACCTCAGTGCAGGGGAAGACAGATCCTCTCCTGCCTTCCTAGGCAGAGCCCCCAGTTCTCCACAGGGCCCAGTAACTCAGCTTTGCTTTCATATGAAGAAGAGCAGTGGTGCTCTTGGGCCTCTGTCTGGTACCAGCTTCCAAATCACACTGTAAGCCCTGGTCCAAAGGTCCCCCCCTGAGTTGGCAGAATTGTTCAGAGCTATCTCTATGCAGTAGCTGTGATAACACATTTGGGATGGAAGGAAACTTCCTCTCTACTATTTTTTGTTCATGCTAGGATTTTTTGAGTTTGTTTTTTGAAAGGAAAATTATTTTGAACTAAATTGAAAACGTTAGTGACAAACATCAAACTTTTTTATTCCTCCCCCCGCCATTTGCTGCTTAGTTTTGTGAGGAAAAACTGTTTCATAAAAACACATCCCACTTTCTCTTATCATCTACCCAGCTCTAGTTGCAACTCACTTTGTGGGAGCAAGTGGGATGTGTTACAACCCAGCGGTTCAGCACAAACAGGGGAATGAAAGTGCAATTGTTCCCTCCCTCCTTGCCAATAATTGCAGGGCCTGGAGATGAAAGCGATGTGGCATGCAGTGTTGGGCTCTTGGCACAGAGGGAAGCGGGATGCCACATTGCCGCTGTGATCTTGCAGTTCCCTGCCATGATGGCGGGTGAGATTTCCAGAGCCTGCCATCCCTCGGTCTCTCTGGGCTGGGTTGGGATGCCTTCAGATGCCCAGAGTGGTGAGGGCACCTTGCAGGGAGTCATGCTGTCTTTGGCAGGGCTGCCCTGGGAGATCCTCTGAAGGTGAGTACAGGTATCACATGCTATGCCCCAAGCTGGAGAGATGCAACTGAGTGGAAAGGAGACAGGCTCTGTTTACAATCAGATACCTGTGCAGCCAGCAGTGTTAGCAAGAGAAAACAGAAAAGGACATGACAGTTACACTGGGTTTTCATTAAATATTAAATGGAGTGAAGTTTTCCAGACTGTGCCTGGGTTGTTTTCAATTGTCTGTGTGACAGCAAGAGAGAGAAGCCAAGTGGGGTGACCCTGGATCTGGAGGTGCAGGGCTTCCCACTCAGGAGCCGTGATGACAGGCATCTCTGTATGCTGGCTGCCTGTGCAGCTCCTGCTTGTTTCCACCAGAGCAGCAAGTGTCTCCACAAGCTGTCCCACCACTGGTGCAGCCCAAAGAGAGTTAACTCTCATAGGCATCTCCAGTGAGAGATCAGGGGAGGGAGACAACTGAGGTCCTAGGGCCAGGGCATCACTGGCCCAAGCTGGAGCAGTGATTGCAAGCAGCAGACACCTCCATGGTTGCTACCTGGAGAATTTACCACTCATGTACCTCTTTCTGCCAAGTTTAACACAGAGGAAATTTCTTGTGCATATGAAATACTGAATAACTGCTGTTGCCCCTTTTGTGTGCTTCCTTTCCTTTGCTTTACCCCTGCTGCAGGAGCTGTGCAGCCATGACCCAGCCTGGGCACAGCCCTCCCATCCCTCCCCATTCCCACTGCTCCCCCCGTGTAGCCTTGCCTTTCCTTGCGCAGGAGCTTAGCAGGGCGGCAGGAGGAATTCTCCTAACTTGCATTGGGTTAATAAGTTAAAATGCAAAGCCTTAATCCCTGCTGCTAAATCGGAATGTAATTCAGCTTATAACCACAGCCCAATCCATGTGAATTACAATCACTTTAAATACAGCCAGGGCTAGCTGGGATTTAACATCCTCCCAAGAGATCCTGAAAATGGAAACTGGGACAGAATGCTGCTCCTGGTGAACCTGCCATCAGAGGGAGCTGAGGCAGCAAGCAGAGGGATTTTGCTACCACCCAAGCCCCCTGGAGAGGGGCACCCTTGGGTGCAACCCTTGGTCAGGGCGCATGGCACGAAGATGCATGTGTGACTCGGGCATGAGCTTATCCCCAGGGAGGGGAACAGAGGCTGCTGACAAACCCACAGTGCTTTTATCTTTAATTTAGGATGTTTATCTCAAGAGATTCTTCAAGCTTTAAAACCAATGTAAGGAGGTCTTTGTTTGCCTGGCAGCATCTGGCCTCTGAAAGCAGGCACGTACAGTCCTGGCAGCAGGGCTGGTAGCAAGGGCTTGTTCTCTGCCTCCTTCCTCCCAACTTTAACCTCTGTCAGGATGAACCTTGTTCTCCCTCTGCCTGCTCCAAGAAACCAGTAAAGAAAATGGGGCTTCCCCACAGCTTGAATCAACACTGGGCACCTGGCAAGTGGTCCCATAGGTACCTAGGAAGATCTCTTACTGCAACTAGCTTTCACGGTTACATTATTCAGTCCCGGCTTTCACAGCTTCGTTAGTCAGTCCCGATGGGGAAAGAACAATTGTGCATTGTCTCCTTACACGGCCCCAGCCTGGGAAAGCAGAGTTTTGGGAGCCTGCACCGGAGCAGCCGGGTCCTTCTGCCACCACTGACCCACAGGCCTTCCCTCGGGCAGTGTCTGGGAGCATGCAAATTCAAAGGCTCCAGAGAAATTGACGGTTTTGATGGATGCTCTTCCAAGGATTGAACTGGAAAGTCCCTGTGGGAATGAGGCAGTACTTTTGTGGGCTGCCAGGCACAGATACAGAGTTCAAGGAGTCCGAGTTACTACATAGGGAGAGGTTAGAAAATAAGCCGTTCTTCACAGACTGGTGCCTATGTTTGGACCTTTTTAGGAAGACTCTGATGGGTTTTCTTCATGTCACTTTTTTGTGTGGTTTCCTTATATAGTCCTCTTTTTTGGTAAAAGGTTAGTGCTGTTGTGCTAATACCTAGCCAAAAATGAGAATTCATTGTAATTTCTCAAATCCTGTCACGTAAAGCGCCTGGTGTACTGGGCTGGACAGCTCGTGAGTTTTCTGTGGGTGTGATGAGGGAGTGGAAACGATCTGAGTTCTTGGGTGCTTTCCCAAACCCAAGCTAGCCAGTTTTCTATGTTTAGATATGGTTTACTTAGCAGCGCGGGTAGAGCGGAGAGGAGGGCAGAGGGTTTGCAGGACTGGCAGAGCGTAGCCAGAGTATTGTGGGCTGGTATAGATCAGCAGCGGTACAGCAAGGACCTCAGGGCCTCCTCCTTGAACAGTCTTGGGGGCTTGCTGAGAGGTGAAAGGAGTGATGGAAAGGGCTGTGGATGGATCACAGGGGGTGCAGCCCTTCCTCCCTAAAGAGAAGCAGCATACCCTGAGGACACTGGGAGTCCCCCAGGCCTTTCTTTCAAAGCTGCCAGTTAAAAGCTCCTAAAGCCTTTCTTCCATGCCATAAAGGAGGGCAGCCTGCCAGGGGTGACCTGGGCACGGCTGGAGAAGCCGCAGAAGCACTGAGATACCAGGACAGGTGTATGGACACCAGAGAGAGGAGTCGTGGGGATCTGGATGATGGAGCAGAGGTGCACCTTTGTTCACCTGACCTGCCCAAACAAGCAGTGGTGGGACAGGGACTGTAGCATGGGGGTGGCCAGAGCAAAGCGCAGAGCAGAGCAGGTGTGAAGGGCTGCAGTGCTCACTCTCTGGAAAGCATCATCTCCCAGCAGGAGTTGTCTGCAGCTGCCCATTGTCTGACTATGCCTTGGCACAGACCCATCCCACATAGGGAAACGTGGATTTAAGGTAGGCTTCCTCCCAGGCACTGAGATTTTGGGGTCTTAGGCCAACAATGCTGGTGCAGCCCAAGACTGCTCCTGCCCCAGCCAGGGCTGGAGCAGAGCTGGGGCCCTGGGCTAGAAGAGGGAGAACCTCCCAGCTCCTCAGACAAGCCATGTGTATGGCTCCCATCTGCACTGCTCTTGGCTCCTTACAGAAATATATGATCAGCTGATGAAACTCTTGCCAGGCAGCTGGGCTGGCTGGGCTGCACAGCCGTTCTTCTGACGTCCTCCCTGCGTCCACCAAGACGTCCATGTGCACCACGGACATTGTCCCTTTCAGCAGCAGGATAGGTGTTAAGCAGACTTAGAGGTAAGGACTTTTTTTTTTTAATTTTTGTTAGGTCATCACAATAGTTTGAATTTTTGCATGACTTTACAATCACATTGCTAGTTTCCCCAGAGCTTTCAGAGTGTGCTGTGAGCAATGCTCCTCCCTTCTTTTGCTGGTCTAACTGCAAAAGGGAGACAGATGCTCATCTGAGAAAGGCCAGGATGCCACTGCCTTCATTCCTGAGGCAGGATATCACACCACTTGCCACCGGGGCTGCCTATCCATGCGCACTACACGTCTGTAAGGAAGGTCTTGTCTCTCTAAGGGTGAATCACCAAATGTGCTTTGAAACAGAGGTGGTCCCAGGACCTTGTGCTGAATCAAGAGGCCAAGCTGACCCTGACACTGGATATGTTTCTTTGTTTTGGTCCATGGTGTTCGTTTTTTACACTGGTCCCATCATCAGGGATCTGTCTGTGGCAGGGCAGGAGGTATGACAAAGACCCACATGGCAGGCTGATCCATGCAGCCATCTGCCCTCATCACTCCATGTGTCAGGTCAGAGCAGAGGGATGCAACCTCTGTGCCAGTACCAGAGCAGGCACCAGGTAGCTTGAACGAACCACGCACACCTCCTGCACGCAAGCCAGCTGCTGTGCCCACAGTAATTGGGGTGGAACATCTCCCCACCTTGGACGAGAGAGGTGTCCTCCCCCAGACCCACCCCAGCATGTGATGTCCCTGCAGTCGAGCCAGGAAATGTAGCTGTTCCCACCTTGCAGGCCAGGAAGAGAGAGAGCATGCTCAGCCCTCCCAGGAGATGGTAGTATCTCACCTCGATCAAAAGATTTGCTTTTAATGGGCATGCTGCCCTGGCTGGAGGCTCACGCTTCCTGGGGAACTCCACTGTACAGGCCCTGGCAATTATTTCTTTATGAGATTGCTGCTTCTATGCATGCCTGAAGATGCCTGGCTGGAGAACAGCCTACAGCGGCCAAAGGGCAGGTTTGGCTGGTTTTTTTTATAGACTGCTTTGCTAGGTTGCTCACTTGAAAGTCCCTTCATATTAGATTTCCTCTCTGGGCAAATGTTAAAGGGCACCTTTTCCATCACAAGGCTGCCCAGCCCTACCAGCAGCAGAACTCACAGGCTGGCAGTGGGCAGGCTAGACTTACAGCAGACATGGTACAGCACCCCTGTGTCATGGCTTAGCCCCAGTCAGCAACTAAGCACCACCCAGCTGCTCGCTCACTCCCCCCACCCCAGGGGGATGGGGGAGAGAATCGGAAGAGCAAAAGCAAGAAAGCTCGTGGGTTGAGATAAGAACAGTTTAATAATTAAAATAAAATAGTAATGATAACAATAATAATAATAATAATGATAATATAATAAAAAAGAAAATAACAAGAGAGAGGAATGAAACCCGGGGGAAGAGGGAAAATTAAAAAAAAAACCACAAGTGCTGCAACCGCTCACCACCTGCTGACCGACACCGCCAGTCCCCGAGCCGTGATCGCTGCTTCCCCTGGCCAACTCCCCCCAGTTAATATACTGGGCATGACATCACATGATATGGAATATCCCTTTGGCCAATTCGAATCAGCTCTCCTGGTTGTATCCCCTCCCCTCCCGGCTTCTTGTGCACCCGGCAGAGCATGGGAAGCTGGAAAAGTCCTTGACTAGTGTAAGCACTACCTAGCAACAACTAAAACATTAGTGTGTTATCAACATTATTTTCATACTAAGTCCAAAATGCAGCACTATACCAGCTACAGTGAAGAAAATTAACTATCCCAGCTAAAACCATGACACCCTGTCATACAGCCTGAAATTATCCCTTGTTCCATGTGCTGTCATATAGAAGTGGGTAATGGCAAAATAAGGCTTCCAAGTGATTCTAAAAAGGAATTACAACATCTGCTCCATCCATCATGCAGGCTGCAATGCTGGGAGGACTAAGAAATTTCATGTGAGAGTCTGGCCCCAGCTGCAGTTTCTCCTGTGCTGGCAGAGCCATAAAGGCCACCACAAAGGCTCCAGGGATCATCCTAAAAGAGGAGGAGGTCACAGATAGTAGGATCGCTGTGTGCTCATCCCCCTCCCTACAGTGGAGTGACTGGAGCAGAGGGTAATGCCAGGACAGACTGAACTCCTGCTCTTGCCTTCCCCAAGGATGACCTCAGGACCAGAGCTCTCTCATCAGCAATCATACTGGTCCCTGCTGATGCCGAGACATGGGTGGGTCCAAGACTGGCACAGGGCTGGCTTTGTTCTCCTCTGCTGTGGATGTACCTCTCAGCTCGGTCACTGCTCAGCACTGAGATGCCATTTGGGAATAACAAATAACCAAAATGCTTTGTCAGCATTGAAGCCCATCACACCAGCAGAGGCTGTGTTTGAAATACAGAAGCAGCGCAGTTTTTGCTAAGGAACTCCCCCAGAGACAAGCAGCTCCTGCATTATTAACAACGGTGCTGATGAATCCCTGTTAACGAGGCGCACTCGCTCAGCCAGCCAGCCAGCCAGCCAAGTGACCGTGGCCCTGCTGCTCTCAGCCCTGCACTGCAGCGCGTGCCTTTGAGAGTAAGAGACGACTGCTCTGGGGAGTAATTGGCAATGCTGTGCTGTAAGATTTGGCTACTTTCCCTAAAATTTGCTCATGTCCTGCCAGACTTGATCTAGGTAGACATGGAAATCCAGCGTTGGTTCTCTAGTGGCTGTGAAAAGAGAAATAAAAGGCTGCCTTCCCGATGATACAGGCTTGTGACTAAAGAAAAAGATCTGAAGATCTGTTCCTTGGCATGTACTCCCTGCTCTGCTCCAGAGAGCAGTGTGGGCTGTGTCCTCTAGTCTACTCTTAAACAGCTCAACCAGGGGAACTCCTTCTTTTATGGCTCATCAGATTTTGCTGTTAGGAAAATCTTTATCCATTTCTTTTTAACTCAAGTTCATCTTGCTCCATTTATCAATTCTCCTTTTGGTTTCTGGATGAAATTACTTTTCCACTGTGGTCATTATACCTCCTAGGATACTTGTAGAATAGGATCTTATACACCCTTACCCGACATCTGGTCAAGAAAGATATAAACTCTTTCAGTTTTTGCTAAGTCAAACCTCCTCTGAGCTTTCCTAGCAGTATAATACTTTTCTGACAATATAGCGTACTGGATGGTGTTTAGCAGCCTATGTGGATACAGAAAGACCGGTCATCCTCCAGTGCATCATATAATGACTCCACAGTCTGGCACGTCATCGCCCATTGTGCTAACGCATTGCAAGCAGCATAATTCCCCCAGCAGTGCTGCCAAGCTACTTTGCTCTGCACTGCAGACACTCTGATGCTTTCACAGATGATGTCAAACTCCTGATGTCATTGCCTTATGCAGAATGAATCTGATAACCTAATGTGTTCATGCTACACCTTTCTGTCTGTTGATGGGTTTCTCTAATGTGAACAGTGTTGACCTCCAATGTTTGTCTCTGCAAGTGGAGGGCAAAGCAAACCCTGTAGGACCTAAGAGGGCTGGTAATGGGAGTAGCTTTTTTTTTTTGCTTTTAAAGCAGAACTTCTTGCAAATTTTGTGAGCAGTCTGTGGAATAAGGGCAATGTGGAGCCTGTGGAGTCAGGGCAATGAAATGAGAGGGCCAATGCTGGGAGGACACCAAAGCTCACAGCAAGGATCTTGCTCCCTCAAAATGATTGACAAAATGAAAAGATTGACGTTATGCCTCCTATATTTTCTATTTTTAGAGATGTGACAAGAAGGGACGCTAAGGTAGCCTTTAGGCCCTGATTTTGGCAGCAGAGTTTTGCATATGTCCCTCAGCTCACATAGAAGACAAAGAAACCCTGCCAAGACATTGGAGCAGATCTTAGAGATGCACTGCAGTGCTGGGGATCAAACCCAGCGGTGCTTAGCACTGAAACAGTGGGAGGTGGGCGGGTTTTGTTTGGCATCTAGGAAGGCAGAGCTGAGCCTTCTGAAGGGATCACAGAAGAAGAGATACACCAAACAGGCTATCTGTCACCTTAGAGGAAAAGTCTTACCTGCGTGCAAATTGGTGCAGCCTCAGGTAAATCTTACTGGTGTAGGAGCTGAATAGATCAGAAGTGTAATAACTTAGTGCAGAAATGGCATTGCTAATGCTCAGACTGCAAGAACAGTGCTGCATAGACCCTCCTATGCTCACCTCTACTGTATTGCGTGTCTCCCGAGCAGTGGTGAGCCCATCCTCAGAGCAGCCCTGGGCCCAGCAGGAACAGTCTCCTCACGGCACTGGGGGAGCACAGACTGAAAAGGAGCTGGGAAGTTGCTGAGCGTGGGATGGAGAGAAGCAGTCTCTTCCCCCAAGCAGGAGGCCAGCTTTTCTTGTTGCTTGCAGACATTGTACCTGTAATGATAGTCCACACTCCAGGTTGAGAATCCTCTGCAGAACGGAAATATCTTGCTAATTGGTGGCAGCAGGTTACGCTATCTAAATTTTGCCAGCCTACTGATTGCACATTAATCATCCTGAAAAAGGAATAGGTTAGAGTAAGATGAAGCCTACCAATGATCCCTGTAGCACCCCACCAGCCAGCTCCTCCAGTACCCTGGCTTTCTAATTACCAGCCCCCTTGTGCTGTGGTCATCCTGCCACCTTTTTGTCAGTGTGGCAAAGCATCTTGAAAAGCCCCACTAAATTCCTCTTAAAAGCACTGTTTCACCAGAAGGAGCGTGAGCACAGGGCCATGCTCGGAAGAGCTGGGATCTACTCCCAGCTCAGCTGCTAACCACCTGGGTAACCCTGGGCATAGCCTTCGCCTCTGTAATTTAGATATTGCTACCCACAGCCTTATGCATCTTGTGCAGGGCGGGGCCACCACATGCCAAGGGACACTGTCCCTCCATCGTCCTCCCCTTCTTTTGGCCCTATTCCCCAGGCTTGACATTATGATGGTCCTCCCCATTGGGCCAGGTCATGTTGTGGGCAAGCAACATTAGTCCTGAGCACGTAATCCATGAGGGACATTGTGAGGCCACCCGGGCTGTGAGGAGGCTTTGGGGGTTGCGAGCCCTGCCAGTGCCATTGCAACTGAAGCTCCGGTTGTGCCTTGCCGGCGAGGACAGCAAGCCTGCCAAAGCAAACCTTGAAGTGACAGTGCGGAGCCCCTGTTTTCAATTAGCGTTGCTATTTCGGAAGGGAATATCTGAGGCGCAGAGGTAACCCATGGCAACCATCTGCTGAATCCCCGTTCCTGCTGCCGGGGCGGGGAGGGGGAGTGCGGGTGAGATGGGGGCCGGGGCAATGTGGGGGGAACCTCGCAAGTACTGAGGAAGCAACTTCTCCTCCCTCCTGGTCCCTCTCGTGCTCCTACCAGCACAGAAGCGGCAGGCGCTGTCTGTGAGCCCCTCTGCATCCCACGCAGCTGGATAATTTATGGGCAGCAGCAGCTCACCATGGCTTTGTTTGCAATTTGCCTCTAAATATAGCTGTGCTTTAAAGGAGGAAGGCGAGCTCCCGTTCACCCACGTCTCCTGCTCACTAATGAGGGGTCTCTCCCTCGCCAGGGACAGAAGGGGCCACACAGATGGCGGCGGTGGTGCTCACACGGCGCCTCCTCCGTCCCACGGCCCCCATGTGTCCTGCCTCACTGGAGAAGGGTGGCAATGAGACCCAAGCCTCTTTGGCTGGTGGTTAACCCCAGCCCAGCCTGGTGATGCTGCCCTGCCCAGCTGAGGCTGGCGGCTTGCCTGGGTGTGCTGAGCCCGACCCGTGGGGGTATTTCCCCCCCCCCCCCTTTTTTTTTTTTAGCAAAATGTGCACTAATTACATTAGTCCTAACAGAGGTGTAACACTGAGACTGGTGAAAAAGATTGCCTCTGGACACCACCTCAGCTGGTTAACATGCTATAAAAAAATATGCTCTCATCTTATCCCCCTGCCGCAGACACCAGCCTCAGCAGGGAGCACAGCATGGCCCGGGCACGCCCGTGGGCAGGGGTAGAGGCTGTGGGGCACCACAGCTGGGTGGCACCTCCCAGCCCTGGGACTGGGCGCCCTGCAGCAGCCATGGGGCCGGGTACTTCTTGTCTGCGCTTGTGCAGGTACACCCAGAGCTCGCCTTGCCGGGTTCGGAGTTACCCTGACCCTTGCGTTACGAGTGCTGGTGTTGCAAGCCACAGTTTTGACCAGGGCTAACACATCAAGGGTTGAACCCATCTCCAGGGCTGATGGGAAAGGAAAGGCACCGAAATGCTGACGAGGCATTATAATAAGTAGTGAGCAGAAATAAGAACCTACTTATGTTTTAAACATAACATTAATTAATAAAGAAAAGGGTACACTGTAGATACTAAAAGCTCTCAGATACTGAGGAGAAAAAATCTCTTTCTCTTATAATTTAGAAACTGCCAGAACTGAAGGTCTAGTTCCCTAGACCTGGATAACAGCTGCATGTCATATCTGGGGAGAATATTCCTCTGTAGTGGCACGCAGACCAGCTCTGCCCCACAGAAGAAGCGCTTTCAGAAAATAGAGTGAGGATAAAAGGAAAAGGTCATTTTCAGACCACACCACTCCATCACATCAACATTAATTCATGTTGGTCCGTTACTTTGGATGTAACTGAATGCAGTGAAAAATGACTCTAAGATTCTCTGGCCCAATCTGGCAGTACACTTCAGCAAACTTATCTAATAGGTTTATTATAGTTTATTGAGCAAGTGTTAGCCCAGAGTAGATCAGAACAACTGCCAAAATGCTAAATGGCCTCAGGAATGATGGCATTTTGGGAAGAATTATTGTGGCAGGATGGGTAACTCAGTGTTTAGGGCCCCATGCTACCTCCATCCCTGTCAGAAGAAATAATGGCCAAATTTCCTTCTGAGCCTCATGGCCCATTGGACTAATATATAGGGGCCAGCCTGTCCAGCACATGCAGTACCTTCAGCTCCCCCAGCCTCAAGGATCCTTTACAGTTGCTTTTTATGAGCAGGTTATTCTCAGCATCAGAAGCCATGCTCCTGCTTCTCCTGCTACATGCTGAAGGAAATTCCCTTCTCCCAGTGTAGCAACGAATGTTACTGGGCCCCAGCCCTTGTGGGAAGACGTATAACTTATGTCCCAGCTCTTGGGAATGCCACAATTAGCTCTGGCTGGGAAAGACTTGGAAAACTTCATTCTTCCTGAAAAAAAGATCTCTAAGCCCTGTAAAAAAAAAAAAGGGACTTGCAAATCTGCTTTATAGAGAGACCACATTTTCTTATCAGACAGTTAACTGCAAGGTTAGTTTACTATACCAAAACAAAAGTTAAACATCCAATTACTATCTCTGGAAACAAGGTTAGGGAGAGAGAAAACAGCAGAAGGCTCCACGAACATCTACCTGCAACCTTAACTCCATCCTGACTGCTAGATCTAGATTTCTTTCATTCAATGCCCAAACCAAGGGTATATTCTAGCAACGCTCTCCCTGGCAGAGGGAAGTTTCAAGAAGCCACCCCTCCTTTCATTACAGTCTGTTATTTATGTTCCTATATTCTCAGGAGAGTTGTAGAGTGAAAATAGAGAGCTGAAGGGTATCGCTGGGGATTTTACAGGGACTCATGATGTTTCAGTGCAGGTCTCCAGAATCCCCTTATTTTATGCTAATTTAGGGTCTCTATAGAGTGGCATTGCTTCAGTCATCCGGCAGTTGTGAGACTGCTAATGGAGTACTTCCAAGCTTATTTGAAAAGAGGTGGCTCTGCTGAGAAGAGAGACTCTGCACTCCTGATTCTTCAGCCTCTGCTTCCATCTCTTCTCAAAGTCAGTCAATTGAAAGGTACTCATAAACTTCCATTGCACCATTCTCCAAATTACTCAGTATATGAGTTCTTCAGCATCCTACAGCAGTTTCTCTTTTGAATCCTCTGTTCCTCAGCAGAATGACTTGCAACATGCTCTCTTAAGTAATTTCATAATAACCTGCAGAAAAATCCTGTACTTTTTTCCTGATTACAACCCCCCCCCCCCCCCCCCCATAATTAATGCACTATTTCTGACACCCACAACCTGAATTACCCTATGGCACTCCCACAGAGACCACACTAGACATATTAATGATGCCTCTGACTGATTCAGCCCCTGGCATAGTTCCATCTCCCCCTGCTGTCAGGTTATAAGGAACAGAGGTTTTTCTCACATTACGTTGATGGACCAGCTGTCAGCATCAGCCCAAAGTGAGCTTTAAACTCATGGTCCCCTTCTGTGGCTGCCTCCCTTTCATGAAAGCTCTCTCCAGCATCACTCCCCCTTTCCCTCTCCCCTCAGGTCCCATCTTTCTCCCAGCCTTTTCACAACTCTTAGCCAAGTCCTCTCTAGCAGAGCATCCCAGCATTCAGTTTTCTGAAACCTAGCTGTCATACCCTTCTCTGTGCCCCCATCCCAGCAGGAACATATCCCCTTTCTACAGTGTGTGTTACAAACACTGCTGCTCTGCACCACAGCTCCCACACACCCTATGTTACATCCCACGGGCAGTCAGGTACAAAGTTGGCCCCTAACAATGTGCAATGCCACCATGATGTCAAATAGGACCACGTAATGTTCACCTTCAATGGGACACCAATGTGTCCTGGTCCAGAGGACGGAGACAGAGTTGGCACAACACCGATCCGGATCTTTCGGCAACTGAATGCCTGTGCATTTGGGAAATTCCTCCCTGACTCCCCCAGTAGCAGGGACATGGTGTGCATGTGCTACCCAGGAGGATATCTCTCTGCCTCAAGAAGTTTCCACTTGAAATACACCAAGGTCAAGACATAGATGTACACTAGAAGAAATGCAGAGGATGGTAGCAGCATATACACAGCCCTATAAAAAACCCAGATAATGAATTGGCAGGACAAACTCAAATGAGATTTGTGCTCAGTGATGTTTCTAAGAAGTGCTGCTTCTGCTGTTTGCAGAATTAGGGGTGCCAACGAGGAGTGTAACTGAAGTAGTAGTCTCTGCTTGATGTGCCAAACCTTGGTGAGTTATTCCAGGGAAGCGAGGGAGAGGGAAGAAGGCCAGAAGAAATAAAATGTGGCCACACTTTTACATATATGAGCATAATCCTTGATGTTACTTGAGCGATCTGTTGATAGTACAGGGCCTGATGACTTCTGGTGGAACTCTGTGTTAACAATTAAATTGAAGACCTTCCAGCCTTGTCTTGTTATCCATCATGTTAGCACCTAAGGGTCTCCTTCCCCTCATCCCCATTTTTTTTCCTCTGGGTAAGCAGAGGAATTGCCTTTTCACCCTGTTTTAATTACAGGAGCCATGTGACCCTTCCTGGATCAGCTGTCAGAGCCCATACAGCTGGAATATCACCAGGCCAGCAGACTCACAGAAAATATGTAAGTAGGTTACATGGTGGGAGGGAGACCATTAAACACAGCAGGACCCACTTAACAGAGCACCTGTTAGCTGAACAGAAAGGGGTAAGAGGATGAATTGGGTGGAGAGACCAATAACTGTGCAGCTTTACTTTTTCTAACAATGCTGCCTAGGCTTAAAGAGGAGCGCATGAAGCTGGGCAGTGAGGGAGGCTGGGAGAGAAGGAGTCAAGGGTGTTTTGATGCTTGCTGAGGCTAGTGTTGCTAATGACTGCTTACCAAATAAATAATCAGAGAGCTCAAATATTGCTCTGGGCTGGCTGGCTGGAGGGCTCACACAGCTAGTAAGTTTTTTGCTGTTTGTGGAAAGCCTTCACTCTGCTCTAGGAGAGCGTGGAGCAGCTTGCTCCTGACCCCACACCTTCTGCATGCAGAGGGGTGCTGAGCCTAGCTGGCTCCCACAGCCCCCAAAATGTTGGGGTGGAGGATTCCTGCCTGCATGCCCTGCTTCTGCAGATACAGGGTGGCAGCGGGTGTTAGGCCACATGGCCCATCCATCTCTCCCCTCCCGGTTGGACCCGGTCCTTGCAGCCCTGACCATGCTCTGGGCTCTGTGGTGTCTCAGCATTTCCACTGCTGTGGCCAAACCAACCCACTTTTTCAAACAGCCCCACCTGTGTACCATGCCCAGGGCCACTGCCTGTCCTGCCCCTCGCTGCAGCCACAACGGGGGCCAGGGCTATGTACCCACCAGCCCTCTTTCCCCAAAGCCCACCAAGAACACCCCTCTAGGCAGAGGCTTGTGTGGCTAAACCAGCCTGACGCTGGTGCTGAAACCTGCCTGGCTTTTGTCTGACCTGCTTGGGGCTTTAACCTGGCAGACAAAGACCCCTCAAAACCCAAGTGGACCTTTTCCTGTGGGTTTCTCACAATGAAACAGGTCAAGGAAGGAGCCAAAGAGGTGCCTCTGCCAGGGAGGCTTGGGGGACCTGAACAGGCAACACGTAGTAAGGCTTGGGCTCTTGCATGTGCACATGCCAGAAACCGCAGCTGCTGTTGGTGGCACATGGGTGAGAGCAGATCTGGGTTTTAACCATGTCATTGTGCCTGCTTAGAGGAGAGTGTCCCCAGGGCAGAGCACAGTGGCAGTGAGGGAGGAACAACCCACTGGTTTTAGATCTAGTCTCCTTTGTGAAGGCTTTCAGGGAGTTCAGGCCTTAATCTTTCTTCACAAAATATATTTAAATTCTAAGTTATTAAGGGTGGTGTTTTGACATTGCCCTAAATAGATTAAGGACTGCCTTATCTTTTGGAGAGAGGTCCCTCTGGCCACCTGGAAAGCACCTCCAGCATTTGACCAGCCGGGTAATGATTTCTTTTCTTGACCAGGGGTAAAACTGCACTTGGTTATATTTCAGTATGAGGATTTTTTTCATCAGACCTTGTATTTATATAATCTGCCCACTGACAGATATACCCAAATCAAACATCTAAATGGGATTAATGCAGGCAACTTATTACTGGCTCTTGAGGAGGACCAGGAATTATGGTTATCAACCGTAACAGTTGGGGTGTCTGACCCCTACAACTTATCCTTGAAAAATACTATACAAATAGCTTCTGAACCAGTGAAAAATCATTTCATATTCACTGAATAATAGAGAAAAGTGCAAACTAAAATAGCCAGATTTGAATATCAGAATGTATTTTGGGTTCTTTCTTGGTGAGAGGAAGACGAACGTAATCATAAGCAAAATAAGTGCCGAGCCATATTTAACTCTCTCAGCACTCCAGCAAGACCAAACATAACTGTTTCAAGCTTTCCAAACATAAAAAATTGCCTTACCACAGAAAACAATACACGCTGTTCAGTTTGGGTCCATCTCCCCTATTGCAAGAGAAATATTCAGTGATGTCTCCTGCCCTTGGATGGGATTTAGCTGCAAAGTTGTGTGAAACCTGTGCAAAAGCTGCCTACGTGGCTTCTGGTTTCCAAAGAGACGGGTGGGGTGATGTGTTCAGGACTCTCTGGATCAGGCTTATGGCTGGATGTGATGATCCTGTACGGTTTTGTTCCGGGGAATGTAATGCACAAGGGCATGGTAACAGATACACATTTTTTCCACTCCAGATGGCTAATTCAAATAAATCCTATGGAGACAGTGACTGAAAGTACAGTTCTTACCTCCTGGTGGTTACCAGCAGCCTGTTTGAGCAGTGTTGATGTGTCCCAGTGGTGTTCTTGATGGGCAGTATCTCTATCCTTTAAAATCGTCCTTACAGACAGGTGATTAGTTCCCTTATTGGCACTTTCACCTACAGAAATGAGAACTGAATGGGCTGGTTGATCATTTTGCACAGTAATTTATGCATGTAGTCCAATATAGCTCATATTGAGGATGTATTTCTCTCTTATAATTGGGGCAAATTCCATCTCTAGAAGCTCTTCTTCCAAGAGAGGATGAATTATCTAAGCTGTCACCTGTCTAACACCATTCAGCTGCTATTTATTTCTGACATGTTCATGTCAGTAGAAGGCTTTCCAACCTCACAGAGATATTGGGAGATTTCATTTATACAATACTGTGAGATTGTCTGATCAAAGGCATACAAGTGGAAATCATTACTGTTATTTTCAGACATGTCTTTAATCATAGACTCTCCCTATTCATCGCAATCATTGCAATTGTAAATCAGAAGTGTGTTCCTCACCACCTGGCCACTTGGTGCTCTTCTAATATCTGCCTGTTGCCTGTACAGTGAGATTTCTCCTGCATCCCCCCTCCACCTCTCCACGACGCAAACATGTTCACTAACATTTGCTATGATAGCTTCACTTTATTTGGATTTGTTTCTGCAAACAGAGATGATATTGAACTTTCTGATTCTCTCGCACTCGGAAATGAGGATAATACTTGGAGCTGTCAATGCAGGGACCATTCATGGTGCCTGACAACCTTGCTGAAATGACCGAATTATATTCCTATCAGCAAAAAGTATGAAATGAGTTACAGTTATTTAAACAAGGGAACAGAGGAATTTGCATTTTTAACTACAGAAAGGAATAAGCTTGTTAATGCCCTGTCTTCTTGACAATGTACATCTTTTTTTGTCTGATCATGCACTGAGTCTCAGTGTTGTAGTAACTTCAGGCCAGAAGAACTGAGATGTCTGCTTTCTGTTGTTTCTATGGGATTTGGGCATCTGATATCATGATAGAGCTGGTCTATAGTCTCTCCCAAAACCAATGCACATGCACTTCTTTTTTCTTCCATCGCTCTTTCATCTATAAACACTTTGGGAAGTGTGGTGCATGAGGGTGGAGCACCTGCAGAAAGGCCTACGTGAAGGAGGTCCACTAGACTAATCTGAGGTCTCTGCAGGGGATCCTAGATCCACTAAGGCCAAGGAAGCCCATCTACTGCACTCTTGGGTTTTGTTTCACAGGCTGGGTCTTTTATTCCCAAAAGGTTACAAGCACACAGGAGGGTGGCTTTCCCCAGTAGTTCAGGTCAATCCAGCTTGAAAATGGCAATGGAAATCTGGTTGGGGTTTGAGCATAGTGGTTTGGGATGCTGGAAACCATGAGACTGGCAAGAAAATGTTGATGTTGCTGCCTGCCCCAAGTGACAGCAAACCTCATACACCCCGACTAAGGAAGTGTCTTCGTTCCAGCAGCTGCAGGTATTGATTCTGTTTCCACATGTTTGTCCCATTTGTCTTAAGTCCCCTGTGCAGTAGGTCTTGCTGCTTTTATAAAGGCTGAGGTGTTTCCCAATTCCCATGCCAGGGGAAGACCGGAATGGGAGGTGGATCCTTCCCACCTGAAATCATAAATTCTAGTCTAGGCCCAGGTCATCTGAAAGTTGTCATCACCTAGAATTTCAATCTACTTGTATTTGTCCTGTGTGATTAAATATTCATGCCAGGATATTCTGCCATGCACAATGAGAATATTCAATGTAACCTCACTGGAAAGACTATGTTGTAGATGTGGTCAATGTCCTACTGCTTTCTGAATTGAATTCTGCATTTGTCAGTTGACCAGCTTCCCTCTGATGGACTTCAGATTAGTCCCCGATGTGTATAAAATCATCCCATTCCCAGAGGCTGATTTTTTTTTACACACACACATAAAACCCCTCCTTATCTTGCCTGATAAGGCCAGGGACATGACATGGTAAATAGCCTTCTCAGTCCCAGAGATGGGTGATCCATCTGAGAACCAGGAGACTACTGGAGAGCAAATCCTTTGCTAAGGATCATAGCAGAGCAGTTTCTAGTGCAACTAGCTGATGGCTAATTGGCTTGGGGCTGGCAGCCTGGTGCTTTCAACAGCCTGAACTTCACTTAAAAAAATTATCGTGATTAAGTAAACACAGCTATAATGGAAATCTTTACTCTGCATATTACAAATCAAAATGGCCATGAAGGGAGCAATTATGAAATCTCAGGACTGTGGTGAGGGGAGGAATCATTTGAGCTGTGCTGTTGTTTGTTTTTGTTCATAATTTATTTCCCCCGGGAAGCTTGGCTCTGAAGAAGTCTCTGCTGCATTGAGAGATTCTTTACATTTTTGTTAACCCAGTTTTCCATCCAGTCTTGAGCAAGATGGGAGGAAATATAAGGCTTTTACATAACGTCACAAGACACGATGGACTACCTTGGGGAAGGATTCCTAAATCCAGTTTCCGATTCCCATTATAAGCCCACAACACAAGTTGCACATCGATTGCTCTCTCTCTCTCTCTCTCTGTGTCTCTCTCTCTCTGTTAGTCTTCAGTGACATGACTGATTTTACAAAGAGTTGAGGGAGTGGTGAAGATAATGCAGGAGTGGCAATGTTAAAGCTGTACTCATGGGAGCTGCAATGATGGTTCAGAGACAGTGGTCATCTTCCCTTTCTGGAGATATATGATTGGTCCTAGTGGGTCTTCAGGACTTGCCTCATTCAGGAAAATTATAGTGTAAAGCAGCACTAGGCTTTCAGCTGCAGCTGATTTTTGCTGATGTTTGTTCAAGACCAGAGGGAAATTTACTGGTGGACTAGTCAGTTATGAGCAGAAAATTGACTGAGAAATGGAGAACATAGTAGAGAAACAGTTGGTGAATGATGGGATGAGTGGTAATTCCTAGGTAGCAAAAAGATTGATGCAATCCAAAAACCCAATATACTTCCCAAATGTATATAATAATGCAAATTCAGGAGCTGCTTCAAGGGCAGAAACCAACTTGACTGAACAGGCTTAACCAAAGAAAGAGGGTCTAGCATTTCCTTTTGAGCCCTGCTAAATCTGGAGATCTATCAGCACAGGTGCTCAATGCTAGAGCCAAGTGATGTACAGACATGATAGCTAAGCAAAGCAACTGGCTACCAAATGATGATTGTTCAAGATCTCCATATGAGGACAAACATTTCTATTAATGGCTTAGCATGTTTCAGGAATGGAGAGTAACCCACATCGACTTGAAGAAGGGAACAGAAATGTTTGGCAATTCCTATCACATGGCTGTGTATTAGCTAACGAAGAAAACTGCCCTGGTAATCATTCAGACTTCCCCCTGCCACCATGGTGAGCACATCCCAGAGAGAGGCTATGTGAAAGAGTGGACAAACTTTCTCCTTCCCAGGCAAAACACACTCAGTTCAGGTACAGGGCCTCAGAGCTGAGCTAGCTGCCTGCCAAGGCAGTCTGAAACAGCAGCAAACTGGGTGGTGACTAGGGAAGAAGAGACCCAGTTTGGAGGAAGAGGGACTGAGGGCTGAAAGAAAGCACTGAGTTTGGAGGGACAGGAATACGTACAGCAGGGTTTTGACAGCAGGCTACAGCTATTGCCTCAGCAAGCCAACCAAAGCAAGGGAACCTCAGCACACACACGCAAAAGAAATTGTTACTATTCTAGGGTGACAATCAAACACATACCTGCAGCTTGGTCTGAAACCATCTTTCCTGTTCGCCCTCACTTCTTCCAAAAGCCAATTAAGTCCTTCCCAAGGAGATACTACATGAAACAGAGGCTTTTCTGAGAGTGGTAATGGTTGTCACCCCAGCAATAATCATAATGAATCACACTCAGGCTCCTGTTGAGCTCATATTTTCAAAGAGATGTTGGTTCTCGATCTGTTCATTAATATTAATTAGCATGGAGTCACATTTCATTTCCCACTTATGCGTCCAACGTGCAGCATCCTTGTGTATCCTGTGCTAACGAACCAGATGCCATTTATGGCTGGCATAAAATAATTAGCTAATAGTTGAGGAATACGTATCTCAAGTTAGTTAAATATTTATGCCAGACTTTTTCCATTTTGGCTCCCAGCCCTCATCTGGGGGTTGCAGTGCAATTTAGGGAGGATATGAGAAAGTTTTCACAGTTGTATGCAGCAAGCTTTAATTATACATTCTCCATATGGATGCAAATGTTTGATGTTATACAGATGTTGGCAACAAATTGATCACCAGGTACCAGAGTAGAAATAGCAAACTTCAGCAAGCAGATCAAAATCTAATTCCCTTGTTGTGACTGGAGGCTGCATAATGCAACAGTCACTCTTTCGCTTCTGATCCAGCCTCTTTTGCTCAGTCAGAGACCTCTGCTGCAAAACACTTCCAGGCAAATGAATAAAAAAATGGCCAGGGCTGGAGAGAGGGCACACGTGGCTCAGAAGTAATTTGGAAGTCACATCTTGCATCTTCTCTAGAGCTGATTTCTGACAGTGGGAGAGGTGTCTGTCTTTCTGAGTCTTCAGATTTTGTTTATAACATCCCCAGATCCCCAGGAGTCCCCAGATCTTTTGCTTTGTCTTCTGGGAGCCCTCTCACACAGCCCTGTGCTTTTAACATGTGAGAGCCAGGACTATGAGTAAGGACTGTGTTATGAAAAGCAGAATAGCCACACTCGGGGATGAGATGATAACTCCGAGCTGTTGCATGGTGTGTTTCTGCCAAGCCGCTCTCGTGCGGTAGATGCTTGGTACCACACTGCATGAAGCTGCTGGGCAGAGAAGAATGCTGCACTGAAAATTAGCTCCAGCAGAGACATTCACCACCCTGCTCCTGCTGTCCGCTGAAGGAGGCTGGAACCACAGAACCACTTTATGAGGAAAAGCGAGGACATCCAGCGCTCCTCTGAGTTGTATGGGAGCTGGGACTCCTGGTGTTGTGCGAAATCAAGGAGCATATTCCCCCTTCTGACTCCCGGTGTCATGAGGAGATGTGTTTGTGTGTGTAACTCCCGGTGCGCCTCCCACCAAAGGAGCAGAGAATGAAGCTGGCAGGCAGAGACAGGGCAGGGCTGTTAGCTGAATTTCTCCTTGAGGATACACACGGAACATCTACTCTGTTGACTACTTTATACATGAATGACATTGATATATGAGGTCCCACTGAAGGCTGATTTTTGCTTAACTAACCTACCTCTCCCGTGTCCTGACCTTCCACTCTTACCAGGGTAGAGAGGGTTTGCTTTTCCCCGCTCAGAAGCTCAGAACCCCCAAATTATCTGTAATGTCTTGAGCACATAATTTTATTGAGCTAATCAGTGTGACACCTAAGCACTTTCACCTTACTGTGCTCTCAGTCAGGTGCAGTCCCTGAACCAGCTTCGGTGGGGATACAGTTCTGCTGAAGCGTTCATTTTCTGGAGCAGGTTTGGGCAGGGAAATGGTGGGGGGGGATGGGGTAGTGTTGGCTAATGCCTATCTGTTAGAAATAATACCAGGAGAAAAAGTGCTTGTGATCAGCTCTCACATGAGCATCACACCCTCTAATCAGGTAAGATGAGATGGCTGCCTTCGGAGCTGCATCTGGGTCATGCAAAGAAGCAGTGACCCACACCTTTCCTATTTCAACTGCAACCCTCGTGCTCCTACCTTTGAGCTCGCCTGGTTTCACAAGTAAGCAGAAATGGGCTTACTCACTAGGTAGATGAAAAGACTTCTATGAAATATGTGGCTGCTATGGTAGATAGTGTTGTACTTCACTAAACAGAGCCCTTCCCTTTGAGTCAGCCCGTGCTTTGGTGATCCAGCCTTTACAGGCAGTTTTTTTTTCTTTGGGTTGAATTATGAAAACCATGAAGGATTTCTCAAGGTTCCAGTTAAATTGCAGTTTTTGCCATTCCAATCTGCTGTTCCATCTCTGCAGGCAAAAACAACTGCATTTTCCCTGCCACTCCTTCTGTGCTGTGAAATAGCTGTCATGCTCTACCCCAGAGTTAGCTGCATTGTTGCGGGGGAAGAAATGTTTTTTCTGTCCATGCACAAAAGTGAATAGATAAATCTCTTGAGATGAAGAGGCAGTTATTTTGTCCTAAAGAGTGGGAAGTGGATAGAGAAAAAACAGAGAGGAGTCTACCGTGAGCTACAGCTTAAGAATCAGTGCAAGGTATTTATTCCTTACAGAGGCAAGAGAGAGCAGTCCCACAATTTTTCTTCTCCTAGGTCAGGAACACAGGAGTGACACCACAGTAACTCACTTCTTCCCTCTTGAGAGATGGCTGTAAAGGCAGCAGTTTTAACTTATTGTATTTAATAAGGAGGTGAGAGACAATAAAGCAATAAAATGAAACTTCTGTCCACAGCATAGCAGAAATGGGAAAGAGGTTAGACAAAAGTCCAAATGCCAAGTCTGAAAAGTGGAAATCAGGAGTGTACTGGTTACAAAGCACTTACTCCACAGAACTGGCCCCGAACATGATGGATGTGCTCTCTCTTTGGTTACCTACAGCTAACATCTCTCCCATTAAAGTTTTCTGCCGTGGCAAAAGAGCTCTGCTCTTTGCATTGCAATGCAGAACTGCTGGGACTAGGAAGGAGGAAACCAAAGTAGTCTTGGCTCAGGGGTGAGATAGCCCTGCAGGATTTAGTTCTTTGGGACCTGGTTTGTATATTGTAATATGTCCATCAGTAATTTGCAGGGCCTTGCTTGAAAGGATGCTTGAGCTGGAGCACTCACCAGAACAGGGAAGCGATGCACAGGAAGGTCTCCTTGGGCCTCGAGGGCTATTCTCTGGATAAGAAGGTAGTTAAAGAACAGGGAGTGGAAAAACCTGGGAATGCTGATAAGGCAGCTACTTGCTTTTCCATTGCTCTCTAAACTTTTGTAAAGGTGCAGAAAGGTGTTAGCCACACTGCCCACGGCATAAGGGGCCAGGTTCTCGTTTGCACTGAAGCTGACTGGAGGCCTCTGCATGTTTCTGCTATCCGTGCTCTGCACTCGAGGGCAGAATAGCTGATTTGCAGCCCCAGGATGCTAATGAAGAGCTAGGAGGAGGGTTTTAGTGGGGTATGTGCTTTCCCTTCTCTTCTGGATAGTGTCTCCTCTGTTCTTTCTTAAGTTGGAGAGAAGAAAGCATGGAGGGCCAAAAAAAAGAAGGTAAGCAAGCAGCTCTGTAGCAAAAGTTCCTAAGTAAAGGGAAAAAATCCTCTTGCAGTCTGGTGAGAATAACACACGGCGCTCTAGTTACTGGGGGCACGGGTGAAGGGAGCTAGTGAGGATGCCAGAAAAAGAGTGCAGCAGGCGTCATTGCATGGTGGTGATCTACTTTTAAGTGATACCAGAAAAACCTATTAAATATATAACCTTGGCGCCCAGAAAAATGTGTTAAAAGGTTTATTCGTGTAGGAAAAGCTGCATCTTATAAATATAGATAAGGGCTTCTGTTTTTTCCTCCTTCTTCTTCTGAATTTCCTATACAGAAGACATATTTGGACTGTAATTTCCCTTCTGGGAAGCTCTACCTAGTTACCCTGCTTTCTGTCTGGCAGGACTGCGAGGTCCATGCTGCAAATGGGATAGCTCAGTGTGATGAGTCCTTCCTAACACGTATCCCACTACCTCCTGTTCCAAGTCCCATCCTGCAAAACTTTATGCATGTGCTGCCCTGCAAGAGGGCTGGTGGTTTCACTGAGCAGATGGAGGACTGCTGTGTGCTGAAGGTAAAGGACATCTGTTGTTCTTTTCAGGATATACCTGCTGCGGGGCTGCTGCTGACTGACCTGCGAGGGAGGGAAAGATACACAAAATATGGAGCTGCAGATCCCACTCCTTTAGTTTTTCCTTCTCTCTCTCAACATAGGCACTTTCATTTCAGGCCCTGCAGAGCACCTCAGGTGGAAATGCTGTTGTGGAGATTAAGTAAAACTGCTATTCTTCTGGTTGCCACCTTCCTTCCTCAACAACTCTCTTGCCTCTTTGGGAGGGTAGAACAGGACTTGTCTTAGCTCCCCTGCCTCATCTACCAACAAAAGTCCAACTCCTACCTTTCTGTTGAACACAAGTCAACCTGCCTCTCATCTTTACATCCATCTTCTTTAGTCCAAGAAGTTTCTTCATGGATGGTTGTCAAAAGCCCAAGCTCAGCAATGCTAATACCAGCCTGTTCTTGCCCACAGTCCTCCCCACTGATGCCTTTCACAGCTCCCCACACCATGCAGCCTGCACTCAGGGCCACCAAACACCTGGTCCTTCCACCCTGGCTGCCTTGCTGTCGTCCTATCCACACAACCTTGTCTTGTACCACGTTGCTGATGTGCAGTCTTCCCTAGTCATCTGCATGCTGAAATGCTTATCCAGACTTGACATCTCATAATGGCCAGCACCTTTTCCTCCGGCCTTGACAGGGGAGATCTGAAAACACCCTTCAGAATGATGCTGGACTGGGTCATCCCTCTTGTGCTTGGCTTTTTGGGTTCCCCTCGTTTGCCTTCACTTCCCACACCTTCACAGCTCTACAGCTGTTCCTGGGCGGCCCTTTTCCAAATGACTTGGGAGGCATGGAGGGCTGTGCCAGCCTTCCCTTCACAGTTCTTCACACAAACATTGTTGGGTTGTACCTGTATGACCATTCTTGCCAGGGAGGACACCTCTGTGGACATCCACAATACTCTGTTGTTATCCCTTTTCTCATCTCCTCTAAGTTCCTGTTGTGTGTGTCTGCAAACAAGTAAACTAAATAACTGCAAATGTAGACACTCTTGTGGTTTAATCACGATGACTAACATTGCCTCATGGCTTCTTATTGCTCCTCTATCCACATCCATCTGCTGCTGCTTTGCTTACCAATCAATAGCTGTGAATCAGGGCCCTTCCTCTTCCCTTCTCTGCCCTACCCACACGGGGGCCCTGGTCCATGCCTGTTGCTCCTAGGGACTATGACAGCTTCCAAAATCACCCCATTCCCCAGAGACAAGGCGACTCACGTCCTGCTGGTACAAGGAAGCTTACTCTTATGAATGTTAAGGACCATCCCATCTGTGTAAATTGTGAAATAACATGATGACGCCATGCTTGTGTTATAACGCCATTGTATTTGACTGCTGAGGTGAAAGCAGAGCTAGCTTATAACCAGGTTGCAAAACTCCTGCCTTGCTCCTTTTCAGGCACTGTCGCTGGTCTGTCACACACTTGCAAAAATCCCATCTTGCTGTATTGCTAACAGAGTGCTTTGGGTATTTTTTCTCATTGTTTTTTGTCTCGGGAGTATGATGATATCAAATCTGGTCTTTCCTGACTTTGTTGAGACCTCTCAGGTGAGGTCTGTCTCTGCATCCATGCAGCCCAGTCCAAGTGCTAGTGTAGGTACTGGCAGCGCTTCCTCTTCTGGCAGGGGTGCTTGCCAGAAAATTCATGAAACGCTGCAGTGAGCATTACTTTTTCCTACTGGGGTGGAAACCAAGGCAAAGAGGGGTGCAGTAGCTAGCTGATTATCCTAAAGCAAGCGAGGAGGAAAGCCGAGGTTAGAGCGCAGGGGTTGGGCTGACCTCTTCCCTGCTGCTGAGGCCAGCTGCTGCCATTTCTGTTGTCCCCCCTGGGGTGGGGGCCAGCACTGGTGAACAGGCAGCAGATGACACTCCTGCCTCAGCTCCGGCTGCCCCATCACAGCATTAGCTCTGGCCTGAAACGCTTGTCTTCAGAGGAATTTAAACAGCGCTTGAAAGAACACAAAGCAGAGCAAACGGCTCTTCTCAAACAGCAGCTGGAGAACTCCACTGGCTGGAGCCATAAGCCTTTTCAGGGCAAGTGGCAGTTCCCCCTCTTCCCTGGGGAAGAAGGCTCTGCTACAGCTTCTCTGTCAAGGGAGGTTAGCAAGAGATTCTGGCATATGTTTTAGCAGAGCAACATCTCAGCTTTTCAGTTTGCAGCCCTGCTCTAAATCACATTTCCATGTGGGCAGGATGATCTGGATGGCTCCAGCACTGCAGACGAAAACCTGTCCATGCTGGCTGGCCAGGGTGATTTGGCTGATAGCAAGTCAAAGCTGGCATCCCTTGGGTGTTTGTGAGGGGGCCATGACCGGGTCTTGCCTTTGGGGAACCACGACCTCAGTTCTCTCCTGCTCTGTCCCTTGAGCTGTCTTTTTCCACCGTGGTAAATTGGGAGTAAGATAATATCCCTAGGATTTGGTAACCGTCTGTATCAGGGCCAGCTTTAGTCACAGCAGTTGCTTTCAGGCAGCAAATTGCTGAGGACAGCAAATCAGCCTGGCAATAAGCATCCTGCAAACCTGTTGCCTCTTCTCCCAGCTTTGCCCTGTGCCCGCCTTGTCTCCAGCGATGCAGCCACTGCCAGGGCAGGAGGCAGAGCATGGCAAGGGCAGCAGCAGAAGCCTGCCTGGGCTCCCTCTGCCCCACGGCCAGGGTCTTATGAAGAAGTGACAGAATGCAGGGGGGGATGACACCAAACAAGCTTTCAGACACAGCAAGTTATTTTATCCTCATTCTTGAGCAGCAAATATCACATCACCCGTGTGGCAGAGGAGCTCTTCTCAGCACACAAGCGAACGGCATTGGGAAGTTAAGAATCGGCACAAAACCGTGCCGGCTGTTGACATTTCATGGGCACATTGCCAGCAGGCTCAGCCGAGATGGCTGAGCAGGACGGCCCCTTCAACTCCCCCAAGCATGATGCCTCTGGGGGTGCAAGATATTGTCAGGTGGACAAGATGGAAAGCGGTAAACCAAGGTCACCCCTGCTCCATACTCAAACCGGTGGCTTTGTCCCCTGCACAGTTTCTGTTTGCACAGAATTTAAGGGGGTGACAGTAAAAAGGAAGGGGAAAGCAGTGTTCCTCGTTCCCCAGAAAGGGCTTTTGACTCCATTTTAATCTGGGGGTGTAGGTTTGCTTTTCCATCTGCAGGCCTGCCTGCTCTATTGTTATAAGGGCGGTACAGGGATGCTTGGGCAAGCTCCTACCTACAGCTCACCACAAGGAGAAGGGGCAGTGTTTGCTCTGCCAGTGTGCTAATTTAAAATACCTGGCTGCAGCACTAATGCACAAAACCTGTTGCCTCTGTCGGGAGGCTCTGGGAGCTGAAAAGTCAGAGGTGATGAGTCATTAACAGTGCAGTAGAGAAGCCATTCATTGCCTGCTTGTTGCAGGCAGATATCTGGCTGCCTGTGCTGTGCACTTTCAGTGTGGGTTGGAAGCCAGATAGCTAAAACCTGCTGTGTTTGGGAACGGCCACCTCATAGAGGTGGACTCCTTGGAGTGGGAGATGAAATGCTGAGGGAGGAGGAGGACAAGCTGGTGGAGGGGATGAATAGGATGTAATTTAACATTCAGGAACCTTGGTAGAAGGTGAGATTCTTGGGCTTTCATTCCTGCTGTCGTGAATATTTTAGCATTTATATAACGATTCTTAAATGTAAAATGCAAAACAATCCTGGGAGTAAGGGCATGGCATCCTGGAGTTCTCCCTCCTAGATGAGTCCCAAATAATTTGGTTATTACATAAAGGTGACCAACACCCACAGCAAAATGCAAGTGGAATTGCCGCTATCTTCCAATATCAGCTGCTATCTTGCTGTCAGGCCAATACTGAGAAAGGTATGAATTGGCTTCAATCGCAGAAATAAAGGTGTGGACTCTGAAACCTAATGATTACATATTTCTTCCAGAGTAACAATCACAGTGCTTATCATAGCTAACTGGATGAAAGAAATGTTTTAAGATAAATGACAGCAGCTGAGAGACTGCTTTTCTTTTTTTGTACAGCTGCCCAGGACTGTTTAGAAACAATTCAGACACACCCAAAGAGTCTCACATTGTTAGATCAGGCCAGGAAGTAGATTTTCTTTCCTCAAAATGATTCTGTGGAAAAATGTGAAGTGCAACCAAGAGCTGAAAGTCTTGTGGGATGGGAGGCTACAAGTGTATTTGGCAAAGGTGGTTTGTTTTTTTTGGGTTGTTTTTTTTTTTTCTTTTTACTGCTGAAATACCCATCTTTTTCTGGTTGCCATTGAAAAAAGTTGATTATGGAAATGTCCACTTGCCCACTTTTCTATGTCACTTTTCTTCCCAGGAGGGAAAGAAAGCAAAGATAAACTGCTGCTCCATCAGTAATCATGAGGCTTGGAGTCAACCTTTTACTCGCTTGCCTTATTCCAGCACAAGCTCAAAGCATGGGGAAGTCTGAATTAACTGACAAAACATCACAAAACTGGGACTTGAGCTTGATTTTGGTAGGTAGGACTAGAAAGCAGAAAAACAACGTGTTCATTCCTGCGTGTACTTCAGACAGAGCCTACAGAAGCTTGGAAGGTCCCAGCAGCAGCTGCAGGTCTGGCTGGCCACAAAGCAGAGCCTACAGCAGCTTGCTGAGGAGTACCTGGGGCCTTGCCTGTGTCATCTGTGCTTAATGAGCCCAGTCCTCTTGGCACCAAAGGGCTCTCTGCCCCTGTAATTTGTGCGTGCCCATGTCGGGACCAAGACATTTCACCACTGCAGTATAGAAGAATAGTCTTATGGACTGCTTTCTGCCTGCCCTTAGCAGATGAACGATGCAACAGCTGAACTCCACAAAACACAATGTTTGAGAATTAAATCGGGGAAAAAAATGAAGCTTTGCATTATTCCAGCTCTTTGTTCTCGCGGATCATGAAGTGCTCACCAAGCTGCACTGGTGCTCCAGCTGTGTCCGGAGGGGACAGGCGGGAGGACTTCTGCAGCTCTCTAGCAGGGGTCTGAAGCCATAGCTGACTGTCGGCCCAGACCTGCAGCACCAGCCCTCTCTCCTGCACTGGCTTTGCCCAGCCCGGGAGCAATCTGGCAGCCAGCCCGGGTGTCAGAGAAGGTGGGAGCACTGCAGTTACCTAGTCAGGCAGCCACCTTGCCTCTTGCCTTGTTCACCTTCAGGAAACATCATCTGCTCTGCACATAGTCCAAAGCTTGAAGCTGCTGCACGTTTCTCAGTGAGATGTTTCCCTAATGTAATTTCCCAAACTGGTAGTATAATGTTTTTCCTTGCAGATAGATCATAACCTCAGGCGGAGCACAACTTCAGGCATGGGGACGTTTATGGAAAAAATTGGCATACTCTTCTGTCAAGCAACAGTTAAAAGCAAATCTGCAAAGGGATTAGCTGCCATACACTCTGGGGCGTGCTGACAGATGTCCTGAAAATCTGGAAATGTGTTGATCTATCTTTAAACAGGATTTTTTTTTTTGTTCTCCCTCTATCTCCTTCTCCTCATCCCTCTGCCCAGGGCACACAAATGGGAATTCCTTCACATCCATGGGGCTGCCTGGGAACTGCCTTGGTGCCATCTGCGGACCCACATACTGGACCTCGGGTGCAATCTAGGCTGAGCTAGACCCCAAACCTCAGTTTAGTTATAGGTGCCAGCTTCCCTGCAATGGCAGCACTGCTGCTTTGTGCCAGGGCAGTTAGGATTTTCTCTCTGTTCCAACTGCAACCTCTCAGCTCATTTTAAAGGAGCTTAAATGTTGGCCATTAAATACAAATATCTTCTTTTTCCTCTGGGTGAAACTGATGTTCAAAACTTTGCAGTGTAAATAAGGTCTGGAGAATATGTTTTAGGCAATGTTTCAGTCAAACTAAACGGCTCTGGCTGTTCCTCCCCGCTTTAGCCCCGAGCTCTAGGTGTGCCTCCTCTCCCTTTCACAATGTGGCAGAGGAGCTTTGACCTGATTGTGACCTTCGCCTGAGCACATCTTCAGGCTTGGAGTAGCCAGAAGACCCTGAGTTCTGTGGATTGCGTTGGGTGATCTTGGGCAAATCACATAAGACAACTTTTGTTTAAATGCTTTCTGTTTCTGGATGGTTTGATTTCTGGTTGCTCAATCTGAAATGCTCAGGCGGCCTCTGAGAGGAGGGAGATGCAGATGCACACCCCCCCGCTCTGAGCAATACAGCCTTTTAAACTGTTCTCCAGCTCTGGTCCCAGTCGCTGCCCTCAGGGAGGGAGTCACTCCCGCAACTGCAGTTAAATCTCCCCCTCCTCTTTTTCTCTGTATCTATTTTCCTCCCATACAGGAAGGAAATCACTCCTCTTGACTTGCAGAGGAGTCGAGAGTCTCCCGCCTTGCTGAAAACAAGACAGGGGCCTGCCTTGCTTGGTTGAGGCCAGTCCCCTTTTTGCTATGCTCCGTTACCACTAGCCACGCAGGTTACTGCCTGCTCCAGATCTGCAAATCTGCCTTGGGCCTTGTTCCCTCCCCTGCCTGCTGACCAGAGGAGTGTGGTAAATACCCCCTGGGTCCAGTACTTGGGAGTGTGCAGTGTTTTGTCCTGAAGAAGGGCCGCCATTCTTACTTCATAATGTAAATATGTTGCATTTCTGCCAAACTCCTTTTTTCCGAGGGCCGGGCAATAGTCTAACTTCACTCTTCATCTGTGGGTCACGGGAAGCCTGCACGCATCGGGCGAGCAGTGTGTTCGGAGTCTGGGTGTTGACATCGCTTTGCTTCCCTAGGGCAAAGGATGCAGCTCCCAGTCACAGCTGTTGTATTACAGCAGCCTCTGGCAGCCCAGAGGTTTGGGAGACATCTACCCTGATGGCCCTCAGCCACACAGCAGCCGCCCAGTCTCGCCTCTCACCCAGGCTGCAGGCACCCGTTGGTTGTGTTTCTGCTGCTAGAAAAGGCAGGCCCGATGGGAAGGGCCCGTGATTTGGTATGAGCACGGAGCAGCTCAGCAAACGGCAGCATGCGGGATCGTTTCCCCTTCGCCCTGAGAGCGTGCTGCCGGTGTCCAGCCTCTAACCCTGCGGGCCGAGGCGAGCAACGGGGAAGCAAGCCTGAGCAGACTGCTGGCAGTGATGGAGCAACAAGAAAGACGGCAGTGTGGGTTGCGACCCGATGTGTATATCATCAGCACTGCTTGAGTCACGCCCGTCTGCCTCCAGCTATTACAGCGATGCCGCTGCCAAAGAGCAACCGCATGGCCTGACCAAAATGATCCGGCTGCTGCTGAGGACGGCGCTCCTGAATGACTCAGTTGTGCTGGGAGTACAAGGCAGCCCAGATCTGTCTTCCTGGAAAGCTGCTTCACAATAACCTTGTGCTTGAAACGGTTTTGTCTTTGAGGTGACTGTGGTGTTCGTTCCCATTCAGCCGCGTGAATAAAACATGTGGATGGGTGGACGGGTGTACATCTACAGGGAGTCGGAGCCCCACTGTTGGAGCTCGAAATGCCGGAGCCAAGCCCAAGGAAGGGCTGGCTGCCTCCCTGGGATTGAGAAAGCTGCCCTGCTCCAGCCTCAGTTTCCCCACCGATGCAGGAGTGAGGCCAATGTTTTCCTCAGAAGAGCAGACACTGTTTGTGAAGTCCCCTGGAGAAGGGCGCTCTCGTGAACACCAAGCTATTTTTGTTATTGGGGTCAGGGAGGAGAACACACGCAAAGGTGACGAAGCTTCTGAAACACAGGTTCCCATTAATAGTCTTTAGCACACACAGTTCTTATTATAATCTAATTTGACTGGAATTGGATTAATCTTATAATGCTATAATGTCATTTCCATGGTCTTTTTATATTTTTATTGTTACTATGCATTAATGCAATACCCTGCAAGAGCTCTGAGAAGAGGATGTGAATGTTTAGTGAATCTCTGATAACATTTTTGCAGGGCATTTTTACGCTCTTGCTGGGCTTGTATGCTGTGAAGTCACACAGTGCCTGGACATAGCAAGAATGCACCCAAATTCATCTTGAATTATCTCGCGACAGGCTCCGCTGGCAAAAGCAGTGTATTCAGAGCCAAGAAACCAGGGGTCTGCTCCCAGCTTGTCCCTGACCTGCGCCGGGAGTTCACCTGCATCGTGCCAGTGTTTTCCTCCCCGTCTCTTCAGCTGGAGATGGAAATAGTTTGTCTGTGTAGGAATGCAGTGGGTCCATAGTCTCTATCTCTGGCCATCTAGAAAAGCTTTCTTCTATCACCCAGCTTTGATGCTTCCTTTTTTTTGGGTTTATCCTGAAAAAATGCTTTTTCCTGCCTGTGCCCTGTATTTCTTAATTAGCTTTGGTTTTTTGCTATTATTTATCTCGTTATTAATCTTTTGAAGCGTTAGAGTAAACAATCTTTATCCTGCATCCATTTAAAGGTGCTGGAAGTTTATTTCAAAGTAGCCCTGCAGTGGTTGCTCTAAATACTCCTGGGCTTGTCCGTGAGGACTTATAATAGGAGGCTGCATGTGAAAAATACCGAGCAAGCTGAGCAATATTACACTCGATGACGTTTCAGCCCTCAAATCACCTAAGAGAAAAGGCAAATAGACTGGTATTTTCTATCAACTCTTATCATCACCTCTGTTCCCTTTCCAAGTCTCACTTGAAGGCGGTCTTGATGTAATTAAAGCTTAAGGGCCAAAGCATGAGTTTCATTTTCAGTGCAAATACAATGCTAACCCTTTCTCTCCTGCACGTCTCCGGTTATTCTGTTCTTTGGCTCCTCTGTTCAGAGAGCAGGACAAAGCTGCAGATTAAACCTCCCACTCTGAAAATGGCACGGCTTAACACTATTAGCCTGCAGAAACAGAATTTGCTGGGTCACCAGCAGCGGGCTACCAATGCATCTGCCATGACAGCCACATTGGGAAGCAAGTCCATATGGTAATACAGACAGCTTCTGACTTCTGCTGGGTACAGCTTGTGAGGACTTGGCATCTTTTATTAGACGGCTTGGGATTGTGCTGGTTTCTGCCTTTCTGTGGCACAGAAGGGTTGGGTTCCTGCATTTGCATCGCCAAGACTTCACTGGGGACTCTGCGTGTAGGCGGAAGGGTTGCCTGCAAAGGGTTCTTGCAGGGTCGGAGCGCTAGGAGGGTACCTCGCTCTGCTATTGCTGTCACTCCTGGCCTCTTTTCTTATTTTTGTGAGCAAACAAGCAACTGGGGGGTTTGTTTGCAAGGACATTTGAACATCTGTGCCCTTGAGAAGGGCTTTCGCATTCATCTTTTATTTACAAACAACAACATAAAACCCAGTCCCCAGTGTTGCCATATTTGTGCCTTTCAGTGTTTCCTGGATGTACTTTTGATGCATTTCTGGCGTTAACACATTGTAGCGTTGATTGCCTGGGCAGCATCCCAAAGGCAGCAGTGCCTGCACATGGGGTGGGCTCACATCTGGCAACCCGGCCTTAATACCAGCCCTGGATTCGGGTCTTTGATGATGTTAGAGGTCTTTTCCAACCTTAACGATCCTATGATTCTGTAGTAGTCTCAATAACAGCGCATTGCAGCGGGACGGTCACGACTTGGTCGAAAGTTGGAAAGCCCGGCTGTTATTTTTGGTTTGCATGGGAACAAAAGGGAGCATTTATGCCATTTCCCAAGAAGCCGGGTTCCCGAGGAGCGCCCGAGGACTCCCTTCCCCCCCCCCCCCCTTAAAACAAAGAAACCCGGTTTATCCCCGCGCTCTTTTACCGCTCCGGCTTCACCCCGGGCCTCGCAGCCCACAACCCCCCAAAAGCCGCGCCCCGCGACTCCCCGACCCGCCCCCCCGTCCCGCCGGCGCCCGCTCGCCGGTGGCGGCCGCGGCCGGGGCCGGGCTCCGCGGCCGCCCAGCGCGCCCTGCCCGCCGCCGGGGGCTGCCGGGGGGAGCGGGCGGCGCCGGGCCGGGGCGGGCCGGGCCGGGGCGGGGCGGGCCGGGGGAGGAGTTTGGCGGCGCGGAGGAAGCGCCGGGCACCCCGCGGCGGCGGCAGCGCCGGGCGAGCGAGGGCGAGCCGGGGGGCGCGGCGCCCCGCTGATTTTGACAACTTTTCGGGGTGGGGTCTTTTTGTTGTTGCTCCGTGCACCCCCTTTCCCCGTATTTTTTTGTCCCGCCCCCCCCCCCCCCCCCGCGCCGTGGACGAGACGGTTTCTCCCTCGCCTCCTGCCTCTCCCGCAGGAGCCGTCGGCGCGGAGCGGCGGCCGGGAGCGGAGCGGAGCGGAGCGGCGGGGAGGGGAGGGGAGGGGAGGCGCGGCGGCCGCCCGCCCCGCTGCGGGGGCGATGCCCCCGCCTGCCTTGGCGCCTCCCCGTGCCGGCCCCGCCGCCGCCGCCGCCGCCGCCGCCGCCTTCCCTTTGTGCCGCCGGGCCCGGCGCGACGCCTGCCCCGGGAGCCGGCGCCCCGCGGCGCCCCGCGGCGGGAGGTAAGGGCGGCCGCCGCCCCGCGCCCCGGCAGCCATGCGGACCCCGCGGCCGCCGCTGGCCTCCCTGCTCCTCCTCGGTAAGTGCCGGGCGCCGGCGGGCAGGGACGGCGCGGGACGGGACGGGACGGGACGGGTCGGGGGTCCCCCGGGCGGGACGGGACCCCCGGCGGGTGCCCGCCCTCGCAGGGCTTCCCGGGAGAGTCAGCCCTGGGGAAAATACCCAGCGCCTTCCCCCAGGAGTTGTCATGCCCGCGCTGTGCCTGCGGCCGGAGGGAGGAGGCGTCCCCCCCATGTATATACGTGTATGTATATATATCTCCATATAAAACAACTCAGGTTTTCACCTCCCCCTGCGGTGCCCCGGGGCGGGGGCCGGCCGGAGCGGGCTGCCGGGGCGAGGGAGCGGAGGGGCCGGGCACCTCCGCCGCCCCGGGCCCCGGCATCCCCTCGGGACGGCGGGCGGCCGGCCAGGGGCTGCCCCGTCCTGGGGTCCGGGGGGAGATGCGAAGGGCGGGGGGGTAGGGGTGGGCGTTGAGCTTGCACAATGAAGGCAGAGCAAATGCCAGGGGTAAGGTCGGCTGCGGAAGGAGAGTCCTCTTCCTGGCTCTGGCAGAGTACCTTGAAATGTAGAGGGAAGGCAGTCCGTGCTGTCGTAAAATGCAATTTGCTTGCTTTGTGCTGTCTCTCCAAACTCCTCCTCTAGTCTCTTCTCTTTCTGCCTGCGTTTTGTACCCTGTGGACCGTTAAACGTATGTTTTTGTCCCGTCCCACAAGTGCCTGCCCAGGGGACGGCTGTACGCAGCTCTGTAAAGTCCTTTGGGACCCTGCTGCTGGGTGAGAGATGCTGCAGCAATGCCAGATCCCTTCCTATAAATCTGGGAAAAGCAGAATGCAAGACAATTGAAATGCCTCTTAGGTTTTTTTGCGGCGGCCCATGTGCCTGGCTTAGTACTGATGAGTTGATAGGAGCGTTTGTGGAAAATACGGTACGGCACCCCGACGCTGTTTTCTGCCTGTGTATGTACAGAGCAACCTTGGAGTTGTTTTGATTTGCCTTTTCATCGGTAAGATTTTCTGCTGGCATTAATGCTGTTGAGGGAAGAAGCATTGAGGCTGGCAATTTCACTGTCTTGAGAACTGTCACATACCTGCTCTGCCCATTTGGAAACAACGTTTTTCACTTGAATTGGAGTCGTGCTTCCATGTCTCTAATTTGCGTGTGCGTGGGGTTTTTTCATGCTGTCTGTCTGTCTTTAGGAAAGGGAAAGAGAGATGACTCTTTGAAATGGTTTTGGAGAGGGTTCAAACTTCCCTTAAACCGTAGCTTTCTTCCTTGGGTTCCCTGAAAAAAAAACCATCTTAAAGCTAAGTTTATCCAGGGTGACTTTGCTCCGCGAGTACAGGCAGCCTGTCGTAGCTGCAAGATGGGTGTAGGTGAACGGCAGTCGCTTGCTGCCTTGGCTTCGCACGCTCAATCTCTCCGGTTGAAGAACAATAACACCATTCTGGATTAAGTCTTCCTAATATGGAGCGAGCGAGCGGTCGGTTGCCTGCGCGCCGCTCCGAAGCGCGCCCAGCTGATGCAGCGGCGTAGCAGCAGAGGGCATAGTCTCGCCGAAGGCTTCCCGCAGGGGTACAGAAGTGGGACCCGCCAGGCCTGCGCTGTACACCCCGTGTCGTGTCGGTGCTAACGCGGCGCCTGGCCGGCTGCCAAGGCCGCCCCGACTCTCATGCTTGCAGGAACTGGCTTTCTGGGTTTGACCTAAAATCGGCTCTAACGTGCCTTCGCCCTCCCCGAGGGATGAGCTGCGAGGTGTCTCCCATCGCCTGGGGAATCAGTTGCTTTTCAGTGGTCCCCGAATCCCATGGATGTATCTAGCTTGTAAAAACGTTGTGCTGGCCTCCCTGCGTTAAACGTGGGGCTGTTTTTAACAGTCGGAAGCGTATCACCTGTATGCTTGGAGTTAGTTTTCTTCTGGTGTTTTTCACCTGGATTTCTTTAGATGCTTGATCAGCATTTGCCCAGCTGCTGGTTTGAACAAAACTGGGGATGTGTGGCCATGCCTCAGAGCCTCGAGTTGCGCAAAAGTGCTTTAGGTTGTTGTTGGTAAAACTGAGACACCGTTTGACTTAGTCGGGAAGTGGCTGGAGTAAAAAGCCTTATTTCGTAACATAAATCTCTGACTGGCTAGAAAAACACTGTTGCTTTACAAACAAGTAATGGTAATGCTAGAATATACGGATAAGGTACTACGGGTTGAGTATGCAGAAAAAGAAATGCAACTCAGTTCTTCCTTATCCTTTTGCAAACTCATTAGAATTGCTGAAGGAGGCATCATCGTTATGGGAAGAGCCGGTGGATGACTTAATATAATATATCAAGCATTAACTAGCTACCAGAATCCAAGTAACTGCAAAACCAGGGTTTGAAAACCCACATCTGGCACGTGGGTGTAACATTTGTAGATCTCTGCTGTTTTTTCCCCTCTTGGTGCAGTGTTTGTTACAGGGTTCTTTAAACAAGTGGCACTTCATCACAGCAAGTACAAAATGGGAAAATAGAGCAAGTGCTGTAAATAATCCTCATGCAGCGATGAGACCATTAATACTTGTGCCAGCCAGTGCTAATCCTATGTGTAGTTGCAAGATTTACCTTCTTTTTTGCACGGATGCAAAGTCAGATACTCCTCATATTTATAGTGTAATATATAGGAAACGCAATAGGCTTCTGGGGAATGCTGAACTCATTCATGTCGGTGACTGGTTTATGAATAGTTCTGCTTTTGAGTCTCCTGCAGTCTCCAGAATACCACCTGTGAATGCAATTTACAGCTCTTTGTGTTCAAACATTGCATATGTATATATGTACATAGACTCATTACCCTCTTCCTCTCTCTATTCATGCATAGTAATTGGTGATTTATTTGTGATTCCTAGAGGGGAGTAGAGCCTGCGTAAGGTCTTGAAACTGCAGCTCACTTGTAAATGGCATGTTGGAGTGAAATAACGATGCAGAGGTGACTGTTGGAGGAAGAAGGGATGATCTTGAAGGCATGTCTCCCGGAGGGGAAAGGGTGCTGGCTGGGGAGCAGCGGCGTGCAGTTGGCTGCCACTCGAGTGTCAGCCATCGTGTCCCTCCTGCTCTTCTGTTTCCTGCTGGGGTGTAGGGGTTGGAGGGGGCAGTGGCTGAAACACAAGCCTAGATGTGCTAGAGCTGAAGGCTGCTTGGCTGGAGGGGAACAGCCGGAGGAAACGGCAGAGTAGGTGTTTGCACACACAGGATTTGGGGTTGTTTTTATTTACCGAAGCTAGCGGCTCAGGAATGTTGCTGGCGCCTCATCTGCTCCTCGAGGCATTGTTAGCAACGGTGGCCAAGATCGTGCTTTCTCCATCTGTGTCTGCCCAAAGCGCTCCGCCGCGAGCTTCGTTTTGCAAGCCAATCGTGCCGCTGTCACCCCTGCGTTTGCTGCCTCTGGATCACTGTGGTGTGCGGTGCCAGACCCGGACCGATCCCGTGTGTGCTGGCGTGGGCTGTGGCTCTGCTTCTTTTGGGGAACGTGTTGGACAGGGGCTCTGCAGATGGCCCTGGCTGTTGCCTCATTTCTGCATGTGGATCAGCTGGCTCTCTGGGTTCCCCGAGCGTGGTGGGAGGCTGCCGCGGTTGCGTCGGTGCCGGGCTGGCAGGCTCCGCTCTTGCGCATCCCCAAATGTAATTCTTCATGGGGAGACTCCCTCCCCACAGTCTTGGCCAGACTGCCTGACATCCTGAGGCTCCTGCAAATCCTGTTTATTTACACAGGAGGTTTTGGTTTATGTGAATTGTCGTCTTTTAGTTGACCTTCCGTCAAGTTAGCTGTCTTTATTAAAGCAGTTTTTATTGTAAATCGAATGTGTACTTGGAACACTTTTATCAGACCCATATTATGAAGGCAGAATAAACAGCCCTGCAGACCCATGGGGAACGGGGCGGGAGAGAGAGGGTCATAGGGAGCTTGGGAAGGAAAGCGTCGCTTCTGTGTTGGGAGGCTTATTGAATTTTTTGGACTAGGAAACCGCTTTTTGGTTTTTTGGTTGGGTTTTTTTTTTCTCTTTTGCATTTTATAAGTTCCTCCTTTTGGTGTATCTCGGCTTCTCTCTTACCCCTACAAAATCAGTCACAGACTCAGCCATTGTCCTAAAGGTGATGCAGTCTAGTGTGAAGCCAGAGGTGTTTTAGTTGCTTTAACTCAGATGAATTTGAGTGCTACAACCTGAAAGAGTGCTCCTTGCTGTCTGATAGTTAGCAATCTGCAGAACCTGCCCAGAAACTTACAGCATCAGGAAAATTGCCTGAAAGGAAAGGGGAAGCTTTTCAAGCACAATTGGGTTTTCTTCTTGTTGCTAGGGATCTTCTGCTCATGATTTGACTTGTCTGCTGGTATCAAGGGCGTTTAGGCCCTCCAGCCAGTGTCTGGAAAACTGCAGTATTGTGATTTGCCTCTGGCTTTTAAGTTGCTAAGTACTCCTTAATGATAACCTGCTAAATTGGTTTCGACTCCATTTTTATATTGGCATCTCTTTCCTAGTCATATAAAATCGTCTTAAGGAATAGTTCTCTGGTTAAATGTTAGGAGACATTTAGCATCTGTTTCCTATCAGCTATGGAGAGGCTAAAATGGAGCCTTTCTTGACAAAGTGGGGTCTGATCAAATTGCAAGGCAAAGAAATGGGGTCTGCAGCTGCCTTCAGTGGATCTAGGATGTCTGCGTGCATATGTCATTTCCAGCTCTAACCTGTTGCTCACCTTGTCTCCATCACCGTACTAAGAACATGTTTCCAACGATGTATGTTAGTAAGCTTTTTGTTGTTACGAGGTTTAATTAGCAAATGGCAATGAGACAAGAGGAAATCTTGCCTTTCTAGCTGCTGCTAAAGTCACATTTCAATAAGTAATTGAACGTGAGCACAAAACCAAAACATCTCAGCTAAGTGATGGGAAGCTTTTCTCGAAAAGGGAGAGGCTTTGACACTCAGGACGTGTACTGTTGCAGCACAGTACTTGCGCAAATGCTAAAAAGCAGCGCTGCTCCTGAAAGGAGTTGTTCCAGACTGGTTCTGCCTGGCATGAGGAGGGGAGGGCGCAGGCCAGTGTGCTCATGTGAGGAACGGGTTCGAGGGACTTGCTTGGATCGAAAAGTAACTTGGCAAAACCAGTAAATACATAGAGGGACTGGGGAGGTTGTCTGACTTCAAAGTAGATCTGTTTTTCACATGGTCCTGCAGATGCTTATGGGGGCCGAAGGCAAGGAGGGTGCTGGGGAGGCAAGTGGCTGGAGGGCGCGCTAGATTAATTTGGCTGGGTTACCCTGGTTTGCTGTTCGTGCACCAGGGCCTTGGTACCATGGTTCCGGGGCGTGTGACCAGTTGCTCAGCCCTGCTGAACAGGTGAGTTAAGTCCAGCGTTTGACCACAGCCACTTTCTTAACTGTTACTGGCTCCTGACGGAGGCTGCCTGCTCTGCCCTGCGTAGTGTTTAATCTGCAGTTTCTGGCTGTGAAGCCACTGCCTGTACCCTCCTGTGGCTCCTTCTTTCTGATTTTACTCTGCTGCTGGTAGTTCTTTGGTGTTTCCAGGTCCATTTCCTGCTCTTGTTGGGTGATGGTCCCCAGGGAAGGAAGAGGTGGCCCCCTGTTAAGTGGAGGAGTGGGGAAACGATGAGCCAAGGGAAAGCACTAGGAGGAGAAGGAAGGTGAAGAACCCAACTGATAAGGAAGATCGATAAGAACAGGCTCTGGAGGATGGATCTTACTAAGTGCTGGGACTTCCACCACACCCATAGCTTTTACAGCATCAAAGACTCCTGAGAGTCTTTGATGCTGTAAAAAGACATGGAGATAGTGAGGATCCACCTAAACATGAGAAAAAACTTCTTTACTGTGAGGGTGACAGAGCAGTGGAACAGGCTGCCCAGAGAGGTTGTGGAGTCTCTGTCCCTGGAGACATTCAAAACCCTCCCGGATGCGGTCCTGTGCACCCTGCTCTAGGTGTACCTGCTCAAGCAGGGGGGCTGGACGAGACGATCTCTAGAGGTCCCCTCCGACCCCTGCCATTCTGTGAGTCTGTGAGTTGTCCTCTTGTTCCTGAACAATGTACTACCACAGCTCTTGGCTGACTTCTCCTTTCCTACCAAGCTCTTTATTCCATTTGGGACTCAAAAAATCATGTAGTGCTTCTCCTGTCTCTTGTGATCTTGTTAGTCAGGAAGGGCTGAGGCTGTCACTGAAGTGCAGGAATAAGGAGATTCCTGTGCAGTTTCTGGAAACAAAGTTGGCCCCATCAGGATAGTAGAATCCATCCGAATCCAAGCGTGTGTCACAAAGCAGCTGCATGGCCATTACCACTGTTGAGCGTTACTCTAATGCCGGTTGTTTGGTTCGCTGTTCTGGGTTTTGTTTTTCTGGCCCTTGCAAAACAGCTCATCGGAGGGGTGACATGGCTGGAGGTGGTTTTGATGTACAGCTGTTGTGGAGCTGCCAAGTTTTGTTTTGTTTTAGCTAGTGGCATGAGCCTGGATTCGGTGGTGTTTGCCCAGTGTTCCCTACTCTGCACACGAAAACGGTTAGCTTTGCTTCCCGGCAAATGCGTTCCCCTCTGGAGTCATTGTGATTACAGGGGAATAGCAGGGAATGGGTGATGCATCTGGGTTTGGGGTTTGTTGTTTGGTTTGGTTGGGTTTTTTTTGTTATGGCTTTTGGGCTTTGTATGGAAGTTGATAAGTGTGTTAAAGGGAGCTGGGAGCACAGGGTGAGGTGATGCGTTCTTCGGTGGACTCTGTCGCACTCAATGTCTGTCCTGCGTTTGAGAGGAGCTCGGCACTGACCCAGGCTGCTGTGTGAAATGGACAGTTTCTGAGGCCCTTAGAGAAAGGGAGACGTGAAGATGAGATACTGAGCCCCAAAAAAGCAAAATGGTGTCTCTTTGCCTCTCAGGGAAAGAAGACCTCTGATCTCTCATTAGAGCATCGGTATCAAGATTTGGCTGCTTAGATAGATAAATTGAGATTTTGACTTCTTGGATGAATCTTTCTGTCTCCATTCAGCACCATCACCAGGGACACAGGAATCTGCCCAGGTTCCTCCAAATCTCTCTGAAGGTGGAGCTAGACCTTGAGAAAGAGCCACAGGAGAAGGCGGGTGCTTGTTCCCAGAAGTTGTCCATAAGCTCTTTACTCCGGAAAACTGTACTGCTGGAATCTGGCACTTATTAACTCAAGTTACCCAGTACCTAGGATCTAGCCAAAGGGCTGTGGCTGACTGCCAGGCTGAAATTACCAACCTGGGTGTCAGGCCTTGTTGGTTCCTTCTTGCTAGCTTGAAATAGGAGCTCCCAATGAGCATGTGTGCCAGCCCTTCTTCTAGTCATGTTTCTTCTTACAGCTTTGTAAAGTGTTCAAGGTAATTATAGTACTTACTAATATTTATTCCCTTCTAAGCAGTTATCTCAATGCATTTATCTCTGGTGTGCTTTCAAAGTACTCTGCCCCCTTGCACCGTATCATTTCATCTCCCTGGCTCAGTGCTTTCTGCTCCCTCCCTTCTCATACAATCCTTGGTCCTCAGCTTCCTCCACCTCCTGCATATGCTGTGAAGTTTGCTTTCCTCTCCCAGAGGTTCCCATACTCTGTCTTCCTACTCTGCTGCCTAATCCCGTTACAGAGGAGGGATGTTTGCTCTGTCTTGTAGGGGATGATTGCTTAACCGCCCTGCCAGGTGCTAAGGCTCTTTGCAATGAAGGGCATGGATACCAAGAGGAACTGAGCTGGCATCGTGCCATCTCCCAGTTTTCTGCTGACTGCTTGTGGCCTGCAGACAATATCTTAAGAGCTCCTGCTGAAGGGTTTGACCTTTATGCCTGCAGTGTTATCTGGCGCCTACAGCAGGAATCACAGCATGCAAATTCCAGTGCTTTTTTTCTGACTTGTGATATAATTGTAGGTAAGTCACTCTGTCTCTGTTCTCAACTCCTTGAAGTAGAGGGAGCGGCTGAAAAGGTGTCATGGGATTTCTTTTTTTTTTTTTTTTTTTTTTTTTGTTGTTGTTGTTGAGGAAAAGTGCAGTGTTAGGGCTGAGGTTTTGCTTGCTCTCATTAAGCAAGCAGGCTGCTTTTTTCTTATACATGTTGGGAGTGTACTGTGGAAGAGATTGTTATGCCCTGATTGATTTCACTCTTGGTGTTAGGAGAAGAAGAAAATTGATTTTTACTTTTTGCTCTATGGTGTTACTTACCTGCACAAGCTGTCTCGCTTTTCCTACGTGAATGGGACCAGCCACTCCTTGCCACCCCATTATGCTCGTAGGGCATAGCCCATGTGACTGTAACTTGGAGCTGCTGTGATTCATTCCAGCAATCAGTGTTAAAACAGCACAGTTAATCCATGGGTCACTGGCATGTAAGGAGCTGTTATGTCTAATCAGTCCCATGCCATGAGCTAGTCAGCAGTTAAATCTAATCCAGAGTGTGTAGCTGCCAAATGCTTTAAGTCGCCAAGCACTTGCTCCTTGCTGCTGCAAATAAGGCAGACTTGAACAGGATCAGCTTCAGGTGCCCTGCTTGCAAGCAGGGATCAGAGTTCAGCCTCGGATGCCTGGTACTGCAGAGGGGTAGAGGTTGTCCAGAGCCTGAAGGGCTGCAAGGTGGGTGTAAATCTACCTGCTCATCTTCATATGTAGATATCGGAACACCTTCCTTTTTCTTATCTCACATTGCTCTTTCTCCCACCTCCTTCCCCTTGCCTAGATGTAAGGAGAGGTGTGTTCAGAGGTGGCCTCTCGTGTATTGCCATCATCATTAGAGTACAGAGGGACCCTGTTTGCGTTCTTGCATGTGTTTAAGTCTTGCCTGAGATGCCTAGTTTTTTGTCTTTCCTGATTTCTGGTGCTCTCACACCCCATCCACTCCTCTTCAGTTTTCCGCTTGTGCCTGCAGGGTCCCTCTGTAGCCGCAGGTTAACCCCTTTCCTCTCTGTAGCGAGAGCTCTCCCATGATGTGCTTGGAGCTATGCCTCCTTCCGCTGCTGAAGGTGGGAGAGGTGAGGCTAAAAACTTGCTTGCAGCTTCGTCTGCCTTTGTGGGGCAAGTCATGGGAGATCATCCCATTTATCTTTTAAATGGAATAACTTTGCAAATGTAAAGGATGAAGACTGCCAGTTGCTATGCACATGAGTCTGCTGTTGGTTTGCTTTGGCTTGGGTGCTCCCAGGGAGCTTGGCAGGGGACACTCGCTACCCTGCAACCACCATGCGAAGAAAGGGCAGTGCTTACTGCAGCAGTTATTTGGATTTGTGCCTGGCCCTGGTGCTAGGCTGACTTTTTTTTTTTCAGCCTTTGCAGGGGAGAAGGTGGCAGGGAATGTGTGGTGGGAAGGAGGTTGGTTTCCTCCTGACGGAGTTGGGGAAAGCCATCTGAGACCACCCTGAGCTGCGTGGGGTGTCATAGGGCGGGCAAGGTGTCGCTCTCGGAGAGGTCTGTCGTCTCTTCTCCGAGGCCTGCCTGTGCTGGGCTGGTGCCACCCTATACTTCTGACTCTCATCTGTGTCACAAAGCTGTGTAGTCCAGTCTGTCCCCATCTTTTGTCTGGCTTGTTTTGGGGGAGGATGTAAGGATGAGAGGGGTGAACATGAGGGAAGATTTACTGTGTGTCAAATACCTAATAGTTGCTCTGGCGGATCCACTGGGATACGTTACTAAAAGCATCCTAATGATCTCAGTGTAATAGGTTTGAGCCTTGGAAACCTGCTTGCTGGGAAGGGCAGCCCAGAGCTTTGCGCTCGGCTCCTGGAGGAGGAGGGCTGGGTTCCTGGCAGGGGTCGGGCAGGCAGCAGGAGCTGGCCCTTTGGGGTGCCGCCAGGTACCCATCCCTCCGTGAGGAGCCGGAGGGGAGCCATACGCAGGGCTTTGGCATGGCAGAGGAATGACTTGGGAGGCTTGGCCAAGCACCAACTACCGCTGTTACCTCGGAAATGTAGATTGCTAGTGATTGCAGCTGTGTGGAGGCCAACTAAGTCCCTAAAGAGATGTAATCTGAGGAGAGGGTAATTTTCTTTACGAAGACATCTGGGTGTTGGTGGAAGAAGGGGAGATGCACAGAGGAGCGTGGCTGTAGCTGAGGCCAGCAGCTTCTAAGCCTGGCTGCTGGCAGCACATGCGGGAGGGAGAGGTGCTGGGGGATGTGGCTCCCACCCCAGCTGTAGGAGCAGTACCCGGCTCTGCTGCTCCCATTTCTTCTAACCACTGCTGTTCCTGAGGTGGCAACATCTAGCCTCCTCCTCCAGGCGCTGGTGGTGGCCTGGAAAAGAGGTGGGCCACTTCTCACCTGCAAAAATGATGGAAGAGAAGGTCATGTGAGAAGGGAGGGATCAGCAATCCTGGAAGATGCCACTGGAGCCATGAAGACCCTCAAGATAGGTGGGGGTGATGAGGAAGGAGTAGAAATGAGGGTGGGAGACAGCAGGAATCCAGTTTTTTGGTGGACCGACAGATGTAAAAGAAATGTGTCTGTGTGTTCCTAGAAGTGCTGTGGCAGAGGTTCTCTGTAGTTACTGGGGTGATCAGCATTAGTTTCTAAATCGTTCTCCGTACGTGGATGCGAGTCTTGCATGTGGGTAGGGTGAAGTGAGGCTTCTGGGGAAGTATGCTAGCAGAAGGCCAAAAATAAATTAATCAAAAGAAAGACTTGAGAAATTAACAAAGCTAAACAGATGTATGCAGCCATAAGAAAAGGGTGTCGTAGCTGAAAGCATATTTTTGAAAATCCATTTGCTTAGTCATCTTACAGATAATTTTGCTATTTTTACCTTTTTTGCTCTGATGATACTTCGCTGTCTATATAATGGGTTTAGCATCTGCATTCTTTTCTAGTGTGCAGGGAAAATGTATCTGCTAATTTTGAGTTGACTATGTAGAATTGCTATACCTCTTGGCTGTGGAATAAGTAAAATACTGTTCTTAAAACCATTCTAAGGAGCATAGCTGGCATTATTTCCCTTCTAACCCTTTTTTTTTTTTAACCCATCTCCCATGTCTACAGTCAAATTTGTATAAAGAGTATATTCCCTTGCCATTTCAAGTGTAATAAGGACTGTGCCCTCAACTCCCCCGAACAGAGAAGTAGTGATGTTTGTGTTCAGCACAGTAATCTACTGGGGAATGAGTGCAAGATCAAGGGCATTTGCAGATTTTTATTTCTTTGTGTTTGCAGGAGCTGTGGCATTGCTAGCAGGTTGCTCACAAACGGTGGCTTAGATTGCCGCTCTTGCAGGCAGCAAGATTTGCATCTTGCCATTCCTATTTGATTGGCAAGTAGCGATGAGAGCTCTGTACTCGAATTCAGTCTTTCTGAGTAGCAGTCTGCAGTCATTAGGGCAGTGCTTGGACCCCAGAGGCTTTTTCCGTGTTTTCATCCTGTTTCGGTAACTGTGTCTCTTGTTATCTTGTTCTTGAATATTTTCTCTTGTAAGAGGAGACTTTTTGTTGCAACTGTTAAACCTCAAATGTCTTGAATCTCCCTTAGGGAAGAGGAGGAAGAGTTCCTGAGGTTTCTGCGTAAGTAGACTATAGAAACACCTACGTGTCTTTCCCAAGGATACAGGCAGGAGGTATTATTGGTGCTGTCCTAACCAGCTGATGGATTCTGTCTGGTTCAGCCTGCCAGTCCTCCCTCCCTCTCGCTCGCTATGTTAAGGGGTTTAGTAAGGGAGCTGGAGTTTCTTTTTTCTTTGGCATATAATGGTACTGGATGCTTCTGGTTGCTTTTGTCAGAGCAGCGTAGCTAGGAAGTGTCAAAGGAAATTACGGATGTTTGTTTGGTCTCCTGGCTGGATATAACCATGCGGGTTTTAGTGAAATGTGTCTTGAATAAACATTGGGTAAATCTCCTAGGAAGAGCTCTGCCTGGAAGCCGGTGTTGGGAGCTGTGCTTATCTTCATGGCAGGATTTGAAAAAAAAAAAAGTTTGTATGAGAAGAGTTTTGCACCCTGTGTTTGGTTCCCATTGGTTCAGTGATTTGTAATGTCCCTCCTTATGTTTCCTTTAAAGCCAGCCAGCCAACATTAGGGGAGAGGATTATCCGAGTAAAATTCTCCAAAGCCTATATTGCTGTCAGAGTTCCTTCTTTCCCCCTCTTTCACTGTGCTGGTGGCTAAGCTGGGCCCAGGTGTGACCCATTGCTGTACTAACGTGCTGGGGTTAACCCCTGGGTTTGCTGGAGCCCCTGGGTCCCGGCTCGGGCCCCATTCATGCCGCTTTGCTGGGCTGCAGTGGGTGAGCAGGCGAGCAGCCCCAGCAGAGACCCGGTGAGGCTGGAGCCTGCCAGAAAGGGCAGGAGCTGCGCCCGAGCCACCAGCAGCCCTTGCCGGCAGCTCTGTCCTGGGTGGAGACATCTTGGTGCCTTCCCCCTCGTGGCCTGGCCCGGGATGGAAATCTGAGGCAATGTGTGCTACGGTCCCCTCGCTCCTGCTGACCCCTCGGGTCATCCTCCCTCCTCTGGGGGGGACCCAGAGGACGCCGTGGTAGCAGGAAGCCCCGGCAGGAGCGAGTGCCAGGCTCCCCTGCCGGGAGCAGGTGGCTGTGGTGGGCCTGGGGGCACCTCCCCAGCTCAGGACAGTCGTGGCTTTGGGCACCGGGGGTGGCTTTTGCATGCTTTGGGACAATTACCAGGAGCAGCCATGTGCCGGTGGTGCCCTGGTGTTGCCTTGCAAGCTTGTGCAGGGCATTAACCTGTAAAATTAATAAAAATTAATTTTAATTTAATTAAACCTCTGTGTCTGGAGGTGGTACTTCTTAGCTGCCGCAGGCAGGTACTCACAAAGCTGCGCTAGTGGGTGCTTAAATGCAACTGGTGTCAACCCTCACCACTTGCAGTCCGCTGCAGTAAACTGATGAGGGGGGATGGCATCAGCAGCAGCTTTGGGCTTGCTCTTCCCAGCTTCCCGGCCCTGCCTCCCTCTCCCTCCCTTCCTGCTCCCTGTCTTTGTGTTGGTCTCCTCCAGCTCTGTCAGTCCCCAACAGGTCTGGAGCCTTTGTGGCATTTTGGTGTGGTTGCTGTTATCTGTTCAACTTGCATCAGGCAGTCGCTGTTAAGGCTTATAATCAGTATAAAATCTCTGGGGCGCAGCTATTTACAGAAAAAAACCCCACCCTTCCAGACTTGCATCAAACAAGAGTTTTATTCTCATTAATTGAATTCCTCTAGAGTCTGATAACTTGGGCATGTTCAAATAGAATAAAAAGCCTCCCTCCCTGGTAGCTATGTAAGCCTTTCCTTAAGTCCCTGATCAGAGGGGACTAGGCTCTGCTAAGTAAGTAGGTGAAGATCAGAACTTCTGCATACGTCTGCTCATCGGGTAGTGTAGGCAGGAGGATGCTCAGCGTGGTATATTGCCAGAGGAAGGGTTTACCTCACACACCCCCCCCCCCCCGCCCTTTTCTCAGTTGATTGGGAAAGATTTTCCGTTTAGTGACAAATGCTGTTTAGTCACCCTCAGACACATAGTCTGTGTCTAGAAACTGGGACTGTGCTTTATTCCAGACCTTCAGATAAACTTGCAGCCCTATGAAGGGGCAAGCCTGCTCTTGCTGAAGTCGGGGTGTATAGCCTTTGGAGCATCTCTCGGACCGTGCTGCTCCGTCTCATCACATGGGTGCCAAAGCACGTTGCTCTGGGAGGCAGGAGGGCGTTTGGACTTGTGCCTGAGGTGTGGTGTTGCTGAGCTGATGCTGTAATCCAGAAAAAACCCAACTTGCAGCTTTTACCAGACTCCATACATCAAGTGAGACTTGCGGTCATTAAGGTCATGTCCCTTTCTCCATCGCGTCTCTTGTGTGTAGTTCTTGTCTTGGTGCCGGAGGCTGGGGCCCTTCTTGTTCAGCAAGTGCTGCTGGTTAGTCCAGGGTCCTTCCTCCCTGTGCCTAGATAACCCACGCCATAATGAGGTACCTGGCTTGCCAGCCAGGCTTTTGCTCGTCTTGGTTTTCAGCCAAGATTGCTCTCCCCCTTCAGAGCCTTTCTGCTTTCCCACTCCCCTGCCCTGCTCCCGCCCCCCGGTGGGACCTTTCTTCTTGCACCCTGGACTTGGATTTCCCCACATCCCTCTTCTTTTGTCAGTATTTATGTCCCATAGCTGTTCACGCCACCGATGCCGTGGCATCTGCCCCCACCCCCCGGGACACTTTTCCCACCCTCTCTCCTGTCTCCCGGCCTCACCATCTGCTGCTTCTGCTCCTGCTGTCATGCAGTGGCGCGCCAAGTCCCCTGACCGCGCTGACCTCCCCATCTCAGAGAGTGCTCGGCTCCTTCCCTCTGCCTTGTTCCTCCTAAACACTTTTACTTCTCCTGCTTCACTGAATGCCACTAATGATACTTTCCCCCCTCAGCCTGGATAGCCCCTTCTCCACCTTCAGATTTGCCCCTCAAACCTTAGCGACTTTACAAAGAGGACTGGCATATAAATAAGGGCATGCCTTTACCTGGGGGTTTGCCCTGTGCTCCCCCCCTTCTCTATGCTTTTCACAAAGGTAGATTTTCTAACCCTTTTGCTTGTCTTAAGGGTCCCAGCTCATTTTCCCTTGTCTCTCTCGTTTGCTTTGCTACTCGTAGCCTCTCTGTTCCAGTGCAAAGCTGCTTTATCCCCTCCTCCTTCAGCAGCTGCTCTGTCCTCTGCAAGCCCCGTGGGATGCTCTGTCTGGAGCTTTTGCCTCCAAGCTCTCTACTAGTTTAGTCTGTCTCTGTGATTTACTTTGCAAGGGTTTTCGTAATAGCTCTACATCTCAGTTGTGCTCCAGCATTACCTTCCTTGACTTAGCAATTGCCCTTGTGATAACCAGTTTTGGTCTCTTTCTGGAATGGTTTCCTCCAAGTCCTGTTGTCCTTGCCTTCTCCTGCCTCTCTAACAGAGCTTTTCTTACATCCTCCTGAGTATACCCAGCCCAGCTTCAGGGTCTGGTTTTTTTGTGGTTGCAAGGGGCTCATTCTGTGACACTGTCTACCGCTTCCTATAGTCCCTGCCTCTTGGTATTTTTATCCACTAATAAAAATTGGACTGGCCTCTTTTTGCTGATGTTATGAATTCATATTTCTGTTCAAATTAGAATCTTGACCTCCGTCTCTGGTGCTTACTTATGTGCATGCACGTGTTCACATGAGTCTTTCTGCTTAAGAAGTGTAAGCTGCAGCACTTTCTATCTGTCTCTGCCTCTGAAGTTTGTTCAGCTGCTCATTCCCCTGAACTCTCAGGTTAGTTCCTCTTCCTCTGCCCTGCCAAATGCAAGATGCTTGTCTTCCCTTTAAAAGTCCTTCTTAGCCTTGTTCTACTTTGTCTTTTCTAGTGCTTCTTTCCTCTCTGTGGTTTTCGATTCCTAGCCTCTGCCTCTTGTTGGTTTTCCTCAGGCTTGGTTCTCAGAGAAAGATGGCTTATGTAATAGTGCTGCTTTGTCTGCCGCCCCTTCCCAGATAACCTGGCAGCCTTTTGGCCAATTTCACACAAATTTGACGGGAGTAGAGAGCTTGGAGATGAATGAGTTCCTGCAAGTCTTGTGAAGAGTAGGTAGCCGAGTCAGGGGGGTGGCAGGGGACTGACCATTTTCTTCAAGGGCCCTAGCAGTGCCTCCAAATGACAGTGCCAGCTGTAGAAGCTCCAGCTGAAGCTTGCAGTCAAATCATTAGTCTTGGAGACAGCCTCCCTCCTGAAGGCATAGGAAGCTAGGCTTCATTAAGTCTCCTGCTCTTAGGGCTGTTTGCTAAAAATGGTGGCTTGGAGCCCTGTTATTTTCTTCTGTGTCATTGGGAGTAACCTGCGGCAAGCACCTGCAGCACTGCTTCACCTCATGCTTTGCCACAAAGCCTGTTAGAGACCCGCCATCAGGGTCTCCTGGTGGAGGGAGACCATGGCACTCCCTCACGCGCTGCCTCGCTCTCTCCTGCTCCGTGGCCTCTCTCGACCCATATGCTGCCTGCCATTTCACAGCATGGCTGAGCTGGTGGCATGTCCCAGCTGCTAATGAAAAGGGTTCTTTGCCCCCATCCCTGAACCCTAAAGAAAAACATGTTTTTGCTGTCTTAGTGGACACAAATAACTCTTTCCTTGGGTCATTCTTCTTTCAGCTCACCGTGGGGGTCAAGCATGGGGAGAGGAGTGCGTATGTTGCTAGGCGTAAAGTCAGTGGGAAAGCAAGACTGCTTTTTTCCATGGCAGCTGGTACCCAGATCAGCCTAACTGCATTGCGAAACCACATTTCTGAACTGGATTTCCTCGGATGAGAGTGTTTCTGCCGCTGTTTTCCCTGTGGGGGAGCTGGCACAGTGAGGCTCCTCTGAGTAGGTGCTTGGTGAGGCTCCTCTGAGTAGGTGCTTGGTGAGGCTCCTCTGAGTAGGTGCTTGGTGCTGAGCCGAGGTAAATAAGAGCCTACAGCAGTGGCAGAGGGAATCCTGCTGGAGTGTTCTTTGCAGAATGTTCGAGGTTGGCAGGGACCTCTGGAGGTCACCTGGTCCAAGCCCCCTGCTCAGGGAAGGCCACCTAGAGCCGGCTGCCCAGTTTCATGTCCAGTTGGCTTTTGAATATCTCCAGGGATGGAGGCTCTACAGCCTCTCTGGGCAACCTGTGCCAGTGCTCGGTCACCCCCCACAGGTTTGTGTTGTGGTTTTTTGTTTGTTTTTTGTTAAAGTGTTTTCTTGTGCTTTCCAGCTGGTTAGTCCCCCTTGGTGCATGGGGTCGTTCTTCCTCAGGGAGGAGAATCACATCTGATTATCCTTCTTACTCATTGGCAATAGTATTGTGTTATGAGTGTGCACAGAGGGAATGATTGTACCGTTCTCCCTCACAGACTGGAAGCAAGAGTAACGTAAATGCTTCTGCATCTCTCCCCGCCCCCGCCCCCCCCCTTTCCAAATACAAGAAAGCACCTGTCTTCCCATTTGAAATGGGAGCCTTGGTAATCTGGTGACAACTGCTGATAGTCTCTGTAGCGCGTCAAACTAATAAATTACAGTGTAAGGAGATGAAGAATTCTGACATCTTAATTGGCAATAAGAGGCAGCAGGTAGCTGAAGAATCTTCCCGGATCTGTGTCTCTCTTTTAGGGACAATGTCTAACTGAATCACAGAGGTTTTGAGAGGCAGCATCTTGCTGGGTGCTTAGTGAACAGAGAAGAAACCAGAAGAATTTGGAGGGGAAATGGAAACTGTCTGCTGTTGTATGGCCATGCTTTGTATTCTTGTGATCCTTTATGGTGGGGTGTGAAAATTGTTTTAGAGAAATGCATGCTTTTAGCCAATAAACTTGACTTCAGGGATAACTTAATTTGCTGTTTACCTGAAAGCTCTTTCTGCTGAAGAAATGTACAAAATGGCAGCTTCGCCTTGCAAATTGGATGTTGTCACATGCTAATGGCTATGGCTGAGGGGCGCAAATGTTTCTTTAGCATGCCAGAAGGAAGTGGGCTGCATTCATTTCTGGATATTACGCTTCATAACTTTTTGCAGTGCCACTTCTACAGAACTGTGTGCTCAAAAGGAGATGGGGAGCAGCTGGAGCGCTGGAGGAACAGTGTGCTTTGGGAGGGAGGGAGGGGTGTGCAGCGGTGCAGTTTGTCATCAGCTCTTCAAATCTCTCTATACCTAACAGATTATTGTTAGGTTTCTCTTGTTAGAAAGCAAACGATTTGGGCAATTCATAAATGGATAATTGAGGGAGCCGATTTGGAGTTTGGAAAGGAGATGCTCTGGCCCTAGCCCAGAAGAACAAGCATGCAAGTAAAGACCCTAGAGAGAGTCAGGGTGCTGAACTCCTAAATGTCATCCTTAGCAAAGTAAGGGAAGACCTAGAGTCACTTAGAGCAAGGGGAGGGGAAGGGAGCCAAATAAGCGATTTCCAGGAGTATAGAAAGATGGGCCAAAACACTGGAGTTTCTCTTTGGAGGTAAAGGGAGGGAGGCACTTGTGTGTGCTCCCTCCCTCCTCCATTTGTTTCAAATGAAGAGAGCAAGAAACTTTGCTCTTCTTCAGGAAAAGCAGATTTGAGGGAAGGTAAGGAACCAAGCTCTCTGTGGATCAGAAGTGTTTTGAGAGACCTCTTCATGAAAGAGAGGGAATTCCATTAATGAAAGACCGGGTAGTAAATGCTATTTGCTTTTGGCAAGGATAACGTGAAGGTGAGATTTGGGACTCCACACTTTTTTCTCCTGGGAGAGTATTTTAAGCATCTGGGATGTTAGGAGGTAAATTACAGCAATAATAGGAGCATTCAGTTGTTTAATAATGGGAGGGCTTGCAGAGCATGCAGGAAAACGAAAAAAGAAGTGACATTAAAACATTATTTACTGTGAAACAAAATGAAGTTTCTTATTGTCTGGGAGTGAGTGATCACACAGGGAATAACATTTGACAATTCTAAGAGTGACCCTGGCAGCTGAACATGTAGGACCTGAAGACTAAAGAACAATAATAAAAAGAAATACAGAGGCTTCAGGGCATAATGAACTATGTCAGAAATTTCCTGCCTAGCTTTGTCACTCGAACAATTTCATTTCCCCCCTCCTCTTGATAGGTTCGGAACACGTACAAGCTAAGAGTTCAGTGGTCTGAAATGTGTGTTGATGCTTCATAGCTTTGGTACTAGCATGACAATGCTGAATCTTTTAAAGGTCTGGGAGCAGTACTAGAGACACCAGGGTAAATGGTGTGTCCTTCCATGTATTTTAAGAGCTAAAAAACAGAAGAAAAAAACACACATAGAAATCTTGGGAGGCTTCACTTTTTGTGCAGGTCTACACTAAATCTTACCGTGGAGCACCTGTGGTTACAGCTTCAAAGCTCGGGCTGCAAAGGCAGTAATGAAGCCATCACTGCTTTTCATTGGAAAATATAAAAGTAGGCATTGCCTTGGGCATTCCAGCAGACCACTGTAAATGCTGCTGTGTATTGTAGTGCTTAACCAGACCTGGAACCAGCAGTAGTGGTATAAGTCACTAGGGCATGTATTCAGTGGGCTGTAGGAAAGAAGAAACTCCTGACGATAAGACACAAGGAGGAGCAGTGCAAGTTAGAAGTAGTGCGTGGGCAAACCAACACTTCTGCCCGCATATTCCCAATATATGTATAATCTGCCAGGGAGCTTCTGCTTGCATATTTTTCCTATAATGATAAGGGTAATGATGGTATGGTATATGAAGAACGTGCTCATCTGAGAGTTGGAAAAGGGCGGGGAAGGTTCTCTGACCTTGGAGGAAGAGAAATAGTTGATTAAATAGATTCACGGGACGGCCTCTGCTTAAAGTACAGAAAAGAGCCTATAGTGCTACTGGAGCTCTCTGCCGTTCTGTCGGGTTAGTCAAAAGTGGTATCTCCTTTGGGGAGTACGAGAATTGCAGATTATAAGGGACTCTTTCTCAGCATCTTTGCAGGAAAATAGTCAAACTATAATAAGCAGTAGGTGTGTTGCACAAAGATATTTGAGCCCCCAGCAGTTGTTTACCATTATGAATCTGAACCAGCAGGACAGTCAGCTCAGTCTTTCCCTCGTACATCAGCACGTATAGTTATTCTTTTACATCAGGTACACCTTGATCCACCAGCTTCTTCAAAGCCCCTGTGAAGTAAGGAGGCTGAGCACTATGAGCTGCCAAGCTTAGGGACCTGTGTGCAGAACTGTGTGCCCTGCCATCCTCCTTCCTTTTGTTAATATGGGGTATTGCTCTTTTCTCTGACCACAGGCGTGGCTGGCTGGCTTCTGGACGCTTGGCTCCATGACTTTCAAAGTAAAGCTATACTAGATTAAAGAGTAGTTTCAGACTTCAGTGCAGCCAAGTAACTTTAAATCTACTTTCTGGTGGGATGATTGAGAATGATAGAACTGTAAGAGCAGGGAGATCTCGTGTCATGCATCTTCTGGGGCAGGTTCATCTCCACCTGTGGTATTCCTGAAGAAGGTAAATGTCTGTCAGAGGGAGCTGTACTGTGAGACACTTCAGTCTCACAAAGCAGTCTCTCTGGTGCCTCACTTCCCTTGCTTCTGGGAAGTTAAAAATATACCTAGCCCCCATGTCCAACCTGAGTCTCTCCTGTTCAAGTCAAAGTCAATTTTTTCTTGTCTTCCCAGTGTCCAATGCAGATAATGAATTATTCCTTCCAGCATTTTTATAAGTTTAAAGGTTGTAGTAATAGAGATGATCTGTGGCTCAAGAATGTGCCATTCTAAGGCAGTGTTAAAACTGGCATATTTTAACATGCCTAATTGTAGACACAGAGAAGGAGCAGTTAGAGGAATGTGACATCCATATAGTATGAGGTTTGCTTAAAAAGAAGAAAAAAAAATCACAAGGGCAGATCACATTTAACACTGTGCAGCTGTAGAATACCAATGCTGTACTGGGGAAAGTAAGGAAGTCATCTGTCAATATGAGGACCAGATCTGAGAAGAACCGAAGGATGAAAAGTGGCTCTGATCTTGGCAAGGGGGTTGGATGTCTGACTGGATGCATAATTTTAGCAGAGGTACAAGACCTCTTTTGCAGTCAGAACTTGGGAAGCTAGTCACAGGCCAGAACAATCTATAGTGATTAAAAGAAATGTCACCTCTTTCATATTTATTAAAACATTTTTCTTAAAAGACAGTAAACATCTGCTGTGGAAGTGAGTGGCTGTGAGACGGAGCAGCTAGCAGAGATGAGTGAAAGCAGTTGTGTTGGAAGAACAAAGAGCTTCATTGGCGGCTCCTGTCTTGTTTGCCCGTGCTTTGATATTTCCCCACTGATTGTGATATTTCCATACCAATTATTGTATAAATTGTTCTTGGCTGATCTCTCTACTTAGCCATTCTTAGTTGGCTTAGCACTGGGAGGTATTTGAATGAGGAATGAATAGCTTTTTGAGTAGGTTCAGGAAGGACCGTCCATGTGCTGGGAGTGGTGGGATGGTGGCAGGAGTGGAGGAGGAGGATAGGGGATCAGGCACCCTTGCTAACATGATTTAAACATCAAAGCAAAAGGGTGGAGGATAGGGACAGAGTTGTTCTGCAGGTGGCTCCAGCCAGCCTTTCAGTACAGTGAACTCCCTTGGCGTGACAAAAAATACATCAAGCAAAATACTGTGTTTTCCCAGAATAAGGCTTTACAGTAATATGGGGGGGGGGGGGGGGGGGGAGGTTACCACATGTTTTCTTCTGATAGCATTGTTTTTTTTCCATCTGGCAGCAGGTTGCTGTGTACAGAGATTGTCCCTGCTGTGACTCATTTATGCAAAAATTAAGCTTGAACCTAATTTTTATTAGCTCGAACCTAATTTTTATTTGTGCACATTAACAGGAGACTTCACAGAATATCAGGTGCATGTTGCTAGAAGATTGTCTCTGTGTTGGTGTTGCCTGTTGAGGCAGAGTCTCCCATAAAGATTACGTTAGTCTTCAGCTGATGAAAAATAAGGCGGTCGCTTGGGGGAGTGTTCTCAGTGGCGGGATGATGGTGAGCTTGGAAGAGCCTTCTTGAAACGAAACACCGTTTTGTGGTTATCGGTCCCTGCTTAGACTCTACAGCAGGGCTAAGTAAGGGGCTGCTCTTGGCAAGAGCCATCTGCGTCCTCCCCAGGGGACAGAAGGGAGTGAGGAAGGGCCATCCCTTGGGAAGCATCATGGCTAAGGGAGACTGAAAAATTAATCTGAATTATGACGGAATGTGAGCTCGGAGGATGTTAACTGTCCCTGAGCAACTCGCTGGAAGCACAGGCCTGTGCAGGGCACGATGCTCCTGTTTTGGGGTAGGGGAATGGAAACACTGAGGAGGAGTGAGTTTCAGGGGAGCCCTGCTTGCTGGGCTACAATTAACCGCGTGCACCCCATTACTTTGTGAAAGTGGCCAGCGCATGAACTGCTGCAGCTCAGAGGCTGCTTCTGCCTGCCCTGCTGTTCCCCGTGGCTTGCTGCCCGTGAGCTACAGGCTGTGGCATCGACCTGCCGTGCTGCCTGCCTTGATTGTGGTGGGCTGTGAGTGTGGGGGAGGCAGGGGGGAAGCAACAAATTAACAACTCTGGCTAGTAAAGCAACAGTGCCCTTGGACTGGATGAAAACACGGTTTCCTTGTTGTGGGCATGGCATCCTTTCCTCACCCCACGGTTGGAGCAGGGTGCAGGTATTCCTGCTGCCTCCTGTGGCGTTGGGCCAGGCTGAAGGTGCTGAATGCAGCCGGAGGAAGAGTCTGCTGGCACTCACCTCGCTTCAAACCGCGCCATGCCGTGTGTTGGAGAGCAAGGGCCAGCCGGGTGGCGAGCCTGGGCTCCTGCACCGCTCTCGCCTGAGCGAGCCCCAGACCTGCGGGAGGGCAGCGGTTGCCACAGCCTGTGGTGCACTTGGTGCTTGCACCTGCTCTTGGGTTGTGTGTGCCCAGAGCATCTCTCAAGCTAGGAAGTAGGCGCTTTAGCATAACTGCTCTTTAGCACTTGTGTCTCAATTGTCTTCATTACAGGGGACTTTCTGCCAGGTCCTGTGGTCTGCTGCAGATGCTAATTTCTCATAGCCAAATAGGATTTATGCAAGCTTCCCTTCCCTTCCCTGCAGATGGGCATAGGCTCCCGCTTCAGTTCTGAGGGTGTTTTGTGGGAACCAGTTCAGTTGGCCGTATTCAGAGCAGAGATAGCCACGCTTCTAGAGGAAAAGCTGAAATGGTGCCTTCTTTATCTTCTGTTGTAGTATAGCCAATGTATAGTCTGCAGACCAGATGTGACCCATATGGCTGAAGGGCGTAGCCTGCCATGGCACAGGTGTGAAGGGGCATGAGGACAGCTGTACCAGTTCAGACTAAAGGTCCTCCACCTCACTGAGTATCAGGTCTCAAAAGCTGTAGGCAGACAGCTATGCAATTGTAGCTTGTTTTGGGAGCTGCCCAAACCTGATGTGATCTACCTATTTAGTAGTCCTCTTTCAAGTACTTGTCCCACCCACATTTTGACCCATGTAAACCTTCCATATCCACAGCATCCCTCAGCAAGGACGTCCCAAGGTCTGCTATGTGCAGCTGCAAGAACTGCCTCACTTGTTATAAAACTGGATCTGACCAGTTTTGGTTGATGGCCCTTGGTTTTTAAACTGGAAGAGATGGTAAATGGTCAATTCTTGACCATCCTCCCCATGGCATGCATATTTGTGTAGAGCTTTACCAGATCTTCTCAAAGTCCTCTCTTTTCCAGGCCAGAGTCCTCACCTGCCCCATTATTTCTTATGTAGAAGCCATTCCCTAGTGTTTATCATCATTGTTGCTCTTCTCTGACACTTTTTCAGGAGCACTTATAAATTGAACAAACAATAGCGACAAAAAAAAAAAACAAATGTGCGCTGTGTATTTGTGCAAGGGATGGGGAGAGCAGGGAGGGGGTTCTCTCTGGTAATGTTTTCTGTCTAATAGTTGTAGTCAAAGGCACAAAGTAATTTTTAAAGGAAACTTAGGGTTAGCATTATCAGTTATTGACAAATACTGTTTTAGAGCTTTTAAGTGAAGGAAAACTGCTGTAAAGCTGCAGGGGTAGAAACATTCCCTCAAGCTACGTAATCCATTTGGTGTTCAGCACTGTCAGCCCTACGCTTCTGGAAGATATGGAAAATAAAAAGACTTTTTTTTTAATTGCTCTCTAATGATTAGAGACCCAGGATAATACTCCTTCCAAGAGCTCAAGTTTCTCTTTTAGATTAAAGGTCTACTGGCAGTGATTATTGTTATCTAAGATACCTTGATGCAACTTGCTGTGGTGCCTTTGGGTGTGGTGCAGGCATAACCCACACTCTGAGATGGGGAGAGTGCTTGTGCAAGAGGTTCCTGGTTGTTCTGTCCCTAATTTTTATTTATTCTTTTGGTTTGTCAATGCTTTGGCAGAGTTTCTGTGTGCACAGTCATCCTTTCTTTCGTTACACTCATCTGTCCCTTACAATAAGTCTTGAATCAACGTTCTCGGATATAATTTTGCACGCCTGCTCTTCTGGAAGGGACCTGAAGGTCCACCTCCTTAACAAAAAGTAAATGTTTGGCATTTTCTGAAATACAGCATCTTCAAAGTATTTCAAATCAGGCCCCTGAAATGACCAGTCATGCCTGGAAAACCTGAGCTCTGCATGTTTCCCCGTGGAAAGGTCAGATCTTGCCATAGTTAGCTGACGTTGCTGGGAGGGTGCGGATTTTGCAAAGACAAAGCATACTCAGAAGCTAAGCCACAGCGCTTCTGGGTGAGATGCCTGGCTGGCAGGGATGCTTGATGCTCCTTTCTTGCCCGTAGATTCAGTGGCTGTGATATGACAAGGGACATGCAAACAGCGGGGTGACTGATACTGCATTTCTCCCTTGCCTTTCACCTGCCTCTCAGAGCTGCTTGACGTGACACTTGCTGTGGCCCTGGAGCCTCCTGGGTGGGCTGGCGTAAGACAGGCAGTGGGACCAGGCGTCTGCTGGTGCCTGAGTCCCACACGGTCCCCTTGCTGCATGACCTTGAGTCTGATTGCCTGGCTGCACCAGCCCCTCTTGGCACTGCCACCTCCTCTTTCCCCCACGCACCTCCTGTCTTCCAAACAGGGCCTGGGAGATGGGTAAGTCAGCATTGAGAGCCGGCCTGGCTGTTGTTTGGCTTGCTCTTAGCTCAAAAGGCTGGCGACAATAGCCCTCATCTGTAGGGGATAAGGATCAGGGAACGCTTCCTCCTTCACGCGGGGGATTTGCTGCCTTTTGGAAAAAAACAGATGCACAAGCCTATCATTTCTTATTAATTTTAAAGTAGCTCTTGGCTCGCTACCTCCTCCGTATCAGCCCTTGCATTGTCAGTAAATTATATTGGATTTGCAATTAAAAGCCAGCTGTGCCAGTGAAGTACCCGCCAAATGCCACCATAACTGTCTCCTGGGCCTCCTAGGGGAGGTGTGGAGCGCACAGCTCCTCCTCCAGTGAGCTCTTCTCTCGCTTCGAGAGGGAAAGATAAGAGTTTAAAATGGGATCTCAGGCGCATTATTTCTGTTAATCAGAATGCTTGCTTGCTAAGAAATGCAGTTCTTTTCTTGATACTGCGTGTTTGTGAATATAGCGATTCCCAGAGCTTGAAAACTGCCAAACACCCTTCACCATGCAAGAAGTTAACTGCTTGAGGAGGAAACTTCTAGTGGTGGATGTCTGTCTCAGGCTGATTGTTTTTCTCCTTCCCTTTCTCAGTTAAAGTGATTTATTGAAGAAGTACCTCTGCTTCTGCTGTGTGGGGTTTTTTAAGTGTTGAAAAGCATTTGTGCCCGCCTGTGTTGGAGCCAGAGTTTGCGGCCGGGCAGGGGGAAGAGCGCTGTGGATGTGCTGCTCCCTGCCCCTCCGGAGATCCACCCCGTTCAACCGACTCGTGAGCCTTTGTGTCGCACCTCTCGGAGGCTGAACAGCAACTTGCTGCAAGCTGTAGCAAAACCCCAACTGTTTTCTTTTCCTTCCACGCTGGAGCTGGGCAGGGCTTTTTCTGCGCCGGCTGCTTCTGTCCCTCAGGTGCTTGGGCTCCTGGAGCCAGAACGGGAAGCAAGGAGCTCTTCAGCTCTTACCTCTCAGTTTGGCTGGATCAGAAAGGTGCAGCAATCCAGTGCAAGAGGGAATAGGAGAGGAGAAATGTAGAAAGCGGGTCTCTTCCAAACCTGGAGTAGGACTCCAGGTTGTAGCGTTACAGGCAAGGTCCCAAAAACCACTGGCAAGGGAAGAAGGAAGCCCACATTAGTGCTGGCCATGAGGGCGGTGGGATTTGACATCTACCAAAAGGCTGTGTGCATCAGGGCGCAGAGGTTTGCGCTGTGGGTCCCCGAGGTCGTCATCTTGCCAGCGAGCTTTGGAAGGGCCAATACGTGTCTCTGATAAAATCATGTTTTTCAACTGGATAGTTGGAAAACTCCTCAAAGAATTCCTGTGTAAAAGAAAAAAACAAAAAAACAAAACAAAAGGAAAAAAAAACCAACCCCCCCCCAAAAAAAAACAAAATACAAAAAAAAACAAAAAAAAAAAACCACAAAACAAACAGCACTGCGTTAAGAGCCTGCAAAACAAGGTCCTGCACTCAGCTGAGAAATACCTGAGTAAGTGTTGTGTGTGCGAATTTTAATTCCCACCACTGCATGTTTGCCTTGTGGCACAATTTTAATTGTGTCATTGTGTGCAGGGTATCTGTATGCTGTAGCAAGACTACATGTGCATACAAAAATTGTATTATGAGCTGTCTTTAGGTGTGCGATAAAGATCTTACCCTTCCTGCTGCTTTAAAAACAGTTCACTTCAAAGGCTGTAGTATTTGCTTTGTCCTTTGGCCTTTATGGGGTGAGAGAAGAGGCTGTCTGCACCTTAGATGTCTTAGTTGTCTCTAGCGGTATCTTTCCCTAGGATGAGGAGATCGGTACAGCAAACAGTGGGGGAGTGTTTGCCTCTGTTGTTCCTCTCCACGTTTGTTTCGAATGTGCTAGCTTTCCCCATCCTCCCCTTAAATCACATTATTTCCTAAAGAGTAAAAAGAAACATAATTTGGAGCAGCAGCGAGCTGAGCCCAAGTTAATAGTTTGAATTGCACTCCATCTGTTCAGCTGCATGGCCTGATGGATGTGCTGAACCCATTTTTCACAATTTGTTTTAAGCTGGTAAGAACCATCTCTCCTGGCTCCAGTCCAGGCTGGCTGTGGAGGAAGAACTTCGTATCTGGACATCCATGTCTGGAGGGTGGGATTGAGTCAGTAATCCCCAGATGCCAGGCTACCTCTTCCACCTGCAAATTGCTAGTTTTTGAAAGATTAAATTCTTCTCTGGACTTGAACATTGTTGTTGAAAACTTGGGCAGGGGGGGACATGGACGGACCCAATGTGCACGCACACACAGAGGGTGAAATTTGCAAATGTGATTATGCAGGACCTGCTTTAAATCGGCTTATTGCCGTTTTATGATGGCAAGCAAGCAGTCACAGAAGCCAGGGTGATTGGCCTTGCTGTGTGCACATGCTGCTGGTAACTCAATAACCGATGAACACCCACCGTGGTCTCCAGACCTCGAGCCTTTGATGTAGCAACAAACAAGATAGATTGCTGTAATTTATCTGGCCCCTGGAGGGCTGTGCTGGTAATGTGCCATGAGCCCAAGGGCCAGCCATCCATAATCTGTGTAAAAATACAGCAGATCGCAGTCACCGTGCTGCGGGATTGTCTTTGTTCGTGCCGCAAGAGTTTGTGTGTGTACAATGCACAGTACTGGGTCTTGATTTCCAGCAGCCAGGGGTGGTAAGTCTTGGTGTAATATGCCCACTCCCTCCATTAACTTAAATTGTTTTTGTTAGGTACTAAATATACTCCTTTCAAATAGGCTTGGGAAGGCAGTGCTGGAAACGTGGTATTTCCCCGTATGCCTTCACAAGTGTAACAGAGAGACTGGAGAAGGCACACTGGGTTTGGGGGAAAAGGAATGGGATTTTGTACCAGCCAAATCCTCCGGCGGGTTTGCTGATGGAGGACAGATGCTTGTGGCGTTGCTGTTGGGTGGCCTGGAAACCCAAGGAGAGGGAGCATAGTCTCTTGGCTTGCACGTGGGCCTCCCTCCTGGTGGAAGACGGTCCTGGTTGGGCTGTGCCAGGAGAAGAGGGAGTCGCTGCCAAACCAGGGAGCCCCACCAGTGGCACCAGGGTGCTGCAGAGCGGCCGTGTGCCACCTCCTAGTGCCCTCCAGCAGCAACCCTGGGATCGCAGGATAATGGGGCTGGAAAATAAGAGTAGTACTGAAAACAAAGCCCTGTCAGCTTGAGTTTCTGATTTGTTGCCACGCAGCGCAGTACCTTTTCGTGCCTGGATTCTTATCGCTACCAAAGAAAGGTTTTATGTTATCTCAATGCCACTTTTTTTCATGGCATGTTTTAAAAAACACTTCATTTGGGTCAGCAAGAAAGCTGCAACGTGGCTGGGGGGGTGCTGTGCCAGAGCGCAGTGTGCTGGTTGTAGAACGGGGTGCAAGGGCTTGCCTTGCCGAGCGTGCCCACGGAAGGGGTAGGACTGGTGCATCTGGGGAGAGGCGCGGGGGCTGCCTGCTGAGAAGTAACGCTGGGTTTCTCTCCTCCCGTAGGCATGGCCTTGGCCCAGCGGCAAGTGGCGGTGCAGGAAGGGCCCCTTTACCGCACGGAGGGGTCCCACGTCACGCTGTGGTGCAAGGTGAGCGGCTACCAGGGCCCGTCGGAGCAGAACTTCCAGTGGTCCATCTACCTGCCCTCGGCCCCTGAGCGGGAGGTGCAGATCGTCAGCACCGTCGACCCCTCCTTCCCCTACGCCATCTACACCCAGCGCGTGCGCAGCCGGGGGATCTACGTGGAGCGGGTGCAGGGGGACGCTGTCCTGCTGCACATCACCGAGCTGCAGGACCGGGATGCCGGGGAGTACGAGTGCCACACACCCAACACCGACGAGAGGTACTTTGGGAGCTACAGCGCCAAGATGAACCTCGTGGGTAAGCTGTCCTGCTAACGGCATGGATGGGGCAACGGGGCATCTCCCGGCCGGCGTGCAGCAGAAATACATGAACCCCCCATGTGCAATGTAGTCCACATAAGCCATCAGAAAAAACACTACTGAGGAGAATAGGAGCAGAGAGCAGGGTGGCACAGTGGTGTGAATTGCAGGAAATCATGGTATAGAGACATAGAAATGGTATAGAAACATAGAAATCAAGCTTTCTCTGGTAATAAGACCCGTATAAAGAAGAGAAACCAGGCAGCATAGCTGGAGAGAGGAACGTGTGAAGCCGTGGCTGAAAGCAAGAGGGACGTGGAACTGATTTACGCAGAGAGAGGGGGTTAGGGAGGCTGCTCCAGATGGCACAAGCTGCAGAGGAGAGAGCTCTGTGCCAAAGGTGGTGAAACAGCAAGCGGGGAAGAGAGGAGTGATAACATAAAGGGAACAGGAGACACGGTTGTCTTCAGGCTCTTAAGAGGGCAGTGCAGAATGTGTCCGGAAACCAGCACACGGATCAAATTGAGCTGTCTGTAGATGAATGTGGGGGAGTTGTTTTGGTTTGTTTGGGTTTTTTTTTTGTCTGCATTAGATAGAAAAATCGAAAACAGGTTCTTTAGAACGTGGAGTATTTCCACAGCACCTCTCTGACTAGCTGATTTGACCTTTCCAAGCTTCAGCTTGCTTTCTGTATCTCAATGGATTTGAAGTCTCTGACTTGGCAAACAGCGGTCAAATAGTTTCCATCAAACTCTTTGTCTGAAGGACTCATAAAAGAGCTCCTCGGCAGCAGAGACACCCCTCTAGCGAATTTAAGCCCACAGACAGCAGGCTTGCTTGCCTTAGGAGACGTTCGTGAGCCTGCAGGTCTCTGGTTTGGAAACCACTTCTGCATTATCCAGACACGTTAGCTGGTCAGGGTGTTGCCGGTTCAGGCTGTGTTGACACAGGAAACCCGTTGTGAAAGGAGCCGAGGTGTGAATTTAAATCACAATAGCCCTCCTTTGGGCTGTGCTCCTTGCCTTTCCCACTTGTGTGCACCTCGGCTCCTTCCAGCCCAGCCGCTCTCCCCGGTGAAGTCCCACAGCCTGGGTACAGGCGCTTATTTAGTTGCCTGCTTTCCCATCTGATGTCTGTGAATGGTCGGGAGGTAGATGCCTGAATACTCTTTTTTTTTTTTGTAGTCTGTGATTTGCTTCAGGTGTCCAAGGTTTGCGGTTCCCCCTTTAGTTTGAACAAGTCTGAGTCAGTGCTGCCTCTGTAAAGTCACCTCGGGGGTGAAACACATTGGAAGACAACACCCAGTGAGGAAAAAAAGTGCCTGGGGGCAGGGTGGGGTTGCAGTAGTTGGGGTTTGCAGCTGGGTTCCTCTGCCAAGGAGCTGCACCTCGTGGAAACCAGCCCATGAGCTGGGGTCCTTACAGGAGAGCGGTTAGAGCAATGGGAGTACCTGCGTTAGCTGCTGGCTTGGGGCACAGCGCAGGATGGGGATGCATGCGAGTGTAGCCAGCGTGTCCGATGGCTGGGCGGCAGGAGCTCCTCCGCTGCTCTTCTCGGGGGCTGGGGAGCCAGCGCCCTCCAGGTTTTAACTCTAGTTCAGCAGCTTCTTTGATGGCCAGCCTGGGGCTTGCTGGGTGAGGTGCTTTTGCTCTGTCTCACCCTTGCAACTGGTACAAGGCACGTAAGATTTGGGACTCCGTAGACACCCATGAATAGTGCTTTGAGGACATTTGGCTTCGGGGCTTACGTGTGTCCAGGACACTCAAGAAAATTGATCTAAAGTAACTTTTAGTGGATTAGTTAAATCGCATTATGCCCCTTCATGGATGCTTGTGCTCAGAATTTGGGGCCCTGATTTGATTTAGCTTAATTCATTTCTGAAAATTCACTTTAGAAGTGACTTAGGGTCACTTGCATTTTGAATGTGTGTATCTGCATAGGTGTTTCCTGTGGTTTAACCAAACTCTGATGGAAACTGAATTTTCCAGAGTGCCTCCTGCGATGACCTGTAGACAACAAGCCCTTACGGAGGTGGTCCTCTCTGGCTCACATTCACGTGAACCAGTGTTGACTTCAGCCCTGTCAGACCCTGAAGCCCTGTCGGGGAAACAGGCTCCTCTGGGCAGGGCGTGCGCCCCTTTTTCTTTTTCCCCTGTCATTTTAGCTCTCAGCTACAGGTCATGGGTTCTCAGGCCAGCTTTGTTGCTGCAGATAATATGCAAGAAGAGGTACACAAGGGCTAAATGAGAGTTATTGTTCTCATTTTCTCAGAAACAGAACCAAACTTTTTTTTCTTTCATCCAGTTATGAATTTTTAATTGACTCATTAGATTGAGTGGCTCTTTTTGGCAGCAGCAAAGCCTGGAGGTAGACAAGTTTGTTAGCATGTCTATTCTCTCTGTTTTTGTGTGAAATGGATGGGTTTGGAGCAGTGTTGATTTTACACTTGCTGCTCTGGGAGCTTTGAGTTGTTGTGTCCTGTGGTTTGAGAGAAGAGATGAAGGAAGAGTCTCCCTTTTTCACCCGGGTGATACAGCCCTGTGATGGGGGTGCTGGGAGTTCAGGGGAAGCTGGATGGGACACTGGTGCAGCAGCATATGGGGCTGCTGTCTGCACCAGGACATCTCAGCTTGCAGCAGAGCAGCTGGGATGAGTCTTTGCTCCTGCCAGCCCAGCTGAGCAGCGTTGAGGGTTGTCTATCCAGGGCTCTGCAGCTGTGAAAAAGTAGTCTTGCCAGCTTCAGAAATGTGCTGGTCGGGCTTGAAAGTACACTTCTATCCACCTCATGAACAGCAGGTATGGTTGGTGTCCCTCTCCCATTTTTGGTGTCTCCACTCAAGGTTCCTTTTCGTTCATCAAGATCTTGGCCAGAATCTAGTACCACTCTGAGGACCCAAAGTCTCTGATGGCTTGGAGTAAGAAGTGCTCCCCAGGCACTTTGTGGGACTCTTATCTGAATTTAGGCATGTAACGCAAGCGCTAATCTCACTGAAGCTAGGAATGAGGCCAGTAATGTGGTTCAAGGGCCTTCTGCCGTGGGGAAATGTGGATCAAGGTTTAACCTTTTTCATCAGTCTTTAGTTTACTTCAGTTGCTTCAAAAGATAAGTCTTTCTGTATTTTGCTACCCCTCTTCTCATCTCCTCCTGAGCTACATCATTGGGAAGGAGTTATACCTGGGCTGTGAGATGTCTTAGGAGGAAGAATTTAGGGCATCTCAGACTGAGTTGCAGGGGCTGAGGGAGGTGGCAAAAAAAAAAATATGGGTGCAGCTCTTCAGGATGTTGTGGAACTGTGGCCTTCTGATTGATTTATGAGGAAGGATTAGCCCACATACAAAGTCTGCAACTCCAGAGTTTGCCTTCAGAGTTCAGTTCCCTGAGGCTGACACGAAATTGCTGAGGCTAGTTCATGCTCTTTTTACTCAGGGTGGGGGGGGAAAGATGTTTAGAAGGTTGCACGAGTGGCCTCCCACTCATCTAACACCAGGCACGTTGCCTAAGGTAGGTGTTGAGGCAATATCTGCAATCGGAGGACAGAGAAGGACAAATTTGGAGAGCAACCCATCTTTGTTTAAATTAAGTGCATCCTTCTCTTAAGTTGACTAAAGAGAGAGCCTAGATGTCAGACTTGGGTTAGGCAGCTGGTGTTGAGTGAAACAAATTCTTCCAGTAGTGGCTGAAGACTTGGCTGCTTTTGGAAACTTGCCCCACAGGGTTCCTAAGCAACTGATGGAAATTTTGGCTTTGTGGTTGAATTGGGAAGACACTTGGGCATACTGAAGAGGAGAGTTACAAAACTGGATTGATTAAATGGGAGATCTGGGGACCATGCACACCTGACTGGCAATCATACCAGGGTCCTGGCCTGCTTCCTGCTGGCTGTGAGAAGTTCGCTTGTTTGCTTTTTGAAGAAGTTAAGGACAGTAAAGAATTTGCAGGTGAAGGAAAGCAGCATCTCAGTAACGTAGTGTCACCACTGGCAGGACAGCGGTATTTTCCAGATTGTCATTGCAATTATCCCTTGTCTTAATAACTCTTGAAATATGGGCAGGAGAGGAGGTTTCTGTGCAGTAATTTAGGTGGTAAAGCTCCAGGGGTGCTGTGCAATCTGACAAGCTGGTTTGTGCTTCTCATCTTTTGTTGATGGGTAAATAAACTTGTGTTTTGCTGTGGGGTAGAAGCGAGCACATGGCAGTTACTTCAGAGTGTGTGAGTCACTGCAAATTTGTACTCCACTATATCTCTGCAACGAGTTGTTTGTGTGCCTGTACCCTTACTTAGATAACAGCAAAGAGGCCCACAGGTCTGACCTCTTCAGAAGCTTCAGGCTTTCATCTCAGTGTTTTTTTTATCTGTGCTCCCAAAGACGTTGAACTATTTTTCAGAGTAAGTGATTTGAGGGAAGAAATCAAGCTTTGAGTTTTTCTTAAACAGGTAGTGACAGAGCAGGAGAAAGGGTTTCAAAGCACTTGAGGCGGTTGCAGCTTTTGTACTCTTTATTTTGGGGGAAGCAGCTGTACAGCATCAATCCTAGGAGACACCACAACCTCCATGGTACTGCAGAGTGGGAAGGAGCAATTTCGGTGCAGACTTGAGAAACAAGCAGCACTTGGACACGGCTGTCTTGGTGGCGGGCAGAAGCTGCTGTGGAGCTGGAAGTGTCTGCAGGGATGGTTACCGGCATTCCTTCCTGCCAGGTGTAGGTGAAAGTGGGGCAGAGAGGATTTGCGCTAGCTAGGTGCTATTTAGTGGCTCCCCTGTCCACCCTCGCAGCCCAGCAACCCTTCTGTTCTCTGCTGTTTCTTACTGGTCTCACCCTGCCCAGGTAAGCTGGTGCCTTGATCTCTGACCTGTTCCCCTGGGTGCTGCCTGGCTGTGACAGCTCCCAGGGGCTGGGTGTGTGTTTTTGGCTGGCAGCCCCATTGTGGTGAAGTTTCAGCATCGTCCCAGGCCTGGGAGCAGTGGTGGGCAAGGGCACTGGTGGGGTGAAGAGCCAGGTGCCTCTTTGCTTGAGGTCAGTGCTGGCTGCGGCTGTGTTTGGTGGGATCTCATCTCCAGACGCTGAGCTGGCCGAGTCACTGGCAGCTCTCTGCAGACCAGAACTCAGTCCACAAATACTTTGACCATGTCTTTAGAGGTCCATGTCTTATAGGGGTCCTCTGTGCCCTTGAACTGTGGCATGTAACTGTGCGGCCAGCTGCAAGCCCATGGCTGGGATGGGAAGGATAGCTGTAGGGTGCATCTGAGAGGCTTTGGTGGCACGGGAGGTGGAAGAAAGATTTATTCAGGCCAGACACTTAGTACTGGAAGGGAAGGAGCTGCATGTGTCTTGAACAAGCGTTCAAGAGAAGAAAGCGGGTCTCTTTTGCTGAACTTGCAACCAAAAATCTCCAGAATCTCTGTGTGGAAAGCTAAAGGGCATACAGCAGGCAAAAAAGAAAAAAATAAACTTTCATTAGTCCATACCAACTCCTGCTGCTGGTTGCCAGCAGCTTCCCCTCTTCTTTGTCAGGTGCTGCCATACGTGATCTGTCTGCGTGCAGAGCAGAGGGAGAAAGTCATGTCACAGGTTTGCCGTGTTTGGGAGAGCACCGTTGGCTCCTGGGAACCTGGGGGGACTCACGGTGACAGCAGTCACTTCTGCTCACGTGGGGTGCATGGACCTCGGTGGCTGCTACGTTATTCCAGCTGTTGACTGGGCTGAAGGTGGCTTTGCTTGAGGAGGGTGTTAAAGAGAGAGATGGCAGTCTTGCAGACAAGGATCTACCGGTTTTGATAGAAGTCTTTGGGGGATCTTCTTTCCATGCTGCCACCGCCGCCTTCTCCTGAGAGACAGGGGAAAGCATTTGTCACTGTCCATGAGCAAGCAGCTTGTGTCCTGGGGAGGCCAGGCTTTTTGCAGATGAACAACAACAGGCAAAAATCGAAGCAAGAACGGTTCAGATTGCCCTAGAGGTTGCACAGGCTCCATCTCTGGAGGGTTTCAAGACCTGACAGGATCAAGCCCTCAGCAGCCTGGTCTGACCTTATAGCTGATCCTGCTTGACCCTGTAGTTGCGCTACAGACCCCCCGAGGTCCCTTCCACCCTGAATTGTCCTGTGATCCCGTGATGAATCGCTTGGCTGCTGTGTGGTAGAAACTACTGTTAGGCAGCAGTTTGGAAGGAGGGTGTTTAAGGAGAGGTATAAATGGTATGTAGTGGTAATGTCAGTGCTAAATAATGGCATAACATTGGTGATCTCAACCAGGTGAGAACAGCAAGGACCTATTGTACATCCCCAAATTCTTTTTCCTGGCATGTGTTTTGTATTTCATATGTTTCCTATTTCTTTAGAGAGGTTGCAGGAGTTTGTCTCTATTGCTCTGCTCTGGTGTACAAAGACTGAGTTTAGGATCCCGAAATTCTGATGTCCTAAACTCTGAGGCCGTCTTGGTGGCTCTGCTACCTCCGTGAAGCATGTGTATGTTTTATTTGGCCAAGCTGTCAGTTAACCAAAGTGAGTTCTAGGATTGGTGTTGAAACTCCTGCTTTGTGAGTTACATTCATCTTTGCCTGTTTGGGCTGTGCTTGTTGCAGTAATGAGCTCCCCAGAGGAGTAAAGTGTCCTTCACTTTCAAATTCCCCTTTAGCTGACATTAAAAAAAAAAAACCACAAACCAAATACCTTCTCCTAGGTGGTCCCTTGCAGCTAGACACAGGGTATTTTGTTCTTACTGTCCTCCTTTACGTGCCTAAATCTCTCTGTAGTAGCCTTGAAAAAAAAATTTGACCTATGCTGCTCTGCCTTTTTTTTTCTGTTCCTGCTATGGATGAAAAGGGAGTGTTTGTCTGTTGACGAGGGAGAGATGAGGAGTAGTAAATATATTTACCTCTGACAGTTCTTATGGGCACAGCCTGGGGACTTGCACCAGCAAACCAGAGTACCTGGTTTCTGATGCTGCGGAGCAGTGGGGGGCTGCAGGCATCGGGTCCTATCCTGCATCATGCTGCCAGCTCACTGCGTGTCCCTGGGTACAGCGCTCTCTGCCTCCCTCCCATCTTCCAGCTCGTAAAATTAGGGATAATAGCATACGAGCCTTTCACAAAGTCTAAGCTAAATAATTGTGAAGTGCTTTGAGCTCCTTAGATAGCAGGAGTTAGAAACAAAGGCTTATATTTCAGCTTTGCCTGGTAATGATGCTGAATAGGATTCATCTCCAGTCCTGCTTAGTCGTTTCTGACGTCTTGAAAGTATAGCTGCTTCAGCTCACCCAATTTTGCCCTTGCAGAAGCTGTGAGGCTAATAGGCGCTGCCAGGCTGAGGGGGCCAGTGGTCGGCTGTGCTGGCGGCGGGTGTGCGGGAGCCGGGTGCAGCCTCGCAGCGGCAGCTCTGGAGCTGGCAAGAGGGGCTGCTTGCTTACAGCCCGCTGTGGCATGGGCGTGCATGAAGCCAGTCCACAGGCTCCATGCCCCTTCCAGATTTAAAACTCCTGCTGGTAAGAGGAAGGCACTAACACCCATTTAAATTTCCAGTCTTTTTTTCGGTCTTTTTTTCATCTTGGCTTTAGTCGTATACAATCTGGCAATGAATCGCACGGGCTAGTTCTTCCTTGTGCTTTTTAAAACACTTTTTTGTAGACACCATTCAGGTTATAACTGAAAGCTTAGAAAAGAAATCTCTGTACGTGTCCTCACATTGCTAGACAATTATTTTGTGTATCTTTATCTCATCCCCTGTTTTTATATTTTCCTGCTAAACTCTTCCAGCTACTCCTTTTTTGTTGCAGTATGCCAGCTCCTATTCTTTCCCATTGGAATTGCTTGCCTGATTTTTACTTTTTTTATTGCTGTATTATGTGACATCCCTTCTCCACCTCTATCTGCACAGGAGAAATGGAACCAATTTTAGGCAGACCGTGCCTGAAAAAAAAAAAAGGTTAATCCATTGTATCCACTCTCTCCCTTCTTAGCTGTTGGTGTTTTTCCTCCCTCGCCTTCCTGCCCTGTCCCTCAAAACTGCAGGCAACTTAGTTGGATGACGTGCTTTGCAAGGGGGCTCTCAGTTGTGGAACTAATTCTTTTTTTCCCCTGTCCACCTACCCATTTCTCAAAAAAGTGGCATTGGACACATTTGGGGCACATCACTGTATTCCATATGTTTTTTCTATATTGTCCCTTTTTGAGGTAGAGGTACTTTTTTTAATTTAGCTAGCGTGTGGAGAAGGTTTACAATAAGAATGTGTGTCCTTTTTTTTATGCGTGTCTGTACACTTGTCCCTCTGCATTGAAAAAAAAAAAAATTTCTAAAATGCATTTCTAAAAATGTAAATGAATACAGCCTCAGGCAATTGCACAGCCCTCTGCTCGGAAATCTAGGCTGGTCTTTAAAATGAGCCCTCTCGCTTCCAGACTTTCTATGTCTCTTACTTGTCAGGAAGGGAGGCGCGGAAGCCCAAATGCTGACTTGCCTTCAGACTGTAAAGAGCTGCAGTGTTCTGCTTGAGTAGGCTTCTGTGCAGCTCTGAGCCTGAATGGTAAAATCAGACCAGTCAGTTAAAATGATCTTTGAAAACTAAAGCAGTCTTTCCTGCAAAAGCCTTTTTTCTGAAGGCTCGGAGTCTTGCCCTCTAGCCTGCTCTCTCGCCGGCTCCAGCCACGCTTGGCTCCACTCGGGCGTCCCTCAGGTTGATGGAGCTGTGGCGCTCGCTATTGCCCAGAGGCCTTTGCCTCTTCCGTGTCAGTGAGGCTGGAGGCTGCAAGGCTTGGGGTCCTCTGCTGCCCTGAAAGGAGCTACTGCAAAAGCAACACTGTGCTCAGCCCACACATCCCTTTGCTTGTCCTGCCAGCTTTTCTCTCCTATGCTTTGCTAGTTCCTGGTGAAATGAGGTATTCAATAGTCCTAAATGTCCTCTTTATTTATAGGATGCCTCTCAGTCTGTCACTCTGAGAAGAGCAGTCGGTGGTATAGGCTGTTTGTGTAGATTGTCATAATGTCTGGGTGTTAAGTGCTGAAAGGAGGTAAAGGATGCAAAGGTTTTTAACTAGGATAGAAAACTCTTTAGCCAGACGTCCTGGTGCATTCAAAGGCCAGCTCAGCCGTAGGTGGATTACTTGGGACCCTGGGTTTAAATCTTAGGCTCTTCATCCTTAACAAGAAAGTGAACGCTGCATGTGAGGGAGCTCTTTCAGGTCAGGCTCTGCTCGCTAATCACGGGAAGCAAAAGGTCGCCTGGTGTTAGAAATAGTCTGGTGCCACCTGCCTTCCTGAATTTAACGTTTCCTCCCACTGTGCTCTTTTTTCCCCCCAAATGACTACTTTTTCACTACATGCACAACTGAGAGAAGCTCCAGAGGATGAGAAAAATCAAGAGCACAAAAGGAGAGCCAGAAGGAGCTGGGCTGGGTCAGGCAAGCAGGTGGTGGAGCCAGCAGGCTGTAATGTGGGATGGGCAGAGCCTGGTACCTGCCTCGTACCTCCTGCGCGCGCTGGGCAACTTTCCCTGTGCTGCCTCTGGCGGTATTGACCACCTTGCTGGAGGCCAGCTGAGGGGCACCCATCTCTTCCACCTGTGCCTTCCTGCTTGTGATGGGTACCGGCGGGACTGAGCGGCCTGCAAAGCCTGGCAACTCCCTGGCATGGGGACCTGCTCCCTGACTCGCTGGCAGAGCCTCTTGGCATTTCTGGCAGCTTCGCCAGAATACCGGGTGGTGGGGGAGAGGCACAAAGTGTGCAGGTTTCTCTGCTTCTGTGCCTCCAAACAGACTCTCAGCGTTAAATGGGGAAAGCGATAACTGTGAGCACAGCTGGTAACATATGGCACCCGTCCCCTGCCTTAGCAATTGTTCAGTGAACTCTGAAAGTGGAATACGGTCCCTGTGGCTCCAGCCAGCTGCAGCGCTGAGAAATCCTGCGATGGAGCAGCCCGTTATTTGATTACCAGCGAAAATTTCACGTTCCACCTTGCCTATTTTTCCTGCTGCCTCCCTGGGGGAGGTTTTTGCTGTGCTTACTCCTTCCTCCCAGTCCTCCCTTTCTTTTTTTTTTTTTTTTTTTTTTGTAATTCATTTCCCCTGGAGGATTGCTTTGTTCTCTAGTTCCAGCCCCTTAGACTTCGTTGCTCTGCATTTCTGTCAGTCTGCTGCCCTGAGAGGCAGGGGCAGCTGCTTCTGCCGTTGATGCCAATGCTTTTCTCAGGTCATCTTGGAGAACAAGTAGGTCTGGTGGCAAATTATTAAGTCCCTCTGTAGCAGAGGAGAAGTGCAATGCGCGTTGCTGAGCCAGTCTGCTGCTGTGCCACAGAGCTGCATGCTCATTGCGGTGTGGATGCACATCTTTTTGTTGAAGAATTACAAAAAAACCAAAATAAAGTCAAACTGGGGGCCAGTACTTGGGCAAAACGCAGAGCGGCAGCAAACCCAAAAGCCCCTAGCAGCGTTACCTATCATACATCAGATCCTTTTTGTCCTATCACATAGGAGAGCACAAAAGTTGAAAGCCTACTGCCTCCATCCTGTCTCTCAGGAGGGCTCAGAAACATGAGCGGGTCCCCTCTGGTTTGGGCTCCTTATCTGCTAATTTAGAGATGTTGGTATTGAGCATCCTGGGAGGTAGATTTCTTCTGGTTTAAAGCATCAGAGGATCTCTGCCCTGCTTCTGCTGCTTGCTGGTGGGGGGTTGGAAGGGGAGAGAAATGCTTTGGTGCTCCAGAGTGAGGCTTTGGGTCCCAAGGCTGCCTCCTTCCCGCCTCCTCCTCCAGCCTGAAGCCCTGGCAGGACTGGCCTTTCCCACTCCCTCCAGCTCCTGCCAGGCGGTGCGGGGTCCCATGGTACTGAGCTGTGCAGCACAAGTGTTTCGCCTCATGTGCTGAGAAGGAAGCCTGACCTGCACTGGGACGGAGCTGCCCCTTGGTAGGGAGAAGCTGGGAGGAGAAGTTTTCCAGCTTGATTCTGTGGCTGGAGAAATTTTCCATCTTGATTCTGTGGCTGTCCTGTCAATTTAGCCCTATAACAGTTTTACAATCTTTATCTGATATAGGTTTAAGAGGATTTCCCTGGGCGCAGTGGGATTATTATAAGTCAGAGAGCAGTCTCCAGCTGATATTCCTTCAGCAAGTATTTATTTTAAGAGGGTTTAACAGTATTTAATTTTTCTTTTTTTTTTGCATGGGTTATAAGTAAATTGTTTACATTATCAAAGAAGTAGAGCCTGGATAAAATGAAGGAATGTATTATTGCTTCCCAGGCTGGGGGTGGTGGAAGGAAAGCAGCAGCTGGAGGTGTGGAGGAAAGAAGATAAAATAGTAATGTTGAGGGAAACATAACATTATTCCACATGGCACTGATTAGTAATACTGCCAAACAGCTGTTTATAAATAGGAGATGTAATGGGAAGGAGAGCTGGAAGGAATGTGAGAGTGCTGGATGCAGCACTGGCTCATCATTTGAGGAGGGGCTGGCTGCTATCATCCACGTATCTGCCCCCTGGGGGCACCAGAGGCTGTGTTGCTGCAGCCCCCAGGAGCACCCAGGGGGCTGGGGGTGCCCCATGCACCCTCCCCAGCTCTTGTGGGATGGCGCTCAGTTGGGTTTACATTAATGTGTTCCCCCCAGTTTAAGGTTTTTGTGCCACCTTCAGAAAAGAAGAGCAGTGGCGACCCTTGGCATTGGGAAAGCTGCGCCTGTAGGAGAAAAGTTTCCTTTTAAGCCACAGGCGGGCTGGTTTTTTTTTAATGCTTTCCCTCCCTCCAGCAGGCTTTATTGATGGCGGATGGCTCTGGGGCTGTGTGCACAAATCCAGAAATCACGTTGGTTTAGCAAGGGCGGCCTTCTGGCCGGACAGCGTCCTCAGTCCTTGGAGTATTTCAGAGGATGCTAATGGGATGGGATTAGCTGCCTCACTTGCCCTTGCCATCAACAAGAGACGTTTCTAGAGAGCCTACAAAGAGGAGCAAAGCCAGAGCTAACCGGGTGAACCTGAACAAAGGCTCTTTTGAATGCAGAGAGAAGCGTGATTTTACCCTCTGGCCCTATGGAGGCAGGAGGTGGGGCTGCTCTGCTCCCCATTTGAAATCTGAATGAGCCTCTGCCTTAAGGGATTGTCGTTGGTACTAATGGGCTGGATGCCCTTCGGTGTCTCTGCTCAGTCCTGCGCTCTTCCCTGACACTGTATTTTAACATATTGTGCCCTTTAGGGCTTTATTCCTTACTGTGTACTAGTTAAAATGATAACTTAGGGCTCTGTAAAGAAATGTTGTAGCTAGGGATGCCTGTCTTAGGGAAGTGTGTCACGGCGGGCAGGGTTTTCCGGATAGGGATGATTCTGTCCTAGGCACTATGTGCTCTGAGCGCTTAACTTTCTCAGACCCTGCCTGTTCAAGAGAGCAAGATTTTTATAAAACCATTCCTTACCAAATGCATTTCACGACTGGAACTTGTAATGCCAAATTTACTGAGGATGAGAAGATTTAGAGAGACCTTTTTTTTTTTATGGCTTTGTGCTGCTGCATGGAAATGAAAAGAATATCCCAAAGCAGCAGGTTTATCAGAGGGTTAATGTGAGGCTCTTGAACCTTGTCCACTAAAGAATTGCATCAGCATGCCACAGATGACCACAGGCACTCTGGCCGTCTGTTGTCACCTTTTGAGCTCTCTCAGGTGTACTGATGCCACCTGTCCGCAGATAGGACTCCTTGCAAAACTGCAGGTGATGGTTGTGCACAATGGATGGCCCACCTGGCACTGTGGCTGGAAGGTGGGAGCGCTGGCGCAGCAATGCTAGCCTACAGGGAAGGGGAATCTGGTGGAGAGATGGGGTTGCCAGAGGCATGAGGTGTTCATTTGGAGAGACTCTCTGCTTTGGAGGAGCTCCCTGGCTGCGGGTGCTGACCAGGAAGGCTGGCCTGAGAGGGGCAGCAGCTCTGGGACAGCATGGAGATGCGCTACGGCCACAGGGGTGCTTCCAGCCTCTTCCCTTCTGCAGTGATATCCTGGGCCAATGTGTCACCAACAGGGATGCTGCTCAGGCCACACCTGTGCCGTGGCACTGCAGAGCTTATCTACTGAGTAAAGTTAGGAGCGCTACCTATCATCTAAAAAGTACTCCTTGAGCTGTGTGGTGGCTGAAGCCACATAAGTGTATGAGTTTACCTGGAGGAACACAGTGGTTGGTTCAGGGGGCCCCAGGGGATACGCATCCTTTTGTGTGAGGGGCTCCTGCTTCCAAGCCGGGGCCTGGGGTGCAGGGTAAGCTGAGCCAGAGATGGAGCCCTTTGGCTGCGGTGTGGTTGGGAGGAATTGAGGGGCTCCTGTCCTTGCTGGGGAGCAGGAAGGTTGAGGTCATCGCAGTGCTGGATTGGACACCATGAAGGGGAGCGGACGGAGGCATGCAAGGCAGAGAATGAGCAGGCTGAGGAGTTAAAAACAAGCAAAAGGCGGGGGGTGGAAGAGAGAGCTGAAAAGGGAGCAGGAAGGAAAGCAGGAACAGCAGCAGTGGGAAGGCAAGAGGAGGAGGGAGTGTGGAAGTCACAGGTGGGAAGACCTTAGACAGGAGGTTTTGTGTCGTGAAGAGCAGCAGGGCGTGTGGAGGGTGGCGTCCCAGAGGTGGTGGAGCAGGGAGGGCTGCACGTGGGGATGACCCATGAGGGACTGTGGCTGGGGTGGAAGGAGTGTCTTTGCTCCCTTCTGCGATGGGAGGAGACCCTAAAGATGCCAGAGACATCAGTCCTGGCCTCATTCTGTGGGTGCCTCATGGTACTTCGACTGCCATAGATGCTGTTTCAGGCTCTTGACCCCAGAGCAGGCTATGGGGGTTTCAATGCTGTCTTCCGTCAGGGCTGTCAGGATGCAGTAATTACCTATGTGCTGCTGCCTCCTCCTCTTTCTTCCTTTCCCCTTGCAACTGGGAAGTTGGAGGCAGCAACGGCACGCTTTGAGGAGCATCTTTTGAAGTGACTTTGTGAGTCACAGGGGCTGGGGAGTGGTGGGGAATGAGATGTCGGTGCCTGGCACTCTCAGATCACTTCTGCTCCCTTGTGTCTGTGGCCAGAGCAGCGCGTGCTGCGTGCCCGTCCTTGGAGACACTGGGGTCATCAGATCTCATCTGTTTCAAGAGGCTTCTGCTGAGGGTCTGATGTCGATGGAGGGAAGGGGGGAGAGGAGGAACCAGGACACCAGAGGCACGCAGTGGCTTTGGGTCATATCTGTGGGTTCAGGCTTAGCCAGGGCCTGTTGCTGTAGACAAGCGCAGCACCGGCTCAGGGTGCTACATGGGTGCTGAGCTGCCCTGTGGCAGCAGTGGGATGAGTTTCTGCAGGCAGCCCTGTCGCAGACCATCAGTACAGCAAGATGGACTTGTCATCTCCTGTGGTATGTTCAGGCCACAGGATGCTCTGGTAGGGCTAAGTCTAGCTGGATAACTGTGGACAGTTTGCACTAATAAGATGTTTTAGATGACCTGTGTGCCCCAGGAGCCACCCCAGAACGCTCCGCTCCTTGGACCCCTCCCCAAAAGTCTAAAAGGTGCTTTCCATCACTGCTAAGTGTAATGGGTTTGAGCCAGACGCCATAGTCCCAGTCCTATTACTGGCACACCGAGCTAATGCCCGAAGGGCCACCTGTCCTGTCCATTGTTCTCTGCTGGTTGAAGTTGTCAAGACCGAAATGTAGATCATCCTGTTGACTGCCAGGACACAGTGCTGCTGTTGAGAGTTCAGGGCTGCTGTCTGGAGCAGCAGGACAGCCAGCCTGCCAGTGAAACCCCTGTATGCCATCTGGAGCAGAGCCTGATTAAGCTTATGAAACCTGACAAGATCACAGCCCAAGGTGATATTGCTGGAGGCTGCTTGACTGGGAACCGTGTTCCCGCTGCAGCAGCACCAGCGTTAGGGATATGTCACTTGAAGCTTGTCATGACACACATCTAGCCATTGAGTAGGGAGCATGTGAAAGTCTCTTGCAGTTGTTAGCCTGCCGGCAGTGTGCAGGGAGAGCATCCTCCCAAAAAACGCATGGGCTGCATCTGCCTGCAAATGAGGAGCAGCAGCTCATTTTGCGCTGCATGATGGCCTGTCTCAGCATTGAAAAGGTGGTCCCCTGAACAAGCGAATGCTGGCCAGGACACAGCTCCTCCACCTCTGCAGGTACAGTGACCTCTCCACCTTGGCTGGTGTTGTTCCTGTCCCCACCACTCCAAATAATCAGGCTCTGTGACCTCCAAAGGACATCCCCATAGTCCCGCTGCTCCGTCAGTAGCCCGCATTGCTTTGACACCAAGTGAAGAGCTGTTGCCCATTTATCAGGGCATGGCAGTCGGTGCCCAAGGGTGCAGCGTGCTGCCTGCTGTAGGTCTGGCAGCCAGTGGAGCAGGGGCTGGTGCCCAGGGCCTTGTGGCCTGCTCACCATCAGCTAAAACAAATTCTAAAGCAATGCATTCCATGGTACAACGTGGGTAGGAGCCTACCTGGCTCACCACCTCTGCCATAATAGCCATTGCAGTGATCTTCATGCTGCTTATTGTGGATCTGCATAAAATCAGAGGCTTATATTTCCTAGCAATCAGTAGTTCTCACGCAGGCGCTGCCCTCATTCCTGCTGGTCAGATTTGTGTTCGTCTGGGAGAAGCAGCAGCAGCAGCAGCTTCTTAAACAGACCAGCTCTTATGCCTTTGTTTCCTTCAGTCCTGCAGGGTTAATCTCCTTCTTGGCACCTGATTATTTGCCGCTGCAGGGAATGCACGTGGGTTTGCCGGATGCGTGTTTGAAATTCTCATTTTGCTGGCTTTAATCCCTGTCTGGGAGCTGTGGTCAGGTCCCGGGGCCAGGGGCGGATTAGTTAATACCTGAGCCCCCCCAGGAACCCACTCCGGAGCAGCTCTGTCACTTCTTGCCTCTCCCCGCAGCGGGTGGCTCTCAGGTGTCTCCAAGGGAGGTGTTGTAGTTAACGGACCTCTTCTTTCACACAGTTATTAAGCATTTCGTGTTCCCTGCGAGGCCTGTGAGCATTGGTATTGCTGGTTTAGCAGCAGGCCAGCTGAGAGACAGGGATGAGGGCTCGCAGGGCTGCGTGGTCAGGCGAGGGACAGAGCTCCCCTCCTGCTCCTGCCCTGAGCTCCTCTCCTCCACTTCTGAAACACACCAGGCCTTGGCACAGCTGGCACAAACATTGCTATACTCCCGCAGGCCACCAGCTCCTCTCCCCTTTCTGCAGCTCTAGCTCTTTGCCTGGTGCTTCTGCAGGAAACAGTCCCCAAAACTTTTCCCTGTGTTGCTGCCATCTCCTTCTGCCCGGAGCCCTGGAGATGCCTGCAAGTGCCTTTTCAGCATTCCTCTGCCACTCCATTATATTGCTGCATGGGCAGGGCTGTCGCGGTGTCCCTTCCCCTCTTCCATCGCTGTGGGGCAAGGCCATGGCCGGTGGAGCTCGGGGTGCTCTCTGTCCCCCCACTCCATGTGTTAACCATTCTCCCCCAGCCCAGAGGGAAGCAGGTCTGGACTCCCTAGCTCCTGGCCCCCTGGTAAGTTATCCATTGTTTTTTTAGGATGCTCGGTTTCCTCTCTTTTTCGTTTCCCCCCCACCCGGGTGCTTTTGTCAGTGTGTAATTAGCTGGCACAGCACCCGAGGCGTGGATCCGTGATCCCCGGAGTGCTCTCTCACCGGCATTAGCAGCAGACGGTGACTAAAGCAAAGAGACAGCTCAGCGCGCACCACACGCTCACTTTGCTCACTTTGTACGTCTTGTACTCCTCGGTGCTGTTGGGAGCTCAAAAGGGATCGCAGATGTGGAATAAATGGGAGCACTTTGAACAAGTGGCACCGTAATCCCTCCCTGCCCCCACCCCTCTACCGCCCTTTTGCAGACATTAGTTTGATTAAAATTGCATGAGCCTGCACACGGGTGTATTTTATGTTATTTATTTATTTCCTCCTGGTGAGAGACTGGTTTGAGGTCTGCTCTGTGGGAAAGCAGCTGGGGAGGTGGGGGGGGGATGCTGGGGAATTCGGGGTGTTTTCAAAAACTTTCCCTCTGTAGAGCTTACAGCTGGCTGCTGCCGGGCTGGTCGTACTGGCAAGACCTGCTTTTCCTGCGGGACGCCAAACGTGAGCACCTTCTTCCCTGGGGAGCCTGACCTGCTTGCTGGTGGTGTGTGGGTGTGCCCTGGCAGCGCTGGCTGGGGCAGCAGCATCTGGAAGGGTGTGGTAGGCTTGCTCTAGCAAATCTTCACCCAAGGCTTTCCGGGTTACTGAGGGCATCTCCATGGCTGAGGGTGGGTGTAAACAGCCAGTTTAAAACCTACGTGACCATATGGGAATTAAATCAAAATATTGATAAAACAAAAGTAAATATATTGTTTTCTTTTTCAGCCAGGTTTGTGCACCTGGGTTGGCAAGAAGTGAAGTCTTCACTACCGTTTGCGGGATTCTTCTGTCTCCTCTAGAAATGGGGAGATGGCACGGAGAGTTAGGAGATTACTTTGTACTCCAGTCCTATTCCACTCTGCAAACACAGTATTTTGCCAGTGCTGTGGCAGTGCTATGTCAAAACTGTCACACTCCTTGGTGGGTTCTTACTGCCTCACCCTGGGGCATGTATGATTCAGTTTTTGCATGTTTTCCCCTGTTTTGGAAAAGGAAGATGCTATTTTCTTCCCTTCAGGAGGGCTTACTTTTAATGAAATATTTGCAAAATGCAGTATATGACTCCCCAGCAAGGGCTCTGTTCCGTGCCAATGCATGGTTTCCTTCTCTGCATCCTCACCATGCCCTCCTTGTGCCTTTGCATTTTTGGCCAGGAGGAGCAGCAAAAGGGGCTGGTAGCTCCTGCACGTGCTCATCCCAGGGCACTGTGAGCTGAGTGCGGGTTTAACCTTTCTTGGATGTCAGCGTGTGACATGGGGCTCTGGAGAGTTGGGCCAGGGGGAGCTGACATCCCAGGCACCAGCTGGCTGCTCTGCCCTGAACTCCTCCAGCTCAGCTGCTTTGCGGGCTGTCAGGTGCGACTTGCAAGCCCATGCACTTTTCAGAAGGTGGAAATCTGGTGGGAGCTGTACCTTGCCAGCAGGAAACGGCTTCCTCTCCTCCTCCCTGTACCTTGCCAGCAGAAGTCAGCTTCCTCTCCTCCTCCCAGCCCTCAGGGGCGGAACGGTTGTTCTTACTGTTTGGAGGAGAGCAAGGTTGCATGCAATAGAAGTGCAAGCCCCTGGTGAGTGCTCTGTGTAAGGGATTTAAAACGCCTGTGGGTCTAAGGCAACAGGAGCCCCCCGTGGCCTTTCCTCATCAGCTGGTGTGTGATGTGACCATCGCCTGGTGTCCCCTGGCACTGAGGCCTGCCTTTAGTGACAACCCCATACCCACCTCCCTTTAGGAGGTGCGGCCCCCCCTGCTCATTGGTGGGACAGAGATGTGCCCTGCAAGAGGCTGTGCCCATGCCTCCTCCGGCAGGTCTTGGGGCAGGGTGCAGTTCCCCGGGTTTGATGGGAGTGCAGTTGCTTGCCTGCCCCATAGACTGGAAATTTTAGGCCAGCCAGAAGAGGTTAGCATAACAAAGCAGCAGGTGAGAGGGAGGCATTGAATTTCAATAAACCAGCAACTGGGGAATGCAATCTCCTCACTTATAATTCAAGCTCCCAGCTTAGGCGTCCCTCTCAGTTACCTTGGAGCAAATCTGCTGTAATGCATAGGAAACAGCTCAGCAACTGCAGTCCTGGCTGCTGTCAAGGTGGAGGCTGAGGTTTATTAAAGACCTGCAGAACTCTGTTAAAAAAAAAAAAAATTATGATCTTCTTGGACTTAATCATTACAAGTCAAATATTTAAATAGGTAGGGGCAAGCATTTTGCTGAAATTGGATGATCCCTTTCATATTTATGCTTGGTTATGCTTGCTCCGCATGTATTTGGATGCTTGGTTAGGGGTGAGAGGGAGGTGAGGGGTGAAAGGGACTTGATACTGAGGGGGAAAACAGAGCAGAGAGAGATTAGAATGGAGAAGAAAGCAAAGAAAACTACTGAAGGTTAAAAATAATAACAACAATTAGGCTGGAGAGACCAAGAAGAAGCAGAAAAATAAAGCAGGGCTTTTGAAGAAAAAAGGGATAGGCAGTGAAGCCTCTTATTAAAATTTAAATGGCTGAGTCTGAAGATAAATGAGGAGCCTGCAAAGAAACAATGAAAATAATTTAAAAAAAAAAAGTGGAAGACAGGAAGGAGGGAAGTATTTAAAAGGAAGATGAGAGGTTTTCACAGGTGTATGCTGTTGGGCATGTCCGCAGAGATGCTCCGTAATCTCCTCTAATAATGTGAGGGGTACTGGAGGCTTTGTGAAAACAAACAAATCCCAAACCTTGCAATTATTTTTTCAGTGAGGTGAAGTTTCCTGAGCGTGTAAAGCTGATGGTGTCCTCCTTTTGTGGGTCTCCCCAGCTGCACGTTACGAGCCAGCCTTTTCTTCCCCGGGGACTATGTGCCAGGAGCTGCTGCTGCTGCCGATAATAAGCACAGCCTCTCCCAGGGCACCGCTGGCTTTTGCTCCACATGCAGGGAGACTGGAGAGGCGGCGGTTCAGTGCTTGCCTGGGGTTGTACAGCCAACAAGGTTATTTCCTTTGCCAGGCAGCGAAGGAAAGTGACTTTGATCTTACCTTGGGAAGACGCTGCCCTTCACCCAAAAGTGTTGGGCTGTGGAGGGCTCGTTGTCATGGTTTGGTCTGTTTGGCTGTGTCCCGATGGAGGTGGTAGGGGGTTTTGGAAAAGAGGGGACATGGCGCCCTACTTGCTACAGAGGAGCCAATCTTCCATTGGGCTACTGGGAGGATTTGTAAGATGGTCACCTCTTTTGTCCCTGGTTAGGTCCTTGGCACTGTGTGGAGTTTCTTGGCTTGGTGGGACGCAGCTCTGTTAGATGAAGATGTCAGACTGCTCTGGGGAGGTGTGATACTGCTCGCAGTAGTGGGTGGCTGGGTCTAACCCACGGGCAGGCAGGTAGAAGAGTATGGTTGCTCCAAGCCTGCCTGGAATCTTCAGTGCTGACTGACTCCATGAGTAGCTGTGCGCAGCAAAATGGGGAAAGACCGAGTTCACTGACCTTGCCTTTCTTCCTCTCCCGGTGGAAGAGTTTCTTTATGGTGTGCCTGACTCTCACCAAGGACAGTCTTGCTGTTATCCACGCTGTGCATGCCTGGATGGCGCTGCGTGTGTCGGTGCCTCCACGGAGATAACATTTTCAGGAGCGAGCTGGTGCTGCATAGTTTAGTGGAAAGTTGGCTCAAAACCTATGTGAACAGTGTATTAGTCGACGTCCAGGGTAAGACCACAGCAGTCACCATGAACTCTAGAGGTGGAAAGCAGATGTACAACTCTTCTCCTTAAAGGAAAAAGGTTGAATCACAGGGACCTAACTGACCATAGGTTAAGATAGAAAAGGGAAGTAGGAGACTGGTGGAGGTGAAACTTGGCAAGCCAGTCAGCGCTGCTGGCCCCGTTGGCTGCACATCCATCCCCCCAGCTCCACTGCTGTGCTCAGGGTGAGCCTGGTACATTGGCTGGGGACATGGCTGCCTCTTCCCCACTCTCAGCCTGTGCTTCCACGGTGCAAATGTCCCGTGGGCCATGGGAAAAGGCTCCTGCGTCAGACTTAACTGAAGCCGATGGAAGGCCATGCTGTCAATGTTCTTAGTGTGGTGGTGTGCACCTCAGCAGCTCTGTGTGTAAAGGAGGAGCGTTTGTCAGCCTCCTAGGAACTTAATCTTCACATTTTTCTCATATTGTTTTTGGGCACTCTAGGGGCTTGAGTCTGCATTGGTGGCATGAAAGGAATTGGCTTTTCACTTGCAACATATGAGGTAGTCAGTTTTGTATTTGGCCTATGTGTCTTTTTCCGTAATCTTATTACCCCCTCACTATGTGGACACCCTTAAATTCCTTAAATTATCAAAGTAAACTGCATGGATTAAAGTCTGCTGCAAAACTATATTAAGAGACAAGTATAAGAGGCTGCATTATTTTAGCTGAAATCACTTCCCATGGATTTTTCTGGCATAAACCAGTCCTTAATGTCTGAGGATGATCGAGTACTCAAATAAACTTGCAATGAATTTTAAGGGGAAATAGCTTTCTGTCTCTTTCATGTTAGGTTTTTTTTTCAGTGATGGCTAGAAGAATGAACATTTTTCTTTAACAAGGATGTTTGTTTTTTTTCTTTTTTAAATCACTTCCCTGCTTGTTTATTTTGGGAGAGTAGTGTGCAGTGTTGCTGTATAATTAATTTTGCTCTGGAGTGGTGGCATTTGGAAGGTGCACCTGGAAGGGCTGTTTGGAGCCTCAGGTGTGAGCCGGGAGACTTTTCCCATCTCTGCCGACAAGCCACAGTTCGTAAGTCTTTCCCAAAGAAGTTTTCTCCCAAGTGTGCCTGTTACTAGAAACAAGACGGGGCTTGGGACCTGTAAGAGTCTGCCCGAAGCTCCCTTCCCTTATCGATTTCCCTGCTCTCCTTTCTGTGCTGTCATGATTCTACTAGTTCTTCAGTCACCCTTGAGTCTACCAGGGCACAGGAGACCTGAATATTTAATGTGCTCAAGCAAGGGTTTTGGAAAAAAAAACGAGAATAATTAAGGAAGAAAAAAAATCTTTCTTACCATTTTAATGTAACAGAAAAAGGAACAGGCTAAAGCTCTTCTTCCTTTTTGAAGGTGGTGTTTACAGGAATTTAGCAGTGATCTGAAATACAATAGCCTTTTAAACTGTCCCACTTTGTATGTCTAGGCTACAGGGAACAAACACTGATGGGCAAGGAGGGAGGACATGTGCTACCTATGCCATGAAACAAGGCACCTTGAGTCTACCTTCGGTGGGTTTTTTGTTTGAGTGGACGAGTGGGTCCCCCGTTTTAGACAGGATAGTGTGCTGATACCAGTGCTGAGTTTGGAGATGATTTCTTTTATAAAAGGAAGAATAATAAATGTGAGCAGAGGAACTAGTGAAGCTTGGTTTCCTGTGGGTTTTGCTTCATGGTTGAATTCCTAGGTATCTAATAAAGTGCAATCATTGCTTTTCCTTTATTGGGGTATCCCCATGGTTGTCTTCCAGGTGACTTCTTCGGTGTCTAAGGGTTGACCAAACATTACATTGTTCCCTGCAGAGACAAACTAATACATGATGGGTATCTCCTCTATTTCTTCAGCATTTCATGAAACCTGTGAAACTTATTCTGAGACTGCTATCCATCTCTTGGTATTTGTTTGAGAGCTTTAGCCACTCTGGAAGCAGTAGCCACTTGCTAAAGTTAGGTGGGAGACAGTCACACACACTCAGACTGTAATTGCATGGTCTTATTTTGTCGGTGGGGACGCACACCATATCTTGCTCTTCTTTCAGCTAAGGCAGAAGGGTGATGCTTCTGCAGAGCATGCAGCATAAACAGTAAGCCTCATCGCCTGGGTACTAAGCTTTGCACAGGGACTGTGTTACAGCAGACTCCCAGTCCCCATGGTGGTACTAAGAGGGGATCAGCCAGGCTCCTTTCGTGTGGCAGGAGAAAAGCTGTTAAATGGGTTGTAGGTCTGTGCACCTGCCATGAGTTAAATAATTAATCTCCTCTGACCATTTGCCATTGGTGTGTCACTTGGATCAGATAGCTGTGAGAAGTTCATTCCCCCCACAGACCGTACAGAGCAAGGGTGATGCAAGAATAAGTATCTTATCAGAATCCCAATATGTTCTTTATTTGCTCATCTGCATGAGTGATCTTGGGCTTTTAAACTTTACAGCTGCTTGTGAGACAAGCTGTTATCTTTGTGCAGGAGAAGGTGAAAGAGGCCCTGAGCAGATTCAGCCTGAGGCACAGATGAGGCAGAGCTGGTGGCACTTCTGGATGTGAACATAGGTGGCTGAAGCTTTACAAGAAAATCTTTCCTGTTGTCTCCTCTTGAAGCCCAAGTGTCTGTAGGAAGAGGTTAACTTGAGGATGCCTACCAGCCAGAGGCTTTTACAAAAGATAGACATGCAAGAAGATACTGTCCAAAAATACTGCTGTGGTGAGAAGCCCATCCTGCAGTCTCCTGGCTTTCACCAGTCTAAAAGTGTTGTCTTTGGGTCTTGCTCCCTTATTTTTCTTTCATAGGAGTCCAGGACACATAGAGGTTGCCTGTTCTTGTTAACTGCTCAGAAGAGCTTCCCTCTCCCTCCTTCTGTTCAAGAGTCTCTTAAGGCTGATGTGAGTTGGTGATATTTCCATTACGTTGTACTTTCCTCAATCTGCTGAGCAGACAGCAACCAGCAGAATATCTGCTACTGTTCCTGGGCATGCCTCTCTTGGTGTCTCAGCCAGTTAAACTCCAGAACCTACCTCCACCAAGGGCATTCTTGAGAAGCAGCAGTGCAAGTGGAATGCTTCAGGCTGGTCACTTTGCCATTTACCTACAGGATAGCAAATAGCAGCTGGGAAGCTGGCAGCTTGCAGAGCCTTTTGCATTCAGATGCAATGGTGAAACTGGGAAAACTGGAGCTGTCTGGAGACCTGGGGACAGCAGTGTGTCAGCTGTGCTTGGCTCTCACTCAGAGGCCTCACCAGTAGAAGGCTGGAAGTGCTATAAATAAAATCCTGGATTCTGCTGGAGTCGGTGATATTGATCCTGCACTGGAGACATCATGGAAACTTCCTATTTACTAGTTTATTTTGCGACTTATTTTCTTTACTGTTTTGAGTGGGTTTTTTAATGCACTACTTTGATACAGTGTATGCCTTTTGGGTTAATGATAGGTGCACCAAAAGCATCTTCTCCTTATTTTAATGGGAGATTTATTTCCTGAATGCTTATTTTTAAATGCCCACTGGCTCCTGCAAAGGATTTGGGGTAGCCTGGAAAACTTGGAGCACTGTGCCCTAGAAGACCTACCTGTATTTTGCAGGACTCAGACCTTTCCCTTCTGACTGTAACCATCAGTGGTGTGTGTCTGTGCTGCTGGTTCTGAGCAAGCCATCTTCCTACGAGGCTGCTCACCTCATGGGGGTCACTTGGTGAGCAGGACAAGCAACCAGTGGCTGTAAAGCTGTAGAAAGTGTCTCTCTCTTTCTGAAATGATGCTGTCATTCAGCGTTTAGTGTGTCATGGAAGACCACCTGGTGGTTTCTCTGTGGGTAGTTCTGCTGTCGCCTCATTGAGGTTGCTTGAAGGACTCACACCTGGGGAAGAGCAAAGCTTCCCCTGGATAGTCGTCACACCCCCTCCACATAAGAAGGGTCCAAGGGCCATTCCAAAAACATTTGGAATGCAATTTGTATAGCAGGAACTATTGCATGAATCCTGGCCGCCTGTCTGTCTGGTTTAGGAGCTGCTGCCTTAGAGGTGGTGAACAAAAGGTTTCTTACACACCTTGCCAAAGCAGTTCAGAACTTCATGACAGAGAGCCATCATTATTTCCATCAACTGATCCTTGTTCACAGCTTTTCCCCCTGCCTTGACATGCTGTGTCATCTTCCTCATCTCCTTCAAATAGAGCATGGTTTGTAGGGAAAAGTGATGTCCCTTTCTGTAGCTGTGTGTGGGGATGCTGCTCAAGCAAAAAAAGTGCCCTTTTGCAGAGAGAGCAACTTGATGCCATCTGTCATTGGGGTGTTAACCAGAGAGATTCACAGAAGTCTGAGAGAAGGTGGAATGGGAGAACGGGGAGAAAGGAAGGGCACCGTGTGCTTTGAAATGCCCAGATCAATGAATATAAAAATAAATACATTTATTAAAACATTTCAGTATAAAGATGCCAAGCGTTCTCACACAGAAAGTCAACTGGTTGTGCGTGCCAGACTAACTTTTCCAGACTATTTTGCAGTCTCAAAAACCCTTCCAAGTACATTTCACCTGCCCTTTTCTTATCCTCTGTCCCCGAAATGACCACCACCTGAACTAGAAGAAGCTTGAAGCATGAAGAGCTTAAAGAGGAGAGACGACCATAGGCACGTGTATAAGAGGCAAAATTGCAGAAAGTACAGTAGGAAAAAAAACTCATCAGGAAAACAGATTTGCAGAAATGGGTGTTACCTGGTTTTATCTATGATACCTTGATCAGGTGGCAAAAGTTTGTCAACTCTTTGGCTGAATTTGCATTACTCATCTTAATTCTGCTTTCCACAGTCTCTAGTGCAGGAGGAGAGCAGGTGGTCCTCGTGGTTGGAGAACTTGGACTCCGTCCTGCAAGAGCCAGACCATGCCTTTCATTCATCACGGAAGTGCCAGCTTTAGAATAACGGTTCTGAGCTGCCAAAACCTTGTTGGAGGAAAGTAGCTTGGAAATATCTAAAAGAACCAACATCCTTCATTCCAGCTCCCAGAAATCCCTCCAGCTCACGCTGACTTTGTGGCTCAGTAGATGGTTGTTGTCTGGTGAAGATGTATGTTTGTATAATATGGTACGAACAATTTCTGTGCTTTAAACAGAACTGTTAAAGAAAAGATTTTCACTGTCTTAGTTCGTATGGGGGATTTTTTTGTTCTTAGATTTCAAAACTTTTTCTCATCTACGCATGTGAAGAAGATGTGATTCTGCTCTCTCCTTCCTTGTCCGTGCGTCAGGACACCAGCATTTTCACTTTGTCTTCCCATGGGAACTTAAGACTCAGACCCGGGCTGAACAGAAATTTGTGCTGTAATACAGAATAGAGCCTAATTCTGTGCTTCCTTTGGAGCTTTTCTTGTGAGGGCTGAAATGTTTGCTCCGTTCTTGTGTGTTCAGCAGGAAGGTGGGTTTTGGAGGGGATGGAGTCAGGTTCTCCATTTGGAAGCCTCTATGGAGTTTTTAGTTTAAAAAATGCTGCTCGCAAAAATTGTCTCCCAAGCGTGTCTTGGTCTTTGTGATCTTGCCCCAGAGGCAAAAGCAAACCCCTGCTGCTGAGCTTAAGGAGTGACTGGCCAGAAGGGGTCATTGGAAGCTCTGGTCCTGGGCTTTGCAGCTCTCGGGACAGGTGAGATCCCAGAAGGCAGATGGGAGAAAGGCACTTGCAAGGTTTCAAAACCTTCATTATTGCATAAATGAAGGAAAAACAGCTCTTATGTGTGTGCCTTGACCTCCTGTGTGATCTCTGCCGAGCTCTTGAAGCAGGGGCACTAATCTCTGAAAGCAGCTTCTGCACTCTTATCTCCACTGTTGCTCCTGCTCTTACTTGTATAGTTGAAGTAGAGGAGAATCCTCCTTGAAAATTGATTTTTGAGAAGGGCGACTCACCTGCCTATAAAGCACCACAAACATTATAGTCCAGGGGGAATATGGCCTGAGATGTGTTTTGATTGTTTTGAAACGATACTACACGACTCTCTCCCTGTTCAGCTGTTTGTATTGCCTGCCTGCCTGCCTAAGTGCGCTAGGTTGAATTAAATAAGGCTTTTAAAAAATTGCAGAAAAGAGGATTTTCTAAGCTTCCCATTTCTATAATTTCTTAACTTCAGCTTCAGAGGCGTAAAACATCAAGACAGCATTGCATGCATAGCTTCAGAGGAGCCCAGGCTGCGTCAGCTCCTTGGCTCCATGTTTGCTGGGTTGTTTTTTTTTATTTTTTTTCTTGCTTTCCCTGGCTGTCCTGTGGGCTCTGGGAGGCTGTGGCTTAGCAGGTTGCCCTGTGCTGTCTTAAGCCACAGCAAATTCCCACATCCCTGCTCTTAGCTCACAAGTGCTATTAAGTAAAATGCATCAGCTTAACCTTCAGCGGAAGAGGTACGTACTGATGTGCTCTGCCCTCATGTTTGCAGTGGCTTAGGCTTGCCTTAAGCTGTGATAGCTCGCTGGTGGCACTCAGCATCAGCGGGAGAGCTAAACCCTCACAAAGGTGAGATTGTGGAAGAGGGAGGGAGTTGGAGAAGGAGGGATTTGTGAGCTGACTCACCTTGGCTTGCTGTAGGAGGTTATTGCCTCCACAGGTGAGCAGTCAGTGTGGTGCGTGGTGGTCTAGAGCCCACTGCTGCCCTCTCTGGATGCGGCCCTGGGTTCTGTTTTGGAGGGGGTTGGTGGGGTGCTTGACGGTGCTGGGCTGGGCTGGCAGCCTGGCCAAGTGTCACTGAGCAATGCGGCCGAGGCACGGAGAGGTCCCACGGCTGGGGACACGCCAGGCAGAGGCCAGCGTGCGAGCATCACCCTCGGCAGAGTTGCAGGAGCAGGGCAATGCTGCAGTGTGCCTGAATCTAGTCCGGGTCTGCCTGGAGTGCTGGCCTGCTCAATGGGGTGTGCTGCGACCACAGAGCCCAAATACAGAGCCCACTGATGAATCATGTCTTGCCAGGTGTTGGGTAGCAGAGCAGGGACATCCACACTGTCACGAAGAACAAGTTTCCCCATTGCAGGGAAGGGAAAACGCCTGTCCCTTTGTCTAAGTGATTCTGTGATTCTCTGTCATCTCTGCCACCACCTCGTGCCTTTCTTTACTTGCAGGCTTGTTTGCATGCTCCTCCTTACAGAGAGGATTTGCCTCACAGAGCAGGATTGCAAAAAACATGTGCATGTGTGAGGGAGTAAAGGTTTTCCTCCCTGCCATGGCTGGGAGATGGCGGCAGACGGGAGGCCTATGCTCTCTGCCCCGCCATGCACCCAGCTCGCCGTGCTCTTTGGGCACCTCTGCGTCCCCAGCGTCTCTGCCCCTCAGGCTGCCTGTCATCAGGGTTCACTCCACTGATGCTCCAGCTAATTTTTGCTTAATGAACAAATGATGACTCTCACTGCTGGGTGCCGCCTTGTCCTTTTACCACCCCTTTCTGGTTTCTCCTTTTTTTTTTTTTTTCTTTTTTTTTTTTTTTCTTTTAATGAGGTCACTTGAACTTCTCCACCTAAATTAGCTGTCCTAATAACCAGATGTTCCTTGGGGTGCTTTGGGATGGGGTGGGTGGAGAGAGGAGAAGGAGCTTGTTAGCATGAGCCTGCCTTCCCCTGCTGCCCAAAGCGGCTTAAGCTGAGGGCAGAGAGGCGATGGGGCACAACGAAACAGGGGCAGCGGGTGTGAATGTGCTCCTGGCACCTGCCACGCTGCATCCGAAGCAGTGGAGGGAAGGGAACCAGCAACTTTGGAGGAGTATCCGCCACTTGCTGGCAGGAGGAGGCTTAGAGAACTGCTCTGAACAGCAGTGCACTGGCAGGCCTGGAGCCCCAGAGTAAAGCCCAGGGGAAAGGGGAGGGCGAGTGTCCTTTCTCCTGGAGCCGAAGCACTCACAAGCAGCTGGGAAAGCTGTAGCTCCCCTGGGTCCACCAAGGACAAGCTGGAGCTGGGGCTGAGTATGTCTGTTCCCCTTGCATACCTGCCCTGGGCGTGCAGGGAAGGGGTTGCTGGTGGGGCCACAGGGCACCCGCTGCCAACTCCTGCGAGTTCGTGTGGCGCTTGGGAAGCTGCGGGAGAGCATCGCTGCCCTGTGTGCCCAGGGTGGGTGCACTGGCTTGCAACCGCACCGTCCGGCTAGGGGTCCCATGCGGCTTGGGTGTGCAGTTTTGGCCAGGAAGCTCCTCTTGCAAGGTGTGTCATGGAGCAGGGACAGGTTGTGCAACGGGATCCTCTGCCGCTGCCTGGGAGGGAGCATAGTGACAGCCTCGAACGGGTGTGTGGGGCAGGCTGGGTGCACAACTGACAGAGCCCACAGCAAGCAAGGAGAAGTTCAGTCCCTTGAGTCAGAAAGCTGACCTAATTTCCAATTTTTGTGTCTTTTGTCTGATTCTCTTTTCCCCTTTCTTCTATGTTAGTTACTTTTTTTTTCTGCACCCTTTTTACTGGCTGCTTGAACTCACCCAGTTGCTTTGGGAGATGCATTTCTATCGGCATAATCGTTCCAGCCAGTCGTTAATGTACCAACAACGATACTATTGTAATCGGAGGATTTATTACTACTGCTGTGAAACAACTGCTATGCCATCTTACTTAACTCTTTGGCTCCCCTCTTGCTTTCTGCCAGCAGCTGAATCAGTAACAAACTGCTCTTTTAAAAAACTGTATGTGTGCAAACTAGGTGTGTGTTACTTTATTTTATTTTCCCGGTCTTACCACAGAATGTTGTGGTGATAAAATTGCAGGTGACTGCAGTGCTTCACCCTGTACCTCTTGATTGGGCACCAACTGAAAGTAACTTCATTCTCATTTAAAACAGGCTTAAATGTTTGCACAAGGATTAAAAGTATATTCTGACTACTTTTCTTTAGACCATAGTGCAAGTTCTGCTTACCCCTTCAGGATCTTGAAGTGAATTCACTGTCTAATTCAGGAAAGTGTATGACTTCTTTTTTAATTTAGTTAAACAATTAGTAGTCTTTCAGCTGCTTTTCATTTAAACCTGTCTTTAACCATCCTTATTTCTCAGTGCATATGGGGCTTTATGGAAGGAAGGTAATCCCCAAACGAGTAAATTATTAATAAATAACCCCCCAGATTATTAACACTTGTTTTACATTTTCCCCATGGTACCAGGAGCCTGTTGCTATATGTTGGTAGGCAAGGAAGAGAAGAGGGAAAGTTTTGCATGGAGACCCCACACCCTCAATCCCAGTGAAAGTACATTTTCAGGTGGTAGGTTTGCCTCCTTAAATTCTGGTCCCGAGTAGGACCTTGGGGGAAACATATAAGCGGCAACAACAGGAACAAAGCTTTCCTCTCCCTGACCCAGGCCACCTGCAAGTTTTTAGTTGGGACTTAAAAATAAGGCAAGCAAGGGATACTACCAGCAGCATGATCTGCTCAGTTCTGTCCACTTGCAAAGGTGACATTTGAGGGTCTTCATCAGTTTTGCAGCATAACACAGCATGTGTTTTCCTCCATGCTGAAGCACTACACGAGCTTTTGATTGATGAGGGAGAGCGGTATCTGGTGTGCTGCAGCAGGTATGGATCGGCATGTACAGCTAATTGCCAGGCATGAGGGCTTGAGAGGATTACATTGCTAATCTAGATATCTTTTTTGCCTTATCACCGCTCCCTTCCTCCTGCCACACGCATGCGCACATGTCATGGTTTAACCCCAGCTGGCAACTAAGCACCACCCAGCCGCTTGCTCGCTCCCCCCTCAGTGGGATGGGGGAGAGAATCAGAAGAGTAAAAGTGAGAAAACTAACTCATGTGTTGAGATAAAGACAGATTAATAGGGAAAGCAAAAGCCACAAGCAAAGCAAAACAAGGAATTCATTCACTACTCCCTGGTCGGTAGGCAGGCATTCAGCCATACCCAAGAAAGCAGGGCCCCATCACGTGTTAACAGTTACTTGGGAAGGCAAACACCATCACACCCAACATCCCCACTTCCTTCGTCTTCCCCCAGCTTAATATGCTGAGCACGATGCCATATGGTGTAGGATATCCCTTTGGTCAGTTGGGGTCAGCTGGCCCAGCTGTGTCCCCTCCCAGCTTCTTGTGCACCCCCAGCCTGCTCGCTGGTGGGGTGGGGGGAGAGGCAGGAATGGCCTTGACTCTGTGTAAGCACTGCTCAGCAGTAACTGAAACATCCCTGTGTTATCAAGGCTGTTTCCAGCACAAATCCAAAACATAGCACCATACTAGCTACTGTGAAGAAAATTAAGTCTACCCCAGCCAAAACCAGCACAACACTTGTTTGGATCCTGTAAGGAAGGGAAATCAATAGCAGTGTGAGGGAGGGATATAAGGAGCATGGCTCCCTGAGAGCTTGCAGTGGCTGGGAGAGAACAGGTCCCTTCCAGCTGTTTCTGTGGCATCAGGATGGCTCTGGTGGCAGACCCTCCTTCCCTGGGTGGTACAGGTGGCCGCAGGAGGGTTAGTAGATAGCAGAGAGTAATAATGAAACACTGTGCCTCCATGGTGCCGTTCACAGTGCTGTTCAGTGTTTGCCAGCGCTCTCACCTCTGGACTGGTGGCATTGTGGTTCCTCTTGAGCAGCTTGTTTCTGTCTTGCACGCACAGCCAGAGGGGTTGGGGAAGGAGGTTCGTTGCGCTGAGCTGGGATCCCTGCGGGGCAACAAGATGTCACGGGGCAGATGGAAACATAACTCTTGCACTAATTCCCTACAAATCCAAAGCGGTATTTCTCAGCCAGAAGTGGCTCCCTAGGAGCTGGGAGTACATGTATTTGTTCTTCCTAAATAGTTCACACTCAACTCTTGGCAAGCTTAGCTCTGTCCAGGTGGTATGAAGTGGGCAGCTGGGGACGCAGGGTAGCACCAAAGGGTGCCTCTAAAGCATATTAGTAGGTAAAACCTATAACAAAATCCAAGGCAAGAAGAGGCTGGTGGTTTTCACTTGTTCTACAGTGGCCCTGAGATGGTCCCGTTGTGCTGTGGTAGCCTGTGTAAGTTGTTTTACTTCTGAAGAGACTGCAGTGTCAGGCTACTATGGCGCTAAGTGATTTTCACAGTGTTGTTTTACCAGCTTGAGCTAGGAAGTCTCTGGCTCCCTGCCTGACGCTCTTCCTGCATTACTTAACAAGGAAAAGGCATCTCAGGCAGGTTTGCTGCCTTGCCTGGGAGTAGATGATATGTTGGTAGGTCTCTGGTTTGTGTCTGGCACATAAAAGTTTTGATAGCCTACCCCTTGGGGGTGGTTGGGGTTTTGGATACCCAAGGAAGAACCAGAGCCAGCCTGAGGAAAAGGGAGACAGACAATTGTGTTGTCTTTGTCCGCCTGAGGCAGAGTTCAGCATGGCACCGGGAGCTGCTGGAAACGGAGCTGGTCCTGGGGCTTGGAGGAGAATGCGTTGGAGAATTTGAGGTGTGTGCTGAGGCCAGATCTGGGAACTCCAGTCTCTGCTCCCTGCTTGTTTTCTGGGAGACTGTAAGCCAGTTTCTTATCCTAAAGTAAACAGCCTTAATTTACGATCTATAAATACATAGCTCACCAAGTCCTCCTCGCTTGAGGTGTGTGCATTTGAGGTGGGCTTGACTGGAGCTGTGTGTGCAGGCTTCCTGAGGAGGGGTGCCCATGGGTACCACCCTGGGGGAGAAGGGAGCATCTCCAGGCTTCCCCCCACCTCATCCCCATTTCCTCCTCCTCATCCTCCTCCTCCTCCTCCTCCTCATCCTGGCAGCAGTGCCCTGGGACTCTCCCTAGCTGAGTCCCTGACACCCTCTAGTGGCGATATTTACATTTAATATTTCATGAGGTCTCAAAACTTGGGGGTGCTTTTGAGCACCCTCTGCTTAGCAGCCCACCCACTGCTGAGTACCTATTCCAGTGCCCTCTGCAGTAACCTGCAGCTTGGGGACTAAGGAAATGCTGTATTTCCTGCTCTTTTTTTCAGCGCTGTCAGTACAAGCTCAGTGCTGTTAGCTGTGGCCACACTCAGCAGAGTGGCTCAGGGATGGTGGTAGCGCAATAGGTTTGCTCCCAGCAAGTGCTTTTCAGCCGCTTGCCTCCCTGTCCAGCCACTTGCTGCCAAACCTAATCTTGATGCTGGAGAGAGGGAGCTCTGCTGACACCTCCGGGGGGTCATGACAGCTGCAGGGGTGGACTTTCGTTGGGGCACAAGGAGGAGGCAAGGCTGGATGCTGGGGGAAGTGCAAGGCAGGCTGCCGGGATGGCACATTGAAAAGAGGGGAGAAACAAGCAGGAGCTGGGTGAGAAAGAGCGGGCAAGAGGATGTGTCCTGCAGCATCCATCTCAGCTCTGATTCAGATGTGGCCCTGCTCCCTTTCACACAGTGATAACTCTCATCTAAGCTTACCCTTGCTTTTGAGTGGAGCTTGGCTTGCAGAGTGCCCCCAGAAACCCTGGTGCTTCTCACGGCAGGTGGCTGTGGGATGAGTGCAGGCAGCTCAGCAGCGTGATGGCTGGCAGTGGAGCCAGGGCTCCCGGGTGAACACCATGCAGAGTTACTCATGTCCTGATCTGCAAACTGATGTCCTTAAGCCTGAGCAGGATAACTGGCTTGGGAGGAACTTCTTTTCTGGTAACACACCTCCCCGCATGTGCCATCATGCCCTGGAGAGCACCTTCATGGCGTTCCCTGCTTGCTTTTCTTTCTGTGACTTCCAGGCCTGATCTGCTTGAGCCTGATGGGCTGAGCCATGCCTGTAGCCCTCTGTTGGGCGCAGGCCAGTGGGATCTGCGCCTTGGGGTAGCATGTGAACCCCAGCAGACCTGCGGCCCCATTGTGGGAGTCCCCGGTGCTCCACAGCACTCAGAACGAAATGCTCATCGGGCTTCTGAAATGAGCTGTGACCTGCTACCGCCTTTGGCTGCCTCTTGAGAATGGTGTTTTCCCCTTTCTTCTACCCGCTTCCCCCCTCCCCAAACGTGGTACCCGAGGCGCATCTTGCAGTGTAACTAAAACAGTTGTTTGTGCATCACTGACCAAGTGCGAGAGCGGTGGTGCGAAGCACGCATCCTTCCTGCTGGCCTGGCCAGCTCAGGACTCTTGCTTGTCCCTCCCGACGTCTGATCCTTCAGAAACTGGGCTTTCATTTAGCGAGCAGGTCTCTAGTCCTCCTGGTTAGGAAGCTGACATCGACCGAATATATGTCCATGCCAGGCTGATTTAAGACAATGGCCTAAAGGCTGCGTGCAACCGAAAAGGTCTTACTGATTCCTCTGACTGGGAGGATCTTGGTTGGCTTTTTTAACCAAAAGAGCAGGAGGAATGCAGCATAGCGTGTCAGGTGTTACCACAGTTAAATTACAGCCTTTGACAGCACTCCGCTGCCTCCTGATTTTTCTCCAGGAATGCATTTTGCAATAGCTTGCCCACGTGGTGTGAAAGATGCTAACCCTCCAGCCAGGTTATGACCTGAAAATACGAAGTCACGGTTCCAGCTGGCGAAATGGTGCCTGTGCCAGCCTTTAACCTGCTCGGGGAATGGCGTGGCAAGTGCTTGCTTGAGGCCCAGCCTTCAGGCAGGCTTCCCGGTGTTAATCCCGGGGAGCGGGCAGCTCCGCGTCTGGTAAGCCAGGTGCCTGCCCCCTACTCAAGTGTGACCTGTCTTGCCCCGCAGAGCCAGTCAGGCTCCCGGGGTAATCAGCTCTCTGCTCTCTGCCTTGTCCTTAGCCAGAGAGCGGCTGTGCTGCTGAGCAGGGCTAGGGGGGCACACAGGCAACCGGTGGGGTGCGCAGGGCTCTCAAATTGGCAGAAGGAGGATGGGCACACTTTCTTCACAGATACCCGCTTTCACCCCATAAGCTGTTGCGCGGAGGCTGGTATAGCAGGGAGCTCTGCCTTCGAAACAGCTCAGCAGGAAAGTAACTCCAGGAAGATGATGATCAGGTGTAATTTATGTAAATAACGTAAGAAAAGTTATAAGAGCGTGTGGCTAGAGTGTAAAGAGAAAGGAGCTGCATGGCTCTGGAAGTTATTCAGAAAGGTTTGAAATGAGAAATTTAAGTCTTACCATGCAGGCAGCATGAACCAGCAACGTTAGTTGCTACTGTCACCACTGGTTTGGGAGTTGGAGGGAAGGGGGAAAGGCGAAGTGAGGCAGGATCCTGGCCATGGTCTGCCAGAGGCTATTGCCAGTGAGTGAGCAGGGGACGGGAGCCCCAGCGAGGAAGATGAGGGGAAGAAAAGGAGGAGGAGACGTGGCTACAGGGACAGAGGCAATGGCCTGTGATGTAAATAGCTTTACCAGGTACTTTCCCTGTCAGGGGCAGTAAATTCCCTGGGCAGTGAACATGTGGTAAAAGCAAATGCTCCCATCCAGGCTGGATGCGGGAAGATTTCCTTCTCGTTTACTCCATCTCATGGCTTTTTCTTTCCCCTCTTCTGCTTTTGACTTTTCTGCCATAAATCATCCTAGCAGTTGTCTTCACTGCAGCTCATTGCTTTCTTTAGCTGTGCCTGAATGAAACAGATGCAGCTTTCGGCAGCTCAGCTAATTTCGTCAAACCCTCCAGTGCTGTCAGTGAAACCGAAGTGAGATTTGTTAATTATATTCCATTGGTACACAGTGAAACCATGGGCATTAACAGGCTTGCTAACACTGCCTTGTCTGCAGAGCTGGGGAGAAGGTTTGCATTCTTCTTTCCACTTGATGTTTCTTGAGACAACAAAGTCTAGAAAGGCTTCTTTTGAAGAAAGTCTGTCTTCTGGTGGTGCTAAAATTAAGATGCTTGCTAAAGTCAAGCAAGGTTGGGGGGCTGCAATTTTTTTTTCATCCTGATTTTAGCGGCTGTACTTCCTTCCCTCCGATTAATCAACTGGAAAAGTAGCCAGCAGTTTTATTACCAAGCACCTTGACGTGGCTGCATCCTGGGAATGGGCGCTGTGCATGCTGCAATTGCATTGCTGCCCTCAGAGGAGCCACTTCCCTCTGAATGCAGAAGCCCCTTCGTTTGACCAGAGGGGGTCATTAAAACATGAAACGATATAAACAAAGGAGAGGGGAATTGGATCTCCTGACTTTTTTATGATGGAAGATTAAAGGAACTAAATATGTTTATATGACGGAGGGGCAAAGACCATGGTGCTGGGCTAAGGAGTGGCTGAAGGATGTGGGCAGGATGGGGGTCACGAAGCATGCTAGGGGGCATATGATGAAGGGGAGGCCGCCTGTGATGAAATGTCTCAGTGGGAAGCGGATATATTAAGCTGTGCTGCTCTGCAGTGTCATGGAAAACCCTGTGCCATTGAGCAGGAATTTAAGCACAGTGCTGGAGTATGTGTTGCAGGTTGTTGTCTTTCCCAACCAAAGGCTTTGGGGATGATTCTTCTCTTTTGGGGGGCTAGATGTGAGCTAACAGGGCTTTGCTAGTACTTAACGATTAATTACAATTGTTAAAAGAAACCTCTCCCCCAGCTCTTCTTTGATGCGTCTGGGCGTTAGACTCAGTGTTTTGGCGTTGCTAACTCTTGGGCTGTGTTTCCCCGTCCTGCTTTGCTGCAGTGATCCCCGACTCGCTGCGAGTGACGGCAGTCCCGCAGACACTCAACAAAGTGGAGCGTGATTCCCTGGAGCTGAAGTGCGAGGTGTCCAAGAGCACGGCCCAGCACAGCCACGTCTCCATCGCCTGGTACCGGCAGCGAGGCAGCGAGGCACCTGTGGAGGTCATCTCACTCAGCCGCGACTTTGTCCTGCGGGCTGGCAGCGCCTATGCCCAGCGGCAAGCCACGGGGGACGTTCGCTTGGACAAAGTTGGAGAGACCACCTCAAAGCTTACCATCTACAACCTCCACCCATCAGATCAGGGCGAGTTTTACTGCGAGGCGGCAGAGTGGATCCAGGACCCAGACAAGTCTTGGTATGCCATGACCCGCAAGCGTTCCCAGGGTGCCATCGTCAACGTGCAAGCCACCGGTCAGTGTCTCCTCTGCCTTTTCTTCCTCGGCTGGTTGGTGGGAGGAGGTGGAAAATGGGGCTGCGGTTTGTTAGGTGGCTGGGGCTTGGCTCCTTCCTTTGCTGTGTGCCCTGCTCGGGTACAACACTGGCAGGGTGAAGGAGGGCAAAGGAGGGTCCAAGCACTGCCTGTGGGCAGGGCAGGTGTCAGCAAATAGCAACCAGGGGACACTGGGGCAGCAAGGGAGCTTGGGTGACAGCGCCTGTCTCCTGACGTGGCCAGCGATCCGGGGCTGACACCGGAGCTAAAACGTACATCTTAAGCACTTGGTGCTAGTACAGGCAATGAAAATTTTGGCAAGTGAAGAGATAAGAGTGACACAGGAGAAAATAAAATGAAAACTTTCAGCCAGCATTTCTGTATTGCGCAAGGTCCATTTGCAAGTCAAAGTCCTTCTCCCAGCCCACAGCACCGGTTCCTGCTAAGCATCTAAAGACCCAGCTGAGCTCCTCCTCTCTGATATCCCCAAAGCCCCTGCCTCTCCACCCCGGCTGAGCAGGGTGCAAGTAGGACTAGCTTGTATCCCGCAGTGCCACTGGATGCTGGTGTCACAGCAGAGCTGCTCCCAGGAGTAATGGCTGGGGAAGAGCCTTATGGCTGGGGGGAGGCCTTGCAGCCTTGCATGCCGGGCAGCAAGCTGCCTCCCCTGCAGCACAGCTGATCAGGGCTCTCACAGCAAAAGCAAGCCCCTTGCCCTTTCACCTGCGGATGCACATGTCTGAGGGATGTTGACTACACAGAGAGTGGCAAGTTGTAAATACCTCGCATGAGGTGTGCTGGCTGTCCTGGTGGGCTTTGCCACACTGATGTGAGTTGGTCTGTCTCTCTCCAGATAAGGAGTTCAGTGTTCGGCTGGAGACGGAGAAGCGGACATACATCGTGGGTGAGCCGGTGGAGTTTCGGTGCATCCTGGAGGCACAGAACGTCCCTGACCGCTACTTCTCCATCTCCTGGGCCTTCAACAGCTCCCTCATTGCCAGCCTGGGGCCCAACGCTGTGCCGGTGCTCAACAACGAGTTTGCCCAGCGCGAGGCCCTGGGCCAGCTCAAGGTAGCCAAAGAAAGTGACAATGTTTTTGTGCTGAAGATCTACCGCCTCCGCCTTGAGGACAGCGGCAAGTACAACTGCCGGGTGACTGAGCGGGAGAAGACCGTGATGGGGGACTTCATCGATAAGGAGAGCAAGCGGCCGAAGAACATCCCCATCACCGTCCTGCCGCTCAGTAAGTAGAGACTTGCCCATCCCCTCCTGGGGCCATTGCTCTACCGGGCAGCCAGCTGGTGAGGCCATGATGTGCCTAGACTTCGGTGGTGGGGAAGAGGGAGGATAAGAGTTTGCATGCAGTGGAGGCTTGAAATCCTAACTGGCAAGACTTTTTTTTTTCTGATGGGAAGGGGATGATGGAGAAGGAGGGCTATGTGTCAGGTTCGTAGGTGGGGAAACATGCCCCCACCTTGGTAATGGCCCCAAGCTGGCGGTTTTGGCCTTGAGCTGAAGGTGCGTGTGACAGCGTCTGACTTGCTCCTCACACCTCTCTCCTCGCCTTGCTCTGAAGGGAGCTGGGTGCTCTAAAGTACTCAGCAGGCATAACGGGGAGACTGGCTTGGCCCTGGCTTATCCTAAGAGCTGCTAGGTTCCTGCAGGCTGTTCAGTGGCTGTTGTTCAGCTGTCTTGCAAGACAGCTGTACTGGGAGAAACCAGGGTTCATGTGCTCCTTGAGCCCTGGTTTGGTCTTCAGCATGAAGCTCTGTCGTAGTCACTGTGTGTCTGCCAACCCTGGTGAAAACAACCCTGACAGAGGCTGGCCTGAATGCCTTTTATGTTTGTCAGACAAACGTGATAAATACAGAAATAATGGGGTGAGAGGAGAGGGTCCACTGACTCATTCCTTGTTTTGCTGTCTGAAACTCAGGTAGCTGTGGCATGATGAACCATGCACGTGTTGCCCAGGCTACCCTGGCAGTGGGCTTTGATCAAGCAGAGGGTAGCTGCAAGATGATTTTGTACGGTTTGTTTCCTATCTCTTAGGCTTGTAGGGAAATGCAGCCCTTTCCTCTAGCTTTTTTATCTCTCCTCGTTTCTCCAAAAGAAATTCTATTTCTTTTCTCTCCTACCAATATTTGGTCTCATTTGTTTGGCTTTGAAAATTACTCTAGCTAGAAATCTTGCACTGGACAAATGTCTAAACTGTAGTACTTCTAAGCACAGCCACCTTTCAGGCAGGTTTCATTCTTGCCATTTGATAAATCACCAGCTCTAGGAACAAATGTGATGATTTTTCAAGGGTGCTAAGTGTCCATAACTCCGACAGAAGACAGCAGGAGTAACCAGCACTCAGTATCTCTGAAAAACCAGCCGTAAAGCCTTACATCTCTGGTAAGCACAGGATACCAGGTTTTTCTGATGTTACCAAACATTGATAGCTACCTCTAGTGTCACTAGCAATGGGAGTTTGGGAGAGCTTCTCCCAAAAGGTGTTGTAGGAGTGGACATGGCAAGATGGTGATCAGGATGACATGAATTGAAAAGCCCAGGGAGCTGGAAGCTTTTTTTGGCAGAGGCGGTTGCATGCAGTGCATGTTGTAGCAACACAAATTCCCTCAAGTTTTGCTGAGATCCCATCCCGGACCTGCGACCAGAAGATGCGGCAATATCTCGTGAGCCATAGGCGGAGAGATTTCTCCCAGCTTTGGCCTAAACCTGCTTTGAGTGTGCAAGTCACCAGGAGCAGCTCGCTGCCCACAAGCTGTTTTTGGATGTGGTCACGCATGAGGTTAAGACATGCCTGGACCCAAATGCGTGGGCAGTTTCCTGCACCTGGTAGAAAGCCTCTCTGGCCGGCAGCGTCCTTCTTGCAGACCGAGAAGTGGCGAGTGTGTATCATCTCCCCTGTGTGTATGCGTTTCTCTCCTTAGAGACCAGCATCTCCTTGGAGATTATCAACAACGCCAGCAATGTCTTGGAAGGGGAGAGCCTGCGCTTTGGCTGCAACGTGCGCTCAGGCTTCGGGCCCCAAAGTCGCCTCTCCATCACGTGGCAGCTGGTGGACAAGCTGAACCGGCGCAGCGAAATTGTGCGTCTGGATCGGGAGGGTACCCTGCAGCCGGGCCCCTCGTACGCCGAGCGCAGCAGCTATGGGGGCATCCAGGTGGAGCAGGTCCGGCCCGGCTCCTTCACCCTGGAGATCTTCAACAGTGTCAAGGCAGATGAGGGCCACTACGAGTGCCGGGTGGCTGAGTGGACACGGACACTGGATGGGGAGTGGCAGATGGTTGGGGAGCGGCATGCGGGCACCCCGGTGTCCATCACAGCTCTGGGTGAGTATTCAAGGCGCGGGGGCCATGGGGCTGTGCTCCCCACGTGCCCAGCCCCTCCTGGGAGGTCACCTGCGAATAACTGGGGCTGCTCTTGGCACTTCTGCCCTTGCTTGCCAGAAAAATTGAGGTACCCGGCATCCCGCCCGCAGCTCCCGTTAAGTTGGTGCAAAACACCTGCATGCCTCATTGCGTGTGGGGGCAAAGTCTGAGGGGAGGCTGTGGCAGGAGCAAAACAGGGGATGGCTAAGGAGAGGGGCAGTGCTTCCAGCGTCCTTCTGAGGAGAGAGGCTGCCAGTGCCATGACATGTCCCCCGGCATTGGAGCCGGCCTGTGGGCAGTGCAGTTGTGGTGCTCCATCGGCAGCCAGTGGGCATTGAAGCCTCCTTGCCTGCCCTGGATAAACCTGACCGCCGCCTGCCAGACCAGGGAAGCAAAATGCTGGGCATCTGTTGACCCAGCCACCAGAAATGGCGAGCATCTCTGACAGCATCAGAAACCTGCAGAAGACATGGGTCAGGAATGGTCCTCACTGCCTCTGCAAGGAGGCACTGAGCTGCTGGCCCGGAACCACAACGTTGTCCATGACCAAGCTGAACTAGGACCTGGGATTATTGCAGCTGGTACTCTGCTCCTCTGCCAAAGAGCTCCTCTGTTTCAAACACAGTGAAATGATCAGTTTACGAGAGGGCAGGTAGGGCATTAGGGATTTTGCATGGATTGTGAATTACTTTGGTCCCACTCTGGCCTTGCTATATTAAGTCCTGGACTAGTTCCCAAAGTGCTCTGCAGGAGACTGAAGAAGGGATGACTGCTCCTATGAGGCTACTGATTTGCAGAATGCCAGGGCTATAAAAATGGGGGAGCTCTATTGAAAGGTTGAGATACGAATTTTGGGGTGTTTGGGGTTTTTTTTTTGTTCTCTGCAGTATTAATCTTAAGCTTTGGCAAGATGTGTGAGAGACCAGACTTCAAAGTTTTATTGTATTCTGATCAAAATCTTGCTTTTTTTCCTCCTTTCCTCCCCTTCACTTTTGACCTTCTTTCAGAGGCTGTTCTGTCTGGAGCTGGAAATACTTGCTATGTAGCTTCCAAAAGCAGGTAGGGATGTTCGTTTGTAAAGAACTAAAGGCAGATTCTCATTTGGTTTCAGCAGTCTTCCTCATGAGGTCAGCAGCATTTGGCCTGCTGTAAGTCCACGTAGCAGTCCTTCTCTTTACTCGGCCACTTGTAGAAGTATTGAGATTGAGATTTCAAAATGTATCACTTTTAATCTTGTTAAAATTTAGGATGCTTGGAATTGCCCAGCAGTTCTAGAAGATGTGATGGAAAGGTAATTGTCCCTCCTCCTCCGCTTCTTGTACCAGAGAAATTGCCAGCTGTTGAGCATGTTCTGTCAAGTCCTAAGAAATTCCTAGGTCCTCTTCCTATAACTAGCAAAGCTGAAGTGGCTTATGAAAATATAGTGGAGAAAATACTGAGTATTGTTTTGCTGCTGCTTCATCTGATATTTTTTGTTCAGTGTAATGTTTTGAAGTGTCCTGAGAAACTCAAATGGAAGGTGCTAAGAAAGAGCAAGAGAGGTTTATGGCTACAGAAATTGCTAGTAAAAAAAAAAGCAGTAAATTTAGTGACACTCACATTTCAAGTTAAGGTCTAATCATTTGCCAGTCTGCAGGGTAAGAAAGTCTTTAGCTGAACCAGCACAGATGATGTTCAAACCCATAAATCTGTCTCCAGGGTGGTTCAGAAGCAGTAGTCAGAAGAGAGATGTGCTGTCAGATGAGACCAGATGTCCCTGAACTTCTGAGGATCTCGAGTGCCTGGCAGGGACTTCAGTCCTTGGCTGGCTGGGGAAGGAGGGGGCAGGCGGGATGAGTGGGGGGCTGCTGTATTTTTGTAGGGAGGTCTTGCAGAAAATCTGCCCACTTTTATGTGTGACTCCTCTCCTTTTGTACCAAGACCTGAAGGCAGAAGGGCCTTTCTGTGTTAATCTAAGTGCCATGAGCGTGTTGGTTGAGTTGAGAACCTGAGAAACACACCTGGCTTTTGCATGGCAGTCAAGAGAAGTCCCTTCATGAAGCTTCCATGCCCAGGCCAACTGGAGATTAAACTTTATGAAGTTTATGAAGTCAGCTGGTCTTGGTGAAATTTATTTGGCTTTCTAGGGCCATCACTAGCTCAGCAGTGCTCCGAGCTGAGCCCAGTAACTCACTTGTCAGGGCTGCTGCAGGAGGGCTGCTGCAGGGTCTGAAGGTAAGGTCTTACGTGGGTATGAGATGCAGCAGTCCTGCAGAGGAGACAGCCTGTGTCTCACTCTACTCTCCTGGGTAATCACTGAACATGTTGCAAGAGGCTTTAGTCCCAAAGATTGACCTGTTTTCTCAGTACCGGAGAATGGTATTCTACACATCCTGGAGCTCTGGCGTGGTGATGCCGTGGGGCTGCAGAGGCACTTGCTGGAAGCGTGCAGATGCAGCAGTGTCTGTGCTGCAGCTCTGCAGGTCTGGCCCGTGGCAGCAGCTCTATGGATTGTGGTGAGCTCCTGGCTCATCTCTCGACTGTAATTTCAAACTGGTGGCAGGCTGAAGCTCTGTACTGATCCAAATGACATTCCTGTTTCTACTGGGCACTGGTCAGGCTCTCCCCTGCAGCAGTGGCGTGCCGGGTGCCAGGATGGTCAGCACTGCAGGGGGAGGGAGGAGAGCTGCCAGCCAGCATGGACACCCCGCAGAGCCTCCCGGGAAGGGAGCACTTCTTGGGGACGTTGCCGGTGGAAAACAAGGTCCCTGCTAAATCTGCTGGCTGCACTGAAGTGTTTGGAAGAGGAGAAGGAAATATTTTGTCTTTGCAGCTCAGAGCAACTGAGCAATGGAAATGCCCTGACCCAAAACGTAAGCCAGTTGACTGGGAATACGTTATCTTCGAATTACTATTAGACTGCTGGTTTTAAACTCCCCTAAACCAACAAAGTGCTGAGGGTAGACGAGTCAAAATGTATTGACTGGCTTGTGGAGTGGTGCACGTGTGAGGATAACTGTGTAAAGCCATCCTGGAGCTGTGATCTGGAACAAAACAAAAGTCATGCTGTGTGAAGAACAGGAGCAACCAGCTTTTCTCTCTTTCCGTTGCCTCTGTCCTGGGGTTTCATAAGCGCTACCACCTCTCTGATGCATGAACGAAGGCTGCTACTTCTCACTTTCCTCACCTTTCCTTCAGCTGCAGCAACCAGTTGCAGGCCTGGGGTGGGGGATGGGGTGGGGACCCCCTGCCCAAGAGGTGGGCGTGACTCGTGGGGTCTGTGAGCAGTCAGGTTGGTGCTGGGTAGTTGCTCTGCCTGGTGCTGCTCCCTTGCCGCTGCGCTGCTGCATTTCTGTACGGGGCTTTGGCAGCGTGCAGAGGCTGGCTGCTCACTCTCCAGGACTCAGGGGATCTCACTCCTCTGGGCAGAAATCAAGTGCAATCCTCTGCCACTGCAGCCCATGCTCACACAGGCAGTCACCACTACGCTGGCACTTAAGTGAGTTTTTGCCGCTGCTTTTCATGCCACTTTGCAATTGCAAACAAGGAGCCAACACAACACGAGTGGCTGATTATTCCAGGCCCGTTACTGGATAACCACGTTCTGGCTTTTGCGTGCTAACAGCAGGGCCTCGTTAGGCAGGTGTCTCTCAAAGCCCTTTTCTCTCTTTCCACAGAGGCCGGCTTTGCTGTCACAGCTATCTCCCGCACCCCTGGGGTGACCTACAACGAGTCCTTCGACCTCCAGTGCATCATCAAGCCCCACTACCCATCGTGGGTACCGGTGTCAGTGACGTGGCGTTTCCAGCCAGCAGGCAGCACCGAGTTTCACGACCTGGTCACCTTCACGCGCGACGGCGGGGTCCAGTGGGGTGACAGGTACGCAGGTTTCCGGACCCGCACCGCCATCGAGAAGGCTGAGTCCAGTAACAACGTGCGCCTGAGCATCAGCAGGGCGAGTGACACGGAGGCCGGCAAGTACCAGTGCGTGGCTGAGCTCTGGAGGAAGAACTACAACAGCAGCTGGACGCGGCTGGCGGACAGGACCTCCAACCTGCTGGAAATCAGGGTTCTGCGGCCAGGTGAGTGCCAAGACCACGCGAGAGGAGTGGGGGGTGCGTTGCAGGGACGGGGTATGTACCAGCACTGCAGTGGTCCCTCCATAGCGAGGATTGCTCCGATGGCTGTGACTGATGTCTCGCACTCGCGCACGGTACAGGTGGGACTGCTTGGCTCTGATGTGTTGGAGCTCCCTTATCACCTCTGGGAACTGGGTCCTCTCTTTGCTCCTCGTGTGCTGTTTGCAGGGTTTTCTTCTGGGAGGTGAGGTGAAGTAACTGCAGCTCAGTCCGGTCTCTGGGCTCTTCTTGTGAGATGGAGGTGGCTTTCAGGTTGCTACCTCCATTTATCAGAGCAGACTAACCTGGGGAAGAGAGGAGTGGGACAGGGCAAACGGGATCAAAGAAGAGAGACATGCTCCCGCCAAAACCTGCATGTGCACACGTGCCGTAGGTGAGGTGCTGCAGCTCTTGTTTAGTAACTGGCTACATCTGTCACTCTGCTGGAGGCATCTTCAAAAGCAGCTAGTGATCAAAGTGCTTGACTTTCATCCCCACCAGAAATTGAGCCCTTTCCAGCTGGAAGTCACCAAGGCTATGGGTGCCCACGCAGAGTGTGCAACAGTTAGGCAAAAGACACCTGGCTGGGCAGGGAGAGTCAGAAAACCTACATGGTGCTTATGCTTCATGTACAGCCAGTGGAGAGAGTTAGGTGCCTTCTGTAGGCCTTATCACTGATATTTTGGTGGTGCCTTCTACGGTCCTTGAAGAGTGCGAAGATGCATGGTCAGGGCAGCTCTGGGCCGTTGCTGAGCTGGACGGTTTATTGTTGTCTCAGCCTTAGGACTGGAGTCAATGTTTGGAGTTGAGGCTTTTAGCCCCTTTAAGACTCTTGGCTCAGGTCCAAGCAGCATAGTCAGTCCTCCCTTCATATTCCTGTGCAGAGGGACTCCTTCCTAGGGTCTGTCTTGTGGCTTGAGCTTTGTGTTTTACCCCTCAGTGGCCCTTTTCATACTCTTCTCCACCTTCCCCAACCCTTAGCATGTCTTCGGAAAAGTCAGGGGATGCTGTGAGCTCCAGGCGCCTCATGAGCTGTCCATTCTCTTTCTTCCCTCCCTCCTTCCTTGCCCTCATCTCCAGGTTAATCTTCTACATTTATCTTGATTATCCTGCCTTGGATTACATGTTTTACTGCTCACAAGGTCGGGTTGGTCATGTTCATCATTTTAGCTTATTTTCCTAGGAAATAGCATTGACTGGCTATGGTCCCTGGAGTAATATGCTTCTTCACAGCACATCTCTGTGCATGCATATGTGTGTGAGTCAGAGAGTAAGAGAAATCCTTGATAACAGCTTCCAGAAGAGAGCCTCTGTGTCACAGCTCAGGGTGGCCAGGAGGACATTTAAAGGACATTTAAACCATGCTCTAGCAGCCAGTTCTTTTCTGGAGCAGTAACCATCAAGTGATGCCTTAACAGAACAAGTCATGTAGGTCTCTGGTTTTTACCTCTCCCTATTTCCCTCCTGCTCAACAAACTACAGCTATACAAATCTTAGCTGTCAGTCCAGTGAGCCTTGCATAATGTTTGTGGTTTTATGAGCCACAAGAGGATGGAGGAGAAGAGGAGGGCTCCTCAGAGTGTCCCCAGCACCACAGTTGTGCTCTGTCTGTGTTTTGTTTCCATGTCCCAGGCAGCCTCTGAGAGCAGGCGGCTGATGTTCTCCATGAATGCAATGCCAGCAGTCATACCAGTGACTGCTGTGGTTTTCTCTGGTTTTGCAGGCTGCAGAGGGTCACGTCCTGTCATTGCTGGATAATGGCTGGATAATCTCCAGAGAGGAGCCAGGATGATGTGGGAGGCACCTTCCTTGGTCACCTTGGAATGAACATCCCAGTGTCCCCACAGTCAGACCTGTGCTGATGAAGCAGATTCTGGTTTTAAGATTAATATCTGGGGCTTCCTCAAAAGGGGTAGTAGTCACCTTAATATGACATAACTTCAGGCTCCAACTGGATATCTTAGTCCTAGCTTTCTCCTCTCCCTTGCCCCCTAGCCATGGGTTCCTGCCTTGGCCTATATGCCAGTAAGTTTGGGGTGAACTGTGTCCACTACCAATGCACTAAGGGACACCATAAAGAAGGCTTGCCTGGAGGTCTTTTGGCAAATTGAGCCAGTGTGTGTTTCCAGATTGTAAGTTAATGCTGGGATTCTAGTTGCCTCTTAAGCCCCTGCTCCTTGTTTGTCAGTGACCTTTCTATTTGACAGGTTCCAGGTGTAGACATGGCAATTGATATATGTCAGCCTTTAAAGTGTGTTCAGGTGAGAAAGGTAAAATAATGGCTTCTTGATTGCTTCATTAATCTCTTTGCTTTGTGAAATCCCACATCCTCAAGGGACAGGGTGCTGGAGCTTCTCCTGGTGTGTTGGTTTGCTGTTTCAGTGCTAGCCTATCTCTCCTCTTGCAGTGGGTAGTTGTCATCTGTGCTCAGTGGTAACTGCAGAGGAGGCAGTGCGGGTTTTGAAATGCATGTATTAATGTGGCTGCAAAGTAATTTCACCTGCGGCTATCTCGTGGCCAATAGGTAATGTTGAGGAAACACCAGCAGCTTGAAAGACTCCAGTCCTTTCCTACTCCTGGGAAGAAATTAGCAGTATTTGAGAAATGAAACACATAGCCCCTGAAGGAGGGAGTGAATAAGGCAGGCAATGGCAGCATTAACACAGCTCTGAAGTGAAGGTCTGTAGGTGGGATGGCAGAAGTGCCCTGCATGGCATCTGGAGCCAGATTTGGCCTTTGAGTGTGAGGTTCCTGGCCCCTTGGGCATGAAGCAGTTATAAGAACTGGCAGTGTGAGGAAAGGCCCTGTGAAAGATGCTGGCTGTACATGTGAGAGCTTACAGAGAATTTAGGTATCATGAGGGTATGTTGTCCATTGCTTGGTGGTTCGTGAAAACTCAGCAGCAGGATCTGAAGCTCCAGTGTTTTCTCCCTTTCATGGCCTGCTCCTCGCTGTCATGCAAACTGGCCTAAATTGTGTTGCAAAGTAGGGGGAGGGTTGTGCACAGGTATGGGTATGCTGCCCCAGGTAGCTTGTGTGTGCTTTGCAGGGATAGGGACCTGCACTGCTGTAGGGCGAGTGCTGGGTTTTAACTTCTGTAGGCTGGGGCAGAAATCCAGGCTGGTGTGAGGGTCTGTTGAGCAGGATTGTGGACCAGACTGGCAAGAGGCTAGATCGCCTATGGCCATTTTTGTGTCCTTACAACACAGTCCTCTCCTTTTTACTTCGATCTCTCAAGTTGCCTGTTGTTTCTTTCTTGGTGAGCTCATGTTGCAGCAGAGGGGGAGGAACAATAAAAGTACTGCTTGCTTCACGACAGCTGCTTCCCCATAGCCAAAGCTGGCAGGAGACCATGCAGAGCAGTGCAGGCTGAGCTTGGAGGGAGGCCCCAAGTGCAGGGGTGAAGATTTCTTCCCACCCGCAGCCTTGTGTTTGGGACTCCCCTTCTGGCCTGCCTCTGAAACCCCAGTTCTTTCATTCCTGAAAGCTGGGGCTTGCCCCGAGAGCTCATCACCCCTTTCCCTTCTAGAGATGTTGCCTTGCCGTTTGCACACTTTCCCCGTTCCAGGCGGAGAAGAGCATCTTCCATGCAAGCTTTGCTGGGCTGATCTGCAAGAGATCAGTCAGAACAGATGTGTCCTGTCCTGTCCTGTCCTGGGAGGGAACAGGTGTGGTGACTCCCTGGCACTTGCTGATCTTGGGTTTTAGGGGAGGCAGAGGTACAGGTGGTTCCTTTTGAACCCAGGTGACTCTGAAAACATTTTAATTTGGGCTGAGCTCTCGGTGTGAGGATGCCAGCTGAACAGTACCCCTTGCTGTTCTCTGCCCCCTTCCTCACGTTGCATGGAGGGGGAATGGTGCACAGGCTCTGGGTCCTGCCCAAGGGAGGAAGGTGGTAGATAGATGCATGTGGGTCAAGGGGAGACCTGAGGGCTGCTAGGCAGGCTCTGTTCCCAGCTCCTCCTTGGATCTTGCTTCTCCCTGCCAGGTTTTCAGGGATGGAATGGCTGAGATGGGAGGTGCTGTCTGGGAGCAGCATCCGTCCATGCAGTGTGTGGGACTCGGACAAGGGCAGCAGACAGTCTCTGGCGGCACTGTGCATGATGAGGATTCTGCTGTGATCTGGGCGAGCTAGGATGTCTGGATAGGACTCTCTTGGCAAGGAGGCTTGAGCAGATTTGTGCTGGTGTATTAAATTGCCATTGTCCTCGTATGCATTACCACACTTATCTTTCCCCTGCAGCACAAGCAAGGGGGTGATTTGGCAGAGCTTTGAGAGGGCCTGGCATCTGAGCACTGGGGAGTCTTTCTGGCAACAGCAGAATAAAAAAGCAGAGCTTTCACGCAAGCAGGAGGTTGTGGTAAAGCGCGCCGAGCAGCCCCTCACCCCTTTCGTATTCAGGCACAGATCTGCCCATCCCGACCTGCAGGGTACCCACATCCCCTTGCCTCTGTGCTCTTCCCACCCCTCTGTCCTCCCGTGATCCCTCAGCTGGTTCCTTCATGACTAATGCTGGGGTGGCGCATGGGGAGAAGCTGCAGTCGCCTCTATAAATCTGCCCTCTTGCTGCCGTGTTCTTGACAGTAATGAACCTGGGAGGAGGGATGGGGAGGGGTGGCAGGGGATGATAACCAAGCAGATGCCAGGGGTCCTGGGCTCCTCGCTCCTTTTTGCAAGCCAGGCTACAGCAGATTGATTGACCTGGGAGCCATTGAGCAAACAAGGCAGTCAGGCTCTTCATTAGAGCATTAATTAGCTTCCAGGGGCTGCTTTGTAAAGTTTGGTTTATTAGGAGCTGTCAAGTTGAAACCATTGTGGAGGGTGAAGGTAAAGGCTCCTCAGCTGGCCTTGGAGAAGGGGGAGGCTTGTGCCTGAACCTTACTTTGGGAGCAGGGTGGGTGCAGACTGCTGTGCAGCTCTCCTGCTGTCCATGAGAAACCACCACTGACGGCAGCTTGGTGGGGCTGGGATAGCAGTGGCCGGAGAAACCTAAGGAGTGGAGAGCAGAGGACCCTTAACTCTTGGTCCAAGCCGATCCCTGGCAGCTGCAGAGAAGCTGCTCAGTATCCCGCTCATCTTTCCCTCTGAAGACTTGGTGATGGTTGTAACCGCACAGGCTGGGGACGCTGGGAGCATGAGGAGGGGATAAGGCAGAGGAGAATCAGAAAAACAGGCTGCTTTATGGCACGCTATTAAGTGTCATGAAGGGAGGACTGATTTTCAAACAATTGCCAAGGCATTTGCATAGGATAAGGAGAGGCTTTCCCTAACAAATGAAAAATAGATACAGTTAATGCCTTTCTTCTGTCTTATTTCTTAGTAACCTGTGTGTGCGAGGAATCCTCTCATGGATGGATGCAAAAGATGCCTTTTCTACCATGGGTGCCCAGTGGGGTACCGACCTCCCCCAGACTCTTGAATGGAGGCTCAAACAAGTGTTTTCAAGGGCCACAAAGTGCCTACTTAAATACCTGACACTTTTTGCTGCTGGCAGCAGCCAGCAATAAAGTTCAACAAGGAAAGCTAATGAGCTGGAAACTTCCTTACAGAAGTGAAGTCTTGAAACTAAAGTTTGCTGCTTGCTTGATCCCAGAGTGGTTTTGCGCTGTGGATTAGCATGGCTTCCCTGTTTTACAGCTGCCTGCTCCATCTGGCAAATAGTTGTACTCTTGCTTGGGTGATGAAGGAGTTCAAGGAGTGCTCAGGAGAGAAAGGAGGCTGTTCAGCAGCAGCCACGACTGTGGTGCAGAGCAGTCTCCTCTCCCCTGGGTGCTCGGGGACTTGCTCCTTTCCCTTCATCACCAGTGGGGTAAGACCTGCTGTTCTGCCTGAGAGCTGCTGCTCCTTCCTACTGGCTTGCAGCACACTGAACAGGAGAAATGAAGGGGTTCGGTGTTGCATGACCCATGGCTGTCCCCTTGCATAGACCTGCATTAGCAACCCAGCTGGAGCCCTTTTTTTTTTCCAGTTAGCACAGGTGGGTTTGCTTCGTCCACCTCATACCCCTGGTATGCTCCTACCCCTGCATGTTTGCCCTAGGGAGCTCTGTCCCTGCACTTGCCAGGTCCCCTGGGACAGCTCCCCCATTTAGACTTGCTGCCACCTCCTTGGCACAGTTATTTATCCCAGGCTAGCACCTCGGGGTGCTTTTTCTCTGCACTTAGCCATCACACCCTGCTCCCAGCATCACCGTCCCCCATCTTCTCCATGTACCGTCACTGTCATACACAGCTGAGAGTCTCCTCTTCTTGCTGCCACTGTGTAACACACCCTCCAGTGTTCGGGCACTGGTTTGTAAATACAGATTTGAGGTGGGGTTTCGCCTGTGGGCATGCATCCACATGAGGATGCTCTCCCTGCCCCACTCCCAGCAGGGCGCTTGCCGGCTGGCCTTGTCAAGCTGGCTGTGGTTTCACACTCATGGGTATCGGAGAGGTGCTCTGCCACATCACTCAGTCGGGCAAATCTGGCCCAATGCAGGTCACACGTGGGCGTGAGGTTACATTGGTGTCAGTGGAGCTGAAGCAACCAGAGCAAATGCCATCTTAATCCCACAAAAATATTGCCACGTGGAAACAAGCCCATCTATGTGAACAGCAGGGGAGGGAGCTCGTGCTGGATGCACTGCATCATTCCCAACCCCGTGCTGGGGATGCTGACACTGGCCTTGCAGGGTCTGAGCTGTGTTTCACCTCCCCCTGCGTTTGGTTTCCCATCTAGGAGCAGTGATACTTGGCTCCTCTGCAGGTTTTCCCATGAAATATTTCTGTCAGAGCCAAGCGTGTCGAGCTGACTGCAGTCAGTTATGTTCAGGGCTTCCCTTGGGGCTTTAGCCTGGAAAATGCACCCAAGGGCATAAACTGAGAAGTTGGATTTTAAATGTGTGAAGCATCTCAGATGCATTTCATGAGGGTGAAGGGGACAGGAATGCATCCTTGCACCTAGTGGGACCCTAACCCAGGTCAGCCTGCTGTGTCTGCCCATTGATCTTACTGCGGGCTGTCTTGCTTTTCAGCCCCCGAAAAAGACTGACAACGCCAGGAGACCTGGACTGTATTCAGAATATACTACTCTGTTCAAATTAACTGTCTTCAAGGTTACTTTTTTAGGAGCAATTTTTTCACTTCAATTTCAAAGCACACAATGCTTCTCTCTTTGATATCTACTGAGTGGTTTTCCACTCCCATTTGCAGCACGCATGTACAGAACCATGGTGTCAGCCTGTTTGCAGTCTGTGCACATGCAACTTATTTGATGTTGTCTCGAATGTCTTCTGTCCACACACTTTAGCTTCTCATTGATTCACTGTTTGCTCTCCTTGGACTAAAATACTGTGCAGTGAACAGTACTTAGACGTTGTCCGGCTCTAAAGCTTTGTGCATCCCTCATGTCCTTGAAGTCTTCAAAAGCAGAGTCAGCAGGGGCAGCCCTTTGGGGAGAGGGAGCACTGATGATGAGTGGGTTTCCATCCAGGTGTTGAACACCGTTCTCCTTCCCTGGTCCATGCATGAAGCCCCAATTCCTTGGCTGCCCTGCTGGTCTCCACAAGGTGGTGGCCTCAGGGCCAGCAGGCTCAGTGCTGCAGCTGCATGATTTTCCTCGCTGCATTCTCAGCCCTCCAGTCAGAACGGTACCCAGCCCAGGTGTCCCTCCCAGCATGCCCAAGCAGCAGCTTTGGCTGCCCATCCTTGTGCATGGGACCTGTACCATTTTTCTAGCTTCTATATCACGTGGGATGCTTCTTCTCAGATAAGAAACTACATATTCCCCATCAGTCCTTTGCACAGGCAGGCTGTGTCCTGTTTTGAGAAGAACAGTGCTGAACAGCCAGGCAGAGAGATGGCCCAGCCCCAATTACTGTGAATCCCCTGCCTCTTGCCTTCATGAGCATTGGTTTGACTGATGGTCTGGGGGTGTCTTCTGCTGGTGGGACAGAGCTGGCTGGACACAATGGCTTTGCTCTTCAATGCAACAGTGACCTGCAGAGCCAGGTGGTGCGGCAATGCCCATGTAAAGGAAGCATCTTCAGTAAAATAAACCCAGCGACTTCTTCCCATGGTGATTTTACCTTGTGAGATTAGTATCTCTGTATCAGCAAATAAACAAGGACAATTTTTATCTGAATGCTTCTCCAGAACCTTGGTTCATAAGGTGCTGATTATTTTGGGGGTTCTACCTGTTGGTCAGAGACTAAACTCCTGGGTTCGCTGAACCTGTGATCTCCTTCCTTATAGCAAAATGGCAGGCTCCGGACATGCTGAACCTATGGCTCAGGGTCTTTTATTTTAACATGTATACATAAAAGTTGGCTCCCAGGGCCATCTTACTTGCTTAATTAGGACTTTGGGATGCTGTTAAAGAAAATTCCTACGCTTTTCCCTGTTCCGTATAATAGAGAAGCAGCGAGCCCAGATAATGATGGATCTGTAGTCTGTCCTGCTGTAATACTTCCTCTATCCTTAAGAAGTTCAAGAAGACAATATCTTGAGAAATGACAGGTGGCTCATTTTGCTTGGTTGTTCTTCCACACAGTAGATGGATTTGGCAGTTAATTTATGGAGGCAGCAGTATCATGAACGTTTAGGGTGCAAGTGGAGCTGATCTAGCACTCGGTTGCACAGAAGGAGGTGATCCTCATCCCTGATGCGTGCTGCTGGCTGCATGGTCCTGTCTTATTCTTTGTGCTAGCATCGATCCCGCTGTGTGGCAGCTCAGTTTACTAAACCTGCAGAAAATTCACCCACTGTAAAGGAATAGTTAAAGGTGAGTGGAGTGAGCTAGCTCTTGGATGGATTCAGTTTGGTGCTGCTCAGGGGACTTTGTCTTTGCATGGAGGGCAGCACTGACAACCTGGGGCTGGCAGGGCTTGTGCAGGCAGCGTCCGAAAGACTTTGTGATCCTGCCTGAGGTCTGTCTGGAGAGCTTGCTCTCTGGATGGCAAGAAAATGGCATTTCATTCCACCCTCAGCATCTCATCTTTCTCTGCATAGCAGCCAGCTTTTCGGTGGTAGCCACTGAAAATGCTCACGTCAAATACAGCGCAGGCAAAAGTCAGCCATGCGCTACAGGGTGCAGCTGTACTCTTAGCGTGCACCTACACAAATTTCTCAAGTATTTTTCTGACACCCTCTTAGGAAATTCAGCCATTAATGGCCAGCCTCCAGAATGGCATGGGAGTTTGCGTGTGGTGCTGTTGTATGTGTTATAACTTGCTCTTCGGGTACGTTTAATTACTTTTTTTTCCTAATTGACAGAGCACTCCTTTGTTTGAAATCTTTCTGATGAGGGGTTGATTAAATATCTCAGTATGTTATTTTTTTCTTTCTTTATCCTCTGTGACTGTAGCTTGGTACTGAATTTATATTCCAGTGATCCTATCTCCATATTTTAATTTACAAGTGATCAGTGAGCCGTATATTGTTTTCTGACAGCAGGCACAACTCATGCTGGGAATCTTTTATTCCTCCCTCCCCTCCTCTCTCTCCTGCAGAACTTTTACATTCATTTCAGGGTTTGGCAGGAAGGTTTCTGGGTTTAGGTTTGTGGGGCGTTTTGCTTTGGGGTATATTTGTTTCTTGCTGTCCTTTAGAGAGATGTGGTTTCTGTTTCTTGGGGAAGCTCTTGCTTTTCCCGGGCCAGTGGCATGTCCTAGCTGGTGGTCTCTGGCTTATCCATGGCTGGGCCTTGGAGGCTGTGGGTTTTGCAGCTTTCTCCATCCCTGCGGCTACACATGGCCTCTTCCATATATGCTCACAGATGTATGGCTTCTGGGCTTTAGAGAGACTTTCTGGGTCACATACGCATGCTTCCCTGAGGCCCCCCTTGGTTACCTGCTAGTTTTTAGCTGTTCCACAGACTCTGGCATGGCATGGCTGTAACCCCAGGCTGTCCTCTGGCTGAGCAAATGTCCTTGTCACTGCTGGCAGTCTTCACGCCACAGCATGAGGCGTGCAGCGATGGACTTGACCTGCTACCTGTGTGTTTGGTAGGTCAGCAGTCTGACTGTGCTGCTTTTGGGGAGAGGGAGGTATTGGGCTGGTTGTCAGTAGGTTTGGCTGATACGGAGCTCACCTTCTGTGGGGCTTAAGCTGCGGTGGGTACAGCAGAGCATCTGATGCAGGCAGGTCCCCCACAGGATGTGAGGGGAGATACCTGTTCTGCTTTGCCACAGCACCCACCGGCAGCATTTTGGGTACATCAGGTAGCACTTCCCCAAGTTATAGTAGTACAGTGTGCTTCAGGGCACATGCCTGTGCTTGGGGCTCAGTTTTGGGCTGGGGCTGTTGGAATGGGTGACAGCGTGGATGTGCACAGCTGCTTAAGTACCCAGCTCGTCTTGCTGCAGCAGCAGAATGTGAGGCTGGGGAATGTCTGCGCCTGCTGGGCTATCGACTTTGTGGCAACTTGCTGAACGTATTGAAATGTGGGTCACTTGGTGGTTTATTCTCGGCCTCTTTCTGTCCCTGAGAGGAGGTGGGTCACAGCCAGCTCCTAGGCTTGCTCCTGGGACTGGGAGCACCCACCAGTCCATGCTGCAGGAGGCATTATTTGCAGCATTCATAGAAGGAACTGTAAATTCAGGAGAGTAGCTGATTTTTAGCAAAACATGATCAGTACCTGTAGGGAGGAAGAGACCAACGGCACGCAGGCTCAAGCCTCTCAAACCCTGGGGGAGTGGGGGTAGCATTTGGGTGGCACCCAGGGTGATGCCAAGGGGCATGGCCTGGGTGAGTGAAGGTGTGCCTGCTCCTTCCTGCTCTGCACAGGGGCTCTGCCCTGGCACAGCCCTCTGTGGAAGGTCCATCGCACCATCTCTCCAGGGAAGTCAGGCAGGGCAGAGCGGAGTCGGATTAACAGCTTGTCTGATTGCAAGCAGACGGTACTGTCCCTGTGAGGGGGGAGGGGGAAAAAAGGTGACCCACATCCATCTAGACTAGCAGTCAGTTGGTTTGGTGGCTTTTCCAGAGACCGGTCTTCTCTATACGAGAAAGGAGCGGCATGCAAAAGCCAGGATTTAGCCTTACGAAATTAGTAGGCTAGAGGGGTTGCAGGAAGACCTGCAAAGATAGGAGAGCTCCAGCTGCGTCTCTTTATTGCAGAGACCTATATTCTGCTTTTGTTTGCATGTCCAACCCAGAGCAGTGCATCTGCAACCAGGACCTGAGCAGTTTGGGGACTGTAGAAACTTTTGGCATTGGTCTGAAACGAGAACTGCTGAAGGACAAGATGGCAGGTTGTTCAGAGTCGAAGCCTTGGATCTTTTGTCTGTCTGCTTGGGAGGGGGCAGCAGCTGAGCCTTCCTCAGGAAGGGGTTAATGTTGTCTCTCCTTCCCATGGAGCTGCTCTCCCAGTAATTCAATCATGTCAGCCTGTTTGCAGGCAATAATTCATTGTTATAGGAACACTACAGTAAAGTGACAAGTTAATAATGGCAGTAATAATGGCAGGCAAAGTCTAATGCTATTTCCCTTTCTCCTGCTCCTGTTGCACCAGCAGCCTCCCATGTTGGCTAATGCAATTTGCAACCTCGCTAATCCAGTTTCAGGAGGAATTGTGTTCTGTTAAAAGAGAGTAACAGGAGTCGGGAGCTGTGCAGCCTTGTTCCTGCCATCTCCAGGGAGGCTGCCCCAGCACTGGAAGTCTTTGTCTTTGCTGTGATTTCTATGCCATGGTAAAGCCTAATGGGCAAGGTCCTCCTAGAACCATCTCATCTTCTTCCCTTCTGCAAATGCCTTTCCTCTGATGCCTCTTCTCTGACAGGGTTCACACATCCTTCCCTTTTGAACGTTGGTTTGCTTTCAGCTAACTCAGTAAATGTGAGTCACCCACCCCTCGCCATGCTGAGTCAGAATGCTGGCACGTACGTGCTTGACTCCCTTTGCCCCAGTTCCCCAGGGTCATTAACGTGGGTGTCCTTGCAACATGTGTGTAGGTGGAAGAGGCTCTTCAGGCCTGCTTTGTGGAAGGAAGAAGGGCTGGCAGAGGCGCCGAGCGTTAGTGCATGTCTAAGCCTGTGCCAGAGCAGTGACCTGCACACGGGTCCCTTGAATCCCAGGCGAACATCCCCAGGCAGGAATTTGGGCACCGAGTGTTTTTTGGGCCCTAGCAAGAGAAATGATGAGGCACCTCTGGGATGCAACCCCAGGCTGAGGGATTGGCTGAGTTTGTGCCAAAAGCCTGGCCAGTGCCTTCAGGGTTGTACACTGAGGGTGCCGGGGAGAGATGGGTTCCTCGCAGGAAGTCACCTTGGGACCGTGCTCCTGGAAATGGGTCTCTCCTGATCAGCCTGCTAAACCCCACGTGTAGTGTTAAACTATGTCTGGGTTCGGGTTGGCTTGGCCTCCTTTCTGCTCCCCCCACATACGCACCTCAGCACAGTGAAATCCCGATGGAGGCTTTTAAAAGTAGGACATTCCCCAGGAAAACTTTTTGCAACACTTCGTCAGTTCTCTCCAGGCGAGATCATCTTCTGGAGAGGCTCTCCCCAGAGGGCAGCAGCCTCCAAAGTGGAACACCGCCTCCCTGCTATGGTGAAAGGGCTCCCTGGGGACTCTGTGGGCCGGTGGTGGTCGTCCTCCTGCCCACTCCTTCTGCACCACAGCTGCTGGCTCGTGCAGAGCTGGCTCCTTCCCTGGCTGGCAGCTGCCTCCCACTTCGCTGCAGGAGGTTTTGTATGGGGCTTTTGGGGGGGGAGGGTATCTTCAGCTTCAATTAAACATTGCCATCCCCAGGACTTGCTAATAGTGGCTCCCAGGTGGGAGGTGAACTCCTGCTGTTGTATTTTCTTGCTGCCTGCAAGGGAAGATGATGTAAGGAGTCTGAGACAGAGCATCTTTTTATCGCAGCATTTTTAGGTACAGATTGCAAAGTGCTTTGGTAAAGGTAAGTGTTGCAACCCCTGCTTGATGATTAGGAAACAGAGGGGAGGGAGCCAAGTGGCTTCACCACAGCAGCAAGTCAGCAGAAAAGCTATGAATCACATCACTGCCTCTGTCCTCCTCCTCTGATGACTGCTTTCCCTTCCCCCAAATATTTGTATAACTGTGCTTGCCATATGCCCAGCTTGAGGAGACTGACTGCCTGCTTGGTGGTGTGGAGAGCACTTAGCCATGTCGTAGCCTGCTGTGGTTGTAGAGTGGGTCTGACGTGACCCCCCAGCTCAGAGGTGCAAGCTTTGAGGACCAGGGGCTGCCGCAGGTATCCTGAGACAATGCGTGTCCATGCAAATGAGTGGGGATGTTTTCCTCAGCCTAGGAATTAGTGCAAAGGGACTGTGATGCTGGAGGACAGTCTGTTAAGCGAGGTGTCTCGTAAGTGTATGGGCTTGCTGCGGACACCTAGCGTCTTTGCCAGCCTATCCACCCTAAGAGGCATGTAACATCCCCCGTGTCCTGGCCAGGCTCCAGCGCGAGTCATCACCTGTTGAACCTCCTGGAGCCCCTCCAGCAGATGCGGTGGAGTGCCCTCAGCAGCGCGGGAGAGCGTGTCTCCATGCCATCGGAGAGCTGATGTCTTCTGTCCCGGCGCTGCCTGCAGGGCTCCTGCCCGAACACCACTGCAGAGTTCGATGTCTGCACATGTTCTTCACACAGGTTGCATGGCTTCACAGGGGCCGGGAGACCAGGCCAGCTGAAAAAAAATATGAGGGTTGTAACTGTGACTTGTTGCCAGTGTAAATTGAAAGCCTTAATAGTGTATGTAGGGCCAATTACAGTACATCGAGGTATGATATCCTCTTTACTGGCACCCTCCAGGGAGCCAGGAGACGTTGTGGCAACAGGATTATGGTTTGCAGATGATATGCACGATAACTTCACCTAGACACATGCACCTGTTTCCCTCACTAAGCAGATGTTCGGGAGGCTGTTAAGAGAACATCAGTCTCTTGACAGCGCAGCAGAAAATGCCATGTAACCGTGCCTGTTCACATGGCACCGGCCACCGCCTCTGCTGCTTGACAGACGGCTGGAGCAGCCCTGCCCTGCCACACGGAAACCCCGGCCCCTGGGGCAGACTGGATCAACTCGGGCATTTGAAGGCGGAGCCCTTTCCTGGCTCCCTGCCCAGGCAAATCCCCAAGCCAGGAAAGGGAGTTTCCCCCATGTCAGGAGGGCGAGGTTTGGCTGGCTCAGTGCCTGGGGTGTCAGTCTTCTTGCAATCTCAACTCGTGCACCAGCAGCTACAATCATTTCTGTGTCATGCAGGCATCTTTAAACATGACCTGGCAAGCTGCGTGGGGCAGAGTGAGACCCGCTGTGCACTGCAGTAGGCTTACCACCAGGATGGAAGGAGATGGACTCCCTGGCGTTTTGTACCATCACCATCACCCTGGACCCCTAACTTCAGGATTTGGTTGTTTTGTTTGTTTGTTTGTTTGTTTTTTATTTTAAATCATTGTTCCTGAGTGCAAGATGAGCCTTTTGGATTAGTTTGCGTATCTGTGGATGGTGGCTGATGGTCCTCCCTCCTCTCCTCCTGTGGGAGAGCAGAAGTGCGAGCAGCCCCACAAAGCTTCCCGTGTCTTAACCAGAGTGCGGGCAGAGGGACTCTGCCCTGCATGAGCAAGCAAACCAGCCGGCAGCCCGAAGGTGAAGCTGCCCCAAGGTAACCTGTGTGCCACAGTGTTTCCAACTCAGCAGTTTTCAGCCTGTGGTCTGTAAAAGCTGTGAATTATTTCTGTAGGATCTGCAACAAGGTAATGAAGAAGAGGAAGGTGCGCATTTACTATGCAGGAGCTGCTGCCTGGATGGGGAAGCATTTGGTGTTCACAGATTGGAAAAGACTGAGAATGTCCTCTCTAATTCTGTGGGTGGGAAACAAAACCTGCAGTTACATCTTCCGTGGTGTGCCTCCGTTAGGAAAATAAGTCAAGTTAGATGAGAATTGCATTGGCAGGGGTGTCATTATATATCACCGATACCTCTAATCTAGGTGAAACTTCGCACATCGTGTTATGAGCCTGTGCAAGCATGTGCAGTCTAGCAAAGGGAAGACCTGTAATTCCCTGCCAGGGTCTGCTGCTCCCACTGGTAACAGCAGTAGAAGTGATCATCTCATCAGGATTTGGGGGACTCTGTGCATGCATGAGCGAATTCCTGAACGCTGGCTGCAACAGCTGCCAGGGAGGGCTTGGAGGGCTGGGGTGTGCATGTGGAATTTAAGATGTCATTTTTGCTGGAGTTAATAAGATTTCTTCCCCATCACTCTCACCCCCATAAAAGAGGACAGCTTCCCAAGTGTCGAATGGAAGCAGGAAGAGCTGCAGAGAGGCCATCCAAGAGCCCTTGGACAACCTCAGGGGTGCTTGCTGTTTGTACACAGTGAGAATTGCCATGATTATGGTCCAGGAACAAGCCTTCACTGCTTCAGTGAAATACATCTGTCACATACGAGGTGCAGGTCGGTTGCCCCAAACACCCAGCTTAAAAATACTCTGTGCCCATCCTCCTCATTTTCATCTCCTGGAGGTGCTGTGATGCGGGAAGAGGACTGGGAGGGATGCTTGCGTCTCAGCAGCTCCTGTCTGTGCATACCCTGGCTCGCTCGGTGTGTGTATGTGTTGATACTGAGTAACCCCGCCACACGCAGCTTGTGTATATACTGCATTTTAATAGATATAGGGCTACTGACTTAACATACACGGTTGCTATAGTAACAGAGGTTTCCTTAGTAACGGTTGCAGAAAATAATCCAGTACCAATTAAAAATAAACTGTTTGGAAAGGGGGCTGGGGGAGAAAGGAAACTGCTGAGAATCACCTTCCCCTTTATTGGTTCATCTCCCAGGGACTCGGAAGATTGATTAATGCTTGAAATAACCCTTCTTAACCAACAGTGAACCAAAAAGGTGGGATGACTGTGGGTGGGGTGGCTGAGGCTGCTGTCCTGAAGTGAAACAAAGGAAAAGGAGTGTGTCTGGGGTATGGCAGAAATAAAACAGTGATGCTAAATTTCTCCATTAGGTTGAAGTCCCCAGGGAGGAAAAACAAGGGACTATTTCCCTCCTTCCCCCCCTCCACTCTCTGCGTGCCATAGCCATAAGACAGCCATCGAGTCTTTATTAGCATACTGATTAAAGCTATGGGCAATTCAGGCTCCAGGGGAAGATCTAATGCATTACCAGGATGCCTATCTCAGATGCTGTGTTAGAGCAGAAAGAGTCTCTGTGGTGGGAGTTCCTCCCTCCCATTTGATGTTGTTGCCTGTGCCCATCCTCTCCCTTGGCCCCCTCGCTCATCACCTGTGCCAGCATCCAAGACCTTGGGGCTCAGGGGAAGCTGGAAGCAAAGCATGATGCAAAGGGAGGAGCCCGTGCCTCAGTTAGAGAGGGGAGACAACGTTGCTTCCCTGCAAACACAGGATGTGTGGGACGGGTTTCCAGGGTGTGGATGGACACAGCTCTCCTGGCAGCCTTCAGTGGTTTGTGCCTGTGGTGACACACTTCCGTTGCATCACTTGTGCCCAGGACATTTGCTAGGTTTCGTTAAGAGGTTTACTGGTTGTCAGCAGAATCCCTTCACCCGGCAGCAAGACAACATGCCTCTTTCAGAGGAGAGCTGCCACGCTCCAATCCCACGGTTGGGATGGGCTGGGCTGGAGCAGGGCTGGGGTACCCACCTTCTGCCTCTTGGCTGTTGAAGACCCGCTCGTTGTCAGGACACCCTTTTTAAGCCATGCCTGAGCAGCAGTGCTCACTGTCGCATGGTGCACCAAGAAGGGGCTCTGCTTGGAGGGTGCTGTGGGGACCTGCTGCCTGCTGGACCCCCTCACATGCTGCCCCTGTTCCTGGGAACCTCCCACCCATTTTCCTGGCTGTGCTCTGATGTCCTGTGTCATGTGTTGTGCTTCACGCTCAGCCTAGGGCTCATCCCTTTGGGCTGTCAGATCTGGGCATCCTGCGTCCTCGGGTTGGAGGAGGTGCTGGTTGCACAGGAGAGACGAAGGAGGGGAGGTGGTGGCAGAGCTGCTGGGAGGAGTGGTGTGTCCAGCCCAGAGCTGCTCCGCTCCTCCAGCCTGCGGCCGGCAGGACTCCAGGGCATGCCAAGCACAAGTGTCACAGGAGGGCGCTTCGTGTCCTCCCTTGCAGACAGGAATGCCCTGGGTCAAGGCTCGGGCGACAGGCGCAGCCTGAGCACACGCAGTGGAGGCTTTATCTCCTGCTTCTGCAGTGAGACAGGAATCGGAAACCACTGTCTCTCCTTGCAGGAACAAGAGCTAATAACACCACCATGTCATCCTCGACAGTGCATGACTGCTTAGCTACCCGTGTGGGAACTGTGGTTGCGCTTGGGAAGCTGAGAGAGGTGATGTGCCTATGGCTTGTCCTGGGCTGTGCGGTCCATGGTGGACCTGGAGTCAGATCTCCTGGCTGCTGGAGCAGAGCTTGCTCCTTGTTGATCCTTTCCAGTCTGGTGCTCTTTCTTCTTTTCCAGTTGTGCCTGTGTTTGCTCCCCTAGCTATTGCATGTCTGTGGATTACATGTCACTGGGATGGCTGGCATGTGACAGCGGTAGACTCATGTTTAATTCAGTCTTCCTGGAAATGGTTTTCTCTGGAACTAGTCAACAGCTCATTGCCCTGCGGCGCAAGTGGTATGATTTCACCGTGAAAAAACCCACTGAGTTTAGGTGTAATCTTCTTGCTAGGTTTGGTGCCTTAGACCACAGTGAATTAAGAAAGGGAGTCTTTTAAAGGACAAACTATGAAAAAGCAGCCTCTTGCTGAGGGACACGGTGGGAGGATCCAGGAGTAAAGCAGGTGGTGAAAAGAGAGATTTGGTAGGAGAACATCTAAACGCCTTTGTGTTAAAGGTCCAGTGCAAGTGGGACCCAGGCAAGAGCAGCCATGCCTGCAGCTGGGGGAGGACTCTCTGGTCCTCCCCAAACCAGGTGAGTTTCTTTTCTGTGTTGATGACCCACCTCTCCTCATCCTTCTCCATTCCTCCCTCACAGTGACCAAGCTGCAGGTGAGCAAGTCGAAGCGGAGTATCACTCTGGTGGAGAACCGGCCCATCCCCCTCAATTGCTCAGTGAAATCCCAGACCAGCCCTGACTCGCACTTCGCCGTGCTGTGGTATGTCCACAAGCCCTCTGACGCCGACGGCAAGCTCATCCTGAAGACCACCCACAGCTCGGCCTTTGAGTACGGCACCTACGCGGAGGAGGAGGGGCTGCGGGGCCGGCTGCTGTTCGAGCGCTCGGCGTCGGGGGGGCTCTTCAGCCTGACGGTGCAGCGGGCAGAGGTCCGAGACAGCGGCAGCTACTACTGTCACGTGGAAGAGTGGCTGCTCAGCCCCAACCATGCCTGGTACAAGCTGGCGGAGGAGGTGTCAGGGCGGACAGAGGTCACCGTCAAGCAGCCAGGTACCACGTGCTGCACCGGGGGGTCCTCTTGGCATCAGCTCTTGTGCACAGCTTGTGAGCTCGCTGAGCTTTTCTGGGGCAACAGGGATCCTCTGCTCTTCTTTCCGCTACAGTCTTGTCACCCCCCTCTTGCATCCTTATGCCTGCACATCCCTGCACAAAGAGGGACATTTTCCCCCTTTGATGTGACCCTCCTCCATTTAGGCTGGGTTGGCGTGCATTTCAGTGTCCCCACATGAAGGTTGTCCGCCCCCCAAAATCTAGAGAGCCACTGTGTCCAGCCAGGTTTCTTTATCCTCGAGCATCATGTAGCAAGAGTGTCGACTAGCGACCTACTGAGAGAGAACTGGAGTGTGCCTGCCTGGGAAAGCATTTTTATGTTTTGCACACAGTTTAATTTTACTCTGTGACTGTATCCTGGCAGGCACGGGGATACTTGTCTCTTTTCCCTCTGTGCTGTGCACATGAAATGCGAGCAATGAGTTTAATGAGGTGGGGAGCTGGCTGCCAGGAAAGGAGAAATCTGCTCTGCTGGTGGTTTCTGTGGGAGCGGACATCACTGATAAAGGTGGGCTGATGGAGGAGCTAAAGATGGCCCCCACAGGCTGGGGTCATAGCCCTCATTTTGTGCAAAGCAGGAAGGCAGAGAGGCAAGCACCGTCTGTGAGAGCAGCCTGAATCCCATGTGTGCTGCTGAGGCAGAGCATTGGTACTTCACGATGAAGCCTGCCTTGTCCCCGCTTGCTCTGGGTGCCTGTTTCTGGAAGATAAAATCCCTCAGGTAGGAGGGGTGCACCTGGATAGCAGGGCTGGACTAGGATGCTTAATGCATTTTCTCTGTCTGGATTTGGCCGGATAGATACAAGCTCTGCGGATGGGAGTGCGAGAGGGATATTGAGTATGGTCCCCAGCGCAGCTTTGCCTGGTTGCACAGGGAGCATAGCAGGCCAAAGCATGCCTATCACTGCTGGTCCCAGCTCCTCATTTCTGCCTGCAAAGTCCCAAGATGACCACGCGGCAGTCAGAGGGGGAGGAGCTGTGATCTGCTCCCTCCTTTGCATCGCCCACCTCTCGGGAAAGTATGGTCGTATGGTCCCAGTCGCTTGCTACAGTAGCTGTACCAGGGAAGTCCAAACTGTGCCCCTGGAAAGAAGTCATGAAGGAATTAGGAGTGTACGACACATCATTTCACATAAAAGAGCTGATTGCAGTCACCCCCTTTGTGTATCAATGAAATTGTGGAGCAAACCAGGGACATTCCCAAGGCAGCAAAACACCATGTGTGACTTTGCCCTCGTGCCACTTCTCATTTTGCAGGGGTGGTTCCCTATAATCAGCTGTCCATTCTTCCGCCTTGCTTTTTTCCCTTTTCCCACAACAGGAGGGCTTATTGGTTGGGCTGTGACCGGGCTATTGCCCTGCCCCAGGAGGAGGATGAGAAAAGATTGAGGTGTGACCTCCCTTCACAAGGTGTCTGTGCACTTAGGACCCCCCAGGTCCTACTGGGAGATTGGGTTTTCAGTTCCCTGTGCTGGTGGCTAGCCTGAGATTTTCAGAAGACCCCAAAAAACACAAGTCCTATTTTCTTTTCCTCCTCTTCCCCCCCACCCCCCATCATTTTTTTTAACTCCTCTTCCTCATTTCTTTCATCACACCCCAGGATTGTGGCCATGCGGAAGGGGCTTGCAGGGAGACAAAGGACCCTTGCAGCCCTCAGTCACCTTGCATTTCTAATGGCCTTTTCCCGTAGATAACCACCTGCAGGTGAACCAGACCCACAAGAACATCACGGTGCTGGAGAACCAGTGGGTGACCCTGGAGTGCCTGGTCAGCAGCCGGACCAGCCCCTCGTCCCAGCTCTCAGTGGAGTGGTACGTCTGGCGGCCGGGCCACCCAGAGAAGGAGGCGGTGGTCCGGCTGAGCCGGCAAAGCACCCTGCGCTACGGGGACCTGGCGGCCCTGGGCGACCTGCGGAGCCGGCTGCACCTGGAGAGCCCATCCCTGGGTCTCTACCTCCTCTCCATCCAAAATGCCACCGTGCGGGACAGTGGGGCCTACAACTGCCGTGTGGAGGAGTGGCTCCTCGACCCCAGTGACCGCTGGTACAAGCGGGCAGAGGACATCTCTGGACTCATCACCCTCACCGTCAAGCAACCAGGTGAGGAGGATCTCCTGCCAACAGCTTTGAGCAGCGCTCTGCCCTCTTGGACCGAACACGAGTCGCCATCTGTCTGTCATGAACAGCGGGTCCGTGCAGAGGGCAGGACTGCTGCGCTACAAACCAGGCTGATGCTTTCTTGCATGTCTTCTTGGGTGCACCCTTGCTTTTCTGGAAGGAGCATAGAGCAAGTCCTGCAAACACAGCTAGCTGGCCTTGGCATTTTGTCTCCACTGCATCTGCAAATTTGTTTTTTTACAGCACTTTTGCCAGATTCAGTAGGACAGGCTTCTGATTTTATTCACGTTTTGATTGAGAATGAGATGGGAGGAGCTATATGTGCTTCTCAGGCATGGACGCCAGGGGCAACATCCTTGCATGAAAAGAGGGCAGCAGAGGAGGTTGAGACCCTTGCTGGTGTCCAGGCAGTTTCTCACGCTGCTACCCCCCGTTCTGTGGGTGAAGAAGCAAATGTGGGGTGTGCAGCTCCAAGAGTTTGTGTGTCAGTTGGTACGAGGGCTCGGGCTTCTTGATGGGGCAGGACTCGGCTATGAGGAGCCTGCCTCTATATGGACAAGGGGGTACTTACGGGCTTCCTGGCCACCCTCTTGCTGGTGATAGTGGTTCAGGCGGATCCTGCTGCCTAACACCACCATTTTGGCCATGCCCAGATACAGGGAGGCAGGCATTAGGGATTACTGCAGGTGCTTCTTGTTCTCTCCAGGATCTAGTGGGGAAAAAAGGTGCTACAGAAGTTCAGACTGGGGAGAAAACTCCAGTTTCAAAGGGTTGTGAATAGAAATGGAATGGAATGGAATGGAATAGAATAGAATAGAATAGAATAGAATAGAATAGAATAGAATAGAATAGAATAGAATAGAATAGAATAATTTCAGTTGGAAGGGACCTACAACAATCATCCAGTCCAACTGCCTGAGCAATTCAGGGCTGACCAAAAGCAAAAGCATGTTATTAAGGGCATTGTCCAAATGCCTGTTAAACACTGACAGGCTTGGGGCACCGACAATCTCTCTGGGAAGCCTGTTCCAGTGTTTGACCACCCTTTCAGTAAAGAAATGCTTTCTCATGTCCAGTCTGAACCTCCCTGGGTGCAGCTTTGAACCATTCCCATGCATCCTAGGGATCCCAGGGAAAAGAGCCCAGCACCTCCCTCTCCATTTGCCCTCTTCAGGAAGCTGTGGAGAGCGATGAGGTTGCCCCTCAGCCTCCTTTTCTCCAAACTAGACAAGCCCAAAGTCCTTAGCCGCTCCTCACAGGACATGCCTTCCAGCCCTTTCACCAGCTTTGTTGCCCTCCTCTGGATGCATTCAAGGACCTTAACGTGGTTCTTACATTGTGGGGCCCAGAACTGCACACAGTACTCCAGGTGAGGCTGCACCAACGCTGAGGACAGCGGGATAGTCATCTCTTTTGACCGGCTGGTTGTGCTGTGTTTGATGCACCCCAGGATGCGGTTTGCCCTCTTGGCTGCCAGGGCACACTGCTGACTCCTGTTGAGCCTGCTGTCAATGAGCACCCCCAGATCCCTTTCTGCAGGGCGGCTCTCCAGCCAATCCTCTCCCAGTTTATACTTGTGCCTGGCATTACTCCATCCTAGGTGCAGAATCCAGCATTTGGACTTACTAAATTTCATCCCATTAATCAAAGTGCAATGCTCCAATCTATCTAGATCCCTGTGCAAGGCCTCTTGTCCCTCAAGAGAGTCAACAACACCTCCCAGTTTGGTATCATCAGCAAACTTGCTAATGATGCATTCAACTCCTGCATCCAGATCTTTGATAAATATATTGAACAGAACAGGACCTAGAATTGAACCCTGAGGAATGCTGCTGGTGATCGGTCACCAGCCAGTTGTAGCCCCGTTCACTAAAACTCTTTGAGCCCTGCCCTTCAACCAGATCTTCACCCAGCACACCGTGTACCTGCTCATCCCACAGTTGGACAGTTGGAAGGATGCTGTGAGGGACAGTATCAAAAGCCTTACTAAAATCCAGAAAAACTACATCCACCACCTTCCCTTCATCCATTAGGTGAGTGACCTTATCACAGAAGGATACTAAATTAGTTAAACAGGATTTCCTCTTTGTGAACCCATGTTGACTGGGCCTGATGATTGCATTATTCTTTAAATGCCTTTCAATAGTATCCAATATAATCTTCTCTATCATTTTTCCAGGAATTAAGGTTAGACTAACAGGTCTGTAGTTCCCTGGGTCTTCTCTCATGCCCTTTTTGTAGATTGGAATAACATTGGCTAGCTTCCAGTCAGCAGGGAACTCCTCTGACTCCCAAGGCCTTTGGATGATGATCGAGAAGGATCCTGCCATAACATCTGCTAGCTCCTTCAGTACTCCGGGATGAATCCCATCAGGCCCCGTGAACTTGTGAACACTCAGCAGATGCAGCTGGTCCCTTAAAATTTCAGTGTCCACAAATGGAAAGTCACTGTTCCCACACTTGTGGTCCTCTGACTCAGGGGACCGGACAGCCCAAGGTCTATTAAAGACTGAGGCAAAAAAAGCATTGAATGTCTCCACTTTTTCTTCATCCCTATCAGTCAGGTGACCATCTTCAACAAGTATCAGTCCAACGTTTTCTTTAGACCTCCTCTTGCTATTAATATACTCTAAAAAGCCCTTCTTGTTAGCTGACACAACACTGGCCAGTTTCAATTCTAATTGAGCTTTGGCCTTTTGTGACTTCTCCCTGCATATGTGAACCACAGCTCTGTAATCTTCCTGCAAAGCCTGACCTTGCTTCCAGAGATCATAGAATTTCTTTTTCCTCTTGAGCTCTATGAGGAATTCCCTGTTCAGCCAAGCTGCTCTTCTGCCCCACTTGCTTGATGTAAGACACAGTGGAATTGCCTGCTCCTGTGCTTCTAAAAGGTGGTTCTTAAAGACTGACCAGCACTTGTGGACTCATAAGCCCTCAAAAGCAGATTCCCAGGGTACTCTGCGAAGTTTTGACTGTTCCAACAACAGATAAGCTGCAAGGACAATTTACCTTAGAAAATATGGATTCCCTAGTTTTTTGAGGCATATGACTCAAGATTAAATGTCTGTCTTAAAGGCTGTAGATCAAATAACAGTTATGGTCCTCATTTGCTGGGTACTTTCCAGCATGTGAAGCAACCACTGTGCAAATACTCTTGTGCTTTATGCCTGCCCATTCCAGCAAGGTGTCAGCCTCGTAACTCTGCAATGGAGCTGGCAAAAGGGTTAGATTCTGGAAAGGTTTTACTGGTGATTCCTGGCAGAGAAGATGTGTGCTGCAAAGGAGGAGCTCTTTCAGGGGACGGCACAGCCCTTATCTGCCAGGTCCTTGCCTGGGAAACTTTGCTGGCCAAAATGGCTTGAGCAGACACCCCCACCCCCCAGGCAATCCCTGTACCCTGCACGCCCGCTTGGTTGTAAGTGCAGCTCTTCATGCAGACTTCCAGCCCTGATGGAGGGGGGAATGAATGGCAGGGGAAATCCTTGAGACTCATTTTGAATTGCAGAAGGATGTGGAGTGGGAAGAAGAGAAGGAGTTGGGGGTGCACTAATTCAAGATAATTTTTTTCTGAAGTGCTTTGTTGTTTGTTTTTCTGTCATAGCAGCCAGTACTTAACAAAATGACTAAACTTGCATGTGACTCATGTCTCATTAGTGAGGATCTCTGTGCTCATCTTTCAGGACTATAATCATGAGCAAAGTTGGGGGGGAACCTCTCAGCACCTTCAGACAGCAGTTCTCCTCTTTCTGCTTAATCTGCTGAGGTGGGGGAGTGTTGTGGTTTAACCAGGCAAGGCAGCTAAACACCACACAGCCATTCACTCGCTCCCCGCAGTGGGATGGGGGAGAGAATCGGAAAAAAGGTAAAACTCATGGGTTGAGATGAAGACAATTTAATGGGATGAAAAAGAAAGGGAAAATAATAGTAATGATAAAAGAATATACAAAACAAGTAATGTAAAATGCAATTGCTCATCACCCACTGACTGATGCCCAGCCAGTTCCTGAGCAGCGGCCGCACCACCCTGGCCAACTCGCCCCAGTTTTTCGTTCAGCATGACATTATATGGTATGGAATATCCCTTTGGCCAGTTTAGGTCAGCTGTCCTGGCTATGCCCCCTCCCAGCTTCTTGGGCACCTCCAGCCTACTTGCTGGCAGGGCATGAGAAACTGAAAAGTCCTAGAGTTAGTGTAAGTACTGTTCAGCAACAACTAAAACATCAGTGTGTTATCAACATTATTCCCATCCTAAATCCAAACCACAGCATTGTGCCAGCTACTAGGAAGAAAATTAACTCTATCCCAGCTGGAATCAGGACAGGGAGGCTTTGTGTTGGTTTTGACAAGCCCTTTCCTTCCCTTCCTCCTTTTTACCTCAGTAGTCCCTGGAATCTCAGGACTTGCCTCATTCCTTTTTCTGCTCAGGAGTCTTCCCGGGGAAGATGTGAACTGAAAATACTTGTGTTGCCTGCGGCCTGAAGAGCTCTGGCCTTAATGAAGATTTTCCTTATGGGGCCATTTAAAAAGTCTTGGGCAGGTGCTATAATGAGAAGCCCTGCTGGGCACAGCAGCCCTGCGGCTGATAAGAGCTGGGGGACAGCAGCCCCCTCCTGCAGGGACACCCGGGGTCTGTGCAAGGGAGGCCAGCCCAGCTATCTTCTCTGGAGGAGAAAGCGCCTCTCTCTTCGGTGAGCTATTGGCTTGCCCTTCCTGCTCAGCTCCTGCGTCGGAAAGGGCTTTTTAATCTTTAAATGAAAGCTTAGATCTGGATTGATTGCGATCCCTGGAGTATGTGTTCCCTGGCAGGATGACTAAACCAAATGTTAATTGCTCTTGAAGTCAGCCTTTAATCAACTCATCTTGGGTTCTGGCCGCTGTATCTCAGTTAGGTAAAAACATCTCTTTAGCCTTGTAGCAAGCACTAGAGAAAAAAAACGAGAGAGGGAGACTTTTGGAAGTGTCCTTGCTGTGTCTGTGCTGAGGACATCTCCATGGAGGAACCTCTTACCTAAATAACTTCCCAAATTGCTGGAAAAAATCCTCTCCTTTTCTGTCATACTGATTTTCAAGTCCTTTGAGCGCTCTCAAAGAAATAAAAAATAAGCATGGAGTACAATGCTCTTTGCAGCGGTAGCTGGGGAGTAGTAGTACATTGCTCCTCAGCACACGCACCAAACCTCGATATTTCCTGATGTGTTCTTGTAGCGTGTCTGGATGAGCTGCAGCAGCTTTCTCCTCATGCATGCACGCCCGTTAGTTGGTGCAAGGGTCTGCGTGGGCAGGGTGGTAGCACAGGGCTCGCAGCCAGCTCCTGTTTGACCCTGTGCCAGGTGGTGTGCAGTGAGGTGAGGATGCTGCACCCACGGGGTTGACCACAGAGGTACCTGTGGGACTTGGCAGGCTGTGTCAAGCCTTTGGGTTTTGCTTGGATCGCTCCCAGAATCGGAGTCGTGACAGTCAGTTTGCGCCAGGGCAGGGTGGCTTTGACGGTAGCATTTTGCTCAGCGCTCACCTCTCCCCTTTTGTCATCTCAGATCCCACCTTGCAGGTGGACACGGCCACCGCCAACCTCACGGTGCAGGAGAAGGAGTCCTTCCCACTGGACTGCAGCATCCTGTCCCGCTCCAGCCCGGAGTCCCACTTTGCAGTGACGTGGTACAACCTGCGGACCAAAGAGGCGGGCGGCCGCGCAGAGGAGGACGAAGAGGAGGAGGAGGAGAGGGAGGCAGTGCTGAGCGTGGGCCCCGACGCCATCTTCAGCCCCGAGGCTGGTCGCTGGGAGGGCCGCCTGCGCTTCCAGAGGCTCTCGGCGGTGCTCTTCCGGCTGACAGTGCTGCAGGCCAGCGGTGCCGACACGGGCAACTACTCGTGCCGTGTGGAGGAGTGGCTGGCGGACCCAAACGGCATGTGGTACCGGCTGGCGGAGGAGGAGTCGGGGACGGTCGCTGTTCACGTGCAGGATGCAGGTGAGAAGAGGAGACGAGCCTCTTGCAGGCGTGGCCCTGGCGTCCCCTGCGTCTTTGGTTCAACCAAGATAAAAAGGCCAAGGAGTGAGTGGGACTGGGTTTCATCTGCAGCAGGGCAAATCTGTAGTGCAGGTGCTTTTCCAGGCAGCTCGGTGGCTTGTAGCCCTGCTCTTGGCTGGGCTTGCACATCTGCACTGTGCTTAGCTCTGTGGTAGGGCTGCCCATCCCACAGCACTACTGCCTGGTGTGTCCCAGGTCAGTGGGGACAGACATTGACCCTCACTGGGGTTTAGCCTTTCCCTTTGGGAAACACCCTGGAATTTGGCTTAGCTCTGCACAGGGGCACAGGCTGTGGCACAAGGGTCTCCTCCCAGTAACTCTTGAAGCCATTGGATGGTCTAGAGGCCCCAGAGATAGCTGAGGTCATGACAGTTTTGTGGGCCCTTAAGGGAGATACCCTGGGGTGCTGCCTCTGTGTACCACTACTGAGGGAAACAATGCTTTGCAAGGCTCCCTGCTTTACTCAGTGTCAGAAAATTCACACCACGGAGGACTCCCTAGCACTCAAGAAACTCTTGGGGGGAATAAAGCCAAAACATGTCCTGCAGTAGCTTTTTTCTGCTGCTCTGTTTACCAATATTGGTATTTTTCTCAAAGCCTCACTTCCTGCATTGACACAGATTAATGAGCATCTGTTTTTTACGTTTTTGAAGAAGTTTTTGTAGTCCATGTGTTGCAGAGAAGCAGTGAAATGTGACTGTCCTGTGTCTCTTTCCAGGCTCCACCCTGCAGTCTGTCATCTGCTCCAATGACGCCCTCTTCTACTTTGTGTTCTTCTACCCCTTCCCCATCTTTGGCATCTTGATCATCACCATCCTCCTGGTGCGGTTCAAGAGCCGAAACTCCAGCAAGAACTCGGAGGGCAAGAACGGGGTCCCTTTGCTCTGGATCAAAGAGCCTCACCTCAACTACTCTCCCACTTGCCTAGAGCCACCGGTCCTCAGCATCCACCCGGGAACCATAGACTAAAGAGGCAGAGGCACCTGGGGGGACGCGCAGAGAGAGAAAGCAGAGACATACCGGGAACTCTAAGGAACAGCGTGGGTTTTGTTGTTCTTGTTTCGTTTTTTTCCGTGTTTGTGCTCCGGCGTGGTGGCTGAGCTCTGTGGAGCACCCAGCTGGCGGGGACAGGAAGGTCCAAGGCTTTCTCCAGCGCCTGTAGCAACACATCCCATCACCCTGATGGACGGAGGGTCCCTGTGCTTGCTGTACATAGCGGATGTTCCTTGGATTAATTTTGCTCCCGTCAGTTGCTGTCCTTTGGGCTGTTACTTTTTTGTTACCATTTCTTTTTCGGTCACTCCAAGAACTGTAGGCTTCCCAAACCCTCCACACAGCGAGGAGTTCCCAGGGGGCTTTTGGTTCTGGGACGATCTCTTTGGAAGTAAATGTATATGTTTTCCAAAACAGACTGTGGTTTTCCTCCTCAGACTCAGTGCCACAGTGAAGAAGGTCTTTTCCCAAGGTGTGCTGACGTAGGTCCTTCCTCTTCCAAAGCAGACAAAGCCAGGTCCGCCTCCAGAGGGGGTTAGCTGGGCTACCAGGAGGTTCATCCCAAAGACTGACTGTAGCCTCAGCGTCTTCTTGCCTCCATCTTACTGTTCTCTCAGGAGGGGGCAATTCACCTCTTGGGAGCATTCCCCCGTCTTGGAGAGACGGAATATTCAGCGTGCTTGCAGTCAGGACAAAAGCAATTGAGTTTGTCTCCAGGAACTGAAGTGGGGGATGGAAGGATTTTTCACCTGAAAGCCCTGTCTTTGTCGGTAGCAAAGAGGGTCCTCGTACATTCCGGCTTACCAGAGTTGTGTTCCTCCCTTGGTGTCCATGCTGCTGCCTCTAACGAGGCAGGTCCCCTCTGTGCCCCAGTCACCTGGGGACAGGTGGCTGGATCCAGTCTCTGAAGACTTCAACATGACCAAAGTAATGACTTTAGAAAGGGGGAAAGGGGAAGCTCCACAAGTTGGGTTCACGGTCCCTGGATGGTTCAGCCGAGGAGCCCATTTGCAGCCACGCCACGCAGCAGAGACATGCAATTAACCACCACGCATCACGAGTTTCCCCACAGCTTGCGCTACTTCCTGGCGTGAGCTTGGACAAGACAAGGAGCCTGCACTGCATCGGTGCCCTGGGGACTTCCCTGTCCCCTTGGGTCAAGAGAAATCTTCCCCGCATGTGTGTGTGCATTTGCCATTTTTTGTTCCTGGGGCTTTAGGAGGAGAAACCATTCCTCCGTAAGCTCCCCATCCTGGCAAAGTCACCTGCTCTTGTCATAGGCAGTCGCTGTGGCAGGAAATGCTGTTCTTTCTGTGAAAGATATGGCTCTTGCAAACCAAACCAGGGCTCTCTCTGTGTGGGGCACCTGAGCTCCCGCACCCCGTAATGCCAAGTACCCCTGCCCTGTTCGGTGGAGGAAACCGCCTCCTCCCCGTACGCCCAAAGTGTTATGTCTGGCGGAAGAAAATGTTTGCCAAAAATGGCCTTTTGTTGTCTTCCTTGATGTCTTCCTGGCAAATCTGGCCGTTTACTTTTTGCAGCATGGCTGAAGCCAACCGGGGCGGATGGGTGCAGCCACAAGATCCCCCTACCCGCCTCATGCGCAAGAGGTGCCATACCCACAGCCGCTGTCCTCTTCAGGAGGGTTGGACTGCTCTTTGTGAAGGGGACCTCAGCAGATGCTCTGTAGCACTAGTCAGTTAGACCCTGATGCCTTGATGTTTCAGAGGTGGCGAAGCCTCGGCGGGGAGATCTGCACCGTGCATCCTCTCTCCCAGCTGGGAGAGGACCCACGTGGCCGCAGACCATCCCGTGGCAGGGCATTTGAAGTCGGCCACCTCTGCTCCTCCACCAGAATGGCATTGGTTGCTTCTTCCGCTGGGAAGCCCAAATTTCACTTGTCCCTCTGCGAAGTCTGCCTCCTCAAGACGTAACTGCTTACTGGCTCCAGCATATGCATAATATCACACTCCTATATATATATATATGTATCACACACCCACACACGTGTCTTCCCTTTCTGCATAAGGCGTCTGCAAAGAGAGGAGTGGGATGAGAAGTGAATGGAAATGAAGAACTGAGGCACAAACAGCAGCAGCTGCAGCCAGTGGGTATTGTTTCATAAATGTCGTATCTCCTGTACATACTGCTCCCAGGCAGGAACTGCAACTCCATTCAGCTTTAAAGGAAAAAACAGAAAATGAAGTTGGTGGGAGCCGTTCTTTCCTGGGAGAGCACTGTGCTGTGTCCGAGCCATGCTCCTCCTCTCCAGCCTGTCTGCCCCAGAGGAGGGCTCTTCTGGAGGGCTGTCCTGTGGCCCCATCCCCCTGGCCGAAACGGGTCCCTTCCCAGCCCGGCGGTTCCTGCACAGAGCCCAGGCTTTCCCGGGAAGCGGCTCCTGCAGTGGTCCCTGAATGTACCTTGCCGGTGACATTTCTCCATTGCTCTGGCAGTGTGTTGCCCAGTCTCAAACTTCTGTTTTTATAAGGCAGACTCTTCCTGTAATGAGTTTTAACACAAAGCTTTTCAAACCACTCTCTCTGCTGTAACTTTCTGTAACGAACCCGAGAAGAAAGAGAGATACCCTATCCATGCATGATGTGGAAAAATGTTTGGGATTTTTTTTTTTTTTAAAAAACAACAAAAACTTTGTACTATGTTGCACTAAAACATGTTTTATACAACACACCTGAGAGCTGTAGTAAACTGTGTTGAAGTTGTGATTCCTATTGCTGCTGGTTTTTGTCAGAGTTGGGCTTTCATTATGCCTTTATGCACACTCCCTGCATAAAGGTGTGCTGAACTCCTAAGCCCGCTCCCTCTTTTAGGCAGCCTCTCCCTCTCCCACCACCCCTGTTCCCTGATGCATTAACTCTCCTCCCACCCCAGTAGCGCATCTCTCGCTCTTGCAGGCTGGAGCTTGCAGACACCTTGCACCCTCTGGCTCTTCATACATCTCCCTCCCACCCCTTAATTCATCCCAGAGTAGAATATAACGTTTAACAGAGGCATGTCAGGTCTATTTATTGAAAGGGATACACAATTTTTGAAATTGCTCTGAAAACAGTAAGTACTTTGCTGTGTCATAGTCTGGATTTGAAGAAAAAAAACATATTTTTTTACAGAATTATCCATAGCAAAAGTTAAGGAAATAATCTTTAGTAACCTTGATGTAAGCAGAATATAGTTCACTGCTGAAGTTGATGTAAAATGCAACCTTTTAATTCTCATTACCCACTTTTGCCTTGAATAAGGGTTTGGTCAGTAGTCCTGCGCTCCCCCATTAACTGAATTACAGAAGTAGTGTAATGTATTCTTACCTGTACAGCAAAAGTGCTGTGAACGTGTGCAAAATGCACTGCCAGTGCAGCTGTCAGGTTTGCTTTGGGTTTTTTCCCCATTCATTTAAAACCAAAAAATACCCTCTGCTAAAATAATTGTATGAGGAAACTCTGTTGTCCCCAGACACAACTGGCTGTTTGCCCCCCACCCCCGGTAGGCTGTCTCGGGCTGTACCTGCTATGACCTCTGTGCTAAGGAGCTGCTGCCTGTCCTGCTGCTGGAGCATCGCTAGCAATGCTGCAGCGGGTGCTCCCGCTTCCCTTGAGGACCAGACGATGGGCAGCCGCCATGCTGATGAGGAGGGGCGTCTCAGGACTCGGCTGCTCGAGGGACAGATGCACCGTTACGTGCTCCCATCAAACCCCCTTGTAACTACTTTCCCCCACCCACTGCCCACAAGCCCCAAGCCGCTAGCTCCAAAATGGCCTCCACGCTGAAGCCAACACACGCAAACACAAAAAGCAGGCCCAGCTCTGGCTTTCCCTCGCATGCTTTAATCCAGCGGGTTTGCAAACCGAGTTTGCAAAACCTTGCATGAGCGAGGGGCGGCGGGTCGTGTAAGCGTGCCCCTGGGGGGGCCCTGCTGCCCCCTGCCTAGGCGATGTGGTACAAGTCCTTGGCCACCTGCTCCAGGCGGTCCCGGTACTCCAGGTGGGCGTAGAGGGAGGGACTGACCCCGCGGAAGCCGTGCATGGCCCCCCACCAGCAGGCCGCAATGGCGGCGGTGGAGTCGCTGTCGCCTCCATGGAAGAAAGCCCGGTGAGCCAGCTCTGCCCAGGAGTCCCCTGCGCCCAGCAGCGCGTCGTAAGCGATCATGGGGGCGTCGTGCCCGCTGCTGCCCCCCCAGCCGTCGTAGCTGAGGGAGGTGTAGAACGAGTCTCTCTCTTCCACACCATACTTGGGGGGGAAGGTGGGCAGCGAGCCCCTGTCTGATATGCCTCTTTCCACCAGGTATTTTTCCCATTGCTCTTCAAAGTAATGCCTGCAAAACAGGAGACAAGACAGAGGGGCTGTAAGAGACGTCCCATGGCAGAAGTGTGTACCCGAGCTCCCCGCAGGTGCTCCAGGTGCCAGCTGCGAACGTGCCATGTCAAGAGACCGGAGCGATGGCTCAGCAAAATGGTAGGCATCCCCCGTCTGTCAGACTAGAGACATGATTCACAGTAAGAGGCACAAGGACATGTTTCAGTGAGTTAGATTTCCCCTCCCTCCAGCCACATGGGAGAAGGCAGCCCAGCACCTGCTGCTGTCATGCTACACAGGATTCAAAGGCTCAGAGCGAGAACTGAGTCATCCTCCCAAACTCGGAGTACCTCTGCCCCTGTCTGTGTGTGCCCCTGTGCACAGAGCCACACTGAATCTGCAGCCAGATTTGGTTATAACTTTCAAACTGAGCTCAGCCCTAAGCCTGGTCCCATTCCCCAGCCTTGCTTCCCACCTTTCATCAGATCACAGCTGCTTGAGATGACAAGTCTAGCTACCTCATACTGGATCCAAAAGTGTCACAACTACATGACCCAAACACAACCTGACTTTTTTTTTTTTTTTAAATAAGTTAGAGATATTTTTCCCCTGGGGGCTTCAGAGACTTTCTGAATCGATTCGATCCCACGGCACAGATGTACTGCCCTAGGAGTCTACCATAATGTGATTACTGAAGCTTAAGTATAAACAGAGCTCGCCCTCTCGTACGTGCGGTTTATTTTAATTTTAACAAAACCCGGTGCTGGGAGCGCAGCTCACCATTGCCCCATGTTCTCCTCCACGAAGAAGCCGGTGTCCCGCACGTAGGCTTTCGCCCGCGGCAGCACCTCCAGCAGCCCCTTCCCCCAGGCTGGGGGGGGCACGCCGTTCACCGCGAAAGCCGTGAAGAGGGCCGAAGCCAGGGACCCCAGGTAGCCGGTGGGATGGTGGTGGGTCATTCGGCCGCTCTCAATGCTGACTTGCACCAGGGTGTCCAGCTCAGCGGGGTGGCGGAAACGCAGCCCGATGCACATGGAGCGCATGGCAGCCCCGCAGCCTCCTCCCCGGGGGCTGAACGGGATCCTCCAGCCGTTCGGCCGCCCCGGATCAAGCTTCAGCGCGTTTTCCTTACACATGGCACCTGGACAGGAGCAGCAGAGCCCAAGAGAGAAAGAAAGGAAAGAAAAGAAAGAAACAGCGACACACATCAGTAGGCGACAGGGTCGCATAGCTTGGGAACCGAGGGAAGACAGGCAGGGTAGCAGGGAAGGAAGCATTTCTCTCTGTAAGGGATTCAGGCTTCCCTGTAAAAACATCAGTTGTCTGCTCACATTTCTTGCCTCAAAGTGCCGGTGCATCCTGCGTATTCCCAAGCAGACCTGGCAATTGCTGTCTGTGAAAACAATTAAAAAGTCTAGGGGAGTAAAAAACATTCCACTGCTGATTTATGTAATTTACGTTGTTTATATTTACACTTCATGTTATTTATTTAATAACTTACCTATAAAACATATATACTATATATATATTAGGGATATTAGGTACACATATATCTAGATATCCAGATAGACATAAATAAATCTAAAGGAGGTTTGGAGGGCCATCAGATCACATCGATCCCGGGTCCAAGGCATGTCTAAGTACCTCTGCGTTTTTTCCTGACAGTGGCTTAGCCTCTTTACAGGACCCTTTAAAGACAGTGGCCCCACACGCTCCACAGGAATCTTTCCCATTGCCTCGCTGATACGAAATGTTTCGCAGATCTCCCTTCCTGCAGTTTAAGTTTGTCAGAAAGCGATGAATCTAGTATCTCCCTCACCACAACATGGTCTGCATAACTGGCTTTACTCCACTCCTCTTCAATAAGCTGAAGAACAACTGTAGTAGGTCAGACCAAAGGTTTGTCCAGCCCACTAGCTTGTCTCCAAACACAGCCACTAACAGATAACTATGCAAAGACTATAAAAAAATGAGGCAAGTAACAATGTTTCGCCACGAAGATCCAGCTGGCTTCCAGCAGACAGAGGAGCACAGCCTGCTTGAGTCAGAAGACGGATTCAAAACGCTGCGTTCCCTAACCCTCAGTGGACCTAGCCACCATGAACTGGTCTCCTGAGCTTGAACCCTTTCATGCCTTCAGACTCCTTTCATATCCCGTGGTAACCAGAGCCATGATTCTGTTACGCAAAGCATTTCCTTTTGTTTTAAACTGACATTTGACAATTTCCTTAAATTCCCCTCTAATTCTTACATTACAAGAAATAATGACTTTTCGTGCTCCACGCTAATCAAGACTGTATATACTTTGTCCCTCTTCCTCAGTTTCCTCCTGCTCCGAGCTGACACCCCAGTCCAATTTTGCCTCTCTTCTGGTGGGAAGCCACACCGTGACTCCTCCTTGCCCACCTCCATCTCCTTCATAGTTCCGTTATTTACTTTTTAAAGAAATGACTCTGCTTCTTCCAGTGCTGCTTCTTCAGAAACTCGTCAGTCCAGCACATTCATGCACACCCATAGGACTGCATACTCGAGAGACCCTGCCATCGCTGTCTCGTGAATCATAACGTTGTGGGAATCCTTTTGTTACTGCGGGTTTTGGTTTTCAGGTCTGGGCTCCCTTGTGTGGGTGAGCAATGTGACCTTCCCCCCACTGTTCTGGGGGAATGTCTTCTCTCTTGGGTGAAAGTTGCAGCAGCAACTTTCCATTCTCAGCCTTAAGGGCTGCAGTTTCCTGGTGAGTACATACTTTGGCCAGAACAGCGTCATCTTGGGTTATGTTCTCAGTTAAAATCCATTTACTCTCAACTGCCGAAAGAAGTTATTGACATGCAACTTCTGTCATTAGGATTTATCAATATGGCTTGGAGACTCCAGACTGCAGACAGTTTTTCAGGCTGTGGATTAGGTACTCCCTTTGGTAGTCCATAAGTGGGCACTAAACTGTTAAGTGTCAGGATTTAATCTCTCGGAGCCGAGCACCTTTCCTGTGGCTGCAGCAGGAGCACTCCAGAACACTGCTGCAAGAACATTCCGAAGACTTCCATTTTCTTTCTACATTTCTTTCCCCCCGTTCCTCTCAAAATTTTACAAGGTTAAGTGTCCGTGGACCCACTAAAGAAGTTGCATTTCTTTGTTTAGCTAGATAACCTGACCTTTCCTTGTCGCTCCCATTAGTGTCCGTAGCAAATTTACTTTAAAATCCTTCACTTCCAGATGGGAACTGCTTTTGGGCATATTGCAGCTCAGTTCTTCACAGAAGGACTGCAGCAGGTGTGCTATTATCCTTAGCTATTAATTACTAACATTTAAATTTTAGGTTCTTCTCCTTTTCATCTCAGGTTTTAGTCACCAAGCTTAGATAGCGGAGGCAAAAATAGCTTCCAGGTGCTGTATCACGGCCAGCTGTGGTTAGCCCACCTTGGCATACCCCATCAGCTGGGGAAACTACAAGATGCTCCTTTGCCAAAACAGCAGTGAGTCTCTCGGAGGTTTAACCTGCCAACTCCTGCTATCCTGGCAGACATTGTTACGCCTTCCTAAATATTTTATTAATTAGGCTACTCCAACAACTGAGACTATCTGTGTTAAAGAACACTGATAGTTTAGTTCTGTACACGAGGGTAGGAGGTACTGTGGTACGCTGTGGAAAGGTAAGCAGGATAAATTCCTGCTCAAGTTTCCAACCTGGTTGACCTTGGAAATACACAGCTCTGTCACGCTAGGCTCAGTGACCCTAAGACAGCAATGCAGGATTTGGCCTTTCCCATGTTTAATGCCAAGCCAGAACATTCTTGCTCTATTCTGGCCGCTCCAAATAGGCATGTCTAGGCAATTTCTTGTCAATGCATAAACTTTGCATAGGATTGCTGAATTTGAGTGTTTCCTGGATACTTTATGCTGCCCGCACTAGTCAGAGGCCCAGGCTCAGTAGCTCCAATTTAAGTTTAATTCAAGCATCCAGAAGAGGCTGTGCCATGAGTGCAGAGAGAGACGGCGTCCTCGGGGAAGAGCTGGGTCGGCAGGCCTGGGAGAACTAGGAACTACAGGAATAGGTTGCATTCGGATTGGCTACTGCAGCCTGTCAAGGCGCCCCTCCTGAATACTGCCACACGCTGCCAGCCCCTGCTGCCTGTGACCCAAACTCGGCACCATTGTGTCCATGCAGAGAAAGGAGAGATGACGGAAATACAGGGTTCAGAAAAGATGATTGTGGCCTGACTGTCCTGGCACAGAAAGCAGACATGCGGAGCTAGCCAAAAGCAGACTTTGAGTTTAATAAACTTAATTATTCCAAGCAAGGATCTCTGTGCCTTTAAATATATTTTATGTGTAATTTATTGCATCTATTATGAGAAGTTCTATATTAATTCCCTGTTTAAATGTGTTACTTTAACACAGCATCTCAGGGTGCACATTATACACGGTTGAATTTGCATTTTTCATCCACTGAGTGTAAGAAAAGACACATCCCCAGTGCCAAAGCCAGCATCCTTCCCCTGAGTTCAAGGCCAAGCCTCAAACATGCCTCTAACGTTTTGTAAATGTGAGCAGAACAGTATCTTTTTCATCTAGTTCAGAGAAGCCCAAGCCACTTCAGCTTGCCTTACTCCATTCTCTTTAGCTCGTCCTGAAACAGGTGCTGCGTGTGGAAAACTTCTGCCTTTCCATTAATGCTATAGACAGCCAAAAGCAGAGCCAGGGCCAGCCTCCGCTCCAAGCTGCAGGAAAGGGAGAGAGGTTAGCGAGAGGCCAGCCCTGCCCAGAAAGCATTACAGAGGGGTTACCTGGAGCTCTGCCCTTCATGTCATTCATGCACTCCTTGTAGTTCTTTGCAATCAGGGAATAGAGATGCTCTAAACTTGGGTTTTTCCCGGCAGCTACCAGGGCTTCGGCCGTGGCCAAGTGCATCACGGTATCATCGCTGACTTTCCAACCCCGGATGCTGAGGTTGCCGAGTCCCCCCATCTCCGCCAGCTCCTTGTGGATGGCCGGGCCGCTCTCCAGGAACTCCCATTTCCCGTTGTAATAGCCCAGCGCGTCACCAACTGCGCTCAGCACCATCGACGCCACGTAGTTTTCCATTGCCTTAGGACAGAGTTCTTGCCCCAGGACTGCTCCAATGCAGAAAACACTTTGAAAAAAAAGAGAGGGCAACTGAAAATAAAATCTCTCCCAGTTCAGTATGAGCCTTTACTGCTAAGCTCCAGCAGGCTGGATAGCCAGCCTAGCACCTGCGTCCCCCTGAGGGGATATATTGCTTCAAAGCAGGGGCTTCCCCGCAGGCTCCCAGCCGTGTGCGCCCAGCAGCGAGTGCGTGCCGGCTCCCGGGCGGCCCAGCCCTGGGCCAGAGGCAGAGGACCACATCCTCCCGGGGTGGCGGCAGCAGCCCAGGACGACGCTGCATGTCGTAGCCGGGTCGAAGACCGAGAAGCAAGGGCAGGACTGCGGTCTGAACGCGTGCAGGTTACATTCACCGCTTTTTCGAGCGCGCCACCAGCAAGGGGGTTAGATGAGCTGCCCGGCGGCTTTCGCACCCTGGGGACGAGGAGGCAGAGCTGGCCCGTTTTAGCAGGGCCTGGCTGAGGCAACGGGGCTCTTCTGGGCGATGCCCGGCGTCGCTGTGCAGGGCCTCTGGGCAACCGCGGGCGCCCGGGCGGGCAGAGCTGGCTGTCCCGGGCGTATTTTCAGCGATGCCTCCCGCCAAAAAGCCACGCTCCCCCTCAGGTTCGCCTCACGGCGGGGCCGGGACGGGAGAAGCGGGCGGCGGGGAAGGGCGGCGGTGCCGGCCGAGGCCGAGCGGGGGGACCCGCGCCGCGGGGGGAGGCGGCCCCGGCCCCGGCCCCGGCCCCGGCCCCGGCCCCGGCCCCGGCCCCGGCCCCGGCCCCGGCCCCGGCCCCGGCCCCGGCGGGTACTTACGCAGCCAGCGCGGGGAGCAGGAGGCGCCGGGGCCCGCCGGCGCGGGGGGGCGGCAGCCGGCTCCCCGGGGACATGGGGCGCGGCGGGGCGGCCGCGGGCCTCGGCGGCCGCCGCCTCCCCCGCTCCGCGGCCCTGCGGGGCGGCGCGGCCGCGGCGAGGCCCCGCCGTGGCCGCCGGCGCCGCCGGGCCCGGGGCTGTCGCGCCCGGAGGGCCCCGGCTCGCGCCCGCTCGTCACGGCCGAGACCTGTCACCCTGCCCGTCCCCAGCGCCGGGCAGGGCTCGGTGCCCCGGGCGCAGGGCCGGCGGCGCGGGAGGGAGGTGGGTGTTTTCTTTCGCTTTCGGGATTCTCTCTTTCTTGGTGCCCCTCTGAGGCACGACACTTACCTCGGAAATGAAGCTGCCGCATGGGAATGAAATATTTTATTTAAAACAAAACAACCAAAAGAAAAAGAAAAGTAAAAATGAAAGGCGCTTTCAGCATTTCCCCTGCTTTTTTCTACTGAAACCGTTCACGAGTTTCGTGAGCGATCCCCGTCCCCCTGGCTGGGTCCCAGCCGGCGGCGGCCGCCTCCTGTGCGGGAGCACGGCGGGGCTGTGGGCCCTGCAGGGCCTGCGCCTGGGGGAGACCTTGGCGGGGGGGTCCCCATCCTTTTTCAGCCTTGGTTTCTCTTTCCCCGTGCTTGTTCGCCGTTCCTTCACTGCAGCCTGAGCGGAGCCTCCCGCCATCGCCAGGAGTCTTCGCCTACGGACCTGCCCCATCCCTCGGTGTTTCGGGGCAGCGGTCTCCCCGCAGCCCCCAGCACGGCCCGGCTCAGCGCCTGGGTGACCCCAGCCTCCTCCAAACCAGGGCTAGTCTTTGCTGTGTTCAGCGGTGCTGCTTTACGTTGCATCTTGAGGCGCTCGATGATGCCGTTGCCTTGCTTTATCCTTTGTTTTTAATGATGGTGGTGGTTAGGTGGCTGAGGGCATCTAGTGAATGGGGAGGGAAGGGGAAGTAGCAGAAAGAAGGAGCAAAAAAAAGGACTGAGCACGGCTCAGGCTGCATTTTGTGGACGCCAAACCTTTTTACTGACCGACGGCCACTTGACGTGCCACGCACCAGGTCTCCAGAGCCCCGGTTCACCCCAGACGGTACCAGCGCCTCTTACACGAAGGGAAAAAAAAAAATCCCCCCTGTGCCTATGAGAGAAAGCGGTGGTAGTTTTTGAGCTGCAGCCCTGCAGGATTTCAGGGCAATCATGAATGTAGCGCTGGGTCAGAGCAGAGTCCCTGGGGAATTTGGGGGCAAGTGAGAGCGGGGAGGGAGGGGGCTGGAGCAGGGCCCCGGGGGATTTCGAGTAGCTGAGAGCGCAGGGCTGCACGGGGAGCGTCCACCCCAGTAGCTGCGGCAGTTCGGTATGCAGTGCCCATTCGGATATCTGCTGCTCCTTTGCACCCCGCTGCAAACGTGGCGTTTGAGAAGCATCTGGTGGAGAAAATAGTAACAGAAAAGGAAGTGGGAAAAGAAGCTGCTGGTGTCTCAGTACTGCCAGCGGTGCCTGCTGACCTTTTCTGCTTCTCTGCTTCGTTCTGTTTTATATAGAATGACTCTGAATTTACTCAGGTTGGCGCAGCGCTTAAAAGCAAAGTGGGGTTTTTCTCTCCTATGGTTTGGGCCTGCGAGAGGGAAAACCCCTCCTGCTTTTGGCTGGCTATCTCTGAGGAAGGGCTTCTGCTGCAGCCCAAAGGGCAGAGGAGCGGAGAGGAAAGTTGCAGTGTTCCCCAAACGGACAGGAAAATGGGAGAACACCTCTGCATCAGCACAAAATGCCTGCGGCACTGAGGTCTTTGGATCTTATCATTGTTTCCTGGTTCCTGAGCTCTTTCAGCTTCCTAAAAACTGAAATGAGTTTTCATTCAACCATGCATTGGAGTTAAGTGATGTCTGAGATAGATATGTCACAGAAAAACATCGAGGGCTCCTCGCTGACAGACGGCAGACAATGAGCCAGCAGCAGGAACCATCAGCAGGAGCCTGCAAATGTGGGCTGGGAGGGCAGCAGTTTTCAGGCTCGAATGCATGCATTGATCCCGAAGGGATCTCCTTGTGCGGGTCTCCGTCAGGGAGCACCTCCAGCTCCGAGATGGTGCAGGGCAGCGTTGCCCTGACTCACCCCACGGCACAGGGAGGTGGGCATGACTGCTCCCCCTTGGCAGGGATGGCCTTCTAGTGCTGAGCCATGCAAAAAGTTAGAGACTCACCATGTTGCACCTTTCCGGGGTTTTCTATGATTTTTTTTTTTTTAATGAAAATAAAGGCTGTGGTGGACCAATGGCCAGGATATGCCGCCTGGAAAGTACCACCTTGGAGCAGCTCGCTGACATGCCCCTGCCATGTGTTGGACACTGTGGTTAGCACTTGCTTAGGCTCAGAATTTTCCTTCATATTCATCTGGAAAAAAAGGGTAATTCTTTCTGACTACAAAAAATTACCTTTCTAGAGGAGCCCAGGGTTGAGGGCTTCTATTCGGAGGGGCTGTGAAGGGTAGCCTTGCAGCCCTGGAGCTACGTACTGGTTTAGACCTTATGGGACATATCCTCAGAACAGAGGCCTTCAGGCCAAGAGCTGGAAGAAGGTGAACTTTAAAAATGCATGGTGCACCCTCTTAAACACGGCAGTGGCCCTGTTCTGGATCCTACAGCTGTCCCCGAAACGGGACTGCAAGGGAACATCTGGAATTCTCACCTTTCACCTCTCCTATTCATCTTCTCTTTGCCCCCAGGTTCAAAAGTGACTTTCCGAGGGATCTTCTGGGGCCCTCAAGCATGTTCCTTTTGGACCAGTGCCAACCTCTTAACAGTCTCTCCTTCTTTTAATAGCACTTTTTTCTCTGTAATGACAGGCATTTTTTTTTGAGTGGGGAATATTTCTGGGCTTACCCTAATTCTCACTCCCCAGGTGCACATCTGTCTTTGTCACTGGCCAGTAAATAATAATACGCTATAACAGGAGCATTCAAAACAGGGGCAGCAAATGCCACGTGAGGTCTGCCTGGGACCTGGCTGGCTCGCTGTGGGGAGCCTGGGCAGCAATTGCTGGTGAGGCAGTGGTGCGTGACCCCGCATGCACGTGCGAAGGAAGCACCCGCTGCAGTGGGATGCTCGGGGCTGCTGCGCTCGCTCTGGCTGGATGTTTGCAGCAGGGGACGGGCACCCAGCTGTAGCAGGTGCTTCTGGATCTGTGCTTCCTTCACTCTAGGCATGGCAGGACGCTTCCTGCCTTGATTTCTCCAGCTAACACTAAAGGGGTGGTGAACCTCACTTGTTGCCTGACTTCCTGTGGTAATGATGTGGGGGGGCCTCGTCTCCCTCCGTCCTGTGCGGCGAAGCATGGCTGAAAAAGAAGGCAATAGCCTTGGCTGCAAATACAGCCTGTGCCTGGGGGAAAGCCAGTTGCAAAGACGCTTTTGCCTGGACATGGGATCGTGCGTGGGCATATTTGTGAGAGACGTTTTGAAGGGCTTGGCTGAAGCAAGTTTTGGAGACGGCAGCAGAGGAGGTGCCTCTGGGTGACCAACTTGGTTTCAGGGAATACTGGACTTTGGCCTCTTGATCGAGAAACCAGCCCTCACTGCAGAAATATCTGCCTCTTTCTGTCCAGTCTTGCCTTCTTCCACAAACTGTCCAAGAGAGGGTCTGGCTCGCTACCCAGGGCAAAAGGGAAACAGTGGAAAATTAGTGTCATCTGTGCATTGTGGCACCTGCCACTCTCCTCAGGATGCTTCCAAAGCCCTCTTTAAGACAGATTTAGAAAGAAAAATTTTAAAAAATACAGAAAACCCCCACCGAGTCTAACTGTTTCAAATAACCATAATTCTGAAGGGTAGAAGATAAGCAGGATAATTGCTTTACCAGAGAGAGGCACTGCAATGCGGACTTGGGACAACCAGCAAGGTCCGTGATGGAGGGAACATCTCTTGGGTGAGCTGAGGGCTGTGATCACTTCTCCCACGTCCATATCTAGCAAAAGGAACTGCAAACTCATCTTTACTGCCCCTCCATTAGGTTTATAGTTGGCTTGTTGGTGAACGGGAGTGTGTAGGGACAGGGACCTCCCCAGCAGGCTGCAAGTCCCGCTTTCGAGCCTGGGGACATCAGTGAAGCAATCCTGGCCCCTCCTGCGGGGTTTGGCTCAAGCGGTGGATCTGAGGCTCCAGGGCTGGCAGGCCAGTTGCTCCAAGGAGCAAATCAAGTGACGTTTTCATTTTCGGTTGTGTGCCAGTGCTGGCACTGTGCTCCCCACCTGCAGGGTGAAGGTGTCTACAGGCCTGCGTTGCTGTCCCTTCTGCCACTTTCTTGCCATGAGCTGCTGGCAGTTGTGTCCATGTACTTCCCGAGTGTATTAGGGGGACCTGAGGGAGCCCGTCGGAGGGGTGTCGTGCCTGCCAGCAGAGGGGCCCATCAAGCCTGCCTTACACCCACTCTCAACTCACCTTACAGTCATGGGCTTGCTAAATCTGGAGGTTCTTGGCACTTGCCAGTGAAGATAAGCCCTAGCGGGATGTGGTGGGTTAAACGTGGCCAGCCACTTGGCAATGGGAGGGGAGGAGGTTTTATTTTGCTGTAGGTTTTGAAATGTGGTGCTCCTCCTCATTGCAGAAGCAGCAATGTTTAAAGTGTTAAATGTCCTTTCCACTTTGAGAGCAGGTTTCCCCTTTCTGTGTGAAAAGATACAGTCTGGGGAACATAATTGCAGGCTGCGCTGTAGAAAAGATGCTTCAGGTGCGAGGAATATGAAGAACAGCCACAGGAGAAGGAGTTCAGCCTTCTGGGACAGAGAGCGCAGTGCGTCTCGCAATCCCAGTGGTAGCTCTGCTGAGGATCCTGGTGTTGCAACAGCAACAGACGTGGCCAAGGAGATGTGGTTCACACAGGCGATGCATGCTTCCACACTGCAGTGGAGGCCAATTAACTGTCGGGCCCCTCCAAAAACTACTGCTCCTCCTCTTTCCCTCCAGCTTACCCTCCTCCCAGCTGCATGCATCCACCTCCTGCTATGAGGGTCATCCACATGCCGCGTAAAGCCCGTTTGGCCCTTCACCTTGCCAAAACAGCGTTAGGTGAAGGTGAGAGATAGTGTAAAAATAGAGTGGGAAAGGAACAAATCTGGGAAGTGGGGTCTCCTCTTTCTTCTACCAGCAAGTTGCAAGTGTGTTCAAGCTGTCTAAGCAAATCACAGGTTGTGTACGGGCATGAGAGCTAAACTTGAGTGAGGAAGAGGTGGAGGCATTAGCTGAGGTCTGGGGAAGTAGGCGGATGGGAATGGTGCTCAGAAATTACCATTAGCTTGTCGGGGAGCGCTTATAGCACCATGACCTGCCAGTCGGAAGGATGACTTTCCTCAGCTTGAATTACTTAAACAGAGACTAGGCAAAATCCTAGGTATGATAGGTTAGGAAAAGCCCTGTAGTGGCTTTGGGTTATTTTCCACCACAGGGATTTCTCTGATGCTGGGTTGTGGCCTGAGCCTTCTCTCCTGCCTTTCTCTTCCGGCTCTTTCTTCACCAGCTCCTCTAAAACACCGCTGTTCCTGGGAATGACTCCTGCTTTTGGCCGTATACCGAAAGAACCAAGGAGCATGAGAATTAGTGGGAAAGGTCTTAGGGACAGCAAAACATGACATTTGAAAGGTTACTTCTGCATTTCATTCTTCATTAATTGGATTTCAGAGAATTGGGAAGTGCTGATGTGTGACAGAAGAGGAACATATGAACAAGAGCACTGAATGCTCTGTTTTATCCCTTGGTCTGACACATCTGCCTGCTTCCTTTCTGTACTTATGCACTTTGTGTGATGCAATTCAATGGTGACATTGCCTTGATGCGTGGAAAAGTCGTCCTGGAAGAAGGAACAGGGAGGCACTGCAAGGACGTTGACTGCTGGCCTCCCCTCTTCCGGCTTCACCCACATCCCGTGCACGTACCCAAACTCACAGGGGAATGAAGCCTTTGGAGGAGGCCACCAAAGACACTGCTGTGCTGTGGTTAGCCCTCTGGTGTGTTCCCACAATGGCCCTGGTCTGGCAGAAAGGACGGGCAAGCTCTTGACAGCGATCACTAGGCAAAGGAAGCTGCTAACTGTGAAACCTCTTGCTCTTAAAACTGAGATAGAATTTGAGATCTGGGAGGAGATGGTCTGTCACTGATCTGCCAGGTATGTGGCTGCACAAAGCTGTAAGACAGGGTAAGAGGATTTGGTTTGGGGAAAAAAACCAAACATATTTGATTGGTGATACATGTCAGACCATGTGTTGTCAAAAGTCAGTGGAAAGTTAAGAAAATCACAACTCCAGGAGACAGAGGGAGGCATGGGAATCAGGATGCTGCCCCTCTTGTAGGTCCAGTACTGCTGCGGTCCATACGCGCCCCCCCGCCAATGACAGTGGCTCTGTACCGCCTCTGAGCAGTCACTTCTGCTTGGAGCAGAGGAGAAAACGACACTTGCTCTTTCATTCTATATCAAAGACCCCTTCGCTGTGTTCCACCCCAAACCCTCAGCAGCAGGAGCGCAGGACGGCTTCTTGTTTGACACGGATGTGACAAGAGCATGAGCTCAGGGGTCAGGCTTCGTGTCAGAGCAGGCGTTTGCTGGGTGTGGGAAACATGTTGGTCCCTGGTCTGTCAAAGCAGCCGTCGCGCTGGAGTAGCTGGAGGGCTGTAAGAGGCAGAGGAGTGTGAGATTTTTTGCATGCTGTTCAGTCATCTGATTGCACTGGGACTGGCACTTGGGAAGTGAAATGTTGCTTATCCCATCCTCAGTCTCCAGAGGAGCCTTCTCATTTTTACCACTGAATATCCCTGACATGCCAGTCGCTTTGATGTAACCTAGCCATGCGTGACTTAAGTTGTCTTGGCTGTGATAGTAAAACCTGTGAGGCCACGCTTGGACTGACACAAATGCGTCCAGCCATAAACGAGGCTGGTGTGAGGAACCCGTAGGCGCCTTGTGCCGTGGCCAGGAGGAAGCAAACCAGAAGAGCTGGTTGCATGCCTTGCTGAAAAAGGGGCGGTTGTATGTGTGGGTGGTGGTAGGGGAAAATGAGGGGCAACATAATCCCCAAGTTCAGGAACTGGCACATGAAAACACGGTCCAGTGGTAGGAATTTCTGCCAGCGGAGAGGAGCGTAGCAAAGGTCATTGCTATCATTAAGAAACCAAGGCTGGAGAGGTATGTGAGCTGGGATCTCCAAGCAGCCAACTAGCCTGACCTCAGTAAATGGGAAATGAGATAAAGTGCAAAATGAGTTTACCAAAGCTATCTCATGCCAGGCTATCGTAGTAGGTTTATTTTGATAAGATAATTGACTATGTAGACAGAGGACTTCAGAAAGGCAGTCCTTACAGTGCTACAGGCAAAGCCATTAAGCTGGAGAAACATGGGATTAATGTGAACGTTGTAAGGATTTCCCTAAAGAAAGGATGTCAGGAGGTTCTGCCTCAAGGGAAGCACTCCACTCAAGGGAGTGGAAAGGGCTTGTTAACGATGCTCCTCAAAGGGGTGATCTTGTTTACCCAGCAGAAAAACAAGCTCTAATCAGATTTGGTCAGATTTGAAGGGCTAGTCACTGCAGAGATCACTCAGGCTACAGCACAAGAAGAGCTGATGGCACCGAGGACTAGAACAGGGGAAACAGGATGAAAGTCAGCAGCACAAAGTGCGAGCCTGCACGTGCAGGGAGTAGCTTTGAGATGTTTTGCTCCCAGCTTGTGTCCTGCCATTCAGAAATTACAGAGGAGGGGAAGTTTTGATTGATTGATGATGAGTCCTCACCATAGTGTAGCTGAGAAAAAGAAGAAGGTGACCACAGACGAGATCTCCCCAGCTGGTTTAAAGGCACCTTTGGGTGGCTATGGAGGCGCAGGGCCCCTGCAGTGGGCATGCAGCGTGGCTCTGGGCAGCCCTGCCAGGCTGACAGAGGACAAGGCAGAGAGGGCCAGGGTTGGGGGAGAGCCCACGCTGTGGGGAGAGACCAAAACTGCATGGCCAGCGCCCAGAGGTGTGCAGGGACATGGCTGCTGTGTGAGAGAAGCCCCATGGCAGTGACAGCAGGGTGCTGGTCCTGGAAAGTGCACAGTGCCAGTGTCTCACCAGGGCAAGTCTGAGCCTGTACCTCCCCACGAGGCCACTGCAAAGCCACGCTCACCCAGCAGGGCTGACGACGCCGGGTGTCCACTGCTCAGTGTGCCACCTTACCCTGGGGTAGGTCTTTCCCGCAGTAGTAGGGACAGGGCTGGGGGCTTGGGGAAACTCTTCCAGACCTGTTTGCTTCAGGCTTATTTCCAAAGGCCGTCTTAGGGTTGCTGGTGGTGCTTGCAGCCTTCTTCTGAAGGTCCTTACCATGGTGCAGCCTTCTTCGGAAGGTTGAAAACTTCTGAAAACCAGGGCTCAGCTGTGGGATGCCAGAGAGGGAACCTGTGTGCATATGGGTGTGGGCAGCACGCCTGCCGAACAGGCCAAACACAGGACCAGTGCCACGGGATCCCTTTGTCTCCTCTCATGGCTTCTCATGAGCACATTTAGATCTCAGGTCTCCACTTGATCTTTGCCCTCTCCCAGTGCCCTAAGTGGAAGGTGAGATATATTGGTGGAGGAGCTGGATTCAATAGGCAGGCTCACCTGAGGCTCACAGCAAGTGGATGGTGCCTCTGAAGGAAGCCATGACCAAGTAAAAGGTACCTGTGCCCCAGAGGTCCAAGGGTTTCCATCAAAAAAGTGTGCTACCCGTGTAAAGGGGGAAGCCCCTCAGCTTGCACTTACAGAAAATCACACTTTTTTACGTTCAAAGGGAAAAGAAACAAACCAAAGCTGGACACCACATTCAGGTTTGAGGTTCAAATGTTTTCAGGCTTGGTTCTTGTTTTAGGCTTTGGGGGCTTTTGCTTTTGTTTGTTTTCTCCTGAACTCCCCCTCCCACCTTCAAATGTCAGCCTGGCAGGTTTCTGGAATTGAGTCCTTTTGAGCTTTGCTTCCCGAAAGCCCTGAATTTGCACTTCCCGTGTTGCCATCTGATTTGTGTGTACACTAGAATGAGCTGTGTCTGTGGATGCATCAGCAAGGAGAGAATCGTAGCTGTCTCTAAATAAGCAAATCTGCCAAAAAATTTTGTGTTTGGCAAGAAAACTACTCCAATGTGAGGAGCGGCCAGTCCTCAGGTTGCCAGCACAACCTTGCTGCAGATGGAGGGTTTGGAGGCTTTCTGTACTGATCCCTCCACGGAGCACATGTAAACTGAAACCAGCTAATGCTTTTTAACACACATATGGGCATATTTTCTCTTAGGGTTGGAAAAAGCAGGGTCCCTGACAATGCTCTTCTGATCATTTAATTTCTTATTCCAACGCAGTAACAAGCCAGAGCCTGGTAAGGATACGTAGGCACAACCTGAGCATGAGGCAAAAGAAGCTTCTTATTTTCTTACTGTTAGTCTTAGAAATAGATGCTGCTTTTCTTTTTTTTTAGCAGATTTTTCTAATAGATCCGTCTAAACTGTATCTGTTACATAAAATTTCATCCCAGCAGAGCTTATGCCTTTAAAATGAAGCCTAACCACAACCAAAGCAGTGGATAACAATGCCTAGCAGCGCTGATTACAGGTAGTGCTTTCAGCTCTGCTTTAAACAGAGGGTATAATTCCGCTCTTCAGGCGTGACTCCTATTGAAATCAGTGTTGTATTATATACACAAATCTGTGTCAGAATGTTACTCACACTTGAAAACACTGTGCTTGTCCATGTGGGGAAATTGCAGGTAGGAAGGTGGGCTGCGAGGTAGCAGCATGCTCATCGAGTCTCATTAACTCCTCATTTACATGCTCTTAGTGGGCATGGGATGTGATTTGCCTTACTCCACTCTCAAAGAAAGGAGAGGTCCGAACTCAATGGTTTGAGTGAAATTATATACAACAGTCAGAGCTGATCTAATGCCTGGGTTTTGCCAACAGGGACCTGTCCCTTCTCTCTGCCCTCAGCCCAGCATATCCTGCTGCTGACACTGGTGCTTGGGCTTGTCTGATATTCCAGTAAATTGATGCAACTCAGAATGATGGCCAAGAAAAGCGAGTTGATTTTTTTTTTATTTTCTTTGCTGGGTTAGCATGTTGAACTAGATTCCAAGGGGGCACTGAGGGATAAATGTTCCAGGGTGAGATTTGTCCCTCTCTCTGATCGACCGTGTGGAAGTAATTCTTGGGATTTTGCAAGCCTGCATCTTAGAAACCAAGCATCCTGTGAATCAGCTGTGGATTACTAAAATCAAAACAACATTTTGACAAGCAAAACCCACTTACAGGTTGTCAGCCCTTAGTCATATTGACAAATTCCTCAAGTTGGCAGGACAAATGCCCAGCAGACCTCATGGAGAAGGCAGTTTAATGAGCTGCTTCTCAAACATGCTATTTCATACCTTGATTCATTCGTTTTACACAAGCATTTTCATATCCACACGTCACCATGTTGACACACATGCTTAAACTTTTACTTGCTTACATTTGCACTGTGCCAGTTTCTTACTGTGGTTTTATGATAAGGGGACCTTGAACTTCCGTAGAGCTCTGTAAAACCTCTAGGACCAAAGTCCTCAGACCTTGCCTCCATGTGGTCCACTCTGCAGCCAACTCAGAGCCTTACACTTTTTTCCCCAGTGAATGCAAGGGCAGGCTCTGTTCCCCAGGTAACACAGAGCGATACTGTCCTATCTGGATAGAAATCAGACTGAAAATCATCTTCCCCATGATGCAGTCACTTGTGCCAAATAGTAAAATGCCTGATTAGGCAGGCTTTCCAGGGACCCGTCTGTCCTCAGCTGCACTCCAGCACTGCTAACACCGGGAGCAGGGAGCGCAGGTGCCCTGCCTGCCAGGAGAGGCAGGGCTCCAGCAGCCCTCTGAGGCAGGAGAACAGGGCAGGGAGCATGCTGTAAACGTGCGTGCCATGCAGCAGCAGCCTTCTGAGGTCAGGCAGGTTCCTTTTCAATGCTTGCTCATTGCTGCATTTAAATCTCTTCCATGGAATAGCACAAAAAAGGAAAATACAGCCCAGCATGTACTACCAGGTGCTGCGTTTCAGTGGTGTCTACCTGATCGCTCGCCTGGTGCTGCACCCAGTGCTGCTGCACATGGTGCCGTGTTGTCCCTGCTTTCTGTCCTGCCGCCGCAGTGAGGGTAGTCAGGATGAGGCCATCTCAGGCACAGTCATGATTCCCCTGCAGAGCTGCCATGCCATGGCAGCCTAAGATGCTCGTGAAAAGAGGACCAAGGCTCTCAGCCCCTTATAAGCCAGCAGAAGCCTACAAAGCAACCAGCACAAACAGTAATTTACAGCACAGTACAGACAGCGATAGAGTCTGAGCCACCCATGTGCCGAATTAGCTGGTGCAAATGTTAAACAAAAAATCAGCCCGTGTCTTCTTCGCAGCCTGCTACTGCCGAGGGCTGTGACTCCCTGGCCGGGAGGGCTGGCACAACCATTGCAGGCAGCGCAGCCTGCTTTGTTGAGAAGAACCAGCATATCTGCTGCTCTGTCTTCACACACTGGGGTGGAAACTGTGGGAGATCGGGTTCTCCTTTACGAGCAGATAAGCGACCTCTGCTGCAAGGGAAGAGCTTACAGGAACTAGCCTGGGGGACGGGGGGTGGATGAGGGCAACTGTGAGTGCCAGTTTACATGCTGTGGGGCAGCGACACGCTTGCTTTCTCTTGCATGGACCATGTGAGCACGGTGGACTTCTGCGTGGTGGGTACACAAACAGTGATGCCTCACAGCAAGAGTGTACAGTGATCAAGCGGGTGCCATACAGCAGCTTGCTGTGAGGGTGACTGAAGAAGGCTAATCTCAGATTATTAAGGCAACTTTGGTTTTGGCAAGAAGCCCTGGTGCTTTGAGCAGTAAAAATCAAATATCCCCTCAGTAATCAGTGACACTTGCCAAAACAAAACAAAGAGTGTGGGTGCATTTTGCATTTACCTTACTTGATTTAATTTCCCACATTTCTTCCTCGCTGTTTCTGAGTTCAGAAGATTTTTTTTAACTTTATTGGTCACTCCTGACTTACCATGGCACAGCAGACATACTACCTGTTCTTTCTAATGCACCACGTCATCAAAGCATGTTATCTGTCTACGCATGGCCGGTCCAGCGCCAAGCGGTGCTGCATGCCCTGGGCATTGCTGGACTCTGGTCCCAGCTGGGCACTGTTCTTGGGATACTTGTCCCGTCCCCAGCACACTTTGATAGCAGTGACTCTCTGGCTTGGTCTTATGAGGGCAGAGTTTGGCCCTTCAGATTACTAAGCTAAGGAATCTGTGGATTTGAGTAGCTGGGTGATAATGGGAAACAGTCTGTATGCTAGCTTGGATGTTATCTGATTGCAAAGCTCTTAGCCCTCTGAAGGGCCTGCCACAGCATACCAACCACTCGGAGGCCAGAGGAGCGCTGATCTCTGGAGCATGCATCACGCTGGACGGGCTGCAGAACAACGGTGCGCCAAGCCCAGAACACTGTACAGGGGAAGGGCGCAAATGCTAGCTCTGAGCCCATCTGCCACATTTAGAAATGGTTTTTATAGGTCCAGTGAGGACTTCTTTGGGCCCAGGGTGGTGGGGGAGCACAGTATCTAGGGGATGATGCCGGGGGAGGGATCCCCAGCAAACACATTGCTGAAACAGGGAGAGGACTGAGCCCAGCATGGGGACACTGCCCCGGTTTCCTCCTTCAGTTGGCTGAGCACCACCGCACATCGAATGCCAAATCCCTTGAAATGGGCCATCACACAGCAACATCTTTGGATTAAAGTAGTTTTGAGACCTGTCAGTGAAGGGTATAGGGCACAAGAGGAGCAGGCTCCCTCGCATGCTCTGAGGGCTTGGTGCCATCTGTCCTGCCCTGCTGGAAGTTGCACAAGTGAAACCAGCCCTTGTATCCTGAAAGTCCTCCTTTTTTTCTTTTCTGTAAACAAGATCATACTTAAGCTCTAAACTGTGCTGAGGTGAAGCATTTAACTTCTTCAACTCTTTCCAACTTTACAGTCTGAAGGTTGGGGACGGCTAGGGGGAAAAACAAGAACAAGAAATTTCTTAAGCTGTGGGGGTTTTGTTATGCTTGTTTGCCTTTTGTAAGATGAAAGTGATTTTCTCTAACCTGAAACTGTTGGATTTTCCTCTTTCCCCACAAAGTTTTTTCTTGTGCTATTGACATTGCATAGGAGACAGTATCTGTGTGAATGGCTTAACTTTTCAGGATGCTGGGACCTCTTTGGTAAGGCTACCTTCTGCCCTTCTCTTAAAGGAAAAAAAAAAAGAAAGGTGTCATTTACTTTCACTGGTGAACAGATGAGTGTTATCAGCTGAATTCAGTTAATTACTCCATATACCTTGTATTCCACATGCTGGTATTGGAGCTGTCAAATGCTGACAGGACAAGAGGAAATGGCCTCAAGCTGCTCCAGGGGAGGTTTAGATTGGGTATCAGGAAAAACTGCTTCGCCGAAAGGGTTGTGAAGCACTGGAACAGGCTGCCCAGGGAAGTGGTTGAGTCTCCATCTCTGGAGGTACTTAAAAGATGTGTAGACATGGTGCTTAGGGACATGGTTTAGTGGTGGACTTGGCAATGTTAACAGTTCGACTCAATGATCTTAAAGGTCTTTTCCAACCTAAATGATTCTATGATTTTATGAAAAAACTTCCTAAAAATATTACTCTGGTTTGCAATGGGATCATTTCTCTGACAAAGATGTTTTTAGGGCACTTGCACAACCATTTTTTGGTGATGTACATCTCTGGAAACACATCTTGGATACTTCCCATTCAACCTGGACGTTCTTGTATTAAAAGCGTGCGGATGTGCTTTTATTTCGGATTAATGCAGATGGGAATGTCCATTTGCATTAAAACCAATAAAAGGGGTCCCAGTTCTGTAGGAAGGAATGTCGTTATGAATCCTCACTGGAGAGTAGGTGCTGTGTTTTGGTTTTCAGTGTTTACCCAGTTCTGCCCTTTCTGATATTTCTCTGAGATGTGGACTGAGAAATACGGGCAGGTGGGTTTTTTTGCTTTTTACCAATCACTAAATGTTCAAAATAATGATGTTTGACTGCAGTGGAAGTGTGTTTCTGCAGCAGTGGCTCTGCCATTTGGAAAAACTTGGTGATGTCAGTGGGCCTACAGGAGACGTCTAGCTGTGATATATTTGAACAGCCTTCCCTTTGAGTGCAAAGGATTTCTACCCCCAGTGCTGATTAGTGAAATGAATTTCCTCTAGACAGCACATATGCTGCAAAATTTCACGTCTTTTCTGCTTTTTTCGTAATGATTTTGTGTGAAAGCAAAGGAAAAATGTGGTGTATATGACGATCTCACATCTTCCTCTTTTCCACAGGCATTTTTTTTAGCACAATTTAAATTCTTATTAAATCCAAGCTTCCCTTTTCAGGCTGCAATGCTTCTTTTACCCGGTTAAACTTGTTTCTGGAGCACATATAGGTGAAATGCTGAAAGCCTATTAATGTGTGCGAGAAAGCTTATTCCTATGGGGATTTCTCTGTGAATTAGTGGGTTTATAGTACCCGCTACAGCGCTCATATAAAGGAGTCTCTTCTGAACTGTGACTTCAATATGTATGAGTCCTTCAACTTTGTTTGCATCCTAAGGATGCATAATACCTCTTTCCTTGAAGAGATGGCTTCCAAGAATCAAGGATACATGCTTAGGGAAGCTTTAAGTGATGGAAACATTATGGCTTCTTCCTCTGATCAAAGCGGAACAAAGCAGCTGGTTGCTACGCTCTCTCTGTTATTGCGGTCTCCTTGCAATCAGGGAGCTCTCCAAAGGAGAATATACCAAGAGCCATGATACCTAGAAAAAGAGGAGCTCTGACCAAAAATAGCATTTGTGAGATCAGCTGTCTATCTAAAACCTAGGCAGCCATAACGAAGTGACTAGCTGCTCTGGGTTTCTCTGTGGGTAAGAAAGGGTGTGCTCCCTCCTTGCTACGGACTGGCAGCTGATGAGCTCAGTCGCTTTCCCTGGGACTGCTCATCTAACAGCAGGGTTAAACCTCAAGCAAGAAATGCAGATGTAGATGTAACAGGCTGGAGCTTCTTTCTAGTTGTAATATGCTGATGGCAGAAATATTTAAAAAAAAAAAAAAGAAAAAAAGCATGAATTTAAAATGAAAGTGAGATGGTAGACTGTACAGCTGTAACAGGGTTGCCAGTAACTCTATAATGATGCAAGATACGTGATCAGACTAGTAGAAAGTGCATGGGTCCGTCTGGCTTGCAGAAAGGTATGGTTCCTGTTTGCCTAAAATGCTGCACAGCCGTATGGGACATGCAGTGAGGGGAGGATGGATTGGTGGCCTGAGAGCTGGGACTATGACTTGGGGAAACAGTGGATGAATGACTATAGTCATGATATTTTTTTCTTCTCTGAGTACTGTGAAAACACTTGTATGTAAACACATGGTCCTAGTGTCACCTGCATTTGCAAACCGTGCCGGTGGTCCTGTAAGAAAATGCATGGGTAGAGTACAAATGTACAGGATTTAAATCAGAGCCTGAATCACCGAACACGTGCGCTAGAAACTTCGCAATGGAGAGACACAGAGTCCCAGTCTGACTCAACAGCAAACGCCTCTCTGCCATTTCATACAGAATAACTTTCTTCTCTACAGAAGAGTTGTAACCTGTTCTTGTTCTGCCATTTGATTCCTCTATAGAATACCACCTGGTTAGTTATGTCAAAATATAGTTTATGTCAAAATAAAACTCTGATTTGTATTACAATCCAATAAGCCCAATTCACTTCTACATCAGTACATCTACTCCATCTAATCCAAGGCAGCTATACTGAAGAAAAACTGGAGCAACGTAGTAGCAAACCATTTCTGATAAAAAGGATGCATTTACTTCAAATCAAAGTAATTTAAATCAGCAAGCCAGAAATCTGCATTTAAATAAACGATTTTAATCTTGGTGTGCGTTTGCACTTTAGTTTTCTTTCCTTGAAGAAAATCAGGTTTTCATCACTGTGTAACCCTGTCGCTGTGATTATTACAGCTAAATATAACCCCTTGCAATGTACCGGGGTTCGTTTTGTTTTGCAGGAGGGTGTGCAATATCTTGTACAAATCTACGTCACTTAGCACATGCTTACTCCTTTGGGCTCTTGTTGACTAAGTGGTTTGTTTTTCTGCTTAGGATTTGCTTCAGACCAGTTTTGTTTGGCTGCTCGCATGAGGGCTCTGCCCTTCCAGGCTTCAGAGCAAAGACAGCCCACACCTCTCCCCTGCCCCATCTGGAGCCGGGGCGAGGTGAGGAGCAAGGGGAAGGGGCTGGCAGTGGGTGCCATGGGCGAGCGGTGGGTGCCTACTGGAGGAGGAGGACCCGGCGCTGGGAAGGGAAGCGCTCCCTCTGCCTCTCCCGCCACGGCTGATGGGTGCTCTCCGGAGCCCGTTTGGTCCTGGTGGTGTGTCCGGGGGCTGCTCCCCATCCGGGTGCTCGGCCGTGATGGCCAACACGTGCAGCTTAAGCGCTCTTTCTTACGTTTTCTTTATGTAACTGAACTTGAGGGATTACATCCAGCTGGGCCTGAAACGATGGTGTGGAGGTTTTTTTTCTTTAATTTCAAATATAATTTTATAGGTTTATTCCCAAAGTACCGTCAGGTGTTTAACTTAGTTGCACTAAGAGAAGCAAGCCCCACCGGTGCTGGCACTGCCCAGCACTTACATTCGACTCCCGCCGGTGGCGGGCAGGGCCCTTTCCTGCCCCTCAGCCCAAAACCCTCCTGCCCCTTGCCGGAGGCCCATCCAAACCGGCACTGAGGGGCGAAGGCGGCAGCCGTGCCCTATCCCTGGGCGGCGGGGGTGGCGGGCATGCAGCCTTACGCACGCCCCACGAGGAAGCTGTGGGCGGGTGTGAGGTGACTTATGAGGCCGAGCACCCGCCTGCCGCCCAACCTTCCCCCCACGCCCCGGCAGGGAGAGAGCGTCTCGGTGGCCCTGCGGCAGGAGCCGGGCGCCTATGGCCGGGCACTGAGCCCCCTGCCTCCTCCCTGCCTCAGGGGGTGGCCTCGGGGCGCTCGCCCGGGGAAGCCGCAGGTACCCCGGGGGCACCGGGGAGGGAAGCGGGGCGGGCCGGGCTTCTGCTCATTGTTTTTTGGGGCGGGAGCGGGCAGGAAGGAAGGGGACTCGGCGGTGGGTGCTGTGGCTCCTTGGGCGCCGTTCCACTAACCGTGTCCCCCTCTCCTCTCAGCCCAGGAGCTACAGGAAGATGGCGTGCCTGTCCGCCTCCCCACCGGCACTGGCCTTGAGGAGGTGGCTGGGGCTCGGGCTCTTCGTGCTGCTCTGCCTTAATCTGGGTAAGCAGGAGCTGCCGGCGTGGGAGCGTGGGAGGGGGCGTGCTGGGCCTGAGGGGCGGCAGTGCCCGCCTGCTGGTCTTTGGGGGCTGGCGGCCCCCAGGGCGCTCGTTCTGGTGCCCTCTGCCAGGGCTGAGCCTGGCCAGGGTTTGGGGGTGGCTGGCTTGCTAACCACGGTGGCGAGTGCTGAGCTGCCGGCACCCAGAGGGACGAGGTGGTCACCCCTCCCAGCGAGGGTGAGAGCAAGGAGGGCGTTTTTGGGGCAACTAATGTCCACAGTGAGCATGTGGCGCGGCCCCTTGGGCTTTGGCTTCGGTGGCGGGGTGGTTTCTGTAGTTTTTGGGATGGCTGAAAGTGAGTGTGTGACGGGGAAGACAGGGCAGGGTGGTGGGTTGGAGGGCTCTCCACTGCCCAGGCAGCGCATCGCACAGCGAGCACTTTCTCCACCAACACAAGTCCCCGTCGGAGGACTGCAAGGGCTGTCCCCTGTCCTTCTCCGAGCACGTGCCACAAAGCTTGCTGAAGTCCGCGGGTCCCCCCTGACCTCAACAGGCTTGGGTTAAGTCTTCCCAGCTGCGTGAAATGTTAACCTTGAAACCACACAAAACTCACTTCTCAGCTGGGATTCGTTGTGGATGCAAAATAGGTTGTGCTTATTGGCAATTTTAGTGTTTCATTGCAGCTAACGATACTCTGGAGCAAACCCGGGCTGAGCCGAGGCTTTGATTAAAAATCAAGTGATGCAAAATTAGGAGTTTTTCATGCTGATGTTGTGAAACTGGGAGATATTTGATGCTGAGTTTCGAGTTTCAGTCTCAGAATCTTAGAACAAAATTCAGATTATTTAACAGGGATTAAATTGCAGAGCTCACTTGTAAAGAAAGCAAGCACTTCAAATGCCACTCATGAGATCTCTACCCTCCTGTCTTACCCCATACTCCTTCCCCTACCTCTGCGTTTGTGAAGCACGCGTCAAGCACAGATGTATTTTGCCCATGCTGCAATGGGCAAACAATCTATCATGTGCAGAACTGTTTCTCTCTCCATACTGTAAGAGCTTGTGGTATGTTATTAATGTAATTATGAGCATGTGGTAATTAGCCAGCCATGTAGTTTCTCTAAAAAGGATGCTGGTTCCAAGACCAAAGAGGGCAATACTTGGATATACAGTCTGATGCATGCTAATACCCAGTACTAGAAATAGGAGCTTGATAATAGAAAACTAGGTGTTCCTGTAGTTGTGCATTTTTTGGTACAGCTTACTAAAGGAATGATAGTTTATCCAGCTTTCCATCTATCCATCTGTTTCTTTAGCCCCTGCTTGTAACTTTCAAATCCCCTGCCCAGTTTCAACCAAATTTGACAGGGAGGCAGAGCTGGCAGAGATGCTTGCCCACTGCATGGAAACCCCTGGCTAGCCACAGGCAGAACCCCAACGGCCGGAGCCCATGCTGCCCCTGCTGATGCCCAGCCGACAGAAAGCGCAGGAGGCAGCTGCGAGAGGGGCCTGTAAGGAGCGTGGCATCACTGAGAGCTTGGGAATGGGCTGGGAGGTGTGGGGAGAGGTGCCTGGGCTGGGAAGCACAAGGCACAAATCCATACGCCGGCAGGGTTTGGTCATGCTGTTGCTGAGAAGACTTACTTCTCCAAATCTGATCGATTATAAAATTCTGAGGTTTAATTCTGCAAGAGGCAGAGTGGAAAAAAAAAGCTTTTTTAAAAGCATTATATCAGCTTTTGGGGCATAATTGTTAGATGTTTCCCACACAATGAGTCTGCAGAAGTCCTGGTGCCTCGGGAGTGGGTTGCTTGGCAGGCTGACAAGGACAGCACATCTGATGCGCTTTCTTTCTCCCTCTGTATGCACGCCTACACACCCTGCCACCTTTCTCTCCAAAAAGAGGTATTCCTATGTTAGTGACCCTTGAAAATACATGCTACAGTACCCACAAACAAGTGGTTTTAAAAGCTTTACTGGCACTTGTAGGTGATGCCTCCCCTAGGTCACCCACAGGGACCACAAGGACCAACTTTTGACCTTATTGTGGCAAAATTGTGAAGCCCAGAAAGGAAGTCTGCCATGGCCCTGCCAGTGCCTTCCCATGTGTTGTTAAGCGAGTCACCAAAGCCAGCATTTACAGAACTGACCCCATGTGGGACTGGTCATGACCACATCAAGGCACAGTCAAAGCTGGCACCCAGAGCCTGTGTCTACATCTTGCATCCTTGGGTTTAGCCCAGGCATTTTGGTGCTTGCGCATCTCTGTGCCGTAGCACTCCAAAAGGTCAAGTAGCATGCTAGGATGAAAGCAGGTGCTCTCCATATGCCCTACGTGAGTGAAATAGTAATGTAGGGAATGCCAGACTGAATTTTTAAATCGTAGCAGAAGGCGGCTTTAAGACGGCCTTAATTAAAAAGGATCATTTGAAGGTTGTATTTCATAGGAAATGGTGTATGCCCAAGCTACATAGATACATTTGTTTCCCCTTGAATTGAATTTTGCTACTCTGGGGTTCACCTCAGGTGACCCACTGAAATGCCAGTGTAATTTAGAGCTGCTTCTGAGATGTCACCTGCTGCTGGAGACACTGATGTGCATGAACACCCTGCTGTCTCAGCACAAAGGAAAACTGGCAGAACAGCCTTGATTACAGCACAAACTTATTTATTTATGGTCTGAAGGCATTGCTGGTATCGCCACAGGCTTGTTTTTCTCCTGCCATTGCACTGTCACACTTTATTGTATTAGGAAAATGTTGCTAGAAGTCACTCAGTATGACCTTTCCCTGCCCTGTGTGCAAACGTGGCCTAGGCACTGATTGCAGGGCCCAAGCAAGCCTGGCTTTTGTCCATGGAGTATTCCTTTTAGGCTTCCATGGAGTCTTTTCATCTGACTGGGGACTGTCTAGTTCTTGGTTTCTTCCCAGTGGTGAAATTCTTTGGGAAGTTTTGAGGAAAATCCCTACAGCTTTTCTGAGTTATTGGAGAGTCGGGGGGTGGGGTGGGGGAATAGCCACTTCCCTCCGCAATGTGAGCGAGGGCTGGCTCACAAGTAACTCACTCTGGGAATCCCCTCTCGCATGTTACTGCCAATAAAGAGCTCGGAGTGGAGCTGGGTTTCAGAAAGGGACAAAGAGGGTTGAGAACGAGAAAGATTCCGTGTTTTGTGGCTACCCCCAAATATCGAAGTATCTAGCGATGAGCTTTAGGTGCTTGGCAGCTAATTTCTGTGCCAGCTCTGGAGAGGGTTGTGCCTAGGGCAGATTTCATGGTGGAGATGGCAGAAATTTTTCTTTACGTACCAGATTTGCCCATTTGATCACTGGATGCAAATTGAGTTTCTGTCTTATTGCTCCTGCTGCCTTCAGCTGTTTTTTTTAATTTCTTTTTTTCCGATGAGTTTCTGTCTCCTCCTGTTCCAGACATGCAGAGAAGAAATCACTTTGGTTCAAAAACAAGAGCAGCGGAACTAAGGAACTCCTTTTTCTGTCAGTCTGTTTATCCAGAGTGAAACCTGCTGTAAAAACTTGTCTGGAGAAGCAGAAACCCAAGTGAAGGCTCCTGCTTTTGCTTTACTACTCTGTTTTACTTCTTCTGTTGTGTTTTTTTAAATGAAAGAATTCTTTAGGAAAAAAACCAGAAAACTAAGCATAGACAAGCTACATTCTTACACAGTCAAAATACATTTATACACCTGCACACCAAGTTTCTAAAGCTACTGGTCAAACATTCATTTCATCCACATTGTTTCCCTTTTCCAGCTAGATCAGAATAAACCCAGATAACTCTTGTAAGCTCACATTAGAATGAGGGCAACAGCTTTTTTGCATTTCTTTGATCACTGAGACATTTGTAACCTTTTTACCATGTGAATGTCAGACATCCCTGCATTTAAACATGCAAAGTTTGGGGCTGAAGTTTTTATGCATTGCGGTAGGTTGCCAGCAGAAGTTGCCACCCTGTACGCCCTCACACCTTTCCTGCTCGTTGCTGCCTCAATTCTGAGTTACAAGCATGGTTTAATGGGCATAATTAATCTGACATAAATGAAGGCTGCCACTGACAGAGTTATCCTCCTGCCTCGCTTGCGATGAGTTAGTATTTTTTTGGGGGGTCAGCCTTCTCTCTTCAGTGCCAGTTTGCTTTTACACCCGACATTGTATACCCCGGAGGAGGATGCAGACGGGCAGCACAGCTGAGGGGACCACACAGGTCATTGCCACCGAAAGGTGCAGTCCTGCTCCTCTCTCCTCTGCTTCTGGCTACGTGACCCTCCTCTCCTTTGCACTAGTTCTGGTACATGTCTGATCCTTGGATGACCTAATTTGTCTTCCAGCTTAGCAGAAAGTTTCTTTTTTTCCCCCCTTGTTTTACACCAATGTGGGGTATTGAACCAGTCTCTGGAGAGCCCTGCAAGGAAAGAAGTGGCAGCAGAGGAGGTTGGAAGGGAAAGGGGAGCCAGATTCCTTCTGCTCGTGTGGGGAAGGCATGAGGTCAGTGCCAGTTTGTCATCTGGCTACACCCCAAGGTCATGCCAGGCTGGAGGAGAATTTCCACATTCAGAGAAACTCTCCTTCCTTTTTAACATGTGTTTCCTACTGTAAGTGCTGGTGGTATTTTTCATGAGGTGGCAAGGCAAATGTGCTAAACACAGTGAAGGCTGTTTGCTTGGCAAAAGGAGGTTGGCTTTGTTTTTAAATAGATGAACTTCATGTTTAACTGTAGCTCTTCTGTCCCCTTGGAGGGACATCACCATCGGGAGTCTCGGGAGGTCATTTGAGAGTATGTAAATCTTTCCCAACGCGGAAATGCCACAGGCTTTGCTTCTGCTTTTTCACTGTTATGCTTTTAAAATATCATTGGTCCCAGGGGACTCCCTGGCTGAAAATAAAAGTGCTGACTGCTGGCTAACAGTGGCATATCTAGCTATACAGTGCTCAAAAGGCGTTCACCTTTTGGCAAGCCCAGGATGCCATCGTATCATATGAAAAGTTGTTAGAGAAGACCGTCGAGGCAAGTCTCTGCGCACCACTGCTCTCCCCATAGCAGGTACCCTCCGGTGTAGTTTTAAATGCCTGGCAGACAAGGATTTCATTCCTGCACCGGGGGAAGTGCTTCAGTCTGAACAGACCTCGCCATCAGACCCTGCTTCCTAGCAGCCGAGAGAGCCCCTTCACCACGCCGCCTGCCCTGCGATGCTCCCAGCCCGTGCCTCCAGTGGTCCCTGCCCAAGTCTCTCATTTCACTCTCTGCGGCTTTTGTAGCTTTCAGACACCTCCGGACTGCTTTGGTCTCATTTCCTCAGTCATCCTTCAGTTAATTACCATTCACCATGCTGTCCTCTTCTACAGGGCTGTTTAATCTCTCCTCTAGCCAGTCCTCCAGCTGCAGGGCTGTTGTCAAGGTTGTCACCTGCAGAGCATTTGTGACTTAGTACCCAAGCAGGGACCAGGCTTTTATAACAAAATAATGGTTGGCAGGCCTGTAGCGTTGTTAGCTGCACTGGTGAATATTGCTATAACTGTGGGCAAGTACTTTAGAAGCAAAAAAAAAAAAAAAAAAGTCTTCTAAAAAGTTTTCTAATTTTGACTGGGCTTATGTGAGCGGTATCATACTTGATTTTCCTGGTTACTGGGCACTTTCACCTTCTATTAGTTTCAAGAGTGGGCTGGCTACTTGGGGACCACACAAGGCAGTGAGATTTAGCAAGCAGTGAAGAAAACTGGAGCCTTAAGCAGTGGGGAGGGCCTCAACTTCAAAAGCTGTGCTGCGAGGACAGCAGCATGCATGGCAGTGGTACTGGAGGAAATAGGAAAATTATCTGAGAACATCTTCAGCTGGGAGATAAATATAGAGGAAGTGCAAAGTGATCCAGTCAGCAAGGGACAGAGTCTGCAGGGGAAAAAATTAACAAATTTATTTTTGTCTTTGTGTGTGACAAATCTCCCCCAAAGGCCTGTCTAACACATCTAGTTTCGGCCCCCAAACTGGGAAATCATAAGAGTGCTGAGCCAGTTGCAGGAATTTGATCTCGAAAGGAACTAAAATATGCAAATCCTCTGAGGACATCCTGATTTAGGGTCCCCCTGCCCAGTTTTATTCTAGTGGGGTCACCCACTCCACGTGCTGGGAATGGAAAAAGGAGGAAGATTCAGAAAGACTCTTCCCTTTGCTCCTTTCTCCAAGTCAAAGATGTCTTTCTGTCCCCATCGGCAGTGTCCCTGCTGGTATGCAGCACTGGAGATAAGCAAGGCCTCCCTCCTCCCCGAGCGGAGGGCTCCGCAGCAAAGGGGAAGATCGTAAGGCACAATATAGTCCCCACCCCCAAGTAGTATGACATCTCATCTCCAGCTCCTTACTTGGATCTGGCCTCCTGGCTAGTGCCAGAAATTTGCCAGCTGACTTGAGAAGAGTTGCGATCTTACTCACGTTATAAACAAAGCAGACTGGACATACCCAGGTGGTGGGCTTGTCCCAGCCAGGGCAGTGGTGACTCAGAAAGCAGCAGATCTTTATCACAAGAAGTACTGAAACACAAGCTGGGCATGGCAGGAGCAAGAGGGAGGGGTACCGGCTGGCTGGAACTGCCCCAGTGCAGTAGCGAGCCCCTTTGCCAAAGTATTTCAGATTCCCTTTCATCTTCTCAGTCGGTAATTGCAGATCATGGAACTTTTTCATGATTAATGGAGTTTCCTTCCCTTTGAAGCCAGGTTTTTGACTGAGTTGTGACTCAGTAACAGCGCTTCCTTTCATTCCCCATCTGGCTGGGTTGCCTTGCTGGCTTTTGTGGTAAAAAGGCTATCAGGGGAGAGTGAAATCTGCTTTCTGGTGAGCAGCGATTAAGACTGGAGAAAGCAGAGTGTTTGGTCTGCAACCCAGAAAGGAAACCATAGTCGGAAGGAGGGCTTCAGGGGGAGTAGTGTGTGTTTAAGAAACTGGGACCACATCGGACACCAGCATGTGTTGGGAGCGCTCTGTGAACCACTCTAAAATGAGTGTTACCTATAGTACATCACAGATAAGATTGATAATTTCATTTGTCATCAGTAAGGCCTCAAGTTAACATGCTGCTGGAAAAAAAAAATGGGATTAGTGCGCACCCCCAGAGATTGGCTGTCTTTCTATCTACAGACGCAGGAAGGTGTCCTCTGGTTTTCACAGCCACTTCATGTTTTCAAGGATTTCTTTGCTAAAGGCTTTGCATGTGAAACAAAACAGCATTAAAATGGAATGGAGGCTGCTGAAGGAGTCAAGCACCAAAACACCATGGTGATGTTATAACTGTTGCCAAATCACGCAGTGTAGAGCTGGGTGAGGTGAAGTTACTCTTTTGTTTAGGAGGAATGTGGCAATGTGAAGATGGGGAAGTGCATAAAGCCACGTAAGGGGTGCCATGCCCTTGCTATACCACTCCAAGCAGGGTGCCCCGAGGTTATGGCACAGAAGCAAGCAGAGCTGAACTTTCAGAAAAACCTCTTTAAACTGTTTCCCTATCTCAAGCAAGCCATGGCAGCATTGTAAACTAGGATTAATCCTGTCACTTAATGGCTGTGGGCACGCTTGACTAGTGTGAGTGGGTACAGGGAAGCAAGACTGAGTGGAACCACTGCCGAATGACGTGCATCGCTCTTCTTCTTTTGGATGCCTTCTCTCTGCTCCTCTCTCTCACTGCATTTGAGGTGAGTAAGGGAACACAACCTCGCAAGAGGTCACCATGACATGAGCGAAGCAAACTGGGTTTTGCAGCTTCTTTGCTTTGCCAGAGCAGCCTAGGTCAGCGGAAGGGTAGCAGCAGGCCTGTGGCTTGTGATCGGAAGGTTGGGCTTGGGATTGTGCAAGGGGAAAGGGCCACTCCTCCTTTCTCTGCATGCCGAGACCTCCCTTTGCATGCCTCCACTTGCTGAAGCCGAGTCGTGGTAGGAGCCTAGGAGGCTTGCCAGGCACTCATGCCCAGGTTAATACGCAGCCACAGACTCCTTGAAGAAGATGGTCAAGCAGAGCCTGCCAGCACGCACTTTTCTCTGTTTCATCCCATCTTTCTCATTTCATGGGGTCTTTACAGCAAATCGCAAAGGAAAGCGATGATTTTGTGCGCTGCTGAAACGTCATGATGTCTCCACATAGAAGTTATCTTGGCATCTAATGGAGTCTTTTCTCTGATCGGTGTGTTTGCAGTGTCACAACACCGATTTAGCTTAAATACACAGCATTTCTTCATGTATTCCAGTGTAGCACAGGATGTTTGCTGAATTTTAACTCCATGGAAAGCTTTGGGAGAATCTGATTCCTCACTGGTAAAATCACCTGGGATGAAGAAAAGACCAAAGTCCTTTCAAGACTCAGCTTTTCAAAATTTCTCAATTTTTCAACTGATTATTTGTCTTGCTTGGAAATCCCTGCAAAATACAGCATTGTCCTGAAAGGATAAATCCTGTGAGTTTGGGGCAAATGTGCTATTCACAGAAAATGAGGGGCTTGAGCTGCAGAATTACCCAGGGACTGTCGAGTGTGATTCCTGCGCTGAGCCCAGGGGACAGCTGCCAGGAGAAAGCCACAGCTCCACGAGACATGTTTTCCTCAGCTGACCCAGCCTGGTTACCAGAAATGCCCTTGCCTCACCACAACGTGGTGTGTGCCAACTCCCAGAGCTGCTTGAAGTCCCTTTTTCCAGCCCATGTGCAGGCAGAGGGTGAGAAAGGTGTCAGTGCCCTGGCAGAGCAGGGTTTCTGGTTACCAGAAATTATCTGGAGGCTTCCAGCAGTTCAGTGCTGCTTCTCTAAAGCATAGTGTGGTCTTTTACTGCCTTTTACAGTCAACTGTCTCTGCAGGACTTCTGTCCTGGAGGCAGTCTGCTCTTCCCATACCGGCTGACTGTATGCGTGGTCAGGATAACCAAGCTGTCTGTGGCCGGGGAATTTCTGAAACACGGCTTGGGCAAGGAGTGAAGGAAATAGGGATACAGGCTCAACAGCTCTTCTGCTTGCTGCCTCTCGGAGCAAACAGGAAAGGACAGGTTTCCTCTACACTCACCTTTCTGTTCTCGTTAGCCCTGCTGTGTGGGGCATCTGCAGCACAGGCATAGTTTGAATGACACAGGTTTTTCTGCCCGGGGAACAGAATGTTAGCCCTTTCGTCAGTTCAGCATTGCCACACACCACAGGCTTCCAGTGATGGAGCAATGCGCATGCACAGCAAGGCAGCAGGTGGGCTTCAGGGGGGCGTGGGAACAGAAGGCATCTTTTTTCCAGAAAAGTCATTAAAAATTATTTCCATGGTGGATATCTCCCCCACAGCCTGGTTAAAGAGAGCATTCAGCACAGAAATGGGACAGAACTGAATTTTCATTTTTGCTTTGCAGTTCACCTTTAAAGTGAAAGGGGACTTTTGTGGGGCTGAATGACTCTTCATGGACTTTGGTTCCTTCAGGCTGGCAGCATTCAGGTTACAGTTTCAAGGGTGCAGAGCCTTTTAAGGGTAGATGTGACATCAGCAGGAGTTTCCAGCCCCTGCACATGTACTGCCGAGGAGGTTTTTGTTCTCCTTTTGGTTGCAAAGGAGACTCTTAGGGGCAAGGTGCGGAGAACCTTATGCAACTCATGATGCGATGTCACCCTGACATTTACTGTACGCCCACTCTTCCCTTATTGCTTGAAAAGAAAATAGAAAATTGTTTTTGTCAAGCTTCACAATCCCGAAGTTTGACCGGCTGCTCTTGTGAATCGCTCCAGCAATACTAAGACTGAACTGTGAGAACAAGCAAAGATGTGGTCAAGAGAAAAAGCACACGCACACACAAATGCATGCAGACATGCAGGAGGAGGAACTTCAAGAATCACAGCCTAAAGTGGGCTGCTTTTAAGGTGAACAGAAGGAAATGCGTTTTCAGACAGCATGTAATCAAACCGTGTAACTCACCGTCACAGGATGTTGTGGAAACCAAAAATATACGTGCATTCCTGAAGGGGCAAGATCTCTTCATGAAGGGTAGGTCTAGCAGCAGTGATTGAACTGCCAGTGCCAAGAAATCCCGAAATTCGTGACTGCAAAAGGTTGGCAGGGCATGGTAGTTCTTATCCTGGGCGGTGTGGAAGAACTAGTTTTTTACCATTTTGCTACCAGTTGCTGGCTGACACAGGTCAGTGGGCTGAGTGGGCTCCTGGTCTGCCCCAGTCTGGTTGCTCGTGGCCTGCGATGCATTATAAGGGGAAGTACAGGTAGTGGGGGTGGGAATTGTGTTTGAATCTTTCCCTTTGGAAAAACACTGAAGTGGCTGAGTGGAGGGAAACCAGTTAAATGAGAAGTTGCTCATTTAATTACATATTCTATTTAATTAGTATTAAAGCATTCCATAATGTTGCCAGAACCTCCTCGGTATTTTTCAATGTGTTTGCTATTGATTTAATGTAAAGTGTGTGGGCGGGACAGGTGTAGGTGTGTCGCAGGGGAAGGGGGTAAAAACTTATTTCAGGTTCTGTCCCAGGCTCTCTGCCTGGGCTAAGCTTCATCAAGCAGCCCCAGTGCTGCCCCAAGATCAGGCAGTGCTGGGGCACTGCCAGAGCATCTGCTTGTCTCCTTCCAACACGGGCAGCTGGAGGACTGTAAAGCATATCATCCAGGTGTGCCGCTGCACACAGGTCGGCATGCTGCGGGGGTCTCACTGTTGGCTGTGTGACAGTGGCCCAAGGGTCTGTGAGTCACCTCCAGGCAAACAAGCCCCGGTGGGCAACAAGCTTGTGGCTCTTTTGGACACTTCAGCTGAATCTGAGTGTCACAGTGCCCCGGTCACAGCCTGAGCGCTGCACTCAGTGCCTCTGTACGGTGTGGCTGTGGTTAGGCATTAGTAGTGGCAATAACATGTGAGCCAGCATCAGCCAGATTTTGCTGGGGGTGGGTGGCAGTTCTTAGGCTCAGCTTTGTCAAGCGTTCAGTTCACACTTCAGGCTGAGGCTTTGCACATGGGGTCTCACCTCCACCGAGGGCTGATGCTGCACTCTCCCCATCAGTGACACACTACCTGGTCAGGACTTTCCTGCTTTCTCTCTTGGATATGTTTACTGAGATCTGTTCTGCAGGGAAGGAGGAGGGAATTTGAATCTTCTCTGTTCTGAGGCCAGCTATTTCCTTGTTTTTCTGCTCTCAGTCAATGGAGTGCAACAGATTGGTATCCCTCTTCCACTACTGGAGATGGGTGCTAAGGTAGTGAGGCTGAGGCAAGCAAGGCAAATGTAAAGCAACCTGACCTTCTGGACTAACAAAGCAGGGTACACAGGAATAAGAGTCACGCTGAAGGCTGCACAAACACAGGTGAAAGCCCAACCATCTGCCCTGGCCTTGCAGCACAGGCCTGCACGTCAATACTGGGTCACTCTTCCAGCAACAGCAGGAGCTCCTTGCTAGGCTGCTCCCTCACCTGTTGGGTCCTGGCCCCTGTGAGCACGTACCCACTGGAAACAGGAACGGGAGTGGGAAAGCAGGGCTGATCACGGGAGTGACATGCATAGAAGTTGTAGCAAAAAGCAGGGGGATAACTGCTGACTTGGTCAAAGTTGTACTGAAGTTCCCCCTTGCAAGGGCCCCAGCTTGTTATTGTAGGCACATGCCTGTATACTAGGTATGGCACTGACATGGTCGCTGGGCAGGAGTTGGGGAATGCCTGTGCTGGTTTGCAAGCAATCCCAAGGGAGACCCATGGGCCTTTGCAACTATAAATTTGTTTTAGCTAGACTAGGGAAAATTGTTCATTTTCTAATACTAGGAGGCTGATGACAGTGTGGCTGTAACCTTTGCTTATCATTGTACGGTTGCTTCTAGCTTCTGGGATCTTGAAAGGTTTGGGTTTTATTGTTTTACAAAAAAAACAAAAACAACCAAAAAAAAAAAAAAAACACCACCAAAAAAAAAACCAACCCAAACCTCCACACTAATAGTCCAATGTGGCCCCGTTTGGCATGCAGGGAACCCACTGGAGGGTGACACAAACTTGCCAAACACTGAGCTCTGAAAGGGAGAGCAGAGGACATAGCAGTTTGGGCATGTATGGTTTTAGCCCTTTATATGAATAATGGCAATTCTTTACTCTGAGGTGTGGTTTTTTCAAGGGGTCAGCAAAATTTCTGTTTAGGCAGGTAACTCTCTTGCCTTTGCCTTCAGTAATCCATGCAGAAATCGTTGTGTGCCTGCTAGCTCTGGATCCTAAGTAGGACTGGAGCATCACGTAAAAGGCAATGCCAAGGTAAACCTCCCCTCAGTGCAGAGCTGAAGTTGTAAACAGCTTGGTGGGTGATGAGGTACATTAGCGGGGGCAGACAGAGCTGAAAGAGGTGAGGTCTATGCAGCAGGTCCTGGCACAAGGCTATACCACCGTCTCACTGACTTCTGTTTGCCCCCCACCTACAGGCTATGCACTGGAGAAGAAAGTAGTCAAAAGCAAAGTGGGGGAAAAAGTCTTCCTGCCTTGTTGTCACGAAATTCCCAGCTCGGAAAGCCTACAAAATTACCGCGTCTACTGGCAGATGAACACCACAGAGGTAGTGCTTGCCTACGCAGAGGGGAGGAAGATGCCCCCGCATGAGCGGTACAAGAACCGGACAGAGATGGATGTCAGGAACCTCACCCTGTGGATCTCCCCCGTGGAAATCCTGGACAATGGCCCTTACCAGTGTGTAGTTCAGCACCGCAGACATTTGCAGAACTCAGTTGTTGTGTGTGATGAGACTGTCACCCTCTTTGTTACAGGTAGGTGGATTGCCTCCTGACACCTGAGGCTTTCTAGTGCCAACCTCGGGGGGTAATAGACACTCCTTCAAGATGTAGTCATAGTGTAGCAGATAGACTTTCATCAAGAAGCCTAAAAGAGTACTGGAAGATGTGTTAAGGCCCCTGTATTTCCATTCTAGCAGCCTCCCTCCTTATCTTTCCAAAGATACCCCAGGTACAGAAAATTTGCCTTTCCCACCAGCAGCCCACCATCCTCCCCTTGATGCCTCCCTCTTGGCCAAGGACTCCTCCCAGGACACCTCCCCACGTACCACTGCTGCTGGGTGCCCTAGGCCGCCTCTGCCCCCTGCTGTCTTTTGGGCAAAGCAGAGATCAAGCCTGTGGTGCCCAGGAAGCATCCAGGCCGAAAGAGGAACGGGGTGGCATTGCTTCTCTGTTGCCACAGCAGCATCCCAGCCCTGCATCCAAGCCCTTGGGAGCCCAGACTCTCCAGGGGGCTGGCCAGCTCGCTGGCTGCACTGCAGCTCCACAACCTAAGGCTGAACTCAGCTGGAGATTTGAGGCTCTTTACCCTAAAGAAATAACCTGAGTTCCTTTGCTCAAAATGAATCTGAATCTTTTCTTGGAGGCTAAAAAAGTTCCATTGACATTATTTTCCATTTCTACCACTGTTTTTGTGGCGGTTGGTTTCAACCAAAGGCAGACATACTAGTAAAGTATATAAATATATACATACATTTGGATACCTTTAGCAGCAGAGGGTTCCAGGAATCTTACAGACAAGCCAGTGAATGAGCATTCCCCATCTGGAATGAGATTTGTTAACAAAGAAAAAAAAAACAAGCTCCTGAGGTTTGGCCATTGCCTGTCTGTCTGAGGGCATGGTGGGCATGTGTGCAAGGAGACAAATTTAGTGATCTTTCTGGGAACTGATATGAAAAAAGGGAAGTGCGCTGCCAGCACCCTCTCTCCTCTCTAGCCCTGAGGGCTGAGGAATTAACTGCATGAAAAATGTGAAACAACAGATCTCTTTTCCTCTCCACAAATACTCCAGTTTCTTTCCTTCCAGAAATCCCCTTGCTGTCTTAACAGGCCAGTTGTAATAATTGTGGTTGACTTCTGCTCCGTTTGGAAAAGTGGGATCAGTTGTTGTGGGAATCAGGAAAGGGAAAGCTCCCCTTGCTCCTGCTGGAATCAGGCTACCCCGAGAGAGGCAGAAAGGTGTTACTCCCTCGTGACTGATTAGGGAGCCTTGGTGAAGTCAGCTGGGATGCTTGAAGGGACTTTCCAGACTGGATGTCAATGCTGTATTGCTCAACAGATAGTGGGCCTGGAAGGAAATCCAGGTACCTCCTTGTCTGCCACTGGTCAGCCATGCAATGTTGAGCAAGTTTCTTTCACGTGTTGCTTGGTAGCCTAGACCATGGGTTTGTGGTCAGCATAAGCCATGGAAGACACGCTATGACTGCAAGGCTGTCTGCCTTATCCCAGCAGTCATGTGGTCAAATGGTGAGTCAGGCAGGGAGCAATCACAGACAAAACCTTAGCTGCTCCAAAAAGGGACATTTTACAGTGAGTTGAGCAACCTGCTGCAGCTCTCTGCCTGGCCTTGCCATGGCTGGGCTTAGCACCTGAGGGGGTGTGCAGGCTACAGACCTACAGCTGGCAGGGGTGGGAGGCAGAATTTGGTCCCTTGGGCAGCAGTGGTGTTGGTGTGACTTACACCCACCAGGAAGCCACATGCTGTGTTTCTCATTCTGACTGGTGCCTCTCTTGCTAAAGTTGTGGTTCCACAGAGATTTTTCCAGTGGGAGAGTTGCCTTAAGTAGTTGCTTTGCCACTCCTCCTCACCCTGCGCTGTTCATTGCAACCCGTGGGCATCCTTAGTTGTACCAATGCAACTGTTAACGGTAACATGATGAATGAGATTGGCAAAGGGAAGCAAGCTCAAAATGGCACCACCTTTCTTCTTCTTCACCCATTAGTCCTCTCATCCATTTCACCATGCAGCCTCACAAACACTTGCAGCAGTACATCTGACGGGGCAGAAAGGCACGGAACAAGCTGTATGGGTGGGAAACCTCTGAAAACTGAGAAAACAAGTCTAGTGGGAACATGGTCTGAGAGGACCTGTGTATTGCTACACATTTTTGCAATGACTACTATGACTGGGTCTTGCTCTCAGCTGCACCTTCTGGAGGGGAGCTCATGCAGAAAATGTAATTTAGTCTCTTTCTGGCCATCCTGGCTTAGAGACCAACTTCCTTTCCCGGCAGAGATGGACCCTCTGTGAGCTTCTGACTAGGAAGGGACTAATGAGGGAGGGAAAAGGAAATTGTCCACCATTGCCTGCAATATGGATTTTTATTCAGTCCTGTATTTTTCCTACCTGTTTTATGATTCCTTCTGTTGTTCCACAAACTGGTAGTATGTAGAGAGAAATGGCAGCATTGGAGAGGTGGGGTCATGAAGTCTGTGTACTGCCCAGGGAGGAGAAGAAGCAAAGGCCAAGGCCATATCCAGTCAAGGCTGTGGGGAGGACGCTAATAGAGGAAGAATGCCCTGTGGGGGAGTCTTTGGTTTGACCATGGGTGTATCAGGACTGCAGCCCTCACTGTAATCTGACAGAATGGTAACTAAATCTTTCTTGCTTCAGCTGACTTCAGTAAGCCGAACATAACAGTAGAAGAATACACTAATTCTTGTGAATCAACTGTGATGGTGGTAAGCTGTTCTTCTCATGGAGGTTTCCCCAAGCCCGAAATCTCTGGAGCCCTCAACAACGTGTCTGTGGTGTGGAATACCAGCTCTGTGTCCAAGTCCAGCCTTGGCCTGTACAATGTCACTGGCCAACTGTGGCTCAACGTGACCAAAGACATCAGCTTCACTTGCTTCGTTCAATACAATGGCTTTGTCAAGTCCAGCAGTTTGCTTCTGAGTAGGTTTTTATAATAGTTTGTCTTACAAAACCATTCTGTTGAATCTGCTGAGTTGCTTCTCTGAGAAAGCAGTAGATTTTGTGTATCTGTTCATGCAAGGATGACCCAGTGATCCTGCCTGTGAGCTGCACACCAAAATATTTCAAAGGCTGTAAGACAGCGGGGGTGGGAGAGGAGAGTTATGACAGTGACTGACAAGCAGAGACAGTTCTGTCTTCCTGCTGCTCTACTGTGAGTTGCAGCTGGGTTCAGAGGGCAACTGGATCCCACTGTGACCTGGTGATGTCAGCCTTGGTGGCTCCCACAGGTTGGTGTTGCCGCCATGCAGTGCCCCTCTGTACCAGCACAATCTTGCTGCCAGTTGTGTGGCACAGACCTGGCATTCAAATGGTGGGACTTGAGAAATGTGTGTGCCTTAAAAGCCACAGGTTGCATTTAAAAGGAATTTCCTCATTTAACAAGCACGCTTGTTCCTGCTTCAGTGACCGAAACTGTCAGCTGGGGTCTAGACAAAATTTTGCTTTCATACACATATTTAATACAGGGTTAACTCATATGGAAAAAATTCCATCACTGTGCATGGCTTAAAAGTGATAACTTAATAGATAAGTGTGTGCTTTGAAAAGCTTGAGGCTCAAGTGGAAACAGCATGAGGGAAGGCAGCACACTGTAGCCCTGATGTTTTGCAGTAGAAGGTGATTTGCAAGAAAATTCTTAAAGCCAAAGGAGTTTTTTTTAATGTTGTTATGAAAAAAAGTATTCTGAAATGTCTCTGGGTCTGATGTTTTCACTGTAGAGATAAGGGCACCTTCAAGGGAAGCTAGACAAGTGCTATTTTTCCTAGGAAATTGTACCTTATTCATCAATTTTACTAAAATCAAAGGGGCTCGTGAGGAGAGGTGCCATTCAGCTTCAGGACAAATGCCAGAAACTAGTGCTTTATGAATATTGGTTATTGCTGGATGTAGTGCATAATGTCCCTAGAAATGGTAATGGCAGAAGGTTATCATACTACATAGAAAAGGAGAGCAACCAAAAAAGTAATAATAGTAATACACTGTTGTCACACAGATTCTCAGAGAAGGGTACAATCAACAGTGACAACAGCAGTCACAAACCCCCCACTTTTTGATTTTTAAGATGTGGAACCACTCCCTTTTTGGCATGATGGAAATGGTCCTCCAAACAAGTCTTTCATGAACACGGAGTTCCAGACAGAATACAGCCTCTGGTAGATGTAGGAGGCAAACCCTGCAGTGGAGGGGAAGGTTGTACAGCGGATCAGGCTAGTGACTTAGAAGTTGAATGATGCTTAATTGTGCCAGATGCAGATGATGAAAATCTAAAGACCTGTGAACATGCACCAAGTCTGTCTCTCCTGTTGACTTAGGGTTGTCCTATACTGTACAAGAATGGCCATTTATCTACTCTAACATCCAAGTGGCAGAATGGTCATCTCCAGTGGTGAAAAGCCAAAGGCTCCAGATCCACTGAAACTGAACTCTGCCACAACACTCTTTCCCTGCCGTGCAGAAGAAAAGTCTATTCTAGTCTGTTCAATGCATCATTTTCCATCACCTGGCAATTCAGAGGGAAAAAAATTAGGCATAAAACTGATGAAAACAGTAAGAAAAACTGCAGAGTACCTTTGAGAATGGAAGTTTACTAGATATGGACTCAGACTTTTCCACCAAGCCTAAGCAGTTTCTTTAAAAACAGCTTATGTGGTTTTTAAATATTGCCTGTCTCAGTCCTGTTCTGGACAAGGACCCAGCATTTCAGATTCCGTGGATGTATTAAAAATTTCATCACATAGCAAATGTGGGAGAATGAAAGAAATTTAGGTGCCAGCTTTGTCTGTTTGTTTATCGAATAGGTAAATTTTCAGGCTGAATATCTGAGTTAGAATTTGGCCAGAACCACCGAAATTCATGTACCTGCTCTTACACGAACATGCCAATATGTTGTTGGGCCCTTTATTTATGTTTTATTTCTTCTGTCTCAGAAAATAAAAATGACTGTGTTGTCCCTACTGTGCCTCCATCTTATAATGTCATTACTGCTTCAAGTATCATCATTATCATCTTCCTTTTGGCCGTCACCCTAGCAGCAAGATACCTCCCAAGGCATGGTAAGTATAGCTCCTTTTTCAGGAAACAGTCTCTTACTGCTTATGGATTTTCTATGTAAAACACACATTTATAGAAACTATACTGACACTAGGTATTTTTGTACCTTCTTCTCATTTCCTTTTTTTTTTTTTTTTTTTCATGCAGCATCTACTGTTGCAAATCTAAGTCCAGCTCAGGACTTTCCTACATTTTGTGTGCAGGCAGCACTAGGGTTCAGGTTTGAGAGTGAAGGGGTGATGGGGAGTTTTGACAGCAGATCAGAATATTTCCAAAATCAGGGGTATACAGAACTGAAGAGATTCACAAAGATCCATTTTTAGGTATTAAGGTGCTTGAAGATGCCAAGAATCTTGGTGATCACGATAGATACAGCTGAGCACTGACAGTTTCAAAATGGGATCTCTCTGCACACCCTACTTAGACAATCCCTCGGAAAAGTCACAGAGCCGAAGTTACAAAATACACAGTGCTAGGGCCACAGAAAGGACTTAAGCATAGCAATGTCCCACTTTTAGGAGAATCCCAGTCAGGAGAGATGGATTTGTCATCTTTGTGTGGCCAAAACCAACACAGGTAAGGTGCCCTGTCCCACCCTATGAAGTCTTCAGTAAGTCCAGCCAGTCTCCAGGAGGTTTTCAATGGCAAAGGTGACTTCAAGCATGTCAGGGTTAGCTGGCAGCTGAGTAGATTTTTTTTTGGTGGCTCAAAAAAAGCTCGTCTGTTACCTGTTGCTCCTAATCATGTCTAAGCTGACCTAGCCAGAAAGCCTCTGAAGATGTGGGTAAACATCTAATGGATTTATAAAGGCAGCTAGGTATCCAGACAGTAGAAAGTCAACAGTGGTAGATGTCCTATCCACACCCTGTTAGCAGCTTTGCAAAGCAATCCTGAGAAAGACAGCAGGCCTTGCAACATGTTATAAATATCACCCAGTCAAGTCCTGTCAGGTCACTGGGGAGGTCAGGTCTGGAGACAAGAATCCCACACTGAGAGCGCTCTATGTTTAGCCCACTTAAACCAGAAGCCACCAGTCTGAGCGTCTTAGCTCATCACAGTCGCAGTGGTATCCTCTGTTGGAAAGAGGTTATTTGCTAGGCAGCAGGGACTCCGTTCACTTAGGGACACTTGTAAGTTTGTCATGCTTGTGTCTTCTGCTACCTCTGTTTCAACTTCAGACAAGTCCACTCCCAAGTCAGAGGTCTGGAGATAGCATTACTGGTTTTCTTTTCCCCTCCTCACCAACCACATCCCTTCAAAAACTAATGTGACCACTGAGTCAGGCTGGGCTAATTTTCTTTTTGGTTTTATCACAAAGAAAGGAAGCTACTGGAAAGCAGTGACTCTTGGCTACACCTGTGCACCTCCTCATTTTCCACTCATGTGCCCCCGTGACACCAGTGCTGGTCCTCCCCTGCTGTACCCTGGGGCTATGTCAGTGGAAAAGCAGCAAGCAGGTTGAAACCAAGAAAATTATAGCTGATCACAGCCTGTGCTGCTAGCTGCATGGATAATGAACTTCTAATTATAGGAGAAAATGAACTGGAATTGGAAGATTTGGCTCTAAACAAATGTAGGCTGGAAATTAAAAGGTTCCTTAACATTAAATTAGTAAGATTCAGGAGCATTCTGAGATAGGCTTTTATATAGAACCCAAATTGCTTTTAAAGTAGATGTAAAAAGCATACCAGTGTGGTAGAATGTGGTCACCTGCAACAGCATGGGTCATGGCTGCATAAACTGGAATTTCCCTTTCAGTCCCATTTTCCTAATATGCACAGGGAGTAAATTTGCCAAGTCAGGTGGTGCTATTTTGTACAGCCACTTTCCAGACCAGGTGTATACTGCAAGAAACTGAAGCTAGAGCTTCAATCCAACATCCCAGTTTGTACAGTTGTCACATTTCGGTGCTGCTGTGCATTGCCACCTGTCTGGGAGGGCGAATATCTGTCCCAAGAGTGCTTCCTGCTGTTGTTGTTACAGGTCACCTTTCAAGAGATATTGTGGGAGCTCAGAATAGTGTGAGAGTACCTCTGTTGTTCTGGCGCATGGAAAGCTGAGTCGGGAGCTGTCTGGATGCTAAGAGTGGTTTCTGAGCTCAGAAAGCCATGCTTCAAAGAGCTGAAGTGTGGGAGGGAAGAATAGAAAGATAGAGCAAAACAGAAACAGGAGTTCTCAGATGCGTGATTGTGGTGGTGACCAAAACATGTAGATGCTTTGCTGAGGTTCGCAACTCCCTACTTTGAGGAGCTCACAGCCCATCTTTGCAGTAATTTAAGAATGGAAACTCTCTAGATTGGGGGTTTTTTTTTTGACTCTTCAATTAATTTAACACAAAGCACTGGGATTAGACCAAGAGTAGAGGTCACCTAAAGAATAGCTTAGAATCCATGTTGTAAAATTCATGCAAGTACAATCTGCTGTAATAGTACAGAGACATTCAACTTGAATTATCAAAATAAAAGTCATTCATAGATGCTGAGATACTAAGAGGACCTGTTTAATCTGAACTCCTCTTAAAGCACTGAAAGAGTTGGTTGACAGGTTCTAACACCGGCGCTCTTTCACTTGCTTGGTAAACTGCTTTAATGACATGTAACTTTTACCATTATTTCCCTTCTGACCTTACCTTAGCATGTACCAACTTGTCTTTGTGCCAGGCTGAGGTCCTAGCCCTGTGCTAATGAGAACTGTGTTATCCATATGACACTATATAGATAACATTTATATATAACAGAGCTTTCTATCAGATCAGACTATGGCTATGGGCCAGCCATATTCAGATGTACTGCAGGGATGAGTCCTGTGAAGGCAAAACAGAAGTAACTAGACCTAAAAGATTTCTTTTTCTTTAATTTCTTCTCTCCTTTCTCCCACTCTCAGTTATACTTTACATTGTTGAAGAAGACATTTGGATTCAGCACTTTTACGTCTTCTGGAATTCCAAATACTAATGACGGATCTTCTTTTTCAGTCTGTTCTCACTGTTGTAAGCCTCAGGATTCAGTGGAAGAGGATGTGAAAGAATGTATGAAGCCACCTGTGAGCTCTAAAGTGACACCTGAAACCTCATCTGTATGACCAGATTGCATTTGCAGGTAGTTTTCTTCACCATTCTTCTCTTGGCAAAATAGCTTCTCAAATACTATTAGATTCTCATGAGATGTTAGCTCACAAAACCATGTGTGGCTTTTAATGTGTGTGCTGTCCCTTAGGGTAAATAAAAGTGATAGGGCCCTCTTGCCAACTCAGACACATGGTGTTTCCTGATCAGGTAACTAGAGGAATGATGCTCATGTTGCTAGTGGGGCATTGCTTTGTTTGGGTTATTTCAAATTTCTAGAAATCAATCTAGTGAAACATGTTAGAGGACTGAATTTCCTGGGCTGCTAAACTGCTTTCTCCACAGACTGGGCCCTGCATGGATGGTGTGCAAGTTTTTGTGGCATTCATTTCCTTAATTAACATAAATTTTTAGGGACTAAATGGAGATGAAGAGAGAGAAACATGTGGTAACTTTGACTGTCAGTGTCTCCTCTGAACCCGTGTAAGGAAGCTGGTTAATGTCTGAGAGGTGGGTCTGTAGCACGGTCATCAGGATGTGTAGTGACATCCCCTGCCACTGCCCCTGTGCTCATTTTATGGGCCTCCCAACAAAGAACTGGGCAGTCTTTTAGTTCCTGTCCTGTTGGACTCATCTGCGAGTAGCTCATCACTACTACAGGTCCCACATGTGGCCTCATCCCCTAGAGGTTATTTCTGGCTGATGCCCTGTGTGCCATGTGCCTGATCTGATCTGATGCATAAACACGGCAACATCACTCATGATAGAAATGAAGGATTGACCAAATGGTGGCGAGGGAGAGGTGAACAACAAGAGAACAACTCCAGCTTTCCCAATAAGATTAGCAATGCCAATCCACTTCTGAGATATCTCCATTCCCTTCAGCAGCTGGAGGAATGAAGAAGGAAAAGTTTCCCTCTTAAGTCTTGCCCAGGAAACACTTGCATTTTTAAAAGAAGTTACTTTTGATAATGAGGTGTTGTGAAGGATGGGCTGGGGAAAAGTCTGGCTTACCAAGGTTTTATGACTACAAAGCATTACATTCATTTTGGCTTGAAAGCTCAGCTGTGATCAGGGCTGTGTCCTCCAAAGACAAGTCAAGAGACTTAGGGAAAGATTAGCAGCTAACTGTTCTTATTTGCATCATTATCCAGGTGACTGCTCTCACCACAGCATGCTGAATTGCCACGGTAATGCCATAGAGTAACAGCTGTAGAGTCCTAGAAGTCATGAATTTGTCATGCTGTGCATTGCAGTAACCTAATAGCTTTACATTTTTGAGATGGAAAGGAGGGGAAACTATCATTCAGGCCACTTGTCTCATTTCCAAACTTGACCACCCACTCATGTTTTCCTCTGGGGAAGGCCCTATCTGGAACAGATACTAGAGCCTCGGTTAGCATGAATTCTGGGGGGTTTTGTGATGGGAGTGGCGGGAGTTCACCTACTGAATAAATCCATTCTGCCATATTCCTCTTTTGTTATAAAAGTTTGCCAGGCTTTTTCTGTAAGTGGCTGGTGTTTCCCAACTCCAGTGCCTGGAATGGCTGCTGTCTGTGGACAGGGATGGAAGCTGTGCTTCGCTTCCTTAGCGGCTGACTGTCATCTCGCAACTGTGTGATGCACTGAGCCATGTCCTATTGCCGCTTAAATAGGGTAGTGCATTCATTAGTCACCCTCACTTCGCAGAGGGATAGCACCTCTGTACAGTTCAAAGGTTTTCACAGTAAGCGTTGAGCCAGTCTGTAGCTCACTGTAGTGCCTGTCTTGAGCCACCTAGCTCTGAACAGCTCTGTCTTTACTGTAATAGGAGCCCTCTTGTGGAGGGCTGTCGCAGGTGATCTCTGTTTGTCTCGGCTCTGCAACATTCTGGCTTACATTTAGGATTAAGAAAAAGAGGGGTGAAAATCAGCAAAATCTCTTCTTTGTGTCCCTCAGGTTTCTTATGCTGTGTATTCCGCACTGCAGTCCCCACTGTTCGTTCTACAGCAATGCTTATTGCGTTGACCCTTTGGCTCTCTGAAAGGGGATAACAGCAGTAGAAAACTTTGCTCAAGATGAATGACAACATAATCTCGTGTGAAAGAATACCAAACCCCGCCTATGCCACAGAAGCTGCAGGGTGGTCTCGTTACAGTGGGGTCGCTGGAATTCCAGCCACCCTGGACCCTCCATGTTCCTGCAATGGGGCAGAAGAAGAGTGTCATCAGCATCGACACACCAGTTCAAGAGTTTGGGATCCTCTGGCTTTGATGCTGCCTCTATGAAAATCAGGGGGGCTGCAGAGCCCTAGCAGGTAGCCCACACCCACCTACTCCTTTAGTAACACAGAGCTGGCCTTTGGGAGACCCCAGACCCCGACACACAATCTCAAGTCAGGCTGTGCCTCCACGTTGCGACTGGGAGCAGCTAAAACTTCTTTTATATTCAGCCTCACATGGATATCTGCCAGTGCTGTTCTTTGTGCCGGAGGATTTTGGATTTGGACTTGACCATTCCAGATACATGCCCCTTCTCCCCTCAAAAGGCAACAATGCATACACTTTTCATGAAAAAAGCACCTTGAGGTGGAACTATATCCCTCATGCTTATTTTCAGGGCTATGAGACTTTTTAGGGAATGGTACATACTGACGGCACACCTAACAGCTAACGACTATTGCTTATCTACAGCAGTGGCAGAAGTTCTCCCAAACATTCTCTCCGGAAAGGATGGCCTCACCAACCCGGGTGCCAAGATACAGCTCCTCCATTAAATTACTCAGAGGTAGAGGAGCACATGTGACACAGCGCAGCCCACTGGGGGTGGCTCATGTGAGTGCACACGTGTGCACACCTTTGCGCATACACGTGTACAAGCTTTTCTATGCATTCCTTCCTACCCACACTTGTAAACTTCTACCCATTTAAATTTCTGTAACACTCGGTGGTTCTCTCACATGTATCTACTCTAATGAAATGTAACTCGGGGCCTTGCTTCACAAACATAGGTCTGCTTTTGTTTGTACATTTGCCTAGGAATATGTGTTAGGGTAGGCTCTCCGGATTCTTGGGTGTCTCTCAGAGCAAAATAGGGATTTACTTTGTGTTGAATGGTGCTGCTTCTGCCAGCGTTTTCTCTACCCAGCCAGGACTTGAAGGAAGTTCCCTACCGGATGCTAACATTGGACAGGACTCGTCTGGTCTGGGTGGATAGGATTCATCTTACCTACTGTGTAGGAAAAAGCCGTTTCTCGTTTTGAGGGGAAAAGAGGAAAAAGCCCCAAGCTGCACAAGCTTCCTAAGCAACTCTGCATACTAACCTAACTCAGCCCCGCCCTGAGTTTGACAGGTTTGGTTTTCCCTTTTGCTCTGTCCCACTGCAAGCTGTACCCATTCCCTTACTGCTCTATCCATGCGTGTAGTTAGCAGGGCAGACCAAAGTCTGAAAGCAGCATGCACACTGTCCTCTTTGTGGGATGTTTTGTTGCTTGAGCTGTTTACCTTGCTAGGACATGACAAAGAAATATTCCAACCATTTCACTTTTTTCTAGCAGGTACATATTGAGACAGAAATTGCTGGAGGAAATAGGACTAAAAGCGGTTTATAGAGGATTGAGCTATGAGAAGCTAAGAGATCAAGTTGCTAGTAAAAAATAAGACACTGCTCCCTTTCTACTCCTGCAGAGTCATGCTGCCTCATCAGCTTTTTTACTGCTTTCCCATTGTATGAAGTGCAATGGGAACATTCTTATGGAGGGTTTTTTGACAGAGAAAAGGAGATAAGGTGGGTGATAAGGAAACAATACCCTTTGCACTTGTGCATTCTTGCTGCAAGCAGAACATAGTTGACACAGAAAGCAGTGTTTCCAAAAGGCAGCCTGACCTTATTGCAGGACTTGGTGGCAATGGTGCCTCATACTTTTCAAGTTTCCTTTTCTTTCAGTCTATGCCTGTTCTTTCCAGCACAAACTACTAGCTTCCTGCAGGCTGAACACCCTCTTCTTGTATTTACTTTGCTCATTTTCAGCATCGTGCTTCCTTCCCTGCTATAACCACGGTGCATTTCCACGTTACCAACCACACCACAGCCCTGACGGTTGTACCAGCACAATGTTTTCCCTCTGACTATCCCATGCTCTACTTCTGCTCCCGACTGGTGATTGCACAGCCTCCTGGAGAAGGGTTTGTCTTCTGCACTGTGCAAAACCTTTCTACATCACCATAGACTCCTGTGACACTTTAAGTAACTCCTTCTGAAGGAAACAAAAGGTTTCACCAACAAATATGTCTAGCATCAGTTTGTTTTTATATTCTTGATGGGCATATTATTTGGTTTATTTTTTTTTCCTTAAACACTTATACTATGATTCATGTTTTCTGTTGCCTTATGCTGTATTCAGTGAATTGCACACAAATGGTTTCTGTGAGACCTTTTCAGCTTAATATCTGGGTGTTTGTACCAGGTGAGCTGCTCTGTTTATCACAGGTATTTTTTATATAACATTTTTTTCCGGGGGTTCCTCCTTTAATTGTATTAAAAAAAAATGGTAAACTCAGTTTCCTTTCTTCAGTAATAAAAGATGTCTGTTCTATTGCTGGGAAGTGGTAGAGCCTTTCGATTATTCGCATGCGCCCCAGCCACCATTTCGCAGCTGCTAAAACCATATACTGTTGTCCTGGTTTCGGCTGGGATAGAGTTAATTTTCTTCCTAGTAGCTGGTACAGTGCTGTAGTTTGGATTTAGGATAAGAATAATGTTGATAACACACTGATGTTTCAGTTGTTGCTGAGCAGTGCTTACACTAGTCAAGGACTTCTCAGCTTCCCATGCTCTGCCAGGTGCACAAGAAGCTGGGAGGGAAGGGAGCACAGCCGGGACAGCTGATCCAAACTGGCCAAAGGGATATTCCATACCATGTGACGTCATGCTCAGTACATAAACTGGGGGCAGGAGTTGGCTGGGGGGCAGTGATTGCTGCTTGGGGACTGGCTGGGCATCGGTCAGTGGGTGGTGAGCGGTTGCAGCACTTGTTTTTCCTGGGTTTTGTTTCTCCCTCCCTCTCTCTCTCTCTCTCTCGTTGTTTTCCTTTTCATTACAATTTATTATCGTCATCACCATTATTATTTTAACGATTAAACTGTTCTTATTTCAACCCATGAGTTTTCTTACTTTTGCTCTTCAGATTCTCTCCCCCATCCCACCGGGGGCAGGAGGGTGAGTGAGCGGCTGGGTGGTGCTTAGTTGCTGACTGGGGCTAAACCACAACAGTCCTTTTTTGGTGCCCAACATGGGGCTTGAAGGGTTTGAGATAGTAACAGGTTAACCAGAGCTTATTAAGGATTTTTTATCTGTTAACAGTTGCAGGTCACGATATTGATTCTTCTGTTCTAGATATTTATCTGCACCATGCTCTTTTTGTTGCTGTACACGTTAAAGATCGATGTTGGATTTTGCAGTTTGCTGTGCTCTGCAGTGATTACTGATGTTTTGCCTGGGTGATTTGTTTTTAAAACACTGGCCTTGAGTTTCATCTGGTATTTGGGGTTTGTATTGAAGCCATTACTGTACTTCAGGTACCACCTCATGGAGACAATTAGCAATTATACTTCTTCCTCTGAGAGGCTGTTTATGGAGGAAATACAGAATGGCACCTTTGCTACCTTCTTCTATGATGTTTCGTCCTTCATTACAATAACTTTTCAGTATCTTGAACATCCTCGGGTAGTTAAGATACTTCTATTGGTATTTCTTGGGAATATTGTTTCAGTTTTGTCTAAGGTTAATAAGCAATTTAAGAATATCATCCAGAGGTCTGCCCCAAGGCTGGATAGTTATGAGTGGCAGGGTGTGTGGGATAGCATGGGCAAATACCTAGGATGGTGGGCACCTCCAGTGTTTTGGAACTTCACCCCTGAACAAGTGCAGAATCCTTGAAAAATTAGTAGAATATTTGGAAAAAGTATGCTGTCACCCTGGCCATTCTAGGGAGACACAGATCACTGTAACATGCTGGGGCCTGGCCCATGCCTGCCGAGCCCTGTTCAACACTATTCAGTACCCTCAAGGGGAAGAGAAGGCCTCTGGATCTGGCCACAAAATGACAGGCACTGCAGCCACTCCAACCCTGGTGACAGGCACTGCGGCCACTCAAACCCCCACACAAGCACTGCAGCTGAATCAGGGAACCAACACATGCTGGTACCAGTCACCCCTATACACAAGAAGAAATCTTGGAAGTGAAAGTCAGCTCGTTTAGAAAGAGATGATGAAAGAGCAGGGCCATCACGCGGAGAGGAGGAGGAAGAGGAAGAACTCGTAAACAAGACAGAAACCACCCATTGCCTATCCTTGAGTCAGCTGCAAGATATGTGAAAAGGTTTCAGCTGTCGTCCAGGTGAGCACATTGTCACCTGGCTGCTCCGATGCTGGGATAACGGGGCCAGTAGCCTGGAATTAGAGGGTAGGGAAGCCAAGCAGCTGGGATCCCTTTCTAGGGACGGCGGCATTGACAAAGCGATTGGAAAAGGGGCACAAGGCCTCAGCCTCTGGAGGCAACTCATGTCTGGTGTGAAGGAAAGGTATCCCTTCAAGGAAGTTGTTATATATCGCCCAGGAAAATGGACCACCATGGAGAGAGGTATCCAGTACCTGAAGGAATTAGCCATGCCTGAGGTGATTTATGGTGATCTGGACAATGAGCAGTTATCCAAAGATCCAGCTGAAGTCCAGTGCACATGACCCATGTGGCAGAAATTTGTACAGAGCGCACCAGCGTCATATGCAAGCTCATTGGCAGTACTGACCTGGAAAGATGAAGAGGCACCAACAGTGGATGAAGCAGCTAGCCAGCTCCGGGAACACGAAGAAAGTATCTCTTTCTCCCTCATATCGGCTGTGGAGAAACTGTCCCAGGAGGTCCAGCAACTCAAAGAGGATAGGTTCTACTCCCCACCTGTACAGACCAGTGTATCAGCCATTAGGAGTCAGCATTCTTCTGCTCACGAGAGAGGTTATAGACGGTACACACCACAGGCCACTCTATGGTTTTACCTGCATGACCACAGGGGGGACATGAGGAAGTGGGATGGAAAATCTACCTTGCCCCTAGAGGCACAGGTATGTGACGTGCAAGGAAAAAACAATCACTCAGGGGGGTTCTTCCAGGAAAGTTGTTGCTCCAGTTTCCAGTGGGCAGTTCCCCAGACAGAGGAGTAGAAGTATTTCTGATCTTAATAGAGGGACTTTGGATTTGCATTTACAAGAAGTGAGTAGCAACTACTACTATCAGGACTAGAGGGGGCCTGCCTCCAGCCAGGTAGAGGAAAGGGACAACAGGGTTTGCTGGACTGTGTGGATCCGATGGCCTGGCACACCCGACCCACAGGAGTATAAGGCTCTAGTGGACACCGGTGCACAGTGCAACCTAATGCCATCTAACTATGTAGGGGCAGAACCCATCTGTATTGCTGGAGTGACAGGGGGATCCCAAGAACTAACTCTACTGGAGGCAGAAGTAAGCCTAACTGGGAATGAGTGGCAAAAGCACCCCATTGTGACTGGCCCAGAGGCTCCGTGTATCCTTGGCATAGACTACCTCAGGAGAGGGTATTTCAAGGACCCAAAAGGGTACAGGTGGGCTTTTGGTATAGCTGCCGTGGAGACGCAGGAAACTGAACAGTTGTCTACCTCACCTGATCTCTCGAAGGACCCTTCTGTTGTGGGGTTGCTGAAGGTCAAAGAACAACAGGTGCCAATTGCCACCACAACAGTGCACCGGCGGCAATACCGCACCAACCGAGACTCCCTGATTCCCATCCATGAGCTCATTCGGCGACTGGAGAGCCAAGGAGTGATCAGTAAGACCCACTCACCCGTTAACAGTCCCATATGGCCAGTGCGGAAGTCTAATGGAGAGTGGAGACTGACAGTAGACTATCGTGGCCTGAACGAAGTCACTCCGCCACTGAGTGCTGCCGCGCCGGACATGCTAGAACTTCAATACGAACTGGAGTCAAAGGCAGCCAAGTGGTATGCCACAATTGATATCGCTAATGCATTCTTCTCAATCCCTTTGGCAACAGAGTGCAGGCCACAGTTTGCTTTCACTTGGAGGGGTGTCCAGTACACCTGGAATTGACTGCCCCAGGGTGGAAACACAGCCCTACCATTTGCCATGGACTGATCCATACCATACTGGAACAGGGTGGAGCTCCGGAACATGTGCAATACATTGATGACATCATCATGTGGGGCAACAGAGCAGAAGAAGTTTTTGAGAAAGGGAAGAAAATAGTCCAAATCCTTCTGAAGGCCAGCTTTCCCATAAAATAAAGTAAGGTGAAAGGACCTGCACGGGAGATCCAATTTTTAGGAATAAAATGGCAAGATGGACGTCATCAGATCCCAATGGATGTGATCAACAAAATAACAGCCATGTCCTCACCAACTAGCAAAAAGGAAACACAAGCTTTTCTAGGCATTGTGGGTTTTTGGAGAATGCATATTCCAAATTACAGTCTGATGGTAAGCCCTCTCTATCAAGTGACCCGCAAGAAGAATGATTTCAAATGGGGCCCTGAGCAACGACAGGCCTTTGAACAGATTAAACAGCAGATAGTTCATGCAGTAGCCCTTGGGCCAGTCCAGGCAGGACAAGGTGTAAAAAAAATGTGCTCTACAGCGCAGCCAGGGAGAATAATGGCCCTACCTGGAGCCTCTGGCAGAAAGCACCAGGGAAGGCTTGAGGTCAGCCCCTAGGGTTTTCGAGTCAGGGGTACAGAGGATCCAAGGCCCACTATACTCCAACTGAAAAAGAGATATTGGCAGCCTATGAGAGGTTTGAGCTGCTTGAGAAGTGGTTGGTACTGAAGCACAGCTCCTCCTGGCACCTCGACTGCCGGTGCTGGGCTGGATGTTCAAAGGGAGGGTCCCCTCTACACATCACGCAACTGATGCTACATGGAGTAAGTGGGTTGCACTGATCACCCAACGGGCTCGAATAGGAAACCCCAGTCGCCCAGGAATCTTGGAAGTGATCATGGACTGGCCAGAAGGCAAAGATTTTGGAATATTGCCAGAGGAGGAGGTGACACATGCTGAGGAGGCCCCACTGTATCGTAAACTGTCCAGGTTTCAGCTGGGATAGAGTTAATTTTCTTTGTAGTAGCTAGTATGGGTCTACATTTTGGATTTATGCTGAAAACAGTGTTGATAATGCAGAGACATTTTAGTTATTGCTAAGCAGTGCTTACACTGGTCAAGGACTTTTTCAGCTTCCCATGCTCTGCCGGGTGCACAAGAAGCTGGGAGGGGACACAGCTGGGACAGCTGACTCCAACTGACCAAAGGGATATCCCACAGCATATGGCATCGTGCTCAGTACATAAAGCTGGGGGAAGACGAAGGAAGGGTGGGGGACGTTTGGAGTGATGGCGTTTGTCTTTCCAAGTAACCGTAATGTGTGATGGAGCCCTGCTTTCCTGGGCATGGCTGAACACCTGCCTGCCCATGGGAAGCAGGGAATGAATTCCTTGTTTTGCTTTACTTGTGCACGCAGCTTTTACTTTCCCTATTAAACTGTCTGTATCTCAACACAGGAGTTTCCTCACTTTTCCTCTTCTGATTCTCTCCCCCATCCCACCACGGGGGAGTGAGCAAGCAGCTGTGTGGTGCTTGGTTGCTGACTGGGGCTAAACCACGACATAAAGCATCAATCAGAAAATGAGGAACGATACGCTCCATTCACTGCTGGATCCTGTCATCTTGTGGGAAAGCATCGGAGATGGAAGGCTGCTGTATGGAGTCCTATACAAGTTGCAGAAACTGCTGAAGGAAAAGGTGAATCAAGTCAGTTTGCAGAAGTAAAGGCCATCCAGCTGGCTTTAGACATTGTTGAACGAGAAAAATGGCCAGTGCTCTATCTTTATACTGACTCATGGATGGTGGCAAATGCCCTGTGGGGGTGGTTACAGCAATGGAAGCAGAACAACTGGCAGCGCAGAGGTAAACCCATCTGGGCTGCTGCATTGTGGCAAGATATTGCTGCCCGGGTAGAGAACCTGGTTGTGAAGGTACGTCATGTGGATGCTCGTGTTGCCAAGAGTCGGGCCACTGAAGAACATCAGAACAACCAGCAGGTGCATCAGGCTGCTAAGACTGAAGTGGCTCAGTTGGATCCGGACTGGCAACATGAGGGTGAACTATTTATAGTTTGGTGGGCCCATGACACCTCAGGCCATCAAGGAAGAGATGCAACATACAGATGGGCTCGTGACCGAGGGGTGGACTTGACCATGGACGCTATTGCACAGGTCATCCACAAACGTGAAACATGCGCTGCAATCAAGCAAGCCAAGCGGGTAAAACCTCTGTGGTATGGAGGACGATGGCTGAAGCATAAATATGGGGAGGCCTGGCAGACTGATTATATCACACTGCCACAAACCTGCCAAGGCAAGCGCCATGTGCTTACAATGGTGGAAGCAACCACCGGATGGCTGGAAACATATCCTGTGCCTCATGCCACCGCCTGGAACACCATCCTGGGCCTTGAAAAACAAGCCTTACGGCGACATGGCACCCCAGAAAGAATTGAGTCAGACAATGGGATCATTTTCAAAACAACCTCATAGACACCTGGGCCAAAGAGCATGGCATTGAGTGGGTGTATCACATCCCCTATCATACACCAGCCTCTGGGAAAATTGAACGATACAATGGCCTGTTAAAGACTACACGAAAGGCAATGGGGGGTGGGACATTCAAACACTGGGATACACATTTAGCAAAAGCCACCTGGTTAGTCAACACTAGGGGATCTGCCAGTGGAACTGGCCCTGCCCAGTCAGAACTCTTACGCACTGTGGAAGGGGAAAAAGTCCCTGTAGTGCGCGTAAATAATATGCTGGGGAAAACCGTCTGGGTTACTCCTGCCTCGGGCAAAGGCAAACCCATTCGTGGGATTGCTTTTGCTCAGGGACCTGTGTGCACTTGGTGGGTGACGCAGAAGGATGGAAAAGTCCAGTGTATACCTCAAGGGGATTTGACTTTGGGTGAAAATAGCCAATGAACTGAACGGTATGATGTTAATTGCTATATAATACTGTATGTCATCACTGTTAGGTTGCTATATGCCGTATCAACGGTATTACAGTCAGAATCACACAGATTAATGCAGAATGAATTTTGATGAAACCAAACAGAGTGCAGCAGTGATGGAACCAGAACTGGCTTTAGCTTGCAACAGTCCAACACCACACGCCATCTCTCTTGTCCTGAAAGACTGTTGTTACAGATGGAGCCCAAAGCCATGGACTAAATGAACCCAATGGATGTTTTAGAGGGATGACCCATAGACTAAGGGAATGATATCTGTGTGTATATAGCAGAAGTCAGAGAAAGTGGTGGTGATTAATTGGAATGTATTGGAAAGGGTAGGACCCGGGCACGACATAGATGGTATAGAATAAGGGGTGGATACTGTCCTGGTTTCGGCTGGGATAGAGTTAATTTTCTTCACTGTAGCTGGTACAGTGCTGTGTTTTGGATTTAGGATGAGAATAATGTTGATAACACACTGATGTTTCAGTTGTTGCTAAGCAGTGTTTACACTAAGTCAAGGACTTTTCAGCTTCCCATGCTCTGTCAGGTGCACAAGGAGTTGGGAGGGGGCACAGCCAGGAGAGCTGATCCAAACTGGCCAAAGGGATATTCCATACCATGTGACATCATGCTCAGTACATAAACTGAGGGGAGTAGGCGGTGGGGGGCAGCGATCACTGTTTGGGGACGGGCTGGGCATCGGTCAGTGGGTGGTGAGTGGTTGCATCACTTGTTTTCCCTGGGTTTTGTTTTCTCTCCCGCTCTCTTGCTGTTTTCCTTTTCATTACAATTTATCATTATTATCATTACTATTTTAACTATTAAACTGTTCTTATTTCAACCCATGAGTTTTCTTACTTTTGCTCTTCAGATTCTCTCCCCCATCCCACCGGCAGCAGGAGGGTGAGCAAGCGGCTGGGTGGTGCTTGGTTGCTGACTGGGGCTAAACCACAACAGCTGTGTAGCATCAAGGTAGGTGATGTAGCTGATTGACAAAAGCTGTAACAGGTACAGCTGTGCTCAAGAGCAATGACTAAATGCCACTCAGGTACCCAACTTGTAACTTCCACATATCTCATATCTGACAACATGTCAGGGATTAACTGAGCAGTGTAGCTATGGGGCTCGACACTCAGTTTGCAACAGGACTTCCTTTTCTCTCACAAAAAGGGAGGTTCTCCGCAAAAGCAAAATCCGTGTAAGATGTTCTCACTGTATCCCTGCTACTTGTGTTACCTCCTCTGAAAGTGGAGGACTGATAACTTCAGTGCTGTGCTTTTGCTGGGGGGGGGACAGACGGGATGGAGTGGGGGTGTGAAGAATCCCTTACATTTGTATTATTTAAAAAATAAGCTGTGAACCACCTCTTCACTCCCTGTTCGGACAGTGACTTTGAATACAAGAAATGAGGAAGTGCAGGGAACTAAATTCAGCAGGAAACAGACTAAAAAATGGCTGCTAATCTGGAGTGTAGGTGGAAGTCTCTGCTTCCCCTTGCTAACGTGCAGCATTAAGGACATCTAGCAGCCCTTCCTTCCTTACGCAGAGAGAAAATCCACATCACTGCTGCACCTTGGCTCTACCTACCCTCCCATGGAAGAACATCCCTGCATCAATGGTGAGGAACAAGAAAATTAGTATTCTTTAGACACCACATCAAATACCGCTAAATAGGAAGAGAGAAAGACTGAGCAACGACACTGCTAAATGTCATCAGAACTGCTGTACAGGTAAGAGTGTGGGATATTGGGTGGGGATATAACACCAAAAAAAGAGGAGGAGAAAAAAAGAAAAAGAAAAAACATTGCTGTGTAACTACAATGGCAAAATGTGACTCAGAAAGGCCTGCTATTTTGGTTTTTGAGGCGGCAGAGGACAATAACTCTACTGTCACCAATGCATGCAGAGCTTAAAAGAGGAAGGGGGAGAGACATATCCATACCTCTGCTTATTCAGATCCTTCACTTACACATAGAAAAGAAAAATCAAAGCTGGTTGATAAAAAAATGAACTACACTGAGGTGTTTAAAAAAATCAAATGCTCATTTCAGAAGTCAAAAACCACAACACCTTCTTGGAAGCAAGCTGTGCCAAAAATCTGCTTTAGGTGGGTGGAATACGCTCTGTGGAATCGACTGTTCACATTTTAATCACCAGTAATCAGCTGTAACAGCGAAAAGCATTCACCCAGAATAGACTGACTACTCTCTTCTTGTGGGAAGGAGACCCGAACCCCGCGCCTGGATGTAATTCTCTCCAGTAGGAGAAAAAACTCCAACAAAGAAAGGGGACTGGAATTCTGACCTTCTGCTTTGAGGTGGGCCACCTGGCCCTTCTGGGTGCAGACCATTATTACATTAACTTCAGCCCCACCCATAGGTAACAGCTATGACTTAACAGTTGATCTCTGGTACAAAACAATAAACAGAGCTGGCACTCTCCTGGCTCTTGTCTTTGTTACTGCCTGGATAGAGGAATGTCTGACGCTGCCACCAGACTTTATTGCTCACTGGTGGGATCTTAGATAGAGCTCTTCTCATGGGATATTACTCAAGTATGTTTCTCTCATGCAAATACTGTACTAACATAAAGAGCTTACGGACACAATCACCACTGCAAGACGGCTTTATTAAGTGCCTTGAACCACATTTCCCCCAAAGGTAATCTGCTAATTTCCAACCTTCAAATGAAATTAGAGGCCTTTTTATTGTTAGAACTGTCCACAGTGCCAATTTTTCCACCATCACCACCAGAAACAAGTCATCCTTTCTGTGGCCCCCATTGTTCATGGATGAGAGAGGCCATAACTCTGGCTTCTCCTTCATTGCTGCCATCTTTCCATCCCCATTAAAGAGAGGAAAGAAGAAGGACAGCTGGAGGCTTTGGGGAGAAAAGGCGATCTTTCTCAGCCACGCTGCTATTGAGGAACCCAAAACATGTCTTTTTCAGGGTATTTCCGTATCATTTCCAGCTCCTCCACCCTTCCTCAGCATTGACTGCAAAATACCCCAAGTACTGTAGCAACCAAGTGTGTTTTTCTGCAAAAAGCCTGAAGAAACCACTGTCAGCAAAACAGCATTGGTCCCAGCCAGGCCAAGTCAAGCTGTGGGAGGAGGATGGTGAGAGGTGGAGAAACACTCGCTCTGGTGCTGCCTGTACTGCGCTTTGACAGCAAGTTCTTCCGGCACTGTCTGAAGAGCAGCTTTCACCAGAGCAAAATTAGCTTTTGGCATCAGGGTACCTTTAACATCCAAACTATTCATCCAAAGGCTCCTCTGCCTTGAATATTTCTACATCACTGGTGGTTTGGACATTTTCAGCAGTGAAATGGGTTCTAGACGAGGCTCTGGGGCTGCCCTCACCCCCTGCCAAACCTAGATAACACTTCCTAGTCTGTGGAGTCTGCATTTCCACCTTCTCAGGTGGAACAGGTTTGGCCCTTCCAAGCTCTTGCGCAGTGATACGCATCCATGAACAATGTTTTCAGCAAAATGCATTTTCACAAGTGCACAGGATATAACTGCATTCACAGAAGACTTCCATGACCCCTTGACTGAAGACTTTTATGAGCAGAATCAAAATACTTTATAGCTGCTTACAACAGAGATCTGGGGAAGACTCAGTAGCTCCTAGATTCTCTTGCCATCTCCACCTCCGGCTCTCCCCGGGCGTTGCTTTCTGTTTGGCTCAAGACTTCAGTCACGCTGAGCCTGGATTGCCTAACGAGAGAAGAGAGAGCGCAAAGTAATTTTATGCCTGTATCCTCCTGACAAAGGCATCACTGCAGAATGCCAACTTTTGAAAAGGTTTCTTCTAGAACTGGCACCATTTTGAGTTTTAGTAAGTCATGCAACCAGGGTCATAGCCTTTTCTCCCCAAAGCCTCCAGCTATCCTTCTTCTTTCCTCTCTTTAACGGGGATGGAAAGAAGGCAGCAATGAAGGAAAAGCCAGAGTTATGGCCTCTCTCAATTTTGATAAAGAAACACTAACGTGCTTGTCCTGCTTGTCTTCTCAGCCACTGCAAAAGTGAAAAACTGATGCAGAGTCACTGGGCTGGGGCAGGGCATGAATTTTGAACAAAATACCTTGTTACAAAAGAAGCAGCAACATCTAAGGCTGGGGAGACTAAATCAGCAGTTCTCAGACTGGTATGTGAAACACACCAAAAACCAAGAGCAGAAGAACGGAGGTTTACAAAACGTAGTGTGTCATGCTTTCTTTAAATGTTTGAACCACACAGACCTAGACACACTTCTAGTCAGACTCGAATAGGCAGAGCTGTTCCTTACCACTCTGCTAACTTCTGTTCATACAGCTCCTTGCGCTCACGATTTCTCTTCTCCTGCAAGGTCTCACCAGCAAGCTTCTGCATTATCATTAAGAGGCCCCCTGCAGGGATCCTAGAGGAGGAAGCAGAAAAGTCACAAGTCACCCAGGGGACACAGGACAGTAATAACTTACCGGCATCAGCAAAAGGCACATGTGGGGGACCAGCCACCAGATCAGTGGAGCATAACATTCCCCAATACTCACATCACACCACAGACTAAGATACTCCTATTCTAGTGTCAGCCACCAAACACAGCCCGCCTTCAGCTGTGACTCACTGCAGCCCTTTCGACAGCATATTTTGAATTTACTCATTGACAGGCACACGTAGGGCAAAGGGGTGGAAGGATTTAAGGTGTCCAACCAACCCCTGTAGGTCACCTAACCCATAATTTAGATAGTCACACACCTGCTTAGCTCTGGAGGTATTTGTGTTTTCATTGGTAAAGCTCCCTAGGCTGCTCCAGGCATGCCCACAGCTGACACCATCCTGACGGTGCTAAGTAGCACAGATAAAGCTCATTCGCTTGTCCAGGCAGGATCCCCAAATTCACTTGTGAGGATATTTACAAGTCAGTACTTTGAGAAGAAATCCCAGTTCTGCTTGAAAAGCCAGACTTCTCCTGAGTTAACAGGTCATTGCCCTGATGGACAGATCCCTGGAGAGAGAACCATGGGTTCCTCCATGCCCCAGGGAGCTTTAGGAGATACACAACTGCAAGACATACACGAAGAGATGTGCCACCTTACAGCCTTGGCTTGTGCAGCCCAACCACACAGCTTCTTCCTCAGCATTTCCTAACGGCTGCTACTCCACATTTTGGCTTTGATGGAGCCTGTTTTGAAAAAAAACCATGTTTACACAGATTCCTAACCTAGGGGCTGGCAGTTCCCAGGGTGCCCCCTTCTTCAAAAGGTGTCATCGTGACATCTAACGCCCCTTGTGCACCATCTGCTACAGGAGCAGTTGCTGATGAAGCTGAGAAGGGAGCCCAGAAGCTGTGTCTTACACTCCTGCCTTTACCCACGAACAACACAGTTCCTTAAAACAGATGTCCAACAGTTCTGCGTAGAACCATTGGGCTCATCAGTGACCACACCAAGGAAGGGGGACAGGAGACATGTCTATAACCCATCCTCTAAATTTCCTATTTAACAGTAGTTAGTGTCTCCTCTAATTAGTAAACAGCAGCAAGTAAGATGCTCTATTGAAAGCACCCGAGTTCTTATCACTGAGGAAACAGCAGAACACAAATCAAGAAAAAAAAGAAAAAAAAACAGTTTAAAGTTTGGAAGAAAAGTCATCACCATGAGGTCCCAAGAGAGATACAGAAAATCCCTCAAGGCAAGAGAGGAAAGGAAGCTTCTGTAGCCCCACCTATGACTCAACGTTTGGTGTGTGAGGCCACTGTCTAACAAACACTCTTAAAGAGTAGCTGTGTCTCGATCACATATCAGCAGCAGTCGCAACTCACCCAAACATTGTTCCGAACACGAAGCCACCTGCCAGTCCCTGCAGGCCCAAGTGCATTCTGAAAAGGGCTCCTGTGAAGGCTGGAAAAAAAAAAACAAACCACAAACACACTGAAACCACAAACAGCGCCCCACCAGCCATCACACACAGACGGAGGGAGCTGCTTTGCTGTATTTCTCCTCTCCGTGAGCTGACACCTACTTTTAACAGAGCAGAAACCAAGCACTGTGGCCAGTGGGAGGGACCCTCACCATACAGTCACCATGGCCTCTGCACTAAAACATTGCACAAAGCTCCTTCTGCTTCAGAAAAACTCCCCAAGAAATGCTAAGAAGTAAAAGTATCTATGAAAGTAAAACCGAGCTCCCTCCAGGCTGGAGCATGATCCCTCCCCCCCGCTTTTTTTTTCTATTCAGCAACAGCTAATAATAGTAGCTGCCATGTAAGGCAGAAAAGATCAGAAAAGCACGTATCCAGCTTTAAGGGCAACAAAGCCTGTAAAATTGAACACGCAGATCACTTACCCAGAGACCTGTTGCCAAAAGTGGACAGACAAAACTTAGCATGAAGAGGGTAGTTTATAAACAGCGCACTGAACCATTATAAAGAGCAGAAATAAGAAATGCTTTCCCTGCTAAATAGGTGGTTATGAAAGCAGGTTATGCACCAAGTGTTGCCTTTACCCTACACAAACATTTTTCACCCAAAAAACTCCAGCAAGTATTTTGAAGATGAACTGATAACCACAAAACTCCCCAATGGTTTCAGAAGCGCATCGATAGCTCTCTGCTACAAACAACGGCACGCAGCAGTTCAACAATGGAGCAAAGTTGCAACGGCAGTCGGTAGAACAGGAAACAAAACCCAGGAGCACAGAAGCTAGAGAGCTGCTCAAATCCAAGAGATACGGATTTCTGCTTATGCTTTTCCGCTTATGACCCTAGCTCTTAAAGAGAAGAGTACACAAGGTTACAGCAGTCTTACCTCCTGCCAAAGCAAAATTACTGACGGTGGTTTTATTGCGGTACAGAGACAGACCAGTGCTCACTGTGCTGCAAAGAAAAGGCCCAGAAGAAGTCAGCAGTTGCACATGGAAAAAGACAGGTAGCAAAACATAGCCGGAAATAAAACTGGATTTCATTACGCCAGCCCTCAGGTTGCCTCTAACTGCCTTGTTGCCCATCTGTCCAGAGCGCACACGCGCCAGCCGCGACTGCCTTGATTTCTGTGACTTTACTGCAGGTAGCTGTGCAGCCAGAGGCCGGGGAACACCAGGATTCCTGGCCAGGATCTGGGACATTCTTTTTCTTTTTAATCAAAGATATTTTTTTCCATCATATATTCGAGGATAAAGGTCCTGTCAGTCAGTCAGTCCTGACGCAGCACCTTTGGCCCCAGAAGCTGAATCCGTATGTCATTAAGATCCTGCCTGATGTAGACAGTCCCCAGTCCTAGAGCTAAGCCACCCTCATGATGTCAGCAGGGTCACCTACTCTTGCAGCATGTGATTTCCCACCAGGGTAGGTACGCCATCTCCTCCAAAAACATCAGTTAAGCCCCAAAACACTCTCTGTTCTCAGTTCAGCAGCCACATCCTCCTCGGCACTTTAGCGAGCCTCCTGCACGACATGTGCAAGTCAACAGCGATCTTCCTCTCCTTCCCTATGCTGTAACCTCACCCTAGCCTTTGTACAAGGGAAAACTAAACAATTTGGTTTTCAGCTGCGGAACTTAAAAGTTGCACAACCGTGGGACAAAACCTTCAACTTGGACTTTAGAGAAACAATTAACGCTGAGTGGCAAATATCTTCTTTCGAGGCCTTTTACAAAGGGGTGGTGAAAAACGGCGATGATCTGACTGCAGGGGAGACATCTGGTGGAAGAGGACGAGGTTACATCTCAAGCCCAGGAAAATGCTCCAGGAGAGAAAGCAAACAGTATGCTAACTAAACCTAAGCACAGACATTAAACCAAAAGGAGCCAGAGAAACCAAGCGAGATTGAGGAATAAATTCAGAAAGGAACCAAAAAATTAGGGAGATGGAAATACAAAATAATGCCAGTTAATACTGCTGGTATCTTAGAAGCAGAAGGGGAATGTAAACAGAACATAGCTGCAGATATAGACAATCCAGGTTTAGGACTACATATAAATTCACCATTTTGAACGACAGGGAAGGAGATAATCTTAGTTTAAAAGGGCATTATTCAGAAGAGCGTGCTTAGTTTGATGCTATATTGTCAGAAAAACACTGAGACATCTGGGGGAGAAAATCAGGGAAGTGGAACACTATCTCTGTGTTGGTTGGGCATGTAGGAAAAATTTGAAGGCCTAAAGAGGTACCGGTAGGTCTGATGTTCAGCGACTGCTTAACAACAAGACGATCATCTGCAAGCATTTGAGGACAAGAACAAAGAACTGTGAGTAATGCTAGTGTATACAAACTAGAGGTAATGAGACATAACAAAAAGGAGGAAAATGAGCATGGGATAGAAACCTCTTCCAGAAACGGCCAGCACACTGTAACACTCTCCCAGAGAAAAATGCAAAAAAAGAGATGAAGCACAAGCAGAAAGAAGCCGTCAAGTACAGGGAAGAACAGTAGTCAAGTCAGTGACAGCATGGATTAGATATAAGGAATGGGGTTTTTCCAGTTTTACTTTTTGTGTTGGTTCATTAGAAGATTTGAATTCTGGGATAATTATACAGGTTAAATCCTCTTCATGTTCACGCCTTATCAGTCGGACTCACTGTTAGCACAACACTTTGAGCCTCAATCAGTCACCAGCAGTCTCTCAAGGAGCTGCGAGCACTGCCGGCACGAAGGGCTCCTTGCCACTAGTGCTTAAGTATAAGCCAGCTCTTCTCCCAGTACACTTACTTGAATATTGTCACAAAAGTAGCTACTCTCCAGCTCCAGCGCCAGCCATAGCGGATGAAACTCCTGAGACCAGCACGATGTGCAGATTGCTAAGGGGAGAGAGAAGACGGGTTACAGATCACAGCCCGGCTCCGCCTCGCCAGCACCACCAGCCTGCTGCGATCTGGGGTGGTTGCAACGGGTCACAGGACCGATGTCACTCGGGAATAGTACCCCGACCCTCAGGGATCAAGTCGGTCATCTCCAGAGGAAAAGCCGCCTGCGTTTACCCCAGCCGCCAACAGGAAAACCAAGAATTAATTCTGGTTTGTAATGTCAACTGGTCCTTCTAATCCTGGTGCTGAAACACATCTGGGGGGACAGGGAGAGATTTCTGGGGACAGGACAGGGGAGTAGCAGAGGAGAAAGGGGGGACAAACTAGAAACTAGTTCTGCATTGTTATAAGTTCATAAGTATTACTAAATAGTAACCACTAATAAATAATAGCCATAGTAAGTAAATAATAACCACCTACTTTAAATGTTAAGAGACCATCAAGCTCTGCAGTTTAGCACTGGCGCTTGGAAGTTTGGCAATAAGCGGCTTTTAAGAAGACGCGATAAACACGAGCTTCATAAAAATTAAAAGTATTCCAGTTACCACCAGGGGAAGTAAATAAACTCTCTCTTCCAGCGCCTGCGGCGTAAGCGCTTAGCCAGGGCGCAGATACACACGGCAGTCAGTGGAAGGACAGAGCCAAGCCAGGCACCGACGCTTCGCAGGCCGCTGCGTCGGGGACAACTCTAAATAGCGAACGATGTAAAATAAAGTAGATTTTTAAAGGTTTTTTTCCCGAATAATGCAGGTAACCAACACTTCAACTGAAGAGCAAACTCCCAATACACCTATAAAACGTCGCGACTGCTCTTTGTTGCCAGGTGTGGCGATATGCTAAAAGAATGTTAAACGGTCTTAAGACAACTGGGTGAACGAGAGGACAGCACCGGCTGGAGGCTACGGGGCGAAGCCTCTTCCCAGGACACCGGTTTAAAAGCCGGAAGACGTGTCAAGGCGCGCTAATCGGCCGTTTAACGCCCGCTCAGAGGCGCCCGCGACCCGCCTCACAGACACGAGGCCCCCCGGCCTCCCGCGGGCTCCAACGGCAACTCGCTGCGCGGCCGGGCCGGGCCCCGCCGGGCGGGGCGGGGCGGGCCGGGGCTGCCCGGAGGCCGCGGCCGCCTCCCCGGCACCCCCCCGCACCCCCCCCCCCCCCGCACGGCGCGTCGCCCGGCGCGGGCGGGGCTCCTACCACCGCATCGGCGCGGTTCTGGAAGAGCTCCCCGTGGCTCCTCTCGATGAAGGCCTTCCGCCCTTGGTAGAAGGCCGGCAGCCCGCCGTACGCCCAGCCGACGACTGCCCCGGTGAAGGCCGACTTGACGATGTTCACCGTTTCCTCCGGGTACCGCTGCCGCTCGCTGCAAGGGAAGGGGCAGCGCTGGGCTCCTGCGCCTCGGCGGGGGAGGCCCGGGGGGCCCGCGGGGCCCCGCCGCCCCGGCCCGGCCCGCCCCGCCGCTCACTCGCGCCGCCAGAGCTCGCTGAGCCGCTCCCAGCCCGTCTCCGGCGGCGGCGCGGGGCTGCCGAACCGCGCCTGAGCGCCGGGACCCGCCGCCGCGGCCATGGCTCTGCCTCTGCCCCTGCCCCTGCCCGCCGGCGGCAGCGCCCCCTGCGCCCTCGGCGGGGCACGGCGGGAGCGGGAGCGCGGGCGGGAGCCTCGGCTCTTGCCCGCTCTACTACGAGCAGCGCGGCGGGGGGAAGGAAGCGGAGTGAAAAGCCCCCGGTTCCCGGGCGCGAGGGGCCAGAGGAAGCCCCCAGGCGGAGGCTGGCGGCAGCGACAGCCCAAGTGGTACTGCGAGGGAGGAAAAAAGCGGGAAAACGTGCACTGGTGTCTTTGGGGAAACAGCGGCGGGGAGCCAGATCTCCCACCGCAGTTCCGATTAAGCAATGAGGTGTCGAACAAAACTTGGTCTTCATTTGTTTTATTCCAAAAGCACGTCATTAAAAATCGTTTAAAAATACTATACAGAGCTGTTTCAGTTTCTCAGAGCCCTGTCTCTCCGTTGACTAAAAATACTAAACCAGAAAACCCCTCCCACTCTTGGCCCAGTTCTTTACCTCAGAAACCAGGCTATTTTAATACCCTGACTTGTCTCCTTTGCAGGCTGGGATAACCCAGGTGCCAGTCACACAACCGCTGTGCCGCCCCAGCAACCGGCGCTTGACAAATAGGTCTGGCAGTTACGTCCCCATACCGGGGCTCGGCGGTGCTGCGAGGCCTCCACCTCAGCGCATACGCCCGGAGGCGCGCGTAGTGTTACTGCTCCTCGTAGTGTTTTCTTCTCCTCCGATCCAAACTGAGTGCAGAGGAGAGCATGAGCTGTTGCTATCATTCTCTCCCACCAACCTCCTAAGCCTTGAGGCCGCTTTTATCATCAAGGGTGCTCACCTGGGAGGCGGCGGTGGCCCTCCCAGGATCCCGTGCTGCTGGCCACGCTCCCCTGAGCGCCTGCCTGGATGCCAGAGGAGATGCTGCTTCCTGGCAGGCCTCTCAGCCCAGGGGCCAGAGAGCATTCCAGAAACCGCACTCCCTCTGAGCTGAGCAGCCTGTAGTGGGCATAAATACAGTGAGCACAGGCAACCTCTGACTGAACTCAAAATCGTTAACATGAGGAGTAGTTGCCACTGGGTGGCTGAAGGCATTCCCTCAGCCAGACTGAAGGAGATGGGAAAAGGAACGTAACAGCTGTGGGAAAGAAAAGCAAATACTGAAGGGAGCAGATATGTTACCAGCCTGAAAAAAACAAACAAACAAACAAAAAACCACAAAACCCCCCAAAAACAACCCTGGAAAGATTACAGAAGAGGGTCAGAGCAGAGTATCTGGGAGCATCTGAAAAAAAGAAGAGCTGACTAACTCTGCACATACTTTCTCTGGATTCTTATGGATGTCTGGCCAGCCGACTGGGGAGAGCTCGTTAGTCAGGGCTCAGTTCTGCATGGCTGTGCGGGCACCCAGCTCACCCGTCGGAGGATGAGCTACCTTTATCTCGGTTGCCAACTGCTCAGCTGCCTGCTACTCAAGCTTAGCGCTGCGGCAACATCATCATCACCGGCCGCTCCCCAAGAGGTAGGTAGTTTAACTGTGCGAGGATCATCTGTCCTTTTGGTGGCACATCAAAGCCTGACCATCAACCTCTAAAAACCTGACAAAAACATCAGAAAACTAAGCTGTAAGGTATCTAGAAAGGTTACCCCAAATCCCAGTACCTGCTTCTGTCAGAGAACACCTAATATCCCAAGTGCTGTCACACAGGTGAGAAAACTTTGACCATCTACAAAAAAAGGGGCATGTATCTCTCAGCTGAGCGTAGCTGATGGTCTGCATACCTTGCGCAGGAGTGCAGAGGGCTTGGTAAAACGTCCAGTAAAATTAACAGAAAGGCTTCTCATTGGCTGAGTGGGATTTAGGATCACTCTGAGACAGGCAGTCACTAAGTCCCAAATGCTAACAACCCTCTTCCAGAGTCGAGCATAACCACCCCGTTAAATAGCCGTGATCCAACATTCTACTTAATGTTCTTACGGTGACAGTATAACTGGGTCCCACTGAGTGGGAACAATTTCAAAGTTCACCTATTGCTGTTCTCTGTAGCTCTAGTGAAAAGGGTAAGAAGTCAGAAAGAACAAGAAAGAAGATACACTGATCTTCAGGTTTCCACAGAGATCAGTTTGAGCTGAAGAGAAAAACAGAGAAGTCTCTACAGTTCTGTTTTCAGCCATTCAGAAGTGATCTCGCTGTAGCTCTTTCTCCTTTTCACTTTGTAAGTCAAGGCTCGGGAATATTCAGACAGCAGATGCTCCCAGTAGCAAGAGACATCTTCCATCTGCAAGTGCTCGGTGATGAATTGGCGTCCCCTAGAGACACAAAAGACACAGTCAGAACCAATTTCCAGTTCCTACAAGAGTCTTTGGTCTTGTTCTATACATATATCAACTTTCACTCTTCTGTGTTTCAAATGAGAAACAACACGCACTGCTCTGTACCGTCTATTTTAATTTCACACTTTTCATTCACGCTCACAGCTCTCCGACAGTTGCAGTGCTTTTGTCGTCCTCAAGATGGTATTTGTTATCTGGGATAATAAATATCAGATTTCACATATCAGATACAGCCTGAGCAGCGCTGATGCACGCTGCTTCAGAAGGCAGTCGCCGCCAGCCTGGATACAGAGCGCTTATAAGGCAGATGCAGTTCCCAGGGGTCAACTCACCTCATACCGAGATGAAAACTCCCAACTTCTGATCGCTTTCAGTGGGGTTCCTGACATGGGTCACATCTGAACCAAAGACCTAAGCATATGATCTTGTTCTCCCGTTCCCCCTGCTTGTTACGAGTTCTCCAACGCTCCTGCTGTTATCGCAGAATATCAGTTATACTGCACCCTATTAACACGAGGCTGTCTTTGATAGGTAACCCCTTCAAAAGCTGCCTGAGAAAATGCTTTGGAAGAAGACTGCCTGATAGCCAGAAAGGACACACCACTTACCTCTCTGAAATTTCTTGTGCTATGGCATCGTTTTCCTTTACAAATTGCAACAGCTCCCTAAAATGAAGGCCAAAAAAAGGCTATGAAACAACTAGCTCAATGGAGAACATTGTCCCTTAGCCAAACTACTGTGGGGGATGCAATTAAGGATCTACAACTGGGCGAGGGACTGGTGCTCCTCATTTTGGAGCACAGAAGAAACCTGCCCTCCTCGGTTGTTCTGCACCAGTTCTGGGCGGCATGCTGAAATCCGGGAGCTAACACATTTTTGGCCCAGCGACACGTTCCTCTTCCCCTTACCTGTGCTGCAGGGCCCACTTGCAAATTTAAGTGCCTAGTGCCTGCTGGTTTCAGTGAGGGTGACAGACCTCCATACCCCAGTGAAACTGTACTCTCTGAGTAATATGAGCAAAGACTTCTTTGGGGGCAATAATAGAGAGAAAAGAACATGACCTCCGAGAGCCTTTGCCTGATGCCTAGGAGCGGAGGCACTTCTTAGTGTAACACAAACCAAACCGCCTTCCCGAACACAGCAGCATTGTCCTGTGGCATGCAAAGCTCCACTAAGCGCACTTGGGGTCTCACACCTGACGTTGGAGAGGTCTGATCGGACTGGGATGTAGTGGACCCAAGGCTTCAGCTGGGGGTAGAAGAACTCCAACCACTCTTCTCCGACGTGAAAGACGAGTGAACCACACAAGAAAAGGTGTTTCAACCGGAAACTGGCAGCCACTCCCCGGAAATTAAACAGATATCTTTAAAGGGATAAGCAAGGAGAGGGACCTGTTACACCTGGCACTTTGTGAGGAAATGCACTAAGAAACCAGGCTCCGAGAAGCAGTCAGCCTTCCCTCACTGGCAGCAGCTGGGGGGGCTCCCTCACACTGAGCCAAGCACCTGTCGCTAAAACAAAGGGAAGACATTTATTTGAAGCTCCTCAGGGGAGAAGTGAGCTGAAGTTAAGGATGTGCTAGGTGAGTTTCTGCTGCCTGCCAAAGCAGAGGGAGAAAAGCAAGGTGTGCTGCTTTACCTCTGATAAAGACACCCGCCCACAACAAACCAGAAGAGGCCTCATGGACAACTGCCAACGAGGCATGGAAGGTCACAACATGGATGCTGATCCTCGATGATGACTCGACACTTCAGAGACTGTTACCACGAGGAGCTTTTTCCCAGTTCTCTGTTGTCTTTCTTTTCTGTTCATTGTTCTGCTTTGCCCCATCTATCGCAGTTGTTTTTTTGTTTTGCTTTTTTCCTCTGGGATCCTGCTTTAATCTGAACCTAATTGTTTCGTATTAACTTGGGAATGCGACCCTAGGAGGTTAAACGGGCTAGCGCATAACAGATGGACTCTGCAGATAAAAAAGAATCCACAATTTTGTTTTCAGTGGGCTTGACTGGGGGGGGGGGGGGCATTTCTCTTAGCAAACTGTATCTCAGAGGGATGTTTGTTTGCTTACTTGCTTGCCTTTTTAAACCCACACTTCTCCAATTATATGGAAAGCTGTTTTTCCTGTGGGTAAAACCCCTAAGTACATACAACTAATCTTTGAAGTCAAACATTTTGGGCTGGGGGAAGGGAGTTCTTCCTTTAATTAAGCTATTTGGGGCGAGATGGGGATTATATATTATATATATTTTGCGTGAGATGGGAATTATAGCTAAACTTAGTTCAGCACTAAGTGACAAGGAGTAAATCTGAAATTATTCTGCATTCTTTGTATTATCTAGGAGCTCAAGGCAGGGATGAGGAGCTCATTGTATTAGGAACTCAACAAATACATGTAAAGGTGTAACAGGAACAGTGGTCTGGAGGCGAGGAAACGCCCCTGTCCAATTCCAGACACGGCTCCCACCATCCGTGACCTCAGCCAAGTCACCAAGGGCTGCTCTCAGACAGCCTGCTATAGCACCTGTGCTGAAGGAAGCAGCAAGAAGTTCAAGTTGACCCTACCAGACCCTGGGCTACAACAAAAATGCGTGAGGATATCTCAGCCCGTACTGTACAAGGGGCTTAGGAGGCATCAGGAGTTGGGAAGTCTATGTGTAACAGAAGGGAGAAATCTGGGCAGCAGTCTAGTGAAATACAAAATGAGACAAGTCAATCATATTTGCACAAAAACACAGATCCAGCCAAATGACTAAGTTCTTCTATCAGCAGATTGTAGCTGGTAGAATTGTAACTAGGTAATTTTAAAGCAAATGAAAAAGCACATCAGACATACAAGTGCATACACACCAAGAGTTTATATTTTTACACAGAAACCCAGAAGAATATTACACCAAAACCCAGTCCCTAAAGCAGCTGAAAAATAAACACCTCTGTAAATCAGAGCCACATTCTCCCAAACAACATACAAATTATGAATCAATGCTGTATCTGCTCAATCGTATTTCAGGTTCTCCCTTTTACTATACACATCCATTGGCAACACTTTCCCCAGTATGCATATGAAGACATGATTCTTTAGTTCCTTATGTCTTTGAAGACAGTAATGCTATCACTGTAGCACTGAAAAATAATCTCGAACATACAGCTTGGTATACGAATATAAAGAAAAATTGATAGAAAGCCTTTTTGATTAAAATGAAATTTTCCATCTATGTGTTTATTAGCGATCTAAGACCTTTACTTGCCCCAAAGCACTTTATTTCCCCTGACCTGACAGGGGAAAGCAGACACTGAAAGGGGCCATGCTAAGCTCCCAAATTTTCAACTGCCTTAAGTCTGTTCACAAGCTTTCTTGTCTGCATGGAGCTGGTTGCTGGAATTAGATCTTAAAATAAAATTAATAAAAATAAGAAATAACCCATAGCCCTGGAACAGCTTTACTGATCGAAACTCTTACTTGTATTTGCAGTGATCAACCAGTGGAATTTCCTTTGCAGGAGGCCTTCCTAAGGTGTCCTTAAAATAAAGAGAATTAAAAAAAAAAAAATCAGTAAGCTTTATACAGTGATTTCATATTTGTGTTCCCTCTCAGTTGGAAACAAAGCTGAAGTCTCAAAACCCTCCATTCCCACTTCTGAGAAAACCTGCTCTGGTGGGCTTTTTTTAAGTATTATGAAGAATTCCCAGCCCTTCAAACAAGAAAAAAGGTTCAGTAAATTACACACTGCCTGTAAGCAAATGCCAGCACAAACCCATTAAATGATAATGCTTAGCTGGCAGCTACAGAATGGAAAACAGCTTGGGACAATGGACTACGTGAAGCCAAGTGCAACAGGATTAGCCAAGACTGTCCGGAGAAAGCGGGACTGTAGACTAAATATGGAACTAAAAAGTTGTCAGCAACAGTTATCAGAAAGTTATCAACAACAAGACCAAGAAATGGAAATGACAGAAAAAAGGTTTAAAGAGACAGACAACAACATACAGGCAGCTTGGGGCTAGAAGGGAAAGAGTTGGCTAATTTTGTTGTGATGGAAGAGGAGGGGATTGGCACAGGTTCATTTTCTTACGTGTGCTGGTTTCCTTGAACAAAAAGTGTAGATAGAAGAAAAATGTTTGGCCTGCCAGGCTCCAGAGACTCCTTCCTTTCATCCATCAGAGAGATGCGGCCATTGAGGGAAGTACAAGCCTCCCCCACTCTAGAGGATCACCCACAACTCCAACAAGATGCATGTCAATCATCAAAGCCATCTTGCAACACCACCCTTTCTAGCCTTCACACTCAGGAGACAGACAACACCCACGCACCTTCTCAGATTTCCAAGCCTGGTTTTTAGTGTACTCAGCATCAACAAGTTCTGGGTTTTCTCGGGACAGCAGAATGAGGGGATCTCTCTCAGGGCTCGTTCTGCAAAAGAAATGCTAGCAGTAATTGCCAATCCACATGACCCAACGCAGCTAACAAACTACAGGACTCACGACACTGCCTCTTTATGAGGCTGACCTCCCCATGTTCCCCAAAAACATTAAGTGCCTACCATACAGTGTATTTCTGTCCCAGGGCATACTAGCAGAAGAGAATGAGTTATGTATACCTAAATTATTCGAGGCCACGCTTCTTTATTTCACTTACTAAATATTTAATAGTATTATTTAAGCAATTTCCAGGACAAATCAGCAGAGATGATGTTTCCTCCAGGCTTTAACCTGATGGTTGCCAAAATATTTAACTCCCTTCTAAGTCAGAGAGAGAGCCAAGAAGTGCTAAGCATCTTCAGCACTTGATCCCTCTGACACTAAAACACTACTGATAAACAAGGTTATGACATCCCTGAGACTCACTCATCATCATCTCCTGAGCCTACCTATTAAGATATCAAATCCATCCCTACTGGGGATGCAGGAGGAAAAAAAAGGAACAGGGGTTAACATTATTTTCAAACTGTCACAGGGGAAAGGGCAAAAATAATCTACTCTCTTATCCCCCACCACTCAGGTAATTTAATGCAAGAATACTTGTTGATTCATCATCGAGCACTTGCATAGCGAATAAAGGATTCACACTGGCAAGAAGTAAGCACATCAATATCAAGTCTTTAAATTTGTATCATGCACCTGCAGTTCCCTTCACAGAACAAAACAAGCTGGTTCCTAGTGTGACAGTTTTACTCATTAAGAAATAACGTAGCAAATCCATCACAACTTCTGTTTCCGATATTAGACTCATTATAATAAGCTAGCTGCAAATGGCAATCCTTATGGAGAATCACTAATGGTGAAATGCTGCTGTACGAAATGTCTCGCTTTCTTACTTTTAAAAAATACCTTCTGGGTTACATTTGTTTAGGTCTTGGAGATACAGAAATTTCTGCATACAGACTGCTGTCACGGCGTATTTTGGTAGAATGTCCTGCTATGGGAAAATATGCTCACCTGGATCCTCGGAAATATGCTTTAGAGATTTTTTTCATCCATGGCCATTTTTCTGCAGATCTGAAAATATTGTTTATACATGGCAATAAGTGACTTAATATAACCATGAAACATCACTCTCATCAGTTTTCACAGCATGATCTCTTTTTATTATTCTTCATTTTTGATGGAAATCACCTTCTTCATTATAGCAGAAAAAACTCTCAGCCAGGTCCAATGAAACAGGTTTTCCTGTGAATATTGTGTTGAAGGCAACATGACACAGGCTACTTTTCAGAATGCTCTTCAGTCAAAACAATGAATTACATACAACCCCCTCACCAAATCTTTAAGGGTATTAAAATTTACCTAAAATTTGAATCCATTTTTTGCATTGTTGCTTTATTTTTCTGCACTTCAATGAATATGGGTAGTGCAAAATTACTAGTTTCTAACCACTATCATTTCCCACCAAAAACAAACACCAAAAAATGACAAACAAAAAAACCTGCCTAGTGTTTCTCATTTAAAACACAGGGGTTCATTGTTTTCCCAAATAACTTTATTTTAAATCTGAAAGAGTCCTTCAAAATAGCTGTTCACACGTTTTATTTCTGTCAGTGCAGTCACCTGCCTCCCTCTGGGGAACTCTCTGTTGCATTTCCTTGTTTCACCTGGCTTGACATGTAGGTCCTGATCCCCAAACTGATCTGCACTGGTCAAGCTCTGCATCTGCTTATAACAACCCAGTGACACAAGTGGGGTTCACTGGGAAAGAAAGGATAAGTAAATGCTTTGGACCTTCATTACATTATATCACATTAGGCTTCATCTATGATCAGTCCCATAGGTCTTCAGATTTTTAAGAGGGAAACATTCAGCCCTGCATTCCGATGTCAAGTGATTGACATCAAGGTGGTTTTTTTTCTTGTTATGTTTCCATATTCACTCACACTGTTGCACACTTTGTTTGTCCCTCTCCAGGGGAAACAGGCCCTTATTCTGCTAATAGTCAAAGATCCTGCCAAAATCAAGACTCCCAGCCAGAAACATCTTCTGCCTTACTCTCCAGCCCAGTAAGGACTCTGATTCTTGGGAACGATTCCAGGTTTCTCTATTGTACAACAATACTCAAGTAAAAGCAGATCTAAAGAAGGCTTTCCTTTACCCTTCCAGAGGCTTATACAAACATCCTTGATCATCCCTGCAGTGAAAAAACCACAGCACTTAGAGAAGTAGTTGGAAACAAAGGAAAATATTTCCATGTGTCAGGGGAGATTTCTGCAGGCAAAAGATAACTGCTGCTTTATTGACAAACCCTATCCCAGCAAAAATGATAGTAATCTGGCCCTGACAGCATGAAGAATGTGTATACTTTGTCCCCTGCATTCCTTACGACAGCACTGGAAATAGAGGAGCTAATTATAACTTCTAGTTGCATCATCCAAGGTTTCCACGGAGAATTCTTATACAGCAGTTAGGCTGTATGCAGTTAACGAGAGGCAGCAGGACAGATCACAGGCCAACAGACCCAAGGTCTTAGACGTCAACGTTGCCCTAATGCTGCCCAGTGCTAGATGGCTTTTACTGCGAGTTTGTCTTTCATTAAACCTCCCCCTCCGCACAACTGTTTCCAAAACATACCTTCTAAGGTCCTCTCTCATGAGGTCCCAGCGTCCTAAACCAGTTGGGTAAATTGGCCAAACAGCTGGCCCTCCTTCCCAAAACGTCCAGGCAGGATACATGATATCATTGTATTCAGGTGTCTTAAGAAAAAGGAGACTCATGTAAGAATAAAAGCAACATCTACTTCAGTTTACTGACCGAGCCCACCAGTAACAAACATCCCTTGTGGGAGTTCTGTCAGCTTTCTCCGTTACTGTTCCATAAGCAGCCACGAGAGCCTTGCGGTCACCACAGTTGCTGAGGTTCGTACAAAGACAACCCAATGCTGAAATGTTTCAATGATTTCAAAAAGGCAACGTCTTGCTGCACAACAGCGTGGGACTTTCACGTTAGAAAACAACACGAGATCCACGATATAGCCCATTAGTAAATAGCGGAAGACCTGAGCTCCACTCACCTTTCTAAAGACTTGTACCTATGTGTAGCTACAAATGTTGTCTACTGATCATAAGTTAAGAGGCATTATTATCTCCTCAGAGGTAGAGGCACTTATAGACACTCGGACATTTAGGTTTCCAACACTTCAGTTCATTCCAGCCTTCCTAGAGATCACTTAACAACTCACTGTAACAAATATCCCGGTCATGTAAGAATTTCAGTTCCTCACTCCTGTTTGAATGCTTCAATTCCCAAATTATCAGAGGGAAGACCAGGACTTGAGTAAGACTAAACCCTTTCATGAAACCAGACTACAGGCCACTTCCTTGCACTAGTAGTAAACATCCTATACAATTTATCCATCTGTCACCTGGAGATACTGGAGAGAGTCCAAGCCCACCAAGGTAGTTAGGAGGTTGGTGCACATGACATATAAACAGGGGCAGAGGAATCGGTTTGTTCACGTGCAGAAAGAGGAGGCTTGGGGGAAACTAAATGCTGTCTCCTGCTACCTAATGAGAGAGTTCAGAGAAGATGGAGGCAGGCTCTTTTCCAAAGTGCAGAGACAGAACGAGAGGCAACAGGCTTTGATTACAAGAAGGGAAAGTCCAACCAGATATTGGCAAACATATTTTCATTCTGAGGGAGGTCAAACACTGGCAGTGGAGACCCTGTCCTTGGGGATGCTCAGAACTGGGCAGAACACAGTCTGGAGCACCCTGATCTAGTTGGTCCTGCTCTGAGATGCCGGACTGTGTGACCTCCTGAGGTCCCTTCCAACTTAAATGAGTGTGTGCTTCTATGATCTGCTCCTTCTCAGTCTTGCTATAAACAGGCATTGATAACAAACCATGACAGCTCCACCACCGCCCCAGGGTGGGCATTCTGAGATGCAGAACAGGACAATCCTGCAAACCCTTACAGCCTTAGAATGCATCCCACCAGAGCCTTCCTCATTCCAGCAGTGACTAACACTGACTGGTTAAATGTGAGCTGTGCCTGGGTCACTGGGTTTCAGTTAAGGATAGGGCTGAGGTTACAGCTCAGATATCGGACCACGGTGACCGGAAAACTTGCGGGGTCCTGCAAGGCACCCAGGGACAGGACGATGAATATGGCTGCAAAGATTAAACTCCTGCAACCTGCTCGGCATCAATTTGGGTTCTACCGGCTAGAGTTAAGGACGTGCAATGCTCAAGGGGCAAGACAGCTAGCTTTAATACTACGTGAACATGGCTCATGCATGACAGTGCTTGCGATGCTGTACTGAAATTCTAGAGAGAGTTTTAGGATGGCTGAGGACTAGGCAATAGTTACGGATCATTATTAGGGTTCAGACTGCATGAGCTGAAGACCTGGGTAAGATGCTACAGGTTAGCCAAAACAGAATAGGGCCTGAACTAGCAAGAGCAAATGGTTTATTGCTTCTTTTTGCATCTTACTGTTTGCTGGGCTTCAGCCAAGGACAGGATCACAATCAGTGTTAGGTAGCAAGGGTGCAGGATTTGGGCACGTTGGGCATACACTAAGGCAAAGCAAGATTAGCTGAAGCTTGAGGTGTAACGGTATTTTGCTGGAAAGGATAAGACACTATGCTACAGTCACGTTTAACAATGGGAGAGGCATGAAAGCATATGGGAGGGCTCTCCAGTCTGGGAACAGAGATGCAAAGAACGAATGTCTCTGTGTGTGCACGTTTGGAGATGGAGACAGGAATCGAGGGGAAAAGGGTTCACAGGAGACAGCGGTATTACAGAAAAGAAGGTAAGAAACGCTTATCTGTGGTACCAAAAAAGAGGACTAAAATATTCATATTAAATGATATTATCTGTATTACAGCTGACTGATAGTCAAAAACCCTTAACAGTGCTGATAAAATCGTAGCTGTAGTTTAACAGAGGCATTGTAGCAAATGACAGCGATGCTGGCACATATCCCATCCAGCTGTGCATCATTTCACTGTGGCAGAGGTACATTTTTGACCTGGAAGAGGAGCTAATGAGGGGAAAAACTGTTCTACTGAATAAATCTGCAAGTCTGTCTGCCAGAAAACTGGAAGTGAAAGGAGACACGAAGAGCAAAAAAGAGCAAGCAATTCTGACACACGGAAAACCTGTGGGGAACCGTCCTCAAAAAGATGTTCCCAAGAGAAACCAGGACATGCACGTCTCAGAAATGCTCAGCTTTTAAAGGTGTGTGCACCTTACTGAAGGAGAAGACTGGGATAATGGGTTTCATCCACTTGGGGACCTGAGGGTAGTCTCGCACATTGATCACCATTTCCATGTCAGGGAGGCGGTTGATGATCCCCAGAATGAAGTGCTCAACTCCACTGCATCTGTGGAGAAACGACATATGGCAAAGAGCTATAAGGAGAAAGCACAATCCTGCAGTCTCTCCCTGTGCAGGAGCAGAAAAGATGGTGAGCCTCAGCCATACCATGATGCAGGCTGGGAACTGCCTGTAGCAGCCTCTAAACCCCAGTGCAGTACAGACACCAATGAAGCAACCCATCCTGCTAAATCTGGCCTCATCTGCAGCTCTGGATCCCACAACCAACCAACCAATCCTTTGTACACTGAAGTGCAACAATGACACTTACCTCTTACTACACTTAAGCCTCATACATAATTTTCTAGGCTTCTGCTCTGATAAGGAATTCAGACATTTGAAATATCATTGTGCTCAATGACTTTCAACTTGGCAGAGCTAGAAGTACTCCTGTGTCCCAGCTAGGAAGATGAGATCTTCTGCACAGCTCTTACCTTGCAGGGAACAAGCAGTCCTGCTCACGGAACAATTTCTTCTTAATGATTTGGTAGTGTGTCCCCAGCTTCCGGCTCACTACATCTGATATCATCTCCTTGGAAATGCCACCTCGAAAAGGAGCCAGGTCCTGCTTCCATACACTGAAACAAATCAGCCATTACTGTGCACAATAGGGGGGATGCTGTGCATTAAATTGCTGCAGTATACAAAACAGACTTCTAGCTAAAACAAGCTCCATGTAGCTTCCAGGAGCTCTGCTACATGTGGCATCATGGAGAGTTTAATTTAAGTCACTTGCAAGAGCTGTTACGCAGAGACTCAAAGGTCCAAGCTTCACTCTTTGACTATCTGTGTACTGTTTGCCCAAACAGAAAGCCCAGCACAGGACCCTGAGGCTAAATCAACATGGACAACTCCAGTTACTCTCCCAGAAAGCACCTTACATACCCTGGCAGGTTACGGGTAAAAGCCTTCAGCTCACTTAACCTTTGAGTTGCAAAGCTCGTGCTCCGGCCTTCCATGAATGACGGGCCACACCAGGACCAAACTCCTCACACAATGTCACACTATTTAGGCATAAAAAAGAAGGTAGGAGTCTAGTTCCGAGGAGCAGCATCACCAAATAATGCTGTGTGCGGTAAAAGCCAGCCCTTGAGGAGAGGCCTATGCAGTATGTGTTCTGTGACATCTGCACATCACCAGTGAGCTCCAGGAATGCAGTATGAAAACATAAACCTAACATATGTAAGAAAACACAGGAGGAGGATGCTATTTATATAAATTTAGTCTAAAGGTCCTCAGATCGAACTGCTTGGAGCGGTTAGCGAACACTGTCAGATTGTAACAGCCATGGAGATGTCCTCCCCACTTTTCGGTAGACACTGCCTCAATGCCTTGGTTTAGTACAACACTGTAGCGGTGATCCCACTGTGAGAGTGGTCAAACACTGGCACAGGTTGTCCAGAGAGGCGGTGGAGTCTCTGTCCTTTGAGATATTGAAAACCCGACTGGACACAGTCCTGACAACCCTGCCTGAGCAGAGGTGTTGGACTTAATCTCAAGAGGTCCCCTCCAACCTCCAGAATTCTGCTATTTCATCATCAGGTAGAAAACAGTAAAACTACATAAAGAATTGCCATTGTGCAGACAGGCTGACCACAAGATAAGCAGTCTGGCAGGGATGCAAACGTAATGAGCTTGAGAACAGGAAGAAAGTTGCAGTTTTATGGCACAGCCGTGTCACTGTAACCTAAGTGACAACTGAAAGGTAGCAACAAACAAGTTAGGACCTTCATTCATTGGCCATTGAGTCACAGAAGACTAGACACAAGTAAAATCTGTTATATGGGGAAAAGTACTGGCTTTCAGAGTTCTGCTGCATATTTACATACTTCCAAATCAGCTATCAAAATGAACCAAGTTTCTCATAGCATATGTGCTGTATTATCTTCCTGGATTCTTTTGTAATGCCTGTCGCTATAGCAGTGCTCCTTAAAAACACTTAAATAAACCACTGCTTTAGTGAAAACTAGGTTTCAAGACCCACAGCAACCATAACTTCATGTTACTATTGCCTATCATGTTCTGAAGCAGGTTTGGAGGTTGTAACCACTTGGGAAGGTATTCTTCCCCAAGGTGGGCAAGAGATGGTGGAGTGTATGTTTAAAGATTAGGAGATGTCTTCAGGCTTCTTCTGAATTGGAACTGAGGAAAAATACTGGAAGGCTAAACTAGAAGAGACTTTTCTTTATCCATACTTCAAGAGCAATGAAGATCAAAAACTCCAAACAGAGTGTACAAAGAGTTGCCCAACATGACTCATCTGATATTAAAAGCTGATATAGCACTCTTCTCACCCTCAAAATGAGTGAGCGCATCTGGTATTTTTTTAAAAAGGAGGCTTAAAGTTGGGCATCTGTGTTTCTCCATTTGGAATCCAAATCCTAAGGACAAAAGAATATTTTGAGTCTTCCCTGTACTCCCTCTTCCCCTTTTAAATAAAAACACTGCTTAAAGATATCAGAAAAACCCAGTCCTACAGTCCCTACCCACATAACAGTGATGACCTACGCACCTGTAATATTCTCCATGCTGAAGTCATGCTCTACCAGTGGGAAGAGGAGGGAAGTTTAGTTTGGCTATGTCTACACTTGTACTGCCTACAATGGTCTTACATCCACATATAAGTCTCTAGCTCACTGCACTATATCACTGGGGGAAGATTAAGCAGAGTGCTGGCATTTTGCATAATGCTCCATAGTTATAAAAAACCAAACAGGACTTGTGTCTTCCTGAATGAGCTCCTTTTGGATCACACTTTGGTCATGTGAAAATCAGGTAGTTAAACATCCACTGCCACTCCAGTTCTCACAGCAGTGAGTTAAACTCCCTAGAAAGAATACTCCTCCAGTTGTCCCCTCTTCCATAGGAAGCGCTGTCCAAGCACAGGGAGTGAGCAAAGTACAACACGCTATCCCACCAAATGGGCCTGCGTTCTGTAACAACTTTTCTTAATTTAGCTCTTTTAAAATATTTTGCACATACTTGATTTCTTCTACATTTAAAAGCCCATGAGAAAGACTTCTTAGCAACATTGCACTGAGAGAGAAGACAGAAGTGGATTGTTAACACAGAAATATCACCAGCTGCATACGGGTTTATTGGGTGATCACATTTGAGATGCTGACATAGCGTTTGTTGTTCAGTCACAGAGGACAACAAGGAGAGTGGTCAGTTTGCAGGTGGACACACCTCCTACTGGAACTATGGAGGCCAACCTGTTTCACACAGTGCCACGAATAATCTCCCTCTTGCAAGCACCGTGACCTATGACAGCTGCAGATGTGACAGTTTAGAGACCAAATATTCTGTAGCTAATTCCCATCCATCAGTGCCAACAAAAGTATTCCCTCTCATGGCCAGAGGCCTGTGCAGTCAAAAGGAAACCAGTCTCTCACCTTTGGTGGCAGCTACAATTCTCCTTTACACACGGCTCATAGACATCCACAGCTTTCTTGATTTGGTCAATTATTGCTTTCCATTTGACATCTAAAATACACAGGAAGGAAAAGTTAAAGCAATCAATGCATCAAACTACCAGAGCTACTAGTGGGAGCTGAACAGGTTTTCAACAGCAATAGGAAGGCACCACGGTCCCGCAACACACTCCAGTACGGCTCCAGTCCGTGCAGCTCAACTAGAGCGAGCCTAAAGCAAGGAAAGAAGGGCCGCAGGGGCAAGAAGAGGGGCCCAGCTGCGCCCAGGGCGGGACCACCCAGCTGAGCGGGGCTGGGGACGGGGCAGCGGGTCGGGCACCCCGGGAACGGCCCCGGGGCTGACGGGGAAGCCGGGAGGAGCCTCCGGTTCTCCTTGAGAGACTCTCAAGGGGCTCTCAAGCCCCTCCCGGCTTCCCTTTCAGCCGGGGGGCCGTCACGGGGCGCGGGGGGAGCTGCCCGGCCGGGCGGAGGAGGCGGAGGCAGCGAGACTCCCCCGGCGCCCTCACAGGAGGGGCGGGCTCCCGCCCGCGCCGCCGACCCTCCCCACCGGCCGCGAAGCCGTGTCCCGCTCCGTGTCCCCGCCCCGCCCCCAGCAACTCCCTCACGCCCGTGCGAGGCGCGGTGCCCCGGGCGGCCGCTCACCTGCCGGTCCCCCCGCCGCGGCGGGCTCCAGCCGCCACAGCACGGCCGCCGCCGCCAGAGCCCACAGGGCCAGCGCCGCCCGCCTCATGCCGCCGCCAGCACGGCCCTGCGCATGCGCCACCCGCCGCCGGCGGGCACCGGTAGCGGGGGTGATGCCCCAGCCAAAGATGGCGGCCGCGGCCGCCAGCCCCGCACAAAGATGGCGGCGCGAACAGCGGGCTTTGTGCCGCGGCGCTTGGTGGGAGCCGTAGTTCCCGCGGCGGCTCAGCGGCGGCGCTCTCCCGCCCCGCTCGGGGACTGCCTGTGAGGGGACACCCGCAGGGCCGCGTCCTCGCCGCAGGCGGCTTTTGTAGCTTAGAGTAATAAAGGCACTGGCGTGGAGGGGGCCTACAGGAGATGGGGCCTGTGCTGCAAAAATACCCACCGCCCAGAGCAGATCTGAGTGTGCATCTGTGGTAGTCCCTCCAAATCATCTCACTCTGCTCGTGTGCAGCTCAGGAGTCCCGAGAGCCATACACAGGTCTTGGGTACCTGCTAGCCCTTGATCCCTTTGGGGTTTTGGCAGGGGGAACTTCCCCAGACACCTGAATTAATCAAGCAGTTTGTCCAACCTCTAAGGGGCTCCTTCTCCCGGCCCAACCTCTTGCTGTCGCCAAGGCCTGATTCAATTTAATCATTGAGGATTAAGACATAAATCTCATCGTTACAGTATAAAGGTTTAGACAGATTTGTATAAACTACCCTGCAGCTTCAGGGGTGTAGACTGCAAGAAAGAGAAACAGCAGGATTGAGAATTGGTGGTTGAGTGCCATCAATGTAACACGCAGGACATTCTCTTTGCAAAATGGTTTCTAAAAATACAGTCTTCAAAACTACCCTCCACTTAGTGTTTGAGTCAGCCTTCAGGAGACAGGCTTATTAACCTGGTGCTGGATGTAACAACCACGCTGATAAGCAGCCAAATTAATGGAGGTAAGAAAGCATGGGGCTAAGCAGACACTGTCCTAACATGAATCCAGACCAGTCAATTGATGTTTGTTCCCTAGGTTGAGCATGGGAAGGCCTGACCCCTCTTGATGGAGTCTATGTACTCATGTGTGAACACTAAACCTTCATCTTTCCCAGCCCAGATCCAGCTTGGTGGTTTTGGATTCCAGGAGGAGGTGCTGTGGCTGCTCGTTAATAAGAAGGAGCCACATTTACGTTAAGTTTGTACCTACAGCATGAAGGCTGAGTGATTAGCCCCAAAAGCCACCAACTCAACTTGTCATAAAAGCCTCTTTTGTGTGAAACTGAATTGGTCCTGTAGGTATCCATAGGTTTGGATGAAGAAATAGATACCAGAAAACTGACCAAAGAGGAAAGGCATGTGCTGAGAAGGAGCGTGAAGGTTTCCTGAGGAGTGATAAATTCTAGAGACTGGTAGTCCTGCTGAATCTGCAAGAGCTGATAAACTCCGGGCACCAAGTGTCTGCTCAACCTGTGCAAGGCCACAAGTGAATGCCGGTATCAACCGTGAGTTCTTTGACTGTAGGGCAGAGGCTGCTATATGCAGACAAAGACTGCAGGATTATGTGTACATCCATTGAAATAAAAGACTTTGAGGGACTTTCTGAACATCTGCTTGAAGCTGCTGGTGTGTCAGCACAACCATCTACTGAGCATACAGCTGGGATTGTCCTCCAACTGGGTAACTGGGTGATTGTATGAGTGAACTAGGAGGGAATAGGTGAATGTTGTATGTATTATCTGCTATTAGTAGTAACAGCTTCCTAGAGTGAAAACCTTGAGTGCTTCTGCCTGTCTCGTCCTGGACTCCTGTTGTACAGCCAAAGAATTTTTAAGCAAATCAGGGGACTTAATCCCTTCTTTCCATCTTCTCCTAGAGTCCTTCTGTCTTCCTTTTGATTTCTGCATAGAGTCCACTTTATTTCTTTTCCTCTACAGTCTCTCTCACAGCTGCAGTAGTCATAGATCCAAAACTAGGCGCTGGTCTGAAGACTCCCCCAAAAGTGTGAACCTTAAGTAAAGTAAAAGCAAAAATTGCTGATACTCATATATCTATATTTGTCCCCACTGGCCTCACTCATTCTTAGCCATCTCTACATGGCTAATCCACGCATTATTTCTAGCACAGTTTTCTATCTTCCCTCTCAGGTTCCAGACCAGATTTTCCTGCTTCTTTCCTGGCTGACAGAACAGAGACATCAGCATGCTGTTCCAACACCGTTTCTGGTTGTTTCTCACAGCTCCCCAGTAGTCTCCTACACAGCCAGTATAGCTGTAGTAGTTCGCTCTGTAGCAAAGGTTATTTCGGGTGCTTTCTCTGAGGCAAAGAGTAGGAGTGGTAGTCAGCATAAATGTTTAATAGGCCCTGAGAGCTAAGACTTTAAGATGAAGCTCTTTTTGAAGCTACATTTACAGCCTCTGCTCTCCCAGGCTTTGTATAATGAAAGCACCCCAGGCCACTGTGGTGTGGTTTTGGCATGCGCTGTAGTTCCCCCCCGAGCACCTTGGATGGTTGTAAGCTTCAGAACCCCTTGACTCTCACTTCAAACACAGCCTTTGCCTCACCTTCTCTACCTTCTTAATTTCCTGCAAATCCAGAGCTCCGTGCAGGAGCATCTGGCTCTGATCTTTGATACCATCCCTCAAACACAATCCCTCCCTCATTTTTTTTCTCTGCCAAATCAAGCACAAACACCCACAAATTTACTTTCATCATGTTCCATGTGCCTGGAGTGGAAAATCACTTGGCTGTAAGTCTGGTGTCCTTGCTTTACATATTCAACATAGGTTAGAAGAAGGGTGCTTGGGAAAGAGTTTGGTTCTCTAAGCTGGTTATAAGACTGCGCTAAAGGAAATGTGCCTTCTAGATCTTGTGTTTTTCTCAGAGCTGTGGTCTGCCTTTTCTAATTGCTACTGTCTGCTTGTGCAGGGGTGAAGCCTCCACAAGGCTCCACCACCAAGGGTGCTACCTCGTGGGGGCTTTTCTCCCTTAATTCATCCTTTTGTGCTAAATGGAAGTCCTAGGTTTTCTGAACTCCTCAAAGAATGGCATTTTTTTCTTACAAAGAATGGACATCCTGCCTGCACCGAAGTTCTCCAGAAGTATGGACAACTCGAGAGGGTTTATTTGCAGATAGAAAAAGTGGTGCTAGTAAAAGGGGAAATACCCAGACATTATAAATGAAGCTTCCGATAGTTGTGAGGTAGTTGATGTGTGGCTTTTCTTATAGCTTTCACGTTTGATCTTCAGTGGGGCTAGGCTGCTGCAAAAGGCTTAGATAGTCTCAAAGCTCAGTGGAGAGAGGAAGGAAGCTCTACAGGCTGCTGAAGTTCAAAACCTGTGATTGACTTTACCAGGGCTTCTGGGGCTGAACCCAGCCTCTCTCATAGGAAGCCACATAGCTTCTAGAGAGTCAAGATTGTTTCCTGTTGGTGAGCTCCTCATGGAGCTTCTTTTCCCTTTGGCTCTGAGCTCTGTCCCATAACACTCAGCCCTGTGGAGGTGTTGGACTGTGGCTGGCAGGATTCAAGAAAGCTGGCCACATCTTCAGTACCTGGCTTGGGGATGTTTGGTATTGAATATTCAATTATTTTATGCAAAAGAGGCTAATTATGAAACTGTTACAGCAACTGGAGCACTGCATGAGAAGTGTAGTACCAGAATATGACACCCAGTAAGGGCTAGGGTCATGAACTAAGGCTCAGACTAAGACCCTGCAGGGCCTGCAGAACAGCTGAGTTGGACTGGGCAAAACAAGTGCAGGAGGTCCCAGAGTTCGGTCTTGATGAAATCCCATCTGAGTCTGCCAATGAAGGAAGTCAGTAATCCAGCCCTCAGCCCAGCCTGAGGGTTTGTGAAGGCAACAGAAACAATGGAGGATTCAAGAAAAAGTGGGCAAGGCGTCTGTAGCTCAAGCCTGAGGTCAAAGTTTAAGTACTTGTGCATGCTGTGGGAACAACACAAAGCAACTACATCTGGTGCCTGAGAGAAGATGCAAGAACTGCAGTGGTTTCATCCCTTGAGGAATTTGTATGTGTCAGGGGATGCCTGTGCTCATGGCAGTGATGACAGTATTATAAAGAATTTTTCGTAACGGCAACAGAGCATAGCAGTCCCAAAAGGGAAGGAGGACACCTGTTTAGTGTGAATTGTATGGGTAAGTGCACATACAAACATGGGGCCAGGACTATATTTAAGTCTTTTTATTCATACCCCTAAAAAAGGGAACGGGCGAATCCACCTTTCTCGGAGTTCAGAAAATGTAGGATTCTTGTTTTGTACAGCAGAATGAACTGAGGGATTAAAAGTCATCAACACCCCTGCACAAACAACAAACTGGAGAAGGCACAAATTTGTAATGGTGGAGCATGGGTGGATCTGGTAGATTCAGAAGGTATCAGGCCCTTTGCCTCATCAAGGGGATGTGTTTAATATTGGTACTCATTTGCCTTTGCAGTTGCATCACAGGGCATCAACAGGAGCTAAAACTGAGTATATTCCTATAGAAAAGTCTTTGGCATTAGGCCATGGCTGTAAAGACTTCTTAAAATCTGTTTGAGAGGCCATGTTAACTGGAACTGATCATAAATCACTTTTTGCCATTGCCAGTGGGGATCTGGCAAACACCTTCCCGCAAACAGAACGTCTCTTTCTTTAGCTACAGTTGTATAACTTGCAAATTGAATGAGAACCTGAGAAAGATTTAGTAGTTGCAGGCGTACTCTCTAGTGCCTTTGACAAAAATGCTGTGGAACAAAGTCCCAGGCTAGATTATGTATATGTCAATTGGGGAAAACAAAACAGAAAAACCCAGCCCTGTCGGTTCTCAAATGAAATACAGACTTTTATTGCTAGTGGTTTGCTGAGGACGAGACACTGCAGGATGTAATTAAGGTTCTACTAGAAAATGATTTGCACAGCTTATTCTGTCCCTGTTTCAGTTTAAAACGATTTAGATACCACTTCTCTGAGGCATGAAGAAAACTGATCCTTGAAGTGTTGCAGGAAAACAAAGATACAGAAAGCCATTTAGAGCCCGAAGGCAGCGCGAGACATCTCTGCCTCCCTCAATAGTCAGAAATACAAGTGATGTTAAATGGAGGAGCGCATGCTGGTGGAAAACACTCACCCTCTAGAAGGAAGTTAACAAAGTAGGCTTGCATCAGCTTGATGTGGGAGTCCTGAGCAGCCATTTTCATATTGCTGGATAGCCTTTACTGAAAGGCACTACAGCATTATAAGGGAGCAGGTCGCTTGTATCTGCTAACTGTGAATTTCATGTACATAAAAATAATGTCTGTCAATGGACTACAGTTCAGTACAAGCTTACATGTATCGCAGCTAATCCCCAATGCCTAAACCTACCACACTGGTGGAAAGCGATCTCGAAAGACTGCCAGAAAGGGCGCAGTGTCAATCTGTTGCACTTCTGGCACTACTCAGTTGCAGTGGATTGTCACATCTGTGCTAGCAGAAACTGATATCATAGTACGGGTGGGTTGGTTGAGATAAGTAAACAGAAAAAGTGGAACAAAAATGTGGTATGATTTTGTAGTCTGGGATTGGCAGTGTTTCACAAGTGATATAGATGCATAGTAACAGCAAGAAACAATTACAGATGGGGTTTGCTCTGTGGAGACTTCGTGATCATGTGAAGCGGTTGTTGTAGGCAGTGCGTGCTGTGGAGAAATAGATTCACATTTCCCAAATTCCAGAGGGCAGTGGGAGAGTGTAAATTGCTGCCTTTCACAGTGGTGGTGTCAGGTTTGAGTGGCTGTAGTCCAGAAAGGCAAGCAGCTAGAAGTAGTGGGCTTTTTGCTAACTAACCATGGTACGGGTTTTCCAGAGGAGACAGGTGACAACACGGGACATCTGGGACAACAGGACGTTTATTAAGGGGAGCAGACAGCTTGTATGTACTTGCCATTGTCCATTAGTTGGGTGTAGTTGAACTTGGCTCCCCAGGGAAGCTCTGGGGACCTGTCCCATTCAGAAGCTCTCAGAGGAGGTGCCATTGTGCAGAAGCTCACGCTGAACAGCACCAATCAGCTAGAGCTCAGACAGGGATCAATGCAAAGCTCTTTGGGGTTCCCAGTTAGGAGTAATTCCTTAACAACATGGAATATGGGAGCTCTTCCGCGCTAATTCAACTGGCAACAAATGGCGTGTTCATGTACTAAGTGCTGAGTGTTGAGAGGGCTCTAGTTCCTCCTAAAGTCCCAGCACTTGTCACTACCAGTGTCATTGCTTCAGCTACTTTGCTTCCCGAAGACCATCATCGCTGGAGAATTCCCAGCTCTTTGTGACTCCATAGATATTAATTCATTCAAGTTGTTAAATCATTGAAGCATTGAACTGTAATTGTGAGCAGCTTTGTTCCAACTACTTTTTTTGCAGAGCTGCACAAAAATTCTGCTTTTCTGTATCTTAACATTGCTTGAATGTAATAGAATTTCCTTCTGCTAGTAAACTGAAGCATTAGGTTTCTAATTTAGGGACAGGATAAAATGAATTGTGCTGTGATTTCTAATCATGGGAGAACTCTTCTAATGTGCACACGTTCAGTGTTTGTCTTATAAAAATAGTTTCTTAACAATGCCCATCGCAGCTAATTTGTAACTACATAGTGTAAACACTGATTTCTAAAGTTTTTAATAGATCCCCAAGCTACTTAATTACCACTTACTGACCCTTGTTTTTTAATGGTGATTAGTTTAGTTTCCTCAAACTTTATAAGAGCTGGGTCTCAAGTGGCAGTAAGATGGACAACTTCTTATTTCATATCTAGCAGGATAGGAAGGTCTCCAAAGCATTACTAGTTCATGTCTTCCCAGGAGTAGGATCTTCCCTTCCCGGTGATACCCCTCTTAGCTGGGCATCTAGAATGTTCTTTCTGGTTCAGCTAAAGATTGTATTAAAATCAGGGAGAAGCAAATTCAAACCAAACTTCTCTGGGGTTTAAAAAAAATCCTTCCTCTCGCTAAGCCTCTTGCTTGTGGGAGGCTTCTTTCAGGTCTGGCATACCTTTTGGTCTATGAACCAGCTGGATTCCTCAGTACCTGTGTCGATGTGAGTTGAGGGGAGAGAGCAACCTGCTTTCTGAGAACTATTTGCCATGAGGAAAGTCTTTAGGCTAACTTAATCCCTATTACAGTTCCATTGACGAGAACAGTTATCAGAGCTGAACTTCTCTTCTAGGCATCAAGTCTTCCACTACACTATTTAAATGACTAGCACATTGGCTGTAATGTCAGAGCATCACATCTTACTCTGATGTTCTTATGGAGCAGATGGTTAGAGAGCAGTTCAGGGACTTGCCCACCTTGAATGATCTATCACCAACAGGAAAGGGGATGTTTGCAGAAAAAGTTCATCAGTCTCTATCCACATTTGGAAAAATAAAAGGTGAGACACGTGCAGGGAGATTGGGAAAGAATAAGGAAATTCTAGAAGGGTCATCAGAGACACAAGAGGTTTCAAAAGCTTTCAAGGCCATTGCAGACCATAAGGTACATTCCTTATTGTCTTTGTTTTGCTGCAGACTAATCACCAATCTGTAGCAGGCACTTAGCTAGCAACTCGAACACATGACCTCAGAGTACCCCCTGCACTGCCTGTGCTACAGAAATAATAGTTGTACTTTACCTGTCAGGTAAACCCTGACAAATTTATATAAAGTTTATAAAGGGTGAATAATTACCAGCTATTGAAGATCTGAGAAGCAACAGATGCATGCATCCAGAAGAGATCTGAAACAGTTGGCACAGAGTTCAACAGATGGTTTGTACTCCTCTACAGCAACCTGGGACATCTTCTTGTAACAGGACTGGAAAGAATATCCTTGGGCTAGGAATCCAGGCCCTTGGACCATGTGGTGCAAGCAGCTGTGTTGTGTACAGTACCCACAAGGCTAAAAGCACTTGTCTTATTCAGCCCTCAAAGCAAGATAAATCCTGTCCTGACAACATTGTTGGTTACTGAAATATATTGAGAAGTAGGAAGTGTGGGGATAAGTGCTAATTAAAGTAAGGGGCATAAAAGAGAAAAGGTAGAGACTGATTTTGACTCTGTTTAGGTACAAAATTTGAGAAAGGCTTTTACTGATCAGAGAGGAGAGCTTCTGGAGGAGACTTCCAAAAGCAGTAGTTGTTGGTTTTCTTGTGACCTTGTATCATCAGAGGGCTAGATCCATCTTAAAGGAGATACTGAAATGGCCTGTCAGTGATGATAGGGCATGGCTCAGACACGCCCAGCAGTCTGAAACAAGCAGTGAAACTTTTCTTCTTGTCAAATACAGTTATCACTGAAAACTCAGAAAATAGCACTGAAAGATGCACTGGGATGCCTTCTAGTCCATCCCTCTATTTGATAGCGTGGCTAGCTGTTTCTGTCATTCTTGACCAGCATTTGCCCTTTTCTTAAAGACATGCAGCGATGGAGCCTGCTCAGACTTGCAGGAATTTTTGGCTCATTTTGGGCTTTCTTCCATGGTAAGTCCAAATCCCATCTTCCAATGCTGGCATTGTAGCTCCCATGTAGCTAGTCCTACCCCTGTCTACTACATTTGAATAGCTGATTTTTCCTAAGTAACTGTAGAATTTTGCATGTCTTTTTTGAATAACATCCTTTTTTTTCCAGACTTTCTCAGATAATCAAAGCTGTTTTGAATACTGTCTGTTTTCCAGCATATTTGCAGCCCCTCCCAGCAAGGTGCCATCTAAAAGTTTAATAAGCTCAGCCTCTGTTCCTTCATTCTTGTCATTAATGAAAATACTGAATAATACAATTTCTAGGAGAGTTCTCTACAAAAATCTAGCTTGATGCATCTCTACAGTTTGATGAAGAAGTAGCAGTAACTTCACTGGGTAGGAAATTTCCCTCTCCCCCAACTGACGATCAAGAACAAATTGCTTTCACAGACTGTGAAATGTTCCAAGTTTAAACTCTTTTATGAAGTAAAGTCTCCAAAGGCTGGGCAAGCGTAGAATATGCCTAAGAGCAGAATTTTCTCATGGATTGTAGAAGATCCATGCACTAGCTGTAAAATCCATAAACATTTAAAGGGAGACAATCTGCTCAAGGAAATTCTTTAAGTATTTATGGCACCCTGCCAGACAGCTACCAGGCCAAGACACCTCCTGGCCTTAAAGCTGGAGTGTTACAGAAATAGTCTCAGCAGATTGTTGAAAAAACCTGTGGATTTAAGTCTTTTGGAACAGGTATGACCTCTGTAGAAAGCCTGGCAATTCCTTAAAAGTTTTATTTCTTTGAAAAAAGCTTTCATGATTTGCTACTTTTCATTTTTGAGTCATACAGTGATCTCATACTGATGGTACATTGATCTGCATGTAGGTAAGTACTTCTCAGACATAATTCTAAGGGTGCTAGACATTCAAATGACCAAGAGAAGTGCTTGATTTTTCCAAGGTAATGATGCCTCGTACCTTCAAGATTTAAGCCAACCTCTAACTTTTCGGTATCTGAAAGAGCACTCTGAAGGCAGATTATTCCAAATGGTTGTGCTGCCCTTCAAATGGATCTCAACAGGCTGGTGAAATGGGCCAACGGGTGCCTCATGAAGTTCAACAAAGGGAGATGCCAAGCTCTGTCCCTGGGCAGGAATAACCCCATGCTACCAGTACAGGCCGGGGGCTGAGAGGCTGGAAAGCAGCTTTGCAGAGAAGGACCTGTGGGTCCTGGTGGACACCAAGTTGAACATTATCCAGCAGTGTGCCCTTGTGGCAAAGGTGGCCAACAGCTCCTGGGCTGCATTAGGAAGAGCATCACCAGCAGGTCAAGGAAGGGGATCCAGCCCCTCTGCTCAGTACTGGTGAGTCACATCTGTAGTGGTGTCCAGTCCTGGGCTCCCCAGTACAAGACAGACATGGGCTACTGGAACAAGTCCAGCAAAAGACCAGAAGATGATTAAGGTCTTGGAGTGTTTCTCATATGGGGAAAGGCTGAGGGAGTTGGGACTCTCCAGCCTGGAGAAGGGAAGGCTCAGGGGGATCTTATCAATGTGTATAAATGCCTGATGGGGGGCAGTAAAGATGACAGAGCCAGACTCTTCTCCATGGTATATAGTGAAAGGACAAGAGGCAGCAGGCACAAGTTGAAATACAAGGAGTTCTGTCTGAACATAAGAAACACTTTTTTTCCCTTTTTTACTGTGATGAGGGGTTGAACACTGAAATGGGTGTCCAGAGATGTTGCAGAGTCTCCATCCATGAAGATACTAAAAATCTGACTGGATACAGCCCTAAGCAACCTGCTTGAGTTGACCCTGCTTCGACCACGGTTGGACTAGGCAATTTTCAGAGGTCCCTTCCTACCTCAATGATTTTGTGATTCTTGGGGACATTCTTACACGTTCCTCCGAAGCATCCATGTGTGGCACCATCAGAAACAGGGCACTGACTTGAGTCCCAGTCTGTACAGAAGTCCGAAGGAGGAATTTGCATCTTGATGTAAGGGAATGAGAGAAAGGTGTCTGTTCCCTTGTGTCTCTCACACTTGGCAGAGACACCTCTATGTGTGTCAACTGATGCCAAATTAGCATTTTACACATAACTAACTCTGGAAAGGCAAAAGGAGGCGGTGAAGAAAGCCCTGTAAGTGCAGACCTTTCTATATGTACAGGACTGGATACATAATTAGGAATGCTCTCACTCAGTTATACACTTTATCCATTATTATTATTATTGTTAATGTTTTCCTATCATTATCTGTTTTTAATTACAGGCAACGACGGATATGTAAATCATCCCTGCTCTGACCTAATGATGAAGCAATTGCGTTTTCTTTCCTGTAGTGGGAGAGGACACATATGAAGCCAGTGCCCCAAGCCATGGCCCTGAGCACAAGGTAAGCCATTAGTTTCAAATGGCCTGTTTGAAAAACAGGGGACGGGGACCTGGGGAGCTGCCGCTGGGAAGAGCCGTGGGAAGTGCTGGGAGCATGGCCTGGCAAGGGACAAGAGACATTGCTTGCTCCAAAGGCAGACCCCAATTTCTGTACAGGGAAACTGCCTGTCCTTGTGCGTTTCCACAGCGTGTAGGGAAATGGGACTGGAAAGACAGAGGCTGGGTATCAAGAAACGCTTTGCTGATGCAACTGATTTCTTCTCCACATAGAAACAACCCAGCAGAGCCTCAAAAGCTAGACAATGAGCAAACAGCATATTGTATTTTTCTGTGTAGGTATATTAATAATATGTATTTTTCTCAGCTTCTCAGGTAGACCTTTTCCTGTTCTGTCTATTTCTTATTTTAACTTCCTTTTTTTCCAAGCTGTAGTCTTTGTGTGCACTGCGGAGATGCTTCTGTGGATATAGTCTGTCTGATAGGCCTCCAATGTGTAATTAAATGCTGCTTTCTGAAGGCATCTATAGGATCCTGAGAAAGAAATAATTCTTTAGTTTACGAGTAGGTCAGAGAGCATTACCTATTGCTCAAAAGTAGGATTGCTCCCTTATTTTGGGGTGCAGAACCTGGAGTTCTGCTTGCGCTCTGACTTCAGGTTGTTCTGTGACAGAGTTGCTTGGGTTACCCTGTAACAAAAGTAAGAAGGCAAACATTGTAAGGGACGTTTTAACGTGTACGTAAAGTCTGATCGGTATTTCCATACTGCTTCTCTATATCACAGAGCAGTAGTGGTCCAATCCTTCTATACTAACATCCAGTAATCCTGGACTGAATCTGAGGGCTGAACTGTTACTGGGATGTAACTGGTGCTGTGTGAGGAAGAGTAGCAAAAGAGGCCATTATATCACTGCATCTGGATGCCATATACCTATTCTGAATGACCTGTCATCAACAGCTAGCCTGCGTAAACAGGCAGTTTGAACTGGAATTGCAAAGTGCTGCCATGATGCTGGTATCAGCAAGTTCTGGCTGCAGAGGTGTCAGCCTCTGAAGTGCCACCTTCTGTGGAGCTGAACTGGCTTTATGTGAGGGCTTTTCCAACAGAATCCTCGATACTGTGAAAACAGCTGTCTGCGACCGTGACACCCAGGCAACGTAGCACACTCTCTCTCTGGTACAATTAGCTGCTGAGCTCTCTGAATTCCAGCCCTGCCATCCTTGTAGGACCTCTGCAGTAAACTAAAATGGCCTGCAGGTCTGGGGTGAGGGTGCTGGAGTTTCTTCTATTATGCCAGATCTGAGATTCCTGGAAGGAAGAAGAATTTCTCCTTCCCAGAACAGTGTTTCTCACTAGCCCTAGTTTCAGGCAAACAATTTTTGGATGAACTGGTATCCTTCAGCGAGACAATAGTACCTTAAATGCACTCCTTTTGGGGCCATGGGCTTTGTGCATTAGTCCCTCCTGCCTTGAAAGAAGAGATGTCTGTATTTACAGGTTGATCTACACAGTGTTGTCATATCCACGTGGAGTAGCGTACACTGAAACTTTAAAATGTGCCAGACTCCCTGCCTTTTTTTTCCTTTAAGCCGTAGGGTGTTTCTGATTTGTTTTTTCCTGTGCCCTCCTTGAAAGGGGGGACCGTTGTGTTGCTGAAGTGGCCGCCTTGGGCAAGGTGTGGAATGTGATTTCTCTCACCAGCTTTGGGGTTAAGTGCCAGCATTGGGGTACTTTGTCTTGCTCTCCCCTCCCATCCTTCTTTCCCTCCCAGGAAGCAGGGAGAAAATACTGCCCCTGTCATTAACCTGTATCCATTCGGGACAATGGGGGCTTCTGTCTCCATCTCCAGGAGAAGTGGAAGCAGCCCCTGCTGCTGGAGCTTCTTCAGCTGCAGCCCTGCTGAGGTGCCCCGCCTGCTGCTGAAGTGTAAATCCCCAGTAGCTCTTTTAACCACCCTTCTCATACTACTTGAAAAATAACTTTCTCTTGTCATTAACGCTGATCTATAGCCGCATTAATGTGTGAAATCACTGGGTGTGAAAATAGTGTACTAACCGCTACTTAATGTAATATTACCACAGTAATGTCTCTAAAAATATCTTGTCCACTTGATTGCTTTCATTGTGAACTAGAGATAATGTACCACTTACAGCTGATGATTAAAATTCATAAAGCTTTGGTTCTTAATTACAGCAACTTGCAATCAAAGTGAAATGTCAGATCCTGAATGTTGTTTATCTGTATACAAATTCACAAAAACAAGAAAATATAAGGACCGTCTACACAACAAAGCTGAGCTGCTTTGCTTTAAGGTTAAGTAAAATAAATACCCGTGTGGGTATTTATTGAGACAGGTTGGAATTGGTGAGCATGAGATCTTCGACGTGGCAGAACTCATCTCTTACAAAATGCACATCTTTGGGAATATTCAAATGTTTAAATTTGGAAGAGAGTTGGAAAATATATTGATGAAGATGTAAATGTAAACTTGATAGAAAACTGTTGTGGGTGGATGGAAGTAACTAATTGATGTGCTACGAATGAAAATTTTGCAGTGCAGGCTCAAGGTTAAACCTAAGAGGCATCCAAAGAGGGAGATATCTGAAAATACAGAGATGGATTCCCGCTACCATGGGGAATTACCATCGTGGCTGGCAGGAGAGGGTACAGTCCTTGACTTCAAATGTCAACATGACTTAACTATAATCACGTTCTTGGTCAGCGATGGCACTGTAGAACAAAATCATGTTCTTTTGGGTGCCCTTAGCTCTGCATTGCCAGAGCTATGGTATTTCTTTTTTTTTTTTTAAGTTAATGCTAAGCTTTGAGGGTTTACAGTGCTCTGGGATGTATCTTACCCTAAATTTACTAACACATACTCTCAGCCCTAACTCCTTGTCAACATAGCTCCCCCCCTCGCCTTTTTTTTCCTGTTGTTCTGGTATGTGAGATACATGCATAACTATGTGTAGAAACTACAGTTCTATTCCATTTATAGTCCTACTGGCATTCTTCATTTGTTGTATCTGTCCTGTGCCAGTCTGGAAAAATCCAAACCAGAGGGAGCCAATTTCTCATAACATCAGTAAAACAAAATAACATTAGAACAATAGGATCACTTCCTTACTAAATCTGAGTAGTTCCATTTCTTTCTTCTGATTAAATGTCACTTTGAAGGAGATCTGGCCCATTGTTTGGAAACTTCTTTAGAAAAGCTAAGGTTTTTTTCCACAGGATATTCCCACTGTCTACACACTGATTATTTTTTTTCATCCTTTTTGCCAGTAGATTTAAAAAGAAAAAAAAATCATTGCATAAATGGGAAATCAAACCTTGACGATGGTATTCATTTTCCTAGGCTTTCCATGCCACCTGCCCCTTCAGGTGTTACTCTTCCTGGTGGTTTTGGTCATCTTTGCAGTGACACTGATAAGGAAAGTGCTCAATTTTAGAGCTGATCCAGTACACTCAAGTGTTACTCCCTTGGCAGTTTGTCTCGTAGACATTTGCTATTTGCCTACCTCTGTTCCAGCTACACTGGCAAACGTTTTCGAAACAGGAAAACCATTTCCTACGCTGGCCGCATCATGCAGCTCTGATTCACTGTGAGTTATCCTGGCATGGAGTCTGTCCTGCTGGCTGTCGTGGCTTAGGTAGCTTTTGTAGCTGTCTGCTGGTGTTTACACTGATTGTGTATCATGAATAGGATGGCTAGTTTGCAGCGGGAAGGATTTCTATGGCTGTGTGGCTTGGTGAGCTCCTTGGTATGTGCTTTCCTAATGTCAGCCGTAGCCATCAGCAACTTGTAACAGCTCAGCATGTCTGGGGTGTCCTGCTGCTACTGAAGCTCTCTTGCTCGGACTGCGGCTGCAGCAAAAGCTGCTCTCCACGTGGATCGTGCTTGATTGGAGTGAGCCTGTTCCTTGCGCTCTTCTGCACCAGTTTCACGGGTGCCATCCAGAAGACATGCTCAGCCACAAGAAGAGCAGAAGCCTCTGAGCGATGCAGAGGCAAAGTCAGTCACCTTTCCTCCCCACTTCTGCCCTTTTGCAACTTTAAGCTAACCCCTTTGCCTGGGGCATGGTATGAGCTTGCTGGGATGTCAGCTCTTTGTAGCAGCTTCAAAAGCTCTCTCAAGAGTCCTGCTCAGAGCTTTCCCCTGATCCCTGTTTCAGTGTACAAGGTGCATGTGGCACAGTCCAGGCCAAAAAGGAAGATTCTCATAACGAAAAAATACTGTCTCCTTCTTCCTCTTGACATCCCAGCCAGAAAACTAGCAGGAAATCTGACGCAAAGGTCCTGTTCATTTTTATGTTGCAGATAACTTGGTCCCTCACATCTCAAGCAGTGGGTTTGCAATCCATTACTTCCTGCAAAATCTGTAAGACAGTTCCCCATCCTTTTTAGTGCCAAATGCATCATGTTTTATGTCAGGTGGCTTGCAGCTGCAAGTGGCATCTGTATGTACCTCCTAGGCTGCTTCCAGAGCCTACACAAGTTCATTCGCAGGTAACTCGGGTACCCCTCCCCTCCACGGCAGTGTGCACTGTGGACATAGTCCTCTCAGCTTACTTTTCAGTCCCACTCTTGGGGCTGTCCACGGTCCCTGGGAGGTTTAGGTGCTTCTCTTGGGAGTCTGCAGCTGTGGTGAGGGTATGAAAGGAGATGCATCTAGCTAAGCTGTGTCTGCATTGAGCACAGAGGTACAGAGAAATGCCCCAATTTTCATGGTGCAGCTGCAGCAGGCAGAACCTGGCACAGCAGTGCAGAGACGGGTAATGGGGAGGTGCCCGGCCTGGGGGAGGAACCCAGGATTTTCTGAGCAGCCCAAGCCCACTGAGGAACGCGTCCTCAGAGGCAATGTCTGACAGCTATCCCACTCTCATGAAACACCACATGTCGAGGAATTTAATGTGAGCACAGCGGGCCAGGTTTGTATTTCGCCTGTTGCCTCTTCACACTTCCCAAATGCTGCAAAAAGGCCCAAGCGTCAAAGGGAAGGCGGCCCCTGGCAGTCGTGCTTCGTGCCACTGGAAATCCTGCAGGCTCCCGCTGCCATATGCTGCAGGTTGCTCGGGGAGGGAAGGCTCTCTTGTGCCTCTCACGTTAGCCTTTTATTCTGTGTAACAGGTTCGGGGCTGGTGATGACAGCTTTGCACTTAGGGGTAAGGCAGTTAATTTAGATTGGGCACCTGTGGCTCCCTTGTCCTCTCTGGCTGAGGATAGCTCTCCTTTAAATACTGTATTCGTTACCTACTCCGTGAGCAAGAAATCAGACTGTGCAAAGGAGGCGAGGAGGTACAACATGTAAAAAACATGTCCTCCCACTCTCCCTTTTCTGCAGGATAGGCGATGTTTGACTTCACACTTGAGGAAGCAGCTGAGAAATCCCTCAGATGGTTAAACATTTCAAATGGTTTGGATGGGTAAATGTCCTAGATTTTAAAAAATTCGCAGAAGTACTTGAGTTACAAAGTGGACCATGAAATGGTTGTGGAGATGTTCTTGTCCTCCTGCTACTGACATCAGAACAAATAACGGGGTGAGGGAGGGGAGGTGGGAATTTTAGGGTAATGGGAAAGTAAATGGGTGATGCTAGGTTTCAAAATAAATTTCTCATCCTTAGAAAGGACATGCTGCACTTGCCTGGTTTTGGTTTCCCTTGTTTCAGAGAATATTTCATGTCTGTGAAAATTTGCCATTTTGGTTTAATAGTGTTTATGTTTCGAGTGATGCTTTCCATCTCAGAGGGCTGCGGTTCTGGTGACCCCAGGCTGAGGCTTGGGCTAACCGACAGTCACTGGGGAATCCAAAAGGGAAAATTGCCAGTGCTGGTGAATTACCATTCAGTAAGAGGAAAACATGTACTCTGGAATACATAATATTGCTCTTCAGCGACGCTCAGCTTCAGCTTCTCATTCAGCAGCACGGACATGAGTGATTTTTCTTTCACTCCACAGTGAATATGATGTTGGTGAAAGGTCCCAGGCTGACCGCCCTGGGAATTGAACCCTCTGTAAACCCTCAGCAGAGAGGCAAAGGATCCTGGCTACAGGCTGTTCTTCTCATCCGGTTGCAATGATGGAAGAGGAAACAGAGTTTATACAAAACCTAGCCCAACCCCCATAAACATCTTGCTTTGTTTATGTTCCGAGCTAAGCCTGCGACTCTTGCTGTTTGGAAGAGCTATCCAGACATTTCTCCATCTGACTGACTTCACATCTATTCCTTGATCTCATCAAGAGATCTGGCTTTTAGCTCCTGCTCGTGACGTTCCACTTTTTTCTCTCTCTCCCGCTCTGCTCTCCAGTGTCTGAAAGATCCCTGTATAACATGATTATGCAACCATGCAAATGGACACGGTTCTTTTCATTTACTGCAAACCCTGCTTCAGATCTCCCGTAATGAAAATAAAATCATCGGCGAGAGACTTGCTGCAGAAGGTAGCAGGAAGGGAGTTTTATGTGGCTGTGTTTGAATGCTTGAAGGTGGTATTAGAGATGGAAACAGACTATTTGAAGTAAACCAGTGTGCCACCATCTCGCCACAGGAACCAGCATCAGCTAATAGACTCAGACAGCTCTCCTCTGAATCCTTCCCCCTAGGAAATGGCAGATACTTGCCTTCCTGGTTGTTTTCCTCAGCTGGAGGTCTCCACACCCACCCCACCCCCCGCCCAATCCCGAGCTGCAGGGAAATTAGCGGTGCGGCTCTCCCAGAAGGCTAATTTGCACCCTCCTACTGTAAACAGGCAGTTGCCTTCTTCACTTTGCACCCATGCAGGAGGGCCGGGGGGGGGCAGTTAATCACACTGTTGCTGCTGCTGCTGAGCCCGGCGCTCAGCACAAGGGCACCCAGCACCGGGCTGCGGGCGACGCTCAGCCTGCGGGGACCAACCAGCCTCTCAAATTACTCGCATTGCTTGGAGGAGGAGGAGGAGGAGGAGGAGTGAGGAAATCCCTTACACAGAGAGGGAAAAAATAAGTAAAGTGAAAGGCACAAAGCTTGCACTACTTGGTTAACGATTCAGGAGACCTTGGCCACCTCATGTTATCCCTGTAAGTGAAGATGCCCCTCTCAACCATGGCAGGAGTAAGACCTGTTCAGTTCTGGTGGCCTTTCTCATCACAGTGCCCAAGTCCCTTGCTGGGGCTTCACGGCCCTTATCCCATGGATCGTCCTTGAGTTACATGTGCTGAGAGCAAAGGTACAGGGCAGGCTGAGGTCTGCCACTGATGGGGGCTGCAAGCTTGCCTCCACCTTCCCCGGGCAACCCCTTCCTCACCCCCCGGCAGTGGTGCTATGTTGCCTGCGCGGTGAAAGAGAGGATACGTTCGCTCTCTCCAAATCTCTCCAGAAAAGCTGTTTCTCCATTTCACCGCCCTTGAGGAGGGTCTTACCTAGCCAAAAGTTCCCCTTCCTGGCTAAGCAGGGCTCCTGTATCTGCACCCACCCGGTTCCCCTTACCGGCTCACCGGGCCCCCCGATACTTCCCAGGTTTGGGCAGCACTTGGCGGGCACCGCGGTCCGAAGAAGCCGCAGGAGGCCCCGCTCCGCGGCAGGTGCCGCAGGGGAAGCGACGGCGGCGCTCGGCCGGGGGCGGCGGGGGCCGGGGGGGCTCCGCGGGCTCTGCGGGGGCTGGGCGGCGCCGCCCGGGCGCGCCCCGCCGGCCTGCAGGGGGCGCCCCGTCCCGCCGCGCGGGGCCGGCAGGGGGCAGGCGCGGCCCCGCCTCCGGCGCGCCGGCGGGGGTGCGGGCGGCCCCCGGAGGGCAGCCGGGGCTGGGGGCACCCGCCCGGCCTTTCCCTTCCCCCTCCCCCCCTTTTCCTCTTTTTCTTCCTTTTTCTCCTTCCCACTTCCCCCCTTCTTTCTTTATTTTTTCTTTCTTTGCGCGGGGGGGGGGGCTGTCGTTGCTGCCTCTCCCCCCCGAGTTGCATTTGTCTCCCGCCGTCCTCTCCGCCTGCCTCTCCATTTCCTCCCGCTCCCTGTGTCAGCTCTGTGTAGCCTGGCGTGTTTCTCTGTTTCTCTCCCCGCCACGCAGCCCTCCCTCTGTGCAGCTCTCTCCATGAAATGGAGCTGAACAATTGCACCAGAGCAGCTTTTTCTGTTACTGCCATATGTCCCTCTGCTGAGGCACCATTTCTCTTGAGGTATTTTGAATGCATTCGGGCTGGAAATACTAGGACGATAACAAAACTGTGAATTTCTGCCTGTGCCTTTTTGGATCATACTGAGATTTGAAATCCTGCGTGAATGAGATTTGATGGATGGTTGTACTGATATTTTGAGCTGGTTTAGTTCAGTCACCTGAGATGCCCAGGCCAGATGCTGACAGGAGGACCTTTCAGGAGGAAAGGAGAGCATCCCCCCTAAATGTTACCTGCCATCCGAGCACCAAGAGGACATACCAAGTCACCGAAGTGGCATCATCCTTTCTCCCTTCCCCCCCTCCTCCATTTCTTTTGGAGGTAGATATGGTTCTGCAATCAAAGAACCTCTAGTAATTGCCCAATTCCTTAAATACGAAAAGATGATGCCTGCCTTAATCTGCAGGATACCTGAAATGACAGCAGCTGCGATCAGTGTACGCTGCCCCGTTCACCTTAATATGGTGTTAGCTGAGGCTGTCTCTGTGGCACGGGACTCTCTCCTCTTGTCCCCTCGTCTGCCCCCTCAAGATCCCTGCTGGAGTGCCCTGTAGGTCCGTCCCCTCTCACGCACAGGGGATGCACAGCCCTGTGTCCCTCCTCCTGGTAAAAATGAGCTTTGAGACTGGGAGCCGTACTGCCCTGTAAGTAATGTACACTCAGCCTCAGATACGCAGTGACAACAGCGTAAATGTCAACATTCCTAGTTAATCCCTTGCTAACAAAATATGCTTGGAAAGAGGTGGCTCTGCATAATCTCCAGTGAACAAGATCTCATTTTAGCAGTACAAGCACTTGGGAGATTTCCTCAGTTTGACCAATGAAACCGAAAGATTGGCTTTGATAATCGCAGCTGTAAATGATGCATTTGATCCCCTCAGTGAAGAAACCCACTGCATGTGGCAGAGCATACAAACCCTCCTCCGCCCAAGCCCTCCTCCAGAGCAGCAGCAGGCTGGTCTTCCTGGGTGGTGTCTGTGTGACAAGGGATGTGATTTCTGTTCTCTGATATTCGCTGCTCTCCTCTCTCTTCAAGGAGATGGCCACAGACTCTTCCTGAGTCATGTTTTCCAGCCCAAACAGCTAGCAATATTAAAAAGGAAGCTATAGGGTAACACTTATTTTAATACCCTCTCAGGGGCATTGGAGCAGGGACCATAGACACGTGGTGTTGGGATACCTCTCTTTATGTGTTGAGGCCAGCCTCGCGTGTATCGTGGGGAGCCCAGGCAGACCCCGGGTAGTGTTCACGTCCTCTCCCTGCGGCTGCTTTAAGCCTTCAGCATCGGTGAAAGGCAGAGCACCCAAGGTGAGGAGATGAAGCTCCTCGCTGTTCAAAGCAGTCCGACGTTTTCAGCGCCCTGGCTCCCCGCAGGCAGGATACCTGTGCTTCCAAGGCTGGCATCCACAGTTGCAGGGCAGCAGCATCCCCACTCTGAGCAGGCTGCAGAGCCAGGGGGACACCGACAAAGGGATTTTGCCTGTGGGGTGGATCGACGCCTGAGCTCTAGGCCCAGCACAAAAACACAGCAGAAAAGGTGGCGGGCCATTCTTCTGGGCATTAGCCCAATTTAACACCCAGTCCTTGCATCCCCTGGTTATTTGTGTCTGTGGTGTGCAAGCACGTGTTGGGGAAATTCACTGTTCTGCCTGTGGTTTTCAGTCACTGGGTTCCTGCACGCCAGCATCACCTTACACTCGGTGATAAAACGATATCCACTTCTTTCCCTTGCATTTTATGGGTTTTTTTCCTTTTTTTCTTTTTGTCACTTCCTTTCTGAAGGATGTCTGAGGGGTGCTCTCCCCACCATTATTTCAGCCTCTCATTTCAGCCTGACTCCGTTCACGCTCTCTTTCTCACACCGCCTCTCTTTTATTCTGCTTTGTTCTTCCACCACCACCTGCCACCAAAGCCTCTTCCTTCCCTACAGCGTTATCTTCGAGAGACCCATCGATCTCCTTTTTCTCCATTCCTAATCTCTCCCTTCCATTATTTGCTAAAATATCTTCTCCATCTCCCTCTTTCCCACTGCCCAACACTGGCCTGTGCCTTAGCCATCCCGCACCAGCTCCCCACCATGGAAACACCCCCCCACCAAACTCGCAGTCGCTCCACGCCTGTTGTACGCCATGACTGTGCAGAAACACCCCCTTTTGCAGCACTTCAGCCCGGCTCGCGTTCACTCGGTGCCCTGCGTGAACAGGCAGCGCACCCAGCGCCGTCCCTGTTGCAGGCAAGCAACCACGGCTCAGGCTGGGAGGACGGGCAGTGGGAAGGCTGCTCACCCAACACTGTACTTGCTTGTCCTCCAGCATCTCCTGCCCGCAGCAGTCAGAGGCAGGCTACTGGGCTGCCCTGAGCTTTGAGGCCCAGCACAGCTGTGCTTACGGGTGGAGCTGCCCTCTTCTCTCAGTGTCCCTCCAGCAGCCTCTCACGCCCCGGAGGAATCCCTCCCCAAGGATGTATTTGCCCCGGTACTCCCCATCGCTCCTCCATAGGGGCTCCTGGGGCCTGCAGTTTTTGCCCCTCCCCACCGCCCCTGCCCGCAGCTGCCCTCCCCTGCCTTGCCTGCTCCTCACCTCTGGGGCCCTGAGCCCTGCTAGAGCCCCCACGCTGCTGGTCCTCTGGACCCCAGTGGGATGGAATTGCAAGGGCAGGCCCTGTTCAGCTTAAGTCAACGTGGAAAGATGTGACTTCTGGGCTAGGATGGGCTCCCTAATTATTTAGTAATGAGTCTGAGGTGCTTGAATCCAAATAACTGTTAGAGATGGCTTCGTGTAGCCCCAAGCCACCCTCTTTACCAACTTCCTGTGCTGAAACAAGCGTGCAGCACACTCAGGCTCTGGAGATAATTGGATATTTTGGAAGCCTCCATTATTCTGCAGACCTTGTAGTGCTTCCATCTTTCCCTGCCCTTGCCTTATTCCTGACTCTCTTCCCATCTACTGTGACTGTTTTCTATTTTTACTCTTGTCAAAGGGTTGTGGGCTTAGAGGTTGCTCTTGTAGCTGTAGATGTAAAATGCCTGCTGTGTGGTGTTTGTAATGAAAGAACCGCTCCTGGAAATTAACTAATTCACAGACCTAACTAATTAACTCTGCAGCCACGCAGAGCTGTGGAGGAGTGTCAGTGTGGTTTCATCGCCGAGGGCGCTGGGCTGGGGGAGAGGGAGAGAAGGGAGGCGGAGAGACCCATGTCTGTGATCCCAGCTCTTCCCTCGGCTCCTGCCACCGTAAGCAAGTCGTTTCCCATCCCTGTCCCCCTTCTCCGTGCCCTCGCTCTCTTCTTCAGTCTTGCTGCTCAGGGCAGGAGCTGTTTCTGATTACGCCTATTCAGTGCCTTGTACAGGGAGGCCTTGACATTGGCGGGGGCACTAATCACTGCTGTTGTACAAACAATAAATACTGGAGAGACAGGGAATTATGGAGCCAGATAGCTCCAGATGTCAGTTTGTCCCTTTCTGGATTTTCTCCCTTTGCTACCTCTGCCTCCAGGAGAATGAATGCACAGCTTTGACAAGGGCAGGTTGATTCCTCCATGGTGGCACCGCATCCCATCTCTTCTCCTTCCCTCAGGCCCAAACCCAGTCCTCCCTGGAGCCAGTGAAGAGATTCCTGCAGAAATACATTGGAAGTGGACCAGTTGTTCCGCCCTAAGCAGCACAGTTTTGACATCAACCCGCCAGTGTTTACACTGGGAGCCAGACGAGGCCGCCCATGCTGTTTCAAGGCTAGATGTTTGATAGGAGAGGTTTCCCTCCATGCATGCTCCCACGGAGTTTCAGTACGTCCATGTTACCCACCCTGGCTCACTCTCCCTCCCCCCGTGCCACTGGAGCTCCCCAGGGAGCTCTGCTGGGCACCTGTGTGGCAATCGCTGGCAGCATGTGCAGGGGGCGAGCCCGCTGCTCAGGGGCCTGCTGAGAGACTGCCAGGAGCTTCCCTGACCCACGGGAGGGTCACCCCTTCCTTCTGCCTGCTGCCTGCTCCCGAGCAGGCAGCACAGTAACTGCGGCTTGTTCTTGCTGGGATGGCGGTTAGGACTGGGGCTTGCTGAGTAATGCACAGCTCGGATGGGTTTCTCAGGCTCAGGGCAGCCAGAATGCACGAACTAGAAAAATCCCATTCCACCGAGTCCCAGTGGGTCGAGGCGGTGACAGCTGGTGCTGTTTGGGATCAGGGATCATGCCTGATGTCGCGGCTGTGTGCGTTCCCAGCTGACACGCAGGGCTGAGCACTTGTGGGACTGCATCCAGCGTGCGAGGAGGCAGAGGCACTCGGGCTGGGAACCTAGAATGAGGAGAGGAAGCAGAATAATTGCTGGATGAGAGAGGAGATATATTCAGCTCCTCGACTTAAACATGCCTTCCTGCAGGATTGCTGGGCTGTGCTTGCCAAATGTGAGCACTGGCCACCAGGGAAAGCAGAGCGGGAGCTTTTCTGGCGGTTGATGGAAACTCGAGGAGAAGGCTCAGGGCCAGGCAGTGCTCACTAAGGGGACGCATGACGATGACTGCCAAGCTGGGAGTATGTGAGTGTGCATGCTGAGGCATACCTGGCACTGGGGCAGGTGACAAAACATACCTGAGATCACTCTGGGGTGAGCCCTCTGGATTTCCTCCCCTCAGAAGCAAATCTCCTGATGTCACTCATTCCTCTGTCTGCTCCCCCTGGATACTGCAAACATCTTGACACTGTGACGCAAAAGGTGGTGCAAGTGACCGGTCCATGCCGGTGAAGACCCAAACCACTATGCCTGTGCAAGCACCATGAAGCCTGGTAGACTTCACAGCTCAGGTCTTGATCCCATGGAGTCATGGTCCCTCTTGGAAACTGTGCAAAAGGTAGTGAGGGTAACAGAAGGCACACTGCTGAACTGAGGAAGCAGGACTAGTACTGGACCCAAGATGACTCATGTCCCACCAGCTCTGCTATGCCCGTATGCTCCGGGACAGTTACCAGCAGCAGAGCTAACTCTCTGTACTGCACAGGTGTCAGTGACACCAAGGTGGCCAACACTGCAGGACCATGCAGATTGACTCTTTGGGACATTGGCTGACCTGCGTGAGGTGTAGCTTTCAAAAGGACTACTTTGTCACCAGGTGTCATCCCCATCACTGTAGAGATGTATCCAACTGTGATTCCCAAGGACCTTCGGACTGCGCCCAGTTTGGCAACCCTGCCTTGCTTCATAAGGATCACTCTGGTTATTGCCATGGTTGGTGACTGTGAACCTGCAGAGAATCCAAAGACAAATGAAAGTAACTGGAGTGTTGAAAGCCTCCTCTTTGTAATTTCATGCTGCAGGACTTTATGTGGTTGTCAGAGCAGATGGTCAGAGGTCAGCTATGAGAGCAGAGCCAGAGCTGAGGAGATGTAAGAATTAACCTAGCGAAACCACTATCTCTGGTTCAAGACCACTTGCGCTTTGAAGCTCTGCCAGGCTACCAAGGCTGGAGGTGATGTCAGTCTCATGTACCCGGCTCACACATGAGTCAGAGGCTGCGCTCCTTTTTGCACCAGATCTGCCAAAGGTCTGGAGAAACAGCTATTGTGCTGGTCCTTACCGCGCCCACACGGGTAGGCTCTTTCTTTTGACCTGGCAGCACTCAGCACCGGATTATGCCAATCTGGGCTTGCCACCCAGTATCTCTGCAAGAACCTAGACAGCCTAGATACCAGCTTGTGCTGAATCTGGAGCAGGTAGCTCAGGCTAATGACAGCAGAGAGCCATTACTGTTTTTTTTCCAGCAACTGTGGTTGTTAATTTGCCTGATAATAGCAACAGATATTTGGGCAAGAAAAAAATCAGCAATAAAACACCAGCTCGCAGTTTGAAGTTTTAATTCCCTTACTGTCCCCACTCGTGGCACCCAGCGTCTGTGCCCTCTTACTCTGGGTCCTAGCTGTATGCTCCAGCTTTGCTAGGTTTCGTTGGACCATCACACACCCAGGTGCATGCCATTCCTCTGCCTCATCCCAGTCCCTGATCTGTTGTCCTGGCCTGACGTGCCCCTGAGCTCGCCCTGCAGCACTCTACCCTCTCAGGGGCTCCTGGGCGAAAGGTTGGGTGGGGATCTTTGGGGCTGGCGAGAGGGGACATGAGGGACCCTCCTACGGCACAAGCCGTTCACTCACAGGTGACTTTGGAGCATTCTGCCCCAGCTCTGAAAGTGACTTAGCAATTGGTTTAGCCGGTTAACGGCTCTAATCTAGGCTCATCCACCTGGACCCGAGCATGGACCTCTGCCCGTTGTGTAACCGCTGCCGTGCAGGACGAGTGGCTGGCATGCTGCCCTGACACCGCACCTGAAACACGCACAGCCCTGCCTGAACCCCTGGCATCCGCCATACTCCTGCCTCGCAGAGCCCGGCATGGGCAGCGCTGTTGGTGTTGGTTGCCCGCTGCAAGCGCTGGGCGCAGGCAGGGGGAAGGCGGACGGCTGTCCCTGCTGAGATGAGGGCCGGGAGCGGGAGGACTGTCAGCTCCAGCCCTGGCCCCGCTGGCGGAGAGAGGGGTGTGTGTGCAGCTGCAGCGTTGGGCAAGAGATGCTAATGGAAACCAGAAACCATTCAAACTGCATGGCAGTGGGGGAAACACTAACAACATTATGAGCTTGGAGCTTGTAAGAGTCCCGCTAGTGAAGTAACTGCTGGTGAAATAACCTTTTTTTCTTTTCTTTTTTCTTTTTTTTTCTTTTCTTTTTTTTTCACTCGGACACAGAAGTCTTCCAGCTTGTTATGCCAGGGCCAACAAAATTCTTCAGTGTCCACAGGATCTTGGGCAAGCCAACATTTTTCCTGCTAAGTGCTACCAGAGAAAGGAGAGCAGCACGTTGCATCCCCTTCCCATGCGCTAGTCACTAGCAGCTTTGCCCATCTCCTTGGCCTGTGGGCAGGCAGAGGGTGAGGGGGGTTCCTGGCAGGGCAGCAGTGGCTCTTGGGGGTGTGGTGTCCCTCTTTCCCAGCAGAAGTCTACAGGGCAAGCATACTGCAAATGGCACCCTTTGCAGAGAGAGGCTGGGAGGGCTGGAGCAAGTCTTTTTTTCCTCTGGAGGTGACAGAGCACATTCTGGATAATCATTTCAGGCTGCTTGGGAGTGGTGTGTAGTTTGGTTCCTCTTTGGTTGTGTTAATTGTGTGGTAAGGTGCCTATAGCCTTCTATTGGCATCTTTATTTATTTAAATACAAATTAAGAAGGCATTAAATCAATTGTTCCTTTTTCTTTGCTCTCTCTTGCCTTATCATTGTTTCTGTCATGTACTCTTAGCTGTACCAGGCTTTTGCTTTTTCAGCTGGATCAGGTACACTAAGTGAGAGTCCCAGGCTGAATTTCCTGCAGAGTCAGGGAGGCCGCACTGAGGGAGCAAGCACACTGTACATCCCTGGCTTTCCCCCACAGCTATTTCACTTATATTTCAGGGCACTTCCTAACCTTATTTGCTGACCAAGGCTTCAGTCTGTGACCCCCTGCACACCTAACCCTCCTGCAATGCCAAATTAAACAAAGAGTGACTATAATACCATTCTCTTACCCCTTCAGCTACTCTGCCTTCCATCTGGATGGGCTAAATCTATGTGGTGACTCGGTTGGCCCCTCTGCTGTTTTAACCTCTAGGTCCTATAGCTAGGCGCAGAACCCAGGATTCCAGGGTTTGATCATTCTCCTGCTATTTAGCAAATAGTTTGTAACCAAATGGCAAACTATGAGTCGAGGCCCTCTCTCCTCGCCAAACTCCGTAAAAGATAATTACTCCTGGAGTTCAAGTGGTGGCATGTTTTGCGAGAGATCTGGAAGCCTAGTATGCAGCTTTCAGATAGACATTGTAATTGTGCCTATGATTCCCCCCCTCCTTTTTTGTTCCCAATGATTTATTAAATTCGCAGATTGAAAACTTGCTGGAAAACGAAGATGTCTGTCAACAATCTGTTCATCGTTGCGTGCCAGATATCGAAATACCTGTATGCTGATTTGGGGGCATTTGTTATGTGTATGGACTGGTGAAATCACAAGCGTGTGGTCCTGAGGACTCTGCGTCTGTTGTTACGTGGCAGCAGCAGGACGAAGGCAGACTTGGTCCTTCCCAGAGGCTGTATGTCTTCACCATGCAGAGGGCAGAGCAAGGGATGCTTTTCATTAGGGAATGGGCTCCCCCTGTTTGGAGTCTATACGCTTTCTTTTAAACTTTGACTCCCCTTTGTCTCTGGTGATATCTCCTGTGACGGATGCTGGCCTCTCTGCTTGCCCTAAATTCTGTTGTACTTACCTCATTAGTCTCCTAATGATGAGCTGACAAATGCTTTTGCTTGATTTACTGGCGGTGTTACAGGTGTGTGGAACACTTGTCAGTACCTTGCTACTACATGCCTAATTTTTCAAATGGCTGGGTGTGCTAGCTTCCTTTGCAAAACGTCCCTGCACATTCACCTGGTATTATTCCCCTGCCGTAGGCTTCATCACATACCTGTACCCAAAGCTTCCAGAGCTGCGCCCTAGGATTTCCTTCCTGCCCCCACCCCCACCACCCCCGCCAAAAAGAAATCAGGCCTTACATGCAGGTGTTGATGTAACTGGCCTTCCGATAAGGAGAAGTGAGTAGAGAAATAGCATGACGGAGCAGCCCTCCAGCCGGTTGTGGCTACTCCGGACCAGGGATGGTACCCACCCTGAGACAGGCAGCAGGGCAGCGGGCATCCCTGCTCCTCCTACCCTTGTGAGGAGCTCCCGGCTGCCGCAGCCCACAGCACAGGTTTGCACCCTGCCTTTCACCTCTCACCTGTTTGTCTTTTCAAACCAGAAAAGGACGTTTTCACTGATCAAACCCCAGAAAACAGTCCTTGCCACCACCTTCACGAGCGCGTCACTGAGATCAAACAGAGCTTTTAGAGTGAGGGAGCAGGGCAGGTGAGGGGTCTCCAGGCATCGCACAGCGATGGAGCAGGAGCTGCTTGGCAAGGGAGGAACATCAACATTTCGAGCACACAATTCTTCACCAGTTGGGCAGAGCTCTTCTGCTCTTCTGGTTGTGTTGCTAGGAGAGGAGTGCTCTGCCCTCTTCAAGGCTATGAATAGCTCGCTCTTGTTTATTCAGCTCAGCTCCGCCTGCTGGTTACAACCACAACCGGCACCATCTCATTGCATGACACCACCATGAAACAATGCAACTGCAAGAGGAACAGTCCCCCCTCCGGCTGAGAAGACTTCAGGATACCTCTCCAGTGCACCACTCCAGAGCCATCCTTCTCCTCTCGCCACACTTCATGGCGCATCCTTTGCCTCTAGCAGAAAGGTCTAAAACCAGCTGGACGTTGCACTGTCACCCCCAGAAAGCAACGCTGAGAGGCAGGACCTGCAAATCAGGGCATCAGCTCAGAAATCTGGCTTGAAAACAAATGCATGATCGTTTCAAGGGTCCTTTTCTGCTATTCCAGTGTCGGACGGAGCCTTTCCTGAGCTAGAAGAGTTACTTTTCCTTTAATAGTGAAGGCTGAGATTCTTGCATAAGCCCATGAATCCAAGAACAGGGACTTTAAGAAAAGTAACAGATGGCTTGAAAATTGGCCATAATGGGATTCCTGAGATTTTCTTAAGAATATTTTGTCTGAGGTCTGACCGGGAATGAAGCATCTATGGCAATGGAATTAGATGGGCTGTGTTGACAATGGGAAAAACTAATGGGGCTGAGCAAAGAGCTGCAAAATGTGTCCAAGCGCAGCATTTCAGAACACCTACTCCAAGGGTCAGTGGGACAGGCAGCAATCACAACCAGCCTACACATTATGAGATGGGATGTGTGTGTACGGGCAACCACAGAGAGCCATGCAAGTTCAGAGTAGCAGAGTAGACACAAAACTTCCAGCTTTCAGAACAGCCTGGGCACTCGACTGAGAAGAGCAAGTACTAGGCAAGGCAGAGAAGCATAAATCAGAAGAGGTATGGATGGTTGCTGCGCAGGTACAGATGAACCACCCCTTCTTTTTCAGCATCGTGAGCTTCCACGTGTGTATTTTTCTCTGGACATCTCATGTTCCTCCACCTGGGAATTTTGTTCGGATGAAATCTGAATACTGCGTACGTTTATCCAGAGTTTCCACATGCCCATCAGGCCTTTCAGATAGCTGGGCTGCTGAACATCCGGAAATTCAGGATAGGTCGACTGCACACTGGGGAGGTGAACTGTATAGCATGCACACGCTATGTCTAATGAATCCAAAAATTGTCAGACCTGCTGTGCATATGCTGTGCAGATGATCTGCATATGTACAGTATGCCCAGCGCACTCAAAAGGTGTCTGGTCTACCCTGCATGCGCAGAACATCTACACGGTGCAGCTGTAGGTACTCCTGCTTGGGAAATAGGATAAACATATGGGGTTTTACAAGTTCCTAATATATTTGTAGAAGAGGGAACAGCTGAATGCTTCAGTGCAGTAGACAAGGAAACTTAGGTATATTCAAATGTATGGAAGCCAGACTATCGTATTACATGCTGCTTGTTTTTCAGCAGCCACCTAAACAACGTAACTGGGGTTGGGGTCCTATTATACAAGACATTGTACATGCACATAGTGAAAAGGTGTTACTCCCCCCCACTCCCCCTCAAAAACCCCCACCATATAAGCTAAATTAACATTAGCGCAAGAAAGGGCCATTGTAATTCCTACCTGACAGACGGGGAGATGAATCCCAGAGATGGGCCAAATAAAAGGAAGCTCTTAGTCTCCTAAAGCAGGACACGGGTGAATTTTAGACATCTGAGCGCAAATTACGATCCTACAAACCCTTGTTCAGCTGATGCCTGGTGCTGGGGATATGCAGACTCCTCAGGCCCACCAGATTTGACAGTGAGGCCCCATGGCTTCAGCAGCTCTGCTCCGCACCTATCTGGGAAAGCCTCCTGCTTGACAAGGCTAAGCACAACAGCAGCAGCAGGAGGAGCTGGCCACGAAACGCCTCTTTGCCTAAAGGTGCAAGCCTCCAGGACGGACTCTGCGCAAGCCCCCAGAAAGGCTGATGCTGCTTTTTAAGGTGCAGTGTCCAAAGGGGTTAAAGCACTCATGGAGGATATGGAATACCGAGCCTGTGCAGCCTCCTCTGCCCCAGGGCTTTCCTGTCTGCATCTCCCATGGACATGCTCCAGCTCCTGAGCTGCCAGCTGTTTCGGAGATGCTCACCTCTTCTGCCAAAGGCGCTATGATTTTCTTAAAAGAGTTGTGGCCTCCCTGGGCACATACACACACGCTGGAGAGGAAGCATCCGCAGGAATCACCAGCCTGGCCATTCAGGGATTCAGCGGAGAGGAGGGGGAAGCCCACGCTCCAGTCCACTCTCGAGCGACCACTTCTGACTTCTACCTCACGTCTCTTTAACGTAAAATTTGTAAGCAGGCGCTGGGCAAAAGGACCCATGTTTTCCTTCGTACATGGAGTGCCATGAGATCAATGAGATAAAACATGTGCTTACATGCTGTCCTGAATTGGGGCCATGAGGGGAGCAATGGGAAAGTAAACAGAAGAGAAACGTTATGGAAATGAAGGAAGAGGGAAAATCCACCCTGCCAAGAGCAGCAGCTCTCATCAGTTGCAAGAAGATATGGCCTCACCCAGAGCTGATTAGGCATTAGAAAGTCCAGGGACCGGAAAAGAAGACGAAGTCATCTTCATCAAGGTTCAAAAATGACCTGAAAGAGTGAGACCTGGAGCAGTGGAGAAAGGCTATCTATTGGGCGCAGCGGTTTCCTGAGAAGGTAAGTTTAGCCCTGGGTTGTTTTTCCCCATTAACAGAATGTGGGTACTTGAAATAATCAGGCTTTGACCTGTGACAATACAGAGAGGCTTTTGTTCTCCCTTAGAAGACTCAGAAATCTTGAACTGGACTTTAGGCTCAGGAGATGCATCAGAGCCTTGCTGCAGAGAGCACGCATGGCTGCAGACCCTGCTGCCCTACGTCCCATTGTGGAGACCGCAGCAGATGAAGCTGGATGTGATGACTGCTCTGCATATAATGTCTCTGCTTTCAACAGGATGAGTGTGGCAGTCAGCCTCTTCTGAGGACCTGTAGTGCCATGCTCCCGGCGCTTGCCAAGGTGTGAGTCCTGTTGAGGGCTCTGTGCCTGCCCCGCTGCTTCCCGCAGCCTGCTCAGGGGTGTTGACTGACACCTTTGCCCAAGGCTTTGGTGAGAGGGCACTTTACCAGCTCCCAAGTGCCTGATTGCAAATGGTTTGATTTGGTTTTCCTGCCTGTCCAGTTCTAGACTCTACGTTCTTCCACCTTTTTATGTACTCCAGTTGCCTTCAGTCCTTTCACCCAGACCTCTTGGCGCTACCTTGTTCTTCCTCCAGCTGGGAAATCTGTAAGATTGTCTCTGACTTCCCAGCCTTCTTTGCTTTTCCCCTTCTTGTTTCTCCCCAGTCATTCTCAGCTGCAGTCTTCCTTCGCTGCTTGACCTCTATTTCTCTTTCCTGGGAAGCACCTCATTTGCATCTGTCCTAGTATCCAAGCTACAAATTAGACCTGGTTAACATTTCTCACAGTGAAACCCTGACTCGTATAAAACTTTAGGATTTGGGGAATTGTAGGAGCTCTATTTTTGGGAAGTGGCTTTTCTGTTGAGCTCTTGAGTTCAAAAATGTGCATTCTCCCTTCTGAAACTGGTTCAGAAGGTGACCTTGGGTAGGTCACTTCATCTGCTTGAATCTGTTCTACTGCTTGTTAAATTTCAGATAAAAATGCTTGCCCGGGTTAGTAAAATGTCTTTGAAATCGTTGGACAAAAAAAGCTATCCAAGTGGTGACTACTACCATTATTGTAATTATTTTTATTAAATGAAACCAGCCGATGCTTGTGCAACACTCTTCTGGGCTCTGCAGACCTTTTCCGCTGAGACTCACAGAAAAAAACTTTTGTTGTCCCTGGACAGGGATGTGTTTTTTGAGACTGAATTTTGTGGTTTCGTTATGAAACGTATGACAGTCGGTCATGTGGTTTGCTTTCTGGGCCGACTGAACCCATACGTAAGGCAGCACAGAGTTTCATGATTCACACTGGCTATGTTTTGGTTTAGCTTTTGCTGGACGGAGGGCGTACAAGCCTGAACGTCCAGGGAACCCTCTCAGCTGAAAAAACTTTGCCGAAGTATCTGCGAGGCTGGACCCAACGTGTCCCTGCTGTTGGGCGAGACCCTTTTTGGGTGTCTCGGGTTGTCAGAGCCGGCCAATCCTGCAGACACCCACACTTTCCCACTGGGGAACTAGGCCCCCACCATTGACAGCGCCGAGAGCTGCGGAAATTTTCGGGAGCGCACAAGGGCTTGTTTTTTGTGACTCCTCGCCCTCCTCTCCCGCCTCGGGCCGCCGTGAGTCGGGCCGGCGGCTGCGGGATGAAGCCGACCCCAAGGCCTCCTGGGTCTGGCTCTCCACCATTTGGCACACGAGGTTATTTGCGTGACCTTGGGGGAACCAGGCAAATTCTCCGCCGGCTCCCCGGCCGATGGCGACCCTCGAGGAGCCGGAGCGCTGGCGGACGCCGTCAGCGGCGGCGCTTGCGAGGAAGGGCCGTGGCGGACCTGTTATTATTTACTTCGCAGGTTTCCCGTTGGCTTTTCCGCTGGAGCCGGGCATGCCGGCTGCGGGAGGCTGGAAACCCACCGCCCCCCTCCCGGTACCCTGCCGGCGAGGCCCGGGGCCGGCTCGGCGCTGGGGGGAGCGGCGCCTGCCATTTTGCCGTGGAGGCGGCGGGCGGCCCCCCCCGCCCCCCTGCGCCCCGGCGGCTGCGGGAGAGGCGGCGGGCAGGCCCGGCCCGCCCGCCCGCGGAGTTGGAGTTCGCATGGAGGAGGCCGGAGGAGGAGGAGGAGGAGGAGGAGGAGGCAGGAGGAGGGAGGGGGACGTCTTGTTTGTGGCTTGTCAGCAGCCACTGGAGACAAGCCTCCATGTGTGAAAGCCGCTTGGCATGAATGCCTGGGCCGTACCAAGCGCCGCGGCGCCCGCGGGGGGAGGCCGCCCCGCCGCCCCGCCGCCCCGCGCAGACAATAGGCCCCGCAAGGGTTCCCCCTAAGTTGCCTTGATGCTGCCCTAGCAGGGCGGCGAGCGCAGGCCGCGCCGCCGGCAGCCTCCCGCTCCCCGCCCGCCGCCCCCCGCCATGCCGCTCCGCGCCTTCGCCGCCTGAGGCAGGTAAGCGCCGGCCCCGCCGCCCGCCCCGCCTCGCCTCGCCTCGCCTCGCCTCGGAGCGGCTCGGCGCGGCCCGGCCCCGCCGCCCCCGGGCAGGCTGCGCCGCCGGCGGGGGTGTCTGTGCGTGCGTGTGTGCGTGTGGAGAGGGGGCGATGGCTGGCGCCGCCGCCCCCCGCGGCCGCCTCCCCGCCGCCCGTTCCCCCGGCGCGGCGCGGCGCGGCTGCCTCAGCAGCGGGGGGCGGCGGCGGGTGTCCGTGCGGGCCGGCGGCCGCCTCTGCCGCAGTCAGCGCCCGGCGCGACGCCCGGAGCCCCCGGCCCGGCTCCGACCCGATCGGAGCGGCCCGGCCCGGCCCGGCGAGGGGGGCGGGAAGTCCCGCGGCGGGCGGGGGCGGCCGTCCCCGCGGCGCCGTGCCTCAGTTTCCCCCCGCGGGGAGGGAGCGCGGTGGCCGGCGTGATCCCGGGACCGGCGTGGGGGGAGAGAGCCGGGACCGAGCGCGGGAGGGACAAAAACCGCCTTCCACCTGTTGGCTTCCGTCCCGGCCGTTGGATTTTTTTTGGGGGGGGCGGCCTTCCCCCCCCCCCCCCCGCCCCGCCCCGCTGCCCTGCGCCGGGGGGGAGCCCCGTGGGAGGGTGGAAATGGGAAGCCGGGGTCTTTTGTCACTCCTGCATCCCTCCCTCTGCCTCCGGAGCCGGGCAGAGCCGGCAAGTCTTGCCGCGGGGATGGGAGGTGGTGTGTGCCGTGTCCCCCCCCCCCCCCCCCCCCCGGACGTTGGGGAGATGAAATGAGATGTGTTTGCAATTGCCGTTTATCAGCAAGTAAATATCTAGCTCGGCGGGAGAGCAGCAACGCGAAGCCTGCTCGCTTGCTGGAGGTTTTGCGGCTGTTAACCTACTGTCGGTGAGGTGATAATGTGCAAAAGCAAAAAAAAAAAAAAAAAAAAAAAAAAAGGCAGAGGGGAGAGAAACCCCGACCCTCCCGCCCGGCTTCATTACAGCATCGGCCCTGGGTTTGGTTAAAATTTGGAGGGTGATTTGTGATTTTTTTTTTTTTGTCCCCTTTTGGCGTTAGATGCGGAAAACCTCCCGGTACACTAGGTGCATCCTCGCAAGGTCTTTTAAGTTTGTCATCTGCCATCATTCAGGTTTCATTGATTCTAGTTGTTTTGTTAAAAAATAACCTACAAGAATCTGAGCTGCACAAATGTTCATCATCCTAATGTCCTGACACAACCTAAGCGAGGCAGGAGCTGAAAGAGGGGGAGACAGTGAGGATATGTGCTTTCCCAGTCGAGGCTGGGAGGAGAGCATCATGTGTTGAAGAATATGAGCAGGAATGGGAGATGGGGGAGGGAGTCTAAATTGTCCTGAGACCCTATTCAATCCAGCAAGGAAGATGGAGGATCTTGCTGCTGCAAAAAAAATGTACGGCAGAAATCTCAGCTGGCTTCTCTCTGACTTGTTACCTCCCTTCAAAAAATAAATAAATAAGCAGAAAAAGAATCAAAGCAAAACCCCATGATTTGCTGTAATGTTTTCCATGATACCTTTATCCCGCACGCTTTACAGTCAGAGAGTCCAGTGATGGAGGTATGTGAGAAGCAGGGAGAAAGACTCGGAGGTTTTTTGTCGCAGGAGGGGGAGAAGTATCAGCTCATGTTTGAAAGGAGACTTGTCAGGCTGTGAGGAAGGGAGAAAAAATGCCTGTTCCAGGCAGCTGGACCTGGGGAGGAGGAGGAGGAGGAGGAGGCTCTGGCACCTATGGTTCTGATGCTGGGTGGAAAACTTGCGGAGAGAGGATGTAGACAGATGGGGGAGCAGGGAGGAAGGATGTCCAAGGAAGACCTTGGACCGGCTCCTTGGTGGGCTTTAAAAAGAGGGGGAACTTTGAACTGAAGCAGGACATGAGCAAGGATGGAGCGTAGCTAAGCTGAACGTGATGTAGCAGGACTTTTCGGCATGGATGAAAACAGAGGTAGAGTTTTCTGACTCGGCAGAGTTTGGGACAGTTGTTAGGGGCAAGGGACCTTTGCAGCCAGCTCAAGGGGTGATAGCAGCTCGGGCAAGGATTGCAGCTGAGGGGATGGGGAGAGAGCCCATGTCTTGCCTTTTCCATAGGTGGTTTCTCTCGTAGGGGGACCTTCTGTTAAAATGTCTTTGTAAATTTCTGTTAATTATGTTGGAATCTGGCAACAGCAAGGACAAAGCATCCGTCCCTTGTGAATATACGTGGGGATATACGCGTGGGGATGAAATAAAGCTTTATCATTAATGCTCCTGCGTGCCCAGCCCCTCCGCGTGCATGGAAACAGCAAGTCTGTGCAAACACACCTGCTTGTGTAGCACATTATTCCTCCTGAGGGGCCATGTGCACACGTTGTAAGTGTGGTTCCTGCACAGACGTGGCCCAATTCCCATGTTTTCCTCAGTTTACATAATAGCTTATTCTATCAGCCTGGTAGTGGTAGTATTTGACAGCCAACTTTGCAATAGCACAAATTAAAATGTGAGGCGCAGGGCAGCTGAGACTTAAACCCAGTAAGTGCCATGTTTCAGCTTTTCCGTTCACGGCAGCGTTCCCGTGTCGGAGCAGGCTCATACCACGGACATCGCGTGCCCAAGCGACGACACTGTAAAACTGTTATGCACATACACATGCAGAGGACTGATCTCGGGTCAAACATACTCAAAGTTGCTCTCTTTGGGAAGAAGCTGAAGCAGCGCCTGCTTGTCGCAGACGGAGCTTGCACGCTGCTCCCACACACGCAGATCACACGTGTGCATGCTCCACCTTTCCTCTCTGGGATCACCTGTTTGAGTTCCAGCTGGGCTGGCAGCACAGGGAAGCTTTGCAACTCCCTGGATGGGGATTTGATGCCCTTTCTGTTCCAGCTTGGCGCTGGATGGGCTTGAGCCACAAAAGCTTAACAACAGGGAACGCTAATGAGCCCCTGCTTGGCATGCTGAGAAGAAAGGCCAAGGGCTGAACGGGCATAAAAACAGTGGCGTGGAGCCCCCTGGCCAGAGCCTGAGCCTCGGCACGAAGGCTGGGGAGGGAGCGGCGTCTCCGGAGTCGGGAACAAGACAGCAGCGCTGCAGCAAAGGCGCGAGAGGAGACCATGTTGGGGGGGGGGAGAGCAGGCTGCTGTTTCCACATCATCTGAAAACTCAACCTGCTGTCAGGACAGAAGGAAGGCTTCCGCATATTTTATGTCACTTTTCTCCTTCTAGGACAAGCTGCTGATCTGATCAGCTATGCGCTTTAAAATCCTCGATGCGCCGATCAGCAAGTATGACTCGAGGCCAATAACCAGACTTGGCCTCCTGCCTCTGCTCCTTTGTGGACAGTCGGTTGCATCCCATGCCGCCCTTCCCCAGAGAGCGCCTGCACAATTAAACCCTGCATGCTGCTCCTCAACTATGGCATGGGATGTGACTAGCCGCAAGGAAACGGGGACAGAAAATGGCAACGTGTCAGCGCCGGGGTAGGGGGGGCAGAGGCGGGGAGGGGAGTTGGCCATTTCTTATGCTGTTTGCTGATGTCTAGAAGGAGACTAAATGGGTAAATCGGTTTCCCTTTGAACTGGTTTTGCGTTGCTCCAGTCAGCTGCTCTCGCCTCCGAGGTCCTCAGCTCAGGAGTTGGTGGGGCTGGTGGTAAACAAAATGTATTTCACTCTGCCAGCCTGGATTTTGTGGCATTGGGGGCTGTCAGACAAGGGAATTTCTCCTCAGTCATTCGGTGCTTTTCCTGCATGGTAGAGCCACTCGAGCCACCAACATTGCTCCTACCCACTGGAGATGTGAGCACCGCTCACCGATGGTCCCTGCCCTACGCGTAAGGGTCCAGGCATCTCAGGCATCGTCGTGTTTGATAGCAGTCTCGCACACACAAACACATTATTCCTGTGTCCTGTAAGCAAACTCATTGCCCTAAACATCATTTAGAGGCACATGGGGAGCAGCTATTTCTGCTGTGTGATGTGGACTTGCGTACATAACTGAGTTAATGTCATCCCTGCTTTATCCTTCGCTTGTCCCATTTGAGAAATGGTGGTCTCGGACATGGAGGTCTTGCAGAACTTGTGATCTTGACACTGATTTGACAGGCAGCCTTAGGCAAATCGCTTTAAAGCTGGGATCAATCTTCTTGCTGAAATCTGTAAAATGGGGGTGATGCTTGCCCGCCTCCCAGGGAAGGGGCAGCACACCGAATTGCTTGCGTACAGTTGTGAAGCGCCGCATGCTCCTGTGCAGACACTACGGCGGGCTCGCACACCATCGCACGAGCAAAGTGCGTGGTTTTGCACCGAGCGTGACTCATGCTACGATAAATTTTGCTAGAAGTATGCGCGCACCCGGCACTACGTTGGGCAGTGAATTCTGTTTTGTCCTTCCAGCAGAAATCAGCGCAACTTGCCAGTGACACGGACTGTACATGTATTCCCATAACAACGATATTATAAACATATGGTAAACCTGGTATAACAACTGCTGTCCGTGTCTCCACGCAAAACAAGGAGCCGATTAACAAAAACTTGAGGCTGTCTGAGGCTGTATCTCCCCAGACTGTGATCTCATCAGCTTTCCCAAACTAACCGCAACCTGGTCGCTACTCGGATTGTAAACTTGGGGGGTGGGGGGGGAGCAGTTTGCAGGAATGGCTATTTGTGATTCAGTCCGCTTCCCTCTGACTCAGTACTAAACCATCCCTCGGTAGGGTATTTGGGGATAGTACGCTTAGGACATCGCGCATCAGTTTAGTTCTTGGAAGAAATTCTGCAGTACCCGGGCTTGCTTACAACTGAGTTTTGTCTCGGCATCTTTTGTAAAAACAAAACCCTAAAAACGACTTCTGACTATTAAAGACGCCATGGTAATTTTTGCCAAAAGAAGGGGGGGGTGGTGGTCTTAGCCCTGGGCACTTTGCCAGACTTGAGCTCAGGAAATTGCAGTCTATCTAGGTAAAACTCCCCTATAGTTTAAATGAAAAAAAGTATTCATCTCTTACTGTCTTAAAGGGTTAGCGCTGTGTTTCTCTGGAGCCTTAAACAGACAGTACATTCAAGCTGGAGAGGTGGTTACAATTGCTTGCTGGGAGAAGAATTTTTTCTGCAAAAACTGGGGCTTTTTTGCATTTTTGGGATGCTTCTAAGTGCAAAATGCTGTATGTGTTTTAGGTTATGGCAAGGCTTGAATGAATATGCGGATCAACATACAAGTATAAGCGCAAGGAAATACACTGGTGTGGCGTTTGCGCAGAGGGCAGGCAGCTAGCAAATACATGTAGCAGAAAAATAAGGACCAGTTTTTTAGTGTTGCGCGTGTGCATCTGGGGGCTGGATTTTGTATGTTTAGCAGCGATTGCTTTTGTAAGCTGCTGCTAAGGCACGTAACTGGCCGTGTGCAATTGCAGTAATGGAATGTGAAAATGCAACTACACACAGACCTGTAATCTTGCATGCAAAATACTGCTGGTCTAGTTCTCCAGGTACAAAAAATGGTCTGAGATTGTGCTTGCCTTTCCATTTAACTGCGTTCACCTGCATTTTTCAGGTGGCAGCTGTGTGTATGGAGTGCTGAATGATTATCCTTGCTATTTTTCCTCCAAGAAGAAGCAGGAAATGAAATAATTTCTAGTGATTGGGCTAGTACATGCATTGTGGTAAGCGCAGGATGAAGTTGGGAGCGAGGGGTTACAATGGAAATTTCATAACTCTTTGAAATCCTGGGGAAATGCATAGGCAAAGAAGGAGAGCAAAGAGGTGAGCTTCCATTCCCGCCACAGACGAGCAGTACTGAACCACGGAGTTGGTCAGCGGTGTCAGGATCTGGCCTCGTCTTCTGCCAAATCCAGTTCTTTCAGAGCCCCCCCAAAACAGAGTGTGCATTTGGGCACAATCGGATGCAGGGCTGAATATCGACACTGGTGAGGGTGTCCTTGGATATTGCAGCCCACGGCAGCGTGCACCGAAGCGTGGAGCAGGTTTCCTACTCCTCGCTTAGCGGGTGCGTCTCAGCTCTGCCCTGGCGAGCCGGGGGTCAGGCTGGGGGGGACAGGGAATAGCTCACTTTCTCCACCACTTCACTCTCCCGCTTCTCTGGTGACAGCGATAACAAAGGGCTGCTTGGCGCTCGCTCGGCATTAGGTGATACGGATCTCTCTCAGCCCACTAAACCTGAGTCCCACAGGCTTCTCACTAGCCCTCGGGGCTTGAATGTCACTGTCCGCTCACTGCCGGGGGTGCCTGGGACAGTCCCCCTGGAGACAGGAGGTTGCACCTTCTCCACGAGGTCCGGAAGCACAGATTTCTTCCTACCAAAAACTGTGATTATATTTTGGGGTTATTTCTTGTCATCCTGGGTGCTTGACTGCAGTCGCTTCCATTTTGTATGCTGTTCTTTGTAATTGAATCTATCGATGTATATTTAATCCACTTGGCACCATGGTTTGTAACTAGGCACTGCTTCCAAGCCTTCTGTCACTTGTTTTCACAATTACCATCTTTAAGTTGGGGTGGATGCCTGCCGCTCAGCTTTTTGCCCGATTGCTATGCTGTCTTGGAGGACCTGCACTTGACAGTCAGGTCCGCAGTCAGCACAGCTCCTGACCTTTGATCTGAACGTCAGCCAGGTGTGTAGGACTTGGGTAAGGGAGACTAAGCCTGTTGGGTTTAATTCTCCTCTCTGCCACTGTTTTGCTGTGTGTGATCACGGGCAAGTCCTTTAACCTCAGATGGCCTCAGCTGACTTACCTACTCCAGAAAGGTGTTGTAATGCTTAATTATTGCCAGCTCTTTGGAAACCCCCAGGGGAAAAAAAATGCATTTTATTCAGAAATGTCTCTGACCCCTCTGGCCTTTCTAAGCCGTCTTGGTGGTGCTAGGAGATATTCTTTTTCCTCCCTTAATAATGTTTCTTCAATTTTTCATCTGTACATTCACCCACTCTCTCAGCTGCATGTAAAAATGCCAAGCTGTCTGAAGTCATGGAAATATTTTTATAAGCTTGACAGCCACGACAAACATTCCTCCTTCGCAATAAACAAACAAGGTACACAACCTGCTGTTAACATCAGTTTATAGCAGAGACACCTTCGTCACTCGTTGACGAGGGAATCCTAGACAATTCCTGTGCTAGCAAGCCATAAAGTAGTGTTGTCTGAGGTTAGGAAAATACCGGATCCTTTGGGTTCCTGTGTGCAGTGAGTAACTGGGAAGCTCTGTTTGCCTATGTGTGTACGGGAGTGCAAACAGGCACCAGGTATTTGGTTTATTCAGGGCTCTTACGAACTATATTTGGCTCAGGCGTACATGGTGTCGGGGGCTTGGTGTTTGTTTGTACGCACAAAACCCCCATTTTCCATACTGGCAGTTGAAACATAAAGGTAGTACAAATTAAACTGGATAAATATTAAGTCACTTAAAAACAAAGCTGCAAATGAAAGGTGTTAGGGAGCGTTGCAGGAGCCGAGCCCCTGTCGCACAGCCTCCTGGGCACCCCACTTCTGTTTTCCTTGCAGCTGGCTGTAGGCTGGTAGGGTTGGCAAGTACCTGAACCCGCACTGCAACATCTCCCCGCAATGTCTTCTCCCTGCAGGTAATTCTCCACATAAGCGCTCAGACATTGCTGGTTTTGGTGCATTCTAGTTTAATTTACTCTGCGTATGTCTAAATCCAGATCTCCAGAGACCTTGGTGTTGGCGAAAAAGAGCAGGGGCCGCTCTTTTTCCTATGCTACTTTGGTTTATCTCTCGTTCTTCTAGCAGGCCCTCTTCCTACCATCTTTGAGTAGTGGGCTCTCTCTGGTGTGCTCAGGAGAAGAAAGTCAAGACTGTTCTTCACCTGTATCTTTGATGGAAGACTTTAGGTCGGGAGCTAAGCTCCTTTCTACCATCTCACTCATTCACTGCCTCTCTCAGTCTCTGCGCCTTAGTTCCTCCCTTCTTGACATGAGGATGACAACTCTTCACTCTGCTTTTGCAAAACCTTTGAAAGCTAAGGAGAAAAAAGTGCAGGGTTTTCTTCTTCCTTCTCAGGGACACCATAAATCTCTCTCCTCTCCTCTCCTCTCCTCTCCTCTCCTCTCCTCTCCTCTCCTCTCCTCTCCTCTCCTCTCCTCTCCTCTCCTCTCCTCTCCTCTCCTCTCCTCTCCTCTCTCTCCTCATTTTAAGAGTTCTTATTATATTCTGTCCCTCTAGGTCTCCTCTACTTCCACCGCTCTTGCAATCTGTCTCTCTCTGCTGTTTCCACATCCCCTTCTATTTGCAGCTCCCTTCCTTCTGTTCATGTCATTTTCTTCTCTCACCCTGTATCTTCTACCCTCCCCCACTATTCATGCGCCGCACACTCTTCCTATTGCCTCTCTCTAGTTTATTCCCCAAATTCCTCCCTTGCGTGTCTCTCTGCTGTGGACCCCTTTTTGTTGTCCCCAGCTGTGTGTCCCCGCAGCCCGGCTGCACAGGACCTGCTGGTGGGGCTGGCTGGCCAGGGCCCGAGCGACAAGGACAGGGCGTGGGATCGGCCGGATAGCCCCCCGCTGCTGGCCGGGCCGGGTGAAGCTTGCCCTCTGACGGAGCAAGGTGAGAGTCCCTCTGCTTGTGTGCCGCCAGCTTTGGACAGGGCTGCCTCAGGTCTTGTTCTGAGCTGCAGCACGGTTGTCACTTCAATGCCTGTGCGCTTTATTTCTCCCTGGGAGCCTGATGAAGACTGTAGTCTCAGATTTTGTCTCCTGATGTCACCTTACCTCCTTGGACATGGCCTTGCGACTTGTTCTGGTCCTGGCTTGTTGTCTAGTCCCATTCCCGCAATTTACCCCTGGCTCTAGACACTCTGCCCTGAAAACGTGGATTGTGTTGTGCCTGGCTGCTTGGAGACATCTGTGGTTCTCAAGAGGAAGGTGACTGTCCCCTTGAGTCGCTCCCAGCTGAGTTCAGGGTCCCATGCTCTGCTGGGGAAAGCTGTAATGGAAGGGGGATGGGACTAGCACCAAATGTCTGGGGAGGCCTCTGCACCTTGTTGGAGAGTTGCATTGAGCCAGCAAGCCAGCGCCCAGTGGGTCAGGACGGCAGTGCTCTGTTCCAGGGAGACCTGTGCTTAGCAGGGGAAGAGAGTTGCTCTTTGGATGGGACAGGGGCAGCAGAGTCACTGTGTTAGGGAGAAACCCTCTCCCATCTGCCCGAGAGCCACCTGATCCCACAGAGAGGCTATCCCACTATCTGATGTGGTACAGAGTTTCCTCCAAGTCAGCTGGAGTGGATGCAGCCTATTTAACCACCTCCCTGCAGGGACAGGATTTTGGCTGCAAGGATCCTGGCCAGCAGAGACATTTGAAAGGTGGTGGTTTTTTGGATATCCCTTCATGGATTGTGTTTGGCCTTCCACAACGGGGACATGTGGCATGGAGAAGTCTTTTCCCCAGGGCAGGGAGAGGTGGCTGCAGCTAGGCTGATGGGAGAGCCGGCCAAATCAGGGCTCATCAGGTGTTCCTGACAGCAAGGCACAAAGAGGTCACGCAGATGGCCGTGTGTTGAAGTTCATCCAGTGTCCTGCAGGACAGGGCATGGTGACTTTCTGGCCTCCAATGAAGTTTAGCTCTGTTTCTGTGTAATGCCACATTTGCCCCTGCTAGGCATGTCTCAGTCCCAAGCTCATAAAAGTCACAAACCTCAGCTCTCCTAACCAGACAGTTCCTTTTTTCTCCCTTCTGTCTCTGGGACAGACCAGCCCTTCCTTAGCATGCTGAGATGGTATCCCTCATGCTCCATGCAGGGTGCCATACACCTTTTCCCACTTTTCCCACAGCCGTTTCTCTCCCTTTCCATACCTGCTTCACCTGTTTTACCTGCTCTTTCCCTCCTGCTCTGCCTCTGGGCTAGGTCTCTCTCCAGACTCTTTCAAAAATTGTGTTCCTCTGCCTCGTTTGCCTTCCCATCTGGCTTCCTTGTCTCTCTGGTCATGCTGTGAGCTGTCAGCAGCTAGGGGAGAAGGGCCATTGCAAGAGCAGCGCAGAGACCGGAGGGTGTCTGGGAGAGCAGTGGGAAGGCAGAGTGTTACTAGATCAGGGTCCATCATTTGCTGATGTCTTTGGCCTCTCCCAGGTATGTGCTGTTAGCAACGTGACAGAAGTCCCCTTCCCCGAGAAAAGCGATTTTCCCATTGCTTCTATTTCACTCTTGGCAAGCTCCTGAAAGGTTAATGAAGTCATTCACTGCAAAAGGAAAAAGCACGTCTTCCCTTGTTTTGCATAAATTAATCTTGGAGGTTATGGAGCAGCCCACATACAGGGCACAGGACACGCAGCTACGTCCTTGAGTCTTCTCACCCGAAATGCAGCTCTGGGAGTATCACGTAGGTGATATTGTCCACTCCAGTCTTCGAGATCAGCTTAGGTTAAAACTTAGGTAAAAAGATGTGGCATCCCCACCCATCTTTATTCATGTATCATTGCATCTAATGGTCCCCATGGGGAGGAGGTACCTGGGAATGCCGACGAGCCTCCCCTTCCTCCCATTGCGGTGGATCCTCGTTTCCCACAGACCCTCTTTAGAAAATGCCCTGTATCAGGTTTCATTCCCACTGGATTTTTTCTGTCTGAAAAGTGCAGAAAAAAAATCGTTCAATTGGTTTTGAATCACATGAGTGGGAGCAGGAGCCAACCCTAGAAGATAAGTGTTCTGACCTTTACTGCACTCAGATATCTGAAAATAATAACAAATAAATACATCTTGTTTCTAAACCTCAGATTTAGGGATGCGTCCCTGCCTTATGCAACAAGAGCCTGAGCCAGGGCCCTTGGGAGGGTTGAGGATAGGAACCTGGCAGCTCCCTGCAATAAACAGCAGCCCCTTTGCTTTCCTTTTGGAAATGCAGCTGGTACCAACCCAGATATTCAGGATGGGAGGGGACAGGGCCAGTGTCCCCACTCTCCTGCCATCTTGCTGCTGGATCCCTGGATGTTTTCCTGTGGCTAGCACTCCAGGAGAACAAAAGTTTGATTATTTCTGGCCTGTGGCTGTTCCCTTGCACTTTCTGCCTCGTCTTTTCACATATAGGGTTGGCTATATAGGGCCATACAGGGCTGGCCACCAACTGGACCTCTGTGTGTAGGCAGACCCTGAATGAGAGTCTGGATTTGTTCTGAAAAGGTGTGTTAAACCCCCCAAATTGGTGGGCGTTTGAAAATAACTGAGGAAACCTGGCTGGAAAGGGAACATATTAAACAGTGACTCACAGCAAGCTTCCCAGGTCTGGGTCTCAGGTCACTGACTCAAACCTCCATCATCCCCTGCGGATGCCCCTAGGGAGGTCCTTCTGAGACGGCCTCTCTTTGCAGGCCGCTGGTGACAGTAAGTATTTGTGCACTGCACACTGAAGTGCTGATACAGGGCTGGGGACCCGTTGTGCGGTGTGCTGCCCAGACACTGGAAGGAGACAGTTCCTGTCCTGAAGGACTTATTGTAGTCCCAAATTAGAGCATTCATGGTGCTTTCTGTAGTGGTTGTGACTTGACGTTCCTCCACCAGGATGTTGCTTGCCTTCCCTCCTCTGTTACGTAGGGAGTTTGTTTGCTTGGTTTCTGCCATCTAAACCACCGTCGACTGAAGAGACGCTTGTATCAAGAGCTTGGGGAGGATGTTAGGAGGTTTCTGTCACTCTGTCAGTGTAAAGCATCTTATTTATTAGAGTCTAATGCCCAGCTGGGATGCACTTCTGATCTAAAGCTCCTGAAGTCCTCCCTTTTAACACTAAAGATGCTATTCAGAGAGGTCCCCTGGGCCCAACGTGCGCTTCTGCTGAACACTGCCCTGATCATCTATCTACCACCGTCTCGCTCAGACTTTGGGTTCAGGGATTTTGTTTCCATTAGAAGATCTCCTCGAACTCACCTCTTCCTGCAGGGGTTCCAGCAGATACCCAAATAAATATGATTCAGTGGCTGTAGGCTACTGTATTGCAGCATATGGAGGCACGTGCATTTTGAACATGCAACCTGATATGTGTATGGATGCTTGCGTTCGTGTCTGCTAGTGTATTTGGGCTGGAGGAGGTAGCAGCAAAGGCCTTGGCAGCTGGGAAGAAAGGAATGACAGGCTTGCCAGGGGAGGGAGGAGAGAATTTGGTAGCTGAGATGAGGATTGGGTAACAACTGGAGGGGGAGATCAGATTTAGGATCCATGTTGCTTGCTTAAGAAAATAGGAGAAGTAGTAGTACTTTGTTTATTGGGGATTGTGTTATTCCTGTGCATTATTTATTAATCTTCTGCTAATGGTACTGCATAAAGAAGTGGCACTTCTACAGAAATTTCACAGACAGCTGGAGGAGCAGTTCCAGGAGGTATTGTAACCAGGTCAGGTTGGTGTAGGGAATCCTGCTGGGCTCAGTTTTGACAGGCTTTGGAAAAGAGAAGATTGTTCAGGAGGCATTTGGAGGGGAGAACGGGGGTGTCTGTGACTCACCAGGGAACAATGATCACTGTGAGGATAAAGGGGCAGGCTGGAGGAAGACCTGCAGACAATGGTGAATTCCTGGTTTCAGCAGCTTCAGAATTCCAGCCCAAAGTATGAGAAAGCGTAAGAAAATGAAGCATTTAGGAGGAAGCTTTAAGACTAATAAAGGCAGCTGGTGAGAGAAAGCCAAAAGTAAAGAGAAAGCAGGTTTACTACATGCTGCACCTTGAAGCAGATCCTGGAAGGCTTGAATTCGAGGCAGGAGTTGGAAGAAGGGATGTACAGAAAGAGATGGCCTGTGCAGTGAACGTGACTGAACCGTTCTGGACTTACCTGTACTGTCCGATAGCACAGACCTGCCACTTCGCAGCCTCAGCAGACGTGACAGGCTGAGCAGAGGTGTTGAGGTGCTCTGACCACCCAGGGACAGGAGGCCATGCAGGTTTGTAAAGTTTGTAGTGCAGATGGATGGGTGCCACGATGGGTGCTCCCAGCCAGTTCTTGGATACGAGTCCTCCCTTGCATTTGAAAGATGCCCAGTCACTTCGAGAGGTGGGACTGGTATTTTGGTAGGTGGCATTCTTCTCTCACTCAGCAAATACTGCAGAAGGAAATCACACTACTGGTGCAAACCCATCTTTGGTTGAGAAGCAACAGGTGAAATCCTGGCTGGCCCATAGTCCCCAAAACACCCAGACAAAAATGCAGTGCTCAGAGGTTTTGGTTTTAAGCTTTGTTTTACCAACCAGTTCAGCCATGTCAGTGTGAGGCGGGGAACACCTACTTACTGCCTGCAACTGTTTCCATAAGCCAAGAGCAGGTCTAAATGGTAGTTGCCTTGGTGTCTCTTCTACCTGCAAATCAGGTGCTGAGCTGGTGCAGAAATGTTGGGGTTAGAGGGGAGGAGGAGAAGCTGCGACATAAACACAGCTTCATGGGCTGTCCTTTATTTTTCTGGAGGCAGTGTAAAGCCAACTTTGTTAGATACAGTCAGACTGTGAACACGGGGAGTCTTGTAGCACAGACGGGCTTTGCAAGGAACTCCGTTAGCTAGAGTCAGCCTCTTCCCTCCACCATCACATACAGCACAGCTGAGCCACCGTTACTAAAGAGTGTTGGGATGTAATCCCTAATTATACGCAGCATTGATGCAAATCAGGCAACAACTATGCATGGCTATTGGTGTGTTTAAGAATTTTTTTTTAAGTTATTGCAAGTCTTTAACACTGCTGAGCGTCCTACAGCAAACCTCCTTACTCTGTGCAACAATTGTGGCAGTATAGGTAGTAGTAAGCGCACTGAGAAGTTGCAACCATAACTGTGTGAGAGTGGCCTGTAGGTTTTGAGAGAACCAGGCCATGGTGGGACACAGCTCTGTTAATCCACTGTGTCTGTTAGAGCAGAAGGTGACTTCGGCCAACCAACTGAAACGCCTTCAGAGAGCATTTTTCTACCTTGGGAGACTCTGAGATCATCTGAGATCTGGGACTTGGGTTTTAACAGGGCTTATCCATTGGGGAGGGACAGTCCGTTTCAAAAGCAAAGTGGTGGTGGGTCCAGGAATGATAAAATCACCCTTGGATTTTTTTTTTTTTTTTTGTGTGTGTGAACTCCTAGAAGTCATCTATGTTGGTATAAATGAGATCATTTGGCCTAATTAGTTCCAAGCTTAATTAGCAGTAATTATCCCAACATGGGAGTAATACCCGAGTAGGAAGTACTGAGTCCTCGATTAGATAGATCTCTAATTGGTGTTACAATATTGTAATTAAAGCATGCTTGTACGCCTCTGCCTCTGCAAGTGATTTGTTTTATGTCTGATTAAACAGGGAGTCCGGCAGCCTCAAGGAGGCCAGGACATCACCACTGATTGAAACAGTGTATTATTCTTTGTTATAGGGAAGAAATGATGAATCACATATACTAGGAAACACTGTGGGCCAAATTAATCCTTTGAGTAATTGCTACTGGAGTTAGGGAAATTACGACAGGGGTGAATTTGGCCTCAAGTGCATAAACTCTATCTTTATATCACACCGTTAAACAAATACTCATTTGAATGTGCAGTCTGGCAATTGCACCATCAGACGAATGCAAGTAACTTAATCTGCATTTGTGATCACTGGATTGTATGGGTGAGTTTGGCTGCTGGGTGATCGTTATTAGATTGCACATTCTGCTCAAATTTTGCAGGAGGTGGTGCCACATGTCCCGGGATGTGCTGCAGCCCGAAACAGTCAGCAGAGTTTCAGATGGCCGCTGCTGGCTGCAGCGTCCTCTCCTTGGCGGGGTGGGACCCGAAAGGTGCCGCTAGGGTCACCAGGAGCACCTTGCAAATGGAGGAGATGGACAGATAAAGTGTCCTCTTGTCTTCCAGCACTGTTACCTTTAATCTAGCTGGTGGTCTCATCCTCCCTAGCAGAAGACATTTCAGAAGAGCAGGTAAACAGACGTTTTTTGAAGAAGTTTAAGAAAAAGAGAGCGAAACGGGAACTTTCTGAAATTAGTCAGCTTCAAAACACGAAAGCTTCCTATGTCTTTTTAAGAAACCACCTCCTTAAGAGTTGGCAAGTGCGCTGCTTTATTACTTATCTCTTCGCTACATGAGTGGGCGACTGTACTTCCTGATTTGGTTCTTCAATATAGCGAGATCGTCAGCATAGGTCTGTAGAGGACAGTAACTCCTCGCCTACAGAAAGGAACAAATAGGAATAAGGATGCATGCATCTTCTGGCTGTCACAAAGGACTTCAAAGCACATTCGAGTCATAGCCAAAGTAAGACGTCAGCTTATTTCCATTTTACAGCTGCAGAAACTGAGGCACAAATCAGTTACTTCTCTTGTAGCCCATGGAGCTGGTGTGTATGGCAGCACCAGGAATGCAGTACAGATCTCATCACCTTCTGCTTCACCCACAGAAACATCTTTCTCTTCCAAGGGTCCAGAAGGAGGGAAATAACTTGAGCAAGGAAATAAAATACACAAAATTCTGTTAAAGCAAGATTAGGGATAAGAGTTTAAACACCCCATACAAAGGAATTCAAAGCAAGGGTTTCCATAGCAGCATTGCTTGGCCATATTGTATACACACTATTTTGCATTGCTTTCATGATGTCAAAGGCATATTCTAATATCTGTGTGTGCAATATGTCTGAATCGGAGTTGCTATGAAACTTAAGGCTGAATTACACCACGGAGGCATATTCTTGTGTGGTGCGGGGAGGAAATAATAGAACTAGGTTTTATTAGGATTTTTCTCCGGTGATATACTTTTTCTTAGAAAAGTGCTGATCTGCCGAAACTGTTGCTGTTTTTGGGAAAAGTTGATTCCAGTTTTGTGTCCCATCTTGAAAAAAAAATGGAGAAAAGTTTTGAAGCTGTCAAAACGAAGTGCTTCAAGAAGGCAAAATGAAATCTTGTGTTTAACTCGCTCATAATTTCTAGGTATAAGCTATGAAAACATTTTCTCTTTTTTCCTGGTTGGGTATAGAACAATGATTTGAAATCTCTGAAAATCTTGAAGGAATAAAAAGCATTCCCCTTCATCCTAAATAGTCCTGAACTGTCCTGGGAGTGGGGGGGCGACAAGGGAGCGACCGCGTCACTGACACCACGTGCGGCTGCCCCGTGCGCTGCGGTGGGGGCGGTGGGAGAGGTTACCCCCCGAGCACCTCTTTGCCTGCCTGGTGCAGGCAGTTGTCAGGTAGAAAAAAAACGCCTGTGCAGTACTGCTCAAATCTTTCACAAGGCCCAACTCTCTCCAACATCACCTGGGTATTAGGTGATAGCATATCTTTGATAACAAAGGTTAAGCCATTGGACCAGGAGGGTTTTGGGTGGGAGCCGCTGTCTCTCACATCGTTAAACCTCCCTTCAGCAGGTGATGGGATCTCCGTGAGGGAGGAGCCGCCGCCTCTCCCTAATGGACGCCCCACCCTAGGGATGATGGGACCTGTCCTTCTCACCTCCCTATGCGGGGGCAAAGGGCCTCCTCCGTGGCAGCACAGCTCTTCCCTGCACTCGCCCCGCTTCGCCCCTCGTCCTTTCAGCACCTCGTCCATGCTCTGAAACTCCTTGGGGAAGAAGGAGGGACATTGCGCTCAGGGCTGGGAAGGAGTGTTCGCACTCATGGAAAAGCCCTGAGAGTTGGTTTGGCATCACTCTTCCCGCTGGCGGCAACGTTTTTTCACTGCCAGCGTTCCCAAATGTTGGTGTAGCCTGTATGCCAATGTCTCCTTTCTCCCTGCTCCTTCATGTAGCAGTTGCTAATTTCTGTGCCTGTGCCTGAAGAGCTGTGGTTTAGACTTGCTTTGCCGTGCATTGAAGCCATTCTTGTTTAGGAAAGAAACTGCAAAAGGGGTGCAGGAGAGAGGGAAAAAGAAGGAGAACTTATTTTCCCTATGTGGCAGCAACTGATGCTGGGTATTAGAGACAAGCTGACAAACGTCTGAATGAGTGGAAGAGACTCCTAACCCAAAGGGAGGAGTTGTGGTTTAGGTTAAAGCCACAAAGGAAGTGAGGGAGGTTACCACTTTCCTGTCTGTGGGCAGGAGGTTCTCCTTGTGCTCATTTGAAGGCTTAGCTCTAGCTCATTCTTCCCTAGGAACATACTAATCTGTGTACTTCTTGAAAAGCATTCGATCTGGCATCTGATCTTGGGAGTGCCGAACATCCCCTTTATCCACAGAAATCAGCAGGAGCTGGGAGTTAAAAAACTGGGAATCGCAGTCTAATTTATGAGGCCAGATATTCTAAAGCGTCTCGTTAAGTCACGTGTCTTGTTTGCTGCTAGAGCATGTAGTGCATTTCTCCTTGCCTCTTCCTCTTGCTGATTCCACTCGGATTTTTTGTTGTAAATATCCGTACCTCTGGGGCCTGCTGGCTCCCCACAGGTCTCACTTCTCTCTTGTTCCCGAGTGACTGGCAAACTGGGTAGCCTTCCTGCCTGGGTCTAGCAGTCTCGCGTGCTGACACAGGGCAGATTCTCAGTGCCGTCGGGCTCCTACCAGCGCTGCCTGTGATCAGTATTTTCCTTGATTTTCACTGCATGCTTTTCTTTTAATGGCTCGGAGGCTCTCGCTGTATGCAGTCGAAAAGTTTGTTGTCTCGGCTCTATAGCTTCACTCTTCATCTGCGAGGAGAGAGTGAGTGCTTAACCCTGGTGTGCTGCAGAAGGCATGCCAGGAGGGAGATGAATACAGGACTGCTCTTACAAGAGAGGAAGCCTTATCCTGAGTCTGAGGAGCGCTGGCACGCAAGCCGGCTATCTTAACCCGAGCTATCAACTGGCGACTGCACAGTTAGAACCTCTGTCAGTGACAGTGACTTTAGTATGTGCTGCCAGTGCCTTCTGATCACTGTGTGCTGCCGTACATGGAAAGAGCAACTGAAAGGTGCTCCCTGAAGAGCCGTTATGTGGTCTCTAACCTTCCATTAACAGCTCACCTTAGCCCCTAACCCTGGCCTCAAGATGCAGCAGAGTCATTTCATTTACCAGGTGTGAAAATTATATTTTGCCATGTGAGGATGATTGCTCTATCAGGTGTATTACAGTATCTGGGTTGTTTGGTTTTTTTTAAAAGGCTTTGTTAGAACTACAAGATATCATTAAAGATTTATATGTGGCAAATGTGTCCTTTTTTGCAGAGTGTTTCCTTTTAGAGACCTTGACAGTATTGATTTCAAGTAGATTTTCCTCCTCTGTTTTAAAACACTTCCTTTGCCTATGGATTTTCAACATTACTCACTGGATCTGTGTGCAGTACGTTCCCCAAACTATATTATCCAGCCAAAGTCCCTTACTGCTGGCCTTCAGGGACCACTTCTGAAGCTGGAAAGACCATTCATTTGCTGTGTTCTCTCAGTCCTGAGCAACTATCCAGCATTACATCCTTCTTACTCCAGGATGTACGCTGTCATCTAACTGAGCCGTGGGTCTGCTTTCAGCATGTGCCAGTGGATCCCAAACCTGGTCTGGCAAAAGCCTCAAGCTGTCCCTCGCTTGGAGTGAGTGGTGTTTGTTTGGATGTTTGAGATGTAAAGGGAAAATAAGCTGTATGATGGGGCAGTGAAGAAACTGGAGTGGTAAGCAGCTGAAATTGTAAGGTCTTTTAGTTTTGGTATCAGCATTGTATGGCTTGAACTCATCCTTATGGCCATTAGAGTGGAGTGTGGGTTTTCTTTTTGGAGAGGGCAGAGGACTCAGCAGGGAGGCTGGGAGTGCTGACACAGCGCAGGGCGCAGAGGAGCGGGGTACCGCTGCCCTTTCAAGGGGAAGTGCCCGTGAGGAGCATGCCGAGATCCACCAGCTGTCGCTCTGCCTCCGGATGAGGCCCTGGGATCCATGTTCTGCTGGTGGGTGAGAGAGCTCTGTGACAGCCAGCTGAAGGTGTGAGTTCAGCCATCTTTCGGTGAATCATATGTGTAAGACATTGAAAACTTGAATTCAGACCTTAAAGCATCTGGCTTACGGTATTTGGCTTTGTTTACTGTAGTGTTATAGCCTTAGGGCCACAGAAAGTGCAGCTTTATTGAAATCATTGGAGTTGTGCTTGCTTATGGCAGCAGGGAGCTGGGGACGTGTTTTTTTGGAACGTGTTGCCAGGAACATTAAACCCTTTTCTTTGGGAGATGCTTTGTAAAGATGGCTCAAGTAAGTGCCTGGGAAGCATTGTCCTAATGGAAACAAGACGCGGAAAGGATCGGGACTCAGAACAACTCTTATTTCTTCCCCACATCTGTGACTTCAGAGTCCACCATCCTAAGGCTCAGTCCTTCTCTCCTTCCTCATTGCCATAAAACCTTAGTTTTGAACATTGTATACACTGCCAAGAGGTGGGACACCGTGGGGGACACTGCAGACTCTGCGCACGGGGGAATTAGGGACCCAGATGAGGAAGCAAGCTGGCTTGCATGGGACCCAGGCAGGCTGAAGCCGTGTTAGCTGGACAAAGCAGCAGCAATCTTTGTTGTCTGATTCTTAAGGGGAGGGTACCTGTGTGTCAGCATTTAAATGTTTACGTGCTGCACTCTTTGATGCTGGATACTCATATAAAAGCAATTACCAAATATGCAAGTGGCTCTTAACGACAGTGCAGCCAGAGTATTACCTGCATTCCTTGCACGCTGGCTGGGCTGCTGGCATTCATTTTGCCTTGGCTTGATGAAAAGGACAAGCAAAAGGTACGGGCTGTGTGTAGGAACAGCCCATCTTGTAAGCCAGCCAAGGTGCAGGGAGCGTATCCCGTCAGAGTTATGTTACCGAGGCAGGTCCCCTGTGCAGCGCCATCTCACATGTTAAGTGGATGCTCTAAAGTATGAGGATATAGACAGAAAAGAAACATGCTGTCCCAGGTGTCTCTCAGGACCTGCAAGGCAGGTACTGTAAGCAGATGTATTCATGCTAGGGAGTAAACAGATATGATTTAAAATAAGCTGGCAGATTTTGTGCTCAGATGGACTAGGAACATTCGTGCAGTCTGTTATTGCAGTTCAGCTGTGAGAGGCCAACACGTTCAGCAGAGAGGGGCTAGCAAAATGTTTGGCCAGAATTATGTCCAGTCACGACGTCTGTTGCTAAAGTGGTCCAGAGTTTGCACCATGAGAGTGCATAAGTAAAACTGCAGAAGAACGAGAGCAAAGCATTTATGTAGCTAAGCCAAAACTCTTGAGTGCCCTCTGATAATGAAGACTCCGGTCTGTTTTTGTTGGTATAGCCCTCTATCATCTAGGATCTTGCAGATCTGAAAGCCGCCGGTGATTGCTGCAGAAGAACGTCAGCACCACGCTGATGATAAGCCAACGTCTAAACTAAAGAGCAAGGGGGAAATCTGCTTGCTTTCTTTGGAGGGATCTCACTGTTTTATGTAATCTTTGTACAGCACATGTAAATCAGTGACTAGTACTTTTGAAATGTATTTCCTTCATCAAAAGCTATTTGAAACAACAGGTAGCACCTATCCATTCAGTCTAAGCTCCCTTGACATTTTTAAATGACAGATAATGAAAACTGTCTTCATTATAACTCAAGCAATTTCATCAGACTGTCACCAGCAAACAATGGCAAATTAATGACTGAGCAACCCTCAACTCTACTCTCCTAGGTACCTGTGTGAGAATACCTGATGTCTTTTCTACGGCTTGTAGGAAATATAAGAGGTGATTTCTCAGGTGGGGAGGGCTCTGGCACGCGAGGCACTAGAGGTCAAGAGGAGCATGTTAAAACCTGTCTGGAAACCAGTGGTCAGATGGCATAGAAATGGAGCACAAATGTGAGAACGATCGTGGGTGAGAGACATGGCTTATCTAACAGAGTGCTGAATTCTGCACTGCCTTCAGTTTATGAATGGATTTAAAGCATGGTGCCAAACAGAGCATATTGCGGTTGTCTAATCCTTAGGTGACAGAGGCAGGCATGATAGTAGACAGAGCTGCATCCAAGAGGACTCATCAGAACAGCCCAGCCAGCCTGGCATTATTGCTACCTGATCTGCGGGAATCGGTCCAGGCCCCCGGATCTGAACTGCCGAAGGGAAACCTAGTCGAAGGAGCAGCTGTTGAGGTATGGCGCTAGCTTATCCTAACCCTGCTTGTCTCTCCCCGGCCAACATTGCTTCAGGCTCGCCGGGGCTGAGAGCATCAGTCACCCAGCTCCTTCCCCCCTTGCCCTCCCACCCCCAAATTCATAGACTTAACCAAGGTACCCCCCGCAGTTAGATTAAAGGGAGACAGAGAGCAGAAGGGGCATTTCACAATAAAACATCATTTGTATGAGATGGCCACGGTATGGAGGAGGCTAGCACCAGGGAGTGAATTATAGGGGTCCAGCGAAGAGAGAGGCTGTGGCAGAGGGAGAGTTGTTATTGGAGCGCACAGGGAGCAAAATGACTGAGATAGAGGGTGTAGATAAATAGTTAGAAATAGCTGCAGTGGTGTGATTTGGAAGGAAAATCAGTCACTACTTCAGTCACCAGTGGTGGTCAGTTTAGGGAGCTGAGTGGTAAATTACAGACAGGTTAGGACTGCAAGAACATCTGTGACCCTGTGAAACGCTGGAGAGAGAAAAGTTGCCGTAACAGTGAGTAAGATTCAGATCTCATCCGTCTGAGCATGAGTATCTCAAGGTGAAATAACAGAAGGAGAGGAGGCGGGAATATTGATTTCTGCCTCACAAAACAGACAACAACGCCTACTTTTTCATAGCAAGAATTTAACCATTCGCTTTAATGGGCCAGTCTGCAGTACAGTGGGGGCTTGGTTTCTTCTTCGTGTGCAATCTAGAGGGGAAATCATGCTGAAGTTATTTTTATTTTACTGTAGCCTTGCAGGAGAGACACAAGCAAAATTTTACCCTCAGACACCTGTGTACTGACTGTAGGGGCAGCTCTAGTCTCTGAGCGTAACCCGTCTGCGCTGCTGCCCTGCTGTACCTGAGGGTACCCTGAGCAGCCGGATGCCAGAGGAGCAGTGCTGGAAGGCACAAAAAGCCTGTTATGCCAAGAGGGTGAGGGCTGTTGTGTGTGTTGGCGACAGATGACTTCTTCTGTCTCTGTCTGAGGGCAGACTTAGCCTCCTTCTATTTATCCTGTGAGAAGGATGCTCCTAGTGAAGGGTGCTTTCTTCAGCTGGTTCTGGCTTTCTCAGAAATATTCCTTTGGAAATGAAATTTTGTTCAGTTGATTTTACACCATGAAAATGCACATGTGTGTGCCCTGGTGCTGCGGCGCAGGCGTTACGGAGAACGTAGCTGCGGGGCTGTGCAAGGGGGCTTGCTGTCTTGGACTAGGCTCAGCAGGTGGCTGAACGGAAGCAGGAGGTGAGTTTGGTGATTTTCTGAGCTGCTGCCAGGTCTTTTCTCGTTGAAGTCAAAGGTGGTCGTACACATACAAAGGGAGTGTAAAGTCATGGCTGAGAATCTTAAAAGGCTCAAGGGTCAGGCGATTCCACAGCCGAATTCTCCTGGTGGCACCACAGCACTCAGTGTGTGTTAGCGGTTCCCTGTAAAACATGGGCACGGTGTAATGGGAGCAGTGTTCCTGGGCAAACACTGATTTTGGAGTCTCCTGTATGCCAAAATTTCCCACCTTTGTTTAGTATGAATTCATATTTTTCATGTGTTGCATGAGCATATGTTTCCCCAGATTCTGTTTTCCTCATTTCCCTTCTGATTCAGTATCTCTTCTCCCCTCTTTCTTCTTCTCCCTTTTTTTAATCACGGGAGATAAAGCTGAGTGTTTATCTCTATGGCTGCATGGTATTTGCCTCATACCTGCTTATTGACTGGAGAGATGACTTTCTAAATAGGGCAAGAGCTTCCTGCAACTGGAATGTTATAATACATGGGATTTGTTCATCACGTCACAGTTCTGATGTGGGATAATGTCTTGAAGGGGGGCAGATCAACTAGAAGGCTCTCTGGAGATCCACAAGAGTATTTTAACCATAGGCCCAGTTCCATGTTCCAGCCCAAACTTTATTAAAGCTCAGATTGTTTGGATGTTCGTGTGCAAATAGGAAAACACAAGATCAACTGTTTCTCGCTCATCAGCGTAGATAGGAAAAGTGAGAGCAAGGCCTTTCTTGCCCAGCTGAATTTGCCCTAATCTGTACGCTGCTGCCATAGGGTGATGTTGTGCAGCCAGTGCTGGTCATTCCCATCAGCCAGGCTCCTTCCCAAGAGAGCTCTGTGCGCTGCGCAGCCAGCAAGGCAGCAATCGGTATAGCAGAGCTACAGGTGGTCTCATGCCAGCAGTGGGGACAGAGGTAGGGGGGGTGTATGTGTGTTTTGGGGGACGACGACGTGTGTGTGTGTGTGTGTGTGTGGATACTGACATTGATAGGGATATATATGCGTTTCCCTCCTCTGTGAGTCTGTGAAGCCCCACACAAGCCAGAGTGCAGAGGGACTGTTCACCCAAACAAAGTGCAGAATGTTCTCTGATGTTTGCAGGGCTGAGGTTCAGCAAAGCTGGGGAGACTCGGGGTAATGCCTAATACCAAAAGACACTGACCTTGAAAGAAAGCCACAACAATCTCTCCCCCTCCCCCAGGCCTGATTTCCTAATCTTTTAGGAATGATTTACAATAAATAAAAGACTTTCTGAAAGAAGGGTTTTTTTCCAAGTTGACAGTGGATGTTAAACTACCCTTCCCTGCAGTTCTTTCCCGTCTCTTTCACACTGTCCAGCTTTAGACTTCATCCTGCAGCAAGATTCATGAAGGCAGCTCCCCTGTGCCCATGCAGAGAGATCACGGCGGTATGCAAACTGTAATCACCTGGATTCCTTACAGAAATGGGTTGTTTCCTTTCGAGAAGGCTCATTAGAGCACGCAGCCATGTAAAACTCAAAGCTCGTAAGAAAAAGATTTCATAGAGCCTGATCTCGCTCTCCTCCTGCAGCTCCTCTGATCATTTACACCAGAGCCAGAAGAGGGCAAAAAACCCCCAAACCCAAAGCAAACAAACAAAGCGAAACATCCCCCTAATGATGTGTGTTCTTCACTTCCAACAGTGATACCGTTTTACACCCACTTTGTGCAGGTATACATGAATGCAGAAGTCGGGAGGCAGTACAGAAGAGCAAAGCTCTTAAGGAATTAGTGGAGCTTCCCTGCTGGAAGGTTATAATCACACTGAAAGAGGGAAATCTTGCCTCAGCAGACAGGAAATATGTGATGCAATTTCAGCACAGAGTTGCTAGAGATAAAATAGCCCATAAACTGAAAAAAATTGTAGGGAACACTTTGCATGGCCCAAACGTGCCATGTCAAAGCTAATAGCGAGGGATCCTTTGGCTGCAGAAGCAGCGGTGTACTGGCTACAGACGCGCATGGCGACTACATCCTTTACCTGCGAGGAGGAGCGCACGTGCATCCCTGATCCTGGGTGTAGTGACCCTTGGCAGATCCTTCCTAATGGTCACAGATTTTCTTGGGAGAAGGTTTTTAAGCATTAATGACTGAAAAGGCTCAATTTGCTGTTGCGTTTGAGATGAAACTTGTTTCATGTGGAAGGACTGTGTGGTTGGGGAAGAGGCTCCGCTTCAGAGAGTGGATGGTCAGGAGCAGGGTGTAACTTCAGAAGAGGGTAACGCCTCCAGCCTTCACACGCTAAGGCTCCATGTCGCCATTTCACCTGCCCTCAATCCCATCTTCAAAAGTTCTCGTTCCTCAGATGTTTCCACCTCCTCCAGTTGTGCCAGTTCAGCCGCTTGTGGGGATGAAATCTACATCGGAGCTGGTCTGGCGTTAAGGATTTGTTCTCTTTAGCAGGGCTTTTAAAAAAAAGTTGGATCATTTATACAGCTCACCTATAAGTGTGGCTACATAAATAGTTTAACTGGCACAAGTGAGTGGCAATAACTGTGAGAGAGTGCGGTAGGATCCTCTTAAACTGGGTCTGCTGCAGATGGAACAGTGAAACGGAGCCACAGCCCTGCACGCTCTTAACGTTATTTGCATGAGTAGCTCCATTGTGTTTCAGTGGGACTCTACTTACACATGTAAAATTAAGTGATTGCAGGGCCGGGCCCTTAAAGAGAATAAAAGCTGCGATTGGGGTGTGCCATGCCCTGAACCATATACCGAAAGCGTAATGCGAATGTATTTTGCTAGCTGGCCTATCTCATTCGATCTGTCTGATCCGCAGAACTGGAGCTCCTGTGGCCGCTTTCCTGAGGCTTGGTTCGCTCTAATGGAAGAGGACCCTGCTTTTGAATAGGAAGGCTGATCCGCTGTCCCTGCCGCAGCCAGGGAGTTGTGAGGAGAGTGTACGCAGTGTGGTGGGAGCTGTAATGTTTCCAAGATGTTCTTGGATTCGCTGGAGTGCTCTAAAGAGCCGGCACAGCTGGCTTCTCTGGGGCGGCTTTTACAGGCTTGGCCGAGGGAGGGCAAGGCCCCAGCACGGGGCGATGCTCTCGAGGCTGGCAGCAGCAGTCCCATGGTCTGGGGCTCCGCTACCTGAAATCCTGCCTTACAACCTGTCATCGCGGTTAAGATCATTTGGGAGCCTGTTCCCATGGTAAAACCCTTCAAGGACAGCAGGAGGGATTTCTCAGCTGAGAATCCCTGCCTTGGGAATTCACTGCTCCTGGCGGTTTGCTGTGGCAGATTCCCAAAGGTGGTGGGTGAAGTAGCAACTTAACTCTTGAGAGTGAAGCAAAACACCTTGATAGCTGCTATCCAGAGCCCCAAAGAGAGGAAGGAAGAGACATAAAGCCGTTGAGGGGAGAGGCTTGGTGTGGTTATTTGAGACCGCTGCCTGCAGAGTTGCACAGTCATTTATAACTGCTTGAAATGTGGGGGGATGGGGTCGGGGGGATGGGAGGGGAGTTGGAGGAACCACAGCATCTGCGAACTAGTAGGATTTTATGCTCCTTTTCCCTGGTCTAACTCCACAAGGGACAAGACAGCGAAGTACCGGGTCAGAGGAGGGAGGAGAACAAAAAAGGCAGTCCGCTAGCATCTTGTACTTTATCGCTGCTGTTGCGTGTGTCAGGACTGAAGCACAGGGTGGGATTTTCAAAGGTACCTTCAGGAAATGGAAGTTGGGTGCCTGGCTTCCTTAGGCTCCTTAGAAAATTCCCAGCCTCTGCTGCCCAGGGGAAACAAACTTCCTTTCAGGCAAACCACCATGGGTCCCTGATGTGGGTGAGAGCAGGACTGGGTCTTCTCTCTAAAGCACCGCGAGGCATATCCGTTCCTTACAGCGTGTTTTGCTGCCTGGCCAGTCTACTCTGTACAGCTGGAGCTGGTCAGTTAGGTTTCACCAACACTTCAGCTTTAGAAAGCACTACTGTGATCCCTGGAAAGGTACAGGTAGGGCTAGTGTCGGTGGATGAGTTGGAAGGACAGGCCGGAGACCAATGGTTTCCGCCTCTGGGTCGTGGATCCTGGGAACTTGTAGCCCGAGAGACTCGTCTGGAAAAAGTAACAGAGAGAAGCAAGAGGCATCAGTGGGCTGAAAGTCTGTCCGGCGGGAAATGTTTAGGGGGTCCGGTCTGCAAATCAGAAGGGATTGAAAGCCACTGTTAAGAAGCATTCCCCTTGAGGAAGAGTATCTATCACGGGTGAGAGGTGTGAATTAGCTACCGTTGCAGCACTCAGGAAGTTGTAAAGAGTTCCTTAACGACGTTATCGAGCGGGCATGGACAAGGGAAGGAAAGGAGAGGGACAAAAAGAGGAAAAGCCCCTTGAGGGTTGAGGGCTGAGCAGAGAGGAGGTGGTTTTATCTGCCAGAGTGACGCCCAGCCTGAACGCTGGGTGCTGAAAGGGTCTTCTCCCAAAGAGCTGGGTTATTTAAAAGTGGGAGTTGGAGAGGGTAAAGAGTGGGTCGTTTGAGGATAAAGGGAGAGGGAGAACACACTCTGCATTTCTATTCGCTTTTCTTGTATTGGCAAAACAGGTTATTCAGGCATCGCGGATATGCAAAAATGATCAGCCTGCTTTCCCTCGTTAGACTGCAGTGGTTCTGTGCATCTGTGTGTCACCGGTGGTTTGGAAGGCTCTTGCTTACAACCCACAAGATCGCCCATTTTAAGAACGTTTTGTGGAGGTGAAGGAGAAGGATTAGTGGATGTTGAAAGCGCTCTTTTGACAGAGTAAGTCGCAGACTGAAAAGGGCGGGGGATTGCTACCAATCTTCAAAACTCTTACCTGCCAGCTGGTTTCAAACTACATTGGCATTTAATCCCCCAAACATGGAGCATTTGTTCAGGATAGGGCCCTTGAGCATATTTAGGAGTTGATAGGTTGTGTCTGTTTGTCATTACTGTCTGGTTCCTCCCTGCTTCGCTGCAAGCTGCCGCTTAACCCAGCGCTTTCTCCCATCAGAAAAGGCCCTCAGATCTCCCAGAGCGGCTCCATCAACCCGCTGGCACCCGGCGGGCAGAGCCAAGTTGCTCAGTCACCAGGTAGGAGAAACGTGCTTCTCCTCCCGCATTCCTCCCGCCCTGCCGGTGCCCAGCCGTCCCCTTCCTTCTCCAGAAATACGTGGAAGGGAAACGCCGCCCTCGGTGCTAGCGGACCGTACTGCTCCGTAAAGCGCTCCTGCCCGCCGGGCAGTGCCCCTCTCGGGATGGCGGCGGTGCCCGGTGCCCGCCGCGCCTTCCCGCCCTGCAGAAGCCTCTCCTGGGGCTGAGGCGGTGCCACGGCGCGGGCAGCCGGGGGGCTCTGGGCAGGGGGCGCGCAGGGGGGGCTGGCGGGGGCCCGACCTTCCCGCAGCCCCCTCCGCCGGGCGCCTCCCCCGGGGGCCCTGCGGGGCCTCGGGGCTTGGTGGCGTGCTGTCCGTCCGTCCGTCCGTCCACCCCCCCATCCCCCCCCACGAGCGGGGCCCGCGCCGTTTCCGTTAGGGGTGCCGTTGGGGGGCGGGCCCCGCGCGCCGCCTCAGGGGAGCGCGAGGTGCTCGCGCGGGGCGGAGCGTGGCGGGGGCCGCCGGCCCCTCCCCGGCTCACCGGGCGCCTCCCCTGCGGCTGCGGGCACCGGGGCGCGCGGAGCCGCCGCCGCCGCCGCTCCTCCCGGGGCACGCGGGGGTGGGTGTGGGTGTGCGGGGAGGGGTCCTCCCGGCGCTCGGCTCGGCGGAGGGCAGTTGGGGTGGGCGGTCCCTTTAAGAAGCGCCCTGGGCGCGCGGTGTCTTTAAAAGGCGAGGAGGGGGCGGGGCCGCTGCGAGGCGGGGGACAGGCTATGTTAATGTAGGGGGCGGGGCCGTGGCGAGCGGGGAGGGGCGGGCGGCGCTTCCCGCCGGCCCGGGGGGCGCTCGCCGAGGCCGGCCTGTCCCTTTAAGAGCCCGGCTGGTACCACTGTGTGGGCGAGGGCGGGAGGGGAGGGACTCGGGCTCCGCCCTCCGGCTGGGGAGGGGCGGGGCGGGGGGCCGGGCGAGACCACTGCCCGGAACGGGGAGTAAGAGGCGGTCCCGCCGGCGGAGTGAGTAGGGGACAGTACCATTCCCGGGGCGGGGCGCGCGCGACGGGCGGTACCATTCCTCTCTCCGGGTTGCGGGACGCGGCGGGAAGGGGGGGGGGCAGGCGGGAGGGGGGGGGAGCGGTGTGGGGAAAACGGGGGAGGGGAGCGGGCGGGGGGAGCGGGCGAGAGGGGCTGCGATGGGCGGTACCATGTGTGCGGGAAGGAGGGGGGGGGAGGCGCTGGCGGACAATGGAGCCTGTGTGTGTTTGCGGGAGGGGGAAGGACCCGCCGTCGCCGGGGGGAGACGCTGCGCCGCCCCCTCCCGCCCGGGGCTGAGAGGAGCCTTGGCCCCCGCCCCTCCCCCACGGCCCGGCGGTGAGTGAGGGGGAGGCGGCGCGGCGGGCACCGGGCCACCACCGGCACCGGCCGCCGCCCGCCCGCCCAAAGTTTGAGAGTTGGGGGAGGCCCGGGGGCGGGGGGGGGCGCGCCGCGGGGTGGGGGGGCGCCGCCGGCGGCTGCGGGGAGCGCTGCCCCCGGGATGGCGGCGCCCCGGCGGCTGTGCAGGCGGCCCCCGGGGCTCGGCTCGGCTCCCTGGCGTGCCCCCGGGGCTCCGCCGCGCTGCGCGGAGGGGTGGGGGGTGCTCCGGGGGGTCTGCTACCTGGCGGGGGGTGCTCTGAGGTGCGAGGGGTGCCCCTGGGCTGCGCTCGGGGGGGGGGGGGCACGCGGGGTGCCCTGGCGTGCGGGAGGTGTGCTGGGGGTGCCCCAAATGGAGGGGTGGGGGGTGCTCCGGGGTGCAGGGGGTGCGCCGGGGCTGTGCTCTGTCGGGGGCTGTGCGGGGTGCAGGGGATGCCCTGGGGGCTGTGCGGGGTGCAGGGGGTGCCCCGGGGGCTGTGCTCTGCGGGGGGGCTGTGCGGGGTGCAGGGGATGCCCTGGGGGCTGTGCGGGGTGCAGGGGGTGCCCCGGGGGCTGTGCTCTGCGGGGGGGCTGTGCGGGGTGCAGGGGATGCCCTGGGGGCTGTGCGCTGGGGGGGGGGGCCTGTGCGGGGTGCAGGGGATGCCCTGGGGGCTGTGCTCTGCGGGGGGGCTGTGCGCTGTGGGGGGGGGGGGGCTGTGCGGGATGCAGGGGGTGCCCCGGGGGCTGTATTCTGTGGGGGGATGTGTGGGGTGGCCTTGGGGTGCACGGGAAGCCCTGGAGGTTGTGCTGTATGGAGGGGCATATGGAGTGCTTTGCATTGCATTGTGGTGCAGGGGATGCCCTCGGGGCTGTGCTGTGTGGAGGGTTGTAGGGGTTGCTGTGGCTTGCAGGGGATGCCACAGAGGTTGTGCTGTGTGGAGGGACGTGTGGGGCGTCCTGTGTTGCACTGTGGTGCACGGATTGCCCGAAGAGCCGTGCTCCATGCAGGGGCGTGTGGGATGCTCTGTGGTGCAGGGGATGCCCTAGGGCTTCTGCTGTGCGGAGGGATGCGTGGGGTGCTCTGGGGTGCGTGGGATGGCCATGTGGCTGTGCTGTGTGGAGGGGAGTGGGGCGCTGTGGGTTGCAGTACTAGGGTGCTCTGGAGTCTGTGCTGTATAAGTGGGTCTGTGGTAGTATTCTGTGCTGCGCTGAGGTGCACTGATGTGCTTGGGCTGCCCTAGGGGCTGTGCTCTATGGAGGGGACAGTGTTGGGTGGATTAGAGAGGTAGTTCTGAGGTTTTAATCCCAGTGAGGGATTGGAATGTAGGATAGGATAAGAGGGACTGCAACGCCAGGGTTAGGTTGTTGGGATTATGGGTGCGGGCTTTCCTAGGAGAAAGAAGCTGGGTGTGTGGACTCTGTGGTGGAGCGGAAGTGAGGGGCTGGGGCACAAAGGTCTACTGTAGGGATGTAGGGAACGGGGTACAACGTGAAGCATGGGGGGGGTTGGAGATGGTATGTGGGACATTAGGTCATCTGGGATGTGCTGTCAGGAAGGGATGGGGGGCTTTGTTGCAGGAAGAACTGAAATACAGGCATCTGCAGGAAGAGATGTGGAGAGGTGGATGGAGAAATGTGGAGTATGAGGTATGCTGGGGAGAAATCAGTTGATACACGAGGAGATGGATGTAGTGATGGGAGGATGTGAGGAGCTGGGACTTGAGTGATTGGGAGAGAGGCATATGGGAGTGGGATTGTGGTATGGGGAAGCACTGGGAGCCAGAATATGGGGTAGGAGGTGCTTTCAGCACAAGGGAGGTGGTGCACGTGGTCGTAAAGGGAATTGTAGGGGCCCAGAACCGGGAAGCAGTTAAATCAGGGGAGCAGGAATCCAGGGAAGCTAAGCATGTAGCGTTGAACTGGTATGTGGGATAGTTGTGCAAGAGGAGTTTGTGGGATACTAAGAGTGTGGGAGGGGATATTGTATATAGGGAACGTGGGGAAGAGCAGTATCTGATAAGGCAGGGGAAATGTGTTCATTTAGAAGTGTTTCTGCTAGGTAGAGAGGAGGCACTGTGCGTGTGTGCATGAGAGGGAGTCTGTGGTGTATGGGAGGCTGTCAGTGGGATGAGAGAGGCTAAATCTGTAGAGATACTGAAAGTTCATGAGGTTAAGGGTTGGACAACGACGGGGCGGAACGGGAGAACAACGGTGGAGACCCCGAGTGCTTAGGGAGGTGATGGGACAGGTGGATGCATGCAAGCAGCAAGGCTTCACTTCTAGGATGAAAGCAAGCACCCTGTATTTCTGTGCTGTCCAGCTTTCTGTCCCTGAGGCCACTGTGTAGGTGATGGGATGATGGAACTAAAAAGGTCTCTGACAAATGAACGTTGGGGATGTGGAAGGTGGGTGTTACTCTGGGAGGGTAGACAAAGCATGAGGACACAGATGGAAAGAATCCAATGTGACAGTCAATTGTGGGTTGTTGTTTGGGCATAAAATATTAAGGTGGGATGATTACATGGTTAGTGATTTAATAGTAAACAAAATGAGAAATCAGGAAATTGTCATGCAGCAAAGAAAGTAAGTATGAAATAATAAGTGGCAGTAGGGAGCTGACTGTGGAACAGTTCAAAGCCCACCAACGTGAAAGGGAAGATGCTTTTATTCTCCATATGCCAAACCTAACTTGGACTCTGAAACTGGTCTGGAAATAACCATGAACCTCACTTTCTGGGAGAGGAGCATCAAGTTGTGTAGCTCTTACCTTGTAAAGTAACATCATCTCCTGGGCATTAGCCTCACAGACTTTGGGGCAGAGGAGAAAAGGTTGTGCTAAGTCAAGTTTGTCTCATTAAGTCTCCCTGTTGGTGACTAGTTGCTCAACTGTCAAAATACAGTTGGAGGAAGTGGGAGAGACAGGTCTTCCAGTTCTGAGGGATTCCAGAAACATTTTTATTTTTCTTGAAAGTATTTTGTCCTCGATTTCTCCATGAAAAGCCCACACAGACATCATAGGATGCTCTGAAGCATCCTTAAATGTATCAAGCTTTAAATGCAGGAGGGGGAAAAAAGTGATGTAGAGTGGTTTTTTATTTTTTTCGTTCTGTTTTGTTGGAAGATAATAGTTGGTCAGTGATTGCTCAAAATATTACAAAGACAGGTGTTGGAAAGCTAGGCAAGGCATTACACGAAATCACATAAAAAAAAAAATCACAGGGTATGGAATGAAAGAATTAACATACCTAAACAGCTCTATTCCTGTCTTCTTTTTCTTTACCTCTCTCCTCCTTTATATTAGGGCTGTAATGCCCAATTGCTGTCTACAGTGGGATGTTACAGGTGTTGAACTGGTGAAGTCAAGTAGAAGCTAACACACACTTGTTTTGCGTTCACCCTCCGCTCGCAGCAGAGCTGTGCTAGCAGAAGTGCACATGCCCGTACCCCGTAGCAGACCAATCTGCTCTCTCCTGGGAATCACAGGGATTGCTTTGGTGAGATTTTATAACCATCGTGGACACGTTGACATGATGGCTCTGTTGTGTGGTGGTGTGTTTTGGTTGGTTTTTTTTTTTTTTTTTTTTAAACAGTGATCTCCAAAAAGATTATTTTTAATGAATGTGTCCTTTTTTCTTACTCAGAGCATAAAAATGGCTCAAGGGCTCATATTCTTTCCCTGTCTCCCTTGCTGGCCCCTCCTCAAACAACAAAAGAAAGGCAGCTTTCTTTTTTTAACTTGGAGTTAGCAACGATGTCGGTTTTGGGATTTGGGAAGTTTCCCAGCGGGGTGGGTGCGTTTGTTTTTGTTGTTGTTGATCTGTTCTTTGGGTTGGGGTTGGTTTTTTTTTGTGGAGAGGGGTCTGGGGATCTTGGGTCTCACTGCACTGTTGTGAACTCTTAACACCTTAATTGAAGGGGTGGAGATGCTGAATCACTAACAAAGACCTCCTTTATCCAAAATGTTAATCAATCATTGACGTTAAATAAGTGTGAACAAAACCAAACAAAAAAAACCCCACCCTAAACAAGTTTTTGTCTAAGTCCCCCTCCCATTCAGCTGCTCATCTTTGGTCAGGTTAACATTAGGAATTCTTTTGGGGGATGTACTCTGTGTGTGTGTGTGTGCGCGCATCTGTATGTACTTGATTTTGGCAATGTTTGGTAAAAGTTCTATTGCTGATTTGACAGGATAGTTTTCCCAACACAGATTATTTAGCTCATAGATGCAACCAACATGTTTTGGGAGAAACTGCAATCTGCTCTGGTGTGAGGGAAGTAGCTAGGCTATGATAGTGCTGTCGTAGCCATCTTTTTGTGGGCTAGGGGTGTGTGTCTAGGTGCATTTTTAGGTTTTTTTGCTTTTGGGGAGGTGCTTTGCTTTCCTCTCTTGTGATCGGTCAACACAGCCTTCTAAGGTAGGCAGGACCTGAATTTTAATGTGAAAGAAAAATAAATAGGTTTCTGTTCCTATAACCAGAAACTTTGTAGATCTCTTCTGTATATGATGAATACAAAGGGTGTGGACTCTTTCTTCCCTGCTCCTCCCCTCCCTCGCCCCCCCCCCCCCCCCCCATCTTGCATTTCATCTTTACAGTTCGTGTACTTGGATTGTTTTCAGTGAGGATTAGCCCACAGCCAGAGAAACTACGTTTGTCACTAAATATCCAAATATAGAAACTAAGGCAACTATAAGCCACAAGGCTAAAATATTTATATGCAACAGCTTTTTCTGAACAGTTTATATGTTTGAGGTGGATAATAATGAAGTACCTTTGATCCATATTTCCTAGCTATTCAAAGGCTTGCCACTCTAATATGTTGACTTTCCGTACCTATTTCTATATGTTTCTTTTTAGATTTTTTTCTTCCTCTTGAGCTCCTCAAATGCTGTATCAATTCTGTTGCCTTACAAACTGTGCCTATGGCTTAGGAATTTTGTTGGTCTTTTATAAATTCAGTGGGGGTGGGAGGGAACCAAACCACAACAACTTTATCCTGTGGAGCAATTTACACTCAAGTGAGTATTCAAACTAACTCCCATCTTAAATGTCAGCTGTGTTACCTAGCAGGGTTTGATCTCTTCCACTCTCTAGAAGTTTACCAGAATTTCTTCAGAGCGATGCAGGCAGCCTTCATAAAATCCTTCTATCTAGTTTTGCATGGCCTTGGACTTCACAGAAATCTCTGTGTCTTGGTAAGGTCTGTGGTCTGTTTACATAGATACAAAGTCCTTTAACCCAGCAAGATTTGCTATGGGCTTGGATTTCCTGCTTACAAGCTCTGCTGGAGTCCCTCTAGTCTTCCTGCTGGCAAAATGAAGGTGTTAACTCAGGTTTTCAGAGCAATTTGTGAATGGAAGGAGATTTCATTGCTGAATTTTTGTCTGAGCACTGCTCTGACTATCGTATTTAAAATAGCTTTCCCTCTGTACCTTTACTTGTTTGTTAGGGTTTTGTTGGTTTTTTTTTTCCCCAGTTTTAAAAGTTTAATCATTTTGGAGTCGGACCTCCATTACGGTAGGGGCTATACAAGCACAGAAGAACAGGAACCTTATTCATAATTTGGAATTCCAGATAACGTTGAAAAACTCAAGCGAAAAAACCCATCTGTTGGGAAATTTCTGAAGAGTTGCCTTTAAGACCACATGGTTTTACAAATTTTAGTGAACTCAATGACAATAGCAAAACGTAAGGTGGCATTTTAATGAGCACTGAATACAAACACACTGTTCCAGTGTTGACTTTAATTTAGGTTTTTGAAGAAGCGGGGTTGTACTTTGTGGCTATACCCTTACCCATAGGCCTAGCCGCCCTCTTGTTAGTAGCCCATGAGCATTTCTTTCAGTGCTAGAGTTGGCTTTTGAAGAGTCCTTGGGGTTTTGGCTCTGCATCGCCCCTCTGTGTGTGCTGAAACAGATCAAGGAACTGATCTGGATTATAAGTAGCTTGGCAAAAAAATGCCTGTACTTACCCGGCATCGGTTTGCCAAACTGGTTCACTGTTTGGCCGTGCAAACGGCTGTATGGGCGCATCAGACAGTGTGGTGCGGGGCTGGAAGTAAATATTGGTAGCAGCAGTTTTTTATGCTGGAGTTGCTGCCAAAAGGAATGCTCATCTAACTATACCCCTAAGAGTCTGCTAAACTTGCTAAATGTTATTTACACCTATTTGTTACAGCTTCCTTTGCCTGAGAACAGTTCCTTCAGCTTACCTTGTTCCTTTTGCCAAAAATGTTTCTCATCTCCGAACATATATGCAATGTATAAAAAGAGAAACCCTCTTTAAGAAGCTTTAAACAGGGCAAAAAGAAGAGTATGGTGGTTTAGCTACGGAAAAGTTTCTGCTGCTGCAAGGCTGTCTGACGATACAGAACAAGTAGTGTAAATTGATGATAGACTATTTAGTATGGTTGCGATTAAGCAGCGAAACTCATGCTGTGAGAATCATCAGGAGCAAGAATTCAGCAAGAGTTAAAAAGGATCAGATGTCTGCAAGAATATGAAGAATGTTCAATTATCATAATCAGTGACAGTAGAAATTTTGGAAGAGGTATTAAGCCTGTGGTCTAAACCTTGATTTTTATTCTGCTCTAACGGATGTGCTTCTATATTGGGAAAGAGAGGGAGGGAATAACTTGTGCCTGGGTTTGCTGCGGGGTTCTCGCACATTTCTCTGGAAACTTGATTGAGATCAGCGTGTGAGATGTACCATTAAGCTGCGTAGGCTTCTGTTTGGATCCTGGTGATCCATCCTGAAATCTGGTCTGACCTACCGAACTGTGGCCATTGTGAAAAGTGAACTGCTGCTACATGACTACTTACATTTGTTTTACTCCTCCTCCTCCTTCTGTGGGATGTTTTTACCTGCTCTTTGGCAGAGTTGGATCTCAGCGCTCTGTTTTTGATCTATTTTGACAACACTCATTGAATTTATTTTAAAGACTATTATGAAATTGCAGTTTACTATATCAGAAGAATAAATGTTATCTCTTTAGAGTAGATAGACACGCTCCAAGATCCCTTTTTTTAAGACAGGCTTAAAAGCAGAAGTGAGCTTTTCCTTGTTTGGCCTCTGAGAAGGAGCTTGTGGAATAGGGAAGGAAGATGAAAAGTGGAACTGTAAGGTGGTTGGCTTGTTTGTTTTTAAAGCCTGGGCAGAATCAATGAAATTCTTTTGAAGGGATGAAAATGGAAAGTATGCTTTACCAGTGACACTTCTTTTGACAAAGCAGGGCTGAGAGGTGGTAGAGCGATGTCCCTTGAGAGTTCACTGAAAATTGGGTGCTGTAGTCTTGAAAACAATACTGACTTTAAGCGCTCCTTAGCGGTACAATCTATGGCAAAAAGAGCGTGTGTTATAAGCAGTAATTTAACTGCATATAGGATTGAGGGAGAGCGTGCCGCTTTCTGTATTGAGTTTAGAGCAGTTCTGACGTGGGCACGGATAGCCATGCAGCTGCCTGCTCAACTCTTAGTGTTTGCAGTTACTCTGAGCTGGTTGTCCCGTTTTCATGGCTGTTTGGCCTTTTGAGAAAGCAGTGCCTCTGTATTCTTGCTACTTAGCTTTCTAGTGTGCCTGCCTGTGTAGTAGCAGAGCAAGGGAGCTTTAAACCGCTGACCCATCTTGTCACCGGATGGTCTCCATGTGCCTGTTGTTGTCCTCTCTGCCTTCTGAACAAAGGGTGCAGATATCTGTTTTACCTTATCGGTAGGGCAGCTGGGGCCCATGGGCTCTTTTAAAATCAGGTTACATTGGATTTGGTGGCGAACTAGAGAATGCAACCTGGCTCTTAATGTGTCTGCGATTTACCTACTCGAGTGTGTTACTTATGCTCTACCAATGGCTTTAAATCTGTAAGTCTACTTGTGTCTGTTGCATGAAGCCGTCTTTGTCGCCTTTGCAGTGTGTATAGAATTATGCAAAACCTGAAGGAAAATTCTGGTTTAGTGGTTCACCGATAAAAACACTTGCTGAGATCAAGCAGTAGACCCTGTTTCAGGTTGCTCAGAGCTATGCTCTCTGCATTTTGTGAAATTGACTTCTTCAGGTGGCTTGATATTGCTGTTCCACTGCCTGTGAAATGGCAGTATTTTATCTACGTACCAATCTGTTTTTGTTTGAGGATTGATTAGAAACGTATTTGCAGTGTAATATAAAACAAAGCTGTAGCCTGTCGAGGTGAGCAGCCACAGCTTCTACAGCGAGAGCTGTTATGATGGAGAGTTTAGGCAGTCTTATGTATGGAGAAACCCTTTGCGGAACTTCGGTAGCGGAATTGACGTTTTCCACCACATTTTATATGTATGTATGAGAAGGGAGTAAAGAACTTCAGGTCAAAATGGCTTGACAGCTTGTTAGCAAGAAAATGCTTTCTTCTGTCTCTTAAAAAAAAAAAAAAAAATTAACCTTCTTGTGGTTGGGGATAGAAAGTTGAAACTGTCAGGCAAATAGCCACCATCCAGCAGAAATGCTTCTGAATGTTCTTGTGAAAGCCAGCTTTGATTTGACAGTTATGAGTCTTTGAAAATAGCGCTCTGTTTATACAGTACAGTAAATACTTTGAAGTATGTTAGGCTTTGCTGTACGTGCGTGGCTAACCAGAAGAATATTAAACGCGTACATCTTGTGTTGAGTGAGGGAGGATCCCGCAGCAAATGGAATTACATGCTCTTCATACTTTTATAAGAACATGTCAAAGCAGTAGATTTGATAATAGACCTGATTATACAATTGCTTAATTTCTTGTCAAAATAACATTTTTACATGCAGTGTTTTGAGATCTTTCAGGTGACCTCATGTTATTTATCAAATGTCAGTTTTTCATCCCAGCAGCTTTGATATAATCATGTAGCATCGTGGAGTACTGTGTGCACATAGTCTTTGCTTGCTGGAGTTCTTTGAAGTGCCTTACTCCTTAGAAGAGTCATTGCTCTGTTGAGGATCCTACATTTAACGACTAGGAAACCAGTATACGGAAGCACTGCACTGTGTTGCTAAAGGTCGTGCTACAGCTGACGTGCCTAATGTGGGTCTGAAAGCAAAGAAATGAGAGGTTCAATGCACCAGGAACACACACCCCTTGACACACATCTCACCCAGCGGTAAGCTGCATGGGGTATAGTAATTCTTCAGCTCTGCCCCTGTGGGAATGCTGGCTTTGCAGTGCTGAGCTCCCCAGGTGTGAGCGCCTGGTGCTATAAAACAGCAGGAGGGCTCGTGTAAGGCTGAAGAGCAGAGGGATAGCTGGTGGTGGCGGTCCCGAACGAAAACTGGTCTCACGGGCAGCACTGGAAGGTAGCAATGCTTAGGGGAGCCTTGAAAAACTGCTCGTTTGGGATGAGAGAGAGAGAGACACCAGACACCTGTTAAGATGAAGGTTAACATGAAGGAAGGTGTGTGTGTGTGGCCCCCAGCAATTCTGACAGGCCTCGTGTGTGATGTCCCCTTGCAGCGTACTGGGGAACTACTGCTTGCTGTAGCACTGGGTTTTCCTCGGAGGAGGTCTGTCCGGTACCAACTCATCCCCGCCCCGCTTAGCGTATGAATAGCGTGTGAAAACTGACAAGACTGCAGCCTGAGGAGTTATGCCTGAGGACTGTTTCTTGTCTTTCATTCTGGAAGCCTAGCGAAGGGATGCTGAAATTAAAAGTGCTTGTTTTTTTTCCGTGCTGAACTGATAGGTGCCTTATTTCTCCCAAGCCTTCTGCTTAAACAGTGTGGTGTTACTACATGTTGAAGAACAAACTGGTGTCTCCTCGGTCCTGTCTTCCCATCCATTATTTCCACATCCTTTTTTTTTTTTTCCTTTTCTCCACTAATCTCTCCACAGATTAGTTGCTGAAAAATGGGCTGCTGGCAAGCTTCATGCGGGTGTCTTTTACCTATGGTTGTTCATGCTGATGTCCCTATTTAAATTTTAGAAAAAAATAAACCCAGAGAAGTAAGGGAAAAGAGATCGCCTCTGGCTCTGAACACATTACCTACTTTCCGAAAAGTAGATGAAGTTTTGACAGAAGGCAAAGCTATGAAAGCAGCCCGTGGAAAGCTCTAGCGTTATCCACTGGCCTCCTGCGTGTAATGCTGACTGATGCTGGGGCTGTTAACTGCTAACACAATGTAGTAAGCTGCGGAAGCCTGTCATATATTAGGGAAATACTGTTAAAACATTTCTTGAAAAATCCCTTATTGCTAGAGCTTTTGATCTTTATCAGTGTTAACAATAGTAGGAACTCTAGAGCAGACAGGCTGCTGCTAAGGTAAGTGACGCTCCATGTAAGGTGCTTAAAACTCCAGTCGTAATGTACATAGACTGCTCCCAGCATTGCTAACATAGGTGGAGCTGAACTGATGTTGGCAGCTGCGCTGGAGCATGCCGAGGCTGAACTGAGGTCAGCGTGACGTCGTGGCGCGCTACGGGTTATGCGACAGCGTGCCTAGTGCTCTGGCAGCAGTCTGGCCGACCTGCACCTGCAAATGCCACTAATGCTGGCGAAGTTGAAATGGTGTGAGCAGCAAAGGGAAGCGTTCATAGTGTTCCTGAACAGAAACAGATAGTTGTAGCTTAGGCTTTGGGTTTTTTTTAGGGTTTTTCTTTTGGCTTTTTTCCCCAGACTGATTTCTGGAACTGTGTCAGAATTTGCCAAGAGGTTGTTCCAGTCCCAGGTGGACCAAGTAGTTCAAGTTCATCGTTTGTTCCCCCCCACCCCCCAATAGCAGCTGGGAAATTGAAAGTGAGCTCAAGTGTCTGGCTGTGTACACCTTGAGTCTGCCCACCAGTGTCCATAAGTGTCTGTCTCCTCCATATACTTTGGGGAAGGAGTTGTGGAAAGAGTTGTACAAAATCAGAAACTGTCTAGGACAGCCGTTCATCCTCATTGTATTAAAAACACGCTGAAGTGGTGTTAGATGCACTAAAGTTTAATGGACATGTAGCTATCTTGTTGACAAAAAGTTAGTATTACTCACAGCTCTTAAAAGTGGTGGTTATGACTGTAGTGAACAGCATGCCTGTTGCAAAAGATTATTTTAGAATGGTTTCTGTAAATACCTAAAAAGAATAATTACTTTAAGAGCCTTTACATCGTGGCTGCTGTTGGTTATCCATGTGCTTGTCAGAAGGAGGAAGGAAGAGACCAGTCAGTGGAGATACCATTGTCTGAGAGCAGGGGATGGTTACATGAGAACTGTCATAAAACACTTTATTCTCTGAGCCTTCGGGTTTGTATTGTGCTTTGTCAGTGATTGTTTTGACTACACTCTCTAAGGATGGAGAGCAAAAGGTTGGACTTCCTGTGGCTGTCCCTGTTTTCAGTGGACTTCAGGAGAGACTGTTTCTCTGGGACATGTCCATGTGTGTGGTGATAGGAGCTGGGGGGGAAAAGCATGGGAGAAAGAGCATCTGCACTGTCTTACTCAAGATATGTGGATGGGCAGGCATGGGTAGGCTCAGTGGAGCTACATTTATATGACTACGCATACAGAATTCACACAGGGGTGATTAAGTATATTTTTACAGTTTCTGGGAGGCTTATCCTGTGATCTTAAATTCTTAAATTAATCTGAGCTACTCAAAGGAACTTATCTTCCTTGTAATGGCATAGAGTCTTGCCTGCTCTTTCTCTGTCAATGTGCTTGTGGGTCATCAAGGTGTTAATTTTAAGTGAGCCTATCTTTGCTCAGCCACTTCTCTTGTGTTTCAAGGCATGGAGGTAGTTGTGGGCAATAACCTGCCCGTGTTCTGATGGTGACAGAGGTGCATACGCACCATGTGTACAAGAGGAGTTATTTTCTCTGTGGCGGTTGTAAGGAGCCTGGTGAAGATTGTGTAGTCCCCGCATTCATGTAGCAAAATGAGTTTAGGTGACAAGTTCTTGATTCTTCTTTTGAGAGTCACTTCTGGTACAAGACCACAAGCAGAGAGGTAATGCTGTGCACACTTGGGGTTAGCAGTGACTCTGATGTGCATAAGGAGAAATTCTTGGCTTTCGGAGACTGTGAGGGCTTTGCGTATGCCATCATTTTTTACTGCTAAGACAGAAACTTAGAAAAGTCCATAGTGTTTCAGGGTAAGTTAGGACCATCTAGAAATTGGTGACTGGCTGCAAGTTGCTATCTAATCAGCTTAGTATTAACAAGTTAGCTCTTGATGTTGAGAAAATTATTTATAAGTAAACAGGATTTGTGGCTTACTAGGGAATGACAGAACATGGTATTTTCCCCAAATCAGCAGCTGTTTTGGTTAGAGTATGCTCCACGTACCAGATGAGGTGCCCCTGGTGCAAGTGGCCACTGCCTTTCTGGCAGATGGAGCACATGAGCAAGTCAGCTGAAAGTCTACTGCATGGTAACCATGTAGTTTGCAGGGTTTGCAGACCTCGTCCTTTAATCAATGGAAGGAGCCAGGACAGTAGGTTGTCAGGCCATCTACTGAGGACTTGCTTGGACAAGCATAGTTATATTGGGTCCAGATGACATGCATATTGATACTACATATTTAGCCCCAGCAGTTCTTTAGGTACCCAATGTATTTTCTGCCCTTGTTTAAGAAAAAGGGCAGAGGGACCTGGCAGGAGAAGGATGCAATTGTGTTTGAACCACCAGCTTAAGCCTATCCGTGCCTGTGCCATCAGTCACTGCTGCCTCCTTTGTGCCAGCGCCAGTGAGCATGTGGCCACCTGGCTGGCTGAAAGAGGAAACTTGTCTCCTGAAAATTAATCATATCATATCTAGAGTTAGTGTTGGGCTGGGTCACAAGTGCTAGTGATGGCTGCAAGGGATAGAGTTGGATAGACTTAGGCTGGTTGAAGTTGCTTTCTCGGGTCCAGCATGCACTTGGTGTACAGAAGGTAAGGCAGCATTTTTGACAAACCTATTTGAACGCTGGTATGTCCAGTACTAATTGTATGACAAGCACATGCTTTATGCGTTCATGGGAAAGGATGAGGAGGACAGCTTTTGCTAAGAGGTAGGGGTAGATTTAAAGGTGTGGTTATAAGCCCTTAGTAGGCGCCATATCTAGAAATCGGGACTGGTTCAAGGGATTGAAGAGTGTCCCATGTCCCTATATCCTCAAGTGTCATGGGGAGATGTGTTGGGTGCAGAATACGCATGTCAATTTGCCTATTTGCTTTTACTTTTATATGCTCTTAAGGGAGTCTGATGGTTCAATAAAAGCATTGAACAACACTTCCCGCGTTGTCCTTGTTTCCCAGTTGCACTCTTTATCAATGAGGTGTGTCATCAAGTACTTTATTAAACAGCAGCTTATTAAAAAAGTAACGTGCAGTTCAGCTGCCAGTGTGCAAAATAAGCAAATGTTTAACAAAACTGGTAAGCGCAGCACGTGGTGAAAAACAGTGGTAGGTCTTGGGGTGTCGTGGGTGTCGTGGAGAACAGCTGGACAGGCAAAAGGTGACTCCGTCTTATGTGGTTGAACGAGGGTCGGAGAAATAGGATGTGCCCTTCCCAGTAAAATTGCACTGAAGGAGTGTGTCGGTTGATTCATTGCCTTACCCCACCTCTCCAGTCGCACAGGGAATCCGCTGGTGGATGCGCATGCAGAGGTTTGCTTCCTGGTGGCTGTCGGGATGAGCAGTTGCTCAAACAGCTCCTGCTGCTGGTGCTGCTGTTCTTGGTCCCTCCTGAAGCTGCTGCTCTTCCCGGAGCAGTCTCTTACTCCACTCTCTCTCTTCTTTCTCTCCCACTCCACTATCAGAGCTACAATTCAGGGTGCTGGCTCAGCTTGCGTTCAGAGTCGTCATTTGTTTTCTGTAGCAGCAGGTCTCTAGCCTTTTTTCTTTTTCCATGCTGACTTTGGGCTCCCGCCACCCTCAGTCCAGCACAGACTGACAGTCTCAGAAAGGCCGTGGGAAAAAAGAAGTGTGCTCTTTCTTGTACACAGAGAAAGAGATTTCTTGCCTTTAATGCTTCATGTCACAGTAAGGCCGCAAGTTTGATACTTTTATCTACTTGGTATGCCTTTATTTCATCTCTCCACATTCTGCTTCTCAAAAAGGGAGAAAAGACTGAAGTGAATCAGTGATAACTGCAGCTGTTCCTGCTGAAGCAGCCATAATGCTGTACACCTCTAAGTACCTGACCACTTGTCACTATCAAGCTTCTGCAGTTTAAGTGTATAAAGGAGGAATAAGCTAGTCTGGATGGTTTTTTTCCTTCTGTTTGCCATGCAGTAATATGGTGGCTAGTTCATAGAAGTACAGGGACGGTTCATGAATAAGCTACCGAAAGGTAAGCCAAGATGTGCATTTGTATCTTGTTAGTTACTCTGTGGTAGCTGCTTGAGTACATGCTCTCACCCTTTTGCTCTTAAACTCACTGTGAAGCAAGCTGTCTTGCACTGGCTGTGGGCTAAGACCATGCAGGTGAGCAGCAGAGATGGTAAACTAGAGGATGGAATTGCTTTGCAATAACTTGGCTGGGCAGCCTTTAAGATGGATTGTGTCTGATCATTTGTGTACCTCTTGCAGTCCTGAGCTATGGTCTGTAAGGCTGCCCTGCTCTGGTGCTTTGCCAGGTTGAACTCGAATGTTTCAAGCAATAGAGCCCCAACTATTTGCTGGGATAGATTCTCTCCATCCTGATGCGTGCTGGCGTTCACATGTTTTCCCTTTCAAGGGAAAAGGTGATTTTTGGTTGCTGCTTTGGTAGAGGTGTGTCAGTATTGGCACTGGCATGGCTTAGCCTGTATTGTTTTGTTGGGTGGGGTGGGGGAAAGGGGAGAGGAGATACAACTGGGTAATTGGATTCGGGGATGATTGTGCTGCTGTGGTAGGTTTTACTGGATGAAGCAGCTTGTTACGATAGGTGTTTGTTTCAGCTTCTGTCTGCAGGTATGACTTGGCTAGATAAGGATGGTCTATCATGATGATTTCATTGTTTGATTTGGCTGGACTGGGTGGAGAATGTAGCTGCATTGTTTGGGACTAGCTTTGTAGTTTGGTTTTGTTGAAGTGGATTACATGGCAGCGCATTGCTACATTATTAAGGTGAAGCTGCAGTAGATAATAGTTGGAGAATGTTGGAGGGAAGAGAGTATGCACAGGGTTTCACAATGCGTAACTAATTGAGCCTCGCAACAGCTCCTGTGTTCCTGTTGGTAGATCTGGTCAGCAGAATGCATTGGGATTACGCGTTCTGGTAGTGATTTCAGTTTGCAGTCGTACTTTAACTGCAAGGCTGGCTGTGCTGTGTAAATAGCTGAGAGTGCTCTGAGAGACCACGCTGGCCCCGACAGTGTGAATGTTGTCTGGATTCATGCTGTTCTTGCAGCCTCTCCAGTTTTCACAGGTGAAGGAGAAGCTGGCAGCTAGCTGCTCTGTCTTTCTTTACTGACCTCAAATTTACCATTGAGCTGTGCCTCAGAGTCCGCGTCTCCTTGTATTATGGAACTTTCAGGCACTTAAACTTGCTTTAAACATGTGAGTGAACATAAATTGATGCAGGGTTGTCTCCATTACTGAAAGCATGGTTGATCAGTTCTTGGGTCATGAACTCTTTCGGCCTTATAGGAAATAACCGTAGTGCAAGGTGGGGCTAACCCCTCTGCCTTGAGCAAACTTGCAGTATGTCTTATTTGGGAAGGTTTGCAGTTGGCTTCCCTTCTCCCTGCAGTGTAGCACAATGATGTGAAGTAGGAGTTGCCAGAACAGCAGATAGCGCTTCCTTCTTCTAAAACCTGCCTGGTTTTCCCCTAGATGTGGCTGAGCAATTGCCTGGCTTTACCTAATGCTTGATGTTTTTATTTATACGTTGTCTGGCTGTGGAGGAGGTTGTATATACGAAGCACAGGGGTTTGGCAGAAGTTGCTGGGCTCATAGTGAGGGGAAGGAGAGCCTTTGAAGAGAGATGGGTGAAGAGAAGGGGAGGTTACATGTCCCAGCTTTGTGCCAGCTTCTCAAAGCACAGATGAGCTCATGGGAATCCAGCTAGCTCAAATGTGGGAGTGCTGAAGCAGGTCTGACCTATTTCCCCTCTGTGTGCAGCATGCATCTTGAGATTATTCCAGTCTGATGGTGGCTTTTTTGGTGCTGACAAATCTTGACGGTCTGAGCAGAGGCTTCCCCTTGTCAGTGGTTCAGAGCAAGTTTTGATTCCTCTGCTTTTGTGGCTGGATGTATGGGAGGGATGCACAGCTTGGCTGTGCATACTTGTTGGTGAAACTTTTCCTCTCTCTTCTTGTTCCAGGTGGTCTTTTCTGGTGAGACAAGTGGTTTGCAACTCATGGCCTCCACAATGAGTACTGCCGTGTCGTGACACCAGGGGTCTTGGTAAGCTGCTTGTTGGAGGGGTGAGGACCTATTGTATTTCCACAAATGTGGGTCCCTCTCTTGTCTCTGCAGTTGAGGTTTGACATCATTTTAAGCCATCCAAATTGTAAGCTGCAACCAAGTGGGGTGAGGCTACTTTTCACCTGTTCTCGCCTCCTTCTTTGAGCTTGCAGTGGCACTGATATGGTTACATGATCAAGCAGATCAGGGGCTGATCCAGCTGAATAGAGATTTCTGCTGTTTCCCTTGGGTTTGTTCCCATTCAGATCTTTCCCTGATCTGCTCAGGAGAAAGGTGGTGAGAATGGGTAGACAGCTGAACCATCCCTTTTCCCTGCAGCCATTTCCTGGCATACCTTAAAGCAAACCTGAAGATACAGCCTTGGATGTAGCTTGCCAAAACGTCTTAAAGTGGCTTGACCATTCACTGTCGGTGACCCTACCTCTAATTTTAGAGCAATGATAAAGGCTTTGCTATGGCAGGCAGACTCCAGCTGCAAAAATACATTTCTCTAGAGCTTTTCCATTATTGAACCCTAGATTCCCAGACATACATATGTTAGAAGTGCATTTAGAAAAATCATGAGGCATTCCATTTCACATTATAAAAGATGGTACATTCCCAGTGTGCAGAAATGAGAAGCGGAGGAAGTTGGGTTGCCGTTGTTCCACCAATGAATAAATTGATGTATCCTTTATAGCTCTCTCTGGTAAGAAGAAATTTAAACTGAGATTGGAAAATACAGTTCCCTTGCAGAGCGTATCAATTCTAATAGATGGAACATACGTGTATATAGGATAATAAAAAAGTAGGGTTAAAAAATTGGAGGCTTTTTTATCCCCTGTGAAGTACTTAAAGTTTGGTGATGTCAGAAATATTGTGCAGCCACTGTGATCCTGATTCTGTTCTTCATGTTTTCTCATTGCACTGTGCAAGACTGGGAGTCTGAGGAAATTCTCATCTTATAATAAAAGGTAACATGATAATGCATAAATATCAAAAGTGTAAAAGCAGAGGATGAAACAACTAGAATACTTAAATTCATCACGTGGGCATCTGCATTCTACTTTTAGCCTTGAGCTCTGCTCACTTTAATGCTGTTGTTCCTTTTTTCTTTTTTTACCTGAAATTCACCGTGTTTTCAGTCACACCTTCATCTTAAGTGAGGACCCTGAAGTATCACTGAGTTCCACTGACTTTTACAGATGCATAAATCTTTTGAAAAGTGGAGTTGGGTGCCATTGGTAATGTTACAGTTTTGTTGTCAAAACAGACATAAGAGCCAAATTTGCATGTAAAGATGGTACAGCTTGGATACTTGTGAAGATGTTCTCTCTTGTCTTTAATGTATCTGTATAGCACCAGCTCCAGTTACAGCATGATAGTAACGATAGTAATAGATGAACTCCAACATTGTTCTCAAAATCTGTGGGATAACTAGCCGATAGAGAGGCATGTGGATCCTGTGGAGTGCGTGGCTCAGACTGGAGTTCATCTGATTATGCCTAATAGGAGGCATTAAAAATGAGACCTTTATTGCAGAAACATTCTCCCATAGTAATGGGTTTGTGCAGCACAGTAGAGGTGAGAATAGGGAGCAGGATGATTTCTTTGGGTCATGAAGGGAGGCATGTGGTAGAGAAGAGAATTTTTGGAGATCATGCAGAGCTTCATGGAACAACTGCAGTGTGGAGCACTATCATGTTAAAGCACAGCAGTGCAAAGTCACTAAAAAGTGTAATGGCACAATCTCACAACAAGATAAATTCGGGGAACTGGAAAACCATGGTGCTCAATACTACAGGTTACTGATAACTCTCCTTGGCCAGAGGTGCTCATATAGAGCCTGTGTTTCTTAATCCTCTGGTGTCAGCATGTAAGCAAACCAATTTCTGTTTTCTAAATGCAATTTGAACAGTAGTTTCTTCGTAAAATTCAAGACACTCCCAGTCTGGTGAGATTTATTTTGTTTCATTTGATATACTCAGGAAGAAACTGCTTCTTTGGTGCTGAGAAGGAATACTGGGAATATTTACATTTGAATAATATTTAACTAGCAATGCTTAATACATTAACAATAAATCTTGGTTAGATTCTAAATTAAGTGGATTTGCATCTGAGTAGGTGAGATGAACAGGAGAGATTTTGCTGAAACGTAAACAAGACAGAAATTTGTTCCAAAATAATTTAGCCCAAAGGACGTAAACAGTAATGTTCAATAGTTTCCTCCTCCAGAAACAGTTTTATGTGCCTTATTGCCTGCATCATGCATATTGTTTCTTAGAAAGAAGCTGAAAAAGTGTTTATTTTTGTATTGTTTTTTTTTCCTTTAAGTCTCAATGGTCTGTATAATGCTGCTGCGCAAATTTAGAGGGGTAGTTCTATAGTGATCTTTTGGCCTTTCTAACAGATATAATGAGTGACTAACCTCTGGTATTTTCAGAGTAATCACAGCATGGCTGGTTGCTTACAGGTGGTCAGGAAGGCATTTTATTTTATTTTCCTCCCTTTGTGCAACGCTTAGCGCACATCATTGAACATATGTCTAGTTGTATTGGACCAAGGAGACAGAGAAGATTTGAGCAGAGTTTATGTTCTTAAGAAATATCAGATTACGGCTATTCACGGGGGAATTCTGGATAGCTAAGTTATGTTGGGGATTTGTAGTTTTGGCTTCCTACTGACTTGCTGTGAGGTGTCTTCAAGCTGAGCACAGATGCGGAATCAAAGTGTCCCGATACAAGGTGCTTCCCTGTTTTCTTGACTCCAGAGTGACTTGCTTTGTATGAAGGGAAGATGTCCTCTCTGCCTGTAAACTGAATGGCCAGCCAGGGCTGCCTCCGGTTTGAAATACGCAGTTGTACTGAGCCGTCTGAAAGCTCTTCTCCTGTGTCTTCTCAGTAATGGGGGAAGAATTGCCATTTACTGCTTCACACCAGACACAGCTGCTTGGAAAGTTCCTCACTGGTTTTCTTGTTCTCGTTTTGTGGGGTGATTTTAACAGTGTGCCCTGGAGATGCGAGACTTCCCCTGGGCAGCAGGAGGCACGCGTCTAGAGAATGCTGGAGCTGCAGGAGGGAAGCGCCCAGTGCAAAACCAGAGAGGAGCAAAGAGAAAAAAGGCAAGCAGACAGCCAGCATTGAGAGAAGCGGGTGGCAGAAAGTGCTTCGACGCTGCCTCTGGCGGCACACTCCCCAGAGGAACTTGACAAGAGCCCATCTGCGTGTGTGTGAGACTGTGAGCTCAGGATTTCTGTCAATGCATTCCAGTAACCCCAAAGTGAGGAACTCCCCGTCAGGCAACACACAGAGGTAAGGAAAAGAGCCTGCAGTCAGCTGCTTGGTATTGGTGCGTGATGCTGTCCCTGCTCTGCTGCAGGATGAGCCAAGGACTGGAGCACGTGACTTACTGGTGGTCCTCCTTTGTGCTTCTGTTGGACCTGCCGAGTACCTGAGTGCTGGCTGCACAGTGCTGACAAGCTTCCACATTTGCTAGGCTCAGGATGTGCTGAAAGCTGTAAACCCGTGAGGTGCAGATTCTACATTCCTCACGCCTTCTTGCCTCCCATCAGGTGTCTGAATAGGCTGTAGGAGAGTAAACATGCTGTTTCTATCTGCTGGTTTTTTTTTTTTCTTTCCCCTCTTCTAATTATCTGTTTCCCCGAGGGGTAGTTGGGCAGCAGAAGGTCTCTCTGTCTGTACTTTCACACAAAACTCCTCCTCCGTATTATTGGCCTGGACAGCCTGGAGAACTGATCAGCTGTGCACTGAGATCCTCTGCATCATTCACCTGCCAGTGCAGCAGGTCAGCATCTCTCCTCTGCTAATTTGGAAGGAAAAATATGGAAGTGAAGCACTGTCCAGGGACTTGCAATGGTCTGATTGACAGCATTCTCGACTTTGATTATTTACTCCTAGAGGTCATCTGGAGCTTAAGAGTAATTCAGAGGGAATGCCTCTGAGTCAGATGTCTGCCCAAAGGAGGAAACAGCTTGTGTGAGTCCTACAGTGAGGATGTTAGCAAGCGCTGCCCGTTGGACGTGGCAGTGGTGATGGGAAAACACAATGCAGAAGATCTGATAGCAATGGAGTAACTGGAGGGTGGGGAGGAAGGGGTGGCTAATACATGTATAAAACCCAAAATAACAAAATATTTTTAGGATGCAATTTGCTGAATGGAAGAGAGAAAGACAGACACTGAATTTCCTTTGGCAAATAAAAGAAGCTTCATCTGCCCCATTTTGCAGGAGTGTGCAGGGAGATGGTATCCTTCTCCTTCCTTATTCAGAGGCAGGTTGTAGCTGGTTTAATTGTTTTCACGGTCAGAGGTTTGTGTTTTCCTGGCAGCTCGCCCCGATGTATGATGAATGCTGCAGTAATGCTAGGTTTTCCTTGTGCTCCCTGTAGAACAGGATAGGGAGGTGCAAGGGAGGGGGCGGGGGTGGGGGTCCTACTCTGATCAGAGCTGTAGCGTGTAGTTTGGGTTCAGGAGAGTGGTGAGGTGAACTTTATTGTGCCTTGTTTGTTTACTCTGAGCTGGTCTTGGTGTGAGGTGCTTCTCTGTGCACATAGAAACCGTTGTCTTTATTGACAGAAGCCACAGAGGTAGGTCCTCATGTGACAGCAGTTCCTGGGATCTGGCAGGTCTGTAGCTTGCCCCTAGTGCCTTCTTGAGCAATGAGATCCCATCTTGGATAATAACCCTTTCAGGGCATGTTCAAAAAAGCACCTGCATGACTCTAAGCTTGCAGGCATTTTTTATTTGTCAGCAATTGTCTTAGCTTGCAAAGGTGGCAGTAGTTGTTTCTGCTTCTCTCTCATCAGTTTCTATGGGGTTGGATGAATCTGTGGTGTGATTTGTCACTTTTTTTTTCTTTCCTTTTTTTGCTCTGTCCCCAGTAGCCCCAAATCAAAGCAGGAGGTGATGGTCCGTCCCCCTACAGTGATGTCCCCGTCTGGCAACCCCCAGCTGGATTCCAAATTTTCCAACCAGGGCAAACAAGGGGGCTCCACCAGCCAATCCCAGCCCTCTCCCTGTGACCCCAAAAGTGGAGGTCACCCCCCCAAAGTGCTCCCTGGCCCAGGTGGGAGCATGGGGCTGAAGAATGGGGCTGGAAACGGTGCCAAGGGGAAGGGGAAGAGAGAGAGGAGCATTTCAGCAGACTCCTTTGAACAGAGGGAAGCTGGGACTCCTAATGATGACCCTGAAATCAAAGGTATGTTTGCTAGGATTCGTGCACAAGTGCAGACAATTAGTCTGAGTCCTCTGTGAGATGGAGAATTGCTATGCAAAAACATCTATTTGTCTGGGGTTCTGTAAGTTCCAGCCAACGAAGTCTAAAGGTCTTGAGAGCAGGCGAAGAGGAGAGGTTGTCATAGCTGGCATGGATAAATGTCCTGTTCGCGCTCAGTTAAAGCGCAGACCTGACTCTGGTGGGAAAGTTCCTTTGTGACTCTGAAACTCCCCCAGAGGATTTGAAAGTACAAATGCAACCTGTTGGTTTCCTTCTGGCCTTTGGCCTTTCAGGAACTGCTCTGTTGTAACTGGCATTTTGAACAATATGCAAGCCTGTTTTGTCAACACAGATACATAACCTGTAGCACCCTGACTAGTAACACAAGCCAGAGAGTTGGGATTTTTGTGTTCTGTTCCTGGCTCCAACGTTGCCTCTGTGAGGCAGCGCGAAAACAGACTAGATGTGCAGTTGTCCATCTTTCCTTTGTTGTCCATTTTCTAGGTCACCTGGCTAAGGTAGCTGAAGGGGAAAAAAAAAATAGTTTTGCACTCGGTTCATTTTAGTGTGTAGTTTTCCTGCTATTCTGTGAGGCTGTTAGAGAATTTAAAGGGATCAGCCCTGGGAACCGCCACTTGCCTTGGAAAGGGACAAGATGAGCTTTCTCCTAGTGGTGCCTGAAGGGCAGCATGGCATTAGGGGGAAGATGCATGGTGTAATAGAAGAATTGCCTTTAGTGTAGTGCTTGAGGGAGAGGCGGGAAATTTCAGAGGAGGAAAAGCTCTGGTCAGTTTCCAGAAATGGATCCCAAAGAGTGATCCCAAGGTAATGATTCCCCTCTTTTCCTCTTTCTCCCCTTCCAGACTGCAATTCTGCTGATCATGTGAAGTCCCAGGATTCTCAGCACACACCACACTCCATGACTCCTTCAAATGCTTCAGCCCCAAGGTCTTCCACGCCTTCCCATGGCCTGACGGCTGCTTTGGAGACAAGTGGGCAGAAGACTCCATCCAAAGTGGTTTACGTTTTTTCTACTGAGATGGCCAACAAGTAAGTAGGTAGAAGCTTGAATGTCTTCAGGGAGCGGGGCTTATATTTGTGCTCCCTTTTTAAGAGATTCTCAAGTGTACTTTCTCCATCAAGTGCATTCTTGTAGCAAGAAGTCATTACTTATTTTGGGGATGCTGAAGGGGCTGGAGTGGAGAATGTCCCTACCTCTTGCCCTCTGAGAAGTGATTATTTATTCCTCCGAGGTGTGGTGGTTTTTTTTTTTATTTTTATTTTTGGCAAACGCTGGTAGATACTGTTTTGCAATCCATGCAGTGAGTAGCAGCCAGGATGGCTTAAACCGAGATGTGAACCCTGAATGCTGGTGAGTTTGTAGATGTAAGCATTTTTCTTTTGCTGCTCATCTAGAGTGAAAAATATGTGTGGTTAAGTCTCTCTCCCTTCTGCCAGCTGAAGGATAGAAGGGAGGGCGGTTACAAAAAATTGATTCTTAGCTTCAACTGGGTATGTGCATCTGTCTGTCTTTGCAGGGCTGCAGAAGCTGTGCTGAAGGGACAGGTGGAAACCATTGTGTCCTTTCATATCCAGAACATCTCAAACAGCAAGGCGGAACGAAACACTGTACCCTTGGTAGGCAATACCTGCATGTGTGTGTGTGTGGTTCAGAGAGATGGGTGATTATTTACACACTGAAATAAGTTTTAGGGTGGAAATGAGAGACAGTTGTTGTCCTAGCCCCCTGGAAATAAATAGCTTGGATCATCCAAAGAAGAGCTTGAGTCTTGCAATATTTGGGTGGTATATTTCCGACCCATTGCTCATGCAGAGCTAGCGCAGAAGCAAGGTGTACCTGCTGTAATACCTGAGCAAAATATGTTTCTGCGTGGCCAAGATGCTGCTCTGTGATCACTGCATGAAAGCTATCCTTCCTTGCAAGGTGTGGGCTGGTGGTGTTGAGACAGGACGTTTTGCTTGCACCTCTGCTTATGCGGCATGGCTGTAAGATGAATGAGTGACAACGTGTGGCTTTCTCTTGCAGAACCCCCAGATCACTGCACTTCGGACTGAACCCAAGCCCCTGCCACAGCCGCAGCCCCCCACCGCCCCGGACCAGAACCCTCCCCAGAACGCCAAAATGCAGCCGACTCCACCCGTGTCAGCACCGGTATCCAAATCCACTGGCCCCCCCTGCCCCATAGATCAGGACAGTCCCAGCGTGGAAAGCAAAGTGATGTCTGTGGGCAGCCCTGCCAACTCTACCCCGTTGCAGACAGAAGGATTTGGGCAGAGTTCGACGCCCAATAATCGAGCAGTTAGTCCAGTTTCCCAAGGTAGCAATAGCTCCGCTGCAGACCCCAAAGGTCCTCCCCAGCAGGTGTCTGGTGGGGACTCAGCCAGTTTGGGCGAGAATCCAGATGGACTGTCACAGGAGCAGCTGGAGCATCGAGAGCGCTCGTTGCAGACCCTGAGAGACATACAGCGCATGCTCTTCCCTGATGAGAAGGAGTTTGCGGGAGGGCAAGGCGGGGGGCCACCCCCAAATGCTGGGGTGCTGGATGGTCCCCAAAAGAAACCTGAAGGGCCGATACAGGCCATGATGGCTCAATCCCAAAGTTTAGGCAAAGGGTCAGGGTCTCGGACAGATGGAGGGGCTCCGTTTGGCCCTCAAGGACACAGGGACATGCCCTTTTCCCCAGATGAAATGGGGCCGCCACCAATGAACTCCCAGTCGGGACCCATCGGGCCAGACCACCTGGACCACATGACTCCAGAGCAGGTGGCCTGGCTCAAGCTGCAGCAGGAGTTCTACGAGGAGAAGAGAAGAAAGCAAGAGCAGGTGGTTGTGCAGCAGTGTTCCCTGCAGGACATGATGGTTCATCAGCACGGGCCTCGTGGGGTGGTCCGAGGCCCTCCCCCTCCCTACCAGATGACCCCTGGGGAGGGCTGGGGACCTGGGGGTCCAGAGCCCTTCCCTGAAGGCATGAACATGTCACACTCCCTGCCTCCCAGGGGCATGGCCCCCCATCCCAACATGCCCGGGAGCCAGATGCGCCTGCCTGGTTTTGCAGGAATGATGAACCCTGACATGGAGGGCCCCAGTGTCCCGAATCCTGCCTCTCGGCCTGGGCTTTCGGGAGTTAGCTGGCCAGATGATGTGCCAAAAATCCCAGATGGCCGAAACTTCCCTCCTGGCCAGGGTGTCTTCAGCGGCCCTGGCCGAGGGGAGCGGTTCCCCAACCCGCAGGGCCTGCCCGAAGAGCTCTATCAGCAGCAGCTGGCTGAGAAACAGATGGGCCTCCCTCCTGGCCTGAACATGGAAGGTATCAGGCCTGGCATGGAGATAAACAGAATGATGCCCTCCCAGAGACACATGGAGCCTGGGAACAACCCCATCTTCCCTCGCATGCCAGTGGAAGGGCCAATGAGCCCCTCCAGGGGGGACTTCCCAAAAGGAATACCCCCACAAATGGCCTCTAGCAGGGAGCTGGAGTTTGGGATGGGCCCTGGCAGCATGAAGGGGGACATGGGCATGAATGTCAGCATGGGCTCCAACCCACCCCTGGTCCCTCAGAAGCTGAGGGAGGCAGGAGTTGGGCCGGAAGAGATGATGAAACTGCGCCCCGGCGTCTCGGAGATGCTCTCCTCTCAGCAGAAAATGGTGCCGCTGCCGTTTGGGGAGCACCCGCAGCAGGAGTATGGCATGGGTCCCAGACCTTTCCTTCCCATGTCTCAGGGCCCAGGAGTCGGTCTCCGAAATCTCAGAGAACAGATCGGGCCTGACCAAAGGACTAACAACCGGCTCAGCCACATGCCGCCACTACCTCTCAATCCCACCAGTAACCCTAATAGCCTCAACACTGCTCCCCCGGCGCAGCGCAGCCTTGGCCGCAAGCCCTTGGATATCTCCGCAGCTGGTCAGGTGCATTCGCCAGGAATCAACCCCCTGAAATCCCCCACAATGCGCCAGGTCCAGTCTCCCATGATGGGGTCTCCCTCGGGGAACCTCAAGTCCCCTCAGACACCCTCCCAGCTGGCAGGAATGCTTGCGGGCCCCACTGCCGCAGCTGCCGCTGCCTCCATTAAGTCCCCCCCTGTCTTGGGGTCTGCTGCTGCTTCTCCTGTCCACCTCAAGTCTCCATCTCTCCCCGCACCTTCTCCCGGATGGACTTCGTCTCCAAAGCCTCCTTTGCAGAGCCCTGGGATTCCCCCGAACCACAAGGCGTCTCTCACCATGTCTTCTCCAGCCATGCTGGGGAACGTGGAGTCAGGTGAGTGCCGCCTCTGCTAGCCAGACTCGGCTCATCGCTCACGTCGGGTTACCCCGAGGTGTGCAGCAAGGGGAGAGGGAGGAGGTTTCTTGCAGGGTGGCAGTGCCACGAGGCTGGGTGGTGCTTGGCCCATGGGTCTGGTTGGTGGCTACACGAGCGGAGTGTAAGCGCTTTTCCTCCTCCTGTTGTATTTGTGGGTTTGTACCGGTGCCTCCTGTGTGTCGGGGTGAGGGCTGGTCACTTGAAGGATGTGAAAGTGAAAGGGTGGGGTCAAGAGGCTTGGAAAGATGTGGAGTGTTGTTGGGAGAAATCTTTCCCCGGAGGAGTTTTTGGCTGTTCTGCCACAGCTCCTGGTGGCTGTAGCTTTGTGGAGAAGTTCCTGCTGATGTTATGAAAATGCTTTGAAATAATGGCTCCTACAAATTGATGCTGAGCGTAGCTAGCTAGTTGTATACCTAGATATGGTTCAGGTATGGTTACGGCTTTCTGGGTTCACCACAGACAGGGAGCTGTGCTAATATTTGTTTAGGCTTCAGCAGCCATTTCGGAGAGAGTTAACTACCGCTGTATGTAGCACTCAGCGTGCTGGACCTGTGCCGTGCCTGGCACCTCGGGGTGCAGGTGCTGGCACTGCCCTGTCTGCTCCTGAACGTCTCTGGGCTGTTGGCGGCACAGCTCTGCCCTCTCCTTCCTGCTCCCAAATCCTCCCGGAGCTTGCCCAGGAGCATGTTCACCCCTCAGTCCAGGCTCCCAGTGCCAGTCCGGGAAGGTCTGGCCGAGGGAGGAGGCTTGCCCACGTTGCCCTCTAGTGCTGCTGCGGGTAACAGCGTGGCGGCTGGGACGTGCCTGCCAGGGCCAGGGGACCCGCGGTGGCAGCAGCAGGGAGGGTAACCCCTCACACCAGCTGGCAGGATTGCTGGCCAGGTCCCTGTGCTCGGGAGTGGAGGCTGGGTGTTGGCATCGGTCGTGGCTGCTGAGGCTGTGCCCGGCGTGAGCCCAAGCACCTACAAGTCAGACATGAATGCTTTAGTCCGTGCCTAGTGTTGTGCCTAATGAATGCTTTTACGTGCAGCTCTTCCAAAGCATAAATGTTTTGGCATTGCATGATTTTTGTGTTCTCTATTCTCCTTTCCTTTTTCTGGGGTGAGCCGAGGAATGTGCAGTGAATTTTCAGTGATAGTACAACTTTGGTTTAGCATCTTTCCTTCCCACGTGGTTTGGGTGGCATGAAATTCATCGGTGAAGAACAAAGGAGATTGGAAATGCTTTGGGAGAGCGGAGGACGATAAGCTAATAGGTGCAGAGAATGTTTCTTTAACTGGAATGAGCAGTAAATATGTGAAATAAAACCTGAAATGATGCAGCTTGTCAGAAATCTGCCTGCATGTCTCAGCATAATGTCTGCTACAGCTTTCATTGTGCTGCCTATGTCTCTTGTGCTTGTTTGATGCCTCCTAAGGAAAAAGTGGAAGGAGCTACAGTTGACATTTGGTGGGTGCAGGAACAATTAATTGGCTATGGATTTGGATTTTTATGGCTAGACCTGGTATGCGAGTCTGTCTTCTTCAGTGCGTGGAAGTTGAATAGTAGGATTTTTCAGACGTACCTGATAATTCTTCCTGTGGATTTGCAGAGGCTCAAGATAGTTCCAGTTGAAGTGCAGAATCCAGGATAACAAATGTTAACCGTCTTGACCAACAGGCTTATTTTTCTGGTTGCCTTTCACAGACATTGACTGCGTTAGTCAGATGGTCTCGTTGCAATAAAAGGGGTTTCTAGTTTTTGAGATTTCTTGGAGAAAAGGGTGGGGTTTCAGGAAAAAATGCTAAGAAGGAAAAAAATTAAAGCTTTTTTTTTCTTTCTCTCTTTCCCCTCCCCTGCCCCCGCAAGGTGGTCCTCCTCCTTCCACAGTCAGCCAGTCTGCTCCTGTGACTCTCCCTGGAAATCTTCCCTCTAGCAGTCCTTACACAATGCCTCCAGAGCCGACCCTCTCCCAGAATCCCCTCTCCATTATGATGTCCAGGATGTCCAAATTTGCCATGCCCAGCTCTACACCGCTCTATCATGATGCCATCAAAACTGTGGCCAGCTCGGATGATGACTCCCCTCCAGCACGCTCCCCAAACTTGCCACCTATGAACAGCGTACCAGGTAAGAAACTCAAAGAAACATAAGCCCAAGTTATCAGGCAATACAGTGAGGGTGGTTTTAATGGAAGCTTCATCAGATGAAGATGGTGAGAGGGGAAAAACCTTCAAGAATATATAGCCATGGGCTGTTTTTGAGGAAGACAGTTGCAATTCTCTGAAATGAGGAGACAGAAATTCTCCTTGCAGCCAGTTTCTTCTGTCCAGAAAGTGTCTGTTCTTCAGAAAGTGTCTGATCTGGAAAAACCTTACATATGGGAGAGATTTCCACTCAGGCAGACTAGAACTAGTTGTGTGAGTGAAGGCTGTTCATGGGAATTAGGGTCAGACCTACAACGTGTTACGCAGAGGAAACCATTCTTCTCCTGTCTTATGGCAGTGTCATAGAAGCTTCACAGGGTTTTATTGGGGGTTTGGTGGGGGTTTGTTGTTTTGTTGTTCTTGGTTTTTTTTGACACTGAATCATCTGGTCTTTTCCTGGGTTTTGTGGATTGCCTTTGTTACAGAAGAGGGTGTTAGAATGCTTTCTCAGAGCATACATCTTTTCATATAGGGAATATGTAATGGTAGGTGACCTCAGCCAGGACTGGGGGAAACAGTCCTGGTCCCTACCTGAGAGAGTTAAAGGAAAAGTAAAAGAAAACATTGTCCTTTTGGGCTATCTTGTGGGTGAGCATGTTTATGTGAGAAATCCAGTCCCTGCTGGTAGTTTAATGTTCGTGGGTACATATTTAATACTGTAGCCCCAATTGAATTAACGTAGTTGAAAGAGAGGATGAGTGGATGTTTCATGAGAGGGGTGACTGGTAATGAATTCTTGATGAGTTTACCTGTAGTTTTGCTGTCTGTTTCACACAGTAATGATCAGAATGGCTGAATATACCTGGGGAAGCTGGCTAACTGAATAAGTTCATGATGATAGCTCATTAACCTCATTGATCGCCTCCTCCTGGTCTTACGAGGGTTACCTGATTTATCACTTCTTGAGTTTTGAAAGGAGATTCAGTCACCTCCCAGTGGACAAGTGTCCATATGCTGATAATCTGTCATAGACACGTTTGTTACTGCCTGCATCATCTAGACTGCTGGGGAAGTAGTGAAGGTATGGGTCGGACTGAGATCCCACGTACAGAGCAGGCTTTACTCTCTTATTGATAGGGCAGTGACAAGCTTAGGGAGGCAGCTGTGCAGGTGGCATCAATTTTCTGGTTAAAATAACATTTTCCAGAGCCACTACTGATGGTTTTTCAATAGCACTAATTTGTGCGTGTGTGTGTGTGTGGACTTGGTAACCTTGCAGAAAGCTCTCTGATAGTTTTATTGATTATTATTGGCTGTTATCTAAATGTGATTCCTTATTTCTTCCCTAGGCATGGGCATTAATTCTCAGAATCCTCGAATTTCAGGTCCAAACCCAGTGGGTCCAATGCCAACCCTTAGCCCAATGGGAATGACTCAGCCTCTTTCCCATAACAACCAGATGCCCTCTCCAAATGCTATGGGACCCAATATACCTCCTCATGGGGTCCCCGTGGGACCCGCCCTGATGTCACACAACCCGATGATGGGGCATGGTTCCCAGGAGTCTCCAATGGTACCTCAAGGACGCCTGGGCTTCCCACAGGGGTTCCCTCCCGTACAGTCCCCTCCACAGCAGGTGCCATTTCCACACAACGGGCCCAGCGGTGGACAAGGCAACTTCCCAGCGGGAATGGGCTTCCATGGAGAAGGACCTCTGGGGCGTCCTACCAACCTGCCCCAAAGTTCAACAGATCCAGCACTTTGCAAGACTGGAGGCCCTGGCGGTCCGGACTCCTTCACTGTTCTTGGAAACAATATGCCTTCGGTTTTCACTGATCCAGAGCTGCAGGAGGTGATCCGTCCTGGAGCCACAGGAATACCCGAGTTTGACCTGTCCAGGATTATCCCATCGGAGAAGCCCAGCCAGACACTACAGTATTTCCCTCGTGGGGAGGTGCCAGGCCGCAAGCAGCCGCAGGGTCCCGGGCCTGGGTTCTCCCACATGCAGGGGATGATAGGAGAGCAGACCCCAAGGATGGGACTAACGTTGCCTGGCATGGGGGGCCCAGGGCCAGTGGGAACTCCGGATATCCCTCTTGGGACGGCTCCGTCCATGCCAGGTCATAACCCGATGAGACCGCCTGCCTTCCTGCAGCAAGGCATGATGGGGCCACACCACCGCATGATGTCACCAGCACAAACAGCGATGCCTGGCCAGCCCGCGCTAATGAGTAACCCCGTGGCTGCCGTGGGCATGATCCCAGGCAAGGACCGAGCCCCTGCGGGGCTGTACAGCCACCCGGGCCCTGTAGGGTCACCTGGTATGATGATGTCAATGCAGGGCATGATGGGACCCCAACAAAACATCATGATTCCCCCCCAGATGAGGCCCCGAGGTATGGCTGCTGACGTTGGCATGGGAGGGTTTAGCCAAGGCCCTGGAAACCCAGGGAACATGATGTTTTAAGCTGCTACCATAAGACTGGATGTTCTGATCCTTGTCAAGATGAGATTCCAAGTCCTGAGCGCTTTTTTGGGAGCTTCAGGAGTACAGTTTGGCCATGCAATAGGTGAAAAGAGACCAGAGGACGCTTTGGGAAATCTCGAATGTATGGAATTACCTGAAAAAAAAATTATTCATTTTAACAGGTTGTTTTTTTTTTAAGATTTATTTTTTAAAAATTATTTTTGTGGACTTGGGTATCCCGTGACGGCACCTGCTTTGAGAATCTGTAGCTGTATTTTGAGAATTGCCATTTGTCACAAGTTGCACCATTCTCTGTATGTTTACGTCCTTCGGACTGGCTTCTCCCAGGACTCTCGGTTATTTTTGGGGTTTTTTGTGTACTGTACTATATTGTAAAAGGGATTTTAGCAGAGACTTTAGTCTTTGGGGTGAGAGGAGAATGGGATTCTAGGCTGTTTACTTTAGGTGGAGAATCCATCTTCAGAACTTCGGACTATTTTCCTTCAACTCCAATGTATAGAAAAACCAAACTACGACCTCAGAGCAGAGTATTAATGAAAAGCACAAAAAGGAACTTAAGTTCAGTGAGGGGAATCTTTTAAAAGAAATAAATAATAAGTTAAGGACATATTTTTCAAATTATGGCGTGCTGTCCAGCACCTTCTGTCTCTCCCTCCCACTCTTTATTAAATAGGCTTCTCTCTCTGTCCGTCCCCCTTCTGTCTCCTCCTATGGCAGCTGCAATACATTGTGTTATTTTGGGGAGTAAATCTAGGAGAGCCTCTCCTCGCGTGGGGACTCTTCCCACTTTTAGGAAGGGGCTGGACTTGGACACTGTTACATCCTACAGTAGTCTCTCTCACTGTTTCCTATTCTCCTTTTCTTAGAAACCCCAAGTGATTTTATTAATGTGGGAGTGGAACAGACACTAAAAGTTATCCAGGATTTTTTTTGTGGTTATTTTTTTTTCCTCCCCAGCGTAAAACGTTCTGTGTAACCTCCATTAAATTTGGTACAAAACCACTCGCCAGGGCTGTGGTGTCAGAAAAATAAAATATATTGTTTCTTATAAAAATGAACTGTCTTCTTTATCCAGTCCAGTTGTTTCTGTGTACGTCAGGTGGCTGGCCAGATAACTGTTTGCTCTTCCTTATGATCACAGCCAGCCTAGAGCCCAGGTGGGGTAAGCTTTGGCAGCTCCTGAAAGTCTGGTCTGTAGGCAGCTGCGTGCTCCTTGCAAGGCACCTCTGTTCGCTTAATCCTGAACTGAGCTTGTTTTTCCTCAGAGTGAGGTCTTACTCCAGAACACCCCAGGGATGATAGTTACAGTCTTTCTTCCTCAGTTTGTTGAGGGTCAAGGAGTAGATGAAACTTGTTGTCTCCGTCACTTCCTGCTGGTGAGCGTTTGCAGCACTACAAGGTACGTGGTTTTGAGCTTTCCCTAAGCAGCGGTGTCTGTCTGCCGAGCGGTGGCGTCCAGTGCTGTGCAGGGCACTGGGGTTGTGTGTCCCCCTGGGGCCTTTGGATTGGGTAGGGTCTCTGACTGCCAGCGCTCAGAGGCCAAGACAGTAAATAACAAAGGTGAGAGAGAAATTGTCAGTGAGCGGATTTTTATCAAGACAACCCTGCTGGGTAAATTGTTGCTTTGCCGCAGTTCTCATCGATTGCTTCCTAATCCCCTGTCTTTTCAAACTTGCCTTTTGGGAGAATTTTGGCAAGAAGGTTTTGTGGTTTTCTCCAAGACTGGATGCCGAAACATGCGTTGGGATTTGAGCCCTGCTCCTGGAGAAAGACCAGGACGAGCCAGATGTGGATCTGTAGGGCAGGGTGTGGGCTCTGTGGCTGTCTGCTGTCTGGTCCCCCAGCACTGTATATGGAGTGTGTCATCTCTGTTCTTCCTTCCACTTACTGTCACTTGAAATTATTTCAGTTAGTAGTTTCCTCAAAGGGATGGCTGTTAGTGCGAAACCTCATGTGCAGAATGGGTATCTTTAATATGCTTGTGCATGAGAGTTTTTCAGAGTTAACTGATGCTTTACAGGTGGAAAAAGAGTTGGTGTTCATGGCCAGCTTACCAAAGTTTCATTGCTAGTGTCACAAAATGAGTGAAGCCATGCACCATTGGAGGCATGCAAGCCTCGGAGCCTTCTGTTGCCTGCTTCCAAATTCACCTTTATGCTGTCATGCAAATTTACAATGATTTTGGGTAAGAATTACTCTTTTGACGAAGTGTAGGATGTATGTTATGGTGCTTCCCTCTAACAAGACATGCAGCGTGCCTGAAGCACGGGCTTGTCAAGATATTAGAAAGAGCTGACAATGACACAGTAAGCATTGTTATTTCTGTAGAGTGGAGTTACCTCTTCTTTAAATGGTTGCACAGCTCCCTTTTGAGGACCTTGCACAGGAATTGTCAAAGTGTGGCCTTTTTAAGTGTTGCCACTTCCACCATGACTCCTGACTTTTTACCATGTTGAACAAAGCAAACTTCTTGATCGACATAGAAATAACCTGAAGGTTTTGGGGTTTGTTTGTTTTTGTTTTTTTTTTAAACAGTCTTCCTCAACAGGCATAGGAGGTACTGAGATATTTTGAATAGCAGAGGATTTGAGTTGACTGCAACATACTCTGAAAAAATTAGCAGAGGGGATTCACTGTTTCAAAGCCACGTGATAGTGAAAGGATGCATTTTAATGATGGATAATTAAAGTTCCTTCTGTGTCTGTCCAACTTATGCTGGCATTTGGTATCTTAATGAGATTTTTCCTACAGAAAATGCAGAAGATGTGGATTCTCCTGAGCCCACGTAGGTGCACTTAACCTCAGTGGCGTTGCCTGGTTTGCACTAGCTGATGCACAAGAGGTGTTAAGGCCTTAGCTGGCTCTGGTGAGAAAAATGACTCAGTAGATGTAGGCTGAACTTTGTTGTTTTGCTCTGATTCTACTTCTCCCCTTTTTGCTTCACAAATGAAAAAAGCTTTCTAGCTGCTGGCCTTGCAAATTCACCTTGGGATCTGTAAGTCAGGCTCTGTTCTCTCCTGCTTATTTATAATCAATAGTAACTGTGACTCAGCTCTGGTAGTCATGGTGCAGTTGAAGACGGAAAGTGGGGTTGCCATTTTTAGTTTTCTTCCCTTCCCCCTCCTCTTTTTTTTTTTTTAAACTTTCAAATCATCCTCTTCCACCTTTGTTTGAAAGAATGAAATAGACTTTATTCATACATGCTTGGCTGCTCTTCCTCTCTAGTAACATGGGAGGAAACAGTCTGCTGTTCAAATTATCTCATCCCAGATGGCTGCGCAGCCGGAGTGTGGAGAGACTTAAAAGGTAAACCCAGCAGATGGTGAACTTCTGAAACGCAAAGTAATGCGCCTGCTAAATCAAAAGTTTAAAATATTTGAAATCTGTTTTAAAGTACTAGACTGTTGCAAACAGGTCATCTGTGAAGTACACTGGCAGTTTTAAGCACCATCCAAATAAACTCGAGCTTTGTACCTGTATCATGGGCTAGCTAATCTACCAGAGAACATGACAAGCAAGTAGCCAGCCTTATGAGTTTAGTCCTGACCTTGTGGTGGTATCTAATGGGTAACATTTCAGAAGACAGACCAGTATGTGGCGATCTAATCTGCATCAGTCTTGGTTGGGATTTGAATGCTGGTGGTGCTTCTGGTATAATACATGTATCCTGACTTGGAGTAGATGTGGGTGCCCAGCTATTCCTGAGGGTAAGTGTGAATCCTAAACACACTTCTTAGACTGCTGGAACGCAGCATTTGTTGTGCCGGAGTGTTGGGGCTGTTACAAATATGGTATACACAGGGCTTAATTTTGTGGTGCTTGGTATGCTGACCATCTACTATGCTGGGTTTCATTTTGGTGGCAGAAGAGGCTACGTTTCATTGGTGGTGCTCTTCTGCACTCACGATGGTGGATGCTTTCCTTGTGCAGCCTTGGCAGGCTGTTGGCTGAAACCTGTTCCCTATTGTGATGCCTCTCGAGGAGGAATGATCCATATTTGATATAGGCCTGTATTTAGAGAGCACACTTCACTGTATTGACTGGTAGTATTTCTTAACCTAAAAAAGGTAAGTTGTCTTGCATATGTGCTGTGTCATCTTTCTGGCGAGGTGACCTCTAATTGAAAGATCTTTCGGTTTTTAGCCAGTCCACGTAGTTTCCAGTCGTTTCTGTTAATGCTGTTTGTGGTAGATGTGTAACACCTAGCTTTATCATGCTCTTTCTGCTTAAGGTTAAAGCGCGTTATCAGGAGTGTTCTTCAGGCCTTAAAAAGTCCCAAAACCAAACTGCTAGCTTTATTATGTTGGGTTTATTGACAAATATACCAAGCTCAGTCTGCTCTTGATCTCCTTTAGACTTTCAACCAGCAAACCTTTTGTGGCAAGAGATGTAGGTCCTCATGACTCATTACACACTCAGGTTTTCAGCTTACGGTTGTTTTTGTTTGAGTTGGAGCATGAGGCAGGAAAGAAGAGTGATGCTGTTTTGTCTGGGATACTGGAAACTTGAAAAGAGTATGTTTTACATGAGGAGAAAACAAAGCCCTAAGTTTGACATCTTTCCTGCCAACTACTTACTACACTAACATTGCCTTAACTGAAACATACTATATGAGGATAGGTTTGCAATGCAAAATGGAAAAAAAAGTCTTTTAGGTTTAAGTTGACCACCCTGCATTTACTGTATTGGACTAAAATAGCAAGGGAGACAGACTAACTTGGGTTAGCGGCTCAAGTTTGAGGGAACCTGAGGTTGAACATGTTAGCTGCTCATGTCAGCAGTTCTCGTATTAACAGCCCAGGGTAAGAAAGTTTTTTGGATTTCTTTTTTTGTCCCCTGGGATTTGTCTTTCCCAGTTCTTGCAAAGAGTTGGCCTATTCATGTAAATGCACTGTTTCCTTGGGAAATTGTTGATTTCTGGAAATTTTTATTCCATGTTCTCAGAAATGCCTGAGCTCTTCCATGCTGTGTTTGCAGTTCAGCACTTCCCACTTACGTATGTCCTAAAACTCTTCCACTGTCCCACCAATCCTCTTCTGAAATCATTATTTACGCTAGTTGTGGTCAGAACTAACTCCTCCTTCATAATGTGGGCCACAACTACCATGGAGTTGCTCAGTGGGGTGAGACCAATGCATGGCCCAACCACTTCCACACCGAGGGAAAGGGTGAGGCTGGAGTGGGGCACAGGGGGCACTGCAGAAACCCTCTAAGAGACAATGATGAACCTGTTTCTACTGGAGGCTTCTTCCCAGCCACTGCCAAGAAGTTGGCCTGTTTTTCTGACGCCTTCTGCTGTTACTGAAATGTATGTTACCCTGCTTAGAGTGATACAATTATTTTAACGGTGTGAATGCAGCACCCTTTAACAATCTTATGTGCACTAGGAGAGCTTGCACTGCTGAGTTCTGAGTCTTGAGTGTGTTGCAATTTTTAACCTGGCTGCTGGTCAGTTTTGCTGGGAGGTGCTCCTAACTCTTGTTTATGAGAAGGTATGTGAATTCCTCCTCTGTCTACTGGTATGGCCAAAGCTTCTGGTGCTGTTCCCTGATACCACTTTCTCAAGCAGCCCGTGCCTCACAAATAACTTGCAATTGTATGCCTAATGTTTCTATTGCCATCCTCCAAATACTTTACGCAGTGCATAAGAGAGCGCTTGATTAGAGCAGAACACACTGTTCTTAAGCAAGGGTCGGCCATTGATTTTTCTATAATAGCATTATGTTTTTAGGCTGTATAAAAACTCGGTGGAAAATAACAATGTTTTGTTTGCTTTTTTGACAGCTTCTAATAGCAGTTCAGTGAGACCTCCAGCAATGTATTTAGTATTCAAATTATTCTGTTCACTGTGCGTGGTGTCAACATGTAATTGTGGTGGGAGCAGGCTAATGAAAGAGTAGAGGTAAATCCAGCCCACGCTTCTCAGGGAGAAGGTACTGTAGTGCCTCCAGTCGCATATCTGTCAGTGATTTACACTAACATCACTGCAGTCTGTTTTCGCTAAGTGAGAAGGGGCAGAGCAGAACCAAAACTGCAGGGCCATTTTAGTAAGTGGTGCCCCTGTTTTAGCCTTCATGTGTCCCAAAGAAAGTAGGTCAGGATCCAAGTTTTATTTACTGATTGAAAAATGGCGATTTTGGCAACAGTGATCCTTAGTACTGTCTTACAGGAAGAAGTGTCATCATCTCAGCTAGAAGTGCTTCTGCTGGCTGTACTAGTGTGTTTCTGTTTCAGCAAGTGCAAAACAGATGCAACGCTGCACAGAGCTGAAGTCAATAGCAGCTCCCCGGACGTCCTTGTTGAAAGCACATTAAGCAGAGTTTACCAAGAGTGCATGTTCTTGTACTTGGCCCACTCTGGTTGTTTTGCATGTTTGCAGCAGAATTTCCATAATTACAGGAGTGCAGGGAAGAGGTCTGGAGGCTTTCTGTCCCTTTGGAGAGGTTTTGTGTGCACAAAAAATGCCCTCAAGAAGATGGGGTAGCTAAATGCTATGCAGTTTGGGTGGTTCATCTGTCTGCAGAGCAACCCTCCAACATGACAAAAGAAAGGGAAAGGCACAGTGGCTTCTGCAGTTTGCCATACATAAAAGCGATCATTATGTCAAAGCTCTCAAGTCGGGTAGCACAGAGCAAGCTGGGCTTCATCCCACAGCCCCAGCATATGAGGAACAAGTATGTTTTTGCTCGTATTCCTGAAGCAGCAGGGCAATTTTAAAAGGTCTATTCTCTCCCTCGCTGTTCTCAGCCTCTCTGTAGTTTTGTGAACACTCAGAAATGAACTCGAGCCATTCTGTTACATGGCTTCTTTCATCTTGCTGCTAACAGTGAAAAGTGACACTGTGCCACCCTGTGTCTGGTAGGAAAAAGTCCCCTCATCTAAAATGTCTTTAGAATATGGAAGGCTGACAGGAAAATAAAGAAAAATAGTCAAAGATTGTGACAATAAATTAATTTTAATTTAAGACAACTTACTCATGAGTCAGTTTGCTGATTCCCCTCCATCTGGGAGCACAGGTTATCGTACTCCTCTGGACTGATGGAGTACTGTGAAAGAACTCCTAGAAATTCTTTGAGTGGGCAGAGACCTGCTCTACATCCTTTCACCAATTGCTCCTGCAAAGGCAAAGAGACAAAATCACAGATCTTGTGCACTGCCAATCCCCTTTTTTGCTGATACTGATGTGTTCTGTGGCAGGGAAATACACTAGTCGAGGCAACGACACAGAGAGGCAGAGGTTCAAAGTCTCAGCCTAAACTCACATGAGATCAATAGCCAGCTCAACAGAAAAGCTATCTTGGCTACCATGGATGTGCCGTAGGTGTCTTACTCTGTTATCTGGCTTGATGGCATGCTTGGAACAAGTCTTGTTTCACAGCTTTATATGCATGCATGGCAAGACCAAAAACCCAAGATTTGTATGATGGACTTCCCCGGGGATCTTACCTCTCCATGGTAAGACGTGCGAACAAACCACTCTTTGGACTGCCTATGCTGATACAGTTCCAGGGTCACATCTGCAGCATAAGGTGGCCACTTGTGATCAAAGGTGCCCAGTGCCACCAGGAGAGGAATAAGGGTAATGTCATGAGAGGCATAGAGAATGAGCTTTCTGATAAAAAGGGAAGGAAAAAAAAAAACAAAACCACAAACCTAAAATGTTAGCTGTGTTCCTCCATGGATAGCCAGTAGCACTCATGCTTTTGCTAGCAGATGAGCACTCATTCTCTTTACCCACACATTCAGCATCTTTCTGAACCAGCTTTTCATGCTGACAGCAAGTCAGAATTTTTAACGATTAGAGGAAGAGATCTGCCCTGTACCTCGCCTTTTCTGGAGATGAGGGATCTACTGCTTCTGTAATGTTCTTCTGTAAGGTATAGAAAAGGAGACCAACACACATCTGAAGAACTTCTCTATAAAAGAAGCAGAAATAAATCTACTAGTTTTTAAACTCTCAAATTAAATAATTTGAATGAACACCTGGGAACCTGCTTTTCTCTTGCGAATTGATAACATGTATTGAGTGTAGCTAAGAACTATTACATGCAATTCCAATGGTTACTTTTTATTTCATAGTCACTGCAGGGATTCTAACATGATAGGGGAGAGGTGTTAACAAGCCATGAGGTGTGGCCCACATAAAGGGAAACCTAGAAACTCCTCGATGTTCTCAATGCTATCTTGTTTCTCTAGCTGTGACTTCTGGATGCCTGGATTTCAGCTAGGGAAGATGGCTGTAGTTGACTGCAAAACAGCAACTGAAGTAGTTGGGATCTTTTGGCGGGAAGGGGAGGGGTGGGCTTCAGGGAGGTGGCAGCTATATTTAAAAATTGGGTTTTATCCCTGTATTGAACAAAGAGGAGATCTTTAGACAACTTCTGGTGTGAAGAAACTCCCTCTACCTAATAAATACATCAGTGGAAATGAAGGATGAGTGCGACTGTGGCTCTCCTGGGTGTGGTGGGAGTGGGGGAAATCAGTCTTTCAGTACGTGAGATCTCTAATACAAGTTAAAGAAAAGGCTAAGGGCAACTGCCCTAACAGAAATGGCAGTCCGGATATCATCACCTGAGAAGAGCTGGTGAATATGGCAGCTGTGAATGAATCTGAAAGGACAACAGCTGCTAGGCTAGCAACTCAGCCACCTTTACAAACAACTGTGGAGGAGGTAATTAACTGCATGCAGCAGCAGATTCTTCTACAAGCAGTTACATGTGTGCAGGGCCTGGCATCACCTTTTCCACTAGCACCAACTCTTCTCAGCCCAGCTGTGTAGGTGCCATCCCTGGGATAAACTCCCCAGGCTGGAATTCAGATTGTAGCTGTGCATCTGCAAGGGCAGCCTCACCTCTGCAGCCTCAGTGCTCAGGCTGGAAGCATCTCCTATTCTCTTCTGCTTTTGCCTTTGACACAGGTTCGCTTAAACAACGTGGCAACTGAGGCATTTGTTGCCTACCTCAGTGACTTACTACTGTTCCTTGGAGACTACTATCCATGACTGTCAGCAAAACAGGACCTAAGCCCACATCTTGGCCTCCTCCGTCCGGACTCCTCTGTCCTAGCTCACGTTCCTGACTCGAGACACTGGGCTTCACACTGAGATGGCTAAGGCATAAACCTCATGAGGGGGCAGTAGCCTCTGGTGGGGGAATGCAGCAGATCGGAAAAGGACTTCGATCTGCCGCAGTAAGCTGGTGTTAGCTCACCCACCCTGGGTAAGCCTAAGACAACCCCTAAGGCTGGAGGCATGGATACAGGCAATCACCTTGAACCGTCTTCCAGAAAGAAAAGCAGCGAGTCAACAGATCGACGCTCAACTGTCTGCTGAAAGTTCTTCAACACAGGGCAGCTTGGCAAATTGTGCACCTGGAAGGAGAAGATGTAGCGTAACAGTAGGGTTTGACCCTTTCTGAACCCGCCTGAAGACATATGGATGACTGCCCACAGAAAACAGCTGTTCTTGTCACAGCATTTGTACTACAGTATTGTACTATGGTATTCATGTGAGGAGCTCTAGGATGGTTTTAAACAAACAAGACTTGCTCTGTGTACCAAAAGGAGGGATGTTTGTTCTTGAGGATACGTTCCTATGTGAAGAGAGTGTAATGCCTTGAGCTATTCAACCACCAGCCAGACCAATTACCATTAGCTCCAGCAAAAAAGAGGTACTGAGCGGGGTACAAATATGCCCAGCTTCCTTCCAGTAGCAGAAGCAATCTGGCTCACAGGTAGTATGGTAGAACCAGGATTAAGATGACTGTTAGGTGCTGACTGCCAAAAAAGGAAAGCACTTTGTAATGGGGTAAGCAAGGCCCAACTGCTCTCTTAGCTCTACTTCATTACACTTGAAAGAGATACTGGATTTCAAGGTAAGAACATAAATATTGGAGATAAGTCTTACATCCATCCTAGAGCAAGGCTGACTCCACATCTTGCTTTTTAAAAGGCCATGCTATTTCTATAAACTTTCTGGATTGCATAGAAAGGTGCTAGGGTACCCACTGGTATCAGTGGGTGTTGGCACTCTGCGGTTTCCTCCATATGCACGGTAAAGGGATGTTTCTTTCTGTGACAGTGCAACAGAACTGCTCAGCTCACCTGCTCAGCAAGAATGTTATCAAGGAGGAGAAAAAAATCCACAGACTTATCACCATCAATACCCATCTTCTCCTTAATTGTTTTCAAGTCATCAGAGATACCTGGCTGTTGCAGAGCGTTCTTCAACTTGTGCCTGTCAGGGAATTAAGAAAACAAAACAAAAACTTTTCACGTATCAGGCTTTCTGTCTTTTGGGTTTTTTTCATGATCCCAGCCAAGTGGAGTTGTTTCACATCAGTGAGGGGTAGAAGAGAAACCACAGGATACTGAAGGATTCCTGACATTGGGGGTCTAAGCTGCAGAGTGGACAGACACTGTGTCTAGGTGTCAAGGATTGGAGCTGGCTATCTGCTCTCTCAGAGGTGGGGGAAAAAATTAAGATGAGATGTGAACACCTCGGAAGTGGTTCCCATAAGCAAGGGCTGTGCATCAGTTAATGGATCTGGTCATACTGGAACAGTACAAGTCTGTGTCTTCAGTGAGTAGCTTTTAACTGCCTCATGAAAGAAGAAAGGGCAGAAGCTTTGAGCTGATTGCTGTATGCTGTGGGAAAAGGGAAACACCTAGATACTCACTTGTAGCTTAAATTCACCTCTCACTTTGTTAGAAGTAATTTCCTCTTCACACTGTTTTAAATTTTATTTTTAAAAGTTTAGCTGAGAATATCCATGCTGGCCATGTACTTCAAGCCAGAGATATTGTATAGGTTTTGCTTTGTCTGACTGTGATGTGTTGGGGAGGAGGTGGGACGTTTTTTAAGTTTGCTTTTTATTTTTTTTAGTAACTGCTCTAGTTTGTTTTAAATCAAGTGTGCTAGAAGATCTGGCACAGGTAGCCTGTAAGCTGAGGCAGTGCTTCTTACTACAGCTTAAAAAATCCACCTTGACGTGGTCACAAAATGTGCTCAGTTAGTGGGCTGGGAAGGGAGGGAGCAGAATAGCTTGCAGTTTACTCCCTTTTTGGACAGCTGATGTTACTAGAGGAGGCTGAACGTACTGCTTCTATGGGCTGTCACCTCACCACTGTCAAGAACAACCCTTTGCCTGCAGAGTCAAGCATTACATAATGAGCTTTTGCCAGTGAATTCTGACAACTCTTGAATTTTGGACAAAAATATGCTAATGTATAATCCAACCAAACTGTAATACATTTGCCCCTCTTGTTCAGTTTCTACCCCATGCCCAGCCTGGCACAGGCAGTTAGCGTACTTGACTCTGCAAACATGAGTGTTCTTTCTGTGTAGGATGTTCCTTATTTTACTTCATTAGTCTTTGTTAAATGTGTCAAGGCTGAGTATATTTCAGTTTCTTCAACGTATGAATGTGACGGGAATGTTGTAATAACCCCCAAACCAGAAGTTGAATATAAAAAGGAGGCCCAATATGTTCACACTTGAAAGGCTTGTTAAGGGATGTAGATGACATTAATTCTGCCCTGCAGCAGTGCAGCAGAATAGCTGTACATTAGCTAGTAATGAGTGTTTGCTAGACACAGATGAAATTAAAGTGGTCTTTCAAGAAAAAGTCCCTATTTTTTTTTTTTTTTCTTCTAGTGCCACTGCTTGGTATACGACTCCACTCACTGAGTATTTTATACAACTAGCTAACCACTCCCAAAGAACTGTAAGTGGCAGGGGAAGAAATTGGGAAATGGGAAGAAAATTTGCTGTTTTAAATTACTACTGCTGAAATGAAACAGCAGTGAAATCATATGGGGAGGTATGGCTGGCAATTACCTGCTCAGGCATTTCAGGCGCTGGCAGTTGTAGTAATTGGGGTAGAGGATTTCAGAGCTTGCTTCATCAGTGACAATGACAACAGATCCTGTGGAACGAGAATGAAGTTCTGTGATCACTAGTGCATCTGCCTGTCCTTAGACTGCTTTAATCGCTCCCCCAGTCTTTGTGCTCAAGTCCATTGTTGTCAACTAGCGCTTCCCCCGAGCTATCACCTGCAACTCAAGCCACTGTGCTTGTTTCTGTGCACACAGCATTTAATTCCACAGGGATGTCTGCTGTGCACCTTGTAAAGCTTTCCAGTTTGTGTTTGTTTTTTCTAGTGTTTGTGTATAACAAAAATTAGTGTCTGTGTCATGAGGTGTAAGGAGCTCTGGCAAGTCACTTCTGCTATTTGTTCCTGGAACCGAATACAGAGGGAGCAGAGGTGAGATCTTCAAAACCCAGAGCGTATTTCTAGGACATACAAGTAGTTGTCAACTGTAGGATACAGCTGCAAGTTACTCCAGATACCGAACTTGTAAAGGATCTTGGTATTCCTATGGTGGAAATACTTGGGTTTCTCTGAGAAACTTTTCTCAGATAAACACTGGACCTGGAAATTTTGCCCTCTTCATTCTGAAATGGGTTAATGCTAACCTCCTCAGTAGGTCTGAAATTGCAGCATTCATGGCAACAGATCCACGCTGAGCACCAGCAGAAAGTTACGCAAAGAGGGAGTAAGTGACAAGTTGATAAAGAACAGACAGAACCAGGAGAGCGTGGGGAAGAGGGCCCGGCATGAAGAACCAGGGAAGAAGTAATGACCACGAGCCAGAGAGAGTTGGGATGTGCAAGGTGTGTGCATCTAGGGAAAACTGAGAAAGGAAAGGCACTGGTCAGAAGTCTCCCCAACCTTCTTTCTGCTGTTGGTACAGCCCGGCTAGCAGGCACCGTGTGGACTCCAGATTCCGGAAAATATTAGTGGAACGGATGCTGAAAGAGAGAAAGCAGTTTGAGAGGTAGCACTTTCTCCTTCACGGGCACACAGCTGCAGCTGGGGAGGACTTGCTGGAACTAAGGGTTCTGCTTTCACTGTGGCTTTGGCAACCTGTGGTGGGATTCATCTTGCCTCGCTATAGACACCTATATCTGAACTGCCCTGAGTGGAGATAACAAATCAGCACTTCTCTGTTGTAACTTTTATCTCATCCTAAACCAGATGCTCCCAGCATTGCTGATGTGAGTAGCAGGGGTGTACTCCATCTCACTGAACTTGAGCTATTTAATCTGCAGAGAGTTAAACTGTGCTCCAGAAATGCCCGTTTCTCTTCGCTCACCATAAAGGTGCATAATACCACTGCCAATGGCTAAACCTAGGTGAGATGAATCTGTCGCTGGCCTCGCTCTCAGGACTGCTGGGGAATTGGATGCTTTGTGTTGCGAGTGAGTTCTAGTACCGGGCTCTGCAGGCTGGGCAAAGATGAAGGCCCAGGGGCTAGCCAGTCTGCTATAGGGTGGAGAAGGGTATGCTGGTCAGAAAGTTTCCCCAGCACAGGGCTACTTGTTAGGAGGCGGGATGCAAGGGAAGGTCCAGGAGGGAACTGAGAGACTCACAAAACCTCGGCAGGCTTAAATGTTGGTGAGAGAAAGTTGGCTTCTTCCACATAGCTTCTCCTCAGCCTTTCCCCCAGGGCAAACATCTGCTGCATCCCTACTGTTGTCAGCTGTCCTGCAATTGCACCACCCTAAGCGCAAAGAAAAGGGAAGGGTTTCCAGTGGAATATGGAAATAAACAAGTGCACAGAGGGAAGATGAAACCACCGTGAAAGCCAGCCTCACCTTGAACGTGATCTTTTTGTATTGCTCCTCATAGTGCGAAGGAGGTTGAGGTCCTCCATTTAGGTCAGTCACCACGTAATCAAACTTAGTCTGAGCAGGTACATCTAAAAGAGTGGGGTGCCATTCCACCTGTTTCAAAACAAACAGCGCTTCAGTGAAAAACAAGGACTTTCACGAGCATTAAACCGATGCTGGGCCGTTACTGTGTGCTGCCTTGCCAGTACCACAACACCGAGCCGAGGGGAACCGACCTCTCCGCCCAGCACGTGCAGAAGTGACAGCAAGCGCTGCACCTTGGCCTCGCTGGTCGGCCGTGCATCGCGCACGGGCGACGCGCGGGAAACGCGGTGCTCGCCTTCCTCCCCTTACGGGACAAGGATCCGTAGGAGACGGTTATTGCTCCGATTTGGTACGCGCTGAGCAGCCTCTTCCGCCAGCTCAGGAGGCCGCCTCGCCGGAGGCTGCGGGGAAGCGGGCTCCATGGCCCTGCCACCGGGGCGACGACGCGCACCTTTGCGGCCGCCTTTGCGCCGAGGGTGCTCCCCTGCCGCCGCCCGCCCCGCCGCCAGCCGCGGGCACCGTTACGCTTCCACCTTCCCGCGATTTCCCCAAATTTACTCTCGGTAGTGCCTTGGGAAGGGGGAAAAAAACCAACCACTTACAGGCTGGTGGAAGCAAGGCGGCCGCTCGGCAGCGGGCACCCCCCCCCGCCCCGCCCCGCCCCGTCCGGTCCCGCTCTCACCGGCGCTGCCCCCGGGAGGGGCCGCAGCGGGGTGCGCGCCCCGTGCCGGAAGACGACCTGCACCAGCTTCAGCTCCACGTCCCGCCGCTCTTCGCCGCCGCCATCCTGGCCGCCCGCCGCTGCCGCCCGCCGCCCCCGCGCCCACACGGCCAGGCCGCCCAGGAGGCCCAGCCGCATGCCCCAGCCCATGGCGGCGGCGGCGCTGTCGCTGCCGGCACCCCGCGGCACCGCCCCGCCCCGCCCCGCCGGCGCCCGCCGGGAAGCGGAGTCCCCTCCCCGCCTCCCGTTAGCGGCGGGGCCCGGCGGCGGACTACAGCTCCCGGCGGGCACCGCGCCGCGGGGCGGGCCTACCGGGGAGGCCGGCGTGCGCAGGCGCAGAGGGCTGGGCACCGCCCGGGGGCGGGGGGGGCGTGTTCCCGCCCCGGGGTCTCGTCGCCGCCCCCGCCTGAGGGCGGGCCGCGCCGTCGCGCCGCAGCCTGCCGCCCTCCTTCCCTCCCTGAGGAAAGGGGCTTTCCCCGGGGAAGGGGCCAGCCTGCGGGCTCAGCCCCTGGGGGCCAGCGTGCGGCTCCCCGGGAGGCAGAACTCCTCTGGGTTAGCTTTCTGGTTTGGTTTTGGGGTTGTTTTCTTTTTTTTTTTTTTGCCTTCCAGCCTTCCCCTCTGAAGGCACGCTTGGCCACGGGGGTGGCGCGTTGGGGTGGAAGAGCTCACACTGGTGCTTACCGGTGCCTTGAATTTAGTCCAGAGGGAAGAGCCCACGAGGAGGAAGAGGGGTCCCCGAGTCCCTCCCGCCTGACTGCCTGCGCCCCGCTGTTAGTTAGGAAGTTTTGGGGAAGGGGGCGTGTTGCATTCGGCTCAAATCCCATACGGGCCAGGCACCTGTACGCAGCGCTTTGGTCTTTAACCGGCCTGCGTGGACGTGGCGTGAGCAGCGGGAGGAGTTTCCCGCTCACAGTTCTCGCCGTGCGTCAATGGCAGCGTTTCGCCAAGGGAGGGAACAGCTCGTTACCCCTGTAGCTTGTTTCTCTCCACGCTGGTACTGGGTCGCCCCGTTAACCTCACCAGCAAAGGTTTGCAGGCGGTGCTAAACGTGGCGATGGCAATTAGTTTGTCGCTCTTGTTGAAACGGGGGCGTTTTCCACTGTGAATTTGCTCAACAAGTTCTTTTTCAGTTTAGATGCCCGGGTGCAGACGCCCTCGGCAGGGAGTGGTGGGCCTCGACCTAGTCTTGTCTGGCCTCTCGTCCCCACCACGGCTTTGGGAGCCAAGGCAGCGCTGCCACTACTAGGGCTGGAGGTGAGCTGCAGCAGCGAGGTGGGGGAAGGCATGGCCTCGCCGTGTAGGTAACCTGCTGTTAGCTGGAGGGGTTTGGGGTTATTTGCGGCGTTGGAGCTGCCTCTCGGCATCCCCTGGCAGCACTCGGCGAAGCTGTCCCAGGATGAACGTGAACCCGGTGCCTGGAGGTGCATGTTCACTCCTTCTACTTCAAACCGTTGCTTCTCCTCTCCCAGCAGATGTGCAGGACCAGTGAGTCTGCACAAATTAACTCTTCAACGCTGTTTAGCATCTCTTTAGCATAGTAGCTAATAATGTTGATACATGTGAAAACTAGAGATCTGTGCATTAATAAAGCCTTTCTTGGACATTATAAAGCAATCCACAGGTCCCTGTCTCTGTGGTTCCCATGAACCTTCTGGTTCAAGACTTGGTGGTGATGTCACTCTTGTGTAAGTAGTATTTTTATCAGGGAATAAGCAGTTTGCTTGTTCCTTGGGCCGCATCCACTTGACTTGGATTTATTAGGGATTCTTGTGTTCCCCCTTGTCTGCCATCCTGCCTCCTTATGTATGTTACAGGCTCCAGTACTCCTTTTCCTGTCGATTTGGATCTCTACTTTACCCAGGACCTCTTTTATCCCTCCCCTTTCTTCCTACTTGTGCTGATGGTTCTTGGTGCTCTCCTTTTCCTGGTTACCCTTGTCCTCTTTGTCTCACACCCCTCCTTCTCTTCCCTCTTTCACGGTGCCAACATTTTGAAACTCTACAAGGAGATGAGGGGAAGTTTTACAGAAATTCAGGATGTTGGCGGAAGCTATCAAACAGTTACTTTACTGTCTGTAAAGATCAGCTCTTTAACTTGTCCATAGACAACCACAGACCTGACTACACTGCACTCACTATCTCCCTCTTTCTCATTTTCCTGTTTCGAAGCGGACACTGTCTTTTGGGAGCTGGAGCACTCCCTGAAACACTGGAACTGGTAGAAAGTGGTCTTTGAAAGGTAGCCCACCAGACACCAGGGTGTCTACAGTAAATGAGGTCTTCAGGAAAGCTACCGAGTGGAGATTGCTGCGGTGAGGTGTTGATGTCTCTGGAGCCTCATAAAGTGCCTACCGTTTGTTAAAAGGGTAAAGGAGTCCCTTCTGTGCTTCGTTGCTGCCCTAGTCTGGAGCACCCCTTCCGCCGGGGAGGGTCTTGCCTCTGTTTCTAAGATTTTGATTTTCTGCTTGGTCTGAAATGTGCAGGTCTGTTACCTGCCTGGACTCTGAGCTCTCTGGTACCTGTATGCTTCCTGATGCTTTTCCTTTGGTCTGTTGCCAGTGGTGCGCCCTAGGTGACACGGAGGGTGAGCATCAGAAAGCCATACCTGACACTTAACACTAGGGCTGACGTCACGGTTGCTGGCCTGGCATCAGCAGCCCTGTACAGCAGCAGAGATCCTTTGCTTGACTCCATTGCATTCAAAAGCTCAGCACCTACAGCGAGTGCTGGCAGCCTGAAGGCTGCCTGTGCTGTCTGGGGCCAGCTGGGACAGCGAGGATGAAAGGACACAGTGTCCCCATCCCCAGTGTACCTTTCTATCCCATCTACTTCTCCCTGGTTCCCAGCTGTCCCGCTTTCCATTTTTTCCCAGGCAATTAAAGAAATCCTGGAAAGAGAGACAAGATTGTTTCCCGTGAGGTCGCCCCTGAAAGAAAGAGGAGCACCGTGTGGATACACGTGGCACAGGTGCCAAGCTGATATGAGTCTGGGAAAGAAGCTTAGTGCAGGCTGAATGCACGTGCCTGTAAATGTCCACTTGGCAGACCCAGGATCTCCTGCTCCCAGGGGGACCTGCTGGACACTCATCTGTGACCCCTGTCACCAGAGCAGCTCAGTGCTTGCCAGACTTTGAAAGCAAGTATCCTCAAACCATTCTGGAGTACAAATACGACGTTACAGAAAGAAACCTGTGGCAAAGACAACTGAATAATTTGCCTTGTGTTGGGAGGAAGACCTGGGCATAGAAACCAAGTCCCTTGAGTTTCAGTTCTGAGGATGCCTTTATCTGTCTCTTAGGAGCAGTACCCAGCAGCGATTCAAGCAGAGCTCACAGGACCTCTGGTCGGAGGGGTGGTGGCAGGAGGCACCAGAAGAGTCACAGGCAGCTGGTGTGCGCAGGGAGCAGGACAAGGGTGAAGGAGCAATAGGAGGCAGAGGATGGTGACCTGCACAAAGGCCAGAGGGAGGAGCTGCTGCAGGTGGTGAGAGGTTGGCACAGCCACCAGGACGTGCAGATGGGGGGATCTGGTGATCTCCTCGTGTCTCTCGAAGCAGTGCTGTTCTGAAAGGGTTACCTCAGTTTTCTGAGCTTAGAGCATGTGAAACACAGAGGCACAAGCAGAGCAGAGAGAGAAGGAAAAAAATATTTCAGAAGCCAAGAAAATAAAATAATAAATGGAGGAATCAAGCCTAAGTCTTGTGTTGTGGGAGGGCGAGGGGAGCAAGGATGCTGGTGGGGAGAGGCGATAGGAAAATGTAGTCACAGGGAAGGAGGGAGAGAGCAAGAGGTGATGTAGAAATGAGCAGAGGTGGAACAAGGAAAAAGGCTTACAGTGATTTTATTGAATTTCCATTCAAATGTTATCCTGGAAGAAAACTCCAGTTCCTGTGCAGTTGTGAAGACTGGGACTGCAGGGTCCCTCCTGGGGGGGCTTGGCTGCTGCCAAGCAGCATTACTGTTGAGATATATTTTAGAATATACCACGCCACAGCAGGTGCATGCAATTAGAGGAGAGCTCTCCAAAATAGCAGGCGGCTGTCAATTTTTCAGCAAATGGTGTTGCCCTTTTTTTCCTTTGTCCAGCTGTGTAGAAATTTATTCTAAGATGCATCATCTTTACAGAAACATTTTCAAAGGACCTGTTATTTTTACCCTTCTGTTGCTTTTTGTGACCAGACGAGGAGCAGAAGGCTATTCCAATGGCCACTGTGGGTGAGCTTTGTTTCACTGGGGGAAGTTAATGAACTATAACGAACAAGCAAGTTTCAGGAAACCTTTCTCTCTGAAAGCAGAGTGCAAATTTCCTCCTGTCTGGAATATAACCAAATTACAATGATTGCTACCTTTGCAAAGTATTACCATTGCTATCATTTACCTTTTTATACAGTTTCACAAATGTATCACACCTCAGAATGCTCCTATGTGATAAGTTTACCTTTACATCCTTGCTTTCTTGAAGAGGAAACTGAGTCATAGTGAGTTTCATAATTCAACCAAACCACGCAGTTGTCGTGTGGCTGATACATTGATAAGGTATGCAATCAACTATCATGATTAGATTTTTGTTCCACAACATGGATTGAAATTAAATAGCATTTAAAAAATACCCACCAAAGAAACAATTCAGTCTGATAAGTTTCAGTGTTTTATTGTTTCTTGGATTAGGCAAATGCCTTCTCCCTGAACAAAGGGCTATAGCTGTTGTAGTGAAAATCAGAGATTTACCATGAAATGACTGTGTGGTAGAGACACAAATAGAATTTGGGCACCCCTTAGGTAGGTGAGGTTTTTTCCCCCCGAATGATAGGGGTCAGAAGATAGTCTTATATTGCCTTGGCTTCTTTGGTTCCTTCCCACATGCTTTTTGCTCAGCAAGGGGAGCCTGCTGGAAACGTTCTCCTGCAGCTCTATGCAACACAGGCTGCAGCTGCGCTGGGAACCCGGCAGTGATGCTGGCTGCTGAAGGAGAGTGGCATAACCAGGCTGGTGTGACTGCCCAAAGCGAGCCATGAGGAGCTCATGCCAAGCATGACGTCTCCCTGTCCCGGTCTTCTGGGGCACGTGCCTGTTTTGGGGCAGCTCCGTGAACTGCATGGAGCGCATGGAATATGTCCACTTCTGGGTGGAGCATCTGCTGCTCTGCTCTAGCACAAAGTGTTTTCCTACCCTTCCAGATACCCCTTCCACCCCAAAACGTTCCCATGACTGGATCTCTGAATACAATTAAGGTGCTTTCAGCCTGGTCCCCTGAAGTGACTACGGCTACTGAAATCTCAGGTGTTGCAACTGGCAGGTCTCCACTCTTGCAACATGGGCAAGAATATGTGCAGTTTTCATGTTCAGAATCACAGGCTGCTTTACCCTGCGGCCGAAAGAGCTTTTGCCATTCCCAACTGTAGAGCTAATGATGATGTCTCTGTGTCCTGCAGGGACTGGTGACCACAGTGGCTATTATAAACTAGTCAGTCTGGGCACGTAAGCTGTATTGCATTCACAAAGAGCAGAAATTTATTTATAAATTGTTCAAGTGTGCCATACTGTTTCCTATGGAGCTGTATCACTCTTGTCTACTCCAGTCTGTCTGTGGTTGTGAACCTTGTAGCCAGCTGCTTTGTGAGCAAGGCGCCTGGGGAAATGGAAGGAATGTTTCCACTCCTAATTTCTGTGATCCTTTGGGGTGGAATCGGCAAAAATAAACTCCTAAATGCCACCGCAGACCAAGCCCTCCCTGCGAGGCACCATTCATGGTACAGGGTACAGATCCATGCCTCTCGTCTCCTTTTCTGTATGCTTTCGTAATAGCGGTTTACCTTTCAGCAGTGAAACGGTGTGTGTCGATACTTGCAAGTCATAATTTTATTTCTGAATTCTTGCAGGTTATGTGGGACAGTCCTGGAAGTCAGAGTCGTGGCATTTAGGGTTGGTGTCATGAGGACGTTTTCAGAGATTTTCTTCTGTGGATTTTAGAAACAGAGTATCAGACAGTCAGTTGTTTCATGTTCCTTTTGCCGGGGACCACATGATTTTCTCTCTCTTTTCCTTTTAAATTACAGGCTTGGGCATTTGGTCACTGTCAGTGTGGCAGTGGGAGAGCTGGAAGCTGGCTGTGTGCTGGGTGACATACCGATTGTGTGAAGGTTCATCCCCTGCCCTGTAACCTAGCACAGAAGATGCACTCCCTGCCTTCTGTTTTTCTTTTGTTCAAACTTTGTCATCCTAAACTGGATGATGCCTACAGCCATCTGCTGCATTTGGTAGTCTGCGGCATCATGCCGACTCAATTATGCGCCTGTTTGGGATAACAGCAGGCCAGTTTTCTCTTCAACTTTGAAAGAGTGTTTTTCCCGTGCAAGTGAAGGCTGAGATAAGTAGGAGCATCCAGAAGCAAGCTGGATAAGCTGCTCCCAGCCATATCAGGTGGACTCCTTGTGTCTGCGTGGTGGAGCTGTCCGGGTGCAGTGGGAGAGCTGCCAGTCTTTTACTGCAGCTGAGATGCTGCATCCTGGGGCTCGGTGCTCTGATGCAGTGGCAGATGTGCTCCCTTTTGGCAGCGTTTAACTGTTTGGCACTTTTAATCTTTACCACGTCCTTTGCTTCTTGTGAATATATATTACACCAAGTGGTTCAGGATTATATGAAATTAAAAGGAGTAGGTGCAAGTGTAAATGATTACAGTTGCTTTTTTGTAAGCACCTAGGGGAGAAGAGCTATGAAGAGATCATTTTGAGCCTTACAGTGGGTTCCTAGCAAAGTGAGTAGTTTCGTTATGCTTTCATACTCACACAGAAGTGACCAAACAGTAGGATCTGAGTGTGTGATACAACCCGTGACCTCTGTCTTCTCCCTGTCATGGGATGGAGAGACATAACCAGAACCTGGGGTAAGAAGTTATCCTTTTATTTTGCTGCAGGCCTAGGTTATGTTTTGAGACTCCAAGGCTGCTTCCCATTTTCTTCTTTGCCTTCACTGCAGGTGGTGGACCTGATGGGTTTCAACATGCAGTCATCCAGACTGGCTGTTTGAGTTCCTGTGAGCTGTCTGTAGCACCCTGATCCTTTTTCCCCTTCAGTATATACTCTTCTCTGTTATATGAGGATGGGGGTCAGTTCAAGTGGTGGGGAGCTAGAACAGGGGACATAAACCTCGTCTCAGGGACCCATGCTATTTACATTCAAGACATTTCTGGCCCTACCAGCTGTTCCATGTATGTTATTTTCGGAAGGGCAATAATCCACGGGAGGTCAGGAGGGTGGAATTGTGTGAAGGAGATCAAGACGCCTGGAAGTCCTCAGGCCTTGTCATGACAGAGAGTCAGGATCCCAGATGATTGTGGCTTGCGGACTGGGAGAACTCAAGGAGAGCTCTGAATGTGCTGCTTGTATGCCTAGGAAAGGCTGCTTGGCTGGGCATTTGTTAGCTGTTTTCAGGAGTCATCTGTGTTTACAGTGCTGGCAGGACCACCTGTTCTTTTTTGAACAACAATATATATATGTGTGTGTGTGTGTGTATATTGCTGCATTTCTGCATTTATTTTTAGCCCTTTCTAAAAACCCCCGATAGGTTTGAAAGATGCTGTGGATTGTGAGCGGTGCCTGGCGGCATTGCTCACATTGACGGTTGTCAGAATTTCCATGATAAATCTCTGCTTTGAAAGGCTTATAACTCATCCTTCTATTCTTGGTCCTGCAGCTCTCGTATCCTGGGAAAAAAACCCATTTTTTTAAAACTACATTTTCCCCACAGGTTTGTGAAAATCAGTTTTGTTGGCCTAAAACAGAGCTTTTTCAAAGCAGATGTTGGGTCTTGCGACTTGATTTTTCAGTGCCTAATTGCAAATGAATGACAGGTCTCTTTAATATGGTTCACACGGTCAAATGAAAAAACCATTTTGCATATTGGACTGACACAGGCACTGGATGGTGTAAATCAGTAGGGAGCCAACAGCAGTTAGCTTCCCAACACCAGCTATAAGGCAGCAGAAAACCACCTGAATTATTATGGCAGAGGCTGGGCAGTCTCCAGATCTGGTGTGAAATCAGTTGCAGAATTATAGGGTGAATGCTCCTTGTGTCAAGAACTAGCAGAGAGATGAGGCATACTATGGGGCTTTTGCATTCATAAACAAAGTACATGTGTATAGCTTGTTATGTGCAGTCAGCAAGAGAAGTCTAGTACAAATCAGGAGCTGATGATTTTAATGAAGAAATACATAGTTATCCCTTTTTAACTTTATGGTTCATATGTCCGTAGTGTCTTCCATCCATGTAGTGCAAAGCAGCTCACAATCGTTAATCTGTACCATTCCCCAGTGAAGTCATACACACATGGTTGTGATTTCTAGCACGCACCCAGGGGAGATGGTGTTGTGAGGAGATTTAATGATGTGCCCTGGTGATGCCGTGAATCCATGGCAGAACACAGAACAGCACACAGGAACCCGAGTCATGCAACAGCACTGGAAGGACCGAGCTGCATCTCTTCTGAGAGTTTTCACAGTTTTTGCAAGCTGTTGAAATGTTAGCTGCAAATAGTACATTTGCATGCAGATGGTAGCTGCTAATTCAAAACATGAAGGTAATGAACTTGAAACTGGGTCCTGACACACAATGAGAATTGTGGAGGGAGCATTGGGAACTTGAGCTGAATCAAATTCAGTGTAATTTCACATGCAGCCTTCAGTAGGCCGTTCAAACTCAGATTATCTTTTGGCAGATGGGAATAACACTTATTCCCTGCCTCACCAGGAAGGCTGAGAGGTAGCAAAGTACATGCAGAAGGTTTTGCATACACAAGAGCTCAGCTGTTTTTCAAACTATATTAGTAGCTGCTTGAATGAGGGATATGACCTTTCCTTCAGGTCTTGCCTGACAGCCCTGGACCCTCGTGGTTACAAAAAACCTGCTATTACAAAATGGAAATAGTCCTGTGTTGCTTTTGTGCATGTTGCGTGGGAACACACGCAGTGCCATATCTGTGTTTTACTGTAGCTCTACCGACAGAATTTAAACTTTTAAATCCTGCTTTTTCTTCCTCTGCAGCTGATTTTCCTTCGAACACAAAGGTTTTTTTTGTTCTGGTTCCCCTGTCCAGCTCTTGTCTATCTCAGGATACTGCATCCCCATAGGATCTCAGCACCTCCTTAGCCGTAGGCGAGGGCCACTATATTCATTTTCCAGATGGGAATTTCAGGCAAAGAAAGGCTCAGGTGACTTGCCTGTTGTCAGACACAAAAGTTGCTGGAGTAGGAACCTGAGGGCACTCTCCAAAGTTTCAGGCCGGTGCCTGAACTGCTTGTCCAGACTCAGTGTTATCTTTTTGTTGCTGTTCTGATCCCATCTGGCTGTCAGCTGCCCCAGCCAGTGCTCCGTGGGTATTTATGCTGCTGCCTGTTCTCATGTCTCTGTTGGGAGTCATTTAATGCAAGTGACTGAGATTCCTCGAGAGGAAGAATTTGAAGTATCCCAGACAATGGTATGGTTGACATCGGTTTTGTCGTAAGACTATTTGTTAGTATTTATTTTAAGGATTGTTGACACACATGAGTTTTTCTAGGGCTTTAGTGTCTGTGGTTGCAGCCATGAAAAAGGGTCAGAGGCAGAACAGTCTTGACATCGGAGTTTAATATCCTTCCCTTGTAATATAATAAAATAAATGGAAAGAGAAATGTATCATTTAAAGTCTTCAGTGATAGTGAGATTGTAAGAAAGGGACAGCACAACATTTTTCATGATGCATTTGGCATTTCTGAAGAAAGATTCCTGGTAAAACATGACTGCCAGACAACAGAGTCAACAAATGAATCAGAGAAGGGAACGGGGCACGTCTCCCTTGGTAAAAAACTTTATTACATGTTCTCTTACTCTCAATTACCCTAATTTGAAGTGGGGAGCTAATGAATATTGCTAAATGGATTGAAACAAACAGCAGCAGTGTGGACAAAAAATACTCATTATGAACTGCAGTGTATCTACTGCAGCGATTTTTTCACAGATTTGTAGGTTTTAATGCTGGGGTGACTGGTCTGACTGTCTGCTTAGTGTAGGGGAGCGAACCTTAACCGGTAATTTCCAGTGGGGTCAGTGACTTCTATTACTACCAGTGCATAACTTTGCAAACCCCATTGCAGTAATTAGAAATTACATAGTCCCTAGACTGTGTTTTCCAATTGTTAATTAAAATAATAATTCTCATTATAAGAGTGCCTCTGTTAAGAGAGCAATTGGTTGTCAGAAATGTTGTCCCCATTGTAAGTACTTGGTAATCAGAATTAAAATGCTTCTTAACTTTGTCTTGGTAAGTGAAACAGAGCAAGCCGTGGACTCCCATTGCAGGCCAGTCTATGGTGCAGAGATGCTGGGGGTAAAGCTGGAGCTGGCATCGTGTGCAAGTATGGTGGAGCCGGGCCCGGCTGTATTTGTGTTGCTGGGTCTGAGACGGTACGGATGTGTGATGCTGTGGTGTGATGCATGTACGTGTGTGCACTGCAGCCTTGCTGCTTGCTTAGAAATACACAGGGCAGCGGCAGCCCTGATTTGAGTTGTGGGGAGGAGTGCTTTGGAAAGCTATAGCCTATTTGTGCCATAGGAAGCGGGCTGTTCGCCTTACCCCCAGGTATGCACTGGGAGAGGAAAAACTCTAAGGTAACTCAGCGTGTATGCTTCTGAGGATCTCCTCAAGCTCTCAGGTACCTCGCTGTGCTGGGAGCTGTGATGTGCTTGTGTGGTCAGAGATACCCATCAGGAATCAGTGAGGATTATTGAGTCCTCTTTCATTTTATGAATGCCTTATTGTTGATTTAGGACTGGGTACTTTAATGAACTTTTCAGAAAGTCCTCAAATTTGGCATTTCTCTGGAAACGCCAGAGATGAAAGGAATCTGGAGAAGCTAGAAATATGGAGAGGAAAATGTGATTGTAGCCTAAGAAAATACAAGACCACAGAGGGGAAAAACAATCCAATGCCTAATTTCAGAGGAAAAAAAGGTGAGAAAAGAGTTCTCATGATCTGTAAGGGGAAAATGTATTGAAAAAAAGTCCATTTTTCAGTGAAATACCGGCTACCACATATGCTTTTGGGTTGACAGTTCATGTTATGCAGCAAAGGTGATGTTAATTTCTGCTATACATGTGTACCGAAGTGCTCTCTTGAATCTGGGCTGAAGTGGAAGAAAAGCAAGGTGGGAACCGAACATGGCTGCATTGGACTACGTGATTTAGCAATGGCTAATTTTAGACTCTTGTTTCTGAAACATCTTGCCTGTAGCCTGGCACCCATCAAACTGGTTCTGTTAGGAGCACTTTTCAACCTCAAACTTTGTTCCCAGGCTGAAAAGCTGGCACGGCATTTACTTAAAAAACAAACCCAAACAAACAGCAGCAAGTTTCTGACCTCAGGCTTGCCTCTCCCTGCTAATCTGATTCCTTTTAAGGGTACGAGCTGGTGGCTAACATGATTTCTACTGAAACCCTGTGTGTAGCTGAATATGAGTGTGTTGGGTTTTGCTGGGGCTGCTGTTAAAAATGGCACATCCTAGCAGCCCATATCCAGTTTTTAGAAAAATCGCTTGATGTGTCTTTTGCTTTCTTTATATTGTCATATAGCTGAGCGTGGCCAACATGCCTTTTTAGGGTTAGGTTCATGTCCAACATGAACAAGAAATTTTAACTCTCTCATGGGTCCCTAATGGTTCATTTCGATCTCTAGCTTGGCCTCATCTGTCCTGACCCTTCCCGCCTAAATTAACCTTACGATAAAAAGGAGCTCCTGTATATGAATAGTGAGTCACAAAACCCAGCTCGGAGTAATCCCTGAACACTTTCCTGCAGTGGTCCAGCCCTGAGAGATGGACATGTCCTCTCAAAAAGTAGCAGTGGTCTGCAGGGGGCTTAGCCCTGCTCCTGCAAATGCTGCAGCGGGGCCGCTGCCTCCCAGGAGCTTGTCACGGGCCAGATGAATGGAGTTTGTAATGCAGAAATGAAAAAAGGAAAAAAGTGCCTAATCTGCTAATGAGATGTAGCCACCTCAAGGGAGGAAAGTGGCTTAATGTAGCAGTCCTACAGGCCTCGGTCCAGAAATAATTTTAAAGGAATACATAAATTTTGCAGCTTTTCTGAGTTTTGCTTCCTGGCTTGCTCTGGGGGAATACTTTTTTTTTTGCTAGCAAATGTGGTACGATTGCTTTTTTTCTTCCAGAGACCGGTGGTTTTGTGTTAGTAGGTAGGGTACGAAGCCCTGCATGGCAAACTGCGTTAGAGGACAGGGGAGTGTGTTTGCAGCACCATAGTGCTTTCACGGTGCTTCTGCTATTTTTGTGTTAGACAAGTATAGGGGCTTGCGAGGGGGTGGCAAAACCCTCTGTGCAGGAGCACAAAATGGTAAAAAGCATTCATGTGGAGAAGCTGCTGAAGGACTTGAACCTTCCCATGGGAACTTTGTGAGCAGCCAGGAAAGTGGGGTCTTCTGAGCCCCTTATCTACATACATCCTGCTGTGGGGTTCCTGCATGGGTGTTGAGGATTCCCAGCCGTGTCTCAGGCAATGCCTAAGGGCTAGTGGAAGGGAGCTAAATAGGTGTTTGAAGTAACAGCATTTCCACCAGCAGAATGCCAGTACTTCACGGTTCTCTCAGATGTTTTATATTACTGATCTAATGCATAACTGTCTTTAAAACATATTTTGGTACGTATTTATTGCACGTACTCTCCGGTGGAGGTGTGTTGTTTGGTTTATGATTGGCAGGATTGGTTATGCAATATTGTTTGTGCTTCCCGATGGCTGGAGGAACACACAGCTGCCTCTGGGATGGATATTGGCCCATATGAATTTAAAATTTAGTTTCCATGACTGACATTCGCTTTCTGAGAACTCTGTTGCCCGTCAAACTCAATTGCTCAAATGTCTGTGGGAAACCAGTGGTGGTATGTGAATGTGGTCTCAGCAAATTAATTTTAAAAAATAAACCAATGTTCACTGGAGGAAAAATGAAGCATTTCTGCATTATTTGGCTAGAGTGAGTGTTATAAGCTCATTTGATCCTCTTTGTTTTTCTGTCATCAAATTTTTATGACAATGTTAATATATATATATGTTTGTGTGTGTGTATGTATATATACGGTATTACAATTCCTGTGATCCCCAGAAAGATCTTTAATCATCTAGACTACGTAGGCACTTCAGTCACAGTTTTTCCCCCAAAAAAGTGTATCTTAAGAAGCTGCCACTCTCTATCCTCATTCTCAGTCCATCCGCACCTCTGCTGCCGCTGGTAACCTAATCACCGAAATGTTGCGCTTTATTCACAAATGGGTGCAAAAACTGGCATCAGCCCTGTACAGGATCCCTCCTGTAATTCCTGCTGGGAGGAGGTGCCAAAATTCCTTGGGGCAGTTAGAGATGTTATTGGGGAGAGAGGGGAGGGGCTGAGTTCTCACCTGACTGCTAAAGGTAAAAGTTGACCAGTCCTATCCTGGTGTTTCTCACTGCAAACCAGTCTTAATCACAGCTGGAAGCTCCTCATAGCCCAGCCAGCTCTTTCAGCTCTGAGAGCTGGATGTGATGTGAATTCAGGACGGAGCTCCCCACACCATGTCACCCAGGTGTTGGTTCCCCTCCTCTTTTTTTTTTTTTTTTTTTATTTTAACAACTTCCAGGTTGATATTATAGCCCTGAACAGGGCTGCCTGGTTTTGTTATTTGGTTGTGTTATTTATTTATTTATGTATTTATTTTAATGCCATTTGTAAAGACACTGCTGCCCTTTTCTTTCATCTTTCTTGCCACTGGGAAAATTTCTAATTTTTGTGGACCTGGTGATAGTTCACCAGGTTGGAAGAAAAGCATCAGACTTCCCTGAGAGCTTTACTGAACAGAGAAAAACCACTAGTGGGATATGATTGAAACAGTGACACTAATCCCTTCAGCTGTCTCTCAGCTTCATGCCAGTTCTTAAAGTCATTCTTCCTTGCTTGGATGAGTAGAAAATTGGGTGCCAGCTACTCTTGGGTCCAGAATGAGAGAGATCGTGTGCTGTCTGTACCCTGATTCTCCTGCTAAGCTCAGGCTTATAAAGACGCTGGGCATCCTTTTGGCCAGACTGCACTGTTGCTGAGAGCCTCCCAAGGGAGCAGCAGCAGCACAGGAGGCTCCCCTGGGGACAGCAGTTCCCCTCGTGCCTGCCTTAGGCTTCCCGGGAGGCAGCCGCAGCCACATTGGCAGGAGAGCTGCTGCTCCATGGCTCCTGCTGATGCTGGTGGTCCGGAGTGCTTGCCATTGCTGTGAGTCGGGCTCTCTGCTACGCTAGGCTGACCTTTTGATTTGTGAATTTCTGCATTCTTCATACTTCGGCCATTTGCAATCCAGTCAAGCATGTACATGTTCCTATGAACATGCAGTGCTTTTATTCTTTGATTTTTGGATCTTCCTAATTCCTCAGCCTCAGAGATATTTTGTTGAAAAGTGTTTGAGGGGAGACTGTGTAGTCTGGCACCTTTTTACCCATTTCCTTTTAAGTCTGAAATGTTATCAGCTTTGACTTTGCTTAAGTATTGCCTTTCTCGAATATTCTGAAAGAGGAAACAACTTGCTCCACCCATGTGCTCTAGATAGCCATTACTTTTAAGTATTTCTCTCAATTTCTCTCTCATTTGTCTCTCAGCCCGCTCAGCTGTCCTACTGTGCTGTTTGGAGAGATGAGAGACACTACAGGCATGACCTTGTCTCAATACACCACTTTGTTAGTTTTGGCATTCTATGTATTTTTATATATAGCTTTTCCTTCTATAGAATTAAGTATTTTTGTTTTAAGAGCTTGTTGAAACACACATTTCCCTGTTCTCCGATCTTAGGCTCGGCAGCTGATCAGCACAAGGCTGTAGATCAGAACTGACTTCTGGCTCCTTCAGACACCAGTTAGAGGAGGCGATGCTGAAATGGTTTGAGGTGTGCTGAGCAAGGAGATGACTGGGGATGGTATTTCTGTTAATTGTCAGTTCCAGCTCTCGCTGGAGAATTCACAGTTTTGAAAGGCTGAGCAGGTAAGACTCTGGAGAAAAGAGAAATAAGTGCAGAATGAAAAGTTCTCACATTTTCTTTTTCCTCCCTTGGAGCATTGTCTTTGTAGTGCTGCCATTTAAAGATTGAGTGCTTATGCAAGGGCTGAATTTAATATATTATGTTGATTTAGGTCACAAGTATAAGATTGTCCATCCATCCATCTAGTACAAAGTAATAAATACAAAATCTGTCTGAAATGACAGGCCAGCCTCTCTGCTTGCTGGCTGCAGTAAATGTGCTCCTATCGTGCTGTGACAGCCTGGCCGGCCTTGACAGTGGACTCCAAGAATCGCAAGTTTATGCTCTGTCAGCCAGTGCAAACATCCATCCATCAAATATTCCCTACTTGTTATACCTAGAAGACAGAACCAGGGAGGCATTAAGAAATGAGTGGCAGAGGGAGATTATCCACTTTGATGGGTGTATTCTCTACGCTGGGAGAGGGAGCTGGGATGGTTGTACTCCTGTGGTCTCAAAGATCACCAAAACCCCACCTGTGACCATGCTTGGATCACAGAGGTTTGAAGTGGCATAGAGGAGATCCTTATCCTCGTGTTTTGGCTATACCTTGCTTTCCAGCAGAGACGCTACCCTTCTGAGTGCCTGTAGCACTGAGGTTTTTAAGGTTTGGGCTATTGCTTATTATGAACCAAGAACAGTTTATTAAACAAGGCCTGGGTTAGTGCTTGAGTGGCCCTACGAAGCAGCAATGTCGCTCGATAGCCAAGTTTTCCAAGGGGATTGATCTGCTGTGAATATGCTTTAATAAGCTCCCGACTTAGTCATTGCGTATCTCTCCCAGCAAGGTGGCACCCTAAGGGACAGGCATACTCAGGGCTGTGCACATGCCAGTTAAAAACCCCAGGCCTGCTAGGACTAACTCCCCCCTTGCTGCTTTGTGTGGCTTTGGGTGCTCAGGTGGCATCCTCCTTTCTGGGCTGAAAACCCCTAAACCAAGTCTTTTTTGATCTTTAATGGTCCCTGCAGTTTCCTACACAGCTAAAGATCCTTGCCTCTGTGTCCTCATCGAATTCAGGTTTCATTCCTTATGCCCCCTCTCAGGCTTCTTGCTGGGACCCAGTACTTTACAGGTCCCCAGCTTCCCAGCCTGCAGAGTCCCAGGGGTAGGAGATTGTGTCCAGAGAGGAAGGAAGGGTACTTCCTTTGGGTGGACAGGGAGATCCGAGGTCAGAAGGAGGGAGCCTGTGAAAGTCGGGAAGTGGGAGCAAGGGATGAAGTTCAGAGGAGAGGCATCCGCTGGGGGAAGAAAGGTTATTCTCTGGGCTAGACAACTACATCTTAAGAAACCTGAGTACTCACAGGAACTCTTTGGTTAGCAGTGGAGTCTCAATGTCTCTCAAGACCTTGCGTCTTAAAAAGACTTTCAGGGCTCTGTTGCATGGACAAGTGATCGGGTGCTCAGGGGACAGGCTTTGCTACTCTTTTCCTGCTGAGCTGGCCTCACATCATGGGTGGCCTCTCTAGGTGCAGAGGTTTGCTAGAGGATGCAAGGAGGGAGCACTTCCATTGCAAGAGGCTGGAAACTCTGCTCTCTGGCCAGCTCTTCCCAGTCTTCCTTGGTAATGCAGAGGCAGGCGGGGGAGGTGGAGGGGGTTTCTGTTAGCCAGTCAATCCATCATTTCCCAATGTTTATTATTTATCCCCCTGGCCAAGCCCTCCCCTCATCCCTGCCACCCTGGGCGATGGGAAATTTTGTGATCCCTGAGCAGCAGGGGCTGGCAGGCAGCCTGATTGATGCTAGCAGCTCATTCTCAGCCACATGAGAGGAGAAACATCAACAAGGAGAGATGGAGTTAGAACTTTATTAGGAGAAACCTAGGCACAATTGACTAAAATTTCATGTTAAGGAGAACACGCAGGTCTTTTCAGGATTAAAAAATACACATATATAAAACACCTTACAAACAAAAAAATGGTTTCCCCCCCTCCCCTGTGTGTGAGTATGTATGTATATGTACAGGGAGCTGTACCAAAGCTAACTATGTATCAGGAGCAAGGAGTCACAATCCCTTTCAGCGGCCCCTAAGAAAGGGAACGGCTCAGTCCCCTCATAAGCTGGTCCCAGGCCATTCGTTCATGCAGTCTAATATTGGGAAGCTGTGGCCCATGTCTGAAAGGGCAGCGCAGGGTAAACAGCAGGGAGCAGTTTAGTTCTGTTTAGCAATTCTCTTAGAAGGAGGGATGTCAGCTTTGCAGCGAGAAAATGTAGCTGGAGTGGGAGCTGCCTACAGACCTCACCCACTAGACTCACTGTGCAGTGAGTGGCCCCAATGACTGCTCTGAGAGGCTACAGTGGTGGAAAGAGCTGGTCCATGGGTGGTTTCTTATGCCATATGCACTAGGGATGGAGTGGAGATGAAGACGATCTGATGGCAGAACAGGGACTTGCTGTGAGGACAAATATCTTGGCTTGCACTGGCTGGCAGGCTTGAGAGAGCAGCCAAGAGCTGAATGATGGTGCAGGACCTGGAGAGGACTCCCGCTCCTTGCAAAAGATGCTGAAGTGTTTGGGAGGTTAATGAGAGAAGACACAGGCCGTACCTCTTCTGCAGATAAACAGAGGATGTTTTTTCTCTCAAGTTGGCAGCTGGCAGCACCCTTTCAGCAGCATTCACGTTGCTTGAAAGATGACTTTAAAAAGGGGAAAAATCACTTTGATTCCACACGATAATTCCTCCTTTTTTACCAGTAGGATATTTCTTCTCACAGGAGAGTCTCTATTTCTGTTAATGGATGTCTTGCTTAGAATTGATGATATAAATACCTTGGGAAAATTCCCTAGTCTTCATCAACTGGTCATCGAAGCGATATCCCTGAGCCTCAGGGCCAGTCTGCTGCACTGACTTAGGAATGGGGAAAGGATTCCAACGTTAGATATGAGGCAGCAGTGTGTGGGGGACCACGGATGTCCTTATCTATGGGGAAAAGTTATATACACAGTGTCAAAAAATTCAAGTAGGATTTATTGTATAGGTAAACTGGTATAAAATATCTGGGCTCAGGTAGAGAAAGGGAGGGTTTGAAAGAGCAAGAACAAAGCAGATGAGAGAGTCTTTCTTTCAGAAAGCCTACCGGTGTGTTTCTGCTCTCTGCAGGTGAGAGAAGCTTCAGCTCAGTACAATTGCCAAGCTGATGTAGCAAATGTTGAATAGACACCAATGAAGATGCAAGGGGGTTGAGGTCCAGTCAGTCTGTTGAATACAGTGACGCAGTGGATACCCGCTGGGCAGCCTCAGGAGTCTGCTGGCCTGTGCTCCACCAGGCTAAGGACGGTGAGTCTCCAATCCCTGTGAGTCCCATGGTGAAAATATGGCTGAGAGCTTCACATCTTGAGATTGGTGCCTCTCTTCAGCACACGTCTCCTGATGGCTGCCCCTGCCTTAAGCTGTGAGAGGTGCTGTCCACAATATAACAACGATGTTCACTGAAAAGGAACAAGAGGGTGTTAAAACAGAGAGAGGTTAGTGGCAAGAGTCTGGAGTCCACTTTGCAGAAGTTTTACTAAGAGCTGAGACTGCTCCTTCTCCTCATCCTTCCTGGAGACGGGTTACACAGACAAATCATCCGACCTCGCCTTGCTGCTGGCACGGCTGGTCTTGCTGAACCGGCGTTTCTCATTGAAGTAGCTCTCAGGGAAGGCGGGTGCCGCACATTCATTGGCCACGTCTGGACTCTCCACGTAGCTGGACTTAACGAAGGGCCCTTCACCAGCAGCATCCTCCTGGCCATGGACCCTCTCGGTGGCAAAATTGGCGGTGTTCTGCTGGGAGGCCATCTTGTTGCTGAAGGGGCTGATGAACTTCCCGCTGGGACTTGACAAACACTGGTTAAAATCTGGCGGAGGAGTGTACATCTGGGCCCTTTCTACTTGTGGGGCGGACTCCAGTCTGCCAGGGGCTGTGCTGGGGCTGGGTTTGTAAGATCGGGAGCACCTCTCTTTGGCTTTCTTCCAGCCCAAGTGGTACAACTCAGCCAGACTGAGGAATAGAGAGAGCACTGCCACAGCCAGCATGAAGACAATGAACACGTTCTTCTCTGTGGGACGGGAAACGTAGCAGTTGACAGGGTGGGGGCAAGGTGCCCGCTGGCAGATATACAGGGTCTCCAGGAAGATCCCGTACAAGATGTACTGTCCCACAATGAAGGCCACTTCCATGGCAGTGCGAATCAAAATGCTGTAGACGTAGGTGTTCAGCAGACTGCCCCTGAGTATGATTTTGCCTCCTGATTCATCCCAGCAAGACAGCTCAGCCTTCTCTGCCGTGGGGCACTTCTGCTGGTAGTATGAGTCACCGTTGTTTTTCATCTCCTGGGCCTCTATTTCTGCCTCCTTCATCTTCCTCTTCTCTTCCATGCGCACTGTGTGCATCGCGTGGCCCATATACACCAGAGATGGAGTTGAGACAAAGATGATCTGGAGCACCCAAAACCGGACATGGGAGATGGGGAAAGCCTTGTCGTAGCAAACGTTCTCACAGCCAGGCTGCTGGGTGTCGCACATGAAGTCAGACTGCTCGTCCCCCCAGGAGGACTCGGCTGCTGTACCCAGCACCAGCATCCGGAAGATGAAGAGCACAGTCAACCAGACTTTCCCCACCACTGTGGAGTGTTTGTGGACCTCCTCGAGGAACTCTCCCAGGAAACTCCAGTCTCCCATTTCTGCTCACCAGGAGGGGTGAGAAGTCTTGAAGGGAGAATTGGACACAGCCTCTGTAGGAGAAAATAGAAAAGAGTGGTTCTAAGGAGGGCTAGGAAATGCCCGACTGGTAATGCATGGAGTGAAATGGTTTGTTTTATATCAAAGGAAATGTTTTAATTTGAGCTGAAATGAATGAGGTCTGGTTTGCTGAAAACTTTTGTTTCATATCCACTGAAAACAATGTGTTGGTTTTTTTTTTTTTTTTTATTCAGACTGAAACAAAAAGTGATCTTTTTTGCATAATCTAACTACAACCTGTTAAACAGGCTGCCAAAACTTTGAGGGTGAGCCAGACTTTTTTCTTGGTTCAGAAAGTCCTTTCACTGCGGTCTGCATATTGCATCCTCTGTGGACTATATAGTTAAAGTAGTATTCATCTGTCTGCAAACTGCGCTCAGGGGAATCCTTAATGGGCTGATCCCCTGGGAGATAAGACTGGAGTCTACAGCTTGGTCTGAGCCATGCCTTGGCACTTTCATATGTTGCCTTTGTGTAATACCTGCACCGACACCTGAAACGTGAGGTGCTCGCAGCTCTGGGCTTCATTTCTGAGCTCGATGACACCACTAAATGAAATGCAGAGAAAACCTTCCTGTTGCCCACCTGCCCCTTGCCCATAGGTTTTGCTTTGGTTTTGCAGTGTTGCCAGTTGCAAGTTTACAAGCTGCAAATGTTTTGGGGAGTGTAAAGACTTTGGCTGTGCTGGTCCTGTCGACCTAATTTGCTGCCATTCTGTCATGCCCCTCTGAGAGGGAACTGCTGCAAAATCTAAATGGTGGATCTTGCTCCCTCCTCTTTTCTTAAGCTCTGAGACAAAATTCATAGTTCAAATGACACAGGCAAAGAAAAAAAGCCTCCTTTGAAATGCCTCTCAAAGACCAGCAGCTCCTGGGAACTGCTGTTTGGTAGGTGGTCTGATGAGAGGAAAGGTTTGGTGGGTTGGTAGTAAGATTGTAATGTGAGGACATAGGAGAGCCTGCTTCAATTTTGTTTCTGACTCTGACAGACTGTTTCTGGCCAAGTCACTTAACCCCCTGGATAAAAAATGAATGATGGGTTTAATCCATCTTCTGTAGGGCTCTGTGGGAGTGCTTGAACAATCATTTGATCCACTTATAATCACCATGCTTACCTTCCCAGGGCACTGCAAAGCTCTCCCTTGTGCATGAGTTAAGGGCTAGGTGCTATAAAGTGTGCAGTATTAGCTTGGAGATAATGTTCTCCCACAGTCACTCTTTTTGAAAATATCCTTTTAATAAATAAATGAAAAACTTAATAATCATCATAATGAAATATTAAAAGCACCAGACAAGGTAAATCCCAAAGCCATAGGGACCAAAATTGTTAACTCGCCTTCTTTATTGTCCCTTGTCTTGTCTTTAAGAGCCAATTACTTTTACTGTACAAAGAACATCTGTGGATAGTAGACACTGTTAAACACTGAGAATTTACTGCAGCAATATTGTGTAGATTTCCTGTGAGCAAAAGCTGGAGAACAGAGACGCTTGTTGAGCGAACAATATCCCCTCCTCTGGTTATGTACGTGATATAATTTTATGTAGCAACGCATGCAATGATTTATGCTGTCGCTTGTTTACGTGCAGTGTCCATCTGCAAAGATGGATGGGACAAGATCAAAAGTTGAATCCTTAAACTCCTCCTGCTGCTGAGAGTTGCCCTGCAGAAAGGTGAGGATTGCCCAGTTAAGGAGACGGGGAGGTGACCACTTGCTGTCCCACTGCCAGTGGGAAGCTGTGTGAGGAGGGAGAAGGGGCATACCAAGAAGCAAAGGATGGGATTTGGCTCCTTCCTGCTTTGGCAGGCATGCTGCAATCGTGCTGATGTAGATCCTGGTGGCTGCTTAGAGTATGCTGAAGCTTTCATTTGCTGCCAGCCCAGAACTGGAGGAGCAGTAACACAGAAAATCAGCTAGTCTTTCTGACTCCTCTTTGTCTGCACTGATAAAAACTGGTGAATCTGTGGGTCTGTCTTATCTTCTGAAATGGCTTTGGTGCAGTTACTGCGTTCTGGAGAAATTAGCGTACGGCTTCATTCTGTGGGCACCAGGGGATTAAATACAGGCAGATAAATCAGTGATGGGAACTATTTACAGACAGTTGCACTGAAATCAGGGTGTTTTGGTTTTTCTTTTTTTTTTTTTTTTCCCCGCCAGAGTGCAGACAAGGCAACCAGCTACGTGCAGTGCAATGTACAGGTGCGTCAAAGGTCAATATAGTGTAGCACAACTGTACACGTGGAGTGTTCCTTCCAAGACAGCATGAACAATGGTAGGTGCCCTCGTTTTTCCAGGTGAGTTTATGTTGTTTGCAGGTGCCCCTATTGCTCCTGCTGTCGTTAGTTGACAGCTGCCTTTTCTTGATTCATCTTGCTTGTTAGGGTAAAAATGAACACAGTTCTCTCTGGTTGTGCCAAGGCTGAGTTTTCCTTCCTGCCATAAGCATGTGCAATCACAAACTGAGCATCTCTTTCCATCAGTTCTACGATGTGCAGGTAGTTTGAGGTTTTACTGTGGCTTGTTTTCCCTAGGGAAGTCTACTAAACCTAGACACTTGCAAATTGTAAAAATCAATGTGTACAGAACACAAAGTAAAGCAAACCTAAGTGCAAGAGGAGTCCAAAAATAAAAAATGTTACTGGGTGCAAGAATAACAGTAATTTACCTGCCTCACAAATGCACAAAATTTTCCAAGAGGAAGTAAATCGGAATGATCCAAGGCTGCCAGCCATGAGGCTTAGGCTAGATAATAGGGCCATTCCCTCTGCCCTTCCTGCTGACTGCTCCCCTGCACAGGAGGGACTTCCCAAAGAGCTGAATGCCTCCTGAACAGCCCCACAGAGAGCTGAGATAGCTGCTGCAAGGGGGTACGGGAGAACAGGTTTTGGAAACCAAGAGAGAGAGGTTGCCTCCTAGAGCAGTGTTTTTGGCTTAGACTTTTTTTTAGTTATTAGCGAGCTATGCTTGCAATGCCAGACCAAGGGCCTCCTACAGCAACAGAAGAGAGCATCTAGCTCTCTGCTGCCAGCAAGCAAAGAAGGATTGTTGTCACCTCCTGACAGCTTTTCCTGGCTAGGCAGGACTGCCTTTGACCTAGCCTTTCTCCTCAGGGCTTTACTATTCCTGGGGATTTTCCGTATAGTTCCCTCTCCTCATTCCCAGACTACTGTTCTCCCCGCATGCTTTGACCTCTCAGTGTGTGAGCATCTGCAGCCTTTTATATTCCTAGTTTGGACTCAGCTGGACAAATCTCATCTCACTCTGGTGTGACTCAGCGAAAAACACCTCTGGGTATCTTTACAGGGTCTCAGCACCTGATAGCAGAATATCTTGACAGCGGAGTCATGCATATTCATACCGAGTTGTGGGCTGTGCCACTGCCTGGCCGTGCTTTTGGCTGTCAGCTTTCTGCTGGATCAACAAAGGAGCTGTGCACAGCCATGGGATCTTGGCAGCAGGAAATGTGTATGTGACAAAGACCAGCGCAGCCTGGCACAAACCCACCGACGTGGCCGTCCCGGCTTAATTATCACCTGGAATGCTATTAAAGCTGGCGAAAACCAAATATCACACTGCAGGCCAGGCATGGAGTCTGCCTAGCTCTGGGCTGCCTTGTGACTGCCAAATTCCACGATAAAAATTCCCCAGCGGGGACAGCACCTGCCATTACACCAGGCTGGCTCACCGGCAATGGGCTGCTCTCCACCATCCTTTTTTTGCGCTACCTATTTCTGTGGGAGGGGAAGTGTCCGTCACTCTCGGAGCAGTTTTCCGCATCCTCTTTGTGATGGCCCACGCTTTGAATGACAGGCGAGCATTTTACATTGCTGCCGCTTGCTCCGGCCGGCGTGCTTGTTCTGGACGGACCAGCCAGAGCTTTGGGGAACAGCTAGGAAATTTACCCCAAAGAGGAAGGAGGACAGTTCCTGAGCAATCTTCTTCTTTATGTGAGTTTATTTCCCCTGGAATTGTTAGGAAGACTATTTTCGCCTCTTTAGAAGACAGGCGAGACTATCAGCGGCGATATAAATAGCTGAGCTTGACACTTCACGCTAACTTTTCCCTCAAGGAAGGTGACAGGAGGTTGCCAGGTTTCTAAAATAAAGTGGAGAGCCTGATTATGACACTGTTTCTGCTCTCCCTCGCTGGGCTCACCTCTTCCCCTTGGCAGGTCCCAGGCGCACGGAGAAGCTCTCTGAGGAGGGCTCCTTTGTGTGGGGGAAGCGCGGTTCCCAGGGAAGGAGAAAGCAACGAAGTCAAAGCCATCGTATTTTTGCCCAATCTGCGTGTGTGATTTGCTCAGTTGGATACAAATGTGTGTATCTGACAGCTAATGAGATGTCGCAACGAACTAGAAGGCTGGGGCCCAAGATGTTGTGAAGAGGCTCACACACAAGACATGGGGCTGTATGTGGTGGCCGTGCAGCAAGTCCATCCTTTCTGAGCTCCCAGATGGGGAGGCAGCCATCTCCTTTAGGTACTGGGCACATGAGAAGTGACAGCCCCGTGCAGTGGGGCATCCAGGCCAGCTGTGGCATGGCCAGTGCCTAGGAATTGCTTGTGTCCTTCCTTCCTCCAGCTGTGTCACCTCATAGCAGGTCCAGGCAAGCATGTGGCACAAGAGAGAGCTGCTGTGGGAGTATGAGGGCGGAGATCTTTTCACCTTTGTTGACAACTGTCAGGCTGCAGCTGGACTTGAGCAGTCCTCACACTGCAAAACTGGATGCTCACACTTATAGATGCTTAGGAAGGACACTTTCAGCTCTGCACTGGAGGTTAGTTAACGCTGCTTTGCTACACAGCTGTACCTTTTACTTAAGGATCTCCAGCCCCCCTGTTAGCAGTAGTCCAGCCTCACAGCATCCCATGCAGTGCAGATGCTGTCATCTTTATCTTGCAAATGGTGATCACTGGGGTACAGAAAGGGCAAACTGCTTGTTCGAGGTCACTGTGTTAGTGGCAGTCTGGGGACAGAGCTCAGGGGTTGTGACTTGCAAACTTTTGTCCCTTTTTTTATGCAGCACTGCCTCTTAGACTTGGTGATAGTGACACAACACTGCTCCTACAGCACAAGAACATCTGCTTCTACAGACTGTAGCCCTTCTCTCCTGTGCCCTGGGACAATACTGTCTTGGTGACTTGAAAGAAATCCCTCTCGTGCTACCCTTCTATAGCAGGTACACCTGGCAAAACCAGAGGCTCTCTTTTGTTTTGGGTGTGAGTGTGGTTTTGTGTTTGTTTGTTTTTTGGGTTTTTTTGGTGCTTTTCTAAGAGATGAACATCTTGTTATTGCTGGCAGAGCTCGCAGCCATGGTCAGTGCCCAAAAGGAAGAAGCAGACTTTTCAAATTACATGTATAGTGGTCCTTTGTTGCCAGGACCTGGTCAGGAAGCATTCTGGGGGCGCATGGCTTATAACATAAAAAGATGAATAAAGTTAGAATTGCACTGTCCAGTGTGGGTGCAATACTTTGAATTCCAGAGGCTTTTCATAGCTCTGTGACATAGACTGATGCTAAAGCCCACCTCAGCAGGTATCTTTTTGTTCGCTGTTTACTGACATTGGCTCCTTCCTACGTGTATACAATAGACAAGCAATGACCTATTAGGCATTTTTGTCTAAGCGCCATCCCTCTGGCATCATAAGCACATGCACGCATATATGAAAAGTTTCTGCCTGAAATAGGGCAGTTCTTTAGCCAAATTTGTAGCTCCAATCTGCACACAGATCTAGACTAAATAGGTTTGTACTTCTTTATGCTTTAAAAAAACCCAAAAAACAAAAAACTGACATGTTTGCATAGGTTCCTTTCTAGTTCCTTGGGTTCAAAGTCCTGTGCTGAACCAGTATCAGGGAGAGTGACTTTGACTCCAGTGCTCAAATCTCATAGGAGAGGCAGAGCTCTGTGTTAACAGCTCCTGTTCTGGAAGACAGACATCCAATGTTTCTCATCTCTCTGCTCTTCCTGAGTTCACTGCAATTTCTGGAAATGTCATACTGGTATCCAGACCACTGGCCCTGCTTGCAGTTGCAGACAGCTTGTTATTCTTTGATGAGGTGTGCTTTCCCCTTCCTCTCCAAATGTGGAAAATCTCAGAGTTCACAAAAAAGAAAGTGGGTGAGAAGATAAGGGAGTTGAATGACCTGTCACCTCCTGAACACACACACAACCCTGACGCACACAGAGACACAGACAGAGGGAAATCACTCAACACCTCCAAGTGTGTACATCAGGGATGTGTTACACACACAGATGACAGTATTTTGTAGAATATTTTCATCTGAAGTGATGGTGGGAGCTGCAGACTCCCAGTTAGCTGAATTTTTTTTATTTGTCTATCCAGGACATCTAATGGTATTTTCTGCCCCTCCTTGGCCAGGGTCAAATCGTACTTTCATATATCCAAATATTAGGGCCAAGCTCTGCCTGATGCAGATGCAGGAAACCAGAAAAGACCTTGAACTCGGATGAGTCAAGCTGAGGAATTAATTTGTCCCACTGTGTTTGAAAAGCCCGCATCAAATAGTTACACAATAGGGGTATCCAGGCTTACACTTAGCATGCAGGGACCACCCTCTAATTCTCTTGGGATTCTCTCTCTTTGCCTTAGAGAGACATGGCTCCTTAGAGAGCCCAACAAATATGACTTGGGATAAGCTAAATGAAGGCTCACATATGCTTTTTACTAGAAAAAAACACCAGTTCTCCCTCTGATGTAAATGCTGCAAAAAGAGGCTAATGGATATTACTCAGCTTACTCCTTAACTAACAGGATGAAGAGCATCCAGTTCAGGATTACAGAGTTTCGTGCTCTTTCCAGTTTCTTTATCTTTGCAGGAAGAAGCTAACCTATATGAATTTGCAGATTATGCTAAATTGGGCAGTGCTGTATATGGGAGAGGGGACAGCCAAATAGGGCAGAGGGAGCTCTGGAAAACAGAAACACACTGAGAAGTTTGGGGGGCTGCTGTAGTAAAGCTGTTCCTGAGCTCTGCTGAGAAGCCAATCTTAAGCACTGCTTAGTCAGTGGGGGAGGCTGGTATAAGGAGATGTGGCAGTGATGGCAGGCAATCAATGGGCCCAATGTAGCAGCAAAAAACCTGCCCATGTGATTTTTAGGCTGGTTCATAGACTGCATGAGATGCAACTTGTTATAGTGTTGAAATAAAACAGACTGGCGAGGTAGTGGGAGAAGGAGAGGGCTCTCATTCAGGCTTTTCCCATGCTTTCTTCCCTCCTGTCCTCACAGTGTCCCCCTGCCTGTCACTTCCCCACTGCTCTTCTACAGTCAAGCTCCCCCCGCAGAGCCTTGCCTCAGCTTTTTGGCAGTTTTGACCACTTAACTCTCTACAGTACCCAGACTGCTAATGCTTTCAGCTTTAGAAAGGGGAAATTTTCACAGTGACTATCTACTTCCCACTTAGTACTACCTTGTCAAATCTCATTTCTTCCTTCTTTCCAAAAATCCGTAGGATTCTCTTCACACTCCAGCCTCATTGCTGTATCCTTGGCTCAAGTATTTAATTTCTCATTCAGGGTGAAGTTTGGCTATAGCTTGCGAGTGGTTTATTTTATATACACAGTGTATGCACATATATATATGTGTATATATATATATATGCACCACCACTACCCTCCCTTTAAAAACAACTAATATTAAATTTGCAAAATGCAGCAGTAGGGAGCTATGAAATGCTAGAGTTACTGTTCTCAGTAATCTTAATTCAATCTCTTTGTGCCTGTGCCTCATAGCTATGAGTCTTTAACCACATCCTCACATTGTCACCTCATTCTTCGCACAGGATGCCTGCCTTGTTCTGTGCCAGCCTGGCTGGGGCTTTCTTGAACAGCAGCTATTCAATGTTTTGTTTTCTCCTCATTGTTCAGTGGGTGGCCTGTGCCTCATTTACTGTACATTATTCAACTCCAGATCTAAAGACAGAATTATTAGTTTCCTCATGGGTTTTCCTATGGCTTCCATCACAACAGTATCTGGTTGCTTCACAATTATTAATTTACTCATTTTCATTACCACCCAGAGATGAGGAGATGGTATTAGATCAACTTTACAGCTGAGGAACTAAGGCAGTGAGAGATTAAGATAAAAAATGCTCATTAATTTTGGAAGCTGTTTGGTGATGTTGCTGATCTGGGGCTTTTTCAGTGTACTTAGCACTATATAACATATGTTCAAAGCAGAGATCTGTCTGGTAAATGCTGGAGTGGGAGAGTTTATCACTTCCACCAGCTGGACCACATCTAGAAGTCAGATATCCAGGAGACGAGAGACACCACTGAGCGGGCATTCGTGAAGAAACGTGGCTTGAGTGATTTGCCCCATCATGACAGAGGAAGTTGGAGCAAGGAGCAAGAATTAACTCCAGTCCTCTTGGATAGCTTTATCTGATTTTAAACTGGAGATAGTTTTCCTCCCATCCCACTATTCCCTCCCTGTCATCCGAATGCAGTCGTGCTCACTGGACTACTTCACTTCCCGAGTGACCCTGTGCCCTGACCAAGGCATCTGTCAGCTTTTCTGCTTCTAAGGGAGAGGAGTTTCATATGGAAATTCTCAACCATTCTCAAGGCATGTCCCTAATGACAAAGATAATGAAGAAAGATGGAAATGTAAGTGTAAACCCCTTAGTTCTTACATTAAAAACCACTGACCCCTCTTTAAAGATACACTAGAGAGACTTAGAAGCATGTATCTCTATGCTCATTACTTCCTGTGTGGCATGAACATTTCTTCGTTTCAGGAATGAGCTGGCATGCTAGGGTATTGTTCATAGAGATCTCCCTGTTGCTTATCAATAGGCATAAAATTGATTTTTTCCCCCTCTTTATGAATTCTTAGCCCAAAGATTGAAGTTTCCCTGGTGCCTCCTGGGAACTGTTTCTAATTTTAAGCCTCTGTCCTCGTGCCTCATACAACAGCACCCGAGGTGTGGAGCAGTCTCTGAAATGTGCTCCCTAATGACATGGTATAGTGCTGAATTACTCATTCCTTCGTGTCTATTTTCAATGCTGCGAGATAAGTCAGAAAACAAGGGCAAATGTGCAGAATGTGTGAAATCTGTCTGAAGGTCAAAAAGAGAAGAGAGGCTAGGGTATGAAGTTCTGTATTTTCTGGCAAGGTTTAAATTTTTCATGTGAAAGCCCGTAACACTAAAATATTGTGATAATATATAATGTTGAGTGGAAAAAACCCAACAACCCCAAATAGTTATAGTAGCAGGAATACTTAACATAGTTCCCAAGCGACCAGAGCCTGATGAGTATTTTAAACCCCGAAGCCTCAGGAATTCTCCTAAACTACTGTTCTGCTCCCAAGGAAACAGGGAAGAAAGTTAGATATCTGCGCTCTTCTCAGAGTAAATTTTGAAAAGACCAGCAAATGCAGAATTTTTTGGCTTCTGGTGCAACTATTGAATACTGTCAGGCTTCTGAATAACAGTTTAACCTGCTCCTGACTGCACACACACATGAACACGTATATTACATGCATTAAGTTCTTTAGCCTTAAAGAGAGGATCACACAGGCAGTAAGGAAAACCTCTCATACATACTGCTTCATCAAGGTATTTTGTCAGGTTTGTTAGCATGGAGGAAGAGTTCAGCGATTAAGGCTCATTCAGCCTGTGACTTTTTTAGCTGAGGTTTGTCCAGAAATGCTACTTACATGATCCTCTGATGGTTTTTATGGTAGCTCAGGGACAGAGGCACTGCCTCAGTTTACCCGAGTTGTTAAAATCAGAGTGCCACAAAGCTCATTAGACATTACAAATGGCCAGTAAAATGACCCTTTAGGAAATCAAAGGAGTCACTACACATCAGAGGTGGCCATTAGCAGGCAACCTTTACACTCATTGTGATTTCTTCTTTCCAGGTGGATGTATAGGGGTACTGTGTTTTCAAGCTGGGCAATTCTTTCCAGCATGCGGTGGCAATGCTAGAAGTATTAAATTATGGAAATGTAATTGAATAATTATTCCAAGTATAAAAAGGGGAAAAAAGTTAGGAAGGCAAATAAAAAGAAGCAGGAGCTCCTAGTGGGAGAGGGCGTTTGTCCCTTTAGGTCTGCATGCCTCTTTGCTGAGGCTGCCCTGGGCAGTGTCGGGATGGAGGAGAAAGGCATTTCACCCCGTGGCACACGCAGTACGGGTGACTGGGAGATATGAGCAAGGCACTTCTCTACATTTGAGTTATGTTCCCAGGCTCCATGTCACAGTCCAGCCAGGACGCAATACTCTCAAGGAAAAGAAACTGCAATATTTTTAAACCATCCTGTGTGCTTCGGAATATAGGCGGTTCACGCAGACACTTGATAAAGTGTTTATACCCTGAGAGCCTCTCATAGGTAAGAGTTCCCTTCACCACCCTCCCCTGAGCAGCCTGACAGCATGCTGAAATGGAATCTGACAGAAACTACAATTTGCACATTAATACTGTCTGAGGATACTTGGGGCTCTTATCCTGCTTTCCTGTACACTGAAATCTATTTGTATCCATGTTCATTGCAGGGAGGCTTCCTCGTCATTTCTGTAGCTCCCTAGGCAAAAAGAGTTTAATTTTTAAAATGTCCCAAGCCCATCTTCTTACTAGTGGGAAAGTTTTGGAGAGAAATTGAAAGAAAAAGTAAATTTCTTAAGTAATTTTTGGGCATCCTTCTTTTCCTGCCTCACCAAGTCCTTCTCTCCCCTCATGCTCTTTTCCCCTTGAGTGTAACAGCTTGATCTGCCATCGATGCTTCTGTAGTTCTGTTATTTCCCCCTCCTGGTTACTTACCTGATTTCCAGTATCTTGTCTTCTGTCTCCTTTCCTTGCTTTAGCACTTTTCCTTTCTGTAGTTGAGTTGGACTCCTTGTTCTTCTCAGTTGCTTGGTTTTATTCCTTTAATATGGTTCTCTCTCTCTTCCTCTCTTTTTCTCCACCCCCTTTCTGTGTCACTTTCTGTCTTCCCCACTGCCTCTCTGCCTTTCCCCCTCTTCTTTCTTCACCTACTTTTCTTGTCTCTCCCACCCCCTCCAGCTTAATCTTTCTATTTTCAAACCTAGTTTCCTGTTGTTTTTCCTTTAAAGACCATGGATCTCATTCCTCCCTCTCCATTCTCAGCCTCTCCCCGTGCCACCCTCCCCATGTCGACAGGATGCACTCGCTGCTGGCTTCGTGCTGTCCCTTCCAGTTGCTGCTACCGCTGTTCCTCGCACCTCCTCCCCCAGATAACATGCCACGGTATAAGCCTTCCTTAAACGAAAAGAGAAAGGGTTGCCCCACAGTTACACCAGCCAGACCCTTGGAGGCATTTTCCATGCAAGGCATCAACGAAGGACATTTTTCTGGCTCGTTCAAGCTTAATTTGGCAAAGCAGAGTTCATGTGGAGCAGGGTCCTCCACCTCTTTAAATAACATAGGACTTACTCTGCTGGCTCAGACCAGGGGCCCAGCACAGCTGCAGCCTTGTCCCAGAGGGCAGCTGAGGCTTCCCAGGAGGGTTTTACAGGCCCCCTTACTGATAAATAGAGAGTAACCTGCCTGTCAGGAAAGGTGTTTTTTGACATACTACCCCTCCTCCCCGCACACACAGAGTCTGATGCATGAGCATTTGGGCCTTTCTAAAAGCTGCCTTTGGCACATCAAGTGTCTGAAGGTCTTGTATTTCATGTATGTGTCAAGTTGAGCCTCTGATTCCTGCACATAAGGCCCCAGAGAGGAGGGTGAATCAGAGATGCCTTCTGGCTTTGGTAAAGGCTGGTCTCAAAGAACCAGTGTCAGCAGAGTGAGATTTGCACAGAAGACTCTGCTACCCTGAGAACTGGCTTGCTGCGCACAAGCTTTGGCGGGTGTCCCTCCAGCAATCTTTCCTTGGCTAGATATCTCCCATCCAGAACATCATTGCCCAGTGGTCCCTATGCAGCAGCTAGTGTAGATCATGAAGCAAAGGCAATCCAGAGACTAAAACACGGGGCTGGCAACTCTTTTAATCTAATAATTGTTCTCCCACTAATTTAGTATCCCTTTTAGTCACAAGATTGAAAGCCAGCCTACACAGGGACGGTGCTGTGCAGAGGCTACCTCTCGAGGCATGTCCTCTGTGGACACTCTCACTCTGAAGTTGAGTGCAACTCCTTTTCAAGAGGGCAGAATCCTCAATGATTGGTTAGTGCAGGACATAGGAGCTCAGTAAACTCCTGGTGTGGAGAAACCCATAGTCATTTGCCACTTCATTTCTGACTTTATTGAAAGGCCTTCTGTGACTTCAAAGACAATGGGAATGTTTCTGGAGTTGTTTCTCCTTCTGCCTAACAGTTGTATACCTGTGATGGAACTTCATGGGAAGGAGGCTATCACTGTGTTCTTTCATCTTTCTGGAGTAATTTCCATAAAGCATGATTATGTAAATCCTGTTGATTTTATGCCGGTGAAATTGTCAAGGACTTCATCATAGAAGTGTCCAAAAAAAGGTGTTAATAATACAGATCTAGCTCACAGATGGCTTTGGGATAGGCTAGCTAAGGCTTGTCAAGTGTTTCTTTCACAAGGTCCTGTGAGTGAGCTGTCTGAAATGTAATCCCCTCCCTGCACGGCTGACACTTTGCTGTATGCTCAGGGTGATCAGAAACACTCCTTTGTGTTTCCTGTCCCAGTATTGCTCCTGAGTGACATACTCATTCTCCTACAGAGTTAATCTCTGGATCTAGCAGATACAGTCTAGTTCCGTTGAATGAATGAGGGAGGGGAGAAGGTTTCTGTCCAATACATGCACCATGCACGTGAGGTAACTATTACAAGCTCTTTTTTTTTTTTTGGTGGTGGTGGTAACTATTTGAATTTTGATGCACAGAAAGGAAATGGGTGAAGGCAGACAGGGAGGCAAAAGACTGAAAGGTGAGTAGAGATGTTGTACGGACACTTCAGCCAGCCTCTCAATGTGTCATCCCTTCTCTTTTCTACTGCACCCTCTTCAATGGAAAACAAAGGTGTCATGGCAGCTTCTTCACCTCCACAGCTAGAGAAATAGCTGTTTTGCCTACTGGTAAGCTGGGAGGAAGGATTTTTCCTCCCCTCCCCAAGAGACTGCTATGCAAAACTTGTATGACTTGAGTGAGGAGAGCAAGTGGAAGAGAATGCTCCCCGAGACAGTGGGAATGAGTAGAACAGCTGACAGCTTGCCATGTGCAGCTTGCAGATCTCAGCAGTTTATGATGCTGTGGAACAGATTTTGAAGGAAAGGAGAAATAAAGCTGGGAGGTAAGGGGAAAATAGGACAACATGTACCATCTTTTGATCAAAGGTAGATAGCTTTCTTAGGCTAAGAATCCTGACCCTCTAAGTAAAAGAAACATGGCAGGCCTTATCTACCTGGACTTCAGTAAGGCATATGATGTAGTGTCCCAGAAGAAGCAGATTAGTGGAGAAGATTCAGCTGGAGAAGACAGGGATTATTAGAGAAATCCTCAAGCGGGTAAGAGAGTGACAGAATTGAGACACCAGTTCCCTAGTAGGTTGAAGGCAAGTTATCTGTGAGGTTGCTCAAAGATTGCTCTTAGGACTGATCTTTTTTAATATTTGTGTTAATTACCTTGGCACTGAAGTAGGAATCCTAATGAAATCTTCTGATGGAACAGAGCTGGGAGGTATCGTCAGGACAGAGGTGGATTCCGGCACTAGGAGAGCTGAAGGCTCTTTGCGACTGGAGTGATTGAGGTGAGGTTAAATGGGAGAGTGCAAAGTCACAGACTATGAACTTGTTGCTCAGAGAGTAACAGGAACCTCTCTCAGCAACTGGGAGTTCCTACTTGGCAGGACTGAGACAGGGAAAGTCCTGGATGATGGTCACCAAAGGAGGAGAAACCAGCAATGCTATGTCGGGGTGAAAAAAGCAAGTGAGCTTTCAGGACGTAGCAGTATTTCCAGTTGCAGCAAGTGAGATTGATGTCATCCAAGAGGATGTGAGACCTCACCAGAATAGTGTGTGCAGTGCTGCTCACCCACATTCAAGAAAGATATTCAGCCTGGAACAGGTGCAAAGAAAAGCAACGGGGTGATCAGAGGGACAGAGGGTGTCTCTTGGCCAAGAGTATATTTACTTGTCAGTCACAGAAGTGACTGCAGAGAGATATTTGAGCTGATTTGAAAATAGATGCGGTACCAGTTTGAGCTTTTCTGTGTTAATTATTTTGCACTGAACTTCATGCTAGTGCAGCTACCAAAGTAATTAAAACACGGTGTGATGTGCCTGCAGGGTGAATACTATAAGGGAGCTTAGTTACTTAGTCTGGCAGAACGAAAGTTAAGAGAGGAGAGATTTGCTGCCTGTAAATACTTGCAGAAATTGGGGTTTGTGAAAGTAAGTGCTAGGGAGAGAGGAGAGCTACATAAGCTAAAGGACAATGTGACACAAGAATAAATAGATATAAATTGGCCATGAATGAATTTAGGTTGGAAATCAGAAGGTTTCTAAGCAACAGAGCAGGGAAGGAGGTGCCGGAACGGCATTCTAGTAGCAAAAGTGAGGGTGGAAACCTAATGGGATTTAGGACAGAGCTTAGTAAGTTTAGAAAAGGCCATTTATTTTGTACTTGTCTGTTATTCAAAGGGATTGAACGTGATAAGCCAAGAGGTCCCTTTTTCATTCTATTTCCTGTATTTGCCCTATTGCCTTATCAGAGCTGCTCCCTTTCACACAGAAGCCAGGTAAATCCTGAACAGAATTTGTGTGATAAGTTTTTCGGCACTGGTCCCATGGATGTTTAATGGAGGATTCATTCCGTGTCAGGGGTTTAAACAGAAAGAGCAAGCCAACACAATGCATAGAGAAGGTCTGCAAATATGCAGTAGTACAGATGAGAGCTCACATATGAAAGAGCTTCTTCACAAAAAACAGATGTTCTTGGAACATCTGGCTTTGCTGGAAGGCTGTTTCAGATGCGGGTAGATGCTCTCCTGAGGTTTGAGAACTTCAAGAGACTGTCTGAAGGGAAAACGTCTTGTACTTCCCTGCCATTACCGAGGACTTTGTGCTTGGGGAGGATATCAGATTTACTGCATTGGAAAATTTCAGAAAAAACCACCACCCAACAGCAGTTGAGATAGAAACTTCTTGTATGTATTGTATCTCTGATGCCTGGCCACAGCACTGCATTTATTCTGATTCTTCATATTGTCCCACGCTGGACAGGCACCTCTAGTACTTTCTCTAAAGCACCAATAGGTGCTACCTTCCTGGTGAAACATTTTATCTAAAATCCCCATGCGTGGATATGATTGAAAGAGAAGGAGGGAGAGGGAAGTTCTCTGTTATACACTAGACCTCTGGAGACAGCTTGAAGGCATCCTCCAGCAGGAGGCAAATTCCCAAGGACAGGCTGGGCCCAAGGGAACAGGAATAGCATGTGACAATGGGCCCCTGAATGAGGGGGTAACAGTTTTATAGTCACAGTCCCTTATTTAGTAAAAAATTCCAAATTATTCCATTATAGATGGACGTTTTCCCCTTCCCAGCCCAGAGTACCCAACCAGCACAAAGTGAGAAAAGAGGAAGTAAGAAACAGCAAGGCGTGAAATGTCACTGTGTGTCAGTCTCATTTGCAGTAAAGTTTTCAGCAAGAAAAACTGGAAAAAAAATTCATCTCGCTGAGGAGAAATGACCATCTATCCCAAAGTAAATGCTTAGTTGTCAGCTTTATGTTACTGGAAATAAAACACGGCACTCTCACAGCTACTGCTTCCATTCTCAACTCTGCAGCATCTCTGAGTAGTTGAGAAGTGCTTTGCAAATGATAATGTACTTACAGCTCCTAAAACACTCTCCTTGCTTTACAGGTGGAGGAACCAAGCCATGGAGAGCATAAAGGATTTGTCCAAAGGATTGGCAAGTCATTTTCAAGCAAGGGGTCCTCGCCTACCTAGCCACCAGACATTCATCTTGTCCTGTAAACTTCCAGCTAGATGAATTGCTGCTTTACAAAAATATATGTGTGTAAACACTTATATATACACACACACACACACACACGTTTCCCAAAGCGAGAAGAAAAGAAAGAACAGACCTTTACCTCTTTTTGCTGAGCCTGCACAGGTAGAGGGAGGAGCAGGTGAAGTTCACTGAAGGGTGAGCTTTAGCACAGCCGCTTGGTCTTGCTGGAGCCCACCTCTCTGCCAGTGTTCGGCTCCCAGAAGAGATCCGTGTCTGAGGGAGAACACTCTGGACTGGATAAGCAAACCCCAGTGAGCTCCCAGGAGCTCAGCCTCCCACTATGGTCTGACACTGGCTCACTGGCTGAAGATTCCCTCAAGCCTGGAGGACTGATGCTAGGGGAGACTAGCTCCCGAGCTGTTCCTGACATGCACTGGCAGCTGCCTGCTTGCTATTCTTTTAAAGAGTCTTCGTGGATCAGGATAAAAATGTGATCTTACGCAGGCGGCATTGTAAGCACAACTTGGCTCAAGTTCAGCTCTTCCTCTGGCTCACAGCTACTCTATTTTTATTGAAGGAATTTGAGGCTATCAGAAAGGAAGTCAAATTGTTTTAGGAAAACAATAGAAAAGCAACTTGAAGTTTATTAGCTTCCTGCCCAGGGCCTGGGACCAACTTGTCAAACTTATTAGAGCGATGGCAGAGCTATTTATTTAAAAGGGCTAGCGACAAGACTCAAAATTTCATTCCTGTTTAGGCCTTGGTGAAAACAAAAGAAAGCCATAAAATAATATCTGAAGGGAGCAGACGGCTAACTGGTAAATGGTGCAAGTAAGGTTGGCCTGTGAGCCATTTGTGGTGTTCACCAGTGCAATGGCTTTCGTGGGATCTTGTTATCGAATGAATGCCCAGGCTTGCATTCATGGGCTAGCTCCATCACCCCAAATTCCTTATTGTGGCTCAGATTTTCAAATGGAAGCCTCACACCTAAGATTACAAGTTTGGCAGGAAAAGGTCTTCGTTTAGAGCTACTGAAAGGAGCAAAACAATACGGCAGGTCTGCAGAAGAGCCAGGAATAGAGCCCAGGTGTCCCTGATCCTGTTGGACTGCTGGAGCCCCCTGACTGTAAAAAATATTTATATCCTTCAGAAGCAGCTGCAGTCTGCTTCCCCATGCAGCTACCCCAAAGTAGCAGTGCCATTAAGTCACTGAAAACATGCTGGCATGTGGCTGGTGAGAAGAATGGACAGCCAAACTATCAGACTCGCAAGCAGAAAGTGTTGGTGCTGCCTAAGCCTTTCTAAGGAGTTTTATCATTTGCAAGGAAACAAGAAAAGAATAAAACAAGTAGCTGAGAAGCATTTACAAACTCTGCTTAATGCAAAGCCATATCCCTTTTTCAGAGGGCTCTCTGCTAACTGACCGTTTAACCTGCTTCTGGGAAGCATATAGGAAGAACTCACCTCTCCTTTCGATGGTGCAGTAGTAGCTTCTAGAGTCAGGCGCTGAGAGGAACTGAGCCCGCAGTGCTATGCACACAAGCTTTGAACAATTCAGTAACTGCTTTTCAGATGAAAGGAAGAAGAGCCCACCTCCAAAATTCTCTTCCTTCTTCTCCTCATTAGCTTAACTAAAAGCAGGAATGCAAAGCTACAGTTTTCTCTGAGGCCTAGGGCAATAACGCGTGTTGTGTTGGCAAGTGGTAGAAGATCTCGCTTTATATGTTCCTTTTAATTTATCTGGGTTCAATGCTTATAAGAGGTTCAAAGTGAGTGCATGATCTCTGGAAGGGCCTAAGAAACTGGGTCTTAGACTTGGTAGTTTTAATGTAAATGCAACAATCTTGCATTTTTTTAAGGTATTCTTACAGCTTTTAGGTTTCTCTAAATTTCTGTCCCTCTGAGGTATTTCCTTGGTAAACAAATCAGCCAAAGAAGCACACAGAGCAGTGCAGCATCCTAGTTCATTACAGTCTGTAGGAGTTTACTTGATTTTAAGTACGTTCTTGAGTTGCATTGATTTCAATGAGATTCCATAGCCTGGAAGTTAAGCGTCCTACATTGGCAGCCAGGCCAGTTTTGCTGGGGGAATTCTGAGGAAGACAGCAGCTAGTCGATATACATTTCAGTCACCTCTGCTGTACGGGATGCCATGTGCAAATCACATGATGGTGTTCTGGCAATGGAAAATATTTTATTTGCACTTATTTGGAATCTGTGTTATCTGGACTAGTATTGCTTAATTCACACTTTTTTTCTACTAAGTAGTGTTTCAACCCCAAATGTAAGCTGTGAGAGTCTTTTTGTCAGTCGCTTAGGACTGTTGGACTCTTGGTAGTCCCTGAGGCTGGGATCCTGAAAAGACTTGGTCATGTGAGTAACTTGATATAGTTATGGCTTGGGGCCATTCGTGTGGGTAAAGGTCCCTCTGTGTACAAATGTCATAGACTGGAAAACGTTGTAGATTGTTGAAACTCCTGTTTTTTCTACCAGAAGTCAATATAGTTGCTCAGAAACTTCTGGGATGACAGAGGTTACTAGCTGGCTGGACACATGGATGTTGAGGGACCTCTCACCCCAGAAGGCTGTGACATGCTGCCGTGTGGTGCCAGTGCCAGCACCCAGTTTCTGGGACATGCTCTCCCATGGTGGGGTTAGATAGCTGTGCTGCCATGAGATCTCCCAGCTCTAAGGCTTGAGGCTTTAGAAAAAGGCTGCTTAAGCAATATTGCCAGTATGGAAAGAACCACAGGCATATGTCTCATCATAAAGCAAGCTAACTTTGCTGTGGGGTAGAAGCATCTCAGCCTGCTCTATACATTCTCCGCAGGGGGAAGAGAAATCAGGACTTGAATCTGCTCTGAAGGCCAAGATCTCTACAGCTTTCCCTGGAAGTCAGCTTCAAAGGAAGAAACAGTAACAGGATTTGAGGAAAAAGAGACATGTGCTTGGATGGTGGTGAGTGAAACTGAAAAGTAAACAGCCTGAGTTATGGGAGGATTCTCAGATGGTGCTTATTGCTCCCAGCCAACTTGTTCTCTTTTGTAATGGTGTGAAAGCATTTCAAGACATGACCTCCTGAGTAAAATTAAGAACTTAATTAATTGCACGAATTTATGCATAATGGTTCTTCCCACCAATTTTGTGATGTGTGTTGGCTGGATTCTGAAGCCTTCTGTGAACAATGCAAATTTCAGCAAATGGAGTGGGCAGGAGGACACTGCTGGCCCAAGCAGATTAGAAGGGTACATTTTATGTTAGAAGACCAAATATCCATGTGCTAAGCGTGCATGTGCACGCACACACACACATGCATATAGAATAAAATTATATTTCTTTTGTTGGCAAGAGCTCACAAGCTAGACTAACTCCCTGCAACATTGCGGTGCACAGCATGCAAGGAAGGTGCCTTACAAGGAGCTTCCCTTTCCAAAGTGTGCCATGAGGTCGACTCAAGCAGTGCGAGAGAAGCAGGCAGCCCTGCTCCTTCATGCTGCATCTTCTGTGTGGCTGCATAAAGGCAAATAGGCTCACAGGGATGCATTAGGCACCTATGCAGCCTGGTGTCCTGAGGATTTATTAGAGGAAAGCTTGGAAAAGGTCTGTATCCAGTTTTGATTTCTGGAAGGGTGAAGAATTTGGTCAATTCAAATCTCCTTAATTGTGTTTCTGGACACCTGGATTTCCTGGTAAAACGCTGTCTGCTTGACTTTTTGTAACAGCCCCCCTGCCCAGAAGAGGTGACAGCCTGCAGAGGAAACAGGTGTGCATATTAGTCACCTACAGCCACAAAGGCAAGGAAGCGAGGGCCCTGGCTTCTCCACAGCAGCCAGCCAAGACCATGCAGACAGCCATGCTGGCTTTCCAAGTGGCCACAAGCAATGCTCACATTTAAAGCTGCAAGGCATGGGGAGGGGGCTAGGAAATTCTCTGAGCACTGAAATCCTGCCGATGGCCTAACGTAGGGCATTCCCCACTTAGCTTCCCATTTAATTTCATTTAAATGCTCTCCCTTTTGCTCCTCATACATAGTGCAATGCACTCTGCTCTGATCCTAACTGCCGACTGCTCCACATAAATCCGGGCACTGCATTCTCACAGGGTTCTTTGCATGCTCTAGCTTCTTGTTTTTTAATGCTAGCGCAGGCAAAGATGAAGTGTGATCATGGGACACCTAGCAGAAAACTATATGCAAAATTGCCAGCCTGTGCCGAGATGTTTCATTTGTGGGTTGCTGTTTTTTCATCTCTCTGATTTGGGGATTGACAGATGATATCAAAGTGGGCTTGCACTATCCTAAGACACCTGCATGAACTCATGCAGAAACCTGGTGGTTAAATCTGACCAGTAAGCGATGTCAGACAGGATGGTGTTTGTTTGCTGATGTTTATTATTTTCCTTAAAATGGTGGAAAAGGAAGAGGTATTTAAACTTCATTGAAATGAGGTAGCTATAAATTCACTGGTTGTGAGCTGAATCTTGCAGTTCTGTACTCAAATACAGAGTTTGGCTTCTTGGTGAGAAAAACAAAATTTATTTTCCTTAAAAACTCCCCTCCCCCAATTGAAATATGATAAAAATAACTATTAAAATAATAAGTAATTTTTTTCCTGGTTGTGGGTGATGGGTTTTGGCTTTCTGTGTATGAGAGAAACAGAGATGCCTAAGCAATGCATGTTAGAATAGATGGGTTTTGCATGTGATACCCACATGGTATGATGTGGGGGCTTCCTATAATTGCCCTATGCCTCTCAAAGGAGAAAAGTAAATTGGTTCTTTCAGACCAAGAGGAACCCAAGACTGACTCTTAGACAATGCACTCAGTATTTAGGAGTGTTGTCACCAAACCAGGGACACCACAGGATGTGCCCACTGAAAGAGCACTTCAGAATATGAATGGCAGCAGTTAAAAGCCATGCAAGATTGCTCACAAGAAGCAGAGAACAGAGAAATAGGAAGCCTTGATGTTGTCTGCTGTTCCCACACTTTTTCCCCACTTTCCTCTCAGGCCAGCTTTGTGAAGAACCACGTTCCTCTCCCAGGGAAAGTAACAATTTTACACAGCAGGGAAGAAAGATGTTTTGCAATGAGCTGCACGAAATTATGCAGTATCACTCAACTAACATCTGGTAAAATGTTCTTCAATAGCCTCATCTTCCTGTGTCAGCATTTCTAACATCAATAATTTTATTGGTAATAATCAGTGAGGTCTGAGATTTGTTGGAGGAGGATGGATAGCTGCAGTTGGGGAGAAAATCTAAAGGGCTTTGAAGTATGCTGATAGAAAAATGCTACGGCAACATCACAATTACCGAGCTGAGAAATCTGCACTTATTTGCAGTTCCCATATTGTTTGGAAAACATGAGGAATGCTGCCTTGAGAGTAGTTGCCAGTGCTTTAATGCCATTCGATTCCTAAGAGCTGGAGAACTCCCCAAGTGCCACAACCCAGGGTAGATCTAACACCATACTTCAGTGGTTCTCCCAGAGCTGCTCATACTGGTCACACAAGGTGCTTTCTCTTGCACTCCCTACAGCCCCATCCCCAAAACCTTCGAGAGAAGTTCTTCTCCCATTCCCATCTGATAGATCTGGGCAAATCCAAGCCAGTCTTCCAGGCAAATTCCTTCCATTCCAGGTCACGCAACTTTCGTTCCACCTAAGCAATCCCTTCTATTTTTCCTCCTCTGTTCAGGACTGTATTATCATCCTTGCGTTAAAAAAGATACCTTGAGAAATTACTTCATATAAATGAAGTAATAGAAATAGAAATAATAGAAATAATAGAAATATAGAAATAATTATTTTTCACTCTGAAAAGTGGACCCACATGGAAACTCCTGCATAGGACCGACACAAGATTATCTTTCAGCTACCAAGGTGATGTGAAATAGTAGTCTGCGGCTGTGTAAGCAAATAGACCAGCATTACAGGAATCCACACAGAGGTCAGTGGCGACCTGTGGAGTCGTATCTGTCTGGCTTTGTGCAGGCAATCTGCTTGGTGCTGAACTGGATGGGAACTCACATTTTGTTTCCAAGCGCAACAAAGCTGTGAGATGGTTCAGCTATGAAAAAGAAAGAAGATGGAGCTGAAGAAATGGACTATGATGCCAACATTAATATTATCTGGCCTTGGTAATGGCTAGAGGTCTCCAGAGATGGAAATTTTTAGGCCTCCTGCTTCCTTTAGTCTTCTGCTGTTACCTCCTGTCCAAGTTGCTGAACCCAGCTGGTGATGGTCAGAAATGCCACGCAGCATTTCCATTGTTGGAATGGATGGTGACATAGTAAGCGTGGTTAATATGGAGGAACTAATTCTGGACTGGGTTGTAAGCTGCAGTGAAGGAGAATGGGGACACAGCAGAGAAAACCCACCACTTGCGTACCATAAGCCATCTTAAAGCCCTCTGAGCTCTGGGATTGTTTGGGGCTTCTTGTGTTACATAGAGCAGCCTCCAAATTGCTACCCTCTGAGCTATACCACTCCTCAGCTTTGTCAGAATCCAGGCTACACTCCTAGTCTGTCTAGTATTGGTAATAAAGATGAACTGCTGGGGAAACTGGTGTCCAAAAGGAAGGCTTGTCTCAGCTGATGAAGTTAAAGAACAAGAAGTTCAAACCTCCTGAGGTCCCTTCCCACCTTAATCACGCTATGATTATAAGTTGCTGGGAACAGATGGTCTGTAGCAGGTTGAGGTCAGTGCAGCGACTTCCGTACAGGTGAATCGTATCAGTGTACAGGATTTCTTCAGCATATCAAGAAAAGTAGTAAAAGGAGAAATTATTCATCCATTTTTCAAAAATTCCTCAGGTGAAGCTATTTAGGAGGCCAAGTGGCCTTGGTTTGAGAAGGAAGATTTGTTATAGATCATGAACTGAAGTAGTTTGCCAGTCTAACACAGAAAAAAAATTAATAAAGGGACATGTCCCAAAGCGCGTTGTAGCACAGATGCTGTTTAAAATATATAGTAGTGACGTGGACAGGGACAAGAACATGACCAAATTCACAACTAGTACAAATGTATCTATCTACCTATGTGTGTATCTGGTGAGTGACATTATACATTGGCACATATGCCCCATGGCATCAATAACATTCCTAATTTGGGGGGGTCAGATTACTCACCGAGGAAGAGTCTTCTATGTTTAAAAATACGTGCTATTCATTTTTCTAGGTGCAGCTCTGTCAGAGTAGCTTTTTTGTTTTGGTTGCTTGAGTTTTCCTTGTTAGAAAAGTGTATCAAGACTTATTTTCATGGCAGGCTTTTCTCAACAAGAAAGACTCCTAAAAAGCAGGTACCTGCATTCTGGATTTGTTTGCTTCCTTCTGGAAGGTTGTGCCATGATTGGGACTCCCTTGGCAGAGGATACTTTGTCCCCAGGTTTCACGTAGACTCTCCTTGCCTCTGAGTTCCTGTTCCAGTTAGGGAACAATTGTTGAAGTGGTTCACAGATTGACATCTTTCTTTTAATGTGCCAGGGGATTTCTGAGGCATTTCTGAAGAGCCATCTCTCCTGCTCTGTGAGACACCATGCCTTGAGTCCTGTGGGGCTTATAGCCTGGACTCATGTGATGGAGTAATCCAAAATGTCCATGAGACAAAGCAGGGTGTAGCAGGTCAAATTCATGGGAGGAGCACGAGCCGCTGCATTGGCAGAGGAAGCACATCCATCTTTAAGTACTCCAGGCTCCTGAGTAAACTTAACCGCTCATGGAAGAAGTTGTAGGAAGCATTCTTGTGACCAGCTCCCTGACAAGAGAGGCATGATCACCCAAACATGGGGCTTATTGCTGCAGGCAGAGGTTCTAGGGTTTGATCACTATGGGGCAAAAAGGCAATGTCTTAATATTGATGAGAGGCTGCTCTGCTGGTCTTGAGAGCAAATGACATGGCATAGCTTATGGCTGTTTGGCTCTCCTCACCCTCCCTCAGACCCCAAACAGGGCACTTTTGTCCACGCTGCCTTGTGGGAGCCATTATTAGTCAGGCCAGCACCTGAACCATCCTGGGAGAGCATCATTGGCTTGGAGCAAAATTGCCAGAGAGCATGCTGACTGTTCAACAATACTGATGATAGCAGGATCACATTGGAACCTGTGCCTTGATTCTGCTAGTTTATGAGTTATAGATGCACCTTCACTGTTTGGAAGAGGAAAAGGTCAGAAAATAAGCAGTGAAAATATGATCATGCCACTGAGCTCAAGGAGAGAGGAATTATTCATTAAATTGCAATGAGCTGCATTTATTGGATAGCTTTTTGGACTGTGGAGTAATGGGTAAGATGATGGATTCCTCAACTCCTGACTGCCCCAATATGTGGATAAGGCAGGTTAGTGCTACAGCAGGGTTTGTTTTCGTAGAGCCAAGTGGCTCCAGCCTGTCGTGTCTATGGTGCCTGTATGGGCAGAGTGAGCCAGGCTCCATGTTTCAGCTTCCCAGTCTGGAGCGTGGCTTGCTCTGTGCTAGGCACTGAGTACAAGCTGACATGGAGGCAAGTCCTGAGACTTATTATTTATCAGATAAACATCAGAGCATGCCCATCATCTTTGAAAAACAGTATTTGTGTGCTAACATGGTTTGTGTACAAGGAGGGGTATCACCTATTAAAAAAAGTCTAAGTTTAGTTTTGTTGTCCATTTGTCACAGACTGGAGGAGGAGAACTTTGGCTGAGTCCTGACTGGTTTTAAACTTTGGGAAGGTGAAAAATGCATGGAAAGAATGAAACTGAAGCATTAAAGCCTGCAGAAAAAATTGGTGCAGTCACACTACTACCAAACTGTGTATTCTTACACAGACAGGGGAAGCAATGTTGCAGAGTGTTTCTAGATGCTGGAATAAATATTTAGTGTCTACAGAGAGCATGCCCTGTGTCTGGAGATCCATTCAGCACTGCTGTGTGCACTTTCATTTGGGATGTCTTTGAAGCAAATTCATATGTTGATGTTTGTCCAGACAGTGCCTGAAGGAGTTTCATTTTTTATTTTATCTTAAGGGTAGGTGAAAACAAAGACCCCCATATGTACATATAAGGTGGTTACATGTGAGATTCTGTTGCAAATGAAGAATAAACCTACAGAGAATATAAAATCAGGAGCCAGCTGTACAGCCTTGAGGGGAGCCAGAAATATTTTGGCTGAAAACCTGGTTGGTGGTCCCTGTTTGCCTGCTACTCAGTCAAATGTGTTGTGTTCAAGTACTGAAGCGTGTTGCTTTTTAGTGCATCGAGAATTACCAGGAAACCAAAGATTTTGCTTTAGTCCTGCCTGGACCTACCAGGAAACTGTATAACTGCCTGTCAGTTCATTTGGTAGGGACTTGTGGTGGCTTGTTGGTGGGCTGCAGGCACCTGCATAGTTTAAGTGGCAATGGTGCATGCCACCCTACCGTTGTTTGGTTCTGTTGAATAAGGAGGAGATGCCCTCGCCTACTGACATTATTGTGGCAGCCATTGCAGGCTGGAGCCCAATCTGGCTAGCAAAACCTGCTCAAGAGGAGGGATAAGAAGGTGATCCTATTCTCTGTGCTGTGCCACACCATTCACAGAACCCAGTCTGGCTTGTTTAAAACCAGGGTGGGTACGTCTATAGGAGCTGCCATCACAGCAGCTACTGGGGCTCAAGGAAAAATCAAAGAATTTTTAGCAGGCAGAGTTGTTTTCTTTCTGCACCTCTCTGAACTCACTGGAGCCTGAACTCAACTCAGAAGAAATGCTGGACTGGGAATGTGCTGCATCAAGTTGGTGTGCTTCAGAGTTGTTAGCAGGGCCTTAGAGATCTCAGAATAAGGCTCTCCGTTTGAATGCCTTTCCTTGACTACCGGACACACCATCTCTGGTTCCCAGAGACCCCTCCACTCAGCTCAGTGATAAAAACACTTTTCGACACCAAAGCTGCTGTGTTCCCACGCCTGTTGCTGTCATGAGAGAGGCCAGTCTTAAACAATAGCAGAGGAATAAAGAATAGCCTCGCTAATCGATATCCTGCCTAGACGCTGAGTCAGGTGGCAGCTTGGGCCTCTTTAAAATTCCTGCATTGTTCCTGATTTTTCATTTGACTGGGGTAAATTTTTATCTTTAAGGAAAGAAAACACATGGGACCAACTGTCTCTGCCTGCTCCACTATTCCCTTCCCACCCCCCCCCACTAGGTTTTTGTGTCTCTGTCCTGTGGTAGACTCTGCCAGTGAGGGATATAAAGACAATTTGCTAGCCTGGACTTTGAGCTGAGTGTGATGTGCTGTGGTTAGGACAAGGTGGTGGTGGTGGCCTGAGCAGGGCTCCCCAAGTCACATACATCTGCAAGGATTTGGAGAACGCAATATTTGACACCTACATTTCCATGTGGGCTTATATTTTATGTGATTGGTCTTAAAATGGTCAGAAGGCAAGGCAAGGATGCAGGCACAGGGTCTCAGAAAATTTCTCCATAGATGAATGTTTGGAGCCCTGGCAGAATGCTAGGACAGTCTGTGTGCGAACAGATGTTTGGAAAATTGACAAAAGCAGTATTTGCTTAAACAAACTGCAAGATCTCGTAGCTCAAGTTCTTGAATCCACCTCAGCTGCACTAAAAACATTTTCCAGAAGGAGAAGGGGGCCAGGGTGGCTTTCTGTAATCTCTGAGTCTCACAGCATGTCCAGGGTCCTGTGTGGGGTTTCATTCAGCTCCTGTTGTCCCTGAGCATCGTCCTGGGGCTGCTCTCACCAGCCTGGACTGGGGGTGGGGGAGTGTTGGGGGGCAGTGGCTCTGCTCCTTCCCCTAGCCATGAGACCTGCATCAAAGGCTGGGGGGGAGAAAGGTCATAGATGCCCCTAGGATTTTCCTTAAAGCTGGGGGTTCCCTAGGAAATCTTTGTGGCTCTTTGGCACAGTTTGTCTCCTGCTGAAAGGCCCCAGCAGAGGGAGAAAGCATGGTCCTCGCTGTGCTGTCAGGCAGGAACTCTGGGGGCTGGAAAGGGAACTGGTACGAGTTACATTTGCGCGTGTAGATATGAGATAAGAGGTGACCTACCCTTCGCCCCAAACTGAACTCCCTGACACTCAAACAAGGTAAGACAACTGCTTGTGAAAATGCAGGGGGGTGGTGTAGGGGGGTGTGTGTGTGTGTGTGTGTGTGGTGTGGAAGCCTGCCAGACCCACAAACCTGCTGCTCTTGCCTGGGGCTGGAAGCAGACATTGAACGACCATCCATGAGCTGCTTCTGCTCCAGGCACAACCTGCAAGGCAGTGCTTCTCAGGAGCTTGCTAGGTCCCTGACTAAAATGCTTGAGGACTGGTGACATAGAGGAATTGGGAGCTGAGGGTGCCTGCTGGGAGACAGGGTGAGAATGGCCGTGTCCTGGGGCAGCAGGTGTTAGGGGCTGCCAGACCTGGCTGCCGGTGGGGGACACACACCATGCAACCACTGCCAAGGCCCGAAAACCTGGCAGGGGCATGCCCAGCCTGGCCACAGAGCCCACTGTGCTGGAGGAAGACGTTGGGCAACAGAAACTGTTCTCAATATTTTTTTTTCCCATCAGATTTTTTTTTTCTTTTCCTTTCCAAAACTGCTGAAGTTATGGAAGAATTCTTCATTTCTAGCATCAAAGGCTCATTTCACAGGCTGTGGAGCATCATCAGGCGATGGAGGAAGCCTGGCTGGCAGCAGGGTTGCAGGGGGAAGGATGCTTTGCTCGCTCCTGCAGGCCTGCTTGCATCTGGAGACAGGGAGGACAGAGAGCCCAGCATTTGCATCCCCCATGGAAAGAGCACCTGGGAACCTGGCAGCTGCCCATGCTGCAGGCTGGAGCAGCTGCAGCTGCTTGGAGCCACTGAGGAGGTGCTGGCACGAAGGCCCCCATGGTTTCTGTCTGTCCCTCCCCAGGTACACCGGTATACCTGCCCATCATTCTCTGACACCTTTTGGTTCAGGGATTGCATTTTTACCCCGGTGCAGGGCAGGGGTGTGTTTAAAAAAATAATGTAAAAGAAATTAATCCAAAGCATGAGAAACTCCTGAGGTTCCCAGTGTGGTACTTGGCAGAAACACAGTGCTGTCTTTGGACAAAGCCTTTGTCCTGAGGGGTAGGAGTGGGGGGAGAAATAAAAATTACAGGTAATGGAGAAATAATTTCAGATTAAGCTGAAATAGCATCTACTAGGTATTTGAGTGGGGTCTTTACTGCACATAGCCTGTGACTGTTGCTTTCAGATATCCCTACAGTGATACACATTGCAGATACTGTCACAGCCTCTTCCCCCCATGCAAATATAAACAGGGCAACATGCACAGCTAGGTGGCCTTAGTTGGAGTTCCCGTACTGGAAATCTGTTTCTTCCTAGAAAGAAACCTCCCCCTTTAATGATATTCCTGGGTCTTTAGGTCTCCTGAGAGCCTCAGATCTGTTTTGCACAGCACAGGAAGCAGCGCCTGCCAATGCAAGTGTGGTATGGCATGGTGAGGGCTGGCCCTGACACCGTGCTCTCAGCACTAACCCCTACGTGCCTGCTCTCCTGGGAGTGAGCAGGGGCTCTGCCTGTGCTGCCTACCACTGGCATGGTGGGATGTGTGTTTGTATCGAACCTCAAGGAGTAGAGAGAGACTCTTCTTGCCCCTAGTGTCTTTATGAGGACTAGGAAACAGAAAGCATGGATATCTCAGAAGGTGTTTTCCAGCAAACACACACCAAGAAGAAGCAGCTCACTCTTCTCTCTCTATGAATGTAAATTCAGGGTGCCAGAGGACCTGCAAGATAACAGCTTGCCTAGTTAACCGCTCAGTGTGTCTCAACCTCGCACAGGCAGGACATCGCCGGAGGTGAACTGAGAATTTCTTTCACACCTGGGCTTCTGTGCTGAGGCTGCTGGTAAGGTCTTCATTGGCACCAGCTGGGAAGGGGCTGCTTGTGACAACCACACCTGCCTCACGGGAATATAATGGAGTCCTTTAGCTCATTGTAATGGTTGTGGGGGTTTGCTGTGTGTCAGAGTTGTTAGTGGTGCTTCTGTGAGTTGGTTGCTCTCCAGAGCTATTGGACCCCAGCTGTGGTAGCTCAGGCAGTGGGAGCATCCTTGGTGTCCTTGGTACGTGTGTAGATCCTTGTTATGTGGGTTGTGGAAGAGATTCCTGAGTTTTGGGTTGTTTTGAGACACTCTGATCAGTCTGTGGCCACTTAAGCTATCTCTGCTGTTGCTATGTGGAGTTAATGGTCACCACGGCAAGGATGGAGCTAGGATGTTTTGGCTCTGACAGCATATATTACCCTGTGATGCAGTTAAGCCTACAGCTTGCTAGCTGCTTGTGTGGTTCCAGCTCGGGGACTGTGGTTGCACAAAAGAAATAAATTTCATGTTAGCTTCTTCACCTGCCCCTGAAAACTTGGTGGAAAAAGACTTAGGTCTTAATCAAGCTGTTAATTACAGCAGGTTTCCCAAGTCTTGGAGCTTGCTTGTGCAGGGGGCTAATCTCTGTGGGGCGTATGCCAGGCATGCTGCTGGGGCCCTCTGCTCTGCTCCAGGCAGCATATGTGAACACTTGCCTGAAGAAGCAGTCACTTCAGAAAGCAGATCTTCCCTCTCTGGGAGGGAATGTGGTGGGGAGGAACTGAAGCAACCTGGCTACCCCTCCATCAATGTGGTTGAGCAACAAAAAATCTCTTTCATCCTTGCTAGGGAACCTGTGGGGGTTTCATAAGAAAAGATTTGTTCCCTGCAGGCCTGATGCTGTGACAGCTTCCAGCGGAGATGAGCTGGCTGGCTAGACAGGAGGCTGCGCACCGAAAAGAGAGGGTGAAAGGTGCCGCCTGCCGAAGCAGCAGCTGGTGAGAAGGTGACTGGACTGGACAGCGTCAGCACACACATGATCTGTGGGGAAGCGCGAGTCCAGCTTCAATCCTTGTCAATGGCACCTTGTTGACTTTTAACGCTTCCTTATCGTGTCTGCGCTCACCTCGTAGCAGCACTGATAAAATGCCATCGCCGGTGTAATCTCCTGAGCAGCTCTGCAGAAAATGTTGCAGAGCATGGGAGGCTGAATCGCATGCAGCCAGCAACCAGCGTGGGACTCTGGTCCAGGGCAAGGTAACAAAGAAGCAGCCATAATCTGAGACAAGGCGAGAGCGGAATAACCTCCTAGGTTTATGGAGCACCTGGTGTGCTGATATGACTGGCATGGCAGTGCATGAATTTTGTGTTAGAATAGGGGTTTACAGAAGTTGTGATAGCTGTTACTTTTTGGTACCTAGTGGAGTTGGAAATGCAAGCCATGTGAAATGACTGCAGTATGTTAGTGCCCAGAGCTATAAACAATAGAGTTATAATAATGGAAGGGAATTTACAGGGGGTTTTGTTGTCTGTCTTTTTTTCCAGAAATAACTTATTACTCTCTCTTGGAGTATTAAGCACCTAAGTAGTTCTTGTACAAATCTTAATTATCACTAAAAGAGGGTATTATTTTTCAACATGTAACTGCTACCTGTAGGCCCATGGCAATTTTTTAAGCTACTTTTAATTCTTTTTTTTACAGGCAAGCAACCTGCAGTGATATACTTGAGAGAGTCCTCTTTATGGGTTTGAACTAAGGACCCCTGAATATAAAATGATAAGCAACTGCTAAGCAGGTATGTAATTTTTGGAACCTGTAACTGGTCCCAAACTGGTGTACAGTATCTTGCCACTAGAGGAGAACAACGAAATCTGTCATGGAACTGACTGGAAAGAAGAATTTTCCTTCTGAGTGAGAAATTTGGAAGTTTAAGAATGCATTTTTTTCTTTCTTTTCCTTTTTTTTTTTTTAATGAACCTAGACCTAGTGTCCTCCTTCCTGAACTGGAGAGAAAAGTCATGAAAAAAATTCCTTGCTGGAGAAGAACTTCTGAAGATTTTATCAAAGAACTTGGGGCCAAAGTCCTTCACTTTTTTCATGGCTGAAGATTTGATTTTGACTTTACTGGTCCAACTATTTTAAATGATGAAAGGTGAGATAAGGGACTTATTCAGAGGAAGGAATTATCATTAACAACAGAAACTTCCAGTGAAATCAATGAAAAGTTTCAGTTTGACTTGCTGTTTTACTTTTCCATCTTATTCAGAAAATAGGCTTATACAGCTCTAAGCATATTTTTTTTTTCTTCTTGGGCTACAGCTCTACTCTGTGCTATGTTATTCATTGAATGTTATTATCCTGTATCTTTTATATAGCACTAGTCTTGTAATCATCCCTGTAATCACTTCCACATGCTGCAAACTTGCAGAATGGAACAAACTCCTTCCGCATTCCCTGTATTCATAATATCTTTGCCAAGTTCTTCTTCTCCAATACTTGCTTGGATACCTTGAAGTTTATTTTCAATATCATAATCCCAAAGTTGTTCTCACAGGAATATCTAGTGTTGCCCCAGCCACCTTTAGAAGTCTCTTATTTTTTTTTTCCCAACAGCTTTGATCTTTCCTGTGCTTTTGAACTGTTCTCCCTCTCTGCTCTTTTTCTCTTGTTTCTGTCCAACATCTTGTACTACCATCTCTTTGTTCCAGCATCTTCCTATTTCTCCAGTCTTCCATCATCCCCTACCAACATCTGGAACTCAATGTGTGGGAAACCCGGGCCTTTTCCCAAGACCACCTCTCTTCACCCCCAGCACTTTGCTGTTTTCCCTGATAGTGACATCCAGATTACCACACATTTTACTGTATCCAAGCTCTGTCTTGCATATGGGCTGGTCAAATCTCACCAGGTTTTCCTCTAAAACCTGAATTTTAGCCTACATCCTCAAGTGAAAAGCTCAGTTGTCCTCAGTTACTGCAGTGTTGCTTGCAGTCCCCAGCCTTGTCATTCTCCAGCTTCGTATTCCTCCTGTGGTTTCTCTGTCAGGTTTCAGCCTCTCAATGTGGACTCCGTATGTCCCCATTTCATGGCTGTCTACTATTCCCTCATACTCGCCATCTTCATGAGTGTTGTTTAACCACTTACTGACTCTTTCTGCTTGCTCACCTTTGTCTTTTTCTAAGCCTTCAAAATTTCTTTTCTTACACTTCAACACTCTCCTTGGCCCTGTTCATACCAGGCAAGATCAGGAGCACACCTTGGAGACAATAAACACCTAATTTCCCTTGAAATTAATATGATTAATGGCCCACCTGGCAGTTGGGCAGCTGAATATTGTTAAGGTATTTGTGTACCAAACTGTTGATGCCACCTCACCCTTGGAGTCTGTGGTATCTGACAGTAATGTTCCCAAAGTCTGCATTTGGTAACAGCCTGAGGAACTTGATATCTTATTCTTGCTTCAGTCCACTGGGATCCATAAGCAAGCTGTCCCTCCAGCTATCTCGCTGTCAGTGTCTGATCTCATACAGGTTTTCAGAGAGGGCATACCAGATCAACTGGTGCATAATGCAGGGCTGGTGGAGAAGGCAAGTGTTGTGGCTGGTGTCTAAGACCAGGACGTAAATGACCAGATTTAACTCCCTTCTTTTCTTGGAGGATGTGAAACAGCACCTAGCCCCCTCACCTCTGAAATCCACTGTAGAGACAGAGGCAGCTATGGTGTTGAAGTTTGCTTGGTGGCTCAGCAAAGCATATGAAACGAAGTGTATGAAATGTTAGGCTAAGTTGTCATGGTGGTAAAAAGTGGGACTGATTCCTTTATGTCCCTCTGGTAATCTGCCCATGTAAGACCAAGACTTACATTTGCACTTTATCTAGCTGTCTGTTATTGTTCTTTGAAATTTTAGGGAGCTTCCTTGTCAGATTTGGATGAATTTCATCCTAGAATGTACTTCAGCCTGAAGGGCAGAACCATTTGCCCAAGACACTTGAGGTCAAATGGAGAAAGCATTGAACTTGACTTCTTTCTTATTTTTTCCACATTCTAGTAAAATATTCTAATTAGTGGCCTACTGGGCCACATCACCACCAGCCTGGCTTACTATATTTTTTTTTCCCTGGAGTGCTTTTTGACAAAAACCCCCTGCATTATGTACTTAGACCAGGAAAGACAGCAAGGTGGAGTCCTGTTTTGAGATGGATATCCCTGCTACAGATAGGTGTGAGATATGCACATCATTCTTCAGTCATGCCCTTGGTCAGTGTTTTCCTGTGGACATCCTATGTGTCATCCCTTAAGGGTGCTGGTATTTGCTGGTGCTCTTCTGAGGCACCCAACGCCAGCCACCTCTACTCTTTGTCCATGTGCTCTGGACTGGTGAACTGCTGAACTGCTCCTGTGCTCAGCACTAACCAGCTCATGTTTGCTGCAGACCTAGTGTAACAGTTCACCATGCCAACAAAAAAGAAAGGAGGAGAAGAAAAAGGGAATAGAGAAAATAAAAAGCAGGACAGGAAGATAATGGAAGTGGGGGAGTAATTCTGATATTATAAGTCTGCCAGTCTTAGGTTTCTTTAGGTCCTGCTGTCCTTTGCTAAAAATAAGGCTAGTTAGCAGCAGATGTGAATGTACCAACTGACAGGGGAGTGAGAGAAGCAATAAGCAATGCTTGAATTAAGTAGATTCTCTTACAGTTTTTTGTGGGGGGCTCAGAAGTAGCGGTTTTCAAACTGTGGCCTTCTGCTTGCTCGTGTCAAGTGACTTGGGTGCTGTGGAAGTTGGCAGAAGGGTACAGCAAGCAAGATACATGATGTGTCATCAATCAGAAAAAGGAGAGCATTTGGGGAATGGGTTACTGGAACTCCTGAGGGATGATGGTATAGATGGGAGGAAAGGCATAGCTTAGGAGTAGATGCTAATGTTGCAGAAGTGAGGATGGGGATTCATGTTACTAAGAATAAATGGGTTTATGGAAAGGATACTGATGGTTATTTGGTAACCAGAAGCTTAAATGATCAAAGAGTTTAGTAAGCCCTTCTGACTTTGCCTTGCCCTTCCAAAAATATATCATGGCTGTGTGGAAGGTCACCTCCCATCCGTTCTTAGACGTTAATCACCCTATTCAATATAGGTGGCCTATCAGATTGCATAGGCTGGGTAAACACTGGGATATATGATAGCACATTTGCTGAGCTGCAGGATCTAAAGGTAAGGTCGATATCTGGAAGGCCAAGATATTTGTGAGGGGAGGCAGGATTCCTGGTCTCTTCAGCTGCTTGCCCTCAAAATGGAAGGAGAGAGCATTTCAGATTCCAGAAGTCTTCACAGGCTCCAGGCTATAAACAGGCTCTTCCTGTACAAAGCAATAAAAATCTAACAGTAACCAGGAGACGTCTGCTTTTCTGTACAGGCCTAATACTACTGGAACATGTTTTTGTGAGGGTGATGAAGCCCATGAGCCAGGGGGGAAAGGAGTGCCCAGTGCTACTGGTGTGGATCATCCAAGAAGATGATATCAAAGATAGAGTCATGGGGTAAAGCAGAAATGAAAGCTCAGTCAAACTGAAGCAGAGTGAGACAGAAAGGGGAAGGAGTTAAAAAAAAAAAAGACAGAAAGAGGAAGAAAATAATTAGGGAGAGGTGGGAGAAGTATTGACAGTGGTTTGTACAACAGAGAAATGTCCCAGCCATTTAATACACCCCATAAATACTGTATTTTTTCAGCTACCTAGGCTAAGTGCCTCTGCAGGAGCAAGCACACAAGTGATGGGTCCCCAAGTCCTGCTGCTCTCTCCAAATTCAGTGAGAGCAGAATTTATCCCCTAGATAAGGATCCTGATTTCATATTGGGGGCGGTCTCTTGCATGGTCTGGATCCTCTGTAACAGATCTCTGAGTAAATCTGTATTCCCAAAAGTAATGTGAAGGAATATATGACCAAAGGAATATATTTGCTATTTTACTTTGTGGATCATGGGGTACGTGCCGTATGCAGTCGTTGTGGATGCTCTGTTTATCCCCACCCCTCTTGCTAGCTTGAACGCAATGGTACTGCAGCTTGGATCTCTGAAGCCATTCTTGGCGTGTAGGCTCTTCGCATTAAAAATCTTCATGGGTCTGTCATGATAGGCCACAGCTATACCTTGGGGTGCAGAGTATGCAGGGTGTTGATGCTTGGAAGTTCTTGTAAGACAGTGCTCTGTATTTCCTGGTCAAGAGACTGAAGTAAAGGTTGCTAGAAGTTTAATATCCAGTAGCATGTTGCAAGTAGCATGTTTCCTGACAGCAATGACTACTGTTTCACACTATAAGCACATCTCTGCTCCCAATCAGAAATGCCAAACCTGAGCAGCCTGGAATGTGCTAGCTTCCTCTTTGGTGTGTGGTCTGACACAGATGGGCAAACCACTTGGATGATGCAGGAAACTAAAGTGTCCCTCATAGCCAAAGTGGAATCTTCTAGGAGATAGCTTGTTCTCACGTTAGTCAGCTACAATGGTGAGGGAAAGTGCCTCTCCCGGAAGGATCTGTGTCACTTGGACCCTTTGTTTTCACTGAGCAAAGCCACTGGATTTCATACGTTCTTGTACAGTGATCCTACATTAAAATGGGAAAGATCAGACATTCCTGTAGATACAGACTACTGGGATTCTGTCCCAGATGGGAAATCTGTACAGTGAGATGCCAGACCCATGAGCCCTTCTCCCTGGGATGGAATAACCCACCTTTTTTCATTATGAATTTTACCAGCCAAGGGTGTTGCCTCACCTCATTCATTACCCAGCCAGCATAGGTATAATTAGGGGTTAATTAGTTAATCTTCAAAAATCCCTTGCAAGTCAGGGAATCCATGTATTTGCTTATTTGCAATTTGTGTACTGCCCCTGAGGCAAGCAGGCATGGGAATGCAATCCCATCTTTGTATATTTAAGAACTGAAAAGAAGATGTGAGAAGAGGTTTGTATTTACAACAGTAAAAATAAAAGCTTTGACTGTCTAACCTCCTGTTTCACCCTATCTCTTGCATGCTATGCATCTTCCTGGTGCGCAGTCCTGCAAAAACAAAGCCTGTATTTTACTGTACATTGAGACTAGCTCCTCTGACACAGGATGAAGTTAAGCACATGTGTAAGCTTTGCCAGATCAGGGACTTGCACTGCAGACGCTTTGAGAACAACTTACTCACATTCCTGTGTTTTCGTGAGAAATTTTACATCTCTGAAAGACAAAATCCTAGCAGCAGTTTGAGAATTGTAAATCACATGCTTTTGTCCCCGCCAGAGAGGAAGACTACTTCTGCTTCCTCTACTACTGTTTCTTAATTAGGGGCCCACTTGAGGTAGGCCCTACAATAACATGTATCAAATGGTAACTTTACCTCAAAGCACTTAAAATCAAATTACACAAGGTAGACTGAGCCAGGACTAGATAGTGCTGGTATAGTGCTTTTAGAGATTTTATTTTTTGTTGCTGTTTCTTGCAATGCAGACATTAGAACTTTACAGGAAACCTGTCAGTCCTCAAAATGTATGGAGGTGTAATTGTAAGGTGGAATAAGCATTGTAAAGTTGGTCGTTTGTGGCTGTATACTATTGAACTCTACTATCAATGATCTGAAAGACAGCAAAATAGTTATTGATCAGTAGGAATAACTCAAAAATCAGTAAGCTAGCAAAAAAAATACATTACTGCAATAAGTCTGGATCACTCAGAAAGATGGTGCCAAGCATAACGTTAGCTGCTGTAAGTCACATGCCCAAGAATAAGGAATACAAGCTACGCTTATGGGCTGGCAAGTTTCTCTTGGAAGCAGTGACAGGGAAGAATTGGGGGCTGGAGCGGCTCACTGGCTGATGACAAAATTCCAGGATGATGCTGTAGCTAGGGGAACTCATGCAGCTTTCGGTAAATAACTTCAAGATGAATAGCTCTAGGAGAGGCTGAGTGCATGTGTCATTTAGCATTAACACAGTCACTTCCCATGTACTCTGTTTAGTGCTTTTGTTGACAGTTCCTGGATGGGAGAGGTTACAGGGACAATGCCCAAGGGTATTAAAGAACTGGAAGTGTGCCTTCCAGTGAAAGAGGTTGAAAAGTTGAAGGGAAAAGGGAAAGCTCAAGACTCACTTTTTGCAGTGTCTATATATACTTACATGTGGAACAAACTTTCTATGGTCTAGCAGACTGAAGGGTAATAAGATCTAAAAACCAGAATTTGAAACTGGGGGGCGGGGGGGAAGTCATATGAAAAAGAGCACTATTTTTTAACATTGTCTGTCATTAACCACTAGAAAAACTCACTGAGTGTTGTGGAGGATCCTCCACAGGAGGCTTTTAAATTGTGGCTGGATTCTTGTTAGAAAGTAGACCTTTACAGAGATGGGAAGGATATCTGCCAAGTGTTCTCACCCAAATTTTCAAAGGTTGGTCTAGGTGATCACAGCAGCTCTTTCTGGTATTACAGTCAGAGGTTGGCTCACTGTTGGCAGCTATGGGGTTGAGAGTTGGGACCTCATGGCAAGAGCAGAAGGCATCCCCTCTCAACCCAAGGTATTACTCTTTTTCACCCTGCCCTGTGTGAACAGCCTGCCAACAGCCAAACCACATCTCTCTCCCTCTTTAAGTCTCAAATGCTATTGCTCTAGTAAGCAGTGTTCATTCATGTTTCCCATGTAACCATCTACCCTGTTCCAGCTCCATGACATAGGCAGCCGCCTCCACCACTGAAAGACCACTGAGCGTGGTAGAGGTGAGCACCAACATTTCAAAGAGGAGCTGCCACCAGCCCCTCATCCCACAGCACTGTTCCACTGCCCGTGGTGACACCCATGGGTCTGGTGCCCTGTTTGTACAGGGTGGAAGAAGTCAGAGTCCCCAGCGGGAGCAATCAGGCACTATCTTTGCCGGGAGAAGAGGGCATGGGCTAGATGCAGGCCTCTCACCTGAACTCAGAGTGTTTGGTTCACCTTTTTATTGGATTGTGCTGCAGTGATACCCCAAAGTAAATGAGGCTTCATTAGAGTCCACTAAGGTGCTCAGTGATAAGAGGTATTAGATGTCATTTATTAGTGTTGTTTTAATTCTCCTCTGGCCAAGCTAAGGCATTCCTTTGCATACCATCATCTATGGCTTTGTCATATACTTCAAACTTTAAACCTTGAACAGTTATTCTCCTATATTTCTGAGCCAAACAATAATGAGTTCTTCCCCCTCCCACCCCCTGCCAGACATTTTAATTTTTTTGTGGAAAAACTATATTCTCATGATGCCAGAGTTTTGCATCATTTCTTACCTTATTCTCCAGACTTAAACTTTGGCAGAGGTCAAGAGTGTGCATGTGGAAGAGTTGGTGGTGCAACATGTCATTAGAAACTTCTGAGAACAGCGCTGGAAAGATGAACACTGACACAGATGGAGGTTGGGGCAATATTAATGCATGCCAGCAGAGGCTCTGAGCCTTTGTGCACAGCCAGTATGAGCAGGTACTTGCTGTAAGAGTACTTCCTAGGAAACACAATGGCTGCTTGTGAGCCAGCCCTACCCCAAGAGTGGAAGAAAGCCAGGCAGGACAGCGTGGCCCCTGCAGCGCAGGAGGGTTAGCTGGGTGGAGCATGGTGAGGGGCGGTAAGCAGGCGAGGAGCTGTGGATGTGACTGCTGAGGCTGGTGGGAAGCTTTTCCTCTTGTGATTTCACCTGGACTGAGTGCCAACCTCAGCACACAATGTTATCACTGCAAGCCAGCACACGGTCGGGACAGCTGTGCTCACACAGTCAGGCCCCAAGAGACTTCCTCCAGTCCTTATAGCTTTTGGCTTTGATGGCTCTCACCAGAAACATGCCATGACCCTATTCCCTGGGTTTGTTTCCAGTGGTACCGGGACTGCCTCTGCTCACAGATAACCTGTGCCACTGTGGAAGACATCTAGTCACGGGGAGTGCAAGTGAAGGGTTTTTTCAGGAACTGAAGCAGGGACCTCTGCTCTAACCCACCCCTCTGGCAACCTGTGCTGCTCTTCACTGTTTCCTTAAGTAGGGTTTACTGCTATGCAAAACAGCTGAGTTAATGACTCGAGAGGAATGCTTGGTCCCTGCTGCATGAAGACTTTGCTGCTCAGATAGAAACCCTTCCCAAGAAGCCCGTTTCCCTTTCTGTAACACACACAGAGCTGTTGAAACCATGAGTACTCTTGGATAAAAGTAGTCCTTTGGAGCTCAGACCCAGTCTGTGGTAGTGGACTCTACAGGTCAGGGATGTGTGGTCTGCGTCCAACCATTTTTACTTTTGTCACTGTTAAATATCTTGCCTAAAAGGGAGAGTCAAGCCTGGATCATCAGAAACACTTGGCGTTTTCACAAATCTCCTTCCATGGCAGACTATGGAAGTTTTGTCTTCTCTCTAAGGCACACAATCTAGATTAAATGCTGCCTCTAGAAGTCCCAGCCTGAGCCTGCTCTCCTCCCTGCGCTAGCAGAAAGGCTATGTTGTTTCTTTTGTTCTGTTGTTCCATGAATTAAGAATTTTATTGCACCTTGCTTGCCTTTTTGCCCAGGCATACCTTCTTGAAAAGAAGGTCAGAAATCAATACCCTTTCCTTAATTCCTTGGCAGCCTTTGCTTTTCCCAGGACAGATGTTTTCTAGGACAGTTCTAAGTTTTCCATGCTTTGGCAGGATAGGCAATACATTCAAACAGTGTAACAGCACTGGACTAGTTTGCAGGAAATAAAGTGGTTCCAACCTTTGACATCTGAGATTCATCAGTGACTAAAGTCCTTGCCTGGGAAACCTGTTAATGCAAGTGTCAATTTCCAGCTAAATTAAAATCTACTCATAGGTCAGCCACATGGCTTTTGACAGGCATGACAATGTATACAGCAAACAGCATCCCAGAGAATTTGCAGGAGTCTCCATATTTTTTGGGTCTGTTCTGGGTATGTGATTGGTGGCTGGTTGTTCATAAGGCTTTGTAGGTTCACTGACAGCTTGCCAGGATTGGCATTTGTACTCCAATAAGCAAAACTGAAAGAATACAGTAATAAACAGGAAGTTGCTGTCACCCTCATGCTGGACATATATGAGTCTGCTATAGGCAGCTCAGGTGCTGATGCATGATACCCTTTGATATGAATGCACCTAGGTGCTTTGTGAGGCATCGTCTCCATTAAGCTGGAAGGATGCAGGATGTACATTCAAGTTGTCTCTGAGCTGTCCTTTGGCACATATGGATTGTGCTCTGGTGGTGTGTTTATTGCTTTCTTTTCTGCTGAATGTTCTTTGCTATTCTCATTCTGCTTTGCAGTAATTCTAGTCTTCTCACTTCCCATTTGCTTCTCGCATGGTCTTACCTGTGTCCTTCAAACTGCTTCCCTTACATGGACTGTCATGGTTTAACCCCAGCCGGCAACTAAGTACCACCCCAGCTGCTTGTTCACTCCCCCTCTGTGGGATGGGGGAGAGAATCAGAAAAAAACACCAGTAAAACCCGCAGGTTGAGGTAAAGACAGTTTAATAGGGCAGCAAAGGAAAAGAAAATAATAATGATAAAGGAATATACAAAACAAGTGATACACAATGCAATTGCTCACCACCTGCTGACCGATGCCCAGCCTGCCCCTGAACAGTGATCACTGCCCACCCCCCCACCCCCCCCGGCCCTGGCCAACTCCCCCCAGTTTATGTACTGAGCATGATGTCATATGGTATGGAATATCCCTTTGGTCAGTTGGGGTCAGCTCTCCTGGCTGTGCCCCCTCCCCTCCCAGCTTCTTGTGCACCTGACAGAGCATGGGAAGCTGGAAAAGTCCTTGACCAGTGTAAGCACTGCTTAGCAACAACTAAAACATCAGTGTGTTATCAACATTATTCTCATCCTAAATCCAAAACACAGCACTGTACCAGCTACAGTGAAGAACATTAACTCTATCCCAGCCAAAACCAGGACAATAACAAAGAGGGGTGCTATCTTTCCAGGACTGAAAGATGAGACATTGCTCACAGATGGGACCTGCTTTTGAAATGTGTGAGCAAGAATCCTCAGGATGATGCTGTATGTCACCACTCATGACACTGCTTTCTGGGCTACCTCACAGATCATAAATTATTTTTGGGAGCTGGACTAGAGCAGATTTAGGCCTTTAAAATTACATGCTAGCAGCATATGTGTGGATCTAAGATCTCATATGATCAGTATGAGGTGAGAAGACAGTCCTGAGAGGTACCTTCTTCATTCAAGCTGGCAGATAGTCTTTAAAGCAAGCTGACTTTTGAAACAGCAAGTAAGCACTCTTTTTCTAATTTGCCAAGTTAGGGGTCAGGTAGAAGACATAATGGGGAGATTTTGACAGCAGAGGACTGTCATGAATATTTGAGAACAAATCAGGCAGGACTGAGGTGATATATGTACACACTTTGCCTTTACGTGTACATCCAAGGATCATGTTAGCCCTATCAAGCACGGTGTTGCACTGTGAGCTCATATGCAGCTCCTCAGCTACCCTGAGTTCAGAGTCCTCCACAGAGTCACTGTTTCCCTGGACGAAGTTCCCCATAGCAGAGATACAGCTGAGCTCCCTGCAGATGTGCAAGATATGACCTTCCTTGTGCTGAAGGAAAGCCAATGTTGCTCCTATCTTCAAAAAGGCAAGAAGGAGGACCCAGGAAACTACAGGCCGCTCAGCCTCACCTCCAACCCTGGAAAAGTGATGCAACAGCTCATTCTGGAGGTCATCTCTAAGCATGTGGAGGAAAAGAGGGTTATCAGAAGTAGTCAACATGGATTCACCAGGGGGAGATCATGCTTGACCAATCTGATAGCCCTATGATGGCATGACTGGCTGGGTAGATGAAGAGAGAGCAGTGGATGTTGTCTACCTTGACTTCAGCAAGGCTTTTGACACTGTCTACCACACCATCCTTATAGGTAAGCTCAGGAATTGTGGGTTAGATGAGCAGACAGTGAGAAGGATTGAGAACTGGCTGAACAGCAGAGCTCAGAGGGTTGTGATCAGCAGCACAGAGTCTAGTTGGAAGCCTGTAGCTAGCAATGTTCCCCAGGGGTCTGTGCTGGGTCCAGTCTGGTTCAGCTTAATCATCAATTACCTGGATGAAGGGACAGAGTGTTTGCTGATGATATAGAACTGGGAGGAGTGCCTGATACGCCAGAAGGCTGTGCTGCCATTCAGCGAGACCTGGACAGGCTGGAGAGCTGGGCCAAGAGGAACCTAATGAGATTCAGTAAAGGCAAGTGTAGGGTCCTGCACCTGGGGAGGAACAACCCCATGCACAAGTACAGGCTGGGGGTTGACCTGCTGGAAAGCAGCTGTGTGGAGAAGGACCTGGGAGTGCTGGTGGACAACAAGTTAACAATGAGCCAGCAATGTGCCCTTGCAGCAAAGAAGACCAATAGCATCCTGGAGTGCATTAGGAAAAGTGTGGCCAGCAGGTCGAGGGAGGTTATCCTCCCCCTCTACTCCGCCCTAGTGAGGCCACATCTGGAGCACTGTGTCCAGTTCTGGGCTCCCCAGTTCAAGAAAGACAAGGAATTGCTGGAGAGAGTCCAGTGGAGAGCTACGAAGATGATCAGGGGACTGGAACATCTCTCTTCTGAGGAAAGGCTGAGAGACCTGGGTTTGTTAAGCCTGGAGAAGAGAAGACTGAAGGGGGATCTTATCAATGCTTACAAATATCTTAAGGGTGGGTGTAAGGAGGATGGGGCCAGACTCTTTTCAGTGGTGCCCAGTGACAGGACAAGGGGTGATGGGCACAAACTGAAACACAGGAAGTTCCACCTGAGTATGAGGAAAATCTTCTTTACTGTGAGGGTGACAGAGCAGTGGAACAGGCTGCCCAGAGAGGTTGTGGAGTCTCCTTCCCTGGAAATGTTCAAAACCTGCCTGGATGCGGTCCTGTGCACCCTGCTCTAGGTGTACCTGCTCAAGCAGGGGGGTTGGACAAGACGATCTCCAGAGGTCCCTTCCAACTCCTACCATTCTGTGATTCTGTAAAGCAAACCCCTTCTGTGTTTGTCCAACTCATTGTGCCATCAGGGGTGCTCTAGATCAGCAGCCCCCTTTTTCATGATTCATCCCTCTCCTGGACTTAGCGACATCTGAAAAACATTTGATGTTTTTTTCCAGGTTATTGACTAAAAATATTGTGATGCCAAACACCCTCCAGGATCTTGGTACAAACATGCTATAAAAAAACCCAATCACTTCTAGTTCTCAGCTGTATTTTGGGACCAGGCTGATAGGTCATTTATAGTCTGTTTAATGACCGCTATCTTATTTTTATGTCAAGCAAGTTCTTTAATCAAATTGCCATGTGATAGAAGGGAAACTGCCTTCCAGGATCTTAAGTATATTGTACCAGCTTTGTTATATTTAACAACGGTATGTGCAATTTCCTCAGAGAAATGTATTAACAGAGTTCAATGGGGTGAATTTTCTATAAACCCATGTTGATTGCCCCTAGTTATATGTCCCTCCTTTTATTCCCTGTGTTCTGTGTTAGCCACTTCATTATTTAGTTTAGGACTGAGATCCTATCACAGGTCTGTAGTTACCTGTGAGTAATTACAGTTATGACATAATTATAAAATAATTATGCCCTTCTACATAGTCTTTACAAAATGCCAGACTATGGGTTTTCTTCTTCTCCTCCAGGACTTACCCATTGCCCCAAGAAGTAGAAAAAAATCAACAGAAATAGTGCAGAGACGTCCTGTGCAGCTTATTTAAAAAAAATAAAAAAAAAGAATGTTTCAGTGCAAGGTATCCAGTCCTACTGATTTAAAATGCTTGATTTTAGTAGGTGGTATTTAATTCCTCTGAGATACTACAAGAATAGACATGTCATCAACAATGTCTTCATCAACTACTTTCTTTTTTCCCAGCAGTAGGATAGAAGTATTTATTGATTTCATTTTGCTTGTCTGCATTATTATTGAATAATCTAGCATTTCCACCTGATAACAGATCAATATCTTGATTAGGACTAATTTTGTTCTTAATTTACTTTTTTAAAAAACAGCTTTGTCAGTCTTTTTTTTCCCTTTCACTTCCATCATCATTTTTTTATAATTCCTATCTTCCAATGTATATTCAGCTTCTCATCTCTTACTATTTATGTTTTACTTACTTAAAGCCACCCCCATTTCCCTTTTAAATCTGGTTGTATTTTTTCAATTACACTATTCTTTCTTTACTGGGGAGTTATGTATTTTTGGTGCCTAGTAAAAAATTTCTAAGCACTTCTTAATGATTATTTATATTTTCTTATTGAAATCCTTTCTTTGTGTTGATTTAGACCAGAATTCTACTCAGGGCTGAAGAAACAGAACTTTTTAAAGCATCGTGTCTTTCAAAGCATTGCATTACCACATTGGACCTTCTGCTTTCATGTAACAGTGCAGTTAACTGGGGATCAGTAAACCTGCTACCAGCCTCTCATTTCTACCATCACTTTACCCATCCAGATGAGGTGAAATACGGGTTTTGTTCATTTTGGATTTAAGATTTGCAAAATGAGGAAGCTGTTTAGAATGCTTAAAAATCCCCAAGGCTGTTTTTGAGTCGGCAACATCAGCATGTGTTACACTAGGCAATAACTTACGCTTATTTTTTCTCTGGTTAGTGCTCGAATAACAAGTGCTCCCATATTCCAGTGCTACTTGGTTATCTGTTGTAGACCCAAATCATCAATCCCATTACTAGAACATTGACTCACAAATAATGAATATTGTTAACTAGGAAATTATGATTCAAAATCACAAACAAGCAAGCAGGTAATACTTTTTCTTTTTATCCCACTTCTGCCCACTCAGTCTTTCTTAGGGTGATAGCCAGCGATTTTAACATGCAGTTGTACAAACCATCCCAGCATCTTTTCCAATGCCTTATAGCTGCAGTCTCCTGGGCAGGCAAAGCCTTGATGAATATAAAAAGGAAAAGGATGCCACAACTGTATACAGCTAGAGAGGATGTATTAGAATGGAACTGACTTCTCTATTGTGCTTCTGTAACGGAGGGCACACTTCTGAAAGGAAGAGCCAGGGCTGCAGCCCAATAAACCCAGCACTGGAGATGATATGCAGCAGAGGGATCAGAAACCCAACAAACCTGCTGCACCCTGGGCCAAAGCAGGGTGGCCAAGAGAAGTATTAGAGTTCATGTTCTCACTTCAAGAGCTTCAGGGACTGGAGAGACACAGGCTATTAAAATACATGTCTGTATTTTGCTGAGGAACTATCTGTAGTAATAACTGTGTTCATTATGATGGTGATGGTCAGACAAGAATGGGGCCTCACAGTGCAGGACATGTAGAAGAGTAATCGACAGTTGCTATGCCAAGGTGAGATTTGCCATAGAAGTGGCTGCTGAAAGTTTTGCCGGGTCTGACCCAGGATGGGGGGGCTCCAAAGAGTCTTAATGTTTCTCTTACTAGGATCCTGATAATGCTTTAAACCATATTGCCGAGCAGTAACAGGACTTCAAGGGATTGAATTTTGCTGGAAATAATGAAAAAAACCCCCAACAAACACAAACAAAACGGGTCTCTCCAAACTGGAAGCCCTTCAGCCCTACCACCTATGTTTTCTGGCAGGTCTGTATGTAGATAATCCCTGCCTCCCTCCAGCCAGTTGTTTATTAGTTTGAGGCCAGGTTGTCTCAGGGAATGCTGAAGACCTTTGGATGGATGATTTATCTATGAACGGGTTATCATCTTGATCAGGAAAAGAGAACGACTGGGTCAACAGCTTCCAAGTTCAATAACCTCCTTTTCTTCTTAATAAATTGCTGAGGCATGAGAGGCTTCCGTTCCTTGCTGGCATCTTTACACTGTGCCCAAAGAAACAATCATATCAGGCTCAGGAAGGCAAATGACTGAAAGGGCAGGGAAACAGGAACCGTCCCCACGGATGTCCTCCCCAGAGAGGCTGGGAACATGCTCTGCTGTGGGAAATGGGAAGCTGAGGTCAGCCAAAGTGCACGGCAGGTACGCGCATCTCGGAACTGGGAGAATAGAGATAATGGCCTGTTTTGCCATCCCCACCACTCCCCTGTCCTGCTTCTGAGCTCTCCTGGGCCACCTCCATACCTCCTATGCACAGTGCACCTCCACTGTGTCATTCCACGGTGTGGAAATGAAGGCAGGGAGATAAAGGTGGAGAGTGGGTGGTGACAATGCTCCTGAGAGCCCTGAGCCTACCACTCAGCAAGGCAAGTTTTGGTGGTGTTAGAAGAGCCCAGAAGGGACATCAGAGTAAGGAATGAGCCCCCAGCAGAAACTGGAAGGCAACAAACCTCACAGACAGTGAAGTAACATGGGATGTTTCCAGACATACCCAATTGTTCAGGTCTTTCAGAAGCTTTGTCCTTTCCAGCTCCTTGTGCCTGAGGATGTTAAGAGATTGCACAAAAAGACTTGATAAAACAAACATACAGAGATCCCCTCAAGAGGCTGGGAGATATTATTAGCCCCCTTTTACTGGCAGGCCTGGAGCAATTAATTATTACCAGAAGTATTATCAGCTGCTTGTCACTACTTTCCCTGGATCCACTTTACATAGTCCAGATTGGCTGTGAGCAATGTGTTCCCTAACTGGTCTGATACCTTACAGCTCCCGATAGCAGTTAATCCATTTCTGTGATGAGGATCTCAATAGTAGTGGAACAGCCATAATCTAGAATATATGCAGAGAGAAATTGAGTTCAGGGACTGCCTTAGTATGCAGCTTGCCTGTATTCGCAGATCTTCTCAGTGATGTCCTCCAGCTGATGTGCTCCACCTCCATGTCCAACCATGTGGTAGGTTCTAGGCAGGGGGCAGAGAAAGGGACAGGTAAGAGGAGGGTATATGGGCACCTAGGAAAGGCATTTGCTATATGATGGCTCCATAATATATGTGCTACACGTTGTCTACAAGCTCTGGGCCCCAGTGTACCTCTTCAGAAATAACATCTGCACTGGCATGAGAACTTGGGATTTCTAACCAGGACACTGTTGTAAAGGTCTGCATTTCTAGCAATAGCCTGGTCAAGTTTTAAGTGAAATCATGCCAACCTATGAAATCACAGTTCTAGAAGAGTATTCTTCTCTTCCTAGCCCTGTTTGTGCTGCTGCTGCAGTACCATAGCACCTATCCTTGACAAGTGCGAGTTCATCTCCTTTGCCTTACATGTTCTTTGTAAGTTTAGTGCAGTTTTTATTATTAACCATGCTGTTATTAAAGGGAGAATCATGGAGGTCAGCTGGTATACATAAGAAATATTTGCTGGATAAGGGATGCAGATTCAAGTGAAAATACAGATTATACTAGCAAAAAGAGTGCTTTGCCAACAAAGTTTATACTGAGTCTATAGGTAAAATCAATGACATAAAAGTGACCTCTATGTCTGTTTAACTCCATCTATTTAACCATTGTAAAAGTACTATTAAAAATCATATTCACAATAGGTGTTACTGCACCACCACAACTTTCCTGTGTTTGCTTTGCCTTAGTTTTGTATCTTGCAGAAAAAGTTCAAGAAATGAGGGGAGAGAAAGATAAGGTTAAGCTACCGCCTAACAGGCACACTGTGCCTTCTCCTTTCTCAGCCGTAGCATCTCTCGGTCTCCCCTGGTGCTGCACAGTGCATGAATGAGAAAATACCGCCCGCTAGTGGCTCAGGTTGCAGGAGCCCAGGAGACCGCTTGGCAGAGGCTGCTCCCTATTTCTGCTTTGCTGATGCTGATGCTACTCCAGCAATTGTACTGGGACAAAGTGGGTGGCTCTTATTCCTCCTGCCCTCAGATAAAATCAGCATCTCTGGAAAATGTCAGCACTGAACTAAGCGCGAAAAGAGGTTCTTACTGGAAGTGCCATGGGTCGCTCACACCCTGTTTTTTGTGTTTAGCGTCAATGTCCAGACAAAACCCTCTAAATAAGCTATGGCATTTAATCTTAGTTACTATGGTAAGAGAACAAATTGGTTGAAACGTGGTTAGGGTGAGCAAACACCTTTAAATCCACAGCATGTTCAGAGCCATCACTTAAGTCGAAGAACAAAGCAGTGACCCTCCTGAAGCTTCCCCAAAGGCAGCCCTCCTTGCAGGGCAGTGTGGAGATACCTCTGGTAGCCCGGGGTGAGCTAGCACCAGCATGGGAAGCAGCATAGCACCAGTGTGCTTCATGCTGTCCCAGCTAATTAGCCCCACTCCAGAGAGGAGATAATTAGCTCAAGTGGAACACTTTGCTGACACAGCTAACCTGCTCCCAGACCCAAGCTGGTGTCTCCCCAGCTCAGCACTGTACCGAGTGGTGAAGACAACCTGGGATGTCCAGGCTGAGTTTTCAGGGTTGGTGGCAAGATACCTTTTTTTTTTGAACTGAAAATATTTCTCTGAGATTTCTCTAGGTCTTTGGACCTACATAAAACTGTAGGGCCAAAACCCCCAGAAAGCCTCCCTCTCCCCTGTTATGAGGTAAGATCATCCTTAACAGATGTTTGTTTACCTCTTCGTAAAAACCTCCTGTGATTCTACAGCCTCCCCAAGCAGTGTGCTGCAGTGCTTTGCTATTCTTACCGTTGCAAAGTGTTTTTCTAATGTTTAGTTATATCATTTTTATTGCAAATTAAGCTGATTATTTCTTCTTCTACTTCTGGTGAATGTAGAGGACAACTGCTTAGTCTCTCCACCCATTTTAACAAATGTTTATGTGCTGGAAGACTGTTATCATGCCTTCCCTCCTGTTGTTCTTTTCCTAGCGAAAACAAACTCAGTTATTTTATCCATTCCTTATAAGTCATGTTTTTTTGCATCTCTTATCTTTTTGTTGTTCTTTTTTGGACTCCCTCCAATTTGCCTACATCTCCTGTAAAATGTAGTGCCTGGAACCGGACACACTGTTCCTGCTGAGAGCTCAGCAGTATTGAGTAAATGCACAAAATAATTGCTGCCTTTGCCTTATACACAAAACTCCCCTTAAAGCATCTCAGAATGAGATTTGTCTTTTTCTGTGGGAATCTCACCTAACAGACTCATATTCGGTCCCACCCCAGCTCTTTCTTTGCTGCACTGCTCCCAAAATGGTTACGATCTAGTTCGGCCCAGCGCATTTGCTGTCTGTGCAGTCATCTTTCCTGAGTTGAACCTTGGTACAGTCACCTCTGCAGAGGGCAGCCCAGCTCTCCAGTGTCTCATGTCCCTTTCAAATTCTGATCCCCAGCTCCTCTGCCTTCAGGAGGGACTGCTGCCCCCGCTCCCATCCCCTGCCCCAGCCCAGCTGTCATCCTTTTGATTTTGTCCTCTAGTCTGTTGTTGAAAACACACAAGGAAATACTGAGCAGCCCTGGAGGCAGAACTTCGGGGATATCATCCTCCCAGCTGGAAAAGTGAAGCCCTGATAATTACCCTTGATTATGGTACTTCAACCTGTGCAGCCTCTGCCTGGTGACTTTGTCTGCTTGCTGCTCTGGGAGCCTGCAATCTAGATATCTTCTAAATGCTCGCTAAAGTCAGGGTATTTTATATCTACCATTTCCTCCTCATCTATCAGGCCTGTTAGTCAAAGAAGGAAATTAGACTGGTTTGACAGTATTTGTTCTTCAAAATTCCCTGCTGATTGTTTCTTATCACCTTATTGTCCTTTAGCTACTTATAAATTGATTGTTTCATAATTGGTTCCAGTATCTCTCTAGGTATCACGGTTAGGCTGACTGGCCTGTAATTCCCCAGATCCTCTTATAACAGTAATTTTCAGAGAAGAACTGCATTTAAGTTAAATAGATATTGAAAGACACTCCACTTTTGCCCTGCTTATCTTTATTCATTGTCTAGTTTTGTTCCATCCCTTAAATTAAAAACATGTTTTCTCATAAGTATTTATCCTCCACTTGAGGCTCAGCACAGTTCAACCCTGCCTTCATCTCTTCTCCTGTGTTCTTGCCCAAACCTTCCTGTTTACTTACACACTTCCCAATTTCCCTCCTTCTTGATGCTTTATATCTTCCTCCCTCTCTTTTCTTTATGGTTTGTTTGCAGTTCCTTAGCAAAATGTATTCCCCAGCAATTTATACCCCCCCACTGCCCTGAGGGCTCTGAAGAGAGTCCTGGAAAAATCTCAGAGCTCTGCCCTTAAAATGTGGACAGTGACATTTACCAGTCTTGCAGGGACATAGTAAGTTCTCCCTAAAGATTTGCCCAGTGGTAGATACATTTAAATGACTTCTGAGACTGGTAGGTGGCAGAGAGAAGATGAAATCTGGGAGACTCTGGTCCTAGTGATCAGACCAGTAGACCGTTTTGGCTCTAGGATGGACAAAGAGACGTGTTACTAGAACGCAAGTGTCCGCTAAGTTGGGTAGTGTCTAGCAAACAAGAGTGCTGGTAGAGCTCCCAGCTTCTTGTAGAGAGGCTGAATATATCTAGTGTTCAGCTTCAGCCATGAGAAAAAGGTTTGTGTGTTCAGCAGAAGAACAGGAAGCATGTGCCACTCTCTAGCTAAGCAGATCAGGAGAAGATAACTTTGTTTGTGGGAGAGGTATCGTTATCCAGGGTTGTGCACTATATAATTGCACAATCTGCTATCATGCATGAACAGAGCTGTTCAATAGCATGGGCCTGCCTTGTCCTGACATCATGTCTGTGTTGGAAATCCATTTGGAATGAAAAATCTCACATTCCCCAAGTGACCTCGTAGTCTCTGAGCAAAAGGCTGAGTTGCTGTGGAGACTTTACAGTCTCAGTGGTGCCAGAGATGGGAGCTCAGTCACCAGCCTCAAAGCAGCTAAAGGATGAGAAGTCAGCAATGAAGCAAACTTCTTTCCAAAGACAATAACATCTTTAAAGTGCAGATGTCCATGGTTCTTTGAAGGCAAGAAAAGTCCCGAAGGCAAGAAAAAGTCACTGTGAGTAACAGTGCTACTCTCATTAGCTGCTACTATTTCTAGCACTGGTTTTTGGAGATGGAAGTACTCTGGAGTTTTACAGGTTGCCTAACGAGAGCATAAATGCTGGGCCAGGTACACATGTTGGAAGTGTTGGCCGTTATCAGTCTGGCACTGTCAGTGCTGCAGTTCTGCAGACTTAGCAAATGCCGCATGCTGCGTGTGAGGTCCAGTCTTCTAGACCTTATGGTCTCTACTCCTTCCTTTCACAGCTGTTGCTTTCATATTACACAGGCAGCCCTGACTTCCAGCATTACCCTGATGCCTGAGAGAATCAAGTCCCCTTCTTGCTCTTCACCTGCTGTGTCCTCTCCTCTTAATCCCCATCTCAAACAACCACTTCCCTTTGTAGCCCCAGTACAAGAGGAATTCCTCATTGGCCATGTTTGTCTTCATTTAGGCCATTTTCTGTGGCCACTTTCTTCAGGGGGAGGAGGCCCTAGGGAGCTGGATAATCTGACCCAGAGCTCAATGGTGCCTTTTTAAAAGGCATCCTGTTGAAGGGACTGTGGTTTTCCCCAAGCCAGAAATGTCCAGCAAACTCATCGTGCCCCATGTTAAAGACTCTGCACCCTAGAGATAGCAAAGAAAGTCACCCTGATTGTTCCAATGAAGATAAGGTAAACCCAATGATCAGTGACTTGAATATAATTTCTGCATCAGCTGCATCTTGCAAGCTGTTCTGCAACTTACCACATAGTGTTTGATATTTGGATAGTGTTTGCAAGTGGCAGACAGAAGGTTAATCGGAAATGTCTCTGACAGTAGCTGGATGTAATTTAGAGATGGACCACAGCCATGTAGTTACATACCAGATTTGGGTTTTGGCTTGTTTTACTGGAGAGATAAGGCCCAGAAAAGGATATACATATTCAGCCAGAGCTGAGTTTTCCAAAAAGACAGTTTCAGTCTGAAAAGGGATGGGCAGTTTAACATCTGAACCATCTGGCCTCTGTGATGCAGCAGCTTGCAGGCACTCTTTAAAGGTGTTAGCTGTTGGTGGTATCATTTAATCCTCCCTCTCTTACAGCTTCCCAGACAGGGGATGAGGGTGGCAGTGATGACCAGTCATCATGTATTAATCCTAGTTTATCTCAGTAGCATATAGCAAAACAAAGCAGCAAAGGTACTCCTTACCCTTCCTTACTAACTTTATTCCTCTTGCTGATCAAACTGTGCATGTTCTTATTCACTTCATGTTCTTGGGACTTGTATCTTCTCCTCTGTGTGTCCTCTTTCCAGGAGGACTATTCCCATGCTTTATGTAGCACAAGCTGAAAAATGTCAGGTATAGACCTCTACTACTTCTCTATTAAGAGAGTGATTTATTAAGGTGTTCAGAATAATGACCTTCATTCCAACTGCATGCACAGAGATTGATTTTTCTTTTATGTCTTCAAACTGGCCCCCCTTGCAAAATGTGATTATTTTCCATCTCTCACTTACCGTTTAGCTCTTTGGAAATCCAGTTGGAAAAAACATCATCTCTGCCGCCAGTTGTGCTTTGGACTTTGGATGTTTGCAACTCAGCTTAAAAGCTGTTTGGGAAGACAACTGCTGAAATGAAGCTCTGAACTAACATGGACACAAATGCCCAAAAACACTGAAGAGAGGCCTGAAACCATTGGTTTGAAGATACAAAATTTTGCAGCCCTCATATTGTAATATCTCATTCAAATGACAGCTTTTCTAGAGACGGAGCGTCTCCCAGTGCCATTCTGGGGAATTAAATTCAGTGTTGAGTCCGCATAAAGAGAGAGGAGAGCTACTTGCTCCTTCACCACTTCATGAGCCTGGTATCTGTACCATTGCTTAGCAGATCTTGCTTCCAGTAATCCTCTTCTTCTTCAGAGCTGAGCACCAAGAGGACATCCTGAGCAATTAATACAGAAAGACTACAAAAATAGCACTTGAGAATAAAGTTATATCCTTTGGCTCTTAATCAAAACTCATAGGGCAGTTAGTTGTACTTGTGGATGCATTACTGAGCCTGTGATTTTTCTCTTCTGCAGGCTCTCTAGCAGTTTTGCAGGTGGCCGGGGGTAGGTGAGTGCGCCTAGGGTAATATTCCTGTTTGCTGGGCTGCTGGAATTTGGCTACGCTCCTTAACAAAACAGTTTGTTTTAGACATTTTTGATGCATGTGCATGTGCAAGATGCATTTGGAGGAAAAACTAATCAGAAGTAAGACACTGAAAGGTGAGGTTGTAAAATTGGTATTTCTCAGCTTCGATCAATATTGACTGATGATCTAGTTTTCCCATACTGTTTCCTTTTCCTGGTAAAAGATGTTAAAGAGCAGTCCAAAGTATCCAACAACACCAAGTACAGGTCCAGTACCTCAGTGACTGCCTGTACTGGAAATAAGCAATGCAACTTGGCTGTCAGAACTGGGTGTAGAGTAATAAATTAATTCAATTAGTTCTGCCACCATCAGAGGTGTTGGCACTCCCTTTTCACCTGTTACACCACGACACCTAAAGACTAGTGAGTAGGGACACACACAGAGCTGTGCTGAACCATGGCAGAATTGCAGAGATGCTTTGGTCCCTGCTTAACTGTGCAAACTCCCATTTATGCATGTATTAGGTTTTCACTGCCTGTCGCCTGTTCCTCTCCCCGCTCTGCTTTTTCATGTTCAGTGGATTCTCCTCTCTGTGTCTCTGCCTCTCTTTATTTTTTTCTCCCTATTGTTCCTCATGTCACTAACTGTCACTCACTTCATAAAGCCATCTGGCTCAGAGCTTAAATATTGCAGGGCAACTAAAACCCACCATCAGAGCCAATTCAGTCATATCTGCTCAGTCGTGCGACAAGATTGGGACTTTTAGGGTAGGGAAGAAGAGAGACAAAAGTTCACTCTTCCCTGCAGAGTGCCAAGAGAGGAGGGGGACACATTTCTTCGGTGGAGCCTTTCACAGCGGCAAGTTGCTTGCTCAACATCCTTAATCTATACAGTATTTTTTGCCAGTTGTGTGCTCAGGTTGCAATGTCTGGAAGTGCAGGGTGGGGGTTTGAAACAAGCCCATGTGAGTTAAGAACACGAGTCTGTTGACTCTCTGAGTGGGCTTAGGCAGTTCCCTGCTCTTTTCCTCATGACAGGCAATTTAAGGAAAAAAGTGACAGCCTAAATTCGTCGCTTGCACCTTTTTTGAAACTTGAGGGGCTGACTTCTTGCAGGTGGAATCCTAGATATTTGAACTGGCTGTACCACTCATTTTCAGTCCACCCAAAATTGTTATTTGCAGTTGAACCGATTGAGCAACCTCAAACCACTTCACTTGCAGAAAATAGAGAGGGTGGTCATGGCAGATTTTTAAAAAATGTGACTAGTTCGGAAGTGATCTCAGGAAGAGTTTAGCCAAATGTAGCAAGCTGCAAGCGAGACATTTAATGGAGTTAGACAGGAAACATTTTTCCTTCTCTTGTGCAGTGAGTTTTCCGTATGATAAGGTTTATCGCATCTGCATCTAGAATGTCGCTCTTGCATGCTGCAATGGAAATGTGCAAATGGTAGCTGTGGATATCAGTGTGACTCACAAAGAGAGAGAGTGATGGAGTTAACTGCAGTGCCTGGGGGACAGTGAAGTTTTATTGTGTATAGTCGTGTTTTTTACAGAGTTGCACATGATTGGTAACTGTTGGGTGTACTTTGCTCTGTGAATTTGCAGAAAGAGAATGTTTAAATCAGTTTAGATAAAGTATGTAAACAGCATAATCTTCTGCTAGACTTGTTAATGTAAGTGCTGACATTAACACACTCTTTTACACAACTTTAATGACTGAGAAAGTAGCAATTTTCTTCGGTGATTAAATTATATGCTTGCCGCTTATGCATGCAAGGTGTTTGTGCAAGCTGAAGGACTGCGTTCTGTTCTTCGTTTTCTAACATGGGTATCTGGGGTTAAAATTTTACAAGGTTTGAAGGCAAGGAAAATGAGTCCATCCTGTTTTAGAAAAATAACATCAGAAGGATTTTTTTTGGTTGCAAATTTGTGATACTCCCCAGAGCCATAGAACTCTCAATATTTTGTGTGTTTGTCTATGTGTGAATACGTACACACAGTAGTTGAAACAGACTGGTATGCGTTGGTGTGTCGTAACATATGGCATTACAAATATATCTCAGTGATGTCTGAAGGAGGAAGGAAGTTTAGATACTCAGATTTCCATGCTGTTGACTGTACCTTCTTTTTCCCAGCACTTGTGTATGTGTGTCTGCATTTAGGAAGCTATAGATGGAGGTAGTATCTAAGAAATGAACTTCTAGATTCCTGTGAACAGCTCTTTTATGAATAATGTTCTGTTTCACTTGTCATGGTCCATAAGCTGGTCTTTCTGGATCACCATAATATTCTGCATTCCTCAGAGACTTCAGACTGCTGTGATGTGTTAAATTAGCCCATCCCAAACAAGTTTCCTCTTTATTTCCCTCATTCATAGATTTTTTCCTTGCCTAAAATTCTATAGTGGAAGTTTAGGATATGCAGGATGAAGTCCTGGCATAGGAATAATCTCTTATCATGCAAAAATAATGACAGATGTAACATTTGACTTGCATTACTTGAAAATGGACTACTTTCTTAGCTTTCCAATAGGATATCTGAAGATGGCTTCCAGCTCTATGTTAGCCTGAGATAGCAGCACTGACATTTTAGAGAGAGAAAATAGTATTTTAGGTCCCAGTTATAGAACTTTGTGTTTTTCTCCAGGTTGATTCCAGTGTCAGTGTGGCAACTGACTTCTGAAGAGGATACAAAGAATAGAGCCAATAACACTGAAAAATTATATTGTATATAATGCATGCTATGTAGGAAAACTAATATATGTGGTAGTAATTAAGCTTACACAGTATTACTAACATAGTAATGGTGTTGTAATTGCTCTTCTTACCTAACAGAATGATTTCTAATGTAGAATTAATATATACAACCTATAGAGAATTCAGGCTCATGTAGGTGCAAGATGGGCACCAATTTGAGATCTGTTTGACCCGTGCATGGTTCTGCTGCAGAAAAGCTTGGGTGCTTGAAAGCTTCACTTGCTTTTTGAACCACTGCAGCTGCATGCTGATAAATCTGTATTTCTGTACTGCTGGCGAGTGTTTGTACATGTACAAAATCTAAGCAGGCTCATGCAACTGAGCCTACAAGGCACCACAGAAGACTCTTACCTGGAAAAGGAGTTAAATATACTCCCTGGCTGAAAAGTAGCTGCCCACCTAGAGCCAGGGAAGAAAGAATTTAGCAAGCAGTTTGCTCTGGCTTCCCAGACCTTCTTCTGCTAATAAATCATTGTGATCGGGCAAATAAGCAAGCAAGCGACCTTCTTTCTGTTCTCAAAACATATTAGGGAAATACTAGTTGAAAGCAACAACAGGCATCAGCGGGAAAACCTGAAGTCTTTTAAGTTTACCATAATTTGTGGTCATTCTCTTTCTTTTTTCTTTCCTTAGATAGTAAGAAATGGGTGACTGGAGTTTCTTGGGGAACATTTTAGAGCAGGTGAATGAGCAGTCTACTGTCATCGGGAGAGTTTGGCTCACAGTGCTCTTCATTTTCCGCATCCTGATCCTGGGAACAGCTGCCGAGCTAGTGTGGGGAGACGAACAGTCAGACTTTGTGTGCAACACCCAGCAACCTGGTTGCGAGAATGTCTGCTATGATGAGGCCTTCCCCATCTCCCACATCCGGCTCTGGGTCCTGCAGATCATTTTTGTATCCACGCCTTCGCTGATGTACTTTGGGCATGCGGTGCACCATGTCCGCATGGAGGAGAAGAGGAGAGCGAGAGAGGAAGCTGAGAGGCGTCAGCAAGCTGAGGTGGATGAAGAGAAGCTGCCCCTGGCTCCAAATCAAAACAAAGGCAACAACCCTGATGGGACCAAGAAGTTTCGCCTGGAGGGTACCCTCCTGAGAACCTACATCTTCCACATAATTTTCAAAACCCTCTTTGAGGTGGGATTCATAGTAGGTCAGTATTTCCTGTACGGCTTCCGAATTCTCCCCCTTTACCGCTGTGGGCGGTGGCCCTGCCCCAATCTTGTGGACTGTTTTGTCTCCAGGCCCACAGAGAAGACCATCTTTATTATGTTCATGCTGGTGGTGGCTTCCGTGTCCCTCTTTCTCAACCTGGTGGAGATCAGTCACTTGATCCTGAAAAGGATCCGGAGGGCTCTGAGAAGACCAGCAGAGGAACAGCTGGGGGAGGTCCCGGAGAAGCCCCTCCATGCCATCACAGTCCCCTCCATCCCAAAGGCCAAAGGCTACAAGCTGCTGGAAGAAGAGAAGCCAGTGCCCCACTACTTCCCTCTCACAGAAGTAGGGGCTGAGCCCAGTCCCCTTCCATCAGCCTTCAATGAATTTGAGGAGAAGATTGGGATGGGACCATTGGAAGATATCTCCAGGGTGTTTGATGAGAGGTTACCATCGTATGCACAAGCAAAGGAACCGGAAGAGGAGAAGGTAAGAGCAGAGGAGGAGGAGGAACGAGAAGAGGAGCAGCTGGGACCTCAGGAAGAGCCAGGGGTGAAGAAAGCAGAGGAGGTGGTGAGTGACGAAGCGGAAGGGCCTTCAGCACCTGCTGAACTTGCCACTGATATGAGACCCCTCAGCAGGCTAAGTAAAGCCAGCAGCCGGGCCAGGTCAGACGATTTGACTGTATGAAGGTGCAGGGGCAGCACATGAAAAAGGAAAGGTTGAAGAGAAGAGGAGAGATAGAGAAAGAATCAAAAGATATTTTTAAGCAAAGTGCTAAAATGGCCATTTGAATATTATTTCCTCTTGAGATTCTCAACTGGAAAGGTACTATCATGGTAACTGTGCCTTATTTGCCCTGTATGTCCATTTGAAAAGGAACATTTCCCTTGTTTCCACATGCCATCTTACTCCTTACAGTAATATCTATACTGTACTCATAACTGATGACTTTCAAAACCTAACGTGGCAGTGAAACCCAAATGTCACCACTGTGAACGTATTTACTGGAAGCTTTGTGTTCTACATTTCTCTAGGAATGTGGGGAGGATCTGTCCCTTCAGCCAGCAAGGGGGAAGACTGATTAACAACTGTACCTAGTATTTCTTCTTCTGTTTCCACCTATGGCATGTTGAGCAGATCTCCCCTTCGCTGTTGGCAGGGAATTGCAGTTATTTAATTCACAAAGTTAATTCTGTGCTAGCATCACCACACTAAAACAGTAAGCACTATTTCCCCTCTCTATTCAGAAAAGAAGGGCCAAAATGTCCCCAATCTCTCTGTGAATGCAAATCTGAGTTAGGTAAAAATAATTCCCTTTTGTCAAAAATATTTCTGCTCTTCAAGTGACGTTGACAGTGGGCAAGGTTAACAGTAGCTCTCGACTAGGATTTAGCAGATGCCCACAGATGGATTATTTGTTCCCAAAAGAGTCATCCAGCCCCGAGCCTATTTCAGAGCACTGCAAAGAATAAATTCAAGTGATATTTTTTACTTGTGACTTAAAGATCTGAAACTCGATTTAGCAAAGCAAGTGTGGGAAGGCTTCTGTGAAAGGAGGAAACAGCTACGGCCCCCAGAGCATGAAACCAAACATAAGCCTTCACTGCATGATCCTGACATGTGCTCAGTTCCTGGAGCTCCCAGACTTACAGGCACTCAGCAAATCTCAGGTACAGAGTCCTGAAGGCACCTGTGAACCTAAACCAGGGGTCTGGATGACTATGTGACTATTTAAATCTCAAAATACAAAACTGGTTGTTCAAGTTTGAAAAATCCAATATGATAATAGTGTTTTGACATCCTTTGTTTTTAATTTGACAGATGGGAGCCATCCAGTGGTCTACTCCTCTATTAAATGCCAAAGTCTCGAGTAAAACAAGCCCTTTCAAAAGATGATTTAGACCTTTTGTGCCAACAGGTCCATACAGAACTCTCAGAGCCTCAGCAAAATCTTTTTTGTCACAAAAGGCAGAAAAGCATGTGCTTGCAAATGTTTAAATGCTGTGGATTTCTGATTTTAGGACTAAAGCAGCACCTTTTGGCTGGGACAGCGCAGCAATGCGTTCAGAAGCTTCAGGTTAACAGCTATATCCCCCCAAAACTGAGCCTCATGCCAGAAAAGTGCAGGTATGCACTCTCATCTGCTCTGCTCTGCAAACCTCAGACCCTGCCAGCTCAGCAAATTCTTTCTGCTGGGCTGCAGCCCATCCCATTGTTCCTAGGGCAGGCTCTAATCCAGGTCAGGAAAAAAAAGGTCTTTGGCATAATGCATGAAACTCATCTCACCATTAGCTAGAAAAGACCCCCTGCGGTCTCCCTTTGTAGCAGGGCTGACTCAAAGCCCATTGAAGTCAAATGGATGTCTGAGAGAGCTCTGGGTAGGCTTGGGCTCACACCTCCAATCCTGCTGCCCCACGCCCCAGTCCAGACAGCCACCAGTACAGTCAGTTCTGTCACTCACTGATCTAACCTGTTTGGTGGAGTTCCCGCGCCTTGTTACACAGCTGCCCTATACGAGCACAAAGGTGGCTGGACTTCACTGCTGAGTGAAGTAAGCTGTACATATGTAGAAAATTTGTAGGCTGCATTGGGATTCTTCAGCACCATAGCGGTGCCATGTATTTTTTTTTTTTATACTATTAATCCTTTTGCTCCTCTTGGGCCCATGTTTGCAGCCTGAGGTCAAAATCTTTCCTCCCTGGACAACGGCTGTTAGGTTATGCTTCCTTGTGAAGGAAGACTGGAAGGTACCTCCTCAGCTTTAGGAAGGGATATGACAAGGCAACATATGCAAAGGAACATGCAGAGAGAGAATCTGGAGGCTCTCTTAATACAGAAACAGGAGAACAGTTAACACAAACAAAAGGCAACTGAGGAAAGAGAATGTTTTTCAGCAGGAAAAGAGTCCACTGTGCCCAACACTCTACTACAGTTCAAGCAAGGGCAAAGATTTAGATGAACAGCAAAATCACCATACTTATACGACATGGGATCTATTACTTTTTATTTTCTTCACAGAAAGATACAAGAGAGTTTTAATGGTTCTAAGCATCCACTCACTGAAGGGGGTTGGAAACACACTTTCCTGTAGGTAAAAAAAAAATAAATCTGCAATGGTTCAGTATGAGGCATTTTCCACCTTCTTCAGAGCATCTGACCCTTCCAGATACCAATGGACTAGATGAATCACGCCCACCCTTGCTTAATGCTAATTACTTGGCAAGTCCTTTTACATACAAAGTATTTTAATAACCATCCCTGTTCCTGGCCTCTGACACGCACACCTTCATTAGATCACTGGACTAATTAAGACGAGTGCTTATTCAGCACAGGTATATAGTTCACAATATGGTTGCCAGGCAGTCCAGTCTTTAATCATCAGATGTTGAGTATGTCATTCTTTTTAACTGGAGTGCCTCAGTAAAATGCACTATATGCAGCGCATTCAATGGACACTCCGTAGTTCTTTCACAGCTGCCACAGGAAAGCTTGCTTCTTCCTCTGGGTCACAACAGCACAATGACACAAGCCAGTGTTTTCCTCCTGCATCCAGTCAACTGCTTGTTGATTTATTTTTTTTTCGAGCCAGTTTTCAAGTATCCTGCCAGGCTGCTAGCGAATCTGTTGCCACCAAGTACCAGCCACGGCATCAAGACAGCGCTTCTCGGCAAACTGGGCAGGGAACTAACAGTCCGGTCTTCTGGCATTCAGCCTCATCTCTGCAATGAAATCACTGTGGGACTGTCAGCAAGTCATTCTTCCTTCTTGTACACTTGGGAATCATTTTCTACCTCACAAAGACGATGTGAGGCTCGATATATTGTGTTGGTAATAGAATGGGAGGTCCTTGGATGGAAGGCCCTACAGATGAGCAAAGGATTATTGCTATTTCTGGATGTGATAGCATATAAATGTGTTTTATTCCCTCTCAATGAGACAAATTCAAGCATTTATTCAAGAAATTCCTAGTGAAGTTGCATAACAGCCTCAGAGCTGTGGATTTGGTGTATGAATCTACTCAAAAAATAATTAACCAAAACATAGATCTCTATGTAAAGAACAGGGAAAATTATCTTCTTGGGAAGGGGGAAGTAACTGGACAATTAGAGCCATGCCTGGATCATTTACAGGTGTGTGCACCCCCTTGGCTTCCTGTGCAAATAAATTAATAAATGATCACATGGCTCTCTGCAAGGAGCATAAGATGCAAGTGTCAAAATCACCAAAGGAGGTGAAAGTAGAAGAGAAAGATAGTGCCTTAGCTTACAGTAGCATGCGGGAGTTGGTGTCCCCTAGTGTCTAGAGCAGTGGACCTAGGATATTAATCTTAGATTTATTTCCAGCTCTGCTTCTGACTTGCTGTGATAATCACTTTACCTCTCAGTGCCTGTTTTCTCCCCCTGCAAAATGGGTGTAAGAATTTCCACCTACCTCACAGGGATGTTGTGAGGCTTCCTTAATTCTGTTTGTAAAGTAAGTAGGAATGATCTGATGAAAAGCACTGTTGAAATGCACGGTATCCTTGTTATTTCCCGGCAGAACTGCTCGCTTGGTTAATACATGACTCCTCAACCAGAAGGGCAGTAGTTTGAAAACGTGAACGCTGCATTGTACTGACAACATCAACACAGATGTGTATTTGCCATGAGTAAAAAAGACTTTCTTGGTCTCCCACCCCTTTCTCCCACCTTAGCCTTGGCCTGGCTGTAATGAAGCAGCGGTGAGAGTGTGGTTACATGGATCCCTTTTCTCCATTCCCAGCATCCATGCTGGGGCAGCATTTCTGCTTAAACCAGACAGTTCCTGGAGGCGGGGGTGTAGGTTCATGGAGCGCTAACAATTTTCAGGGCCTTGCCATGCAAGGCATGTGTGGGGAGGTCGTATAATGCACAATATTGCTGGGCTTCTGTTTTAAACCACTCAGTGCAAACTCCAAGTAAAAAATCCCAATTTTCCAGAGTCTCCATGGAAGAGTTTACAGTCGCTTATGGCACACAGAAAAAAAGCCACCCTTCATGAATGCAAAACCACAAATTATCATGTTATACTGATTTTTTTTTCCTCTATGTGAGACACATACCAATGATCTCTTAGCACTGAAACACAATGAGGTACAGATTCCTCCTCCTGTAGGAGGGGAAAGATTTGGGGGATCTCTGCTCTCTAGGTCTGTGTGGGCATGAAATCTACTTACTGGGGGAGGAAAGTCCAGTCTCTCCTGCCACTCAGTAACTCACTGACTGTGCAGTTTTACCTTTAAAGAGCGGCTGTGTCACACAGTGCTGAAAAAAAAAGCGGCAGTTTGCTGTTTTGTATAGAAAATGGCTTTTCAGGCTGACAGCTGAAAGTAATCCTAGCCTAGGCATAGTTTTGTTTAGTAAAGACAGGAACATCCATGAGAACTAGACTAAAGCCTTCCTATAAACCCGAGGCAGTGGTGATAAAATGTTATACGGTGCCAGATTTCCTGAGGGCCAGGGTCAGATAAGCATACCAACATCAGGGGACTTGTCTAAGTATTGGAATATTTTTTTCCCCCCAACAGAATGACACTACCATTTCTTAGGCTCTCTGTGTGCTACATCTTTTAAGGTGGCTCAGGAAAGGCTTTTTGCCAACACCAAACGTGCTTATACAGTTGAGTAGTAACCATGGCAAATAAATGTGTGTTGACTTGCCAAGACGTAGCCTGGCACACAATTCTTTCCTTGCAACTAGCTTGGCATACACCTACTTCAGTAGAACAGGCAAGACTCGCATCTCTATCAACAATTCAAGTTCTTTTCTCAGCAGCTTGATGTACAAAGAGACACAGTTCAGCCTAGAGAGGAGAGGGTTAAAGGGGTGGGGAGTCCTAACTGCTGTCTTCAGGTACAGGTAATGGGGAGTTAGAGGGAAGATGGAGACAGACTCTCCACAGAGATGCACAGCAAAATATCAGAGGCAATGATCACAAGGAGCAGCAAGGAAAATTTTGACTAAAAAATTCTGACAAAGAAAAAAATTGTTCAATTGGAGAGTGGTTCAGCACTAAAGCAGGTGCCCAGAGACATGGTGAGGTCTCCATCCTTGGGGGATGAAGCCTGACTGGGAAAAATGTTGAGCACCCTTGTCTGACTCTGCAATGAGCTGAAGGTTGGACCACCTGGTCCCTTCCAGCCCGAACTATCCATCTCATGGGAGGTTGAAAGCTCAGTGCAGCTACTGTGTGGTGGAACAACAGATGTAGGGCACTTTCTGCCTCTCCAGGGTGTTCTGGTAGGGCTTGCTTAGACTGTCCCAGCAGGTGACATCAACTAACTGGGCACTGCAGCAGAGGCTGATGCACAAACACAGTCAACTGATGTTTCGTAGCTACAAAAGCTGCTTGAGGGCAGAACCATGTGTTCTGTAACTGGTTTGGAAAAAACATTACAAATTTAGAAAAAAAAAAAAAGTATGCTTGTCAACGGAGAAAATCATGGAAATATAAGGGGCTTAGGTCTTTCCAGCTCCCTTTAATTTCAGTGTCAAGTGTGCCTTTAAATCCATCTGAAAGTGCAGAGGACTGCATTTTAATGATCTGTCAACAAAAACCTGTGTATTTTAAAGCTTGCTGATCTGGGATGAAGCAGAACTGAATAGAACTGGTGATTACAGAGCTACTGACAGAACATTTTGAAAAAAAAACAAAGACTGTTGGTCTTCGCCTTGCTAGATCCAGCCTGGCATAGTAAAAGCAAAACAGGCCATTTATTGGTTTCCAAGGAGGAAAGGCTATATTGCTTGGAAAAGTCATGGAGCATCCTACCAAAAAACTTTTAAGTCAACAGAGCAATGAATTTATGGCAAAATATTAAAGAGAAAAGTTGGCTCCTATGGTGTTTCCCTGAAGCTGAGGGGAGAGATGGATTGAAGAATGATCAGGATAATGAAACCCAGTCACAAATGAGCATACCAAAAAATCCTGGGTTACAGGTAGCTGCAGGGCAGAGGCTGTGCAGGAGGGCAGCAGGGAGTCCCAGGCAACGGTGCAGCTCACCAGCTGACAGGCAGGCTGCAGGCAAAGGCTGAAGCAAAGAAACCCGCGTGCTCATCATCCAAGTGTCTCACTGTAAGGATAAGGCAAGCCAACTTGAGACATGAATTAAACCCAGCCTGCTACCAAATCTGGTGTTTCTGGATTTTAAGAAGGTCAGCAAGTTTAAAATAATTTAACTGAACTTTTATGTGTTGGTCCCTCTATTTACCTGGTAGAAACGAGAACCAGAACTAGCATGGGCAAAGCTTTTTTCTCCCCCAATCCTTTCCCCCAGTCCTCAGTATATGAAGAATTGCTGGGACAAAAATGTTCAGGTAAGTTTCTCAGTACGTATATGTTAGTTTAAAGAAAAGTCATAGACAACCCCATAAAGGAATTCATCTATTGTCAGTGAACATCATCCTCCTGAACTCACCACAATTAAATTCAAAAGAAATGCAGAATCAGAATGATGTTGGATTACTCCCAGCTTCAGAGCTCCTGTTTATGAAAAGCTCTGGAGAGAAGAGAAAAGAAAATGGCTGGCTAGCTGCCAGCTAAGCCTATTTGTCATGAATATGCCCTGTAGCACCTTCTGGAAACCTGTGCTATCTCTAAATATACACTTGGCCAACAAACTGTTTGAATTCAATACGCTCCACCTTTCCACTTTACTTGAAAGGCTTGACTTTAGTTCCCTCTGCAAACTGAACATAAAATAGCTGCCTTCAAACTTTAATATGTGGAAGAATAAAAAATGGAACTGAGCGGAAACCTGCCAATGTACTGACCCGCCCTTCTTCCTCGTGCGCTGCCTCTCCTCCTGGGCCACCTCCATCTATATTCTATTTAATGAAACTATCAGCCTCTCACAACTGAGAAGTTGCCTTTGTATCTGTGAAGTGCCATGGACCCTTCTCCTCACACATGCATATCAGCGGCTATCTAAGGAGGAACAACATGGAATAAATTTCCCATTTTCTTTTTACACTTTTTATTTTCCCTGAAGGAGAAGTCCTGGGACTTGGGGGTGGATCTGAGTTTTTCCAGTAGGGACTATCTTCCTCCCTGTGCATTTGTCCCAAGGCTCAGGGATCAGTAATTTACAGCTAGGTAGAGGCATGTCTCAAACCTATTTATAAACACATGCAAAGAAGAAAGTTTAAAGACCTATGACCAAACTCTGCCTTGTTTTTTAACCTTGTGTTGAAGTAAGTGGCGTTGCCAAGGTGTAAACAAGAGCAGAATTTGGCTTTGTATAATTTATTTTTTAAAGGATTTCCTGTTAACTTCTGTCTTTAAAAAACAACCAACAACTAACCTTGCCCTACAACCTACCAGTAGGGAACAAAACAACCACAATTCCCTCCAAGCTCAGGAATCTCATCTTTAGGAAGTATCAGTTTCTAAGCAGCAGATGCAGAAAGGAAGAACAGGGAAGCTCAGATCTCAGCTCTGCATTAATTGGCAGCAACACCAGAAGCTGTAAAGAAAAAAGAGGCCTCAGATCAGCTACAATAATCTGCTCCCTCAGTTCATTTCCCCATGGAAGCTGAATGTTTCTTTCTCTTTGCAATGCTGTGGACAAGGAGACAAATTTCAAACCAAGACAACTGACAGCAAGACAGAAAGCCAAGCAATCAAAGAGACTGTGGGACTAATCCGGTGACTCAGCACAACCGAACGTAGCTTCGTTTTCCTAGTGAAATGAGTTGTAATGAATAAAGGTTCCTGATTTTCAATCAGCAAGGGCTCCGTGCTTTGTTAAACTGCCAACTAACCCCACTCGATTCTTTCTCTTCCTGTATGATTTGTTTTTCCAAATATAGGGAGTTTTGGGTAGCAAAGCTTAGGTGTATTTTTAAGAGAAGAAAAATACAGACGCCATGAAGTTCAAGCGGGGACATGACTACAACATGAAGGATTGGATCTCGCACCGACAGGCATCAGGAAATTCCCTGTTTGAACTTTTACTTCCCTTCTGGCCCCATTCCTCGATATACTATAATTGCAAGGCCCGACAGCCATCCCCAGCCCGGCTCCAGGCGCAGAGGGAGGATGGAAAGGGCCCCGTGTGGGAGATTGGTCTCCTCACGGGTGGGAAGATGGGCCTGGAGCAGGCGTGGCATGGCGTGGCGTGGCGTGGCGTGGCGTGGCGTGGCGTGGTGTGGCGTGGCGTGGCGTGGCGCGCGTGTCCTGCTGCCGTGCAACGCTTGCACAGGAGCCAAAGCGGTGGTAAAATGGTGGGATGGTGTTTGCACCTCCAGCCGGCCACCTCCTTCCCCCGGCCGGCAGCAGGTCCCCACCCCAGCCGCTGGCCCCACTCGCGTTGCCCCCGGTGGGGTGAGACCCCGTCCCCACGGCCGGGGCCGAGACGGACGGATAGCCCGTCCCGCCTGCGGCCGCCACCCGCCCCCTGAGGGGCGGGGCTTAGGCGATGGGGCGGGACTTATTCGAATTAGCCCCGCCCCCTCGGCCCGCCCAGCCCCGCCCCGCCCCGGGGAGGGCGGTGCCCCGGGCTGAGGAAGGCGCCCGCGCACCTGCGCACTGCAGCCGCCGGCGCGAGCGCGGGGCCGGAAGTGGTGGCGGGCGGGCGTGCGGCTACCATGAGCTTCCTCATCGACTCCAGCATCATGGTCACCTCCCAGGTACCCCGGGGCGGCGCGGCGCGGCGCGGCGCGGCGCGTCCCCCCGGCCCGGGAGGGGTGGGGTGGGGGGGCGAGGTGGGTCCCGCCGCGGCTGACCCGCCCCGCCCGCTGCCCCTCCGGAAGCGGCCGTTGGGAGCGCGTGGGGGCGGTGCCTGCCGGCGCGCGTGCGCAGCCTCCCGGCGCGCGGGGCGTGTGGGGACCCCCGGGGCGTCGGGGGCGGGGAGGGCACGGGGCAGCGCCAACGGCAGCGGCCTGCCGCCTTCCTCCTCCTCCTCCTCCTCTTCCTCCTCTTCCTCTTCCCCCCCCCCCCCCCCCCCCCTTGCTGCTGCTCGCCCCGCCTGCTGAGCGGAGGGAACTCGGGACTCCGCGCTTGAGTGCAGCGAGGTGGGGACACCCCCACCCCCCCCCCCGCCCCGTCGCTGCAAGTTTCAGGGGCGCTGGGCTGCTGGTTCGCCTCGTTAGGGCTGCCCGCCCTTTCCTGTTGCCCAGGCCCCTCTTGCGGGAGGAGATAAGGCGTACGCGCCTTTGGACCGCTTCCTTACGTGTCGCGGTGACCGTGGCTCTCGTGCAGTTGTGAAGTCGGTGTAATGCATAACAAGGCTCAGTAAATGAGGCTGTAGGGAATGGAGCTTTTCTTGTAATACCGCAGCACGACTATAAACTTAAATTTTCTTGTGTTGGGACAGGAAAGCTTACTTTGCTGTTCTCTATGTAGTGCTTATTTTGTTTCTGATGTTCTTCGAGAAGGCTAACCATTTGTCTTCTGCCCCTGGTTTGCTGCCGAGGAGTTTGCTCGTTTACAGCTTTGGAAGATTTTTCATTATGTGCTTTAAGGAATCTTAAAAAGACACCACTATTTTATCTTAAATGCTTCCATCTCCATTGATCCATCTGTGATTCAGCACTTCCTTCAGCTTTTTCTTTCTGCTGCCGTCAAAGTCACCTTTCAACTAGTCTTTGTTTTACCCTAGCTGAATTCACCTAGGAGCCCTTTAAACCTTTTCATGTCATCCTGTCTTTATCATTGCAAAGCAGGTTGTGATCTTAACATACTTGAAAATGTCTTATTGTTTTGTGGGAGGAAAGACCCCCTCCTTCTTCATTAACTTCCTTTGCTAGTAATTTATCTTGTCATTGCGTTCTCTTTGACCTTCCTCTCCTCCTTGCTACTCTGCTCCCTCCTCAGTAAATATCCTTTCTTCCTGTCTGCCTCTCTGGCAACTGAGATGGTCCAACTGTCTGCTTCTGCCAAAAGGGGCAGGTTCCATTCCCTCTTCACTTCTACTTGGCTGCACAGTTATACTCTCTTATTTGTGTTCTCTCCAGTATTTGCTTTAAATACATTCAACTGGATCACAGAGGGATCTAATAAGCTTCTGAGCTGGTGTGAAATTCTTGTTCTGTAGTGAGGAGGGATGAGCTGAGGAAAGAGGACCTTTCCCCTCTCAACAGCAGTTGGTTATCTTAATAGACTTTCATCCACATCTCTAGTTTTCAGGACAGCTTTTGGCCATTAGAGGTACAACATCCTCCTAGTTGATAATGCTTTGATTTTTGCTCCTATCATTTGCTTTGCATTCCAGATCTAACTTACTAATTGCTTTTCTTTCATTTGTGATGGCAGCTTTGCATCTTCCCATCACCTTCAAAAGTATCAAGTTAGATATTTAAATTGCTGCGTGTACTTGTCAAACACTCAAGAATTTTCTGACTTAATGTGTCACATTCATCTGCAGTGTTTTAGAGTGTGAACTCTTCAGATAATGTTTTTCTATGCTTTTGTACAGTGCCTAACACAAGGGACATCTAATCTTCATATATAACTTCCTCTGTTGTTACTGTACTTGATAATCTCCTCATCTCTTTCTTTTTACTTCTTTTCGAAGAGTTTTTCTCTACCTTTCTCTTCCTTTACACTGTTAAATGCGGAATTACTTTATGTAAATATCACTTGCTTATCATACTTCTTTGACTTATGACCTGTAGATAGGAGGCTTGTGGAATATCTTACCTTTTTCATTTTGCTGTCAATTACTTCAAAGTCTGAAGTCCTCCTCAGACAAGTTTTGCCAGCTGTTACCAATCACACACTCAGGTGTGTGTTGAAACTTAACTAAATTTTGTAAATGGCTCTGAGAGCCATTGTAATGCAAAGTGTTACTGGCTTGTCCTGCTTCACCTACCTTTTCTATGTGGCTTTTCTGCAACTCCAGGTTGTGGTTTGAGGCATTCAACAATGCCTTTTCCTTATCTTAGAGATGCTTTTAACACCTTTCTCTCACAGTGTGTCAGAGTAAACCAGATTTAGTGTTAAGGTCTCTCTGGAAAAATCAAATGCACTTCTAGCCTTAAAGAAACAGCTGATATTTTTATAAAATTAGCTCATCTCTAGAAGATTTGTATGTTGTGGATGTTAGAGTGTTTACCTGGCCTCTGTTACTGTGTTTTCTGTAAAAAACGTAAGCTCTAACTCTGTAGATTAGAAGAGTGAAACAAGAAACAACTGAGGAATGCTGAGAACTTGGGAATACAGAAATGGACTGCCTTGAGTGGATCTTCTGTAAAGCTGTAGCCCTCAGTGTCTGCTACACTTGAATATTTAAAATATTATTCTCTCCGTGGTACCATTGCAAGTTTTAATCTTTTGTGGATCTTGGGTGCTTTGACCCAGCTCTTTTCCTTCCATTTCTTTCCTCTACAGTCAGTAGTGAAGCAGCTCTGTATTTTGCCAGTTGCTGGATACAAATGTAAAGTACTTTTTCTCTTCTGCAGGTGCTGTTCTTTGGATTTGGGTGGCTATTCTTCATGCGTAAGCTCTTCAAGGATTATGAGGTGAGAAGGGGCCTTTCATTACGATTCTACGTCTTTAAAATTACTCCCAGATATAGAAATATTTTAAAAACTGCATCTGGCCTTTTTCCTCTCTTTAAGCCCTCTTACCTTATTTTTAATTGTCTCTACAGTTACTTTCTTTCTCATTTCCTCTTGTGCTTCTGTTTGAAAGACTCCTAGATATCTGAGGAAATGAGTTCTCTTGGGGCCAGTGAAAGTTTCCATATTGGCTACTGTTAAATAAATGAAAAAAATGTGGAGGAGGTGCAGGGATGATAGGAAACTATTTTGCCTTTTGCTTGAGTAAGCCTGCCTTATGTAATTGTAAAATATTTGAGACAAAATCAAATTCAGTGGTAACTTTAAACTCAGTGAGATGTGTTCATTGTGGCTGAATTGTTTGTGAGGATTGGGTGAGATAAAACATTCTCTTATCCGTAGAGGGGTATGAGAGAATGTAGTCTAGGTCAGAGGTGTCTTAAGTGTGAGTGAAATTCAGACCTATAAAGTTTTTTGATATGGATCTTACTTTTAAATCTGCGGTTAAGACCAAAGAGCTCTGCTAGCAAGGGTCTATCATTAGTCCAGTCAATATAGGGCATTGCATGCTTGACATCCCTTCTGTGTAGGCATCTCTTAAAAGTACGAATAGCTGCAATCAGTGTAATCCTGAGCAATTTATGAGTTTGCCCTCTGTTCCTAACAGGCTGTTGGTTTCTTCCCATTTATCTGAAGGGCAAGGTACCTCGAAGCGAGAGACCCAGTTGTGTGCCGTTGTACCTCGTGATTTGTTTTTTATTACCTAAGGGATACCAGCATGCCCTTCTGGGAATGGAAATGCCTGATGCCTCTGTTTTGTTTTCTCCATTGCAGGTGCGACAGTATGTGGTCCAGGTGATCTTCTCTGTGACTTTTGCCTTCTCTTGTACCATGTTTGAACTCATCATCTTTGAGATTTTGGGGGTGCTGAACAGCAGGTGAGTCTGGTAGCTCACTCAAGGACTAGCCTGCCTTGTGTTCAGCAGCTTCAGTCCAACTTCTAAAAGAAGGGGTTAGTCTTGGGTTGGGGAAATTGTGTGAGAAAATTGTCAACAGCTCAACAAAGATGTTTGAGCAGCAGGATTTGTTTATTTGACAAAATGTGAGACTAGAAGGCATAAGCTCCTGATTTTCCATGCAGTTGCTATTACTGTGGTCTAGGTCTTTAGGGCAAGGCTTTAGTCTTTGACTTTCTCCGTTTGTGAAGTTAAAAGAAACGTTTTCTTTTATGGAAGTATTGTGAAGCTTCAGATCATGCTGAAGAGCACTTTTCAGATGTTAAGGACTATAGAAACTATAAGCACTAGTTTTTCTGTAGTGGTCAGAGCAGCGAATAAGATGTGAAGCTAATTATGGAGTGAAAACTACTTCTGTAATAATACGGTATTTGTGAATCAAAGGTGCGTCCTCCCTTGACACAGGGAGGGGACTTCTACATAAAGGGGATGTTAAAAAATTGTCTACTTCAGAAGTCGGTAGGAAAGAGAAGACAGAACAGTAACACGTAGAGGCTAGGTGGGTTTCCTATTTATTCTCTCTCTCATCATACTAGTATAAGAGAGCAGTCAAAGGAGTTGAAAGGCAAGAAGTTCAAAACTGCTAAAAGGTAATGCTAGTTCTGACTGTGTGTTATTAATCTGTAGAGCTTGCGGCCAGAGAGATCACTGAGGAGAATGCTTTTATAAGCTTCAGTAAAAGGCTGGACATCAATATAGATGAAAAAGTTTGCTTCTGAATTAGCTAGGAAAAAGTGTCAAGGATCCTCATAATTTCTCATTCCCTGAGGCATAAAGAGGAGATGAGTTAATACTGGCAACAGGACACGTATTTTTCTATTCAAGCTAAGTGAAAAGTCAGTTCAGCCAAGATGAATCTCGTCTGTGTTTGACTAATCTCCTTTGGTCAGAGGAGTATTGATCATTTTGATATATATGTGTATTTTTGAATTCTTGCTTTGCAGTGTCTTGCACATGAGACAACTCACTTTGAAGTGAAACACGTTGAATTATGAACATTAAATATTTTCATCTTTTTAATTTAAATTAGCCTCTTTTCACTCAGCCACTCACTACAGAATTAACGCCTGCTTATACTTAGTTTTGATTTACTGTTCAACTAGATGAGGAATAAATCAAACAAATCATGCTGCAACCAGCAGTAGTCACCATAGAAAATACAGTATTGATAAAATAGCTCAATGTGTTTTTCTGGATAGTTGTTAATTTTGAAATACACATTCTTGAGCTCTGTATTAAAAACAAAACCCCAAAACAAACAACCCCTCCTACCCAACCCAAACAATAAAGTCCAGAGTATTCTATATGCTAGGCCAATATTATCCAATGTTAGATGTAGTTGAAAGGATTGCATTGACATGCGATTGTCTTTGAGAAATTTGTTGTATTATGACAGCATACTAATCAGTATTTTGGCTTTATTTTAGCTCTCGATATTTTCACTGGAAGCTGAACCTGTGTGTCATTTTGCTCATCCTAGTCTTCATGGTACCCTTCTACATTGGTTACTTTGTTGTGAGCAATATCAGATTATGTGAGTACTTGGTTTATGGCAGTGGGGCTGCTAACTTGAGACTGAAAGTAGAAATAACTTTTCTGAGAGGGAGAGATGTTGGTCACTATCCCCATAGCTCCCTCCTTCCTCTGGCTTTCTTCTGGCTAGGTAACTTCTCTTTGGAACTTAATGCTTTAGCGCGAACTGTTTATCGAGATACTTGACGTGACCTCCACAAATGTAGCTTTTCTTTATGGATTTTCACAAAGTTGAGCACTTCACTGTTACTGGAATTTGTTCCTTTACAACTTTAAGCTTGCAGCCAAATCCTGGAACCCTTGGCAAGGCTGTTTTGTTCTGCTAGGGGTTAAAAGAAATGAGGCAGAGAAGCTCAATGAATTACTTCTGCTTTTTTTGCTTACTGCTGTCTGGGTGAGGCCTCTTCCATGCGCTAATGGACATTTACCCATGAGCCTTTGATATTCATTGCTCTTTTGTATTAAGCTTAGGCGTGTAGGTTGGGAGTATTAAATGTGTAGTCTTAGCATGAAGATGAAGTTTCCAAGTTTCATGTTCAGGGTCGCACAAGAAAGATGCAGCTAAGTGATCCCCTGTTCATAGCGCAGCCCTCTATACACCCGTAGGGAAAAGCCAAAGTGCTGTGTCGCTGTGTTAGCTCTTGTAAATGGTGGTGTCTCAAATAGCTTGTTCTGCAGGAAGTGAAGGGGTGCACACTGCTAGCTCTAGCTCTGTCAGTTGACACCTGTTTTGGCCACCTGTGCTCAAAGCAGCCTTTGGACCAATGTAGCAGTTTTGCAAGCTAGAAAAAGCCCTAAAGAAAGAATATCTTTAAAATAACTACTTTTTCCTCTCTTAGTGCACAGGCAGAAACTGCTTTTTGCATGTGTCCTCTGGTTGACGTTCATGTATTTCTTCTGGAAGTTGGGGGATCCATTTCCTATCCTCAGTCCAAAACATGGTGAGTTTCATACTCTTGCTTATTCCTTCCCTCCTGTAAATAGGCTTTGTTATCTCACTTTTATCTTGGAGCTATTATGTTATCTTAGCTCTGCGGTTGGGACTGTAGAAAGTAGTTCTTGCAACTGAGGGTCTGCTCTGCTTTGAAATCTGTGATCTGAAGGTTGTCAGGCTGACAGAAATGGGTGGATACATCCGAGTTATTTGCATTAGTTTTCTTCCAGTACCACAGCAAAACTTTAGGGAAGCGAATGAGCCCTGACTGAACCTAGGGTGTGTAAGAACACAGTGTACTCCCTGAGGACACAAAAACTTCATCCCCACAAAAAGTTGATCACAATTTTTATTCACTTCTTTCTTTCCTTGTGGAGACTAATTCATTTAAAAAGACAATCGACAACCAATCCTTCATCTGACTTTTTTCAGTCAGATTATTGTTTCCTGTGACTGAAATCATGTGACTTTAGCATAGGCGGCTATCCAGTTGACAACATGGCAGGGTGCCTAAACACCAGAGCTGTATAGACTGTAGCCAGCAACATGTCTGGCAGTGTGTGTACTGCCAGAAGGTACAGCTTTGTACGCTGCCTGAGCCCAGAGGCAGTGCAGTTGTATGGTACTAGAATGTGAGTTGGTAAGTCCTGCTGGATGCCAGATCTATTTATGTGCAGAATTAGCTGCGTTGCAGTCATGGAACCAAGAGTATTTATAGCGTGAAGATACTGTGTACGCTTGGGCTAGTTTGGGTCCAGCAGAGCTTGTTAGCATGTGCCTGACTGTACTGAATCCTTCAGATACCTAAATGTGCCAGAGGATTATAACATCGTAGAACCAGACTATTTGTCACCTGGGTTTCCTGTGTAACTTATGTTGCCCTTATCCCCTACACTGGAAAATTGTTTGTATATTGTTCTCAACAGGTGAAATTCAGTCGGTTTCACTCAAATTGGTGAATATGTCTGCATAGATAACTGTCAGCTTAATCTTTCTGTTCTCTAGGAGGCTACTTTACTCTGTACTAATCTGTAAGAGAAAAAATGAAGGATACCAACTGCTGTAGGGTCTGTTCACCCTTTTATCTATGAGCCTAAAACTTTCCTAAGAGAAAGTGTGTATCTGTGTTTTGTAGTTGTCATTTGCCCCTGAAATACAACAGCTAGTATATAGTGCAGATCCCTCTGCCCAGTGTTTCATTGCCAAGAAAAACATGTATCCACTTTGAGTTGCAGAAGGTGCTTGAGTTGGCAGAATATAATAACCCAATGGGTACTTAGCCATGGGGTTTAGATAATCCTCTTCAGATGACTGAAAAGGTTCTGTGAAGCTGTGTAACAACTGCAGATTTCTAGAACTGGTAGTGGGGTGTTTTCTATTTTTAACTTCTGCTTTACAGGATGGTACCTCCACTTAACAGTTGTACAGTGCCTTATCCTCCCAGGTGTAGACACAAGGCTAGAGCAAAGGATTCTAGGCTTTTTTTCCCCTGCTGTACTGCTAGAGTGCTGCTGTCCTGCATGTACTGACAAGGCTGCTGCAGGGCTTTGTCATGTGGTGGTGGCCCAATTCAGGCACGTAGGATCCTGTTGTGGAGTGACACATGATAGGAGGCCATGCTTAACGAACCCCTCATGCTGCAGTACATTACCTGTGGTGTCTTTCTCAGCGTGTCTCAGCCTGCTCACCTGCATGTACAGTGGTGTGCTGTAGCTGGGGAATGCACCATCACTCAGGGCTCCGAGTCAGGAGCCCTAGTTGGTCTGCAGTTTGTTTAATAGACCTGAGTTTGGGAGCTCACAGTAGAAGGAAGGTTATGTTCTACTCAGTTACATACCAGTAGTCTAATAAAACTCTTATCTTTATCTGAGTTGATAAAGCATTCATTTTATCTGACCTGATCACAAGAGTAGAGTGTTATGAGTGTTATGGGGGAGCATTGCTTTAACCAGTGGAATGTCACGTCATTTTGAAGGCACCTCTGTTTTAACTGCTGCTCTCGGACAGTGTTGGGGGCAAAAGGACAGTGTATTGTAGCACATTCTGTAGCTGGTGTAAATCTCTATGCAGCTGCACATGACTGGGTGTCTCAGTCTCCCTTTGTGAAGTCTTTTTGCCTTGTTCTCATCATATATTCCCCTTCTCTGAAGCATGAAATGTGGTTTGGCGCTTGGCCATCTCAGCTTTGCAATCATGTAAGCTCCAAATGTGCTGTGTGTGGCAGCTGCTCTATAACTAGCTCCCTAAAAAGTGAGTGATGTTTAGTAGTACATGGCACTGTATCCTGAGAAGATGGTTTGAGGTCTGTGTGTGATGGCTGAGAAAAATAAATGCAGCTTCAATGCTTGGTGTTGGTTACAGCACAGGCTCAATGTTCATGTTGTATTACACGATACATGTTTTAAAGCCCACTTGGTGCTCAGGTGGAATGTCTTGGTGGTGGTCACCTCAATGATGTGTGTGTGTCCACAGGATGAATACTGAACAGCCAGGAGCAGCATAAGCTTTCCATGCTGTCATAACTCTGCTGTCCTACAAGTACAAATAGCATCTGATCTGGAGGGGTCACTTCTAATGACAATTGACAGGATAGGGCTTTCTTTCTGTGGTCCAGACATTTTTTGGGCCAGTTTGCCAGGACTAACTGGTTCGGTAACTCTCGTCCTGGTTCTTGCAGCAGTGGCTTTGTGGAAGATGCCTCCTTTGTAGTGTTTGGTGGGTGATCTGTGTTCCCACTCAAAGTGCACTCGCTAATGTTTTATTAATTTAGAAACAAAATGTTGACTGTTAATCCCCTCTAGATCTGTCTCAAGCTTCTTCATAGCTAGAGTTTCCCAGCCCTGTTTTTAAGCATGGTAACGTGCTTTCTGAGGGAGACTTTCTGCCTCTGTGGTTCTTTTCGTAGCCTCTGTTTGTACTTCGTATTACCTCTGGTCATTGCAGTGGGAAGGCAGTTGGATTCATTCAGCAGTTCTGTATGTTATATTGTGAAGGCACCAACTGTGGAGCACAGTGAAGAGAACAAGGTCACTAATGCTGTGTTTTTCTTCTCTCAGGAATCCTGTCTATAGAACAGCTCATCAGCCGTGTGGGTGTGATTGGGGTGACACTCATGGCTTTGCTGTCAGGATTTGGGGCTGTCAACTGTCCATACACTTACATGTCATACTTTCTCAGGTAACTGCAGCCTTGTGAAATATTTTGTCTACCTTTGAGATTGTTCTTCTGCTTTTCCTGTGGCAATGACTTGAGGTTTTTCATAACTTTTTTCTGAATCTAGCTATTGCCATGTCTACATGCTAGAACCATGTCCATTGCTGAAGCATATTTTACTTGTACAGGCTTCTCTCTTCTTTGTTTCATGGGCATGTGTATGTTTCCTCTGAAATGGGATAGCAGGCCTAAGTGGTTGTCTTCATTTTGCAGGAATGTGACAGATGCAGATATTCTGGCTTTGGAGCGACGACTCCTTCAGACTATGGACATGATTGTTAGCAAGAAAAAAAGGTGAGAAGGCAGCAGTAGCATGAAATGATTTATTTCAAGGATTTTCAGTCAGTATGGTATAAGATGGTTCTTGAAATTACCAAAATTACTAGTCCTGTCAGGACGACATGTTCCGGTGAAACAGGTGGCTGAATTGCATTGAGCTGTGTGGTGTTTCATTCTGGCCTGATATACAACTTTGGTTTTGTTTTTTTTTCCCAGACACGTGCACTAAATTGAACCCTTTCTTACTGCAGTGGCACAGGTTAGGCTTCCAAGACAAATTGTAATTCTCTGATGGCAGCTTCACTAGTCTCTAAGATGGGCACCTTTCTCTCCTGATGAGTAAGGGACCGTTAAGCCACCGCAGCTGGCTCTCTCTGGTGGTTTCAGTACAGCAATTGGTTCATACATATTGAGCGGTCTCCTGCTCTGTGGATCTGTTGTTTCCTGATCAAAGCTGAAGCAGGCTAGTGACCTGGTGTGGACACAGCTACATTCTTGCAAATGGCAAGGTTTACGTTAGTGAAGTTTTGCAGAATTGCAAAACATTGCTAATGTGAATGTAGTGTTAGTGCACAAGTGTGTCATCAGAACTCTGCTTTTATTGGTTCAGCTTATTCCCTGTAGCCCAAGCAAAAAAGCTACTTTCAGAAACAGTGTAACTTCATTTACACTGAGAAGACTTTTGTGTGCTGTTATGAATTGCATATCACATGCCTTACTAGTTGTGTGGAATAAATATTCCGTAGTCACTTCAAAGGTTTGACTGTCTTACACGGAAGTCTCACAGCACTCCCCCAAACTTTACTTTCGGCACGCTGATGTTTTAACACAACCTTTTAATTTATGGCAAGGGAGCTTTTGGGTAGTCTAACCTTGCTGAATTAGTCACCAGCGTGTATATCTGCTGATCAGTATTAGGATGTGAAAGTGCAGTTAAAGCATAACTTTTTTCTTCCCATTTGAAAAAATGTTAGGTGGTGAACAAATATTAACTCAGTATTCGTGGTCATGTATGAGATGGTAAGTAGTGAGAAAATGTAATTGCTCAGGTTTAATTGCTTTAATTGACTAGAAGCCTACTAAAATACTGGCTTTGGAGTTAAAATATATTGTGTGGTGCTGCTTCTGACTCTGTGCTCTTTTGTTGTATACAGCAGTTTTGGATCTCTGGTCCAGGGAGGGTGGTGTCGGGGTAAAAGTAAGGATGTCTGGGACTTGTAAATGACTAGCACTTCCTTGCCTTCCCTGTGGTCAGGAAATCTACTGAATATAGCAACTTTCTAACCATTACAAAAAGCCAAGTAAAGTGTGTTAATCACTTGGGAATTATGCTAACGTTCATGTGTTTGCATCTAAAAACAAAACCAAAAAAAGCCCAACAAAAACCCCCCAAAACTTCCAAAAACTATGTAGTCTCAAAATGTGCAAGAAATAGCAGAAGCTCGAGTTCTGTAGATTTTGTTCTTTTTTTGCTTTAACAGGGAGCAGTGGCTTGCATAATTGGACTATTTGCTCATATATAGCATAGCTTAAAAAGTTAGATTTGTATCAGCCCAAATGCAATCCAAATCACTTGGCAGAACAAGCGGGAATAGCAGTATTTTACAGTGTAGGGTAAACTCCTTAGTTCCATGAACTGTCAGTTACTTGTTGGCCACCTTTTCAGTACTGCTCATAACTCGGAACTTCTCAATGCACACAAGGGTAATAAGGCAATAGAACATAAAGTTTCTTTTGTTTTCTTTGCTGATATTGGTATTTCTTCTCAGCCCACTGCTTATTGATACAGGTTTCCTTGTCCGTAGGAGATAGTTGTTGAAAGTTGTTTTCCCTGATGCTTTTTGCACAGGAATTATTGTTCTCTCCTTCCTGAGTGTAATCAAGTAAAGCCTTATGGAAACTCGCCTCTAAGGTTGGCAGGTTCTTTGTAGTTACCCTTGCAGGTATGACATTACTAAGCCTCAGGTTTGAAATGCCTAGACTCTGTGACAACATTGCTTTATTTTGCTTCATGTTGGAGTCAAATCAGCCTATGTGATGTAGATATATCACATATCTACACAGGCAAAGTGTGTGGTTTTTGCCTGTGGACCCTTTCTGTGATGCCTTCAGAACTCCTAACTACTGTGTGGGTACAGAGATCCCTGTCACCTCTCAGAAGAAAAGATTTGCCTTTGTATGCTTATAGCCTTGTGCTTCACCTTGACATAGCTGCATTTTTGCTGCATTGCTGTGGATCGTTTTGGGTGGAACATGTGAATCAGGTACTGGGAAGAAAGCAAGGATTAAAAATGCAATTCTTATATTTGGCAGCTGTCAGGATGAATTGAATCGTTCTAAGATCTCTGTTATCTGTAGTCTGTGGCCATATGTGCTTTTATGTGTTATGTGGGGTGCCCCAAGGGTGTTTCTTTTGCTGAATGTGAAGAAGTGATTTGATTTTTTTATTACACTGCTTATCAATAACCTTGAAGAGGGCTCAGTGCCAAATGTAGCAATAATGGCTGCAGCTAAAAGAAAGGGCCTAAACACTGTTGAATCATGGATTGCCTTGACAATCCTATGAATAGTTCTCAGCTTAGGAGTGGATAACTGGCTCACAAATTTCAATGGGGAGAAATGTGAGGGAATGAGGCCAGAAGCCAGCACTGCTTGTGGGGATTATGCTGCAGTGCACATGGGAGTGTGAGGGACAATATGCAGCTGCTGCTGTAGTGTTGGAATTAACTTTAGGAGTCACGTTCAGATCGCCTGAAGCGTCCAGTGGTTCAGTCCAATAATGGATTTATGTGTTTCTGCTTCATAACAGCTTGTCATGCAGCCCAGTAGTGAGTGACAGCATATCAGAGAGTGCTGCTGCATACCATCCAGCGCTCACAGTTCTGTGGAGGAGGAGGATGTGCAGTGATAAAGAAGAGGTGTTCAAGGGGAGAGAGGAGCATGAGGAGTCTTCCAATTTCTGAACTTGAGATAGGAGAGTCATGTGTTTGAGGAAGGGAAAGTGACTAATCATATGATTGAGGAATCTATGTGAATTTTTATTTTTAAGGGGGTTTAAATCCCTTTAAGGATTGAAGCAGGATCCTGAATGGAGGTCTTGTGAAGTGTCTCATTGAATCTCACTTGATTAGATCTGGGCTCTACTCCAGAGCTAATCAAGATAATGTTAAGCAGGATTGGTGCTTAGGGGGAAAAAAAAGGGGGCATCTGTTTGCAGTGAATTTAGTTTAACAGTGTCTTCTAAGGAACCAGGGTGTGGGTTTTTTTTTTGTTTTGTTTTGATTTTTTTATAAAACTACTTTATTCCTAAGGGCTTGTGTTTTCTGTTCTTTCAGGATAGCAGTGGCTCACAGGACAATGTTCCAGAGAGGAGAAGTGCATAACAAACCCAGCGGCTTCTGGGGAATGATAAAAAGTGTTACAACATCTGTTGCAGGCAGTGAAAGTATCCTTCATCAGCATGCTGGCGCCTGCCTCAGGAGGTGGCTCCAGCTTTCTTCTGTTTTGAAAGGAAGAGTGTTAGCTGGGCTGGTTACAAAGCATTTGTGTTTCAACACATTTCATCAGTCTGAGCAAAAGGCTTAATGTCTCTTGGGAAGTTCTCTCTCTAGCGCTGTACTCCCATACCTTTTGCCCAGGGCTTGGACACATAGTTTTACCGTGACTCCTGTCAGGAATCGTATGCTCCTGCCCTGCCCTATAAATGCGCTGTTGCATCACCGTGGTTGAGGTGTACAGCAGGTCGTGGGACAGATGTGCACACTTATGGTGTCACACTGCAGATGTCTACCCCATCACATCGCTGACATGGGAGGCAACTTTCTATTCTGATGTATCCTCTGCTGGTATGACTGACCTGCACGCATATTTTTCTCATAACTTGAAATATGCTTTTCCAGGATGGAAAACCTGTGATGTACTTGAGCAAAACAACAGGGTTGGCTGAGGTGCTGGAACAATTTACCTAGCCTATAGTTGGCTTTCTGGCTATGTTGGAAGGCTGTGAGGAAAAAGAAGGGCAGGAAGCGACTTGGTGACAAAATAAATTGTTCTCATGATACAGGCTGGCCACTGGTGCTATACCAGTGTGACAAAGGTGGATAGGAACAGGTGAGCAGAAGTTGTTTTGCCCATGTGAAAGGGGTAGGAGGAACCTGTTGGGAGTTACAAGGGTCTGTATTTCTCTAAGTTACAGTTGCCTACCAACAGTTTCTGCCGGACCACCTAAAGTGTGCAGTTTGCATATTTAAGGCTGAGGACTCTTCTTCCTCTCCTTTCCCACTAGCTGTTAAAATCAGAATTTGGCTATTTGACTAGACTCTTCATAATAATCACTAATCTCTTGGAGCAGTTACTCAGCAGTTCTGTTTATGAAAATGATGTGAGTGTGACGTATGATGATGCACTTCTTTGACAAGGGACACTGATCAAAGTGGAGCAGCAGTCTTCGAGAGCTCTGGTTCTATTCTGCAATATGTTCACCAGGCAGAGGAATAAAGAGCTTGTTGCATGACTGCCTAAATACTGCCTATCTTCTTAAAATGGAGTAGTGTGCAATGTATGTATCCTTGAGATTTCTTTGGGTGCAGTATTAACAAGGAGCATTAAGACTCAATCAAAAAACTGATCTGGATCAAAAAGGTGGTCAAACCATTAAATGTGGCCCTTGGGCTGAAGGTGGGGAATTTTTTGTTTTTAATTAAGAACTTGTGACGTATTCTAGCCTTGACTATGCTGGTTTGCCAGATCTGTCCCTTATCCAGCAAGAAGTGGATGCCCTAGAAGAGTTGAGTCGGCAGCTTTTTCTGGAAACTGCTGACTTGCATGCAACAAAGGTACACAGCAAAGTAACTGCCCAGATGGGTGTTGGGAGGCCAGAGTAGTTTGAAAGAGAATGTATGTTACAAGAAATTGAAAGCTGTTGAGCAGGTAAACATTGAAATGTTGTGGTGTGGTGGAGTGAGGATCTGTTTCTTTGATTTGGGGTCCAGATGGCTGTTCCCTTCAGTTCAGATACATACTGGAGTATGCCCAATGTCCTAAAGCCATTCAGAAACTTTTGAATTAAGAGGTATAGAAGGATGAAGCTGTTTGCTACTGTTGGTGCTCCATTAAAATTTTGTGTTGTGGGTGATTGTGGAAATGATATATTTTTGTTTGTGTTCTATTTCCCCCTCCCTCCTTTTGTATTTCCAGGAGAGAATAGAGTACTCCAAAACTTTCCAGGGAAAATACTTCAATTTTTTGGGTTATTTTTTCTCCATCTATTGTGTCTGGAAAATCTTCATGGTATGTAGATGTTTAATGCATTTTATGTGGACATATGCAAGTGTCACCCCCTGCATAAATTATGCTATACATGCAGTTCCTGAAGTAATGCTCCAGTTACCTTAAAAGCCTGTTTCTGGAAGTTCTGAAAGAAACTGGCCCTTGGTTGAAATAGAATTCTGGATCTGTCTTTTTGTACAAAGCATTAGACAAGCAATTCTTACATGTGTGCATTTTGCACCTTCTTAGACAATCCAACTGCCCCCTGCCCCTTTCTTTGGTGATACAAAGTAAGAGTCATGCATGTATCTCGTGTAACAGTGAGGTGTGCTTTTGTTTTCTTGTTTGAATGTAAATACATCTCTCTTGCAGGCAACCATCAATATTGTATTTGACCGTGTGGGGAAGACTGATCCAGTCACAAGAGGAATTGAAATCACTGTAAATTATCTGGGAATCCAGTTTGATGTAAGACTTTATTAATTCTTACAGCCTTTTCAGCAATTCCTATCTTATCTAGGTAAAATCACATTGCTGGTAGGGAGTGATAGAGCCCTGAGAATCTGTCGTTGATTTCTGACTTACTGAGGAAGAAGGGAAAGTGCACCATGAATTTGCTTTCACACTGATTTTATGCTGGGATGGTAATGTGGTCTTGCCAGAGAGGCAATGATTTGCTTGTTTGTTTTGGGCAAATGAAAACACATGAGTCAACATTTCACTACAGAGCAATTACGTTTGCTGGTGCACACAGGTGTTCTGTCATTTACACTTTTTAAATATACTCCTGTGAATAGGGGGTTCTTTGTGATTGGAATAAGCTAAAACTGTTTATCTTGTGTGTTTGGAGTAAACAATTGTTAATATATTTGTGAAAATGTCTGTTACATAAACCTGTCTGCAATGGATATCTGTACCATTAGGAAATACAAAGACCCTGAAGAATTGGCAGCTATACAATGTGGTGTAAATGGGGTTAGTGTTAGAGATTTAACTGTATTCTTCTTGTTGATACAGGTTAAATTCTGGTCTCAGCACATTTCCTTTATTCTTGTTGGAATAATCATTGTTACCTCTATAAGAGGATTGTTAATCACACTTACAAAGGTAAGAGCCAGGACTTTTATGTGGTTTTGGACCAGGGAAGCTGTTATCAGATCTTTAACTTTAGATGGGACAAATGCTGTCTAAACTTTCAATACATGTTTATGTTTTAAATATCTGAATATAAATACTTGCAGAGGGAGGAAGGGAGGGAAAAATACCTTCTGCGGTATATTTCTTCACTCAGTCCCTATTGTTGTTAACTGTCAGGAAGAGATGTAGATGTTAAATGAGATGTTAAACGTAAGCAAGGGTTCAAAATGATGCTGTAGCCAGGGGTTATGGGTAAGGTTGATGAGATGGTGATTAAAAGAATTTAGATTGCTTAATTTGAGCTGCTGGTAGGATTGGAAAGGCATTAACTCAAGAGACATGGACTCTGGCTTTTGGTACCTAAACTTAAACTTTGATATGTATTGTTACGACTTTTACCACATGGCGTCACTGGCTTAGAGAGATTAATGTTTAAGACTAAGACTGCAGGTTTCTAAAAGTAGGGTACAGGCACCCCCTGAGAAAGTATGCTCTTCATTGGGGTTTTTTAAATGAAAAGGTATTGAATGATATGTACCTTTCATGCTGTCGTAAGACACATCAGACTTATCTGACTGCTTATTTCCAGTGCTTTTTTTCATCCCCCTAGTTCTTCTATGCCATTTCCAGCAGCAAGTCCTCCAATGTTATTGTTCTGCTTTTAGCACAGATAATGGTGAGTATGTGGAACCATGGGCACGCCCATATACATTTATGCATGCATACATATTTGTGTGTGTGTACACACACACATCACAAAATCTTTGTATGTTGACCCATGTTAGCCACATAGCCAACTGTGAAACAATAACTACTTCCTCTCTTCTAATTTTCAGGGTATGTACTTTGTGTCATCAGTGCTTCTGATCCGGATGAGTATGCCTCTAGAGTATCGCACTATTATTACAGAAGTCCTGGGAGAGCTCCAGTTCAACTTCTATCATCGTTGGTTTGATGTGATATTCCTCGTTAGTGCGCTGTCCAGTATCCTCTTTCTCTACTTAGCACACAAACAAGCCCCAGAAAAGCATATGGCCCTCTAAGTAAGGACTGCAGTCATGTGCTGCTCTGTGTCCTTTCAACTGCACTGCTGCAACTCCTGTGGACTGCAAAACTTGGAGAGCCAGGACTATTCTGTGTGTTCCAGCAGTGTAACTGGCTCTATGAACTTCCACACATGTCATCATTAAGCTCTGTGGCTCATTTTGTTAAGGTCCCACAGCCTGAAGGAAAGGGGATGCATGTATTGAATGTGAGATAGTTCACTGCCAAGGAATAATGGCACTCCTTGGTACACCAATATCTAGGGGCATTGGAACTTGCATAGTAGGTTGAGGTAAGACCTCTTACTGTTGGAAGAACATCTTCATAGAAGGCACCAAGGAAATGTGATTTTTTCTTTTGAAAATCAATCAACTCGTGATTGGGATTCAGAGGACGGCAGTTCTGGAGTTGAATGTTTGAGTCTGTGGAATTAAATAAGCTTTTGTAATATCTCATGCAGGCATCACAGTTGTTTTTTGTCAGCCCCAAAGATTTGGCTGGAAGTGAGCTAGAAAGTGGCTAGGATTTGCTGCCTGGCAGAAGTGAAGTGGAGAGAATTACACTCCACGCAGAAATGGAGTGAATGCTAGTGTGTATCACTAGTACCTACCATCCTTAGGAGCTGGAGATTAGCTTTCTGTTGCTGAGTCTCAACTTTGTTTTTTCTCCCTGCATAAATGGAACTGAGGTTTTGGATTCCTCTTTGCTAGAGTTCAGTGTGAAGTCAAAGACCACAGCTATGCCTTGTTTTCCTTTTATGTTACAAATTTGTTTACCTTATATGCTGTAAATTTGGTGTTCCCCACAACCTGTGTATTCTTCTATAGTAGCCTGTTTCCCCTTTTTGATGTAATGCAAGGCATAGAAGTAAATTTTTTTTGTGTGACTTAAACTTGTAGCTTCCCATAGCCACTGTCTTATGTTCCAGAATAATTTTAAAACAAAGCCTAAATCATAGGTGGTAAGAGTAAGACCTGGGAGAAGGCGGGAAATAGCTACTCTAAAAAATTTATTTCTGTCTTGTCTTTGGTGTACAGCAAGAAGGCAAAGTACACAGCAGCAGTATTACAGAGCCATTTATGTCACGTTCAAGACAATGTGGTTTTGACTTGGAGTTAGACAACATGTGAGACTGAATTATGTACGCTGTTCTAACAACCATGATCCACAACTGTAAGCAGAGGAGAGAATAGTGCTTAAACGTTTTGAGTTATGAATTATTAAGTTAGCTTAATGTTTGAAAGAAATTTCTGCAATGTTAGCAGGAGAAAGGACCGTAATGCACAGAGTACATTGGCTTATGCCATTTCACAGCAGTCTTAATGCTCTAAGTATAGCATGGAAGAGTTGCCACAGAGATTGAGTTGATGGACTTGGATTAGGGGGAGAATGCCTCTCCTGGGAGACGGGGAGAAATCAGTTGCTCTTTATTAAGAGCTTATTCTTAAAAGGCTAAGATGCTTACAAATCTATAAAACATTTCTGCCTTCTGCTGCAGTATACTTAATTATATACTTCTAGTTATTTAAGCCTTTACAGAAGTTAAGTGACTAACTGCCTGCTTTACAAGGCAGAAAGCCAATGAAGTACAATTGCAGTGTGTTAAATGAATGCAAGTGTTACACTGAAGTGTTTATTTCAGGCAGCTGCATTTCAGCGAGAGATTGCAGTCCTTTACACGTATGGCACTCCTAGGAATAGTCAAGTTCTGGGAGGTGTAGTAGCAAAGAATGATTGAAGAAAGAGGATTTGGAAGGTTTTGTTTTTGTTCTTGGCATAGTTTGTTTCCTCACAACTTTGTGTCATCATTGTTGTCGCTGTCCGCTCTTGTAGAGGCAGCTGATTGTGAAGAGGAGGATGAGCTTGCCTGCAGAGGAGTAACAAATACGTTCTGATTATTTTTAGTTTGTAAACAAGCTTGATAGTCTGCAGTGTTATGAAGGACTCCTATTTTCATCTGCACTAATCATGTATTTGTTTGGATGGCAGAATGAGCCAACAAATGCGATTTTTTTTTTTTGTTGTTGAAGCGCTTTTTGGTTAAGTACCTTTCGAGATAAATTTGTTCAATAGAGGTTTCCTGTTGTTTAATTCCCATACCTGCTGAATTTGCACACAAAAGTGGTGCTACCTTCATATCTGCAAAATGCAGCTTGGTGTCTAAGAAACTTATGAAAAAACTTGCAGATGGACATTTGCAGACAAGGCTAATGAAAAATGAATAGGAGATAGTATTGGTCTTATTCTTCCTTGTTTGTCACTTTTGCATGATCAGAAAAGAAGCATTTAAATATTTAAGGCTGACCACACAGAGGGTTCAAAAAGACTGTTTCAAGAAGAAATACCTTCCTGCTTTTCTGACTTCTTCATGCTTCAGATTCTTTCCAGTGGCATGAAGTAAAACAATTTCAAATTAGCCCCTTTCATAGAAAACGTCACCACAACTTATCAGTTGTTATTCCTTCTACAAAATGATCTGTTTTGAAATGTTTCACCTGATTTCCTCCGAAGTGGTTTATGCTTTTTGATGTATTTAAGCACTTCTTTCCCTGCACTTTCAGGATTGTATTGCCTGTTTCCCATCTTCGTTAAGGATTACTGTATTTGGATTATCTTGCTTCATAAAACCTCTCGTATGTGTATCCTTTCTGTGATTTAATCTTGCGTTAAAGATACTCATCTGTATTATGTGTCAGGAAAGGAAGAGTTGTTTACGGTAATCAGACCACAGCTTCCCTTTTAATAACATAGACTGACTAGTAAAAATCTAGGCTCAAGTTAAAAATCCTAGCTCAGGAATACATACTAGCTGAAAAAAGTTGTCTTCCTATCCCCTAGATGATCCCTCAACATCTACTTAATGCAGTATTACTCACCCTTTCCCTTGGTTCAGGTGAGTTTATCTCTGGCACTGTCGGATGGTTTTCTGTATAAGCAGGAGGTTCAGAAGTATCATGGACTGGATCTGCCATAGAGGCTTTGATGGGAATGTTCTGGCTTTGGAAGTATTTGTAAGCATCTTTGCTGCACACCAGTAGTGTTAGTCTGTCGCCACTATCTTGGATTCTTGCCACCACTTGGTCATAGGATTCATTCATCACATTCAACCCGTTCACTTCCACCAAAAAGTCGTTATTTTCTACACCTGCTGTGTCAGCTGGCCCATGGTTTTGTACCTGCAAAGGCAAGTTCAAACTGTGATATTAGCATAAAGCTTAGAAAGATGCATTAACAACTGATGGTTAGCTAGACTATTGTGTTACAGCTTTCCTTACAAGACGGCAAAATAAGCATGGGGAAGAGGAGATTTGTGGGGCAGAAATGAATTGGGAGAGGCACTAGGCCTAGACATAATAGACAGAGAACCCATCAGTTTGAGATTTAAGATGCATCTTGATTTTGTTAGACTTCCGTTACAGAAATGTGGAATGGTAGAATCATGAAGACGTATAGAAAGACAGGTAGAAAACCAGTTTCCTCATTTGCAGGTCCCTGTCCAGTAACTTTAAAGTTAATGATACTGTGTTTCACAGATTCCTGACTAATGAGTGGAACCCCTCCTCTCAAGAAAGCTGAGGGCACAGACATAATTTGAGACAGTAGAGGTTTGACTTTTGCCAGCTGTGGAATTCAGAGAAGTGGGGTAGAGTGGGGCGAAGGTGTCTCTCTTACATTTAGGATGTTCTACAGTCAAAACCCATCTATTTAAAATACTAATTTTAGCATGTCGGCCTCATGAATAAAAGGAAAAATGATGCAAAAGCTGGATTCCCCTTCCCTCTAGATGTCTAACAGAATGAGGAATGTTTTCTGGTGCTTATTTTTTATCTTGGTCCTACAATGTCAGTCCAACTTCAACAATTACAGCTCTTATCTGAGAGTGCTGGAGAAGAGGCTTGTGTCTTGTGGCTTTTGTTGAATGTTTTTGCAGGATGGAAGGGAGGAGGCTGTCCAACAGACTACTTGAACTTTTCCTTGTTTCTCATTCTATATTAGTACCTCATTGATGAACAGTCCAGGCTTGTTCTTGATCATGTTTAAGCTGAAGCCAAATCCACTAGGCCCTTTCACCATCTTGCAGATTCTTGGCTTGTGGTTCACTTTCTGCTCAGTGTGCAACTCCACTCTTTCCTCCATTTTAGCTGGAGTTGGATTTTGTACTTTGTAGTAGTATGAGAAGGGGGAAATTTGAGCCTGAAAAAAGTGACAAATAAAACTTTGTTGATGTAAAAACTTCTGTTGTGAAATCTGTATTAGGCTTTCATGCTCAACTTGTTTTGTTTGAAACCTTTTAATGACTGACATTTGAGCTGCAATGGAGAACTCTTTGCTATTAATTTCTGGCTGAGTGGAAAACTACAGTGTTGATCTATGAGAAGGGAATTTTGTTGCTCATTCATAAATGGTTACACAGCCACATAGCTCTCAATTTGCTGTCTTAAACTTCTAACCTTTCTTGTGGTGTGTTTAAACTTAGAATTGTTCCAACGGTGCCTATAAAAATCTGGAAGAGGCCAAAAATTTGGCTGTTTAGTGACTGGCTGTACAAGTGCAAGGGGAGTTGCTGAAATATGGATGCATCTTAGACATTTCCTGCAAGTCGAAGTGTCTGTCAGAGCAGACTGGCTGTTTCATTGCTGCATATGTCTCTTCATAATGATGAATTATAAATTCTTAGCAGTAGTTTGCATTTTCTTACCAGTTTATACATGGCGTCAGTCTCCTTATCCACTACCAACAGTGTGGTTTTTGCCTCAGACTGCTTAATTTTTCCCACTACGCTTTCATGATCCAGACCATCCACTTGCTCGCCATTAACAGCTACTAAGATATCATTGTCTTTGAGACCCGCCTTGGCTGCTGGGCTCCCAGAATCAACATCCTTGATTACATGATCTAAGATCAGAAGTGAAAAAAGATTGATGTGAAGGTGTATGCTTGGTAAGTTTAAAGACATTAAAATGCATGGCAAAGGCTAATTGTCAGAATTGCGCTGTGGGTTGAGACCATTTCCCTGATGTAGTCCTGTTTGTAACGCTTCTCTAGAAGACTTCTCCTAGATGACCAGTAAGAAGCCAAAGAGAATGAGGTCTGCAAACCTTGAAGAGGAAGAAACTGTATAGCAAATAACACACAGACCATGACAACTTGGTTCTTACCACCGGTATTTTGTTCCATCCGTAGATAAAAGCCATAACCATTTTTTCCTTTGTGGATCTCACTAAGTCGTGGTTTGAGGGGAAGCAATCTTAGGCTGGCGTTCTCTTTGCTCAGTACCATCTTCTGGCTTGTGTAATAGCGGTCCGTTTCTTCATTTGAAAGCAGAAACATAACATGATTTTCAGACTTCTTTACCTGTGATAGTACATGTACAGTCTCAGATGTCACCCCTTCAACAACATGTGGGAATGGTAGATACTTTGGTAAATGGTGTACTGATACTTAGTGGTGTGTGGGTGCTGTTGATGAATAAGCCATATGGTGTAGGCCATGCTACTGTAAGTTGATTTTTTTTTCCCCTCACCCTCAAGTCAGAAATTTGGACCATGACAAGGTCTTGAGCATGGAAGATCTAGTGTATACGTGAGGAAATTTTCTGTATTTCATACTGTGTTCTTGACCTCTAGGGCATTAGCTCTAGAGTGCCATGAGGGTGGCATACAGTGCCAGTAGAATCCAGTAAGCCTCAGCAGATAGTGCTTGGCTTATCTAGATGTGGAACTCTACAATATAGACATATCATGCCATCTCTACCACTATTTTAGATTACAGTGACAAGAGTCAAGTTTCTGTCACCCTTGATCCTCTTTTATCTCCTTGTATTACTGATTCTGAGGTTTTGGGTTTTTTTTGTCTGTTCAACCTCTCCAAGTCCATCCTTCTCTTATTCTTTTCTAGTCTAGTGGGTGCCCTCTTTACTCAACTTAACCAGTGTCACTCTACTGCTGATGTTATAGCAGCTCAACAGAACACAGGTGTTGCACAGTTCCATAGTTAGTGTGCACTGAATTGTGGTGCTGGAATGCCAGAGCATGTGCTGCCTGTGTCATGGCTCTCTGAAATCTCTTCAGCTCCAGCTGTGTTTTAGCAGTGCCAATAGTGGAAAGCTGGAAGTCTCATTAGCAATGTTCTTTGCAGCTGAGGCCAGGTAGTGAAATTACTTGCACAGCGATTTTCATTAGTTTTGGACTTCTTAACAGGAGAAAGGAACTACTGTCTAAAAATAATGAATTTTCCCTGTCCCATGCTAACTGTATCATCAGAGAGTTCCCCCTCTTTCTGCCCTGGAGACTACACTTGATGACTTGCCCTCTTACCATTAGGAATACTTCCAGGACTTCTAGGAACAGAGCATGATTTATTTAAGCGGGTTTCTGGCAGCAGTATGCTTCTGTTGTTTAGAATTCTTTGGCCTGTCTTGATGGCAGTATTCATTCAGAGTAATTTCAAGAGGCTGCTTGACAACAGAGCCAAAGCAGAGGAGTACTCTGCGTTGTTGATGATACACCAACAGTAGCTTCCGAGAGTTACTGTGAAGCATTCAAATCAGTCAGACCTGCCTCCTCAGTAACCTTGATAGGTTGCTGTGAAAGTGGGCCAGAACAGAAGATGAATCATTATAGAAACGAATACCTCTTCCACCACTTCCTCATGTGTGTAATTTTCCACATTATTTCCATTGATTTCAATCAGGCGATCATTATTTTGGACACCAGCCTTTGCAGCTGCTCCTTGTGATGAAAGCTCTACTATGAACAACCCCTTCTGTCCTAAAATAAATGAAAATTCATTACACAGGATAAGTCACTGAAATATGCCTGAATTTAATGGTTAAGGAAACTCAGTACTGATGTCCTTAGAGACTCTTGGTCTCTCCTTACGTGCAGATTACAATGACACAACAAACCTTCCACATAGACACACCTCTATCTTTTATTCTGTCCTGAAAAATCACATCTCTGGGGGAGGGAAGCATTTGTTTACTATCTGCAGCTCAAACAATCTTTTATTTCTCTCCCAAGAGTGCCAAAGGGCTGATTAGGATTTGATTCCTGTCCCCCTCCCCCCACCCCGTGTGAAGTGAGGAGCTGTTTTTATTGTTTTATACATTTCATAATTTCCTCTGGATGGCTTCCATATTTGGTCTTTCAGTTATATTGTATTCCAAAATACCTTCTTTAGAGGTGATGCTTTCCAGAAGACTTCCCTGTTCTGTGACTGGCCTTGGAAGAAAGGCATATGTGGAAGAAGTTCAAAATCCTTTGCTTTCTAAATGAAATAACTTACAAGTCAGGAAAAGTGTTTATGACAGCTGTCTAGAACCTTGTGTGCTGATTCCTGAGGTGATTTGGAGGAATGGAACAGGACTTAATGTAGTATCTTGAGTGTATATCTGGTATTTGAGCAGGGACCGCAAATTTGGTTTTGGTAAGGGGGCTTAAATAACAAGTAGAAAATAGCTTATTTTTATCTTTTTTTCCCATCTTTTCTCCACTCCATAAGAAATATGGTCCTCAGAAAACCGTGCACTGCATATGCTGTACAGAACAGAAATGCACTAGAGATGTATCTGGACTTATCTTGCTGCTTCTCACTTTCTTTCTCTTAGCAAGAGCAGTTTGTGTGTCCCTATTGGCCCCCACACGTTAACTGTGGTTGCCTCTGTCCCTGCTGCCATACGCCCCCCACCCCCCATCTCTTCTCCCCAGACTCTCACCTTCTGTGGTTTTCAGAGAGAAGCCATAGCCTTTCTCCTCCTTCACTAGGTAGCAGAGCCGGGGTTGTGGAACTGCAGTGATTGCTCCATTGGCCATGGGTGGTGGGGACTGCTTCTCCTGCTGCTGTCCTGTTAACGCCTTTTGACCCAGCTCTTCCAAGTTCACTCCCTCCTTTTCTGCCTTTTGATAGGATGCATCATCCAGAACAAGAAGTACAACAGAATTCCCGCTGCTTTTGACAATCTCCACCACCTGTAGTGGACAATGTGGAATGGCAAGTAGGTGCTAGAGTGATTGACCTAAAAGCTCTTCCCAGGAAGGGTTGCACTGTCTACTGTTTTTGTCTCATCCCTCTGCTTATGCACTATGGAGGCACCTCAAAGGCAAGTCATGCCCATGGTGGGTAATGAATGATGCAGGGAGATGCTCAGAGTAGTTGACTCAGCTCTTGGATTTCCTAGTGGAAGATGCCATAAAAACTGGAAGCGAAAGCTTCACATAGTGGCAGTGGGTCTGGATAATAGGGGAGTGGTATGGATCCCAGACTAAACAGAGATGTACCTGTGCATGTTCCTCCTTGTCTACAAACACACCGTTAACCCTGAGGACTCTGTCTCCATCCTTCAAGCCAGCCTTTTCAGCTGGACTGTTCTTTTCCACGTTCCGGATGAGATGCCCTGCTGTGTCTTTCTCAATACGCAGGTAGAATCCGTAGCTCTTTTGGGGCTTTTTGGTCACTTTACATTCTCGGGGCTGGAGAACACAAGTCATCTCTACCAGACAGGGTGGAAAAGATATGTGTGAGTAAAACCAGTAAGCTTAACTAGATATGTTCCCTCCAAATACATATTGAGACAGTTTGCTTCAGAATTCTTCAGTTTTTCTTTCCCTTCTTTGTGCAAAGTTGAAGCTAGTTAACAAGGCTGGGGAGAAGAAACCAATCCCTTCTTCTCCCTCCTTGCTTTTCTTGTCTCCCTATCTCAAATGTGAAGTTAAGCAAGATGCAGAACTGGAAGAAAGAAGTTGTCTGCATGTGATAACATAGTGAAAATTGAGGTGAGGATTTAAATCCAGAAGTAAGTCTTATAGAGGAGAATAACAGCAACACAAAAATACTGCAACTCTATAGGAAATTTTTGTGACAAAATAGGATTTCACAGAATTGCAGAATGGTCAAGGTCGGCAGGGACCTGTGGAGGTCATGTGGTCCAACTTTCCAGCTCAAGCAGCGCCACCTAGAGCCAGTTCTCCAGGACCAAGTCCAGACAGCTTTTCAGTATCTCCAAGGAGGGAGGTTCCATTACCTCTCTGGGCAACCTGTGCCAGTGATCAGTCACTCTCATAATAAAAAAGTGTCCTTACATTCAGATGGAGCTTCCTGTGTTTTCGTTTGTGCCCATTGCCTCTTGTCCTGTCACTGGGCACCACTGAAAAGAGCGTGGCTCCATCTTCTTTGCACCCTCCCTTCTGATATTTTTATACATTGATAAGTTTCCCCTGAGCCTTTGCTTCTCCAGGCTGAACAGTCCCAGCTCTCTCAGCCTTTTCAGTATCTCTAAGGATGGAGATTCTACAACTTCTCTGGGCAAGCTGTGCGGATGGACAAACAGGTGGGATCAAGGAAGGACCTCACTGTCCTAACCAGGCTTTCCGGTTCTGTTATTTTAGCTAAACAAAATTAAGTTTCAGGAGAAGACATAGTAACTGGAGTGTTATTTTTAGTGAGTGCAGGGTTTGCATTGGAGGGTGGAAAGCAAGGACTATAAAGGAACTAGGAAGTCTGCTGTTTCCACTTAAAAAGCTTTTTTTCTTCTAGCTGGATTTGATATCTCTATGTCTCAGTTTTCATACAAAATGGTGGACCTGCTTTATTTCTGTGTCCTTTAGAAGTTACTGGTACAAAAGTTCTTGGAGCTGTCCATGTTTTCCTCTGCCGCTGAATCCTAATTAAACACTTGTTGATTCTCTTATGAAGAGGAGCTAACAGAGCTATTTCACTTTGGTATATCATTATATGTGAGACTTGGGTAAGATATGAATGCAAGTGTTATGAGGTCTCACAAAAGTATGGAATATTCGGGTATATACCTACTGACAATGTGAATGTGCCATCAGGTAATCACTTGCAGGAGAGGTAGTTTAATACTGCCTGCTCTGTGTGGAACGAAACAGGAGTTGAGACAGTGTGCTTATCTTGCAATTCTCACATGAATCCTGAAATGACCATAAAGCCTCAGTTTGCTGCCTGACTAAAACTGTGTCTCCAACCCTGATGACTTAATGATGTGAGATGTAATCGATATAAAAATGTGATGTTGTGTGAGAAAGAAATTAAATTTGGTTTAGAAATGACAGGCTGCTGAAGTAACTGCAGTAGTTTGATTCAAATGATTTCTCAATGAATTTGTGACAACTGGAGCAGAATTTCCAGTCAGGGTCTCCAGGGTGCTGTGTTACTTCCCCAGATAATTAGAGGCCAGCTGGTTAAAGAGTATACTTCATGCTGGGGATTGCTACCAGATTGCTATTAGGCAGTGACCTTTGTCCTCTGGAGGTTTTCGAGCAAATCCTCCTAGAACCTGTGTCAAGGCACATACGCCAAGGGCAGGAAGGGGTTTGGGATCAGACAGCATGGATGTACTGATTTTTATGATTCCTGATGAACCTGATAACTTTACATGATGAGTGTACTGGCTCTGTGACAGGCAGAGAGCAGTGGATGCTGTTCTCCTTAACTTTTGCAATGACTTTGATGCAGTCTCTAGTACAGTCATTGTAGCCGGCTTGGTGACGTGTACTGGAGAAGCAGACTACTAGATGATGCAAAAAGTTGGCTGGGCCACTAGGTTCACAGGGCTTTGATTAGTGGTATATAATCCAGCTGTTGGCTGGTTACTAGTGGCATTCTTTAGAGTTGGTAGTGGTGCTGATACCATTTAACATCTTTATTTATGAATAATTTAGTATTAATTAAACATACTAATATTAAAATAATCATTAAATATATTTATATTTATGATACGGACAGTGAGACATCCTCAACAAGCTGATAGATGATACCAAATTGAGGGGGAGCAGTCAATAGGCTAGAGGTTAGGGTTGCTATTTAGAGGGACCTCAGCAGGCTGGAGAAATGGGTTGACAGGAACCTCATGAAGTTCAACAAAGAAAAGTGGAAAAAAAAAAATATCTGTATCTAGACCATGCACAGCAATACAGGCTGACTGCTGGCTGGCCAGAAGGCAGCCTTACTGGGTAGCACTCAAGTGTCCAAGCTGAACATGAGTCAGTGATGTACCTTTGCGGTGAAGAAGGTCAGCTGTATACTGGGTGGTATCAGAATGTAGCCAGCAGGTCAATGGAAAGGATTGTTCCCCTCTCTTTGGCACTTGTGAGACTGCATGTGAGTACTGTCTCCAGTTTTGAGCTCCTCAAGTAATTGACATATTGGAGCTAGTCCACCGAGGTGATTTAGATTTTGGAGCACATAATGTTTAAGGAAGCTGAGAGAGCTGGGTTGGTTCAGTCTTGAGAAAAGAAAGTAAAGGGAAGATCTTATTGATGTCTTCAACTGCCGAACTGGATTGTGTACACAGGGACAGTCTCTTGGAAGTAAGGAGTGGTAGGATGAGAGGCAACAGACACAGGCTGCAGCAAGGGAAATTCCAATTAGACAGTCATAAGGACAGCTCTCTTCTTGGGGCGGTCAGATACCAGAACAGGTGCCCAGAGAGGCTGTGGAATCTCTGTGCTTGGAGATACTTACCTGGGTAGGGCCCTGAGCAACCCGATCAAAGTTGGCCCGTTTTGTATGAGGTACTGGACCAGACGACCTCCAGAAGTCCCTTCCAAACTAAACTCTTCTATGCTTTTATGATGTAATGAAACTCTGGTTTGGGTAGTGCGTATCATTAGCAGGAATACTACATACTGAAAGTAAGCAATAGTGGTGACCAGGGAACAACTCCAAAGATATTGTCTTAAGAACTCCTGCCAAAGATCCATGATGATAGAGGAACAAGACGAATGAAGACAACTTCTTCCAGTTGAAAAGTCCAGGCAATTAGCAAGCTTGATTTGTATTTTACTGGAAAGATTTTTTTCCTGCCTCTCTCTACTGACAGAAGTCTGTCAAAAAGCCAAAGTTGTGTTGCAGAGATTATCCATTAATCACAGCCTAATAAATACTAAGAAAATTGATCTGTTTGCATATAAAGATATCTTTGCAACTCCATGGTTTTTCTTCTCTTTATATCATCTGTGTGACTAATGTATGTGGGGATGGGCCTCTTTTTCTTTTCCTTTTTTTAAAAGTAGCTGGCAGTCAGATCCTTCCATGATAGCAGCCTACTGCAGAACCACCTCTGTGGCTACCCATGCTACAGTTTGCTATTGAAGCTGAAAGTGTATTGTTGAGGTTAGTTGGGCAGCATTTAGAACAGTATGGATGTGTGGTGGGGGGTTGGCACAGATGTCACTGAAGCTGGAGAATATGGGGAATTTCAGCATGCAGGGATAGGAAGCTTGCAGGTCATGATTCACTTGTTCCCCTTGGTCAGGTGCCTTGTGCTTTTTTGAGTCTGTGTAGTTGCACTGGGACTAACTCCATATAGGGAGGACTGCCCTGTTATTTGGACATTGTTTGGAACACATCATTGATTGCAACTACAACTCAAAGCAGTCTTTCTTGACAAACAATGGGAATCTCTGCTAATTCCCTAAGTTAACATGCAAAACCAGTGGTATGCAAAGCTGAAGACACAGTGGGCTTTTATGGGAAAGATTATCTCTTCATATTTAGAGGGAAGGTTACAGTGCACTAGATACTACTCCTTTTAATCTGTGACAGCTTTACATGCAAAATTATTGGGATTGTGTAAAGGAGTTTTCTAAGGGAAGAGGGATTAGCAAAAAAGGAATTTCTTACCCGTATGTCTGTGTGCAGCAGCCTTTGCAGGAGTTCTTTTTTGCTGTCCCTCCTGTGGCTGTACCTATAAGTAAGGCTGGACTTTGATTGGGCAAAGGTTGATTTAAAAGATGATTTATTTAACCAAGTTTCACTGAATATGTTCAACACCTTGATAAGCTGCCTTGTCCTTGTCTGCAGAAGTGATAATCACATGCATTTCTCAGCAGCTTTGAATTTTGTTCTACTGATAATTATACTCAAAAACTCAGTCAAGGAGGTCATCGGAGGCAAGCCTGATCTTTGCTCTGGGCAAAAGCCTTTTCTAGCTATAAGAAATGTCTTAAAGGGAGCAGGGTTGGATTGTGGTGGGTTGAACTGGGCCAGCAGCATTTGACTGCAGATCAAGAGGTTACCAGTTCAAATCTGTGCGCTCCATGCTGGATGCAAAAAAAGAGGACTGTGATGGGTTAACCTTGACCAGCAGCCAGATGCCTACCAAGCCACTCTCACTCCCCTCCTCTACAGGACAGGGGGTGAAAATAGGATGAAAAAGCTTGAAGAATTCAAAATAAGGACAGTTACTGGGAGAGATTCAATGAAAAAATGGTCTCATGAATGAGGGGTGGCCCTGACTGAGGCATCACACATGTGAAACATGCACTGCAATCAAGTGACCCATGTGTGTAAAGTCTCCCTGGAATAGAGGGAGGGAGGTGGCTGGGATATCAATAGGGTGAGGCCTAGTAAATTGGCTATACTGGACCGCTGCTCTGAACCTGCCAAGGCAAGTGCTATGTGTTTACTGTGGTGGAAATGTCTACTGGGTGACTGGAGACACACCCTGTAAACCATGCCATTACTTGAAATGCCATCCTGAGCCTTTAAAGTCAAGTTCTGTGTCATGGTACCCCAGAAAGAATAGAGTCAGACAGTGCAACTTGTTTCTGAAATAACCTCATACACTCCTGGGCCAAGAAATATGGCACTGATTTGGGGCATCATGTACTTATCACCCACAAGCCTCTGGAAAGATTGACCGATACAATGGACTGTTAAGGACTATGCTGAAGAGCATAGGATGCTGGGGAATGGAAGCAGTGAGATGTAAATTTAGCAGAAGCCACTTGGCTGGTTGATATCAGATGGTCTACCAACTGCCCTGGTTCTGCCCAAACAAAGCTGCTACATACTGTGGGAAGAGATGAGGTCCCTGTAGTACATATAGGTAAGTGGCTGGGAAAGGCATTGTGGGTTTCTCTCCCTTGGGAAAAGGAAAGCCCATTTGTGGGATTATCTTTGCTTAAGGACCCAGGTGCATTTGGTGGGTAGTGCAGAAGGAAGTGGAAATCTGGTGTGTACCTCAAGGAGATTTATCTGTGGGGGAAAATAATCCATAATTTGACTTGTATGCTATAGGAAGTAATACAGCAGGAATCACCTGAACCATTGGAGAACGAGCCTCACAAGGAACCATGTGAGTGCAGCGCTGACCCAGCCCAAGCAGTCTTGGTGCTCAACAATCCAACATGCTGCTTCTCCTCTCCTGAGTGATCTCCTTGCCAGATAGAACCAAAGTCATCCACTGTTCTTATGGACTTTTGGGGGAGGGGGAGCATGGAACAGGGGGATAATACCTGTATATATGTCAAGGGACAAGGTATAGTTGTTAATGAGGATATATAAACCTGACTATTGGATGTAAAGACGGTTTAAGTATGTAGTATAAGTTGTAAGTGTTGGTAAGAAGGAATTTCAGGAATGAGAGATAGAAGGAAAAGGCTTGAGGTAGGATATGGAAATTAAACAATGTATGAATGGGACAGAGGATACTTGATAATGTGTGACCTGAGCATGATGTGAATGGTATGGAATAAGGGGTTGAGACTGTACTTGGTCTGGGTGGGATGGAGTTAACTTTCTTCCCGGCAGCCTGAGTGGTGCTGTGCTTTGCATGTGTGGCTAAGACTGTGTTGATAACACACCACTTTTTTGCTGTTGTTGAACAGTGTTTGCTTTCTCTCGAGGCTTTCTCTCCCCCATGCTCTCTTAAGTGAGTAGGCTGGGGATGAGCAAGAGGTCGGGAGGGGACAGAGCCGAGACAGGTGACCCCAACTGACCAAAGGAATATTCCACACCATTTGATGTCGTGCTCAGCATTAAAAGCTCAGTGAAAGGAGGAGGAAGGGCAGATGTTTGTGGTTATGGTGGTCTTCCTAAGCAATTGTTGTACATGTTGAGGTGCTGCTTTCCATGAAGGAGCTCAAGATCTGCCTGCTGATGAGTAGTGAATGAATTCCTGTTTTTCTTTGCTTGCATGCGCAGCTTTCCTTTCACTATCAAACTGACATTATCTCAATCCACAAGTCTTCTTGCCTGCCTTTTATTTTTTCCCCATCTGCATAAGAGGCGTGAGAGGGAGTCAAGGTGGGTGTTTGGCTGTTGATGGGGGTCAACCCACTGAGGGCATATCTTATCCACTGGCCATAAGCATGTGCAGGATATGGTTATACACATGGACTGAACTGATAGTATTTCTAATGAAGGGGGAAGCCTCCAAAGTTGAGATCTTGGTATACCAAGACAGTTAATGAATTGACTGTGTGAAGTTCTTGTTAAAAAATCTCATTTAGTTTTAGAAAGCTTTAAAATTACTTAATTCCCTCATTAAGTTACTGTGGAATTGGATTATTAGAAATAATACCTGTGTTTTTCTTGGCTATCTGCTCCAACTGTATATTTCTATTACCTCTCCTTTGAATTAAGCCTAACCTAAATATGCTGCAACAGAACAGTCATCAATGTTATAAAAGCCTTACTGTAATCCACTTACTGTAAGTGGATTTGCAAGCCTGTTGTGACTAGTTGTTCCTCTTTGTATAACATACAATCTAAAAACCGAAGTGAGCGAGCCCCGGTGTTGGAAGCACCAGAGAAGTCAGACCCTGCCCTGTCCTCTGCTTGCAGTCTTTCATCCAAAGACTGGGTGAGGAGGGACGTAGAGAAAGGGAATCACAATGGCTTATAGTTTCGCAGCTAAGCACAGTGCAGATGGGAACACATATGAGGATCTCAGGTCAGCGTACAAGGAAACAACATAGCATTTGAAGCAAGATGTATTTTTGTTATTGCAGTGCCACTGTGATAGTCGCTTGATGTCATTTTGGGTCCAGACAAGATTTTTTCAAGAATAAGGTGCTACACAAATGCAAAGCGTTAGTGAAACATAGAAACATTCTGTGTTTCTAGAAGGGAAAGTATGGTCAGGTTCCAAATGGGAAAGAGGTGGAGGCTGTGCAGGAGTTTCAAAAGGCTTTGAAAAGAAAGTTGAGGGAGAAAAGCCTAGCACTCAACAGACTACTTAAGCTTCTGGTGTGGTGAATTATGAAACGTTAGTAAATACAAATGGCAAGGGGAAGGTTCTTTAAGTTTAGGCTGGTGGTTAGCCTTAGGGCCATGACAGGAGGTTGAATGGGATGCTGATGACTAGGTGCAAGGACACATATATCTCCATGTGTGCTCAAGAACAGGACCCTGCATGTCTTAGAGCTGACCTTTGCATCTGTGGGGCTGAGGTGTAGATGGTATGGAAGGTGTACTAATGCATCCAATGCTGACAAGCCCTTGAGGCCAAAAATTAAAAAATTCTATCCTTCCACCAGTAGAATGAAATTTAAGAAAGGACCAGAGTAAAGGCAGCTTGCAATATCTCCTCTTCTGGTTCTTGAGCCTGTTGGAAGAGTGTTCTCAAGCATATTCACACAGCTACAAAAATGAGGAACCTAACTAAAAAAAAGGGGGGGGGGCAGATTTCACCTTTTAACACCTTGGGAAAAGTGGTAAAACCTGGGAAAACCTCTGAATTTGCAGTATTCTTATATTACAGGAGTTGGCCACAGTGACTTAGGTCGTGTGGTTCTGTTAGCACAGGGACTAGACTTAGGGGGGGTCTGCTTTCTCAGGTATGTCCCTTTTCATCTATAGCCTGGTTGTAGAGTAATTTAAGGACCTTTTTCCTCTCCTCATTGCATTCTCCTGTGGGTTAACATTTACAAAATATTTTCAATCATTCTTTTTGCCAAAGCTTTTCTGATCTTCAGTTAGAAGAAATTCTGTGATACCTCTGTTACCAAAAATTATCAGAAATAAGCATTTTCTAGTAGTTGTAAGTGATCACATGGTTTCATCAGCACGTTGGTAAATGGGGAGAAGCACCTGTGTTTTTAACTTTGGTACTTGCTAGGATCTGTGTCTTTAGTAAATTCCCAGGTTTTGGTAAGTCCTAGCTTCCTTCCCCCAAAGCAAAAACTTCTTACTTTCTAGTGCTTCCAGCAGGCCACCTGGAATAACAACACTGGCTGTAGAGATGTTTTGGTATTGTCCGTCTGAGGCACCTTATTTTGATCATCTGGAAGGCTTTCAAAGAAGTTGACTGGAGCACGTAGCAGTAACAAAGTGCCTCAGCATCCTTGTCCACACGTTCTTCATAACAACCTGAAGAGCTGCCTGACTTCAAGGAAGGGTGAATGTATCCTTTGCTGGCAAATAGGCAATGGTGACAGTAAAGGTAATGGTATTTTTCCTACTTAGCATTTTAAATAAGATGAGAGCTGTGCTGCCCATGTTCTAGTAGCCTGAAACTGGGGGTACATGTGGCTTGTTCCAGAGTCTCACAGTGCTGGCGGAGTGCTGCAGAGTGGAGACAGCCAAACCTGGTGCAGCTGGTATTGTGCCAGGGTGTAGTTTCGGTAAGTGCTATTTACTGAAGTCTTGCTCTTTGCCAGGAACTATGCGGCCCAGGTCACTTCCAGCCCTGTTTTGGACACAGATACGAGGAGAGTGTGTGCCCATTGGTGCCAGGATGATGGCCCTTATTTAACTTACTCATTCTAAAAAGTTTATACAGATTTATGTCTAACTTTTTTTTTGTTTGTTTGTTTTTTAAAAGAAAAGAGAAGGGAAAAAAAAAAAGATGTAGCTAGCCTCTGGATCACTTCTAATTTTTTTATAAGCAGTTTTGGTTTGGTTTTTTAAATTATGAGTCATCAAGGTTGTATTAAGAGATGGTGAAGAAACTGCTTTCTTGGCTGTTCCACTGGATGAAAAGAGTAGAAAGCAGAGCTGTTAATGCAAGAATGGTGAAGTAGATCTTTAATGTTTACAATACAGGCGTAAAGTTACAAAGGTCAGTTGACTAAAAGGTGCCTTTTGTTATTAACACAGTTGTACAAGCAGTCCAACCCTAAATTTGAATTAATATAGTTCATATGTTTGGTTCTGAAAACCAAGTTGTGCTCAAATGATATGTATCACTGCCAGCATTGTTCTATTGACAAAAGATTTATGTGGATATTTTGCTGTAAAAATATTCCCCCCTCAAATGTTTATGATGGTGACTCTACCAATCACAGCTGAACTTTCTTGCCTGGAAGCACATACATCCCTTAAAAATTGATGTAATGAGGATTTCTAAATAGTGCTTGTTTACCTATATTGATTACTGTGTACTTGCTGACACAAGCTCACTAGTCTCCTTGCAGTGCCATTTTTTTCTTGGATTCATAACAAACTAGTTAATGAAAATTCATTTTCAAATGCAGCATGTTGGGAGAGTACAGGCTTATTTGTGTCCTCTGCTGACTCCAGCTGGGACAACTGTGAAGCTGTCCCCTTCTCCGTGCAGAAAATGATGCCCCTGCAGCTGAGTTCCAGAAAGGTGGTATGCCTGGTCTAAGCCACTGCAACCCCATGTATTAACAAGAGGCAACATCACTTTCAATTTATATTAATATGCGAGGCTGTGAACTGCGATGGCTGAAGGCTGTGATTCGCAGCCTCTGACAGGTAAAGATATGTTTCCTGAAGAAGTTGCTGTTCCCATCTGAGGGGGCAGCGACCTCTTCAGCTAAATCTTTCCTTCCACAGCTAAGTCTGACAGGGATTGTGAAACAGACCCTTGGACTGTTTTAAGGTCTCCTTCTGTAGAGTAATATGAAGGCATATTTTATTTGTTCTTGTATTTAAGCTGTTCAAAATCAGTACAGCCCTTTCCCTTTGCCCCTTATTTTGCCAGTGTTGTTTTTTCCATTCCAGTTTGGCAAGTACTATATAAAACACCATGTGATTTGGTAATAGGAATATTTGGTTCACTGAAGTCCTCCTTAATCATGAGGCAAAGTCCATTTGAGCTACCAAATGAATATTCATCAGTCATCCTGCACATAGCCAAGTGGTAATTAATTCTTTCTCTTCTGGTGACCACATGCTCCTGATATGGTAAAGAGAGTTGGGGGGGGGAAGGGGGAAGCAAACAGGAATGACATTGCAATCTTGCTGGTTTGCAGGCTTGCAGAGGGAGGGGAGAATACCCCTTCTAGCGTTTTGGGTTATGTCTTTCTGAAAAATGGGGGAGGGGAAAAAAAATCATTTGTTGTCCCTCTGTTTGCAGCAAAGAAAGGTATTCTGTTATCCCCTGGACCTGTCAGCAAGGAATTATAGTGACAGTCCTCTTCCCCCAGGCTTTGCTCTTTGTGCTTTGAATATTGAATTGTCTTCCCTACTGACCTTTTTACTGGAGAATATAAACTACAAACAATGCTTTCTTTTTTAGTTATTCAACAAATATTCTGTATTGATCATGAATTTGAGCTTTTAGATGTAGAATTTTTTATGGGGTTAACTGTGAGGTGTGTCTGTGCAACTTCTTTTGCTGTCATGTCAGGCTGAAATCAATGCTAAAAACTGGAAATTTCTGCTGAAGCAAAAATTCAAAGGTCTTAAAAATGAGGAATTATGTGAGCTAAGTAGACTTTTCGGTGGAGCTATGTGTTCATAGTGAATGGCTGCATGTATGCATATATATTCACATGCATGCACGGCAATCAGGCTGTCTGCAGGAGTGTTTGGATGACAGCAATCAAAGTTGATTAATGCTGCTCAAGTGGCAATGTCTTTGGAATTCTTGTCTTCCCTCTGGCAGTTGCAACATGTGGGAAGACTCTTCTCTCTAGCTCCTTTTGTTGGATGTTTTCTGGACATGTATTTCTTCGGTTCAGCCTTTTAGTTGCTGTACTATTCAGTAGCCTTTGGACATGCAAGATGCTGAGACATAAAAAATAATGTTATAAATCTGCTAGTCTGGCTTTTTCCATTCAGCACATGGAACTTTCTTTTTCCTAGGGTATGTACCCGTATAAAATGGTGTTTTTCTGATCTATGAAAGAATAGAATAAGTTACTTAGATCTCAGTTGCATGTGCATTTCTTGCCCTCTGGAGACGAATTTCTGAATTTGACAGTAGACTGTGTTCCTTTTCTTTTAAGGTTTTGAAATGTATAAATAATAAGTACTATGTCTACTTCACTGTTTTCTTCAAGGAGCATGAGGAAGAGCTGCTTATGCAATCACTATAGAAAGCATATACTCTTCCTCCAAAAATCTATCTCTGTGAGACAGGAAGTATCCAGGCCTAGGGCTTGGACAGCAGCAAGTGTGAATCTCTTTCTCTTCCCATCTTCCCTTCTTCCTCCTGCTGCCTGTGTCCCATCTCGTCCTGTCCCTCCCCCGAGTCTGTAATCCATCCAGGAAATGTCCCTAATTGCTGTATTAACCTCTATATTCTTGAGTATTTAATTTCACTTTGTCAGTAAAGATACTATTCTGACATTTCATTACCCTAAGTTCAGGCTGAACTGATGTCTGGAGGGGTAAGGTGCATTAGCCTCAGCAAATATGAATGATGTTGCTTCATGGAATCCAGGAGAATTATTTTGACTCTTTTCTGTATGCCAAGGATCCAACTTTTGCTTCAAATTTGCTACAAGGATTTAAATTGGAATAGCGTTCATTTACCTCTCTTTCTGAGATCGGTGATAATAATGGAAAGTCTGAATGTAGCTTTGAAGGCAAAGAGAAATACAAACTTCCTGTAGAAGTTCAGTCGTCTTGGTCACTGTATATTTGCTTTTGTGTTGGGGGAACTATTGTGTTCTGCTCTGATGAGGCTTATATGATGCTTATAGAACTGTTAATAGAAATGGGGGGGGTGGTGCATAATGCCTGTTCTTTATTAGTTCTTGTCACTTAGAGGCTTTGAAAGGCTTCTTATCTGTTATCACAAAAAGGAAATGGCTACTGTTATGCTTGGCACTGCAGAAATGCAGAATGCAGCCTTCTTCCTGTGTAACTATTGAAAACTGTTATTATAAGCTTTGGGAGGAATATAAATCTAGACACTATTTGAACCCAAGATTACTTTAATATGAGAAAAAAAATTAGTATAAAAAATAAATTATTTTAATATGATGTAAAAGCCAGTAGAATTGCTTATGAGCTTCTGTTTATTTGTTTAAAATCCCCTCCAAACAAGCAACAGATCCTACCAGAAATCCATGCCTAAGTACTAAGGACAGAATAAATCTCCATAAAATGCATACATGGAAAAAAGGTTGGCTTGGCTGTAAGAGTAAAACTGGTTTTGGTGGCAGCAGAGCTTGTGTCCCTGATTTCAGCTGGAAGATTACACTCAAACTTTCTAGGAAATACCCACCTACATCTTAGCTTATTGCCTGTCTTGAAGATCATCTTGAGTGACATGACTATAGCTGGACCTAAAAAACTAAGTGATCCTGAAATGCTGAACTGGGTTCAGAGCTGGAGAAAGTGGGACATACCTTCTCAAGAAGTAAAGATCAGAGAAGAAAAAAGAAAAATTCTGTCATGCACAGACGTAGCTGAAGTTACATTAAGCTGTTTCCTTGGGCAGGTCATCCAGAGGAGGGAGAATTTAAAGATTTTTATTACTGGGGAAGCCAAGCATAAGCCTGAATGAAACTCATGTGTATGGCAGTAAGCTCCACAGTATTTGAGTCCGTATAGCCAATGACAAGATCCCAAGAAGTCAAGCAGAAGTAGTTTGTTCTACTCTTGTACTTTTTGTTTTGCCTTTGTGGGGGGAGTTGTACTGTTATCTCTTGGTTTTCATTTGGCTGTGCACATGAGAGATTCCCAACAGAGTCCTTTAATGATTTCCTAAACTTAAACCACAACTTGTCACTGAGTCAGATTCTCTTGTGTTAATGGTTGTATTTTAAGCTGCTGCTATGTGATTTAACTGTCATACCTTCTTTAAAGCCCACTGTGTCCTTTTGAAGAAGAGGATGATGGAATAAGAACCCTCTGTAATTATGTTAAGTGACAGTAAGGTGTAAGGAAGAGTAGCTAATGAACACTTAAATCAGGTAGGCATTTATATTAAGGGAATTGAAACTGAAGGATGTTGTCATTGTCTTAAGTTTTCCTAGGGTTAATTTTGCGAGTGGTGATGATATGAAATATTAGTTTGAGGGTTTGATCACTGGACTGTGTTAATCTGTTAATTCACTGTGATACTGTGAAGTTACATATTTAATCGTTGATTTCTCAAGGTTTGCTTGCTTTTGTGTTATTTGATTGACATAATTCATTTTATTATTTTGATTTTTAAAAAATGAAGAAAGAAGGTGCATCTTTTCACTCACTAATGGTATCTGGACTTGTTCTCTTTACAGTTACAGAATACGTATATCTTGAGGTACAAAATTAAGCTCTTTGTGTTCACTTCAAAATTAGTTCTAAATTGCTTCACAGCATGATTAATAAAAATGATCACTATGGAAAAAAGCCATATGTTTTAATTCAGTATAGTACTCTTGGGTTTTGATGTTCTGGGTTTTTTTAAATTTTTTTATTCTAGATATAAGGAAGTAAAAATGACAGCCCATTTGTCATTTATAGAAGTCAATGTATAAGATGTAGAATGATGAAGTGGTAGTCTACAAAAGCAAACCCATTAAACTAGGTCTTAAACTGAGGTAAAGTGGGAGGGTAAGAGGGTGCCTTTTGGTCATCATTGAGTTGTAGACCAATGCATCCAAAATGCAGTCCTGCCGTATGATCAAGGCAAAGACAAGTATCTAGTATAGATTACAAGCAGGACTGTTAGAAATTCAGAGTGTCTGGTGCACAGCTGTGTCATCCCTGTCCCTGGTGCACTTGTGTCCAAAGTGGTGAAAGAGCAGTTCCAGACCACCTAGAGGATACATCCTTTTTCACAGATTTGATGAGGACCAGGCTTTTGCACCATCTCATTTACAGAGCTGAAAGCTGGAGCTGGAGCTGTCAGGATCTGGTTCTAGGAAAACTTGGTAGGTCCTCTGAAATGCATTTTTTTGAACCTCTGTTGCAAATATGGAATATGGTGTTATCTAGTTATAGATCAGTTGCTGTGCATTGCTTAATTTAACTTGGTTATCTTCTGTATATGTGTTTCCTCATGACTACACTGTGTTTCATTTGTAACAGATGATTTAGGTGAAACTGAACTTTATTTTCTCTCTTGCTATCTGAATATGATTTGCATACCACTAAGAGAAATCCTAGAGTTTGCCTTATTTGAAGTTTTTCTTTCATTATCATGGGTATGTATACATGAAGGTGATAGTCCAAAGCAGCCTCAGGACACTTTTTTTTAGGGTATGTATTTCTCCTATGTTGTCTTTTTTTTTTTTAGGTAAACAAAGTAGAATGAAAATACAGAAACATAGAATGGTTTGGGTTGGACAGCACCTTAAAGATCATCTAGTTCCAACCCCTCTGCCATGGGCAGGGACACCTTCCACTAGACCAGGTTGCTCGAAGCCCCTTCCAGCCTGGGCTTGAACACTGCCAGGGATGGGGCATCCACAGCTTCCCTGGACAACCTGTTCCAGTGCCTCACCACCCACATAGTGAAGAATTTCTTCCTTATATCCAGTCTAAATCTTCCCTCTTTCAGTTTTAAAGCCATTACCCCTTATCCTATCACTACATGCCCTTGTAAAAAGTCCCTCTCCAGCTTTCTTGTAGGCCCCCTTCAGGTAGTGGAAGGCTGCTATAAGGTCTCCTCTGAGCCTTCTCCTCTCCAGGCTGAACAACCCCAACTCTCTCAGCCTGTCTTCATAGGAGAGGTGCCCCAGCCCTCTGATCATCTTCATGGCCCTCCTCTGGACTCGCTCCAACAGGTCCATCTCCTTCTTATGTTGGGGACCCCAGAGCTGAACGCAGCATTCCAGGTGGGGTCTCATGAAAGCAGAGTAGAGGGCGAAAATCACCTCTCTTGACCTGCTGGTCATGCTTCTTTTGATGCAGCTTAGGATATGGCTGGCTTTCTGGGCTGCAAGAGCACATTGCTGGGTCATGAGCTTCTCATCAACCAATACCCCCAAGTTCTTTTCCTCAGGGCTGCTCTCAATCCATTCTCCACCCAGCCTGTATTTGTGTTTGGGATTGCCCCAACCCATGTGCAGGACCTTGCACTTGGCCTTATTGAACTTCATGAAGTTCACACGGGCCCACCTCTCAAGCCTGTCAAGGTCCCTCTGGATGGCATCCCTGCCCTCTAGTGTGTTGACCGCACCACACAACTTGGTGTCATTGGCAAACTTGCTGAGGGTGTCCTCAATCCCACTGTCCATGTCACCAGCAAAGAAGTTAATGCCAGTCCCCTGAGGAATACTACTCGTCACTGATCTCCACTTGGACATTGAGCCCCTGACTGCAACTCTTTGAGCGTGACCATCCAGCTAATTCCTTATCCACCGAATGGTCCATCTGTCAGATCCATGTCTCTCCAATTTAGAGACAAGGATGTTGTGTGGGACAGTGTCAAATGCTTTGCACAAGTCCAGGTAGATCATCAGTTGCTCTTCCCTCATTCACCAACGCTGTAACCGTGTTGTAGAAGGCCACCAAATTTGTTAGGCACGATTTGCCCTTAGTGAAGCCATGTTGGCTGTCACCAGTCACCTCCTTATTTTCCATGTTCCTTAGCATAGTTTCCAGGAGGATCTGTTCCATGATCTTGCTGGGCACAGGGGTGAGACTGACTGACTGACCTGTAGTTCCCCAGGTCTTCCTTTTTTCCCTTTTTAAAAATGGGGGTAATGTTTCCTGTGTTCCTGTCAGTGGGAACTTCACCGGTCTGCCATGACTTCTCATGATGGATAGTGGCTTAGTAACTTCATCTGCTGCTTCCCTCGGGGCCGGTGGATGCATTTCATCAGGTCCAGTGAACTTGTGCACCTTGAGGTTCCTTAGACAGTCTTGAAAAAATATCAGGATTTCAGGAACTAAAATCTATCACTGTTTTTATCTTTTAATTGAATATAAACACACACAAGAGCTGAAAGCGTCTTTTTTCTTTCATGAGGAGGTAGGTTCCTACAGCAGGAAATACATAGGATACATGAGGACACTGGAGAATATATAATGTCTGATCTTGTGATCTATGTTTTTCCTAGCCGTGATACATCCTTGCCTTGCAATCTTGCAATGAACATTTGTTAACTGCTGTATTGAATCTGTTGGATTTACTAACGCTGAGACATCTGAGGAAATCTCACTTGCCTTAAAACAAACAGGCACCTATTCAGATTTACTCAGCAAGTAGAACTTTGCTACTTGCCTTTTTTTTGTGTGTGTTGTTGAAATAGGGGATTTTTTTTCTTCTTTTAAGCCCTGTTTGAAGTAACATGGTGGGAGTGCTAGGGGGGGTGTTCCATTGCACCCTCAGTATTTTCCTATGTTACTCAGCTCAGATGCCTGTTGAGAATGTAGGCACAACTCATGGTGCTGGATTAAAGCTTCCCTAGGCCTTTCTCAAATAAAAAGGCTGTTCACTGCCCTATTTCTGAGGAGAAACCTCAGAGACATGTTCAGTCTTGTTTGCTCGTGAATATGAATCCACAGGCTCCACAGAGAAGGCTGAGCAACTGGGATTACTCTCCACTGACAGACCTGATGCTGAATGGACTTCAAAGAACATGTTGCTTGCTCTGCAGGAGAAGTGTTTGCTTTGGGATTGGCCTGAGATATGAGAGAAAGTGGAAGGAGAAGTGGAAATAAAAAAAAAAAAATCTTGCTTTCCTCTCTGAATTGTGCATGCTTTGTGAATGGCTGTTGCTTGTGTCTGAGCTCTCACGTCAGCACCTTTCATGGATGCAGTATCTTCTTAAGGAAGTTTGGAAGCAGCTCTGGAAACTAATGGCTTTGCCGCACAGAGAGCATACATTTTCAGTAAACGTGTCTGGGACACTGAACTACTTTCTGCTAATAGCAAGGATTTTGATTGCTTTAATGAGTTGCAGAGGCTGTGAACTGGCAGCTCTGATTATTCCCCTTACGTTACCACTATGCTCTGTGCATCTCAAGCTGTTAAAAGAGCAACTGAACTCATGCTTCTTGTCTGCACTATGAAAATGAAACCTCTTCTAGTCTTTTAAGTGTCTGAAAATTACTGGGTCATCTGAGAGAGGAAATGTTAGCTAAGCTGGCCTTAGCTGATAAAAGCCAATAAAATCTCCTGGTCCTGGGTAGCTGACCCATAACTGAAAGCTTGACACCAGAAAGTGTATGGGGGTCCCTTTTAGAAAGCCAGTAAAGAGCTGAAAGATAAGAATAAGTGAAGAATAGATATTGTAGGTAAAATAACACAGAAACCAACCAAACATTCAACTTCTTGCAAATACAGCCTACACAGGAATTTCTTTGCAGTATAGAAAAGTGCAGATAAATGCTTGGTTGTCATTTTCACTCCCACCGTTTTGCTGCCCTCCCCTACCAACAAGAAAATCAGAGCATACCCAAAAGAACTGATTTAACTCACAAATACACAGATTACAAGCACTGGACAATGTGGAACAACCAGAAGTCCTGCCACGGCTTTCTTCCATGTCTTTGTCTAAGGTGGTAGGTGAGAGGGGAAAAAAACAAACCCCAAGCAAACAAAACCAAAGCTTTTGATTTTTGGTTACTTATTTAACCAGAATCTTTCAAGGCACCTACCCATTTGAAAAATGGAGGCCAAGCAAACCACTCTTGCTTTTCTCCTTCCCAGCAGTGCACCAAGCTTCACCGGCTGGTCTGGCACTTAGAGACATTTCTAAAAGACAGCTTTGTTTTTTTAGGGGAAAGGGAAATCTATATTCTGTGGTAAAGAAAGAAGCTCTCCTGCCTCTTAGCACTAGTCTGAACAGGAGGATGTTATAGTAAGCATTTTTTTTTTCCTTCAGAATTTCTCTATTTTTTCCTGATGCCCACATCAAAATCCTCCTACTCAGAGTACAAATACAGTAACATTAGTAACAAGAAATGAATTTTTTTTCATCATTGTAAAAGAGATGCCAGTAGCCTGTTGTTCTGTACGTTCATTTTAATGTCCTGAGACAGTTTGCTGGGAGCCAAGCTCTTGACTGTGCTAGCCAAATAATTTGATTCAGGTGCCCTCTTGAGGAGGAGAAACAATTACAAAGGGATTTTGCTAGCTTTTAGGAATTTGTTGACAGTTGTCCAATTCACTGTAGACTGCAGCAATAATTATGTGATTGCAGTCTAAGTCCTAACTTTCAGCGGTTTTAGATAGAGCCCTCTGAGCCTCAGTAAGTCTGTTGCCTGCAACTTGAGTTTACAGATAGTACGTGTGTGGGGGTGTTCTGGTTTGTGGTATCTGTTGCCTCGTTGGTTTGTGGGGGTTTTTTGTTTGTCTGTTTTTTTTAAAGGAGGTATGTGCTTTTATGTCTCTGTCTTATTTAAATGCAGAGGGTTACTTTGTCATTTACAAGCTCATCGCTTCAGGGGAAGGTCTGTGCACTTTTGACTGCTCTGTAAGTGGTAGGACAGGCTTGCAGTACCAAGCTAAATGATACTAGCTTTCCTCTGTACCATGAGAACTCCTCACAGATAACTGCCTATGATTTTTTTTTTTCTTCTTTTTCCTTTTTTTAGTGCAGAAGATGACTCTGATTGCAGGGTTCCTTGCTAGGGCTGGAGGCAGCAGCCCCATTCTGGTGTTCCAAATGGCAGCTCTGGCAATGCCGGTATCAGGTAAGGAGGAGGGAGCCCTGGCAAGGAGAAGCATGCTGTTGGCAAATTTTTAATCCTGTTTAGGAGTTACTTGGTGTGGCTGAGAAATGCTGCTTGGGTTATGGGAAAGAAAGAGTATCTATTGCAATAAGCTTCCAGCGGGGCATGTTCTGCATGATGTTTTTCAGCCTTTTGTTTTCTCCAGGCTGAATTTTGCCCAGGGAGCTAGGAGGTGAAATCTGATCCCAAAAGAGCAGTATTTTGAGCCAATCAGTATTTTTATATTATCTTCCCATGGAGTAGTTCAGTATTTAATGAAAGCAGAAACCTTCAAGTTGAAGAGAAAAAAAACAAACCACCCCCCCAAATATCCCCTCCCCTGATGCTTTTGCTTTCTTTTTTTGAAGAAGGGATGCTGCTCTTACCTTCCATTTTTATGAAAACAGCAAAGCTTATATAGAGTATTCTGTTCGCATAATGCCTTTGCTGCAAGATCTACAACAGGAAACAGATTTTTTTCCCTTTCACATGAGGGAAAAAGTATTGTTTTTATTGTGGTACCTGTTATCCTGGGTGCTCTGTGCACATCTGGAGCATAAGGTAGCCCTTGCTTTCACAGTGCATAAACAAATAGAAGAGTATGGTGAGGGAGGAGGAGTTGGCCTGGCACAAAGGTCAGTTCAGTTAATGTCTGCTCTCTTCCATCACAGAACATAGTATGCTGAAAATCATTTATGCATCTACCACAAAATACCTGGAAGAAGGAGTGACCCTGAATTTGAAATACCTCATCAGGCATCAGCAGGATCAGTGAGCTTCCATTTGTGATGACTGGTATAAAAAAGCAAAGCAGCAAAATGAGACTGGGTTTGGAAAGGAGATGGAAAGCTTGCACCTCTCATGAAACTCAGACCCCAAGGCTGAAGTCATGTCCTCTCTGCTTCTGAAAATTCAGAAAGTCAACCACTGAGACAGTGGCCACTATCAGTGCAGGGCCAAATAGCTGTCCTAACTGCTGTGGGCCACTTTATTAGAGTGAATGTAACAGGTAAGTTCTGTGTGTCCAGGAGCTTTCTTGCAGAGGGAGTTGGGAGATCACATGGTTGTCTCTCATGCAAAAATTCTGCATCATAAAAACTGTGTTCATGAAGATGTATCCTTTCCTCTTAGGGTGTGAAACTAAAAATGATTGCTGCCACACTGTGACATGTGGAGTAAGTTTCATACTCCTCTGTCTTTTCACCTGTGCATGTGAAATAAAGAACGAAATCTCATCTATGATACACCCTGCTCTAGGTGTGCCTGCTCAAGCAGGGGGGTTGGACAAGATGATCTACAGAGGTCCCTCCCAACCCCCACCATTCTGTGTGAAATGTGAGACTGACATGTGAAAAATGCTGGGGATTTGTTTTAGATTGGCTGTGGATCTCTCTGAGCTAATGGGAACAGTTTCCCATAGGATTTCTACTCTGAGCACCCTTACCAGAGCTGAAAGGAATTGAGTGGAAAAAGCAGTGTGGGAAAATGTATGTTAGTCTCAGGTTAGATGCAGGTCTGCTCCAGTTCACCTGGCATCTGTTCTGGGTTTATAGCCATAGCTACATTCACAGCCAGTAAAGTTATTTTCTCTAAAATGGAGATCTATGTATTTTCTTAAATGGAGAGCTTTGTGTATGCACACGGTCCAGCCTTATCATCTCTTGAATTCACTGTAGTGTATGTAGACCTCAGGGAGGATTGGTGCTTAGAGGGAGTGGGACTTGAGATACAGCAGCCACCACTGTGAATTCTTTTGTTCTTATTGAGGTGAATTTTTTTTTCCCTTGCTTCACTGCTTAGAAGATTAAAAACATTGTGCAGAAAGACTGGGAGGGCTGAAACACAGTGGCAGTGCCCCTGCGCAATCAGTCCCATACAGGTCTTAACTGATCGTATGGTACGGTGCCCTTAAGCTCCAAGCCTCCAGCAGAAGGGAATGTCTGTCTGGCCTAACTAGACGAGGTTCTCATCTGGTGGTTGTGGTGGTGGTGAGCTGCTAGAGCTTTGTAGGTTGGTTCTGATCAGGGCAGGCTGAGAAACCAGCTCATATTCCTTCCAGGCTGTTCTCTCAGCTTTGTTAAGATGTCGGGATTATATTAATCTTTTGCCTTCTTAAAGTTTTCTCCAACACATTTTAACTAAAAATAAAATAAAATTACACCTTCAGTCACCTTTTTTGCACTAAGTTTTAGGTAAGGAAGGATGCAGTTCTGCAGACTTGTATTTTTGCATGTTGGTCACGTTATGTCAGGTGTGAGCATTGTCAATACCACAGAGAGGATAGAAGGTGGATTCTGAGCTGGAGAAGATGTGGGCTGTGGTCATGATATCCTGGATAATTGTGTATGTCAAAGGTAAGAAGGTGTGTATCTCCCCCCCCCCCCGAAGATAGAGCTTATGATTGATTTTATAAAATCACAAGTCTCACAGTGGATTTCTGGCATGGCCCTTATATTTAAGGACTCCCCCTTTCCCATTGTAATAATTCCATAGAAGTTAGCGGGCTAAAACTCCCCAGGCAGGAAGGTGACATGATCCCAACTAACTTGCACTGGTTTTGGTTTTAAGCAATTTTGCAGAAGGTGCAGCTGAGCTGGATTCTGGCCAACATCCACAGAAGTGACCTGGTTCAGTGTTCAATTCCTGGTTGTGCCAAACCAGAGTGCACTGAATGAGCACAGGACCACTGTTTTATGGACTTCAGATGCCTCCCTGTATGGTCTTTTGGGAATATGTAGTTGTGTGCTAATGTGACATAAGGTATCTTGCAAATGAAATACTGAGCCTGAGCTCGGCCAGTTGATTTAGATGTGTGAAAGTCCTTCTTCTTGGCCTGATGACCCCTCAGCATAACCTCTGAGATGTGGTCTTGCATTAGTCACATTTGGAAGAAGCTTGTGTTTTATTAATTTGGATTGGTACATTTTGTTCCTGAACACCAGCAGATTTTTTTTCTTTTTTCTTTTGTGTGTGTGTGTGCGTGTATGTGTTTATCTTTTTTTCTACCCAAGGACTCATACCATGAAGACACTGTTTGTGAAGTCTGAGCTGCTTTGCTCAAGCAAGGTAATATTCCTGAGGTGCTGTTAAGAACTTCATTTTATTGCACATGATAAATGTCTGGGATCCATCTTGTGTTTCATGGCACACTTCAAGGTTTCGGGGAACTTATTTCTGGACTTCCCGGTACTGGTTCGATGGGATTATTCACTTTACCTGTTAACCCCATCCCGATCCAATGTTGGGCGGGCTTGATACGATCCCAAGAATGAGATTAAGACACAAACGAGGTCAGATGCCATACGCCCAAAACCACTTTTATTACGAAAGAGTAAAAAAAGAAAAAAAAATGGTAGCAATAGGACAGGATAGAATAAAAGGCAGAAATCAAGCAAGCATTTGAGGTAGTGTTGCAAGAGTAGTCACTACCGTGGATCCAGCGGCATCCCGTTGGCCCACAGTCTGTGCTTCGGTGGTGGGGGTCCCCCCGCTGTTGGGTGGCGCAGTCCTTTTGTAGGGTAGTCAGGGATTATTCCGGGATGTTGTTTCCTAGGCAGTGGCACGTACTGCACGTTCTCAGTCCTGGCGTGCTGGCCTGACGGAGTGCACGCGGCCGTTGCGTGGTCCCGCGCATGCTCTCAGTCCCGGCACGCTGGCCCCGTGGAGTGCACGCGGCCGTCGCGCGCTCCCTTGTTGCAGACTGTGCCTGCCTCGGCAGGTGTGGGTGTTCGCCCGTGCCTGGGTGCATCCCCCAAAGCGACGCGTCTGTTCCTTGACCTCTGCTCACTTCCGTGACAGCAGCCCTGCAGTCGTATTCAGCAGCCAGAGGGGTTTCCCGCTTAAACAAGCAATTCTTTGAGACAAATGCCCCTCAGTTCAGTCCCTCACAACCCCATCTACATCCTAGGGCAGAGAATTATTTTTTAATGCCTTTTCTCATCCTAGAATTGAAATTCTCTCGCACTAGTGTCAGTTCTTCCAGGTTTTGCCTTTATTGAGGCAACAGATTTCTCAGTGTTGTGCTCTTTGAAATGAAGAGATGGTTTCTTTCCAGCTGTACTTTCTGGGACCTGCCTCCCATGCAGGGAGGTTTTGCCTTTCTGCTACAGCTCTCTATGCAAAGAAGGATTTCCTGGGTTCTTCTCTCCTCTGAAATGTCTTCTGACATATTTCTAGTCTATCCTCTCTGCTCTTCAGTTTGCTCTGAGAAAGCTCGAGGCCCTTATTCAACTCTCGGCAGTATGAGCTCAAGTGGGGGGATGCACAGGAAAGAGAAATGAAGTCAATGTCGAACTCACTGTTCTGCAAACAGAAACCAAAACCAGGCACAATGTTTTACCTGAACTGTGGGATGTTTTGAAAGGCTATTTTGTCTACAGTCTTTTAACAGTGTTGTGTCCCTCTCCCCTTTTCCAAGTATTTGTGTAAATTAGCCTTTTATGTGAGGGGTTCTTTCTTAAGACTTAAAATTTGGTACCAAATGACAAAGGGAAGATGGTTACATCTGTATCTGTTTCTGTGGTTACTAAAGCTTGTCTGATAAGCAATTCTGACCTCTGCCATATTCTTCATACTTGGGCATGTGTGTAATGTTTTTGAATGTCAAAGCAGACAGGTGTCTTCTAAATAAATAAGTCAAGTGATCATTTATCTCCTCATCACTTTGCCAGGTATCTGATTGTTTATCGGCTCTGAAGGGCCGCAATTGCTGTTGCTCCGTGAGCCTTTCTATCAAATGCAGCCTGGTTTAGGATTCTTGTTGAAATAAATGTGTGTGTCACATCTGACTGAACCAGCTGCTTAAAGGGCATCCTTGATGCTGAGAAGCAGTAACAAGCAGTGTAAATGTCTCGCTAGCAGGGGGAGGTGAGGGGGGGGCATGATCCTATGTTTTGGGCTCCATTGAGCCAATTCAGACTGCAGATATTTTTAGCACTGTTCTTCAGCAGGCAGCATACTGTACAATTACACATCAACATGATGCTTCTCTAGTAGGTTGGTGTAGCTATGTTTCCACCTCCTGGCAACTATAAGGAATAGCTGAAAAGAGACTGAGGACAATAACGTTTTTATTTTTGCAAGACACTAGAAAATGAAGTAGGAATTTTAAAGAGGCACTTCTGTTGAGCTCAAAGAGAATTTTAACTCTTCAAAGTTCAGTATTCTATGCTATGTATAAGTATAGAAGCTATTTCCAAATAGTTTTCTTTGTAACTACCGTGAAAATGAGTGCTTGAGCTGAAAGGTCATAAATACAAGGTGCTTGCAGCAGGACTGTAAGTAATAAGACACCAGACAGACATTTTATATTGAGGGAGGGAGCATGAGTGTATATCCATGGTAACTGGGGACATGAACACACTTAGTGAAACTCCAGTCTCTAAAATACCTACACATTCTGTCTATTAAGGAGAATAATTGTTATAGAGGTACATAGTGTTACGGAGGACATGTAGTCAAGACTGTAGGCATTCTGCAAGGTAAGTGCCCTTTAGTAACAAGAAAATGTTAATTTTCCCAAGTAAAAATCTCTTTCACAAGTCAGGATGACCTCTCCCTGTCTTTGACAACAGTGTAGCCAGAGCTGGGTTTTCTTTCAGGAGCGGCTCAGAAACCTACAGTGCCCATTTCTTGTTCTTTGCCAGGTCAGTGCCATCTGCCTATTTCACAGGAAAGAACAAAAGTCCTTTTGGTAACCAACTCAGAACTGCCCTGTGCAAACAGGAAAAAGACAAGTTTGAATAGATAGTGAAATACATATTTCTAGAACCTATAAAGAAATATAGACTGCTAGTCCAGAACTTCCAGATGAAGATGTCTTTTTCAGTGAAAACTGATTTTTCAAGCTAACTGTCCAAGTATGCATTCAGCCAGGATCCCTTTTGGGCATAATGAGATCACTGTTCCTTATGCCCTTGTCAACTGCCTTAAAGCTAGTTTGGAGAGGTTTTGTAGCACGTGTACATAAGCCTGGTTGAGTAGAGGTGCTGGACTTCAAAGTATTGAATCAGGACTTTGAATGAGGTTGTTTTCTTTGTTGTTCAGCTGCAGGGACTCCCATGTAAGCTGCAGTCAGCGTCCACAACTTATCTTTTTACATGACACATTGCCCCACTCAGGAAAATAATCCTGATCAAAGGGGCTTGTTGGAAGCCTACATAGTTCAAAGGTGCCTGCAGTGTATCCCCTTGGATGCATTTTTTAATTCCTTTAGCCAGAGGCTATTTATCATTACAGAAGTCATAAACTAGCTCTGACAATAAACCATGTAGAAGCAATGTGCAACCCAGATTTCTAGTGATGGAGACTCTGCAAATAGGCCAAATAACTTTTCTTGCTCTGTAGGAGGGCTGTGAGATACGCAGCTCTTGGCTCTCCAAGCAGGGAGCTGAGGAGGAAAAGAGGTGAGGAAAACTGGTGAGGCAGTGCTGCTAGCACCATTTTGCTCTTCTGTCTCCATTTTGAACATAGATGCTTGACTCTGGGCCCCAGGTCTGGAGGCATCCCCTCTTGGGGAGGGGAGGAAGGCGATGCGGGGGCTGAGCCTGGGCCACACCATGGGGCAAGATGCCCTGCTGTGGGGTGAGTTTTAATGGCTGCCTGCTGCTGTACATGGGGAGTGCTGTGTCTGCCTGCGCAAACTGGACTTTTTGGGAGTGCCACCCCTGGCAGCTGCTCTACTGAAAAGGTCCACTTTAATAAGAGAGTTATACAGAAAATGGTATATAATCAGTGATGCAATCTCATTAGCTGAGCATCCCTAGATACCTTGTCACTTAAGAGTATGAGCTCTAAAAATGTGTGCATAATGCATTTCTGTATCTTGTTTTTTATAAATATATGTAGCAACATGCACACATAGACACGGCCACAGCACAGATACTTTTAGCAAATGAAGATGCTTTATGTGTATTTTAAGTGGGTCCACAGCTGTGCACCATGGCACGGGCTGTGGCAGGCTTGAGGGCAGAGGGTGGGAAGAAGGCTGTGGTCTGTGGCATGGATGCATGCAGCAAAGGCCTTTTGGTGGGGAGGCCTCCTGAGTCTGCTTCTGACACTTTCTGCACAGTCTGTACCAGTTGACTTTTTTTGCATCTTATTTCCCTCTCTCTCTAGCTTGTTTCATAGTGCTTTGTCTCAACTTTTCACTCAGCACCTTAGGACATTGAATAAGGAGCCGATAGTCCTGATGTGCATGTTCTCCCCACCTGGAGCTGGCATTGCTCAGCCACCCTGTCAGGAGCTTCCCTATGGGCTGTATTTTAAGCCACTCCGGGAAGATGAGAAAATGAAGACCTTTTACCAGCAATGCCCACAATCCCATGAGAGCATCAGCATTTGAGGGAGCTGACCTGACTTCATGTCACATTTTCCACCTGCAGACCACTGGCCTACAAAAAGGGCAGGCAGTTCAGGCAGCACAAACCTGAATAAGGACATGCCATAGGACTGGGCTTCACCTGGCAAGTCTACCCTTCTGCATCATGCTCCCAAGCATCCAGTATAAAATCTGCCAGAAGTGCTGCTGTTGGCTGCAACATGGGAAAGAAATGGGGTGAGAATTTTCAACTGGAAACCACTATGGAGAATTTTTCTAAACTTCTAAGTGACACAGAGCTATAGGTGTTAAGCTGGCTCATAATAAAGGGAGTTTATGACAGCAAAGAGGCCTGTATGGTGAGGAAGGAAACATAAAACAGAAGTATCCCCTTCGGTTTATTATACTGCACCAAAAGATTGTAGGCAGTGATAAATGCCATCCTGATACGTGTCACGACTTTAGTTTGCATTTGAGAGGTGGGATGTGTAGTTTTTTGCAATATAGATACAGGTTTCTATTTCAGGTATGCTTTTTTATACAACTGATTTATTCCACATGATGTAAAAATCATAGAAATGGAAGCCACTAGAAGAAAACTATTGAGCCTTCTCCTTTGCCATGTGTAACAGTATGGATTTCATATTTGGAAGTGTTGATCTAGCTGCTCTATAAACACACAGGAGGAGACAAGGTTTTCCCTTCCTAAAAAAATAAAAATAAAAAATAATTAAATCTAATTCTATGTGATGAGTCTGAGGAGGGCTGAGTATGCAGCTCCTTGAGGCTGGAGTAGCTGACTCCCAGCTGAGTCTGTTGGGGGTTCCTGCGACTCCTTGCAGGATGTTCACAGCTATCCATGGGAGGAGGAAGCTGTAGCTTTCAGAGAATGTTAGCTTCCCTGGGGTGTGAAGGAGGAGGAGCAGTGAACAGCTGAAGGAGAGAGGCCTGGTAGTCCTGTGTCTCTACCCCTGCTTGGCAGTGCCTAAACTGCGGTTAGTGATACAACATGTAAGATTGACTGATGAGTGAGGAAGGACCACCTGGGGTTTTATTTCTGCTATATACCAGTTCTTCTGCTATTTCTGTTCTTTTTGAAGTGTGAATTATTTGAGGTTTGCAGCTTCTTTATGTGCAGTTCAGGATGTGTGGTGCAATTCTGTCACATTTAGCTGTGGAGTGGGAGGCCAATACCTCTGGCTGAAAGATGAGGAGGAAACTTTCATCTGGGGAGTCTGAGATATGTACTGATTCTTACTGAAGTGTTTTGGGAATTAAGTGTCCACCTATAAACTATCTCTTTTCTGTTCATCTTTGAATACTTGTATGGGAGACTTTTTCTTGGATTATCCGCAGCTCTGAAGGCAGTAATTTTACTTGCATGTTGTTGGTTCCCAGGTTCTTCCTGGGAAACCAGCAAGAAGGTGCAGTACATCCAGAAGAGGAAGAAATTAAAGTAGTTAAGGTCACAAACGTCTCTGTTGTAGATAGATTTGGTTGCTGGAATATTGGGATTGAGTGAGAAGCCCCTGAGGTTAATGACCCACAAATGGTAAGGGGATCCTCTAGGGCCAGGAGCAGAAGTTGCTAATCATGGCCATGCTGCTTCAGTGACTGTGCAATTAGAGGAAAATTAGCTAGAGTTAAAAAAAAATAAATCCTTTTTCTTGGTCTCTGGAAATTGCAATATAATTGCCTCTGGATATTTTAACCTGGAAGTGTCAGGTTTTAAAGGCTTCATTATCAGCAGTGCTTCCCCCATATGTTTGCTGACACTGGTGAGAGCCACAGATGGCCTATACCTGGGAAAGTCAAGCTGTTAGGTACATGGACTAGGTTTTTTTTCCCATACAATGGAAAATGTAAAGCAAATGTCTTCTCTCTTTCTGAAAGGAAGATAACAGGTTGCCAGTGGTGGTGGTGTTCTCGTTCATCCTTTGCTCCTACTCTGTTTCCAGTACTGGGTTATAGTGCTTTCTGAAGAGACTGGCTGTGAGGCAGCTACAGATGTGAGGTGTACAACTCGGCTCATGTAATAACTTCATGGGACTAAGCTATTTTCTAGATGCGCTGGTGTTAAGAAGGTAAATATTTGAGATGAGAGGAGATGCCCACCTGCTTTCTTGAATTACAGCTACTAAAGATAAAAAAAAAAGCCAGATTAAAAAAAAAAAGCTGGACAAAATACTCATCTGCTGTATGGATTTCTTATATTTTTCCCCCTGGGAAAAAAAACCTCTTTATTGTAATGTTAATATTAGTAGTATTCTAAATATTAATATCTTGATGAATTCAACACATGGTACAAACCTCTGCCCTGCTGTGGAGGAAGCTTCAAACCTATTTACCTTCAGGTATATGTTACCAAAACACCGTAATTTTACAGTTGTTAGTATAACTTGTTCATAATTGTTTTGAGAGCTCCTTCTATTAGGCTAGTTCTCTCTCTCTCTTTCAGAAAGCCATCTACCCTTTATTTCCCAGTTTGTAGAGAAAGTGTTAGAGTTTTATGCATTTGGAACTGAACGAAACTAGCTCACAAACTGGATGGGTTGAATTTCACAGCCACAAACCATCTGTGGCTTCCACTGATGCCAGCAAGTATAAGACAAATAGGGAGCCTGAGAAGAAAATGCACTATGGTGGTACAGCTCCTCCAGTTGCTAAAAGTGCTAACAATCTTCTGCTGTGCTAGTATCAGGGCTTCATGGACGTGTTCTCAGGGCCAGAGTATCTCAGAGAATGAGAGGCTATAAAGACAAACCAAAGGTCCATTAGCCCAGCAGCATTTGCAGCAGGCAGCCACAGATGGTTAAGGAGATGGCTAAGAACAGAGCAAGAACACTACCTCTCCTCTCCCCCAGAAACTTTTCAGTTTCTGAGAATGAACAGCTTTGGGAATATCTACTTGCTCTCCCTTTTGATATGATTTGTCTTCCTCCCGGGGCATTCAAAGTCTTCCTATATTTTGTAACTTCATTTCCAGTGGAGGGACTTGAGGAGAGGACCATTGCTCAGGAGAAACTGGGGCAGCAGTTAAGTCAAATCTGACCCCTGAGCAGGGACTGCAGGCTGCTCCCACACCTGGGGTAAAAGTCTTTGCAAATAGTGAACAGGCTGCACAAAAATAACCCAGGGCCTGGCCCCTGAGATGCATGGGGAAAGTGGAACCACAGACACATTTGTTGCTACATTTCTTCAGGTAACTCTTACAACTCAGATGCCTAGCAGTTCGTGTTAAAACTTTGAGGAGAAATGGGAGAGCCTCTTAAAATGCCATTTGAACTGCTCCAGTTATTTATTGTGGTACCAGTGGATAACCCCAGCTTCCAGAGTTTCCCACGCTCAAAAGGACAGCTAAAAGTGGAAGCTGACCTGGGGATGTTGAAAATATGGCATAACCAGCATCTCTCACTTCAGAATAGGTGTTGGCTGCCTGTAAGCTTCTGAGTCAGTTGCTGTGTGGCTGGCATGTATTCAGTGTATGGGTTCCTGGCCTCCTGAGATGACAGCCAGCCCAGCGTAGGGTGCAAGGACTCACACCTGCAGAAACCGTGCCTCCCCCCAAGAGCTGAGTGACAGAGGAGCATGGCTTTGAGGAGAGACCTTGGAGATGAGGTGGAAGCATTGAATGCCTTGTAGTGGATGGTGCTGCTGCATGAAGGCTCCGACTGTTAGAAGTGTAGGTTTGGATTTTAAATAATGTAGTCTTGTTTTGAATATCCAGTCTTCACTGTTACCTTATCCTTGTACAAGAAGTGGGAGAGTTGACACAGCTGTGTGCAACTACTTCCTCTTCTTGCTGTCCCTTCCAGCCCTCCCCTGCCCAAAGACACAGGTGTTACAGAGAACAGACTTTTGAGGTAGTGTCTTCTCTACCCTTTAAAATGTACTTCCGCTGCAAAGCAGAACTGTATTTTGCTGAGTTAAGCATGGGAATGGCTATGTGACATATTGGTTATTTTTTTAAAAGTTGTGGTGATGACTGATGCACTGATTGATACCTGGTTCTTTATGATCTGCACCTTTTCCTCCTTCAGATTGTGTTAAAATCTATTTTCATTGTGTTGGACTTTTATCTATCTGATTTCAAGTTGATGCTTTGCATAGCTCAAGGCTTGTATCTTGTGTTTGATGTGTAATAGCAGACAACTTAAGGTAGTGGTTTGTTCTTCATGTCAGCAAGCAGTTTGTTTCCCTAGTTTTAACTGTGTCACATCCTCTTCAGGGGAGCGTGCAACCAGATGGTTTGTTTTCACTGAGCTCTTTTGGAGGGGGAAGAGGCTATGTCTGTCTGTGAGACAAATCAGCTGCGTGTTAAGATCTCAGGAGCATCAGTGAAAAGAAATTAATGAACTGGGCAGCTGAAAACAGGGACTACCTGGGATGGACAGTCCTAAACTGAGATAGTTCTCACTTCTTTGCAACTATATCCGGGTCCCTCGTGAGGACAGAGCAGGAGGGGAGCTCCAGGTACATCTCTGCAGTTCCCTGGTGTGCAGGAGCCACCGTGTAAGCAGCCACCAGGACCGGTGTCCATGTTGGACCAGCTCCATGCGTTAACATCTCTCTTCTCATGCCTGGGATGGCGAGTATCAGAAGCCTGGAGCACGCTGGCACTGCTGGTGTTCATTTCCCATGCTCCCGTGGCCGGAGGGCTCTTCTCCAGGCTGACAAATGGGTAACTTTCCTCCAGCCTCAGCATTCATTGGGATGAATCCAAGCATGAACAGTGCCATTCCCTAGCTGGAAGGCTGAGGCTAATGGAAGAGTGATGCACATATTGCATGGTCTTGTGCCAGCCACTGCTGTCAAGGCTGAGTAAAAATTTTAATTTATTTTAATGTAGTTATTGAGGCATTTTAATTCCATCAAAGGAAATAACACAAGACAATCTACAAATATTCATTTGCTACTTTTAAATGAATTTGATTCAGCTGTGCTTGGTTTCTCCTTTTTGGGCTTTACTTTGAGACTTACTCCTCATTTACAGGCACAAGTATTCAAGGATTGTGAACCTTAAAAATTGCAGTCTAATTTTGGTGTTTCATATATGAATATTTAAACAGAGTAATATACTTTGTTCTTTCTGTAAGGCCCCATTTTTAGTCATTAATGCCTGTTATTTTGAGCAAATAAACCCCATATATATGAGACTTGCTTGCATTTTAAAAAAAGATAGTTCTTTGGGACAAGTTCCAGTATGACAATATTCTGTTTATGAATATTTATAGATCCATCAAAATTTGGTTTTGATGAATACTGAATTTGCTGATAAACATTGTGGAGGGGTTTTTGGTTGGTGGGTTTTGTGTGGTTTTTTTTTTTTTTGTTGTTGTTTTTGTTTTTTTTTTTTGTTTTTTTTTTACTTTTAAGACTGAAAAATTATTTGCAAATTGGGTCAAATTTGGTACATAATTCTGGTCAAAAAGCATCTTTTTTAGTTTTTGGTTAAAAAAAAATTCAGAAGTTTCAAACTTTTTTATTGAAAGCAACTTTTGCATGCATAATTTATCCAAAATGCAAAAAAAACCCCAAATCTTTTGACAGTATTGAATAACATGAAACAAAACAAAATATTTCATTTGTGGCAAAGATTTTAAGTGAACAAAAGTCAAATTTGGGAGTTTTTTAATGTAAGAGTTACATTGCCTGTTGCATGTTAGTAGCCGAATACTGATCAATGAGGTTTCACTGATGACGTTTCCAGGTTGCAATGAAAGCTTTTAATTCAGATGCATCAGTGCTTTGTTAGAACTGTGCAGAAAACCACCAGGCTGTTGTCTGAATGTGCATACGTATCACACTGTGTTTAAGAAAATACTTGCGCTTGGCTCACGAATGTGGCAGCATTTCTTCTTTCTGTGCCATGAGTTGTGGCAGTGTTCTGATTTTTCTTCTGTGCACCAGGTGTCCTCACTTGATATATTTTACATTTAAAATGAAATTTTGAATGCTGCATAATTGATGCCTGTTACTTTTACAGCAATTGATACCAGATGAGGATTTAGGTTTCTGTGTGCACAGTGATCCCTGCCTGCTCCTCTCAGCACATACTGAGAAGCATGCTTGTATTTAAATATGGGTCTAAACAGTGTCTGATCTAAATAGCCCAGAAGGAAAGTCCTGTTGCAACACATATGGCATATCTGAATCAACCACTGCATTAAGGTATTTGCTTCTCTGGTATGTACTGGGTTTCGACTTGGGAATGAAGTCTCTGTATTTCCCATGGGATGGAAACACAATTTTCCAGTCATCTCTAGCTGCAGGTGACTGATTCAGAAAGTAAAAGATTAAAGAGATACAAATGATGGCATAAAGGAGAGAATGACAAAAGGTCTACCCAGAAGATAATTTGAGGGAATGCAGAGGTGACTGATGGAAATGAGGTAGCTTTATGGGCAGGCTACAGGGAGCCTCAAGACAAAAGTACGGCCACTGATTTCTGACAGTAACATCAGAAAACTGCAGTCAGGATAGCTACTATAGTGTTGGGGAAAGAGGCCTGCACTCTGAGACCTCGACTTTATCCCCCAGCTGGCTGGGGGCACAGGAGTGCATTGGTTGTGAACCTTTCTGCTGTGACAGAACCAGCATGAGTACCGACTGCAGTAGGGTGCTCGTCCTTGAGACCTGAGCAGAAGAGGTTGGGAGTTTGACCGTGAGAATACATATGTATATTGTTCAGTACAGTGTAGTGCCAATTTGCCATGCCAAATTGGGGTCATTTATGTATGATATCTGACTGTAGGAAAGTATCAGTGATGTTCTTAGCCAAATCCATGTTCAGGCAACAGCTGAATGGGTTTACATCAAAATTCTCCACTGGAGAACCATATATATTTTGACCGGAAAACCTTTGGATAGCACGGAGTTCTGCTTTTTTTGTGTGAACCACAAAACAATGTGTTGAGATGACAGCACTGGCTCAATCTTACCAATGAACTGCTGTCCTTTTGCCAAAAAGGAGCTAGCAATTTCTAAGATAAGGTTTGTTAAAAAGTATATATAGTTGTAGAACAGCATAAGTTACTAGACACCTCTTTAGTTCACTGTGTCTATGAAAGCAGGAAACAAACCCACATGTTTTTGATCTCTTGCAATAGGATGGTTGCCATTTTTGTTCTACTGCAGAAGTGGAGTTATGCTTCAAGAAATTACAAGCACATAAGGGTTAGGAATCATTTCTTTATCAAATAGTTGATGAAGATTAGATCCTGAATTTTACTATATGTGCTGTTACCTTGATTTTTCAGAAAGAGTTGTAATGTGTGCATGTTTGCTCTTGCAAAACCTTTTTTTCATCTTCTGCAGTTAAGTCTATGAAGCAGCAGTAAGAGGTCTGTAGCTATCTTTGTGCTAGATACCTTGGGCGTACATAGTGAGCAGCTAGAGATGCCTGTAAAATGGTATCCGAGATCCTGGATTTTTAAAAATTGTTTGTAAACAGTAGTGGATTTTTTTATTTTCAAAATGCTTTTTGCTTTACTTTCTTCAGTACAAGAGAGATACTTGACATGATGTCTTGTTTAAAACTTCTGTGTTCAAAGGAAACAGAGGTTTTACTACATGTTCTCTTTGAAGGGATTTGCACAACAGTTTGTGACTATGTGCCATTTTCTTTGCCTTCACCTTCTGCAGTGCTGGTTCCTTCTGCTAAAGATGGCTCAAACATGGGCAGTTCTGGCTGCACTCCTTTTCTTGCTAATCAATCTGGGTGAAGGGGCAATGTAAGTGAAAAAGATCCAAAACTACATGCGGCACTCTTTGGTACTCCGTATTTCCAACTCACCGGTACACTGAAACTTTGCAGTTCACCAGGGGAAATTTTGCTTCTTGTTTAATGTGAATGTAAAGAGTGATGTCACCTTTATTGTGTGCCTTGCAGAGTGGCACAGGATGATATATCTGATAGGAATCCAACACAGATCATCTGAAGACCCATCTCCTGTTCAACTGGGACAATATCAGGAGAGCTGATTTCTGCTAGAAAAAGGATCTACATATGCCCCTTACTAAATATGCCTTGTCAACTACTGCACCAAGTGATCTTGGTTTTTAACCTTGTCACAGGTGTATGCTCCACTGCTATCCCCAGTTTTACTTGCACTTCAACCAAGGCGCCTAATTCAATAACACAATATTTTTTTTTAAAATGTAGTTTCCTTTCCCTTAAGGGTGAATCTTGCCCTCCCCATCAGTTTTTCAAAGCCCATATTAAAGTGATTAGAAATCTGCTGCCTAAAAAAAGATGGAGGACTTGCAGCTCACCAGAATGCATCACATACCTGCGTGGTGTCCACAGCGGAAAGGCACAATCTCCACCGCATTTCCAGACTTCAAAGAGCTACAGCAGGAAGCTGGACTTGGAAATGGAATACTACTTATATGTGTCTGCACAGAGTAATATGTCACCAAGGCTGCCAGTACAGTAAGGAAGTAGAAATTTTTAAGTGTGATGAAGCCAAGAGTTTCCTATGCTTTGAGGATGGCTGTAGCATCATTTTTAATGTCTTTACTTCTTATGTAGCTTACAACATGATGAGTGTGGAGGCTGGTCATGAGGCTGTGTTGAGTTGCTCTTACGTCTCCAAGGTGTCTTTGCTAATGGTGACATGGAAGATGAAATGCAGCACTTGCTGCCTGTTGGCCTAGTGATGTGATCACAATGAGACAAGGAAGTTAAACTGCAGTGAGAGTATGATGTGGAAAATATTCACCTGACAGTGACCCTGCTCTATGTATTTACCTGTGAACCTTGGTGATGAGGGAAATTACAGTTGTGAAATTGCCAGCAGTGCAGGGAATTTTCTTTTTTTCTCTTCCTTGACTGTGATAGGTAAGACACACCTTGTGATTTTTTTTTTTTTTTTTTTTTTTGGTGTGTGTGGAGATAAAATGATTTGATTTGGTGGTAAAAGACCAAATTCATTTTGGATGCACACTGAAATTGAAAATAAAGAGGTAAGCTGATTTAGTCTGGCTATTTGGAGAGGGGAAAAAGGCATGAGGAGTTATGCAATAGGATTTGGCTGTTCTGTGGAGAAATAATCTGGGGGTTTTGTGTTTGTTTTTTTAACAACTTCTGAGACATGAACAAGAGAGGTTTTAAAATGCACAAATCCAACAGTCTGCATAGTTTCTGAGAGAGTTCTTTGGGCATAACATGGGGTTTGAATGTTGTGTGAATATTCACACAACCAGAAGTATACACTTTTGGTTAAGTTAATGCAAACAGAAGATATCAAATAAATATTGCTGCTATAAGCTGAGCAAGAGAATGCTGAACCAAAATTCACAATGAGGTCAATGTGTTTTTTGTCTGGGTAAGAGCTGAATAGGAAGGAAGCAAATGTTTCAGGATGCTATCTGGAAATATTTACTCCTCCAGAAATACTGAAAGCTGTCTATAAGACTGCAACACTAAAAGAAAAATGAAATTAGTCTATTTCCAACATAGGCAGGAACAAAAGAATATTAGAAAATGTAATGAATACACCAAATCATCTTTTTCAGATAGTCAGGTAAACTATCTCTAGGTTTCCATAAATTAAAAAAAACCCCAAAACGTAGGAGAAGATTTTGTGCTGAATATAACTAAAAATTATGGGAAATTAGTTTTGGAACTCTAACTGCTATTATTCACATTTGTCACTTGAGGGTGGTTTTTTTGTTTTTTTTTTTTTATTGTTGTTCTTCCCTGCAGGGTCTTGCCTTTTTGAGACTGCCTTAGGTATTGTCTGAGCCTTTGCCTGTTTTGTCAAATGCAGAATATGAGTTGTTGGACTTCAGGCAAAACAATTTGGTCTGATTCCTTTATTTTCCTACTATCAAATTCCTGATTTGACATACCCAACCTCTTAAACATTTTAGCTGGAGCTTCAGCAAGCTGTGTTTTCTTCAGTATGTGCACTGCCGTACTTATAAATCTTCATTTAATCCACCCCTCTCTGTCATCCCAGTCTTCTTCTGTTACTACTGTAGTCACCTTTTGGAAAACATGAGGAAGCAGTACTTTTAGATGCAGCTAGCTAGTTTTGGAGATATTCACCTTGGACTTTTTGATGGACTTTTTTCCCTCAAGATCATTGGTGCTAATATTCCAAATTTATTTAAAATATCTTGAATTGGTCAGGCAAACCAAAAAATACCACCTATTTTTCAGTTTCTCAGTTGGTGATTTTATACTGAACTAGAAATAATGGTTGCGGACTCTTTCTTCCTCTTCTGTAGTCCCTCCTCCGGTGACTCTGACCTGTGACAACAGCAGGGTGGCTCTCTGTCAAGTATCTGCTGGAAAGCCAGCTGCTGACATCTCCTGGATCCCTGCAAGTAATCACACCACAGGGTGATTCCTTCAGGAACAGACTGCTCCAGTGTGGGTCCCCCATGGGGTCACAAGTCCTGCCAGCAAACCTGCTCCAGTGTGCACTCCTCTTTCCACAAGTCCGTAGGTCCTGCCAGGAGCCTGCTCCAGTGTGGGCTTCCCACGGGGTCACAGTCTCCTTCAGGCATCCACCTGCTCCGGTGTGGGGTCCTCCACAGGCTGCAGGTGGATATCTGCTCCACCGTTAGCCTCCCTGGGCTGCAGGGGGACAGCCTGCCTCACCATGGTCTTCACCACGGGCTGAAGGGGAATCTCTGCTCCGGTGCCTGGAGCACCCCCTCCTGTCCTTCTTCACTGACCTGGGTGTCTGCAGGGCTGTTCCTCTCACATGGTCTCACTCCACTCTTCCAGCTGCTGTTCTGCAGCATTTTTTCCTCTTTCTTTAATATGTTATCCCAGAGGCTGGCTCCACGTTGGTCAACAGTGGGTCCATCTTGGAGCCGGCTGCCATTGGCTCTGTTGGACATGAGGGAATCTTCTGGCATCTTCTCGTAGAAGCCATACCTGCAGTCGCCCACTACCAAAACCTTGCCACGCAAACCCAATACACTCCTTCAGTGACCTTTATAATCACTGATGATGGAAAAGTTGCTTTCAACAGCCACCGTGATACTGCTTGCTAATTTTTTATGTGAAGCTTTGAACCTCTGGAGTTGAATATTGTCCAGCTTCCCACAGTGGTGATGGTGTGGAGAAAAATTCCTTGGAGAATGTCTGTCTGTGACTTTCAAGTGATCTCTCCTAGGGCCAAATGTAGTAAAGGGTAAAATTCAGCTTCCCAGCTGGCTGTGCTGGACTTGTTAGAAGTCTATGCCCGTAGGATTTGTAAGAACAGCTAAATAAGTGCTCATATCACCCAAATATCTCAGTAGAGGCGTGAAGGACAGAATTCAGCATAGACCAGTCATTAATAACAGCATTTTGCAGGGATGGCTGGTCAGTTGTGTTGTTGCAGTGCTAATATCATTTGAACAAAGGGAGATAGTGCAGGCAGATGAATTGAAAATTAAAGTGTGTTTGTCCACACAAATGGCTGGGTGTGTGAGGCAATCAGACATCTCATCTGTGTGTCTCAGCTCATTTGAGCTGTGGGGTTAGAGGGTTAGCTTTCTCCTCTGGTTAAGATAGGTAGTAACATCATGTAGTCAGTGGGTACTGATGTCTAGCTCTGTAACTAGCTTTCTTTTCTCATTGCTCAGACACTTAGAATAGAATCATAGAATCACGGAATCATTAAGGTTGGAAAAGACCTCTAGGATCATCAAGTCCAACCATCAACACAACACCACCATGCCTTGTAAACCATGCCCTGAAGTGCCACGTTTACGCATTTTTTGAACTCCTCCAGGGATGGTGACTCCACCACCTCTCTGGGCAACCTGTTCCAATGCTTAACCACTCTTTCAGTGAAGAAATTTCTCCTAATATCCAATCTAAACCTCCCCTGACACAACTCGAGGCCATTTCCTCACGTTCTATTGCTAGTAACTTGGGAGAAGAGACCAACACCCACCTTGCTACAACCTCCTTTCAGGTAGTTGTAGAGAGCAATAAGGTCTCCCAGGCTTCCCTATCTCCTGATAGGAGGATCTGCAAATGTTGCTGCTGTCAGTGGTGTGGCTTTATGCTTGATTTCTCATATGCAGAGGTAAGTCATTTCATGAGCCTGAAACATATTACAGTTCCATTGCTGACCATGTGCAGGTACAAGGACATGAACTTTATTGCTGAGAGTGGGGTGGGAGGCAAGGATTGAGGAAAATGTCCATAGACGATGCATTGCCCTTTTGGAAAAGTCCTAATAAAATAAGGGGTGGAACTTCAAAACAAGTCAGGAGTTTTGTAAGAGCCTTAGTTACTATGATATTAATGCGTTATACATATGGCAGAGAGTCATCTGGGATGAAAAGAATTGTTTCTGAGAGTAGGGTAGGTTCTGAGGTTTTAGAATTATTTTGATCATTCTGCATTTACCAACATAAACTTCTATACACAAGAATGACAATTCTAATGAGCAGACACAACCAACTCCCCCGTTTCCATCAGCAGTCATAATTTTTTTCCTTGAGCAGGTGTAAGAATAGGCCAAATGCACATACTTCCCTCTAGTACACTCACAGTTTCTCAGGCTGTGTAGATTTCATTGGCAGTGGGTCAGGCTTATAATGAATAATTTGATATTGAGAACTCAGACAGTGGTTTGCTACTCTTGGAGTCAAGTAAGATGACTGTGATGGGGTATGAATGGAGTAGAAGCCCAAGTGGAGGCTTAAAATGGGAGGAAGAGAGAATAGCAGGCTGAAGGCAAGAGTGTTTTCAGGAGAGCATGTGATGAAGCACTGGGAGAAGGCAACGTAGAGGCTGGTGAACTGTAAATGGAGGGCACCTGCAGAGAATCAGAGTGCCTGATTTAATCCCCTCTATTGCCTTAGCTCTGCTCTAGCTTTACTGCTTGTCTGGGTTTCTTCTCAATGTCTTTCAGACTATTGCCCCGATTTGGGCATATTACATTGCAGATGTATTTCATGAACCAGGTCTGAATGAATGGGGTGAAAGATTTGGCAAGAGGGGACAATGAGGGGAGGTGTGCACTAGAAAAGCAGAGAAGGCAGGGTGAGGAAAACAGAAAGACAGGAGAAGAAAACAGAAGGGCAGTTGTCATCGGTGGTGGCAGCACTGACCAATGCTTGCTGCACTTTGATGGGAGCCTCTCCCTGTCACAGAGTGATGTGCTTCTTTGGGGCAGGTGAGGAGAGGAGAAAATGTGCTCAGATGGGTTCCCTGGCCCAGCATGTCCCTGCAAAACTGAGGAAAAGTGCACCTAACCGAGTCAATTCAGTCATATCTCCCAGGGCGACCAAAAGTTTCAATGAAGGGAAAAATAAAACAATAGTGCTTTCAAAAGCAGGACATTAAAAATAACCTATGAGTGTAACAGTATTTCAAAGAAAGTCTTTCAACAGCTGAGGGCAGCTGGAGGAGAACTCTAGACATAACAGCTGTGCACCTTGCCCTATCAAATAATTTTAATTTCCTGACATCCTACCTTCAGCTTTCTGGTTATGTAAAATTGCCACGTGGGTCAGCATCACCATTTTGCAGTAAGTGGGCTTTTTTTGTGTGTGTGCTTTGTGGTTTTTTGTGTATTCTTCACTAAAACATGTAATTTCATTGCAACATGTCTCCTCCGACAAAACTCCCATTTATCTCTGTGCTTGGAATGGAGGATAAGGAACAGTGTATCTAGGAGGGTGTCTATTGTTTGAACGGCCCTATCTTCATGTATATTCAGAGTATCTGAGTAATGGTTTAAGTACTACATCAGGAGTGGAGCAGTGCATTTCCTGCCTAAGAATACTATAAATTACATTTACAATGCCAGTAGTTAAGCTGAATTTTAAATCTCCCAGAAGTTAATGTTTTCATATTTCTGCTTCACAGAGTCATCTTAACTCTGATCTTTTGCTTAAGAATGTGTATTGCCCTTGACGGCACAACCTGCCTGATTAAAGATTGGATGAAAACAGACAGGCACTTTACAATGAGGGAAAAGGGTGCCCTTCCTTATACTGTATTAGAGGCAGACACAGCTATGAAACTTTTATTTTTTAAGTTGCAGTTCAAACATTCAGAAGCTAGGAAACAGCAGTGATAAATGTGCCACCACAACTTTTACTTCCTCTCTAATTCCAGTGTGTCATGATACATATTTAACAGCATGATAATATGCTGCTCTTTCCTCAGGGCTTCTGCCTCATTTAACGCACACTGAAAGAGCAATTATTTCATATTTCATTTTCTGCTCACGGTTAAAGTAATGGCCGTGTACCTTGTTTGTTCCAAACTAGTCAAACAGTGCTCTGAAGTTAGAATGATTAATTTCCTGATGTGCTCTTCTATGGCATTCACAACAATTTGACTGACGGGAGTGGGAGTTGCAGAGATCAATGTCAAAAGCTTCCAGTAATTTTAGGTGCCTAAACTGGAATGCCTGTGGCCTGCCTGTTTGGGTTTTTTTTCCAGAGAAGTTCATGATCATCTATTTTGCTGGAAATACCAACATTTCAAAATTTGTTTTCAATCACATTAAGAAAAAAAATAATTCAAATGGATGTTCTGTTTAGGCTTTGTGAAGGTGGTTGTTGCATCTCTGTGTCAGTTCATGATTCACCCTCTGTATCCTGCCCCTTTGCTAACAGAGCGTAGAGAAATAACTTCACAGTTTCTTTGCAAAAGTAATGTTGTCTACCAAGTTTCTTCTGGTCTTGTTTTTTGTCTGGACTCTCTAGGTATGCTGGTTCCACAAAATTCTACCATGTAATATAATAGTACATGTTTTTCTTTATATTGCAGACTAAGAACTTCAGGTCCACACCATCATGTGAGAAAAACAGCTATGGTCAAGCCTCCTATCTTATCAGAGTGTATCTATCAGAATTACAATCCAAGAATGATATAGATGAACTAGTAACAGTGTAGGCACAAGCAGTCTAATACCAGCTCAGCTACTAATGATACTCAGTTACTTGAACTTGTACTTCAACTAACAAATCTCAGACCTTGCCACATAGCAGGCCAGCAGAACACTCAAAACTGCCCCACAAAAGCCTTTGTCTTTCCTGACCTGAAGACAGTGAGGGAGAGTAACCTGTTTTAGTAAATTATTTCTCTCTTTCTCTAAGTATCAGTACAGCTCTTGAAACATTTGAAACCTTTAAAGACAGAGTTGTGGAAATACTAATCTGAATTTTGTTTGAAAATGGACTCTGAGGTATGTGCTGTATTTTCCTCAAATCAATAATTGACATATTTCTGTGCCAGAGTAGCAGACTACTGGTGAAAATGTAGCACTTTTTTCCATTTTAGCAACTGGATTCTCTTTGCAATTTTGTGTTGGAAACCAGGAAGTGACACAGGGGACCCAAAAACATAGAAGGTCAAAGAAACGCATCCAGCAGAAACGCAGAAATAAAAGAGGTTTTGTTTTTTTTTTCCCCTGGGTAGATAGTTACATGTGGCAGATGACAATCTGGTATTGGTCATCTTTGTTTATTTTTTATTTTTTTAGTATATTTCTTTTTCAATTAAACTTTCTGTTTGCATTGATAATGGAAGAAAAAAGCCACTTTGAAATTGTACTTGATATGGAAATGAGAAATAGCAATGGGCAATTTTCCAAGATTCATTTTAAAGTAAATGTGCAACTATGCAAATATTTACCTAAATGATTTCTGGGGCTATTTGGGTAAACATCTATTGACCAGTTTCTTAGTAGAGAGAGATCACAGCATGGTTCTACTGAGAACAGAAGTGCTAAGTTGTGAAAAATGCAGGTGATGTTCTTGTTCAAAACAAACAAAAACCCCCCTAACCAAATAATTTATTCCTTCCCATCCTTGTGCCCCCGAGCTGAACCCTTCCCCCAGATTGGTTGTTAATTTCGGTTTTCATTCATCAGATTTGTCAAACCTTCCAAACACTGAAGCAGCAGTAAATATTCTCAAATGTGTGTTTTGAATAGCCTTTGCCCGCTCATCGTTCCTTCAGTGTTCTTAGGCATGAAGATCTCCCCGTGCCTTTTAATTGCAATTCTAAATAGACATGGGTAGGCAGCTATTGACATCACTCCAGCCTCTCATTTTAGTCAGAAAGGCATGAAGTGAAGCCTTTCTTGTGGTCTTAAATGTCAATGATGGGTCACTGTCTCAGAGCTGTGTACAACTTCATGTCATCTGTGGGGAAGGAGACACACCTCTTCTTGTATAGAGCTTCTGGGAGAAATAAGTGACAGATAGCTCAGAATTAGTGGATTTTCAGTGATGCTAGCTAGGAAAAGTGTTTTGTGGCTCTAGTGAAATCCACAGCAGTGCCTTAGTCTAAGGAAGTGGTTTCCCAGTTCTGCTGGCCCACGGCTGGCAGTGCATCATGGGCATGACCCAGCACCCTTTTATGTTCTCTCTGTCAGCCTGGACCTTTCACAGTCATGGTGGTGTCAACGAGTTTGTTGTGATGGGAAGCCTCTGAAATAGGGGAAAGATCACTTGTTGCTTAGCCCGGTTGGGTCTAAACCTGGCTTCCTAGGCTGGTGTTGCTCAGTGTGACAAGTGAGCATGAATCGTTTCTGTGGACAACTACAGCAATTTGGGTCGGTCTGTCTTATTCAGAAGCTGGACCATTGCAGCCAGAACTAAGGATGATATGGCTGTCAAAATGAAGAGAGTTAGGCTGTGGAGCAGTCTGCTTTTGGCAATCATGGTGCACATGTGTTGTGATTTTTAGAATCATAGAACCATTAAGGTTGGAAAAGACCTCTAGGATCATCAAGTCCAACCATCAACCCTAACACTACCATGTCTCCTAGACCATGTCCCGAACCATGTCCCCAAGTCTCCTAAACCATGTCCCATGTCTATGCGTTTTTTGAGCTTCTCCAGGGATGGTGACTCCACCACCTCTCCGGGCAGCCTGTTCCAGTGCCTGACTACTCTTTCAGTGAAGAAATTTTTCCTAATATCCAATCTAAACCTCCCCTGACACAACTCGAGGCCATTTCTTCTCATCCTATCACTGGTAACTTGGGAGAAGAGACCAACACCCACCTCGCTACAACCTCCTTTCAGGTAGCTGTAGAGAGCAATAAGGTCTCCCTTATTAGGGTGCAAAGCAAGAACTTTTCATAATTCCTTTGCAGTAAGTGAAATGTTGAAGAGTAAGATCTAATGCAGACAGACAGGGAGATGATAGTGCAGGGGGTAAAACCCTCTGGAGAAACATCACTGTGATAATTAGCCCTGGCTGAAAAGCATGGTTTCTGTGCTTATGATTTTATTTTCCCCCTTAGTTTGTATTTGGTGGAATTGGTCCAGTCACCTGAAATGTGTCAGCATTACCTAGAAATTCTGAGCAGACTTTGTTTGATGTGCTGAAACAAGATGCTCTGGCAATGATTTTGGTCCCTTCGTGCTGCCGGTGAAATGGGCTCTCCTGGCAGTTCCACAGCTCTTAACAGCCACGGGGACTATCGTTTGCCTGATTTCTTATTTCTGGGATGGCCCAAGAGCCAGCCCTGCTGCAACCTCTCTGAAAATTAGCTTACAGCATTGTAGCCTAGTCAGGCTTTGATCATCACCTGTTTACTGCCAACAAAAAGCTCGAGTTATCAACCCACAGCTCAGGCAAGTCCACAAGTTACAGGCACTAAAAGGCCTCAGCTGCCTAACTGTTGTATCTTCCTTCTGCAAAAAAATTGGCCCTCATGCTTTTCAAGCTCATTGTGTATGATTAATGAAACTTATTAGGCCAAAGAGAATAATGTAGCTAGTGGGGGTGGTTGTAAGAAAGGCTGGGACATGAAAAATGCTTCTAGGCAGAGCATAATAATTGAACAATCTCACTTAATTTTCTGCTTATCTTTTTTAGGTCTTATATTACTGGCACAAGTGGTAGGTAGTTTCAGATACAGAGTTTGCTTCTTTTTTAGCTGTCTGCAATTCACTGGAGCTTTGACCACAGGAGTATGTATTACATCCCAGCTGCCAACAGGTGATAACTATTCTAGTGGGCCTGTCAGCTCTGCTAATAGCATTGTCTTTGAAAAGAGGAAGATGGGATTAGCCATGCAATGGGCCCATGTGTATGCTCAGGAAGGAGGTCTTTGGTGCTTGGGATAAGACAGAGAGATCTGTGAGTTGAATCATTTTGTATGGAAGTAGAGAGAGGAAAATGGGAGAGACTGGAGAAGGGGGTTGACAGAGGAGAATGATATGACTAAGAGAGTGAGCATGATGTTGGGTTGTTGCAGCTTAATACTTAATAGCGTGATTAATTGCTTTTTCCATTCACACTGCCTTTCACTGAGTACCTTAACCACTAATCATGACTGGTGAAGGACAGGCTTTTGTCATATGGGAAGCTCTACAGTCTTTTCTCAGGGTGGAAAACTAGGCATGGGCTTTGATGGTTTCCTCTGTGCCTGCCATCACCAAAGAGGGGTGTGTTCCATACTTCTCGGTCTTATGAGCTGCACACCAAAGGGCTAAAAGCCATGAAACTCACATCTCAGGGGGGTGAGGAGAAGGAGGGAAAGGCCTAGCACTGCTTCAGTGGCTCACCAGGGGTTTAAGTCCTCCTACATCAGAAAGGCTTGAGCTGGGCTTGCAGCCAGGTCCACCTCTGCCAGCTCCCTCCCTCCCAGAAGCAGCGACCAGCGTGCAGGAGTGGCCAGCTGCTGGGCCAGTGCGGCGGGGTGGATGCAGGAGCCCTCCCCACGCTGCCCGAGAGCTGCCCGCAGGGGCTGATGGCTGCTAGCTTCTGCCCAAGCTGTGTTGTCCTGGGCTGACTGCTGAGAAAGTGCCTGTTTCCCGCCTGGATTTAATTTTGCAAGTTGATCTGTTGAGTGTTTTAAGAATGAGAAGAAAATCACTGAAATGTTTTCTGCCATGCTGATTTTGTAATGGGATAGGCATCTTAGAGTAATCCAAGGAATAACCCAAATTGTGTATTTTGTCTCTTGCAGGAATGTGGTCTGGAAAATAACCAACTTGAGGATGTTTTTATGGGTATATTTACTATGCTTTTTTCCTTAATTGCAAGAACACTTTTGGTGATCTTATTTTATTTGCACCAAAAGCAAATTTAAGCAACGCAAATATTTTAGACTGCAAATTACCCCATATTCTTCTGTGTCCTTGTCAAAATGGCTAGGAAATTGCTGACCGTTTATTGAATAATCATTGTGAGAGAGCTACTAAAAGGCGATGGGTGTTGGAGTGAGCTATTTGTACATTCTGACGAAAAAATAGATTAAAAAAAAAGGCTGGGAGAGTGAGCCTCTGCTCCAGGGCTGTTCCAACAGCCCTGTCTTGCCACTGCTGTTTCTGACTGACTGTTTAGTCAAATGCACAGTTCATTGAATGTCACTTGTGCTTTTCAGCACTAGATGTGATTGTAGATGAAAACACTCCTGTTTATTGTATGGAATTTCACTCATAATGTTTATAGGGCACTCTTGGCAATAGTCATGATGTCTGCTTTCTGATTAATCTATGAAAAATTTATCTTCTGGTAATAGCAGGTGTTGCGATGCTGCCGAATGGTTCTTTATTCTCTTTGTTCATTGAATATGGGGAAAAAAAGTTAATAAAAAGTTATGTTTAGAAGCCCATAAACTGGAATGTAACTTCAGGTTATGAACAGGATTTGTTTAAAATCCCAGTTTTCAACACCAGGATTTAAATGAAGAAGGTAAATAATTTTCCTGCAGACTTTGGAAATGGGGCAAATGTCCTAAGGGTATTTGCCAGTTTGGTGAAAATCTCAGTTTCCTAAGTTGGTATTTCTTGCAGCTGTATTTTTTTGGTCTAGCCTTCTTGGCATCATTTGTCATGGTTTTTCTTCTCTGATGAGAAAATAATACTTTACTTGGTTCTCCTCTACTAACTGTAACACCTGTGGAATATTGTCCTGCTGGTTTTGGTGTCTTTGTGACTTGGTATTTCTGCCTTTGTGAAGTCTTTTTTGTTAATGTTAACTTGTCCTCTGCTACTTGACTTGGTGTCTACAATCTGTGTGCATCTGTCATGTGCTGGAGGCAGTGAAGAGCTCATGATTTAACCAGGTGGGACTTATACTACATTTCCTATCACTGTCTGTCCTGGAGCAGTTTGTGGTTTTGCTCTTAATGGTGCTTCTTTAAGCAATTACTGACTTTTTTTTTTTTCCTCTTTAAAGTTATCTCCCCAATCCTCTCATGTGCTAGCTTTCTCAGTTTATTGATTTTTATCTTCTCTAAGTATTTTATTATCCAGTTCTCTTTCCTTCTCTTTTTGGCATCAAATAAAATTACATTCTTCATTCAGTTGCTTTTGTAGGTGCCAGAGCCTCTCAGTAAAATTTTTCCTTTATAAGATTTTTTTTTTTTTGGGGGGTGGGGGGAGGGGAGGGAAACAATAGGTTTCAAATTGTGACTTGTTCTGGAATTTTCTAGTGCTTTCCACTGAAATTCTCCTTAGAGCCATACTTACTCCAGATCTCCTTGATTTTTTTTTTTGGACAATACATAATAGAAAAATAATTGCTCTTGACTATAAACCACTCCCCTGCTTCAGCTTCTGCAAATCTAAGCTCACCTACCAAATCCAAATGCATAATATGCAGCATCTTGTTTGTCTTTGAGTGACATCTGTCCTGCATTATTATGCAAAAACTTCATAGCTGATTTATTTTCTCCTTCCATAGTTTCCGTGCTGCTTTGTACCACTCAAAGCAGCAATAGGCATCCAGCTCAAAGAAGCTAAACAGGCATTTATCAGCGAGGCTTTTCAGACAATCTTGGTTATCAGTGCTTTTATTTAGTTCAGACACAATAACAAAATATCTCTGATACAACATCATGCTTTCTCTGAATGGGACTATACCTATGTCTGACTCATATGTTGTTAATAACAGTGTATATAACCAACCAATTGTGGACTGAGCTCCAACATATAAAATAGATGCTATTTTACCTGATTAATAAGCAGTAATATTTTCAGAGAAAGAGGGAAATGGTATTACAAACCACAGACTCCTTGTGTATTTGCAAAAGTGAAACTTCCCCTCACGAAGAGTGGAAACAAACAGCATAAGGAGGCTTTTTGCTCCACTTCCTCCAGATTCTGTCTCTTGTCATTATCAAACTATCACTACATCTGCTGCTGGGTCTCCCATGTATTTTCTAGTGGTTTTGACTATATTATCAAATCAATTTGCACGGAGTTTAGCACACAGTACCCAGAGAAGCCTCTTGGACTTCCTTCTCTGGACTGGGGCTAGTCTGAATTGGCCTCTGTTTTGACTCCTGATTCCTGGTCTATTTTTCTGTGACAGCTTGTGTAGTTCTCTAGCACTGAGCCAGGCTCCCATGCTTTAACAATTTTTAATCTGATGCCTGGTGTACGAACTCTAGAACAGCCAGAGATAAGGGATAATCTCTTGCTGCATGAGAAGGAATGCAACAGATTATTCCTTTCATTGGGATCTCCTTGGGATATCTGACCCACTGCAGTCAGTATCCTTGGTGACAAAGGTCTTGAAAAGCCTGAGCAGCTTTCATGGGAGCTTGACTGGTAATTTGCCTCAGAGTCGGCAGAGGTTGTACCCAAACCTCTGCATATTGCTCCTTGTCTTACCCCAGGAAGCTTCTGCAAGAACTTTTCAAGTCTGTTAATTGCTGTATTCCTCCAGGCAAAAATTCCCATTCCTCTATCTTCCCTTTGAAAAAGAAATGGTACCCAGGCCCTCTCTCAAAGCAAAAGCATCTTGCTTGCAGATAAACCTAAGAATTTAGGGACTGCCTAGATGGGGTGTATAGTGCTACAGAACAGTCACAGGACTAGCTCAACTTGGAATGTATCTCCATGGCTCTTCAAAAGTGGGCTGACCACCCTTTTCCTGAGTTAGCTAGAACTACCAGTCTACACTGAATCTGGGGATTTGCACTGAATCCTAGGCTGGGAGAGTCATGTTAGTATAGTATCTGTCTTCACTGAATTTAAGCCAGGTATGTCTGTATGAATGCTGTGCTCCAGTACAAATTTGCTCTTATTTGTTCTCAGAGGGATTTTGGCTTCATGGTGGATTTTGATTTTCTCCTCTTGTTCCTTGTTTGCATAAATTTACAGTAATGTTATATCAGGAGCTGATATTTTGTAGATTCTTTCTTATGTTTAAGTTCTACAAAGCCTTCTGCCAAGTAGATCCTACTATCTATCTGCATCTTAGCACAACAAGGAAAACATAAACGTAGACTCTCAAGCAATCACTCTCTGCTTTTCCAGACAATAATTCTGTCAGTTACCAAACAATGCTTCAAGAAACACCCAATACTGGAGCAATTCTGGAAACTCAATTACTATTAAAAGTCCAGCAACATCCTGTGCAGAAATAGGTTTATTATGCAAGACAGAGAAGGACAGCTGATTGCCTATGACAGAGGACACCAGTGTATGTTCAGGATGGGCAGGGGAGGGTGGTTTTGTTCTGCAATGTTTTGTGTCAACTGATGAGACAGACAGTAGGTTTTTATTGCTGTTGGACCACCTGTAGCATCCTACAGGACGTTGTGAAGTCTCACTCCATGGAGATATTCAAAACCAGACTGGACACAACCCTCAGTAACCTGCTCTAGCTGACCCTGCCTGAGCAGGGGGTTGGACTAAATGATCTCAAGAGGTACCTTCCAGCCTCAGCTATTCTGTGACTTTGTGACTAGTGGCAGTGTTTCTAGATCCCAAACTAACTAAGGGTTCATTCCAGCATAGGGTTGCCAGTGCTTAGTGTTGATGCTTTGGATACGGGAGAAGAATATTGTAAGAGACTGTTATGCCTTGCAAGCAAGATTCAGTACTCAGGAGACATCGTCTGAAGGAACAACTACTCTGGGAAGTCAGCAGCCCTTTGCTTGAATGTTGACTTCTGAAGTAAGGACTTTGCAAAGTGCTTTGTCTTTGCGTGGTCAATGTTGAACACGGGTGCGTGCTCCTCTGGTGCGTTCCTGGGTGGCATGGGATGTGCTGCAGGATAGGATTAGCAATCAGGGTCTGCAGGTTTAGGGTTATGCGGTACCCTCCCGGTCACAGTCAGGGTTTTTTCTTGTAACTCAGCATTTTTTCCAAGTGTGTTAAGTCGCCACACAGATGCTCCCTGCTTTAGCTGAGTGTGTCCAAGTAGCGCCTCAGCTGAGCAGGACTTCCATGTTGTTTTTGAGGTCAGAATAGGAGGATACTTGGACTTAAAAAAAATTTATAACTTTTACTTATTACTGAAACTTTTAAAAATAAACAAAGCTTAAAAGAATGACAAGATATATTGGGTTTATGTGGCAAGGTTTTGGTAGCAGGGGGGCTGCAGGCATGGCTTCTGAGAGAAGAAACCAGGGGCTGCCCCATGTTGGACAGAGCCAGTTCCAGCTGGCTCCAAGACAGACCCACCGCTGGCCAAAGCTGAGCCCATTAGTGATGCTGGTGGAGCCTCTGTGATAACATGTTTAAGAAAGGGTAAAAAATGCTGCACAGCAGCAATGAGGAAGAGTGAGAAAAATGTGAGATAAACAACCCTGTAGGTGCCAAAGTCAGTGGAGAAGGAGGGGGAGAAGGTGCTCCAGGTGCTGGAGCAGAGATTCTCCTGCAGCCTGTGGAGGAGACCACAATGAAGCAGCTTGTTGCCTGCAGCCCACAGAGGACCATGCTAGAGTAGATATCCACACTGCAGCCTGTGGGGGACCCCACACTGGGGCAGGCTCCTGGCAGGAGCTGTGGCCATGGAGAGGAGCCCACGCAGGAGCGGGTTTCTCTGGCAGGACCTGTGGTCTGTTGGGGACCCACGCTGGAGCAGTCTGTTCCTGATGGACTGCACCCCGTGGAAGGGACCCACGCTGGAGCAGTTCTGGAAGAACAGCAGCCCGTAGGAAGGACCCACGTTGGAGCAGTTCATGAGGGACTGTATGCTGGAGCAGGGGAACAGTGTGAGGAAGGAGTGGCAGAGACAAAGTTTTGTTAAGAACGGAACCCGACCCCCATTCCCCATCCCCCTGCACTAGTGGCGGGGGGTGGGGAGGAGGAGGTAAATCTGGGAAGAAGAGGGAGTGCGGGAAGGTGTTTTAAATTTTGTTTTTCTTTCTCACTGTCCTACTCTGTTATTAATTGGCAATAAATTAATTTCCTGAAGTCAAGTCTGTTTTGCCTGTGTCAGTACTTGGTGAGTGATCTCCCTGTCCTTATCTCGACCCCCAAGCTTTTTCATCATATTTTCTCCCTATGTCCTGCTGGGGGTGGGGGAGTGAGAGAGCATCTGGGTGGGCAGCTGGCAGCCAGCCAGCCAAGGTCAACCCACCACATAAGTCTTATTTACTAACCGAGCTATAATAGCAAATAGGATGCTGCAAACATAGACTATTAAAGCATTTTATGCTGATGATACATCTCTAGATCTTCTGACTTTAATCTTATCACTCTGTATTGAGCTCTGAAAATTTCATTTCCACTCATTCTGTTCTCTCAGCTGACAATAAATACTGCTGAGCAAACAAAGGTAAGTGCTGTTTGGATTGATTTTTGTCTGACTGCTGCCACAGTCCAACAGGGTCTATATGCCGTAGTGTAGCGTTTGTATCTAGCTGTGCTTATATTTTGGATTTCCATTTGTGTGTATGAAAGAGAAACCACAGACAAAACCTCTGAAATCCTTTCCATCTTATATTTATAATCTCTGAAGTATACAACCCCCTTTTCTGTGCAAAACAAGTGGTCACATGCAGAACAATGTGCTTAGTACATAAATGTCTTGCTTGTACTCACTTCATCTCTTGTGTGAGAGGACTGTTGTGTGGAAAAAAAGATGAGTGAGCCAACTACTGAGAAGCTCTGGCCTGGCTGCTTGCCTTTATCTTCAATTTGCTTGAAATGTTCAAGTCAGGAAGATTAGAATCCAACAAGAGCAGTTAGTGTATTGTTAGGGTTGCCTTCTTAATCAGGCAAGTTAGTGCCTGCAGAGCTACGATACCTTCATAAGCACTGCCTGCCTCCAGGTCTGAATCTCTATCAGCTGCACCTACTATCATATTCTTTATCATTGTCATTCTTGTGTAATCAACAGTGGTTGTCTATTTCACGGTGCTATATATAGCAAAAATAAAAATGTGCACATATATGCAAACATCTTTATGCATATGCTCATTACTCTGTGTGTGTGAAGCTGTGAATATATACAGAAGAAGTTATGTTTTTTCTTTAAGAAATTAATTTCTTAATAATTTCACATCAACAGAACATCTCATTATATACAAATGTTGTGAAAGACCTTATTAGACAGATAGACACATGAGGGATAAAATTAAAAGTTGCTGTGGAAACCATAACCTGAAATAAGTCTTTCTTTTGTGCACTAAAAACCCCAGTCTCTGTCTTCTATTAGAATACTGTTTGCATATAATTTCTTTCTTTAGGAAAAAGAATCTGAATTGCTGATACACAAATGGAAATCCCATCTGACTGTGACTGTAATGTGCATCTCAGACTAATGGAAAATACTTGTGAGTATTTTAAGCCCCTCTCTTGTCCTTGTATCAGTGTGGTGTAAGGCAGAAAAAAATTTAATCCCTGGTGGTCATTTCTGCCTGTCTATGACCAGCTGCAGCAGTTTGTTGGAACTGTTGATATTATTGCCTTCACTGGAGTTAATTTTGATGTAAGAAACAGCTTGTGCTAGGATATGGAGCAGGGAAGAAGAAAGACTAAAGAAGATGCTAAGGCACAGAGGAAATGTTTTGCTAAATACAAAACATTCTTTAGCTCTCAGCTGCAGCTGTCATCATCCCTCTATAGCACATTCTTAGAAAATCGCATTTCAAATATGGCTTGTCAAATAAGCCAAAAGCGATTTGAGCTCTGTATGTACCAACTGCTTTGGTACCAAGAGGCTTGATCACACTAAAGCTGGTGTCCATGTTCTATCCTTGAGATTCTTCTGTAGCTGTTATTTTCTGTAGTTATCTGTTGGCAGATGCATTCACATAGTGTTAGCCTGGGTCAGGAATGTGCTTTTGAAAAGAAACTTCCCCGTGGTCTGTGCTTACTGTGCTGGGTTCATATCGTCAAACACCCTTGGAGCACACAGCAAACACTGCATCTTTTCTGAAGGAGCTAAAGCAGAATATGCACCCTGGGGGTACACCTAATGGTCTCCAGCTGCCAACGGGCGTTCAGTTCACAGGATCAGGCTGTGATTACCCTAAAATAAAATCCCCCCAACCCGTGCTGTGCTCTGTCAAACCACTCCTGCTGAGCTACACAGCTGATGAGATAAACATAGCTTTTGTTAAACAAGCTCTTCCTGCAGTGTGATTTTTTTTTTTTTAAATCTGTTTTACATGCAAAAAATAACTTGAGCATCAGCTTCAAGGCGGCACTGAAAAATGCCGATTTGCAGTGCTTGTGTATTGAAGATCTCTCTTGATGATTACACAAAGAATGTGCATGGAAAAGATGGGGCCAAATATCAAGTATGGTCCTGTTATGTGCCTTTCTGTGTAGGAAAAAAGCATTTCAGACTGATTCTTCTGGTGACCTGCTAACCCTGGCGTGCTTGGCAAGAAAACATAGGAGCCATGGCTGCATGCAGGTGTTGACAGCTAAGTCTCAAGTTTTCTTCACAAATGCTGAAATACTACAGAGAATGATGTAATGCCAATCTGTACAATTATTTGCAAATGCATGAGTTCCATTTGACTTATTCAGTAGTTATAAATAAAAAAATAAACTGACACAGAATTTCTACTGTTATCACACAACAGCTTGCATTTAAAAAGCCATTGTGCTTAAGTGCACTGTGAGAATTAGCATATCTGGGGAAAAAAAAAAAGCAAAAAGCCAAATGCTTAGAAGAATACAGCTACTAGATACAATGTCAAGACCAGTCCCAGCTCTGGAGTTCACACTCAGCAAATGTTTTATATACAGACACTACCTGATATGCAGACAACTTTTTTGCCCTTCCAGTTTTAGTGCCATCAGTGTAGAGCTCAGCCCTGGTGGAATTAGACTGAATTTGCTCTGAACCAATACTTGAATGCTTCTATGCTGCCTTGTAATTTGAATAAGGAGTCAGCTGTGAAACAAGCTAGCCCAGACATTCTGAAATCCATCTCTCTTTTACGAATATAGGAGAACTGACATCCTGGAGATGGCTCTGGACTGTTCTAACTTTGTATGATATTTTACAGTGTGATTCAGACTTGCAATACTAGACAAGGACATTTTTATTTCAAAGATAAATATTAGGTGATTCTTTACAAGTTTCACCTCAATTTATTTAAGAAGGATTATGGACTGTTTCTCTCTGCCAGCACGGTTGGCCTGTGTTAAATAAGCTGTACATCCCTAGTGGATTGGCACCCGTGTCATGGAAAACAGCTTCTACATTGGCATCTTTGTGATGGGTCTTTGCAGAGGCAAATAGTGAATGGGTATGGAGGAATCTACTGCATTTCCCTGCCATGTAAGCTAGTGCTAGACTGAAGAAACTCACCTGTCCTTGTGATCTCGGCAATACATAGGAGAGTTTCTGTCCACAGGGCTCTTGATCAAGCCCCTTTTCATGAGCCCCACATTTTTGTTTTGTTTGTTGCAGTATAACAGCCAATAAATGGAGAGACAGAAAGCGTTCTGCTTTCATATAATTTTTGTATATGTAGATTATCTACTATCTGAAACATATAAGCAAACAACCCCTGTTGCACTGTCTTGGTAAGAGTGGCAGAAAGTTACTGTCCTGAGGTATTACTTCAGCTTTGCTTTCATCTCCGACAGGAGTAATCCATCTGTGGCTTAGTGGGGTTTTTTGCCTGCATTTCATACCCTCTGCTTTAGTTGCAGTTTGTGGTTTACAGTGGGTGCTTGGGATTGTGGATACTGAGTAGGCTAGATCCTCATAGCTGAGCATTCACAAGTAGCCTTTGATCACAGATAATTTATTGCTGAGTTACTTGGGAGACTATTGCTGCATGGCAAGAAAAAAACGTAACATCCACATTGGGTTAGAGAAAATATAAAGTCTAGGAATAATTTAGATTGGAAAGGACTTCCGGAAGTCATCTGGGCCAAACCCCTGCTCAAAGCAGGGCTAACTTCAGTGCTGTATCCTGTCTTGAACAGTGGCCAGCAGCAGAGAAGAGAAAAAACATAGAAAAATACAGCTGTCTTGCACTTTGAACACCTTGCCTAGCTTTTTACAGTCAAGGATGTAAGACTTTGTGAGATGGAGGTTGTATTTGAATCATCTCTTAACAGACATTGATACGGCTGCCCTGCATGATGACTCCAATCTCTTAACCCATTTTTTGGTTTTAGTCTCCAAAATAAATGGCTACAATGAATTCCACGAATTTAATTATGTCCTGTGAAAAAAATATTTATGCTGGTGGTTGAAACCTGCTTCTTGGTAATTTACATCATATGTGCCTCCTGAAGAAGCTAAGTCGCCTGAAATGAAAACAAAGCAATAAAAAGGCAAATAGGGTGGGGTGTCCTTTGCTGTGGCTGTTGGTGTTTTCTTAAAGAGAGGCTCAGAATAGAGGACAGTTCAGCTGAGTGAGCAATGGAGGAAATGAAGAGGCTTCCAGAGATATTGAAGACTGGAGGCAGAAGGTGTAGGACACGTACGGGAAGGTTTTTATGTATGAAGTGTCTCCTCTATGAGCAATGGGACAGAATCCCTGTGGACCAGACGAGCACGTAGGGGCAGTGGGGTAAAATGCCAATGCAGAAGTGATGATATGGTGGAAAAGAGGCTACATGGACCTTCACCACAGCACCTAGAAGTTAGGTGCTGGGAGGAGGAGGGATTACTGTGGTGGAGCTGAAGTCTTGTTCCCTTCCAAGAAGAAAACAATCAACAAGTAGCAAGAGAAGCAGAAGTAAGTGGCAAAGATGAGCAAAGCAGCTCGCCCCTCAAGAAGAGAGGCAAAAGTCAGAGGACTGTTAGTAGCTCAGGGCTTCAAGAGGGAAAACATCAACATGGAGAAGTATTAAATCCTGAAAGAAAAACCAAAACAGAACAAAACAGCAGGCTGGTCAGACTGGTTGGATGGCCAGGAAACACTGGGCCGTTTGGTGAGGTTGTCAATGCCATCAGTGTCAACAGAGGTGGTGGCAGAGGGCACCCCAGCAGCACTGTGGATCTGTCCTAGGGAGGTGGGGGGAATGATGCTGGCCCTTCTGCCTGCCTCTCCTTGGCCAGCAAAGGCCCTCAGATGCTTTATCAGGGTCATAAGTGAAGTAGTGCTTAGCCTAACAGTTCAAAAAGATCGTAGCTGTCTTATGTGCGTTAGCTGATAAATAATTGCTTTACACTTCGCAGTTACGTGTACGTTACTCTTTTTGCTCGGCTGAAGGTGCCCAAACAAACTGACCCAAAGGAGAGGCTGTAACAACATGTGCCCAGGATGAAGGACAGTAGGGAGAAGACCCCAGAGATTCCCACCTGCCCCCAAAAGGACACATCTAGGAGTGTGAACAACCCTGGTTGAGGAAAAACTGGTTAGGTTGTCACTAGTGAGTGGCAGGATCACGGACTGCAGCCCTGAGGAAGGACCTGGGACAGGGTGTTAAGGTTGAAAAAGATCCTGAAGGTCATAGGAAGGATCAGCAGTGGATTTTTTCTCTGTTAAGACAAGTGTCAGTGCCTGGAGTGAACGAAAAATAACTCTGCCAGAACAATACTCAAAGAACAGTATGTTCAGGTGAGCTTCGGTGAAATACTTTCAGTCCTTGGAAGGAAGTGTGAAAGCCAGAAAAATTATTGCAGATTAGTGCAGTCAGTACAAGGATTGTGGTTAGGAGGAAAAGTCATTCAAAGGGGACTCATCTGAGGACGGATAATGCTGAAAACATAGCTTCCTGAGATCCCTCTTAACAAAACTTATGTGAAGAGCTTTAAACTAAGAAATGAGGAAAATGGTTTGGGAGAGTAGTGAAATCCTTACAGCTATTTTTACAATAAAAAGAGAAGGGAAAAAAGGAGTCCTACTGCTGCCAACTGTAGTCAAGTTGGCCATATCAATAGTCAAATGATTTACTTTTATGCGGCTAGAAAGTATGTGGTCACTAGGAGACAACAGACATGCTTGTGTATTCACACCAGGCAAGTGTATTGCAGGTGATGTGCAGAGCATGAAACTGAATATGACGTTGACTGCATCGAGGTGGAACAGCAGCAGTGATTATTACATGACAGGGAGCAATCATGTTGGAAATGCACTGTACAGAAATGATAGAAATAACAGTTTAAAGGCAGTGGAGGAGTAGAATAATATTTTAAAGTTGTTAAGAAATTGTGAAAAAGGAGTGATAATGTGGATAAAACAGATTAGTTATGATCAAAATCATTCTAGGAAAGGATGTCAAAGGCGGCCCATCTGGGATAGACTGGGGAGTTGAATTTGGATATGAACAAAGAATTATTTAATGCTATTAGAGAGAGAAATACTCCTGAGATTTGTATCACAGGAAATTCTGATTTCTCAGTCACTGAGACTGAAAACCATTAGCAATCATCGACCATGGGTGTGACAATCAAAAGATCTGTTTAACTGAGCAGTCAATGATCCAACAGAGGGTGATACTACTTAAAATGTTGCTCCTGTGACTAATGTTAACATCTTAGAGGAGATGGTTGTAGAAAATAACCTTGAGTGAGCAAGTGAGGTTGATTTAGTTGATGTGACCTGGAAGAGTCTGTGACTCTTGTTCTTAGTTTAAAAAGGAAAATCCATGCACAAGTGGAAGGAACTAAATGGTGAAGAATGGACTAAGAAGCTCAAGATTTCATTTTAAATGAAGCTGGAATTTCGTTATGTTAAAGATGTAAAACTGTTGGGGTCTTCTCTTCTACAGCAAAAGAAACAATAGCCCCAGCCAGCTCTGGAAATAAGGGCAAATTCTCTTGAAATGGACATTAGGAACACACAGAGACCCTCCAATGATGGGGAAAAATTATTACCTGGCAGAGAGACCTGTCTTAAAGATCAAGAAGCTCAGGGACAAAATGGGAATTGCCAGCAGCTGTGCTAAGGCTGGTCTTGCAAAATACCTTCAAATGCTAAGTAGTGGACTCTCTCAGGTTGTGCACAAGGAGAAGAGCTGTGGTGGGAACAGCCCTCAGCTCTAAAGCCCTCATCATGTCTGAGTAGTTCGGGAGATCCAGGGGACCCTGTGGGACTTGTGTTTGGAGTTACGCACAATCAGTGGACTGTAAGTAGAAAAAGTGTGTCTGTGGGGGTAAGACCCACCCCAGAGAAATGTTTGTATTTTTTTCTGTAACAAGGGAAACATTTTGGTCCAAATTTGCTTTTGCCACATAGCGAAGTGGGCCAGGCCAGGACCTCTTTGGCCTGAGACAGCTGTTCAGGGCAGAAAGGGTCAGCGCAAGCAGTGAAAAGGTTAGAGAAGTAATACCCACCCTGTATTTCAGTGCAAAGTATTAGGAAATTTTAATTATCAGCCTCATCACTAGCTTGATGTGTAATGGCTTCACATCAGCAGATGATTGGGCAGAGACGAAAATGAACAAATCTGTCTTGACACAAGGTGAACGTTCAAGATGACTCCCGTTTTTTTTTTGTGTCTGTTCCTTAGGAACAGGGATAAATGCACACATAAAGAACTCCACTCACTTAAGGAGGATGTACCCCTCCTCAAATCCTGCAGTGACTGTATCTGGATCAGAAAACAGCTGGCTGTGATGATGTGACAACAGTTGTCTGGCATGCAGGTGGCCTTGCTTAACCCATGTCTGGAAGATCATACCCCTTCCTCGGGATACCTAGTGGTAGTCTGGGGACTAATGCTGAACAGACAGAGTGGACATTTGAGTCTGGACTTCCACAGAAACATGTTCAACATTTTTCCTCCTGGCTTCAAACAAAATTCCCTCCTGTGAATCATTTTTCACTTCCTAGTATCTCTGACAACACAAGCTGACTACAGCATGGCTCATTCTCACTGATTACTCATAAAGCCTCTCATTTTCTTTTGTGTTTTGTTTTACCTTAAAATCCCACCTGTCTGAGTCCCAGTTTTTGTGTTTGGTTTACTCTCTGTGACTATAGAAGAAATCTGATGTTCCTGGGTCTCAAAATGATTGAAAACTCAGTGGGCCTGGACAGTACAGCTGCCAGTGGCAAATTAAAAGGATCCCAATTGTACTATTTTCTGAAGCCTCAGCCATGATTTGGAACAGTAGGGGTTAAAAATAATAATACTAGCTAAAAATAATAAACACCTATATATTCTTTCGGAAAATCTCTACTCTAGACCCTGCACTTTTATGTCAAAGAAACTCCCTTGCTTGTTTTCTGATTTGAACATTTTACAGACTTTTAAAAAATGCTATAATGAAGCCTAAGACGAGAATAAGGTAACGTCATTGTAAGTGAGAATACTTGGGTTTAATTCTTCGCTGCTGTTTTCTTTTGTGATCTCAGGCAAGTAGTTTCCCTTTCTCTGTCTTTGCTTTGATTCTTTATCTTGAACTGAGGACAATAGTGCTTTCTTGTTTCTCCTGGAGATGCATTATTTTAATCACTATAAAAGACAATGAAGAGCTCAGACACTACAGTAAGAGGGATTGTGTTAAATACAACGGCTCAACAGGAGTAGAAAGAACCTCCGAGGCTCATGATGTTTAAGGCTGGATCGTTTAAATATTTCTATCAGTTTGTTGTGCCCTCTGTGAACATGGGAGATAAGGATATCAATAACATCTGCATGTTGGTGGGTTAAAGATCTGAATCCTGCTGCTCACTCATACCTTGGTCTTACTAATACGGATGTCTTTTCAGCTGTTAATCTCTGATGTTGAAAAAGGCTGTAGAAAACCTACACACCTGTGAAATGGAAGAGTGGGATGAGCTTGGGTTTTTTTGTTTGTTTGTTAAAATAGGAAATAAGGTACTTAATGAATTGGTCTTGTGCTGCTTGAGTTTTGTGTCTAGATTGTTAAAGCTTGGGCCTAGTACCTCATTTAAGCAACTTAGTAAAAGAGATGAGCAGATCAGCAATGAGATTGCACAGCGCATGGATCCCCATAGCTATAAAGGCTGTCCACAAAAGACACTGGCTAATACCTTTGGATTTTATGAACTTCAGGCAGAAGCAGCCTGGAAAGAAGAAATTCCCCAGCTATCTCTGGACAAAACAGCCACCTGACAGAGAAAACTGCTGACTGATAGCGCTGTCATTCAGATAAATGTCTGGTTTATCTCCTGCTTCTTTTTCTTTAATACCCATTTTCCTGGGGAGCACTCTTTAGTCTTTTGGAGACAGCATATTATCTTTATTTCTGTACTTCACTGGTTTATGCTTGAAAAAACTCTAGGTTCTCAACTCTTCTCTCTTGGTACACTTGCAAAAGTGCAAATGGAAAAACATGAATTTGTGAATAGTGACTCTGCAAGTAGGAGCTATGTCTCAGACTCTGGCTGTCTTGTGGTCTCTGAAGCCTCTCTGGGTAAAGCAATGGGCCACCTTTGAAGAAGTAGGTGGGACCAATGTGAGGGGAGAGATCATGATGATGGGATTGGAGCAAGGAAACCACCACAATGTGTGGAACATAGCATGAAAGGAGGAAATAGAAATACACCTCTAAAAGATTGGGGGAGAAAAGGTAGCTGAAATGACAATCTTTTGCTGGATCAGTAAAGGATTTTTTTGTATTTATATTTCAGGTAACTTAGCAATGCTTTAAATGTAAATACAGCCAGACCAGAAAATGCATTGCTGGGGGAAGTGATACTCATCATGCCTCTTCCTGGCAACAAAGACCAGAGTCATCTGGAGCATATTCATGCTGGCCTGCTCTGCGCTGTTCCCACAGCATGATGCTAAGCAAAGGGCAAGCTGTACTAATTGGTCAGCAGGGGATTTCCTTGCATAAAAACAGGCCCTTGAAAGACTCAGAAGTGCCCATACCTTAATACAGCTTAATGACAGCAGCCTATATAGGAGGTAGTGCTTGTATTTAAGTGGAGGTACTATAGGGATACAGGCCTGGCAGCTTCCTTGGCCGTGTGTGTGGGCTGGCCTTTCCCTGCCTGCAGTGACCTCAGCCCTGTGGACTTGAGAGCCAGCATGTCCCTGTGAGCCAGCATCTTCCTGCATTCTCCTTCTGCAGCTGCAGGCAGAGGGGATGCCAGCTCAGCTGAAAAGAGAGAGACCTGTTGGCAAGGTGCTCTCCCTAGGTGCTGGATTGTGGATTTCACTCCTTCTGGTTGTGCTTCAAGCCATGTTCAGCAGTCTGGCTCACCATCAGTCTCCATTTCCTTTTCCAGGACCTGGGGAAGCTGCTGTCCTTACCTGTTTTAAATCATTAACTCACTTCATTTTACCTTAGGGCCTTTGACAGGTATCTTCTGTAACGTAGAGAAGACAGCTCATTTTACATCTGTGATCTCTGCAAAGCTGATGATATCATTTGAACTTCTTGCCTGTTTCAGCAATGAAACTCCAGGAGATATATTTGAGCAAGGAGACCTCCTGTGCTAGAACATTTGTCTGGGTATGTCATGTAGTGACAGAAAGAAATATGTTGGGATAGGGGAACAAGGGAAGGAGTTTACTTCATATATTTGCTGATTATATGGTGAAATGTTGCAGGTAGAAGGCGTTCCTCCGGTGTTTCTGCATCTGACGAATGTTAAATATTGTGAAAAGTACTATTTGGCAAAAAAAAAATCCTGCCTATGCATTCCTGGACTGCTGAATGGGAAGATGTGGTTTGCACTTTATGACCATGCTGGATGTAAAGTTATTGTTTGTACAGCTCCCTAAACAACCTGAAAATGTGAGTTCTCCACTATTTAAAACTAGTTTGTCTTGAGGATGTCTAAATATTTGTAATTACCTGAGTCCTATTTCCTTTACAGCAATATATTCCGCAGCAGAAGGGAATGAGATGGGATCATACTGCCACTGTGTATTTCCTTGGAAATGCAGCATAGATAACTCTAACTGGCCTCACACTTATGAAAGATTTGGAGTAATCTTTGGTTTGATTTTTTTTCTCCCCCTTAGAATTCAGAAAACTTGGAAAAGGAAAGAAATTCCCAGGTCTGGTGACTTTTTTGACTGTATGACAGTGTAAGAGAGCATATGGGACAGAAAAAAAGGAGAAGAGATGTTGACAGAAGCACAGGAGTCGGAAAATCTGTCATAATTTTCCTTTCTACTTTGCAAAGCAGCTCAAGTGGCTCCAGCGCTGCCTATTTAAAAAAAAGCCAAAACCAAAAATCAAGCTGCAAGTGAATTGCATAAATAGTTCTAGATTCACTTTCCCAGTAACAGGAATGGAACTGGACAGCTGACAGGGACCAACTGAAGCACTTGGGGATACATCAATGATTAGGCAAGGCAAGAGAAAATTCCTTAGCATGAAAAATGCCAGGGGAATCAGAAAGAGTCCTTTCAGCTCCTGAGTTCTCCTCTTGCTCAGAAAAGATCTGCCATCACATATCCCTTATATTTGGTAATTTCTAACTCTGGAAAGGATCCTTTGTGACATTTCTACTCGAGTTTTGCATACACATATTTGTGTGGCCTATACCTGTTTCTTTTTCTACTTTTTCCAGGCTCAGTTGAGACTTCAGAGCTTCTCTACTCAGTACCTGCAGTTTGTATTGATATTACATCCAAATCACACCTCAGATGCTCCCAAAGATTTTTCTTTTGATTGTTATAATCCTCTTCTTTCAAAGCTGTCTAGGGGAGCCTCAGCCAGGACTTCCTGCAAGTACTTGGCTTTGGCACATGGGAAACTCTGCAGTCCATTTTTCTCTCCCCTTCCCGAGTATGATCTTGTGAGAGGAACATAGCAAAGACATCTATTAATTTCAACACTTCCTCCTTCCCACTTCTATGTTGTTACTGTATTTTAATGCATTTCTTCTCTTTGTTTCCATCCTTCTTCTCTATCTGCCTCCCTCTCTGTTGAGACCAGTCATAAAAAGCTGAAAACTATGTTATGATTGTGTTGCTGTCTGAGTTTCAGGCAGTTAGACAATATTTATTGATGGAGTACACCCCCTGGGCTGTAATTGTACATTCACTCATTCTGCAGTCAGCTCAGAAACGGGTACTCCAGATGCAGCGCAGCAAAGAGAGAAGACAAGCGTTCAAACTCCTGGGCTGCTGCTCTGGTGAATGTGTTTGCCTTACGTGCTCACTGCCCTATGAACCTGGGTGATTTGTAACCTGCTGCCTGGTATGCCACCAAATCCAGGGACCCTGTGGGTAGAATTTAACAGAAAATATATGAAGTCAGTGAGACTTAAATTATGTTGCAGTGTGAATACTTTTTTGTTCCTGGAATAAGATTCCAGTCATTGACTAGTCTGTAGTTTCAGAGTGTACTTCTCCACTGCCCGATGCCTTGCTCTGTCCTTTACACCAGTGCAGTATGAGATGGGTTACAGGTTTTGGAAATGAGGAAGTTTTGGCCACTTTACACAGTACTGTGCAATAGCAAAAGGTGGTGAAGAGCAACTGTGAACGAAACCTCTAGTCTGGTAACCACAAACAAGTCCAAATCAAAAATAGTTATTATAATTAACATTATTTCTTTAAAAGGAGAGATGAGTTGCTGTTTCCTACATGCTTGGTATTGCTTATGACTCCTTAGAATTTAATCCTGAAATAAAACCTAAAAACATACCACGAAAGAAACAGCTTCTTTAGAAACCATCCTAGAAACTTTTAACCTGCTGCTGAGAACTGTACTATTATCAGGGGAGCTGATCTCTGGTGATTTGTAATGATTTTTCCCTACGTACATTTTCAAACTGTGTAGATGTTTCTGCACACCATTTCAGATGACAGTCCTTTCCGACCTTTGCTTGGGAGGTCTCACAAATGTTGCTGAACTCTTGCCAACTTTAACTGAAATGGCCTAGAGCCTCATTCAGCTAACAAAATGTTACGGAGACATAAACTACCTCAACTTTGAAGCAGCAATGAGAGGGACCAAATGCCATGTCCCATTCTCTTTCCTAGGAAACGTCCATTGCTGCTGGCGGCTGGTTGTCCCAGGAGCCTTGTGCTGCAGAAGTGAGTATTAACCCAGAGGAAAGCTGTATCGCAACTCTGTTCTCTACTCTCACCCACCCAGTCTTCAGCCTGCTGCATGTTTGGTGGCTCCTCATGGGTTATCGTCCCAGTAATGATCCCTTTGGTTGCTGCCCATGTTAATCAACCTTCGAGTGAAACTCTTCTTCATGCGCGTGTGTCGGCGTGCACCTGGTTGCAATAAGCCTCTAAATCACCAGAAGTTGGTCATTAATGATCAAGCCCTAACGAAGTGGAGCGCAGGTAGACAGATAGGGTCTGGGAACCTCGCCAGGAAGGGGAGGGATCCCATGCTGATGGTTTCCCAACTTGTTGGGCCCTTCCTGCTGCCAGATGCTAACCCCCACCCAAGGGTGCACCCACACAGCCGTGGCCACAGGGGATGCCTGCAGAGCGGCGCTGGGTGCCGGCCTCGCGCGGGGCAGCACCGCCCGCGGTGCTGGGGACAACGGGGAGCGGGGGTGTTCAGCCCAGAGGGGCCCACGCCGCCGGAGGAGCTGAGCCTGCGGGCAGGCCTGAGGGGGTGTGGGAGAAACGCGGCTCCTGCCAGGCCGGGCAGGCAGCCGAGCTTGCGAGGGGGGACCCCCGCTGTGTGTGTGGGGCACTGCCAGGGCCGGGGGGCGCCCTGGCCCGGCGGGGCCGCTGCCCTCAGCGATGCCGGCGCCGGGCCCCGGCGGAGGCGGCCGGGCCGCGCTCCCGGGGCCACTAGGGGGAACCGCCCGCCCGGGAAATGGCCGGCGGCGGGACCCTCCGGCGGCGGGCGGCCCTGCCTGCCTCCCTCCCTGCCTCCCTCCGGCGGCGGGCGGCCCTCCCTGCCTCCCTCCCTGCCTCCCTCCGGCGGCGGGCTTACCCCCGCCCCGGGCGGCTGCCCCGCTTCCCCGCGAGTGGGCACGACGCAAACCCTGGCAGTGCAGCAGGTCTCCTGCGGCACGAATGGCCTGGGACGGCTGGAGCAATTTAAAAACTGCCTCTTGTTTCTCCTGCGTGTTTCCAGAGCCCCCCCGTTTGTCTGCTACAGGATTTCTTGCCTTCAGATACGCTGGTTTTTATTTTCAAAGCCTGCTTAATAAACGTAACCGAGCCTGAACTTCAGAGCGGCTCAGACCCGTCTGAGCCAAGGCACCCCTTGAGCAGAGCCGCCCTGCTTGTCTCGTCTTGGCTCTGGTTTCCCCGGGTGTGCAGGAGGGTGCCCGCAAGGAGGACGTGGCTTCGCGCTTGCCCCCCGCGTGGGTGCTGCAGCTGCCCGTGGCCAGCGGCGGGGCTGCCGGCTGCACCCTTTCACGAAGGGTCCAGTGGCTGAGGCAAAGCTGCTCGCCTCATGAGAGCTACCCACCGAACAGAGGCCGAACCCAGCCCTCGGTGAAAGCCTGCTCTGCTGCTCTGGCTTTTCTCCTTCTCTCTGACACTGCTTTCATCTGTGCCGTGTTTCCTTGTCTGCACATTAATCTGTAATGCATCTCTCCTCCTTCGGTTTTCCTTGCACAGCGAAGGATGAGAGAAGGCAGAGCAGGTTATTATTTCGTAGCCTTCCTCGTTCCCCTGAAGGATCTTTCGATGAGCTCTTTTGTCCAGTAACACAAAATAAGTCAACCCTTCTCCTGAAATAACTCTTACCTTTCATTCACAGTATGCATTGTGTTGTGAGTAAGAACAGTCAGAGTGTGGAGTGGGGTGAGTAGAAGGGATGGCTCGGAGAAGTGTTACTTAATTTATTTTTCTGTTGAATCTAGACTGCCTCACTTTATTTCATTTTTTTCTCTCTTGTTTGCAGATTTAGAGCTTGGAGGGTGTTTCAGTTGCTTTTTGTTATTCTTCTCCAGTCAAAGAGAAAAGAGAAGCGGTGGAGTAAATTGGTTATTAAGTGCTTTAATGGCATGTTCAGTGAGCTCGAGACACAGGAGAAGGCCAGGCTGGCAGGGGATGGGGGGATTGGCATACAGCAGGGTATTTAACAAGGAGAGGCAGGAAACATGGTAGCATGGTAGTGGTTTGACTTTGTATAACTTGTGTTTGTGGGACATAAAGCAAGCTGAGCGTATATCCCTGGCCATGTCTAAAGCAAGGGGCGAGTATCCATTCAGCACTCTTCCTGTGCTCAAGGTGCCTTTTGAGAGGAGGAGAGGGCAGCTTTGAAACATAGGTAAGATTTTAAAAGATGTGCTTTGATAGCACTCAGATTTTTTCTCTGTTGTTTGTAGCCTTTAAAATCTCAGTACTTACAATTCCCCAGTCTCACCAGCTGTGCGTGCCTGGTGCTGACCAGTATTGTCACACTAGTCTTCGGGAGAGATCCTGTTTGCTCAGATACAGAGTGCTGTACTAACCCTGTGTGGGATGGAGATGGCAAAACAACCTACTCTCCCTCTCTGTGCTCAGCTCCTGGGAGGTGCTGGGCAGCTTCAAAGTGAGCTGGCACTTCTGTTAGTTGGATCTGAGCTGTGATGAGTTCAAGCAAGTTGATTTCAAGGCTGCCTGGTTCTGCAAAGAGAAAACTGCTCAGTCTTTGTCTCTCCCTGTTCTCGTCCTCCTTTCCCTTTTCTGTTTTGCTTCGCTCCACAGCTCTTGTTTTCTTTGCTCAGGCTGTGGTATGTGACTCCTCATGCAGTTCAGGAAAGAGATGCTCAAAATTCTGCACCTGGGGAGGAACAACCCCATGCACTGGTATATGCTGGGGGCTGACAAGCTGGAAAGCTGGCTTGGCAAAAAAGGACCTGGGGGCATCCTGGTGGACACAAAGCTGAACATGAGCCAACAATGTGCACTTGTGGCCAATGGTGTCCTGGGCTGCATTAGGAAGAGGGCTGCTAGCACGTGGAGGGAGGTGATCCTTCCCCTCTGCTCAGCACTGGTGAGGCCACACCTGGAGTGCTGGGTACAGTTCTGGGCTTTTCAGTACAAGAGAGGCAGGGACATACTGGAGAGAGTCCAGCGAAGGGCCACTAAGATGATGAAGGGGCTCGATCTTTCTTCTATGAGGAAAGGCTGAGAGAGCTCGGACTGTTCAGCCTGGAGAAGAGAAGGCTCAGGGAAAACTTATAAATGTATATAAATACCTGAAAGGATGGTGCAGAGAAGATGGAGCTGGGCTCTTTTCAGTGGGACCTAGTGACAGGACAAGAGGCAAAGGGCATGAAACACAGGAGGCTCCATCTGAAGGTAAGGAACACTTTCTCACTGTGAGGGTGACTGAGCACTAGCACAGGTTGCCCAGAGAGGTGGTGGAGTCTCTGTCCTTGGAGATATTAAAAAGCTGTCTGGACTTGGTCCTGGGCAGCCTGCTCTAGGTGGCCGTGCTTGAACAGGGGGGGTTGGACGAGATGACCTAGAGAGGTCCCTTCCAACCTCAACCGTTTTGTGATTCTGTGATTCTCACACTAGCTTTGAAAACACCCTTTGTTTCCTTCTCTTGTTTTTTATGCTGAATGGCACCCCAGGACCTCACCCAGGTTGACGTGCTGGGTGCCTACTTCCCTTGGCTTCTGGTTTTCTACCTGTAAAAGGGAGATAAGACCTCTTACCTACCTCAGGTAATCAGTTATTATTTCCTCCACACTTAGAAAACAAGATGGGAGAAATACTTGTCCAAATGCAAAAGACCATCAATGAATGAGGTTAGAAACAGTCCAACAGTAATATAACTTATATTTATGTGTGTGAAAAATGAGGTCATGCTTACCTGTTGTAGATATATCTTGCTTGGAAAACTGTTTTGGGTTCAAAATTACCACAGTTTACTTGCCGTCAAAGTGTTTATGGAAGAAAAATCCACAACCTGAAAACCTTTAACTTGAATTTTTATCATCTTAAATTCCAATATTTTTGCATTTACCTAGGCTGAATGATGACCTCAAGCTTCAGAGCTGAACTTTATGATGATAGGGCGTGCAATCCCTCTACTGACCAGCATAGAGCTGATGAGGTAGTTCAACACTGTCTTGCTAAACCTGCTGGAAGGACTGAAAGAGCCCAGCTCAGTTACGATAGACAGTAAGCTGCAGGAACTGATATTAAGGGACCGTTAATACCTGGTTGAACTCCCCTTGCCAGGGAAGATGGGCCAGGTGCTGGATTGCTCTTTGTTTAGTTACTAGTTAGTACTGACTAAGCTTGCTGCTGGCGGCATTCTCCTTGAAGAGATCTATCTCTTTTTGCATCTGGTGGAGGAGCAGTGCTGGCCTGTGTTGAGCCCACCTGATCACGATTCAGTTCAGGCTGCCTCCTGGCTACCTCCGAAATAGTAGATGGATGTGAAAGATTTTGACTATTTTTGCTGTGGATAAAGACACAGCTTTGCTCCTGCTGGTTAATGGTGTGTGTTTGTGGAGCAACTATCTTCTAGGGACTGCCAGACTAGAAACGACTGGAGTGCAAACTGGCTGATTTCTTATTTCATGGCTGTGGACTATTTTATGCAGCTTTGTACTATGAAATATGGGAAACCAGGCTTAGCCAAAAGTGAGTTGCTTAGCAGACGCTTGCTGTCATACAAATTAGCCACAGCTTTTGCATCTTGGAGTGCTGCCAGCAGAGAGCTAGCTATTGCATTAAATGTCTACTACCAGTCATGATCTAAACTGAAAGAGAGAAGATTAATCGCTCTTCTAGCATTATCTTAGCAGTTAACGCTTTTTGTGGCGTTAAACATGTTTTTCGTCTTTAAACCCAAACCATAAAATACTGCTCTGACTTTCAAATCAATGAGTGTACGGGAAGAACAGGAAAAGGTTTAATTTAGTGAGAGAAAGTATTATGCATGTATGGAACTATCTTGCTTTAAAATGGAAAGGGAGGCTAATTATGTTAGTGCTGTCTATCTGGTATGTAACAATGAATACCTTCAAAACTATAGTTTAAATAAATATAGGCCTTAAAGACTGGATATACTTAATTTGAGCGACTAGTGGATAAAAAGTAACAGCATTCAGGAAGCATCTTCTTTGATTTTACTCTGCCTCAACCAAGATTTTTAATACATAATTGTACTTATGTAGTTTGACTAATGAAGCACAGTGCTTTTTCCTTGCCTAAAAATATTTCCCTCTGAAATTTTCCTGAGTTGCAAAGTTCTTACTTAAAAAGTAACTTATTTAAACGTGAAGTAAACAACTGCAATTTAGGAAACTCATACTTTAGTAAGTTCCTGAGGATACAAGGTTGCTTTCAGTCATTGGTGTCTGTTATGAGTGAGGGATTTGACACCAGAAAGGCTGTTTTGAAGTCAGTTGGTAACCTTGACCATTCACGCCAATGCTGCTGACTTCTGTTTCTTCTGTTCTCTGTAATCTTTCTTCTTAGCCAAGCTCGGTATCATCAAGGCTTTCATTTCTTGAGTTACTAAATGATGACTAGAAACACTAGATCAAAGAAATGTTTATGTTTCTTTTAGAGGTTTAGCCTTCCTGATTGAGGATTAAAATAGGAAAATTTGACCCAGGCTCCCCAAAAGACAAGTGAAAAATCCTGAAAAAAAAAAAATCTGTTGAATTCATTTCCAGATTTTGCAGAGGAGGAGATATCAACATCTTGCTGGTAATTTTTAGCAGTTCTGCTATTGGTAGTACTGTCCCTGTACTGCAGCAGCACTTTTTGGAGGAGGACCAGCAGATGCCATTTACTGCTCATGTGTTGGGGCGCTTGTGAGTGCCTGCCGTGACCAGTAGATGACTGCTGAGCTCTCCATCTGAGAACAGCTGCCCATGCACTAGTGCAGCTCTTGTTTCTAGATGAAGCACAGTGTTAGGTTTATGCTTAATCCTTACAGGTGCGCTACAAAGATTTCCTCATGCTTTTATTGCAGCATTTGCTCTTTGGTGTGTGGAGTTCAAAAAAGCCCTTCCGTCCAATGGCTACAGCGGTGATTTGCTGTTTCCCTTCTGCAAGGGACTCTGAAATGCAAAGGCCAAATAGTAATGTGTACTTGCATAGAAATAATGTGCTGAGTTTGTAACTACTGGAGAAAATAATTTGGCACATAGTTATTTCCGTGTACCGCCCTAGCACCAAGAACAATTAGGCACCAGCTGAAGACAGTGACTGCCAAAAGCGCATTTGGATGAAGTGGGTGTTTCTGGGTGGTACAGTCATGCGTTAACAAGTGTGACTGCATCACTAAAACAGAAGTATATTTGTATCCCCAAGCCCTTTGTAGGGATATGCCATCCTCAAGAGGAAAGGACATCAATAAAGCATCTGGCAGGGAGGAAAGGCAAAGAAATGAGTACAGCATAATGAAGTGTATTTAACTGCTTGCTGTTAGCAGAAACCATCCACCTGAACTGGATATAGCGTTCACAGCTGCTTCAGGAATCGTCCTCTGTGAAAGCTGAAGTTGGAGCAGGTCAGCTTCTCCAAATCCAGTTCTCTGGGTGTTAGAAGAAATCTAAACTGATGGGTGGATGGGTGGGCAGCAAACAGCAACAGGGAGGGCAGCTGCAGCAGGGCTAGGGATCCAGGAAGCTTTGTGCAAACGCTAGAGGAGATGTAAAGCCTTTCCCTGCAATACACACACAGTCTTCTGATAGACATAGGAAACCAGACATAATTTTTTCTATTTGCTGACACTGAACTCTCACAGGGCGCAGAGCTACTTGCAAAAAATCTTAGCTCCAGCGCATAAAATCTTGCTCCCTCTTGCTCCTTAAATCCAGTGCTAAGCTCCAGTGGATGCCTATGTACTTCATGGGGAGGGGAAAGCACCATCCCACAGAAATCTTAACCTTTATGCATTCTGAAAGAGGGAATCAAGTTTTTTCTTAACACATCATGTGCATGGATAAGTGCTAGAGATGAAATGATACTGTGTGGGGTTGTGTCATAAAGTGTTCAGCACAGTGGATTCTGTTAGAGGACAAGTGATGAGTTGCAGTCAGACACCAAGAAATGATGGTCCACAAGCCGCAAGTGCTTTTAATAGAGTATCTATCCACCCATTTGCTTAGATTTCTTGTAGTTGCATCTTCTACCACTGGAGTGTTGAAGGGTGAGCAGATACAGCTCAGTGAAAGTGATACAAATAAACCACCCTACATCTTGAGAAATGTTTAGCAGCTTAATTAGATTCAGAGTATAATACTGTTAACAGTGCATAAATGACAGCTATTTTCTGTTTATCTACATATCGTTTCATTCTTTGAGCTTTATCCATTATTATTTAAATATGAGAATTTTAAGTATCTTTTCTCCTCAGAAGCAACCCCTATTTTTTCTTCCAATTTGATTTCACAAGATAATGTCAAGCTTCTTACATGTAAGTGGATAAACAATATACTCTACCCTCCAGCAGTCATAAAGGGGGAATCAGGGGGAGAGGAAGTCCTGCCCCTAGATAACCAATGTTATGACTCAGTACTCAGGAAATGTGGGAAACAGAGGTCTTCAATCTTAAATGTGTCGGTGGGATTTTCTTTGCTGCCTTCTGCTAATCTGCTAATGCTTTTAGAAAGCTCAATTCCACAGCTCTTTCTGGAGACAGTAGAGCACAGCTGATGTTTAAAGCAGTTTTTTCTTTCTTTCAGCATAATACAGCCACTGCCGAGGTCACGGGGGCTGCAGTGGCTGTGCTCTGACTGCAGTGGTAGTGAAGTGCGCTAGCTTGTGCTGAGCATGAGCCAAATTCCATTCTGTCGCATCCTAGTATCTTCAAAATTTAGCTGTTCTACTGCTGCACTAGAGCTACACGGCATGACAAGTGAGCTTTCCGTTAAATTCCTGGCTGGGTTAAAATCAACAGTAAAGCAAATGCACCATTTCTAGTGCTTCTGAATAATATCTCATCTGGACCTTGATGTGAAAGCAGAATACAGTAAGTCGCAAGTGACAGAAACAAATTAGTTCAATATCTCAGATTTTGAATCTTGTCATCTTGCAAGAAACACCTCTGACAGCTGTTGTGTCAGCTGGTAGCCAGTGGGCAAAATACTACAAACTCCAGAGTTCGTAATACAGGGTGGGGAGAGGGGGAGAGAAATGACAGTGATGGCTTCTTTCTGGGTTTTCTTGTCAATGCAAACCACTGAAAGACTCTTGGAAGAACAACCGCAAAGAGCAGTGATACCTTTCCCAAACTAAAGGTGTGCATAGTGGTCTCATGTCTCAGCTTCTTTGTGATGTACCTAAGCTGCTGGCCCATATGCTAAACCAGAGTGCCTTTGCAGGACACTGCTGCTGCTGGCAGTGGGGTTTGTAGTTCCTGTAAGGAGCCTCAAGTGCCTATTCTTGCTAGACAGCATTGAATGGCTGGCAACGAATGCAAAGCCGGGCCCTTAGTGACACAGGCTGAATCTGTTTGCCCTGAAAAGTGCACAACCTGTCCCCCGGTTCAGGTGTGGCTCTTAGTGACTCATCTGCACGCAGGGGTAAATGCCCACTGCTCTGTTAGTACCTTTAGCTGTTGGCAAACTTGCACTGCTGATTTTCAGGCAAGCACTGTTCTAGCATTCATTAGCGCTGTGGCTTGGCATCTAGAGCATGTAGATCACTATTGGCCAAGGTGCCTTCTTTGAGGCCTTAGAAGGCAGCCTACAAAGGGATTTGTTCATTGTGGCTATCTTTGACTGAACCAGCTGGCCAGGGCTGGCTGGAGTGCCTTCAAGGTCCTTTTAGCTCTGCTGGGACTGGGAACATGGACTAGATGCTCTGGGGGAAGGAGGGGTTTAGAGGTGCCAGCCAGTCAGCATCCCACAGGCTCCCCTCCCCAGGTGTGCACTGCATACTGAGGTCACTCCCCCGCCTACTGGAGAAGCTGCTGCATGGCCTTTTCCAGAGACCCACGCTGCCAGCACCATTGTCCGTCTCTGCTTTCTCACGTGCTTGGACAGAGGGTGCCCAGCCCTAGTTCTTGAGGCAGTCAAGAAAAGACTCGGGGGACATCAGGCTTCTGGGGGTGGAGGGCTGAATATGCTGAGCCAGAGCTGCCAGCCTGAGTTCTTCATTAGGTGGCCCTCAATTAAATCTCACTAAGCCACCCACCAGGTCCGGGGGCCCTGGCACAAACTGTGTGGCTCGGGTTTGGTGCTGAAAGTCACGGGGGCCGTGCCTGGCCAGGTGTGTAAGGTAGGGATGAGGACATGAAGAAAGGAGTGTCTCATGCTTCTCTCCCTTCTAACATCTCCATAAGGAGGACCAGCTGCTCTTTACAAACTTAACTAGTCCCTACTGAAATGGTGTCTCAAAGCACCAGGCACTATGTGTACCCAACTCACTGGAGGTGCTCCAGCTGTCTGGCTGCTTCCCTTGGGACTATTGCCCACGTCTGTTGTGGGTGCACAATGGCAGAGGGCTCACAACACTGGCTTGCTATGAAACTGGTAACCCATGAAAGCACCTTGCCGGCTGCTGGGGTGCTGCAAGGGCATTACACAGGGAAGTCGTTCATCTACAGGAGAAGGCAGGGCTGCAGCTGCACTCAGCTAATCAACATAGGATGGTGCAAGGTATGTTTAAAGCTACTACCCTTCTCTGGGGATGGCTTGGCTCTATGCTGCAGGCCTGTGACAAACAAATAAAATCATGTCTTAATTCCAAGGTGTGTTTTCTATCTTCTTACTTGCAATTAGGATTTAAAATCTCTGTGTTGTTTTACTTAAAACTTCATTGATGACTGAGGGTTACTTAGTTTTTGGGTTTTGTTTTTGTTTTTTTGTTTTTTTTTTTTTTGTTTTTTAATTTTGTTTCTTTGTCTATTTCAAGTGTGTGTTTCCTTAATATCTAAGGTAGTACGTTATGCTTCAAGCTAGGCAGCTGTGCAAATCCCAACTGGATCAGAGCCACAATATGCTACCTCTTTTTCCAGAGCAAAACTGATCCCATATGATCCATCTCTTTAAAACCTGGGCAATTTATGGTCCCAGTACTACTGATACAAAGAAGTCATAATGTAAATGCAGAGTCTTGGTGCTTTTCCTTAAATACAACAAATGTCATCTCAGTTATATAAATTTATACAGGTTAAAAAAAACAATGAGTATGTTCTCCTTATATGACCGAAAGCTCTTAAAGTTATTGCCTACACCGCACAAGCTTCTGGAAGGCTTTCTTGAAATCTTCATTAAAGATTGTGTAGATCAGAGGGTTAATAAGGGAATTTATATATCCCAGCCATGCTAGGAAATTAGACATGTCTTCTGAGATGTGACAACTTTCACAGGTATTAACAACTACTTCTTTTACAAAAAAAGGGAGCCAGCAGATCACAAATGCTCCCAAGATCAGACCCAGCGTGGTTGCTGCCTTTCGCTCTCTTGTGCTAGAGATTCTCTGTTTTTTCCAGGATTTCTCATGCTTAGATTCAGACCTGGGGCTTCGTATGGTGATATTGGTTTTATCGCAGTCCACCAGGGGATCTGATGTCTTCTCCACTGTGCTGGGCATTGAAGCCGATTTGGTGCTTCTTTCACCTGTGTCCAAAAGGACTTGTCCATTTACCTCCTCCCTTACAATCCGGCTGATGCTCCTTCTGTGAAATGTCTTTGCTGCCTTGTATATCTTGTAATAAAGGATCAGAATCAAGGCCAGCGGGATGTAGAAGGCGCCAAATGTAGAGTAAATGGTGAAAACAATGTGGTCATGTTTGATAATGCATTCATCATCTCTGCTGGTCGTCTGGTGCCTCCAAAACAAAGGCGGCATAGAGATAAAAATGGATATGATCCATACCACTGCAATCATGATGCCAGCATGCTTAGGTGTCCTTTTCCGTGCATATTCCACAGCATCTGTGATTGCTCTGTACCGGTCCAAAGCAATGGCAGAGAGATGCAAGATGGAACATGTGCAGCACGTAATGTCCACGCTCAGCCAAATGTCACACACCACTTGCCCCATGATCCAGGTCTCCTTTACAATGTAGACAATGCTGAAGGGCATCACTAGGACTGCCACAAGGAAATCAGTTACTGCAAGAGAGCAGATTAAATAGTTGGCAGGGTGGTGGAGCTTTCTTGTTACAATTATTGCAGTCATCACGAGAGAATTGATGGCCGTTGTCATTAGTGCAAGCACAGACAGGGTAATGGAAATAAGAATCTTGGATGTCATCCATTTGAATAGTTCTTCTGATGTACCATTTTGTTCAGTTGAGTTTATTAAATCCATGTTCCCTTTTAAAGGTGATCTCTACCAGCAGCCGTTACCTGTTGGAAAAGTAAAAACATTCAGAAAGTGCATCCTCAGCCTCCAGGAAGTCTTGATTTTTGTCATCTTAAAAGACTATGGGCCTCAAACTTACAAGAACCTCAGACTTATAATTAGAAATTATTCTGGCTCCAGACAGATTTTCCTGGCTAGCACTATGTGGGATGCTTTGCCTCCAGAATAGGGGCCTCCTCTTTCTCCTTGGTCGTGCTGTTGGGAAGGGCATGTTTGCATGGCAGGGGAGAGGAGCGTGCCGTGGTGCCTGAGATGGCCCTGCCTTGTGGGGTGCTGCATGTCACTGCACGGAGGAACTAGCCTTGTTCCTTGAGCAGGGCAGTGGCATCAGTGCAGCGCCTGGGCTGCAGAGCCAGACCTCCTGCTAAATGCTTACTCTGAATGGATTATAGTGGAGACTTGAAACTGCTTAAACATGGACAATCTCATCCTAAAGTAAGTACTAATACTACTTTTATGCTAGTACTGTCTACTCCACTGAGCAATGTAATGACTGTTGAAAACTTGAATCCACAGGAAGCAGGCGTAATGCTTCTTTTCTCTATATAAACTCCTTTTTCCCCATCGGTATGCGAGTCCTTCCTTGTGTATAGCTAAGCATGGGCTTTCTAAACTGGGACATAGTTTTCAAGAGAAAACAGAAATGTGAAACATTGCAGTACCAACAGCAGAAGAAACAATTGTGTGTTGAAAGTTTCATTTTAGAACTTCCTCTTACGCAGCTCTAAAATGAAACCGCTTAATACACTTGAAAGCTTCAAATGGTTGACTTATTGTCTAACTGAAATATTATACATAGATTAGAGTCTTGAGAACATTATTACTTTTCCTCAGGTTTTGCTGTTCTGTGGTTACTGCTGAAGAAAACTGCAGAAAACTTGGATGCTAGTTCTGCTAATGACTCTACAGAAACAGTATAACTCCTCTTACGGCTCTGCAGGAAGCAAAAAGCAGGGAAATACTGATGAAACAAATTCTTGGTTGTGTTATGAGGATGTGCATCCTACTTTCTTATCAAGAAGGGTTTCTGAGCACTCTACGGACTGCAGCTGAAGTACGAGGTTCCAGCTTTTTAGACTAGAGCTTGTAACTCACAGTTAAGAGGATCAGATTTCATCCTCTTGCAAGTTTTGACATGCAATTTCGTGTGCATGGAAGATCTACCAGATGAAGTGGGGTTTTCTCTGATAATTTTTGGAGTGTAGTGAGTGGGTTGCACTTGTGTTGCACTGGATGCCACATGGAGGGAAATAAGTGAATAATTTTTCTTAGGAAAAATGGGTCTCATTAACATAACTAAAGCTTTTTGGTATTATGCTGGAGTGGCTTAAAAAGAACCTCATATACTGTATACAACCTTGGACCCAGCTCACTAATTTGGTTTGATGTTCTAACCTTGGCAATGCTTAATATGCTATTGGCCTACTTAAAAAGGTTTTTAGCATTGCTTGACCAACATTTAATTGTATGGAAGAACAAGGTAAAGAAATGTATTTTACATAGTGATATTTATAAATGCTGAGCAGAATCTTGTCCTGTACATGAGCTGATTACAGCATGTGTGTGCTCTCTTTTTCGCTGTGTTCTTCCCTCTGAACTTGAGATATACTTCACATGCATAAAAATAGGTCTTTTATCACGTCAGTGTCACCTTAAAACCTTCTGAATCCACAGTAATTGCTAGTTTGCAGATATTTTTGTCTATAGGTAGCTGCCTTCCAGAGAAAGAATAGGCACATATAGTATTTTCTAGTCAGTGTTCAACTTCTGCCGAATAAATCTTGATTTTTGAGCTTGTATGAATACACAGGAAAAACGGTTTATTGGGAAAAACTAAGACTTCTGTTGAAATCCAGCAGTTGATCATATTTTAGAACAGTTACTCATGGTTAATTACCTTATAAATTTCTAACTCTTTGGATATTAGTCCTTAATTGCAAGCAAGCAAAAAGCAATTTAGAGATAATGAAAGCTGATTAATAGCTCTTGAAAGATTATTCAGTTTAAGACTGTGGAGTAAGGAAAATAGTATGGGTGGGTTTGCAAAACTGTTGTTTAGGAATAAGTAGGTTTCCTTAGTGCTGCAGTGATTTGGAGGCTCTTTATAAGAAGCACAGCGTCAGAAATGTGCTCACTTGCGATGTGCACTGATTATGCTTCTCTGTGTGGTTTTAAGATTATCAGCTGGTACACTCAGATTTCATTCAGGCTGCTGGCAGGGAAACACAGCAGCATTTTAGGATACCACACCGAGTTCTTGGTGTACTACTGTTAGATAGATAATTGTGCCGGGGTCTCCTGTTCATGGGACGTAACCTGTTCTTTAATGGTACCCGTCTGGACATACCGCCCTCCTGTTCCTACTTGGAGTGTTAAGACCCTCTGTTGTTGCTCTCACAGCCCCGGCAGCAGGTGTCCAGGGTGGTCCCTGCGGGCTGCTGTGCAGACCAAAGAGTGTGGCTTTATCCAAGGGAGACAGCAGTATGGTGGCAAGATGTGCCTTCCAAGGTGGTGGCTCCCTTTGAGGTTACAGACCCATTCAGTGGTCTGTGCTGCTTGGTGCTGCCAGTCACAAAGTTTGGTGGTTTTCCTGTCCAAGTGGGATGGGGATCTTCTGGTAACAGTGGCAGGAATTCACACAAGGTTATTGGGTGATCATTAGCTAAAAAGATTGTTTTATAAATACGTGGAGTTGAAATGCTGGTAGCATTTAAGGACTGCTGTTTCTCTCTCTTTTGATTACTTCCAGGATGAACTAATTCTGGATTTTCTCTTACTAAGCTGAACTCAGTTCAGCCAGTGGCCATCGCTGGCTTCTGTCCTCAGCAAGCAACTGAATCATTTTTAGGAGTATGCTATAAACAGTGCACTGGATTAGGATGCAGGAGAGCTGGCTTCTCTGGGGAGTTTAAGGGTGGCTGGAAAGCTGCCTGGTGGAAAAGGACCTGGAGGTGCTGGTGGACAGCTGGCTGAACATGAGCCAGCAGTGTGCCCAAGTGGCCCGGAAGGCCAACAGCATCCTGGCCTGTATCAGGAATAGTGGGACCAGCAGGAGTAGGGAAGTGATCGTCCTCCTGTACTCGGCGCTGGTGAGGCCGCACCTCGAATACTGTGTTCAGTTTTGGGCCCCTCAGTACAGGAAAGACACTGAGGTGCTGGAGTGTGTCCAAAGAAGGGCAATGGAGCTGGTGAAAAGTCTAGAGAACAAGTCTTATGAGGAGCGGCTGAGGGAGCTGGGGGTGTTTAGTCTGGAGAAGAGGAGGCTGAGGGGAGACCTTATCGCTCTCTACAACTACCTGAAAGGAGGTTGTAGCGAGGTGGGTGTTGGTTTCTTCCCCCAAGTAACAAGCAATAGGACAAGAGGAAATGGCCTCAAGCTGCGCCAGGGGAGGTTTAGATTGGATATGAGGAAAAATTTCTTCCCCAAAAGGGTTGTCACACATTGGAAGAGGCTGCCCAGGGAAGTGGTTGAGTCACCATCCCTGGAGGTATTTTAAAGATGTGTAGATGTGGTACTTAGGGACATGGTTTAGTGGTGGACTTGGCAGTGCTAGGTTAACAGTTGGACTGGATGATCTCAAAGGTCTTTTCCAACCTAAACAATTCTATGATTCTATGATTCTACCCCTCTGCTGTAGGCTTTCCTTGTCAATTTTTGAGCAAATTCATTAAAGTGCTTCAGTTCATTCTCTGTAAAATAGCTACAGGAGGACTTCCCTGCTACCCTATGTTGCGTATTTGTATTGCCTTCTCTTAGCAGCACAAATTCTCTCTTGTATGCCTTTAGTGCAGGGAAGATCTAATCTCAGGTGGTACCCCCAGGTGCTGAGGGCATACTGGCACAACTACACATGGTACTTTCAGCTCGGACTTTGCTGTTATCCCTGTGTGAGTCTCCTGAGCTCTTGCCTCACAGAGCAGGCACAGTCCCTCTGCCCTGTGGTGCGGGCATTTCCTTATGGCCACATACTTGACACAAGACTTCAAAGAAAGCATGGAAGACTTGGAGTCCTCTTCTCTGAGTAGTGAATTTACTTTGGTGGATGAAAACAAACCTGCAGCCACACTGAACTGAAGAGAAATCTATATTTCAACAATTATAGAATGGGTTCAGCAGTGTCACATAACTACTTTCAAAGAAATTCTTGCAGTCCAGATGTTTTTAAGGCTACTTTTGTGGAATTGGCAACTAAGTGCCCTTCTTGAAGGGCTAAGCTGAATCTGTCAGGTTATCACTAATATTTCTTATTCCATGGAAGTTGCTCTTGCTCCTGTTGGAAGTGTTGTCTTTTATTATTACCTTTTCAACATGCAGCTATTATTTTAACTGCTATTTAAAACTGCTATTTAACTTCTATTAAAATACAAGTGTGGTATTTCAGTTGACCTGTTAAAATAATAGCCTTCAATTGCTGAAGAAGTGCCCTGTAAACAAAGGAAGCTGCTGTTCATCTAAGACAGTGTGTCTGTTATCTTGGATACATGAACATTATTATTTTTGAGGAATTAGCCACTTCTACAAATCTTTTTCCCTTCCCTCCCAGATATGGCATGTTAAGGTCATCAGAATGTAAGTACTTCCTTGTCTGTAAAAGCACATATATCATCCTACTGGTCTTGTTTAGAAAGCGTGGGGCAAAACGTCTGTGCAGCCTTATCACAAAAGTAAACATGGAATTTGTCTAGTGACCACTCAAAGAAAAGGGAATGTTGTTGGTGCGCTCCTCAGTATGCAGGAACATGTGTGCGTTATTAAGCCCATAACTACCCGTTTATGCCTGAGATTTACGGAATAGTAACAAAATTGCTCCCGTTCAATAACATTAGTCTGTCCTTCCAGGTTTGAAAAACAGCACTCCTCTGCCTTTGAGTAAACCTGGAAAATAATATGAAACATCAGTTGCAGGAGGAACATGGCTGGGAATGCCTTTGGGAAAGTCATCATGAGCCTACTCTTTGGGATCGTGAATTTAGACTGAACTGTTAGAAGTTTACAGCTCTTGATTTTTGGTCCCAGTTCATTTTATATTGCTTTAAGCACTGGCAGTGAGAAAACTTGCTGATTGGGGTTTAAGTACTGCTTTTGAATACAAGTTTTCTGAGTGTACTGGGCAGGGGGTGGTGGTGTTTGCTTGCTTTTTTCCATGTGGGTTCCTTAGCAAAATGTGTCTTTAATTTAAAAACAGTAACAGTACTCAGAAAGCAAACTAAGCAACTGATTGAATGAAGGGTATTTAAAGAGATAGTGATGACAGCCTTTGTGCCCATCTCTTCCAGTCAAACAGGCTTCAGCTGGCTTTGAAATGATGCAGTGTTTCACCTGCTAGTGGGATCCCTTGTTCTTTTGGCTAAACTGATCTGTAAGCCAATTAGAAAGGCCCAGCTTTCTTGCTCCAGTGGAAAATGATCCTACAAACTTCTTTTCCTGATGAAGGGGGAGACTCTATGCTTGTTTTCAGTTATCCTGTTTTTATCAGCTTTTCCTGTGTAGGCTAACCAGATACTTACTGGAGGTAAGACTGAAATAACCATAGAAGGGTAAAGTAGTTATAAGTACCAGCCTTGCTTGGAAGCTAAAATTGCTTCTGAAACCACTATTTATGAGCTTGTAAAAATCCTTCCTGATGTGGCTGTGTGCCTTTAGATACCCACCATGTGATATACTAATGATAATTAGCTTAGTAATGATCCATTGTATTAAATATGAGTAAAGGGAAATAATACTCTTTTGGATTAAACAAATCTGTTTAAAGAGGGTGAACTTAAGGTGGATACGTGCTTTGTTGAGCCTGAACCCGAGTCCTAACAGGTAAGGAAGAGGAGAGGAACATTTTCACTTGATTCTTAGTGCCCTGTCCTTAAATTCTTTCCTCCCAGTAATTCTTTCTAAGGCTCCTAAAGCCACAGTGCATCACCTGAGACAAGGTAGGGGTGACTGGCAGGTTTATAAGAGGAGTTACTTGCCAGCTGAAGGCAGCTGCTGCAAACCTGCCATTCCTGGAATGCAAAGTGGGTGTCTATCAGCAGTTTGAAGTGCGAAGCAGAAATCACAAGGTTGCCAGCTTTCCTTACCCAATCTGCATTTCTGCATGCTTAAAACATTTTTTCCCCTATATCTGCTGCTTAACTAGGAGGTTATTTCCAGTTCTTCATCTGTCAGCAAATATTCATATTTGCATGCTGAAGTAATACTTTGGATTTTCTGTTTTGGGTGGTACTGTCTCGGCCCACCGGACTGAGCATACTCAGGACCTGAAATGTATGGGTAAGCTGGAGGAGTAACTCAAAAGCTCTTTAGGTTTTGCTGCTTGTGTCTCGGTTAACTGGAGTTATTTATCATTTCCACTTGTAGAAGGTCATAACAGACCCCTTTCTAGAAACACAGACCACAAATAACTACAAAATCATAGATAAATCAATTGAACTAATATAAACTAAAGATAATACAGAATCTTGGCTCCCAAGCAACCCCGCGGGACAAGCATGGGTAAATAGACAGGCTTTGCAGCATGACCTGGATATCAGTATAACTCGCGAAGGAACCAAATCTGAGAGTCCTGTAGAATATATGCCTCCAGCTCTGAGGTGTACAAATCCATTTATTGCCTGAGTACAGGCGCTCTCATTTCTTGCAGAATGGCAAAGAAAAGTCCATTTCTGTGCCTTGAATGCAAGGCACAGAAGTTGCCTAGTAAACCTGCATTTGATGCTTTTCTTAGCCATGTTTCCAGGCTAAGAGTCCCTGTGTTGGCAAAACGATATACTGCAGTATATTTTGTGTCAGGCACAACAAAGATGATGATTGCTTTAATTTTCTGGATGGCTCTTTAAATTCTTTCAGCCAACAGAAATAATCCCAAATGGGTAAAACGATAAAGTCTGACAGACTTAGTCCTGAAAGTTACCACCCGGTATGTCTGCTCTGTCATGTTATTGCTCCTGGAGCAAAATCAACAGGAGGGAGGTAGTGCTTCCACTGAAGCAGCTGAGATGCAAAGTCAAGCTCAAGCTGCCGGGGAAGGTGAACTTGCCCTGTGCCACTGGATGCTGACAAGAGAGATGCAAGTACCAACTTCATCAGGACCAGAACGAAGGCAGTAATCTCTGGCAAGGGGGCAGAGTGAAGCACTGAAATAGCTCCTGTCCTCATCTCCCTGGTGCAATTAACTCACCTTCATGTTTCCTATTGAGGCTGTATAAATTGCAGTGTGCTGGCTATGGGTCCTTTGACACATCTCCCTCCAGAAGGCTTTGGTCCTTGCTTCGTTACTTCATGAGCATTACCAAGTGCTCCATGTTTTCCAGTCTGCAAAATATCAGACTCTTCAAGCCCAAATGTGACAACCTCACATAACAGGGATTCCTGCACCTCTGTCACAAGGGAGCAGCTCCTTGCCTCCTGTATTTCAAAGGTGTTGCTGCGGTTCCTGGGGAGGTACCACTTGAGCTAGCTTTAAACTCTGCTAGGTAACTATGAACACAAGTGCTCAGCAAAACCTGCTTGGGAAGCAGCGTTGCTACATAGGTGGCGTTAGCCTGTGATGCACTCCTTGGTGTCTTTGCCATGTCCTCTACTTGCATCTGTCGGACTGCAGTGTAGTCCTATGCCGCTTGTCAAGCCTGCCTGGAGGATACCTCCCCTGCTTATTGTCATCATTATCTGTAGCAACTGCTGCATTTGCTTATATGGAAGAATGATGCTCAGAAAGTAATTATGCATTCCTTGCTGCTTCTAGTGTTGAAGTTGAGGGCTTTGGGGTTTTTTTTTCTCCTTTTGGAAAATTAGTCACTCATCTGTGTTTGCTCTTTATTTCATGTCCCTCTGCCATCTGTTTTAATCTAGCTGAGGGGGATGGGGGTGAGGCAAGCCAGATTCTCAGCCAGCCCTCTGGGAGTGGGGAAAGGAGGAACAGCAAGAACGGCATGGTCCACAGGGTGACAGACTGGCTTATATAAAACAGTAAACATGCCTCCCAAATGCAGCTTCAGTTGCTGGGTAACTGGACAGTGAACCTGTTATGAATTTGCTCATTTTGGCTGGAGAAAGGGAAAATTTCAGACCCGTATTCTTAGTTCTCCAGAGGACATGGCAGTGATTTATTTTTATAATTTTTTAGATGAGGGGATTCAGGCTCCTCTCGTGTTTGAGGCTGGTCTGAATCCCTAGTCTAGAGCTCTCAGGGTAGTGGTCTGGATAGTTGCCTCTTATATTGTATATGGTGTGGAAAAGCCCCAGAGGACCAGGTCCTGGACAGTAGTGCTCGCAGGAGCTGCTTCCTGCTGTCTCTTCTGCTGCTGATGTTCTGAGGTGTGTAAATAAATATCTGTGAGAAACAAAGTAGTGTCTGGGCACCCCATCTGCCTGTGTGAGCTCTCCACTGAGCCAAATGGTACCTTTGTGATGCCAAGTATTCTATACAGATGGACACAGTCCCATGTAACCATGCGGTAAACACCCTGTTGTCCTTAGATGCACGTGTCCCCTTGGATGGGTGGTTGGGATCTGAACTTGGACCCTCCATATCATGAGTGAGCCACTCGCTTCCTATCCCCACTCTTTGGCTACCCACCCTTAATTTAGTTTTATCTAACAGTCTGAGATGTTCTGTTCAGCCAAAAATTTTCTGTATTAGGAAAAGATGTTTTTAAAATATTTTTTTAGTTCTGTTGAAGAAAAAGTGAAAGTTTTGTTTGTTTGTTTTTGTTTCAAGTTGTCCTGTGGATTGGCAGTAAATCAAAGAAGTGACTACTCACCTGTCTATATAATTTGTACAACTAGTTTCATACTGTGCAGAAGGGGCTTTCTTTCATGATTGTCAACTAAATTTGTAAAGTGAGGTGAAAATGCAGAGTGGCTTTGCTTGTGTTTCAAAACATTGCCTTTCAGATAAGGGCTTGAAACCTGTAGGAATCACAAAGCAGCATTGGAGCAAGGAGGTTGAGAGGTAGTTTTACTTCCTTTGAATGGTATAAAATGCAGCCCTGTTTCTTCCACTTCCCACTCACCCTTATGCTTTGGGGCCATGTGTTCTTTGCTAGCCCTCTGAAAACATGTGTACACAGTTGTAAGTCAAACCTTTTTCACTGATACACCTACGTGTGAAATTCTATTACAAGGAGGAGTTAAACTGGAACACACCCTCCCCCCCCCCCCCCCCCCCCAGTTAGTAGGAATTTTGGTGAAAAAATATCCTGTTTTGCCTGACTTTTAAGATAATGTGGGCACCTTTTGTATTAGTTTCTTGGGAGTTTTATCAAATGTGGGTTTTTTTCTATAACTACTATGAAAGCTTTTATTCAACTGGAAGAAACTACCTCATTTACTCCTGGACAGTAACAAAACAATATTTTCAAATATGTGTCTGGAAAAGATCTCTATTTGAATCTACAATATAAGAAAACCTCATTTTCAAACTATCAGCTGGGCCAATAGTAGGATATTTCTTTTTCTGCTGTGTGCTCACCAGGACAGCTTTGAGGGAGAACTGGTTTCAGAAGAGTTTGTTGGAAGAGCAGTGGAGGTGATGTGTCGGTGTGCTCCTCCTCTGCAGCAGGGGTTCTGCGTGACACAAGAAGAGTACGAGTCTGTGGTTAATCACCCACAATTTGGAGAGGTGGCAAAATTCACATAATCTGCAATCTCATCTCTGCCTGGTTTTTGAAGACTGATGCTGTTTTACAAAGCCTGTCTTACTGCATACTTCCCAGTGTCTTTCCTTGTACTTCTTTTCACCGTGTCATTTGTCTTTATTCTAGTCCTTATCTGATAATATCATAGGTTGAAGGTCTTTCCTTAGGTCTTGTTATCCAGATGTGATGAAATAGGACTGTCAGATAGTAAACTCTGCATTGGGTTTGCACTGGACAGCAGTTCTCTAACATTCTCTTTATCAGGATTTGCTGAGACAATTGAGGCTGTTTCCTTTGAGTGATGCATGTGTAGTCCTGGCTAAGAAGTAGTTTAAGTAAAACAAACAAAACAGTCCTTAAAGTTGGTGGGTTTGGAAGTGGGAGGAAAATGAAGAGGCTCAACTCTTTAGCGGAAGTAGAACTCAAAATGTTTTTTTTTGCAGTCTCCCTAGGAAAGACAGAGAGGAAAGGATCTACATGCTGCCAGAAAACCAGGCAGAATCTGTTGAAAGCTTTCTTAAGTGTTCCATCCGCGGGAAATGATTTTGTTGTGGAGGAATGTTTGGGTTTTCCTTCAGACAATGCTTTTCTGTCAGGCTGCCTTGCCCTGATGACTTCCACCAGTGAACAACAGCAGCTCTAGGGAGAGACCCTGTAAAAGGTGTGAGGAGGGGAAGGGCAAGGGCAAGTGCAAGCTCCTGCTCTTTTCCTGGGTGGCAAAGGGACCTGGCTCTTGCTCTGTGCAGAGGGCTGCCACTACCACGTGGAGGAGGATGCGTCATGGGGGAATGGCACAACAGACCCTGTCCTGTCTGGAATGCTGGCAAACTGCGGACCCGCAGGAAGCAGTGAGTGTGGGCAGTGGAGGGTGGCCTTGGTAAGATCTGTAATGCACAGACCTTACCAAGAAACTTGAAACTGCTACACAAAAGCTTAGCATGGAAAATGTGAAGCACAGGTGGAGCTCTGAACAGCCAGGTGGGAGACTGGGGAAATCTTACTGAATGGTTCTGAGGTACTTGCACAGGAAGGTTCTGTATTGGAGCTGTCAGACAAAATCTCAACCTGGGAACTTGCCCAATAGTTTTCATTTTAGAAGGGGTAACTAAACTGTCCTCCGGTCAGACTGGCTTGGATGGCTGTGGTTGGACTGACTCACGGTGGACTTGAAACCACACCATGTGGTACTGTGTCAACCTGCAGAGATCCAAGCTGTTAGCCTCCTTTGTAGGTAAGCAGAGACTCCTGTTGGTGAGCTTGCATAGTGAAGAGGCAGAGAGGTGTATTTACACAGTTAAGACTGGTGCTTCCTAACTGGCACTGCAATTTTTTTGAGATGTTTCTACTAAGATTGATTTACTCACTGCTGTGAACACTTTGGTTGGGGGCTGTCTTTCCAAAATCCAGATTCTGTGCCTTCAGACTTAGTACAGACCTAAGAAGGACGTGATTTGTGTTGTACTCTGCATGGAGTGCCACAGTGCTGGTCATACAAAACATAGAGCCATTCTTTTACTTTCCCTCTCCTGTGTGGAGGCAGAGCATTAATGTGAGCAAGTAACTGGCTGGTCAGACTCTCCATGAGCACCGCAGGAAACTTTTGTCTAGGGGGTGTGTCTTTCAAAAGGAGGGAGCACCACATATGTAGGAAGTCCTCATTTGCTGCTTTCATATGCTCTTCCAGTTGTGTGAGTTTGTGGTTTGTTTTTTTTTTTTTTTTAATTTTTTTTAAAGATTTAAATCCTAGCATTGACACAACTGGATGTTTTAGTTAACGTTTAGGTTTAGTTAAACTCTGAAGAGTTTAGTTCACCCAGTGAATTTTGGTGTAAGTGCTAATGGCAAAAAAGCATTTGTTCCAGGCCTGTATGAACCATCTACATCTGAGGTCTGGGAGGCAGCTATGCTGGCAAAACTTCTCTATTGCAGATTGGGCTTTAGCTTTCCTCCTTTTCACAGTTTCAAAATACTCTGCAGCTCTTGAGCATGCCTTTGTCTCTACTTCAATTTATTATTGCATTGTAACATGTTCTCCTTTAAAAGTACCAATATTTGTAAAAACAAGTCCCGGGCCAGCCTGCATAAAATAAAAAAAATGTGGCTGGGAGAGCTATGGAGATAGGCGAGAGTGCATCAGGTGGGAAAGCTGGGGGAGAACTTGAGGAAGTGGAATGGATAGGGAGGAGGGGTGCTGGAGTACCCCCTGCATAGCACTGGAATGCATGTATATCCCACACTGCTGCTGAATCGCATTGAATGTTTGCAAATAGAGTAATTTATTTGAAGAACCAGGATGCCAAATAGCATGTCCATGTGGTGCAGTGGAAATCAGCGTTTGGGATTTCTGAGCTGCCTGAGCAAGCTGGCAAGTTTACTTGGCTCTGTGCAGGCCTGCTGCGGTGAGGACGGGAGGGAGGTGAGCTGGAGCAGCTGCTGCCATGCCCAGACCAGCAGTTGGTCTGGAAATGACTTGTGCGTGGTCAGGACAGGGATCTCAGCACCAGGTTTTGGCAGGGAAGGACTGTCTCTGTGGTCAACTGGCATCACAGCTTGCTGAATAATTCCTAGAAGCCTTTGGCCTTGGGTATATTTTTAGGGGTACAACACTTTCAAGAAAGCTCATAGCAGCAGGACAGTGTTAAAATGTGTCCAAACACAGAAACAAGGATTTATCTTCCTTAGGAAGCTTCCTGGATCTGTCAGGTCTCCTGCTGCAGACACTGTGAGTACTAAATAAGGTTTTAAGCTCTCTAACACTTTGTGAACTCATTTTCATTTCTGATAGAAAAATAACAGACTGTCACACGCAACTTTTTTTCCTTTGCATAATTCTGATGTGACACCTGACATACAGCACAGATGACTGTGAATGGCTTCTTAAAACTTAAGCAGATGATTCAGAATTAATTATGAAAAACAACCTTATTGTTGTCCCAGGAATTCAGTACAGACAGCAATTGTCTAACAAGATTTTCCAGCTTCAACTGATTGCCCAAACTTCTCATTGGTAAAGCAGCTGAAGAATCTTAAATGATAAGCCTAAGAAACTATTTCCAAACAAAATTTCAAAGGGTTTTTTACTGTTGTTGATTCCCCCCACCTTGAGAATCTATTGATGTTGGCTTTCTAAGATCCTTTAAAATATAACTTCATGATTATGAAAGCCTTCAGCACTGTAGAGAGGTTTAGATACTACTTTATGCTAGGGATGCTTGTAGGCAGCACTTCAGCTCTTTGTTTCCTGAGTAAGAAAAAGTATGCAGTCTCAAGAGAGGGTTGAACAAAGCTATCTTTTAGATTTAGATTATAATACTAACATAAAGAAACAATAATTCTAGTGGCTGTTTTCTCCTTAGGTTGTATGCTGAGAAAATGAAATGCGTCTTTTTATATGATAAGAACATTTCTTTGTAATCTTGATGTATACTTGCAATATATTTCAAAGCATTTCACAAGGACTGTTTAAAAAAAGGTGCTTGGCAGTATTTGCATGTGACAACAAATAATATTAATTTGGTGGTGAAGAGAAGCATTAAACTGGCTGTATCTAATTGCTCAAATCCGCAGAAGGCACATCAGTACTCAGAACTGCTTTAGGAGAGTTCAGAAACCACCAGTGTATTCTCAGCAATTGTAGGCTGTCTATGGCCCCTGTAGCTTCTGAGAGAGATAAAGATTATAAGATGTGCTTTCACATAATAACATGGTAAAAAGCAGGAGTAAAGGACAGAGGAAAATCGTTAATGTACTGATCTTCAGAGAAAAGAAAAATCAAAGGCGAGCCATTGCTTCTGTATAATCTGGCCCATTTGTTATGTACGGGAGCAGCATTGTGCTTAGTGCTGTTGAAAATGCTGAATTCCTTTCCCTGGATTGCTTAGAGCCCAACTCTCACATTGGGAAGTTGGGGGATACAACTGTGGACTATAGCAGACAAACTATTTTTCTACCAGGAGACTGGAAAAGACCAAATTATAACTTTGAACTCTCTGCTAAAATGCCTTTTCAGTTTTACCCTTTGAAGCTGCTGAAATTTATGGAAAAAGGCTTTTAACATTTTAACAGCAATATACTGTTGACAAGTAATGAGAAATATAGTATAGGGTCTCAGATCATATGCCCTCATGTAGGTACACGTGCATATTGCATCGTATTTTTCCCATCATTTCTATGTTTTCTATTCTAAGAAGTCATTACTGAAACTATGTTTCCTTAGTGTTCAAAACAAGTCTTTGCTCTTTGAAGCTGAAGAATATTTTAATGTTAACTCTTCTGGAAAGGAACAATGAACAGACTCAGGCAAGTCTCCACATCTGTATAGTCCCTTGTTTCTTTTTCTAATTTCAGTTTTTCCCATTTTTATCCACTAAGTGATGACATTACCTTCTGGGATTCTTTTACCTCTTTGTTTCTTGATGCACAATCTTTAGGATGTAGCTAGGTCATATATATCAAACATTCCCCCTCATAGTGCCAAGATTTAGAGGCTTTCTTAAAAAGATACAGATCTAGCTACAGATAGTCATATATACATACAGAAAGAGGGTGCTCTCTCTAATCAGTTGACCTGAGTATCTACGGCTTCAAGTAAAACTAGCAAGCCTGAGAAGAAATAGCTGAATCACTCACTGATGACACTAGTTTTATATGGTGCATCCAGCTCTATCACAGTACCTTTGTGATATGTTTGTGGTATATAATATGTAGTGCAGCAAATCCTAAAACAAGACTACAGGGCTAAATCCACTGCAGAATGTAAGGACTATCTAAAAACTTCAGTCCTGTGGTACGTGGGCTCCCTCTCCAGTGCTGGACGATTAAAGTCCTGAAGATTGTGCCATGGTTTCTTTGGAGCGTGCACTTAAAAATCTCAACCACACAAAAAGAAACCCCGAAACCAAACCAAGAGAGAGAGTTTGTGAACAGAGAGTGATATCTTGGGTAAGGGAGCCAGTGGAGCCCTTCCTGTCTGATGTGTCTGGGAGCTACTGTAACTTCATGTGCACTTATACAACTACAGTATGCAGCCAGCATAAAAGCGTACTTACTCAATCTAAAAGGGCACACAAATAAACTTTTGCCTGCCTGGTACTACAGATTTGTGACATGATGGTTGGGAATGGGTGGTGGCAGGGGGTGCGTTGGCTCTAGGCACGCTGCATGTGTGTATCCTTGCATTAGGAAGGTCTATAACCTCAGTGAGTGCCCCTGCTCCCTCCCATGGGAAATCTCTGTATCTCTGCCCTGGCTGAGGTGGTGCCTGGGGGTGTCCTTGGCTTGTTTCACCTTGCTGGGGGCTGTGGAACAGGGCTGGCTGGGGAGGGAGGGCACCACACCTCCCTGGTGGCTCCCAGCCTGGCCAGGCTGTGCTGCACTCAGGCACTGCGAGGGATGGGAAAGAATCTACCCTCCAGCAGTGGCATTAGTCCCTGAGGGTTGTGGGTGTCTATTTGGGGCTCCAGTAAGACTTTTAGCCCCTGTGAGGGCAGGAGCCTGTTGCATCTGCTCTCAGACAGCAGCAAGCTCCAGCACCCACTGCTCCTGCCGCTGTCTGTGCCTGGGTGCTGGTGTGTGATGGGCGCACCATCCTCTCCACCTCCAAGGTACAACTCCTGCTTAGCAGGGGGTTAACTGAGCCCTCAGGGTCTGGTTAGTGACTTGCTATATTAGGAAAAGCTGTTGGAACAGATAAAATGAATGTGGTTGCCAGCATCTGAAGAAATCAAATATATTGTCTTTACTTGGAAGCGCTGCGTGTTCTGTAGGTGTTTAGTTCTGGGTTTAAGTGTTGAAAAGTTCCAACACAATTAGCTGCAGCTCCCAGGTTTGCTGTTGCTTGACCTCTACTGCAACATCTATTCTTTCCGATAATTCAGATGCTTTGTTTTAAACCAAGGCAAGCAATCACAGTATTTTCCTTCTGCAAATAATTTATTCCAGTTGCTTTGTTCTGTCTGTTTCTGATAATGAAACTTTTTTTCATTAGGAGGCATTAGGAGCTAATTTAGGCCGTGCAGCTAACTGTGTCCTAAAATCCTTGAATCTCTTGTGTTGGAAATAATATTTTATTAATGTTGCACCTATATTTTTTTTTTTCTTTTGATTACTCTGGTATGACCTGGTTTGACCACAATATCGATTGTCAATACTCTCAATTCACTAGAAGGTTTGCAGCACTGCATGGAAGAAAACCTCATAGACATAACCATTTATTCATCAACTAATCTAAATCCAAACTTTAACATAAAAAAACCCCTATAATAAACAGCATAGGAGCTTTCAGAAAACATGTGATTTGAGATAGCACTGTAGGAGGGAAAAATGCTCAAATATAAGTCCTTGCTTCCCTATTATTTTCAAGTAGCAGTGGAAAAAATGCTGCAGACCTTTAAATGCCACGGAGGTTTCTTATATATCTCAGTTGGAGATGAGATAAAACCTGGAAAGTAAGTACAGAAGAACACTGAAGAAAGAAGCAAAACAAAACAAAACCAACCCTGACAAAAAAACCCCCAAATCCAACAACAAAACAACCAAAAAAACCCCAACAAACAAACCAGAAACCAGACCAACCACCAAAATAAAATTTGTCTTCTAATAACCATCAAATACGGTACAGGATCATTAGATTAACCTTTTGTTATGATGAAAAGCATTGCTGAAAAGCATTGCTGTAAGATGTGTTTCAGCTGTATTTAACGGGATCAGTAGGTTTATGCTCCTTATTACGTTGAAATGGATAAAGATTTTAATATAGATAAATGAGTGCCTGACATGGTCTGTTGTTCTGTTTATATATATCTGCTGCTTTTATGTTGGCTTCTGAGTTCTGCGATGATTAAGAGAGAATTGCTTTTCCTGTAGTGAGCAGTGGTGAAGTTGGATGGCAAGAAGGAAATATGTTCTTTGTGCAAATGTTGCTTCTGCAGCAACATCCAGCAAGAACGATGGAGCTGGTGTTTGTGTGTAATGCATGAAAAAACAGCTGCCTCTGCCCAAGTCAGCGAACTCTGCCACCCCTTTTGCTGGTTTGCCTCTGCCCAGTTTAGAGAACTGGAGCAAAGTGTGCCATTTCAGGCTTAAGAAATAGATGAGTCGGTTTAAACACTGGAGATCATTATTCAGTTAGAATAGTTGATATCTGTGCCAAAACTATTTTGGGAAGGTACCTCTTGGATGCTGGAGCAGGGCAGTGTGGATCAAGCAAGTGTGCTGGCACCTTCATGCCTTCCTGAACTGATTTCTCTCTTCTGCACCAGGGCACCTCCTTGCCACCTTGGCACTCACCCTGCATGCTCAGTATCCTGCATGCCCCCTGATGCCCAGCAGCTGCTGCCAAGCAGGTTGGTAGGGTCCCTTCTGTTCCTTCATGACTGCAAAGGTAGTAGGTGATCTTGGGTGAATGAATGACTTAAGTGTCTCTGTATGTAAAATGGACATTCAAGTACTTGTGCTTCATAAATCTATTGAAAACTGTCAGCTGTGCAGATAGTCCTGGGATTGAAGGAGTGAAATAAGGAATAAAATGCACTTAGGCTAGAAAGTATCTAGTTCAAATAATGTTACAGCTTGCAATTGTTCTTCCTTTGGTTTGACTGTGGGCTAATTTAATCAAAGCTATTGAATTTTATCAAAGGTTGCTCAGATGCTGTAGTGTGGAGTACCACTAATGATCACCAGAAAGTCATGCTGCAGAGCAACTCTGAAATAATGGTTCTCAGTATTTACAGATGTTAGCACGGTCGAATGCTTGCACATTGCTCGAGGTAACCTTGTAAAGACAAGTGGTTATTACAAGGTTAGGTCTCTGAAACAAACCTGCAGTGAATAGCTGGGGCCTCAGAGGGCTGCTATTAGTAGTGCTGTACTCAGGGAAGCAACAGATTCTTCCTTCTTTCTTCGTCTCTCATCCCCTCCTGGCGCAATAATGAACTGCAACAGAAAGGGGTTTTGTTCATCAGACATCGGGCGTTTTGAACACAAGATGATTATTTCTTAGTCCTTTTTTCCCAGAAATTTCCTTCCAGCTAGAAAAACAGATGCAGTCCAGCTGGGACTTCTTGCCCTGTGCCACTGACAGTATCATACATGTTTTTCCCTGTCTGGCTGAACACTTGCCAGACCAAGGCTTAAGGTCTGTTAGCCTTAATAGGTTTTAAGAAAAGAACTGTTTGATTGTTTCTTAATAATGCAACTTTCTTTCAGCCTGACGTAATTAAAAGTCTTTTGGTGCCATGATGGTTGTTACAGAATATCCAGAAGGAGGATATTGACCTGTCTTCAAAGTACAAGAAGTTGGTGTCTTGGTGGCTCTTCTTTTGCTATCATGTAAGAGTAGAGAAGAGGTACTTGTGACCTTTTATTCAGCACTGTGAGTGTGCCTTCTTGAGTTTTTGTGTGGGTAAGAAGTATGCCTTAGAAGGAAGCTTGGTTGCGTCATTGATGGTATTGTGCTACAAAAGTCTGCAGTATAATTGTTGAGAGGAGACATCTGTTTAGGAAATTGGTAGCAGGGGGTTCTTAATTTGCTTGATTCCATGGCATGACAAAGTTATTTTCCAGTCTGAAACTGAAGCTGAAGTGTTTGGGTTTTGACTGCAACTGTATGTGCCACTTTCATCTTATAAGAATAATAATAACAAGAGTTTTTTCTTCAGGATTCTTCAGCTGCATATGTTGGCTGCATTGCATGTTGATAATAAAAATGGTGTTATAAATTGCAATGACTTATGTATGGGAATAGGTCTTTAATATTCTCAGTTTGCCATAGATAATGATTTACTTCACTTGCACTCCAAAAGCAGTTATGTAAAACCAGCAAAAGGTGTGTCACGGGAAAGGCAATTGCCTTTGAAAAGTTTTCATAAGCTGTGCTATTAAGTATTTATATGTGTGGTCTCAGAGGAGGCAGACTAAAAAGTAACTGCCTTTAAGAATGTCACAAATGTTGCTTGGGACCCCTGGGAGAAGCAATGTTTGGATCACTTTTCTATCAAAAAAAGAGACTGATGAGCACAGGAACTTTCTTCTGACTATAGTAAAAATGTCAGTCTATGCAATTCTTGGTGTTTCAAGCCTTTGCTTTTCATTTCAGAGTCTACTGACCTTTAAGACCATTTGATCAGAACATTAAAAGCATGTTCAAAACCCATGTCCTTTTCAATCAGGATATTTTTATTCCTGTATGTATGCTATAGATGCTAGACAATTAGTGATTCAGTAGGTAGGGGGCAGGAATCCAAATGCCTCCTTCTGGACCTAGCTTTGTGTGGTCAAAAATTATGTTTTACCAGCTATAAAGAAGCTTCTAGTGCTATTGCTGTAGTCATGTATAGGAGAGTTGTTTGAAAAGACAACCAAGGCTACTTATATTTATTAGCTTCAGCCAAAAGGCATAGAATCAACTGCTTGCTTTTCCTAAAGCTCTGTTTACGACCAGAGAAAAGCTCATAAAGATCTCCTATTCTCCATGAAACAGGATGAAGAACCTCATGTACCAATTTCTTGAGAAAGCCTTTCAACATCTAGTTGACTTCCTGCATGTCTTTAAAGAACATTTCATCTTGGTTAAATATTTAAAGCAATTGAGTATCAACCTTAGGAAATAAGTTATACTTAAGTATCTAAAATTGTAGTGATTTAAAAGGGTTAAGTATGGTTTAATAGTATTTCCCTCATCTGCTATATTGCAAACACTGTGTCAGGGACTATATTTATCTGTTCAGTTATATATTCAATACCTGGGTTTAATGGTGCCCCTGTTCCTCTAGGCACTACTGCAATTTTCCTATCTGTACATATCTGTACTATTCCTAATCTGTATTAATGAAATAAACCTTCTCTATGAAGGAGAAGTAGCCCTTCTTTCAGTACATAGAATTATGATAGTAGTAATAATAATAATAATAATAATGAGTGGCAATGGAAAATTCACATACATATAGCTTTAATTATCCAGATTTTCTGTGTTTGAACATCTGGGTTGCCAACAGTACATGACACTTTAATTGGCTGGGTTTTTTTTTATTAACCTTTCGGACATTTGATAATATTAGCAACAGAGAGTCTATGATTAGGAAGAGAAGCTGAATATTTCCTGCCCCTCTATTTCCTTCCTCGTGCACTAGAAACACAGCAACTACAGAAGTTAAAGACAAGTTTTTGGCTTTTGCTTTAGCTGCTAAGCAATGTTAAAAAAAAAAAAAAAGGATGACTTAGCGCTCCAGGAGAGGTAGACCAAGTACTTCCTTTTGCTCTAATGGCAAAAGTATCTTGAGGACAAGTTGAGCTCAGTCTTCTGTTTTGTACAACTTTTAGAATATCTTTCTGTGCAGTTTGACCAAATGCTCCCATTTGGCTGTCTTTCCCCATCCATACAATTGGAAGCAGCAAGCTGGTTACATTTCCCCTGCCCATCTCTGTACAGTCTGCACGTAGTCTGAGCAGTGAGCACTGTCTATTAGCTCTGCAGCAGAGGACCCAGCAGCAAATCATTCCTGATGCATCTCCCAGGTAGGAGATTTGCTTTTCAGCTCTAGTGCTTCTGATCTGTAAGGTAGAAACCCAGCTTAAGTGCACTGAAGGGTTACAGATGGCCTTGTTAGCTCTTGCTTGAACTTCTCGGACTTCTTTTGATGGAAAAATTACAGTGCGGGCCTTATGAGTTTAAGGGGGAATACTGAAAACACTGGCTGACTTATTAAGCCTGGAGAACCGGGTGGAAATATAACAGGCATCTAGGATGCTGAAAAGCCCTTTGAGACAAGGAGCTTACTATTAAGAATGACTTACTGTTCTTAATAGTACTTTGCATTAATAATGTTTTTTTTTTATCTTGAAGCAATTACAGTTTCACTCAGGTGTGGAACTGTAGATGAGTGTTTGAAGGTGCAAGCTAGGGTTATGGTGCAAGGACTTTGCTTCCCAGCCATCTGTTAGGCAGTTAGAAAATACCTGCTCTCCTAAAGCACCAGTGCTTAGGAGCTTTGATGGATGTGCAGGATGAATTGAAATCAAATGCTGAACCTGTTAATTGATCCATTACAATCACACTGCCAAAAGGTGTCTCCTCCAAGGAAGGGCCATCTAAGTTTAAGTGCCTTGAACTTCTAAGAACATGGATTCAGACATGCCAAATCAAAATGTTCACCATGCCTTGTATAAGGCTGCAGTAATTGTCTTAGTTGCTAGTGTGACAATAGAACAGAGTATAAATAACTTAAAGACAATTTAGCTGGTCAGCAGCTGTAAACTTCTCCCCAAGAAAAGCCAGTGGAAAAATGCTTTGACTAAGTAGTCTTTGATGTGTTTAAATTAAGGATAATAAGACAGAAGGAGGTACTTGGGTTTCCTTGTTCCCAAAGCAGAGGTACAGGTTGAAGGTCTCTTACATAAAAAGATGTAACTCAAGGATGTATCCGTGAAGAATAATTTTTGTAAGCTTTCTCTCCAAGTCTTATTTTCTCTAGTAAGAAAGTTAATTTTCCAGAAACCAGAGTGTGGCTGAAAAATAACTGTGCTTCAAAGGGCTGCATTCTCCTCCTTGTCAAGGTAACGATGCTTAACTAGAAAGTCGGTCCTTTACCCATTTCAGACGGCTGAAGGTAAACTGTGACACATATTTGATTTCAGTGCTGTTGGCAATAGGTATTGTTTGGAAGCAGCGGGACCAGAAAAGAGCTTTTCTGCCAAGGATGGCAGATGACCCAGCACCAGATAAGGCATCACCAGTGTTGTTCTGCGGCAGGTTATCCATACCACATGCTTGCATATGGGCCACAAAGGGATCTGGCATTATCCTTAGTGCACTTGGCACCTCAGCAAGCAAACTACACACATGAAGTTCAGGAAAGAAAATTGGAGCAATCTGTGTAGTTGGTAGGGTGTCTTAAAGCACATTTAACATTGGCAGCTTCCTCTCTTAGGCTGAGCTTTACCTCCATGTTTTACATTGCCTGTCTGTCTTGGCAGAAGCTGGATGAAGGATTAAAAGTAACAGAAAGCATTATTTTTATTTTTTTTTTCTGTCAGAGAAAGCTGTCCCTAGGCTTAAGACTCTGATAGTGGAGAGAAGTCCAGACTTAATATTTATTCTAACACAGTGGTACCTTGATTGAGTGTATGGATGATATAAAACCTAGCTGGGTCTGTCTTTGTACTAATGACACTAAATACAATGGACTTGAGGACTGGGAAAGTCAGCTAGTTCCCAAAGTGACCACTCTGTGTTCCCTCTTGGAAACTCCTGTTTAAAACCTTGAGAGAAATGGCCCTAGCAGCCACCCATGTTATAAATCCCAAAGGGGCAAGGTTCAGCTGGCACCCTGTCTCCTTGTCTGCACTGGTCAGAAGGATTAAAACTCATCACTTGGGAAGTGGGTGGGAATGACAGCTGCCTTATGCAACTCTAGCATGGCTGGAGGGGGTGTATGTCCTCCCATTGCCTCTTCATCCATGAACTGTGGCTTGAAAGCCCCATGGGGAAGCTCAGAGAAGCTGTTCTTCTAGGAAGACCTTCTGTGTGTTCAGAACTGAAAAAGTACCATGCTGGGACATTAGAGAGCAAGTTGGAATTAAATTAAAACAAATCAATTAGCTACAAGTGCTATTCAGACAGTGTTTCGGATTGAAATAGGCACCTAAGAGCATGAAGTATTCTGTCAAATTATTGAACATAAGGGTGGAAAATGGAGGAAGTCCATTTTACTACTCATGTTCAGCCACATTAATTAGAGCAAACTGATCATTTCCTTCTGTTGGGAAATGTTGAGTCTGTACTCTCAAAACAAGAGCAGCTCTTTAGAGGGCGAACTCTCTAGCATGCTATTGTGTACAGGTTCCCCTTATGACTGTGTAAGACTTCAGTACCCGTGTGTCACGCTCCATGCTGGGAGCACGGGGGGGAAATAATGCTTTCAAACAAAAGTCATGGAATTTATTTGACTAAGTGCAGCCATCTAATCCTGAATTGTCACCCTACACAGAGAAGCAGGCATCTCCAGGGAACAGTTATTCTCATCCTGAAGTAGATGTTTTTGGTTGAATCAGATGAATTATGCCTGAATGTGCATTTTTCTCCCCAATGATTATAAAGGGAGCCTGGGAAGACTAATTCAGATACAGAAAACCGCAATGTGGACCTCTAGAGCTAGAGGAAATGAATCCTGCCCAAGGTACCAATAACAGAAAGTTGGCAGATAGATTTCCAAGCAGAACATTTATCATGTCTATAGTGGTGTTACACAGTGGTCCAAGAAGGTTGTAGAAGTGCTTAAAAGCTCTGGGGATGTCAGGGCTGCAGTGGTTCATCAGTGAAGATAACCAACAGAGCAAGGGCATGGAAGAAGTATTTTTCAGGATGTTTGTGGTAGTGTTAATGCTGAGATCACTTCGCTTGGGGAATTTATCCCACAGGGGTTCATCAGCTATCTTTACACTCTTGTAAAAGGGAACTCAGTGGAGAGGTAATAGGAAACTGAGGCTTCATCTCATTTCAGCCTGTCTGTGTAACTCCTTGCTTATAAGGTAGGCGCTTTCCTGTAATCCTTTTGACATTAAAACTCTCATTTTCCTTCTCTTTTCTAATTGGAAAATAGAATATGGTGCCACTTGGATTATATCCTATCTGTAATAATCACTTTCTTATAAATGAGAATATGGAAATCTCAGGTGTGAGGTAATGGCCCAATATATAGAACTAAAGAGCTTTTAGTGAGTCTACAACAATAAAATTAAAATCTCAAAGAATTTATATGTTGTTAAAACATGCCATGGACATTGGGATGTGTTGAGGACCTGTGTCTACCACAGCAAAGGCTGGCTATTTCCCTATGTTAAACTGTACAAGCATTTCTAATTTCAAGGACATGAAATTGCAAGCTGCTTTTTTTTTTTTTTTTAACCAATGTGTCTCTATAAAGACAATGAATTGTGACTGCCTTCTCCTTTTGTGCAAAGAACAATGAGTCTTAGAAGGCAAAAGCTTTAAAGATTGGTAATTTAATTAGAAAGTGCCCTGAATGAAAAGTCTCACCATTTAAATAAATTTCCTCTGGGACGAAAGAAGTTTCTCTCAAAGGAAATTGCAGCAGATGTGTGAGTACTGGGGAATACTAGGGAAACCTTGGCATTTGAAGGCAGTGCACTTTTAACGGTGAAGCATTTGCTCCTTCTAATTTGGAAGTACATGCCTATGTGCAAACACTGTATGTATGTATATAAAATTGAAGAATATATTTATATACACACATACACATACATATATATGTGTGTATATATACACTAAAAATAGAGACAAAAGGAACAGGTGTCTTTCCTAGTAGCCCTGGGGGGGCACAAGGTGGTAGCAGGATAAGTTGCAGGGGGTAGTGAAGAAACAGTATAGAATGAAAGGGACACCTGGAGCCAAAGATGGGACCCCCGCTGCCAGGGCTGGGCAGCCTGCACAAAAATCACCCTTTGCTACCTTCTACATTGCTGGCAGGACATCTGAGAGTTTATTGCATGCCACATGCCCTTGCCAAAGCAAAAACTGGCAGGGATGGAGGGGAGTGGTGAATCTCTCTTCCCAGCAGCTGCTCTCTGGTCCCCTCAGACACCATGGCTTGGTGTTCCCACCTCATGTTTTCTGGGCCAGGTAGGTTGCAGCAAGGAGGCACCTGCTCCTTCTGCACTGTTGGAAGCTGCCAGTACTTCCTCTGCCCACGCTTTTCCCAGGACAGTATTTAACATCAGGGGAGGGTCCAACAAAGCAGGCTTGGGGCCATCCTCACCACATGGATTTCAGTTATCTCAGTCTTCTCACACTGATGCTATTGGGAGTTATTTGAAATAACTCTCACAACCTTCCTCCTAAGGGATACATGAATAACTTGGAGAAGCTCCTTTGGGCCATTATTTTAAAATGGCAGTTCTGAGTGATGCTGGTACAGGCTCTGCTATGGGAAGATGGTACACTGTATCTTTCACTCTCTTTACAAGCTAGTTGATTGAATATGCTGGTAGTTGCAACAGGATTCAAGAGATTTTACTGCTTAATCTGTATTTATTTGAATTAGCATTTGTTCTTAGCATTTTTTAAATTAAACAATCATAGAATCATACTTTTGGTAATGTATGCTGCTAGACTGCCTTCCCAGTAGTTTCAGACCAGTTAGACTAATTTTCTTAAATCTGTGTAAAATGGATTAAATCAAGTAATGCTTTATATAATTTTATTCCTAAATTCAGCCAGAAATATTTTATAACCTTCTCTGCAGGAAACGTCCAAATGACTGGTTTAAAGTTTCTTGTTGGATTCAAGATTATATTAACAATTTTAGTAGCATAAGGGCGGGGGGGGATTGCTGAAGAAACATCTGCTTCAGAAAGGCTTATCAAATTTCCCCCCCATCATCAGATTAGTGCTGTTTTCTGAATTCAGTTGCACAATCTCAAAGCACTGTCTGATAATTTACTGCAATTTTCTGCTTGTTCCTTTGATCTAGAGAGTGGGATTTAAAGGTTACAGCTACTAGGCTAGCAGGAAGCATTGTTTTAATAGGAGACACATAAATATTTCCTGCATTGTAGCGGTTTTGATAATGCTGGTAAGCAAGAGACTGCTTCATTTTCAAGCAATAAAATGAATGCTTCTAAGTGATTAAAGAGTCCCCAAATTGCTGCGCCATGCATCTTCAAGCTCCTGCATTGCAATGGTAGCATTGTATATGGGGAAGTGGAACTTCGAGAGTTACCCTGCAGTTATTTTGTGTTTAGAAAGGATGACTGGCAGGGATTTCAAAGACTTGTGCACCCAGAAACATCGGAAGTTTCGTATTTTACAGTATCTTTGCCCACCCTGCTGTACCTGAGCACTGTCGCCTGCTTGAGTCCTCCTCAAACTGCTCAGTTCTTTTACAAATGCTCTCAGAGTTGGCTGTCCTCAGGAGCCAACAACTAAATGGGTGATCTCAAACCACACTGGTGGGGGGCAACCTTGTTGTATTCATTTTCTATGAATTCACTGCTGAATGAGACAGGAGGTCCTCTCCAGACCTTCTTCTCCTTGGAGGAGAGTCCAGGCCTCTAGAACCCCATCTGGGATACTACAGTGCTGGGTAGATGAGCAAGGTTTTCTGCAATAATCATGTCTGCAATAATGACAATGGTTCATTAATAGAATATCAATTATCCTCCAGTTATCTTATTCTGTCTATTTTGAATCCTATAACACTCATTTGTACAAAAAAGGTGCTGATTAATGTAATGCTACAGCATGAAACAGTAACAGCACAACAATAAATATTTGTTTTATGCATTTTTTGTAATAATGCATTTTTGTAATAAATATATAGCTGTTTTTAGAGCAGCAATTACATGACTTCTTGCATTAATTTTTGTGGAAAGTATTAAAGTATGGACAATTTTATTGATGTAATGAATATAAGCTTGCATACAGCTAATGCTAAGTGATGGGAAAAGGGAGATTTATTAAAAAGACTTTGTGTGTGTATATATAAAGTAAGTGATCCTTAAGGACAAATTGGGGGAGAAATTTGCTAAGCAAGCATGTTTTACTGGCTTGATGAATTTTTTTAATTTGCTGGACTGCTGCTTTAGGCAATCCATTAGATATCTAATGGAAATGTTTAAAATAACTATTTTTAAATGACATTTTCTGTAATAAGCCAAGTAAGCCAAGTACAAATATAGTATGTAAAGCAGATAATAATGTTCACGTAGTACACAGCATATTGACTATGGGCACATTTTCTGTTTCTAGATTACATTTGTTGAAGACTGAGAGTTCACATCCTGACTGCCCAGAGTTGTAGTAGCAGGACAAGATATACTTGGGCCTGCTTGCAATACAGAAGTGCCAATTCTATGTCTCAAAAAAAAAAAAAAAAAAAAACCTGCTTATGGCTAGGGAGAACTTTGACCTAGGAAATGCTATTAGTTTCTCCTAAGTGCAGGTTTGTTCTGGACCCTCTTGCTGATATTGTAGGGTGATTGGGGCAGGGAAGCAAGTGCTGGAAAGCAAACTCCATGCCAGTGCATGCTAAAGTTTAGAGCAGGTCAGTGCAGTATTTCTATGTCTGAGCAGACTGACACTATTCAGAACTTGAGCAAAAGAAAAGTGAAACAAGGCAGAACTTGCTCATTCTTTGAAAGATTTGCAAAAGTTCCATAACAGAAGAAATTACATATTTTTGTGTTTTGAACAAAGCATAAAGAAATGTGGGGGTTGTGACTGACAAGTTTCAGTCTTAGAAACGGTAGAAGTTTGAACACTTTTCAAAAAAGACCTTGAAAGTCAAAATGGTTGAATCACGCTGTTTGCCTGTCTTTTCCACGATACCGAGTTTGAGGTGCAGAATGAGGAGATATAGCTGTTTATAGCCCTTTTCAAAGGGGAATGAAGTGTTTTCACATAATGCTTTAAATATTTTTCCCTCTTTGGGGATATTAAAGTGGCCGTTTTGGGAACAAAAGATAAAAAAAAAAAAGATTTCCAGGTCTCTCCTGGCTGTGGAGACTTGTTAAAAATAACCATTACATTTACTCCTCAGAAACTCTAATATTTGAGCGGCTTGGCTCTGCTTTCAGATCGTTGCCATCTCAGCAAGCACAGGTGCAAATATGGAAGCCTGCAGCATAAAAGCCAGCCTCCCTGTCGATGCTACTGTTATGTATTTCTTCCCCAAACATAAGTTCCTTGGTCCTTCATGCTTGTCAGACTCCAGTTCTCATATAACAATTTCTTCTCTGTTATACGAGGCATGCTAAAGTAGAAGCATTTAGAAGAGCAGAAAAAACATGAACGATGCTTTTCTGCAGCCCTTTGGGGCAAAAGTGTGATTCAGAAATGGGCAAGCTGCTTATGTCATGGCAGAACTGGCACAAATCTCCTCTGAAGCATGGGAAAAAGTGTGACTAATGCTGCCTTGAGGGTGAAGGGGAGGTGTAGTGGGGAGGAACTGAGCTGGACTGGAAAGTCAGGGGGCTGCTGGGCTGCTTCTGTCAGGGCAGGGGCTATGGCAGCTGCTGTGCTGGGGTGAGCCATGGGCTTCCTCCCTCAGTGCGGTTGGTGGTAGCAACCAGCCCAAGGTGGTGGTGGCTGGGTTCCTTTGAAAGGCTTCCGGCAGAGAAAAAATATACTGTAGGCTGTGACCATTTTGTTATCCTTGTCAGCCCAATGCCCTAGACAACTGGAAATACTTAAAAGTCAGAGCTGGCTGTGCCTTGCAGTGGGTCAGCATCAGAAGTAGGAATAAAAATGCTGATCTCTTAGCACCATCAGTTCAGAGCTCTAATGACCAATGGCCAAGCAGCCAACAACTTCTGTGGAGTTTAACTGAAGTGTCCTCTTCCTATCTTGGCCATAAAGAGTTGGTTGAATGGATAAGACAACATACTACTGAGGAAATGAAAAACATAAAAGGTGATGAGTGCTTCTTGTTCATCCATTTTTGAAATGTGATGAGACAGTTGCCATAGAAATAGTATTCTCTGCTTGATACAGTGTGCACCAGTTCCAGGAAGCCATTGATGGTTGTCACAAATAGCTTTTTGTAAATTTAAATATCTCAGAGTAATGTAAGGGGAAATATGTCCTTGTGTTTTCTTATAGAAGATCAGATTCTGTAAGATCTGCTTTTACTAGAAAAGGAATACGGCTGAGTTGGGCATCAGCTGTTACATATGACCTACAAAATAAATGTAACTGTTGTTTGTTTTAGTTGTAAACAAAGGAGAGCATATGTTTTTCAGAAAAAAAAAATTGCATCTTTTAAGACGGTTTTGGTAGAACTGAACTTGCAAATAATCTTGATTTACATTACCAGGCTATATAGTTACACAAATTAATTTGGTTCAGAACAAAATTTTGGCCGTTTGAAACAATGTACTCCATAAGAGTAAAGAGCTTGGTGAGAAACAGTTTTCAGCTGTAAATAGTCTGGGATATTCAAACCTTCATAAATACAGCTAGTAAGTGTGTTATGAAAGGTCAGTTATCAAGAAAGACACTTCTCAGTTCCTTTTGTGGCTAATAGTTATTTATGCCAGTCATGTGCTCTGGTATGGAGAGACTGAGCGTGTAGAACAGTATGAGCTTCTGGTCTCCTTTTCTGGTTAGCACCTTGTTCGGCAGAGCCCAACTGAAAGCAGACTCCTTTGGGCAGAAGCTATTCATCAGAGTAGTGAAAGTTGAGCTACCACAGGGAAGGAAGAATGACCTCTACCAAACAGCCTATTGAAATAAAATTTAAGAAAATGGAGGCTCAGAAAGTATTTTGGAGGTGAAAGGTTCAGTTCATGGCTACATTTAGTAGCTCATGCTATTTACAAAATTTTGACAGTCAAGCGTTATGCTTATAAGAATTTGTTTCTTCAGCGATTAAAAAGATATAGAAATTAAATCTATTTTATGGGAGCAAATCCCTTTATAGAAGACTAGACTCTACTGCAAATGAAGATAGGGCCAGTTGATTTTCTCACAGAGCTTTCTGGACTGGAACAGCATCCTTAAACAGCCCTATATTCTTCAAGAATTGAGACCCATTTAAAAAAAAAAGTGAAGAGACTGCTTCTTTTCTTTTCTGATAGTTAAGTTTGGTGCTTATATAGACATACCAGTAGTAATTAATTATAAAACTTATCTGGCCAGGTGAATGTGTTGTGTAACATGCAGATGGAGTGCTTACTCAAATGCTGCAGTCAGAGGAATGTTAGTTTGCTTCTCCTGTGCTGCCCTTCTATTCTAAAAGGACCTCTCTGGCACATCATGCCTTAAAAATTGAGGGTGGGGCAGCTGCAGGCTAGTACATTAATTAATGGGAAGGCTAAGTCTATGTGAGAGTTTAGGTCAGAGATTTAGTGCTCCTTTTTCCTTTCCATGGAGTCTGCCAGCTGCTATAAATTACTAAAATATCCACTGCTACTGTGATGGGGAAGAACGAGCTTTACAGCAAGGCAGCACCCAAACCACCCTCAGGGCACAGTGATCAGGCACTTGACTTGCTCCAGGGTCTCTCTGGATCCAGCAGGTGAATATCACAACCTTTTTCTCAGACTCGGTGCCTCCCAGGTGTCATGCCTGGCAGGGTTTTGATTCAGTCCTGCTCTGCTCTGCTTGTTATAAATTCTTATTGTGCAGCAAGGGTGGAAGGAAATCTGCTCAAGTCCTGAGGGGGCAAGGAGAGGAGTTAATGATTCCCCTGTACTGGAATCAACTGAGCAGAAGCGAGTGTCACCCAGTGGGCAGCAGATACCATATGGGGACCCCTGGGGACATGAGGGTCCCACACTGACTGCTGTCAGCTACTGTACGGGATTCAAGGGGATTCAGGATGCAGATCTGTGATTGAGGGCTGTGGTCATGCCCTCTGGAGGGATGCTGCTGCTCAGCATTTTCTTCTTGGAAAGCTTGCCAACTGACATCTAGTTCATTACAAGACAAACTTAATTTGGCACTATTGATTTCCAGAAGCCTAAAGCCACACTGAGGTTTAGTATCTGTTTCTTGCAGTTAGTGTAAAAAAGCATGTGCTGTGTGGTAAGATCATAATGTACTTGTTCAATATTAGAGGTATAGACAGCTTTATTCCTAGGAGTAGTGCTTTTATTCATCATTGTATAAGAAATTGCAAATCAATTTTGTCAACATCAATAATGATCCTCTTCTTACCTTTTCAGCCTCCGATTTGTCAAATATCATTAATCTTGACAGTACTCAATTACTTGAAATAACCAGATTGTCTATCCTGAAATGGCCTACTGTGAGGCTCTCAGATTTGAGAGCTCTTAGCTCACCAAGTTAATTTACATGATGCTGCTAGCATCTTGAAAATACTCATTTCAGTTTGTAAACTGTGTGCTTTGATGAGTGGCAATCTATCAACAATGATCTTGCACCTTCTCTCTAGTTCTGTGCTTTTGCAACCAGAGACAGGACAAATGTTATCCATACTGTGTGTGACAGAAAACCCTCTTCTCTTTAAGAACATATATTCTGTTCCATTTTGTTGAAATGGGTGAAACTGCTATGACTTGGTGTGTGGATCTGGCAGTATTGCTGTCCATCCCTGGACAATATAAATGCATATTAATAAACTATGACTAACAGACTCGGTACTTTTATAGTTTTCTATTATATTATCTTAAAGCCCTTTACAAACTAATTCTCAGTGTCAGTTTCATATTATACCTTGTTCTTTCAAAAAAGAAAAGAAAGTATAGGAAGGCTAAATGCTTTGTCCTGCCTCCCATGGGAAATGGATAGGAAAGAGCACAGAACAAACCTCTAGATCATCTTCACCCCAGCCTGTGCTTTGCTTGTCATCTTCCCCTCTGCTCTCAATGGTACTCCCTAACCTGCCTATTGAGTGTGTTTTCCAGCAGAGGTATTTACACCAGCAGGAATGCCAAACATAAAATCCAACTTCAAATAGGGATGAAGAGAGCAGAGGAGTGCTTTCTAGTGGGTATGTTGACTTAATGACTTGAATTGGGGCAACAGTAATTTAATCTTGTCTCTCTTCCCGTTTGGCCTTTGCCTTTGGTTGGCAGTACTAGCTATGCTTGCTCCTAAGGTTTTCAATGGCTTTGTATGTGCACGCCTGCAGCGTTGAGAAAGGAATAAGGCAACCTTTCTGGAAAGTGCACTGTCCCAACATGAGGCTGCCCCATTTGTGTCACTCCCCTTAGGAACCATTACAAAGAACAAGGATTTTGCTAAAAAGGAGAGGTGCTGCAAACATCTTCCTTCTTTTTGCAGTCCACAGCCTGTGCTATGAGATGCAGCTCCATAGGGATCCCTCCCTTCCCATACTGTCCTAAATATTGAAACTTGCACCTGCTTGGAAGGATTTCCCCCATTATGTGCTTGAACTTTTTCTTCTCATAGTGATTTCTCCCCTCCCTGGTGAGGCTCTAGATTCACTGCTTTCTGTAAACATCGGTGTTTAACTTCAGCTGTGGACAGCCTGATACACTCAAACCACTATGATCTCCTACAAGAAATGGCAAAGCAATCTATTCAGTCTTGTAAAGCACACAGCTGTCTTCTCTTAAAGAAGAGAAAGTCTTTTGGCTTTTAAAACCTTTGGTAATGGAGGATAAAGAGCAGTAGAAAACTGCTCAATCTCTATGTGTTCTAAATCTGCTGGAAAGTCTGGCAGATATTTTTTAAATATTTTTTAAGAAATAAATCTTTTACCTTAATGTTTCTGCCTCTAAGTCACTGGCATGGAAAATATCCTAAACAACTCTTACAAGATATTGCAAGATTTCTTATTCTCAGCCCTTTAAATATTGTTTTGTTCTCTGACCACCTACACCTCCAGTAAGAAATTTCTCTGTGAGGAACACCACAGACTGTGCAGAGTGCAGGGCACAGTCCATGAAGTGGATGTGTCTAGCTCTCAATTTACAAAGACTGATACCCCCTTGGAGTGGGTGGTGTCTCTTAAAAACCTCAGCTGAGAAGCAGATGGAGTATCACTGTGATGTCTTGGTGACAGGTTTGAAAGGCTCTGTTACCATCCTGGTTACAGCAAGAGCATCACCATTCTGAATGAAGATGCTTGAGTCAAAACTGAAGGCATCAAACAGATTAGTCCAGCTCCAGAACACCTGACTGGTGATGGGGCTTGATTCTCCCTTTTTTTAAACCTCCCCTCTCAGCCAGTACACTGGCTGCTTTTTATTTTGCTGTTGCTCAAGATCAGGTTATCCTGATTTAGACTCAGGAGGTGGACAAAACCCAATTCTGTTCTCAGAGCCTGGCTTCACAGCCTCATGTATTGATGACCCATCTGATGAACAAAAACTTTTCTGGGCTCTTGAGATGGGACAATAAATATACTTCTAGCAAATAATTTGGAGTAGGAAGAAGCACCATTTCTTGGTGCTTCTGGGGAATTTAAAACAGTCACTCATCTAATGCCCCCACTGGGACTTGTCACAGCCTGACAGGTCTGTGTGCTCTGTCCTAGAAACCACATGTGTGCTTCAGCGTTAAGGTCCAGTGCCAGCTCTCCTCCTCCCACTGGTTGCATCTGTAGAGATTGAAGAAATTTTCTGGCCTAGGTCTTGCAAACAAAGTGGGTTGGCTTCACCAAATTATGCTTGGAGTGCAGTACTCTGGCCAGCTGGGCTGTAGGGATTGTTTGGCAGACCTGTATCATGTTTTATTTCAACCTCCTTCTCTTCACTGCCCACTGGCTTTAGTAGGATTAGTGCTTCATCTAAGAAACAAATAAATGATTCTCTTCCCTAGTGAATTACTTCCTTTTGAGAATCAAACTGCCTTTTCCCTGGATTGCTTTATCTGCCTGTGTAGTTTTCTAGACGGTTAAAATGGCCAGTGCGATCTTGCATGTGTCTCCTGCCCCGGCATGAACACTTGAAGATAGGTAGATGCAATGAAAGACGTTGCTGCCAGGTGCTGCCATGCTGTTTTGCAGTCAGCTCAGAAGAGTCTCCTACAATGAGACCCTTACTCGGATGATGGCAACCAGCATGCTTGCAGCGGGGTATTGAAGTGGCATAAATTGTCCAAGGAACAAGGTAGAGGATACGCAATTTATGGTTTGGGAATGGTGTGTGCTTTTAACCTTGCTGATTGGCGTGGGTGTTTGTTGTCTGGGTGGGCAAGAACCACCCAGCCCCTGGATGTGTGTGGCGTTGGGGTCAGTGATAGCAGTTTCTGTCGGGGACAGCCTGGTGAGGCACCCACAGGAGTCATTTGTTCCTTTTGTACTTGAACACTGGGACCTCAAAGGAGGGAAAGAAGTAGTTTACAATGAGAGGAGAGCCAGGAAAGAAATTAGCTGGGAAACAACTCATCAATCCCCTGGGGAGTGTTAAGAAAAGACTATCCTAGGAATTTTGCCAGGTTTTTAATAATTTAGCTTGAAAGCTCCCAGTGAAGAAGAGGACTGAAGCTGCATAAAGCTGTGAACATTGCCAACTACTGCTTTTTCCAGCAGTTTGGAGATTTTGAGAAGCTTGAGCATCCTATGAAGGATTTGGATGCTGTCCCACAGGGACTCAAAAGAGTAAATTATCTCAGAGAAGAGCTCTAGGAGAACATTATTAGCTGTGATTTGCATCTGAACTCATTCTGTAAGTCCTAGGACGCTTTGTAAAGATTGGAAATCTTTCCTCAAAGTATTGTCTTTAGAGTTGTTATTGATAATGTTTATCATTAATTCAAGTATTACGATATATGTATTCTCCAAATGTTGTATACCCATTTGCAGTCTAGTATATTCAAGGTTGTAAACGCAAAAGAAGGGATTCTTCTGATCTCTTTGCATATAAGCTTATTTTCTTCACTATGCAAAAAATAAATAATAATAATAAATATGTATTGTGCAGCTATGCTATACATAATTTCATGACATGAATGTAGTTCATTCTATTTGAACACATTTTATACATAAAACATGGACACATAGCATTGGTGTATAGATAGGATGTGTTGGAAGCAGGAGAATAAATAATTGAAGTGAGGGCCAGGATCTTCCTAACTTTCAGACTCTAAAAGATTTTGATATGCTAGTCACAACTGCTTGATTTGTAGAAGATCCTTAAAGTACTCCAAGAGAGTGACTTTTCCTATACAGTGTTGTCCACCTAACATTTTTTTTAAAGTAGCTAGTGTTAAAAACAACTAGTGTCAAGCTCACCAAGATCTCAAAGTACTCAAACACTTTCCCACCAGATCCTGCAAATGCACCCAACTCCACCCCGGAAAGCCAGTGCTGGCCCTGTTAGTCACCAAGCCAAGCAGGCTGCATTCCCTGCTCCTGTCAATGCTGGGCTGCTGGGACTGGGGCAGAGCGCCGACCGCAGCTATTGCACGCATTTCTTACATACTGGATGCTATGCTTTCCCCAAGTGCTTATTTATAGTGGTTTCTGTTAAAATGTGGTCTTAACAGATCTTCTGACTTGTGCATGTTCTTCCTTCTGCTGCTCCACCCCTTTCTTCCCCTGCTCAGAGTGGCAAGGAGAGTAAATGCAAGACATGCAGGAATTTGGTCTCAAGTTTTCCTACCTGTTCATTTAAACCTCACTGCTGACAAGGAAACACAGAAATACTACCAAAATAAAAAAGCAGCCCCAATGCACATATGAAGGAGCAGCATAGTCAAAACTGTTTCTAATTCTCCAGATGTGGGTTTTTTTGGTGTGGTGGGATTTTTTGGTTGGGGTTTGGTGGTGGTTTTTTTCTTTTTTGGTTTTGTGTGTGTGTGTGTGTTTTTTTTTTTTTAACATGCTGCCTTTTAGAAGAGATCTTTTTTTGTTTGCAAGAAAAGTTATTGCTATGAGTTCGCAGGAGGTGCAACATCTGCCTTTCAGCTTTGTTGTCAGACAGACATGGCCATGTACGTGGCAAGTGCTTCCCAGTGTTGTTCACCTATTCTTACTGAATTTTCTGGGGAATGTGGTTATCTTCTGGTATTCTCCCTCTCTCTCACTTGTCATTGTCTGGCTGTAAATAAGTTTAGTACCCTAAGTAACAGCATTTCCAACGCCATGCACACTGTGGTGAAAAATGTCACTGATATTACGTGAAGATGAAAGTTAATTACTGTTTTCAGTGTTGCTTGGAGCATTTAATTTCATGTTTGACACAAATGAAACAAACTGCTTTCACAGAAGAACTTACCAGTTTCTTCCCTTTGTGGTTCCACTGAGGAAATCTCTGTCTCTTTTCTCGATTACCTACTCACTTAAAAGAATACTTTTGCCCTGGCTAAAAGTCCTTATGAGGACGGCTCCCCACTTAAGGCAATACTGAGTGGGAGACTCTAACAGGAGTGAACTAGGGATTCTTTACTTCTAAATATCAGAAGGTAACAAAACAGAAGGTTGCTTGACACTAATCTATTTGTTAATCTGTTAATCAAAGATAAGATGTTTTTCATTATATTTGTGAAATTTATGATACTCATGATAATGAGTGATTACTTGTGCTTTATCATTAAAGGCACAGGGTAACAACTTGCTACAGGGATTTACTCTCTGCCTTGCAAAGGACAAGCAATACATTTCAATGCATTTGAAAAGAAGGGAAAGGACAGGTAGATGTGCAACCATTCTGTACCTTTTTGGTTTCCAGTACAGCTCCCCAGATAATTAGCCATGTGGCCACTGCAGCTGTTGTAATTACTCTTAGCCCCTCAGTTAACCATCTCCTTATGTTGAGTCAGTAGCGATTGCAGGCATCTAAAGAGGAAGTATGGGGTGCAGTGTCTAGCTCCAGAGTATTGCTTCAGCCTTGAAATATTCTTTTCAAACAGGAACTTTTGACTTCGTATGGCAATTCTTGCAAAATTGTAGAGAGTAACAGCAAAGTTGTGATAAAGCCTGAAAGGTAACAAAACTAAAGTGATAAGCAGGCATATAACTTATAAAATTGTCTCCCTTCTCCTTTGGTGTCACAACAGCTCATTTTTCTAGTTCTGGTAGAAAAGAGATCATGAGAGACTGGCAGATAGGAGGCTTACATCTTGCAAAATGTTTCTAGCACCAGGAATAGCTACATCTATGGGCTGCAAGACCTGGAGCCCAGATCATCTATGGCTAATCCTCATGTCATAGCTAGAGAAGGCACAAGAAGGGAAAGAGAGAGCTGACCTGAGTCTTGTTATGAGTAGGGTGAGGTGAAGTCTGAACTCTGCTTTAGGTTATGAAAAGAACGGAACTGAACTTTTTGTAATTTTAAGATTGTTAGTTTGGCTTCTTGTGAGACAGCTGGCTTGATAGCTCAGTGGTTTATCTATCCTGCATCAGCCTCATGCTTTGGGTGCTTTGCTAACCTATTGCTAGGCTTCTGCTCTTGTACAAAGGTCCAGATTTCTGCAAAATTTTTATCACACAACACCTATCTGCTGCTTGGGGATACTGCACGGTCAGTAAATCAGTAGCTAGATTATAGAACTTCTATTAAGACTTAGGTCTTTGCAATGCCTTTGGTAGCTCATCACTGATGAGTGGAAATATAGCCATGTAATTTCATAAAGGCCAGTTAAGCCTTTCAGAAATAATGTCAGTAGTTGTGCTTATAGAATAAGGGCAGGATCTAGGCATCATTTCTGGTTATAATGCATCATTGTTCATTATAGGGTACAAAAATGTATAGCTGAAGGCATCCTGTTGTGGGAGACTTTCCCTCTGTGTTGAAGTGGGTTGGTCATAGCTATAACTTTATTATCTGTATTGGCACACATTTCCTAACTCAGGCAAATTGTTTGCATTTAATACAATAACCCCTACCACCTGACATTTACAGGAGAGACTCTCAGAGGGAAGAAAAGAAAATTCTCCTAACTTTTACCGCTGGTTGTTCATGGTGACATCTTTAGCTACAGGCTTGTCTTGTTAATTGATTGAATTATTTAAGGTATTGATTTATTTACTGATGGCAAAATTAGTATTTTTGTCTCTGACAGCCTTAGGATTTGGAAGAATAGTCAAGGTCTTTTTACTGATCCTTCAGTGCATTAACTAAGAATGTATTTCCTGTGTAATGGGTAAAAACAGATGGAGAAATCTGATTTCTTTCTTTCCTTTTTGAAGTGCTCACTTCATAGTCACTAGAAACTTCTCTTAGCAGGGTTTTTGGTTCCATTTCCCTACAGTATTCTCTCCATAAATCTTAACAAAGATCAGGATTTTACTACAGCTGTAGATGAGCCACATGAAATAATTTAGAAAAGTAGATCTTGTTTTATATGTTAACACACATACATATATATATACACACACATATATATATATAAAAATGTGGACATTCATTCACTATGTATAATGCTTGTCTGCATTTTTAGTGTGAGAAATTTTGACGTTGGCTCAGCAGTAAGCCCTTTTAGGTTTGCATGCTGCTGCTTCCCATGCAGTGCAGTGCCTCCAGCTGTACAGCCTTCTTGATTCCCTCCCCTGTCCTGCCCCATAAAGATGTGTGAGTTGTCTTTCTCACCTCAGAGCCCTTTCCTCTCCAAAGCGTACACAACCACATACTTCTCAATAGCGTGTTGCAGAGGCACCTAGTCACTTGTAATTTGTACTTTCTTCCACAAGAAACAATGCTGCTAAATCCTTTTACTGGGCATTAATCTTTCTGTCTCTTACCCTTTGTGTTGCTGCCAATCAAGTGTTATTTACAAACCAAGCTCTTGGGTGATGATGGCAATCTCATAAATCGCTGCTCAGATTCTGCCCTAACTTACTGAGTCTACTGGCATAAATTGAAGCATGTGTGGCTACCCATTTCTTATCTGTACAAGTACAGATTAATTTTATCTACATCTTACTGTCCATGCTGGAACATCAATCAAGCAGCTGATGTCACTTTTCATCTGCCCCATACAACTGTACAGATCAGAAATATGGGCAGGAGGTACTCTGCTCTGGTCTCCTGAGGGGTTATTCAGAAATGCTATATACCCTGCAGTGCTCAAAACCAGGAACACTACTACTGAAATCCCCCCAGGAGAATGCACTCTTGGAGGAGGGAGGGGCTCTGAATTTCATAGATGAAGGTTGATCCTTTCGAGGATGCTAAAAATGAGTTTTAGCAGTGTTTGTGTGAAATGGCCTTTGTAACTCGTTCCTTTCTTTGCCTCTGAAACTATTGCAGTATTTCTGATAAAATTTTCATATCACAGTGCTCCCGAGAGAGATGTAGAAGCAAGGAGAGGGATATGTATTATTTCATCTGTGGCTTGTACCGTGCTTCAGTTAATCTCTAGATATGTCATGGATGGTTGTGTTGTGTTAATCACAAAGCAGTTCTGTTCAGATCAGCCTTGGCAATTTTGGATGTTTACCCAATGAATACTGTGTAAGTCTCTTGAACTTGCAAAACTTTCTGAAATAACAAGCTGTCTGTGGGATGTCAAGTATTGTAATTCCTGCTTCAGGCTTAGTCAAATACCTTGAAATACCTTCTCTCACTATTTTGCAGCATTCCTACTTCTGATGTTATTCAAGAGATGCAAAAACCCACAAATGCGGAAGAGGGCTGTGCTAAATGAGCCTTTGAATGTGCATTAAAAGAAATCTCTAACAGAAAACATTTTGTTGAATTCTGGGCACATATTCAGATTGCTTTACTACTAAGTATGCAGTTTTCTCCTCCCATAGTGGACATGCAGTGCCAGTTAAAATCCTATCCCATTTAAATAAGGTACTCCACTACTGAAAACAATAAAAAAAAAAATACTGCCAAAGACTTGTTCGAGACCTCTGGTTACCAATCATATGATGTCTAGATCTATTCTGTTAACCATCCCTGATGCTTAGTTTGTTCCCCAGCCTGCAATAACCAACTTGAAATTTACTGCTTTATTTTACTTTGACCATTAACTTGCTTATTGTCTAGAGATTGTTAATGTAGCTGATGAATATCTGTATTCTGTGCCACATTATTTTTATTTTCAAAGGCTTCTTTTTCCTGTTGCAAGGTCTGAGGCTGATCCTACAGAAGCTTAATTTGAAGCATTGTTTGTACTATTAATGGGTTAGGAGAAATAGGAGAGAGAGCGGTGAGCTCTTTGTAACTTATACAACCCATGGAAAGGCCAAAGAGATTTGCAGCTTTGCATTCTCCTGCAGGTTCAGAAAGAAAGGTTCATTCACACAGCTTTATTCTGTGTGGGGACACTTGTCTCCCTTAACCCATTAATAGTGAGGCTCTTGTGGGGAGTCACAGAATCACAGAGGTCTTGGTTGGGTGGGACAGCTGAAAGTCACCTCGTCCAGCCTCCTCTTTGTAGCCGAAGGCTTGCTGACATTAGAGACCAGGTCAGCCACGGCTTTGTCTAGAGGAGTTTTGAAAATCTTCAATAACTGAGACACTACAAGCTCTCTGGGCAACAGTACTGCACTGTCCTCCCAGTGACAAAGTTTTTCATAGTCTCTAGCCTCTCAGGGCACTATTTGTAATTGTTGTCCTTAGTTATATTGCCTGCCACTCTCAAAAACAGTTTGGCTCTGTTGTCTTTAACTTCCCTTCAAGCAGAGTTTCACTAGATCATCCCTTCTTCAGTCTACTGGATCATCCCTTCTTCAAAGACTAAATGGGCCCTGCTCCTCACCCTCTCCTCGCAAACCACATGCCCTGCGCCCTGACCACCTCAGCAACTGGGCTGTCTCCAGGTTCTCCACACCCATCTTGAACTTATCCCTCATCACAAAAGTGGATGAAGTGCTGTGAGTGCGCCCTCATCAGTGCTACCTGAAGGGGGATAATAACCTCTCAGTCTGCTGGACATGCTTCTCTTAATGCAGTCATTTGCCTTATTTGTGACAAGAGTGCAGTGTTGATTTATGTTAACCTGGCATCCACTGTAACCTTGGGACCTTTTTGGTAGGGCTGCTAATCAGCCCACTTGGTTTCCAGCCTTTGCAGATGCCTGGGGTTATTCTTCCCTGAGTGCACAGCTTTGCATCTTGCTGTGTTGAATTTCATGATGTTTGTTTGCTCAGTCCTCAAATTTATGGCCAAGTCCCTTCGGATTGAAGCTCTGCCTTTTGTCATGTCAGGTACTTCTAATCTAGTATCCTAGAGGGTAATCCAGAAAATTTACAGGCAAGTTTCTGCTCTGATTTATTCTCTTGGGGAACATTCCTCTATCCATCAACTATAGAGGGAACCATGGAAGACTTATTCCCTAAGCTAAGGTTGGCTTTTGCGGGTCTTTCCTGCAAAGAGACTTTGTATATCGGGTTTAGCTTTCAGAAGTTAGAACAGTGGGAGATATAGAAAGGCTACTGTTGTCTTTTCTTTTTACCCTGTTGTGCAGTGCCCAAGTCTAAATGGAACAAGGTTTTTTTTTGTCTGCTGTGATGTTCTTCTGCTTTGTGTCTATTTCTGCCTTCCAAATACTGTGTTTCATCTTTAATGGTTATGGCACCCATTAAGCAGAGAACAGTCTTATGACTGAACTAGCTCTACAGACTGTTAGCCTCATTATGGAACCTTAACTTAATGTTCAGACTGTTGGTACATTAGTAATTGTTCAGCACAAAATGTTGGCTTGTCTTCATGCCTTTTTTCCCTCTATTAAGGTTCCATTATTTGTAAATGGAGTAACTTCTGGCCAGTTAACCTATGCTGTGTTCTTCTTATTAACCTTCCTGTTAACATCATATTAACTACAGATACTCCCAGTTTTCTCACATTTTCATCAGACCTCCTACTTTAATATTTTAGACAATAAAATCCCAATGGATATATTTCTGTGCATATTCTTTATTTTCATGGCCTCTCTCAAGCAATATGTGTCTTCTGCTATTGACCACACAGGTATCACTTGGGTGTATCCCTTTCTCCCCTCCAGCCAATTTGTAGACTACGAAGAACCTTCCAGTAGAAATGCAGATCCCTGTGTGGTAACTCTGGTGTTCTGTACCAGTAATGTGATGGTTTTGGTTTTTGCCTCCTAACTGTTGTGGGTGGATCTCTTAGAAGATCTCTTAGAAATAGTTCATATAAAGGTTTACAGACCCCAAGATGAAAACAGTTGTTTTGTTTTACATGACAGGAAAATGGAAAAGGAATATTCTTAGGCTGTAGCTTACAGTAGAGAAAGTAGTATGTGCTATGTGGTGGTAAGTATATGTGATATATTCTGGCTAGTGTTGCCTACAGAATTTGCAGCAAAACACTTATTTGACTCACTTTGTTCACTGAGTGATAAAGGTCTAGTAAGCAACACCTGTTCTTGAGAAACCACAGAAGTCCTTTACTTTGATATAGCTCTTCAACCAAAACTTACAACATGAAATCAACATGCCTCATTCTGTCCTTTCTCCTACAAAGCAAATACATCCTATCTCAACCCAGACAAGGACTGGGTTAAAGGGAACATATTTTAATGGGGGAAAAGGTGTACTGCCACTGAGAAGGATAGCAGCAAAAAGGCACTATGCTGATGAGTGACTGTCTCTCTCTCTCTCTCAGCAGTAGCGATTTCTCTTTTTAGCCACTAACTATCCTGGATGCAGCCATATGAAAAGCCCACTGCTGAGGGGGAGTGAGTGTGACATTCTCTTCAGTGGGACTCAGAGCTAAATTAGTGCAGTCCTCCTCCCCCATTTCTTCCTTCATGGATTGCAGTGCTGTGGCTGTATTAATGAGACACTAGCTTCGTACAGTATGTCTTTCTAGTGCCAAAGTTCAACTGAAGTTTGGTAAGGCTGTCTGCAAATGTTTAGTTTTCTACAAGTATAGGTTATAATTTTAAAAAAAAGATTGCTTCATTCTTTCTACAGCGCATCATCCTTGTTTCTTTCCTTTCTTTGTGGTAAGCATTAAAAATTGACCCATTTTATATAAAAAGATGCCTAGGCTTGCAGTTTCATTGTCTTCCACCTGTTCCAGCCATGGGTGAGTTTACCAAAGTCAGAGGACATCTCTGGTGGTGTTAGTGGTCACTAGCTGTCATGGATATGGTGTTTTGCTGTGTTCACAGAAAGTGAACTTACAGATAATAACCCTGAAAGTTTCTTGCACTATTTCCCACTGTGAAATGTGGGGTGTATATGAAAGATGACCCAGAACTGCAGTTCACAAAGTGGTCTCTGGATTGGTGGTGGCTGGAGGGCTGGGCAGCACTCGGCTCTTCAGCTAAAATAAATACGTGCTTCACACTGCTTTGTAAAGGAAACCACCTTTGGTTTTATCAGGGTTTTCTCTTTCAACTCCAAGATCCTGATTTTGTTTGGCACTAGGGAAAGACAATAAGGAGGAGAGTGCAAGAAAAGCATGCATGGACAATTATGAAAAAGCATGCCTACAGAAAGTGCTTGTTTCTAACTGCCATAAGCTGCAGGTTGGCTGATGATTGAAGAATGAATAATTGCATTCCTTTGTAAATGACACACTTTAGAAGTGGTGTATATATTCCCTTTTTTTAGTCCGTCACATGTCCTGATCCAGCAGTGTGTTTTAGTTCTTTTTAAACTTGGATGAGATTTTGAAATAAATAAAATTAACATATGCTTCAACACTGTTCTCAAGCATAAGTTCTTTCCAACGTCCAGGCCCTAACTCTTAAAAAAGCAATTATTTCTAGAATCATTTCATCCATTCAGTATTCCCATGTGCATTCAGCTGACGTGCCTCATGGTAGACATCCAAAACTCAGAGTGTGTGTAACATGGGTCATGCAGAAAATGATAGCTGAATTCTCAGATTTGTTGCCTCTAACCCCCAGCCCTGTGCCTTAGCCATGATCCCATCCCCTGCCGCTGAAACCAGAGTGTGCACGAGGTAGGAAGTAGAAATCAGTGCTGGTTAACCATGCTGGTGATTTAAGTGATGAAGCTGATAGAAGAGCAGAAGCAGAGAAGTTTACTGAGGGGAGCGATTTTTAAGTACTTCATTATAGAGCACCTGAAGAAGGCTGGGCACTTTCTGGAGTACAGATCAAGTGTTTTCTCCTCTCATAGGATTAGGCCATTTTGGCTACTTGTGTCAAGTTCCTTCCAGACATGCCAGCACTTTGATTCCTCCCACTCCCCAGAGCACTGTAGTTAAGAAGGTGCTGCCTCCCAAGTGTGTAATTATGTTCTCTGAAACCCAATAACAAGCCCTTAGTCTGAAGCGTGCCCTGCTTCCTGCATTAACATTCTTCTGATAGGTGGTACCTTATCATGCTTTGGTAAACTGCAGAGGATATTTTGTCCTCCAGACAAGTTACTGAATGCAGAGGGTGGTAGAGAGGGGATCAAAAAGAAGACTTGAAGTAGGTAAAATCAAAATAACTGTGTGAGTATGCTTGATAAGTATTTTTTAAATAAAAACATATATAAAAGTCAAGGTACTTTTTGAGTTTGCCAGAAATGAGAAATGACAGACTTCCAAGGACAGCAAGTTTGGGTTTTGCTATTTATTTTTACTTTTTTATCCCCTCTTAAAAAATGGTGATTCTAAATAAAAGGTGTTGGAAGAAAACTATCCAAAGAGTCAGAGTGTCTGTGCTGGTGACAAAAATAAAATTCAAGGAGTTACTACCCCTTAAAGCCCCTTGTTTAGACTAGCCAAACATGCAGTTATGTCAGTCCCAATCACAAGCTTCTGTGAAGGCAAAACTTGTTCTGTGAAAATTGTGTATGCAAGGCAGTAATATAATCTGCTTGAAAAACAGTTTTGAGCAGTAATCTTGACTATCTCACTATGCCAATGTTACTGTCACATCTGCCAAATAATTATATTTCTCTTGTTTAAGGCACTCCAGCAATAGAAATAAAACAATTCCTAGGCACGATTTTCCAATGCAGTCACAAAATTTTGAGCTAAACCTTCCTTGTTGCCATGCACGCCTTCGTGCTGTGCTTGGAGTGGGCATGGAGGCTGTTTTATTCCCTCCCTCACTGCACCAGCCTTTAGGCTTTTGAACATGCTTCCCCCCTGCTTCCCTTGTTTAGACTAGAGAACTTAATTTCTTTGATATTTCTTCTTAGGCCACATTTTCTAGCTCTCTGAATTTTTTCCTTGTTCTTTTCTGGGTGCTTTTCAATATGTCCCTGACCCTCTTAAAGCGCTCAAAAATGGGCAGAGTGGTCTGGGTGACACCTTGTTAGTGCTGAGCTGAGCAGAAGGAATTGTTTTTTAATGCTTTGTTATATCCTTGTTTTATGTATTACAGTATAATATTTTCTTTTCTTTTTTCTTCAATAGCATGGCATCGCTGACTCACGTCCAGCCTGTGATCCCTTAAATCCTTCTCTGCAGAGTTCCTTGCAGCCCTGCTTTATGCAGGTGGTTATTCCTACGCTAAGGACAATGGCTATCTCTTCTTAAATGGGCTATTTCTCCAGTTTGCCACTAATGCTCTTGATTTAGGGCCTAGTTGTCAGAGCTGGACCACAATCCAGAATGCATTTACCAGAGAAAAGCAACTGTCTGTGTTCGGACTGTCATTCCAGAAAAGGACTTGAAGCTCAGGAGATATTAACACTGTAGACCTTCAGGGAAGGTTAAAAAAAAAAATAAGTGGGAATACTCTAAGGAAAACAGGGAGTATATAGTTTTAAAAGTAAAGTTCGTTGCCTAATGTCTTTAAGTAGTAACTTTTCTCAGTTCTACAAGTCATGGCAAGTTTCAAACAAGTTGAGTGCAAACAATTAGGCTGGTTCCACACAAAGGATTAATGGCAATACCTTGAGGAAGAAAACAAAAAGTAAACTACACAAAAAAATTAAGGAAACATGGTAACAAAACTTTGTTTAGTAGATGAGGCTAATAAATTCAGACTTAGCTAATGAACATAAGGTGTCAAATGTAATGCTAGAAACTATATACGATATAACCTTTACTATTTTATGTTTCAAAATTACTTTCATAGTCACTGCTGTTCTCTGTCAGCATCTTAGTACAGGCTGGTGATGTGTCTAAACTATGAAATGCAGTCATGCCAGCTGTTTTGGGCAGGGAAAAGTGATACATGCATGATATCCTAGATTACTGTTTCTTCAAAAAGTGTTTATATCCTGAGCATTATTCATTAAAACCACTGGGAGCAGGACTTGAAAATAACAGCGTTATCTGGATTGTAGACAACATAAGATTAACATTGAACTATAAAGGTTTTTTGGGTATCCCTTCAGTTCTGTTACCCATAGCACTATTTAATAGTTGTGTTTCAGAGGAAAGGATGAGCTGTCATTGTAAACAGCAAGTTTTTTAGTTCTGAGTGTGCATGTTTCTGAATAGAACAGGGAGCACTACAACATTTATGCCAGTAGTCTGGCTATTCCTTAGTTAATTAAAAACATCTGGCCAAAACTGGCATCTCAATTACTATACACTCAATAGAATACAGTATCTTTATTCTGCATCCTGTTGGTTTTCATGGGGCTTTCAATTTGCTACAGAATATTCCTGTTAGTGTTGATAATAGCTCAATTTAACTTTAACGTCCCTATATGGATGAAAAGAACCTGGATTTGTGTAACAGAAGGTAAAAAATCTAATTTAGGCAAATATTTTCAAGTTTTGTTGAATATATTGAAAAACCATCCCACACCTAAAATGACAAATGCTTGTATAGGACATATCAGCACCCTGCTGTCATAATGCAATATGTTGCATGACATTATTGAATCTCTGGGTTTGCTAGTGAAGAATGAAAAGAAAAATTGAATTGCTACTTCATACCTTAGATACCTTAGAGATTAATGTAATCATAATGAAATTCATTCAGGTGACGATGCCTAAAACTAGCCACCTATTTTCCACTGTAAGATGTGATCTTTGACTTTTTGTAGCTTTGCGAAAAAAAGAATTGTCATGCTGATTTTGTGCCTCAGTATGAATTGTATTGGGATGAACTAAAATGGCTGGGTTGTTTCAGAGAAGGAGGTTAGGGAAAAATGCTTTTGCCACTATTAAAATCCTTGGAAAAGGCTGGTTGTTAGTGCTCACTCTCCAAAGATGGGAAACAATCCCTGCACCTACCGTCTCTATGTTTTTCTCCTATCAACCAACAGCTGTGACACTCACTGACAAAATGTGTACCCATCTTCTACTAGTGGTCAGCCCAGAGACATTAGCAACTTCAAGTGCTTTCTTCTGCTCTGTTAGCTCAGTGAAAGAAGCTGATGATCCAAGGGTGTTAAGCCCATGTGTCAATGTAATGATACATGATGGATGTTCCCGGGGATCTCCTTTGAGTTGTTTTTAAAAGGAAGAATATTCTGCAAAATAACTGTATTGAGAGAAAACAGTAGGTATAAGGTTACTTGTGCAACCTTAAGATGGTGCTCAGGGTGTAAGTCAGAATTTTATAGAAAAGGGACTAGTTGCCTGTCAGACTTCTGCCTGCTTTGTTACAGAATCAAAGTGTATGTAATGAAAGAGAGAAGAAAATAAAGACTTCAGGATTAGACGTTTGCCTCTGATCCTAAATGAGTTTTAGCCCTCTTTCTGTCCTAGTATCACTTACAAACTCTCTGAAGTCAGTTAAGTAAAGCTCTTGTCACTCTGTAGTCTTCAGTGCTTGACTTGTGAGAGCTCGTGTCTGATTTGCAGAATTGATAAGCTGCTTTGAAAAGCTGATATCTGAGAGGCGTATTCTCTGAGTAAAAATAAAGCGCTGTGCATTGCTAAAACCTTTAGCAACTAAGGCTACGCTCTTCTTAAGCTGGGATCCTGCAATTAGTAGATACTGGTGAGTGTCATCTTTCCATCTTCAAAACGAGAACAATGCTGCAAGTCCACAGGGGGTTGGGGCAGAGGCCTTCACTGGGCTTTGGAAGAGGCCTACAGTGATAAGCACCACTGAAAAAGACCATGAAGAAGTAAGCAATTCTAACACACCGTGGGGGAAAAAGTATTAATTGGGAAAAATAATATATCTGTCTCTTCACTGGGCATGGTCTCTTTGACCAATAAGTGTAGCAGGGTCCCATGGGAAAAATAACAAAGCATGGTTCAATGAAAGACTGTACAAAAAAGCCAGTGTGCAAAGGAGCTGAATGCAGGTTGTATGACAGTTTTAAGCTTGTCATTGTCTAACTTTTGATTGTATGTGAACAATATAATGGTTTGTTGATGTAGTCTTTATAAGGTGGTTTTGGGTATGCAGGGCTTGCAGGGTCTTTGTTGTATGCTCTTCACGTACATGTATGCATACAAACCAAAAGACTATGTACCTTCCCAAGGAAGCCTAAAAATGTTGCTTGTTTAACCATTGCATTTTTACAATGTGATCATTTTTCAGGTAGAGCAGCAAAATCCAATTATGCAAAAAACTACTGTGCTGAGATTAGGAAGATTGTGATTCACAAGAAATATTTTCAGTTTCAATGCATTTCCTTTGGAATCTGCACTTTGGGTGTTTACAGTTGTTTGTTTTACATTTCTAGGAAACAGAAACCTACTTTACTCAATGTCAGAGAATAACGTAGGTTGTCCTTCAGTGTGTCACTTTTAATCTGGAGATCGTTCTGAAGATATTTTCAATTACTTTGCATCTAGAAATATTGGTCTGATAGTTTGCTTAAACTCCTTGAATACTATTTCTTGCAGTTACACTTATTAAAGGAAATGTATGGTTTAAATTGCAACTTCACGGTACATAAAATATGTTTCTTAAAAGTCTCATTATTTACATGTATAAATATTAAAATCCCATTTTATGGCATTACTGTTGTCTTATTTAGGATCTTGGAAAAAAACTAATTTGTTTCAGAAAGAATATCTATTTTTTTATTTAGCTAGGAGGCTACTATTTTTAAATTATATTGAAAATTATTTGAGATACACAATTGTCCTATTTAATTCTGTCTTAGCCATAGACCTGATGAACTGCTGTTTGACTTTGTCACCATTATTTATCAGATGCAGAGGAGAGGATATCCTCTAAACTTTTTGTTGCATCTCTAATACCTTTTCCAAATTCTGATCCCAATGTGCATTGTATAAAAGCAGCCTCAGTTGCTTTCCTGTTTGTAGGAGACCTAGAAAACGCTTTGGGAGATTATGAACTGTTATGCCTCATGAAGCATATCCTGTCATGCTTTCACTCAGTCTCTCTTCCCCCTTTCCTCTTTTGTCCTGAGGATATCCTGCCCTTATACTGTGACTATGTTGTCTCTTTGCCCCCTGTTTTAGTCCAGGGCTCTGATCCTCTTATTATAAATACTGGCTCCCTTACAGAACAGGCCAATTTCTAATAGGGCAAACCCAAATACCAAAGCCTGGAGAGTTTTATGCCTAAGCCTGCTGCAAACTAGTAGTAATGACACAAGGCAGCACCATGTCTGTCCCCCTCCAAGAGCAGCCTTTTTATCTTTAAAGTCTTACACCCTCATGCCATAGCACAGTCATGTAATACAAGTGTCATGGTATAAAAATATTACTCTGGTAGGCTGGGACATGTCTTTTCACGTTCTTAGCTTCTACCTGAAAAAACATGTGATAAGAGTAATATATAATAACTATGTCCTGGTGCCACAAGGGCTACTTGCTGGGGAAGAACATCAGAGAGAGCATTATAGGCTCAAACCGAAGATTGCTTTTGGCTCTGGGTCATGGCTCCAGCATTGCCCACTATAAAAAACTGGCAAAGAAACTGACCCTGCAGGTGCTAAGTCTGGCACCATTCACAGTGATGTCTGTGGCCAAGTATGCAGGGCCTCCATGGGAAGCACATAGGAAGTTGGCCCATGTTTCAAACTTGCAGAACTTGACTTCAGCTCTTGGGCTGACTATGAAACTATGAGTAAAAGAGTCGCTAGAGCATCATCTCATTCCAGCTATTGTCCTGTAAGCAATTGTCACTATGGCTACCTTTATGTCTCTTCTTAGCTCTGCCAACTTAAGGAATGATAAGAACTAAGAGGCAGAAAAGTGTCCCAAGTGTACACTTAGGGAAAAGTGTACAAATAAACTGCAGGTAGCACTTCCTTCAGAAACCTTCCTGGTCTGTTACATTTTCCTCTGACCTTTCAGGAACTCCGTGGCCATGCAGCAATTTTCCATGGATTTCCTTCCATGAATTTAGATAGTTATTGCCAAATGATGTGTTTGTTCCAGAGGATGCAAGGTCTGAGCAGCATGCATACAAGACCATCTACCCCAGCTGGTTTGGTGGCCAAGTTTCTTTTGCTGGTGTGCCCCACAGGGACAATTTCAATATAGCTTCAGGTGCCTATTTTACAATTGTAATGTTTTCTTTTTCTAGATGAAGATTAAACTCTAGGTGTTTACTCCTTCTGTGTGGAAATCGACGTATACCTGTATGAATTTCTTAAACTGGAATGGGAATTCCTGCTTTCTTTTAAGTGGCTTCCATGTTAATTTGCACACCAGCCTCTGCTGACAATTTTTAACTGAGGTGCTACACTTCCTACCCCTTTGGCTTCTTACACGGTGCTGAACATTGGCTTGTCGTGCCTGCTTTTACACTCTTCCTGATGCACTTGGTTTTGTAAAGGAGTAACCACAGGGCAAGCAAGGTCAAAACTGTCACTGCTCCAAATGAAAAACAGAATTTCAACTCAAAGGGGAGATTTTGTGACTCTGTCCTTTGAAAAGCGACACTACCAGTTTTTCAGTAATAAAAATCACCTCTGTAACTGTAAGAAGAAAATAATTATTAATTATTACAAAGATATTAATAAGAGCACTTCTGAAATGTGCGTGTGTTTGGACTGAGATGTTTAAAGTATGTTTCAAATTTATCTTAATTACGGCTGTAACTTGTAAGATGATGAAAAATAGTATTTCTCTTTAGTAGGAGTGGGTAGTGTTATCTATTAACATAAGTTTGAAATCACACTAACATTTACAGTCTATTTATAAGTGAAAAACTAACAAGCAGATGAGCGAATGTAGGTCAGAAAGGGGAATTAAAGAGAATGATAATAAAGACACCTCTGGCAACATGGGCTGGTAAGACACCACTGATACCAGGGGAAGAGGATCAGAAAAATAACCTTGCGTCTAAGTAAACTGTGGATTCTTGCAGCAGAACAAAATACCAAACATTATGGCTGTGTTTTACAACACTGTGGACTCCCTGACAAGCTTTGTGTTTGATCCCAGAGGCAGGTATAGTGTACTTACTATTCAAATAGCTACCACTTATCCTTGATAATGCTTTCAAGGCGTACCTGACTGAACTGTAAAAAACCCATCTGGTCAAGTGTTTTAATATGCACAGATGCTGGCTCACAAACCACCATAGGTTGTTTCCATAAACTACAACTTAACTGTCAAGATTTAATTAAGAAATACATCTGAGCCTTTGGAATAAACAGGATAGTCAGGGGTGTTGGACAAGTGGGCTGTGTGACATGGCAGGGACTTAAAAATTTCTGCACTGACAGAGTTGTCTTCCCAGCAGTGAACAGGGACAGGACTGCTTCAAAAAAAAGCTACCAAATCCCAAAGCATCCACCTTACGGATAATGCCCACGATAGTTTTATATCGTTCTCATCACTGTCAGCCGCATTATGTAATTGGTTTTTGATTGTATCAACCTGCATATCGCAGTCTTGAAAATCCTGGGAAAAGGACATGGTTTATGGCACTATAAAATTATCACTTTCCTGTATACTTTTCTGCTATTATATGAAGTTTATTACAATTCCTGAAAATATGTAACAGGTTTAATCTGACATAAGATTTTTTTTTTCCCTGTGCAAGCAAGCTGTCTGGCAGGCAGCAGGAGATAAAGAGAATGTTTATTATTAAATTGTAGTGATTTAAAGTAATATTTATATAAATGTGCATATACATGTAAGTATTATTAATATACATTTTTTAAAAAAATGTCCATTTTAAATAAAATTCAGAAATAGTGAAGCCTAAAGGACAGCTTGACATCATTCATGGACATAAACTAATATAAATTAAGAAATGTTTCTGCTGTAAATCTCATGTCTGAAAACTAATCAGTAATCAGTATTTACCGTATTATCTCTGAATATAATAAGGAGGGTGCATTATCTGTTTCAGTAATGCAAAGCTAATTTTAGCTGTCAAAAGGTTGGAGTCAAAAACCTATAAAAGAATATCTTCCCTGAGTGAAATCTGAAGGGACATTTTAATTTCACTTCTGTTCCATTACTTCTGAATAAGTTGTTTTGAAGCAAATAATGAATTCATGTACATGCTGATCTTCAGATCTGGTCCTAAACATTCTAAAAGCTTTCTTAAGAAAACTCTTTTTTGTTATTTTTCAAGTATAACCAAATCTTTTTTTTTCTGTGTTAAAATGCCTGTGTGAAGGTATTCCAAGCAAGAGTTTTCAAAATTCAAGTTACCTGATGTAAAATCCATATAGCTGTGACAGACTTGTTTGAAATTTTAAATATATATTTTATGTATAATTTTCAGGGCTATAACCAAATTGGCTGGTCCCAGATGTTTATCACAGAGGAGAACTTGGATAAAGTTTATGAATTTTAATTTTCACTACTCAAGTTATTATTTGAGGGTAAGTCATTTAATTTAGAGCTGTTTAGAGATGAAATGTGCAAGCAAAATCCTCTCCTCTATTTTTTTCAGTCAATATAATGCATATTCAGTTTATGAGCCCCGAAGTAACAAATTTGTCCTTTAGCTATGCAAGATAAATTACAGAGAAATTCCACTGGAAGAGTGGAAGTACCTGCCAGCATGTTTTTAATACAGAGGACATGCCCTATTACAGAATTCATGAGACACTGGCTATGAAGTTATTAAAACTGCAACATTCATTGCCACGGGATGCTGAAGCAGTCAACAATAAAAATAATTTGAAAACAGGTGGTGGCAAATTCATGAAAGAAGATCCAACTCTGTTATTGAACATGATGACTTCACATGTAACCTCCATCTCAAGAACTTTTAAGCTATTTTGAACAGGACTGTCCTGATGTGACCTTTTTTAGAGGCTGTCTCAAAGGTGTGACCCAGTACCAGCAAATCTTTTGCGCCTCACTGAAAAGAACCTGTGTAGTGACATGGAATATCTTATTTCTGTTGGTTCATAGCTGTGAAATGTGAAGGACTTAACAGGGACAATGTTCTGTTTAGTGTTGTGGGACCCTTGTATTCAAGCTGAAAAGCTTTTGCCAGATGGTTAATTGACTCAAAGAATGCTTCTAAGCCCTGGAGAACCAAGCTGAAAAGTGTACTTCTCTCTCGTTGATTTGTTCTGCAAGAAACAAATGGTGCAGCTCAGGATGGTGAAAGACCAAATCCAGCAGCATTGTCTTAATTATGGAAATGAAGAGCATAGTTGCAGTTGGGAACTGAAAAGTGTCACCTGCAAGTTGTAATCACACAACTGTGACAAAAGTAGCAGCTTCCCATTTAGGGATCGTTTCTGTGCTGTGGTTAGTCAGAGGCTTCAGTCATTTCCATCCATCAGCATCCTCATTTGTTTCACTTGCTTCTGCGTTAAGCCTTGCCTTCCTTCGGTTGAGAATAAGTGAGAGCTCTGCTGTACCAGAGCTCATACCACACTGAGGTATAAAAGCTGTCACTTAACATGAGTCATTTTGTGTGGCATCTCATGAGTGTATAACTGAATGAGAGATACAAGAGTCAGCAAGTTAGCCCAGCACTTCAAAGTACAAAAAGCCTCTAGTTAGCTTGATTTCCTTAGGTTTTATTATATATATGCCTTGGGTTTTCATAGTTAGATCCTAAGATCAGCTCACGAGCATGGATCCTTCCCTATTTTCCACAAAATTATGACTTTCCCTTCTGCAGGATAAACTGCTAAACTTTGCCACTAGCTCTTTCTACCACTGAAATATCTAAGATACCAAGAAATGTTCTTCAATGTTTTGCAGATCAGAAGGCTAATTTGTTTGAAACAGGCATGGCTATACTCTGCGCTTCTCGCTTCTGCTAGGCTGTGCACCTTTGTGTTTACAATACAAATGACTGTAATCAAGCCACCCAAAACTGGCAACACCAGCAAGGTGCCAAACTCTCCCTTGGCCTTGGCTGCCTCTTCTAGAGGCTGCAAACAAAACGCAGAGAGCACAGGGTTCCTTCAAATTCATTAAAAGTTTTCTGTCTGTTGTGTTTTTTTGTTTGTTTGTTGGGTTTTTTTTTTTTTTTTTGTCTCTGCTTTCCGATAGGGACGGAACCTGATGAAGGTGCAAAGCTGCCATTCTTGACGGAAAAATGCTATTTATATCTCCTGGTGATTGTCTTTCAAAATCTAGGCAGGATAGATCATACATGAGGACTACTGTTTGATTTTCTCCAGGGACAATTGCTAACTTCACCTTTCCTATGCATCCCGCGTATCTCTGGTCAGTCAGTTGCAACTAGAAAAATCCTTTAGAACTATTAGGGTGGAACAACAGGGGAAAGCTGGAAAGGTTGGAAAACAGGTATCACTGGGAACTGAAGTCCCACTCTTGTGGTCAGGGGTCTGAAGTGAGGCAAAAAAGAGAAACCACTCAAACGGGGATGGGGATTTTGCATGTGCGTTTTTAATCATGCTTATCATACCTGCAACCACTGAAGATTTCTGGTACTGCAGTTTAATGCAAATGCAGGCTGAAACCATAGCTTGCTGCCAGCAAAGAGGGCTGTGCTGGCCCGTCTGCTTTTCAGACTGAGGCAAAGTTGTTCGTAATACTGTTTTCAAAGGGTTTGAAACCACACTACTTAACCAGCTTCAAGTCATTTACATATGATCCAAGGACAACTGGGTACAGGAACATATACATGCTATGCATAGGGTAAAACAGTTGCTTGTGGAAATATTTTTAGGGATCTAAGTTTACAACTGAAGGTGCATTTGGTGGAAGGCAAATGAAAACTATTAAATCCCTACACGTGTGGACTACAATTGCCTGGCATAACTTCAGTTCCTGAAGGACTTTAGTTAAACTGTTACAATTTGTCTAGTTAAGCAGGACGACAATTATTTTTAAAACCAGTTTTTTCCAAGCCTTCATTTTGCCTATTTATACTGAAAGCTCTTCACTGAAAGGACCATTTACTACTGTATCTTTGTTCGGTACAAGATGGGTTTCTAGGCATGACTACAGTAATACAATTATGAACAAATAACCACTCCTGGATAATTCTATACAATGTAGGAGATAGACTTCATATTCATGCTTTTGTACCTCAGATACAGTCATGGCTTATGCAGTACAACAATTAATTAAGCTGCTGGTTACAGTCACTGAGTTACAGGGGCATGCTGAGGGTCCGATCCTATGTATGACATACATCTGTAATGTAACTGTTTAATCCTTTGGAAACATGGATTGCAAGTGTCGAAGGTTGGGGCTTATGTTTGTGTGTCTTAAAAGCAGCAAGGGAGAAAAACAAGAACAAAGTCCAGAAATAGCAACATCTCTGTGCTTGTGAGCAGGAACAGCAAAACTGTCAAGTCTTGCCCTTTCTTCTTATGGGTCAGTTCAAAATCCATCTTCCTGTGCAGCATCTTGGCATCTGGCCACCAGTGTTGTTGCCAAATGGTGAGTTTCTGTTATTCTAAATATCTGCCTGAATCCACACCAGGTTTCTCAGCTGCTTCCTTATTTTATGTAATGGATCAGTGCAATAACTGCTAATTAGTAAACTCTAGAAATCATCTTATGAAGACAGTGACCGAAATGACTGAAGACATGAAGTTCAAGTACGGGTTTAATGCCTCCTCCTGGTCAAACATACATAGCGTTTTTGTATTTTACAGTTGCCTTTTTGTAAGTTATGATAACAAAATATAAACTGCTTAATGATGGAATTTGTCTTAATAATATTAATTATATTTTAAGCAGGCAATTTCTGATTTTGCAGGTTTTTCTATCCTGCTGCTAGTGTTTTAGATATAGTTAAAGGGACAATGTGTGTGTTTGTCCAGTTCAGCAGTATATGTATTTGTAATTTTAAAACAAGTCCTTGTCCAAAGTGAAGGAAACACTATACTCATTCATAACTGACCTCACAGAATTGGGCATTTGTTTGCTGGGTCAAGTAAATAGCAAGTCCTTTTGTGATCTTAATGAGTACAGAATGAAATCTGCATTTCCAGATTGGGGCAGGGATAGGCAGGGATCCGATTAAGACTGTCCAAAAATTTCCATTCCAAAGCCCTTTTTCCAGGGCTGCTTTCTTTACTGTTCTCTACTCTCTAAGCTAACCTTAACCAGCTGGTTGACATTTTCAGTCTGCCTTGGGTTATTTTTTTTAAGAGTAGGAAAAGAAGGAAAAAACATTTTCAGGAAATATATGTTAGAAAATTTTCCAGGAGCCATTTTTCCGGAGGCAGACATAGAAAAGTTAAGTCGTTTTGCCAATGTAAAATGTCTGTGAATATTTTTCTTGACTGAGAAATTCTAGCAGAATTTTATGACCTTGACATTTGACATGGGATAACCTTGTTGGTGAAACACATGGCCTTGGCATCTTTGTGAAAGCTCAATTAAATTTGAGTTACTGAAAAAAAAATAAATCATAATATGTACAGGCTGAGTACAGATTTTATAGATTTTTGACAACTAAATTCTGCAAAGAATACCAGTGCTAAGTTCCTGTTTACTGATAGGAACAATACAAGGCAGTGTCTTTTTATCCCATTTCCAGGCTATCAGCAGCCTCTTAGGCGTTCCATCATCTCTAGCATGTCAGCAGTGTGACTCTGAAGTATCCTGCTTTGTCAAACAACTCTTTATTAGCAGATTAATCTTTGCAAGCTGCTCTGGGTTACAGCCATATCCAGAAATCCTGTATTTAGAATCAGTAATATTTTCAATTGGCTGTCCTGCATTTTTCCTCTATATAGACATTGATCCTTTCCAAGGACCTGAAAGATCCCAGGGGAGAAATTTCTAATGATAGGCTCATTTAAAAAAACACTCTTTCAGGACAACACTTACATACAAGCTTTGATTTTTTCAGGTTATAGCCCTTAGCTGTCATGAGAGACAGGGCTTACAACAACAGAGACCTTTTTAAAACTCTGCAGCAAGGACACTTAAAGCATGCAACCGCTATCACCCAGAAGAACCCACGGAAATTGCTACTTACCAAAGTAAAGTTTACCAATTTTTCTTGAACAGATCATACTACCTGTTCCCATGCACTGGGGAGACTGCAAAAGGTATTTGCATATGTTGATTTACTCTGTGAATTTAAATTTTTTTTTCTTCTTTTTTTTTTCTTTTTCTTCACTATATTTCTGGTAAACTACAGTTCTTCCTGGAGTTATCCACTCCTACGAAGTGAGAAAGTTTCATGCATCTGTTCATATAAAGGGAAATGAAACTCTCCAGTTTTCTAAATTTTCCAGCTACCGTCGGTGGGATTCAGCTCACCTGCTTTTAGGTGTCTGTCTCAGGTCAAAGCAGCGTGATGCTTTTATCTGTGCTAGACAGGTACCCTTTGGCACCTTAGGCACTGTTTATGGGCGAAGAAGTGAAGCAACTGCTGGGGTGAGATTGTGCTGACCTATTTAGACCAGATGACTCGCACCTTACAAGTGGCTGTTTCTCTCCATTACTGCAAAAGGAAGCCTGGAGTGATTGGTTCAGGTACAGATGTCTATCTTTTGTCAGATGAATCCTACCCTAAATTTGCAGGCACTGAGTGTTTAAGCTTTGACTGAGAACAATACTGTATGACAATTTTTTGCTGGGAAATATTTAAGTGTTATTGACATAGTTGGTAGCAATAGATTCTAATACAGCATTGTCCCAATGCTTATAGAAAGCTTAGTTTAATTCAGCTAAACATTCTTAGGCAATGACAATACCATGTTCAAAGCAGGACACAAACTTTTCAAACATATTGTAGTAACCATCATTTTTAGAAACACATTTTAAAAGTCTGAACAATTTTCCCCCAATTATTATAAATGTACGTATTTTACTGAAATAGCAGTAACTTGCCTTCCCTTAGATCAAGTGTAAATGACCCTATTCATTTGTAGCTAAAATCGTCCTCCTCCGAGTACCCTGACTTCAGTAGGACTACAACTTGCATGATTTCATCTGGTTGAGTCTACTGCAGCTATAACCTAAAGAAGTAACATATTTCTTGCAATACATGATAAAAGAAGCACTTGGCAAAGGTCAGCTTTTCAGATGTCTTTTAGAAATGTCATTAAGTTCAATCTTCTGATAGGTTCCCTTCTTCTGCCTCAGTGTATGTACCAATTGTCTGGAATTTCTGATTGAAGTGCAGCATCTCAGTGACTTTAGCTTCAAGTTAGAAGGTTCCAGTGTAATTAAAATAACCTCAAAGTCAAAATTAACAGGTAGGAATTTTGATAAAACTCTTTGAATGAACTCTATTGTATGAAAGTAAAAAAAATTTTAAATTATCAGTCCTTCTGAATGTAGCCTAGGCTGCTAAGATTTGAGTGAATGTCAGCCAAAGTCCTAAATATTTAAACAAAAAGCCCTGTTCAGGCTATTATTTTATATTAATGGGGGCAAATACTATGACAAAATGAAACCCTTCTGCAAGAAAGGCCTATCTGCATTTCAGTTTTCCATTTCTAAATCCTAACTTTTGTCTATTGTGATGACTCCTTGGTAAGCTGTCAAAAGAGGTCAGTGCATATGTTAAAAGAGCGCAGGTACAGAGATCAGAGAAGAAACCAGATGGCCAAAAATTTGGAATGAACTCTAGTTCAGTACTGAGGAAAAACGTATACCTACCAGCACTATTGCTGCCTACAAACTCCAGAAATTGTTTTAGCTGAGCTATTTTACAAATAGGGAAATGCTAATATTTATATGGTGACTTTCTGTATGAACATCTATGTAGCTAGCTTTCAGTTGACAGACTGTTATAAAGCAAAAAGACGTCCAGCAGGCAATTAGCAGTGGCCAAATACAAAATCAGTTAAAAAAAAACCCTCTGCATATTAGATATGAATCAGTTGCACAGTGAGATGATAAGCTTATGCCTCTGTCTTGCTGGAGGTGTTTGTACAGGGAAGCAAAGTGCTTCATGACCTTGAGGTTTCAAGAGCATACTTGCTCTCTTTCCATGGGCAGCAACATGTGAGCTTGGTAGGCTGGCACTTCAAATCTGCATTATATTGCCCTTTGGGAAGGACTAAGGTACCAGAGAGTCTTCTTGCATATTTTAGAAGATTCTGTGAGCCCAAATGGTTTTTCTGACTTGATAAGCATTCAGGATGCGTTATCCTGAATCCCAGCCTTATAGAGATCTCTGCAGCATCGCAAAGGTCTGTGGATCGAGGTGGCTGCCAGGAGATTGAGCAGTAAAGAACACACCAGCTCTGAAGAAGGAGCTAAGGGCTGAGTTGTGTGGAGCACTGCAGGGATTAAACTCCATGGCATATCCTCAGCTAAGGTACAGATGAAGTTATATCATGTGAGTTTGTTGGTCAGCATGAACCTGCAGGATGCTCTAACCACTGTTAGGTAAACTTTAGGATTTTCAGTATATGACAGTCAGTTGTGTTGTATTGAGCTGAGAAAAAAAACCCTGCAAGGTCCAAAACTAAAAGTAAAACCAAATATAATTTGGACAGCTTAGTGTCTGATGTGTGTCCCCGTGAAGGCATTATTTAACATGCATTCTTATGGACCACCCTTAGTGTAAGTGATATTGAGTATCCTGTAAGATCACAAAGAAAAAAAGTTTGGAGTATATTCAAAGACAAATAGATGGTGAATATTTACATGGATTACAAAAGAGGAAGTGGCATAGTATAAGCCTACCTGATGTTGAAAGACGCTAGTGCTTAATGCATTGGAGAAAAGACGCAAGAACAGCATGTCCTTTTGGAATTCTGCTGCAGCAATGCATTCCAAGGACAGAGACTTCACAAGCTAACTGCTGTCCATTGAACTAGCTTCAGTCTTGACCTTATTAAGGTATAAAAAGTATATGAATAGTCTACAAATATGCTGGTAATTTAAATGATAAATGCTGATAAGTACTTTTCTCCTTCGTGCCTAAGCTTTACTCAAAGTCTTCCATTAAAATATATAATTGAGTATCTAGACAGTTGCGTTTTGATTTGCATCTATAGCCAAAACAATATATCTTTCAGATAAGCCTTTCATGTGTTACTTTTAATAATAATGTTTTAAATTAAAAAACTGCTTCCATCAGAATAATGAAGCAAGATAGCCAAGAAAATAGCTATGTGCCTGAGCATAGAAATAAAGTAAGAAAAATCCATGAAACAGTGATGATAATGAGATAAAGTATTGAGCCTCAAAGCTGACAATACTGAAAGCAGAGACTGCATTTAGGGCTTTCTGCATGGAGGGGGCTGTTTTCTCTTTTCAGAGATCTTTCTCTATTTTTAAATTCTGTGAAATTAAAGAAAATTTTGGCAACTCAGTTACTTTTACATTGCCATAGGAATATGGGATTTTACTAGCACAAAAACTGGGCCTGATAGTGCTATAAGAAATAATCCTTTATTTTACTTATTTAAGTATTAGTATTAATGATTTTCCTTTTCCAATACTAAGAAACATACAATTATTTAATAATGACAAACACCACCACTTGAAGAAGACAATTTAATGCAATCAAGATACTCTGCTTCCTAATTTTCCTCCTGGTCTCTGTTTAAGTTGCAGATAGTGTATGTGTTACCTGTATTTATCTTAGAAATAAGTTGTCCTTATAAAGCCTTTTTTATAAGAAATATTTGCAAAGGGGCTGTTTTCCTCATGAAAATATTTTTACCTTCCCCAGAATATAAGGAACTTGCATAGCAAGTGCTAATGAGACACATGCTTGCATTTCAATTGCCTTCCCTTTTCCTCCTTTCCTTATGTTATTTCTTTTCTTCAGCAAGTCAGCCCAGTATTAAACAAAAAGTGGCACTAACATAACAGTAGTACACGTCCATACTTCTCTGCATCCCTGCCTGTCTGCTGAGCTGTGCTGCTGCTGTTGACATGAATACAGAAAGGGCTTACGGGAGAAGCTGACACTCTGTGTACACCCACCCAGAGACAAGTTTTATAATTCTGGTATCTGGTTCCATTGACTTCTGTGGCTATGCAAAGACAAAAGGTTCTGCCTGGGACAGAGCAAGCCTTTGCTGCTGGAGCACAGATGGCATGAAAGTGCTTCATATGACACAAACTGTTACAAAACGTTTGGTGCACTAAAGTGGGCTGTCAAGACCTGTTTTCTTTAAGCTGCCAGTCTGTCATTGTCTTTTGGAAACTAGCATGCAGCCAGCAAACCCATTTCCAGCAAAGAAAAGAAAAAAAGCCCTGTTTCTACTTCCTTTCCATTTTCTCCTACTAGACATATAATGCCACCTCAGGTATTACAGTAGAATTAATAAATAGCCAAAATTTCTCTTGTACTAGATACAAAACAATAAATAGTAAGTAAGAAAGAAGGTTTTAAAAATGATAGGAGAAAAGCAAAGAGAAGCTTTCAAACCAAACATTCGCCACACCTGAATCTGCTGAACTTCCCAGATACAGTATGAAACTCATCCTTGTCTGTATTATGGCCACAGCTGTGCTGAGAGGCTTAACCCCCTACCTGCAGTTGGTTCAGATGCTGCTAACTTCCACAGGTGAATCCAGTATGGACGAGAGCATGCATTTCATGCAGGCTAGCACACAACTCACAGGCTAAAACTCTGTTAGAGACAAGGAACATTATCTACCTTGCTGTTTTCCTGAAGCCTCGACAGTTATTCCACCTTGCTACGTAAGTCTTGTTACAGATATGCAACAAATTTCTCCTGAATTAGGATGCATTCTTTAATCCCCTTTTTAAAGGCTAAATTAGGCAGCCATGGAGTGAGGTCATAGATCAGAAGAGCTCCCGTTCAGCATATACCTCCAGTACCTGGTTAATTCATCCTCTAATTTGACAGTTGGAGGAATTCCTGACCAAGGTAAAATCCAACTTAGAAGTATAAAATCGTACAAGTTTGGGAACTTTGTCTGTTTTTCTGTACGTGTTCTTCATGGCAGCAGGAAAGGCTTGTAAAGGCTGAAACTGGCTTGTATTCCAACCTATTTTTCACTAAAATCTCTATGTTTCATTAAGATTACCATGAAACAATTAGATGACTATTTTCATCAGTTTTGCAGTTATCTGGTGACACTTTTAAATTGTTCTGTTATTACAAACACTGCAACCTTGTCTTTGCCTCTCTCACTGTGAGTAAGACTTTTCAAGCGCACCTTGCCAGACCTTTCAGACAGCCCGCGTGCGGACACAATCCTGAGATGCTAGGACTCTGAACTTGTGCAGATAGAAGCAAGGGTAAGGAGTGCTGAACATGTGAAAACATCAGTCTTCAGGGTCTGTTTCTCCCTCTAGCAAAAAAGTAATAAGTTTAAATATCCCAAAAAGAATGTCTTTGTCAAATGGTGGCACATCGCTCTACTCCCTCTCAGCATGTGCAATTTTCAGGTCCGCTTATGAGCAATCATACTTCATGTGCATTTGCACAGGCAATTGACTGCTGGAGATTTTAATTTGTTTCTTCTTATGTTATTATCCAGACCTCTCAATATTAAATGTCAGTTTTGTCTCCTGATACTGTTGCAGGAAGTTTTACCCTTATGTTTTTAAATATTTTTGTATCCAGACCAGTTGTATGTGCTTTATGAAATGTCATCATTAAGCTGCTGTGTTTGAATCATCATGGGAAACAAGAATTTTGGGATTTCATTTTTCACGTTGTTAAAAAACTACATTTATGTGCTATGGGAAAAGTGCACTTCTCTGAAAAACTGTACATGGCAAAAACAGAAATAAAAACAAGTATATAGTGGCATGAAGTGGCTACAGGCCAACACAAAAGTGAGAAAAATCTTCTCATAAAATATCTTTGTGATGAGCTAACATCAAAAGATTTTAGGTTCAGCTAGGCACAGAGAAATTTGGTTAAGCAAAGTAATGAGTGTTGCTGTGCTTTACATCTTCAAAATGTCTTACAAAGGTTAAGTCTTTAAAATATATCTGTGAAATGAAGCGTTATATTGCCACCGTTGTTTTTTTCCCCTCAGTTGAAGTGAATGTTGAGTGTTTAAACATCCAAGGCCACGGAGAAGGTCGGTCAGATCTAGGACTGCAGTCTACGCTTCTCCTGCAGTGCCTGAACTTCTTAAACTGTGCTGGACATTCTCCATTTATTCAGTTGTCCCTCCATCAGCCACTGCCCTCCTTTTCTTAAACTGTTTGTCCTTTTTGACATCTTTTCCCTGGCTGGTCTGCAGCTTTCCATTGCACTGCGTGTACTCAGATTGCCCGGTTAAGCCTGCAAGAACCCTGTAGGTCAACCCTCACCTGGCTACATTTGTCTCCTCTATTACTTTAGTCTTTTCATGGTGCTGACTTTTCTCTCCTCCTGCACTACTTTACAGAAAGGTCAATCTCACAGAACTCAGCAAAACTCTCTATTCAACATGTTTTGCAGAACCTCTATGCAAGAGCCAGTTAAATGAATTTGATCACCTTTAAATTAGGTATATCCCTAACAAACTCACATGTAGAGTCTCTATGTATGAGGGTAGAAAGTAACTCACCATCTCCTATGTTTGGGATAGCCTTGGAAAAGCTGCCTCTGTGCCAGGAAGCCTGGGGATTGGGCTGGAAGTAGGAGTTAAATCACCCTTAGCAACACCGGATACTGCCAAAAACCTGTGAGAAAGCAAAAAGTCATCAATATAGACTCTGTAAGTGACAATGAAAGATCTCTACTTCAGGGGAAGGAAAGAATTTTTCAGAAGGCCTAAACTGTAATTTGCAGGATCCCTTCGACTAACTGGGGATGATTCTTTAAAATCTTAGAGGTCAGTGTTGGGAAAACCCCACAGAGTTCACATAAGAGCATAGCTGGTAATGTCTGAGATTATTTATAACGGTCTAATGACCAGCAAACCCCTTGCAGGATTTGACACTGCAGAAATTGTCTCCACTTGAGGAACTCAAGAAATCGAAAAATTGACCTGGACTTTTCTGAAGTCAGTAAAAGGAAAAGGAGGAGGAAGTCTGTGCTGTGTAGCCAAGCCGGCAGGTTTAGTGTATCTCATTCTGTTAACACCCGAGTGCATCTATGAGTTGCTAATAGCCAACTCTTGTTGACTGCAGTGGGAGCCCAGGGCACTTGGCATTTTGCATCATTAGGCCTCATGTTATTAAGCTAAGGATAGAAATGTGCCAGAGTATGTACTCTTTGAACTGCAAGGCATTGTTTCTTGCTTTATCAAAATATTAAAGGTTTTTTCCCCCTCCAGTTATCAGTGTCTCACAGTAAGCAACTGCCTAAAAAAGAAATATAACGCAAAAGAGTATGCACTGTGAAAAGCAGAAATGTAGCATTCTACCAGAAACAGGCTGATTTAATTTTAAATATATATTCTTTAAATGGCTAAAGTGCTTAAAATGTAGAAAATCAGATATCAAAGGCAGTTCAAAACAGAAGAGCAGTCAGTAAGAAAAATGAACAAAAAGAAATGACAAAAGTGACGAAAGAAATAAGGAAAGATTATTGATTTCCTTGAAAAAAAGATAAAAACTAGTAATTTTTCACATATTATCAAATAACATGGTAATTTTTCCAGAATGTAATTCTACTAACATTTGACTGCGACTTGGTATCAGATGAGTTCTTACAGCTCAGAGCTGTATGGGGCAGGTTTTGAGGATGGTTACAGACCTATTTGTTGTACCATCTACATGATTTTATGGCCTAGCCTAGGATAGTCGGTGACATGGTTTCTTGAGGTTGTCAGTGCAACTGTAGGAAGTCTGGGTTTCTTTATTGCTCGAGGAAGGGCAATGGCCTTCCTGCCAGGGAGGGACCCAGCAAATCATGAATTATAACATCAGTCCTGTATGTGTTGAAAAAACATGGAAAGGTAAAAGCTGTTAGTACTTTTGTACCCATGCCACTGGTAGACGTGAGACTTAGATTTTTCAAAAATCAGTCTCCTCAGTACAGAGCATTAACCTTCAAAATCTAACTTATTGGCAGCAATAATAGAGTTTAAATAGTAAAACAAGTGCCCATGCTCCCTCTTTCCCTCCCCTCCTTTGCAATGCAGATATCTCTATCACTAGGCAAGGCCAGGAAGGAGAGAATGTAGAGTGGCCAGCATGACCTATTACGGGAACATGCACCACTCAAGATGTGAGTAACGATGTACTTAGCTGTATCTCATTAAGCATCCAACAGATGATCAGTGACAACTGATCAAGGCGGAGGCAGAGTGACCCTCTTGCCTGGTTTTGCTTGGAAGTTGTTAGTGTAACCATTGTCTGCATCCTCTTCCCTCAACACACTCCATCAGACATGGCAAAACTATGTTCTGTATGAGAATGCAAGAGTGCACGAGAGCCGGAGTAGTTTTAGGGTGATCTTAAAATACTCAGAAGGATTTCTGTCTTAAAGAGTGGAAGGAGGGCAAGCTGGCTTTAGTTCCTGTTTGGGATCTTGTATGCTATGTTTCATTCCAAGGTGAGAAATTATAGGTATCAGAATGTCTAGGCAGCACCTACGCACCTCAGAGATTTTTTTTGGCTTTTCTAGAAAAATAAGAAGGCTGTATTTCTTATCAAACTCTAGGACCTTTCATACATGCCTTCCCTCTACAGTCTATCCTTTTCCCATCCTCCTTTCCCTCCAGCTTCTGCATCTTCATATTGTCATCCTCCTATCTCAACTGTGTTTGCAAGCAGCTGGCTCTTTGCACTCAGGCCCTTCCTAATTGTGCTCCCTTTTTCTCTCCTGATCCTTTTATGCAAAAAGGAATATTTCTGCAATGTGTGTGCTTATGTATTCAAGAATTTCCCTGTTGGCATGCCATCCAATGACCTCATTCTTGTCTGAATGGGGAGAGAGTGTCCTCTGAAGGGCTACCTGGGTTCTTAGATCATTATTTGCAACTTGTTATCTAGCTTGGGGTCATTCCTGCACAGGCAGATTTGCAAACCACCTACAAACTCTTGTGAAGACCTTGTCTGGATGGGAAGGGAGGATGGATGTGGGAGTCCTTGTTGATGATATAGCTGTTTTACCTCCCATCATTTTCAGCTTAACTAAGATGTAAGTACCCTGGACCTTGATTTTCAGCGCAGGAACTGAACAGACATCTCCAAGGAGAATCCTACATAGCCAGCAGGTAAAGTTCATATGGGATTATGATTTCTTTTAGTTTTTTAAGAACATTAAAAAAAAATATGATGTTCAATCAGTAACTGAAACTGTTTTTAGAATACTGATTCCTATAACCTGAGGTCAGAGAGGAAGATATTACGGAACTGCAGGAATAAGGACTTTTGGAACCATTGATAAGTAATTTACAACCAGGGTAATTTTTGTTATGGCAGAACATCCCCAGGTAAAGGGAAAAATTAGGAAATTGCCTTAAATCCTATGAACTCACTGTTCTGTTTAATAAACAGAAGCCAGGCTTTCAACAGATGAAGAGGGTTGTCTTGTACATATGAGCACTTAATATGTCTAAACACAAACCTCTTTCTACCCAATATAAAATAATTTCACATCTGCCCAAAATCCCAATAATCTCAGTTTATGTGTGGTAGCAACTACCTTTAGGAAGGTAATCCAGCAAAAGTAATTCTGGACCTGCCTCCATCTCTGAAGAATATTTATTGCTTCCATCACTTCTCAAAGCTCAGAGTTCTCCTGCTTCAAGTCTGAATATTTATTGTGTCAGATTGAAGTCTGCCAGTAACCAGAAAGCAAAACTATCAGATCCAGCCCTCCTTTGCTAGCAAAGACGTTGATATTATGAGGTCTTTGGCCTTGTGAAAAACAGTGGGAAAAAGTCTTGTGAAATGTGTGGAATACGAAGGCAAGTTTTTTTGTGGTTAAAAATAGCATCTGCAATAATTCCATGACAAGACTAAAAATTACTTTCTTACTGTGTGGAGGATGCTAAATAAGACTTTTTAAATGCTATCTTGTGCTAAGGTAATTATGGGAAAAAAACCTACCTTTACATGGATCTGACAGCTGTTTTAAAAGCTCACCTGGCAGCACTATAGTGCTCTGCTATAGTGTGGAAGACCTAGGTTCAGAATCACACACACAATTTTTTGTCTTCTTAAAAGCCAGCAGGAACTGGAGGTGGCATAAAGAAAATGACAGCCTTACTGCAAAGGCAAACAGAAATCAATCTGTGATCTTGAGCTGAGTTTGTGTTTCCTGTACAAAAGGGGCAACGAGTTAGAAACCGATAATACCTCTCAGAATGGCTTGATGTCCATAGTTGAATGAAAATTCTCTTTTTTCTTTAAATTTACAGTGACTGCATCAGACATGCCAGAAAAGGATGGATCAGTACAGTCCTATAAATCCTGAACACATATGTAGTAAAACTTTCTAAAATAACTTACAAAACAGCCTTCTGGGGGAAGAAAAAGTCCACAATAATGACAGCACACTGACAGTGCAATAAAGAGGAATTTGTTATTCTGACTGCAGTGATTGAGAGTGACCAGAGGGCAAATGTATAAAATAGGAAGGAAGAGCCTATGCTAAAATATAAAAATCTCCCTGCTGTAAATGAAAGAAAAAGAAATATGCTCAAAATGTGTTTACTCTGTATAGGCGTAATAATAGTAATAAAAAAGATAATTTATCTGACCACAATAAATATTTCTGAGCTTGAAGCTGAGGATGTAGCATTACATAATATCATCTGTGGATAAATAAATGATTCCTTTCAAATGTTCATTGCCATGAAATTAGAAGAAATTTTTGCCATCTAATGGTGAAGACAGTGGCAGCAAAAATTAAAATGATCAGTAAATGAAGGATTAAATATGTAGGATGGTCTTCTTTGTGAGTAGTTTTTGTTGACAATTTTTAAGCTACTGTTGCATTCTAGAAACAAATCTGATTATTATAATAATTTCTTTTATTATCTAAAGAGGATAATATCTACTCACAAGTATGACTACTCAGTATGAAATTAATTTTGCAGGTATAAATTGCACCCTCAAACAAGATCTCAGTCCCACAAAGGAACAGCAGTAAATTGAAAGCCCAGTTGTTTTTCTGAAGTTATTTAGTTCTAAACAAACCTTCCTATGCAGTCTGTCTGCATTTTATTTTTAGTTCTTCCTTCTTTGTTATTTAATGCTTTTGTAAGAAAGAATGATTTTTGTTCTGAGCTTTTCTTCCCCTGGTATTTCCCATATGAAGTTACAATCCTCTGATAGCTTGTATGACGAGGATTAGAACATGTCATCTCTAATTGCAGATGAGGATTTAAAACAGGAATGGGCAGGAGAAGCAGAAAGATGAGATTGCCCAACCTCTCTTGATTCAGACTGCATGGATGCTTTGCTTCTACCTCTGCTGCTCCAGGAAGTTAGCCTGGCTTTCACATCTGTCCTCATCTTATGGCAAGGGAAAATTTTTTTTTTTTGAACAGGATGAAAGACTAACTTTTCTGCTGAAAGACTGAGTTCTCTATTGTACATTGTTCCTAAAGGGCCATTGCTACCATGAGGACTACACAAAATTAGTTGATTTGTAAAGGCACAAGAGAAGGAGCAGTTGCAAACCGAAATCACTTTTAAACTAAAAAAAAAAAATGCCAGATATCAATTGTGGGATTATATCTTCCTCCTCCACATTTTTTCTGCTGTTTCTGTTAGACTGTAAACTTCTGATTACTGTCATTGTATCTTCACGTATACCGTACAAGTGCTTCCTCTGAGTGTGGAAATTGTAATGGTAACGTACGCAAGCCCTAACCATCTGCAAACATTGCTGTTACTTACAGTCGACAACGGATAGCAATTTGACTAATAAGCGCAAGGAATTACATAACTCAAGTTGCAGTTGAACAAAATTATGTCAGCATGCATTTCCTTCACTTTTGCTTCAGGACAAAACAATTATGAGACACAAATCAAAGTAATGGATACATGTTTGTAACAACTTAGGGTCCCAGGCATTGATCAACCATGACTGAGAGAACTTTCTCTCATGAAGATAAATGTTATATCATTAAGAACCTAAAAGCTCCCATGTGAGGCCATGGACTACTGGGAAGGACATTTCATATTAGCCCTAGCACCCTTGGATGGGTTGAAGTCTAAGGAGATAAGGCAAAATAAGCAAGGCTAAGTAGTCAAAGTTGCTCTGCCCTTCTCTGTATGGATCAACTTACGCAAGTAAAGGGAAGAAGTTAATGTAAATGCCCTTTCATCTGCTTTTAAAAAAGATTCTTTTCCTTCAAAGCCTACTTTCTTCAGGCCTTGCAATAAGATGAAAAGGTAGCTCAGCAGTTTCAAAAAATGGCAGACCTGAGCCAGAGGGAATTTAATTATCTTCAGACATCTAATGAAAAGCACACAGTTTTGTCACAATTTTCAGGACCTATCTGTCAAACCCTGACAGGTCAGGAAACTGAAAAGGACAATTTCTTGATTAAGACTGAAAAAGAGCTTGAACTTCATTTTCAAGGAGAAAGGATGTTTTTTAATTCATAAAGATAAGGAAATATGCCTCCAAAGGATGCCACTTTCAGAGGTACCTTTTGAAACAGATTTATTTAACGGCGATGTGCAGTCAAAGAATTGTTCTCCATTCTGCTAAATTACGTTTTGTTTCAGGACTCCAATCTGAAGCCATACCCAAAAGCTCCAGCAGTTTAGAAAGATTAGCCAGCAGCCTGGCTAAGCTTACACGTCAAGCACATTGTTTTTATATGCAGTGATAAATTTTTAAATTTCTGCACAAAGGGTGTTTTCTTGTTGATGTTTTTGAGAACATTGTAGAGAGGTTTGTAATTAAATAAGGAAAAAGAACTTCTATGAAGAAATTAATTTTTAATGCTATTGAAATCAGGGAATTTTGAAAATAATGTGCATTGGTTATTTTTGCTTTGTTCCTGAAAGCTGCGCAAAAGTGATTGCGTTTCTCTCTAAAAGACAGTGAAGTGAGAAATAGCCAGCTTTCTTTTACATTGAAGAAAGAAGATTTACCAAATAGAGAGACTACAGATATAGATAAAGATGTCTGGATTTTGCCTGAATTAAATTATATTCAAGGACAAGCTTTCCAAGGTCTTTCACCTAATCATGTACTAAACCACATATTTCTACCCATTAGAAGTGCATAGAAGTCACAGTATGGTTTAGTTTGAAAAATGATGTGTTAGAGCTCAAAAAACCATGCAGTTCAGTGTCTAGTGCCAAATACATAAAATACCCTCTTCTACCTTGTCCTTTTCCAACCTAGGGTGGCCAGCTTAGCGTTCTGCCTGTTTTTGATTAAAGATGAGGTACGAATCTGATCCGGCATGGTAATTACTATATTCCGGTGTAAGTCACAGACCATTGCTGCTATTATTTATTCTCAGACAAAAACATTCAACACCCCCCCCCCCCCCCCCCCAGCTCCAACTGCAGGCCAGAAATTCTTAATGGCTAGCCTTTTGCTATGAGTAAAAACTACATTATTTCTCATTTGCTCCAGTTGATGTGGGCCACCTCACCTGTGACAGCCGAGATAGCTGCACTATCTGTTGTCCATTCTCTGTGGAAAGATTTGAAATTTTCCAATGCTCTCTTTCATTATGGATCAGAAACCAGATAACTCTTTAATGTTAAGGATGGTCACTTGCACCTCATCCAATTTCTCCCTGCTTAAATAAATGCACGCACATACACACTCTTGTCAGATCAGTCTTTCTAGAGAAATTTTTTTATTCCTTCCTAGAGTAGGTGGGGGTATCTGTGCACACTTGAGCCTATCTTGGCAAAGTCCAAGAAAATATGGATGGTAGACCAAGAAGTTTATTAAGTGTCTTTTCTGAAGATTTTCCCCACTGTGAAGAAAGCTAGGTTTTTCTACATTTTATACAAAAGCAGAGGCTAATATGGAATGGAAGTCTGCCCATAAGCAAAAAAACCAAAACAGCCCCCAGTCCCCCAACTTTTTCTCCCAGAGCTGTTTAATGTAGGAAAAAGTTGACTGCACAAAGCTACTCCATCATGAACTACTGAGTCACTGCCTCCAATCTGTACTTCTTAGGTTCAGGCTGACACATTTGCAGCTGAACTTTTTAGGCTTGCCAGTTCTCTGGAGCAGATATATATTACAGAAAAGTTAGTAATTTCAAAATATATTTCACCAATTTACCACGTGTAACACATCTGAGAAACTGAGCATCTAACAATAAGGAAAGGGAGGAGATGGAGGAAGATACTGATCAGACTACAAGACCTGCAGAAGTGCTTTCACCTTGTTGGAATCTTTTAGGACCTAAAATTTAAATTATTTTAATTACTAATATTTAAATATCTGCCTTGAAGAAGCTACATGCTATAAGAATAACAATGGGTTAAAGTCTTTTTTTAAAGAAGTGAGTAAATCTGTTGATTTGTTAATGGAAGAATCCACACAATCTGTCACAATGTGGTAGATCGTTCTTCAAAGTAGACAAATACAACACTAATGACATGACATTTCCTGCCATATCTCATTAATGAATAAAACATTAGGTAAGCAAAGAGAGGTCAAAGAAGGACAAGAGGCTTGAATGAGGCATGCATTTTCAGTGGAAGGGGTAGAGGTAGGCAAAGCTACCATAATTAACCATAACTGAAACAGGATTTTTCACTCATTTCCATCACGTGGAAAACAAATTTTTCATCATTGTCCATATCCCTTTATATTACAAATGGCAGGAATGTATAGGTAGCAGGAAAATCAGTCTTCAAAATCTGAACATTCTAAAATGGAAAAAATGCAACTGATTTTAAGTACATGGTGATTGTGCAGAAGATTAGCTAAATCAATTTTATACTGAAAATATGTAAGTGCCCATACAGCATTTTGTTTGGGAGTAAGAGAATATTTTCTTTTACGGTTTTTATGAGAATTCTATTGCACTCACTCCACCATAAATTTTCCACTATTGTTTATAAGCAGTTCCAGAATTTGAAGCCAAGACTTGATGCTGCAAAGTTTCAGATAAAAGCTGTGACGTAAGAGGGTAATATGCAGAACATCTCAGAATTTCATATTCAGATTCCCACAGAGCAAAAACATATTTAAGAAAACTGGATGTATAATGAAAAGGCAAAGAAGTGTTTCACCTCATTATTTTCCTCTTTTAAATCTCAGGCTCATACCCTCCCCCTTGGCTTCTGAAGACTCAACTGCTTACTTGTCAATCACGAGTAACGCTTCCCTTTCTCAAACACCTTTCCCCGACCTCTTAAAATAGTTTCCAATGTTGGAGCATGGTACTGCTTAAGCCAGAAGTAGTAAGGTCTAACCAAATGTTGCATTATTCTTACTGGAGTGTAAAGGAAGGACTGCAAGTCTGGCTAATCAGGAGGAAAATAGCAGTCTTACAATAGCAAATCCCCTAAGCAAAGAAATTTAAACAGGAATGATCCTAGGGTTTTAAGACAGGCCTTGTTGTTTGAAGCCTCTTTTAGCCAATGTGGCACCTGTCAAGGCTTGGACGCCTGGCTGTGTGTTTTCAGAAATGTGCGACCTGATAGCTGCTGTCATTGTATCTTGCCTCACGGGACACAAAGGAGGTCTGACGCTGGCCCCAGGGTAGTTCCTGTGAAGACTGAGACTGCTCCTAGCAAGTACTGTCATTTCCATCTCTGACAGCATCTGATCTGCTTGTGGGGACTGTAACATGACGCAGACCAGCCAAAATGTCCCTGTGGCAGGCATTATTTGCCTAGGAAGGAGTAAAGTGAGCCAAGATCCTCCTCTACCCTACTGGGCTTGTTCTTCTTGAGCTACTTTGCCAGGGCAAGAGGCACAGCAAAGAGGGCATAGCTATGCAGCAATGGAAGAGTGCTGGGCAGGGGGATCCTGCTAGCCCTCAGCTTAACCATAACCTTAAGATTATGGAGGATTCTGCAGGACAAGAAGAGTTTGGATGAGGGATGGTGAAGATGAGACAAATGGCTTATAACTAGCCATGGACTGCTATGCAAGTTGCTGAGGATGTGGTTAATGCTAGTATTGGGTTTATGATTTCTGCCTACAGAGCCTGAGGAGGTAGGTTCACTCATAAATACCACAGGACCCGCATGGCTAGATGAAAGCTAGTGCCAGGGAGGGTTTGTGCTGTGGGAAATGTCTCTGCAGTGGCTAATGTCTTGGTTAGTACTGGAGTCAGTAACATCTGAGACAGAATACTCTGAAGGTTTGTCAGTGGGGGAGACAAAGTTGAACTGTTTGATCCCAAGAATGAGGGTCAGGTCTGGCCAAGACATGGGAGATAGAGGCAGAGGGAAGGATAGTGGTGGGGCAGGGAGGAAAGTGGGGTAGAGAAAGTCACATCTGCTGCTCTGGCTGTTGCATGGGAAAAAGGAAGGAGGACAGTGACTCCCTGCACATTGTGACTGCACTGATGTGACAGCCAAATGGGATTTACAGGGCTCCAGCACTGGCAGACTTGGAAGCTGAACATATAACTTTTAATGCCAACTTAGTGAATGCCTATAGCTGATGCTGATCTAAAGACTAAGATTTATTGTTGGATGCTGCAGGACCTTTAGGAATTCTGCTGACAAAACTCACTGGTGTATGGGTGCTTTTGCAGGAAGAAGATGTCACTGCACTCTGGTTTAGGCTGTCCTTCAGGCAAAGATTACAGTTAAGGAGCTTGGCAACAGGGTTTCAATAATTATGTTTATTTTTGCCTCCTAACAGCCTTGCATGGCAGGTTAAGGAAAGGGTTGATGATAAAATAAAGCGGCTGGCTCCAGCTATGCAGGAAGGATTGGGAGGAAGGTAGGTGCAAGCAGGGGTGAATGCTGGATGCTGCCAGTAAGAACACAGCTGTCAAGGAAGGCTGCTACAAGTGGGGAGAGAAAATATGAGTGGAAGAAGGAATGGTGAAGGAGAAAAGTGTGAGGGAAGAGGCAAAAGCCAGATGCAGGAAATCCTAGGGCTTCTCTTTTCATCTCTGTCCTCCTTCCTGTCTTCTGGGTACACCCTGACTTAAAGCATACCCCCTCAAAAACTGAGCACAGTACAAGCTACAGCTTTCCCTTATGTTTACAATGAATGATCTGATGCCTTCTTAAGTGACCTGGCCACCTTTAGTATCTTGAGATCACTGCAACCTCTTTTTCTCCCACGCTTTTTAGCAGAAGACAAGACACAGCTGACTTTATTTCTTAGAGAGAACTTTTGTTCTGAGCATTTTAAGTAAATACTTTTATATTGTGTCTTCAAATCTCTGCATATTGGTCCCCATCATTCACAAGAACAGGAATAGTGTGTTAAAGAAGTACCCAGCTACTAGAGATCACAATGAAAATGTGTAAAGGGCTATTATATGTATATATCTATATCTATGTATATATTTGTATATAGCTGAAGGAGTGAAACACCAAGAGTAGCCAGCTCTCAATAAAAACAGAGTTGCTTCTGGGTTGAATAAAAGGAGAAGCAAGATATTGACTGTGAGGGTGACATGATATTGCAACTTGAAAACTAATTAAGGAAAGAACAGAATTTAAATAACATTGGAATGCAACAGCAGGAAACACAAGGAACAGGTGTTTAACAAGATTTCTTCTGACTGTTTAACCTCTTCATTAATGCCAAAAACCAAACTCTGTCTGACTTTGGCTTTACATAGTTTCTGTAGTTGTACTGTTCACTGTTTCATTCCTCAGAGCATTTCTTCTGCTGTTCATTTGTCTCTAGGGATTTGGGCCTCTGCCTCTGAGTACTTTTGATCTCCACTGTATGTGTTTCTTTCTCTTCAGGAGTCAATAGGATTACATGGCTGTGAATAGGGCCCAGCATTTGTTACTCTGCTCTGCAGGTTCCCTAGAGCATCTTCAGGAGAGATCTCCTTACAAAAATGGATAAAATTTGTTGCCTAAAACCTAGAAACCAGGGAGGGCTTTTCTTTGTGATCATTGTAAAATATAAAAGCATAAACAAGCATTTTTCAGTGTTTCAGGTATTGGTATAGTCTGGAGGAATAACTGTTAATAGAACAGATCTCTCACTGCTGACACCCTGCTGAACATCTGGGACTGCATAATACTGAAGTGGCTTTACATCTTCAAAGAAGTTCCTGGTTTAAATGACCTTTTAGCAAAGAGCTCTTTCTTTCTAGCATTTTATATTCTGTTTCACACTGTTTCTTGAACTTAGCAAGTGAAAAGAGACTGAAGTGACATGTATTAACAGTCATCTTTTAATGATACAAGTGTTTACTTCTATTGTGATTTTAAAAAGTTTCTTTCTGAATTTCTCTAAAGGGTTCAGGATTTGAAGAGAAGAAATTATTATAAGACTACCTCTGTAAAAGCATGCTTTCTTTAGAATGGGGTTTCAGTGACTTTGGACAATAGTCAGAATCAGTATTTGATGTCAGATTTTGCATGCGTGAACCCCCCACTTTCCTCCCACACCCATTTAGACCTCTACATGGCAGGGATTTTTGCATATGGATCTCCAACTCTTTAGACTTGTTTTCACAGAAACTTATCTCATTAGCTGCTGCTTCTTTTTGTTCTTCTTATTATTCCCTCTCCTCTTCCTCATTGCTTTCCGCCCAATGTGCAGTTCAACCTGCTGGCTGATGTTCTTCTTCCAACAAATTAGTGTTTTTGACACCAGAATCTTTTTGCTTCCCCCTCTTTTTTTTCTTTTTGCAAAATTAGCTTTTTTCCTTGCACATGCTGTTCAAATCTCTTTAATAACCTCTTCTCCAAATAAACTGATTCATCTCCTCACCCCATTCTAATATATGTGTATATAAGAACCGACTATCTCCTGTACCGTGCTCTCCCCTCCATGACCTGCCTTTATATCTGGAGAAGGTTTAGACTCGCTGTCAGGTCACTGAGTGCATCAGCATGCTCTGCAACCTCTTGCTTCGAGGGGTTTGGCTGGCTGGGCTCAGGGCTGTGACATTCATTGTCACTTCTTTTTTACTTGCTGGATGTTAGCTCCAGGGCTGCTGGTGGCTCGAATTCCCCTAACAAAGATTCTGCTTAATCTCCTTCCCTATTGCTACCATCAATTATGATCTGTAGATATTTCATTCTTATTTTCCAAATTCCTCTTTTTTTTTTTTTTTTTCCTGGTCACAATGCACCAACACACTTGCATTGTGCAGGACCATGCTGATCTCCAGGGTGTGGCTGTTGAAAGGGGAAAGCACAACTCAGAGCTGAAGGGTCCATCACTAGGTATACCTAGCTTCCCCTAGTCTCTAGCTTGAACACATTTTGTGATCTGAACTCAAAAGTGACCGGCAACATATAAAAACAGCAGATCCATTGGGTAACATGGTCCAAAATCCTTAAAGCAGTTGTTTAAAACCTGTGTTTTGGACTCTATTGCTAAACTCCTAGGATGTATGAAAACAGGTTGAGTGTATCTGCAGGATACAGGAGACTGTGTGTGGATCCTGATAGCTTCCTATGTGGCAGGGTGGGTTTTAATATGCTTAGACATGACAATGATTCAACCCGTTAAGCAGACAGATGCTTTATAGACCTGATATTATACCATTTCTTGCCCTAGAGAGTTGCTTCCTGTACAACACTTCATCTTTTATGATCTTAATTAATACTAATTGGTGTATGATTGCCTCTAAAAATACTATTCTATGAGGAAAACTAATCTCTGATATTACAGGGATTGGTATTTATGAGAAATCATAATGTACTACAGCCCTATGTAAATGATTAAATGTCATCTTCCTCTGTTTTGATTTGTGTGTATCTATCTATATATTGTTAGCTTATATTTTAAGTCCCACACCTGGAGCTTCCAACACATGTTTTAAACCATTTCAGAAGTAATGCATGGCTAGAGGAGATCACACTTTTATAAACTAATGAAAAACCGTTATTAAACAAGGGATACAGCTTTTTTTTTTTCTTTTTTTTTTTTTTCCCCAGTTTGCTTTCAATCTGCATGCTAATTCTGCTCTTATGGAGAATTCATTCCTGCATTTATATGGCAGGGTGGTTTCACTTTTCATCCATTCCTGTTTTGAGAAGGAATTGACCTGCATACATCCCCAAGATGCCCTTTCTCTTTCAGCAAGCATTGTGGTTACATAAAACTAAAAGCAGAGATCTTAGATCTTAGTAAACAAAACCAGAAGAATGAATTAATCTTTAAAGCTGGCAATGACACTGAACTCACAATCCACAGATTATTTTTGTCAGCAGTATGTCCAAACTGCCAAGGCCAATTCTTGAAAATCACAGCTGTGATATCTACAATAACTGAACTACAGGAAAGCTGCAGTTAGGTCATACTGCCTTGTCACTGCAGATGAAACAAGAGATAATAGTTAGCATTACTGCCTACTGATTTTGCAGCATGTTTTGTTCAGTACAAACAATTCTCATAATTAATAGTGTCATAAAATAGTATGCTGAGTGCCTTCCCTCCTGCCTTGTGTGGTTGACGCAGGTGAGGAGCATGATGGTGTAGATCAACCCCAGCTGAATCAATTTGGTCCCTGTTTATGGTGGGCAAGTGCAGAGAAAGGTGATGGAATGGGCTGGGAGGGGAGGTCAGGGAACTGGGTGGGACCAGGTGGTTTTTGGAAGTCACCTGGGAAAGGGGAAGTTTCCAAAATGAAGCAGGGAGAGGCTAAGTCCAGCAAGTAGCCTTCTAGTGGGGAGGAAGAAACACTCTGGGCTCTCTCTGTACAGTAGGTATTTGAATACATGATCATAAATAGAAAGAGGTTAGTCTCTGGAGTGGTCAGCCAGAGCTGCTGGTCAAAGGGGAGGTGTTAAAGTTAGACTCTAGGCTGGAAGAGCATTAGGAAATTGATTTGGGTGTTTTACTGTGTTCTAGCAATCTAATTCTCAGAGTGTTTTATAGGGCATACTGCCAACTATTTCAAACAGAGCTTGAAAAATGCTCCTGCCTAAGGTAAACACTACCAACTTCAGAAGAACTCAACTGCTGTTTCAGAGCACTTAGATAAACATATGTTCCACATTTAAAATTATTTGTTTTACAGAATTAAATTTCTTTTAAGTGCTATTAATGGTTTGGAAGGCTTATTCCAGCCTCCTGCATGCACAGGCTATTTGACTGCAGGTGTCTGATTTAGAAGATCTGCAAAACATTTACTTTGCATGTTTGCAAGCCGTCTGGGAACGTATTGCTTAATAATGCTGTTACAAGTACAGGCTATATATAGTAAAATAACGGAAGCCATGGACAAATAATAGTATTGTAAAGGCCCTAAGTACTTGCAGTAGTAGGTAATATGATGTGAGAAATGTCCAGAGGTCCTAAAATTGTGTGTCATGCTAAAGGTAAGGGACTACTTTTTTTTTGGCTCATCTTTTTGCTTTTTTCAGCTTGGGCTGAGGTGGTTTGGCTTAGCCTGAGGGAACTGGAGAGGAGTTGCTACCCTAACCCTGTGAATTGAATGTTGGTAGGCAAGCTGGCATGTGCTACTTGCAGCCTGTCTTCAGCTGCAGCCGATCAATGGGGCCAACTTTGGGGCAATAGAGCTGAATGCTGAAAGACACTCTAGACTTAATCTCACAGGATTCAGAGGAAGGAGCAGAAAAACTTGGAAAACAAATGATGTGTCATAGGCAAAAAGAACTTTCTTGCTCTTGGCAGGTAACCAAATGAAATTCTGATGCAGAGGTTTAATACAGTATAGGTGTCATGCAAGTAAATTTTTTGGCTGTACCAATACACCAGCAATTCAAGGACCTGTAGTATAGACTTAGTTTTCCGTCTGCAGCAATTCTTAGATATATAGATCCCTGCATGAAATGATCAACCTGTTTTAAAACAGTGCAAGTTACTTGTCCCAGCTGCTTTGCCTGGAAGGTTGATCCAGAGTTTCATGCTGATAAGCATGAAAACACTTCTTTTCTTTCCCAGCTTCAGTTGATTCAATAACAGTTCATATTTACTTGAACTTTTACTGATGTTATCTTTGAAACAGATCTTTTCTCACCTTCCTATTTGCCCCCTCTCAACTTTGGTAAGACAAAACTGTCCAAGCTCTTGTAACTTCTCTGCTGAATAATCCATTCCTTTAATAATCTTTCTATTCTTCCTCTGTACCCTTTCTACCTTACATTATTTTTTTCAGAATGTAAATGACCAGAGAAGTATTCCAAATAGTTTCTCAATGAAGCCTTTCAAAAGGACGGTCTTCTCTTTCTCTTCCAAAACTATCTTGCCTAAAGCATCTTAAGATGTCATTAGCTTTTTCTACACCTGCATCACACTAAGAGCGTACAGCAATATGCTGATTGACCAGTACAGCCTGATTTTCCTCCTTTTAGTTGTCTCCAGTACATAATCTCCATGGAAATAGTAAGAATTCTTAATATTGATCCCTAATCATAAAACTCCATCTCCTGCACTGTAAAATGCCTTCTTGTTTTTATCATGAGAACATGTTATTGCCTATTGGCATAGATACCCAGGAGCTCTGGTCATATTGGACAATGTTCAGCAAGGTCATATCTGAGGGGAAAAAAGCATAAGTCTCTTTCATTGATCAAATAAAACCTCCAAACTTCCCCAAGCCACATATAAAGCCTAAAATATGACCCAGAATATGAAATGCTAAGAATGTGGTTCATGCAGGTTGGTGGTCCTGGTTACAACAGCCTGGCAAGCCCTGACATGGTTTCAGTTGTCATATCTACTCTTTTGGTTTGAAGTTATAAATAAAACAAAATAGGCAGAACTAAGATAATATGAAGTTGGGCACAAGTACTTAGACTTATGAAACTTAGGTATTTAAAATGTATAAAAGCCAAAACAAATACAATTTTGAATGTAGTAGAAATACTATAAAATAAGGTGGATTCTTATTGTATAGACATCATTTGATCACTGATGTTTGTTTTGAGTAGATACTTTCAAAACCAAGACACTCATTAAAAAGAACCACTCCAAGTTGCCATACTAGCAGATGATCTCAAAGTTTTACTATAGCTTTATAGTAAAATATTCCAGACTTTACTCTGATATCCAGTCTCTAACTAGAATATTTATTTATCAGGTAATCTTTTAGTTATGAGGAAAAAGCAGCTAAGTGTACAAATGGCACAATCAAACAAAATACATTTAATTGCAAAAACTTGAAATTATTCCCAAAGAGTTTTTAAAGTAGACTATTTCTAATGAAACAGAAGCCACTATTCTATTCCCCAATAGTGACAAACTACAAAAAATTACAATCCACACCTCCCACAAGTCTACATCTGATAAGCTTGCAGAGACCAAACACAAATCTGTACTTTGTCAAGGAATTTCAAACTGCCAGGGATGCTGAAAAGGTTATGGGACAGGGGAGGATGCAGGGAAGGGTGGATGATGTTCTCTCCTTGACGAGGTGCACAAAAGTGGAGCAGCCCAATTCTACACCAAAGCTACATAATTTAAAAATACTTTAGAAAAGGATTGTTATTACGGCTGACTTAAGTCACCAAAGCAGAGCCTGGCAAGGAAAGAAGAGGTTCAAACAGTCTGAATATACAGAGATGTGAGTTCTGATCATAATGTTTTGCTCCTTCAGAAGCTTTATGCCATCTATTTTTCTCAGTATTTCTGTAGTGAAGGGCGCTAATGATACTCTGAAATCTTATCCATTGAATTTCTAAAGACAACATTTGCAAAGTGTTTTGATGATTAAACATAGCACCAACTAAACATCATTGCTGCCACTGGGAGACATACATGTAGATGCATTGATAATAGGAGGAGGCGGGCCGCTAAGTACACCAGGCAAACAGAGTTTTGTGAAGAAAAGTTCATCTGAAAATTTAATAATTTTACCAGACCATTACAAATTCAAATTCACAGAAAGCTAGAGAATAAATTGCTGCATACAAAAATCATATCTGAAACGCTGAAATGAAATGCTTATACTGAAAAGAAATGCTGTGTAAGAATTGTTTTGTGTGGCAAGAATTTCTTGTAGGATTCTTTGAAGGGGTAATATAAGTAAAGACTACTTGCTCATTAGCACAGAAGCTAAACAATCAAGAGAAGGGATCCAACAAATATCAAATGCCAGAAACCTCTTATTTAAAAGCCATCATCGTAGCAATATAATCTTTCTTGCAGTATGTCATATATGCATCTTGGTTGATGAACTGCTAATTAATCTTGTAGGCTAGATGCTAAAAAATCACAGCAGCATCAGTGAGCAATATTTACATCTGGAAGAGAATACATTGTAAAATTAAATGTTTTCCAGATCTACAGACAGCCAGACATCCTTTATGCTCAGCATAGTTTTTATCTCGTATTACGCGTCCCTGAAATGAGCTTTTTGTTTTGATTTTTTTAAGTGTTTAGGATTAATAAATCTTCTGTGAATCAGCTATAAAGATCTCTATCCTGTTTTCAGTGTCCAGGGCCAGCTCAATCTTTGAATGAGAATATTTTTACTGTAACAGAGTCCTTTTACTTGGGGAACTTAACATTTCAAGTGACACAATACTGAGAGGAGCATGATTTTTAAACAATTTTAATCCACCCATTTAAAAGAAGAGATGCAGTTTATACTTCTAATGATATTAAATTCAGCAGTGTGGTCTGAAATATTCCAAGGAGGAGAATATTTTGGTTAAATGTAGACACATGGAATCATTTAGGTTGGAAAAGACCTTTAAGGTCATCGAGACCAACCATTAACCTAGCACTGCCAAGTCCACCACTAAACCATGTCCTTAAGCACCACAACTACAGGTCTTTTAAATACCTCCAGGGATGGTGACCCAGCCACCTCTCTGGGCAGCCTGTTCCAATGTGTGAAAACCCTTTTGGGGAAGAAATTTTTCCTAATAGCCAATCTAAACTTCCCCTGGTGCAACTTCAGTCCATTTCCTCTTGTCCTATCACTTGTTACTTGGGAGAAGAGGTGGACACCCACCTCGCTGCAACCTCCTTTCAGGTAGTTGTAGAGAGCGATAAGGTCTCCCCTCAGCCTCCTTTTCTCCAGACTAAACACTCCCAGTTCCCTCAGCTGCTCCTCATATGACTTGTTCTCTAGACCCTTCACCAGCTTCATTGCTCTTCTTTGGATACCTGTAATGCAAACATCTATAACTAGGGTGGGGGGCTTTTTTGGTAGTCCATTTATATTCAGTAGCCCTTCTAGGATGCAGTGTTTTGCATCTGAAAATGAAATGTCTAGAACAGATGAGAGGACTTGCATTCTATCTTTTTCTCTTCATTGGCTACAAAGAGAGTATAGGATGACCTGCTTAGACATAGGTTTCTCAGTTACGTATGAAAATCTTGTCTCAAGCGATAGTACCAATTGATAAAACTTTGTAAAAGAAATAGATTTATAGAAAAGATATGGTTGATGAATTACTACCTTTTGTATGAATATCTGGCTGGGCTGAAAATAGACTGTGATAAATCTGGTGTGCTTTAAAGTGGATCAGCAGTACCACTTAGCAAATCTCACTAAATAAGCTAGGGTTTTTTTCCACTGAGAATGTGGGCATAGGGCAGTTCCTGTATGATGCACTTAAGTATATAGTCCACAGTCCACCTGGCAGTGGAGGTGCTAGGTAGCTCATATTATTTGCATGTCCTTAGCCTGAAACCTGCTGCAGGAATCAAATATCTGAGGTTCTACCTTGGGGTTCCGTAGACCTTCACAGCTCTGAGCAGAAAGTACAGACCTGTGCTCAGCAGCAGCTCTTCATGACAATCAGGGCCTTTATCTGTTCCAGAAGTCTTCAGTTGCTGTGACTTGCTGTAGCTTCAACAGTCCTGGAAAACATGCATTCCCTAATAAAACAGCTTTTTTGAAGGTGTATGTTAAACTAGAATACATAATATACATTATTTAGTTAGCCTATGTCTCAAGTGAGCACTTTAAAAATGGGATATAGACTTTTCCTGAGCTGTGCACAGTACTCAAAAGACTATGCCAAATCTGAAACTACCATAAGTTAGCAACTATGGGTTTATCATATTGCAAATTTAATTTTTAAATGAGAACAAGAGAACTTAAACTCAGCTTTCAGGCCTCTCAGGGATTTTTTCTTTCTGTTCCCTATTCTTCCTTTCCCTGTTCATCTATTGAAAAGTGAAAAAAAGACCAGAAGAGAAGAAGTAATTTGGATATTGATCCAATGTGTTAACACTTCTACCATTGCCATTAGAGCTACTATAGTTGGAAAATAAAGCAAAAGAAATATTCATCTTAAATTCCTCCAGCTGGAATACTGCATATTCTGACTCCACATTCTTCCTCAGTGGTGGAGACTAATTTTATTAGTACAATATTCAAACAAACAAAAAAAACCCAGAACCACTTTTGGTTGCAAGTTTGAAACATTAGCCCCACTTAGATTTCTGCGTGTCTGTATTGAAGATAGGACAAGTATAAGCCAAATTACAATCACAGGAGCCATAGGTGTATTCAAAAGTGACTGAAACAGTGCCACACTCCACCTGTGATAAACCAAAAGTGAAAAAGTATAAAGAATATTGCTTTCCCCTTACAAGAATCTCGCAATTTGTGTTTCCAGCTCGTAACAGTAGAAATAGCCCACAGGCTAGATGATTAAACAGCTAATAAAATAGTGAATATGTCCAAACTACTTGGTACAAATAAAAGGTTAGACCAAGTTCTCACTTGGTTTTCTTAGGCATGCATCCAAAATGCCTACACTTGCAATAGGAATTTGTGTAGAGAAGACATAGTATTTAAAATACCAATGGAAATTCAAAGATTCTATTCTACAACTGTGCTAAAATTCATGCTTCAGGCAATGCCATGAGAGAAACCTAACCTACTGGTGAGCATCAAAACGAAAACTTGAGGACTGCATGTTGATGCACTGTATTAATGTGTTACGTGCATCTAAAACCAAAAATTACTCTATCTTCCTCTTTGAATATGTGAGGCCAAGAGGAGTAGAGAAAGCCCTGCTACAGGGGGCAGGAGAGTTCCCTCATGGTTTTGTGGGGTTAGAGATAAAGGACGGGGCTTGCTCTGTGCTTGGGGCAGTCCTAGCACCACCCCTCAGTATGGCACCTGAAACCCCATGCTGGCGTGATTTTGGCATATTGAACTGCAGAACAGTGCAGAAAAATCATGTCCTGGTTTGCCGTAGGAAAGGGAATCATCCTGATGCCCTGTGCCTCATGGCCAGAAGTCATCCCTGGCCCTACTTTTATTTTGTCGTACAGCCAAAGTGACCTGCGCTGAGCCTGCTCTGGAGGGTTAGTCCCTGAGGAGTTTGAATGTGGGTCAGCTTGCACCCATTGGCTTGCGTGGTCCACAGAGAAAGCCATTGGCTTGTGTTCTGTGGGTGCTATAGGCATTCTCCCTCTTCTTCCCCAAATAAAAGATGTGCTGTCTTTGCTGCCTTCTTCCTCTCTCTGCCCCCTTTCTCTCTGAGCTCTGTCTCTAAGTGGACAGTAACTGTGTGCACGGGGTGGTGGGGTAAAGAGGGGAGAATATTTAAGTATTCATCCTCTGTAGTACCTCTTCTTTTTACTGCTTGCCAGTAGAAGACAGGCTAATTCCCTGTATCTCCTCCTTTCTCCACAATTTTTTTTTCTTGTCCCTAAGCTGTAGGGAACTGGGAATCAGGGGACTAAAACTTCCTCTTAAGGCTGCTACTTCACATCCAGCTCAGGCTAACAATGACTGTTTCAGTGTATGTAAAATTAGTTTTCCCCAGATTTCAGTGGATTAGAGGCTGTACCTCATAAAATAATTGATAGCGTTGCTAGAAGTCTTAGTAGATAACCCAAAGACTGAAGTCTTGACATCCCCAGAGATCTCATTGAAGATCTGAGCTGAATCATGTCCAAGGGGCAATGGAAGATAATTATGCAGTTCAGCCACTTTAGTCTACATATCTATTTTGGAGGGGGGGAAAAAAAAAATCCATATAGACCCAGGCATATTCATCAGCTACACGACCTGTACACCCACATTGTTAACAAAATTGTTAAAGGCTTGGAAAACAGTATAGCTTGCTGCTCAGGTATGAACCAGCTATCTAGTGGTTTGCTGAAGGTCTGATGAGAATATTGTAATTATATTTTACTGATTGCTTCTGTCTTTCTAGAAAAACTAATGCTTCCTTTAGTTTTAAGCCATAAAACTGTGTCCAGCTCTGCATGCCATGGTGTTTCTGCCCCATCAGTTCAGCCATTCTGCCACAATCTGTTGTTAAAATGATTTTACATTTCTTAGAGGATATTGGAAAAGGGTGGAAGAAAACAGCAGATCTGCAGTGGATTTGGAGGGTCTAAATAAATATCAATATACCACTGAATCAAAGCACTACTACCTCAATGCCCCTTTCTTAAAGGTTTTGTTATTGACCATTTATCTGAGAGCCAGACACACAGATGGCACTAATCCCTCCCCCCAATGTGTAGTGCAGTATAAATGTCATGTTCAAATAATGTATTACAATAACTAACACACAAGTTTCCCACAAAGTTCAGTCACTTTGTACTAAAACTGATGTATTCAATTGTTAATATTTAACGTTTCTGCTGTGTGAGCTCCAGTAAGAGTTTTCTGTAGGCAATTTGTCTTTTATTTACAGGCATTTATAATAATTGTATTTGACAGCAGGAACATAAAAATATTTGCAGATAAATTTTACTCAAAAAACCCCAACCCTCCCCAGTGTAAAAATATTCGAGGATATTGAAGGATATATTTTAAATGTTAACTAAAAAGCAGTTAAACATTTTTCAAACTTCCCCATCTGGCACAGCTGTAAATAACAATCTGTCCATTTTAAACAGTCTTCTGTTGACTATGTTAGCAAATGTTAGGCTTACTTGCTATTAACTGACAATTTCCGCTTAGAGTATATTTATAAAGTTCTGCAGTGTTGACACTAGTACCTATATAATTTCTTGCAGATTGGTATAATGCTCAAAGAATCTTTGTGCAAACATATTTAAAGCTCTTCATCCTTATGTCTGAAGATATTGATATGGATAGAGTTAAAGATATTTATCACCATCTTTACTTTGATCCTCTTCCGCAGAAAGGCAATAAGCTGAAAAATTCATGCATCTGGAGAAGCAGGGAAGACAGTTTCATCTGCCACTGAAAGTAATCACCTAGGCATAAAGGATTGGCTGACTTCTGGATGTGAGTGTGTACAACATAGATGTCTTGCAAATATTACATGTTGCACACTGGTTTTTCATCAAGCAGAATTTATGTGTGTTTTCTCACTACTAGACCAGTGGTGTGTTATATGATTCCATTAATTATTATGAAAAGCAGATAGCAGTACAATAGAAGTAAATATTGATTACAGGTACCAGTGTATGTTACCCTGCATGAACAAAGAAAAGGGGGGAGATCAGTTCACTCCTGTTGATGAGTACTTGAATATTGACATCAGACAGGCAGGGATTCTCAAACTGTGTTCCAAATGAAAATCAGCTCTAGCTTGGCCCACTGGTTTGGATATAAGGCAAATATCATATGGTAAAGTGTGGTTTATCAAGTACATTTTTCATTCTTTAAGTAGAAGTTATCAGTTTGTTGCTTTCAATTTAAAAGAACTGCTTATTTTATCAGATAGAGAATGCCTTACCCATGTTCAGGCCATGCTATTACCTACGCACAATGCATATAAAACTTCCCAGGTTTCTAAGGCCAAAAGCAGGTGAAAACAAAAATGGGACAGTTAGGCACTAAAATATGCACCGTTTCTTAAAGAACAAAACTAAACTAATTGTCTAATTATCTCTTCCCAACCCCTTAAAACTTATTTGTCCTGGAAATTTTTTTCATGGGGTTGGGTAAAGTGAAGGTGCTACAAGTGCGCAGCAAAGGGTGGAGTCAAACAAATGTGAAAAATGGCAGCACTCAGTCCCAGATACTTCAAAACCTGCACCAAGAAGAGACTTCATCTAACATCTCCCACTCCAGTGTAAAATTACCGCCTACTCGGTATGTTATTTATGTGTATTCAAAGTCATAGCTACTAGCTTGCCTTTAAAGCTGATATTTTAACTATTTTCTTTGGTGTGCTGACAGTGAACCAGGTTCAACAATTTCTTGTATATTAGCATTGTTTGCTAAGGTCTGGTCTGCATTGGCTGTGCAAAAAATGCTGACAGAAACAAAACGCTCAAGTGTCAGTGAATCAATTTGGCCAGAGGATTCTTCATTAAAGGTAGTTATGCATGAGAAGAACTTTGCTTGACTGTCAGCTCGAGTTTGTAGAATTGGCAGATTGGGGAAAACAAAACAAATTTAACTTGCAAATAATGTATACTTTACATAGAAATAACTGACAGACAACAACTTATAAAGTTCGTGCCTGCTGCTTTTATGGCCACTTTGCAGGCAGAACTATCATTTATCTGGAAATAGAAAGCACTACCACCATCTCCTGAAGGTTTCATTGTGATCAAGCTAAATCTGTTTAGAATGGGATAGTTGGGTCCAGAACCCCTTTAAAGGCAACATAAAAAAACTGTTGATAAACAGCCTGTCCCTTCTGTGAAACACAAGTGCAGAAAAAACAGCTTTAATAGAAGTCTGTGAAGTAGCCAGATTTAAGATAGACTGATCTTTTTTTTTTTAAAGGAGATGTATATAAGATTTTTTTTTTTAAAGTTGAATCTTTTTTTCTTTTGAAAAAAAATATCTTGCATAAGCAGGAAGAACTTCATATGGAGATTGCAAAAACAAACAAGCCTTGCCCAAAACCCAGTCCCCAAACCCTCCTCCATGTGGGGTCTAAGGGTAACAATGTCTTGGCATCCCTCCAGACCCCTTCCATGCTTCAACTGGGGAAGAAGTGGAGCAGATTATCCGGGGCTTCACACAACCTCCAGTTCTCTTGTTTCTTTCTTTAACTCTGGTTTGTAGAGGTATTTCAAATACCTCAAATACCTGAAACTGATGTTTTGAGGATGAGAAAAAAGATGCTAGCAAATTTCATTTCCAGCTTTGAAAAAAAAAAGTCTGCCATCAAATTGAAGTGCATAACTATATATCAATTTTTATAAAGATAAAATACATTAAGAAGATTCAATAGAAAAAGGAATTGGTTTTAGGAATAAATAAATACAGGTTAGCTATGAAATGTCTTTGTTCAGTGACTGGGATATGGAGTACAACTGAAATGCGTATTTGTTCTATGGATTTTTTTTCTGCTTTCAAGAATGACGGAAGTTAGAGTTGATTAAGAGGAGAAATTACAGAATTGAAATTTATGATATATATATTTGCAATTGCTACTTAATAAGATACATTCAGAAGTAGTGAAGATGTAATATGCACTGAAAATAGTAGACTTGGAAGAAAATTGCATCACAAAAATGAATTAAATTGGATTTCAAGCCATCCATTACACAGTGGAAATGAACTTAGAAGAAGAAGATATGGCTTGGCATGCAAAATAATTATTTTAAATGGGTATATGCATTAAAAGGTTGTGTCAACATGCACACACAACACCAGTGACCTTGTCTGCTAGGGCATGGGGAATTTTGCCTTCAGACTGCTGCAGGCTAATTGGCACTGCACTCCTGTTCTCCAAAAATAGAATAGTTAACGTTATTCTTTATTTGCAAAACCCTTTTTCTCTTAGATTATTGCAAGGCTTTTTAATAAGAAACCTTAGAGTATATTTGTGAAACGAGTCAGATATTTTAAATGGGTATGTTGGAGCAAATCTAAAAAGAAATTTACCAAGGTGATGTGTCAGTGGCAAAAAGCTGGTGAAAGAGTTCACAAACAAAACATATGTTTAAGTTTGGTTAAACCCATGGAGGGAATACGCTGTGTACTCCAAACTTGAAAAGCATAAAGGTAAGTATGTGAAAAGACTTGTGCCTTCCTTTCTATTCTTGTATTTCAACACTGTCAATAGTTTGTTTTAGCTTTAACAAACTTTGCATAAACTCTACTAAAGTTTCAAAGTAGTGGATTGAGGGGAAATACTTGGTTGCTTTTCCTTAAATGTGTCTCTCATCTGGGCAGCATGGGTGCAGCTGATTACAGGAGCAGTGTGTGAGCCGTCATGGGATTTCAACCACTGTTACAGCAGGCAGGGCTTGACTTTTCCATTTCCTCCCTCAGCTCAAGGAACAACTGGCAGAACTAGAAAAGTCTGTGCCATGTCAGCATGTCCAACAGAAACTTTGCCTTGTGAGGGAATACATGTACCCTGTTTGTTGCTAGAGTGAGAGGTATGCAAGATGGTTGATAATTAAGCTGACTGCAAGTAGTAACAAGGCAAAGGATTATTACTGAATGCTGGAATACCATCTAGTCAAATGTCTAGGAAACCATGTAGGAATCACAGAGACTTGATTATAAAGAAACTTATAGAAAAAAAGGACTAGGAATGGTCTCTCTTCTACCTGCCTCAGGCAAATCTATCACTAAATCCATTTTCTAAATTGATCAGTCTCCATTTCTAACTAGTTCTGTGCCAGTTACTCTAGTTGGAAGATTGTTCTCGAACCTCATTGCGTTGAAGGTTAGAAACATTTTTCTAACTTCATGATATGTTTGCTTTCATGTTGACATTATCCTTTAGCTAAAATATTATTTTCCCCTTTTACTTCAATGGTATGTTTGTAGACAGAACTCCCATCCTCATCTCGGCTGTTATTTTGGCAAGCTCAAACAGTCTTTCAGCAACCTCTTTGCAATTATATAGTCATTTAAGGATGGATTGACCCGGCAGAATTATTGAAAATACCAGTTAGTCTGCCTGCTATTTTGCATCCAGTTCTTTCAGAATTCTGCTGTGACTGGTCATTTGGTCTCAAAAGAACAAATAAGCTCCTTAACGATTTCCCTAATGTGATTCCCTTTAGCCATTCTGCCTTTTGTTCTGTGCTCAACATCATCTCCTCTGATTGACATGAGGCAGAGTATACTTAGGTTTTGGGCAGTACCTAGATTATCTTTAATCTCTGTCCCATTCTTCCTGCACAGCATCTCCATTTTTTTTCCCTGTTTGTTTTAATATCCTGTGCAAAATCTAATTTTCACTGTATGTGAGCATTTCTTCATCTCTAACATTCAGCTTGCTTTGCTACTTAGTACTTTCTTATTGGTTCTGCATACCCAGCATCTGTTTTTGTTGCCACTTTTCATCCTACTGGGCAAGCCTATTTACACATTTAAAATAGCAATTAAGGATTTAAACAAGGAAAACACATTTCCTAAATGTGGTACTGCACTGTGCTTCACAACTTCCAGGTCAGGTTACTTTAGCAGCTTGTTTTTGTTATCCTAAAGGAAACTCTCATTAGACAGAAGTAACGTTCCCTTTGCTTATTTAGCATTGCTTAGTATGTACCATTTTGCATTTATATGTTGGCTTCTAAGTTATATTCTGGTTGAAATACCTATTTGTGTTCTGTAAAGATTTATGTAGCTTTATGTAGCTTCTGCATTCTCTCCTAAATGGGGATCAAATTAAACTTTTCTATTTACTCCATGGGTGACATATATGGACTGAGTAGAAATGATGTAAAGTACTCTCTTTGGTGATTCAGAAGAAAACAACAACAGTAATATCAGTTTCCTCATGGTAGACGTAATTGTTGATACAGTGGTGTAAAACTAACACTAAACAGAATTTTGGCAATAAATAAACTTTTACAAGAATGACAGTAAATTAAGCTTATATATATTTATGCTGTCACACAAGTTTTCAAATCTGCCTTGTACCTGTGTTTTGCTAATTTCTGTCCTCATATTCTCTACCTGCTCCCACACTTTTAATAACAACTCCTTATTTAATGTTGCCTTTTGTAGCCTGCCATCATGTTTCTCTTTCTTTTGCTTGAATTGCCTCTTTTTCCTGTTGCTGTTTGTTTTTAACTCCTACTTTGAAAGTAATTTCTTGCTTTACCTGACTCCCTTGAATATTTTGTAACTTTGAGCACTGTAAGGTCTCTTGCCATCTCAGTTCTAGTGGAGGGGAAGCTGTCCTTTGCAGCATCTGTTGCCTAGCAATCTGTTTCTCAGGTGCCTTTAGCTGTACAGCATTGTGATCAAAGCTTAAAAGGCAAGCGCAGGGGAAAGTGAAAATGGGCGTGAAAAACACTGCAACCAAAGCACAGCACTTACTGCAACATTTGCGATTTTTACATGACGGTGAAGAGAACCCAGCAATATTTTATGCCCTACATGCCATTATGTACAAAAGGTTTAACTCCTTTTGCTAAGCGCACTGCACTCCTTGGAAGAGAGAAAGCAGTTGTCACCATCTAGCAGCACTCCACTGGATGGTGGGGCATGGCTCTGCCTCTTCAAGATTCAAACTAATATTGCTCAGCCTTGATTTCTGTTTTTCACATCACCCTAGACATTTTCACTAACTGTCAGGTGGCATTTGTACCAGAGGCCAAGGAAATAGCATGTTTTCTATAAGATAAAGTTGGTATAGGTGGGATGGGGTACCCTGAGAAGCTCTGCTGTTTGTCATTCAGGCATCGTTCAGAGTCAAAGACCCAGGCATGGCTTTGCATGTAACAAACCATCACTGCAATCAATTTGAGTTATTTCATGACATAGCGACTAGTCTACACTGGTCCCTGCTAAAGATGCAAAAGTTCCCCATATCTTGACACCAACCATATTGTGTTCAGGCTTAAAAAAGGCATAAAAGAAATCTTGTGTAATAAGGCCTTGTTAATATGTATGATGCCCAGGTTCTTGAGATGTCAGGCTAAATTTTACTTGCACCACCGAACTAACTAACTAATACCATCACTGAACAAAATTAGATGGAGTGCACTTAGTACCATTCATGTTGTTAGAGGGAAAATGAAATTAATCATCCTTGCAAAACCAAACATCTCTTCAGTGACATCATCTGAATGGGAATATCTATATTAAGACAGTATGAGCCCACCCTAACATAGCATTTTCCAAAACCACCTTTGTAGTTTAGGTATTTGGGTTGTATTGACTTTCAGTGTCATTGAGAATTGAAATAATTTAGGCATTTATACAAGTGTTTTATCTATGAAGTGACCCCTCAATAGAAACATAAGTATGTATTCTGTTATTAAAAAACTGTATTCTATGTGTGGCACATAAAAATCCAGGGATAAAGATAAGTAAATCACCCTAAAGACAAAACTTCTCAGAAATCCAGAAAGGTTGGGTACAATAGCTAAAAAAGATCTCTTGGTAATCTCTGGTCTTTCTTTAAGGTTTACAAAATAAAGGATTTCATCAGCCCGTCTTTCAAAAGCATAACAGGGAAATATGGTAGAAACACAGATTATTTCAAATTCCACTCAAAGTTTCTGCACCACTAGAGGGTTAAGCAGATAAGTCTCTTTCCCAGCTAAGCAGCTTCTGAGTGAGTCTCTTGACTGTGATTTTGGAAATTCATAATGACATTTTCACATACCACGCTTTTGGCATGTGAGCAAAAACCACACCCTGCTTCTTCTCCTGTTCCTGATACTTTCTCAGTTAGAAATCATTGTTATTTGTTGTAATATTATTTATTACATTTCATAGAAAGAAACAAGATTTTCAGGGAATGGGGTGATTAGTAATATCCTCACCCATCCCCATGATTCCTGTATTTTCAGACTTTAGCCATTCTATAGTGCATCTGAGTTTCCAGTTTAAACTGACAGTTTGCTATTAAGGTAACCTTTTAAGAATAAGCATATGAGAAGGTAGTCAGATGCTTTGTTGACTGGAGAAGTATTAAATCAAGGTGTTGATTTGGGATGACTTTTTCCTTATCTTTCTGAGCTTGAAAGAGTTCTTTTTCTGTCTATGTTTCATGTCTGGTTTTAAGTTTTCTGAGAAAGGTGTTTCCTTACCTACGCTGTATTTAAAAGTGTAGGTCTTCACCAGAAAGACAAGGGAGTGAATTTTCAGAAGTAATATAAGACTTTTAGTTTTAAGGAATTTTCTTTTGCAAGGCTGGAGGAGGGGAGGGAAGGGGGATGGAAATGAGATGGTGAGGGTGGAATTATAGTTGCGCTGAGAGACCCACTGACCCTTATTCTGCTTTTGGAATTTCCCAAGCTCCCATGAAATACACTGTAGAGATCAATAAATGAGTGAAGACTCTTCCTCCTCTTTAAACTCTTGAAGGGAAAGCCGTCATCTCCCTGCTTTTGAAGCCTTGCCTACAAGGGCAAGTTATGAGAAATTACGATTTTATTCGAAATTGTTTGCACAGCAACTAATAACCAAAATTTGTAATTTCTCAATACCCTTTTAAATCTGGGCAGCACTGAGTCTTTGACACCACAGCACCACACCAAAGGTTAGTCTTACAGTGCTCTCTCCCATCATGGGGCTGGAAGCAATTTACTGTGGTTTGTTTTTTTTTCCCTCTCAAAGCTCAGTTAGAAATTGTATAAGCAGCTCTGGGAATGCTGGGACTGGAGAGCAGCAAAGACTCAAAAGAGTCAGCTGTATCATTCATGTGTCTTTTGCAAACTATGCCCATTTTTAAGTTGTTGTCAGCCAGCAGGGAGGGAAAGTGGTGCAGCGAGATCCCCAGAGTCATCACTGTGATGTGGATGCTGGTGTCTGCGTGTGTCTTTGCACAGCCAAGTGGCATGAACAGCCAGTTGCTACGTCATTTTGGACAAAGGAGGATAAAATCTAAGGGGTAGCTTTGGTGGGTTCTGTCTGCATCAAATGAACTTCTAAGACCTGACTTTCGGGGCTCAGAAAATCCGTATTCATTTTTAGGAAAGGTTGTGATGGGGGATCAGGATATATAACAATAGCATAAGTGTGAATGCCCCCAGCCGCATTTTAGGCCCTTTTTGCAGCCTGCTTTCCCTGCAGCTGGAGCCCCGCTCCCTGGTGGGGGGTGGCCGGGTAGAGCCAGGCATCCCGCTGCTCTCCTGGGAGGCACATTTTATCCTCTGCTTATTGGCTGGTTTATGGTGTCTTTTGCTAGCTAGGCAAAATAAAAATTCAGCTGTACTTTTGGTGGCTGCAGAGTAATAAGTTTTTGGAGGATTGAAAGGACAAAAGTGGTGCTTGTTGCAGGGCCAGAGGTAGCGGAGCAAGGCTTGTTTGCTGGGTTTTGCACAATGGCTGTGGCAGCAAGGGACAATGTTATTGGCAGGTGACAGATATGTTCAGAGACACTTTATACAGTTGGTGATGCTGCCTCTAGCACCTGCAGTTAATTGTGAAGCCTAGTGGATTAGAAATGCCTTGTTCCTTGAATATAAACCCCATCAGAAATGGCACAACCTTCTAACTGAATGTAACAATGTGGAAGTGGAAAACTGTGTTTAAAATTATCGAATTCATTCCAACTTTTGCTCTTCCTCTCAGAAGAAAGCGTGATGTTGTGTTTGCATCCTAGAAGCTTTGCTTTTCCCCTCAGTGCTGAAGAAAAAAGAGAGGCTGTTGCATACAGGAGGGAAGATGATAGTCTCAGTGGTGCACAGCCTGTGCATCACTCTCCATGAGGGACAAAGCTTCATTAAGGAAAGGTAGAGGGTAACCGCATGGTACCAAAGTATTTTCCATTTCTGTCTGTTTCTATGCCATCTCCAGAAGCTTGTTTTCCATGTACCTGCCTCTTATGACCCTTTTTTTTAATCCTATCCTCTTTCTACAAGACCGTCTCTCACTTTTTTCTCCCCGTTTTCTGGTCCCTGGCTAGACTTCAGGTTCTTATATGTTCTGCCATTCACTTTCCAGTTCCTGACCCAGAAATCTGTCAGGTGTGCTGGGATGTTACTGGGACAGAACTGAAGCGGTGGTGGAGAGGGGGGAAGGAGTTAAAACTGGAGACTGGGAAGCTTTGAAACAGAACACAATAGTTATTGTGCTAATTCTCATCTCCATAGCAACACTAATGCATGTTTTTCCCTCACTCCTGGAATTCCCCTCCTATGGTCTCCTCCTGGGCTGAGCTGAGCCCTGGGCTCAGCCTGGAGACCAGCATTGGCACAGGGACTTGGAGGGTGCCTGTATGGTTTTGAATTGGTGGAAGGGCAGTTGGGAAATTGGTGAGAGGCAGAGAAAAAAGTAGTAACCTCCTTGTGCAACTCTGCTGGCTATCCTTATGGAGAGGAACAGGTGCGATCAGGTTTGCCACCAAGGAACAAAACGGGTCTTGTTGAAATGGCAATGGCAGCTGGCAGAAAAGGCAGCAACGTTTCTGTTGGAAGGATTCTCGCAGAAGTTCTGTGAGAGTGAGAGGTCAATATTATTTTCATAGGTGACTTCTCAGAGAGACCCTCTTGCTTTTGAATGTATGATCTTTATTTTAAATTTGGTTTTGTTCTTCACGAACGGCATAGCAAAAATAGACGTTTGCCATAACTTTTCTGAAATCAAATCATTAATAGTGCTGAGACTGTGATAAAAGCAAAACGAATATCTTAAAATCTGTATACATCTTTAAATATCTTCTTTTGGGTAATATATCTTATAAAAGGTAAAGGTAGCTGAAAGCTCAGAGTTCAACCTGTAAAGCAAACTACTATCTCAATTGCATTTTCTCCTACCTGCTATCTTAATAACCATGCTTGCATTATAATAAGCTTGGTTTTTTCAACCCTTATGGTACCGTCATGCTGAGTGAGAAAAGGTGGTAGCTGGGAGGGAGGAGACTTTTGATATTCCATAAATGCAAGTGTCCCAAGGTGTGTTTCTCACTGCCTAAGGCTACTGTGCCACTTGGAGAATGCCAGAGGGCAAACTTTGAAAAGGCATAAGAAACACCAAGAGGGAGAAGAAAACGTTAGGAAATGCTGTTGTGACAGATAGTGAGATGGTAGGCTGTTCTCAGATGGAGACATGTTGAAGAGCTTTACTTCTCCAGTTTGGACAACATCCTGAGAACAGGTTTGGGGCAAAAACATCCTCAGAATAGCTTTCATCCATGAACTTCAACTACTGGCAGAAAAAAGTTAGCTAGCTAGCAGCTCTCTAGGTAGTTTATTAGAGTTGAACATGTTCTGCTGGCAGTTTTGTCTGTCCATGAAGATCAGGAGTCCTGGCTGGAATTCATTGTGCCTTGGCTGAGAAACATTAGTGCTGGCCAAAACATGGGAACATGATGGTGGCCTTCCTAGCAAACCACCAGTGCCATATGGAGCCAAACCAGCACCTGCTGGGAGCTTGCTTTGTCAACGGTCCTTGACTTAGGTTGCAGTAGTGGAGTATCCAGATGCTACCCTCTCAGCTAGTGGCCCTGCTGGATGTATACCATCGGGTCTGGCACTATTCTGGCAGCTAGAACTGAGCAATGAGGTGTTTCTTTTGAGTAGATCTCTGCTAGGATTTCCTCAGGTTTTCACTAAGATGACTGTTGCAATCTTGAGAAAGGTATGTAGTTCTGCAGCTGGCATGCACCCAGCTATGCAGCAGCATTTAAAGTGGAAATGACACCTGGGCACCTCATGGAAACAGTGAGCTTCCAGGTAAACTGAAAGTGCAATAGAGGAAAGTTAACTCAAAACATAGAATCGCTTGCCTTATCAGCTGACTCTGAAGTTAAATTGATAAGTAATTTTCAAGCAAGTATTCCATTTCACCAAAAGTATATACTAATTATATAGATGTTATCCTACAGACATGAGGCATTTCAATTTCAAAAATAATAATTAAAAAAAGGAATAAACCTAAGTATCTTTTATTTCCTCCACTCCCTTCTGTCTATCCCTTCTCCCGTCTTTCAATCACATAGCCTTAATACCCAAATTAGAGACCTTCCTTTCTCCACACATTCAGAGTCTATTGCGTACATGTAGTTTCCAGAGCACTGAGTGGGCTTGATGTACCATCAGGCTGGAACGTGTGAGAAGCTAATTCTGGGATGCACGAGTACAGGAATTGTCATGGGAACACAGCCGATAATCAAGAAGGATAAAAATTCCAGTAGGAAAACAGGCTATGGGAGGCTTCTATCATGTTGCTCAAAACAACCTTAAAGAGATAATAATTTTGCAATTATTTCAAAGGAAACACCATGCGGTGGAAATCCCTGACAAAGCAGATCACCAGTAATGAATGAAAAAGGACACTTTAAAAAAGTAATTTCTTCTAGTTATACAAGGACAAAAAGTTGTCATTTTTCTACACCCTATTAATGAAAAAAAAAATTGGGGAGTCGGCTTCCCCTCTGAATTAAACTCTGCTAATTACAATTGTCAAAAAAATATTTTCTCACTTTTTTTTTGTTACTGACAGAAAAGGAAGGGTTGAATTAGCCTACCACATAGCCAGCCACTAGTCTTTTAATCCAGTTTCCTTGGGAAATGACACTTACAAGATCGTATTGTCTGTCAGTCCCCATGAATTCCTTTTGAACTCGTTGCCCAGTTTTAACTAAACTTGCATAGAGATCAAGAGTCCCTATACGTTTGATGAAAACATGCTGCCAGAGACACAAGGCAAGACCCTGTCAATGGAAAGGCCACAACATGTGTTCAACTTATTATTAGACATTAGAAAGTCTGTATGAGGGAACAGAAAGTCTGAAAATTTTTATAAGAACAAGAACTACAGTAAAGCAAGCTTCAAAAGTTTCACAGCTCAGATAACTTGTTGGGAGTTGCTATACTAAACTCTATGATATAGTGACTCTTAATTTTTTAATCCAACCTGTGCAGGGCCTCCTGATAATTAAAGTGTCAACACTTCAGTGATGAAAAGCCATATCAAAAATCAATGATCAGTTGACATAGCTGCATGCAGGGAAGATGGAAAGGTCTTGCAAGGGTCTGCAGAACCAGCTGTGGAAGCCTTTCGCCACTTTGATGGGAGGGAAGAGCTGAATACTGAACCATAATTTGCTAATTCTCATCCTGTAAACTAATGACTGGCTACAGATAAAATCAGAGGCACATCTCTCATGTGGAGGCCTCCAAAAATGCATGCCCTGCTTAAAAGTTATTTGCAGGTATTTTGCATGTTCCTTTACCAAGACAACAGACCGAGTAACCCTGAACTCAAAAAATCAGGTTTGGACACTGAGTACTTTGATGTAACTGGGAATCTAAATTGCAAGCAAACAAAAAGCAAAAGAGTAGCTAGCTGGATAACCTTTCAGAAGGCAGAAACATCTTCTGAATTACCTCTTTAGTTCCTTCCTTTAGCACATTATCGTCCCTTTGATCTAAATTGAATTGACTCTAAGCCAGTTTATTGCAATGTAAGAGCTGCTCCCCTGTAGATGCTGGAGATGAGGCTTTTGCCTGAAAGCTAGGTATGACACTGCTCTCTCTCAAAGGCACCAAACAAGAGAGGTAAGAACCGGTTCTTGTAGTTCCTTCCACTACAGAGATGCATGAAAAACCGATTTTCACTTTTAGGATAGGTTTTAGAAGAAGGTGAAGATGCAAAGAAAGGAGGAGAGGTATTTTTCTCCCCTTCTTTTCACCCTCTCTACCCTCAATCAAAACTACCTTCTCTTCCCTGGCTGGGAAGTAGCTGTGGTCTGAGGAGGAGAATAGCTCTGCCCACAGGGTCTGTCCACTCCTCCAGGATGTTTCTTTACTGCAGCTCAGCTGTTTCAGACCTGGCAGCTGTTGTAGGAAGGAAGAGAAGAGCCTGAAGAAAGGAGATAGGCTGCCAAAATCTATCTTATTGAAAGCAATAGCAATACTTCTTGATCCTTACTGTCACTGCTTCCTACAACTCTTTGAAGGGCAATACATCCACCAATAGCACTTGCTTGACAGGTGTTGGTCCAGAAGATTTGTAACAAGTAACATGAGGGGTATGATCTGTTCTCATTACCAGAGAAAGAAGCTTTCTGTTTCAGTCAGGAAGAATAAGTGTTTTATTTCCTGTCTTCTATAATTACTTCACCAATTTATTGAAATCTTTATTTTTATATTCTTAATATCCCTGTAATGCTTTGAGCTCTTAGGTCAGTGACTCATACTTACAGCTCTACAAGAGCAAACCTCTTATAAGTTGCTTAATTTTCAGGTTGACCATGTAATTTTATCATTCTTCAAATGATCTATGCTTCTCTAGATTAAATTAATGAGTTTCCAGAAGGTAAATGTGTTTGGGCTCAACAAAACTGTGCGTCAGGTTACTGCCAAAGAAGTCTACACAATATTGTCTCAATAAAAAATGAGAAAGTAAAAATCATTTAGTCACAGGTGTACTACATGTTAGATATGCAGAAAAGGCATCACAAAATTATAACATTGCAAAAGTAGTTCTTTCAATAATGGTTAAGGGAACAAACAAGTTGGTCACACCTAGAATAAGTATTACTTTTATGAAAAGAATTGGCAGTAAAAAAGTCAGAATCGCATTTCTAAGTGAAGTAAGTTCTGATGAATTAAAGCAGCTCCTGATGTTTACAGTGCTCCTTCCTGTGTAAATGGTGCTTGGTCCTACAGCTATTTTCAACACATCTCTCTGTCAGTCTGCCTTTAACTTAGGCCCTATGCTGTTGCACTGAATTTCAATCTAGATCCCTGTGCCACTTCCACCAAGGTGCCTCACAGGTTTATGAAAGACGTAAAGATATAGGTACTGTCCCCTCTCTTTCTTGGTTACATACCTCTTTGATATATGCTGGAAGTCAGATTTAAGCAGACAGATGCATCCAGGTCAGAAGAATATTATTTGCTTTCTCATCTATCTGCATTTTAATTCCATTTTAATTCCATTTTTTGCCAGATAAATTCTGGCCAAATCTGTTTTTCCAAAATTTCATACAAAGCTTTTTCTTGTGAATTTTCTGATGGAGCCAGAGATGAGCAATTTCTAAACCACTAGATGAAGATCCCTTTGACTGTTACAAGCTGATATGTGTGTTGCAGTGGTCCTGGTAACTGTGCAGACAGTCACCAGTTTATCACCACCACACACCTGACAAGTCAGTCATCATCATTGCTGTATTACTTGGGAAGATAGGAGGCAAACTTCCTGACCTAGCATATCATCCATGGCTTTGTCCATAGGCGGGGGTCTGCCTCTCTCTCTGAATCAATAAAATGAATGGAACAGCTGTGTTTCCACCTTACAGACTGTGGTAGGATATTCAGCAAAAACCAGGTGATACTGCAGTAGTGGAGACCACATGAGTCGTTTAAGGAAGAGAAGCATCTCTGTGGGTCTCTTTGGCAAATGCTTTCCACTGCAGAATCAGGAATCATCCTCCTCTTTCTCCAGCCTTGCTTCAGGATATGTCCAAATACAGCAGATACAGCCCATTCTTGCAAGTGATTTACATGGATGCAACAGACACTATGCTTCTAGTGTATTGTTTTTACCTCGGTTTTAATGTGTTGCATCAACTAGCCTTCACAAACAGGTCTTGAGAAAGAATAATTTAATGGGATTTTCTGCAAACAAGTATTGAAAAGAAAAGAGGGGTTTGCCAAAAATATATTCCTGTCTTCATTTGGATGTAAATCAAATCCCTTGATTTTCTTTTTATACATTTTTATTCCAGCAGAGGTCAGCTCTGTCTGCACTGGGGAAGGGTAAAGCAGTTCAAAGTGTGGGCGCCTGCACACCTAGCAACACAAAGTGCTGGTTTCTTCCTACTCTCCCCTCATAGCTACTAACCATAGCCCATTTCAGGCCGCCTCTTAAGTGGAGAAAAAAGGTGCTTTGAACCAGGTCATCTATACCTTCAAGACTGCCATAACAAGCTGCTTAGAGAGCCATTCTTGCTGCTATTGTGTGGCTCCAAGCCTGGTGAGAGCAGCCTGTAAAGTGCAGGAGCAGGAGAGCCAGAGAGCATGATCCTTCTTGAGGTAAAACTGCTGCAAGATGGGAAACCCCTGAAGAGCAAGAAGCTGCGTCTAGAATGTGCTTTCTAATTCCTGAACTATTAAGGAAACAGAAATACTGCCATCCTGTTGCAACTCTCTTACTTTACTGCTGTATCAAAACTGTTAAAAAATGAAGGTCTCTGTGCTCAGTAATGTTTTGTTTGTTTGTTCTGGCAAAACTATTTGGGTGTATTCACAAATAATTTTACTGCTTTAAATTGCATTGGTTTAGTGGATATGTGGTTCACCACAACTGTTATTTCCCCAGCTCCATCAGTTAAAATTGTTCTTCAAGTGTTAGCTGTTCAGAACACTAGACAAGAAACATTTTGATGCTGAAGGCAGAATGTATTTTCAAAACCATGTAGTTCTACTCTTTGGTTTAGCGACCCTCAGTTAACATTTTTATTTTCCAGTTTTTAAGTGTCAACATGCCTTTCACATTTTGCACCTAAACAAAATTCTCTTACCTAGTCACTGGAGTCTGAGGGCTGCTCTTGTGAGTGACAGCTCCTCCCACTCTTCTTTCCTCCCGTCCTCTTTGGTTTCACCACCTAGCCTCCTTTCCCACCAGTACCCAAGGAGGAAACTGTGTTTAAGTATTCAGAAGTACTGTTCACGGCAGAAGGTTGTAATATATAGCCCTGAAAATGTGCAAGATGCATTTTTCTTCTTTTCTTTTTAAATACTAAGTTATTGCTACATTCAGAATTTTTGCTAGTTGTCATTAATGATTGACATGGTTTAGAGAGAGACCTTTGAAGTTAGAAATTAATGACTGCTTTTCTGAAATTAAACTTCATGCTTTAGACAGAAATCTTTCATGTAACCAGTGATGTGCACCATTGAGACAGCAGCTGCTTATGAAGGATAATGTTTAAACCCCCAAAGAATCTCACCATAAATCTAACGTCTGGTTTTTCTTGTTCATATTTTTTCACACTTTTCTGATACCTTTTTCAAATTTAGCTTCTTAATATTAAAAAACAGGTGAAGTTTCAGTCCAGCTATGCACTCCTTTTCTTTTGTATATTAGAGAGGTTTAGTAGTTTGAAATGACTGAAATGACTAAATGTGGTCGTCTTATTTCTTACATGTAGCTATATATAACAAGAGACAAATACCATTAGCCTAACAAACTGCCAGGAGAGCCAATAAATAGTTTCAGTACAAGATCAAGGATGGGGCTAATGAGCAGCAGACTTGACTTGTTATTTGAGAATTGAGAGGAAGACACATAAATGCACTAGAAAGAGATAATTAAGGTGTACCATCATGGTGAACTTGCACTCTGAGTGTGGTTGCGTTGGCCCAGCTGCAGCCTTTTGGAGTGTCAGATGAATGTTAATGAAAGCAAGGAAAGCCATTTTCCATTTTAGTGCTTGTTTCTCCTGATGGCGTTATCTGTTACAGGTCAAGCAGCTATACATGACAACTTAATAGGTCATCTTAAAAACAAGATATACACCCAAAGCTGTTGCTGCTGATTAAAGATCACATAATTAAGAGCAGATGACACACTTGGCTTTTAGATGGCTACAGTGGATTGAGAAGTCCAGTGTGAATATCAAATCCTGTAACAATATAATATATACACAGCTCAGACTGTTGTTCACCAGAGACTGTGTGTTGTGATATAGTCCCAGCTGGCAACTAAACACCACACAGCCGCTCGCTCACTCCCCCACCGGTGGGATGGGGGAGTGAATCAGAAGTTACACTGTGCAACTTCTTCAACAAAGAGCAAGTAATTTTCTAGAACACTGTCAGCATTGGGAAAGCTCCCATTCTTTGCTGTTACGTGGGGCTCTGGATAGCCCACCACTTACAGGTACTTGCTCTCAGTACAGGCAGTCATGAGCAGGCTCCACACTTAAGCCCTCTTTACTTATCTTTTCTTGGTAGCTGTATCCAAATATAGGTCTTTTCTAGGTCAAATTTATCTTTAGAGATAGTTCAAAGCACTGTTGACTTTTGTGCCAAAAACTAACAGAGCCATCCTAGGCTGCTTGTCTTGCTGCTTCATTTTGTTGTCTGTCTGGTGGTAACTGGCTTGCCCTAGATTGAAGAGAGCCTTGCCTGCTCTCCCCAAGGAAAAAACTTAGTTTCATGAGGCCGTTATCAGAAACACAAACAAAAAACTTAAGCCTGAGCCAAGCATGTCTCAAACAAACGGAAAAGATGTTTGCATTGCTGAGAGATCCCTGCTCCCTAGCCCAAGTGGCACAGTGTGGCTGGTGCCCACAATATTTATGTCAGCTCCCTTTAGAGCACTGTGAACAGCTGTGCTCACACTGCATGGTACCTAACACAGGTCCCTGTGGCTGAAAGACATTATTACTATTTTTCAGAGGTTTTATGGTTCAAAATACCTGAATTGATGTGAGGGCTGACCTAGTAGAATGGTAGTTTGATAGCATAATACCAAGGGGGAGATAGGTTGCATGTCCTCTGACATGACATGACGGCTTGTAAGCCCTTAAGGGCAGAAGGTCTGCCAGGAGTGCACTGGAAAATACTATGTAGGACAGAAAGGTCCCAATCTGGGTATGGTATCAGCTATTGTGCTTATTTGAATTGTCCTCCTCAGCAAATCACCTCCAAATCCACACCTGGATTTTGTCTTGGGAGGAAACTGGTTGGTTTGCTCTACAACAAAGTCCAAACAAACTAACACTGATGCAGTTTGGATGATCAGGAGATAGGGACTTAACAGCAAATCGGGGAAGTGAGAGTGTAGACATACCCACAGATCCTCGTTATTACTAGAAAATGGTTGTATAGTCTAGATATAAACATCCTAAATTATTAATTAAAAACCAACAACCAAACAAACAAACAAAAACCCCCAAATCCACAGCCACTCAAGGCTTTTGGTCTAGATGAAAAGAAACACACATTTCATTTTATCCAAAACAGCAGGGCCCGTTTTTGCCACTGGCAACTGTCAGTATTCAGGTAATTTCATAACAAGACCTGCAGTACTGTCCTTGAGAAGAATGAGGGTTGGCTGGAAGAAAAAAATTAAAAGCCTTCAGTAAAAGGCAGAGTAAGAATGAGTGTAATTTATAACCCTCATGTAAAAATTCTTTGTGCAAAAGAGATGGTAATGATGCCATTATGTTGGGCAAGCCCAATATAGAAGATTGTTTATGTAGATACAGGCGTTACAGAGGACAGAATGGAAGTCATTTCCCTAGGAAAGAAATCAACAGCCTTAAATGCGTCTTTTACAGAGACCAAAATGCTATTAGACTTCTAAAGTTTGACTCACCTGTTTTCTTGAGTGGATAATTTTGTTATTTGCTTGTTTTGTCCAGTATGTTTGGATTTTTTCTATGTCATTAAATAACATCAATGTCATTTTTTGCTCCTGGCTGCTCCCTCAGGTGGCCCCTGGCCCTGGTTCATCCCCTCACAGTGCTGGGGCTGTCAATGGGTCCCATTACCAGCACTTGGCTCTGCCTGCCTGCACTTGGCTGTGTCCCCTCGGTGAGGCAGAGTCCACGCTGGGGGTCACCTTGGCTCCCAGAATGATCCCTTTTGCAGAGCAGCCCTGCTCTCTCCGTTCCCCACGTGCCCAGAATTCAGGGTATGGAGGGCCATGTAGCAGTTTTGCAAAAAGAATCCGCCGGTTACATCATCTGAACATGAATCAGCCCTGTGATATTGCTGACATATATTGGGATGTACATCTCTGCCTGGTCAGTCATTTCCGCTGTTATATTTGCACTCTTGGTTGTTCCTGGCCAAGAGTATCCTCAATACTTGTTCTATTGAGCTACATTTCTTAAAACAACTTTAAATTCTTAATCATTTGTTCAACCTGTTTGCATTCCTCCTCAACCTTGTATCACCTGCACACTTACCAAGTGTACAAGTTATTCCCTCAGCTAAACTGTTAACAAGTAATTAAATACTAATTATTATTAAACTATTAATTAAAACATTACATGATGCCCAGGAGAGTCTCCTGGATAATCACAAGTGGTGCAAGCCTTACAACTTGACAGTAGTTCTTAAAAATGAGTTATGAAGACCTATTTTCCAAGTAAAGTTTTCCAGAGAGTGGTACGCGGCCCTCCTAGTATTTTCACCCAAGCCACATTTATTGCTTTGTGTCTGTAGCAATGTTAGAAGCTTGTCCTGTATTTACTAGGATTTATTATAACACCAGTTGGAGGAAAATACTATGACAACCAACTGAGCTGCATCTGTAAACAATACGGATGTGGTCCAAATTTGCCTATATCCTCTAGAGGTTGAGATACCAATAAAGCACAGCTTGAATTCTCTCCCAAATATGATATTTTGATAATAGACCTCTCTGTTTCAATTGTCTCTCTTTCGGTTTCAGAGCACCCCCGTCTTGTCAGTGACTCAGTGCACCACAGTCATCACAGTGAGTTAGGAAACTTGTGCTCTGTGGGCTCCATCACTGCCTATTACAGTGGTTTGTCCAAGTCATGCTGATCTTTTATAATCTAGCACAAAGCTAAGGATAAGAGAACGAGTACTGATAGCTACTTGTTTTCAGTATTGAACTTCATAGATAATCTTATGCTAAGTACAAATAAACTGAATAAATTTAATGCTATCTAATCAACAGCATTTATGCTAGGTAAAAAGACAGGAATACGTTCCTTTTCTCCAAGAGGACAGATCACTCTTCTTCAGCAAAAAATCCAATTATGGCCCAAATCTATGTACCTAGAGACTAACAAATGTGGTTATGATACAAAGAAATAATCTGCACTTTCAACAGGAAAATGCTTGTTTTTCGTATGTTGCAGCAGCCCTACAATAAGTGTTGTGCACACTGGCTTCTGGACACGGGGAAAAACAACAGCCTCAACAATTATTGCTGCCCACACAGAAAGTTTTTCAGTTAGGGCAGTGTCACTGCTTTCACATGAGAGCAATCGGTAGCAATCCAGAAATTCAAAAGACCAGGAAACTCAGGCAGCTGAGGATGAGGAGAGCTTGGTCTGCCTGAAACCTAGCTGCTGCGAGGTAAGAAAGATGGTGAAATTGGGAGGAAGAGAGAGGAGAGAAGATGCAATGTGATGCTGAAGTCACACTGTGTTGCTGACCTTAAGAGTGATTCACTGAGCACCGTGTCCTCTGTCAGAGGTAGGAAGCAATAAGCAGAGAACATTTGGCATTCCCGTCCATGAAAAGACCTGAGCCAACTGTTCTGCTCTCCTCATTCAGCTGCTGTAGGGACCAACTACAGGCAGCTCTAGGAAGGAAGTGTTACTATGGGGAAAAGGAATGAAACTTGATTAAAATAAACTTTTATTCCCAGTACTGTGAAAAAGGGGGAAGAGGAATTTGACTGTTGTCTGTTTGCCCATAATTGTTATTGCAGACATGACTACACAATTACAGGTACAGTAATTAAATGCTCATAAATTCTATTTTGAAGGTCAGTAGTTTCTGAAATTGTCATATTTTTGATTGTTACTTATAGCAGCAGAGTTCGGAAATTCTCCTCAAGTCAGGAGAAGCTGCCAAATGCAACCACACTTCAATAGGTACAAAGTGCCCTTTGGAGGAATTCCTGGTTTTGTGTTATCATAAAACATCCACCAAATTCTAATCACCTCTCATTACTGCACAAGCAGTACCTTTTCTGGGGTAGGTAAGCCTTCCCACCAGTCCTTCCCACCTACTCTGTCCAAAACTTACATAGTGGATCCAGCCTTTCTGTGACTCTCTTAGTTTTCGTTTCTGCTCTCCTTTCCTCTTTCTCCAGCAGGTCACATTCCCGATGTTCCTTCATAATTCATTGCAACTTTTTGTTAATTCATATGGGTTTTATATTTGGCCTCCGTGAAATTGGTATGTGTGTTTGTGTACACACGCATGTAAGCACACACACAAGTTTATACACACAAGTAGGTAGGTAGATCACCTTAGCCTGTCTTTGCACCTCATAGTGACAGTCCTGCTACAAAACTATCTATGCAATCCAATATTCCCTGTGGCAGAGAATGACTTTTTAACTGTTTAGCACCTAAGGCATAACTGCTGTCTTTGCATGTGGGCCAGCTGACTGGCTGATTCTTTTTTGGATGTTTTTGCCATTCAAACTTTCTGTTTTCCACCATCAACAAAAACCCAGTTCAGTTAAAGCCTGAAAAAGTAACACTGTCATTTAACATAGCGGAGTAACGGTTTCTTACAAAGTACAATGAATTAGGCCCAAGATGGTGACAGACCATTTCTAGGAAAAAATAATTAAAAAAAAATTAATTTAGGTAGCCATTTTTTTCTTTGATAAGCCCTATCTTCAATTTGGGGCTGCTTGACACTCAAAACGAAACTTTCAAAATTCAGCTTGCATTTTGGCAAGAAGAAACAACGCTTAAGCATATTCAATAAGGCTACTTGCTTGTCTGCTGATGTAGTTTTTCAAAAGACAATATCACAACTAGTGCTTTATAGAAATCCTCTCATTTTTCAATGAAGCCAGTGATGTGGGAGTCCTTAGATTGGGCTTTTTGTGGTGCTGAGCTGTCATTGCTTCATGGTAGAACAAGTCATGTTTGCTATTTAAAACTGGCTATCCAGCCTTTGGTCTCAGGCTCTCTGCCTCTTTCCTGCAGAAAACATGCAAATGCATACACAGAGATGCACATCTGTAAGAGTCAAACCCAGTTTCATAATTCTCCATTTCCAAGTAAGCCTCCCAAGTTACGATGTGATACACTCCTACTATAGGCAAGGGGAACTCAAAAACATGTAGTCCGTTCTTAGGATGTCTACGTCTGCATAGTTTCCTGTACTCCCACATGCCTTTCTTCCTCCAGGAGCTGCAGGAGAACTGAGGACATGAAGAGAGTGTGGAGGAAATGACCACCAATTCACTTCTCTCCCTCCATTACTAATTTGTAAGATGAACTGTCCTGGAAGTAACATCTGAAATTAAATATATACGCCACACATTCCCAACACTTTCTGAACAGTACCCTGGTCTTAATTACAATGTGAAGGGTGTATACTGAAGGACTTGCTTCTCTGCCAAAAGCAGCTGCTTTGTGCAACTTTCCCACCATGGACATCAAATGTCAACTGAAAAAATACTTCGTTTCGTTCTTGCATTGAAACTTCTCCAACTTCATTGCACTTAGAAACATAACGTAGGGCAACATTATGTCTGATATGTATAATTAGTTTGCAAAAAAATATAACCAGGGAACACATTTTTGATAGAATCACTTCTTCACACAATACTTGCATAATAATGTATTACATCAACTGATCCTTCTTGTTAAATGCTATGACAAAGTAAATGAGCATTTGTATAAAAATGCCATAACAGTTGAAGCTTGAATTAGTCTGTAACCTTTGTTTGTGATCATAAATTACAGAGAAACCCTGCAAGCAAGAACATAACATTAAAGAAAAAAAAAGCATCCAAAGCCAAGAGATACAGCCCATCAAATACTGAAAATGCATTATATTGTGTACCTAATGTTAATCACTTAAGATCCTATAGTACAAATTGCCTCCAACAGATTCTAAAGTTCTCTCACAGGTTAAATGGACACCCACAGGTGGAGATTAGTCATTTAAAAAACAAATGTATAAAAACTAATTTCAAGGACTAAAGCTGTCTTAAAGTAAATTTCTATTTCATTTTGAAGCTATACATATTTTTTGCCCCGTTTCTGGATGAAGGGCTAATCCTAGGGGCAAGCCACTGAATCAGGCTTTTTCCAATTAATAACTTAAAGAATGTTGGGGCAAAAAGATGTTACTCTTTCAGATCCAATAATTTCAGTTGTAACTTTTAACAGATGGGCATTAGTAAGTTATAAAAGAAATCTGAATTTGAATCACTTATGTCCTCTTAAACACTGAAATAGTGGTATGTCATCCTCAGATGTGGAATTGGCACAAAATGCCATGGGCACCCGAGAGATGTCATGGGCAGCATGAGACCTTTTTGTCTGTAACCCCAGCTCAAGAGGAATCTTAGTATTGAAAAGTCAGATTCTACAAGCAGTGAGTGCCTCCTGCCTGAGTGTATTCTCTTAGCCCTTTCATTTGGTGCCTGGATGAAAAACACAGGTAATCTGGAGCTCACAGGGGAGGGGGGAGGAAGGAAGAAGGAGGAATTCTGCAAGGAAATATGCAAGGAAAATTGCTTATTTGCAGGTTTCACTGAAGGCAGTGAGAGCTGTAGAGTTCAAAACTTCTAGGAAAAATAAAAAAACAATGGAGGCTTGATTAATCTTTCCTTAAGAAAGCAGAATTTCTGACTTAGCTAAAAGTCTGTTTTAGTTATTGTATTAAAATTTCACAATGGCTTGGAGTTGATTACCTTTTTTCCCTCCTTTGGCACTCCAAGAACTTCAGTCTCCACAATCAGAATGAAGAAACTTTCAGATATTTATGACAGGCTTGGCAGAAATCACACCAAAGAAAGAAGGCACTATCATGCCTGTGAATGGTAATTGTGAAGAGGCAGAGGTACTAAGAGTAGTGTGCTTACAGTGCCTTAAAACAACCTGATGCAAAGGTCACTGCTGTACCTTTTGCAGTGTTCAGACAGTAATGTTCCCCGGAGTTACTAATGCTCTGAGCAGTGCTGCTGACCAGTCACCTAACCACTCATATCCTACGTACAGGAGAAACAATGCCCCCTACTTCCATATTCCCATTTCATGCAACACTGCTGAAAGTTAGTGTGCAGTGTCAGCACACAGCAGTTTGTATGTTTGTGAACAAAGATTATTTTTAGCCCCTAAGCAAAATATCTGTCTCCTGGGTCAACAGATCTTAATATTTAGCAGACTAGAAATAACCAACGAATGCGTATTTCTGTCCCATTTTCAACAATAACAAGATAAATGGTGGATGAACGTAAGTTTTTGGAAGATGAATTCAAATAGAGATGTAATGACAGCAAGCAGCAGTTTAGAGCAGAAGCATATGCTAGGTGCTTTGAAGGGCAGGTGGCGTCCTGTCTCTCTTCTTTGACTACCGAGACCAGTCTCCAAGCTAAGGTCCCTAAAACATGTGCCCAAAAGTAAATGTTGTAAATCTCTTCTCCTTTTTCCTTTCCCCACCATTGTTTGTAGTCCTCTGTGACTCAACACTGGGAATCACAAGTCCTGTGCTTGGCCACTCTCAGGCTGGTATGTGTGCCCGTGCAGGTGTATATGCACATGTATGTACAGGTAGGTAGATCAATACATGAATGACTTCTCAGAAAAGAAAGAAACAAAATCAGTGAAAAGCTGCAGAGTCTACACTAACTTTTTCCTGAGCTAAACTTGAAAGTTTAGCTCATATTTTACAGCAAACTTCAGGTCAGTCATTTTTACCAACTGTGCAACTGTTAGTTTCATTTTCTCTTATTTTATGAGAATAAAGCAGTCTTTTCTCCATGTATACACTGGTTTATTTTTTTTAACTGTCCTCTCGTTTTCATTTTCCTCGGGTAAATGTCTGCTGGGTTAATACTCCAAGAAGAAGAATAGCTAATAGTCGAGAGCATAAATGTCTATGAAATTATAATATCTAACAAAGCAAAGACATATAATCTCTAAAGCCGGTTTTCATAACGTGCAGAAAGCCTGGGGCTGCCCAGTCTCATAAAGTATCCAACTAGTACAGTGACTGTATAAAATTAATAACCTCTCAAACAAAAGCCTACTGGATTAAGAAGCTATACAAATTGTGCAAACTGTACAAACCGTAGCACGTTTCTATCACTTAAATGGAAACTAAATAATTACAGGGCTGAGAAATACCACTTGATTTGGTTTGGGTGACCTTGTCTTGGCAGGATCCACAAGTTGAATTAGGATGAAAACAGAAGACGGTCCACTTATTAACATCATAAACTAAAGAGATACAAAGCCTGCTTGGATTTTCAGATGTGAATGCCAGCATACAAAATCAGTCAGCATAGAGGATTGCATGTGTGTAGCATACACACATCTATGCTGTATTTGATAGCATCGGCAAAAATTAAACTAAGGGAAAGCGAACTCAAGGGGATGCCGCCGCATGAAATCTCATCTACATTCAGGTTACTAAAACAAGTAAACATATTTGCAAGGCTGGTATGAACTAGGAAGGTTTTTATTCCTCAGTCCAACTTCAGGATAAAGCAGAAACAGAGTCCTGCTCTGTTCGAAACCCCAGTATTTCAAGTTCTCCAGCAGCACAAGAGAAGCTAATTAACAAAAACCAAAGGATGACGAAAGGAAGCCAGATAAGCCATAAGCATCTACATATATAAGCACACAGCAAGCAAGATAATGAAAAGTTAGCTAGATTTACCGTTTTAATTATCCAAGTGGGTGGTTTGTTTGGGTTTGGTTTTTTTTTTGGAAACGTCGGGAGCTGTTTTCAGGACTCGTCCGTACGCATCCGCACCGCGGCAGCCGCCGGCCCCGCAGCGCGGAGGGCAAAGCGCTTCCCTCCGCAGCCACCGCTCCCCCCGCCAAAAATGCAAAAGAAGAAAACACGGCGAGGGGAGGAGGGGAGGGGACGGGAGGGAGGGGGACGCACCAGCCGGCCGGGCAAACTCCGGCGCCGCCCCGACAGCTCCCCTGCCCGCAGGGCTGCAGGCTCCGCGCCCCTCCGCGCCCCTCCGCGCCCCTCCGCCGCCTCGCAACTTGCGCCCGCCGCGGGAGCCGCCGGGGCGGGGCGGGGCGGGGCGGGGCGGGGCCGCCGGGGCGGGGCGGGGCGGGGCGGGGCGGGGCCGCCGGGGGCGGGCGCCGGGATGCGGCGCGGCGATGCTCGGCGCGGCGATGCTCGGCGATGCGCGGCGCGGCGATGCTCCCGGGCCGCCGCGGGGACGCGCCGACCTGCCGGGTGGTGTGTCTGTGTGTCCGCCCGTCCCGTTCCCGTCCCCCTCCCGCCCCGCCCCCCGCCCCCGCTCCGGTGCGATGTGCCGTGGGGAGGGATGTCCCCCCACGCCCCGCCTGACCGCGCCGGGAGCGGCTGGGGTCCCTTGCGGGGGCCGCCCTGCGCTTGTGCCACCTCCCCGGCTCCCCGCGCCGGACGAGAGCTGGGAGGAGCCGCGCCAGTCCTGCGGGGGGCCCTGGTGTATCCTAAATCGGGTGGAAAGGCTGCTGCTCAGGCGTCGTCTTTTCAAGTCTCTGCCTTGTGGGGGGAAGAAGGGGAAGGTCTGTTTCAAGCACCCGACTCTTGCGGGATTTTGGATCTTCCGAAGTGCGTGCTCATGGATGAGACTGTTGGCCTCCTCCAAAACGTTATGACAGCGCTGCGAGGAAGAGGTGCCAGGCTGCATGTAATGTGGTGCAGAGGTGGACGAACACGCGCTCAGTTCTGCAAAGGCAAAAGAGCAGCTGGCAGAGTCATGTATTTGGACCAGGAGATTTTGAAGTGAGTGATACCTTAGTGATGTTTTTGGACATGCCAGGGCGGTATCTGCCCTGCTGTCCCTGGGCTAAGCCCCAGGCTCTTCAGCACCTACCCACAGCTGCACACCCATTCAGTGCCTCCTCTCTCCCTCTTCTCGGCACTCAGCACTGGGCCTCCGCACTCAGCATGTCTCAGTGGTTGCCCATCATCCGAGGAGGCTGAGTACCACACTGACGTCCTATTTGCAAGCAGTGCTTTGAGCTCCTCTTTACATGCTGTTTGCAATTCACTTCCCTGATGCGTACTTTGCCTTGGTACTAAGTAATCCTGGGTGCTAGTTAGTACCCTTTCCTTTAGCTCGTGATGTTTGTTGTTCACTTGGTCCTCTGTCTATACAAGCCTTTGTTTTTGAAGCAAACCAAAATGCGTTTTAGTGAAAACAGTCCCCACATACCGTTGCAAACTTTTATTCCACAAAGGCTTTAAAAACCTGAAAGTACTAGAAGTTCATTTATAACTTTGGTTATTCAAAAAGGCAAAGGAAAGCCTTTATAGACAGAAGTGCTAACAACTACCAGCATCACACAGCTACATTGTAGTTTCATCAGTCTAATGAGAGGCAGTCTCCCTGGATCATTTGGTGCCTGCTAAGTCCTGAGGTGGCTGCTTAGGACTTGTCTTCTGCAGGCTTTTTAAGTTCAGTTTTATATGAGCTGAACACAGGTTTTTCTCTTGCAGGCTTTGACACTAGTGAATACAGTCTTCTCCTCCCTCAGCTACCAGTCGTGTATCTCCTGCTATTGTTTGAATCAATGAATGAAGTTTTAATTATACCACAAGTGACCTTAAAAATAGCAGAGGTTAAGCAAAACAGTCCTGCTCTGTCCACTGCTACTGATGAGTAAGAGTTGACTGTTTATGATTAACCTGTGTTCCTTCTGTGGTCTGCATCTGGCTTCAGAATGATGCCATTACACTTAGTCTAATGGGAATGTGAAAGTGCCTCTCTAGAGCTGACAATTTAGTATATGATTTTTCTGCAGTGCCTATAAACCTTTTAAAAATATTTTCTCCTAGGGAAAACTGCTTGAGTGACATTGGTGATGGCAGAAATTCTCTAGTAATTCCCAAAACAGTGTGCAAGGGCATTGGATATCACAGTGTGAGCAAGTAGTGTCTCCAGCTCCTTCTTCAAATATCTCCTTAGGACCTCTTGCTTCCTGTGGTGTTTGCTCTGGGTGTCATAGAATGTCCTGAGTTGGAAGGGATCCATAAGGATCATCGAGCCCAACTCCTGTCCCTGCACAGGACAACCCCAAAATTCACACCATTTTTCACACCAATGTTTGCTCATTGCTACTTTGCTCTTCGTGTGTTCTTTCGGTTTCAAACTGTGGCTCATGCTCAGATTGTACTTCATGAGCAAAACTCATGTATACTCAGTATAGCAGCATCCTGGTCAGCTGGTGTGCCTCATAGCAATAGCTTTGGTGGTAGCAAGAAGGGGCTTTTCTCTTTTGATTATAACAGGTAGCAATTTAAAACTTATTTTTCAGAGTAAATTTTTTGTTGTGTTCTTTTACATAGGACGAGTCATACTGGGTCAGGCAGAAAGTCCTTCTAAGTCCATTATCTTCTCTCTGAGGAGAGCTGTAGGTGGATACTTAGGAAAAGAGTCTAAGATCTGGGCAAATATAGAGAGATCCTTGTCCTTGTACACCCTGTCATCTTGCTGAAGCTTAGGCAATACAAGTTTGAAATGCTAGTTATGCCTTTGTATGTAATCACCTTAAAGGATCTTTTTCATAAGAGTGTCTACAGACGCTTTTTGAACGCATTTATACTTTTGGTATCCACTCTCTCCATCCAGCAAGCTGTTCTACAGCACACCTAGCCACTGGGCTTATGAAAAAGTGTTTCTTGATTGGTTTAAACTTCTGTTTAAAAAAGTCTATGTCAAACTGAAAGTCAAATAATGGCGGGAAAGTTTCACTTTGCTTAAGTGGTACTTGCATTAGTCTAGATAAAGCTATTTAATCCTCTGCATTTGAAAAAAAATAGGTCAATTAACAGGTAATAGCTGCATACAGGGCTACTACATTTACTGGAAGAAGAAGGCCCACACTTCGTATGTACTTAGATCTCAAGTTTTTTGAGACAGCCTTTTTTCCCAGAGTTTCCACAGCACCTGCCACATTAAAGTCTTGATCCTGGACTCAGGCTCCAAGACACAATGACAACATAAATAATAATAATGGATTGTTTGAATGATAAATAAAAACCAAATATGTGGTGGCTGGTCTGTGGATGCAGAACACTGTTGAGTTTTGTGACATGCATTTCAGTCCCTTTCTGAGACTTGATACAGAGAGAAACATTTCCTTAGATGAACAATAAAATAATTGGGTTCTTTGAATTCAAGATTACATTCCCTATCTTTTGTTTCCAAACAACCTTCATCACCAGTGATGATGCTAGTCCCAGCTTCTTCCTTTTGAGCTGACAGAGTTAGTCACCAGCATCTCAGAAATTTGTTCAGAGGCAATTTTCCAGGTATGTCCAGGTATGTGTCCAGGAGAACTCCAAGAGGGATTTCTGTCCATTTTACTATAAACTCTCCACAAAGTAAGTCAGCAAATCTGGATCTGAAGACATCAACAAGGCTATGGAAGATTGGCATGAGTCACAGTCACCCTCCACTTCAAAAGACAGCCTTTCTCAGTTCTTTGCATTGCTCATCCATCACCTTGGTGGGGAGGAGGGGGAGGCTATCAAAAAAGCAGCACTGCCTGCAGTGCATTTAGAGCCTCAGGAAGAGATGTGACTTATAGAGTTACTTGTTCCCTGTGCGTGCCAGGTAATAGCCTCTCTGGCATTTCAGCTTCCCCTCCCCAGGGCTGGTGTGGTAGATGATAATGAGCTGGTGTGTAAAGCTGGTGTGGGAGAAAAGTGGGGCAGGGAATCCTCAGTTTATCACGGTGTTTGAAATTCCAGTATCCAGCCATGAAGTCCAGGTTGTGTTCCTCTTTCTCTGTCTGCAAACTCTGCCTCACATCAGTATGGAGTGAAAGAAGGATTGGAACTGGTTTGTAAACCACCGTACTTTGTAAGCTCTCCTTCCTTCTTGACACTATAGACTTGATACATCTGAAAGTCTGGGGACTTTTTCATCACGTTTAAATCCCCCTTGTGCAACAAATCAGGTGTATAATTTGTATTTCCTGTGTGGCATTCCTTTGTTTGCAGGCTCTGTTTCTTTCTGGGATGTTTCTTTCCAGGGATGTTAAGAAGCTTTAGTTGTTCCCTGCTGCTTCATCCTTTCGCATTTACTAAGGTAAATCTGGTGGCTGGGGTTTGCTGACAGCCGCCTTTGCTCTCTGCTTGGATCGTATCCACAGGCCTGCAGGTTAATCAGGTGGGGATGCTGGGGTTTTTTTCCTCATATACTGCCTCCTTTCCAGGCATGGGTTTGAGAAAAGAAAGGCTTTTGTTCTAGAAGAGCATAATAGCATGCTGGTGAAGAGTGTGGTAAAGGTCCCACTTTTGTGCTGCAGATGGATTAGGAGGTTAATGGGTAGCTACTATTCCGTTCTTCTTCCTCAGCTCAGGGTATACCTGTGCAGACTTACAGAGCCACATCTTTCCAGTAAACAAAGCAGGACCAGAGCAAGGGCTTGAGCATGAACACATCATTGCCTATGCTGTTTAATTTGTATCACACTCATGGGTGTGATGGTAGCCTGTGCTAACTAGCACTCTGAGATGATGCCCAGGCATAGTTCAGAGGAGAACACAAGCCAAGCTCTTAGGCACTGTAGTTTTGGCAAACTGGGGTGGGGTGAATTTAAAGTTAGCTCTATATAGACACAGTCAGTGGCTTCTTTAATGTATTTTAGCTGTGGGGATCTCAGCAGAATATTTTGTAGCAGGGAGTAGTGTGTGTGTCTGCATATAGTACATTGGGTTTATTAGAAGATTATTGTACCCGGTAAAAACAATATGGGTTATTCATTACTAAGAAAATGCTAAGAAGATAAGAGTGCTTAGTTATGTAGCAGAAAACAACACAAAAAACCAGCCATTCATTTGTGAAGGACTTTTGTAACTTTCTCCTACACGCATCTTGTCATGCCTAGCCTGAGTTGCCACATTTTTTCCCGTCCCCTGTGACCTTGGGGATAGCCAGTAAAATCCCTGATAAGGGCTAAGGTGCTGGTGCCTGAAATTATGGGAGCTCTGTGAACTGTTTTGCACTGCTGACTGCCCACCCATCCCCCTGAAGAAAACCCCACTGTGGAAACTAGTTACGTGTGGTAGCAAGCTGCTACATGTTGTAACTTGGTATTTGCTGTTTCTGTTGTTACCCGATACCTCCTTGTTACTTTACCTCCATTGTGTTGTCCCACTGCTACATGTCAGTCATAAGACAGAGGGACAAAGAAAGGCTTTAGTGAGTTTTTTTACAGTTGTGATGGGGATTGGCCCCACTATGCCCTTGGTTAGAGCTGTCCCTGGACACAACACATTTACTTTCTAGGGGGTGGAAAAGAGGCTCTGACCATGTTTGTGCAGACATAACCAAAGACAGCAAGCACAAAACAAAGCAAGTTAAAACAATATAAGAAATTAAAGTGGCAGATAGTGCTGCCAGAAGAGATTTCCTCCCTCTGGGTTTATGAAAGGCAAGTATAAAAGTCGCTGTTTAGCCTCTAGGGCCACAATGTCTTGGAGAAGAAGTTCCACCTTGGCAGAGACATTTATCAGGGCAACAACTCAACATTGCAGGGGATACACATGCCTTTTCAATTTTTACTGCTCTGCTCTTAGAAGAGCTCTAGCTCACCATCTCCCCCGCTTTTTAAATCCCTCTACTCTTTCGCTCTCCTTTCTGAGCATATCTCTCTATTGTACATATCCTGACTAGCTTGTGTGAAGGTGTGAAGGGAGACTGAATCAGCGTGACACAGAGATTTGGAGCAGGCTCAGCTCAAGGACAAAAACCCTTCAGAGCAGTGTGAGGGGGCTCAGTGGGTGGCTTCGTGGACAGGAGAGGTGAGAAGGAGCTTCCTGAACCTGCACTGCAACTGCCAGTGTTTGGCATCAGAGCCACCTTTAGGAGCTGCTGCTGAGTCTCAGGACGACGTAGAGACTGATGCCTCACAGTTCTTGCCTTTTCTACTTCACTATAAATACCTACACATTTGGGGTGAAATATGATATGCAGATGCCGGGCTAACTTCAGTTAGATGACAGGGTTATGATGTTATTATTTACATCATGGTGTCTAGAGAGTAGGGAGTGTAGCCTCATTGACTTTGCCTTGCACAGCCGTCACAGTAATGTGCTGTAGTGTGCCCTTAATGAGGGTCAGTGGAGCAGGTCAGCAGGGGCAGAGACAGACCATCTGTGGTTTGCAATACCAGGTGCTCAGCATCTCTCAAAATCAGACTATTTGTTTGCATCTTTTAATTAAAACACTCTCTGTTCTCTTAAAGTTTGACTATTAAGTGAGAATTAAGATAGCTGCTTAGGAAAACAGCCCATCATTTTTACTTAATGAAATGTGTGTATCTCATTGCTGTGCACCTAGACAGGAAAAATGTGAAAATGTTTATCCTCTGTAAATAATACTTACACTCCCTGTATGCAAACCTGCTCTCATCACAGTGGCCATTGGATTAAGCTCAAGCATGACGCACAGCTGATTTAGCATTGTATATGAGGCAGGTCATGGTGGGTTACTCTTCTCCAAAGAAAAATAGAGAGGCCAAGATTCCGTCTTGGAAAAAAGAAATGCCACAACTTCTATGGACAGAGAGTGGGAAAGGAGATATACAGTGGTGGGTAACTGAAGAACAAGAAAGAGACTGGGACTTTAAAAAACATGAATGTTCTCTCATGATGGACAGGAAAAGAAGAATGCAATGGGAAATCACTCAGAACAAAACCATGAAACTTACCGTTACCAGAAAAAAATCATTAAAGTTTCCAGAATGTGAAAACTGAATATGACACACCACTGAGAGAGAGGATAAGGAAGGATGCTTATATCCTGTTTTACAACTGGATTATGTCAGGAAGAAGTTTAATATCTCTTTCTTAGATTTAGTAGCTTCCATTCCAGTTGTCTACTGGGGTTTTAGTGGCTTTCTTCAAGCCAACATATATCAATAGGTATGTTCACATAGTGAAAAGAACTACAGAAGCTGGCAAAATCCCTATACTTTCCTCCTTCCTTCAAAAGTGATGATGTCCTCCATAATTCATATTTTTATAAAGTTTAGAGACTATGCAATACAATTATTCATCCGAAGTGATAACTGCCTAAGATCTTAGGTGGATATGTCAGCCCTTAGTAAGTATCAAATCTATTCTTACTCATAACAAAGAACATAGGGATTTGAGGGAACCTTTAGATGAGAGCCACTAGAGAAATCTTGATTGTTTTCACTGCTAAATTACTGGGTAACTACATTTAACAGATTACTTCTTTAGGCAGATTGTTTTCTCTGGGAATGCATGATTTTTTTTTTCTGGAAATTGTGTTTTCCACTTGGCTAGGTGCTGCTGTTCTGTCAGCTGCTGTGATCATGCTTGCACACATGCACACAAATACACAGAGGCTGGTATCAGATCAGTACAAAACTGGAAATGGATGAGTTTGACTAGCAAAAGGAAGAAATGTTAATTACAGGGCAAAATGGTGTACAGTATGCTCTAGCTACAGGTAATAGTGCCCTTACTCAGCACATCATTAAAATATATCTGATACCTGGAGCTATAAGGCTTGCTGTAGCGTGTAAAACAGTAATATAAGCAACTTCAGACCTCAGCTCAGTAATGAAAAAAAATGAGTATTCCTTTCTCCCCAAAGAGAAATGCTTTGCGTGAATACTCATCATGAGAATTATTGATGTCAGCAGTGCTTGTAGCGATGTGTCAATGCTGATAAAAAACCCAGTGGCATGGGGATGACTCCTGAAAATGGCAAAAATAGCATAGTGTCTACTTAAATACATGCCAAAGCGCCAATAACAGAATTCAGATCTGAAGAGGGAAAGCCAGCATTCAGTTAGGAGAAAATGCATTTTGTTCCACTTCAACACAATCTGAAGCAATTTTAGTTGAAGAAAAGGGTATGGACTAGTCTCTGCTGTGTTTCATTTTATTGTGCTTTCTAATTTCTTCAGGCATTGCCTTTTCTCTAATTTTTTGCTCTTCTGTTTTCTTGTTGGGTGGGTTTTTTCCAGCTCTGTTGTGTCATTTCTGTATTGCTTTGTCTCTGTCCCTTTTGTACACCTTCTTTTTTGTTTGTTTGTTTCTATTTGCTTCTGTTTTCCCCATCTTTTTTGTTAGAACAATTTCTATTAAAGTTGCATTCGGAAGCCTTGACCAAAGATGGAGTGTCCACTGTGTAAGGACTGCAGATACTATTGGTAGGCAAAAATCTCTTCTTCCCATCTAATTAGATAAAACAGAAAAAGGGCAAAAAAGAGAACAAAAACACTGACAGGTGAGGTAACTTTTTGGCTTTCTTACCTCTTGAAGCTCACTTGTATTTACCTAGACAATTTTGCTACTTTTTTAGTAGAGGGAAGGTTCCAAGCAATGAAATAACAATAGAGTTAAAAAATATATAATGTAGCATATCAGCTGAGGACAAGAAAGCTGTGGAGAATAGAGGAAAGGAATTACCACCTACTTAAAATTAAGAACTTCCCTTTTGTATTATCAATACTAAGAAGCTGTGCCTTTGCCCTCTCAAATTCACATGCAGACATTTCAAAATCCTTAGGAATGAGCACATGTAAGCAATGTTGACTGCAAGAGTTAAACTATGTCCTATAACACATTCTGATGTTATGACAGTCTTTCCCTTTGGATGTCTTAGGAGCATTTTGTTCAGTCAAACTCCTGCCTAGAAAACCCAGAGCTTCATTCCCTGCTAATAGGCTACCAGAATTATTTTGATAACAAGGAGCTTTGGTCTCTGCCCTAGGGTGTTGTCTCAGTAAGTGGGCTAATTTTGTTCTGATTCAGATTTGTTGAAGATTTGCTGAAGTCAAGGGGGCTTAGTCGTTTTCACTGAGAACTAGAGCCTTTGTCATCTTGGAGATATTTTCAAAACTAAAGAGAACTTGCTGAAGTGAATAACTGCCTTTTCCCTGATGTAAAAAAAAGCAGGTCTAACAATCTAAATCTTATGAGTATCTGCAGGAAAGAAAAAGACATGACATCAGTCATCAGGAAGGACAGAGAAGGTATCTACATAATGTAATTCAAAATGCACTTAAGATCCATGCTAGAAAAGGAGCAGAAAAAGAGAGCCAAACAGCAGAGGAGCAATAGCTAAGGGAAAGCATGTCTTCCATGGTGGCCAAATGGTATATATGCATTTGTCTCAGTGCTGTCAAGTCCAGCATCCCTTGCTCTAAGTCCTTTTTTACACTTTTCATGGACATTTGTGCTGGTTTTGACTGAATGAGAGTGACATGACTTTTTCCATAGCTAGAGCAATACTTGCCACTGCTTTCTTCCACCAAGTGTGGACTTCCACTAAGACTACAGGACTTCACCTTGAAAAAAATCCTCCTCCCCTTCCCTTATCCTTCTTAATCCAGAAAGATATTGATAAATTTCCAATCCAGCCTGGCACTAAATAGCTGCTACTGGTTCTTTAAAAGAAATCTTTGTGTGTGGTTCTGATTGACTAAAAAGTAAATAGACTGCACAAGATAGATAATATGTAATTTAAGTTAAATATTATTAGGGTTTGCTCAGACATCTCTGAGTCTTTTTGTTTTCTGCTGCTTTGATTCATATTTAGAAAATTCTGTTGGAAAATGAAAAGCCCAAGGACATATTTATTGCAAAGGTTTTGAATATTCTGTTATTAAACAACTTGACTGATTGCATTGTTCTTAAACAGACTGAGCTCAGGTGAGGATATGGAAGAATAGATGAGAAAAAAATTCTAATGGCTTCTAAATAAATGCATATTTCCATGACAGTGCCTGCTTTTTAAGATCCCACTCTCTGAAATAGCTTCTTGCATCTTTAATGAATAGTGTGTAGCTGGCTGATTGTTCACCTTCTTTTGTGCAAGAGCTTGGTGGATTCGCTTTGAATACAGACTATGGAATAAATGTGTTTGAGATTTTAAAAGTCCCTGTTTTCTAAAAAGCAGCTTTGTCATCAAGCTATATCTCTGGAATTGTGTAACATTATCTTCTCCCTGCCCCCCACCACCAATTTTTTGGCTTGTAAAAATGTAAATCATATTTTAGGACCCCCACCGATCTATCTGTATGTTTTCCTCTGTGCCTGAGTAAGCATACTTTTTCAAAGCTCAGATTAATTTGAAACTGTAAAAAGTTCTGCTGAAAGAATATAAGAAAAGTTTCTTTTGTGTTGTTTTCGAAATAAATCACTAGATTTTGCCTTTGTTTTTCAAGAGGTATTTAAATGTAACTTTGTAAGTGATGGTGAGATTGTCATGGAGAAGTGCTGGTGGTTATCATGTTTTCTAAAAAAATATAATAATCAGATATAGATTTATATTGAGCAACTGCATATTGCATGAGATCCCCAAGATCTGAGGTTCGTAAAGTTCATGGTCGTTCACTACAGTCAGCCTTCCAGTTATTTACAATGGAGGGAAACCTTCTAGTAACAGTTACTTTTCTCCAAAGACAAGTAGATTGGAGAAGTTACTGGCAGTTCTGCTTTTACGCTGAAAAGCTTTAGCTACACATTCAAGCATTTTCCAATAGATAACCACCTCTCTTAAGTTTTCTGCCTTGCATGACTCACCCCTGTGCCATCCCACTTTTTTGAGAGATGATGGGCTCCCTCTCTCACCATGGAGCTTTGAATGTTTTTCTTTCATACATTTCCCAGAAACATCGACTTTTCTACGTGTTTTTTCTGTCCCTTCATTTGTGTTTTTCTGTCTCATCTATATTGCAGACCCTTGCATGCGTCCAGAGGCATTAGACCTTAACCTGCTCCCTCATAGAGAAAGATGCCTTCTGAGGTGTGTTCTTCCCTGTAATTCCTGTACTGTGCATGCATTTTGCTTTCTCAGGCTCTATTCTACTCCCCCACCTCTAATAAAACCTTTGGTCTTAACATTTAGTAGGGACAATCTATTAAAATCATTTTCATACACCTAAGGGCAGCTCTTGCTTCCTACATTTGTTTTGTCTTAGAATAGCCTAGAATATTTAGTAGGAATAGTAAAATATGATTAGGAGATCTGTCACATCCATAATCTTAAGATTTATTTGATATAGGAGCAACCAGTGGCTCATTAGTTCATTCCTGGCATCATCTGTGTGAAGTTCAGCTACTGCTCTCTTTAAACTTTAACCGTTGTCTGCTTGCTGTTACTCTTATGAAACTGTCTTTGCAAAGAATGAAGAAAGTCTTCATTCCTCCAATGAAGACCAATATTCCTCCTAAGAGTATTTTGCTGTCTGCCGAAAGACTTGCAGGTTGGTTTCCTGAACTTTTATAGGCATATAAGAACATGGGAACTTTGTTCACCAATCTGTTGCAAGGTTTTTATGAGGGAAAGCATTTGCAGTTAAAACCTATAAATACATTATTTTGAGTTTATATATGTAACGATCTGCTTTGCAGACCAGGAGGAGCTTAAGGCTAGGAGCCAGCTGGCTTTGTTTGCTGTCAAATCCAGCTGGGAAATACCAGGTGATTTTTATAAAGGGGTATAAACAAAGTAGGTAGGTTTGGTTGTTTGAAGGGGATGAGGGGCTGAAGTGCCTGCAGCCTGCTGCCTGCTGCCTGCCTTGGTCAGGTGTGTGGCTGGGCTCTTTGCTTCAGCAATACAGTATGTTGTGAAAAACAAAACTTTAGCTGCAACTGTAGTTCTCCTGGGCGAGCTGTTAGCTTGCTTTGGTGCTCTGCAACTGAAGGTTTAGCTATTGATAAGAGGAGAAGACAGATGTTTTAGAGTTGGCACCTGAACGGCGGTGTTCAGGCTGTAGGCAAAAGCTTTGGCCTGTTGGATCCTAGGGAAAAGGCAAGTGCAGCTGAGTTCACAGTGTGTCTCTCCTCTCATCTGTTACAGCTAAGTCAAGGTAAGATGGTTTATGGCTGATACACTTGCATTTTGCTCAGGTTATGTGCAGATGAAGGTAGCACATGGCTCCCACCTCTGTAGGGGATGCCTTGCAGGGTATGGGCTCCAGCCTCACCCAGGGCTGCTGCAGAGGCCTCTTGTGGGAACTGTAGGTGCTCAGGGGTCTTGGCTTTGTTAGTTATCTCCATGTCACTGTTGTGTGACTCTCAAGACTGTTTTAAGAAACAAATTAAAGATGGTTTTGATGCGTGTTGTGAATGTTGTACCTGATGGTGAGGAAGTCCCTGGTGTGGAGTACCTAGTTTTGTTGCTAAGATCCTGTTGTGAGTGCTTGGAATGGCCTTTAGTGGAAAAGTTTGTGACTATCACGTAGGTGGGATGAGTCCTACTGTTCTGCAAAGCTTAAGCTTTATTTGAGCATGATTTTGAGAATGTAAAATTATATTTTGCCATTGACCTTAAAACAAATGTTTGGAATTAAGGTAGTCAAATGCTTTGATGCTCTGAAAAGGCTTATCCCTATTTTAACTCTTAGTATATGCATTTTTCTTCCTCTCTGTTAAAAAGTACATGCATTAATCTGAATCAAATCCTGGGGGGGGCGGGGGGGGGCTGGAAAAATGAATGGGTTGGACTTTATCAAGTTTTTTTTTTTTAATGAAATAGCAAAATATTCAAGGACTTTGGTGAGGTGAGATAGAGGTTGGGCAAGAGTACTTGGTTCCTTTTCTGTGTAATCACTAATGAAAGCTTACAGAAAGGTTTGGAATACTGCTGAAGATGCAAAGCTCCTAGCACTCACCTATTTCCACACTCATTTTCCTAAGCAAAGCTGTCCTTTTATGATAACTCTTTCCAACATAAGGTTGGAAAACCCAAAAGGTTCATCAGAATGGTACCTGAGGTATTCCTGAGAGATGGTGCCTGAGATACTTCTGTACTCTAAACCAGCCTTTTTAGTATCCATCTGACTCTTCCTACTCTCCCATTAATTAAAGCTGACTTTCCTTTACACTTCCTTGGAGAATTTGAATATACTGATCTTTAGGATGTGCTGTTTATAATATACTGATGATCCAACATACATTCAAGTAAAGAAGAACAATTATTTGTGCTGAATATTAAGATGAAATGCTGCAAGTTCTGCAGTAAAAAGCACAAGAAATGTTGTGTGTTAATTATTTGATGTAAATCTCATCAAGTAGAAAACTGTTGGACTTTTTTCTATCCAAAGATATATACCTGGGGACTCTGCACAATGAAAGTTATTATTTGCTGAGAGTATATGCAGGGATATGCCAAATAACTTCAGGATTTTTTCCTATGACTTTGTAAGTCTATGTAGCAAATATCGAGTGCCTATTTTACAATTAAAGTTTCTCAGACCCTAATAATTTTATCCAAAAATCCTTGCAGTGTGGATGAAAATAACATGCCCCAAACCACGACTAGAAACAAAAAATTAGTTGGGATAAAAGCCTACAATTATTTTAAGCAAAGGTCATAACAGAATGTCTAGAGATGATCAGAAATATTCTTGTTTACAAGTTTGTTGCCATCATGCTATTGTTTACTAAACCCCTTTTCTTGAAGGATGGTGAGAACAGAGTGTTCTGTTTTGACTTGATGCCTTCACAGCAATAATATAACTGCCTGAGAATTGTTGGTAGGGTGGGTTTTTTTTTTGTTTGGGGTTTGGTTTTTTTTTTGGGGGTGGTGGTGGTGTTGTTTTTTTTTTTGACTCAGTCAGGACAAAACCTCTGCTTTGCAGGAATAAAACATGCTAGAATGGTGTCTGAAATTCTAGAGTAGTTTAATTTCAAAACTTCTACAGGTAAATAGAATGTTGCATGAAATTAATGTACTTATAACTCTATTTCTGATGCACTAGGGAATGTTTGGGGTTTTTTTCCCAAAGTTTTCTCTGGAGTCTAGAAATAGAAAAGTTACTTTTTCAGTGCAATGTAAGGCTGAACATACTAACTGTACCTCTATAAAACTTTGGCAATGACTTGTTTTTATAACCCAGTAAAATAGAATGCATTTTTTCCAATTTGTTCTGCTTGCACTGTTGCAAATGACTCTCGCTTTTTTCCCCCCTCAAAAGCGTGAAAAACAATTCCTTATAAATTTTTTTCACAGAACAAATGTTTATATCTAAGTTGCTTTAAGCACTTGTCCAAGAATATGCACTGCTAATAGCCTTTTTCTAACAAAAGCTTAATCAATAAACATTAACAGGGGAATTGGGGAATGCAAGTTGTTTATCTGTTTTATTGTGTATCACTAAATAACATTTTCAAGTTTGATGACCAGCCTACCCTCTAAATTTCAAATTTGCATAGCCCTATTTATTTTTTTTCTTCCTCAAAATAGCTCATGTCAACATCAGGGTGTCTTTTTTGCTATTATACTGATATACCAGTTAATAAATTTTACCTAGACTTACAGAACATGGTCAATATATACAAATGCCTTATTTATATGTAGCAGAATTTGTACACTTAATTTTCTTTTGTGAATGTAAAAACCAAAAGATGCTGTTAGACTTCCGCTCAAGACTACAACACTACAATAGAATCTTTAGAGAGTAAGAAATTTGCCAAGCTTTTCTAAATATTTGGAAATGGTCTTACACTTTTTGCTAATATCTGTAAATCTTGGTGTTGCCTGTCTGCATCCATCTCCCTGTGTGCAATATTCAATGTACCGTTACAATATGGTCAATACCAACAATACCAACATCTAGATGTACATAAAATGGTCAATGTTTCCTTTTGTCTTACAAGTAAGAGTCAACATGCTTTTGCTCTAAATCCAGCACTATCATCCAGCACTGAACTCCAAGTTCAGGCCAAGATGGGAGTTAGGAGTTGCACAGGGAGTGTTTTGGGATTGATGTGTTCTCAGAAACGAAGTGAAAATTGTCGAGACTGTTTCATAGCTGCAGTGCACAGGGCTTCTCTGGGGGAGTCTCTCTGGGAGGCTGTGGTGCCTGACCCTGCACAGGTCCTCTCTGCACAACATTATTACCTGTGATCAAGACCTCGGCATGACCTAGCAACTTCTTGAAGTGTTTCTTACACTAGTCTCTGAAATATTTATCATTCCTGTCAGCAGCCACCTTGCTGCTTCCTGCCCCCGCACAAAATGCACTCCAGTCAGGACCCCTGATCCTGCACAGTTAGCAGGGGTCTTACCAGTCTTGGTGCCTAGTGAGACAATTGACTGCCTACCCCGTCGAAAAGCAGCCCAGCTCTTCAGAGCGGCTGTTCTCCTCTTCTGGGAGGATTGCTGTAATAGCCAGAGACCACTCACTGAATATTAATGCTTACATGAAAATCAACTACCCTGATTTCTCTTGTCCTATGGAAAAGTTGGAAATAATTTGATTTCTGGTGAGGTGCCCCACAACCCCTAAGTAGCTGTTCAGGTAGAGGAATTTGTGTGATGTGACCTAGAGTAAATGTGAAATGATCAGCTGAACTCGCCTGATTTGGAGAGGAAAGGATTTTTACTTAAAGCCTTACAGATCTGGAGATGCTGACAGTTTGGGTAGAGATGGCAGTTATGGTTTATACAGTTGATCTTTACCCTAAAGTGCTCCTGGCATTCTTGCCCAGAGTAATAACCAGTAATTAAATAGAACTTGCCATCTTTTTTTTTCTTTTTTCCTCCCCTCCAGGGTATGTATAATTTTACTTCCAGTTCAGTAACCTTGTTACAACTGAAGTTACTTACAGACAGCTTTAAGGAAAGGTGACTAAAGCACTAGGCATAATACAACTTTTGGACAACAGTTATGATAATTTTGAAGCACTGTGGAAGTCTTTTGACGCTGCAAATTCTTTTTTACTTAGAACAGTAATACAATTTCTATGTATGGTCTTATTAACTATTTGAATTGCTTAGTGGTTAATGCTGTGTAAACCAAAGCTAATATCTGGCTTGAAAAAATATATTCTTGCAGAAGTGTAACCAAAATGAAGCAACCTACACAAAACGTGGGACTTATGCCCACAGATTGGAGGCATCTCTTCCTTTTAGACAACTCTTGTCCCTTGGGTTGCCTACTATCATTAGCTTTCATCTCACTGACCTATATGATATTGTACATGCCTTAAAATAATCCTAGTTGTCTTTAAGAAATGTGCAACTGTGGCTTGGCCATAGTTGATAATAAATAGCAATAGCTGCAAGATACAAGTTTTGTTTCCCTTTTTGATATCCGAGATAATATTTTGGGAATTAATTTTTACCTTCTGATTTTTGGACTTGAAAGACTTCAAAAAACAACAAAAAGGCCCTTTAAACCATGTTGACAGCTGCTACATGTAATATTTCCATTTTCTAATACAGTAGTCTAAATGGAAATTATTGGTTATTTTTCCTCTTCCCGTAAGAATAAGACATTAGTACACCAGGAATGTTCTCCCGGGTTTGCTGATAGCATATGTAACACAGCCATAAACCAGAGAAATAGGGGGAACCATCACCCCAGATCACAAATATCCTTTCCATGAGAGTTTAAATGAAGCAAACAACTCATCTTTAGAAGATGACAGGTTTGAGAAATTTTCTTCAGAAAAAAAATATGCTAGGTAGAATTCCTGGTTAATTCCTGAGTAACCAGTAGTTTGTCTGAGATATCTGATAATAATTCTAGCCTCTAAATACTTTGCTAAGTGAAGGGGCAAGCTGTACCAGGAAAACAGTTTTTCTGGAGATTGCGGTGCCAAGTCCTGTCTAGGAGTCTGGATAGGAACAGGGAAAATGGATTATCAATCTGATGCTGCATTTTTCTGCTTAGTTAAATAAATACTCAGACCATGAGGAGTTTTTCACCTGTTTTTTCCTTCTCTTTTTTTCCATTGGATTCTTCTCTTTTTTCCATTAGATTGGGAAGTTCAGCTTAGATGGCAGTATTCTTTGCATTGTGTGTGTGTTGTATGAAGGAGAAGAGGGAATTGAAGTGCATGATTCAGTTGTATGGCACTAGGTACAAAGGGTTTGGCGCTGTGATGCAGGAGCAGTTAAATAAAAGTAATTCTGTCTCTTAAGAATGATTAGTTTTAGTGGTGTGTGGATTAGAAGCTTCCAGACAAAGTGAAAGATAGTTAGCAGGTAGTGTACCCTTTTCCTTTGGATGATAATTGTGCTATGTTTCCTAGGACAAAACCCTCAGTGAATCTCGAGCTGTGGTCTAGCATGTCATCTGCTGCTGTAGCACAGTCCTGAGGAAAGGGATTAAAGGATCATTCAGACAGGGCAAGGCAAGGGCAATGCCTTGGGGAAGAGCGAGCTTTGGCAGGAAAGAATGCTTTGCTTTAGTTGTTCTGGCAAAATAATAGTGTTTTTCTTGGCTGTCTTGTAACTTTCATTGGAGTGGTATTTTATTCTTTTTGTGTGTGTTCATGTGCATGTATTTGAGTAATAAATGTATGTGAGTAAAAAAATGCTTGTTTAATTCCTGCTCCTTTGCTATGTGTGTGGTTCTTCTACAGCTGTGCAAAGACCTGTAATATCAAGGATGGTATCAGCAGAAATTGCACATTGCTAAAATGCAGTCAGCCTCTACTGTGACCAAAATCCTCACTTAAAAATGCACACCATCTCTTTAACTTGTGAACTATCCTACTGGCTGAATAAGCACTTCTGCTTTGTCCCTAGTCTCTCTGTGAATTACAGTTGGCTGCAATTTGATAGTCACTTTGGGAAAGGGAATATATATTGGTATTTTTTTTTCTTCTTTCATGTAATAATCACAAAATATGGCTTGCAGTACACTACATATCTGACTTCTTAGGAAGGAGGGAAAATTTCCTTCTTCAGTGAGACAGATGCCATTTAGTATACAGATGTTTGTGATAAAGCAAGGAAATACTGCACTCCAGGGGAATTTGACTTTTGTTTTTTCTATTTTAGAATATGGATATTTCTGGCGAAAACAACTCTGCCTACTATATGGGAAAGGAAATGATGGCAAGGATTTAACTGCTTCCTTCTATTGACTTCAATTTAATGAGTTTCATGAGTAAAAAGAGACAAAACACTAGGGGAAAAAAAGTAAAATACATGCTTGTAGAATGGAGACTTGGAGCCTTAAAAGGAAAGAATTTGGACTATAAACTCCGGTTAACAGCAGTGTTGCTGTGCAAGTACCATAGAAGTTGGTGTCAAGAAAGCAGATTTTCTGCCATGGCTGGGAACCGTTTGTAGATTTTTGCTACTTGTATACTCAAATTCAATTAGTTACAATGAAATGTATCTCAGCTTCCAGATGATATCTGCAGCATCCATATACAACAACTGGTTGTTACTCCTGTTCTTTGTCCAGCATCTTCCTTCTTTCAGTGACATAGTCTCTGTACTCAGCACCATAGGTAAGGATATCACAGAGGTATCTCAGCATCATGCACTTTCAATTTGACTGTTTTATTATTAAAAAGATATTTTATTTAGGTTAGCAGTGGAAGGAAAACAATTGAAAATGTATCAGAGTGTGAGGAGATGGGGAAGCTCATAGTAGTTGAAGACAGATTTATCACTTTAATGATATTTTATGGTGTGCTCCTGAATATGCATCAACAGGTTGTAAATCCAAAGGGAGGATTTGCACGAGCTCTGAAATGCTTTCAGTGTCCCAGCCCAATTTCAAGCTGTGATAAATAAGTATAAATACTGCAGACAGCATTTTGCTCATCTCTCTAACATTCAATCACTAATAAAATGGACTTAAAAGGAACAATACTGTGAAACCTGGCTTAACTGACCACTGGGGAGAGTGACAAAAAGGGGAACATATTGTTATAATAGATGTTTTAAAATTATCTGGAATGTTTTATGGAGAATACTTTTTTGTTACAAAAGTGACATCTTGCATAATTGTTAATGTATGGAAAATATCAGTTATGGAAACAATGGCCCAGTTTTCCACCCAATGCAAAATCTCAGTAAGCAGCAGTAATATCACAGTGACCCTTTTCTTCTACTGAGGTCTGCTGGCTGTGTGAGGATGTTTCAAACGAGTGGTGACTGTGAACTTGCAATGGAAATCTCTCTTAGAAAGGTGCCAGTTCAGACAGGACTTAATCAGGAAAAAAAACCTCTTGGGTCTTGGATAAAATTTCTAATCGTAATCAGGAAGGGAGAACCACCTGCAGTAGGAAGTAGTTGGTCCCTGTTGTGGTGAGGCTTTGTTAGGGGTCAGTTAAGCCTGTTGCACATGCTCTTAATGTGTATTGACAAGTTCTGAATGCAGGAACAGTGGTGCAGTTGCGTAGAGTCTTTCTTCCTTCTTCCTTCAGCCTGGACCTGCATCTACTCCTTTGTAGTGTGTCAGATCCAAATACTCTGACTTCATCAGATAACATGGGGATTGACCCTGGTCTCTTTGTAACCTGTGGAAAAGCTCTGACTGCTGGTCATTCTGGACAAATATTTGTTTTAATGGACTTTTCTGCCAGGATTGGTCTTGGTATGGGATTTCCAAAGTGGCACTTCTACATCCCTTTGAAAGACCCAAATTCAGCTGAGGTCTTTACTGGTGGAAGAGGGGGAGGGTTCTCTGGTGGTCAGTGTTGTGACTAAGGAAGCCTTGGAAGCTGGAACCTCGCAAATATTATTTTCAGATACCTGATCCAAATGAAAAAGTGTTTATTAAATAAGTTCATGGATACTTTTAGATATCTAATGCAAATATTCTAGGGCACATTCAATGCCTGAATATTTTACATTAGGGCATTGAAAGCTGCCACTCCAGGATAACACAGTAGATTGATGGTGAGCATCCTTCTTGCTGTTGACTGTATTGAGCAGTTTGATCAGCTTTGTGCAGTTAAGAAGCTTCAAACCTTCAGTTACTATTTTGGGATAATTAATTACTAGTCAGTTGCTGAAAACTTGAAGCATGTTGTTTCTGAAGACACCAGGTTTTTCCTATGCTCTGTAGTGGAGGGAGCACTGCCCACTATGTTGGGCTGTGTGAGTGCTTATGCATGTTTGCAAGGGAGTGAGGTGATGAATGAATGACAGCCGCCTCCCCCAGTGCTCTGTAAGGAAACCAGGAATGGGGAGAGAGGGATCAATGCAATGGCCAAGGTAATCAATACATAAGGAGAGAGAGAGCTCGATAAATGGGGTTTTAAACAAGCCCATAACGTATGCCAGCAGACAGAACACTTTTGTAACTTTTGAATGTGCTTGACATGTGCATGATAATCTCCCAAACCTTTTTCATCAGCAAATGGCTGAACTCAGCATGTCAGTTTTGTTGCTGAACCTCATCATCAGATGTTGTAGTACCCAGCTAATTCTTCAGTGTGCTCTTCATTTGCATGTTCCTGACTACATCTAGCATACTACCCTGGTTCTGAAGTGTCTGTGGTACCCTGAATGGATCAGAGGAAGCTTTCACTTTGTGTTTCTCATGGAGTGGGCTCTTTACACAAGATCATGCCTTCTGTGAACTTCCTAAATTCTTGCAATGAACACACACTCAGCTATAGATTTAATAAGCTGTTGGTTTAGCTATGAAAAACCTGATCTGTCCAATATCTTGGATGTTTAGATGTGAAATCTGTCATGCAGGGATGTATCTGCTTCTAAACCAGGAAATAAATCACACTGCCTTCATAAAATCACAGGACAGAGAAGTTTGAGAAGGTGCAATCCATTTTTCAAATCAAGGCAAGGCCACTAGGCTACAGTCACAGTGGCTAAAGGAGCAGCTGCTGCTTCTTCATGTATCACCTGTGAAAAGGGCTTGCATCGTTAATTCTATAACCAAATATATGCAGATGCTTGCAAGAGCTTTTGTGTTTTCTTCCTTAGAATATCCAAAGGTTGCACAACTTCTTGAGGGTCAACTCCTGGCAATGTTGCTCATTAGTTTAAGGACAAAGAGCTTCTTTGTTTGCAGGCAATGCCCATACTGGAGATGGGAAAAATCCTGGCATGAATTTGTTCATTCTTGTTGTGTTATGAAATGCTGATGTTTGCGCCGGGTGATTCAAGGAGTGCTGGTATGTCTTGCCATCGTATACCGCCCATTTCAACCATTGTGTGTTGTTTTTCTTTGGGTGCAAGCAGGTTTTTAGGAGGAAAAATGGAGATAGATGCTTTTATAAGTTTGTCTGAACTCCACATTTTCAGTAAAATATGAATTTGTAAGCTCATGGAAATACAGGTAGGAGGATAAGCAGCTGTGTAAAATGGAAGAAGATGGGACTTAACTGTGCTTGGAGGTGTTGATTTGAAAACTAAAATAAGCTTCTGGAAGCCAAAGCAGTTCAAGTTTAACAAACAACTCTGCTTGCTCTTTTTCTTTCTTTTTTTTTTTTTTCTCACTGAAGAATTGTTTCTTCCTGACCTGAAATCTTGAGCTCTCATTTCCTCAAAGTTCAGACTGTGACTTAAGCTGTTGAACAGTATGGTTCATATTAGTAATATTTATGTCTTGTGCTGATATAAAATCAGGCTATTTGTCACTTTTTGTGAGAAAGATTGAACAGCAATTTTACAAGCTTTAGTTAATGCTAGTTTAGATCAGTATTTTGAGACCATCATTTACAGCAGGAGGCTGCTGTGAAAACACAGGGTAGCCCCAGATTTGTTGTTTGTTGTAATTTCAATTAAGTTGAAGGATTTGTAGTTAGCTGAGAAAGCACATTGCTTTATATCACCCTTTTATACCCCACCAAGCTTTCCTGTAAAAATCAAACAGATGTTTTCATATCTATGGGTGGTTAAGTTTGCTACAAATGTTGCTGTTCATCAATTTCTATGCATGACATAGTATCTTTGATGGATTTTTAGGCTGAATTACAATAGCTGAGGTATTTTTGATGGAAATTAAAAAAGATGCCTATAGATCCATGCTGTGGCACGAATATATAGCACATGCTGAAATATCACTTTTATGAATAAATGAAGCCAGACCTTTAAAACTATATGATTCTTTTCTTGATACTGCAAGATTCTAAAAATGGGAAATTTAATGCCTCAGATGTTTTGGAGATAATTTACTGAAACTGTTTAGACTTTCAATTGCAATATAAATATAGTAATTTTTAGTTGTCTTCTGCCTTCCTATTTGATAGGGTCTTTTTTAAATTTTTTTTTTAAAGCATTTCTCTCTCCATTGGCCCCAAGTGTGTGTGTGTGTGTGTGTGTGAAGTGACAACACTGACAAGACCTCACTGGTGAGAACCTAGTAATTAGTATTTGACGTTGGTAGAACTGGTTTTCTGATGCTTGGTGACTGCAGCCTAATTTGCATCAATAAAATTGTTGGTTTCAGCTACATGTACAAGTGCAGTAAGCTGCAGTCTTGGCCCTGAGCAAAAAACATCATTGAGTCACTGTGGAGATCTGGATGCCTATTTTGTCTTTACTGTAATGGGATTTAGATATTCAAATCTCTTGAATGGTTCTGAGGCTTTTGCCTTGTATGGATGTGCACATGAACACACAAATTTGTTTACATTGTATTTTTCCTTCTTGTTTAGAAAAGTTAGTAATCTGCTTCTGGTAGCCTTGATACAGCTTCACTGATCAAGTTCATTTTATGGAGCTGTGAAATATTTTATTCCTCTTCCACTAATGATAACGATATATTCTACCACTGAAGTCTAATGGAAATTGAGATAAACTATTCTCCCTCTTGTTCTTTTCTGCTGTTTTATTATTAATATAATTATATAAAATTTATATTATGGGGAAGGTCTTGTTAGCACCAGTATTCTTTCACTGCGAGTGACACTTCCATTCGGATCTTATCAAAGGCATTACAAAGTCATATCAGATACTATTGTTGTTGGCTGTGTTAAGGACCTTTTCCATGATTCTTGATGCAACTAGTTCATTGCCAGCAAACCTATTGTTGAATTCTCCTTCCATGTACCTAGAAGGACAAAGTAGTGGGAGAGCTTTGGAGGGCTTCCAACATTATGTTGATGGCCTTATCACAAAAGACAAGGTTAGTAAAGGTAGAATTCAAGTCTTGTGCATATCTTGAACTGGTTGTACTAGCTCAGATTTAAAGCACTCCTCTACTTAGAAAAAGGTTTCTCCAGGAGAACAAATGAGCCAGGCACAATAACTAAAGAAGATTTTGGTTTAGTTCTACAGTGAGCAGCAACTTGCGTGGGTATAGATTGCTTTGGATGCTGTGTTGATCTACTATCATTGACCAATGATTAATTAAAAGTTCTTTTTAAATTATCACATGTATTTATAGCTCTTGAGGAGTGCATAGTCAGAGCCCACTGATTGATGAGAGAAGTAGCAAGCGGGGTGGAAAAGAAAAAGACTTCTTTCTAAAATTGTTTGAGACCATAGATTAACCATTTTAGTAAGTGCTGCTCCTGACCAAAGTTTGGATGAATGGTTTCTGTGTGTTTGCATATCTAGAGTTGGTTTTATATATTAATTTTTATCTTGAGTTTCCTGGGGTACTGGCATTTGGCGAACGACAGAACTCTCTTGTCTCTAACTTTTTCCACATACAAAATTTTCTTGCTTTTTGAAATCTTTCTGGAATAATGAAGAAAACCTTCTAACCTTGAGCACAAGGTAACTGTCATCCAAAATCTGAAATGTTGAATGTTCTTGTTTAGCTTGCTTTCTTATGAGTTACTTTCTGCTTCTTGTCCCCCACATTCCCTTACTCATTTAGATTTCCCTTTTGATTCTTTACTCCCTTTTACCCTCTGGTGCTCAGATAAGAACCCACAGCCCTTGATTAAAAGACTAGTGAGAGAGAGGGAGAGAAAGTATTGCAGTTACGGTAATGAAAAAAACATGCAATTTATTTTGAATGATAGTATAATTACCAGGAAATGTGATTTATTACAGAGAATTGGCTAGTTACCAAGCCTGCTGGCATAAGCTTGCCTCCCCTTCATGAGAGAGACCAGAAGGTAAAATTGTGGCAAGGCAGCAGTGTGGTTATCCATTTCGACTTGGCATTTGCAACAAAATGGTTTGGTTTCTATCTAACATAGCTCTGGAACTAACATGAACAAAGTTCTTTAAGTGATGATGAAGGAGTGTTAGCAATGCTATAAAGCAAGAGAAAGATATGCCAGTTTTCATCTGGATAAATTTAAACCTTCATAAGGAGTTTTAAAAGCACTGTGTTCACACCTTTTCAATTTTTCATATTTGGCACAGAATTCACTGACCAATGCTGCAATAGTATCAGTACAAAACACTTCTGCCTCACTAAAACATAAGACATTTTTCTACTTCAGTTTATTACTACAATGCTCCAGTTATAATTTATCCGACTTCCATGCTTTGGGGGAATTTGACCCCTTTTTTATGGAAAGGAAGAATTTTTCTTCCAATGAGATAACTTGCCAAGAACCTATGCTCTTTCAGTAATCTCCAAATGTTTTAAGTCCTCACCTTGATATATCGACTACAACTCTGAGATGGTCAAAATTCTTTAAAGCTCAGCCTGTGGGTAATTGGTGAGCACATTATTACCTTGCTGTTTCCCATCTGTTGATTGAGCTCCAAGAGTCCCTTTCTCCTTTGTGAGATTTCACAACATTCACTGACTTTGACATGTTTAATTTGCTTTGTGAATTATGTATGACAAGAAACATCTTGCTTGCTGCACAGGGAACAGCCTGTGCTGTGAACTGTGGTGCTTGTCTGCTGCATGTGGCGTTAATCTCAGCCACAGATACTCCTAGAGATCTGGGCAGGATTTTGTTAAAAGAAAAAAAAAAGCTTAACTAGGGGAAAAATATACCTGAATAATGAAATGGGATTGAAGACGTTTTAACAAGACGAGATGTTATTTTGTTTTGGCATATTCAGCCATTAGGTTTTATATCTGAAAGTCCCTGGCCAATACCCCTGCTGATTGTGAGGCATAAATATATTATGAGCAGAGCTCCCCATTGATTCTGGATGCAGTGAAGAAACTTACGGAGAATTGTCATGAGATGAATGTATGGCTCAAACATCACAGATCGTCAATATGGCTTCAAATCTCTTTTGTTGGCTTTTTCAAAACAATGCGAGGTATGCTTTTTCTGCCTCTAGAATAGGTGAAAACCCTAGTATTCCTGTCCCCACCTGTTTCGGGGCTTTTGAAGTGTGTGCGTGAAATCCTGTTTTTGGTGATGCTAATGTGAATGGATAGATAATAAAATGGTGTTATGTCAAGTTAAAATCAGATTGATGTTTGAACCAAATGGTTCCTTCCCTATCTCGTATGATGACACACTGCTGCTATGGATCTGAACCTAAGGGGTTTTGGTTGGAAATCATTTATATCTTCAGATTGTGTTTATTGTATGCTAGTTCACTTCAGCATCACTGTCTAGTTATGCATGTTTACCCTCCCCTCACTGCAAATTATGGTAAACAAACAGTCGTACTTGAGTGTGGGTCTAAAGGATCTGAAGCCTCACTAATACAAATCCACTGATCTACTTTTCCACATAACTACATATCCTTTTTCTTGTAAAAAGGTGTACAGATGTCTGTTCAACATTTTCAGTGTAATAAGATAAATGTTGATAAAAAAGCCTTTCCAAGGGGATTAAAAAGACTCAGGGTTGTTTTAGTATATTAATTTCACATTTTTATTAACAGTGATAAGGAGTAATAACATTTCAAGGATAGAAAGAATAGCTTGTTTTACTTCTTGAAATATGTTGTTTATAAAGGTTGAATAACAACATGAATTGAAGGCTGAAGGTCAATTTATACCTCTACGTTATATTCTTTGATTTACAATTAGGTTACTGGAAGATCTGAAAGAATTATGGGATAACATGGAGGGAGGATGGAGTTGATGAGTGAGGTAAACCTATATGAAATGTTCTGAGATGGAGAACCAGAACCTTCTCTCCATTTGAAGTAGGTTTAAAGTCTCAAACAAGGTCAGCTGTATTATTGAAATGAAGTAGGTGTGTTTGCAATCTTTGGATACTAGTTGCAAAAATAATTTGGACTTGGTCTTCTCCCCCCACCCCCAAAATATTTTTTAGGGTTACGCTTTTCTTCTTGAGAAGGAATGATATTTTAGAATTTGTTTATGGAGACAATTCAATTGGCATTTCTACATCTCAAGCTTTTAAGAAAATTGATACTGCTCTATGACAAGTATTATATATGCTGCTCTGTGCATTGTCAAAAGGCTTGGGAAGATGATGTCCAAGCTTTGGGCTTAAAGTGACTGTCAAAATTTGAGCTAGTAGTAATAAAAGAATAAGCTAAATGTTTGCTTCAGTGAGTTTTACTTCATGCCAACAAGGTTGCCTGGTTTGGAGGACCTTGGAGAGATTTGGTCATTTTCCAAGATAAGTTACTACATGTCTGGAACAAGAAATGCTTTGCTTAATGTCAGTTTATTGTGCTACTTTTGAACTTTTTTTTCTAACGTGTAAAAGTCTCCTAGTACAGTGTTCACTGGCTTGCTTATATGCAAATGAATTTAGTTCCATCTCAGTGAAGAAACTGAAAAGAATTTCTTTCTCTCTAATAAACCATTTGGAAATTTTTCTAGTTATAGCTTTTCAAAATAATAAAAAAAAAGGTACATCTAATTAAACTCCCTTTTTAACATTGCATTCTGTAGGCAATATTTTGCTTGACACTGTCACGTTTTTCTACGTTTGTCAACAGCACATGCCTCAATCTGTACTTTTCAGTTTCAAGTTGTCAAATTCATTAGGTTGATTACACTATGTCACCAGACTAATAATGCACATCCTTGTCTATATCCAGATTCCACTGAAGTGAGTGGGAGTTCAGCTATCAATTTCAGTGGAAATAGTTTCATATTTTACATCAGGAAAAATATTTTAGTTGTAGAACTTACACTAATGATTGGAAAAATCTGAAGGTTTAAATGCTGGTTAAAGAATCCCAAAGTTGCGATGTTCATCCCAACATCTGGAGTTGGGAAAACTGTCTGAAATCTCATGTGTAGAATTTGTAGAATTCCTGATTTGGGAGCAATAAAAAGCTTTTCCACTTACGCATTTTTGGCACAGTTTTCTAGATTCACTTGTAAAATAAAAGAGCAGCATAGTTGTGAAGTTGTAAAAGAAGAAAAAAATTATAAATAAAAGCAAGTGAGGCTTGAACTGCCAAAATCAAAAATCATTTTCTGTTCATCAAGCCTATTTTTTTTATATTAAATCTTGCCTGAATGATGACTTTTAGTCAAGAGATGTTAATACTTCAGTCTGTACACTTGAGTTTATTCATCCAGATTATGATCAATACTCAAGAATAATAAATAGTGGAATGCATAAATAATAGTAAATGCTTTATTTTGCAAAGTTCAGCTATCTGTTGGAAATATAAACATACTTGTCTTGCAAAGTACTTTGACTTTTTTTATTTATTTAAAATATAAAGGGTGCAGCTACAGTGTAGAACAGAATTGCTCTTGCAGTACGACACACTGTCCTGTTCTAAGCTTATTACCTTGCCTGTGATATAGCATGTGTCCATCACTGGGGGGATTATACACAGGGAAGTGGAAAAAAGGCTGTTAACAACCTAGGGAAAAAAAACAATTGGAGTCTGTTGGTGAAGTCTCTCTAGTACCAGTCTCCTCTGCTGAAGAAAGTGTGAGGCTGAGAGGTTTCTGAGGGTCTGAGGTATGCTGGTTTCCCAGTGCTCCTGACAAGGGACAGAACTACCATCTCTAGACTCTGGGTATGAATGGATTCCCTTCTAAGTGACATAGGATAGCAACCCTGGGTAGAGTACATGTTGTGTACTGTCATATTGAACCCTATATTTCTGCAGAGAAAACAATGGTTTCAAAAAAGAGCAGATTCTGCTTTAGTCCTTGTCATTAGTGCCTCACTGGACAGACTTCCCCTTGATGGGGAGAGAGGTTTGCTATCCTAATTCCATCTCTTCCCCGGAGTACTTGTGGGACTTCCACAAAGTGCTCATCCTTTCTGTGTGGCTCTTCTGAGATGTCCTGGCAAGGCTTGCAGTTAGGCTGGAAACAGAAAAAGAGGAAAAGCTCTTAAGCAAATGAAAATTGCAACTCTATGTAGTGAAAGGAAAAATACCGAAACAAAGTGATAAAAGACAGGTCTTGAAAGGCCATATTTGTCACAGCAACTTTCTGAGCCTGACTGATTGGTGATACACTTTACTCTGGGCTCCAGGTCTGTGCAGGTGCCCTTTTTGTTAAAGGTGTCTGCACAACTTTACTGCAGTTATTGAGCAAGATCCTCCTGAATAATCCCTATGGTGACTGGTCTTTTGGAAGTAAACGTGGAAGAGTGTCGTTTTGCCTTGTCTCACTGCTGGTGTCATAGGCTGGGAGAGTACAACTGTGTCTGCAGGCATTCAACAGAGCTTCTTTGCTTACTACTTTCATTGTATTTATGGTGGTGTTTGCTAATACAAGTAACTATTACTTGTTCAGTTTCACTTGTACAGCTCACAAACATAGGGAATATGGATTTACTTACTACAAAAGGAGTGGCTGTTAAACATGGAAAACATCCCCTGTATTTCAAATATTTGAAGTTGCTGTGAAACTTGAAGGATGAGAAGAGGTAGATATGGCTTATCCACAGCAATAGTATGAAGCAAATGTCTATTTGAATTCAAGTGAACAAATATCCATATGTGAACAGCTGTTACATACTTGTCAACTAATAAATTATTAGAAGAGATGTGGAATGGAACAGACTTTTCCATGCCCCTTTGCTCCTATTCCTAATGATGTGCTCTTTGATGCTTTCAGGGAAGAAAAAAAAAAAAAACAACCCAAACAAACAAAAACCCAAGAAAATCCCAAGCAAACAAACAAATAAACCCCCCCAAAACAAACAAACAGAACCAAAAATGGTATTGACCAGAAATTCTGTGTGATGACAGAAATGTGGTGTTAGCTGTTGCAAGCTGTTGCTCTGATGAAAATGTTGTTAGAGGAGATGGTATCATCTTCCTTTTTGCTTATGCAATATGGGTACTGTTCTGCAGAAGAGAAGGTTAAATTTTTTATTTTTTTAATCACTTTCAAATCAACAAGGCTCTCCAAAGCATGAGCAATTAGAATGGATTTTCATGATTATTTTTATCTTGCCTTTCACTTGCTATCTAAGAAACTATCTGCTCCTTTAGGGACCTATGTTTGCTGATTAAAGTGGTGATATAACAGGCCTCTGATAGTAACTCGGCTTTAACTGGAGGGGTACTTTGGTTCCTGCTGGTTTGCTACGCCAAATGCAGTTTGACCCTTCTGTGGGGGGAAAAAGCAGAGGAGCTGGTGTGTGGATTTCCTCCCCACACCTATCAAAAAACCTCCTAGTATTAATATTTCCGGTTACATGCCTGGGATACCTTTGTGTTAAAAGACCAAGCGAAGTGAGCTACAGTATGTGTGAATCTTCTCATAGAGCACTGTGGGAATGCCACCAGATTTACTGGTGCCCTTCCATTGCAGGTCTACACTTTTCTTCCACACACATGACTGAAGCTGGGATTTCACCAATACTGTAAATCTACTGTGTGCCAGTCTGACGCTGAATGTAGGAAAAGTGGGGTGGCTTGTTCACCTTTACAGTTGAAGTTGTGAAATCTTTTGTGGTGGAGGGGTAAACTACTGCAATTTTGCAGCAATTGTCCTGACGTGGTTAATATCAGCCCCTAAAGATGCACTGTGGGGCAATGTGTGATCTCTTTCGTGGGGCAACATCTTTGTCATACACGTTACATCTGTGAGGCATGTCTATATGCAGTGTTAATGGGCACATTTCCTGTAAACTGTTTCTGGTAGCTGAAGCCACGTCTTTGGTGGGTGACTCAGAAATGCCTATGGAGGAGAAGGTGGTTTCCTGGGGCAGGCTCCACCCCAGCGTGCAACACTCTGACATGTGATAGCATATTTCTGGGCATAATATGTTATGGTATGACCTGCTGCTGCTTCTACGTATGTCTGCCAGCATGGACAATATAGTGTAGTAGTGATAATTCTGCCAGTATGGACAATACAGTCTGACAGTGGTTTGTGCTCCGGTCACCCACCAGCACCAGGGTTGGTTGGAGACCTCTATGGGAAGCATCACTGAGCATAGTGCTGAGTCAGCAGCTTTTTCTCTTTTCTGCTTTCTTGTCACTACTGGTTCAGCTGAGAGCAAGGCCAGGGCTCTGCCTCCAGTGGTTTCCTCCCAAGACTGCTAAGCAGGCTCTTGCTGAAGACAAATGGCTCTCGCTATCTAGTGCAGCTGGTTTGGTGTGCAGGGAGAAAGACTGTATGTGTTAGCCCTTTTGGTCTCCACTCAGAGGGTGAACAAGCCGTTCCCGAGACCTGTGTGCTCTGTCAGCAAGCCTGTCCTCTGACACAGCATCCAGAGCTGGTTAGTTTTAGGCTGTTTGACCCAGGGTTACTACTGCTATAGTTTACCTGACATCCTAAAAATAGTGGTTTGCCTCTTTATTAGTCTAAACTTTTCTTTGTGCAGCTTAATGAACAGATTACTGGCCCTCTTCTAAATGATCATTCACACTGTCCTGAAAAACGAGATGAGAAGTGCCTGAGGGAGAAAGACCTATCTTCCCCCAGTGAAGAGTGTGGGACCTTCTGGCCAGGTCCTGTCCTACAGAACTGGCTTAGAGATTGCCTTGGGACTCTGCCTTGCCTTGCCAGGTGGTTGGTTTACATGTGATCTCTGTGTTGATTTAACAGTACTTAGGTTGTGTTCGCATCTCTCGAGCCTGAGGCTTATGCAACACAGCTCAGGCTCCTCTTCTCCTCTTTGGCATAGGGCACACTGGCTGTTGTGTGTAATATTTCCAAAATGTGGGAGGCATTTTATTATCAAATTAGCAGACTTTCAAGCATTACAATGTGCATCTTGCTTCTTGGTTAGTAGTTAGAAGAATTATAGGAGAAAAGTGAGTTAACAGTATTTTAGTTGAGCAAGGAAGAGATGCTAGCTTTCATACCTTACCACCACCATCCCACCACTCTCACCATCCCCCAGTAACTCAGGGATTTACTAATCCTGTAAATAAATCTATGATTAATACATCTGAGCTGTCAAGCAAACTTTCTGTCTTGCGCCGAAAGTCAAAATCAACCCTTTGCTGCAGGGACTACTTTGCAGCAAGCTGATGTGCTCTGCAAATAACTCAGAGGGAAACAAAGTTTCAACAAGGCTTGTGGCGAATCAACCTTCAGAGAGCAAGGGCAGAAATGGAGTTTATTGATCCAGGTCATAATGACAGAGCACTGGCTGGTAAGTATGCTGCCTTAGGAAGAAAGGCCTAAAATTGCCAACAGGAGTTCATGCTGTATACCACAGAAAAGTTGTATATGCTGTAGCAAGAGTTTAACAGATTATCTGTGGGGCAGTTGGAGGTGTTTTGTTTTTTTTTCTTCCACATGCAGTGTGTCTACATCACTGGAATGTTTGTATAAATCTTGTTTGCAACCTAAAGTGAGCTCCTATGTCACTCTCCTAAGATCTGGGTGATATTTTTTTGACTGAATATTTTGATAATAGTCAGCTTTTAACTGGAAAACCAAGTTCCAAACATTTTTGCTTAAGACCAGCATGCAGTATTTTGACTAAAACTGCACTTTGATGCCTCAGGGGAGTTGTGTACACCCTGTGTTCTCATTCTTATCTAAAGACTAGATGGTAGCACCTGCAATGCACAACTTGGGAGCTACTGTGGGGCTCTAGTAACATCAATGCTATAAGGTGACAGACAAGATGGGTTGGACGAAAAACCTGTGCAAGGAAGAGGATGAAAGAATCTGCCCTCAACTATAGTTCTGAGGGCACCATGGTCAGTGATCCATGTGGAAGGAAGCACTTTTGGCTCAGGCTAGAAATGCTTTTGACTTGCTCTTTTCTGAATTAGGTTTCCTGTTGGTGGTCTACGTTTTTTTTTCCAGATATCTTTTTTTTATTTTTATGGTTTTTTGCTCTGCAGTTCCCAAAATTCTTGACATTACAAAGTTCTTGAGGAAATAGTCAGAAAGCTTTGACGAGGTAGAGTAACTCCTGAAACACAGCAATATTTATTTATGATAGCTTTATATACCCCAGCTATTGCACTTTTTAAGAAAATAGAAAGCTGTGCTCTTTGAAGATGAAACATGACTTCAACATTCCAGTCTATCTGCTTAAGGAAAATCTTATCTGTGAGTTCATCCTCTGTTTTTAACATTCATCAGTTTTAGTAACAGTTGTCCTTGTATATGTTGCCATGGACAGATACTGTATTGTCACTTATGTGATCTTTTTTGAGTTGCTTAGTGTAGCACTGTATCGCTAGGTCTATGTATAATCTTATGCTAAAACTGTCATTATAGAAAGACACAACTACAAATAAAGCTTTCTGACTGTTTCTTTTTCCCACCTGTGTAACTGGAGACAAGGCCATTATATAAAGACTTCTCCTGAAATGAACTTCTGTAGTCATCAGAGGTACTGCACACTGCTTGGAAGACATGGTTTTACATGGTGAATTTGAAAAGATTGTAAGGATTAATATAGCTGAACTTGAAAATAATGACTTATCAATGATGTTGGGATAAGGTATTTTAAAAGTCTTAATTTGTCATTGTAAGGTCTACAGGTTAATTTAATTTTTTATTAGTGTAACTGACTAAATATCAATCTTCCCTTTATCACTGTGTTTTGTAATGCTTTGTCAGTTAATTTAAAGCCAGTCTTCTTTCGATCCCTATTTGATGGATGCATAAGGGACTGGAGAATTGCAGGAGGTTTGATTTGTGCTTTTGCAGCACTTCCAGTAGCTTGAAATGTTACTATTTCTTGAATTTTCTAAAGACATGCATTTGTGAAATTTAGATAATTTTTGGCTCATTGTATAGAGCAGGGCTATTATAAAAGTACTTAATCCTAGCAACATTCTCTGATTCTTCATTTTACTGTGATATCATTGAGTCAAGTTCATTTTTTAACATCCTTGTATCTACAAATTATTCCACTCAGAAGGTTGGTCAGACTGTCTTCTCCTTAAGGAAAGGATAAAATAGCTTCCTCTGTCCTCTCCCCTCCCTTCTCTCCCACTCCTAATAATACTTAAAATAAAAAAAAAAAAGGAGCTTGGCTGTAATAGCTAACAAACTGTGTTAGGAAGAAAGAAACTATACACAAAGCCATCTTGCTGGGAGGAGAATGGGCCAGCTAAAAGAAAGAGATTGTTTGACATAATATTAGCATAAATAGATTAAATGTAGGTAAGGAAATGAAAGAAAACTGTCTTTTATAAGCTTGTGACTGTCTTTTTAAAATGATGAATAAATGCTTGTGGTTTGGTTGGGTTTTGTTTTGTTTTTTTTTTTTTTTTACATTTAAGGTGATTTGCGTAGAGTATGAGTTAAGTTAGCAGGGAAATAACAAGGCATTTCTTAACCAAAATCATGGCACTTTCTAACCTGTGACCCTAAGACACAGTAAGTGCCTGAGCTCACCAGCACTTTGCACTGCAATCCAAGGTTGACAACATGTTGCAGGTGGTGGAAAGCTTGTAGAGATGATCAAGAAAGTGCCTACCAGCAACTGCAGAGTATGCTGAAAGTTTTGGGCATGAAGAAATTGAGTACATGCTCTCATGACACCTGATATTGAAGTAACATATCACACCTGTTTCATTACCCTTCCTAGAGTAGGTCCCTTACTGTCTATTGACCTGGATTTCTGGACCAGCCTCTGGAGAGAGCTTAAGTAAACTTCTTGTTGATTTTTCTTGAAAATCCTGCTATATCATTACATTCATCACATACATTCATGTCTGTGACACTGAAACTGATGGTGTACAATATTTTTCTCCTCAAGTTTTAAAAGCAGTTTTCTTTATTTAAAAAAAAAAAAAGCGGGGGGAAAATGTAATAATGCCCACCTGTAAACAGGTATGGCTTTGGTCACCTTCCTATGTGGTGGTTGCAGCTACATTATATGAAGCTGAGCAAGAAGGGTAAGAGCAGAATTGGCCCATGTGAGGGGAACTCTGGAAGAAGAAAGATTTTTTTTTTTCCTTGCACCATAAAAAAAGATAGAGCTCTGCTCTGAGCGATGTTAGTCTGAGAAATGATCTTTCAAGATAAAAATGAATACATTAAATCTTGCTTGAAATATTAGAACTGAGTCATGCAATAAGTATCTAAATGTTTTCAGTGACTGAAGCTTTTAGATGTAGATAACCGTTTAAGCTTGCTCTGCTTTTGAACTGAAGATAGCAAAATAGTGATATGGCAGTGTAATGACAAGATGGGTGTACATAAGAAAAGATAGGCATGAAAGGGAGGGTAAGTATGAAGCAATGGTAGTTCTAGTTGCTCCTTAAGGTGAAAAGCTGTTACCACTGAAATGGTGATTCTTCAGCTACCACAGCACACATGCTGTAATTTTTACTCTGCTACAGTGGATTTTGTTATCATGCAGCAAAATGTCTGAATCATCATGTCATTGGGGAGGCTAATGATTTGGGCTATAATAGGACTTGTTTCCAGAAACAAGATCTGGAATCCTTCAGTGGTGTTTGCAGTATTTCCAGCTCGGTGAATAGATACATCCAGAACACACTACAGTTGATACACTACTTGTGAATTAAAGCTGCCTTTTCTGGAAAAAATCCTGCTAGAAAAGAAGGCTTTGCTTTGATAAGAGAGCTGAGGGGAACAGGTAAAACACTCCAGGGTGAAGTGGATAGTCATTTTGGTGGCTGAAGTACCAAGATTAATAGTTCAGTGCTTCCAGTATATCTTGCTGTACCTTCCTGACATCCAAGATGCAGATTCCTGAAAGCCATACAGGTGGATGCGAGGTCACTATGCTTACAACCCTGCAGTGTCTCTGTCCCTGAAATGGGTACCCTGAAAGGTAAAAGGTCTTTCCAAAACTGAGTGACTGCAGAATGAGCCCAACAGCTGTCATTTACCTATGCAACTCTCCACTGAAGTATTTTTTTTTATGTGTTGAAGCTGACATTACAAATTCTGCCTTAACTTACTCCAGTCTTCAGACGAAAACTCAAGATGTATGTAGCTTACAGTCAGTCAGTGGACATGCAGCAGATCTGTTAATTGTTGCTGCATCTTGGAGAATGACCCTGCTTGTAGTAATTAGTACAGCATTATCTTTGAAGGGGAAGTGAGGAAAACACTTTGCCTGCTTTGCTTAGTGTCCAGGCTGTGTCAAAAATAAGAGGCATCTCACTGATACTCCAGTATCATTTTTGGCCGTTCTATTCCTCGTGAAAGAGATTTGAAGTTGGACATGATTGTTCTTACTGTTATGTCACAGCAGAATTTCAATGATAGGATGAAGTAGCATGATAAGGCTGAGGAAGATGAGTTAACAGTAGGTTTGGATTTGTATCCCATCATGGAAGAGACTACAGTGGGGAGATCCCATGGAACATCCTGTGCTGTACTTGTGGTCGACAATGCCTCTGCAGTCACTGGGGTGTGATCCATCTCTCCTAACTAGGTCATCTAGGAGTTAGATGTCCAGACTGTCAGATATCACAGCTCCTTTTAGAGTCATCAGAGACAGACTGATACCTTTTGGAGACTTGGATGTTAATCTTAGAGGATGAACTACCCCCTAGAGAGACATGTACTTTTCTCCTTTGGCTAACTACAGAGAGAGTCTAGCCTGGCTGTCTAGGAGTTGTGCATCCAGTGTGAAGTTTAGATAAGGATCTTGCAGCTTACCATTAATGGGATCATTAAAAACACCGGTACAAAGCAGGAGAGGGTTAAGGTTTCCAGTGTATGAACACACCAGATTACCATGCTGTAAATAATTTATTTTCAGGTAAATGTTAGACAAGTACCTTTAAAATGGCTATGACTTGAGTTCTTGCTGGCTGAGAGGCATCTTGAGTCTTTCAGAGACAAGAAGTTTTCTGCTGGTAACCTGAAATGATGGAATATGTTTAAGGTCTCAGCTGTGATACTTAAATGCAGACAAGGCAACCACTACCTGCTATTGCTTTACCTTTTGCATTTGACAGCAAAAATGCAAACCTTCTTTCAGGATCTTGACTTTCAGCTGTTGTGCATAAATAAGTGTTATCTGTGAGAATGGTCATTAGGTACAAAACCCAACTCATTGTAGAAATGCAAAGTGCTATCAGGGAGAGTGTTGGAGTGTTATTTGTTTGGATGTTTTTGGTTTGGGTTTTTTTGTTTGTTTTGTGGGTGGGTTTTCTGTGTGGTTTTTTTTTTGTTTTTTTTTTTTTTTTTGTTTTTCAAAAGTTTTAGAGCAGATTCACAAACAATGCAGCTGGAAGTTGATATTACTTTTCTCATAATGACTACTAGTAACTACTAATGGTTCAAATGAAATTATCTTCCAAACAGGCATGCTATTAATTCTGTTCTTACTAATTTGCTTTTTGGATTTTTACCCATTTTAAATGCATTATTTTTCTGTCTTGACTGGGAAAGAAAGGTATGCTGTTGTATGGAGAGGGGACAAAAAAGCATAATAATGCGTTATGCTAGACAAATTAATTTTGAATCCCAGCAACTTATGAAGACCATGGAACTGTAGGTTTTTTTGAGAGGAAATAAGAACTACACAGTGCTAAATCTACTTATCTGCTTTCTCTTTGGAGACTTGTACAGGTGATTTAGTCTAAGGAAAGTTTCAACCCTGTGAGTGGGGGCCATATTAAAGGGGCTGTTTGAAGAATAGCAATCCTGTTCTACAGGTCCTCCTCTGTCCACCTAGTGCACCTGCAGCATGTCCTCTGTGGCAATTTCTTCTCTGACTCTTTTATCTTTGCCTTGTAATCGAGTGTATAGAGTCTTACACATCCATATTCAGCTTTTTCGCCAAAGGTGCTGTTGAGTTAGAGTGCTTATATTTGAATGATGCAGTCTTAGTTCTAGTCTTAGATGAAGCTAGTCATCTTAGTTGTTAGCAATTCTTGAGCCATACAAGCCAGAGTTGAACATTACAATGTGGCTCATTTTATTGTTTTCCTTACTTCTAATTTGACACCATTTCTAGAATGATTCAGATGGGAAGTGAGCTAGTAAATGTTTTCCAATTTTTTATTGATGAAGCATAAAAGAATCATAAATGCTGATGTTAATGCATTGCACTGTTCATTTTCTTGTGTGGTTGAACTGTGGTTTAGTTTCTGCATGCTATAGCAAGAAGGTATTCAATTGAAATCTCTGCTTACGGTTCAATAAATCAGGTCTTTTCAAGCTAGACAGTTCACTCATTTTATTTCAACGGATGTGCCCGTTCTGCTATGTTTTTCATACTTTCCTAACACTGTTCAGGAATCTCATTCTGAAATGCATTCTTGGTGTATTTCAGCTGAAATTTAGGCAGCAAGGTCTATTATTTTGACATGGCAAAAGCTGAGCTGATTATTGCTGTAGACTTTGGAAAACTGTGTCTGTTACAGCCTGGACTAATTGTTGGATATTTCTATCTGTTACCCTGATAAATTTCTATAGCTTAGAAGACAGTACTGAGACCCACTTGTGTTTTGCGGGGTGTGTGGGTTTGGATTTTCTTATTCCCATTAAAGTCCTAGATAAACATCACTTCCACTGAAGTTTTCTGCTCTTTATTCCATTTGTTATCAACCTGAATGGGTGTAGCTGTGGTATGAAAAACAAGCTGGTTTCAGGACATCCAAACCCTTTTCTCTGCATCTGGATGTAAGGAAGGTCTAGTGATATCTTTTGTTTTAATATGGGAACTCAGCATGGGTAAGAACAAATATTTTATGAACTATTGTAAGGTTGATGCTTCTATACATTATCTATCATGGGTGGACTGATTAGTCACATTCTACTTGGTCTCTTTTGCACATGAGGACAGCTCTCACTTTTTTCTACATGCTTCCATGTCTGTTGGTCAGTTTTACTTGACACAACAGCTCAACACTACTGCTCTATCCATGTGTTTGTAGAAGTCACTTTCTAGCTCAAATGGAATCCAATACATAGCATTAGTAGCAAGGTTTGTTAACGACTTAGGCCGCAAGCTGTGAACTTTCACCTAAATACGCTGACTGTATACTGAACATTTACTTAGCTACATGAAGGAAGGCCCTGAAACCAGTGCAAACCAGACAGATAAGGTAGCTACAACCATTATCAGAAGCTGCATCTGTTGAGATAAGAAAAGGAATGACCCACCTGGAGACAGAGAAAGGATCCAGTAAGGAACAAGAAGACCCCAGACCCAAATATTGCTTTTGGACCCAACCGTCGTGTGTGGGGAGGGGAACTTAAATTGTAAGGGTATAATTGCCCAGGGATTTCTTTGGGGTCCCTCTCTGGAGGTACCCAGCTCGAGCTGTTCTTTACTGCGGTACCACTCAATAAATTCATCTGGCATACATCGTATCAGAGGCTCTGCTTCAGGGAAACCTAGGGTCGAGCCTGTGGGGAGAGAAAGCACCTGAGACTAAGTGTATGTGTGAGTGTGAAGTTGAAAAGGGGCTCCCATCAGCTCAATGGAGCTGGCTGCTGTGAAGGGACTCTGGTCCTAGCAGTTAGTCTCAGGTAGTGTGTGCGTGACTCCTAAAATGGTATGAGAATGCTCGGGCAGTGACTTCTCCTTTAACAAGTGGGTTTTGACAATGTGCTTTTTTTTTTCTTTCTTTCTTTACTATGAAGTTATCTTCTAGCCATTCTTTTCATAGAAGCAACACAAGTCACTACCTGGATTCTCTGTGTAATATTGTTATCTTCCTTCACAGCTTCTGACCCTTGGGAGAACCACTGATTTCTCCTAGCATAGTGAAGAGTTTTGCCCTGTTCTTCATGTTCTGACCAAGTTCCTGTAACAGGAAGGACCTTTGCCAGGGAAGACATTAACCAGCTTCACTTAAGCTGGGTTTCTGTTGGATAGGTGAACTATTGAACTAGCCTACTTAGCATGCTTGTTCTTGCCTTCTGGCAACTTGGTGTTTATGTTGGCAGAGCCCAGCAGTAACAGCCCTGGATTAATTTGGTTTTATTATTTTCAGAATTTGGCTCTGGCCTTTCTTTCCAATGGAAACCTACCTCCAACAAGAAAACAAGCAACATTCATCTGATGGTTTTGTTCAAATCTGAGTAGATATAACTGTTCTTCCCTCCCAAATGCACTTTTCATCTCACGTGGGATAATCTTCTTCTATAAACCTTGTTGTTTTCTTTATACAAATGGTTTTAGGGCTGGTTTTAGATGCCAGCCCTACTTTTCCTTAGGAGCTGATAGAAAGGTCTCAGCCAGACCACACAAGGAATATTTGGAATAGCTTACCATCAAGGAGAATAAAGAGTGATTAGTTTGGTCATCAGTATTTTTAGACTGCAAGAATTTAAAAGTCTGACTGGATGCTTTGGATTTATGCACAGATATTGGCAATAGCTTCATTTACTATATCTGGAATCTGGATGTAAGCTTGGTTTCTGAAGAAGCTGGAAAGGCAAGGAGTGGAAGACCTCAGTCTGCTTATATACTGGACAGTGTAAATTTAAAAGACTATTACATGAAGATGGCTGAAGAATAGCAGTCACCAAACACAACTATTTTTGTAAAATCAGATGGGCTGTTACTTTGTGCGTTCTGATTGTGATTTTTTTCTACCAACTCCAAAGAAAAACAGTGCTGGCCTCTAAATGTCAAAGGTGTTTACCCAGGTATTTCCTAAGCTGTTCCTGCAAACCCCCAAGTAGACATGGGGAATTAGCTACAAGGTTGAGATTTCTCAAGATCCTGCAGTGTCATCATTGTAGAGATATGCAAATAGTAATGGACAGGCTGCCCAGGGAAGTGGTTGAGTCACCATCCCTGGAGGTATTTAAAAGATGTGTAGATGTGGTGCTTAGGGACATGATTTAGTGGTGGACTTGGCAGTGCTAGGTTAATGGTTGGACTGGATGATCTCAAAGGTCTTTTCCAACCTAAACAATTCTATGATTCTATGACTTCAGCTTTAAAACACCACTACATTTTCCATATTACTATTTCAGAAAGTCTTATTCACCGTAGCTGTAGAACCTAATACAGTGTCAGCTAAAACACCAGAGAAGACCTGTGCTTCTGTAGGCAGGTACTAGCAGCTCTGATGGAGAAATCTATTTGAGAAGCAAGTTCCCAGTATTTTACCAGCTAATACATCCTGAGATGAGGGAATCTTTTCTGACATCTCTGAGCAGGTTTAATTTTGTTTGTTTGCTTCCCAGAAGCTTGGTTTGCTGTTCTCTCACTTTCTGCTAGAGTTTGTATTTTTAATGTGTGACCAGAGTGCTCAAACCAAATCTCACTCAAAACCTGGACCTATGTGTGCTGGTGAGGATGATGCTTTCACTCCAGCAATTTTGATTGTTGCCTACCTTTCTGTATGTGGTGTTTGTCATGGCATCATTTCTGATGTTGCCTTGTAGCTGTTTAATATTTCAGGTAATTATGTGGCTTTATGGTTTTGTTTTCCTTTGTACTTTATGAATTGCCTTCCAAACTGAAGTTTTTGGAGACAGTGGCTAGTGTTTTAGGTGTCCCTGATGCATTTGCAGTAATGCTTTTGGAAGTCTTCTGTCATGTGGAGAGAAGAATGAATGGTTTTGCAGTGAAACAGCTTTCTTGTAAAAGTGCAGACCTCAGATTTCCCTCCCTGTGGACAAGTTACTAAGATACTTCTTGTTGCCTTTGAAAAAAGGAAATAATAGCCCAGGCAAACACTGGAAATTAATAGCTGGTATATCTTGGTGCACCGTGCTGCCAGGTCTCTCAGTCTCAGTTCTTTCTGTCCTACTTCATATAAATAAATATTCCCTGGGCCAATTCCATTACAGATTTGTCTGGAGTGCTCATGAATCTCTCTGCTGGTTTGAACACTAATTCTTTAAGAGCAAGTGTATATGCTGGCTAAAGGATCCAAAGCTCCAGTTTTATCATCATCTGGGGTTCACACACATGCACACTCTTTCTGTTTTTCAGCGTCTCCTCTAGAATGAGAGGAGCTGTAGGAAAACAACTGAATCTATCCTGTCTCCTTGCTTTTACCAAGCAACTGAATTTCAGTGAAGCCCCAGGGAGAGATACCACAGCTGTAGAATAGATGCTCTGTGGGTTCATAATCTGGGATTTTGTCTTCCGTAGACATTTGCTCTGGCTGCTTATTCTGAGGTGTCTTCTCATTGCTTCTGCTTTAGGGGAAAAGGGGACTTGATCCTTCCTTGAACTGAGGGAAAATGTCCTTCAGTACTGGCCACAAACAGCATTTTGAGATATTGTGGAAGCAGAAAACTAGAAGGAAGTGCCAGTACAGATGCTAAACTGGATTAAATGATGGCTGAAAGTATATGAAAATCTGCTCTTCATCTGATTGATGGTTATTGCCATGGGGCAGCACTAATTTACACAAACACTTTTCGATGTAGTCCAAAGAAATGAAGTAACCACAAACTGCGTTTGTAGAGTTTATTTCTATTTTTTCTTATATCTTCACTATAAAGGGAAGGGGAAAGAAACAGAAATCTCTTTTCTCTTAGAAGCTAACTATCTAGAACACAGATGAACCTGGATTATATTCTCTCTCTGAAATACAAACACCAGTGATGCTTTTACAGGAAGGCTAGAAAACTAATGGAAAAGAGAATCAATGATGTATTTGACTGCACTTACTGGAAATTTCCATGCTAGTAGTAGCCTGGTGGTGTTTGCAATGGTGTGGGGTGAAATATTGAAGATGGTGCTGTTTATATATAATCTTTCTTACAGAGCTGTCTAAGGATTTGTTGAATGTAATTACAATAGGCAGATTGATGGCAATCTTCTTGCAAGGTAACTCTAGCCTTGCATCCTCAGTGCCCAACTGCAGAAGCCAACTATTTCTGCTGCGCACGTGGTGTTCATGTAAGCCTTTGCTTTGGTAAGGTCTTACAGTTACAACAATGATTTCCTGTCCTTCCTGTAATTTCTAGCTCTAAATTACTTGTACGTCTCTGAATCCTGGACTTCCCCATCTCATGATAGTCATGTTCAAAGGATACCTTGTCGTCTTTTTTGATGTTAAGGTGTTGAAAGAGCTTTTCAAATGTTTTATGGACCTTTCTGTTTCTGAGGTATTTTAAACCTCAGCTGTTTTAAGCAATGGTCCTGGATTTTTTTCATTACCTTTTGGAGGCTTTTCACCTTTCAGAAGAAGCTTCTGGATGAGCTGCACACACGAAGGTGGTGTTATTAACAGACTTAAGTCCTGTTGTTCAATTTTACTTTGTGTCTGCTCTCCTTCTGCTCACCTTCCTCTGAGAAATGTCAAAGAAGTATGCCAGTGAAACTGATAGAGGACAGGTCCTGAAGGAGTGTAGTAAGCTACAAGAGCAAGATGACTGTTTCAGGCACATCAAAGAAAATACTGGTTCCAATTTCAGATAGTGCATGTTTAAGTTAGATTTCTCAAACCCTAGGGCATCCTTTTTGCTTCTTAATAATACAGACATGCTATACTCAGGACCTTTGCAGGGACCTGGCAAAATAAGGCAATTGTGTAACATGGGGTAGGTCAAACTGATTGTTGATGTATGCAAGTTAATATACAACAGAAGGAATAATGTGTGCTATTTACATTCTGCTTTGCTAGCTTCAAAATTAACTGCAGTCCACATAAAAAATGGCTTGGTATCATTAAGAAACAAAATTACAAGAAGCCTGCGGAAAGAACAGGGGAAATAATACTTAATGTCAGTCACCTTCACTGTGGTGTGCAGCCACCTGGAAAGCAGTGTGTGCTCTGAGCCTACTTGTGACAAGAGAGTAGAGGTGGAGGTGGAAGAAGCAAAAATAATTAGTGGTATGGAAAAATCCTGCTAAAAGGAGGCATGCAAAGACTGGGAACATTCTCCTGGAGACAAAATTAATAGAAAGAACCACTGAAGAAAGCTTCAAGATGGATCAAGTTGTATACGAGTTGAATTGCTGGGCAAGAGAAGTATTAATACTCTTCTCTACTTTCTCATGACTGCATAATAACCCTTTCAGTTACATGGACAGTCACCATGTTATTGAATAAAGTACTACAGGCAGACTTGAGAATCATGGGCAAGAGATGAGGACAGTTGGAGGGGGAGCATACTCACAGAATGTAATGTGGAATTTGAACCAGCAGTGTAAGAATATATCTGGTTATGTTAATGCAGGGAAGAGCCACAGCTGAGAAGCAGCAGCTTTGTGTGTTGGGGCACTGTGGGTTGGCACAATTTTAGTGACTCTGTGAAACATCTGAAAGGTGTACCTGGTGTCTGTGGTTTCACTGTTTGAAACCTACAACAGCTATGCTCTGCAACTTCTCTGCAAATACCTCCAGGTGCCAACCGGCTGAATATCTCCTGCTGCTGCATGGGCCTCCTGACTTGGTGCTCAATGAGCTGCTTAAACCAGGTTGAAAGCTGCAGGCATTTTGTAACTCCCTTTTCCCTGTTTAACATGTAAGTCAAACCAAGTTCCTTATTTGGCTAATAATTCTATATACAGCTGAGACTTTTTCACAGAAAAATATTACATTCTAAATTCCTTTCTAATAAGGCAATTTTCAATTTAGAGATGTGAGGGTAAGTGTCATCAAAAATGGTATCTGTGGGAGTTACTGTTCGGCATGGTCAATGTCATTGCAAAATGATGAAGGGTATTCCTACAGATATGTGAGAAGTTATGGGAAAGGTTAGCCCCAAGGTACTCCAAGAATTGTTCACTTTTACCTTGGTTTAAAGTCAAAGAAGACTTATGTATATTTTTGAATGATTTTGTGGTTTGTTTTTTTGAGTGATATAAGTGATTTTAGGCAGGTGTAACTTTATTAGTTTAAAAAAATAAAGTCAATATTTTATACCAGAGAACACAAAGCCTCTTAAACCTCTGAATATTCCAACTGCAGTGACAGGATTTTCTTGTTTTGCTTTTGTTTTTTATGTATGTAAGAATGATGTCAGTTTGCACAATTCTGTTGCATAACAAAACCAGTTTTCCTTGTTTCAGATACTGATCAACAAGATCCTAGCAGAATTTGTGTTTTGGTTTCTGTCAGCCTTGCTTCCAGTGTACCACAGAGTTAATCAACCAGATTACTTAGTAGCACATGAACATTTCTGTGGCATAACAACAGACAAATGAAATATCTAATTCTATTAAAGCTTCTCTTCATGTCCACGCAAAAGAAATCACTTTTACTTTTTTATTTCATGATTCATAACTGCTTAGGAATTGGTATTCTTGGCAATGTAGTGTCTTTAATCACACAGCTGTCTGCTGTTATGATGTGTACGCAATATGCGCATGATATTGCGGAGGTTGCTCCAGAGTACTGAGAAAATGACATAAGGGTACACTGTTTGGTGATAAAGTTAACTACCTCTACATTAATAGCAATAATATTGTCAGGGCTGCTGTATTAATTCATTTGACCTACTTTTACCTATAAAACCACAATAACAATCTGGAATACTAACAAATAAACACACTGGCTTCTCATGATGAACTGTTGCTAACAAAATTCACTGAAGACATTTCTTTAGCATAAGCTGTCTCTATATCTTGCAGCTGAAAGCTGCTTAAGACCAAACATCCATTTACAATCACTTATGCTTTATTATTGCTTAGTGGACAGCATTGTGAAAGATGCCTCAGCATATGTCTGGCTTGGACCATCTTCATAAGATTTGTTTTTGGAGGTGAGCATAGCTTAACCCTCTGACAGAAGAAGTTGACCAACAGGGGCCAGCTTTTACTGCAGGGCTAAACTTGCTTATCAGTTCTCTTACTTGCTCCAAGAAAGCCTGGGTGACCATTAAATGGTAGTTTTTGAGTGGCAGCGGTGCCCTCCTTAAGAATCCTGGTGCTGGCTCCCATGCAGCATGTGCGCTGGGGAGCTGGGGTGGTCACTGGCCCTGACACATATGGAGAAGGGCAAGGATTCAGGGCAAGGGGCAGGGTTGGCAAGAGCCATGCCTCGTGTCAGGAGGTCTCCAGCCACAGTTAGGGAGCAATGCTGGGCAGGCATGGATGGAATGAGTGCCCTGGGGCACTGGTATTTGCCCTTCCCAGGAAGGGTGATTGCCCCAGCATGACAGAAGTCAGTGCTGGGGGCTAAGCCAGCAGGTCTGGGGCAAGCACTCTTCTCTAGTTCTTTGTGAAGTTCTTGCTAGTGAAACTGGTGTTTCTAACTTGTACCTTCCTCCAGTGGAAGCAGGATCACTATAAAATGTGGGGGAGTATGTGTTTCTACATCTTAAAATTTAGACTATGAAGGAATTAGATATAGAAACCTTTTTAACCTGTTAGAAAGTAGGCTGTCATGAGAGTACTATTGCTAGATTTTCTAAGCCATAGTAGAGCTGTCTTAGAGGAGCAAGGAAAGTATTTAGTTATGTAATTTATTCCATAAAATTGGTAAGGTGTAATATAATTCTCAGAGCTGATGAGCACGCTATGCATGTTGTGGCTCTACTGAGCTGAAATAGTTCAGTTATGTTGCCCATGGTAGATAGTTCACAGACATTTTTAATACATGTATGCTTTGCCTGTAAAGTGCCCAGGTGCTTGACTAAAATGCGAAGACTCCTCACAGGAATGCAACCACCACCAAACATTTGTTTACTTATTTTAGCACCCTCACCTCTCCCTCAATAACCACGATAAAGAACTTGTTGTTTTTTAAGCCTAAGGCATAAGGGTTCTTACCGGTGATTACTTAATGTCTCAGGAAGAAAAGAGCAACACCACAGAACCAAGGAAATGATGTCTGATGTGGTGTTTCCTCTGGATCTAGTGGAGAAGAGTGCTAGAGAGATCTTTTACCCTGGCACTTTCTAGTGGTTAGTGTTGCTGTAGTGTATGATGTGGCTCTTGCATGCATAATGGCTTTATTTGCTGTGCTGCATAGATCTTGACTTGCCTGAGGTGATGAGATTTGGGACGAGGTTGTTGGGGAAGTTAAGTCCAGAATATCAATTTGGAAGTCAGAAGGGAGATACATGGAAGTTTGTGCTTTGAACATTATTGCAAGGCCCAGAGCTGCTGCAGCAGCAGAGTGCATGTGCCTTTAAGAATCGTGAAACAGATATTTTTGTTAATGCGTAAATTCAGAGTGACAATATCTGCAAAACAGAACTTTAGGAAAAGCCTTTCATTTGAAGGGATAATCTGACTTTTGAGAAGCATTGAAAACCCTCAACTCCTCATGCTAATGGAGGCAGAGGAGGTTCTTGAGTGGCACTGTGGATGGCTGCCTACTAAGCTGTGTGCCTCCTTGCCATGGGAAACTATAGAAACTAAAAGCCTGAAGAGATTCATGGTCATGAGGGAGAGGGACTGTCAAGGATTATGTGATGCAAAAAAACCACCATCACTTGTTCGGAAGGCTGTTGCACCAAACATCAGTGGTACCTGTTCGCAGAAGCATGGGCACAGGCATGCCCTGGCTTAGTACTCTTCCCTAAGTAATTACTTGTAATGGTGACAGGCTGTGAGGGAGAGACCCTTTACACTCGACCTGATTTTGTGTGTCTATATCTCCCCCATGTAAGTAAAAACAAGCTAAAAGGCTGTATTTCACAAAATCATCTTTAGCTGATAAGCTGATAGCAGTTAGTTCTACAGATCTTTGAGTGACTGTTTCACGATAAAAAAATGGATGTTGAGATCCCATCATTGCACTTGTCTATTGAGAGATAGCCTGTTAACTATTTAACCTCTACCGAATGACTAGATTGCTGGCTCTTCTGACTCTTTGCATGACAAGAATTGAGTTTCAGGAACTGAGAGTACTAAGTTTGTAAACAGCTCCTGTTGCTTGTTTAGTTACTTGATGTAAATTGGCAGAACTGCATGTTCACAAGGCCCTGCTTCAGTTTTGCCTCACTCCAGTGTCTGTGGTGCTGGGTTTTTTTCGTGGCAGCAATGAAAGCATCTCTTAAACATTTTGGTTTTGTTAAATTAACTAATCAGTTTTTTGGTAATCTGCTTTGTGGCCCATTAAGAGACACTCTGAACACTTTCCTCCAAGCTGTCTATAAGAATTTGAAAAGTTACAGGCCTGACAGACAAATGAGTTTGCATTAGGACAGCTGTTTGGAGATTGAGTGCTGTGTAGTGTGTCAATGCTCAGGGTTGTCCACAGTAGCTGTGCTGCATATTGAAATGATAGAGCACTAGGTCTATGAGAGTTTGGGAAATGTTTTGGTACAGTAGGCACAATGTGGGGGTGTTATTTTCCGTTTTCTCATCTCTTACTTTCCAGGACAAACTGTGCTATACTGCTCAATTGCCACATTACTGAGCTTGAATCTCTCCTCTTTAAACATTAAGGATGTTTTTCATCTTTATTGTGACAACCAAAACTGAGCAAGGCTCAGTTAGGGGAGGCCAGACTGGACAAATATATCTGATGGATTTTGGGAGCTCAGTAGGAAAAGAAGTGAAGGGAGGGAAGTGTGAAAAATGGGAGAGAGCAGGGAAGAAGCAGAGGCTGGATGTTGATGTATTCAGCCTGAGCAGCAGAAGATTTCATGTGCTTGTAAATGATCATTTGAACAAAATTTTCCTGTCCTGTGGACAAGCAGATGACTTGAGGTCTGCACTGTCCCTGGGTGCATAGCCAGTGTCTGCAGTGCAGCAGACCATCCATAACATGGGTGACCATTTTAACCTAAGACAAAGTATTATGCTTGTGACACCCCTGCAGTGCCTCCTGCAACTGCTCAGTTCTTGTCCTGAGGTTATGCAAGCAGTCAGCGGCTTGCAGCTTCCCGGTAGTACCTGTGTGCTCTCTTTTCCCCCAGGGGCCCCGCTATGGGCCCTTCCTCCTCCTCCCCAAAGCTGCAGGGCCCTTTCTGGAGGATGGGGTCATGTCCCACTGCTACCCCTCGTGCATGGGACCCTGAACATCCTGCCTAACTCTCACCCTGTGGTAGTGCCTTCTTCCTCCCCTGTTTTTACTTCCAACTGCAGCACATCCCATTTCTGACCCATACTGTCCCCTGTTTCCTGCCAAACCAGGATCCTTCAGTCTTTGCCTACCAGCTGAGCTTTGATCCTGTTTCCTTGCTGTCCCATCCCCAGGTGTTCCTTGTGGCACTGCATTGATTTCTCCTGCAGTGATCTCCCCTATCCTTCTCCCTCCATCTTATTCCAGCTCTGTTTTTTTCTTCTCTTCTCCAAATGGTTTTGTCCCATCTTCTTCCTCACTGCTACTGTTTGTCTGTTGGAGATAGTAGTCTCTTTCTACCTGCTTCTAAACAAAGAGGAGATGCTTGTGCATTGAGATGTGCTGGGGGCTTGAGGATGCCAGGAGGATGGTCATGTAGCTACTTTGGAAACATTAGTTTCAGTATCTGACCTAGAAACTACATCAGTCTGTCAGAGCAAGATGGAACAGTGAGTTGAATTTTATCCACTTGGTGAAAGCTGGGTAAGGAACAAAAGTGCTGTTTTTCTTTTCTGATGCTTAATAAGCTTTGGTTTTCTTTTTGTGCTATAGCATTTGAAAAGAAGAGGCTGTTCACTATAACTCTCTTCAGCATCCTGTCATCTTCATTTACCTGAAATATTGTGCAGCTCTTTGTACACCTACACTGAAATCTAATTACTTCAACCTGCAGTCTCCTGGTGCAATACCATAGGCTTTTAGAAGACTTCTTTACTAGGTAACACATGAGACAGGGCAATTCAGGACAGGGGAAAAACCTCAAAATTCATAGTGCAATCCTCTCTCTATTATCTTTTGAGGTACGTAACCATTGGTGGTCTCATCCCAGCTCCTAAACAAACCTTCTTCAGGACCTTCTGGCTCAACTTCAACAGCAGGTGAGTCCCCGTGTCTCTCTTAGAAGATACTGTTTCACCCTGGAATATAAAAAGGCATCAAAGGAAGAAAGTTGCCTCCTGAGAACTGTGGTCACTATCTCACTTCTGCTGACTTTGCAGGTTTTTACCCCAAGTGGAGGCAAAACAAAAGGAATTGGTTGTTGGGTTTTTGGGGGTGTTGTGGTTTTTTTTTTTTTTTTGGTAAGGAAGACAGACTCACAGAAAGTAGCAACCAAGTTTAGGAGATCTGTGCTCTTGCTGGCTTTCCGCAGAATGCTGCGGAACCTTGTTTACCTCTTGCTGGCAGGCTGCCATACCACGTAGGGAATTCTCCACATTTTTGAAAGAGAAAATCATTGTATTTACTACTCTGCAGATAAATACAGCACACGGGATTAGCTTACCCGCACAGTCCCTCAGCTGAAGGCCCAGTTAACAATTGTGTTTGTGGCCCTGCTGTTTTTAGAAGGCCTTTACAGATCATCGATTTTATAAAAGGATGTTGGGAGTGGAGAAGGGGAACCCCCAAGCTCTCACTTTCCTTTTTAATTTCCAGGGAAACTTAATTCCCTTTCGCACAAAATGTCTTATATCAGGGTTCCATGCTATTGGGTTTTTTTTTCTTTCCTTTACAAAACCTACACCTTATTTCATGGAGGACTGATTTTTGCACTTTTCTAGATCCCTTAAGTGAAGTTAAAACTCTAATATATTAATGGAAACAGTTGTACCTTCAAGGTATTGAGTATTCTGCAAAATCATGTTTTAATATTATTCTGTGGCATAGAGGGAATTTATAATAAGACTTCATACAGTGCACAAAATACACAGGTATGAGGATTTATATATAGTGGAAGTGCATTGTTCTGGTGAAGGGTTTTGCTAGTCTTACTGCAATATCCTTAGGACAGAAAAAGGCAGTGGGAATCAACAAGTACTTTTAAAAGTTAACTTTCCAGCTGCTTTGAAACATGCCTGGCATGGCGGCAAACAATTCTGGTTATTGATATGACTTCCACTAGTGGAAAAAAGGCTGCTCTGAGGGAAGGGGACCCAAGTGCAAAAGGTCCTAGAACACAGGAAAATGGAAAAAGCTCCACGTGCCTGACTCCCCTGTAACTTATGGGGCATTGGCAGAGGGTGCATCAGTCTCTGCAGCACCAAGCTCAGCAAGTCCTCAGTGCAAAATGTTTCTACGGGACATTGTGACCGCAGACAAGTAGCTGACATATCTTCAAGCCCTCTTCCTAGACTTCTGGTATGTTCTCCCTACCTACAAGGGACCACAGCCCTTGCAGTGGTATCACACTGTGTGGCACACCATGATATTGGTGAGCAAATATTGACCCTGCAGGGGCTTCTGTGTTTATGTCATTCAGTTCAAGCAATGAAGGGGTTTGGAAATTCAATGGTTGAAGTCTGAATTTGACCAGGATAGCTAGGGTAACTTTGAGTTTCTAAGATAGCATGATCAAGGGACTATAATCATTGTTTATTCTTGGTAGGAAAAAAAAAGTGAGGGAGAGAAACTAATACTTCTTATATGAAAGCAATGTCCCATGATGTTTGAATGTAATCTGTCAAAATTCAAAACAAGAATTCAATAGGTATCGCCACAGAGACATGGACCTAACTTTTTGTAAGAATATGCAGTACTTCTAATCCATTTGCAAAGCTGAGGGAAATATATGGAAACTGAAGAAATACAGATTATATTTAACCATAACATGAATTTCAATGTCACTTTAATGTCCCTAATAATCTTCAAAGACAGTGGTTATAGCTGATGTGAAGATTAAGTTGCTATTATGAATAGTCTTACTGTAATTCTAATGCAAGTGCCCTGGATCATTTCACTCAGTATATGATCAACCCCTCATCCTACTCATCTAAATGATTTCAGAAAAGTTAAATTGTTACTCAAAACACTCTTCTAAATTAACTCTAATATTTCTCTAGTTCTTGAAATGAGCTTTCAATTTAAGTAGTAAATCAGAATTCAGACTTCCCTTCACACTTGATCTTTAGTACACTACCCAAACCTTGTTCATAAATGTTAATCTATCTTAATATATCTTTCACATTAAGTGTGTCCTTCCCAGAAGTTGTATTTAGCATTCTTTCGTGTAAATTATGAATTTAAAGTTAAAAATCTGGTAATAAAGTAACTTTTAATTTTTATTATTAGTGAATTGTACTTGCCATGGTCACCAAAAAAATTTATTAGTGTAGCATCATTAGTGTTTTTATAAGGTGTCAAAAATCAATGAAAATTTAAAGAACCTTTTTTCAGCAGCATGAAAATTAAGGTTTAACATATCGATACTTTCAACTGTACAAGACTAATCTTTCAGTTTTGTTTTGTCATCCCCTTAAAGGCAGATACAAGTTTTCTGATTCAAGGAACTTCTTAGATTTGTCCCATGTGTTAAAGTTTCTTATAAACACCCCCCCCAAAAAAACCAACACCAAAACCAAAACAAAAACAAACAAAACAAAAAAAAAAAAACCAAACAACAAACCCACAACAAAAACCAAACCAAAACACAAAAACCCACCCAACAAACTATAAAAAAATTTAATTACCTAAAATTCTTGTAGGCATTACTCTGGACTGTGCATAGAGAGCAAGTTTTCATGTCAACGATTACTCTGGTTTTATGCAAACCACATTTTTTTTCTATAAAGAATAGTGAGTGCCTTCTAAGTATTTTGATAGATTACGAAGTATCCCATGCATCCACATAGAACCAATACTGTGTCACACACAATAGAAGAATCTTCTGAATTTGATAAAGAATGATTTCTTCTATAAACCAGCCTGTAGGGCTTGGTTTTATTCTTGATGACTTACTAATAGAAGTTCTATTGTGTTTTCATTTTAAGACGGAAATACCACAATCAGTAAAAATCTCTACGGAATTTTTTTTTATCTCCATAACTAAAGTTTTGGTTTTACCTGACATCCTGAACTTCATAACTACTAAAACTGGACCTGGAGTGCTGGGGTGGAAGGAATGACCTGGCTGCTCGACTTGCATTCTGTGGCATTAAAAGTCAGCTGAACTCTCTCATATTCCAGCTTGAGAGAATTTGTAGGCATGAAAAAATTTACCAGGGCAAGTTTTGCTCTTGAGCATAAAATTATCTTTCACTCTTATAAATTTCCCTTTTACATTATATCACATCTCCCTGCCTCTGCATTGAGCCTTTATCCAACAGATGTACCTTTTTATTAATGAATATGATTAAAATTGTATATATGCTGGGTTCAGCCAATAATTGGGATTCAACTCTGAAAAAATACCCTTAATGTAACATTGCTCAGAATATGCATCTGTACAGGCTGCTGTATTAGCTGTGGTGTCAGAGGCTGAAGGAGGGTCTCCAGAGCCTAATGATGAGAGCAGATATGTATTCCGACCTTAAATTGCCCTAGCTGTCATATTTTCTAGGAATATAAGATATGGGTTCAGTAAGGGAAGACAGGAAGGTTTGTGTTAATCTAATAACTTAAAAAAAAAATAGTTGTACACAGATTAATTTCCTATGTGAACATTGCATGCTGAGTCTACCTAACTATCTTTACTTGTGTAAATTTTATTTTGCTTGCTCAGGTTAAAACCCAAGACATCTAGCTATTATGAAAGCGTATAGTTGATATTTCAGAAAACATCCATTCAGGTTAGGTTGATACGCTGGGGGAGAGGGGAATGTCAGTCATTTGATAAAAACACTGTTTTCTCTTCAGATGCCATTTCACACTTCTAATGCCAGGGAAATGCTCTTTTGATTCATGGAAAATAGAAATATCAGAAGTCAGGTCTGTTTCATGCTATGTCAGAGAATGATACAAAGCAATGTTTTTCAGCACCATTTCTATTCCTTTAGAGGGACATCTCTGGATTTTTTTTTTTTCTTTCTAAGCTTCAGTGGCAATCTGCTGGCTGATATGAGAGGACTGGAGGGAATTGCCTTCTTTCAGTGAAGCCAATGATTCCCTTCTCATGGAGATTTGTGCACCTTCAATTTTGCAAGCGTTTTCATACAGCAGGTTTTCTCCATTTTCTGTTCTTCCCAGGCTACGTTGGCTGCTGTGTGCATGGTACTACTGCATCACACAGAATAGGTATACACCTGCTGGGAATGTCACTCCTCAGCTGCTTTCGTGATGCTACTGGGGACTGAAGGATATTTGGTAGAGCAATTATTCTCTTCTAGATTAAAATTGCCAGCTGACTACTGCTGTGAAGGTTACTCTGAAATATTTTAGCTTAAGATTCATACAGGACTGGTCTAAGGATGAGGTTGTCCCAGCTGATGTCCATATGAGATTCTCATTGCAAATAAAATTTCCTGCAAGACATATAAGGATCATCTTCAAACAAACCACTTAGGAATTTTTTTTAAGACAAAAATTCCTGAATTATCATGAGGGGAAAAAGCAAAGGAAAAAAGTATTTCAGAAGGACCTTTCCCTTTTACCCTCACAAGAATATGTTTGAAGATGGTATTTTTTGTTCAGAGAAAAAGCTTATGTACAGTTTCCTTCAGCAAAGTAAAAATCATCGAAGTTGGAATATCTGTGTTTAAGTGGTTCACATTTTGTTCATGTTTATTGATTCAGTATCATTTAAAGGGCACACTAGTTGCCTCTGATTTGAAATTTCCTTATGTCAATATGTCACTGAAAAGATGAATGCTAAAGCAAGAAATCTGAATTGAACTCAGTGTGAGGCCTTAACCCTAGATATATTTAATTCAAACATGTTCTGAAAACTCCTCCTCCTGCTTCCTTTGGTCTTCATTGTAATTCTCACTTGTTGCATTTTGAGATAATTTCAGTATCATGTGTGTATTTCATTGCCAGGATGTCCTGGGACTGTGAACCAGGAGCAGAGGAAGATTTTACACTGTGGGCTGGCTATAAAATATAGAGAAGGCAGGATGTCTCACTGTGTGAATTTTTAAAAGGCTGAACTATACTCATTCCTGTTCTGAACCATGGTCAACAGTAAAGGAAGCTGAACCTGATACAGTGCTTCATTGTGTCCCTTTACTTTAGTGGGGGGTGGTGGCTGGGTTGGAAACCCCTGGACTTACAAGCTTTGCTGCTGGGTTCTGCAGCAGAGTGCTGGAAGGGAAAGGGCATTGCCCATCTTCCTTCCCTTGACTCAAAGATTTCACTTGTTCTTATTTCTCCTGTAGTACAGAGTGGTGAAGGAGGGAATCTTCCCTACAATAACAAAACTGGACAATGACAACCTCTGTTATCATGTCTGAGACAATAATTTAACTCAAAGATATTTGCAGTCCCCAACTGGCTATTCCTTTCTTTTATTGTTGCTCATTCTTAGATTGAGGCATATGTACAGATTTAGTTAAAATCTATCTCAAGTTTGCTGTCTTCATTACTGCAGCACTGAATGAGGAGGTTAATAGATGTCTACATCTATGTGGTGCTGCTTTCTCCTTCCCACCACGCTCAGTCATTCCTGTGAATGAATGTGACCCTATCTTGAGGATACATGCTGAAAATAATGAAATTTGCAGCTTGCAAGTGTTACTGGACTAGGAGGAAACTCATGTGGTTCTTGACATCTGGGGGCAATGCTAGTCTTCTCAGGAGAAATGACCTGATAACTCTGTGCTTTTCTGTGATATCTCCAATGGGTGTTTTGTCAGGATAAAAAAATGCATGCCTAGGCCTGTAGCTCACTTTGGAGGAGCTGGGCAAGGAGGCATATGGTGGATGAGACAGCCTGTTTGTGCTCCTAGTGCCACATCCCTTTCAAGAATGACTTGTTACTGAGGTTTTAGCATAACATTAAGGAAAACAGCTTTTTTTTTTACTCTTCCCCCCCCGACCCCCGCAAAAAAAAAAAATATTGTAATACTAGTTTCAGCAATGAGATTATATTTGTATTTTGTGTTGAATTGCTAATGGCATTTCATAATGTTTCAAGACCTGCTGCATTCTTGGTCTTCCTAGGCTGTGTATGGGGTAGAGCTTTTTTTCAGCAGGCATCTGTGTTGGCAGTAGAAATTTGGGAAGAATGGGTAGCAACTTGTAACTGCTAAATGGTTTCCAGCTAAGATCCTGGCTGTTGGTGTCAGAATAAGACCCAGGACAAGCAAGGGCAGGCTGGTGGGGTCACCTGGATCAGGCAGAGAGTTGCAGAGGTGGCAGGGAGCCATGAGCTGATAAAACCTCTGAGCATCTGAGACCTCCTGAGAGAGAAGAGAAAAATAGGCAGGGCTCAAAAATTATCTGAGGGGACAGAAACTAAAGCTGGAAGAATGGGTCAGCTTGCAAAGGCACAGTGGCCAGGGGCAGATTGCACAGAAACTTTCTCTTCTGTCTGACACAGTCACTGTACTCTCTATGCTAAAAAGAAATCTGGTTTTTCTTATTTTCTCACAAAACCAGATCTAACTCTTTTTGTGTTTGAAAGTATTTTTCTTGCTGTTTAGAGATCTCCCTGTAGGAAGGAGGTGGAGACACACCCATCTCAAGGCTCTGGCTCACACTGGGTCTTATCATAAACACCCTGGTCTGTGTCCTGGCATTTTACGCAAGAGTAAATATATTAGTGAAAGGCCTAGAGAATGAAGAGGAAAATCAGTGTGAAAATATAATAAAGTGACGAGGGGATCAATTAAAAAAAAATGAGAAGGAGATTCTGTGGATGAAATTAAGTTGGGAGTCTGCTTTCTGGAAGGTAAGCGGTTTAAATATAAATAGCTTAATTATCCATGGAAACACTGATTATTTTCACAGAGAGTTAACCTTATGGTTTAATAAGCAAATACAAGACTTTATTGCAAATATAAGACTGTGTTGTCCTAAGCACAGGCCAATCATCAGTACTCAAACAGCTGTCAGTAATAAACTGTTTCTCATGACTTCCTTCTTTCTGAGGAAGAAAGTGATCCCCTGCATTCTGTGATCCCTGATCACAGGCGCTGAAAGCAGCAAACACTATTTCTGTTTTAGAGTACCTAATCTCAGAACCTGGATGTTCAGTGACCTGCATCCTGGGGACACGACTCCATGGGGTGAGGTAGTAGAAAATCACTTTATCAGACTAACAATTAATGGTTGGAACCTGGTTTTACTGTTGAGGGGCTTTGTGCTGAGGATAATGAGACTTTGAATCTTTCTGTTTAGCTGAATATGGTAAAGTACTGCATATGCTTTAAGCTCAATGTTATCCTTCCTGGAGGAGGAGGAGGAGGGAGTCTGAAGGTTTTTTGGGTGGAGAATTAGGTCCTTCCTCAATTAATATTTTGGATTCAGCCTTTTCTGTCAGACAAGAGTTTTTCTTTCTGGTGGCAGATCTGTTTCTTCCTACTGACCTCCCAAAGATTCATCTTTATGTGGAAAAGGTATACAACGGTCTTTGAATGTCAGCTCATTCTTAAAATAAATCTTCCTCAAGAGAAAATGTAACTACTTCTTTTTAAAGCAGAAGCCCTTTTTTTCATTTGTAATCTTTTGAGTAACTAGATACTTTCTTTTTATTTGCTTAAACAAACCATAATCTCCTTTCCTGGGTCCCTTCGAAATCTATCCATCATGTTAAGAATCACATGTCAAACCTAGCAAATTTAAGACCCTTGTCATCTTATTGCAACACAGAGCCTGCTATGTCTTTGACATTTGCCTTCAGCTTTGAAAACTCAGGTTTTATACAACAGTAGGTTTATGAAGTATATAGAGACAGATTTATCATCTTAGAAAATAATTTTCCTGTTTTAGCTTAGTAAAGCAAAGATCACTAATTCTACATAAGCAGCACAACATGAATAAAGGTTGAGTTACTGCAGATTTTGCAAGCTTCCTTGCAGTTAATTGAAATGTAGACTTGTTAAGGAAACTTGGTGGTGAGAGATACTTTCACTACAGATACGAAGAAGGAGGAAGGAGGTACAGCTATGCATTTTTCTGGTAAAGTTGCTTCAAATTGCAACGTGCAGACTCACACGCACAACTGAAGCAACCCCTGGACTTGGGCCTTAAAAACATGGAAGTTTTTATGATTGTGGTGATATCAGATGCGTGCTTCGTTCAGTACAGCTAGCTCATTTAATAAAACTCAATTAATTAATCTCAGTTAATCCTACTGATGCAGCTCTGCAACTTGTGGTGCCTGCTCTAGCATGGATAGTGCTATGGTCAAGTATATAATCTGTGGAATGACAGTTGAAGAAAATGTGTGCTTTACTCTTTTTAAGGATTGTAACATAAATTTTTAAGGGTTCTGATGTTATTAACTGCATGTGGATTTGTCTTGTTTTAGCTTTGCAGCTTAGAGAATTGCTGATCTTGTATATCACTAAAATTACCTTTGGCTTTGAAACCTGAGGGTTGTTTACAAGCCCTGGTACTTGCATGCCTGATTTCCTGTTTGTTCTGCCGAGAAGAGGAGGATGGTTGGTTTTTTTTGTTTTTTCTTTTTGGTCACAGAATCACAGAATGGTAGGGGTTGGAAGGGACCTCTGGAGATCATCTCGTCCAACCCCCCTGCTTGAGCAGGTACACCTAGAGCAGGGTGCACAGGACTGCATCCAGGTGGGTTTTGAATGTCTCCAGGGAAGGAGACTCCACAACCTCTCTGGGCAGCCTGTTCCACTGCTCTGCCACCCTCACAGTAAAGAAGATTTTCCTCATATTCAGGTGGAACTTCCTGTGTTCCAATTTGTACCCATTGCCCCTTGTCCTGTCATTGGGCACCACTGAAAAGAGCCCAGCCCCATCCTCTTGACACCCGCCCTTCAGATATTTTTAAGTATTGATAAGATTCCCCCTCAGTCTTCTCTTCTCCAAGCTGAACAAACCCAGGTCTCTCAGCCTTTCCTCATAAGAGAGATGTTCCAGTCCCCTGGTCATCTTTGTAGCTTGTGGTACCCTTTGTCCTGTCTCCCCCGCCCCCCACCCCCTTGAAGTGTTAATGCAAATTGCTGTACCGACTTCCTGTACCTTTTAGGGAAAATACAGTGGTTTTGCTTCATGTATTCAGTTAATTTAGAAAGAACTTGCGTAGGATGGAGATTATTCTAAAATTCTGGGTGGCTGTATCTTGCCCTGCGAGACTTGGGGAATGCTCGTGCTTGAGGCAGATGCTAAATCAAGCCACTTTTGCTCATCATCACTTACTTGTGGAATTTAAGTCTGCCAGGTGTCTGTTCTCCAGAAACAGCATGCTTTAGTGGGCTGGGCAGGGAGCCAGCAGCTCTGAAGCTGTATTTCCACCTGTATCTGGTTTAATAATGCTTTGTCCTTATGTAACACTTTATTTTGCTGTTGTTGTCTTTCACGTTTCTCTCTCCTTTCCTCCCCTGCAACTAGGCTGTTACTGAATCTTGCCAGCAGTACATAATAGGAGCATATTAGTGCTCTGTTTACATCTTACAATCAGTTCAGAACCACAGCTTTGTCAGTGCTACCTCACTACTGTGAACAGCCACCTTCTAACTCTTCACTTTTGTTTTTTTTTTTTTCCTTTTTTCTCAGGACTGGACATTGTATGCCTTGTGGTCTGTTGCTAATGTGCTAATGCTAGTACTTTATATAGCAATTGCTGGGCAAAGTGAGGTGGTTTCTTCTCTCTCTCTCTCTCTCTCTCTCTCTCTCTCTTTTTTTTTTTTTTTTTTTACAAAATACAAGTTGAATTTTACCAGAAAGCTTGCTTAAGGGACTCATCTGGTGTTTTTGCAAAGAGCTCACTGAGGGGAAAAAAGCAGTTAATTGAGAAAATGTTTCTCATAGCTCACAGAACCAAAAATGCCAGCTGCTTTTGACAGTCTGATTATGGAAGTCCGGTAGACATGGACACAGATGCTCTGATTGGCATTGACTGATTGGATAGTGATTTTTGTTGGAACCCAAAAAAACTTGGTGCTGAGTCATCTGAGGTTACAGATGATTAGAGAATGTTCCTGTGGGGTAAAGTGTGCATATTCCTTTAGTGGGATATGAGGTAATCTGGAATTGCCTAGTCCTTGGTGAAAGAGGGCTATGCTTCCAGTGGGACCTCAGAGGTGAGGATCCAGGCATGACCTGAGAGGCTGCTGTGCTCTAAATTAAAATCTGAACTTTCTTCCATGATAATCTGGTGGTGGTGTCTTTAATTTAAAAAAATAAATAAATAAAAAGAGAGAGAGAAAAGGAGCTGTAACTGTTGTCAGAAATATTTTGGGGGAAGCTTCAGCAGTGTCCTCTTTGGGTGCCATACCTTGAAAGTGTATTCTTTGGGATAAGAGTGTTTGAAAAAGACTGAAGTGAATCTTGTCTTTGGAGAACAGAAATAATGTTGCTGCATATACATGATTTGGTGAGCAGTCCCAAGAATAGGTGATAACATGATATGGAGGAGAAGAATATTTGGGGTTTTGTTTGTTTGCTTTTTAAATTAAAGGTGAATATTGAGGATAGAAACACCTGGCTTTCTGTTTCATACTAAAGCCTTCATAGCTTTATTTTTTTTTTATTTTATTTAAATGTAGCTATTAAAAACAAATAACATGATGCCTGCTTTCCTTGAATAAGCTGTAGAGACTTGTCAGGTTATTCCTCCAATAGGCTCACCTTCTACAGGATGTCTCATGTTGGCTTAAAATTGTTACAGAATGAAAGCTATGTTCCTAAACCAGATGTCTTGCTAATTAATTATCTTTGTTTTTTAAAGTAAGCACCTTCATTGTAACATGAACTTGTTGCTTTTGTTTTTTAGCCTTTGGAAAGTAGATTAAAAAGCCCTTTATTGCCAGAATCCTTTCCCTCAGGTAGAGAGGCAATGCAATCAAATCTACTGCCTTCATCCATCTTCTGGTTAAACTACATAGATTGAGCTTTAGTCTGTACCTATTGTTATCTTGCTAATTCAGTGTATGGTAGAATGACACATCTCCTGTTTTGAATCCCAAGGTATAGGCATAAGAGTTTGGTTTTCTGTTTAATTATAGGGGATTTCTGTTCATTTTCTTTTGCATCTTCTGGTGCGTGTTTCAATGAGGGTAGAACAGCAGAATGAAATGCTACAACTGCTGTGAGAAGCCAAAATATAATGTAATCCAAATTCTCTTATTAATTTTTTTCCTTTCTATTCCACGATAGTGAAATGTGCTCTGATGCATGGAAGTAGTAAATGTTAGTGTCATGGAAGTTGATAGGTGAGGTGTGACCAAGGCCTCGGGTAGAAGTTGCTGTTCCCATTAGTTATGTCAACAAAGTCAGGTAAGTCTGGTATTCAGGGAGTACAGTTTGTGCAAAAACTTTCCCAAGCATAAAGATATAACTCAGAATAGTCTTAGACCTTCAACAGTCCCCTTTCCACAAGCTTGGAAAAAGCAAAGGAGATATGCTGCTCAAGTATGGGAAGAGGTGTGTGGCAAAAGAATTTAACTAGAAGTCAGTAGATAAGGGTTTTCTGAGCTTAATGGCATGGTGTCCTCACACTCATGGAATAGAAGGCAGCCTTGCAGGAAGCAAATGAATGTCTTAGTGACCTCAATTAACATTAGTTCTGTTCACGCCAGGACTGAATTTTGTTCTTCAAGCCTTCTAGGTGCATACGAGGTGAATAGCAGACAAATGTAAATGACCTCATTTTGTCACTTGGATGGCATGAATACTTCAGAGCCCACCTTTAACTAAATTAGAAACCTGGAATGAAGAGCTATAGCTCTGTGTGGTCCATGGAGAGAGCTATACTCCTGAGGTGTCCCGAATCGCCCTCTCTGTGCTTCATTGATCACATAAGAACATAAAGTTGTAGCTCAGCCCAATGTTAATGTGAATTTACTCTTTATATCTGCAAGCATCTGATCTTAGTATGCCCAACCCTGAATTTGCCTCTCTCTTTAAAAACTTAAAAAAAACTTTTTAATTTCTGGTGTTCTCTCACAGGAGAGAGATTTGTCTTACTGTGAGACAGCACAAGAAATTACAGAAATCACAACTGGATATCACTTTGTCTCTGTAATTCATGAGGATATGCTGTACCTATAAATTACAAAAATTTAACAGCTGCAACTGCAGCCGGATAAAACACTGACACAAGGACAGCTGAGAATCGGTGAAAGACAGATGAGACTATGACTTTTTGTCAACTGGCTTCACCCTCCTGGAGAATATCTGGTGTCAAGCTGTCAGTCTACTTGACTTCAGAATGAACAGAGTGAGCTGATAAAACAGTGTAAATCCTATCACCTCTCCTTCCTTGGGAAAGTTTAGAGACTGGCATAATTCATGAGATGTTCTGCCTTTTTGCTTGTCTCCTGCTTTTTCCCTCCCCTATATTGTGTCAGCTTGTAGCCTAAAACTATAATCTCTGGTGGTCCGAAATTCTGGTTAAATACTATGCCTATACACCATTATATGAATAGACTGGCCCTGACAATAAATAATAATTAATGCAAATGCAGAGAAGGTCTTGAATCAGCTCTCAATCTGTTTCTCTCTTGGTAATACCTCTAACTGAAATATCAAGTGTATCAAAATATTGCTGAAGAGTAGGCCATCTCTAAAAATTATCAGATTGTAATGTAGCTTTCTCTGATCTAGCTTCCATAGATGTGGAAGACATGATACTTTTTTCTTTTCTTTATACATAAACATTTAATTCTAGTTGCAAAATATTTAAATATGTCAAGGAAATAGTATACAGATAGATCTATTGTTCTGCTATGGGAATCTTGTGGCTGCACAAATAACTTTGACTTGCTATCACACTTTGTTTCTGAACTATTTTCAACCCTCAGTCATAGTTACATATGCTTTATTGTGTTTTTTATTTAATATGCCGTTGAATAGGTGAAGTCATTACAACAAGGTTTCCTTCAACATCAACCTCATCAAATATCAAAAGCCTTAGCTGAAGGGACCCATGCTGGTATATGAAATCAGTGATAGTCATGGATTTAGAAGTCCAAGAACTTCCATTATTTTATTACTATACAGATAATGAAGAAGCAGGCAGGAGTCTGTAATAGGGACCTTGTTCACAGATCTTGATCTGTCTTCCAAAACACTTCCTTGCTTCCTATGCAGAATATGTATGCTTATGTAGAAACTTTGTGGGAGAGATGAGGAAAAAGGACAGAGAAGGGAGAGACCTTTACATCAATCTCTGAAGTAGCTACACCAGGCTAGTACTGTTACCTGCTTTGAAATTGCTTCATAGAAAGAGCTTCACTGTGGAGGAAGTCCTGGCTCCTTTTTCAGCTTAGGGATTTTCAATCAGATGAACTGAAGTTCAGTAAACATGTGATAACTCTTTGAGCATGTTTCAGTAGCTTTATTAGGAAACTTCAAAATTAAGCTTTGAAGAGAGATTTTGCTGTGAACTAGGACACACAAAGTCCAAGGCTGAGCACCTTATGTTGTCTTTTAGCAGGCTCAGGGTAGGAATTAGCAAATTTCTTTTAAAGGAAATAGAGTTTTTGCTTGGGTTGTTGGGTTTGTTTTCTTGATTTGTGGTGTTTCACTAAAAACCTAGTCTGAGTTCATACTTGGGCTAAAAACTGTTGACTGTTGGATTTTGTTTAGCTTTGTGTTTTGTAGGTTTTTTAAAATTAAAATAAAATAAAAAAACCCCTCAGGCTGAAATGGTTTCCTGATGTAGTGAAATGTTTTGACTTTACTGGGCTTTCAACGGAAGCGTACGCAAAGTAAAAGCAAAGCACAGACCCTTTAGCCCAAGGCCTAGAGTAGGTGCTTCAGATGTGGAGGGCCTCAGCTCCAGGCTGTCTCTGTGCCCTGGTCACCCACCATCCTGAAAGGATGCCCTGGGTACCAGGTATGTTGTGGTGTGGGTGCCTTGATCTTTGCACAGCACTGGTGTCTGTTATCTCTGCAGTGCTTTGCAGAGATTGTTTTGATTAACATGGAAACTAGTTCAGTTTTGATCTTTGGAAAAGTTGGAAAAAATCTGACCATAAGCCAAAATCCAGTAATATTTATAATATTGACAGTAGTACCAAAGTATGTGAAGAGTTCTAAAAGATAATGCAAGAGAAACTTCCATTTGAGGAACTTTATCTGATAGGCAAGCTGATAGAGAATGCCAGGTGGTTTTTGTTGTGTGGGTTTTTTGTTTTGTTTTGTTAAGGTGTATATATACAAAATGGATAAACATTAAACAAAAATACAAGATTGTTTATCTCCCTCTATGGAAGACTGCAATCAGAATACCTATAATGACCTTGGCATTCTGCTTAATGAATAAATGGAGTGTTCAGTCATATCTGATAATGAAAATGAAGCATGCTTAATTGACTTAGGACCCAACTAATCAACAGTTAATGCAGTCCTGAAAATTGCTAAGTTATTTCATTTTGGAGGGTCAGGGCATGTGTGTAGAGAAGGGACAATCTAGGTTTTATACCCTAAGCATGAAGCAAGTATAAATGGCAAACAGTAACTGATCTGGCCCAGAGGTTTTGGTCAGTAGTGTGGCCTTGATCCATGCTTTCCTCAGTCACCTACAAAATGTTTATAATTCTAGAAAGAAACTTTGTTAGTTGACATCCTGTAGGCAATTGCACTGGAGGATCTGTTAGATTGTGAGCAAAACAGCTCTGCTATTGGCAGACCAGCAAGTTAGATTAGGTTAATTTAAAAAAAAAAAAAGTATGGTTTTTAGTTGCCACTGTGTGAATGTCCCAGAATGGCCTGCTGGGATTTTATTCAAAGTACATATTGAGTTACAGTGCTTAACTTGACACCTGCAAATATCTCTGCCCTGATTTTACTTGGCTACAGACAGTGATTCAGAACTAAATGAGATAATTTCTTCCAAAATCTTTCCCTCTCATCAGGGATTTTTCTGTTGTTTACAGGAATGACTTAGTATTCAGAGCCAAAACAGTGATGTTTGAGAAAGAGGCCATCAGTTTAGTTCCTTGCACAAGGGATAATCAACGGAAACCTTGCTTTCACCTTTCATGTTCAGAAATCTCAGCTTAACAAAGGGCTTAGTAGAGCAGGAATTCTCTTGTTCCATTTTTTCCATTTTCTGTGAACTGGGTTTTTTAATAGCAATTTTTTCTTAATTTTAAAATATTAAATGGTTCTTATGCAACGTTTTGATCAGCAAGTAGCAACTACGAGATTTTTTTTTAGGAATTTTGCATTTATTTAGAAGACCAGAGGGTTAAATGTGCTAAATGAAAAAGTATTTATGTGCCCTGAATCAATAGGAATAGCAGTAGTGACTGGATGTTGGTTCCACAGCCTTTGAGTTGCTGTCTTGTCCCTGATTTTAGCAGCAGGTGTCTTTAGAGGGCACAGGATTTACCATACTTCTCCCTACTGGAAAGCAGCCCTGGGGCATTGCAGGTCTGTCAGTGAAATGGATGGGAATGGGGAAGATGAGGCCTCAGCCTCCATGTTAGGCCTGTGATCCTTTGCAGATGTCTGTCACATAAATCCCTGCAGAGGCACCTGCTGCTTTCCTGTTGTTAAAAATCTGGACATCCTACACGTGATCTTGATAAATGAGGGAGCAAATGTTAAAATGTGGAGGGAGTCTATATTCAACTTTCTCTCCTTTGTCTCTGTTCACCTGCTTGCTGATGCTGTCTGTCTTTTGGAAATCATCATAGATATAAAACAGTGGAAAAGTGATTTTATTTTTTATGATGTATGTGCTAGAATGCTTCTTTCAGCTTTTGACGTATTTCAGTGCCAGGCTTCAGACACTTAATGTTTTGTGAGTTGGCGCTTTGTACACCTACCCTGAATATATTTTGGATATATTGCTCAAAATCCAAATCCTTGATTTGGCATCAGAAAACTTAATTTAAATTGGTTTTAAACCTGATCTTTGTACCTCATCTGATGCATCAGCTGTGAGGGGTCAGTGTATCAACTGTGAATCTTCTCAAACTTCAGGAGCTTTGGAATTTGCTTGTGAAAGAAAAGGGGAGCCTTGCCAAGCCCCCACTGTAAAGCATCGTGTAGCCTTTCAAATGACAGATTTTACTTGACAGTGTTGGATTTCAGCGCAGTCAAGAATGTATCACAAAGGTATTGACAAAACATCCTGTCCTTCAAGATGAGTGTTTATTATAGTGATGCCTGAGGAGATTTCGGCTTTCTTTTGGTCAGAACAATACTACAAAGTATACATAGACGCTAACTGAACTGTTAGCAGGGTTTGCAAAGAATACTAATACAGTTGTTAGAGCAGTGGTGATCTAAGAATAAAAGCGAGGTAAATGTCACATGCAGAAGCAGTATTCTTAAACTTACTGATAACTAGCTATGCCCTGTAAAGTTTCTAGAGTAAGGCATTTCTGTTGTTAAAAATATTTGGAGCCCAGACTAGAGATTTTCTGTAAATATGGAATTAGCTTTTGGACACCATTTTGGAAGGAATCCAAATGTGGCCTTTGTGTTTCAGTGCCTATTCTGCACCCACTCCACTTTGCCAACCATAGTTTTAACTGAGTCCATTTATCTGTGGGAAGTAAGCGCTGGGCACTTCGTTGTCTACATGATGTTGCACTGGGTTAAATAATGTGTTTTGTGGAGAGAGGCACAGAGGAAAACACTGGATGGCATGTTTTTCTTAGATATTTTTAAGAGTTCTGTTTCTCTTAGTGTTCTGTAGTGAACACTGAGTATTTGTACAGCCTATTTGAGATGATGATGACTTCTTATCCAGCTGCAGTGCTGGTGCTTGCTGTCCTTATTGCTGATATTATGTGTGTTTCACCAGTCTCTCTTTTATGATCCACCCTCAGTGGGTATTAATGTTGATTGAAACAGAATATAATGGAGGCATACTTCACCTGTATGTTGCCTTTTGGTTAATTATCACTGTGCACGGTCTGGAGATAATATTATTTTGGTATGATAGTTGATGGTCAGAATGTAGGGTTGATGAAAACCGAAGTACTACCGAGACTGTTACTGGAAAGAAGCAGAAAGGAGGACAGTGTCTCCCACTCCACTGTGCCTAACATCCAGCTTTGACAAAACCCAGCTGCCTCCTTCTGGAATTGTCATGGGGCAGGAGTGCACTGGGCTGGGATGGGCTTGGGTGCCAAGCTGCCCTTGGACACCCTTGAGGAAGGTTCCCAGACAGCCTATATTGTGCTTCAGTTTCTTTGCCTCCCTGTGTGGCTTTAATTGAAACTCCATGCTGGAGGAGAGCAAAGGAGCAGTTCAAGGGAGTTGTGCCTCCTACAAGGAGACAAGAATACAGAAATCAAAATCTTTTAGATGCCTTCAGCATGCTGTGGTTGTCTGCAGCAGTGATTGATTTGAGATCAGAAGTCAGGTCTTCCACGTATGGACTGATAGTGATGTGAGAATGGTGGTGGTTGTCTCTAGAAGGACTTCGTTTCTCTGCAGGTGAGGGAAAAAACCTAAATATGCAGCAACTGCAAAATAGGAAGGAGGGAGGGTTATTCTCTGGCATTAGCATGCCAGCAAACCTCAGGTGAGCATCTACTCCTGAAGGGAGTTAGCTCAATGGTCATAGAGGTCTGATAAGGATTGAGTTGTAATATAACCTTGGGAACCCTATGTTGGATTTGAGAGCACGTATTCTCTCTGTGTCCTATATGCTTTGCTCTTGGTATGTGGTCTGCTTTCCATGCTTACTTTGCATGGCTAAATGAGCAAAAGTCTTAGTCTCCCAATGCAAAATGAACCACCTGAACTCTTTAGAGGCAGCACAATTACAGAGAGAGAACAGTTATCCTCTGTAGATCAGAGATGGAATCTCATTTAGAAAACTCTCCTATACCCAGTATCATTGATTTAGAAACATACGTACATACGTATCTGTGTGTGTGTATATATGTGTGTTAGCTGTTTGGATAACATGTCGCCTGAACTCTCATGTTCTCATAACTGTTTCCTTAATAAAGAGGTGTTTCGTATATGTCTGCAGCTTTCTGGATTAATTCAAACTGAACATCAGTGGTTAAGGGGTGTAATGTTAAAGATGAGTGCTTAATAGCATAGTAAGCAGTACTTCTGACTGCCTGATATATTTCTGAGACATGCCTTTCCTAGGTCTGGTCATAGCCATCCCATGATTGCACCCCTATTCTGATTCCATTCCGTCACTTTCAACTGATGAGCTCCCAAATTGCAACCTCAAGACTTGCTGTTAGTTTGTAAACGTTGCAGTTATGATTTTGTGTGGGGTGCAAGTGGTATTTAGTAAATTGGAGGGGCAAGGTGGGGAGGAAGATCTTTTCTGTTTAATATTTCTCATTAGCTTGTTGCCTCAAAGATGAGTTTTTATCATAACATGCAGGAATTTGCCTACACAATATGTCCTATTAATCTAGAGGAACTAAATATGGAAAAGACTCCCACTTCCATTGTCTCTTTTATTCTGTTCCTTGAATGCCCCAGCTGTCAAGAAAGTTTACACTATGATCCTAACTTTCTGTTTCCTAGCAACTCTGCATCCTTCTGCTCATAAAGAAGGGTGGATTATACTTCTAATGAATGTAATTTGAAGCCATGGCCAATGAAAAGGAAATACTGTGGAAGAATAAATGTCATCCATACTTTAAACAGAAAGTTAGAAGTTCACATCATAATTGCTTACCTGTTTTAGCATTGCATATAATTTTTATAAGATGAGTGTTTCTTTATATGACCTTGCATTTCAAATTTAAATTTTTAGTTGTGGCTGGCAATGTGGATAGGACCACCCACAACCATTTGGTCTTGGGACTGGGGATCACTGCTTGCAGAAGTTTTGTTTGGCAACTTCTTGTGTTTGAACATCACCAACATGTTACTTGGAGGGTATTGGGTTTCCTATTTATTTTATTTTATTATTTTTATTTGGCTGCCCTGCTTTGAACCTGAGTTTTCTTACCTGGATGATGGGTAAGAAACTGAAAATCTGAAAATCCTGAACTGGATTATGGTGAGATGAATTACAAATCCTACATTAAAAGATTTCAAAGGGACTGAATCCCAGCTCTGTAATACTTGTGTAAAGCAAATCGCTGAAATATCTTCAGCAGTCCTTTTATTGTGATGTTTTCTTAGCATTTCTCATGCATAATATACTATGAGTTGAAGTATTTTTCCCCATTCTCTCTCACTTCATTATGTCATTAGTGTGTTATGAAAGTGGAAGCTGATGGGGAAACCTTTGAAATCAAAGTTCCTTTTAGCCATGTTACAGGCAGAACATGGCTGGCAGCTGTGTGGGAATTCTGCTTCCTCTAGATATCGAGGAAGAGTTAAACATCTGATTGGTATCTGAGATTTCCTAAGTGACTAATGAGATGGCATAGAAACAAAGTGAAAGCTTACTAGGGATTTACCCTTTCGTGATAGCTTTTCCACATTTAGATATATCAGTGTTTCTTTGAATAGGAATTAAAGACCTTACTGTTTTTTCCACAAACTATCTTTTCTGTTAAAAAGGTAAAAAATTTTTACATGTTTGCTTTCTCACCTCTGAAGCGGCCATATGGCTTCCATGGCTTGTTGGAAAATAGATGCTCTGAAAGAGCAAACTTCAGTGAAAACATGCTGCTGAAAAAAGTCATTAACTATAGAACATAAGAGCTGCTATGCTGGTTTACAGTAATAATATATTTAGCCTGCGATCTTGTCTTCAACAGAGACTTAAAGATGCTGAGAAAGGGGAAAAGCTTTTTTCTGGATTTCAACACTACAGAAAAAATACTATTTCTGGAGAATACTTCTCTTGCTATTGTCTGCTACTGTATTAATGTCTTCATTCTTCCTTATTTTGGACAAGATTTCCCCAACTTTTTCTTAGTCTCTTAATGCAATCAATGTGTTTAATCTTGGTCTTTAAACATGACCCTACATAAGCTCCCTCAAATGTGTACATTACAATTGTTCTTAATTATGAGGTCACATATTATTTCCTCTATGGATACTTGCCTCATGCAGAATCACAAGATGGACGGAATTAAAAGCAAGTTGTTATTAGTTTAAGATTTTATGCTTTAAAGTGGTCCTGTGTGTTATCCACATAGTATCAACCAAATCCTGATCTGACTACAAAGCATTTGTTATAACAATGGTTTTCTGTAGTGCTATTTGCTGTGGTATCTTACAAGCTTTGTCATCACTAATGCATCTATTTTTAAGGTGCTCTGTGAGGAAAAGTGATGTCTTCCCATTTTACTTAAGGGGAATGGAGAAGCAGAAATGTCAGGGTCAAAAAAATACTAATTTGAAATGCCTAAATGAAGACACTAAAGACTTGATCTTTCTGTGTCTACAACATAGAGCACTACATAAATTTAAAGCACACATCAAGCTCAAAGCTTAGTTCCCTTTAGCTGCAGCTTCTGCAGAGTCCCTGTGTAAAAGACTTCTTTTGTTATATGACTCAGCTTCATTCCTAAGCAGCCCCATCCTGTGCATTGGCACATCTATCAAAAAAATGCAAAAGATTATTAGAAATTCTGCTGATCCCAGTGTCAAGTCATCTTCAGTGTGAATGAATAAAACTAACAGTAACCAAAGGCTTTCATTGATGAGCAGATCCTTCTTTAATTAGGGAGGACATGCACCTTGCCAGTGAGGTTCACCAGTAACTGTGGGTAAGGGAGGAATGGTGTAATGTTGAAACTGCAGGCTGCAGTTAATGCTGAGGGGAGAAGCATAGGCTTGCTACAGCACAGCTGCCGCCTTGGTGGTATAAGCTGAACCACTCATGGTTGACACATCTATGCAACACCCAAATAAAACAAAGAAGTGCTGTTATTTCAGCTGTACAGGTAGGGATGTGACAGAGAAATGAAGTAATTGTTTACAGCTGTGTAAGAAATCTTGTGTGTGACAGACAAGTGGTATGAGCTCCAGAATAATAACTTAACTGTAATTACTACAGTGCCCCTTTTGTTTCTGGCAGCCATGGCTTTTCCTCTCGTTTCCTTGAAGCCTCATAATCGTTCTTGCTCCTGTCCTGCTATCTCAGTCTCTCCATCCTGTCCACTGGCTCCCATTGCACTCTGCCCCTCTGCCTTCCTGTTCCAGATTGCACTGCACTCATCCTTATGCAGGTGCTGCAATTCTCTGCCTTTAACTCTTTATTTTGGTGTACACTGTAGTTTCAGTGTTTTGTTTTCTTTAGCACGTTTCTGATGTACAGTAGCACTCTCGCTCACCATTAAAATGTTTTTACCTTTTTTTCCGGAAAAGACAGTACTATTGCAAGGGGAACTTGGTCTTGTGCCTACTACCATTCTGCCCTCTGTATTACTGCAATTTTATAGGCAGGATAGGGCCATGGAGGGAAGCTCTCTGCAGTGACTTGTCTGCAACACTTACTCACCAGCACAGCCAAGACTTGTTGAAACTATAAGTGTTGCACTGTAATTTTTGAAGTCAAGAGGATTAAAATTTATATCCTAGGTATGAAAGTCTTAATGCTTCTGACTATTCTGCTTCAATATCTTTTTCCCCCGCTTTGGCATGTGCTGAGTCAAGTTTTAAAACATGACTCCTCATTGGAATGTATAACAAGGTAATATTGTAGGGAAATGAAGAGGCATAATATCTCTGCGACTGCTGTGCTTAACATGATGAAAGACAAGGTTTAAAAAACTCTTTAAATAGGTATTCTGTAGGTATTTATCTTGTCATTTTCATTCTTCTGTGTAGAAAGCGTTAGATTTCAATCCCCCCCTCCTTTTTTTTTAACTCTACATACTTAGTATAATGTAGAGAGAACAACACTGAAACATCCCACAGTTTCTGTAGTTTTTATAAATTGGGAAATCTATAGGGTAATATCAACTTTACTAATAACTCAGTGATTAAAACTTCCCATTCACATAGTCTTTCACAGACAAGAAAAGAAAATAATCTGTCCCAGACAGAATTGATGCATGTTTGTAATCACTTTCTGTTCTTGAACGGCTTGCGAAACTTCTGCACTAACCAGAAGTAAGGTGGCATGATTCAAAAAGAGCTTTGAAAGCTTTCTCAAAAGCCGGAAGGCAGACTGCATTGAGTCGAAGGCAAAATGTTCTGCCCAAATGCTCCATCCCCATCATCTTATCTCAATTTGAGTTGCTGACCTAGTAGTAGGCAGACAGATGGATACATGCCCTTCTGCTTCTTTTTGCAGTGACAGAACATCCTAAGTACTTTTGTTACATCTGTGCTGTATTTGCTCAGCTTTGTAGCCAGAGCGTTCAAATTACTATCCATTCTCTGGTGCTTCTGTTTTTGTGACTGCTAAATCAAACATACAGTTTTGGGGGTGCTCTTTTTGCCAAAACCACTGATTCCCTGTCCCATCTCATCCCCAAAATCAATCTGCAGTTTTGGATGCTCAGAAGCTGTGCAACTTTATGGATGATTTCTGGTGTAAGAATCAAACATGCCTCACTATGGGAATACCAGCAACTTCCTGCATGATGCGCAGTGTCAGAGGCTTATACTCCTGCCTGTGAGCTATTAACGAAGTAATGGCTGTGATTCTCCCATTAGTCCAGTCTGGAATATTTTAAAGCCAGGTATGTAATCGCTTAAACTGGCCTAGTATTCAACCACTGCAAAAGTTTACAGCCGAACATCAAACAGGGCTAATTAGCTTTCAGCTGCCTAATGCCTGAAATTAGTTTCTGTGATTTCTTGATTTAAGCTAGAGCTGAGGAAACACTCTGCTGAAACCAGTCGGAAGGAGTTCATGGAGGGGAGAGAAAACTTGCATAGCTTTGATTTCAGCATGACTTACTATGCAGAGCAGTGAGGAGTATCATTATACTTGCAGCGAGGTATATACATGATTAGCAGGCAAAAGACATTTTCCTTAGAGTTTAAAAACTTATAGTCTTGTACAAATAAGTGTCATTGATTCTTTGGATCTCAGGGACTTGGAAAATGAGTTTGCAGCACCCAGCGCTGACATTCACTCTTCAGAAACAACTTTGCAAGGGCTCTGTGATTTTCCTGTCCTTGTTTGGTTTGTTGCCTTTTTTTTTTCTTGTGTTTGGCTATTGTGGCAGAGTCTAAGTAGGTTATCTTTAAGCAAGAAAGCTGTAATACTGAGCACACAGGTGAAGTCCTGACTGCTGTGTGTGATTGAGTCAGTCTGTCAGTGAAGTCCAACACTTAAAGAGAAATAACTGTCTTCCTGTAGCTTCAGATGGAGGTGGTGCATCTGCGATATGTGCCTATACATGCACCATACAGGGAGGAAAGCATGAGGTTAAGATGCTCAATTTCAACAGGCAACATTCTTTAGAGCATCTATAGGTACTGCTGAATTACACGGTCACGAGTGGAAAGTTCCTTTCTTTAGTCTGTCATTAATATAAAAAAAAATATTGGAAATCACTGAACTTCCTTCCCCCTCGCCCAGGCTCCCCCCCAAAAAGGTTTATGAAGTGTGAAACCATTTCAGTAATCAGATGATGAAGTAGTGCACCCAGATTTGTCCTCCTTCCCCTCCCAGCTCAGCCCTCGTAATGTTTGGAATATGATCTCTTTCCTCCCCTCCTCTCTTTCTTTTATTCCACCCATTTATACACACATGCTTCTGAAGAGTAGTCTAGGATCTGATATGGGATTTACCCACTTTCCCAGTACATGAAGTCTTTTCCAAGTAGGTGTCTAACATTTGTTGTAACTATCTAAATATAATTTTTCTTTTTCAGCTTCTCAGTCTCACTGCCAAACAGACAAATCCATTATTCACATGGTGCTAATCACCTGGACTGAGGTATCTGGACTAAAAGATGAACAGTGCAGGAAGAGCTTTCTGTAAAGAACACTGGGGTAATAGTCATACCTTATCCTGTGCTCCAGTCACAAAGGGCAGGATTCATACCACTAGCCATTATATTTCCACAGCATTGATGTCTTTATTTGAGCTCTAGCTAGTCAAGACACTTAATAGTCAGGGAAGAGTCATAGGTGTTTTTAGGTCATGGTTTGTCTGACCTGTTTTAGATGTAGTAGATGCTAGCATGAGATGACTCATGCCCTATGAATGCCCATTTTGCTCCGCTGACTGGAAAGGGAACCAAAGCTAACTCTCTCAGATGGAGACATCAGTATTTGTTCTGATCTTTCCCAATGTGTTTAGGCTAGTCATTGTGAATTTAGCAGCATTTTTCTTCAAAAAATGAAACATCATATATCAAGGAATGTCATGAGATTAATTTTTGTATCTTTGTAAAAACATAGAAAGTTGGTTGATATTTGTGGTGTTCATAGTAAAAATGTGAAAAGGGGGAATAAAACATTGTAATGAAATAAGCAAATATGGAAAAAATTTCAGCTCTTCATTTCCTGCCTCACTTGAGACATCCTTGTAGTGTGTCATGCCTGCTCATACCAGAAGTGGGACTTCTTTGTATTTTTTACTGCACGTGATGGAATGTGTTTGCTTTAGCCAAAAGTAATTTGAAAAATTCACGAAGTTCTTTCACACCTCTCTTAGTAATTGAATTCAGTGGATCAAGTAAAATGGGTAGATGTGGGAGGGAGGAGGGATATTACAGAAACATACCTATTTTCCTGTCTGTTTACTGGGTACTGAGGAAAATACTTTGAACCTAGCGAGAAATCTGCTTCTGTAGGTGGTACATGATGAATGTGTGACTGAATAAGGGATTTTTCTCCTCCTCCTAGGAATGGTAGGATAATATCAGAGAAGGGAGAGTTTTTAACAATGCCCAAGTAAAATGGGTATGTGAAGAGGATTAATGAAGGCAAAGGGGTTTATTCTTAATGGATTTAAGCCAAGAGATAGTGTTTTGCAGTAACAAAAATTGTTGATGAGCCTGAAAGGAAAAAAAATTCTGGGTGGAAGGGAATAATTTGTTGTGAAAATGTTTGATGACTGAATGATGTCCAACCACATGGCTTTGCTCTTATACATTGTGGATGGCTGCTGCTGCTGTCTGGGTGAGGGAGAAGGGTGTGAAAATGAATCCCGTGCTCCTCTTGGAGCAGGATGGAGCTTTGCCCTTTCCTACCATCATACTCACCTACCACAGGTAGGTGCCTGTGCCATACTAAAATTCTCATTTTCTCCTAGCAGCTCCAGGAGCAGCAAGCTCTCCTGCCTGCAAATCTTTCCCCTTCCCTGAGCTGTGCTGGCTTGATTGGGTCTTTCCTCTGCTCTTCCCACTTGTGCTGCTGCCTGTGTGACGGGGGTGAGCACGCACCAGATGCAGGAGATGGGAGTTTGGGGCCCACCAGTTGTTTCACCAGATAGCAGCATGTAGGTATGTTTGTAGTACAGTGTTTGGAACTGTGGAAATACAAAAAAGATTTGGGGAACCATAACAAAGCTTGGAGGGGGAGTTATCTTTTCTCTTTGGTCATATGGGTTAGGAGAAGAGCAAGCACCACAGCAGTGCCTAGGAGCATTTGTGAAAACGTGCTCCTTTCTGTTTACAGTCTGAGGACTGTTCTGGATGACTAAACTTCACTCTTATTTAGTCTTGCCAACAATTTTGGCAGAGAGATCTGGCTGTGTGCCAGGTTGTGTAATCTCTTCAGATACTGAAACCACCTGCTGAAAGGACAGTAGGATGCATGCCACTGCTACTGGGGAATGCCCTGGCTGCTGCAGGTGCTGGGCTGTGCTACCCAAGAGGCAGGAGGACTTTTGCAGGCAATTGTTCTTTGCTTTTATTTTGGCCAGACAACTGGCTATGGATGGTGGGCTTGATCTCATTCTCAGTTTTAGTCTTTGTTCTTTTAGGTGGGCTGACTGTGGGGTCAGGTAGAAGGCTGTGGGTGAGAGCACGTTTTCTGTGGTGAGCATAAGCCGGGACAACCCTTCTCAGATGGTGGGGTGGGCAGGATTGCAGCCAGGGAGGGAAATGAGGTGACCCATGCAGATCCTGTACGGCTGTGGCAAGGGTGCGTGCTGGGCCCAGTGGGGTGGCTGGAAGCCCCCTGTTCGTATAGGTGACATTGTGCATGGGAACGGGGACTTGCTTTCATGCACACACTGGAAAAAGAGGAAGATCTTCTCAATTCTGTGTGACCCCTATCATACTGCTGGTTTTGCTGAGGAAAATGTAATGTTTTTAGTTCAGGGTTTTCACCAGCTTGATTAATTGGAGTGGTATTTGCAACTGAGTTCTATTCATATCCAGACTTTCTGTAATCCTTTATCCTATTACAAATGTGTATTTCATTAGCTGCTTATTTCATAAGGCTGCTTGTTAAACTATTTCTCAGGCTGACTTCTGAGGAAAAAATCTGCAAATCACACGATGGCAGTTGCATGGAACTACCTAGAAGGTCCTGCTGGACTGAGCCCATTTCCTTCCACTAGGTAGAAGGCGAATTTTGTGATCAGTCTCTGCTGATAAGCCATGCAGACAGTTAAACCTTGTCATACACATCTGTGCATGGGCATGTCATGATGGGAAAAGCTGGCATGTGAGCCACGCAGCTAAGGGGGCACCCAGGCGGGGGTTTGGTAGGAGAACTTCTCTGTGTGTGTGTTAAAAGTCTATGTGGCCTGCTCTGCATGAAAGGCTGGATACCACTAGTTCAGTTTATTCTAACTTTGTCTTTAAAGATTGTAGTTCATGTTTACGAGTGAGTGTTATACCTAGGCTAGAAATGTTTCAGGTTTGAGGTTAACCTCAGTTTGTATCTTGAAAAACTGCAACTAGAACAGCTGGTTCCTGTTCAAAGTTTTTTTGAGTGAAAAAATGAACTCTCTTCTAATATACACCTTACAAATGTTGTGACAATGTGAATCTGCATACTTCTGAATCCAAATGCTTTTAAACAAATACTTTGTATTGTTTGTGAAGACCATGTATTCTCTTAGAATCTTAATAATTGCAGGCTATACATATTTGCATTGGCATTGTTGCTGTTGTGCTTTCTGCTTATTTAAATGAGGATTTAGCAGGAAAAAAAGTAGGAATTTAGTGGGCAACACAGCCAGAAGATACCTCTCTACTGATAGTGGAACTCAAAAGTAGCTATTTCTATTTTTGCACTAAATTAGTGTGGTGGGTTGACCCCAGCTAGTAGCTAAGCCTGCACCCAGTAGCTTGCTCACTCCCCACAGCAGGCTACGGAACAGAATTAGAAGAGCAAAAGCAAGAAAAAACTTGTTGGTCAAGATAAAGACAGTTTAAGTGAAGCAAAGATGCACGTGCATGCAAATCAAAACAAAAATTTCTTCATGGCTTCCCATCGGCAGGGTCTTCCTGGCATGCAGAGCCTCAGCACATGTAATAGTTGCTTGGGAAGACAAATGCCATAACCATGAATGATTCCCCTTTCCTCCTCCTTTCCCTGAGCTTTTATTGTTGAGCACAATATCACGTGGTATGAAATATCCCTTTGGTCAATTCAGGTCAGATCTCATGGTTGTGTTCCTTTCCAACTTCTTGTGTACCCCCAGCCTACTTGGGGGGCAGAGTGGAAGGGTAAGAAAAACCTAACCAAAAAACCCCAACCCCAAAAACTGTGCAAGCACCACTCAGCAATATCCAAAACACTGGTGTGTTACCAACACTGGTTTAGTCATAAATCCAAAGCACAGCATCATATAGGCTGCTATGAAGAAAGTTAGCTCCATCCCAGCCAGACCCAGTACAATTAAGTGGTTTACTGTGTATTTGTTTTACTGTCCATTCATTATGGCTGTATGTGGTAATTTGGCTTTTCTGCACTTCTGTGGCATTAGAAGTTCTAACACTGTTTTTTGTTTGTCTCCTTGAAAATTACTTGTCTGTTTTCTTGGAATCTGTCGCTTGAATAACCTGGAGTTCTCCATGCTAGTTGCTGCTGTCTGATCAAGGTGAACCCACTAAGAAAAGAGAGGATGTGTCTGATAAGACCACTTTATTTGTCTGGAATTACCACAGAGGCTATGGAGGGTGGCAACTAAACTGATTAAACTTGATGAAGTAATGGACGGACTTGCACAGTTAATATACTGATGTGTATCTTTCTTGCTTCCATCTGTCAGCACGGTTAATTCATTTCATTACTGTGAAATCCACTTGACTTGATATTCCAGGCTGATTTTGTACTGTAATTCACCTGCCATGCTACTTATACTCTTCTTGAAACAACCCCTTTGAATCAAAGCTGTTTTAGTATGCTGTGATCCTTTCATCCTTAGAAAAGGTTTTACAGGTCTTAATATTGCAGCAGCAATGAGCTCAGAATTATAGTAGCCAGTGACTTAAAGGTGTTAAAGTCCTGTCAAGTATTCATAAGCCCTGTCAAGTATTCATTTTTATAAAAGTGAATAATATTATTCTTAATGGTTTTAAGATCTTTTATCTGTTAGTGTTGAAACCATACAAGTAATAGCACTGAGGGCTGACCCTGTCAGTGGAGCATTGGCTGGATGGTTAGCTATTGACCTGACTTTTGTGAACAGTGACTTATGAGCTAATCCTGTAGCAACTTCTTTTTCATATACAAGGTAAATCAGGGTCACTGTTGTTCAGAAGACCCCTCTCATATGAATTCTGAAGTTATTCCTGTGCTTTGAGTGCAGTGAAATCTAAAAGTGCAGTGATAAAAAATAAGTTACTTCATATAGCAGTTGTTTTATCAAGCAAAAAATTATTTCTAGTTACTAGCTGTGATGGTTTGGGGAATGGAAATGTTTAGGGATTAACAATCCTCATTCCTGTTCTGAAGTTCTTGATGAATAAGATGTGAACACATGTGGAATCAGCTGTGGACTTATGATTTGTTTTGCCTGGATCACATACAAAAATTGTTGGCTGGAGCTGTTCTGTTGATAGGGTCTTTATATGAGGTCGACTGCAAAAGAAACATGTTTTATTTGCAAGAGGCAATCTGATGTTCTCCAAAGGTGATTCAGAGAATCCAAAGTACTGATGTCAGCCTTCAGATATCACAGAGGTTGTATATGCCACCAGATTTACAGAACTATATACACAGTGTGTGGCTAGCTCCTGGATCCAGAGGACTTTGGAAAGGCAGATCTGATGCTGCTGCCAACCCTTATATCAGTATGGATGAATTAAGTTTCACTTATCCATATTTACACAAAGATCCTTAATTGCTATATTCCCTTTAATTGATACATTGATAATAAAAGGTGTTGATCAAGAAATGCTGGCTTGTTTGGGAAACATTTTGTCATTGCTGCTTGGTAACTCCTCAGGGAGCAGTGTAACCAGCAATGATGTCTCAGCAGGAGTTCGCTTTCACCTGAATTAACTGAAGACCTGTAGAGAAAAAGGCTAAACCTTTAAGGAAATTATTGTTTCATCTTTGCTGTCTTTATCTGTCTTTTGAGCTGAGCTGAGAAAATATCTGTTGTCTTACTTCAGGTGGGTTTTTTTTGTTTGGTTTTTGTTTTTTTTTCTTTAAATTTATTCCCAGTAATACTAGTTTCATTCATAGCTGTAGTTCACAGGCACAAATGGTGAGAGAGTCTTTGGGGGTGGAGCAGCCTATTGCTGTGCTGCTCATGGTCCTTGTTAGGCTCAGGACCTCATAAAATGGGGAAGAAGCCTTTTCTTTTTCTATTCCCTTGCAGATGTGCTACAAAAGGGCAAGTTTTAGTGTGCCTAACTGCCACACTGGGACCCCAGGTGTACTATGTGTCCCTTGCCCCTTTCTCTATGGCACTGCTGTAGGACTCTCTCTTGTAAAAGACAAAGTTTTAGGCCTGCTGACTTTCATGTCCAGAGAGGTGCTAGGAGAAGCCTGGAGCCATAGTACACTTGTAAATTCAGACAAAAGTTTCACCCACTCTGTGGGACCTGGTGCTTTGGATGCTTTATAGTTAATGTTTGTACTGGCTGCTGATTTGCCTGGAGCCATTATTCCCACAGATTTAAGTGACATTAAGATAATTAATCCTACTGACTGCAGCACTAACAATCTGGATTGCCAGAACTCCTTCATGGTGGTATTGTGTCCATTAACATGCAGTGGGAGTGAGGGGTTAAAGATGACAAAGGAATGAAAAGTGTGAAGGACAACATTCTCGCACATATCAAAAGGCATAGCTGGCATAACCTTTTCTTTTCTTGGGTGTTACTAAATAAATGAGGGTCAGGATGTATGTCTGTATCTCTATGCAACTGGCAACTGACTTCTTGTTTCTATGTAGAAATTGTTTCCATGATTATGATAAGACTGCAAAAGGAAGCTTGTTTTACACCCAGAGAATACTTCTGCAATTTCCCTTTTTTCCTTTTTTTTCTTCATGTTTAAGCTTCTTATTTATTTATTTTTATTTAAACAGATGAACCTTCTGCAGACTCCTTTCATGGTCTTGGTGTTGTGTCTAAACAGGGCAAAGTATAAATCATCAGCTACAGAGTCTTCTACAGCCATGGGAGAACTGTGTACTACCATGCCAATGTCTATCCTGAAGTTAGGTCCAACTTTTTTTATGCTAGGGGTTCTTGAAAATTTCACTAAAATGTCCATGAAAATGATAGCTTCACATGGTGGTGGTTTAGAATGAAAAACTTCTACCTTGAACATATCAGAGCAGATCTGCTTAAAATGTCATGATGAAATAGAAGCATGTGAATAAAAGCTTGTTAAAGTAGTCAGTGTGTCTGTGCATGAGAAAGCTAGGGATATGGCTCTGCAGAATCTTACAAGAGCACTTTGAACTGTCTAATCTTGCTATAATGAAAGTATTACTTTATCTTCAAACAACTCTGTTCCACCTTTTTTTTTGGCCCTCAGTGCTGCCTTTACTCTTACATTGTCTCAGGCACATTTTGAATCAAGGAAGAATATATACATATATAATTACACATACATATAATTTTATAAAACTTGGACTCACAAGGGAAAAGTATTGAGGAGAAAAATAATGCTGGTATAAATAATTTTTAGATGTTTTTACTTTCTAGTGTCCAGAGAGAATACCTAAATAGCTGGCTGTGTTGTTACTCAAGATGCCAAGCCTCACAGAAGCTGCATAAAGCTTTATATAGGAAGGGAAAAAGGACAGAAGACTTAGCACAGATGGTGGATAAATTTGAGTAGTTAACCCAAGACAACAGTATTATGGCTTCCATAATCTTGGTATCTGTTACTTTTTGTCTTTTGATTCACAATCAGGGAACATTCAGGCCAGCCCATGTGTTAGATGCATCTCTAATGAAAAGGAAGAAAAGCATTTGGAAGCTATTGAAGCAATTAGCATTTCACTTTTTCTGCATTGTGTCAGATGATGCTATCTCATTCCCACGGAAACTTTGGCTTTTTGCTTTGCACTATGCAAGATAGTTCTTCACTGGATGGCAGGACTAAAATGTTACATTTATAAATGCATTATAAATATTCAGATAATTTCAGTCCAGGTAAGTCCTTCCAAATCTGCATTACAATTAGCAAGCTGCTTTTTGCTTTGGTTTGCAGGCCTATAAACCTTCTCACAGATGTGCTGAGTGAGATGCTATGTTGAGCTCTGTTCTCACCAAGAATCTCATGCAGAAAGCCAAGTGCTGACCTTCCCTTGCCTAAATATGGAATCAGAGGGTGACTGCTTGTGAGTGATTGTTAACTAGACCTGATGAAAAAAATTGTATGAGAAGATTAGTAGTTAGATCTGCTTCAGTATTTTCTTCAGTTCTGCCACTTAAATTTGAGGAAACAAAAGCTATCATAGATCAAGTTAAACGTTCAGTTGCCAAGCTTTTGGTAGCCCTAATGTTGTTCCAAATCACGAGATTAATAGAATCCCTTCTCTATTAGCAGTTCCTGCTTTTAGTAAATTTTTTTTTTTAGTATTAATATAGTTTGGATTAGCTTTCAGATTTTGCTGATATTGTGCCAGGAGACTCAGTTTAGATAATCTCAAGTCTTTAAGGGTGGACTGCATAAGCAGAAGTGAACAATGAGAATGATGGAATTAAAAGTAAAATTAAGCCTCAGTCTCTCCTTCTCTGTCCTATCCAAAGGATCTGTCTCAATTTTGGATTGCTTTACCTATCTTGATTCCAGCTGAGACACTAATGTGCCCATATCTATTAGAGGTGACATGCCTCTGGAGAGGCCCAGATCGCAGGAGGGATTCAGGCTAACTGAATATATTCTCTAGCTTTGGAGAAGATTGAATTGGTAGCTATATTGCAAGTTTCTTTGGGTTTTGTAACTCTGTCAGTGGCTGGTCTCTGTCCACTATGAGAAGAGAAACTTTGGGCCCAAACCGCACACTTTCTGCTGCTTAATCACAAACCCCAGGGGAGGGAGAAGAAGGGAGTATGAATAGAATAAGAAAGTTAGTGTTCTGACAGTTTTATTTTGGACCAGTGTAACAAATGTCTGGTGGTCTGTTTCATGTCTTCAGCTGGATTTACAGTACAGATAAATAACACCATTACTGCTTGAAATCCTATTAAGTAGGTGAACCTCCCCTTTCGTGTCTAGTGACGAAAGACACAAAAGCAGGCAAGGATAGGTTGAGTGTGTACTGTGCACACTGGCTCATTTCATTCTTTCTTAACCTGGTTATAGCTTCCTTCTGCTAAAGAAAACAGGATATTAAAATGTAAAAGTGCAAGGGGTGTTAGCTCCTGAGAGCTGATTGGGAAATATCAGCAGTTCTTTCTATACCCATATCTGTAACTGTGGTTCTGGATACAGATTTCATTTCAGGAATTCTCAGTATGTATTCCACTTGGTCTTGGGAGATATCTTTTGGGTTGTACTGTTTGCATTACATGCTGGCTGCTTGTGTTGTCAAATAAGCAAATTCTCTTCTGCTATTTTGAGTTTAAATACTTGCAGCTGGTAAATATGTGTGTTCTTTTACTGCAATGATCCTCTACTACATTGGAGGATATGTGGTTTGGCTGGAAAATAGTGTTCTGAAAATGGTTTTGTATCAGATTTACTCCAGCCTGTTCATAGGCATTTAGCATAAATCTGGGTTTATATGTTCAAAATATGGCTAAAAAAAAAGTCAACACACAATATCCCTGACAGAAATTAAGTGTATTAATCTCTAAAGACCATATTCTGCCCTTTGACTTATATTGATATCAGTGGAAATAATTTTAGATATATACTGCTCAGTATGATCAAAGATGGCAAAATCTGGGCATAAATCAGAATTGATTAAACAGTGTTTAATTTAGCTTTGCAAGTGAATGAGCTTTGAATTGGTTTATCAAATGAAAATAAATGATAGTGTTCAAGAAAGTGAAAACACAAGAATTTACTGTAGTTGAAAGAAATCTAGAAATAAGAGTGGGCAGGATTATTTTATGTGGGCTTTTTGCTCTTCATTCATCAATGCCAATGTTACTATCCCCATAGCAGTAGAAAAAAGATGGGTTTGGTGTAGGATGTAGCAGAACGAAGAATAAGCTATAGTTTAGGGCAAATAAATAGGTGTGTTGTTATGTAAAGGACTACCGAGGGTTCTGTTTCTACCTGACTTATGACATCTGGTCTGTGAACCTTGAAGTGGTACAGCAGTTAACTCTGATATATTGAAATTATTCTAGTTTACTTACCATGAATTTCTTCTTCAAGAATAAACCTCATCTTTATACAGTGATGTCTCAGGCATTTTTTGTAAAGATATAATTGTAAATATACTAAGGTATATATGAATTTCAGAATCCTAATAATTTATTTTTTCATCATTTTATACTATTTCAAAGTGTCATATAAATTGCTCAGCAACCTTTTTTAAAACACTTTTAAAAGAGAATTGCTATGATTCTCTTCACTTTTTTCCCTATTATATTATCAGAGCATGCTCTAAGACTGAACCTTTGTTTTAATTTGTTTCTCACAATTCAGATCTTGTTTTGATTTAAAAATGAAAAATGAAAGAGGAAAAAAGGAAATAGTACCATCCTCTAGAAATATCTTTGGAATATTTTTAATTAAAAAAAAAATCAACTACTTTTGCCCTACAAAAACTAGTCAACTGACTATCTAGTATTTCAGAATCATAGCTATCTGTATTTACCACATTAAAAACTGAATGTCACTCAAAATGAGATTATTTTTTCCTAAAACAAAGGCATTATATAGCTAACGTATAAGGCAAACTCTAGAAATCAACTTGGCCAATATTAAAGTGAAATATTTAGAAAATATTTCTAAGCACACAAAACCATATTAACACTTAGTCAAAATAAAGACAATCTGAGTAAGAGTGATATTTTAGAAGCTCTACAGCCTTCACATTGAAGGATAAACAGATATCATGTATTATGTCTTATTAGATTAGTCTCTAAGAAACAGTCATCTTAACAGAATGAAGGCAAAACAGCTGCTAATGGTATTGCAAATTTCATTCATCAAAAGCTTTTTTGTGTCCTAATTTTAATGCTTCTTATGAGGTGAATTACTTCTGCTGTATCATCTCTCTCTGTTCTGAACTAGAAGTTAACAATATTGCTAAATTAGAATGTTTTTTATAACTGTTATCCAGAACTAAAAAAGCAGGCTCTTGATAATATTTACAAGAATGTAGGTGAACAAAGCATTCATATTTTGAGAGGCTTAGGCTAGGGTTCTTACATGCAGTCTTTTTTGTGGCTTTCTAATAGTCATTTCACTTGCAAAGTTCACCAGTTGTTTAAGCAGGACTAGGCATAATAGTTCTATAAATATTATGGATCATGTCTTGAATCCTACAGAGCAGCTGTTCATGGCTCTTTGAATAATTTACTGATTAATTGCACATAGTCCCTTAAACTATTAATTCAAAGCAGTTTGTTGTAAAACCTAGAGTCTAATACCACGTGACACTGACTCAAAAATCACAGGACTTCCTAAAACATCGGGATTTTTTTTCTAGCTAGTGTCTTTATTTAGGAAAAAGTGACCCCGGGTTTATTTTTAATCTTTCAGAAGCCAAGACACATGACTATATGACTAGTTCCTACCTTTTGTCTCCAGCTGTGACCCACTAAAAATATTGTAACCCAAGAAAAATAAGTTGAGAGCTAACTTCTGGCAGTTACAGAGCAATTTTTTTTTAAATTATTTATCTAAGTGGAATTATTCTATCAGTATAAACTTAAGAACTGGAACTGTCTGGATAACAATAATAGAAGAAAAATCTATTTTAATCACTGTCAGTCTATGCTTAAAGTGAACAGTGTACAACTTTTTTCTCATTCCTCCTAACACGTGCACATAGGTTTTAATCCTTTGATGGCAGTATTCAAAGACTTTTCTATAGCTAGGTTATTTTCTCAGATTCAGCCTCCTCAAGTGAATAGCTTGACAAGGCAAAATTCTCTTCTTTGGGAAGGTTCAGTCAAAACCAAGAGTCAGATATATGTTAGTTAGGAGTAGGTAGTTCTCATATTATTCTGGCACTTCATATTAAAATTTGGAGGATTTTTCTGAGATGGGAAAAATTGGTTTGCATGGAGATTTGTTGAACTGAAAAGAGTTTTGCTGGTGTCTATCATTATATCAGTACCTGTGCCAAGAAAATAATTGTGAAGGAACGTTACCCATGAAGAATACAAAAGTCTGAGAAATCATCTGTGTATGTAACTGTCTTTCCAATGGTCCATTTGTGATCTCAGTGGCATCAGTGTGTGGGAAATAGTATTGGTCTATAAGCTTACAGAAAATTGCCCAAAAGAAATGCAAAATTAGAAAAGATGTCTGTAGTACCTTCAGTGTCACAGAATGGTACTGCCCCCTGTTTAATTAACACCTGTTTAATTACACCTCTGTTTAATTAACATGTATAATATAGTAGCTCCTACAGGTGCATGAGGAAATGAGTAGATCTGTTAATATTATTTTGCTGTTTGCTAATTTATGGGTCATGGCAGTCTTGGGCTATCTTTGAACCTGTATGTGTATGTCCTCCCATTTTACTTCCATTTACTCCTGGCCAATAGCTGTGACAGATCTTGCCTGAAGGCTGTAGCAACAGTCTTTAGAGAACTGCTTGACATGCATGTTTATTTTTCTATAATCAAAGTCACAATCCCGCTTCATGTTCAGATTCTTCTCCTGCCTTCTGACCCTGTAACACGCTTTTTTGTTTCCACAGGGCAGATTTTTTGGAGCTGTTAAGTATCTCAGTCCAGGAAAAAATAAAAGCAGCATTCACAATGTTTTATAAGCACTGAGTCAGTTCTGCAGCAGCTTATTTATTTGAGTCTTATGTGCAGTGTGTCTAGTTATTTAGAGCACAGTGAATTAAAAGCCCTGGTTTTTGTTTTGGCTGGAAGTTTTGGTATTTCAAATCCTTTCATTCTTAAATGGAAATTAAAATTTTGACCTTTACCAGGTGGAAATATCAATTATTTTCTTACAGAAAAGCCAGGAAACTCTGGATTGCTGAATTTGAATCAAAATGCTTTAGGTGTGGTTTCGTTTGATCTTGCTTTGCATATAACTTATTAGTACCTGTTTCATTCTTTCATTTTCTCTGTTGTCGTATTCTGTATCATCAGCTAGATTGGATTTCCACTGATGTGCTTTGGTTATATATTTATCCAAACACGCTGATATTCAGTTCAAAGGGATACTTGTAAGAATTACCATTTTGCAGAAAACTGCAATTTCTATGGAGCTCCTCACTACTCCTGTTGTCTATCAGTAAGTACCATTGTGTTTAGATGACTTAACCAAATAACACAAGCTTTGTCCTAGAGATATATCCAAGACATGTCATTCATATATCAGGGTAGATAGATGTAGAATAGCTCACCATTATTCAAAGATGAATACAGCATTTTTGACTCATTAGGAAATTAGAACAATTTGTGGTCAGGGGGAATTCTAGGCCCCAAAATTGTCTCCCATGAAGACAGAGCAGAAGTGGGAAAAAGTCCGAAAGACTCATTTCTTCATCATAGCCCAAGTCTTTTAAAGTTACTGATTCAGCATAATCATGGAATTATTCCAAATCATGGAATGCTTGTTTTGCCAAATGTCTAATTTGTCACTGAAAAAGTTCTTTCCTGTGATTTCAGTTGGATTTTAATCCATATCTTTCTCACTGGCTTTTTCAGATAAACCGAAAACAAGAGCTGCTTCTTGCTAATCTGAAACTTAAGAACTTAACTTTCCATCTGCCTTAGGAGATGGCAATGTTTATACATTGATTATACATTGAGCAATATAAACATAGTAACTCTTGCAAAGCTGTCTTTAAATAAGTGGTATTTTTGAAAATGAATGGAATTAGAGTAGGGTATGATGTGGTAATATATGCAGTAAAATAGAAAAAAAGAATGTGGCATACTTCAGGCTGAAGGAATGAACTCTAATGAATTTGAGATACTATGTACTTGAAAAAGTGTTATTGTGCTAAGACAATTTCAGATCTTCATTCCAGATTTTTATCCTTTGAACTTGCTGGCTACTTCTAACACACTGTAGTACTCATTGATTTTACTACCAGTTCTTTTTTGATTTGGTGTGATTAGGAAGTTTTCTGAGTATTGTTGTTGCATGTTTTGCAAACAGACTTTTAAAGTTGTTGTGATGGTCTTAATGACTTATAGTGGAATTTCTTAATGTATTCTGATTATTTGGGCTCAAAAATAAATTGCTTTTTTAAAGAAGTTCTTGTGGAGAAGTTTTCGTAAGGATACTGATGTGATATTAATGAAATCCAACCAAAAGGTGTTTGGGAACTGAGCATTTTAGTTCAAACTCAAGGAGTTTAGGTTTACAAGATATTTAGCTATTTTTAGCCACGCTGATATGGGCTGGAAGTTCTGCACTTTTAATGTCCTCAGATGCTGTCCGGGTATCTCATTAATAAGGAGTTAATTATTTAATAAAGAGCTGGGGAAACAGCTGTGTGACAGTAATGAGGAAAATACATTAACTTCAAGTACAAAAACACAAAGGTAAAATGCTGTACATGAAGTGAGACAATTTTAAGATTGTGCAACTCTAAGACTAGAGGCTGTGAGGAGTTGCATGGGATAAATATAGTGCAGAGGTGAAGGAGTTTATAAAAGTGTGGTGGCAAACATTTTCAGAAGGGGATAATGAACGTTAGTTTTGTGGGATATGATTTTTGCTTCCTAAATAACAGGTAAGGTTAGTAGGCTTTAGGAAGGAGAAGTGCTGAGTGCTCAGTGGCTAGCACTGTGCAGCTTTGTTGCTCTGATCATTGGAGCAGGACCCAGCACTTGAAGTAATCCACCACGTTTTCAGGAGGCCACATTTTCCAATGTGAAGCTCAAGTATCAATATCACTGTTTTCATTCTCCTAATGGATAGGGAGTAACGAATTCAACTTCTCTGCAAGGAAGCTACCAACTTCTCAGCCTCAGAATGATTCTTTACCTTTGTATTTTAAAGGACTTTGTTATGAGTTTAACCTGGTATTTAATTCTTAAACTAAGGGATTAAATATTTCCTAATCTCTCACAGATAAATTGAGACATAGATTGTCCACCATGTGTCTACTGGGTAGAAATACCAGACAAATGTTTATGCATGGTAAAAATTGATGTCATTGGCCCAAATCTGGAGAAACTTGTCCTGACAGAGAGAGTTTGCTATATGTAGCATGCTAGGTATGAATTCTCTGAAGTATGATTCTTGAGCTGCTTTGAGTCCTCTGATTCCTTGTTTTCACTTTAAAATGACAGAGCACTGTGCCTGGGAAATTTGAGTAGGTACCGCATTATTATTATTATTATCCTTTATATTGATGAGTGTTTGCACCTTATCTATAATAAATACAATTGCAAATAGGAAACTATACCATGATGCAAAGTGAATTACACTAAACCACTAAAATCATGCACTATTGAGCTAATTTGTCAGATGCATACACAATATATAGTTTAGCAATATGTAAATAAGATGATTTGGAGTTAAGAGGTGTTAAGAAAGGGTTTTTTGAAGCTCTTTTAAAATTTCTTGACATTTGGCAGGTTTTTTTTCAGTCATGGCATGTTGCAAGGAGGGGAAGGGTTTGTGGTTTAGAACTGGCTTTTCAAGTTAGAAAGAAAGATAATTATTTTGAAGGTTTTTTAATTTTTGCTGTGAAAACACAATTTATTATAATAATATACATGTGACTGATCAGAGGGATGATGCTATTGCAACTATTTAGTAGAGGTTTTAATTTGTGTAACATGTTGCTATGTGACTATTTTGCAGATATCTTGGAATCAGGATATGGGCAAACAGGCAATGGGTAGCCTATCTTCTGGCATCATTTTTAAAGAGATCTTAGAGTGCCTGCAGGCCAAGACTGAACCAGCCCAACCCTAAGTGTGTGATGACATGCTGGCAGACAGAAATTTGCAGTAATAATGCTTGGCTCCTTCTTACTTCACTTCAGTCAGATCCCAAAAGCTCCCATTTAAATAACTTTGAAAATGGATCATGATGTGTGAAAGGCTGGTTGTGATGCAGGTGGAATGTGTCTATGCTGGAGTCTGAAGGGTGTTGAGACACCAGTGCCTGTCCTGTGTGCATCCTGGGCTGGCTTCTTATAAGGCACGGCTGTATTTTCCTGGGTTGTTTGAGAGGTCTTCAAAGTGTTTCCGATGCAGCTAAGCAGCACCTAGCTGAGGTATGTACGGGCCATGCAGGGCTCCGCTCTCTTCCTCACTGCAAGACTTGAGAGGTTGCATTTCAAGGTGGAAAGGTGGGTGAGAAAAGAGAAGGTGAAGGAAGGAAAGGGGGAGATGGGGCAGAGGAAGGCAAGGCTGAGAGATAGCAAGGTTAAGGGATCTAGGCAGCACAGTGACCTGTCAATAGACCCCTGCAATGGAAGGAAGGAGTGACTGACCACATCTGTTCAGGGGGAGGGGATGGGACAGGGACCCAAAACAAAAAAACCCAGGAAAAAAAAAAACCAACAACAACAAACCAAAACAAACAAAAAAAAACCCTAACCCCACCCCCCAAAAAAAAACCAAACACCACCACCCCCCAAAAAAAACCCCATAACAAAAACCAAAACCAAACAAACAAAACCCCAAAACCCCCCACCTTGAACTTATCTCAAAAAAAAGGGGACCAGAGGATGGCCTTTGTTTTAGATTAACTGGATGTATCATTTCAGTGGATCAACTGGTTGTGCAAATGTTTCTGCCTAAGTTAATTGAAAGAGCATGAGCATCCTTCTGAGTCATGCAGATCAGCATGGGGGCAGTCTGTAGTTGGCTTTGCTCAATAACAGTGTATAAAACCTAAGCAACTAACAAAGGAAGGAAGTCCAGTGTCACGACAGTGAGCATGTAGAGGCTGGTAATGAAAATCACATTTGTATTGCAATTGAACTGTATGTTGCAATTGCTATATTGTGCTTGTATTGTGATTTCAGTATGTTGCTGTATCACTCTGTTAAATCAAAATCCCATGTAACATCAAATATCTGGAGATAAGTACATTTGGTATTAAGCACTAAACTCTCCTCATGCAGAATATTTAAAAGAACCTAGTTAGGGAGTATTGGACTTGGGCAGGCATGGAGGCTGTTTTATACACAAAGGAAGATTAACTCCTGTTCAACTTCCCTGTAACCATGTATCACTCATCTTTTTGAGGATTGTCAACTCATTGATCAGATTTGCTCCACTACTACCTTAAATTATGTTGATTTATTAATTTATTCAATTCAATCAATTTTATTGATTATATTGGGTTTTACTTATTGCTAATATAAATCAAGTCCAAAGCATTTTACATATTTATGGAGAGCCTTTCTGAAATCTGATGCTGAGCTGGGTTAGGCTACAGGTTAATCCTTCTCTGAAACACACTAATCAAGAGCGAAAAGTCAATGGAAAAAACTTTTAAACTTGCTAAGCATGGCCTATCTTCAGCAATTCCTGAAATCTTTTATAAGTAAAGGAACTAGTGTTTCTTTTTAAATCTATTAAATAGAGCAAATAAGTGCTCATTTTATACTGGACTCTTCTTGGTTTTATTCACCACCTTGCTTTCCCTAAAAGCTTCCTGTATTTTTGGTTTTCATTTTGAATACAAATCATAAAGTAAATAAGGACTTTTTTTTTCCCCAGCTGCAGTGCAAGGTCTAAAGTAGTCATAAATGTTTATTCATCACTGCAGTGATGCAGGTCAGTGACATATATTAGCCATCTGAAACTCTCTGATCTGGCTTCTTGCTATGGAAGGGGCTAGTTCTACATAGAAGATAGATAGCTACCAACCTTTTTATTCCTCATTTCACTGAGAAAGTAACAGTGGTATGAAGCAGAAGAATCAGAAATATATTTTCCCCTTGTTTCATTCTTCTAGATAGGACTTCTTTCCAGTACAAATGGAGAAGCACTATGGAGAAAAAGAAAAAGACTAAAAACTCTCATGGGTGGTTATCAGAAATTGTGAGCTCAGATGTTAATATGGCTGCAATAGTTTGATGCTGTAGCTTAGCTCTGAGCATGAATGACATACAGTTTGAGGTAAATGCTGGAATATTAGTTTCTGAAATGTAATGTGAAAATTCATACTTAATGAACTGATCTGGGTTTACATGACAGTTAAGTCTAAATGATGTAATCTCTGGCCAGAGTGAAACAAGGGTTTACACTTCTATGAAATTAAGATGTTATCTTCTACTCCTGTTTAGAAAAGGGTGTTTTAAAAAACACAGGATCAGGACAGGGGAGGAATCCAATCTATTTTCCTTTTTTTTTTTAGGTTTGTAACAATATAATTATAAAAGTTATTTTAAGACTGTTTATTCAGTTTTTTATCAATTTGTATGTAAGCTTTCTAAAAAACATTTCAGAATATATGAAATTTTGGCTCTTTTTAAGGCTGCGTCACAGTTCAAATGAACAGTAGATTTCATCAAAGAAGTTAAATCAAACTGTAATACCATGGCTTCGCCTTTACCTCCATACAAATGCAAATGACCACTTTACCTTTGGAATGAAGGCTTTAGGCTCTAGCACAGTTACATGGCATTGAAAGTCCTGAGAATAAATTTTCTTTTTGCCAAGAGACTGGCACTGTGTGGGATGGCGCTTATACTTGGCTTTTTGATGGCCATGGAAAAGCTGAGGAATAGATGCCTTTCTTTCCTAGGTGTTGCTAGTAAGGGCCCTGTGGAAAGGTGGGGCTTCCTTGATTCTCATGGTTGCTGTTCCTCGCTAGTCGGCACTTATTATTCAGGCTCTAATTCTAAGGTGCAAGTGCTTCAGGCCAGGCTTATGATGTAAATTTTTTGTTTTGATGATGTGGGAAGAGAGAAGGGATCTTTCCTTTCCTTGTGGTTGAGGAAGTACTAAATCAATTCTGGCTGATGATAAAATCATGAACCTAATGTTTATACAAGCTAATCTGTTTTCAGAGAGATGGAAGCTGAAGCATATTCAACAGCTTCAGATGGTGTGCCCACTCCACTGGAAATAATTGCTGTTTCACTGTAAGATGAAAGACCAACTGCATTGAAATGCTGCGTAGTTGTTTGAAAAACAGCATATGCTCTGTTATTTATATCTTATTTAAGCGACTGGTTATGCAAGATGGTTTGCTGTTTGGCTTGTCTCATTTTGTGACAGCAGAGAGTAGTGTATGCTGAGGTTTTGATTAGCTGTGTTCTAAATGTGTTCAGAGTAAAGCTTTTTGTGTTGTATACATTTACAGGAGCTCAGGAGTAGTTGCTTTCTAAAGTTATTTTTACTGTAGCTGATACAGAAAAGCTATTTGTGTAAACTGGTGAGAGATGGCCACCTATATTGCTACCAGGCATGAGTTTGTGATAACTATTTAGTCATTGTCTCATGGTCTCATGACACATTTTGCCACATTGATTTCACGGGAGTTTTTGTTGGAGTTTTGACAAAAGCTTTCTGGAAAAAAATTAAGACATTTTTAGCATGTAAATAACTATTAACTGTGGTTATTAGTGGTATTAATTTGCCTTAGCCTTGCCTTGTGAACCAGAGCCCCTAGATTATACACAAAATTTTTCAGTTGGAATGAGTTTTTGTCATCTTGAGCCATAGCGGGGGAACTCTTGACAACATACATATTGTCATAACCATTCTTGCAGAAAAATCAATGACAGCATAGGCTAAATTTAATAGATTAGGTTTCTCATTTGTTAGTCATATAAGCTACAATTATTTTGCATCAGATGTTCTTTTTCTTCTCTTTTTAAGGGACTTCATTTCCTTTTGTGACATTCCTTGTAGCAGCTAATATGTCAATGAGTTGTCCTTTTCATGTATTTCCTTCACAAGATGAATGGTGGTTATTGCCTGTGAACAATTTTGGATAGGGTAGTGCTGAACTGTAAAACCTTCTGTTCACCCCTGGTACCTTTATTATGACAATTGACTTTCCTAACAGACTCCTGTAATACTAAATGTGTGTCATTAAAGGCCTAAGGGGCTGCTTCTAAATGTGAAGAGGTAGTGGAAGCTCAGTGAGGTCTCTCCAGTCCCAGAGCACTACCCTGTCTCTGCCAGCAGCAGTGTTAAGTAATGACACTCCTAATAGTTTACATGTGTGATGTATGGATACCAGTCTTGTGGGATCAGCAGAATTCCGGGCTCCTCCTTTGCTGAAGAGACAGGAAATAACATGGAGTTTGATTGCTTCTCGGTCAGTCTCAAGCAGCAAAAGTGATAAACGTTAGGTCTTATCATATATAGTTTTTAACACGGAGCGATTAATGGATAATCTTGTTATTGTGAGAGTTTTACTAAACTTCATTTTGCCATGTTCTTGGGACTCTGGTTTTACTGATTAAGGGACAAGTTCAGAAAGTGAGAAATTTTTCAAAATGTGGTTGAAATAATAATGATGTGCCTGAGAGGGTTCATTCAAGTGAATGCAAGAATATGACAGTGCAGCAGCTTTTCTTTGCGTGACGGTGGTTTTATAAAAAGAAAATAAAAAATCTTAAGTATTTCTGAAAAATTAGGAGTATAGGCATAAATTAACTGTGTAAAGGATGTAATTTGATTTGTATTGTCTAATGCCTTCCTGCTGTGGAACAAGTCATAAAGTAAACTTTCATGGGATATTTGCTATTCTTTGGATGGTGTAGGACTCCAGATGCGTTACTTTCAAGACCCTCTGTGTCCTGCATGATGTGATGATCAGTCAACTGCTTTCAAATTACAGCAGCAAATTATTGCCACAGTTTTGCAATATAATCTAAAAGGGTGTATTATGAAAAGGGATGGAATAAAGAACCGGTTGTCTTAAACATGAGGTAACTTCCTTATTGATTAAATTGTTGAAACCATTACTTCAGCCGTTGGGAACTGGCATTATAATATTTGAAACCTGAGCTGAAGTGCAGCAAAAGGGTTTTTTTCAGAATCAAGTTGAGCTGTCTTACTGAGGTATTGGAATGATTTTATAACCTGGGCTGGGAATTGGGTTGAAGCCAGTTCATGCAAGGGTACATTGAACCTGAAAATAGCTGCTCATCCATGACTAATACTGACTTTAGCCTGTCTTTGAAAGTCTTCAAAAGTGCTGTGGCAAATGCCTGTCAGGGCTCTGTTTCCTACTGTTTTATGACAAACAGTTAATATTCAATGACTTTATTTCCTTCTGTTTGTTTTCAGTTTTTTGAAGTGACCCTTCATTGATTCTTGAAGTTCTGTATAAAAACACCAGTGTAAATGAGTGCCACAATAGAGCTATACCTTCCCAAATTGTACTTAACTCACAGCAGATCCAAGAGTCTTATTCTGAGGGAGTGGAATAATGGTGTGAACAATCAGAAGTCCCTGTATGCCTGTATGTCCATTTTGATTAGCCTACAGTTATTTCCTACTTTTAAACTAGGAGAACATTCTCCAGATGTTAGTCCAGATGAATAGGAGAGAAAGATTATGCCTGAATATCAAATGCCACTGAAGTTCATTTACCAGCCCACGGCTCATTTAAAAAGAGTGAGGTTGAAAGTAAAAATGCTGATTCTTAACTTTGTCAAGGTGTTACCTCTATTCATTTTCTGTTTTGACTTGCCTTGTCCATTTTGTGTCTAATAGAGCAGTCTGTGTCATAATAGTACAACAAAACAGTTTTGTGATGAGCCAAGCTGCATGCATCATAACCCTGTATCTATTCTCTAAAGAACAGCCATATAGCTGAAGTTATTAGGACAAGAAAGTAACACATCTAAATCTCTTTTTCCAAAAGGCTTAACATAATGAAGTGAAGCCTGCTGGATCTTCTCTGAGAGCCTATTTTCACTGGCAGAACAGAAAGACTTTTTTCAGAGTTTTTGGAGCAAAGTTATTTTGGGTCCTGATCTTCAAAATCTGAAGCACAGAGTACTGTCTCAGAATCCAGTGACATTTTACTGCATAAAGATGTGTTGGAGAGAGTGTGCTGCTAGATTTCATGAGAAGTTGTAGATTTGCTGCTTAAGCATGATTAGATCGGAAGATTAGAGATCATCAGGGGTTTTTTTGGTGTTGGATGCTGGTGTGTGTTTAATGTGCTCTGTGAAGAAGGGTAAGATAAAGGCCTTCTATTCTCTATAACTATTTCAATCTGAAGATAACATAAGTCATGGAATAAATGAACAGTGAGAGAAAGAGATTGACTACAAAAAAGGAAAGAGAAGACTCTGGAAACTTTCTGTGGCACTATGTACCCACTGTCAGCATAATGTGACATTGCAGGACGGTTGCACAGCAAAATTTTAGGTAAGGAAGCAAGAAGAGTCAAGTACCTCAAGTGCTGGGATATGGGACTAAGTAGACCTGTGCTCCATTGCCAGTTTGATCACCAATCTTCAGGAGCCTGCTTACCTTGATACCTTTCCAATGTTGATGATTAATAATTGTGAGGAAATTGTATGGGCCAGTATGTAGACCATAGATCTGCTTAAATCACTGAATGGAACTGAGTTTGTACTAGCTTGTTCTGGAACTGTGTATGTCAAACAGCAGCTCTTTCTGGTCTTGTATACTACAGTCAGCTTATGCTGTTTTGATTATGTGGATACATACAAGGCAAGAAGAGCCTTGGAGCAGTGGATGTTACCATGTTTCTGAACTGTCACCAAGATCTGAATAAAGGAGCTATCCTGAAGATGCTAATTGGTTTTTGAGACAAGATCAGGAGCAGTAAGCTGCCAGGAGGGGTTTGAGGAACTTCCATATGTGGAAGAGAATTTCTGCATCTAATCTAGGGGAAATGCTGGGACCTTCTGCCAATCCTAAATACATGTGGACCTTGGGAAAGGGAATAGGACTTCTTGGAGACCGCTGTTTCTACTGACACAGGCTATTCTCTATGAGAGCCTTTCACTGCAGCCATTTGTGCCCTATTTCATAGTGTCTGAAACCCTAGAATATAAAAGTTCTGTTATTACCCTTTCCTCAGCATATAAAGAAGATATTTAATACCATGTTTGATCATGTCAGCTGATAGCAGCATGCAAGAACTGGTTATTCTAAATATATGGTCTGTTTGCACCAAAAACAAAGTACTGGTTTTGTTTAACTTGAAAATAATAATTATGCCGTATTTTAAAGCAAACCAAAATTACAGTGCATTCCCAGAAACTTTTTTTGGGACATCAGAAGGTGGGACTTTATATCCAGTATTATTCTTTAGCTAACCTTCATATATTGTGTGAAACACTCTGCTACAGGTCCAAGTGCAGCAGTATGGATAGGATTGTCCTTGCAGCTAGCAAGTGCTTACTCCAACCTCTGAAGGCAAAATTCTGTTTCATCCAGAATTGTTGCTTTGGCTTGCCCAATCTTTGAAAAGGTTTTAGTATAAAATTTCTCCTTATGTTATGTTTCAGTTTAGACCACAAACATGTGGGCAGGTTTCATCTATATTGGCAGACTAGAATTGTTTTTACCTAAGACCAGTTTGGCTCAGCATGAGCAAGGAGCACATTGCTGAGGTCCTGGGAAAGCTTCACAGAATGCTGTTGGCAATTCAACAGACATTTAGTTTGTTCTGGGTCATTTTAGGGTGAATGAAGCATGTTGTTTGTCTGTCTTATGCTTACAGAGAAGCCATTTTTCAAAGGGGCTATAAAACTGAGGTGTTTAGTACTTGCGATTTATCATAGCTATCTTAACACTGCCAACAGAAGTAAGATTTGACTTTAATATAACATCTTTGTGGTTTGAACAACTGCTTTCTGCCTACCTCTGTTTCCTGTTTGGAAACATTTTACTTATTTTTATTTCTTGGGCTAAAAGTTGGTTGCAATAATGTTGATATGTTATGGTACTTGCAATAGGATCATTATGCTGTTAATTATTAGTACTTCATTGGAATCAAAGCGCTTCTCAGAACAGAAGTTAATTTTTTCTCTTCTCTTTCTTTCCCCCACCCTAAATAACAAATAGCTCATAAGATAAGCACAAGGAACAAAAACTGCAGTGAAAGTAAATAATTTTGAAATAACTGAAGTTAGAGGCTCCAGGATTAATTTGCTGTAGAGTGTATTTTTGTTTCTAATAGTTGCCATGTCTATTAAATTAAGGCTTGTTTCTCTTGCTTTGTCTGATTTTTATATACATTCCAGTAGTGGATTTTTTCTTGACAGAAAGGCTTGCTCCTATAAAAAATTAAGACACTAAAATTCTATGAGTTTTTTTAGGGCATACTCTAATAGAATAGTGACATGATTACTCTGAAGTCAATAGAAATAAATGGGGCTTTGTATTAACTCTGGAGTTTCTTGGGTCATGCAAGTGTAAAAAGAGTTATGTACTTAGTGCAATATCTTGTTATAGGTCCTACTGTGAAAAGGTGCAGTGAAACTTCTGTCTCTTAAAACTTATTTTGGTACTTTGTTTCCTGGTGTAGTTTGATATTGTCTTTGGAAACAACTTCTGATGAATGTTCAGTACCTTTCTATGTAACCAAACAGATAGAAGAGCTCTACAATGATGAACTTTCTAAGGCCAGCGAGAAAGAAATAAGAGAGCACTGATAACCTTGTTAAAAGCACAACAGAACAAAGTATTAGTGAGAAAACCTCAGAAACATGAATAGCTGCTGTAGGACTAAGGTTAATTCAGATTTTCCTCTTCTAAAACTTTTTTTAATAAACATGGTTTCCTAGAACCTCATTTTCTTTTCATATATGAAGACTCCCTTTGCATTTATCTTTTGATTATTCGATTGTCTTTTGAACCAGTGCTCTGTGGGAATAGTCCTGACAAGGTAATATAATTGTGCTCGGGTTTTGGACTATTGCTGCAGAGTGGCAGAGTCTGTTTTTGTAAGTGGTTTTATGAAGTTGTCATTTCTCTAGGGAATTCTTAATCTGAAACCAAAACATTGCTTGTGTTCCATTCTCATTAACTTCGAAGCTACCACCTGCTTTCTATTGAATTAGTAGTGTAATTACAGATAATGTCTATATAGAAGAAGGGGATGGAAGATGGCTTATGGTGTTACTATACTGTTGCAGTAATGAGGGGAATAGAGGTGTGTATTGGGAAATACCAATTGCTAGTGTTCAGACAGTGTGTCAGTATGCTGTATTGGAGCTCTCTGTCTCTGTTACCAAGTACAAGTCTGAGCACCAGAAATGAGGAAATGGGTAATTGCAGCCTCCAAATTATAGGCTTGGGGGAGGTATTTCTTTCGCTGTGATTCTCTGGTGATTTTTAACATACTAGTTCATATGAGAGCTGCTTCTCTCAGTAAGGGAGCACCTGTATAGGGTCTGCAGACACTATTTAACAGATCACTTTCATGAAACTTGAATTATGCTTGCCACCTCTGCATTTCTTTTGGGACTAGCAGAGATAAACCTAACAAGAATAAAATCTACAGATAAGTGTGAAAAGGCATAAAAGTTTAAAGGAAGTATTGATCATATGAAGCCCTTACACTTAGGAAAACTACCTGCAAACAGAGCATTTAATGGGAGACATTGTGAACACTGATTCCTTTGCATTATTATTGCATTTATTTCTTTTCCCTATCATGCTGCTCTGTTTTCTGCTCGAATGGGACAGGTCTGTGCTTTGGAAGTTCAGGTAAATATCCATTGGAATGAGCCATCTCTGCTCTCTCATCTCTGCTCCCGCTGCTGCCAGGTAAACAGCAAGCCAACAGAGCAGAACACGAGCAGAACACGTTCCTGCATCTGAGTGATGCATGTATGTTCCTTTAAACTCTTGCTTCTGGACAGATTTCGCCTAGGTAGCAACATCTCAAAGGAAAGTGGAAATGTAGGGCTCAGCTTGCCTTCTCTCTGAGCCAACAAGCCAATAAAATCCTTCACTGACTAGTAGGCTGGATTTGCATCGATGCGGTTATCCATACTATTCGCAGAGGAAATCTGTGCTGCTTGGCAGGAAGTGTACGAGAAATGCTGAAAAGTTCCCACAAGCCACTTAGTGCAAGACAAACAGCACCCCAGGATATATTTCATTCTGATCAATATGAATTAGTCTCTGATTTTTTGTTTTTATCAGGGTCACACTGTTAACCCTACTGTGAATATTCTTATTGAAGTGCCTTGATGACAATGACACTTTAAAATTAGTACTTAATTACTGTAAATTATGGTGAAAGCAGTTGCCTTTTTGAAAGTTTCAGTATTTCTTTTCCCCATGTTGTGTATGTTTTGTAATAAAATCTGTAGACAGCTGTGTTTGTTACCCTGCTGATGTGAAAACAAGCTTTTGGGTGGAAAGCCATCTTGTGATGTACTGTCATGGTTTTAGCTGGGATAGTTAATTTTCTTCACTGTAGCTGGTATAGTGCTGCGTTTTGGACTTAGTATGAAAATAATGTCGATAGCACGCTGATGTTTTAGTTGTTGCTAAGTAGTGCTTACACTAGTCAAGGACTTTTCCAGCTTCCCATGCTCTGCCAGGTACACAGGAAGCTCGGAGGGGAGGGGGCACATCCAAGAGAGCTGATCCAAATTGGTCAAAAGGTATTTCAGATCATGTGACGTCATGCCCAGTATATTAACTGGGGGGAGTTGGCTGGGGGAGGCAGCGATTGCGGCTCGGGGACCGGCAGTGTCAGTCAGCAGGTGGTGAGCGGTTGCAGCACTTGTGGGTTTTTTCCTTTTCCTTTTTTTTTCCCCCGGGTTTCACTCTTCTCTCTTGTTATTTTCTTTTTTATTATATTATTGTTATTATTATAATAATAATTATTGTTATTACCATTACTACCATTATATTTTATTTTAATTATCAAACTGTTCGTATCTCAACCCAAGAGTTTTCTTGCTTTTGCTCTTCCGATTCTCCCCCTTCCCACTGGGGTGAGGGGAGTGAATGAGCTGTTAGGTGGTGCTTAATTGCTTAGTTGACTGGGACTAAACCACGACAGTTCTTATTACAAATGATGTTGAGTTATAAAAATGGAAAGATAATAATTCCAAAAATACCTTTGCACACTTGCTATTCCTTGCGCTTGTCTAGTGTTCTCTGTAAATTTTTTTCTACTTTACCACTGTCACCCTATAGGTAATTGATATTGAGGCTTGACTTTTCTCATGGCTCAAGCAGCTTGATTCTCCTCATACCAGAAGGAGGTAATTTTTTTACACAGCACTTGTTTTTGAAGACATAAAAAACTGTGTGTTGTTCAGACCAGCTTGCTGGGCAGGGTAATTATCTCTTGCCTCCTATTTAAATCAAAATCAACCATTCAGGACATTCTCCTGGCCTAGAATATAGTCTGCCCAAAGGGAAAAGCGTTCTAGGGGCCAGTGTGATAAAGCTGCAATCTATCATGTATGTTTTTCTGTTCTGCAAGATACACTAATGTATAACTATTCCATGCCAATGCTAGCTGTGTGAAATTATATGGTATAACAGGGTCATTTGTTGTGCAATCTATCTGATACCATGGGATCCCTTTGCTATGCCACCTGAATACCTTCTGAGACCTGGCTGCTTTGAGTGGATTTGTGTTTCAGCTATTTTCCTCAAGTTTGACTGTTCCTACAGTATCTCCCTTATGCCTTTTAACCAGTATCTCCCTTACATTCTAATATGGTCAAGAACTTAACCTGGTTGTTGAGGAGCTTAAAGGTTTGAACATTTTTTTAAGTCTTCAAATATTCATGTCAACTTATGGGAGGAGAATACACTAAAACCCACCTTCTTCCTAAGCAAGCATGAATGTTTAATTTATCTCTGAGCTGCAGATTTGGTACCTGCTGTTTTAAGGCTCTGTTATTTTTTTTTTTTTTTAAATACCATTATTGGTTTTAACTGTACAGGCTTTGTATACTGAAAATGATGAACGATTGCTAGCAAACAAGAGCCCAGCTGAGAATAAAATACTAACCAAAATTTACAGTAATTAGCAGTAGCTCCAAAAATATCCATAGCTAATCATATCAGCCACCTGAAAGAAAGTAATAGTTCCACTCATATCTAGTAAACTTAGGATGGCTTAAAAGAAATCCCACTGCCTTTTTTTTTTTTATCTAGGCATTTGTCCTATGGGCTGCATAAAGTCCCTATATAACACCATAGAAATTATGCAACAGTTAATCCAGAACTGAAGTTGGAAGCCAGGACCTGCCTTGTGGATACCTTTTGGAAACTTCGTATCTGCCTCCAAAGAGGAAGAGTTTAAAAACATTTTCTTGCACCTTCTTTATTCCTTCATTGGTCACTACAGAGAACACCAATTTGGAGAGTTAAATATCAGAATAACTAGTAGATCCCCATAGAAATGAAGCACTGTCTACTGTTCTGGTGTGAGAATTACTATGCAAACACTTCATAAGCATTATTTAAATCCAGAAATAAAATAATCCTTTTTGTGCAGAGTATTGGCATTTGTAAACATACGCAGAAGCACTTAATATTCTGGGGTTATTTACTCTGTCTCTGTTGGCAAGCGTTAATTTATGGTATCTTTGTGATGTCTTAAAGTACCACTATGCACATTCATCTCTGCTGTTTTATCCACTGAAAACTTGGAGATTTGAGAGCAATGTCATTCTCCTGTAATGTCATCAACCTGAATGTATTAGATTAAGTTCATAAACAGGAAAAATTTCAGGCCTCTATCCTATTCCCCATAGTATACATATGCATACTTCATGCACGTATATCTTATTCTCTCCAAAGAGATCCCAGACAATTCCTTAAAGGCATCTGGAGCAATGTATTTTATATCAGGAAAGTTACTGAATTTCAGAAGCTGACGGTAGGAAATACTTTTTTAATGGTGAGTGACTCTTTTGAATGACTTAGTCCCTGGAAATATGAAATAAAATTTACCATCTTGAATTTGCAGCCTTTCTTTTCAGTTAGAGGAAAAAAAAAAGGTGCTTATGAGCTGGTCTTTACAAGAGGACAAAACAGAAGTGTTTTATGAAGGATCTGATTTCAGGTACAAAGGACTGGGTTACTAGACTTATTTATTGCTATGAATAGGGGAACAGACCTTATAAACAGGAAAATGAAGTTGTTGCCTAGAATCATTACTTAGTTGAATTTATTTCAGTTCTTGAGTAATTATCTTGATAAAAGCAAAAGCATCATCTTGATACTTTTAAATGATTTTACAGATATTTCAAACTATTAAAACCAGAAGTTTCTGAGGATAGTTGGTTTGAAAACTTTGCCTACTTAAATATAAGATATGTTTCTAAGGATACTTTTGTCTTTCTACTAGCTTTTCTTTGTATGTATGTGTTGGGTGGTATGTTTGATTTCTGTGACCTGTGGCTAAAATGACTTTATATTAGATCACCACACTAAGTAAACTGGCAGCCATTAATTATGACCAGTGAAAGATGTTTACTGCAGAAGTGTAAATTTACTAAAAGTAAATGTGTTCCATACAGGAACTCTTGGCCAAGCTAATAGTAAGTACTTAAGTTGTCCTGATGTCTTTGTGCTACTTCTCCTTAGCAGAAGTACAGAGACATATTTGGAAAGTAATTTGTCCTTGACATCCATCTTAACTCTTTCCCTCAATAATTTAATGATGATGATGTCCATAAATTAACAAGAAAGCACCCCAGATCTATAGGAAAAATATTTTTCGTTATTGGAGATTAATTAAAGCTACTCTACTCTAATGTTATAGCCTTTTTCTGGCCTTGTATTGTGAAATATGGCAAAGCTCAAATGGTTGCCTTCTCTTAAATGTAATTCTAATGTTTTCAGACAATTATATTGGAGGTGACTTTTTTATGTGGAAGAAGGAGCAAGCTTGCTTGCTCTAGTAGAATGAATGCAAGTTTTGTTCATTTTTTGAGTATTTGAATGTTGCATGTAATCTCCATTTGTGGAAAGTGACATGATACGAAAAAAATAAAATGCATTAACTGTGCATACAACAGGACTTCTACCAAATTGTTTCATGAATGAATGCATGTAACTTACTGGAGAGTAAGCCTCATCATGGTATTCATTTTAGCACCTTCAAAAAAATCCCCTGCTGCATTTCTTCAACTTTTCTGAAAAAGCATTGTAAGTAGCATCACTAATTGTTGCTAAATGGTACAGAATTTCAGGAAAGCTCTGGAAAATTTATTCCTTCTCCCTCCCCTTCCAGAAGAAAATGAGATCTCTTCCACTTATTCATGGAAGTTTTCATTAATAAGAAGAAATAGCCTTCTTGGATTTTGTAGCTTCTGTTGGCATCTTGCTAATATATGACCTCCGTGATACAATGTCCTTCCCTTGTTTGTTAGTCTCTGCTCTACCTTAAAGTTCTGTCCTAATTGGGTGTCTTCCTTCTACTGACATTTCCCTCTGTAAAATTACCTACAGGTATGTCATGAGGGGAATATAAATACGCTGACAGACTACCTGTTATTTGACAAATGGACACTTTGGAGCATATGTCTCTAGTAGTACATTATTGTACTCAAATCATTGAGATGAAAGGCTTGAGCATGAGATTATCCAAATGTCCTAATGCTACAGGGCATCTATTATGTTCCCACACAAGACAAATGAAGTAGTTAAAAATTCAGTACTCATCCACCAGTAGACTGCAATGCATTTTTATATTTGTGTGTGTATAATGTCCATAGTCAGGCACTTGCATAAAGATTCATTTGAATTTGTGCTTGTATTTTGTTAGGAACTATCTGAAACATACATATGTTTTTAAAATACAGTATTGCCTGACCTAACAATTATGTATTTTTCTTTAAGTTTTCAAAATCTTTCCTGTAAGAAAAAAATCCTACAATAAGGTGAAATGGAGACTACAGACTATATTAAAATCTATGGATTTTTTTTGTTTCAACTTTATGTTGCAACATTTCTTTATGCTCCTTAATATCAAATAAGCTAGTCATTTTATTTTCTTAAATAATAGCATCAGAAGGCTTAAGGGTGTCAAAGGGAAAAAAGATAAGACAAGTTGAAATACAGACACATTTTGAACTAGCGCTGTGCCTGCATATGTCCTGTTCCTCAGAGGTATATTTGAAGTCAGTGAAGTTATACCAGGGCTGAGCTTAGCTTCCTCTGTGTTCTCCAATTTATACTTGCCATCCTGGCATTTAAAGTTAATTATCTTATTAATTATGTTTGTATTGCATTACCTGGGTCCCATTCTTAATCACTTATGCAATGTCTGACTACCTTGTTGAATGCTAGGACTTTGATTTGGTGGAAGTAGTGAATACAGCTCACTCTCTTGGAGGTACAGGCTTTTTCTATTAAGGCAACTTAGTTTTGTTTTGCTGAGAATACTAATTGAGCTTTCTCTTGCTTAAAATAATATTACTGCATAAAGGATACTGTGTAAAAAAAAAAAAAGTGTGAAAGGAAGGTGAGGAGGAAAGATTCATGTAACTTCTACACATGCTTTTTCTGTTAAATTTACTTGGATATTAAAAGAATGTTATGTCAAATATATAATTTTATCAATTACACAAACAGGTCTTACTGTAAAATTTGACCTATTTTATACTGCTTGTGACCATGGAGCTTCCTTTCTGTTTGGAAGTGACAGACGATTAACAGAGCCCAGGTTTTATTTGAGTCCGTGTAAGTTATGTGAATAAAAGTGCAAATATGTGAGCATGAAGATATGGGATAGTATGACTAGGGGCAGAAGCTGCTTGAGTCATCTCTTATCAGCTGTTTATTCCTTGATGTTACAAACTATTCTATTACTAGACAGCTCAGACTATGGCTCAAAGCATCTCTTCACTTGTGATTAGTTAATATGGCAAAGTAGGATTAAATATATGTTTAATAACAAAGTTTCCTACCTGTTCTTGAAAGCAATCGGTGTTTTATATGTATCTGCAAACAGATTTACTCTGTTTTTTTCAGTTTTCCCTCTGCCTGTCTTCCTTATCTGTTCTGCAGCTTCTGGTACTGAAGTGCCAAGCCAGACACATTTGGTTCCTTGTGGTACAAGTTGCTTACACTGAATGCATGGAAAATTGGAACTTAATGGTTTCCAGTTTTTAACAAAAAAGGGGTTTTCCTGCACTATTTACATTTCAATTCTTGGTAACCATGCAAGAATTGCTCCAAAAAGCTCTTGAGCTTTCACTATAAAAGCTGTGTGTAATCTATAAAGATATACACACACAAAATATTTTTACACTTCCCCAGAAAATAACCCTTTTAACAATCAAACCTAGAGAACCGTTCAAGCTCTTCTCCCTTCCCAGAACTCCTACAAGGAGGATTTACCACTTTGGAATGAAGGGGTCTCTAAGCTACTCTAAGCTGGGCCAGAACAGAAAGATGGAACATAAACAGAAAAAATGTGAGGTATGTTCAGAGAAGGAGAACTTCCAACAAGTTGCATTTTTTTATACTTCTATGGAGCAAAAAAACAGATGAAGATTCAGAGTTAGGTTGTTGCCTGTGGTGTAAATGTTGGTCATTTCAGGATGTAATCTGTGATTACAGAAAAGGGTCTATGCCAAAACAGGCTGCGCAATAGAAAATAGAGGGGAAGATTGCAGATGGGAGAGTGCGATACTTTGAAGCATGGATTGAGTCAGCTTTTGGCTTAGTCCTCTACTTCAAACTCTCTCTCCAGTGTAGAACTAATCTGTTAGTGTTTGACTTTACAACTCTAACTGCTTCCCTGGAACCTTATGGGGACAGCTGATAAGTACTGCCTTTGTTTTATTTCCTCCTGTTACTAAAAACACAACAAACAAACCTTTCCAACCAACTTTTCATAGTGGAAGACTGCTTTGTATGAAATTTCTTAAGAAAAGTTCCTTTCAAGTAGTATGTGCATGTGATCATTATGAGTTTACTTCAAAAATAGCAATGAACCTTTTCTATTTGCTTTACTAGGCCAGTGGTACTTGGTGAAGGACTGACTGCCTGAGGCAGGTAGGGTCACTGTTGCCAAGCAGATGTATCTGCAGCTGATTGTGGCTTGTTTCTGTAAAGGTAGCTGTCAGCCCAATTAATCCACCCTGCATAATTTGAAGTAGGATCCTTAGCATTGTATTAATGGAACTCTTTGTCAGCCTAATAAGGTTTGTAACATTATTTCACTCAAGGAATCCATGCAGACCAGGAGCCAAAAAATCTGATTCTTCTTTCAGCATAATAATAGCAAGTAAACAGGAAGACTGGATTATAATAAAATAATTTTTTTTCCTATGAATGCAATGTCATAGGTTTAATGACTTGAGACCTTACACTTAAAATCCATTTCAGAACATCAAATTCCTGTGAGGACAAAAAGTCTCTCTGCATTATTACAATGTGGAAAAGATGACCTTCTAACTTCCATTGTTTATAGCGCAGGGCAGGATTGATCTGCATATCTGCCACTGAAAGAAGTAAATGATACTGCTGCCATTACTGCTGTATTCAGTTTTCTCTTTGGAGAAGGCGGGGTGGGGAATAAAGAACATTCACAAACACATAGAACCAAACCTGAGTGTGTTTTAAACACTTCACAGTGCAGTAGAACTTGTAGATTAAAACCACAGGTAAAATGTACCGTACTGACTCAGTGCAAAAGTGTATTTGAAATTTCCCCTCACTGGGATCTGTCTTTCCTTCCTTCTGTGATATGGTGACGCAGAGAGAGGTCATGTAAATACAGTAGGAAGCTGGCAGCATGGCAGGTAAATAACGGCTGCCTTTATTTCTGAAGCGTGTCATGGCATTCAGCAACATTTCCACAATGCTTTGTCTGCAGGCTTGATGTATGTGTCTAGACCTAAACAGGATGGAAGAGGGAAGGAAATAGTTTACAGGACATCTGCTAGTCCCTGACACGTTCTGTTTGGAGGTCAAAATAATTTACAGCACAGTAGGATTATAGATGCAGCAGCTTTTATGAGCAGGGGGCTCTGTTCTGTGCCAGGTGCTCACACAGACTCTTCTGTGGCAACGGCATGAGAAAAAGCAGCTTGAGTGATCAGAAGCATTAGAGAAGCAGCACACCATACCAACATGTATACTGCTGCTGGCCAGACATTGCTACTTTCTAAAAGATCACACCCCAAAACTTTCCTTGAGGGGCCATGCCTTGTTGCATTCCCTTCCTTTTCCCAGAGTAGCATCCCCAGCTCTGGTGCCTAATTTCTGCCAAGATTCTGCCTCACCAAATCTATATGCCTTTTTGTAAACCTGCTCTGGTTCCACATGCTCCAGCAGAAATGAAAGTCCTCCATGTGGCTGAATTTGAGTCAGCTTCTGTGGCTTATACAGCAGGGAAGATGCAGGAAAAAGTTACTCAGGAGAAGGTCACAGCGCTAACCTGCTTCTACCTCAACCAACGTCTGTTGCTCCCATACCAGATCACTTCATACAGATTACTGTCTCAAAGAAATTTCTTCCCCATCACAGAGAGCAATATTACAATACACAGAGACCAGAAAACATCCAGCCATTTAAACATGCTGTGCTTGAACTGCCCAACAGCTGCATGTCTCCGATAGCAAGGGTGTTTGACATAGCTCAGTGTTTGCCATCAACCTGAGAGGGTTTGCCTGAGTTATTGCCACCATTTGTTCACTGGGACAGAACAAGAGATGGCGACTCTTCAGTCTAGTACTATGCTCTAGCCTTGGACTCGGGGTTTTCTCTTTTTTTTTTTTTGTTGTGGGGTGTTTTGGTTGTGTGGGTTGTTGTTTTTTTTTTTTTTTTTTTTTTTTTGTCCCTGGTCTAAAGCAAGCTGCTGAGGGCCTTGAGGCTGGGTCCCTCCTGCCCCACAGATGAACACCCTGGGGTGCTGAGTCATTGGCTGTTCTTCAGTTACTCTCATAGGTGTTTGTTATCAAAATACATCAATTCTGTCAAAGTGGTTATTTAAAAAAAGGGAGAATACTCCCCTCCCTGCAACAAACCCTTTGACTTGTTTTCAGAAAAGTGCCTGAGAAGCTGCTGAGGACGGATGGAGGTTAATGTATTTATTGACGGAGCTGGAAAAAGTATTATCCAGCAAAGTTTTCATCCACCTGTAATGTTTGGTTTGCTAATTCAAAACTGTGTTTGCTCCAGTCAGTTAGTAATTTAATTTGCACTACTGAGAAATGATGGTTTAAATAATTTGATTGAACTGAGATGATTTTGGCCAGTAAGTATCCTCTGAGCTGGATACAAGATGAAAGCGACAGACTTTAATTTTGTTGAGCATATAAATCTTAAAACCAAACCAAAACAGAACTGGGACTGTCAGTTGTCTGAACACGGGCTCCGGCGCCATGGTGCAAGGAGGGCCAGGAGCAGCAGGGCCCTCCCCAAGGCAGGGGTGTCGGGGCAGGGCCTGGCAGCGGGGCCTGTCCCGCTGCCCCAGCCAGGGAGCAGCAGGGGGGGCTGGGGGCACCTCCCTGAGGCCAGGTTGGGAGGGGGCCTCTGGGGGGCCCAGCTCGGTGGGGTCCACGGCCGGCCACGGCAGAGCTGTGGCTCAGGCAGGGACCGAGCATGGGAGGGGAGCCTCAGCCGAAAGCAGCTCCCACTGAGACGTGTCGGCCCTGGCCGCAGGCTCCCCGCTGCACAGCCCTGGTGGGGAGCCTGTCCCCGTGGCTCCGGCGGGGTGGGGCTGTGCTGTGCTCTGGGCAGGCCCTGAGCCCCTGTAGCCGAATGCACGTGACGGGGGGACGTGCTGGAGGCCCTTACACCTGGGAAGGAAATGCTGGCATTCTCTTAACTGGGTGCTTTGGGAGTGAGCACTTCCATAAATGCAGTTTCTGTGACTTTACCCCCTGTCACGCCGTGACATGGTGTTACACAGCATTCCTGTCTTGGGATTTGACTGAACTAATGGAACTGCCTTTAACATTAAAGGTCTGTGAGATCACTGCATAAATAACCTATGCTATTAGCCTCTGCTTGTGTCAGACTATTGCTTCAAACAAGAAAAAAAAAGAACGGGTATAAACATAAACTGGTATTTGAAGCCAAGATTTAAAAATATCACCCTCAGCTGTATGCTGCTACTTTACTTGCACAGCTGAGACAGACATCATGGTCCTTGTAAACAGAAATACCTTCTCAAACTGATACTGCGTTTTTTTCCTTGGGGGTACTTGTCCTGGTAGTTATTACTTAAACAGCAGAATTTCACACTGTGAAGAATGAAGCTGCACACATGAAAAGGTGTAATAACAATGATATTGTGTTTGTTCCTTCTTAAATGCAGTTTAGGTTGTAACTCCACATCGAACAACGTACATCTTCAGCTCTAGCAGTGGTGGTCTTGCTGCTTCGGGGTCATTAACCATCAGACCCAGAGACTTTCCTTCAGTGTGGGAGATAACTTCAGTCTAGTCCACCTGATTTTCTGTTTGATTCATTGCATTTATAGAAGCCCACAACTTACAAAACCTACATAATTATTTGAGCAACTTTCTCCTTATGACAAAATATAGTCCAGAGGTTTGCACCTGTGAGTTGGCAGTTTGACACTGGGAAGCTCCTGAGCTCCAAAGATAAGGGCAGAAATACGGAAACTTTTTTGGGATGAGGAAAGGGGCAGAGTGAAGTGGCAGATAATGTGGTCTATAACGAAAGAGGAGACTAGGAAATGATTGGATGTATTTGAACTTAAATCAGTACATGAAGTAGAAATTTAAGAGCTGGAAAATAATAGGGGATAATAAATCTGAGTGAAAAGTTTGTTTTTCCAGAGAAAAAGTTGGAAACTTTTTAATGTTCTGTAACTTTGAAGAAGGGGTAGCCCCACTCTACACATAGTGGCATGAATGAAGAACGTTTTACAGCTTGAAATGTCTTAGTGTTGCTGGTTTGATGGTCTCAATGTTATTTTTAAAGCAGTTTTTGTGTAGTCCTCTTAGAGGTTAATTGCAGCAAACCTGCTTCTTAATTGATTCAGTTTAAAAATGACAAATTTTTCTTAACTGTGTAACTATCTAGGTCATTTGATTAGCTTGATGCTTCAATCAAGTCTGTTCTGAAAACAGCATTAGTGACAGTAGGACTGACAGTGACAAGTGACATTTTATTCCTTTTTTTTTTTTTTGTCCTATAACTTGTCAGCACTTATTCAGCTCATTCTGCATATATCCCATGACAATACCAACTATGAATTTTAATTTAGGGTCACCTCTAGGCTTTATTGGAGGCAAGGCATTGTACGTAACGTACTTAGCGCCCTCAGAGAAACTCAAGTGAGAAACTCTCTAAAGTTTCATCAAAAAAATTTCTTACAATTACTGTAGGGGAAAAATATGTTAGTATGTAGAAAGTTGAGATATCTTCTCCAACTCCAGTTTCTATGATTGTGTGTGTTTTTTTTTTCTTTTTTCTTTTTTTTAATGTGAAAAAGAGCTGTGTGCGAAACCTGTGAGAAGCTTTGTCAGGCGCTTTCTGCCTTTAGCTGAGGGTCCTGCTGAGGCCTGGGGATGGCCAGGCTGTGGCTGACCCCAGTCACTGTCCCCGGTTTATCTTTCCTTGCTGGGGGCTATGGGATGGGGCTGGTTGAAGACGAAGGGCACTGCATCACCCTGGTGGCCCTGCAGTCTGGCCCTGGGGTTTGAGGGTCACTGCAGGGAAAGGCTGGAAAAAAATATATCCTCGAGAGATGTGTTTAACTGATGTGGGAAGACAAGAGCTGAGGAAGGTCATTGGCTGAGGTGGAAATGTTGGGAGTTAGAGACCTGGAAAGTGATGGGAAGGTGGAGAGAAGGTGATGAAAACATAGGGAAGCAAAAGTTGCCTTTGTGAAGTGGAAAATGCACTGGCTGGAATCAGATATGATACATCCTTTAGAGGGAAAATATTAAAATAAAGGAAGGATGAGCAAAAGAAGGTGAATTTAAATCCTAACAGTAAAGTATAGAAAACTCTTACTGTACGCTTCATGTGGGGAAACAGAGAAAGGAGATGAATAGAGGTGGAGGTAACACTGAGTGGAGAAAATTCGAATCTCTCTCCATACGCTGCTAAGCTAGTGTTTTTTGTGATTATATCTTCAATTTGAAGATTTTACCTTTTAGAATGTTGGAAATTTTGCTAAAATCTGCTGGTAAATTCTTTCTTCTAAAAAAAAGGAATAAAAAAAGAATTTTAGACATCAGGGTCCCCCTTAAGAGATTTAATCACTCTCTTATACACCATTGGATTTAAAAAAAAAAAAAAAAACCAAAACAAAATGCAGGCTGCCTGAAGCATTGGAACATGTGTGAGGCTTCATGCAGGCACCTCACAGTGTCCCCGACTGAGGCTTCTGAAGCTGTGCAGGCACTCAGACCTTACCATCCAGAAGCTGAAGACTTGCGGCATTGCATTATTTTTATTTTATATCTCTATCTCTGGAGAATATCTCATGCTTCAACACGTAAATAAAACCTGAACTTTTGCTTGTAGGTCAGGCTTGGCAATTGTTTCAAATCGCTTACAACTGAATCCAGTAAATAGAGATAAGAGTTAGGATAATGGGTAGAGGAGAAAATAGCTAACAGTGCTTCATACTCTCTCATCTAGGGAGGTAAACTATTCTAGGACTAAAAAAATAAAGGTACTGATCAAATGGGATCTGAATGTGGTAGCCAATTATGAACAATTAATAACCATAAGAAGGAAAATACTAAAAAAAGCCAGCAAGACGAGAGAATTATTGGATCTCTCTCTGGAAAGGTTTAGTGCTGGATAAACCCCAAAAGTCTGGGTGGCTAATTATTTTGTGAGTAATAATTTAGATGCTAGATCAAATCTTGGGATTGTAGCTTTTTCTATTCGGGAGATGTCCCATTATGATTTAGTCAGATGTAGGGTCTGTTGTACCCTAAAGTATTCCTCAGACAAAGAACAGCTGGATACAAACCACCACTGCATTTTCAAACTGAAAAATTCCCAGAACTGAAGCTATGTACTTCTTAGCGTCAGACAGACTGGGTATCTCAGAGCAAATTCCCTTGCTAGGGCTGATCATAGGAATGAAACTTAATGTCTTTGTTGCTTTGTTTGGCTTTTTATTTTATGTTTTTAATTCTTTCTCCCAAGGTTGCTTCTGCTCTGTCAGACTAAAATTGTTGAAGAAAGTTGCAGGCAGAAACCAAGATGTACCAGTAATATTCTTTCTTATTAAAAGTTAAGTTTATGCTTAGAAATATGAAGGAGATAACACACATTAGCAATCTTTCAAATCCAAATTTTCTCTCTATATGTTATGATTTATTTGGGATATCTTTCCATAATTGAACTAAATAGTTAGGCTATCATATCGGCAACATTTCTGGGATCACAAATCCCTCATAAATCTTCTATCAAAAACCCTAATAGTTGTAGTGACTTTAGTCATGTTTCATGAAAATCTGTGATGTCAAAACAGCCTAACCTAATGATCCACATTCCAGTTACAAGGCTTTGTCTCCTTGCTTAGTAAGTGAAAACTCATATTTGCATCAGAAAGAAATCATCATGCCAAACCATGAAGCTTTAACCAGATAGGCTTTACAGGAACCAAGTTCCGTCCTGCTTAAATCATTATTGTAATTACCTTATAGATAAAGCTAACATTTTAAATAGATACTTAACAACATATGCCTTCAAATCTTTTTATCTTAACTTCTTTATAAAGAACTTCTAAAATGCTTAAATTTTCTTTAATCTCTGTCTAGCAAGCAATTACTGAAGTATTTACCAAATTTTTGGCATCACTTCAACAGTTTGATTAAACTATCCACAGATAGTTGCCTTATGGATATGCTGCTTAGTGTTTAAATGTATTATTGTCCCCTTATGGTTTTCATTATTTGTCAAATATCTTTGAAGAAGAAATGCTGTCATCTTAAAAATTATGCTTTAAATTTTTTTAAGAAAATACTCCCTTGATAAAATAGTTTTATTGCTGACCTCTCTTTAATTTCAATGCTTTTTGCTACCTTTAATGTCCCTGATGGATGCAAGCATTTAAATGGAACTTTACTTAAATAAGGTATCAACAGAACATTAATAGTGCTTTTGCACTGGAACCTCAGAAAGAAAAATCTCTCAAAACACCTTGTAGAGTATTCTTTTGTACCTTACTACTATGTGGTGATTCCTCCTGAAGGTCTAGTTCAAGGCAGAACTATGTGCATCCGCGTACAGTAAAAAAGTGAGTGTTGTATTCAGGTTCGTCTTAAGTTTTATGCTGTCTTGGTCTGAAGTAAACAGAGAAACCATGTAAAAATAACACACTGCAAGAATTACAGATTGCTCAAAGCTTTGGCTCTTCTTAAGAGGATTAGAAGCTGGAATTTGGGGAAAAAAATTCACTCTTCCTATAGTAACTGTGGTGATTGTATTTCACAGATGTGACAGCAAAAAAAAAAAAGAAGCCTGTATGTAGGGGAATTGCTATCTGTAAGACTAATGTGGCTTCTATATGAAGTTAGTGGTTATGCAGACTTATTTACTTAAAAATTAGAGATCATACAATAAAATAAGCTTTGAGGTTTTTTTAAGAAATGATGTTACTTTAGAGCCCAAAATGCCTTATTAACAAGTTCAAATGCTCAAGTGGGAAAAAAGTTATAAAAATTTTTAGGAAATATGTTCATACATTGTCTGTCTGTACCCCTGCCCCCCCCCCCCCCCCCCCCCCCCCCCCCTTCCCCTGAGAAGAAATATGGACATCTATTCTGGTCAAACTTCAGACTGTTCCTTCTCATAGGAAAACTCCTACTGATTTCGGGAATAATAATCAGAAGTGAGTAGCAAGTTGCCTGGCACAAAGGTTGTATTAAGATTTGCACACAAATGCTTTTTTTAAGATGTTCAACTCTTTGTCTTCTGGAGTAAGAGCCCACCTCTTCTAATACTAGTAGGAATACAGCAGGATGTCCAGGGCAGGAGAGCTATTCTCTAGTTTGTTCAGTTTTGTATCTCCATAGAGGTTATTTACACCCTGAAGCTCTCCCAAGTGCTGTATGGATTTTAGTCATTCAGAGGCTAGGAAGCAGATCTGGCTGATTCTTCTGCAAGTCATTGATCTGCAATTTCCAGGAGCATGTCTGCAGAGACGTGAGTAAGGCCTAAAATGACTGTTAGTGCGTTCCTTCTTGATTTTTTTTTCAATAATATATTTGGTAGTAGGAAAGCATGAAGCAGAAGGTCAAAGTGCCTTCAATGTGCAAAAAATGTTCTCCTGCACTTGACTTCTGGATAGAGATGAGGACCGTTTCAAGCTCCCCAGTCAAATGTACACAGAAAACTCCCACTGAATTATCTGGGTTTTTATCACAGCTAGTGTAAAAGATGACTTCTTTCTCAGTAACTTAATGCTAAAGTTTCCTTTAATATTAAATGTCAAAGCTGTGAGTTCATATGATGACAGGATAATTCAGGTTGGAAGGGATCTGTGGAGGTCTCTAGTTCAACCTCTTGCTCAAACCATGGTCAGTCATGAGGTCAGATCAGGTTGCTCTGGGCTTTATCCAGACAGGTGTTGAAAATCTCCACAATATTTCTGGGCTAACTGCTCCACTCTCTGACATCCTTACCCTGAAAAAGTTTCTCTTCATGTCTAGTCTGAACCTCTCTTCTTTCAGCTTACTCCTGTCATCTCTTGTCTTCCTGTTGTAGGCTGCTATGAAGAGTTTTGCTCCACCTCCTCGATGCCTGTGGGCACTGGTAAACTGCCGGTAGATTCCCCCGGAACCAGCTCTTCTCTAGGCTGAACAAGCCCCAGTCCCTCAGCTTCTCCTCACAGGGCAAGCGTTGCAGTCCCCGACCAACCACCACTGAACCTTGATGAACTTTGTTTATGTTTGCACCAGTTAGTCTGTCTTTTACTACAGGGCCCAAAACTAGACACAGTGTCCAGTTGTGGTCTATCAAGTGCTCAGTACAGAAGGGAACATCCTTTTACTCAGTCTTCCAGCTGTGCTCCTGTTAATACAGCTGAGGACGCTGTTGAACGTCTTTGCTGCTAGAACACACTGCTGGCTCATGGCCAGTTTCTTTTCTTAGAGCTGCTTCCAGCCTGGCAGCACGCAGGAAGGGGGTCCTTCTTTCCAGGGCTTTGTATTTGTTCTTGCTTAATTTCATAAGGTTCATGTTGCCTCATTCTTCCAACCTGTCTAGGTCTCTCTGCATAGCAACCCTGCCCTCAAGTGTATTGACTGGTTCCTCAAGCTGGTGTCATCTACAAATTTGATGAGAGTGCACTCTGTTGCATCTTCCAGGCAACTGATAAAGATATTAAACAGGACAGGGCACAGTGCAGACTCCTGCAGTACTTTGCTTGTCACAGGTATCCAGGTAGAGTACAATCTACTAACCACCACCTTTTGTACCTGGTCATTCAACCAGTTTTTTTTTAATTCTTCTACTTGTACACCTGTTCAGACCATAAGATTCTAACTTGCATACAGGAATATTGTAGGAAATACTGTTGAAAGCCTCCCATAAAATATAATCCAGAAAACATGGCTTTCATGTAGAAAGTTTTCCATTTTGTTCCAGTTCAATATGACTTAACATATAAATTCAGGTTTCAATGTTTCTTAGTTAATATTTTATTTGATTTTTTTTATGTCTCAGTGTGTTTAAAGAGAGAGTAAGAAAGATGACCTGGCTCAGAAAACCTTAATAAAGCTAAGTCATATAAGGATGTGATACAAGAACAAAAAGTGTTCAGATGTTGTCAATGCCTGCTGTAGAAGAGCCAGCATCTGGTTCCTGCATTAAGTGTGTGCTTCTAACTATATGGTCCTCCTTGTCACATATTTTGTGGGATAGAAGAAATCATTCTGTAGTAATTCTAGTAACAATTCTTGATTTACTTCAGCTTTGGCCAGGATGTATTACTTAACTTCTATATAATTTCTCTGTAATGTCAAGGTCTAGGGCACTTCCTCGTTTTACCTATATTTTCCACTTGGTTTTAGTTAGTATAATGATATAGCCAAATGTCAAGTGTAATTATTTGGCATAGCATTCCTCTGACTATATGTGGACCTCTACAGTGTAGGCTCCCTTTATTGCTGGAGGAAGGAGATGGGTACCTCTGGCAAGCAGCTCATTGGTTCCTAAAATAAACAGCAAAAACATGTAAGGTGAAACATGTCTTGAAAGCACCCATATCTCTCCATTGGATGTAAGAGAGTCTAAAGTGGCCTACTCATACTCAGTCTTTTTACTTTAGGTACATTAAAATAAGGGAAGTAAATCCCTCTTTTTCTCCCTCCTGAGAATTCTTGAGCAATGAAAGCTTTTGCACTGAATGCAAACACAGTGAAGATACAGCTACGGCTCTATTAGCTTAAGATGGCTGAGACAATTTTTAAAGAATATTCATGTTAGCTAGCAGGCTACTTCTGTGAAGGGACTCCTGGAGTATGTGCAACACAACCTAAAGTACATGAGGAACACTTTGCTCTGGTGAGACCCCACCTGGAGTTCTGCATCCAGCTCTGGAGCCCTCAACACAAGGACATGGAACTGTTGGAGTGGGTCCAGAGGAGGGCCACAAAAATGATCCGAGGGCTGGAGCCCCTCTTCTGTGAGGACAGGCTGAGAGAGTTGGGGTTGTTCAGCCTGGGGAAGAGAAGGCTCCAGGGAGACCTTATTGTGGCCTTTCAGTACTTAAAGGGGGACTACAGGAAGGACGGGTGCAATCTCTTTAGCAAGGCCTGTTGTGACAGAACAGTAGGTAATGGTTTTAAACTAAAAAGTAGATTTAGACTGGATATAAGGAAAAAATTTTTTACAGTGAGGGTGGTGAAGCACTGGAACAGGTTGCCCAGAGAGGTTGTGGAGGCCCCGTCCCTAGAAATATTCACGGTCAGGTTGCATGAGGCTCTGAATGACCTGATCTAGGTAAAGGTGTCCCTGCCCATGGAAGGGGGATTGGACTAGATTACCTCTAAAGGTCCCTTCCAACCCAAACCTTTCTCTGATTCTATGATTCTATGATTCTACTTATATTAATATTTCCTGTTTGATAGTGAAGCATAGTTTCAGGCCATGGCTCAGCTGGCAGTCTGTTTGACTGGACTTTGCCCAGAACTTTCTACCATTCTCCAGCTATTTAATGAAAATGGAATGAAGATCTATGAAAGAAATAAGTTTTTTCCTTTTCATAAGGTTTGATCCAATTTTACATGAAAATATCAGTGTGGGCTTTCCAAGTGGTTCAGTGAGAAGTAGAGTCAAGGACAACTCATGAGACTCTTTATGTGGAGCTAGGAATCCTTCAAGGTTATAGTGGAAGAACACACAAATGTAACAGATGCAATTAGAGTTGGCTGTTGTGTTCTCAGGAAATGGGGCAGAGACGAAATGTAAGAAAAAACAAATACAAGTAGGCCAAATTATGACCTGGTATAAGTAGGTAGAGGTCCATTGACTTTCCTTGCTTTGTACCATTCTTCTGCTTGACCTTTGGAGCTATGGTTTATCTGAAGAGGAAACAACCCAAGACCTAAAGTTCTATTTAGCTGCAATTCAAATTATCTTGTTATCTACTCTTAAAAAGGATCACTTTGGTGGTGAAATGAAACACCAAAATTATGTTGCGCCTTGAAATTTTCTCCTGATTTCCATGTCTGTCTTTTCTGATGAGTTATCTAAATAAGATGAATTACTCTCATTCTTTCCATTTTCTTAATACTCCCCCTTTTTCCTAATTAATTGCAGTAATACATGCAAATCTATCCAAGAGACTTGCAACCAAGAGTGAAGTTTGCAGTTGGAGCAGCTGCTTTCCTCCTGCCTTCTTGACCATGGTTAGGGATTGGTTTTGTTCTACAAAAGAGAATGACTGTAGCCAGTATAGTGGTTTGTTTTTTAATGGGGCAAGCATTTGTACATAAGGCTCTCCCACATATCAGACCCCAATGCAGGCAATATCTGTGCGTGATGCAGTAAATGTTCGCACAAGGGTCTACCTCATTGCGAGTAAGAGACCAGACTGAACAGAAAACTGTTTTTGTTATTTAATTTGACAGTAGTAATTTGAAGCTTTCCTTTCTTGAGCAAGTGTGGCTGGGCTAGGTTCTGCCTGTTTTCCACCCATGCTATTTGAAGCTTTCCCCGTTTGGACTTCTAAGTAGTCAATTACTTGAGTACAGAGAGCAAGGGAGACTGTCTTGTTGACTTTGTAGGAAGGACATTCTGCAATGTGATGAAAGATTCAGCTTCCCATCTTCTGTGGTTTAGCCCCGGTCAGCAACTAAGCACCACACAGCCGCTCGCTCACTCCCCCCACCCCTGTGGGATGGGGGAGAGAATCGGAAGGGCCAAAGTAAGAAAACTCGTGGGTTGAGATAAGAACAGTTTAATAATTAAAATAAAACAGCAATAATAATGATATAATGAAAAGGAAAAATAATGAGCGAGAGAGAGATGAAACCTTGGAAGAAGGGAAAAAGAAAAAAAAACCAAAAATGAAACCACAAGTGCTATAACCGCTCACCACCCGCTGACCAACACCGCCAGTCCCTGAGCCACGATCGCTGCCTCCCCCGGCCAACTCCCCCTGGTTAATATACTCGGCATGACGTCACATGAGATGGAATATCCCTTCGGCCAATTTGGATCAGCTCTCTTGGATGTGCCCCCTCCCCTCCCGGATTCTTGTGCACCTCGCAGAGCATGGGAAGCTGGAAAAGTCCTTGACTAGTGTAAGCACTACCTAGTAACAACTAAAACATCAGCGTGCTATCGACATTATTTTCATACTAAGTCCACAATGCAGCACTATACTAGCTACAGTGAAGAAATTTAACTATCCCAGCTAAAACCATGACAATATCCACCCCTTATTCCATACCATTTACATCATGCTCAGGTTCCATACTATCCAATATGACCTCAATAACTACCACACGCCTTCCCATCCTTTGATAACATACACAGATATCATTTATCATTCCCTTAGTCTATAGGCCACCCCTGTAAAATGTCAGTAGATGGTCCACAAATGTCCATTGAGTTCATTTAGTCCATAACTTTGGGTTCCATCTATCGTAACAGTCTTTCAAGGCAGGAGAGATGGTCTGTGTGGTGTTGGATTGTTGCATGCTGAAGTCAGTCTTTGTTCCACCATCCCTGCACTTTGCTTGGTTCAATCAAAGTTAATTCATTAATTTGGAAGATCCTTACTATGATATCATAGATGTGGCATATAGCAACCATAGGAGCGATGACATACAATATTATATAGCAATTAGCATCATACCATTCAGTTCATTGGCTATTTTCACCCAGAATCAAATCCCCTTGAGGCACACATTGAACTCCTCTATCCTCCCGCATCACCCACCAAGTGCACCCAGGTCCTCGAGCAAAAGCAATCCCACGAATGGGTTTGCCTTTGCCCGAGGCAGGAATAACCCAGATGGTTTTCCCCAGCATATTTTTTACGTGCACTACAGGGACTTTATCCCCTTCCACAGTGCGTAAGAGTTCTGACTGGGCAGGGCCAGCTCGATTGGCAGATCCCCTAGTGTTGACTAACCAGGTGGCTTTTGCTAAATGTGTATCCCAGTGTTTGAATGTCCCATCCCCCATTGCCTTTCGTGTAGTCTTTAACAGGCCATTGTATCGTTCAATTTTCCCAGAGGCTGGTGTATGATAGGGGATGTGATACACCCACTCAATGCCATGCTCTTTGGCCCAGGTGTCTATGAGGTTGTTTTGAAAATGAGTCCTGTTGTCTGACTCAATTCCTTCTGGGGTGCCATGTCGCCATAAGGCTTGTTTTTCAAGGCCCAGGATGGTGTTCCAGGCGGTGGCATGAGGCACAGGATATGTTTCCAGCCATCCGGTGGTTGCTTCCACCATTGTAAGCACATGGCGCTTGCCTTGGCAGGTTTGTGGCAGTGTGATATAATCAGTCTGCCAGGCCTCCCCATATTTATGCTTCAGCCATCGTCCTCCATACCACAGAGGTTTTATCCGCTTGGCTTGCTTGATTGCAGCGCATGTTTCACATTCATGGATGACCTGTGCAATAGCGTCCATGGTCAAGTCCACCCCTCGGTCACGAGCCCATCTGTATGTTGCATCTCTTCCTTGATGGCCTGAGGTGTCATGGGCCCACCAAACTATAAATAGTTCACCCTTATGTTGCCAGTCCGGATCCAACTGAGCCACTTCAATCTTAGCAGCCTGATGCACCTGCTGGTTGTTCTGATGTTCTTCAGTGGCCCGACTCTTGGCAACACGAGCATCCACAGGACATACTTTCACAACCAGGTTCTCTACCCAGGCAGCAATATCTTGCCACAATGCAGCAGCCCAGATGGGTTTACCTCTGCGCTGCCAGTTGTTCTGCTTCCATTGCTGTAACCACCCCCACAGGGCATTTGCCACCATCCATGAGTCAGTATAAAGATAGAGCACTGGCCATTTTTCTTGTTCAGCAATGTCTAAAGCCAGCTGGATGGCCTTTACTTCTGCAAACTGACTCGATTCACCTTCTCCTTCAGCCGTTTCTGTGACTTGCCATATAGGACTCCATGCAGCAGCCTTCCATCTCTGATGCTTTCCCACAAGACAACAGGACCCATCAGTAACCAGGGCATATTGCTTCTCATTTTCTGGTAGTTTATTATACAGTGGGGCCTCTTCAGCACATGTCACCTCCTCCTCTGGCGATCATTCCAAAATCTTTGCCTTCTGGCCAGTCCGTGATCACTTCCAAGATTCCTGGGCGACTGGGGTTTCCTATTTGAGCCCGTTGGGTGATCAGTGCAACCCACTTACTCCATGTAGCATCAGTTGCGTGATGTGTAGAGGGGACCCTCCCTTTGAACATCCAGCCCAGCACCGGCAGTCGAGGTGCCAGGAGGAGCTGTGCTTCAGTACCAACCACTTCTCAAGCAGCTCACACCCCTTCATATGCTGCCAATATCTCTTTTTCAGCTGGAGTGTCACATGCTTCGGGCCCTCTGTATCCCCGACTCCAAAACCCTAGGGGTCGACCTCGAGTCTCCCCTGGTGTTTTCTGCCAGAGGCTCCAGGTAGGGTCGTTCTCCCTGGCTGCGCTGTAGAGCATATTTTTAACGTCTTGTCCTGCCCAGACTGGCCCAAGGGCTACTGCATGAACTATCTGCTGTTTAATCTGTTCAAAGGCCTGTCGTTGCTCAGGGCCCCATTTGAAATCAGTCTTCTTGCGGGTCACTTGATAGAGAGGGCTTACCATCAGACTGTAATTTGGAATATGCATTCTCCAAAAACCCACAACACCCAAAAAAGCTTGTGTTTCCTTTTTGCTAGTTGGTGGAGACATGGCTGTTATTTTGTTGATCACATCCATTGGGCTCTGATGACGTCCATCTTGCCGTTTCGTTCCCAAAAACTGAATCTCCTGTGCAAAACATCTCTAACCATTGCAGAGCACAGGAAACTACAAAACCCAATGCCAATCTTTAACATGTACTTCAAAATCAGCATGATGTAGGTCTGACTAACTAATATCGAGAACAGATGAATCAGTGCTGTGACCAGCAACTGTTTTTATCTCAAACCCTTCGTGCCCCAAGTTGGGCGCCAAAAGGGACTGTCGTGGTTTAGCCCCAGTCAGCAACTAAGCACCACACAGCCTCTCACTCACTCCTCCCACCCCTGTGGGATGGGGGAGAGAATCGGAAGGGCCAAAGTAAGAAAACTCGTGGGTTGAGATAAGAACAGTTTAATAATTAAAATAATACAGCAATAATAATAATAATATAATGAAAAGGAAAAATAATGAGCGAGAGAGAGATGAAACCTTGGAAGAAGGGGAAAAAAAACCCCAAAACTAAACAGCAAGTGTTGCAACTGCTCACCACCCGCTGACCGACGGTGCCGGTCCCCGAGCCGCGATCGCTGCTTCCCCCGGCCAACTCCCCCCAGTTAATATACTCGGCATGACGTCACATGATATGGAATATCCCTTCAGCCAATTTGGATCAGTCCTCCTCTTTGTATCCCCTCCCCTCCTGGATTCTTGTGCACCTGGCAGAGCATGGGAAGCTGGAAAAGTCCTTGCTAGTGTAAGCACTACCTAGCAACAACTAAAACATTAGTGTGCTATCGACATTATTTTCATACTAAGTCTAAAACATAGCACTATACTAGCTACAGTGAAGAAAAATAACTATCCCAGCTAAAACCGTGACACCATCTCTCCTCTCAGTCAGTCATATATCTAACCCGTGGGCAGCTAGGCTTTTTTGGGGAGCCCTCTAAAATAGCTTAACCAGGTTCTTTACCTTTCTCTTTTTTCTCTCAATCTATGTAACAAATATCTTCATTTAAATTGCTTCCCCTGCAGAACCAGAAACATAGTTTTATCTTCTTTTTTCCCTCGTTCCTCAGATCCTCTGGAAAAAAAAAAAGAATATTGCCAACAACTATGGCAGTTACCTCCTTTCTTCTACTTCATAAAACAGGTGCAAGAACAAGGGAAATGGTAATATCAGGAAAATACTGTGATTAAATAGCTAGGAGTAGAAACCGAGCTTTAATTTTTCAGCCTTGTGCTCAGAAAATTTCCCTGTTCATTCTCGTTCTCTGCAATTCTTGAAGCATGTGAGTTTTGTGCTGAAATATATTTTTCTTCCTTTTTCTGTCAAGCTTGCTCATAAATTTTTCAGTGGACAGAAGAATTTGGATACATAGAGGAATATTCTTTCTCATTAAATTCAGTGCATAATTGGTAGGTCCTCTTCTATATGCTTTCCATTGTAACTTAAATGTAATGTTTTATGAGCAAATCATAAACCCTGAACTTACTGGGGGTATAAAAACTGCATTATTTCCTAGATCATCTCTTAGCTCCGAAACCACAGAAACAAAGAAAATACTATTATATCAGCTTTGGTGGGACTAACAGAGCATGCATCTGCCCTGTTAACATTCCACTGTAGAAAACTGATCTCTGGTAGGTTGAGTTGCTTTGGAATTGTTTACAGGTCCAAGGAACAAACAGCAGCAAATGCATATGGGGAGTTGTGACATGCTTCTCTGTGCTTAGCATAAAACTGAGCACAGTTAAAAAATAAATAAAATTGTTGATCTGAAAGGAAACAGGTCAAATTCAGTTTTGGTTTACTGCATGGTTGCACCAGTGTAAGTGAGGAGAGAATTTATTTGAGCGTCAGCTAGAGTTTATGCTGTCTTCTGAAAGGTCCGCAGAGTGAACATTACCACCTAGTGGTTGACAGTAGTGAACAGGAGAAAAGAATTGCACACTACTGTATGTAGACCAGGTATCTGCTTTTAAAAGTCTGCCTGTCGTGTGTAGAGGCTTTAAAGATCTGAAAGCAGAGACCTGTTGGGCTTCCGTTCAGTTTAAGTCCCTAAGTGTTGCATCGCCCTCGGTAAATATCTTCAGCAAGAAAACACAGAACAATGAAAAAGTAAACTTGTAGTTATGATCAGAAATCCACTTGCCTCAGATTAATTACAATAGCATAACTACTATGGTACAGCAGATGTGTGGTGCTGCTAAGTAGGTTCTGCCCTAAAGGTGAAACAGCTGCAGCCAGTGTTCTGCCTGGTGAGAACAGACAGCACCTCGCTGAGGGGCTGGCTGACCTTAACTTGACTAATAGAAGCACAGGAACTGAATTTGTTTCATTTGTCCTTTGCCAAAATGTTGGTTAAAAACAGCAATTAGTTTTTAACTTATTAGATAAAGCAGAGCCATTTATTCAAATGTTTAAGCACATTTTTTATTCCCTAAAACCCAAAATCTTTGTTGTTCAATTTCTCTTCTGCTGATGGTGCAGTTCTGTACTTGATGCTAAATGGTATGATGTATCAGCTCATTCAAAAGGCAAGAAATTGGGTGAGCTTTGAGTATCTGAGATAGCTCATGTATTTGTAGTTAAATTTAAGTTCTCCGTGTATTTCTAACATCCTGGGGGGAAAAAAATAGTAGCAACTTGTTTCCATTTAATTTGAAAAATCAAATCAGTTATGCAAAGGGAATGGTGTTCCTCCTGGTATTCTTGGTATTCCTTATCATCCTTCCAACTTCTGATAAGAGGGGGAAAAAAAAGCAGTGTATTAAGGAAAGATTTTTAAAGAGGAATTTTTTTATTTTGGTTGGGTTTTTTTTGTGTGTGTATGAGGAAACTCTTCTTTTGCTATTAAATTATTTGAAAAATTAATCAAGAAATTTTGATGAAAACTTTCAATTCTGGAACAGGATTTTTTCTAAGTTTAAGCTATCATATTCACTGCAGATATTATGCAGATATTAATGTGATAATTTTTGCAGATAATTGATTTTCAGGGATCGCTGGAAAAATAATTTGACTAAGGCTGGCTTGAGTAGGCAGCAGCCTGAAGAGTAGATTGCATGCTTTTTTATGTCTTTGAAGACAAGGAACACCTACTGTAACTTTGCTCTCTGCTGCTGCCACCAGATTTTGCCTACAGCCCCACAGCATCTGGAGTCACTGGGACCTCGGTAAATAAGCTAGTAAGGACAGCTAGTAAGTACAGGTAATTCTGGCAAACGGACCAAGGTAGAAGCTGAAATAGAAAAGCTTTCTTCTACCATCAAGTGTGAACAGTGGATCAGAAACTGGGATAAAAATATCTGTTATCCACTCTTATGTCTGTGTATGCTTAAATCAGGAAAAGTAAGGCTTGAGATTACAATTGAGTCATGATAGGAAAACGAAGCAAAAGATTCATTATGACTACTGAAAACAATTCTACTTAAGAATTTATGTACTTCCATGCTTGTTAGTGTAGTCTTCAAAATATTTTTAGCTTGTGGGTTTTATTTTCTCATGGACCAATTTTAAACCTTTTGCATACTGCAAATGCTCTAAATTGTAAATGAGATTTTCTGTTGTGTAGTACAAATACAAGTAATTCCTCTTGACAAGATCCTAGATCTACACGAACATCTTCAAATATACATACTGGGATAATGCAAAGGAAAAATACCTGGAGTTTTGACAATGAGATCTGAATCAATTGTACTTCTATGGTAAAATGAAACTTAAAGTGACTACAAATACTCAGGGGAGTTGGTAAGTATATAAAAGGGGAGGAGGGAATAGCTTTTAAGCAATTACAAAGTTGCTTTATTAGAAGAGCTGATACCACATGGTGTCCTGTTAGAAAGTTAAACCTCTCAGAACTAATCTCAGCTGTGCTTTGTAGTGAAAAGGACTGTACAAATGAAATCCAACTGCTTGCAAATGAGGCTCTGTAGGAACTGATGCCAAGTTTGTCTTTTTAGGTGTTGATAGTTGTTCAAGATACCACTTACAAAGAAGGCATTGGCTTAAAAACTTCAGAGATCACTGTCCTATATGAAACAAGGGAGATGAAGTTGTTGCTTCCTGAGGGCAACATCTCAGTGGTGGTAAAGGGTTGGGGAAAAAAAAAATGCGACAAAGTCAATAATTATTTTTTTTAGCCAAACCTTATAGTGTTCAAACACTAATTTTCTTAATCTGCCCCCTACCAACTCGTGTTGTCCACACTCCCCCCACCTCCAAAGGGAGGAGACCTGCAAGAGCAGTTTGGAAACTCCAGTTATTTTTCCTTCTGCATTCAGCTGAGCCTCTGTTTAAAACCAAAAGGCTAGCAACACGATACTGCAAGCTAAGAGTCTTTAGAAAACTTGGGTATTTCTTTAAAACAATCATTTGTAGAGATAAATACCACAAAAATAAGTATATGGCAGTATATTGATTACTGCACGAAATGTGTTCAGAGAGTCCAGAAGCTAATTTTCTGTCTATAGAAGAGAGAAGGCTGAGAAAAACTGTTTAAAGAGCAAGTGATTTTAGCGTAAGATTAAATGAAACTCTGACGAACCCTCCATTCACTCAGACATTGACAATATAGTTCTGGCTAGCCATTTAATATAAACCTCTCTTCAAAAATAATTGCCAAATCTTTATTATTTTAACATTTCTCAGTGGCCAAGGAAAGTAGTTGCTGTAACTGCTTAAGAGACAGCTAGAAGCCTATGAATAATCCTCATTACTGAAGGAAGGACTTCTTGAATGTATAAGCCAATAAACCATTAATTAAAGAGGTCGCCTGTTTTTCCTGATGGCAGATTCTTTATATAAATGGCTACAGCAAGAGCAAAGAGGTAGCAGTGGTTGCAGAAAAATCCAATGTTTAAAGAGTTCAAGGTGATGGATGGTCTAGTAGTACAAGGCTTCTTGTATTGAGATCGGCAATGTGTATTGAGGATTTTATTGTTATTAGCTGAATGAATAAGTACCTGTGATGGAAAATCAGATTTCTTCAGTGAAAGAAAGAGTGACTACGAAGGTCACTTTTTATACATGAGAAAACAATGAAACTGTTTCTGATATAGATGTGCACTCTGTCTTCAGATGTAGATGCATCCTAGCTTCACTAGAACGTACTCAGTTTATGCTTTGTTGACTCCTACAGGACTTGAGCACGTCTTAAGCAGCTACCAGTTGCTGTACAGAATTTCAGCTGGTGACAGGCTGTTCATAAAATCACCTTTGTGGTTTCATCTATATTAATGCTGATGGTCCACTCCTTCTCACTGTGAGGTCTCAGTGGGGTGTACTGACAAGGAGTTCCCAGTCATCTTGTGCATGTGCCTGCAAAAATTCCTGCTGTCTTTGGATTTTAAGTGGAGTAGTATCTGTTTTTAATCAAATTTCAAAGACTTGTTTTGGGAGTTACCTGCTGATTACATTTTTTGGTAGGGTTCCTCCACACCAGATTCTTCAAGTAAATCCCTCTTAATCCTCCTCTTACTTTTTATGCTCTTCTTTTGTGCTGTGGGTTGGACATCAAGGCTGACATTTCCTAAAATACTTCAGGACCTGTGTATCCTTCACATTGATTTCCCTTGTTTGTGTTCAGTTTGTTCCTTCCTGATGCCCCATCAACAGTTCTTGGCCCAGGTAATTACAGGTCCCCTCAGCTTAGGAAATACTATTTCAAGCTTAAACTCAACAGTTTGAAATGAAACAATATTTTTTACTAGGTTGGTTTTAAAAAGATTCAGGGACAGGTAGTAGGAATGGAGTGATAGAAGATATAGAAAAAAAACCTGAGAGTTAATTCTTTTCCCTAGATGCAGTGAACTCTGTGGGCCTCAACTTCAATAATAACCTTTGAGTGGGAGTTAATCATGAGCCAATAATTAACGAAAATCTCTATGGTGTTCATTCTCGCAAAATTTAGGAATTAATAACCTTATTAATTGGTATGAAAAAACGTATATTGGCAGGGAGTGTTTATTAGGATGTCTTCCTTCTGTAATACCTTTATTGTCTTACACTTCAAAGATACTATTTGAGTGAATAATTAAAGATTTTCCTTGATTTGTTTCCAAAATTCTTATGGATCATGTGGTAGTAAGTGCAAGACAGGGTTTCCCCATTAACAAACAATCCCTTTATTGTAACAATTGATTAATCATGATTAGTCTTGAGTAATACGATTACTCTGTTCATCAGAAAACTGTGGTGGTGTTAGTAATCTAGAAGTTAGCTGTTACCAAGTACTGCAAAGGGAAAGGATTTGTTTTATTTTTGTGTTCAACATGTAAGAACCTAAGCTTGGTACCTTAGAGTATTTCCTTGAAGTCAGATCAGATTTCATCCATGTAAACACACACACATTTGCACGCATGCAAATGCACTCTTTGCTGAAAAGAAGTATGATATAGGCACAGAAATAGGAATTATATGAATTTACTGGTAGGATTAAAAAAATTCAGTAAGATAAACCTTGTCTTAATTACTTGAAAGTGCTTTTCTGAACTGAAATTTGCAATGCAAGACTGCTTCTTTCACAAAATTGAAATCATTTTTGCAAAAGAAGCATAAAGCATGGCAGATTACTAATTTAGGATGCAAAATTATACTTATGGTACCATTTGTTCGAAATTCCTTGCAAATTTTTTTATGCTTTTTTTGGCCTTTTATAATTTATGACTGAAGGCTGCTGTATTTTATAACAGGACTCTGATTAAATGCTTTAAACAATGAATTATGATGGCTGCTGCAGCATACATCGATGTAATAAACGTACTGTTGTTGTCAGTAATGTGGCTAAAAACTGAGGTAATGGCATGTCTTGTTTATATGCCCTATAGCTGATTAACAACCGCTGTTCTTGGTTAAGTAACCCCATGAATTCCATTAGGTAGTACCCACTGAAGAGTAAAGCAAGCAGGATCTAGCTCTTTGAGATCTGTGGATCTGTACCTTGGGCTTTTGCCAATATTATTTAATTGAAAGGAAGACTGAGATAAAATTATAGCCTTTTGAATGCCAATGTGTGCTTGCAGCTTTGTTAACCCACTTTTTTTTGAATCTCAATGAAGCATTCTTGCATAAATAAAACACACTATTATAAAATAAATTATGGACAAGAGGTATTTTATGAAACTAAATAAGGCATAACAAATTGGACTGGATTGCTGGCCATGTATAGCTTTGCTCTTTGAAGTACCAAAAAGAAAAAGTAATGTATCTGAGATAGCGTGCTAATAGACTTGCCAGAAACAGCATGAAGAGAAAGGTGAGATTGCAGATAAAACATAAAAACTTATCTGCATAGTCAATGTTCTTGAGTATTCTTGTTTTCAGAAGACTTTTGTTTTCAAAAGGACTAAAATAGAACATAGTAATTTAATATTAAGCCAAATCCTGTTCATCTGTTGTTTGGAAGAATTCATCTTGAACAAGTGACAGCTTTGGTAGCAATAAGAAGCTTGTCATGAGACAGACCCTTTATGGTATATTACTTGCCCAGATATCAGCTCATTACTGGTCACTTGAAGGACATCCTCAGCTATTCTATTCCTTTACTTGATAATTAGAAGACCACCTGATGACCCTAGCTGAAATGATTGGTATGGTATAACTAAATAAAAAGAAAAAAAAAAGGGGGGGGGGGGGGGAGAGGGGAGGGAATGTAGGGAAATATGGAGCATAGATTTCATTCTTCCTCCCATTAGTGTTTAGGCCTACTTCAGTTCCTGAGGACAGGAAGTGTCAGATCCATTTGATCTTAATGGGTCAGATAAATGTTTTTTTGCAGATTTAGTGTAGCCATTGAAGAAATCCACCACCTGATATGAGTTCTACCCTTTACTGAGCCATGTTAGGGGACTGTAAAGGCACATGAGTCTGTGACAGCTCAAGGTCAGTGGGGTAGTTCAGGTCACAGTGATCTGGGTGAACCCATCTGGTTCTGAATGAAGTGATGTGGCATTGTTTTGTAATCTCCGGGAACAGATTAGCAGTGGGGTGTTTAAAAAAAGAGTTGTGAGTGGTAACTTTTTAAATTGCTGCAATTTCCTCCAAAATGATCCTCTCCAGAGCTTTAAACAATCCCTTAGAGCACAATTTTAACTCAGTCACTTCAACAAGTTTCTCCTCTCCTTCCCCGCCCCCCTTTTTTTTTTGACTCGCTTTCGTTATAGGAGCCAATCCAGGTTTGTAAAAATGGTATTTCCTTGTATATCACGTAGCCTGGTACAGCACTTGCCTGGTATCAACCTAGCATATTGGCACCAAGACATAGTATGCAGCCTTGCTTATGAAGATGGGCTTTCTAGGCTGAAAATCTTGCTTAATTAAATCAAAGGTAAATTAAATGTGCACCATATATTTTGCTGTTTGTATCTACAACAAGAAGAGAACAGTGGAGGTCTTTGTAGACTTTGGTTGAGAGTTTTTGCACATGGTAACATAAACTGTGTAAATACATAGTTCAATATTAGCAAAACTGAAATTACTGTATATATTGCATTTTCAGTCCATCATCATGATTTATGTCAATACATAAAAAAGCCTCCATCCCTTGAAACTGTTAGCTACTTGTCAAATTTTGAGTAGTAAATGAAAGAAAAAAAAAAGGAGATGTGGCAGATAAAATTAATAAAGATATCTTTATAGCAGCACAGATCAAAGATTGTCGGCCAGAGGCTTTACAAACTCCAGTGAAGGTTTTTGTCGTACACATGGGAACTTTAGAGATTATGTTGCATGGAAGCAAACAGAATTTGGCCAATATTAAAGGAAAGAAATATGTAGGCCTGGGGCAGAAGGAAAATCTGCCTTTAAGTGCATGCAATAGATTTTGTCCTTAATGATCTTTATAACGAGGTTCTTCCATGATCCTCAAGAGTATTGGCAATTTGTCAAGTTACACAGAAATGTGCAGTTGGTTCATGTCCTAATTGCAGCCCATAAATTAAAGAAATAGTGCAGGGTGAGTTGCTTAGTTATGCTATTCAATAATTTCAGCAACTGGATAATCTGGCTGAACTTCAGGTCTCTGAGAACAATGTATTTAGCTATATAAAACCAGTTTGACTCTAAGTATATGAAGGTTAGAGAACCCTTGAAGAAGTGGATCTACAATGTGTAGAATAATTGCTTAATGGATAATGCAGTGTACTTGATAGAGACTTGTAATAATTAGTGAGAGGAGGAAATGATATTTTTATGGAATTCATTGGTATCTTCTTGTATGGTACAACTTAAGCACTGCATGGTGAGTGACTTATCTGAAACTTCAGGAGAATGGTAAGGGGATCAAGTCTGGGAAACTTCATATGGAAAACAGTTTTAGGTAGCTCTATTTTTTGTATTTTTGGAGAATCCAAATATGTTGGCCTTTTCTCACTGAAAACTGTGGTTTAGCTCCTGAACTTGATCACATAGAACCAAGAAAGTCTTCATCTGAATCGTTCTTGGGACTGATGTTTGTGTTTGATACCAAAATCTCAAAAGAGATACTGTTTCTTCTGTACAAAACCAATCAAATATAACTATAAACACTTTATTACTTATTCTTCTTTTGACTAGGTATAAGCCTGCAGATGTGAAGGTAAATTACTGAATTATTCTCACCTACATGATTTTGTAACCCTTGGGACATTTAAGAAACTGTTAGGTTAGTCCTTTCCTTGTAAGTGGTGACTAGGAGCTAGGAGTACCAAATACCTTCGCTTCTTATAGTGTGTAGATGGAGTTAAACACTGAGTAGGAAGGTGGTAGGTGTTTATTTTATGGCAACTTCTTTTGCAGAGTTCACAGAAAGCAACTAGAGATATGCTGATGCTGAAGTCAGTATAGTTTTAGGTGAAGGGAAGGTGACTACCTCTTGACCTGATTATCCAGAGTGTACTGACAGTGATACCAGCTGGGGTCTTTTTGCTTCTGAAAGAGTTGCTTCTGTGCAACTCTGATCCAAAGATCAGAAATGTTTTCTCTCTCTTTATTCCTGTCCCTCTTCAGTGCTGGTTGACAACTCAAATGTGAAGAGGCAGCTGGAAGAACTTCTAGGGTATTATGAGTATCTCCTTTAAGTATTTGGAGGAAAAGACCTCTAAAGTTTTGACCATTAACTTGATTTTATTTGTAACTTAAACAGTGCTCAAGTAACTCATCTTCTGAACAAGAAAGCTTCAAGCACAATGAAATCTCTCTTGCTTCTCATACACTGCAACAGGCGCCTCTTCCCCGAAGTTCTGCAAGTTTGTAAAACAGTCTAACCCCCTGTCTAATAGGGGTATGCAGCATTGCAGATGTGATTGAAAGGAGAATCAGATTAATTTATTGAATATACACTTTTCATTTTTAAAGGATTTGTCAACAACAATACATATCTAGGGACACAACACCCAACACCAAGGAAATTGGGAAAGAGGAGAAATCCCTCCACTTTCTTCAACAGACAATCAATAAAGTCCTCTTATCTGTATTCTTTTTTAGAGGGCTTGGTGGCAGACTCCTATAACTTGACTTGTTAGAGTTGTATGAAACTTCTTCTATTAGATAGTAAATTTATTGGAGAAGAGTTCTATAGACACTAAGCTTGTTCAGACTTTCAATGAATAGTTTAGGCACAAAAAAGGAGAGGAGGAGAGAAGTGCTGAAAATTTATTAAGAAGAAAATAAAGTATTTTCCCATACATGTTGTAATAAGCTTCATTAATGTGATCATTTACGACTTTTTTCCCCACTGGAATCTTTTCTTCACTCTTCACACTGGAGAGCATTTATTTAATGATGACTACTGCTATCTGAAAAATAGCTTAGTGACTTATTTATCACATCCTGTTCAAACTCTGGTTTAGAAACTTCCCCTGAAAATAACCAGTCACAAACATGAACAAAGCAGCTCCACCTCCCTGCAGGGTGAGATGAAGAAGTACTGCTCTCTCATCTTACAGATAAGGGCCTGAAACAGAGGAAGATTACATCAAAAGTGCTGCTATATTTGAGTTCCTGCTTGAGGATGCCTTTTTGAGTGATATTACCACTAAATAACACGTTTCATGTCCACAGCGTAGCTGTTATTGACTTTCAGTACCCTGAAATGAGAATTTGATTTCAGGCTGAGCAATATAAAAAAAAAAAAAAGAGAATCTCAAACAAGCCTGTTCTTATTGCCCTAAGCTCCCAGTCCTGGTCCTTCTCCTGCTGAGTAAGAATCCTAATTTTAACTCTTAGCTCTCTGCCCAGTCTCTTCAGAAGGCTTAAGAAGGGCTATATAACTAAATGTAGGCATTTGTAATGTGGACATTTAAATCTGAACTAGTAGCACTGACCTCCTTTGCGCAGTCAAAAGAAAGAAATAAATGACTGGGATGCAACTGATCTCCCACAGATGGCGTCTAAAATACAGCAATAGAATTGCATTCTAACACCTGCCTCTGAAAGAGGGGTGAGTAATCCACAGATGGACATCTAAAGCTAGGTGAAATTAATCCCACCTTCTGTGTCTCACCCAGCTGGCTCCTTACTCAGCCACCTGTGCCATGCTTTGTCTCCTTGGCTATCCAAAGCTGGCTTTGACACCAACATGTCTTCAGTTCTTTTTCTCCATCTGTCTGCTTTGCCATCCCTCCCTTTATTAAATTAAGGCATCCTCTTTTTCCACGCCTTGTGGGGGTTCAGAAGTGGAATGCTAGTCAAGAACGTAAGATGGTATTCACGTTCCTGCAGTTCTTTCCAAATCTGTGAAGGTTATAGGGAAAATGCTGCTCATCCCTGGCATTCTGCTCACTGCACTGCAGGATAGTGATGGGTGTAAAAAGGTCAGCCTATAGCTTCCCCGGAGAGCTGGAGCTTGTCTAATGCTGTTGATGGCTTCTGAAAATGAGTTGCTTTTTTCATGTTGTCTGCTGACTATATATGACCTCAGAGTTTTGAAAGCTATTTAACTTGCCAAATTTGAACAGGTAAAATTACGTGTTTCCAACGTCAGGGCCACACTCCTTTCTTCTACCCATCCTTCAGCTGGCTTTAAAGGAGACATGAGAGTTTTTAAATTATAGAATATTTCATCCTTCCTAAAAGAATTGGAACTGTTTTCTGCTGATTTTCTTCCTGAAATGTCTGACAACCCCCAACCATCCCAAGGAAAGAAAAAAACCCCAAAAAAATTAACCCCCCCCCAAACCCCAAAACAAAACACAAAAAACTACAAACCCAAAAAAACTCTTACTCCAAAAATTCAACTTCAAGCAGCAGTATGATATAGATAGCAGCAGCCCCAATGATTTGAGCTATGGGTTATAAAAGAAAGAGAAGAAACAGCCTTACAAAATCTTAAAATCAAAAAAAGTAAGCTCTCTCCACAGATTTGATTTTTTTGTGTATGCTTATATATTAATGTTGTAGTTCAAGGCTGGAGCTGCTTGCAGCTAACAGTCTTATCAGTAGAAAAGCATAGGCTTTAGGTATCACAAAACTACCTCTTAATTTAGATTATACTTATCAGATAGTTTTAATTAGGAAAGAAGGTTTCACTGGAAGCTCAAGTTTTATGACATAGTGACTAAGGGATAGTGAGGAATACTAAAGTTCAGTGCCCTCTTCTATAAGCAGATTTGAACTACTGTTTTCCACCTCCAAAGAAAATTCCCTAAGCCCTTTTATATGAGAGATATGGTACTAGTTGTTCTGACATTTCTGATTCAAACCACTTCACTTTCGTCCTAATTTAGCATTCTTTTCTATTCAGCCTGGGTACTGAGGGTGAAGAGGAAGCTGCTACTGCCTACCACTATATTTTTTGCTTCGTTTTGCTTCAGGTGGCTGAAAAATAAATGCTTTGATTCAAGTCAGGCAGAAACATACATTAAAAAAAATGTCCTGCCATTTGAAGTCATCTGTAGTATTAAGTGATACAAAGATATGGGAATGCATATTCCATTAATTCTTTAGAAGGTTTGAATGATATATGTTCTCCTGCAAACTTGCATGCTGGGAAGTCCCCTTTTATCTTAAGAATATGATTTTTTTTTTTATAATCCTGAATACAGATACATTTCTAAAGTAAATTGAACTGCGATAAATGCCTAATTGTCACCTTTTGATGGTAACAATTAACCTTTCTGAAGCCTTCTGTTAATACGATGTATTTGCAAAACAATTATCTGTATTAAAAACTTTCTTTAAATCTTTTAATTCCAACTGCCCTCTACAAATTTCTATTCACCTTGAAATTGTAGGACATAATTTGCTCAAAGAAAGTTAATCAATTGTGCTGTTTAATAAGAGGTTAAAATATAGCCTAGAGGAATCTTTTGTATTTCTCATGCCAACTTTTTGAAGTTCCATTTCTGTGGTTTATTTGCCAGGATTAGAATAATGGTTGCTTTTTTTCATGCATACAGTTGTTCACTATTCCAAAGTGTTAACCCAAGAATATCCTTTTCTAAACAGCAGAATGCTTTTATTTGCTTCTATAGGACTTCTGTACAAATGTATCTGTTTGGGAATGGCATTTTTTTTACATTCATTCCCTCTTTTTAAAGCATAGGTGTTCCAAGGCCTTACATAATCACTTGCAAAGTAAGAATTATCCTTTGCCAGTGCATCATTACCTTTATATACAAACACATCAATGTGTATGATATTATTTACTTAATGACATATGCCAACTCTGCATTATTCTACAGTAATCCTGGTATATTATAGTTCAGAAGCATCTTACACTTAATCAGTGACTGTAAGGTATCTTATACCTACCTTATACATCAGTTATCTACAGGAGAAGAATAAAGAATTAATTTGTAATTATTCCTCTTTTGGGATGTCTTTTTTGAATTATATACTGCTGCATGTATTGGTGTTGTTCAGCTGCCATACCTCTGGGACAAAAGACAATTTAACTTTATTTGGTTTTTTTTTCTTTGCTTGTCTACAATGAAAGATGTTTCATCAATGAGGAACTTCAAGATAAGGAGGTTCTCTGCAGATTGCACATCAAAGGTACAACACGTTGTGGAACGGTAGGTTGAACAGTTTCTAACAAACTGTTCATTCAGCAGGAAATGAAGGTGTAGAAATATGGACTGAGACAATGATCCTTCAGGCCTGACTGTAAAGCCTTCCACCACAGTCACATGCCTGGAAACTGGTAGCTCTTTTGGTCAACTCTGCAGACAGAAACCCTTACTCAGAGACTTGAGCTCTGTCCCTGGGTCTCAGGAGGCAATTTCTAGGGTCCACTAGCAAGTGCCTTGGCTGATCCTACAAATTTTGAAGTATGCATTTCTGTTACTCTGTAACGTAATATGAGCAGAAGGTATAAATTTTGTTCCCTACAGCCTATATCATCTCTGGCTTTAAAAGCACAGCACAGTACTTACAAGTGACTGTACTTTCACTGCATGCTGGATAGTACACATCTTGCAGTAATTTTCTTGTCATGATACCTCTTTTTTATATAGTATGAAAACAGTCTACAACAAGAATAGTTAACCTGAAGTGTTTCTTAAATTTTTGCTTAGGTCAATAAAATACCTTAGTTTGTTACTGATCAGAGATTGTGTGAACTTGGTGGAAATTATCTGGTTTTAGCAATGGAGTAACAGAAAAAGAATTCAGCTGCTTCTTCTCAAGTGAAGGGGGAGTAGACTTTTTTGCTCATGTGTTTTTTCTAATCTGAAAATATTGGTATGGTGGAAGGAAATAAGTCAATTTAATGTTTTGATGAAAACTCTTTGGAAAAGATTTACAAGACCAGAGTATGCATGTATGTCAGAGAAACACCTTTTCTGTAACATCCATCAGCTAGTTCTAGTTGTAGCAATTGTACCTTTCTCTAGATATGAGGAAGACCATAGAGTACAGCACGTGCTCTACCTGATTCAAGGGTTATGTCCACATATATGAATGTATGTTGTCATGGTTTTAGCTGGGATAGTTAAATTTCTTCACTGTAGCTGGTATAGTGCTGCGTTGTGGACTTAGTATGAAAATAATGTTGATAACACACTAATGTTTTAGTTGTTGCTAGGTAGTGCTTACACTAGTCAAGGACTTTTCCAGCTTCCCATGCTCTGCGAGGTGCACAAGAATCCGGGAGGGGAGGGGGCACATCCAAGAGAGCTGATCCAAATTGGCCGAAGGGATATTCCATCTCATGTGACGTCATGCCGAGTATATTAACCAGGGGGAGTTGGCCGAGGGAAGCAGTGATCGCGGCTCGGGGACTGGCAGTGTTGGTCAGCAGGTGGTGAGCAGTTGCAGCACTTGTGGTTTTTTTTTTTTTTCTTTTCCCTGGGTTTAATTTCTCTCTCTCTCATTATTTTCTTTTTTATTATATTATTATCATAATAATTATTGTTATCATTACCATTACTACCATTACTATTTAATTTTAATTATTAAACTGTTCTTATCTCAACCCATGAGCTTTCTTGCTTTTGCTTTTCTGATTCTCTCCCCCACCCCACTGGGGTGGGGGGAGTGAGTGAGCGCCTGTGTGGTGCTTAGTTGCTGACTGGGGCTAAACCACGACAGTTCTTTTTGGCGCCCAACTTGGGGCACGAAGGGTTTGAGATAATAACAGTTGCTAGTCACAGCGTCAACTCTGTTCTCAATATTAGTTTATCTGATCTGCACCATGGAGTTGTTTTTGCTGTGCATGTTAAAGATTGGTGTTTTTGTAGTCTGCTGTGCTCTGCAGTGATTAGCAATGTTTTGCCTGGGAGAGTTGTTATTAAAACACTGGCCTTGAGTTTTATTTGGTATCTGAAGTTTATATTGAAGCCATTATTGTACTTCAGGTACCACCTCATGAAGACAATTAGCAATTGTACCTTCTCCTCTGAGGGTTGTTTCATGGAGGAAATACAGAATGGCACCATAGTTACCTTCGTCTATAGTGTCTCCTCCTTCATTACAACAACTTTTGAGCATCTTGAATATCCTTGGGTAGTTAAGATATATATGTTGATATTTCTTTGGCAGATTATTTCGGTTTTGTCTAAGGTTAATAAGCAATTTAAGAATATCATCCAGAGGTCTGCCCCAAGGCTGGATAGTTATGAGTGGCAGGGCATGTGGGATAGCATGAGCAAATACCTAGGATGGTGGGCACCTCCAGTGTTTTGGAATTTCACCCCTGAACAAGTGCACAATCCTGAAAAACTAATAGAGTATTTGGAGAAAGTATGTTGTCACTCTGGTAACTCCAGAGAGATACAGATCACTGCAACATGCTGGGGCCTGGCTCATGCCTACCGAGCCCTGTTCAACAGTACTCAGTATCCCCAAGGGGAATAGAAGGCCTCTGGATCTAAGACGACAAAGAAAAAGGTGACAGGCACTGTGGCCACTCCAACCACTCCACCCCCAGCAACAGGCATCGTGGCCATTCAATTCCCCACGACAGGCACTGCAGCCACTCAAACTCCCATGACAGGCACTGTGGCTGAATCAGAGAATCAACCTGCCCCAGTATCAATTGCCTCTATACACAAGGAGAAATCTTGGAAGAGGAAGTCAACTCATTTAGAAAGAGATGATGGAAAAACAGGGCCATCACGAGGAGAGGAGGAGGAAGAAAAAGAACTCATACAAGAGACAGAAACTACCCGATCCTTATCCTTGAGCGAGCTGCGAGATATGCGGAAAGATTTCGGCCGTCATGTAGGTGAGCATGTTGTCACCTGGTTGTTCCGATGCTGGGATAACAGGGCCAGTAGCCTGGAATTAGAGGGTAAGGAAGCCAAACAACTGGGATCCCTTTCTAGGGATGGGGGCATTGACAAAGCGATTGGAAAAGGGACACAAGACCTCAGCCTCTGGAGGCAACTCCTATCTGGAGTGAAAGAAAGGTATCCCTAAAAGGAGATGTTCTATATCACCCAAGAAAATGGACCACCATGGAGAGAAGTATCCAGTACCTGAGGGAATTAGCTGTACTTGAGGTGATTTATGGTGACCTGGACAATGAACAGTCACCCAAAGATCCAGATGAAGTCCAGTGCACATGACCCAAGTGGCGGAAGTTTGTACAGAGCGCACCATCATCCCATGTAAACTCATTGGCAGTAATGTCCTGGAAAGACGAAGAGACACCAATGGTGGGGGATGTGATTGATAAACTCCGGGATTACAAAGCACGTATGTCTTCCTCCTTCATCTCGGCTGTGGAGAAACTGTCCTGGGAGGTTCAGCAAATCAAAGACTACATGTCCTACTCCCCACCTGTATGGACCAGTACCTCAGCCATTAGGAATAAGCGTCCCTCTCTTCAAGGGAGAGGATATGCACCACAGGCCACCCTATCGTTTTACCTGTGTGACCACGGAGGGGACATGAGGAAGTGGGATGGAAAATCTACCTCGACCCTAGAGGTACAGGTATGTGAGTTGCAAGCAAAAACCATCACCTGGGGGGGTCCTCCAGGAAAGTTGCTGCTCCAGTTTCCAGTGAGCAGTTCCCCAGACAGAGGAGTAGAAGCGCTGATTTTATTTCTGGTGTTAATAGCAAGACTTCTGATTCCCATTCACAAGAAGTGAGTCACGAATTCTGCAACTGGGACTAGAGGGGGCCTGCCTCCATCCAGGTGGAGGAAAGGAACAGCAGGTTTTACTGGACTATGTGGATCCAATGGCCTGGCACATCTCACCCACAGGAGTATAAGGCTCTAGTGGACACCAGTGCACAGTGCACCCTAATGCCATCAAGATATGTAGGGGCAGAACCCATCTGTATTGCTGGAGTGACAGGGGGATCCCAAGAGCTAACTGTATTAGAGGCAGAAGTAAGCCTGACTGGGAAGGAGTGGCAAAAGCACCCCATTGTGACTGGCCCAGAGGCTCCGTGCATCCTTGGCATAGACTACCTCAGGAGAGGGTATTTCAAGGTCCCAAAAGGGTACAGGTGGGCTTTTGGTATAGCTGCCTTGGAGACAGAGGGAATTAAACAGTTGCCTACCTCACCTCTCAAAGGACCCTTATATTGTGGGGTTGCTGAAGGTCAAAGAACAACAGGTGCCAATCACCACAACAACAGTGCACCGGCGGCAATACCGCACCAACCGAGACTCCCTGATTCCCATCCATGAGCTCATTCGGCGACTGGAGAGCCAAGGAGTGATCAGTAAGACCCACTCACCCTTTAGCAGTCCCATATGGCCAGTGTGGAAGTCTAATGGAGAGTGGAGACTGACAGTAGACTATTGTGGCCTGAACGAGGTCAGTCCGCCACTGAGCGCTGCTGCGCCGGACATGCTAGAACTTCAATATGAACTGGAGTCCAAGGCAGCCAAGTGGTATGCCACTATTGATATTGCTAATGCATTCTTCTCAATCCCTCTGGCAGCAGAGTGCAGGCCACAGTTTGCATTCACTTGGAGGGGCATCCAGTACACCTGGAATTGACTGCCCCAGGGTGGAAACACAGCCCTACCATTTGTCAGGGACTGATCCATACCATACTGGAACAGGGGGGAGCTCTGGAACACCTACAATACATTGATGACATCATCGTGTGGGGCAACACAACAGAATATGTTTTCGAGAAAGGGAAGAAAATAGTCCAGATCCTTCTGAAGGCTGGTTTTGCCATAAAACAAAGTAAAGTGAAGGGACCTGCACAGGAGATTCAGTTTTTGGGAACGAAACGGCAAGATGGACGTCATCAGAGCCCAATGGGTGTGATCAACAAAATAACAGCCATGTCTCCACCAACTAGCAAAAAGGAAACACAAGCTTTTTTGGGTGTTGTGGGTTTTTGGAGAATGCATATTCCAAATTATAGTCTGATGGTAAGCCCTCTCTATCAAGTGACCCGCAAGAAGACTGATTTCAAATGGGGCCCTGAGCAACGACAGGCCTTTGAACAGATTAAACAGCAGATAGTTCATGCAGTAGCCCTTGGGCCAGTCTGGGCAGGACAAGACGTTAAAAATATGCTCTACAGCGCAGCCAGGGAGAACGACCCTACCTGGAGCCTCTGGCAGAAAACACCAGGGGAGACTCGAGGTCGACCCCTAGGGTTTTGGAGTCGGGGATACAGAGGGCCCGAAGCATGTGACACTCCAGCTGAAAAAGAGATATTGGCAGCATATGAAGGGGTGTGAGCTGCTTGAGAAGTGGTTGGTACTGAAGCACAGCTCCTCCTGGCACCTCGACTGCCGGTGCTGGGCTGGATGTTCAAAGGGAGGGTCCCCTCTACACATCACGCAACTGATGCTACATGGAGTAAGTGGGTTGCACTGATCACCCAACGGGCTCGAATAGGAAACCCCAGTCGCCCAGGAATCTTGGAAGTGATCACAGACTGGCCAGAAGGCAAAGATTTTGGAATGATCGCCAGAGGAGGAGGTGACATGTGCTGAAGAGGCCCCACTGTATAATAAACTACCAGAAAATGAGAAGCAATATGCCCTGGTTACTGATGGGTCCTGTTGTCTTGTGGGAAAGCATCGGAGATGGAAGGCTGCTGCATGGAGTCCTATATGGCAAGTCACAGAAATGGCTGAAGGAGAAGGTGAATCGAGTCAGTTTGCAGAAGTAAAGGCCATCCAGCTGGCTTTAGACATTGCTGAACAAGAAAAATGGCCAGTGCTCTATCTTTATACTGACTCATGGATGGTGGCAAATGCCCTGTGGGGGTGGTTACAGCAATGGAAGCAGAACAACTGGCAGCGCAGAGGTAAACCCATCTGGGCTGCTGCATTGTGGCAAGATATTGCTGCCTGGGTAGAGAACCTGGTTGTGAAAGTATGTCCTGTGGATGCTCGTGTTGCCAAGAGTCGGGCCACTGAAGAACATCAGAACAACCAGCAGGTGCATCAGGCTGCTAAGATTGAAGTGGCTCAGTTGGATCCGGACTGGCAACATAAGGGTGAACTATTTATAGTTTGGTGGGCCCATGACACCTCAGGCCATCAAGGAAGAGATGCAACATACAGATGGGCTCATGATCGAGGGGTGGACTTGACCATGGATGCTATTGCACAGGTCATCCACGAATGTGAAACATGCGCTGCAATCAAGCAAGCCAGGCGGGTAAAACCTCTGTGGTATGGAGGACGATGGCTGAAGCATAAATATGGGGAGGCCTGGCAGACTGATTATATCACACTGCCACAAACCTGCCAAGGCAAGCGCCATGTGCTTACAATGGTGGAAGCAACCACCGGATGGCTGGAAACATATCCTGTGCCTCATGCCACCGCCTGGAACACCATCCTGGGCCTTGAAAAACAAGCCTTATGGCGACATGGCACCCCAGAAGGAATTGAGTCAGACAACGGGACTCATTTTCAAAACAACCTCATAGACACCTGGGCCAAAGAGCATGGCATTGAGTGGGTGTATCACATCCCCTATCATACACCAGCCTCTGGGAAAATTGAACGATACAATGGCCTGTTAAAGACTACACGAAAGGCAATGGGGGGTGGGACATTCAAACACTGGGATACATATTTAGCAAAAGCCACCTGGTTAGTCAACACTAGGGGATCTGCCAATCGAGCTGGCCCTGCCCAGTCAGAACTCTTACGCACTGTGGAAGGGGATAAAGTCCCTGTAGTGCACGTAAAAAATATGCTGGGGAAAACCGTCTGGGTTACTCCTGCCTCGGGCAAAGGCAAACCCATTCGTGGGATTGCTTTTGCTCGAGGACCTGGGTGCACTTGGTGGGTGATGCGGAAGGATAGAGGAGTTCAATGTGTGCCTCAAGGGGATTTGATTCTGGGTGAAAATAGCCAATGAACTGAATGGTATGATGCTAATTGCTATATAATATTGTATGTCATCGCTCCTATGGTTGCTATATGCCACATCTATGATATCATAGTAAGGATCTTCCAAATTAATGAATTAACTTTGATTGAACCAAGCAAAGTGCAGGGATGGTGGAACAAAGACTGACTTCAGCATGCAACAATCCAACACCACACAGACCATCTCTCCTGCCTTGAAAGACTGTTACGATAGATGGAACCCAAAGTTATGGACTAAATGAACTCAATGGACATTTGTGGACCATCTACTGACATTTTACAGGGGTGGCCTATAGACTAAGGGAATGATAAATGATATCTGTGTATGTTATCAAAGGATGGGAAGGCGTGTGGTAGTTATTGAGGTCATATTGGATAGTATGGAACCTGAGCATGATGTAAATGGTATGGAATAAGGGGTGGATATTGTCATGGTTTTAGCTGGGATAGTTAAATTTCTTCACTGTAGCTAGTATAGTGCTGCATTGTGGACTTAGTATGAAAATAATGTCGATAGCACGCTGATGTTTTAGTTGTTGCTAGGTAGTGCTTACACTAGTCAAGGACTTTTCCAGCTTCCCATGCTCTGCGAGGTGCACAAGAATCCGGGAGGGGAGGGGGCACATCCAAGAGAGCTGATCCAAATTGGCTGAAGGGATATTCCATCTCATGTGACGTCATGCCGAGTATATTAACCGGGAGGAGTTGGCCGGGGGAGGCAGCGATCGCGGCTCGGGGACTGGCGGTGTTGGTCAGCAGGTGGTGAGCAGTTGCAGCGCTTGTGGTTTTTTTTTTTTTCTTTTCCCTGGGTTTAATTTCTCTCTCTCTCATTATTTTCTTTTTTATTATATTATTATCATAATAATTATTGTTATCATTACCATTACTACCATTACTATTTAATTTTAATTATTAAACCGTTCTTATCTCAACCCATGAGCTTTCTTGCTTTTGCTCTTCTGATTCTCTCCCCCATCCCGCTGGGGTGGGAGGAGTGAGTGAGAGGCTGTGTGGTGCTTAGTTGCTGACCGGGGCTAAATCATGACAATGTACTGAGGATTTTATTTGAAGCTAAGGGGTCTAGGAAGCAGCAAGAGTGGGGCTGCTTTAGGAGGGGCCACGCAGGGAGTGGAGGTGACCCCAACATTAGTTTTGGTGTCTCACTGATGGGTACCACAGCGTCTGAGAGGGACAGGCAGAGCTGGGTGCTGGTAGTGGGATCCATTGACAGCTCAGGCATGGTGAGAAGATGACCCAGGGAGAGGGTCCACCCAGAGAGGGGTCAACAGGAGCAAGTAGAGCCAGATCCAAGGACAGGGCTGGAGACAAGCATGTAGAGTGCATCTGAGGTTTGTCCAGAAGGCAGGGCTGGAGACCCCTATGACGTTTCTGAGGTGGGAACTAATGGCCCCGGCAGAGCTGAAATGGGGTCTTTGAGCCCATGGGACAGGGTCAGGGGAGGCTGTGCCAGGGCCACTAAGGCCCATCAGTGCCTTAGGGGATTTCTTCACCTTGGAGAAGTAAGGATTCAGAGAGGTTCTAACTGCTGTCTTCAAGTACCTGAGGGACATTAGAGAGAAGGTGATGTCAGGTTCTCCTTGGCAGTGCACAGTGAGAGGACAAGGGGCAACAGTTACAAGTTGTGAAAAGGAAAAATCCAATGGAACATAAGAGGAGAATGGGGGGAAAATTCACTGTGAGTGGTCTAATACTGCAGCAGATGCCCACAGAGTCTGTTGAACCTCTATTTGTGGAGGTATTGAAAACTTGACTGAATAAAGCTCTGAGCAACTTGTTATGACTTTGAAGCTAGCCCTGCTTTGAGGAGAAGGTTGGACTGGGTGATCTCCAGAGACCTTTCCATCTGAACAATCTCTGGTTTTAAAAAAGGATAACTCTCATCTCAAATATGTGGAAATGTGGTTGAGCTCCCTAGTATGGGGGCAGAGGTTATATAAATCAGTGTGTTCTTTCTTTAAATGTTTAAGGGGGAAAAGAAAAGACAGAAGAATTAAGAAAGGTCTTATTTTGTCCTGATGGGAAGGAAAAGCATGCTAGAAACCAGACTTACAGATTCAGAAAACTGTTTCCTACTGTACTTCAGCAGCAAGAGAAACTACTGTAATCTCAATTTGCCACCATCTACCAAAAGCAAGTAGACTTCTGCCTCACTTTTCCAGTGATCAGTGCCATTCAGTATGAACAAAGAACTTGCTTAGGTGTTCAGTTTTAGCTCAATGTCCCTATTCAGCCGTCATCTTCAGTGCTGATTATTCTATTTCATCCTAAATCCCTTAGCAAAAACTCAAAGAAAATAATCCTGCTCAGTACAGCTCATTGCCACCCGTCGTTATCCCTGGGATTAATAACATTTGTGATAACTGCAATAAATTGGACCATTTCATGTTACCATGGCAGCCAAATTGAAAATAGCAATATTTTTCCCTAGGTTGGCTGCAGATATTGTTGCAGGTAGAAGACAAAAACTAATATTGTTTTATAATTTTCATCTGTCTTATACCAAAATGTCTATTCCTAAATTTCTCATTCTCTGTTATAAGTATCTATGGTGTAGGACTTTCTTATTAAAGAATAACTGGAGACAGAAAAACTCCCTATTTGAGTGCATCAGTGATTAAATGAATCTGATATTTTGTCTTGAATGATGGTGAATTTCAAATACTACAGTGAAGAACAATTGGAGGTTGCCAAAGAAAACTTCCTTCCTTATACTGCTGTAAAAAAAAAAAAAAAAAAAAAAAATCAGGTTATACTCTAAAATAAAAAAAAAAAACCCAAACCAAAACAAACAAAAAACCAAACAAACCCCAAACAAACAAACAGATTTTTAAGTTAAAAGAAAACAGTATTTTCTGTTCTCTATGGACAGCAACATTCTGAAAAGATTTAAAATAAATCGTATAGAATCTTGTAGGGACAGGTATAATCTGCTTGTTGTATTCAGTCTCTAGCCCTCTGTCACAATTTCCACTGAAGTCTCTCTTAATTCATGCTGTATTAACCATGTTCAAGTATTCAGAGACCCTAAAAGTCTGCCCTTTCTGCAACTAAACATGTTAAGTACTTCCCTTGTGTATTCAACTGAGCTTAAAAAAGTTATCTGCTTTTAAAGAGATGTTTGTAAGGTAGTCTGTTGGAAGTACAACAGGAGGAATAGTAAAAAATTAACAAAAAGTTACAGTAATAACTTGATAATTGGGGTCATTCGGTCATTTTTAATAACTTAGGTAGTGAGTCTGATGTCAAATAAGGGCTCCAAGTTTGGAAACACTGAGAATCTAGATATTCATATGATTTTACTTAAATGTGTTATCAGTATAATAGATTTGATAATTGTATGTGCTAAAGAAATAACAACTCCAGCAGTGGGAAGGCAATTGTTTAATGTGCATATGGGGAAATGAGACAGTGAATTCACTATAGTGTAGTCTGTCTGCAGCTCTGGGTTCCTTTCTTTTGTGTAAGCAGTGTGTCTGACAGGGAACTGTGGCAGTAGATACAACATGCTGATACAATGCTTAACGAGAGATGAAAGGGAAACCTCAAACTCTGATGCTTGTGTATGTTCCAAACATCCTTTTCCACAATGGCTGCTGTTCTATACGTTACTCCCTAAAAATCCATTCTTTGATAGAAATGGTTCAATGTTTTACAGATATTCAGCACTACTAAAGCAAAAACTCTTTAGAAGTTGGAAGCATTTTGTACTTCAAAATCAGATCATTTCTATGGGGAACGTAAACCTTAAACAGATCCTCATGGTCACTGTGTGCATCCCTGCCAACATCTCAGTATGAAGCAGCAGTGCACTTTTGATGTGGATCTTCTGATATTCCCTACCCTACTGCACTTTGGTTCACATTGAACTGCATGCCTTTTGGATGAAATCGAATTGGAAGATCTGCTCCTGAACTGCATCTAATGTGCTGCAGACACTAATATGTAGAGAAATATCTAATCAAGATAGCGAGCCTCACCCCCATCCCATCCCCCAGCACATACTGAGATGATGGGCACTGATAGAAAGCTCTGTGGATTATTAAGGACTTGTGCAATGTCAACTCAGCATTTGCACCATATAAAGGGTCAAGTAGGATCTGCACTTTGTCTGTTGCCTTTTGCTTGCCTCTCAGCTCCCTGCTGGCCTCCACACAAGTTATGAGTCAGTTTGGCTTCCTCAGGAATGCATTGGGTGTTCTTGTTTGTTTGTGCTATTTTGCTGACCCATTTCAGTTTGGCTGTGGGGGTTCCTTTCCCACACTGATTTTTGGCCTAAGTCTAAAGCTGCATGCCTTCTCAGCATACATGTTCTCTGAGGTAGGTGGTTAGCAGCTTGGACTGCAAGGTGTTTATTGGTGTCCTGTCATGAGGGTGTCAAGGCACAATCCTACTCTGAAGATTTGCCTTTAGAACAGAATCAACTGCTTGTTGTTTGTTATGTGATATTTGCCACAATACAAGAGATATAAATGTAAAATCCTGTTCCCTTGTCCAACACTGTCTACTCCTTGACATTCATTATTGTAGACTACGAAAATGCAGACATAGTTATCGACTGACCTGGATATGTGTGTCTGGTTGTGTGTCTGACTCCATATATATTAAGGTCCATCTTAATATATATTTACACACAGATATATATTGTTTTGCTCCATTTTTCCTACCCAAAAGATTGTTTCAGAGTCTCATTATTCAGATCAATGGGAAATATGTTTTAATTTCTGATCTAAACTTGATCTCATGGAATCTATGTCTCTACCTGTTGTCCTAGTCCTCTGCTGTGGACAGTGCTACTTTTTCTTTGTTGTATTTGCTGGCTGCCAGCTTACCCACTCTGACTTAAGTTGGCTAATCAGAGAATTATTGCAGTGGAAACGCATTTCTGGAGATGTTCTGGCCCAAATCATTGCTCAAAGCAGGGTCAACTAGCACAAGTTACTCAGGGCCATGTCCACTCAGCTTGTAAACATCCTCTTTCAGAGCTCCTTCACTTGGGTGACTCAGAGCCTGTTTTATCAGTTAGCAGATTCAGGTCCTTTTCCTCAATTATTTTCAGACAGTAAAATCCTATTTTAGGTTAGACATTTTAATCAGTCTCTGCATGCATATATCTGAGAAACTGCAGCACTCAGTTTCACCACGTTTTTCTTCTTCTAATCCAGCCTTTTAGTGGAGTTCCTCCTGACACAGAATATTTCTTCTTCCTGAAGAAAAATCAGGAAGATTCTGTTTCTTGGAGGAGAATAAGGGATGAGTGTGATGGTGGGACTGAACAGAAGGGAAGCTGGGAAATGGGTGTGGAAGAGGCAGAGAGGAAGTGCGTGTGGGTAAGGTGGATATTAAATGTGGCTTATATTTCTATAAGGAGTTACACACCTCTGATCAAACCTTTGATGTATGATGATGGGTCTCTGGTGTTAACAGTGCTGCCTAGATCTATGTGTAACCCTAAACAGTTTTTTTTTATCTGTGCCAAAGTTACTGGTGTAAACAAGTGGGGTCCTGCGGCTGGCTGTCTGGCCCTGGATGAACTGCATTAGTGGCCCTCCTCATACCTGATGGCTTTTCTTTCAACGCTACTCTAATCGTAAACAGTGGTGTAAGGGGATCCGCATGCTTGCATGAGCTCTGCTGTAGTCATTGTAGTCACATTTTTCCATTGTCACAGTTGTTTTTAAAAATAATCACAAAATCTTTTGCTTGTTAGTCAGTTTCACCTCACTATATTTGTACACAATGTTTATATCTCCCTCTTTCATCATATATACTGTAGTATCATATTGCTGGAGCTCAGGATGTTTAGGTTTGTTTGAACAGAAGACAAAAAAATACAAAAGCTGACTGATAGGGTAAAAATAAGCCCTTGTTCCTCCACGCCTGCTCCATATTACTATGTGAAAAACTTTGATTGTTCTTGCCAGCTCTTTGATCTTGAATTCATCATTTTCCCCTCCAGCTCTCTTCATCAGTGTTCTTGGGTTTTGTTTCCCTCTCCTCCTTTAATATTGTTTTTTTGAACATTTCTCCTTGTGTTGGTATGGGGATTCTGGGAAACACTCAAGTAGTTTAAGATCATCTGGGAACTTTTTAACATCAAGAGTCCTCCTTTTCCAAGGCTCAACTGAAATTTTCATGTCCAAGCTGCAGCTTCCTCATACAGCTGTAATTTTTCCCAGGTTGTCTGGCAGATGCTGGCCAGTAAATGCATGATCTTTTGCTTCCTGTGATGCAAATTTATGTTCCTGCTTGTCTTACTAATAAATATTTTCTCCGAGAGAGTGTGCTGTAGTTTAAAAAGGTTTTGCACTAAGTGTCTTAATAGGTTTGGTGTTCCTTTGTTTAAGTCAAAGAAATGCTTCTGCAGTGGGTTTGGATGGCAAATCTTGCCTAGAAACTGTTGCTAAGTAAAATTTGTTTTTGTTGCTGAACGATTTTAGTTGGAGCGTCTATCAGTAAGAAAATATGAAGCAGAATTATAGGTGTGGAGGCAAGCAAGCTGGGAAAGGGAGGCTGTGAGTAGTATGGACTTGTGTGAAGAGCCACTTATATTTATGGAGCAAGCTCAAGGCTAACTTGATCATAAAACTACCTAGGTTCATCATTCATTTCTTTCTTCTTTTTTTTTCTTGGGGGGTGGGGGGTGGGGGTGGGGGCTCCACTGGCTGTTTGCAGCTTTTGCTGTTTATGTGGTGTTGTTGCATGTGATTTTTTTTTGTTGTTGTTTTTGTTTTCTTCTTCAGTAATCCTTCCTTACCTATCTATACCTATCTTAGTCAAGCTTAAGTTTCTTTTACTTTTCAAAGAAAATATCCTGATAATTTGACAGGAAGGTGATAGTCACAGCTGTCCATGGATTTGTAAATAAAATGCACAACTTAAGACTATACATTAAGCATAAATGACTGTCATATAATGGCAGGGAAGAAGAAAAATAGGCATATCTGGCATAAAAGCATAATACAAAAATATATCATCTGCAGGTGATTCTGTCAGCTAACGAGAGGAAAACAGCATGGAGTGAACACAGAAGCATTTGTTAAAAGGTCATCTCTGACCACCAAGGACAGAAAATCACATTAATATCTCAAAGTAGAAGTGAATAAATGCACTATAGGTGACTTGCTTCAGAGGGTCAGCTTTAAGGAGTTTCTGAGGTGACTGCCTTGACAATAGTTGATACTGGAACTTTCTTATCTGTAAACTTTGTTATGTGGAAACTGAATCTAATTAGCTTTCCTGTCCAGTGCATGCCAGCTCTGATTTCCTAACTCCTAACAGGTGAAAAAGTATGTAAATTCCTTCCCTCAAGAGACAGCGTCTGCTTGGGTGTAAAGAATTCACGCACATGAATTCTTGAACTCCCAGGGAGTCTTTCCCAAGCATTTCTTCTCCTCCTTGCCTGTGCTACCTTCACAGTGGTTACAGCAGGTCTGGGACTGTGGTAGCCCCCTTCAGGATGGGAAAGAGAGGAAATCTTCAGGATGGATTGCAAATTCATCCTGGTCCCCTTCGCTTAGAATGAGGGAAAGCAGAGTCTGTCTTCCCACTCTGCCACGGTCAGGTAAGGTGTAACCTACCTGTCTTTTCCCAACCCATCTTCTCCCTCATGGCTGTTTCTTAGATATTTGGAGATCGTGTCATTGATACAAAGGTTTCTGTCCAGTAGGAGTGTATTGAGCCTGGGGATTCGGGGGCATTGTCCTGTTACAATTTATGAAGGTGTTAGTTTGGCCATTTGAAGACCAGTTCTCTTCAGAATTACTTCTTTTTTGTTTTTAACATAATCTTTTTGTCTGAGATGGGTCATTCTTGCTCAGATTTGTGAGTGGTCTAAGTCATTGGCACTTTGGATGTGAATGGAGATGATCAGGATTTAGAATATGCAGAAGCATCAGGACTATGATGATGTTTTTCTTCATGATAGTAAAGATCAAAATTACATAATATGACCCTCTCCTTCTGAGCAAACATCAGATTCCATAACATGCAATCTCTTCACAGAAGGTAACTCATAATGTTTATAATTTTTTTGTTTTTTGGGGATCCTTAAAAGAGAATTTTTTCACTCAGGATATTAGGATATTTAAGTAGGCCCTGTGTGACTAAAGGTTGCAGGTTTTATTTGTCTATTTCTCTCCAAAACAAATTATTAATGTGGTCCTGTTGATTTTATGTAGGAGGACAATAGACTTGAACAGGGAGAACTTTTTTCACTGGTGTGGTGCTCTACAAGGCCTTTGAATGACAAGAAAGAGATTAGTTCACACATCACAGACAAAGTTATTTTTCCATACACTAACCTCAATGGGAGAAGTTGCCTTGTTCCAATCATTTCTTAAAAACAGACGATGACTCCTTGTGTTGTCTGTCTGTATCTTTTGTCCTTTAAACATCTTTTGGAAATTGGCTTGTAAAATTTTTGATATAGGTGAGCTTATCCGTTTCCAACCTTGGGACATTCATGTATCTCCTGCTGCAGGTTTAAGTTGTATTCCTGTCCTGGTTTTGGCTGGGATAGAGTTCATTTTCTTCACTGTAGCTAATATAGCGTGTTTTGGATTTGGTAGGAGAATAGTGTTGATGGCACACTGATGTTTTAGTTGTTGCTAAAGTAGGTGCTAAGTGTCCCTAAGCAGTGCTTACACTAGTCAAGGACTTTTCCAGCTTCTCATGCTCTGCCAGGGGCACAAGAAGCGGGGAAGGGAGGTGGCACAGCCAAGAGAGCTGATCCAAACTGACCAAGGGATATCCCACATCATATGATGTCATGCTCAGTATATAAAGCTGGGGGAAGAAGAAGGATGGGGAGTGGGGCATTCGGAGTGATGGCGTTTGTCTTCCCAAGTAACCGTTACGCGTGATGGAGCCCTGCTTTCCTGGGGATGGCCGAACACCTGCCTGCCGGTGGGAAGCAGTGAATGAATTCCTTGTTTTGCTTTGCTTGCACACATGGCTTTTCCTTTTCCTTTTCATTATATTATTATTGTTATTATTACTATTATTGTTGTGCTTTACCTATTAAACTGTTCTTATCTCAACCCATGAGTTTTCTTACTTTTGCTCTTCCAGTTCTCTCTCCCATCCCACTGGGGTTGGGGGAGCGGGGGAGTGAGCTAGCAGCTGTGTGGTGCTCAGTTGCTAACTGGAGCTAAACCACGACAATTACTTACATGTGGTAGAGGAAGAAAGTTTGTTAAGATAGCATTTATGTGTTCTATATGCAGGCTGTGCAGACCAATGCAGTCACTTCTCTAGCATGTGAAGGAAATACTCAACCCATAGATTTGGTTTTTAAGATGTTGATAGGAATGGACATAATATTGTCTGTTGGTTTGGGTTTTTTTGGTTTGGTGGTTTGGGGTTTTTTTTCCTAGCAAAATTAGAGCTTCAGATATAGAGTCCTCTGTGTATGTGTGTGAGTGAAAGGAGCTCCTCCTGTGTGACCCATTGAAATAGGCTACAATCTCTCGATCTTTTAGGGATGCAACACAGTATCAGCCAGTTCATCCTTCCTTCTTCTACTGTCCATTCCTCATCTTCTTTAGTGGTTTCTTAGACATATCACATTTGCAGTTGTTTCTCTTTCCCAGCTTTCTGGAATGTCATATGACCCTACTGCATTACCAGGGAAACATGCTTTTCAATGCAGGCAGCTCTGTCCTTGCTTATGAGCAAGTTTCACATGGAGGTAGAAGGGCAATGTCTCAACTCTAGATGACTATGCAGCATTAAAAGGCACAAGAGTACAGCATGTCTCACAAAACTATCTGTGAGTACAAGGTTCAGGAAATTTTCTCATGAGACCAAAAATCCTTAGCTATAGCAAGTAACAGCCTTCCAAGCTGCACAGCATAATTATTTTCCTCCTTCTCAGTCTTCCCCTTCCCCACCCCAGCACGATACATTATATTTGACACTTACGAGGGAGAAGATACTCAGAAAGTCTCACATTTTTTCTATGCAGAGTATTTAAGTCCTGAGCGATGTTCTTCAGAATATTCTTATTAAAATAGAATATTATTTAAGTGCAGAGAAGTATGCAACGTAACCAATTTAGCATCTTAGCCAGAACGTATGTTTTAAAGCCTCTGTGTAGAAAAATGAAAGGAGTGAAACCGAGAAGGCTACAGAGCTGTTATAATCTACAGTACAAAGCAGTAAGAATAATTCTTACTGCACGTGCACAAGAGAATGATGTTTAGATGTCATTCAGCCTACTTAAAATGTTTGACATGTTATTTGAAGCAAAAAACATCCCTAGGCAAACAATTAAATATAGTTTCATATTCTGTGTTATAAAGAGCCTACTGTTAACGTCAGATTGGACTGAGACTTATTTTTTTCAGAGATAGCAACCCTAATGCAAGAGATCCCCAAACACTTAAGAAACTAAGGGTATAATACTAAAAAACATTTTCTCTTTCACAAGACTTTGCAGTAAATAAGGCAGGGGAAGAAATGGAAAAAGACCACAATTTTCAGTAGCTATTTCATGTACAACTAATTTATATCCTGTGCACTGCCAGGAGGAGAGACCTTGTGGAAAAACAGTGCATAAGTTTTAATTGAAGGTGGTATAGTAATATCCAGAGTTTAGCTTGCATGGCATTTGCTTACATTTTAGCATTTAATGATTTGTGTGTCTGACAATATTTTCATGTTATTGTGATTGTATTTATTTTTCCTCCCCCCAATGGATGTGGACTGCTCTGGAAAGCACCAACTCTCTATTTTACCTAAGAATAAACAGAATACAGATCTTGACTTCACCAGTCATGCAACTATTGGTGGTCCAGCCAAGTAGGTAACTGTGTGAGGGGCTCCTGACACTTGTTGGTTCATTTGCTCTGTGCATCACCTCTAATAGAACTAAGTCACATGCCAAGGAACATAGATTAGCATGATGGAGCAGCAGTTTGGCTTTTTCACTTGTTCACACTTAAGTAATTTTACTCTTTTTTTAATCTCTCTCTCTGCAAAAATGTGTGACATGACACTAAAAACGAGTAAGTTGATTCAAATTGATCCTAATTTGCTGGATTTTGTTTCAGTGACATACCCACTTAAGATACTGACCAAATATTACTACACCACTTACAACTTTGTTCTAGTGCTGACGGTAGAAGCATATTTCAGCAGCAGGGTATTAGTGAGATTGTTAATTGATATTTGCATTTCATGAACTCACCAACAGTAGTGCATTAAAGGGCAAATACGCATTAGAGATGGTGGAAAAAAAATATTGGATGCCTGCGGAATAATCAGTTTAGCAGAAATTGTTGTTAGCAAGGCCATGTGCTAGCAAGGCCAACAGTGTCTTTTTCAAGAATTTGAGTTGTCCTGGAAACATGTGGAGGTTTTGGTTTTGTTTTCAGTAGTTCAGATTGTATCTACGATGATGTAAATCACATGGGAAATCCAGAATTCCAAGGTTAATGTGCAAGACTTCGTACAATTTTATAAAATAAGCTTTCAGTATTATATTGGCTTTTATTCTTGAGAAAAACCAGGCTAAAAAAAAATGCTATCAATCTGAGAAAATTCTTTGCATGGTGCCTGTTTTAACTGCTGCCTGTGTAGTGACAGGAACATGGCACACATGAATCATTTATTGCTAGAATCTGGGTTGATTACTTGCTGATCATTTCAAAATTTAAGGGAGGGGGATTGCGGGGGGGGTGTCCTTTTTTTTTTTCACTAGTCTGAATACACAAATAAATGGTTAGCATGTATGCTTGAATTTGAGCAAAAAAAAAATTTAGCCTGAGCAGATGCCAATTCTGAATTTTATAATCAAATATGTAATTCATAATTTTCACTGTTGGTGGTTTGCAGCATAAATAGGAGGAGTAATTAAATCAAAATAGGAGTAATCAGAATGTTGTGCAACTTCTCAAGGAGCCCAGATGTGAATTTGTTTTTCTATTACAAAATAGGCTTTTGAAATGTTCATAGAAGCAGGCATTTTGAAAAGTTTATATTTCCCTAGTAAATGAAGAGAAGTAAACCAAAAAATGTAAGAGAAATGGTCTGCATTCTTTTGATTGTGCATTGCTTTCCTAGGCATGCTATAATTTTGTATATCAAAGTATGTGAAGAGATGGGGGAGATTTTTCTAACAATTTTAGACAGAAATTCTCTAAGAGCTTTGACTTCTTATGCCATGCTGTGAAATGACCCACACCAATCAACTATTAATAGAATGTATATTTTTATACAGAATCTGAACCTCCATTCCAGGAGGGACAGTTTGGCTTTAAACAACATCTGCCTATTGCTAGATGGGTAGATCTGATCTATTCTCCTATGCTGTGTGGGTGTGGTAGCGTAGGGGCCTAGAGTTCCATTTGGTCCAGTGAATCAAGCTCTTTAGGCAAACTTCCTCTCCCAAACTCAGTGGGATAAATTTCTGACTCTTAACTCTACCAAAAAAATCCAACAACAAAAAAAAAATTGTTTATTTGGGTTTCCCACTGTCATGGTTTTAGCTGGGATAGTTGATTTTTCTTCACTGTAGCTAGCATAGTGCTGTGTTTTAGACTTGGTATGTAAATAATGTTGATAACACCCTGGTGTTTTAGTTGTTGCTGGGTAGTGTTTACACTAGTCAAGGACTTTCTAGCTTCCCATGCTCTGCCAGGTGCACAAGAAGCCGGGAGGGGAGGGGATACAACCAGAAGAGCTGATTCGAATTGGCCAGAGGGTATTCCATATCATGTGACGTCATGCCCAGTATATTAACTGGGGGAAATTGGCCAGGGGAGGCAGCAATCGCGGCTCGGGGACCGGCAGCGTCGGTCGGCGGGTGGTGAGCGGTTGCGGCACTTGTTGTTTAGTTTTGGGGGTTTTTTTTGGTTTTTTTCCCTCTTCTTCCAGTGTTTCATCTCTCTCTCACTCATTATTTTCCTTTTCATTATATTAGTATTATTGCTGTTTTATTCTAATTATTAAACTGTTCTTATCTCAACCCACGGGTTTTCTTACTTTGGCCCTTCCGATTCTCTCCCCCATCCCACAAGGGTGGGGGAGTGAGCGAGCGGCTGTGTGGTGCTTAATTGCTGACCGGGGCTAAACCACAACACCCACAGAACAGATAACTAACTGTTCATGATTCTGCACCAGTAGCAAGCGACTGGGCAACCTTCTGTGTTGTGTAACATTGCATTTAGTACTCAGAAGTAAAAGAAAATTGTCACATTTCAAAATCAGTGTGTTTCTAGTAATGATTTCAGGAAGTGTGGAAAGAAGATCCAGATAAGAGATAGTTTACAAACCCAGCAAAGTATGGATTAACTGGCTAATAATTGCTAAGAATTTAGGTAATTTAAAGCAGTGGAGGATTATATTCCCTTGTAGAGAATTATATTGGTATCTTCCTTTAGGATTACGTCTAATATTCCCACCTTTGATTTAGCTAAATATTGAATAGTTGAATACAATTTTGCCATGAAAGCAGGGGAGGAAGCAATAACATGGATGACCTTGCTAATACAGTCCCTGCCTGCTGCTGATGTTATTTACAGTAACGCCTGGAGAGACAGAAGCTGTGATTTGTGACTTCTTTTACTGAGTGTTTTACAGACTATCTAGGTGTAGATAGTTAAGGAAAATGTTAGCAGACACAACATGCTTGTTCAGTTTGCTACTTCTCCAAAACCACTGCTATCTGAGTATAACTGATTTTGAAGCCTTCAGCCAACTTAATTTCTTGTTTCCACATCCAAAGTGCACTTAGTTTAACCTGTCCCCTCTAAAGAAATAAACTGCTGACTTAATGACAAGGTTGTCATTTTAACCTGTCAAATGGAAATCTGTAGACGACTTCCCATTCTGGGCTTGGTTGTGACTCCCGACCTTTACTTGGTGAAATTTCAGTGAGCTAATGAATATTATGGTCTCCTGCTTCATACAGTAATAAATTTGCACTCCCTCAGCTCCTGCCAATCTCCATTTCATCCATAGTTAGTAGGTGTCCTAATGACCATAGAAAGAGTTGAGACGATGATATTGATGCTACTTGACCTGTCAGTCTTTTTTTTGCATCTATTTATCCTGGCAGGAGTTTAAAAATAGCACTTCCTAGTTGTCTTTGCTGACTGTTTCCAGTATAAGCCAAAAGCCAGTGATTAGTAGCTGTTTGTCTTAAGAGCTCTGATGTATAAAGTCCCCAGCAGTTCTGTCCTGTCACTGCTGCAACTTATTAGTCACAGGCAGCTCTCAAGTGAATTGCTTTGTCCACCTCATTAAAAATGTCTTGAGAGGGCTAGGAAGGTGTCTGAGTGGGTTCTTTCTGTTGAAGACTATGTTAAGGAGAACATGTGCTGCCATTTCAAGGTAGATAGCAAACCTGCTTCAGTGCAGATTCTGAGACCACAGGCAACTAAAGGCAGGTAAAGGAAAATTTTCTGTTTTGACATGCCTCCTTTCTAAGTGTTTGTCACTTACATATGTGCTATACAATGAACAGAAGACAGCCTCAGCTTATCTAGACATAGAAAGCTTGTTGGAAATGGAAAACAACCATGTGTTTGGCTTCTAGGAGGCAATTAAAATAGTGTAGGAGATGCGTCTACAAAAAGTAATAGCCACAATCTGGACAGTTTCCATCCAAGTGGCTGAATATTAACAGTCTGGAAAGCAGGTATCGCTCATCATATATTAACTAATGCAGTCACTTCACTATGTTTGCTGCAGTTTGGATTCCAGGAAGTCAGTAGGGCATGATGGTACTTTTTTTTGATAAGTGTTATCTATTGCATAAAAATGAGAAGCAGAGGCTTTGACAAGTGCATTTGCAAAAGACAGGACACAGCATTTTTGGACTAGAAAGGGAAAGTGCTATTCCTTGATTGAAGCAGTTGAAATTTGTGAGAGGGTTATTCAACTCCTATTTTTTTTTCCTGTTGCATAGTATGGAGGTAAGACTTCACTGTATTTGAAAGGCAGTACTGTTCAGTACAAAAAAATAAGTACTCTTTGACAAAGCATGTAGTCATCTCATATTATTCAGTGCTACAGGACAAACTGAAATATGATTTTGGTGTGGGTGTTGTGTTTGGGTTTGTATTGAAGTTTTTTGTGGTTTTTTGTTTGTTTTGTTTTGGTTTTTTTTATGGGAGCACTTAGATACTTTTTCTTGCTGGCAGTAAGGTACCATCATAAGACAGCATCCGTCAGCAGTATAGGTGCCTGAATTCTATGCTACCAGATATAAAAACTGCTCTTCTTGGAACGGGACTTCTCCTTGCTAGATGGATGTACAGGTTTTCATCATTGAGCATACTGCTTATGCTTGGAATTAAGTTCCTTGTGTGAGTGCAGGATACCAAGCCAAATAACTGGTGCAGTAGGAATTAGAGGCTAGTAGGTACCTTCTCCATCATCACAGGATGAAATCTTTGTCTGAAAAAGGCTTTGACAAATAAGTCTCTTGAAAGGTTGGGTAACAATGTAGAAGAAAAAGCAACTAAGCATCTTGTAAAGACATTTGACATTTCTGGTAAAGAATTCCCCCTCACAGACTAGAAAGCTTGATTTGTTGTACTTCATGTGCTATTGAATTCTGTATTACTTCATGATTCAGTATAGCTGACTTAACAAAAAGTACAGAATTATTATAAAGTACAAGTAGAGGAATGTTTTGTTATATTTTTGTGTTTGGCACTTTGAGCTACTTTTATATTTTTTGGGAAAACACTGATGTGTGAGTTCTGATCCATTAGAGAGAAGGAGCCTGTACTTACAAATCAAACACTATGATTAATAGCAGTTATTTTTCCTCTTGAGTGGCAGGCACACTTAGGCATCAGGGAAACACAGTTTTCATCTTGAGGAACTGTACCTGTACTTGAAGTGTGACACTTTTGCTCAACAGCGGACAGGTCTAGAAAAAAGATGCTCCAAATTCAAAGATGTCTTTACCACTAGCCAAAACTGTAGAAGCAAAACATAACACATAAATAATTCCTATTTATTCACCTGAAATGCCCAGAAATGTGATGAGAATCGATTTAGCAGCTAATTAAATGAAAATCCAGTCCTCAAAACTGCCACCACCACCATCACTCCTCCCTCATGCTAATGTGACAAAAATGGTATAGATAAGCATGCTCTTTTCCTGAAATATTGCTTTAAATTAGCTAGAGAACCATCTGGGCTGCTGGAGTTACCCATCTGATGGGAAGCCCTAGGCTGACCTCCTCTTTCCCTGGAAACTCGGGGAGGACTAAGAAGAGAGAGCCAAGGGCTAAGGGCTTCCCTGCCTAAATGGGGTTTAGTAACCTGCTGGGCAGAATCCCTTAGTGGGAGAGGGAAGCCAGCAAGGGTAATCTGCTCTTCAAGAGAGCAGTGAAAGACTAAGTCTTGCATTCTTCATCTGTAGTTCCAAAACTCTCAAATGAAGAAGGTAATTGTATTTATAATTTTTTTTTTTTTTTTTTTTTTTTTTACATCCCGCACAGATACCTGTTGCTGAAGCTGATCATAATTTTGGTTGCTGGTATTAAATCAGGATTAATTCTAAGGCTGTACAGTATATTTTCCTTTATTTAAAGAGAATTACAAGTTATTTTGCATGCTTATTTTTCTGGCATCAACTGTTACAAACTTACCTGCAGAATTATTTCTGCTTATAGAGGATGTCCTGCTAGGACATAACCTGGCAAAAGAAGGCAACTAATATAGTGCTAAACAAACTTAGCAGTCAGTATACTCAGAGCCTGGCACTTCGAAAGCTGCAAGCATGCTCTATATTACAATGTCTTCTTTCTTGATATACAGATTTTTAACAAGAAAAAAAACCAAACCCAAACCACTCCATTTTTTTCTTTTACAAGTGTGATGAATTTTGGAAAATAAAGAATATACATCAGATGTACGTGGCCACTGAAGGAAAAAAACCCTAGTTATTCACCTAAAGATTTCTGTGCATCTTTCTCAAATATACATATATACATATATATACATATACATATATATACATATATATTGACAGAATGACACTAATTCAAAAGGAAATCATAGCAGTATTGAAGTTGAATATTTAGGAAAGTTAGTATGCATAACAGTGAAGGTAGTAAATTTGTTTAATGCTTTGTTTTTTCCCCACCACTGCCCGAGTTCTGAGATACAGGAAACAGCATCTTTTCTGTAGAAAACAGAAAATCTAGACAGACTCGTAGACCTGTAGGGTTGTAGAAAGGGAAATTTGCCATATTGAAGTTAACACCGCTCCCTTGAAAGGAGCTTAAGAACAAGCGAAGTGCTAGAACAGCACTTCCATGAAAATAATGAACAAAGAAGTCAAGGTAAATAATATTAAAGTAATGCTGATCCTCTGAGCATGATGTGATTGATTTTTCAAAGATGGGCTGCATGTCAGAAAGTCAGCTGCTCTACCACGTTGCCATGGAGGAAGGGCATGGACAGAGAACAAGTGAAAAAATACGTTTCTCTTGACTTCCAGTGGTGTGAAACTATAGCAACTTTGAAACACAATGCCGAGTACAGGTTGCATTCATCTCTTCCACGTGCTGCCTTCTTGCTGTGGTGATGAGCAGAGGCCTAGAAAAGGAAAACAGCAGCAGCTAAGCTCTTAAGAGGCATGCGAGAAGCATTTTGAAGGCCTCCTCTTCTTACAGGGGACTTGCTGCTGGGCTTGTACCTTCATCTTCTTCATATAGACCTAGAAGATTTGCAACATTTCAAAGTTCCATCTTATGCTGCCCCATGAAAACTCTTCTTCCATGAGCACAGTGGTTTTTGAAACTACAGTTTCAATCTTCCTGATGTTTTTGAATATATAACCTGATATTTATGTCTTGCATGATTTAATTATATAGCTCAGGATGTAGCTCACCCTCTGTTTTCAGTATCCACTGTTCTGCTACTTTGTAAGTTACTGAAACAAAAAAATCATTTTGACAGTTAAAGTACCCTTAGCTTTTTCTGGAACAGATTTCAGTTTCCGGAATGTAAAGAACAGATGCTCCTGTTGACTTGTGCTTTGAGTTCTTTGTGTTGGGGGAGAGAAGGAGGGGTCCTTAGGTATTATCCTAAAAATACTTTCATAGTTCATCTCGTGTCAGTTTTCCCTGATCCTGCAGGTTTCAGTACCACTGAAGGGTCCCGTCCATGAGTTATCTCAGGGGATTTTTCCCTGTGTTTGCCGTATGTTGCTTGCTTATTAACAGTAATTAAATATAAATTATGAAAATAAGCTAGGAATGGGCAAGTGTCCTGCCAGAAATCAATGAAGAAATTAGACTTTTACTTTTTTGTCTTTTGCGAAAACAGTAATGTGTTGCTTTCAAATGGCTCTTCATCCAGGGGTCTTAAAGCTGGTCAAGTACAAATGTCTCCTTTCAGAGAGGGAGCAACTAAAGGACAGATGCATGGCCAAAATCCCTTCTAAGAGCACAAGAAAAGTTCTAAAAACAATCTCTGTAGTCACTAATTCATGTGCCGCCACCCCCCCACTCCTCCCACCCCCCATTAAGAGCACTTGGATGGTGCTTAGGAACCTGGAACTTTTGGAGGAGTATGGAACACACAAGTATACGTAATAAATCTTCTGTTTTTTCCCTTGGATATACTCCTTCCATGTTCTGGAAGGATCTCTGACTGCCTTTGGGATGGCCTGCAAACTTGTTTTACTCTTCTGGATCTCTGCTGAGATTATCAGTGAGGATGCCAGCACTAATTGTGATGGGTTTTTGTTTGTGATCTGGATACCTGTCCATTAGGAAATGAATTGGAACAACTTGGTCTTTCAGGGATTAAACTGAGGGAGAAAAACAATCTGTCAGTTTCAATCAATGCTTAATTCATATTTTTGTATTGTACAAGAATTAATTTCCTAAAGTCCAGATTCTGAAATTGCTGAGAATAACATCTGTGGATTTCAATGGGAGTTTTGCAAGAGCAAAGGCTGTGTTTCTGCATATCACAGACAGGGAAACATGAGTGTAGCAGTGCAGGGTAATGCAAAATTTGAGACAGTGCTACTTCTAGAAGGTTTCCCTTCCTGTTTTCCTGGAGGGAATACAGTTTGCCCAAGACTTGACAGACCTGAAGTCCAGGGGCCTTCAAGACATCCTTTAAGGGCAACACTATGTCTTGTACTTTATGCTTGGGTTTGGTTTTTTGTTTGGGGTTTGCTTGGTTTTTTAGTGTAGGGTTTGTTTTTTTTGTTTGTTTGTTTTTTTGTTTGTTTGTTTGTTTTATTTTTTTGTTTGGTTTTTTTGGTTTTTGTTTTTGTTTTTTTTTGTTTGTTTGTTTTTTTTAATTAAAATCTTCTGGAAAACACCTGTTTTTGCAGCTTTGCCACAATATTTGCTTTTAACTAAGAAAATGTTAAGCAGAAGTTTGGATATTCTCTTATCTTTATTTGTCCCTGGTTTTGCTTCTTTCTTTGCTTCTGTGTATGAGAATGTGCCTTTGGAGCAGGGGTTGATTTACCAGGCATTTCACAGATCACCTTCTGTTGTTTTATGAGCCACCAGTAGTCTATGAACTACAGGCTGAAAAACAATTTAATACACTGGGCTGGAGCCCTCTCCCTGTTTTACTATGCAGAGCAGCAGGACAAAATTTTGGCCTGATGTTCAAAATGAGAAATAGAGGGAGAGATTTGGCTGACCATATCTGTTAGCATGCCATGAACCCTGATTTCTTGGCTAGTGGATAATGGCTAGCTCATTCCCTGCACAACTAGAGGATTTGCTGCATAGGCTGAGGTGGCTACTGGAAGATACATGCACTGTTCTGCATGTCCTCATGGCCATTTCCCTATGTTAGAGGCAGTTTTTGATCCATAAGTAATAAGCATTGTTTTATAATTAAGTTCCTGATTCACAGACCTGGTTATTTGTTCATTGGGCTATTAATTTTCTTTCTTTCTCTTTCTTTAAAACATTCTAGATACTGGTGCAGCTCCATTGAATTTTGATTATTTTCTTCTTCATGAGCAGGTCACTTTGCTAAATCACTAAGATTCAGAAAATGTTCTTAGGGCTTCAAGTAGTCAGAGTTGCTGGTATTGCTACTACAGTATGCACCTTTATTGTATTATTTTTCAAACCATAAGCACATCAATGAATTTCCAGGTGAGTCATTTCTGTTGAAGATCTATTTTCAGTGCTCAAAAGGCATGATGGTTTCTCACTGTGGAGTTGGGAGATCAGGTTGGAAGAAGATCACAGTGTTAACAAAAGCAAAAGCAAAATAGATCCCTTAGGGAACGGGTTGAGGGAAATAGCCAAAGTTCAGGAGATTTCAAGTCAAGGGAAATCCTCAGCAGGGAAAACCTGAGGATCAGTATGGTAAAAGTAGGATAGATGGTCGTCCTTGTTAAAACCCTGGGAAGCTGTGAATTTCCTAGCATCTGTGCTGTAGTGATTGTTCTCTTGTGTGCCTAGCAGTGTGTAAAGCTTCCCTGCTCCATAACTGAAAATCGCCATCCATCTTAGATGTTGTAGCCCTCCAGTGGAAGGAAAACTGACCAGGCTTGCCTGCAAAAAACAGCTCTTTCAGCTAGTTATGCCTTTAAAATCATAAAGATAGCCAGCTGGATGAAAAGTCTAAGGAACAGAAGCTTAGAAAATTGTCACGTGCACTCACATACTGTGTAATCTCCTCTGATTATATAGAGTCAACCCTTGCTGCTGCTATGTTTTATATTGTGTAATTGAATCAGGAAGTTATGGGTTATTTTAAATTTACGTAACTTCTTTTAGTGTCATTGTGTTGCTGAGATGGAATTGACTAAAATATATTCAGACTACATATCCTGGCATATTGAACCTTAGACTGATTAGGTCACTAAGAATAGCTGCTTGAAGTACAGTGGTTTCTCTTTTTTGATGTCCTTCTAGATGGACAAATATCTAAATCAATAACTGAATATCAGATAAAGTACCAGTGGCAGGAAGACAGATGGTATTAGTATGGATGCGGTCATGCATAAGAAAAATATTACGAAATAGTGAAGGTAAATGGAAAAACAATTGAGGTGATCAGAGGTTTATTGTCTCTTAGTTTTGTTTTTTTTTTAATGGTACATAAATTCCATTTTCAGTTCTGCCTGGTAAGATATCATATAAGGACTAATCATTTTCCTGTGATCATCAGACGTTTTGTAAATGTATATATTTGTAAAATGTTTGTATTTGTAATATATTACAAATGTAACACATCTATATTACATTTTACATGTATGTAAAATTGTATGTATTTATAATACATTTTACAAATGCATACAAATGTAATGTATTTTTAAAATGTTTTTACAAATAAATTAACAACAAAAAGAGAGCCAAGGAGAATCTCCAGCCTTTATTGTATATGGGGGGGAACACTGCCACCTAGTATGAGGAAAAGGTTGAGGTACTTAATGCCTTCTTTGCCTCAGTTATTAATAGTCAGACCAGTTATCCCCAGGATATTCAGCCCCCTGAGCTGTAAGACAGGGATGGAGAGCAGAATAAACCCCCCATAATCAAGGAGAAGCAGTTAACGACCTGCTATGCCACCTGGATGCTCACAAGTCTATGGGGCTGGATGGGATCCACCCAAGAGTACTGAGGAAGCTGGTGGAGGAGCTTGCCAAGCCACTCTCCAACGTCTATCAGCAGTCCTGGTTAACAGGGGAGGTCCCAGATGGCTGGAGGCTTGCCAATGTGGTGCCCATCTAAAAGAAGGGCTGGAAGGAGAATCCGGGGAACTGCAGGTCTGTCAGCCTGACCTTGGTACCAGGGAAGATTATGGAGTGGTTCATCTTGAGTGCACTCAGCAGGCATGTGCAGGACAACCACCGGATCAGGCCCCGACAGCATGGGTCCTGCCTGACCTTCTTGGTCTCCTTCTGTGACCAGGTAACCTGCCTAGTGGATGAGACAAAGGCTGTGGATTTTGTCTACCTGGATTTTAGCAAGGCCTTTGACACAGTCTCCCACAGCATTCTCCTAGAGAAGCTGGTGGCTCATGGCTTAGACAGATATACTCTTCGCTGGGTAAAAAACTGGCTGGATGGCTGAGCCCAGAGAGTTGTGGTGAATAGAACTAAATCCAGCTGGTGGCTGGTCACAAGTGGTGTTCCCCAGGGCTCAGTTTTGGGGCCAGTCTTGTTTATCAATATTCTGAATGAGGGGATTGAGTGCGCCCTCAGTAAGTTTGTGGATGACACCCAATTGGGTGGGAGTGTCAATCTATTCAGGAGTAGGAAGGCTCTACAGAGGGATCTGGACAGGCTGGATCAATGGGCCGAGGTCAATTGTATGAGGTTTAACAAGGCCAAGTACTGGGTCCTGCACTTCAGTCACAACAACCTCATGCAACACTACAGGCTTGGGGAAAAGTGGCTGGAAAGCTGCCCAGCGGAAAAAGACCTGGGGGTGCTGGTGGACAGCTGGCTGAACATGAGCCAGCAGTGTTCCCAGGTGGCCAAGAAGGCCAACAGCATCCTGGCTTGTATCAGGAATAGTGTGGCCAGCAGGAGTAGGGAAGTGATCGTGCCCCCATACTCTGCACTGGTGAGGCCGTACCTTGAATACTGTGTTCAGTTTTGGGCCCCTCACTACAAGAACGACATTGAGGTGCTGGAGTGTGTCCAGGGAAGGGCAATGAAGCTGGTGAAGGGTCTGGAGAGCAGGTCTTATGAGGAGAGGTTGAGGGAGCTGGGGTTGTTTAGTCTGGAGAAGAGGAGGCTGAGGGGAGACCTTATCACTCTCTACAACTACCTGAAAGGAGGTTGTAGCGAGGTGGGTGTTGGTCTCTTCTCCCAAATAACAAGCGATAGGACAAGAGGAAATGGCCTCAAGTTGTGCCAGGGGATGTTTAGATTGGATATTAGGAAAAAAATGTTTACTGAAAGAGTGGTCAGGCACTGGAACAGGCTGCCCAGAGAGGTGGTGGAGTCACCATCCCTGGAGATGTTCAGAAAACGTGTACACATGGCACTTTGGGACATGGTTTAAGAGGCATGGTGTTGTTGGGTTGATGGTTGGACATGATGATCTTAGAGGTCTTTTCCAACCTTAATGATTCTATAAATGCTGCCCTATCAATGAATGATTCTATAATTCCTTTCAGCAAGTATCTATAACTTAAACATACCTTGATGGGTTTTAGACATATTGACAATCAACCTGACCCACAAACTGGTTTGATCTGATGGCCTAAAAAATAATTTAAATGAAAGAGTGTATTTAAGAATTGGCAAAAGGAAAGTTCAATGTAAACTTCAGTGTAAATCTGTCCATTTTCTGGAGGAAACTCCTTCATTATTAAGGGTAATACTTCCCGCCACCCCCACCCTGCCAACTCTGTGTTCAGATATGTACTGCAAACCTGGTTCTCTGCTTATATCTGTCTTTGGAAAGACTCCCTGTCCTCCAACACCGAATTTTTGTATCTGTGGCTTACAAGTCTGGGCCTCATTGACTTCTCAAGCTCTGGGTCAGGCCCTGAGGAGCTTTGCCTGCTTCTGAAGAATTCAGCTGGAAATTAAAATCTTCATTATATTATTAGGATTAAGTGTGGATCTTATTTTCTCCATCTATGCCTAGACTAAACAGCATCTTCAAAGTTCTGGTTATTCTTACACAGAGGAGGGATTCAGTTGCTGAACTCCTGCCCCTCAGCCCTCTAACTTGAAAAATCTGCAAAGGAGGAGGAGGGCCAGAAGTCAGTATTCCCAAACGGTCCTGCACCAGGACGGGCTCTTGCCTGACAATACAGTGCCTTCGGGCACCTCCTGTTGGGTTGCTAGAATTTGCTAGTTAAAGACTCACTCTTCTCAGATTTATCTTCCCAACCTCAACCCTGTTCCAGTTTCCTCTTTCAGCTGATATTCTGGGAAACCCAGAGAGGCTGTACCATACTCCTCATTTCCCCACTAAATAGGTGAAGCCAGAGCTTTACTTGTTTTTTTCAGCTCTGTTTTCAAACTAGGTTGGCCATAACTGAATAGGTTTAGTAACTGGTAACTGCTCATCCCCACCCACCCTCAAATCCATCTCTGGTTACAATGTCATTTTGGAAGGAGAATGTTTTCTGCTTCTTCGGAAAATTCCCTCTACTTGTATAATTCACAAAATGACAACCTTTTTCCAAAGCCATTTGAGCCTTCTGAACTTACAAGAGCCGTGTTCTTAAAATTCTAGGGTTTGATGTTATTTTATTGCTACTAAACTCTAGTGAACACCATGAATTTTAGGTTGTCATTTCTCTAGTAACAAAGAAAGCCCACAGAATTTTGTGCATAAGAGAATCATTCAAGAATAAGCTACTGTGGTTAAAAAAAGTCACATCAGAAAAGAATAGTCCACCTCTAGCACTATGCTCTAGCTCTAATGAATGTTGAATGTGAAGTATTATCTCAGACCAATGATGTTTGCTATGGCTTGTTATTTTTATTACAGGTGTGACAAAAGGCTTGCAAATTAACCTGAATTTTTATTGATGCAGGCATTATTTATGAAGGTAGAAAAATTACTGCCTTGTAAAGTCTACAAATCTAATGGACAAGAAAGAAATGAAAGATTATTAATTTTGATGAAGTAAGGAAAATCAAAGGACTACCTGTAGGTTGCATAAGAAGCTATGAACTGAATTGTAATCTGTCAGGCTAAACCAGGTTTGAATAGTCTCAGGTGCTTTAACTGGGAAAATGCCTTTGAAGTGTGGCTAGGTAGCTGGGTTTCCTAAAGAAATGAGAATTTGTAGTTCTGCTGTTTTAGTAGTTTTTGAGCTCATTGGCCAATTTCAGTCCAGTTTGACAGGAGGCTGACAGTTTTAGAAAACATAAGATTACATGAAAATGATCGTTCAGTTGAGTAAAATGAAGCTGCAGAATGAGCTTATTTGGTGTTAGACATTGGGGAATCAATGGAGGGAAAAAAATACTACTATTGCAGGAAAAGCTTGATGTGTGAGGAGGTAATTGATGGAAAACCAGACTTCATTTGTCTTGTACAGGATATGACTTGCTTTTCTGGAGAGACTGCAGTTGTTTGGTGCTGCTTGAACTGGACTGCTCACTTTATTAAACTTGTATTTGAAAAAACTCAAGGGTGCATTGCTTGATCATGGTGGATGAGAGGGAAACTCAGGCCAGGCATGAGATGAGCCCCATGCTCTGCTTCCCCATATTCACTCCATGAGACTGTCGTGGGGCCACTGCAATGGAGCAGCTCCTTCCCAAGGACACCCTGGCAGAGAAGGTCCTCGCTCAGCCCCAAGCAGGGAGTTTCGGAACTCACTGTGTCATTCAGTGTGACTTGTGCCTCAGGGGTCTCCTTTTAAAGAAACATCTAGGGTAATGTATTTTCTAAACCCCAACAGGCAGCACTTAGTGTTAGGAAAAAGGACTTTGAGAAGTATTGGTGACAAAATCTGAGTGGCTGTTTTACCTTTTAATTTATATTTTCAAAGTTGTCTGTTTAAGGAGGGGAAAAATAGGGGTGTCAGAGAACTCAGAACTATATTTCTAGGATCTCCAAAACTGGAGGGAGCCAACCACCACTGTAGGTTTCATGGTTTGATGACATCCCCTTAAAATAACTGTGATTCTCTCTAAATAATTAGCTGTCTTCCTCATTTGATGTGAAACATATTTTTTTTTTTCCCCTGACAGTTTATTTCTAACACATAACAGTGGGGATTTAGACTTCTGGGTTCCAGCCAGTGTGATAAGAATCAAGCAGTAAAATTGCTGCTCATTGCTTTGAAACTATGCTTTGTGTATTCTATTATACCAGTGTCACATCTGTGCTCAGATACTCTATCACCCACTTCTCTGCCACAGACAGCCAAACACAGAGATGTATTAAGAGCTGAAAAACAGATTTGTTAACACTACAGAGGTTTCCATTTATTTGTCAAGTCCTTCTTCATTTCTTACCGTGAAAGTCATTATTGACCAAAACAGCTCTTTTTTTCCATATGAAAGATAACAGAACATCTACAGTTTAACCTGGGAAACAACTGTGTGTGTGGTGGAAGCAATTGTAAGAATGTCTATGTGATCAGAAGATGGTTCAGAACTGATGTGAGAGAGTGCTGATTCCTTTAAAGAGAGGGTCAGAAAGGAAATTCTTGGACTTTTTCCCCTCAAATTAGCACACACTAATCTTTGTTCCCTTTCAGTGCAGGAGGTTTACAGGGAGGGAAAATGGAGGTGTGGAGAGCTTAGTCTAGTAGCAGAATCAAGAACAGTATCCAGCTGTCTTGAAAATTAGTACTGACCCTTAATTAAGACATTGATTCAGCATGAATTTAGTAATATGGCACTGCAACTGTTGAAGTTTGAGTTGAACACACACATACATATGGTCTTTTATGTGACACCTGGGCTGGGGTGTTTTTTTCTAACAAGTTGCTTGCACTGTCTATGAGTTTGGAAGAACTGCTATAGTGATATAGTGCCTCCTTTTTGGCCATAGTTAAGTTTTATTCAGTATTTAAAGTTCTCTTTCTGCCATGGGTCTGCAGAACAATCAATCAGTGCTGACCAGTGCTTGTTCATGTTTGTAACAGCTGTCCTACTGCTTTTAGAAAGTGAAGAACTGTATACCATGCAAAATACGACTCTCTCCTTGACCTTGACTATTCCATGTGAGAAGTCTTTTGAATGCTTCACTGCCACTTCCATGACTTGGCTAGTTCTAAAGCATTTGATTCCTTAAGTGCTTTCCTTGCAAAGTGAGTATTTACAGCAGTAGTACATTAAATGGCAGTGTGTTTAGAAGTCTGATGGGGAGCCAGAACCATATGTGCCAACAAGTGTTTGGAAAGTCTCACTGATCTAAAGTGGCTAAAAGTCTTGCTAAAGTTCTCTAAGGGAGAAGCTACTTATCTTTTATTGCCCTCTCCTCCATAACTTTCTAGGCAGAAAATGTGGAAGAAATTACCGTGTAACAGCTTCCATTCACCAACTGGACCTAAAGGGGAAGCTAGAGCTAGCAAAAATTTGGCTAAGTTAGCTGCACTGGGGATGGACTTAGAGATACACACTGCTTAGCAGGAGGGCATAAGCCGCATGTGCAGATTGTTCTCAGGAACTTCTACCTTAAAGTGATGATCCTAGCACAATGGACAAGATTTTCAATAACAGTAACTGTGAATGTCCCTGACTGCATTAGAGCTGGGACTGACTTGGATCAAGTGTTTACAGAGCACTTAGCTCATCTTAAAATGATGTTGCTAGGTGCTACTGTGATTAGAATAAATACTGTATTAAAAACTGGATAGACAAAGAGTTGTAATTGTGGTGTGATTAACTGAGATGGATTAAACTATTCCCACAGGTTTATCGGCTTATGCTCAATGAGATAGAAATGCATGTAATTAGCTAAACATCGTGAATGAAGATACTTTTCTTCTCAGTGAGCAATATGCTCTTCGAAGAGCACTTATAACTTAGTTTTGCAAGATGTCAAATAAATATAGCTTAGAGACCACTGATGATGTTTAAGACTTTGGAGGATCAACCCCTTTGTATCAGGAACATCCTCAAAGGCTTAGAGTTTAGCCCATGAGAAAAATCAGTTTGTCCTGTTGTTCTTTCACTACTTTTACCATAGGTATGTACATGAGACGCTTCTATCAAAGGATTAAATTAAACACTTAGAGAGGCTAATTCTCTCGGCTTTACTGAGGTAGTCAACTTGATTTATTGTTCTTGGCTTATACAGATAGCAATTCTCACCAGAGTTAACTTATTCTCTGAACAGGTGGTTACATAATTAAACTGGATTTTTATTGCAATTAGGTACTCCATATAAAGCATCAAGCTTTTCCTATTTGGCAGGAATCATTATTTTAAACCAGTGTATGAAAGCAGTAAAGGTATTATTTGGGGTGGGGGGGAAATGACTTAAGAGTGGTGGAAAGAAGTTTTATTCCTTGGAGCATCTGACCTCTGCACACAGGCAGTCTGGTTCTTTGACAGTCTGTCACACTGAAGTCTGAATGTTGCTTCCCTCCGCATCTCATCCTTGTTTTTCCTCTGCTGAGATGGTGCTTCTGTTGCACAGATAAAATCGCATTGCACTACATGTTCCCCTGCATTATTACCCCTTCAAAAGTGATGGCGATGAGTGACTATTTGCACTTGTACCCATGAGGGAAGTTGGTAAAGCAAGGATCAGTGCCTATTGTGCTACATGCACTGTGTACTTGTATAAATAACCTCTTAGTGCACTATGAAGATTTCATGGAAAAGCTCTCAACACAAGTCAGGTAATCTGGGGAAAGAAGAAAAATCTCCACCTGCAAGAAATGCCTCTGACTGAATGAAATTATGGAAAACAGGCCTGCGCCACTTTAGGCATGTTGTAGCCTAAGACAGTTGGCCAACAGTACACTGGTATACCTCGAGTAGCTTCCTGAAACGCTGTGCTTATGTCCCAAAAAATAGTGTTAGGTTCACACTTTCTTGCTTTAAAAATACCGATGGTGCTTTCATATGCATCTCTTTCCAACACCACACCTCTTAAAACCTAATCTGAAGATGCTTGTTTTTCTGGAGAGGTGGAGAAACATTTTATAGTCATGTGGCTGGGTTGCTTCTGAACTGATGATGTTAATGGTGCAGAGAAGGGTTGATGGCTCTTCAGAGCTCCAGAGGAGGGAAGTTTTCACTGAGCAAATGTGTATATAGGCCTATTATGTCTGACCTGGTTGTCCTGGATCTGCTTTATGGCCGATGGAGAGAAACAGTCACTTCTTGTTGCAAATCTTCTCATCTGGGAAAAAAAGTAGTCTAAAATGGGTCAGATAATTGGGCCCTGAAGTACTTAGTTCTCACTGTTATGAACAGAGTCTAAGGTGACAGGCTCAGCTGCTGATATCTTTGCTGATATCTTTGCTGTAAATTTTTAAAGTTAAGTGAAATAAATCAACCTTGGAAATAAATGGAAAATGAATCCCACTTTGGCCACAAACATAATTTTGTTCCTGTTCTTGACTCTTTAGACTTCAACTAGTCTGTTTTACATGCTTCCCTCCACCCCTAAGTATCCACCCAACACTAGCCAGAGGATTAAAACCAAGCAAACCTCGATAACAATGACTCTTTCCACTGACATCTCTGGCTTTGTATCTTTCTTATAGTCTGCTAGTTTTCTGTATTCTAGGGGATTTTTTTGGTTGCTTGGTTTATTTGTTTGAACAAATGAATTATCTTGAGTCCTGGAAACATTTTAGAATTAAATGGATTTGGAGGTGATGGTTTTGCCTCTGTTGTCGGTGGGCATTAGCATAACCCTTGCCTGTCCTGGAGGCTGGGGACCAGGAAGCATCAAACAGTTCTAGGCACAGCCGAAATAGTGTCTGCTGAAGTACCGATCGGTGTCTGGCATTCGAGACTCCGAGACCGGAATGAACCTGCCACAATCCCGTGGGTTGTCAGGTCTTTAATGGACTGAGCTCACACTGCACCTTCTCCCCTCAGCTGCTTTTATTTGGTAGTCAAACGTGGAAAAATACGTATCACTGAGAGACAACTTTTGATGTTGAAACATGAGTAACACGTGCACACACACACACACACACACAAAAAATGTGACTGCAGAAGCCTTGTTTCACTGAGAACTTAAGCTAGTTGTTTGTGAGCTCTTGTTGTTTGGGGTTTTTTTGTTGTTGTTGTTTTGTTTTGTTTTTTTTCCTAGGAGGAAAAGAGGAAAAAAAAAAGTAAAAGTCATAGTGCAGTAAATGTAATCACGAGGGGGATGCAGTGCTATAATACCGTGCCTGTTTTCTGATTGTGACCACGTGAAGAAACGGCGTGTCCCTGGATCGTTTTGTAGTGTTTTGCTGGCTGCTTGAGGTTGCCACCTGCTGGTAAAAATACTACATAACTTGTTTTCTCATCTTCCTGGAAGGAGACAAAAGTACAAATGAGCTGCAAAAGTACATGAGATTTTTTTTTTCTGATTAAATTATTTATTTTTTTTTTCTTGGAAATATGTTTTGACTGTGGCTATAGTTATTGTGTTTCCCAAATAAGTGGTTTTCTTGCTCTTCTTTTTTTTCAGATTATGCAAATCTCCAAATATTCAAAGAGCAATGTTTAAATTATTGTGTAAATTGCCAAGGCCCAGTTCTCATTTATTGCATTTTTTTTTAACCACTGTAACAATCAGTTTTTTAAAGTGGTCTAAAGGACCTGAATTTTGCAATCCCCTTAAAACTCAAGTGTTTCAAATTGCCGACAGCAGCTTGGGAGAACTCATCCTGAAATGCATTTCAAAAGCTGGTCAGGACAGAAAAGCATTTTTGTGACCATAGCTGAATTCAGCATGCAAAGCCACCAGAAGTTGGACAGCCTTTATTTATCCCCAGGGAAGATATCTTCATTGTTAACTTTTCCAATTTTCAATATAACATCCCCCAGAGTATGACTGAGATGACACTAGGAGGTAGGTGCTCTGTATTTCCTCCCACAATTAAGTGTGACCACCATTGTTTCTGTCTCAAGTTCAAGCACAAAACTTGTGGTGATTTGCAATTTATATTAATAGTGCTACTGTAGTAACTGCCCATGCATATGTTCCTGCTCTGTCGGCTCCCTTTGCATACGTGACCTCTGCTAGCTTGAAGATCTTATGCACCATACAGCATTAAAAGCTTGCATCTCTGCTGTTCAAATTCAGATATGTGTAGCAAACATGCTGGGGCGGGGTGAGGAGAGGTTCTTTGCTCAGAAAGGTGCAAGGACCCCATGGGAAATGCTGCCTGTGTGTGCTACAGCTCTGTGCTTACCACTGCCAGTCAATTCAGACCTGCTGGTTGAAGCAGGTCAGCTTCAAAAAACAAGTGACTGGGAGCCCTGGGGAGGGGGCAGTGGTGGCAGTTTGCTAGCCCCATAGCGAGGGGGATGTGCATGGGAGTGGGAGCCTTGAGGATCCTGTTGCTTTCTAAGTGATTACTCGTAAGTCCCAGCTTAGAGTTGCCAGCCTGTTTCAGGAACTATTCTCATTGTCTTCCGCATAACATGTACTTTTGCACAGTACAATAATTAACAGCTATCTCCTGGCAATTCATAATTTAAAACCCTGTAGAGTATGTGCTATTTGCTGTTAGAGCAGAGATTTGATAACTTGTGAAGCGGGAGATGGGTATGGGTGAGGTCTGAGACCTCCTGTGGCAACCACAGGGAAGGGGAGACAATTCAAACGACTTGTGTAAGGACCTGCAGGTCAGATGCTTGAAGGGAACTTGCCATAGCAGGGTGGTTTTATTGAAGGCCGTGAAGTCTGTGCTGCCTGTTCCTGCTCCACACCGTTGTACATGTCTGTCATTTGCCCCTAACAGGCACAAGATTAATTTTCAGATGGATTCAGGTGGATCTGTGTGTATGGTCTCATGAGGGTGGTTCTGCAATGGGATCTGCTTTCCATCCTCTCTGCACGGCTATAGGGAGAGAGGGATAACATGGGGTTCCCTCTGCTTCATTCCTGCCCAATCCCTCCTCCTTCCTCCAGTTTGTGAAAGGGTTGTTTTCCACTTTTCCACTGGTGGCTGGAGGCAGGGCAGGTGACTCCTTGGCCTTCAGCTTTATTTCTTTCAAGGCATTATAATAAATATCTATTCCCTTCCCTGATGAAAAATCGGTTGAGTTATAGCCAGGGTTGCCTGTTGTTAAGGCTGCCCAGCCCTTTGTCTGATAGTGTGTTGCTTGTAATTATTTACAGCTGTCGGGCTTTGACAATTCAGTATGAAATTTTTCATGCTTAGTGGGAGTCTCAGATGAATTTTTATGGACAGTTTCACCAATTCCACTTTTTATAACAGAAGAACAAGGGAAAATACTTTGATCATGTTTAAAAACAAACAAACAATCAAAAAAACCCTCTCTCTTGAATTGCTTCTATTTTGTCCCCATGATAAAAATTTTGAATTTGGATTTTCTTTTGTCAGAGAGATGTGTTTTAACATAGCTTTGAAAATTGGTCTGTGCTTGGGTCAATGAAATAGCATTGAAAAACTGTAGTTTGCTCCAAAACAGCGAACATTTTCTGGAGCTTAAAAGGATACAATAATGAACATTTATGAATCTTCCATCTTGAAGAAGGTAAGGAGAGTGCAGCAGTGATGATGAACCAGAGGTATGGGGATAAATATGAGATAGGCGCAGACTAGAGAAGATAGGTCAAAAAGGGTTCAAACGTATAAAGGATCAGCAGTGGTGAAGACTGCATGCATTAAATTCACTAAGGCCTTATTCAGGATATGTTTATTTTGAAAAGGTTTGCAGATACAGTGTGTGCCTAGGTTAGAGCAGATAATTGCTTTGATTTGCTTGTAACTAGTAGGTTTATGGTAAACTATAGAAGTTGACCTATTAATATGCCAGAAAAGTTACTCTGAAGATACGGCTTACAATTTTTTCTTAAATATTTTTACTCTTTTACAATACAACCAATACCACAAAGATTACTGTCTGGCCCAGAATAAAATGCAGGTTTGTGTGAGAAACTATATACAGAACTGGGCACAGCCCCAGCAGAACTGGAGGTCAGAAGCTGTACGTTAACACGACTGCATTGTGCTATAGTAGTGTCTATCGCAGTGGCCGGTGCTTTAACAGAGACCATAGACCCCTTACACTCCTCGCTGCTTTGCAACTGAGGAACATGTGCGACTACGAAGCATTTCAGGTCTGGCATATGCCATTCACTTTGGATAGACACTGAATATGCTATTTGATCAAGGAGGAGGGGAATTGAAAGGAAGGGGTAAGGAGGACCTTGCTGCTGGCCACAGGAGAATGTTATGCACTTACACCTGTATTTTATTGGTCCATGGGGAGGTGAATCTCTCTCTCTCCTTCACTGAATTCAGATTAGGTACTTTTGAAAGCAGTCCAAATAGCTACTGCTGAAAGCCTAAAGCTTTCAAAGATTATACCTTGGTGCCCCCCTAAGAACTGTAGCTCAACAGTGAAATACAGCCATCCTCGGATTTCAGTCCCAGGCCTCTAAGCTCTGAATAGAAATGGCCCAATTTTAAAGGCTACAGTGCAATGAATGAGACTGCTGAGACCAGAAAGGTGATGCTCTCAGCAGCTTGCTCCTGGTTCTGGAGCTGCCCTTGGAGGATGTTGGAACAGCTACCAATTTCTCAGCTTTCAGAACAAATCAGCTTCTCCAGGCATGTGCATCACGTATGCTCCTGGCTCGATAGGAAGGAGAAAAGGTATACGTGTTTTATTTTTCTTAAATGACAACTCACTTGAACTTAAAATCAAAGCTTTTCACTCTAAGATCAGAAAAAGGCACAGAGACCATACCTTACGGGTTTAGGTTGGCAAAGCCCACTGTGGTGAGCAGCACCGCACAAGAGCAGTGGTGGCATGGTTTAGTCTTACTTGCTAATGATACGTGACTTAATGTCTCTGCTGTCAGTGGTGAGGTCCAAATCAGGAGCTGCCCCTGGTGAAGCAGGTGACCTTGAGCTATGTCAACAAACCTCCTCACTTGTGCCAGTAGTTTGTAGCTCTACTTTCTAAGAAGTGGATCCACATATTATGAGAGAGAGTTATTCAGACAGAGTAGCATAAGTATGTGTGGTGTTGGGAAAGAAAAAGTGTGGGATACTCGTTAAAGCAAGAAGTTAAGAGTTGGGTGATCTGAGTTACCATTTCTGACTGCCACTTGTTTTGTGAATCCTAACCTAATTTCTGTAGAGAAGCTTGCAACAACTCTTGGGTACCAGTTTCTCAAATTGTGGGGTCAATAGGTGCTGGCACAGCCCAAGGAATATGTTGTTTCTGCCTGAATTATTAAGTTGACATAATATTAAAAGAGAAGACAATGAGACTGACCTGTAATTAAGTTTTATGGTATCTGATTGAGTTTGAGCACTGAAACCTTGCCTAATTATTTTATCTCCTGTTGTTCTGAAATGAAAAGAGTAATGGTGCAAATGTACACCTAAAATCTCTGTCAGGCAATGTTTCTGGCCCTCTGCAGAAAAACAAGATGAAGCCTACATAGACTGGAACATTGGATTGACTATGAGGGAGTTAATTTATCCACTGCACTTTAGTTTGAATATAGATATAAAATGCCGCTGAAACAAAGAAACCTTACTTTTGATTTTTGATATTCCAAAAATTCAAGCCAATGCTATGGAAAGAGTACAATGTAGAGATTAGTGTGTCTGTGTGCGCACATGTGTTTGCTTGTGCGCATGAGCACACAACTTTTCATAATTGTGTCTTTGTAACATCGGATTCATTTTTATGCTAATTTTTTCTATAGAAAAGATTCAGTGTGTTGTAAAATCTGGCATTCAAGACATACTGAACGCTGCCAGCTACTTCTTGTTTTGAAAGACGAATCTCAAATCAGTTTTATTGCTCCTTTATTTTTCAGTTACTAAGAAAAACAAATCCAGGCAATTCCTTTCTGTAATGTTTCAGTTTAATTCATTTAACCCTAACTCCCAAGTTTTTTTCCTAGGTGTTTGATATGAAAGTTTATCTGTTACATGTGTCCACATGTCTGTACTGACATTTCAGTTAAGAGAAGGTTGTTGTAGATGTACTTAGACAATCTCAATAAAAACAGAAAAATGCTCCAAAATGGGCATAATGCTTTTCAAAAATCTAGCTTTTACTAAACTTTTTCTTCTCTGTAGGAATCCAGGTTGGCAGCTGAGGAAAGTGGAACAGTTTGAACAGACCCATAGGCCAGCTTTCACGTAATTCACTTTCTCCCAATTAAGGAAAGGGGGTTAATCCTTTCCTTGTTTAAATAAGTGTTTCAGTGTTAACTTTCCAAAAGTGACCTGTATGCAGGATGGAGTCTGGGCATACATGAAGTTTGGAATGGGACTGTTAGAAGCTCTAAAACCCCCAAAACAACTTGCCTTTCAAAATGGAAGTTTTAAACTATATTTTCTGTGAAAACAGTAGTGAAAATCATTATTTCAAATGATATTGCAGATTTAATTTACATCAGTGTAAGAAAAGTAAAAAAACTTAGATGACAGTTAAGTACAAATGGGTATTTATATTTTATACCAGTTATCGTACTACCCCCGTGTGCCCTGGAATCTCAGTGCTCTCAATCCTTTTCAGTCCTGTGTTTAATAAGACCAAAACGTACCAAAAGCATTTTATTTTATTAATCCTACTATGCCATTTTGCTAATACTTTTGTTTCTTCAGGTTTTGTGGAAATGGCTAATATCCATGAAAAATATGAAATTATTAGTTCAGAGCATTGTTTCATGAAATCAACAAAAATCTTAATTATGAAAGAGGCTATATGGATATTGAATGACCACTTTATTTCAGTCCATGACATAAGTACACAATCAGCTCTATCTCTCTGTCCAAAGCAAAACTGTGAAGTATGTTTATGTATTTGTATATAAACAAATATGTATTATTTATATATAAACAAAATGTAAACTTCATTTATATCTATATATATAAACAAATACACATATAAACAAAAATGTAAAATGTTACCATTTTTGCCCATGGATTTTCTATGGTTACAAGATGATTCTTGATCATGGAAGAATTGTGATCTTGCAGAAGTTACCTTCTGAGAGTCAACAGGTCCGCAGTGAGAGCCAAGCATGCTGCCTAAACTACTACTAGAATAGTAGCCTTATTTTTATTTTTAACATGTAGTTTAAAGTAAGAACAGAAAAATCTTATTGGATTATTTATGTGTTTAAATTCAAACACACACGAAAATGGTGTCTTGCTTACCTCCTTTATGGCAAATAATTTTGTGTCAGCATATACCTTCTTTCTAATATCTCTCTAGTATCTTTCACTATAGGTGTTACTTTTGAAACAGACATCACCTAATCTGATATTTTACTGGTTTATTTCATTCTTAACCATTGAACAAATAGTGAAAATTAAATAAGCAATCTTTACCTAAGAATGACTATTTAAAGCTAAGCTATTAATAAAATCCTCTGACAGGTGGAGGCACTTAGTAATATCAATTAGTTCTCTCTTTAGATATGAAGTATTCATTTTATAAATTTATTTATTCTCTATATAAAGTTTGTTGCCTCTTGAAAAATGGCTTGCTATTGGGAATACATCATGCTATTCATTTAGAAGAATATTCCGTAGATGATATGGACGTGCTTTCAACAGTTTTGGGAAAAAAGAACAAGTGGTTATGTTTTTCAAACATGAAGATGAGTCTGAGTGTTGGATTAAGAAAAAGATTAAGAGATGGCTTTGTGGAAATCTTCCGCTCAGGTACCGCGTTTACTATGTTGAGACAATAGGTTATCATAGGCATTACTAGCAACATATGTTTTTTACTATAATGTCATATTTCTTAGTTAGCTTTCTCTGTTAGAACTTTAGTGAACTTAAAGGTGATTTGTTTCAGGCTAGTATAAAACAGTCAGTGAGAGTGGTAGAATTTCATTGTAAAGACTTAATTCATCATTCAGATTACTTGGCTGATGTTCTGCATGAAAGCTGTATAGCAGAATAAATAACAATAGCTATGAATCACATCAGGATGGTAATGTTAAAAAAATCAAATGTGTTTTTTCCCAGGCATTTGGAAAAGTCATCATGTTCTCAGTGCCCTGGAATAGAGGCAAGTGATCTGATTTTGTGTTCCTTTTGCTCTGTGTCAGGGTACACGGTGTAAACAGGGGGACAGATGCCTGTGTCCTTTCTGTCAAGGAGCAGTCAGATAGTTCACCAGCATTTTTAAACAACTCCAATAAGACTGAAAATTGAAAGCTGGTGTTTATTCAGATCTAATGAAGCCTCTCTCCTGCAGGGAAGGTAACTATTTAGTCAGTCTGAGACAAACCAAAGGGAAGTTCTAGAAGAAATCAACTTATTGCTAATAACACTAGTGTTAAATAAAGTAATGGGAATATGGCGATATTATTATGATCTGCTTCTAGCAAACACCAACTGGCAGAGAAAATGGTGGTGCTTTTCACCTTTACTATAGTTTTGTGACAGGGGATGTGCTGGGGTTTTTGTTATTTTCTTATTTTCATTGAGGAAACAGTAATATACCTCCCAAATTAACTTCCAGTTAAATATAAAAGGTTAGACTGTGCTAAAACTGGCTTTCTTTCAGACATGCCAGCTCCTTTTTTAATATATTGTATATTTTTGTTCAACTTGTAGTTTTAAGTTTTACTGGACAACAGGAAAAAGGTGGTGTCCTCTAATGCAACTGAGTTTGCACCATGTGATTGAGTCAAATGAGTAGTTGGAGGGAGCTTAGAAAAGGGAATTGTAGCCAATTCCAAGCTGGGGGGGTGGGGGGTGGGGTGGAGGGAAGAAGGGTCTGAAAAGAGGAGGAAATAACTAAGAGAAGTAATCAGGTGACAGAGAAGGGAAAAAGTTCATCTTCTGTTTGGTCAACCAAAGGGTGTTGGGAAGATGCACTCAACCAGATTACATGTTGCATGATAACACATTTCACATACATGCTTGGCTTGAGGTTTTTCTTGTGGTTTATAATGAATTGTGTTATGGAAAGATCAGTAAACATGGCCTTTTCCTTTTCCTTTTTTTTTCTTTTTATTTTTTTCTCTCCTTCATTTGAACTGTTGATGTCCACAGTTATGGTTGTAAATACATTTCATAGTGCAGTGGTGAGGATATGGCACCATCATCAGTGTAGACTTCGAGACCATGCTGAACTCAAAGATGTTGTTTTCAAACCATCTCTCTGTGCTTGCTTCCACTTTGCTTCTGAAAATACTCATTTGTACTGATCTGAACCAGAGATGGTGAATGGGGAGGGGAATTCTGTTAGCACTCTTCCATTGCCCCTTCCTAAGCTGTGTTATGTGGATAAGGAGTTCCTTTCATTTCTGTGTATTCATACCCTCTGTCCAGGTAGCGCGTGTAGGAAAGGATATGCTTGGGTATAGTTCTCTTTGAGTATGCAGTCTGCACAGAATTCTCTGTATTACTGACTTATTTTTCAACATTACACATGGACAATTATTCTTGTAAAAGAAACCCGATAATTTGACAGTGACTTATGAAGAATACTATCTGTGTTTCTTGGTGTTAAGTTACTACAAGGACTGGCTTATGCATTCCTGGCAATACCTTCCTTATTTCCCCTCAGCTGCTGCAATATCATGGTAAATGGTGTAAGAGGTGTAGAGAACAGTGATCACCTTGTGCACCCTGTTCCTTCTCTACCCCATCTTTGCAACAGTGACTCCCTCCCATCACAGGAAGGAGCCTGTGGAGAAAAATCATGTTTAAAGTCCCTAGGTTGTATGTATTGTGCTCCGTACTATGGGAGTCCCCTGACTTAATGCATCTTTTGCAAGAATGTCCTAATGAAGACTTCCTTAGAAGCCCAGCTCCTGCAGCCACTGTGCAGTCCTGCGATGGGCATTGCTTGGAAGGATCCTCTGGGTTCCTTGTGGGATCCTTGCAGGCACTGGGGAATAGCAAGCTGGGGAGTGTTTGACTCCTATGGAGGGGAAGAAATCCCCCTCCAAAAGGGAATTCTACAAAGTTATCTGACTGCTGCACCTTGCACGTGAAATGCAAGGGTTCCTGGGTGGCCGTGTCTTGTGCTGGCCTTCCCCAGCTGCCTGCTGGCCCCACAGGCTGGCCGACAGCCCCAGGGGGGAGGTGGAGGCTAGCCAGCTGCCTCTTCCTGATGGTGATGGAGCAGGAAGGCGGCCTGCACTGCATTGCACGACAGCTTCAGGTATAGTACACAGCACACAAGGTCACCCATAACGGAGCCGTGCTGGGAATCACGCTCCCCACCTGCAGCCTACTGCTGCTCTGCCTGCCCATGGCCCAAATGCAGGGCTTCCTTGCATGAGAAGAAAGAGGGAATTTCAAAGGTCTAAATGCCGTGGAGGTAAACTTGGGGTTTCATTTGCCCAGGGTGATTCGCTGTAAAGAAGTTCCCTCTCCTGTTTCACCCCTCTCATGTACATGTTTGAGTTGTGCTTGTTTGTTTTAACACCTGTAAAATGGCATGGTATTTTATTTAAATATCTGCTCCTTCAGGCTAGCACACCTGCCGGTGTGGTGAGAAGCTTCTTGCCATGTGTTACATGTGTATGCTGTCAGATTAAAATGCAGTGCTGTGATTTAAAAGGAAATTTCAGAGCCCTATTGTGCCTGCCTCCCAGCATGGTTTCTGTAAGCACAGTACCTGTGAGGTCGGGCATTTTAAAAGAAGAGTGAGGCCCAAGGTCGCAGAGCAGTGATATTGTACAAGGACAGTAGATGTAGTTCCAATAAGAATCATTAAAATACTTGCCTTGGGAAGAAGGGAACACGTTCGAACATTTTCAAACAGTAAGTGTTTGAACAATAGTCCCATGCCAATTGTTTATGACAATCTCTCCGTTGTTATTGTTTGAGTTTAGTTGTGTTTTGCTTTGGGAAGATTCCCACTTTCTGACTTTTACCTGAGCAATACTTTAAGAGGAGTGCGTATATGAAGAAGGTAAATTTACCTCTTACTTTTAAAAAAATCAGAAAGCACTCTCTCCCTAACCGCTGTTCTCACTTATATTTGAAATGAGAGGATGATCTCTCGTATTGAGACTGAGTCAGCTCAAGATCTTGGACAGTGGCTTCTGAATTTGGAGACTGGACAAGTATGGCACTTTGCCCTTGGACACACCCTGGAAAGTGGAAGTGGAATTTTTGAATCCTTATGTCCATGTAGTGAAACATTTCAGGCTTTACCCCATGGCACAGGAATTCATTTAAAAGCTGTTTAGTTTTATAAGTGAAGCATTGATCAAAATGTCATTGACAGGTCTGGCTGCTATCCTTAGGTTGGCCATGATTTTGTATTCTCTTGGGCGAACTGCTTAACACATCAGTTTCCTCACGTGTAAAATGGAAGCACTACCTTTGGGGACAACAACAAGGTCTTTAGATCAAAGGAGATATCAAAGGGCAAAGTAGGGCTATGCCATGATGGTTATTCTTTTACTGAGAAGCTGCACTTTCCAGGTTTAACACTATTTGGTAATGATTAATTGAGTTGTGTGGATTAAATTTTTAGTGAGAGTTATAAAATACTTTCCTGAAGAATAATGCATTTTAAATGTCATGTGAGATGTAAGAATTAAAATTTTGTCTCATATTTCAAAGAATTTTAAATGACCTTCAGACTGAGCCAGCCAGTGGTTTGAATATGCTAATGAAATCACTTTGCTCGCAAGATGTTTTGTTTGGTAATGAAACTTAAAACTACTGACCGTGTTGAGCTGATGATGTTTGTCTGCCTAATACACTAATATTCATCAATGCAGTGTGTGCAGGCAAAGTTCAGGTATGAATATAGATGACTAGGATTTTCTGGGAGCTCATATAATAGTCTTTTTTAGGTCTTGATCTTTGTAGCCAGTTGATGACCTTTATTTTACACTGATAATGAAAGAAAGCAGCATTATTTTATCACTTAGCTCCATGAATACAGAAATAATTGAGTTCTCATCACTAACCATCTTAGCAAATTAGAAAGTCCCTTTTAGCCCACATCTTGTCAGCTGTACTTGTATTGAGTAGTGTTTCTGGAGTATTTTGAGACTGCTTGCTGCTTAACATACTGCTCAGTGAGAATATCAAAGTCCAACCTGAATATTTTGAATGTATTTCAGAGTCCGGTTTTGGGGGTTTTGTTACTTGATTGTTGCTGTCATTTTAATTAGACTGCATCTAGATGAATATAGGTAATTTTTCAGGATGAAGTATGAACGTTACAGTTATCTTGGTAAGAAAGAGCAAAAAAGAGCAAAATGTGTCTTTATAATCTGTGATCTGAAGTATTAGAGTTGTTTAAAAAATAAAAGGTGCAGTAAACCCAGAAGATTCAAATTAAATTTACAAAAATCCACAGACTTTGCTTTTATCTTGTGCCTTTACCACTGGAAATCTTATTAAGTAACATTGTAATCCTATAAATTATCACAAATTTGGATTAATCCCAAAAGAGTGAATGTCTTAAGTTGCAGTTTGTCTGGAAAGCTTTCCTCCCACAATTTATTCTGTATATGCTATCTGTACTATATACATTAAACACCACTGGTAATACTGCAGATCAAAAATCTGAATATTTTATTTAATGCAACCTCATATAATTAAAAAAAAATTGAATTATGAAAGCTCATCAAAGATGGCCAGAGCATTAGGTAGGTGAGGCTTTTGATATAATTTCTGAAACTCTGAATGATTATTCCTTAAAGCTGAAACTTTCCATTTAAATATGTTGATTTCACTTATTTTATGCCAAAATTGTTGAACCTAAAGATTTTGCTTTTATTTTTGGAACAACTTTAGAGCTGAAAAGTGTTCATCTATTCTGCCGGTCAGATACCCAAATATAATTGGGAACATATCAACCTGTTCCTCTTTCCTGTGACACATAATGAGGGAGGAGTGGGGAGCAGGGACAGGAGGCACAGAGCAGAGGAGGGAAGCAGATGAGCACATCAGAGGGTGATTGTTACACCAGAGGGAGAAGAAGGGAAAAAACAATGAGAAGCCTCATTATTCAGTACATTTCCTGTGAGTTTTTACTTATCCTTGTCCCAAGTTTCCAATAAAGTTGAGCAATGGGCAAAAGTATTAATCAGTCTCCCAGAATGTGATTTCAGTTGTTACCCATTACATGCCTCTCAGACTTCCCTAGAGAGACATGGGCAGATGAGGCACGCATTTGCCTCTGGCTGTGAATCATGTGAAATTGATGGTAGCTTGTAATAAATGTCTAGACTACCAAAGTTTCTTTGGTATTCTTTCTAATTAAGTTAATTGTAAAGAGTCATAGATGAGGTTACATAAAGAGTATATAGTAAAACTTATTCTTTCACTATGTGGTGAGAAGGGGGTGAAGAGGCTCATAAGGATTGTCTTGCTATAGCAGAGACTTTGCTGTGATCCACCAAGAGCTGGAAATGGGCATAAAACCAGATCATGAAATATGTCTCCCCAGGAAAATAACAGAAGGTGTATGTTGTCATGTGTCAAAGACAGCACAGGCTGTAATGCTAAAGGCATCTCACTGTGATAAACAGCCATGGAAGAACGTTTTGAGCCTTTAAATGTACTCTGATCCTTTCAGGATTTTTGACCTCTAGAAGGGAATTTCTGAAATCCTTTCAAAAGGTAGTGAGGCATGTCTTCGATGCTCTGTCTGGGAATTAAAAATAATTTTTGCTTTTGGAGATATGAGAAGTGAAAGATATTTTAAAAAAAATATTTTGGGGGATGGCTCATTTTCATTGTTTTATACAATTGCTTAATTTTATAAGCACAGTTTCTGAGAATAAGTTATGTTTGGTAGACTTTTGCACTTTGGATAGGGGAAAGCTTGTGCTGCCAGATAGATTCTAGTTTTTATGACAGATCTTGTCATCTTTAATAGTAAATGGACTAATTCATAGCAAAGCTGCAGAGATTAGATGATGTGGTCTTGGGCTATATGTAATGTTGATGAATTTCAGTATTAGGTCGGTAGGTATTTGGATGGCGGATCTGGATGGTTCCAAGACATTTTCTGGGAAGAGTTTTATGAATTCAGGGATCTGGGTTAGCTCATTCTTTTACATTTTTTTTCCTTCCGTCTTTGTGTTGCTTCAGGGTATAAAGGGACATTTCTGTAATATTTCAGACCTGGAGCTAGTCAGTTCTCCTTTCCATTTTTTAATTATGTTTTTTTTTTTTTTTTAAATAAACATGACTTTTTGATTAACTGCATTTGGGGAGAAACGGTTTTGCTAATGAAAGTATAAACTGAGAAGCAGGGGATGTATATGTTTGCACCATTTTAGGGAATGTGAAGGGAGCTTAAAGTACAAGTGAATGTAATTAATTTCCATGCTATAGTAACTTTTAAATATTAGGGTTTTCCAAATATTTCATATAACTGTCCAGCAGGCAAAAAATAAAACATATCTAACCAGTATTTGTCTGCCCAGGTACCATTTTGAGAGCTTTTCTCTTTTTAAGAAAGTACTACGAAATCAAAGTCTTAGCAGGTGATACCATTTTACAATGCTTGATCCTTACAAAACTACCCTGATTTTCTTGTTGTTTGTTTTAACTGAGTTTTAGTAAACATATACTATATTGTATGGATGAATGATCTGATCTTTTGAAAGCAGTTTTTTGTAATTGAACAGATTTTTGAATCTGAAAATATCAAGAAATATGACTTCTGACTGCAGAAGTTCAATTCATAATTGAAAACTCAGCTTAGATGCAGCCAGATAATGATGTCAAATATTAATAACTGTTTTTACGACTCTGTCTGACACGAGGGGAGTTTACTAACTTTTAAAAAAATAAAAAAATGTTAGTACTTTGAAGCTGTGAGGCAATGTTGAATTTGCAAGGTTCACAGTAGCATTTACAAAATATTCAGTGTACATGAATATTTACAAAAGTTTTGTGAAAGCAATGTTTGTCTTGTAATATAAAAGGGAAAACTAGGAAAGAATTAATGGTCTGGCTACTGTAGTAAAAGCCCTGTTTGCATGATAAAAGCTTCCTAGTGTTACAGACACCCTTTTTGAAAGGACATTAAAAAAATTGAAAGAAGTTGCTTGGACAGGGATAAGAGTGCTCACTGAAAAAAGTTAGGTTGTTAGAAATAGCACTGTGTGGATTTAAATTCATAACCAGGTATTTGAAATGGAAAAATTCCAATTATCCAAATGAAAAATTACATGGAAAAATAGTTTTTTGCCACTGAAAAGGATGTTATGTGGTCCTGAATTAACTGAAAATGAGTCAACCATACCACATCTGAGTTTTAAACCCGACCTTTAAGAATTGTGAAATAGTTATTATTGTTAGGATTTTGTAAATGTATTAAAGATGCTAACTATAACTTTTTTTTCCACATACTTGGCTAACCTCTTGCCTGGTATAGGTCCACTGGCTGGGCCCAGTCATAACTGTTTGCAGCCCGATCCTACACTGCTTTTCATTAGAGTTACACCGGAATGAGCTTGGACCACTGCCATGAAGTGTCAGGGTCTTTCTCTAGCAGTGTATGTGCAATATGTAAGATTTTGAGAAGTACCAGTTGACTGGGAGCATGAAGCAAACCAGTGGATCTGGTATATCTTTGTTATTTAAGATTGTAAATCTTATCTATAAGTTTAAACATATTTTATGATGCTCCCTGTATGGAGTCCTGCTGACAAGGCTCAGGTTGTTCTCTGAGAGCCGTGGGAACAACACCTTTCCCTGCAGATAACAGATCATGTCTGTCCTGTATGTTCAGGGGCTCTTTTCTGCAGAGATGATCTAACAGTTAAAGACAGGTGGTTCAGAGAAACGAATAATCTTGCATTCTTTTTGGTCTTTATCAAGTAGTCCCACTTGGTCTAAATCGGGCTTTAAGGCTATTGTTTGCTCTAATGCAATTACACATGTTTTTTACTCAGACTCCAGCGAACCAGACTTTGGCAGCAAGACTGGATAAACCTTCTATAGGTTTTTAAAAGTGAATTGCATTGTGCTGGTCCCTGGGAAAGTGTCTTCCTCAAATATTTTTAATCCTCCCTCCCTCCACATCTTTTGTGGATGAAACTATCCATGGCATACATTGACAGTTAGTCAATTTATGTCTTACCTAAAAAAGGTAAGTTTCTTTTTTTTCCTGTGCACAGTGAAATGAACATAGAGATGTCTTTTTCATTTACAGTGTGGGAAGTAAACCATAAATCTATGATATCCCTCTGTCTTTTTATTATTTCAATAACAACATGATCATGGTAATTTCAGCTAAAGACCTTTCCAGATAGCAAAAATAAGGGGAAGAATTGTGTAAACATGCAGATCTTTAAAGTAGTTGTGAACTACTGAAAATATTAAAATCTTGCAAAAATGACACAGCATCTGCAATTATAACACTGGTGCTTATTTCTGTCCAGGTTTTGTGTAATAATACTGGCATCTTTAATGCTTACATTCTGAGACCTGCTGAAGTCTCTCTCAGCCTTTCCTTTTTGTGATGCTCAGTACTTCCATCTCATATTGATTGATACTACCAAACATTGGGACCAATCACTCTGTAAAGATAAGACCTTGAAAAATAAAGTGCACTTCTGATACTGAGGAGCAGCCCAAGCATCTGTATTTAAGGAAAGCTGGGGATACTGTCACTGTTACTGTGGGCTTCACAGACCAGCTTTCCCTTGTAGCCTGTGCAGCAATGATAGAGTATTTCTGCCTGAGGGCTGAGGCCCAGGTGTGCTACTGAGTTGACATGGGGAGAGGAGGAACTGAGTGCTTGCTGTTTCTGTGAGGATCTTTTACAGTCCATGTGCACATGAAATGGCCTCCACTATGCTTTGCAGATGCTCTTGTTACACAGCATTGAGCAGGCAGAGTTTGGATGCTTCATGCGGAACAGTTATGACAGACTCCTCAGCTTTGCATGATTGCTGAGCCGCGCAGAGTGTGCCAGGAGTAAAATAAATTAAAAAAAAAACCTACACAGAGGAATGATACAACTGAAAGCCCCAGCAGAGCTGGGACCCTTTGGAATCTGGAATGCAGTTAGAGAATGCTCAAACCATTGTTTTATTATGTATCTACAAAAGACTGTTACTGGCGAAATAGAAACAAGTCAGAAGGTAGTTTTCTGTTTCCTTTCTATTTATTTTATGAGTTTTATCCAACTCAGTAAAAACCAACCATGAAATTATGGAATTAAAACCTGGGAAGTTAGGTATTCTGCATAAAAATGAAACATGTGACAGAGGAATTTCTACATATAAGTACCTTGTGCAAAAATGTACAGGGGTGGCAGGATGCAAATTGTGGTAGTGTCAGAAATAGAAAGAGTTAGAGATCCCTCACCTCATGTGCAGTAAAGGCAAAAGTGAAACTTGCTTGTAAAGGAACCACGTCTGATATGCATTACTGGGAGACAGAGATATATAGGTGTATGTGTATATATATATCTCTATACACACACCCCCTCTTCAGAGTGCAAATGTACATGTGGGAGATTATTTGAGTAGGATATGCTTCAGCCTTAGGAGTTCTATAGTGATTATGCTTGTACAGACTTCCATCTCCACAAGTTCTTTATTTGAACAAGACTTATATTTGCAACTTATCTAGAAGAAGGTCTTTGAGACCCAGGAAAGGGAATGAATGAATGATTGATGCTGCCAAGACCTGCATTGTGCCTAGTTTGCTTTGCAATTATGTAGTGCTTGGCAAAGGTGAGGATGAAAGTCCATGTTCTTGATGAGCATGGGATCATCTCTTAGGAACAGAGATGCTGTGCTCTTGTGGAGCAAAGTGGTGGTGGCTATCTCACAGCCAGTCCTGAAAGCCTACACTGAGAGGCTCTCTGAGCTGAGAAAATCATGTGAAGGGATCTTTCTGCCACAAAAACAAATAGCTTAATTCCGTCTAAATAAAAACTCAAAGGTTTTTTTTGAAGGACCTCTTCAGTATTTTGGGATTCAATCAGAACAGTTTTAGGAGGAAAAGAATCAGTCTCCTGACATGAAGTAAAAATTGGAGATAACTTAAGGGAAGAAACTAAAGTCAGCTCAGCATTACCGCATAATGGACATTGTTAAAAGGGGCCCAGTCATTAAAATCTTAATTTTCCCTAGTCCTCCTCATGGAAGTAATAGCCACTTGAAAGGCCAGTTTCAACTGAAGATTCAGGAGGGGGCAGATGGTCTTTGCTGTTACATGCACCAGCAACATATCACCATCCAACTGGAGAATGGGGTCTGTGTCTCAGGCCAGAAAACCCCCGATGAATTTTTGAGAGCAGTTGTAAGTATAAGGAAGGGATGATCTCTTTCAGGCAATGGCAGCAGGTCTGAAATTGCTGGCAGAAGCCCTCAGCTGAACTGTTACACTTTCATTTTTAACTATTAGAAGACAATTCAGAAACAAAGGAGGAGAGGGCTCTCTGGGTGATAATGACTTCCATGTATATTACTTGGTCCACTTGGGTATGTCCAGTGAAGCCTTTCTTAATCATAAAGCACTGTCTCCCTCGAAAAGAACACATCCATTTGGTTTCCATAAACTGTCCAAACTTGGGATGCTGAGTGTTGAGATTCAGATGGTGATTGAGATTTATTAGTACATAATTAGTACAGTCCTGTCTTTCTTTTTAAGATCTGACCGAAGAATGCAGTTTGGAGGGAAGACAGATATAGGTCCTATAATGAAGTAAGAGGGAGTATTTTTGCTCTAAGGCTGTAGATAAGTTGGCACATCCTGTTGATTTTTGAGGAGGAAAAAAGGATTTTGGATAGTTTTTACAGTCCTGTAAGATTATGATTTAAAAAAAACAAAAAAACAAACAAACAAAAAAAAAAACAACAAAACCCAATGAACCAACAAAAAAACCGCTACCACTCCAGGTCTCCCATCTGTGGTCTACTAGCCTGGAAGTTTGGTGGTCTTTGAGTATAATCAGAGGAGAGAAACTGCTGTTAGTTCAACCTGACTTCTCCAGTCCTAAAGTCTGATTGCTTCTTGACACAGGAGAGGAGCACGGTATCATCCTTTTTGCTTATGATTAGATGTTCTCATGGCCAGAATGGAGTGTCCTTGGACAAAGACCTGGTACAGGTTCCTGAGATGTCAGCATGGCAGTAAGGAGGCGATTCTCAGGTCCATGTGGCCCCAGGACCTCCCTAAAGAAGCAAAAGAGTATCTATTACTGCAGATCTAGATAGGAGTCGGGAAAAGAAGAGCAAATATCAGCAAAACCCTTCTGCTGTGAGGCAGAGTATTAAAACCAACGATGAAATTGCAATATACAGAGCCATAAGGTAACTTTGGGTAAGACAAACAATCTGAAGCCCAACAAAACAGCTGAGTGTGGCTGGCATGACAGGGCTTCACCACCAAGGGATTCTTCTTGGCAGAACAGAATTGGTAACAGACTTAGCATGGTATCCACAGAGGGTTGTAACAAAGCTTTAAGAGAGGTGTGACTCGTTAGAAATGAGCTCTGTTATTCTACCTGATGAATGTGAAATTTGTGAAATACTTGGTATTGGTAACAGAGCCTAGCTATTCAGGATCCTCAAAAATGCCACTAAATAATTTTATTTTAAACCAAATGCAACTAAAAACTCAGTTATAATCAAAACAAAAAGAAAAATAGAGAAGTTGTTACCTGTACTGAGAAGTAGGCAATGTGGCACAAACACATAAAAATCCAAGTCATTCAGCAGTGTGAAACACAACACTAAATAGCAGTGGCATGAAAGAGTCATTTGAGGTGGTGTCTGGGGTTGTGTCACAAAGCAGCTTTTTACTGTACTCTGAGGAGAAGTTCAATGCCTCATGATCACTGGCTGCACATACTTTTCCAGTGTCTCTTGGTCCCAGCTTCTGCAGGTTAGCACCCTTCATGAACCTACTACCACCTCCTCTAATGAACTCTATAGTTCTGGAAAGCTTGAGCACCTAGGCAAAGTTAGGTAAGTCTCCTGAATTCAGGAAGAAATGGAAATCTGGAAGTGAGCTCCTTCTTGTAGTTGGGGACAGGCTACAACTTCTTTGCATCTAGCTATGAGTTTGCAGTAGAAGTATTACCTGTTGGGATTTAAGAAAAAAGAATTGTCCAGGACAGGGCTGTAAAGTTATTCTTAGAGTTTTGTTTTCTCCCGTGGCTTCAAAACCCCAGTAGGTAGGTGGACTGGAGTTCCTTGTGGATGTATCATGCTCCTTGCTGAGGGAGGAAAGGTCACCAGAGGTGAAAATGTTTAAAATAATTGTTGAATTTCCACTCGCTTGAGTAACAGTTTATGCATAGCACTCTGGCCGAGTGACACATCTGCGATTGGAGCTAACAAAACTGTGTCATAGGAAGGATACACCATTTGAGAACTGTTTATAGTCTGTAGGGTGCTATAAGGCAATGTCATCATTGTTGAATTCTGTCCTGGTTTCCTTCAGTGCCATGTTCTGATCTGAGAATTTTATGGGTTCCAAATACACCCTTAGCTGAATGAAATGCTAGAGTTTAAGACTCAATTCTAACTCATTAGTCAACATACTCATGAAACCACAGATGTTAATATGTATATATTGGGCCAAGCCCAAAGTAATACAGGTGCCAGTTCATTTGATGACAGTATCTTCCATAATATTACAATGATTATTTTAAAGTTTTTGTATGTTTTGCAATATGAAAGTGCACGTATAGATAGTAGTTACAAGCACAGAGCCTCACCATTGTTAAAGCACAAGTGCAATTTGCCATATGCAGTAATTCTTCTGAAATTTCTCAACAACCTCAGACACAGCCTTCCCCAAAACACATTTACAGATAATATCAAGGATTCTAAAGAATGGCTTGATGCAGTACCACTTTCCTGCAATAATACATGAAAAATGACACAGTAACATGTATGCTTCCTCCTGTATCATAGAATCGTAAAATGGTTTGGGCTGGAAGGGACCTTAAAGATCAACCCCACTGCCATAGGCAGGGACACCTTCCACTACACCAGGTTGCTCAAAGCCCCATGCAACCTGGCCTTGAACACTGCCAGGGATGGGGCATCCACAGCTTCTCTGGGCAACCTGTTCCAGTGCCTTTCCACCCTCATAGTGAAGAATTTCTTCCTTATATCCAGTCTAAATCTTCCCTCTTTCAGTTTAAAGCCATTACCCCTTGTCCTATCACTACATGTCCTTGTAAAAAGTCCCTCTCCAGCTTTCTTGTAGGCCCCCTTCAGGTAGTGGAAGGCTGCTATAAAGTCTCCCCACAGCCTTCTTCAGGTTGAACAACGCCAACTCTCTCGGCCTGTCTTCACAGGAGAGGTGCTCCAGCCCTTGGATCATCTTCGTGGCCCTCCTCTGGACTCACTCCAACAGGTCCATGTCCTTGTTATGTTGGGGGCCCCAGAGCTGAACACAGTACTCCAGGTGGGGTCTCACCAGAGCAGAGTAGAGGGGCAGAATCACATCCCTCAACCTGCTGGTCACACTTTTTTTGATGCAGCTCAGGATATGGCTGGCTTTCTGGGCTGCAAGTGCACGCTGCCAGGTCATGTTGAGCTTCTCAACCAACACCCCCAAGTTCTTTTCCTCAGGGCTGCTCTCAATCCATTCTCCACCCAGACTGTATTTGTGCTTGGAATTGCCCTGACCCACGGGCAGGGCCTTGCACTTGGCCTTGTTGAACTTCATGAGGTTCACACGGGTCCACCTCTCAATCCTGTCAAGGTCCCTCTGGGTGTCTGGAGTCTATGCCATCAAAATCCTAATTCAGATATTTGAACCAGTTTTGAATACCAAACACACAGAAAGAATCATTGTCTTTACATAAAATAAATAAAAGGTCTGACCTAACCATCTTTGGTCACAAAAAAACAAAGAAAAGCCCCACCCCAAAACTCTTCAAAAAGCCAAACAACAGACCACAAGCAGACCCCCTCCACATCAATACTTTTTATCTCCTAAAAAGTAAAAATAAATGAAATAAACCATCTGTGTCATTTTTTTCTTTTAAAATGTATGGCTTATATATAGAATACATGATTATGGTGTACTGTAGTAATTTTCATCATTTTCAGGATAACCTGTATATTCTTTACTGCTCCAAAGTAATTCCAATCTCATGCCAACAAATCAGTTAGTGGATTCTTTGAGAAAAGATCCTGTTTTTACTTAGTGTGTAGCACAACAAAGACCAGGGCCTTCTGGATGAGACTGTGCATGCTGTGGCAGTATAAATTAATAATAGGAACTGTGAATGAGTTTTATGTGACACTGTGGGCTCTTTCAAGAGTTTATCTTAGATAAACACTTAACACTTCATGCTTCTGTAAAGCTCTCTGTTCAGAAACTTCCTCCTGGATACAGCTGCTCCATATTACATGTCTCTGATTTATGCTGATATATGTTAAGACAAATTATCTCTGTGCAACTGCTGGGAATTAGGTTAATTTAGATTATTTTCCTATAGGTTCTTGACTTTTGCAGACTTTCGATTGAGCTGTCAGCCGGGTTGCCTTCCAGAAAATTGCCCGGATGAGATTTTGGGGGCAGGTGTTAACTGTGGAAACCTACTTAGTATTAAACGTACCTGTCTCGTTGCTACCGACTTTGGAGACGATACTTTTATATTTTTTTTCTGGTCATTGTTCTTCACAAAAGACCTAATTGAAAATATCTGTCAAATCATGTCTCTGGTTTCCCTCTTCTTTCCTTGCCATTAATTGGACACGTATTGTGTTTGTGTGGGAAGGAAGGAGGCTCTATAGCAGTATAGCAATATTGCTGGGAAAAGAACATTAAAATGGATAAAGGGATTTCCTAGTGGTATAAATACCTGCACACGACCTCCCTGTGCTCTGAAGCTCTCCTGTATATGTATATGCAGGTAAAAAGCCTGGAATAGAGTTTGAGCTGCGGTTAATCGTGCAGGATCTGTTCTGTTAGAAAACAGGGACAAGTGGCTCTTTTGCTTGTTGGAGGGTATGACTTGCCAAGCATTTGCTTCATCTGACACCTTTGTACCCTTGAATTCTGACTCTTCTCCCTCTCTGCCTCTGATAATGCATCACAGCGCCGCAGAGTGCCTGCCAGTTTCTAACCATGCCACCAATGTTGTGTCTACAGGTACTTTTTAAAAATAATCTTGCTCTCAGTAACTTTCATTTGTAATGCTTTCGGATGCTACGTGTTCATCGAGTTCTGCAATATTTAAAGTGTTTTGTATCGATGCTATGTCAGATTGGAACTACATTAAAATGGAAGCATTTTCACAAAACTTTGCATGATGAGTGAATCAGGAACACCCCAAATGCTTGCGTTTTAGCTAAATTTGTAGCTTTCTCTTAGTTTGTTACAAGATTAGGCTCAAGTATGCTACCAATGCATTAACTTAGAATAGGTTCAAACACTGTCACTGTTGGTATGGCTATATAGTCTTCAATGACAAATGTAATGTAAATTAATTAAAAGTTTGTTTATTATGTAACCACAGTTTAAAGTAATATAAATTACTTTAAATAGGAAATATCTTTAAAGGTCAGATTTAAATATCATTTGGGGAAGCTTTCCAGAAGGAAAACCATTACTTTATAAAGCATATTGCATACTGAATCAAGACAGAGATTTAAGTGGTCTGTCCAAAATTGGTGGCAGAAGTCTCATCAATATTTTTGAGTTTTGTGTGTTTGTGTATGTAATCCACTTAATTGTATTTAAATGCTAGGACTATGTAATCATTGAACTATCTGAGAGGGAGACAGAGAAAGAAAGAGAGTTTTCTTGCAGCCTTTAACCTGCAGAAGTGGGATTCTGGAATATAGAAATTGTTGATAGAAAGCTTTCAGGAACAGAAAAACAAATAGTTTTGATTTATTTGAAATTGCATTAAGGTAAGAATTTTATTTGGAGTCTTAACAAGAAACTAGTCTTCTCCTGAAATGCATTGGTAATAAAATGTTTTAATAAGAAGAAAAAGCAAGTAAATAATGAAAACTGAGCATTGATTATAGATAATAGGATCTTATACATTAAGTAGGAGACTCAAAATATCCTAATATGGCTTTGGATAGCAGTGGTAGTAGGGAACAGGAGAATTTAAATTTTGTATGAGGCCAAATTTATGTATCTATATCATGATAGTATTTTCTAAATAAACCTGCTTCATAACAAAAAGCATATGGTGACAGCCAGCCAAAAGCATTTGCTCTCTGCTTCAGATTTGGGTTTTGATATTTTGCAGTTACCACCCAAGAACAAATACCACTGTAGTCAGTGGGAATTTTGTTTGCAGGCTCACTTGTAGCAGATGACCCTGTGAGAATGCAAGCAGTGACATAGGGTGCTAACTATAATGAGTACGGGTTTGCAAACTTCATACATCGATTCAGAAATTGTAATAATGCCATTTTGGTGAAAGCATCTGAGGAGAATTTGTGCACAAAGTAGACGTGAAAGGATTTTTAATAATGACTTACATTAAGTGTCAAATTTTTTTAAAATGCATGTGACGATTCTGCATCACAAAATAGAGGTGAATATGTATCTTTTTAAATACTATACCATGTCATACAGTTGATGTTCTGCAGTACCCTCAACACTTTAATTGTTATTAACTTAAATAACGTCATCCTCACTATTTCATTTTAAATCCTCATTAGCAAGTTGAAAATACTACTTTTATGCGTAAAAGAGTCTATAGATTATGAAATAATAGAAGAAAAAAACACCAGTAAACACTTAGACCTTACCTCAACAGAAAAGTTGCATTGCTTTAAATGCATTAGTATTATTAATGCAATCTTTACTTTGGATGCATTTATACTAATATAAGCATGCCTGGTTTAGTAGATTTTATATGTGTATAAGCGTATCTGAACAGGACATTTTATTGTTATGATTACTGTTGTAAAAAAACAGAGATTCTAAGCCCTAATTAATTATATTGTTTTGAACAACTGGAATGTGTGCTCTGAAGTGCAGTTTTACATATCTGAATGTTCACAAACATGAATTTTTAATATTATACTTCATAACAGTTGTTAGAGGGGACAGTATATGCATTTCTGTGCCTACTTATATATGAGAAACAGCCATATCTCTCATTTTGCATTCAGTAAAAAATTGTCTGATTCTTCCGGCACTGGCAGTTACCGAGCACAGATCTGAAACACCCCTGTGAAAACACTAGAGATAAATCAATGGTGTGTTTGTTGGTGCTGATGATGAAGATGTTGATTTAGGCCTAACTTTTTAGAAGAGCCGAGAGGCTATCATCCTGTTTCCCTACCACCCTGCCAAAGCACTCTGAAATGTTTTTGGTGGCTTGGCACTTAAGAAAATGTGACTTCTGGATGCCTTAAAGCAAATGTCCCAAACTGCTGCTTTTGGAAACCTAGATCTTAGGCATGCATAAAATATTGCCGTCCTTGATGCCTGTGTTAACTGTGGGGTTTGCACGACAGTGAAGCCAATCAAATTTCTGGGAACATAAAGCAAGATTTTATGTAAGGTTAAATGAAATGATGTGTGGAAGTTGGGTAGGGAGAGGAACCGGTCTCCTCCTAGAGAGTTCAATGCTTCCCTTGCTCAGCAGTATATGTAAACTGGGTTATGCCCATGGAGTATGCTAAAAATTAGGCACCGAGGCAACAGCATGACAATTTCTGGTCTTGGCTCAGAGGGTATCTCACTATTTATACTGGCAGTCTCTTCTGGTGCGACCTGGCCAAATGTCTGGACTTCCAGCAGAGTTAACCTGACAGTAATGGCCCAGAGATAAATGCTTACTGAATGCATGCAAAAACTACATAGAAGGATACTGTCTGCCTCTGAACTTAAAGGCTGTGTCTTGAATCCTCACACATTTTCTTACCAGTCACGTCTGTTTTGTCTTTGATCCAAACTCCTATATGCTCCCATATCCGCTTTGGCATGACGACTTTGGGAAACACTTTGGCAGGCCTTCATTACTCTGTGCCTTCCTGTCATTATGGAAATCAACCGTCTACCTATGGGGTGATGACAGGTAAGAGACATACCCTCAACTGGGTGGGCTATTAGCATGTTGATTTTGGTCAGTTTTCCTTTAGAGGGACTGATTCAAGACAGTTGCTTAAAGAGGACAGGACTGGGGTTAAGGCACGAGAAAAGGGTTTAGAAAATTAGGGGTCAGTGCCCAGAGTTTCCCCAAACCTCTGCATCTCTCAGCAAATCACTCTATATCTTATTTTTCTCTACAAGGCTGGGACAGTGCTGCTCTTTTTGCTTGCCTATGTCCAGTTCCCCTGGTGATCATCACTTTTTGAGGGACGAGGAGTGATGTACCTGTGTATTACCAGTACTTGGGGTGATGGAGCCCTGACTGGAGCTATGAAATAAAATGTTGGCATAATGGAAGGATAGCTGAATTCAGCAGGCAGATCATACAGATGATAGTGGATTTTCACACTCATGAACGTATGCTAGGAGTGTGTGCTAGCATCCTGCTCAGTTTTCCATGTCCTAGGCTGAGCAAGAAAGAGGAACTGTTACTCTATGCAAGTTCAAGTAGCAGTCAATGAGATAATGCAATAAACCAAATTAACACAACTCCCAGGAAATAATCGTGATTCAGCTAATCAGAAGTCAAATTCAACATTTTATTTAACTTAAGGTGAAGGAAATATTACAGTAAGTCAGCATAGATGAATACATTTGCATAGGGACTTTTTATGGATGGTGAGTAGACTTCCTTTACTGTATGCAAATGTCCAAATACTCCTGTTTCATTGTCCATTACTGTATCTTTTGCAAATGCTCCTGGCATTGTTCAGATCCCCGGGAAAAGTCCATAAGTATTAAACAAAAGTTCATTTTGTTTCATTCCAAAATAAATACATATTCATTTTTTCTCCTTTCTTTTTTTACCCTCATATTTTTTTAGGCATCAAGCCTGCAACTCCAGAGATGCTATCAGCAAGTCTCTCCCAGAGTCGCATCTTACAGACATGCAGCATGCCACATCCCAATGTGGTAAACAGTGTCAGCACCTTGCAAAGCAAGTCCTTCTCTTTTTTTTTATATAAGTTTTTTCCTTTATTTTTTTGAGAAAACCTTCTTTTGTGGTTATCCTGTGTGAAGTGTAAAAAGTATTCCTATGGGGTTAGAACCTCCAATGCTTTTGAGAGCAATTGGGGCAGTGAAGACAAGAAAAGTAAATAGAGGCAGGGGTGGGAGATTAATGAAGTTCTGAGTTCTGCTACAAAGTTTTGTGTAATTTAGAAATTTGGGAAGAATGTCCTCACAACCTGGAATTTACTGGCTGCTCCAGATACACTGAAGGGTGTTAATATTGCTCCATTTTTTTCCCACTTCAGGTCAGAGACTCTTTAGCTCTGTGTACAATATCTAGTGTAAAAACAGCCTTCACTCTTAACTGAGTCTCCTTGTTAAGTCTGATATTTGTGAACAAAAGGTAGCATGAGATTTGTTTTGTTTTGCCCTTGAGCAATTTATGTTTAAGCCAGAATGATCATTCTGAATGTGTTCCGGGTATTTTTTTTTCTTTGAGCTTTTACTTGTGTATTTTCCTCAAACAGATTTTATGCTGAAGCTAAACCAAGATAGTAACTTGTCTGAGCATGAAATAGTATTTACATGGAAATATTTTATGTACCAGAAAATAGAGACTGGTACATTTTAGGTGGCTCAAAATGACATAGATCCATCAATCTTGTTGTGCCACTTAATTCCAGCTGAGGCCTTGGATTGTTATTTGTTTAAGTTTGGACCATTTACCATCTTATTTAAGTGCATCACAATTTGCTAAGAAATAGGATGGCTGTGGCCTGTGAAAGTGGCTGTTGGTTGGTTTTCCTGTTTTGGGACAAGAGAGAGACCATATCTCCTAGGAGATCCTCACTCTTGGATACTTTTGCATATGCTATGTAATAAATATTAAAGACATGGATTATGAGATGATGAAGGCACGTTTTTATTATGTAGCAGTAGAGAATAACTGTACTGAGTTTTCTTTTTGGTATTACTCAGGTAGCCTGACCCCTTGCCTTTATAAATTCCCGGAGCATGCCCTGAGCGCCAGCTCCTGTGCCCTGGGCCACAGCTTCACGCCCATGCATCAGTCCCTCCTCACAGACGACCCCACCACCACAGACTTCAAGCAGGAGTTCCGCAGAAAAAGCAAGTCTGTTGAAGAGCCTGTCGACATGGATTCCCCTGAAATCAGGGAACTAGAAAAATTTGCTAATGAATTTAAGCTGCGGAGAATTAAGCTGGGTATGTGCTTTATGTCCACAAAAAAAAGCTGAAAAATTCCAGTGGAAGCCCAATTATTTCCAAATGTTTTACTGTCTAGCCTCTGCAGTTATCTAATCATAACTCTAATCCTGCCTTGTGCTGCCAAACTTTCTCCATTCCTAGAATACTTGCATGGAATTAATGAACTTCAGCTTTTTGCAACTTAGTGCACAGAAAGTGACTTTAAATTTTCCTGCCCTTAAATGATTTGTCTTAGGAGCAGAGAAAATTATTGCTGTTCATTAAATTACATTCAGTAGCAGGTGTGGTATTTTGCACAGCCCCAGATTTTCTGCTACTTAGGGCAGCACATGCTCTAACCTCTCATATCCATCCTTTTCCCCATGAAGTGCTTCATCTGACATCATTTCAGTATACAAGATGGGTGACATCCATGGCAAATCTTTCATACCAGTAGGAAGCTTCTCTTCCTGGTTTATTTTCTTGTGCCAAGACAGCAGCAACTGATATCACTGTTGCTGTCTGGTAACTGCTGGGGCCTGGGGCTGATGCGAAATGGACTGCATTAGAGGGTCTCTGGTGAGGTGCTTGTCTTTCACTGGACAATCTTAGCTGAGGACAAAGGTGGACTGAGCCCTGTCTTTCTCACCTCTAGGGGATAGAGGTGAAAGCCTGCCTCACCCTTGTTTGAACAGCACTGAAAAAAAACCCCATCCAGCGCTGTAGATTCAGCCCACTTATGAATATTGGATACTCCGAATGAAGAGTTGCAATTTTGACATTACTGCTTATAACATTACATTGTATCATTACAAAATAGGGCATCCTTCTAGCTTTGTAAATGTAAAAATATTATAAGATTATTACCAGTATTTATGCATTATCTCAACAGCTAGAACACTAGTGTGTTCCATCTGCAGTGTAAAAATAAGAACTGAAACAAAAATTTAGGGTTTAAAGTAGCATTTGCAACTTTGTCAAGCTTTCTATATATCATGTATTTAATGTCAACGACAGCAATGGAAAGGTTTGCGAGGCCCCACGCTGTTAATCACTGTAATTATTACTGCATCTTCATCCTGATTTCATGAGGGAACAAAACTTCCTCTGATGCAAACAAATGACACAGAGCCTGTAAGATGGCTTAACACTCTGATGGCAAAAATGCAATTTGCACAGGAAAACTAATCTGAGGTTGAGCTTTACAAGGGAAGACAGAATTAATATGGGCTGTAGGTCTGAGACTGAGTCACATAGAGTTAGCGCAATCAAAGTAGAGATAAAAAGCTGCCTCATGAGACATTTGGCACCTGAAGAGATTCTGCCTGTTCTGGCACAGAGGCAGAAAGGGAGGACAATAAGCCAGACCCCTGAACGTGGCAGGTAAACATTCAGAGCACTGAATGGGGAGCTGCTGTTACAAAGTCAGTGTCTGCATAGAAACTGCAACATTCCTGTGGTCGCTTAGTTGTTGCGACAACAGGAGACCAGCAGTGCTGCCAGGGATTAGTTTATTGCCATTGCACTATTTATAGAAATAAAGATACAGGATGTCTGGATCCTTCTCAAATCACTAATCTCAGAGTGTAAAACTCCACTAAATCAGTGTAAAACTCCACTGAAACCAGCAGGAGACTGAACATGTCTCTGAGGTGAGCTCAGAGTCAGCCACAGAGACCTGTGCAGAAAGCCCATCCTGAAGACACTGCAGACTCACACTGTTCGTAAGAGTCAGCAGTGAAGAGCTAAGCATCTCAAGGAAAGTAACCCTTTCTAGAAAGCTCCAAAGTGAGTTTTTTGTCTTTGTTTTTGACAGGTTATACACAAACCAATGTTGGAGAAGCACTGGCTGCTGTGCACGGCTCTGAATTCAGCCAAACTACTATTTGCCGGTTTGAAAACTTGCAGCTGAGTTTCAAGAACGCATGCAAACTGAAATCGATACTGTCCAAGTGGCTGGAGGAAGCAGAACAAGTAGGAGGTAGAGAATTGAAATCCTCTAAATATTGATTTGCATTTAAACCAGAAGCCTATATATATATATATATATATATATATATATGTTGAAGGACTAGTCGTGTCTTCCATAGACTAAAGTTTTTATTTACCAGCTTTAAATACTAAGGTGTGCTTATATTAAATTTTTGTTATCTTTTTTTGGTTGAGCAAGGAGGGGCAAACTGAAGTGCATGGAGGGTACAGAATAGCAGAAACATCACTTGACCTACTGGAAGTAATTTCTTTCAGTCCCATCTCAGCAAACTAGCTCCACTCCTGTAGCATAGGTCAGAGCCGTTATTAGGATCTGCAGGACAGCCCATTTAGCAGCATACAGGGATTCTTCACTAGCAAAGGACTCTTCCTTCCAACCTCTGTCATATGAGATGTGGCTATGGGGGAAAGGATTTGAGTTCAGCTGAGGCAGTAGTCTTTAAACCCTGAAGAATACCATGGCATAGAGGTTTTTGATGCAACCTCTTTTCTGCTAGAGGATTCCCTTCCTTTTGCCCAGTAACTTTCCAGTTGTAGGAAGAGTCATGGGGCTCACTGGGCAAAGTGTACTTTAGAACAGGTTGGTTGATTTAAAGGAAATGGGTTGCCTTAAAAAGCAGCCTTTTCAGCTGGATAAATTGCGATGCTGGGAAGCAGTATGCCTGGAGGTGACAGGGAAAGCCAGGACTACCGCTGTGCAGCACTTACCTAGCATGGGAAGAAAGAGGAGATGATCTTAACACTACTTTTTGGATTTGCCATTGTATTCAATGGTAGGAAGCGCTGTTAAACAGCTGCTTCTGCCACACACTTCAGTTTCCTTTGAACCAAAAGTAGAAAGCTTCCTTCCCCTGTAACTGCTCTAGAAACCACAGGCTCTCCTAATGTGGCCGGCACATTGCAAGACTTGTTTGTGAGAGGGTCATGGTGGGTAGCAGCTGCTGACCACCCGACCAGCGTTACAGGCTTGAGCTGCAGGGTAAGATCATGCATGCAGCAGCAGCCTCTGAGAAGCAAGGGAGGACTTGTCCATCAGAAAGTGGGGTGAAAGAGGCAGATGAATAAATGGGGTTGGGGGTCAAGGCTGTATTTCTGAAGAAAGAGGGTGAGGTAGCTGAGGGGTATGGAAATGGACTCCATCTCCCTAGACTGTACCTCGCAGGGTAGGAGGAAGAAAGTATGTCAAAGGAGAGGACTGAAGTATGGCTCTGCAGGTGCATAGGCACAGAGCCAGTACTGTTTGCAGCTTTACCAGTGCCACACCATTTTTGCTTGTAACCATTTATAGCTGGAGGTAAAACATTGACCAACCATCTTAAAGAAAGAAGTGCTCCTATGTATGGTGCTGCTCTTATTCAGCAGCATTATCTGTTATGCTTTCTTCTGTCTTCAAAGAAAGGGACTTTTTTTCTGGAGATGATTGTGCTTGTTTTCTGTTCTCTGTGGAAGATAACAGCTAGATTTTGTTTTGTTTTTAATACAGCTTTATACAATGAAAAAGTTGGAGCGAATGAGCGGAAGAGGAAGCGCAGAACCACCATCAGGTAAATAAATACTCAGGGCATCACTTATTAGAAACCACTTTGGCTAAGATGCTTCTTTTTCTTGGGTTCAAAATCAAAGTGGTATTTCCTATTAATGAATCTCTACAGACAGTTTTTCAAAATGTTTCACTATTTTGAAACATTCCAGTGAAAAATAACAGCATAACTCTCCAAAACCCAAACTTGCTCCAAATATTTCCCCATTAAGACTTTTTTTCAACATACGACAACACATTTTAATAAGAAAAAATATTTTATTCCAATTCTGCCCAAATTCTATGATATCTATATAGTGAATAAGTTGTCAGACCACCCTTGTTTTCATTTTGGGAGGTTCTACATTATACAAAAATAAATTGCATTATTTTGCCAGAGAATTGAGGTCTGGGAAGTTTGAGGGCAAGATTTTACATGTAATATTGCACCCTTCTCCCTATCCTCTGTCACTGAATTCTTTGGAGTTCCCAAAGAAACACCTTAATGAGCTGAAGGGAGAGAAAGGGAGCTGTTCTGGGAACCACCTTCTCCTGTTCCTCACATCTCTGATGGCCAATATCTACCATCTAGCCTCAACTCCATATGGAAATCAAGTAGGTTGGTAAATCATATTACAAAAACAATTACCAAATAGGCAAAATGAGAACATGAGGTATTTCCTTCTCCTTTAGACTCTTATAACCTTTGGTGAAGAAAAATTCACTCAGGGGGCCTTGAAGGAGCTGTAGTAGCATTCTACAGGAAGGGAATTTGGCTGCCTCTGGGCACAACTCTGGTGCTGTTGAGCCCTACCTGTTTGAGTGAAGTGCCTGTTCTTTGAACGGGTATCATTCCCAATGTGCAGTGCCATCTCCCAGAGGCAGAGGCTGCTCTACTGTCCCACAGCCACAACATGTGGCTTCTCCTCTCACATTCAACTTGAGACTTGTTTTTTCAGTCATAGAATCATAGTTTGGGCTGGAAGGGACCTTTAGAGGTCATCTAGTCCAACCCCCCTGCAGTGAGCAGGGACATCCTCAACTCGATCAGGTTGCTTAGAGACCCGTCCAACCTGACCTTGACTGTTTCCAGAGATGGGGCATCTACCACCTCTCTGGGCAAACTGTTCCAGTGTTTCACCACCCTCATCATAAAAAAATTTTTTCCTTATATCTAGTTTAAATCTACCCTCTTTCAGTTTAAAAACATTACCCCTTGCCCTATCGCACCAGGCCCTACTAAAAAGTTTGTCCCTATCTTTCTTAGAAGCCCGAAGTGTTGAAAGGCCACAATAAGGTGTCCCCACAGTCTTCTCTTCTCCAGGCTGAACAATGCCAACTCTCTCAGCCTGTCTGCATAGGAGAGGTGCTCCAGCCCTCGGATCATTCTTGTGGCCCTCCTCTGGGCTCACTCCAGCAGGTCCATGTCCTTCCTGTGCAGAGGGCCCCAGAGCTGGACGCAGCAGTCCAGGTGGGGTCTCACCAGAGCAGAGTAGAGGGGCAGAATCACATCCCTCAACCTGCTGGCCACGCTTCTTTTGATGTAGCCCAGGATACAGTTGGCTTTCTGGGCATAAGTGCACATTGCCGACTCATGTCCAGCTTTTCATCCACCAGTATCCCCAAGTCCTTCTCCGCAGGGCTGCTCTCAATCCCTTCATCCCCCAGCCTGTATTGATACCAGGGGTTGCCCTGACCCATGTGCAGGACGTTGCACTTGGCCTTGTTGAACCTCATGAGGTTCACATGGGCCCACCTCTCCAGCTTGTCCAGGTCCCTCTGGATGGTATCTTGTCCTTCAGGTGTGTCAACTGCACCACTCAGCTTGTTGTTGTCTACAAACTTGCTGAGGGTGCACTTGATCACACTGTCTATGTCATTGATTAAGATATTAAGCAGTACTGGTCCCAGTATAGACCCCTGAGGGACACGACTCATCATCAGTCTCCATCTGGACATTGTGCTGTTGACCACTACCCTCTGGATGTGACCATCCAACCAATTCTTCAGCCACTGAACAGCCCACCCATCAAATCCATCTCTCTCCAATTTAGAGAGAAGGATGCTGTGGGGGAGCATATCAAAGGCCTTACAGAAGGCCAGATAGATGACATCCATAGCTCTTCCCTTGTCCACTGAGATAGTCACTCCATCATAGAAGGCCAATAGGTTGGTCAGGCAGGACTTTCCCTTGGTGAAGCCATGCTGGCTGTCTTGGATCACCTCCCTGTCCTCCATGTGCCTTAGCATAGCTCCTAGGAGGGTCTGTGCCATGATCATCCCAGGCACAGAGGTGAGGCTGACAGGTCAGTATTTCCCAGGGTCTTCCTTTCTACCCTTTTTAAAAATGGGTGCAATGCTTCCCTTTTTCCTGTCACCAGGGACTTCACCTGATGGCCATGACTTTTCAAATATCATGGAGACTGGCTTGACAACTACATCAGCCAGTTCCCTCAGGACTGTGGGATGCATCTCATCAGTCATATTGGCTTTAATATAAGGAATAAAATGAAGATGTGATTTCTCTCTGACTTTTGAATGAAGTATTCCTCTGAGGAGTTTCTTCTCAGTTAGGAGTGAATTTGGGATGCGAGATGCTTCATAGCTCATTTGCTCATCACAGCACCTCACAAGGTATGAAGCTTTACTCTTGGGAGGCCAGTTTCTCCCCTCAGCTTCTCTTCAAGCCAGTAAGGACTTGAGCAGCAGTGCCAAGACCTTGCCCATTTTATGCAGTATGGCCTGCATGAGAGCTGTTGAGTTGAGAGTATCTCTGTCCTAGGTGTTTTCCCCTGGGTAGAGGAACCTACTGAAGACTGTTCATGTAACATTGTGGGATTTGGTGTTGTTTTTTAACAGCTATTGAAAAAATCAGTCCTCGTATTAAACATTTTTTTAATTATTCCTGCTTTTACATCTAACCCCACTGCACTGGGAGTATCAAATATGGCAGGTTGTCAAGGGCACAGATAATTGAGGACCAAATCCCTTTGTTCAGGACCAAATCCCATATAGTAAGAAAATACTAATTGTTCCTTTGAAGGCATATGGGGCCTCAGTTTGAAGACCTGAAACTAATCAGGGAGATGGACTTTATCTAAACTGCAGCCTTACTCTTAGCAATCCTTAATGGATGTTTGAAGGCAAACTAGAGGTAGAATAAAAGTCCCACAAACTAAATTAGGTTAGTCATACCCTGAGCAAAAACTACTTAATTTGAATTTGTGGAAGCTATTTTATTTTATACTTTGATCAAAGCCTAAGAAGCTGTTAGTCAAAAATAATGATGTTTCTATACTTCTCTGTGCAGAACACCATGCAGTTAATTAGGTGGTTTTGGTAACATTAGTAAATATTGTAAAATTGACCTATAAATGAAAGACCAACAACACATTACAGATGGAGTAATGAAATAACTAGAATTGCAGCAGATACTTTGTATATTTCTATAACAGAAATACCTGCACCTCATTTCCAGAATAATGCATGAAGTGCCCTCTTGTGTCCAAAGAAATTACAGCTACTGCTGAAGCTAGTTCTGGATGCATCCGGGTGGCACACAAGCATGTCGCCGATACTCAGTGTTTTCTGAGAATATGTAACACAAACGGGAAGCAAATTCTGTGTGACAATAAGATAGTAGCCTTAACTTATTTTGTTTATTGAACCACTCAACTTTGGTCACTGCTGACTCTGAGGAATAGATTAAGGCAGACTTTTAGAAAATGTGATGATAGCTAAAACAGCTCGCCATAATCTCTGTGATTTCTAGAAATACTCTAGTGCCCTCTATATAACAAAATGAGATACAGAACTTGATACAGCATACAACATTTCCCAAATTGTAAGTGATGGAGCTCTTCCCTTCTGTAAACCCAAATGTTTTGATGCAACCAGGTAACCCCAGTAACATGCATTTGCTTAACCCCTATGACGGTTCTGTGACTGGGGCAGACTGGGGCAGTCAGGCCTGTTCCAATTCCTGTGATCCCATTCATGTCTAGTTAGTAGCTGTATCTCCTAGAGAACATGAAGAAGCATAACTATTTCATGATTACCACTGAAATTGCACCAAACTTGATGCTAGTTTTGCCTTTAAATTACTTTGTGCTGAAATTCTGCATATGATGTGATGCTGTTCATGTCAGCGAAGAACTCCAATGTACTTTAAGCTCTGTGGGTTTCCTTTACATAGGAAAAGAGAAAACCAAACCAAATCATTACCTTCAGTGCTCTTACTTGACCCTTCTCCTGAACTAGTGGTGAAAGCCTGAATATGTCAGAAAAGTTTTTAAAGGTGAAATTTTATCCCTTTATCCAGTATTGCTGCGAAAGAAGCCCTAGAGAGGCACTTTGGAGAACAAAGTAAGCCTTCCTCTCAGGAAATTATGAGGATGGCTGAGGGGCTCAATCTTGAGAAAGAAGTTGTGAGAGTTTGGTTTTGCAACAGAAGACAAAGGGAAAAAAGAGTGAAGACAAGTTTACATCAGAACACCTTTAGTTCTATTATCAAGGAGCATCACGAATGCCGGTAAAGCTTTTCCATGTACAGATGTGGATTTCTGTTTTGCTTTTTGTAAATATTGTAAATACTAAGTTGTTTAAAAAAAATAATAAAAAAGAAAAATCAGTAAACCACTTGGTTCTCTTACAAGCTAGCAAGTTTCAGATGTAGTGTCTTGTGGAAGACCCAATTTTAATGTAAAACGTTGGAAACAAATGAAATGCTACTGGATATATTTAAAGAGTTGGAGGTTTCTGCTTAACTGCAAGGAACCTATTACACATTGCTCAACTAGAAATGCTTTCCAAGTTGCCCAAGCACTTGCAGTTTCCTGTACTGTGCCTTTCTTGCATCTGCGGTACATTTAATGATTAATAGAGAACCCCATGTAGGTACCCTAAGCATCAGGAAACAAAGCCTTTGTGTTGTATGTGAAGAAAGGTTACAAAGCTTGGTATCAGCAGCTATAGCATTGAAAGTATCTTGCCTCTGCGTGTCCATGCATGTGCTTTACCGCCCCTCCCCACTAACTCGCCAACTATATTGACCTTTGTGAGATTGTAAGCCGTTAGGCACATGGCAGGGTCCCATCTCCAGCGGTGAACATTGAGCATCAGTGAGAAATTAGAACTTCAAAGAAAAGAAGGTGAATAAGCAACCTTAAACAAGCAGTGGTGACACTGCTGAATATCTAGTTATGGCCAAGGAAGGGATATACCCATGGAATCTTGTGGGATTGCAGCTAGATCTGAGAGCCAGGTAGAAGAATGCTAGCTGAAGACCTGCCTTTCCAAAGGATGGCTCAAACTCAGCTACCCACTCACAACAGCTGTACGCCTCTGAGTGAATCATTTCAGGTAAATTCCTTGGGTAAGTTCAGGACAAAGCCATCAGAAATGTACCATAATTGCTGTTATTATTTACGGTAGAGTAAGCTTACCAGTACGGAGGTGTCAGCACTGTTCCTACTGTGTGCTCTGTCTCTGCGTACCACCTGACTGCCTTAAATGGGTGCCAGGTAGATGTGACTTTTTTTTTAATGCTTGTTATCAAAGGTAATTCTTGCTAATTTATTATACGCTTTAAAGTTTTATTTGGATAGGCTTAGGTATAAAAATTGGGATACAATTTACCTTGCCATAAGACTTTGTGACTTGAGGGGAAAAAAAGTAGACAATTATCATGGCTTTTATTACTTCGGGCTTTCTCTGCATTGTATTTGTTTCTGATTAAATCCATGTGCGGACATACTTAGACCAGAGATAGTGTGTTAAGCTAAAAAAATAAGGCCCTTGTGCTCTGAAATAAGTATCTATGCAAAGCTTTTATTGCATGGCACATTCCCACTCTCTAACACCCCACTAATTGAGAATAATCCCTTATTTGTCATCCTCCAGTCTAGAGAGATAATTGGGGGGGAACAAACCAACCCAGCGCCAGAGCTCCACCTATCAGAAAACTAGGCACTGAGAAACTGAATTAATGACTGTAGTATTCACCAGGGATAGATTATCCAGCCATCTCATCAACCCTGCTCATTGTTATTAGAATAGCCCATTACCATATATGTATTTTTGACTGTATTCCCAGGACTGAAATTAATTGAGTACACGCAAGTAGTAATGGCCAGATACATTTTATTTTTCCATAAAACAGACCTGATGATTTAGAAAATGTCTAGATAATAGGCCCACAGAAAGCAAAAGGAGTTTAATGTTCAAGACCACTTAGAAGCAGTGTGTACAAATTAAGTGTTCTCTCTCTAGTGTACATTAAATTATCTCTGATACCTATTAGAGTGACTATAGGCATATTCAGCTATGGAATTAGGCTCCTAGATTAAAAAAATACATTTTTACAGATGAATGCACTTGCTATAACCCCTAATTTAGAAGAAACCTTCAATTTAATAACTCAAAGGGGAGAAATTGTGGTATGTACTCTATTCAGGTTGTTCTCATCACTAGCATAGCTCACCTACTACGGCAGAGAAAGACCAAGCCTTAGCCTTTATCCACATGTGTATTGACAGATCATGAGCTGTTCAAAAGGATGAAAGATAAATACAGTTGAGAAGATTAGCGCTCAGTTAAGGTGGTGGCATGTGTTTGTGTACCTTTGATGTTATGTGATCTAATGTTATGTCTGTTGAAACTATCTGATAGATATAAAATTTATTTTATATTCTAAGTTATTTTCTCAATTACACAAGGCTTCCTAGAAATGCTGTAAGCCTGTACCTCCCAAAGCGCCCATCCAATAAAGTATTCCTTCTTACATACGTGGTATTCTAGGTAATGGTTTGTCGTTCTGTTTTGGTAACAATTTACTTTTTCAGTTGTGTATCATGCTGATGTGCTTATTCATTTTAGCATGCTGTAATAGTTAATTCAAGAGCAGATATACTGTAACATTGTGATTTCTAGTCTTACAAAAAGTCTCGCAAGTGAAGGCTAATTACAGAAGCATAGCAAAATAAAATGAAAGGTGACACATAATGCCATTTTCTTGCAAAAGAATGACAAAAAGCTAAGTGGAGGAAGCAGCCACCACCTCAACACATCTATTTGTTGCCACAGAAATGACTAACAAATTAGAACAGAATTGTTAAAAGAAAAAAAGCTGCATGAAATCAATTTAATGTGCTGCAGCTGCAGCCATTAGACCTAAAGAAAGCAGCAATTTTTTTTTTTTTTTTTTTTTTCTGTAGGAACACTTACTGGGCAACTGCCATCAATCACTCTTGATTGGGGAAAAACCCCTAGATAAGATTTCTGAGGGCTAGCTTTATAAACCTGCAAGTAAGAGTTTAGTTGACCATTTGACTAACATGGGCTGCACTGTTTTTCTTTGAGATGTTTGTGGGGTTTTTTTCTTGCTCTTGCTTTTCCCATGGTAACTTCACATAGGATGTTAAAACTAGAATAAAGGACAAAACAAATCTGTGGTTTGCCTGTCTCCCAAAGTACTGTGTAGCATTCTGTCCCACTCATCTGAAGGATACAACAGACCTGGAAAAGGCCCCTACGCAGGCAAAGCTGATGATCAAAGGTAAGATGAATAACTGTTTAAGCTACTGTCTCTCTTCTAGATTTAATGTATGTGCATAGAATGCTATAGAGTTCTACTGAAATATAAGCAGTGTTGAAAGGCTGGATGGAGGCAGGCTGTTCACCATCTTGCCTAATGTAAGAACTAGAAGTAAATGTGTGATGCTGGAAAGAAGCTTAAGAAAAAACAGAAGTGGTTGTTCTTAATGTGGTGGGGATTAGATCTGTAGAACTCTTCTACCAAAAAAACGTGGGTGCCAGAAGCTTATTTATATGGACAAGTTCAGAGATGAGAAAGCCACTCAAAGCTGTTTTACAGAGAGGAACTTACATACGGCTCTGGAAGTGCTCTACACTGAAAACAGTTAGAGGCTGGAAGAGTATTAGGGGAGGATACACCATCTACCTTTATCTTGTTCTCATATTTTCCTGGGCATTGCTTATGGGCATTTGTGAAGTAGAATTCTGGGTGAGACGGACCTTGGTCTGCCCCAGCAGAGCTATTCTTAGGTGCATGCACAATTGTGTTGTTGTTCTTGGATGGAGGAAGACTCAGTTGCTATTAAGGTGTTAGCAAGGATAAAGGTGTTTAAGGATTGAGTGGGTTTTTTTTTTTTAGTCTGCTAAGAGTGATTTAAAAGGAATTTGTTTCTAAGTAGGGGATACAATTTTATTATAAAGACACCTACAACATACTAACTATAATTGAAATAACTATAAGCAAGCCTGCAAGCCTACAACACTTCTCACTCTGCTACTGAAAGATTTCAATCCAGAGTAGAGTTGCAAGACTTAAAAGATAACTGTTAACAGAAAGACTGGACAGATATTGACAGTAGCCCTAGCTCAGCAGTCTTCCTGACACCAAAAAAGCAGTGTCTTTATTATGTTTCATTGAAGACCCCATAGAAAGAAGAAAAAACTCATAATAGAATTGTGCTCAATTTTGACAGTCATTAAAAGGATAAAATACACGCTTCATTCAGAAAGGACAGTAGCCTTGGTGTTCAACCAAAGTACAATCAATCAGTAACATTTTATACTTAACTAATTTTGTACTATGGTTTTCTCCTTCAATGCCTAAGAATAGTACTTGGACACTCAGCTACAGACAGAAGGGAATGCAAACCTAATCAAGTCTTTACGGAATGTTGAGTTTAAGTCAAAGGCCTGCAAGCAACTACAACAAATATTATGCTGCTTTATAGCTCAGGTCAAAGGAAAAATTATCAGAGCTAACAGGAGTCCAAAGAAAGCCCACTAAGAGACAGCTGTGTAAGACTAACCCTACAGATGACAAAGTCATTGTGGAATAAAAAGCCTTTTATTAGATTTTTACAAAATAACCTGTAAAAAAAAAAGAATATTCACCTCATATCAGATATGCAATATATAAACTTACACATTCCTACCCACTACCTCACAGATTCATAGTTTGTCCATTACTTCCTTCAAAGAGAAAGAACACCTCAATTTCTATGCCAAAAAACAGATGACGGCTCACCTGTTTTTTCTTTCTCTGCCGACTTCAATCCTAAAAAGCAGACGGTGCGACAACAGGAGATTCATAGAGGTTACTGTTTCCTGCTATACTTTCTCGTGTAAAGTCTCGTTATGAAGTTTGTCCCCCCCCAGTTATCCTGGTCTCACTCTTAGGAGGTATTTTGCTTTTCGCCTTTCAAAGCGAAGATGATTTTGTGGTTTCTGGTCAATGAACAGCCCCACTAAATCAGCACAACTGAGGGGCAAATAATCTCCAGCAGAGTAAGGGCTGAGGAGCTTCACACCATCTGGGAAGTCATATCTGGGAACTGCATTCTCAGACTTTGTCATCTATTTAAACCATCAACAGTTCTTATTTCATTAGCCCAATGCATTCCACTTAAAGCTAGAATCACGCTGATACAGTTCGGAGACCATAGAAAAACCTTCACAGAACCAGAACACTTTTATTATAGTGTTTAGACAAGTAATTATCATGTATCATTCAAAATTGTTCTCAAAACTAAAATTTAGATTTAGCTTATCAATGTGATCAATTGCATCTTAGTAAACAATACAATTATGCACAGTTATCTTCCATTAAGAAATACTGTAAAATATATACAAATATTGTTTCAGGCAAATGTCCTTTTTGCAAGTGCGCAAGTTGCATTTCTGAACAAGTGCATTTCTGAACTTCAGCACTGAGTCCCATCAAGTATACACAGAGCTCTCACCATAGTGTTCTGTGAAACCTATCTTAATTACAATTTACTCACCTTTCAAAGACTCATTCTGAAAAAAAAAATCACAAAGGTACAAGATTTATATACATAAAGGCACAGCAATTCTGTTGAAACCAGTTATGTTACAGTACAAGAGAGTTCAATCAGTGCCTTTCATGCAACAAAGTTCACTAACAAATTTAAATCCTCTTCCATTAAAATTAACTGCACAAGGACTGTATCCTTCCCTTCCAGTAAAAAGAATAACTAGCTATTATTTAATGAACTCAAAAGTTACTACAGGAACTTGAATGAAATACATAAAATGCTTTTTCTTTCTCCCTAAATTTGCTAGACTTTCAAGCCTATTTCTCATCAAAAGAAAATAGTTTCCAACTAAGAGCAAAGGTGAAGTTTCATTTGTGCTAAGATGACAGAAGAAGAATTTTTCTACAGCAAGTTTTATAAAAATTATATATATTATATAGGTGCTGTCCTAGGAGGCGTCACCACCAATCTAAAGATAGATAAGAAACTGAGATAGAAGAAAACTTTGAATTCAGAGGACAGATTCAGATCAGGCATAAATGAACTTATCATTAGAACTACATCCCTGGTTGGTCCAGTGCTCAGAAAGACTCCATGCAATGGACACACCAAATGTACTTCTCCCTGTAAATTGATTCAAAATATTCTTCCCTTCTCCTTCCTCCAGTACCAACTTCAAGTTGTCATTTCTGAAGCTTCAGAGTTTTCCTAGACATCGGTTGCATTGAAAGAGTATTTGCACTTTTTGTATCTGTCTGCAGCTGAATAATTAGAAGGCAGACTGTATATTGCCATCAAGCTAATCAACTCCTAAAGCTTTGAGCTGTCGTTCAATCTCTTCATCTGATATGGTAGCAGCTTTTGATGTTGATGCAGATGGTAAGCCTCTGGCAGCTGACGGAGCTTTGGCCATCTAGAAGAAGACAGAAGTTTTATTCAGTCAAAATAATACACTTTATGACAAGCTGTCTTCTAGACTAGGACTGTAAAATAAAGGCTGCTAGAATAAACTATTTAAAAAAGAGAATGACGGGGAAGCAGCACATGAACTAGGTAAAAACAGCCATACCTTTCCAGAGATTTCAATTCCTATCTCATCAAGCACTTGGTTAACAATATCCTGGCTTTCTTCCTCTTCATCAGAAGCATCAAAAATATCATCCAGAGTATCATTTACTTAGAAGAAAGAAGAAAAAAAAATCCACACCACATTAATCAAAAAGATTTCTGAAATAACTTAGTACCATCTTTCTACCCTCCCAGAATGCAGTAGTAATGCCAGTGTATGAGATACCAACAGAAAGCAGCTGTGTATCAGAGAGGCTTTCCTACCTCTGCCTCACAAAGCCTGTGAGCACAGCTAGAGCAACAACAGGGTAAGGCACAATTGCTTTCACAGAAACGTTCAGTTTCACCAAAATAGTTCAGTTGCTCTATTCCCACCCCCCCACTAGATTTTAATATTTCTTAAAAGCATCTTCTACGGTTCCATAAAAATCCCCTTCCTCTTCCTCCTCCAAATAAGTTGCAAAATCGTTACTTACTCAGCTAATTGCCAAATTGCAACAATACAATTCTGCGCAGTTGAGTTGTTCACATCTTGCTCAATAATACTGTTTTGAGTCCATGCTACTTACTGTACCCAACACAGTGGCAGGGATTAGGTTAGGAAGGAGATTGTGCTAGCAACAGCAGGAAGTTTGGTATTATTTAGTTGACAGTGGAGAGATGCAATCAGGAAGAAGAAACTTGCCACCACCACCCCCCAAAGAAGTTTGTGGCTTAAAATAAAAAAGGAGACAAAAACATCCCCTACTACCATGTACGCAAAGCTGAGATGATCAGTAGTGTTGAAATTAAACTCAGATTTTTAAGTGTCCAGTCCCAGAAGAAAACCACGTGCAGAACTATCAGCTACAGACAGGGCAATTGTTAAAGTCCCCCTACCACTTATGCCAACAAAGTTTTGAACTGGTCTCAAATCCCCTTCCCTTCCAGTATGTCCCTTCTAGAAGTATAACAGGTTTTTTGCACGAAGATGAGAAGAAATGGATTTATATATCTAGAGCTATTAAAAAGCCCAAGACAGGCTCCCTCAGACATGCATTGCTTTGTTTACTCTTCATTTTTGCTGTCAGTCTCATGAATTGTAGAAATAAAACCTCAAGCCATCAGTATTTCTAGACTGATTCTACCCCTTCAAGAGCACTGTGGGCTACAGCCACCTGCTCCCTGCAGTGCAGAACTTACTCATTTCTTCAGTCATTTCCATCTTCATGTTCTCCTTCTGGAAATTCTGCATAGTTTGTAGGGTCTTTTGTGGGTCCATTTTCTTATTAACTGCTTGCATTGTCTATTAATATTAAAAAAACCCTTAATCATCCAATGAGACATTAGTAAAGGCCGGTATATACATTAAGAAGGAGTAAGACTTCTCTAATAAAAATCCTTCAGTCCAAATTTCAGTGTCCTTGTCTCTTTACATCTCGTGAGAACTGTAGATACACAACAGATCAATAGTACAGTCTGCACATAGTAAGAAATATTGCTACCCACTACTCTAACAGATATGCTTTTAAAAGTATGCGTCTGTCTTGCACCGCGACCCTTCTTGTGGCCTTGTATTAGGAAAAATCTGCCTGATCTAAATGAAAAGAATGGGACAATATTTCCTAATTTGCAGGCTACACACTTTAAAGAGGTAAATGGCTGCAGGTTTTTAATTCCGTAAGGAACATTTATTTGAACCACCACTAGAGGACAGGCATTAAATTGCGATTGTTTCTTTATGTTATAGTTTAATGGAAAAACTACTTTTCTCTGAAAAGCAAATATCGAAGTGTTCAGGAAGTACATATTAGCTTAGGGTGAACCTTTGTAACGGGCAGAGATCTTTCTGTGATGGTGTAATAAGCGTCACCTGTTTCACTACAAGCATGCAGCACTGCCTTTGCAGGCACCAGTATTTAATATTTTCTTCCTTCCCAAGAAGCAAGCTACTGTATCTCTCATGGGATGTCAAAATCTAAATATAGACATGAGCTATTCAAATGTAAAGTCTAACCATCTTTGAGAAGATAAGAGAGTTGATTAATTAAAAGGTATGCTATCAAGCTACTACAGCTGCTACTGGCTTCATAGAAGCTCTTGTCTTCACATCTGAGTTTGTTTAAAGTGATAATATGTTATCTAATTTCAAAGATTGTGTTCATAGTCACATTATTTGAATTTAAAAAGTTGTTCTGGACTTAGAGGGTGTTGGTTGTTTAGAATTCTTTTACAAGAGTTATAGACGGACATCAAAAATATTTGCACTAAACTGATATAGAGTTCATATACCTTCAGAAAATAAGGGTCAGATGCATGATTAAACGAAACAGGTAGATATTAACCAGACTTTACTATGTCCAAAATTAGTGCCATACATGCTAAAAAGTATATAGAAAAAATACTCTGAAAGCTTCACATTCATGCATTTGCCTTGCTTGTTGAGGCAACTGATTCCGTACAACCACTGATGGTTGTATGAGATTAAGAATAGTTTATAAGCTTCAAAATGAATGACTGAACTTTTCTTTTATAAGCTTCCCGTGTTGCTAAGGCAAAATACTCACTTTAAACGTGACCAAAAGAATTTAACACCTTCCTCTCCAATAATGTTACACAAACGAGTCCATAGAAGTACCTGCTGTGTTTCAAAAAACATCACTTTTCTGGATGCTGGTTAATTTATTTTTTTACTATTTTTGGTTTTTTTTACTGACTTAACCTTCATAATTAGTCTAGTGACACTTTGGTTTTGAGAAATTTAATCCAAGACATCTCATAGATAAAAACAAGTCAACCATGTAATAATTAAAAAGCAAGACCAACTTGTTCACCTGCAACACTGTTGTAGGAATACTTAATTAGCTGTTTAACTTGATCAGTTGTACAGTCAGGCAAGCCCCATCCTTTGTGGGTTAGTCATGGAGGATGGAAAGTTTGCTACAGAGCCACAAGTTTGTATCACTGAACAGCTGATTTCTGCCAACATACTGCTTCTAAAAGATACCTGACAGCAAAGCCTTAGCAGTAATTAATTTCTGCACTAAGTTGCATTGCATTACTGTGTTTAACTGGCACTTAACTGGGTTTAATTTGGACTGTGATAAAAGCACAACTTGTCTACGATGATGTGCGCTAATTCTGTTTCCTACACCTCAAGCTGAACAATCCTCCTTGCCAAAAGCAAACTCCCTGTTCATCAATTCAAGGAAATAGGGGAAAGTTCACAACTGACTCAGATAACAGACTTTTCAGACTCTAACGAGATGAGATTTTTAGAAAACTTAATGCAATACTGTTTCCTTAGAGCACGGAGAGTGAGAACGACAGGGAACTCCAGATTAGATTTCCTTAGGAACTTAAGATCCAAACCAATAACCTACTTTTTGCACAAGCCATAAAGCTACTCTGACACACTGCCTTGATTTCTAGGTGAAGCATGCCCTACTTTTTCCCCAATAAAAACTGCTTGTGACAAGATACGCAGGCAAGACACTGCAGAGGCATCGTTTGGGGTTTTTTTATGTACTAGGAGTTCTTCCACTGGCATTAGAGTTTTTTTGTCATGCAAACATTTGACAGATGTCTAGCCCAAGAAAATACGCTTAGTTAGGTGCTAACTGGCTGGATTGACTAGAAAAAAATTTCATAATATGAATCAAATTACATTTCCCTATTGTATCCTCAACACCATTTGGGGTATTAAGCACCAAGTTTTATCCCTTCAGTTATCTTATACAAAATAACACAACTTAACTTTTGTAATCACATGCTGCATTTTAATGTAAAAGAATGTCTTGTAACATCTTACTTTTGCTGTGGTTGACATAGCTCCTGCCATCTTCATCTGAGAGTTCATGACCTTTGTTTGAGTTGACATAGAAGTCACCTTAGAGCTCACAGCATATGTTCGATTTTTCTGCTTCCGCAGTTGTACGAGCTGTTTTGCTAGCACTTTACAGGCTTCTTTGTTGCCAGTCTTAGCCATTTTCTTTATTTCCAGTTCCTGTTAAAAAAAGGTATAAGATTAATTCCACAGAATTGTCATTCAAAGACTATTAATTATTAGTGTTAAGTCTTAGTTAAATTCCAGAAGTTAACTATCCTCTTGATTTTTTTTAAGACATTGAAAGTTACATAAATAGTCTTCCTTGCTTTTCTACCAAGGCTATTTAGTAGAATAAATGCAGTGCTGTTATGATTTGACCAGAAGAAAAAAAAAAACCACAATAAAACTGAATTATAGTATGGTAGCACACAGTTCCCCAAAAGGCTTCAACTTCTGCATAACGTCACATTCACTTATATGTGCACATTCAATTCCATATCTGGATAAGGAGTAACACTTCAAAAAAAAAAACCAAACCAACAACAAAAAACTAACCAAAAAACACCCCAACAAAACCTAAAGTGAAGAAATTATTATGGCCAGCCAACTAATAGTGCCATGACTCTAATCATCTTTGATTTCTTGGATTCCTGGGCAATCAAGCCACAACAGGGAGTTCATAGGTTCTTTTCAACACTTTTTCAGCCTCAAGAGAATCTCATAATCTTTTCGGGGAAGAAGTAGATAAAGTTAGATGAGCAACAATTATAGGCTGTTTGCCTGAATCATTTAGCTCTCTTAGCACATAATAAAAGTGCTATAATTTGTCTACAACAACATGTGCTTAAACCTTAAGACACTTCTGACTTACAAAAAAACCCCCAAATCTCAATCTGTCAATTCAAGGAGATATCGCAACGTATTTAGCCCAGACGTACCAGGAAAAAGTTTGTCAGCTGGGATTTTTCAAAGTATGCCTTCTGATTTGTGACTTCGTAATGCAAACTTTTCAACTAATTTTTCCTTTTCAGCCTTTTTAAGGAGAGCTTGCCATAGTATCTCAGTTCTTTGTACATGTCCAATTGTATCTTTTGATTCTTACCATTAAGTAAAAGGAGCCTTTAAACAAAGCAGCTTTCTCCTGTGATTCCTCAGGAGAATATACCTGCTACAGGAATACAGTTGCTTCATTTTATGTGCGCTGGTAGTCCAGAAACTTATAACAAGATATGTTACTCTGGAAAGGTAAATACTGGTCACCAGGACATGCAAAACAGTCATGTTTAAAGGCAAGTGTAAACTAACCCACTGCATTAGCTTTACTACTAGGAAAGATCATGGTTAAGTTTACCGTAGAGGTGGCACTGGCACAAGATCTTCTCTGTAAATCTGTAATTTCTGACAGGCTGTGTCATACATACTAATTCTAATCCAAGAAGGTACAGATCAGCAAATAAGGACCATAAGACTGTTCAAACATTAGGGACCTGAAATATATGTAAAGCTATCCTTTTTGTAAGTAGCTCAGAGAGACCACAAAACCAAATTTCTATAGCATGCCCAGAATATTATCTCCTTTTTTCATACCTCAAGTATTCTGAGGGATAGGAGGGATTAGTTTGCACGCTAGCAAACACTAGTTTGCACCCTACTTTTAAGAGCAAACATTTGAAAATAAGGATTTTTTCACTGAGATGAAATACCTAAGTAGCATTTATAACCCGATTTTCAAAGCAAAATACAAACCTAAGCCAACCATTGCTAAAACACTGCAGATAATCCAGCTGCAGAAATCAAACCCTATACACAGATGATTTTATTCTTCATTATGAAGAATTTGGATAAAGAGCTGCAATACATTATTTGCTTTTGAGAGGTTTGGAGCAAGCTTATTAAAGTCAGTTATGTTCTTCTGGGAAAAAAAAAAACAAAACACCAAAATTCATATAGTCATACGAGGTTACTGAACTGAAACAGAACTGTCTGCATACTTTAAGATATTTTTATACATAGAATTAATATAGCTAGGTTTTCTCAGAGTAGCACCTCATAGTTAAGGAAAAAAGAAAGTCTTTCTGAAGAAAGTACATAACAAAATGTTCTGAGATTGACTGTCAAGCTCTTGGTCCTTTTTCACCTGATCTGACTCTGAAAACTAATTTTTATTGTCCATTGATTCTCTCACCCTAACAGCAAATTTTAACTTTTTCAAAGACATATTTCACTTCTCCTTGGTATTCATGTGATCTGGTGCCATGAAACAACACTGCAATAGTTACTGAAACAGTGGCTGGATTTGCATAGCTTTTCCCACAGTCTGAGCATGTCTTCATGCATCAAACCCCACCATCTGTCACATCCATTTATCCAATTATACTGCCACACAGGTGCAGCATCCATTCACTGAATACTTGATAGCTCTCACACACCAGGTTTTATATAGATCTTAATTTAGGCAGATAGTTTTACTATTATTAGCTAGTTTTAGGGAAGTTCTATATGAATGAAAATAAAAACCCTACTGGGTATTCATGATACCCTATGGTTTTTCAAGTACTCTCTCCCACTGGAGAGTTGTGGTAACAAATGATAGCATTGACACTTTTAGTTTTTCCACCACAAGACCACTGCTTTAGAAGCCTGTTAGAAAAAAACCTTCAGAAGGATAGAGAATGCTAAGAATGCAAGGAAAAAACGAACATTGTTGTTTAATCTAAACACATTGTTTCAGGCTTTTCCTACGTTAAAGACTGAGAATCACTTTCAGATATTAAAATTGTGTCAGAAAAAATTTACTAACTGAAAAGTCAAAGCGGGGAAGACAAATTCTTTAGTGTTCAATTACTATACATTGAGTAGTATCTCTAGCACTTTGCAAGTTTTATATTGGGTGCGTGTGTTTGTTTTTAAAGAGTAAAATAAAGTTCCCTGCTCTACTTACCAGTTGTTTTTCCTGTTTTTCGAGTGCTGCTCTATCTCTGGTTATAGCCCTCTGTGTACCTCTTAACTCTCGATTTTGCTCCTTTATTATATCTGGAAAGAAAATATTTATAGCTAGGAAAAGTTTTCAGTGCTACATAAACATCTTGCCTGCTAAGCACTCTGCAGATGTGCAGTATGTTTGACAGCCTCTGGGCCTTTGTTCAGAATGAACTGTCAGCTATCAAAGAACTGACAGCATTTCAAATATACAAAATACTAGCAAAATACAATTTTATGTATACAACATGATTATGTTTCAGCAGCATAGGCCATACCCCATAACACAAAGGCTTTTTTACCTGGTATGTTTCTTTGCACCATAACCATAGCAAGAGCCTTAAACACACAGTTAAGAGTTAGGTACGCACACTTTCCTGCAATTTCAACCCTAACTCAGCAATAACATATTCGCTGTGACCCCACTACGTTTCACCCAGGCCTAAATGCAACAGGTAGATCAGCTGAAGAAACCTTGTATATGGGACCTCAAAGCAGTTAAGGATTTCCCAAGTCCATTAAAACAGTGAAGATACTCCTAGGTGCAAGTCCTGGATCCTGCTCTTCTCTGTCCTTATTCTGGTTCAACAGAGATTACTCTCCACCACAAATATGCCACATCTGTGCAACTTCAAGTTGGACTACAAAGCAATAGTGTTCAAACTTTTTCAATTAGCAGATGCTTAAGAATATTAAGATATGAAAGTGGAGGCCTTTATAGCAATTTTAAGTTTCCTGACAATTGTTGCAGCCAGCGGAAGCTGGAACACTGTCTGTCAGGTAAAACGTATCATCCTTCATAGGAGTTTTGTCCACTGTACTATTTAAAAATTATTTACCAGTAACATCCACTTATTAAAGCAAGTATTAATTACAACATAGGCATCAATCATGCTAGTTGCAATTAACTTTTAAAATTTACAACACGTGCTTCAGTGTGATTCACCTGGGCAAAGGTAGAGAGGTCTGCATCTGACTCAGCATTCTCTGACCTTTATTGAGGAAAGAAGTTAGTACTTTTAGGAAAAGATTCATCTACTCCTAACGTATGTGTCTACACAACATTAGATAAGCTTTGGGTGGGAGTTTAAAAGGAGCAGACTGTCACAAACTTTGTTTAGAGCTCGCTCTTCTAATCCACAGAAGTAACATCATGGCAGGACACTGCTATTGTACCTACAAAGTTCGAAGCACGTGAAAATCAATACAAACAGGCAGAGTTACTAACAAATTAAGGCATGAAGGATAAAATCTAGAAACCACAGCCACCCTTTTCATTTTTTAAGGCTTGGAACAATTTTTCTACAAATAGAAAGAAGAATTCACGTTCTTCATTCCCACAACCAGAAATACTGTAAAACACCCATTGCTGAAATTATTTCAGCCTTAATAGGTTTGAATCAGAAAAACCCCAAAGCTTCAGTGGCATTTTAAAGAGGGCATATACGCTACCCCCTCCCCCCAGTTGTTTTTGGCCAGATAAATACATATTCCAAACAAACTCTGTGAAAAAGCGACCTGTTTTTACAGTGCTACTACTGCCCTGAGAACTACACAAAAAGCATCTTCAGGAGATGTAGGCTTTTCAATGGACAGTAATGAAGAGCTGAAAGATGACATGGAATATAACACTGTGTTCTTCACACCGGCAAAGCAGCAGTGAAAATTATTCTGAAAACAATGCTACAGGCAAGTAATTTTGAAGGTAGGCAAACGTCTATTACTTGCACAGCGGCACTTGGGAAAATGAAAGAAAAACCTTAATAGCCACATACAAGACTGTCTTTTCGAACTAAAATAGCTATTAAAAAAAAAAAATCCCTTAGCACAGAAAGCTTGAGAGGTAGGAAGTTCAAGACAATAAGAAACAAGAACTGTCTTAAGTCAGGAGACAATAAGGGTGAGCATGATGCTTATTTCTGTTGTTTCTGATCTCACATAGCGGCTAAAACTAAGGATAGCAATAAACCGAAAACAACAGCTATGTGCAGTTACAGGCCCTTTCATTTGTTTTTGCAAGTGAAGGCCAAGATGAGAACTTGGTTCCTGTTTCTCTGTGATAACTGACGCAAACTCCTAGCGTGACTCCAGCAGATAGAAGAAGATGGGGTGTTCCTGAAACAGCCTTTTGCCGATAGCCACTCCCGTGTGTCACGCCGCCGCCGCCTCGCACGCCAGGATAAGGAGGAAGCACCTCCATTCCTTAAAACGGGTTGGACAAGAGACACCCAGCAGAGCTTGACCTAGCTCCTACAATCCACCTTGGCCATGGAAGCTTAGTGCCATCTCCCCCTTCCTCCCCTCTCAGGTGTTGCACCAAAAATGGGAAGAGACAAGTGGGAAACATACGTACTCTCCCTCGGTGACGTACAATTGGTTGACGCACAGCGTCAGTTTTGGCGTGCCGTTTTCCAACGAGGACGCACCTGATTTGATACAGGGCACCCAACATGCCAGAGCGCCAGCTCCGGGGCTCCTGCCAACCCCCGGCCACCTCTGCCCCACAGCCGCGCGTGGGGCACACCTATCTGCAGGGCTGACCGTCGCCCACCCGACTGCTGTCAGGTAAGCGATCTTTTTCGGCTTCACTTTGGAAAACGCCACTTCCACGTTAAGTTGAGGAGTTCTGTCAGCAGGCTGCCTACAGAGACCTCAGGGCCAACTCGCCTGAAGGCCGGCGGGCGCAAGCGGCGGCCGGGCAGCCGGTACAGCTGCTCTCTGCGCAGCCGGGCAGCGGCCCCGGGAGCCTGCGGCCGGGCTCGGCCGCCTGCCCCCCGCCGCAGCCAGCCGGCTCCCGCACGCCAGCACCGCTCGCACCCCTGCTCGCTCTCGGCTCCGGCAACTCTTCGCCGGCCTGTTTTGTTCCCTCGCTGCCAAAGAGCGACGTCCCTCCTCCTCCTCCTCCTCCTCCTCCTCCCTCGCCCGCAGACCGGCATCACCAGGGCCCGGCTCCCACCACGCCTCGCCCCGGCCCGGCCGCCCCACAGGGCCCGAGGCCCCGGGACCCCCCCGCCTCGCTGTCCCGGGGGGCCGGCCCGGCGGCTCTCCCCGCCGCCCCGCCCGCCGCCAGTGAGTCACCCCAGGCGGGCTGTGGCCTCCTCCTCCTCCTCCTCCTCCTCCTCCTCCTCCTCCTCCTCCTCCTCTCCCTGCGAGGTCCCGCTCCGCCGGGACACAGGGCTCGCGGGCACCGCCACCACCCCCGCGCTCCCGCTCCCGCCTGGGCCGGGGCCCGGGACCGTAGGAGGGCTGGGGGCAGCCGCCCCCGGGCTGCCCGAGGGGCGCCGGCGGCCCCGCTCACCATCCACAGTCTTCTTCTTGAAGAGCGAGGCCATGGCGGCAGCCAGAGCCGGAGCCGCCGGAGCCCCCCGCTGCCGCCTCAGCGGGCTCCTGCCTCCTCCTCAGGTGACCAGGAAGCGGCCGGGCCCCGCTCGCCCGCCCGGCTCCGCCTCCCCGCCGCCGCCGAGGGGCGGGACGGGGCTGGGCCGGGGCTGGGCCGCGCCGCGCTGCCCCCGCCTACCCCGCAGCCCCGGCCCCGGCCCCGGCGGCGGCGGCGCCGGCGGGGGGCGGCCGCTCGCCGTGGGGGCGGCTCGCCGCGTGGCAGCGGGAGGAATGCGGGCTCAGGCCGAGCGTGGAAACACGCGTGGGGCCGGTGTCCGCCCTGTGACACGGGGAGCGCGGCGCTGCGCGACGGGCGGGTCGAGCACAGCGCTCCGGCGCGCTGCCCTGGCGAGCGCAGCGTCGGGGTTTGTCAGAGCGCTTCGCGGCGCTCAGCCCGCGCCCTGCGTGGGAAGAAGGGTCACGCACCCATTTTCCCGGCAAAGCCTTTGCCCGGGGGTCGCAGCTGCCGAGGTGTGAGAGCGTGGAAAAAGCAACCGTAATTTTCTTGGGTTTCGGGGTCTAATTACAACCCTTAATTTTTAATAAGGCAGCTTATAATGTAGCTGCGGCAATTACCTACGTGCATAGCACGACCTTAGAAAATAAAAAAGGAGCTGTAGCAGAGAATACAGAGCTGTCGGTTTGAATACTAGCTAGATACACCTTCACTTACTTCAAAGCGCTGAGGGGGATATGTTAATTTGGAAGGAAAAACAAGTGACTGTAATGTAGTAACGCATTTTGATAGCTAGATATAAATTTAACCTGAGGAAGAATCGTAAGTTTATGGTGGCAGTACCCTAATAAACCATGCTTTTATAGCCTTGCATGGAAAAGCAATGTATTAGAATATTATAATAGCAGTGTAAAGATATATGTGGATATGGGTTGGTACAAACTATGTACTTGGTGTCAGTATTTCTTGATTTTCTGAAAATAGTAATTTTATTGCAAATAGCAAGTTGTCATTGTTTTTTACATGGCCTTTTAGTTACTTTGCACCAATTGCGCTGGACTGAAATCCAGATCATGTGTGATGACATAGGTCCTATTGACGTTTAGCGATTCGCTATGAGATAAGTTTAATAAAATACGCTTTGCAAGTTTATTCTGGTATGTCTATACTGTCTCTCAGATCAGTCAGAGATGACTTAGTAAGCAAAACTGAAATCCTGGCTTTGAAAACACACAGATGAAGGGGAGGAGAGTGCTTGTAATTTAGATTCAGTTCCCCACTTTCCTTGAGATAGAAGCCGGGCAGCTTAACCATGGGGTACTCTTAAATTGCGCTAATTAGCTCTGAGACCAGGAGAGCATTTTTCCACAATATTTCTTCATGAATGTCTACTTGTGATGAGGTAAACAAAGATGTCAGTAATAGGCTTCATGGTTGCAATAAATAAAGCATGTCAGAGCTATTGCTTGCCAAGACTTACTTTTTTGTGCTGTAAGCCTGACTGCTGGGATGCTGTCCTATACTTGATTTGAATTTTTTGGTAGTAGTGATAGGACAAGAGAAGCCCTTGAATTTATCTCTTAAAAGAATAATGCTTAAATGTCAGTGTTTCTTTTAGATTCTCAATGTCTTGTTTCAGGATCTATTTGCAAATCAAAATGTAAGAAGAATGTCCTTTATGCTATAGACAAACTTTAAAAAATCAACCAGATGGAATAAATAACCTTTCCTTAGTGACTGTATGCAAATATCAGTAGCAAACAAAAGCAGGGGCTGTGTATTTTCTGTTTGTTGGATATTGAGTAAAGCGGGACACAAAAACCGGTTCAGAAGGATGATACAATATCCTGTATTAATTTGAAATTGAGCATCTTCAAATCAAAGTATGAAAAATGAATTTGGATAAGAAAAGCAGATTAATTGCAGGAAAGCTGGTCTGTGTTCCAGAGTTGTACTTAGAAAAAGGTGGTGGTTGTTTTTAAATACATACATAAGCTACTCTAGCATTAGTCCATTGGAGTATTTAAGCATATTGTTAATTTAAACCAGGTGACTAGGTTCAGTCTGCTTAAAGTTAATCATGTTCAGGTACTCAGATGAAATGGCGGCTTTGAAGACACCCTTGCAAATTAGCTCTTTCTGGAATAGCAGAGACAGTGGCTGATTTGCAAAAATACTTTTCTGCTGCACTCGCAGGAGAAAAAAGAGAGGTGAGCTTTCCGGCATGTGAGTCTTGAAGAAACTCTCAAGGTTATGCTTTAAATCTTTTCAAGCTTTCTGGCTATATTAGCTGGTCTAATGAAAGTTATTAGTCTTCCTTATCTCCCTTTCTAGGATGAGGGAAACATTGCAAGTGAACTTTAGCTGACGAGCTGAGGCAGACTGTCTTGGGATGCTTTGTGGATAATGACCCAAATTCAGTACTCTGTTTGATCTATTCTGGGCCTGCCTAATTTCTTATCTGCAGTTATAAGGAAATTAAATGAGGCCACGTATAGTAAAGAATGAAGTGGGTAAGTTGAAAATTACAGGACCCTGAAGGAGATAAACAATCGAAGACTGGTATAGATGTATTGTCATATGAAATGCACAGCTCTTAACGTGTTAAATAAGGTTATGAGGAGAAGTGTCTTTGGGGCCTCAGCAACCGGACATCTTCTGAATCCTGCAAAGACTTGCTAACACTTTACTTTATCCTGGAGGAGCTCCACTGAAATCAAATGACATGTTGCTTACATGTGTAAGAGTTTGTGAGATCGTGCTGTACAGGCTACGTGACCTTATACTTTGTCGTATGAAAGCAGGCGGAGTTAGGATGGAGACAGAAAGGAAAAGGCGGTGGAAGAGTGGCAGACCATGTAGAAGCTCAGGCTGCAGTTCAGCTCAACACCTGAATTTTTTTCCTGAGTAAGAATCTGCTGTAGCACAGGCTGAATGCTATGGCTGTGTTTAAACGTATGGCTCTGATGAAGCCTGCGGGTATGTCATGATGTTCTCTCTAATTGCGTACATTAGTAATGGTAGTTGGAAACTGGAGTGCACTCTCCAGGGCGGAGGGGAGAAGGCAACGCGCCACATGGACACGGAATGTGAGACACTGGGGAGAAGTTGAAGCAGAAAGAGGCAGGGGAGGATCGGTGGTCATCACAAAAGGGGGGTGTGGAAATTTGTGAAGAAGAATAAACAATTAGAAACACTAGGAGTAAATGAAGAAGGCCCTAGATGTGAGGATAAAGAGGATGGAGAAGAGCAGTGGAAATGGTGCAGCTGTAAGATGCTGGAGGTTCCCTCCAGTACCATGGTTCTGAAATTCATTTTCTCTGCTTTGTTCAAAATTAAATCACTTATTTATGTGTACAAGTGTAAAAAGGTGTTTTATACAGCGCATCTCGCCCTCACCTTGCAGATTAGATAACTTTCCAGCAACTTTCACAGAAAGCTCACGAGAACTGAAAAATACTTCATTCATAGGAGGAAAGGGGGAATCACATCTAGCAAATACACAGGTATGAAATAACCCTTAGAAACACTGAAAGTAAAATTATGAGATAGATTTCATAAGGGAAAATTATTTAACTGTCTACAAATAATGGCAGTAGTGAATCGCGGTCAGTTAAGAATAATGCCAAAATAAATGAGGTTGCAATGGGAATCAAGTCAGTGAGCTACAGAACAATCAGTGGATTATCTGTCTGGAAAAAGTTTATAATTCTAAATGTTTTCATTTTCAAAAAAAAATATATTTGTCTTTAATTTAAGAAAATATTGAGGAATGTGGTGAATCTGAAATACGAGTGAATGTCTTGCTTCCCATCTGTTCACAATTTAAGTTGAATTGGACATGTATGTGAAGCAGAGAAGATGTACTGTTGGTCTTATAACTTAAGTGTTTCTTGCTTTCTTTGTCTAAAAAGGATCAATTGCCAATGGATCGCTACTCATCTATGCCTTACAGCATACGAGGTGTACAGGCTACACGGTAATACACATTTAGGTGTGGAAGCATGGTTTGATTTAATTTGTTCTTGTGAGGGCTGTGTGACATCTGTGGAGACTGAAATTGTCTTTTTATGTGAGAGGGGCTTTGTGATGTGCATGTTTTACCTGATAATCCACTGAGTTCACTTGACAGACTTCTAAGTAAAAACGGGCAAGAATGAGTTGAAGAAAAACTCTAGTATCTTAAATATGAAATGTTACTGTAGAGTTTGCTGAAGAGCTTTTAGTGAACTGGAACGCTGAACATTTAAAGGATGTTGTCTTCATCTTAATTTTTTTACTACTGGATGTTTTTGCAAACAATTCTGGGGAAAACAAACAAACAAACAAAAACCCCAAAACCTAAAAAAAACCCTAACCATCCTTAATATGTGTGAGTAATTAGGCAAGTAAGTTTTTTCTGTTGCATGGAAACAGCATGTCAAAGTAACATACTTATGTGTGCAAGATTACACCTTAGTTTCAGTCACTTTTAGCATCTTCCTATTAAAGTATAAGTACTTTGCATTATTTAATAAGTGAAACACTCTAAATGCCTAACCCCTCCTTATGGAAATCTGGTTTTAATTATTACCTTGATTGGTGATAATAAGATACTTTTGAGTTGCAGACTACATCTTTTATAACCTTCACCTCTGATTGCAAGGTTCTACCTTAGTGGAAGAGCGAACACTTCATTATAAAGTAGTGTCATTACTTTGTACAAGCAGATTTAGTTTTGCTTCAGTAATCAAGTACAGTAGGACATCATATTTCTGTAGGGCATTCATGAAATCAAGGGTTATACTTTTAAAAGCATTGGCTTGCAAATATTGTATCTTTAAATGACTTTGCCCAAGGAGAAAAGGAAATCCAGGCTAGCAACCAAATAGGTAAATACTGTTAGCATTTTATCACAAGCTTCAAGAACTCCTCAAGGCATCAAGTTTAGAAAAAAGAGCGAGAGATTATGGGGAGGATATTTATTATTACAAACTGCGAAGTCAACAGGGACTGCTAAATGTTCTTACAGTCATAATAGCCTATCTCATGTTAATTCTAGCCCGAAGCTCTGTGACTCTTTATGTGCAGGGATAATGGGGGGTAAAACTGTATTTTTAGTTTAGCAGCAGATTCCTCCCAACCATGGAAAATAAATTAGAGAGCTTTCCAAACTAAAAATGATTTGGGCTTTGGAGGAATTCCCAGCAATAATATACAAGACTTATTACCTTGGGTACTTAGAGGGTCCCGTATGTTTATGGCTGATAGTAGTCATTTTGATTGAATATTGCCTTAGTAACTTGTTTTCAAATAATTTGCCCTTAACCCAAATCTACTGATCCTAAAGAGAAGACCTTTTTGGTAATGTTCTTATTGTTTGTACTTCCTATGTGTATCTTGGATAAAATTTGGTGTATGTTGCCCAGGCAAAATGCTGCATTAATGGTAAAGTTGTTATATTTCACTTAGCTGAATTCATTACACGTCAAGATTTAACATATCAAGACCTGTGTTAAAATAGGTTCAGATCTGAGAAGGTGTGTACATTTTTTTTATCAAGTAAGACACACTACAAGTAGTTGTTCTAAAATAATGGATTACAAACCTAGGAAATTCAGTTTAAGGTTATAATTGTTCATTATTTGTGTTACATTGTTATCTAGGAACATGACTGCTTTGGGCTAGGAATGCTATAAAGGTGAAACAAAACCACTCCATCCCCGCAAAGAACATGTTGTCCCAATATAATACAAAATAATATGTGGATGTCAACAGACTGGACAGTGCAAAGAAACCAGAAGTTTCCTCACATACTGTCTGTGCATAGGTGTCAAGCTAAAAAGATGTTAAGCATTTGAAAAAAGACCTTTGTGTCAGTTTGTGAAGAAGTCCTTCCAACAGTGATGAGTAGTTAAGGAGAGGACAAAAGATGGTTGTCAGAAGCAAAATTAATAACTGGTTGCTAAAAGCTAGAGTTAATGAGAACTGAAGGAAGGAGTCAGTGTGGACTGTGAATGTGAGGTGGTATGGAAGTGGTAGGGAGATTGGGATAGGCCAGGGAAGGCTTTGAATAGAGACACACTCTTTGTGGTGAATAACCAAAGGAACCACTTGGAAGGAGGCAATGAAAATGGCAATGTGATGGAATTAATGAACTGAGAAGACGGCCTTTTGAAAAACATTTTGAAGGAGCCAGGTTGGATTCACCAGGGATGTGAAGAAAGATGTTGCACTCATCTTGCACCATGGTAACGATTTGTGACTCAATAGGAAAGGCTGGTCTAGCAGAGCTGCTCTGCAAGAGAGATTGGTAAGATTTTTACAGCTAAAACAATGAGTATCTGGAGATGATGCTCAGCTGACCACCCTCAATAATGGAGACTTTTCAGAAAGAATAAAGGGAAAGGAAACCAGGGACAGAGCCTTATGGAAATGAAAGGGTGCATCCTTAATATTTGCAATTCTTTCTTTTTTTAGCATTTTTGTAATTATATTTATGGAGAGTATATTTTTTAAAAGTTTGATAAATTGGAAATACTTTAATATTAATTTTATTCTAAATAAAGTGCATGATCTTCCTCATCCATTAAGAAGGCAAGAAATTTTTTTACTTATGATGATTTTGCAATGCTTTAAAACATTTATTATTCAGTCTTTTGATAGCTGTGAGAAGAAGCAAACATTTATTTACTGGAGTTGTGATGGTATTCTTGCATCCACAGGAAGACAAAGTAATTTTAATATTTTTAGAAAAGTTAATGTTCCTTTTAAGTATAAAAGGAATACAAAAAAATCTCTTAACACTGGAAATGTCAAATCAAGGATTTCTCATCTTGATCTTTTTGTTAATGATTTATATTTTCACTGGGGTTCAGAATGCTTGTCACTTATACTGTCCTTTGAGAATAGCTGTAGCTAGATAATGGTCCGATCCAACAAAAAATATGTTCAGTTCCTGTATCACAAAGTGTATATAAAAGTCACTAGAATCTGCTCCCAAAGCATATACTGCCAGAAAGCCAGATATATTTTATATTGCATTGGGCCCTAAAGTGTTATAAAAAAATGGCATATCCCTTTTTTCATAGCTTTATGACCAGCAAGGCAGCATCAAGCAGTTTATTGCAGACCCTGTTTATGCCTTGCAAGAGTGCAGTGTAGTAGACCCTTGTGCATGCTTTGTTTTCAGCACCAACTCTGGAAGCAATTTCTTATCTCATTCGATTTGAGTTGAATCTATGTTCTCTTTGTTGTCTATGTGTGAATCAGTATTGAAAAAAAATAGACCAATGTTGTTTTTACTGTTTAAAAAGGCATTCCATTTATTTTAGATTAGTTCAAACTCTGTTTTTACATCATGCTTAACAATTTCTTTCGTAGCCCTTTAATGCCATCATCACTTTATTACAGCTAGGGTAAAATATGTGCCATTTTCAGGGATGGCGGGGCGGGACCTCAGCCACATGTAAATGAGGATTCAGTTCTACAAAGCCAGGAAAGATGTTTGGCCACATTAATTTCAGTGAGAATTCGTATGGATAATCCCTTTGTAAGTTAATTGGGATGTTTCACGCGTAAACAAGGTAGCCAGGATCCACTTGCAAGTGTCTGTAGCCTTCTGGGACACTCTGTTGTTGCTGACAGAAGTGATGTTGAGCAGCTTCTCCTTTGCTCATACAACATCAAGTCTCCTGAGCTGAGCCTTTGAATCTAATTAGATCCCTATTCAGGGGACTTGTCTGGCTTAACCTTTAAACTGTATCTGAAAAAAATGTGTCTCTATGGTGGCTTTTTTTTTTCTTAACTTGTATCAAGTTGTTAAAGTGAGTAATGTAGCAACTGTTTGCTTGTAAAATAGTTATCACTAAATTAACTTACTCCTTGATTCTGATATGGCTATAATTGCCAAAAATGTGTGTGTGACAATTATGGGTCTTGGCCCAATGTTAGAGGGAGAGTGTGAACCACAGGTGGTTTTGATGTCCCAGTTCAGCAAAGTTGTTCTGAACCTGTATGCAAGCCTGTATGCAAGTGCTTGATCCTTCTTTCAGCAGAAAAGTCCTTTTATCAGGACTTGCTTCCATTTTGGAAATGAATCAGAGATACAGCTATTCTGCTGAGAAGGAAGACTTGGTGACTGCCTCTGTTTTTGCTGTTTGTATAGTGTACAGCAAACTGTAGTATGTTGAAGTCTTGTTCGTGGAGTAGAGGGGAAAGAAACTCAACTGCTTTTTTCTGTCTGCTGCCCAGGAGAGCCAAGTCCCTCCAAGTAGGAGGGGATCCTGTGGTTCGGGGAAATACAGCTGGCTGGGAAGTCAGGGAAGTGCAGCTCTGCAATGTGCCTCTTTTGCAATAGCGGTTTCCAATTGTGACTGCTCCTGGGAATTACAAATATTTTGGTTTTAGGAATGGTCCCTGTACAAATGGGTATTTTACATGATGGTGACAGAATTCTGAAACAGGCTGTTTTGTTCAGAGTTCTGCTGACTGCGTCGCTTAATAAATGAGGTATTTTGTTATTAAGTGCCTGATCAGAGTTACTAAAATTTTTAATGTTAGGCAAATCCACCAATTTGCAGTTTAGCTCTCACAGTATCAATTACAGCTGGTTCTTGTGTTCGTTGTTGCCATTCATGTTCATGGAATGCCTTAATAAAGGGAATAGAAAGAGGATTATCATGCATTTTCCTCCTGTACAGAAATAGATGATACAAGCACACCCATTTTTTTCTCACTTATAAATAGCTTCCGGAAATAGTGGTCTGTGAGGGAATAGGGCTGATTGACTCATTCGTTGTGAATAATTTAGCCTGAAAAATTAGCATTTTTGTACATGCATTATCCATGGAGAACTGAATTTACATTCATCTATTTGTTATTCATAATCTCCATTTAATAGTTTATGAATTGCTGTCTGAAGTTTTTTGAGACGTGCTTAATTCACTGCTTTGTTACATGTGATGTGTGATGGTCCTCTGAGTCATCTTGACAGTTTCTGGATCCTCACTGGAGGACTGAAACTTTTAGCTAGAGAACAATTACAGCCATCCATGGTTCTTTGTGATCACATGAGAAGATGGCTGTCCTCTGTGAGGTGGACTCATGTGCCAGCATTTTTTAGGAAATGGATGCGGTCAAGGCGGGGACAGCTGTTCAGACTTGCAGTGGTTGTGAAGTCTGTTTCACAGTGCTTGTTTTAATTCAAGTTTGTGTAAGACATTGTAATCTGGCTTTCTTATCAGAGCAAATTCCCTTTTCTTTTGTGAGAAGGCAGTGTAGTACAGAGATAGTGTGGGACTGGGAAATGTGATGTCCATCATTACAGCTACCAAGAATGAAGTGGTGGAGGTGATGGAGAGCCACTAAGCAAAGTAGTGCAGGTGCCAAAAATGGAGTATGTACATTACCATGATATTCTACAAAAAAATATATATATATATCAGGCTTCTCGTTAAGGAGTTTCTTGGATATCTCTGCTGAATTTTGTTTTCTTTATGTATGTGTACTTACCTGTGTGTATGTCCATTGTATATATACACACATACGATGTATGCATGCCTCAATTTCACTGTCTTATTCTTTTCTGCTCTGTGAGTGGTCTTGCACAGGTCTGTTTCTCATCAGCAAATAGGAACAGCAATCATTTCCCACTTCCTTCTCAGGATGGATGTATTTTCTTAGTCCATGTTTTTGAAGTGCTGTGAGCATGCTGACCATTTGTATGGAAAACCCCGATAGTGCTGGATTGCCAGGGTACGCTAATGAGTGCCAGGAGGAATTAATGATATAATCACACAAGCAAATATACAAAATCACTGAATGTTAGTTTTATGCATGGTTACAATCGATGTCAAAACTATAGGATGTTGTATAATCAAATAATTTATTAGGCACAGCTGGTTAACTGCTTACAGCAAAACAACCTGTAGCTTAATTGCTCCTACTGCACTGGTTTTATGCATGGTCTTTCTGGCCCCAATACCCAAAGTAGAAAACATTGCCTTGGGCTTCTTGAGAGTTGTGCAAGAAACAGTGGGTCATAACTCATCCATGTCAAATTAATGTTGTTGTCATGGGACATCGATGGCATAATGAACAGAAAATAAGGGCATTAAGGAGAGTTAGTCCTTCAATAGGACTTCCCTTCTGATTTCATCGATATGCTAAATGCAATTGTATCTTCTTTATTTGGTTGGTTTTTTTTTCTTTCCCCTAAGAAATCATGATAGTGTCTTTAAATAAATAACTATAGGGAACAAATATGAACCTTGTTGTTTTTAAGTGTTAATAATTTTCCTTGTTGTTTTTAAGTGTTAATAATTTTATTTGTTTGTTTCCATTCAAAATGGAATTGTTTTATACATTTAGGAATACAATAAGAGAAGTTGCCACGACATCAATCCTAAAATGTCTTTTCCTATGAGGTTGTTTTTGATGGTTCAACTATTTTACTCTATAAAGTACAAATTTAAATGTCTTGCTCTGACCCATGTTCCAGAGTGGCAGTTCATTATTTTGATTTTGTTTTCAGGATCTCTCTTTTATAGCTAGGTAGGTGAAGGGTACTGATTCTTAATTATTTGCATGCTTGGGGGTCAGTTTGAACAAAATCAAGATTGTTTCTGTGGGTCATTGATTGTTAATGAGAGAATTTGAGAAATAGTGCTTCATTTAATCATTGAAGCCTTTTACATGAAATATTGGATTTTCAAAATAATCCTCTTGATTTAAGGGCATCAATCTATTCAGACAGGTGATGTTCAGTCACACAAGACTTGTCTGTATTCGTGTTGTTCATTTACTGTATCAACACAGACAGCTGTTCAGTCCTATGGTGTGATGGTAGATATTTGCTTATTCCTGATTTGAAGAGAAAATGGGAACTTTTTGCTACTTTAACTATGTCCATGTTAGAAGATTTGTATTCGTATAACTGTAGCCTTCACTCTTAAATACTTCAGATTTGTTGATAGCTCTGGTGCTAGATACTGTTGAAAATGCATTCATATGTCATCATGCTTTCCGTCTTCATGTTTAGAAGCAGTGATTTCTTGAATATGTAAATACATGGGGATAGAAATAAAACTTAACAACATTCAGTAGTGGCATAAGTTAGCATATCAGGTAAAACTACTTCTCATCGCTGTTTCGCTTTTTATTTATGCAGTGCTCAGTCCAATGAAATCATACTAATTCAATGGGATTGCGAGGTCCTACTGCTTTATGAATAAAGAAATACACAAATTGGCATAGGCATCTCTTCTGCTACTGAACATTGGGACTGGGCATGAGCAGTTCTTCACCTTTCTTGCCTATACTGTATTCTCTAGCCCTCCCTGCATGCCTTTTGTAGGCATCTTAACTATACAGAAGTTCACCTTCCATGCAGACCATTTAGCACCTTCTTCTAGTGTGTCCTTCAGCTAGCATGTGTGTCATGGCAGGTGCTCCAGTGTAATTTTTAAGGCACATCAGTTATCACTATTTGCTTTTTATTGTAGATCTAGAGGTGAGAAGCCATGAACTCTATCTCAGCACTTATGCCAAAAAACCCCCCTAAAATTCCATTTCATGCCTACCGCTCTGACAGAGGTGTCTGCCTTGGCAGAACTTAGCTGTCTCCTTGAACATTTGGTGGGTTTCTGGTTTTCATTATGCATTTGAACGGAAGGACAAATAAATTAAAAATTCAGTTTTTCATTTGTGTTTTTGGCCATCAGATCTTGTTTAAACTGTTGAATGCAGCTAATGTACTGTGTCATATATTTCTCTCTACTAATTTCTTCTAAGATAAGTAGCCAGCTTTGCTTCTTTTATTCCTGGCAGGTTGGTTGGTTGGTTTGTTTATTTTAATCAAGGGCAATGGGAAGCTGGAAGAAAAATCTTCCCATTTACCCGCATGGTGAGCTGTCACTGGAGTGATTTTGTAAGAAAAAACTAGATATTCTTAATTAACAGTTTCCAACTTGTTCTACAGAGCCCTCAACAGACTTAAGGCCTGTTTCTAACAGGTCCGTGAAAATTCTGTCAGAAAAATAAGCTCTGCAGTGGGCTTAAATTGGTTTTGCAAGAATTCACACTTCCACAGTAAAATTCTTATGGTGGCTTCCAAACAAAAACTGATTGCAAACCAGTGCTATAGGGTGGAGTTGCACACCTGCTCACAAAAAGCTGTATGCATATTATTTATCAGTATATTTTCTGCAGCTAACTGAATGGCGACATCAAACAGGAATCATTTTCCTTCATACCATTCTTCTTCAACCTTGAACGTTTCTCAGTTGGAGACTCAGTTTCCCAGTTAAGTACTTTACCAAGTGTATAGCTTTCAAGGAAATTGAGCCATAAATTTCTCAAAACACTTGGCTGTTATTCCTGTTCCCATTTTCTAAAAAGGTAGATTGATTATAGAGAGCGAAACTCAGTGTGCTACCAATGCAGCTCAACAAAACTGCATTAAAAATCACGTGAAAGGGGAATCGAGCCTATTCACTGTATACATCAATCCGCTATACGCTGGGAAGGAGAAGCAAGGCTAACAAATACTGTAACAGGTCCCGAACAACAATCTCTATGCTTAATGACATTTAAAACTAGATTAGACAAAACACAGGGAAGTAAACAAGAGCCAAAGAGCTATCTGCTGCTAGGGGGAGGATGGGGCCACATGATTCTTCCCTCCCTGGTATGAATGAGTGTAGAAACAGTACCATATATTCAGTGCGCTAACATTTGCATTACAAATGCTTGTACTGGGTTTAGAAAAGAGCTAACAGATTGTCATTGCCCAGAGCACTGGCATTACAATGATTGTTCCAATATAACATGGCTGTTAAACTTCTTCTTAACCCTTGTGCTACCTTCACCCAGCCTGAAAGAGAGTTATTTGCTTATAGTTAACCTCCCTAGGTAAATGCACATTTTAATGCCCACAGAGGTCTGGACAAAACAGTTATCTGTTTTAATCACTAGCATCGGAGATATTGCATGTTTCAAGATACATGGATTTTCTAAAGTGCCAGAGTAGTAATAGATGATGCACAGTTCACTCCGCAGAGCACTGCTGAGATTACACCCTCAGCTGGTGGGAAGATGAAGGATTATGTAGGGTGTTTCACACATTCTGTTTTCTTGTATTCTCTACAGTTTTCTGAAAGTTGTAGGCAATAAAATTAACACCCTTTTGTCATTTATGCCATTGTTACAATTCTGTCATTCAGTTTAATTTCAGTTGTCCTAATTTATATTGGTGGAAGCTGGAAGAGGATCTTGTCCTTTGGTTACTCAGTGAATTCTCTGTAAATGAGAACATCTGGAAAATGGTGAGGCTTTGTTTTGTGAATATTTTATCTTTAAAAGTTCTTCTGTAAATGGAAAAAACCCCTAAATCCATTTGTCTTGATGTTCCACAGCTAATTGAAAAACAGTGAATCTCACAGAATTTTTGAAATTGGCTTTTTTGGATCTAGGTTTTTGTATCAAAGCTCTCAGCACCTCCAAAAGGTCATTAATATTGTGACAGCAATAGTGGGAACTCTTACAGGAAAAAATGGAGGATCCTTGGCATTCTTTTGCTAAATATAGTCACAAAAACTATTTGTATGACATTTGAGTTTTATTGTATTCTTGTCTGCTTATTCTTACTTGCTCACGGTCATCTGTTTTTATCCAGTGAATGCTTCAAAGCTTTTTACTGGGTAATTCTTAGTGTTTTCCATCCCACTAAAGAAAAACAGATCTGTGTAGACATCTATTAGCCCCACGTGTGGTTATAAATGTTATTAATCATCTCAGTAAAGCATAGCTGACAAACGCTAAAATGTTCCTGTTCATATCAGTGCAAAAAGTGTGTATCTGAAGGAATACTATCACTAAAGTAAAATAAAAGCAAGCTGTACTCTACTCTGTAGAAGTATATTAAGGATAACTAAATCAGCTTATGAGCTGGCAAAGAATTTCTGTTTAAGCATTAGTGAATCCACTTCTATCAGTAATAGACTGCATCATTGGGAAAAGGTAGTGATCTTAATTACAGCCTGCAAAGCTAACAGAAGTATTTAAACTTTGTTGCTTAAGAACAGCTCCTCAGATTCTCATACTGAAACAACCAACCAACTGGTATTAACATGCTTGCATTCAAATTAAATTCCACTATTTTTTGCCTTTTAACAAGGTCAATTCACATCTCTCTCTCAGGAAACATAGCCTGAACAGTCTGGTCTGTGCCAGGACAATGTGCTAGCATTTTAAGTTTTAAGAGAACTTCAGTTTGCTTAAAATAAATAAAAATTGCTGATAAATAAATGAATCTCTTGTGTTTTTTTTAAACTCCATCTCATGATTGTCCCTGAATTATTAGTCATATTGCAGAAATGTCCATGTTCAGATGAATATATATTCTTCTGATTCAAGATCTCTTAGAAGGTAGAAGACCATTTCTTTCACTACTGCTTCAGTTCAAGTACCACTGTCGTCTTTTCTTTGGCTCAAAGTGTCATAGGATGGTTTTATCAGTGTTTCCAGCTCAAGAATATGTAGGAAGGTTACAACCCTTCACCTTCTTAGTTCCTTTGCTTTTGTCTTTTGGTCAGGAAGATGTAAGAACATCTTTAGAGTTTACCTCACCTGAGACATTAACTCAGCTCCAGAAAAGTTTTAATATGATGAATTAAAAATAAAACAAAACAAACACCCAACTCCTATTTTGCTATATGCGTTCAATAAAATAAACCAATTTTTTTCTATGTGAACAAGTATTAGACTTTAAACTTAAATAGTTCTAAATTTAACCACTTAATCAATGTTTTGTATTGTGATATCATCTTCAATTTACAACTGATTATATTACCAAAAAGACTCTTCTCATTAGCATACAAAATATCCTTGATGTTGATATTGGTTGCACCAAGCAGTTGTTATATGACAGCTTGCAACTAGATGTAAATTTTCTTAAACAATTATCTGAAATGAGAGTATATCACTTTAGCATTTAGTAGGCAACAAAAATGTGTGCTCTGAAATAGAGACATAAAAGTAGCAAATATTATCTGGAAAGTATTGCCCTTACATAAAGGATCTGTATGGTATTTGAATAATGAGAACTTCAGAAAATTTCCCAAATCAAACTATTTCCATGCAGATATATGAATCTGAAACAAAATTTCTCCTTGCCATAAGAAAAGGCAGGAGGACCAGTTCTATGACTGGGTAACACATCCAAATTAATTCCTTTTTTTAATTCAGATATCTTGTACAGAGTGTATCATCACATTGAGGAAGCTGACTGTATAAAAAACCCATAGGTATTCTGAGCAATCTTTTTCAGGATAAAAATATCATCTCTGATAGCCTGGTGTCTTGTATAAAGGGGTGTCATTAACTTCTTTGAGAAGACAGTATTTTGTGGGGGGTGGTTTTTGGCTCTTGGTGTTACAGTCTAACGTTATTAATTAATTTATGACTTGCAGTTAAAATATTCCATAAATACCATGTGTAGAGCACAAAAACCTCTAACATGTACGTGTTTCAAAACACTGCGTGAAAGATGATATAATGGCATAGTCAAGAAAAATATAGCATCATAAAGCAGCATTCCAGAATTTGTTCAGTTGTCCTAAGAAATAATAAATAGGATTTTGTGGTTGAGGGATGGCCATTGTATCTTTTTCTTTATCTGTGGGAGAATTGAGCTGTTTCTGCAATTATCTTGACTATTTCATCAACCTAAAACAACATATTCTGAATTTTAAGAATGGCTTTTGGCTAAAAGAAAAGGGCAGATTTGTGATTATCTAAATTGTGAAGAGAGATAACATTTTATTAGCAGTCTTGGCAGCAGTACTCATGTATGCATGCTGTAGCACAGTTGATGGTATTGTTACAGTAAAATCTAATTGAAATTTAAAATAATCTGATGGCATTCAAACTGCCATTGGAGAAGGAGGATCGCGTTTGATGGGTCTCTTCTTATATATGCGTGTATTTGCCATTTTGTTCATTTGTAGCCAAGCAGCTTCTGTCTGAGCTCAAAAATGTGTTAGTTTGCAGTTTGACAGAAAGCAAATACATAGTCTGTTATTTGCCACAGTTTTGTGTGATCCTTGATAACTTCTCTGGCGAGGTGTTTTCAGCTATCAAACACTGGAGCACTGCTTTAGCCTGCAGTTTTACTCAGCACTATTTTAATGAAGGTTGAGTTATGGAAAATGGGTTTTATGTGAGTTTGTTAGTTACCGGTTAAGTCAAAATAGTTAACTATCCGCTGTTGCGATTTCTTTTCTAGTTAACTGAGGATGGCAGTATTAAATCTTTTGTTTCATTATTTTGTATGAAGAATGACAGCTCAGTACAATGTTTTACTGAACGACGTGTCAGTCTGGCATATAAATGCGCTCCTCTTCTTGATGTGCACCGAAGGCTTGAGACAGGATTACAGAAGCTGAATAAAGAGCAATATGTGCCATGGATTGCTCTAACTGATGAATGTGGCTTGGGCTAACTGTCAGTAGGACTTAGAGAAAACTATCTTTTAATTCAGGACTGTGCTACATCAGCATATTATCCATTTCCATCCCTGTTTTCTATAATATTTGTTTTGGAAAACATACCAGTAATGGTGGAAGGTCTGTTTCTTCATGATGTTTATTCCTTCTCTTTGGTACTTAGCCAGAGAAGACTAATCCAAATATATCAGCTGGTGAATTCCAAATGGTAAGTGAAGGCAAACTGTGTGGCAAAAGCAGTGAATCTCTAAAAGACCGATTGCTTGATCATTTTATGTAGGTGCGTAAAAGATTTTTAATTCAAAACTTTTTGTACGTGTGAAGTTTAAAACGGAAAAAAAATGCCTCTTTAAAATTTCTGGGATTCTTAGTCAATACAAAATACTGCAATAGTACCTGTAACATCATTTGACTCTTGTATCCCTGGTTTCAGTATATGCAGAGATCCAAGAAAAGGTAGAGTATTTCTGTTGTTGGTGACAGTGTCCTGTAGACACGGGAAAAGTGAATATTGGACAAAGATATAAAACAGCCTTACACCACAGATCTGAGAGAAAATTTGTAAAGAAAATGTGAAATAATACAGGCATCTCTTTTACTACTGATTTTTTTTTTACTGCTGTGGTAGTTTGTCTCCACCTCAGGGAAGTTTTCACACCACAAAATTCTTAAAGTGCTTTCATTCCGAGGGGGTTTGTTTAATGTTTTAATATTTTCCTGTGTAATAGAAGAAAAAGGGTTTGTTCTGTAATAATTAGCAGATACAGTACAATGATTGGGAGCAGACATGGAGTCTAAAGGAGTTGAACAAAATTATGATGTAGCCTGAAATTTCTTTCCAATGGAAACTTCTTATGAAATACAGTGAACTCTCTCGTGGTGTCCCTCAGGAGCATCTCTGTCTCTATGGAAGTATATGAGATTTTTGCATCTATTAAGGTGATTGGCAGCATTTTCAGTACATTTTCCAATTATCTCTGCAAACACTTTGGAAAAGTCAATTGCCTAAAGCTCCTTTCCCCGCCACTCTCCCCTAGTTATGCTACTCCTTATTTAAATAAGGTAAAAAAAGAAAAAAATGCATAGTAACAGAGCATGTCTTTGGTATGGCAAATGTAAAAGGTCAGATTCTTATTGAGAGCAAACTGAATTTAGTGAAACTGTGCCAATGCTTTTACAGTCATTTATGTCCTTTGAAGATCTGACCAAAAGCTGTTACAAAGTGTAACATGCTGCTGTACTCTCTTGCACTGTCTGGAATAAATACTTTGTCACAATAGAGTACATTGACAGTTTCATGTGCAAGAGATCATATGTATATGGAGTAAATAATCCTGAGACACGACAGTGTTTTTAATTCTCAACCCAAAATATATGCAGTGAAGAGAAAATTTTATAGAGTGGTTTTCTCCCCCCACTCCCCACAAGGACTTCATTATGTATGGACAAGCCTGCTAACAGTCAGTGAAACATTATTGTTCTTAAGCAGAAATCTGCTTTTTTGTGAGTGGACATGAAATTCATAATCTGTTAGTGTCTATTTTGTTCCCCTCCTACCTGCCCCCTGACCTTGGTCAGTGGCTTAGCTGCAAAAATTAGCTGTGAATGGAAAAAGGGAGCAGAGACCAAAGGTAAATCTAAATATGTAAATGTATCTCAAAAGTGATGTCCTTGACATTAAATCTTTCAAAGAACTTCACTCTGTCTTCATATCGTGCTGTTGCCCAGCATCCTGTCTAAGCCTATTACTGATCCTACTTGCTGCCAGCATATTCATTAGCTATTTAATCTTTTAATTCCTATGTGAGGATTCACAGTGAAATGATGTTTGCCTGTAAAGTATATATGTGCATGTGGATTGTATGCCCATGCAAAACAAGTTTTATTTCTGTTCCTTCTTGTGTTCTTGCTGTACTTCTATCCCTGCATCTTTACAAATGGTGCCATGGTGCCTACTACTCAACTTTACTGGCCAAGCTCTTCACACCTTTCTCCCATGAAAAGATTAAAAACAACTATTTGGAAAGTGAATGTGCCCTGCCAGCCTCATGACAGCCCATTCCATTACCCAAAATCCCTGCTACTTCATTACAAAGAAAACACCTGCTTGGTAGGGAGCAAAGACCAAAAATGTGATTGGGAAAAACTGGTCAGCAAAACTGTTCAAAGGAAAAGAAAGCTTTATTTCCTGCAAGAGCCAACATGATTCATAACGTGTGTGCGAATGAACAGAGATGGGTCACAGGAGGTAATGGGATGTGTGAAGAGAGAGACAGGAAAATGGTGTGTGAAGCAACAGCCAAAATACAAACATTTCCATATGTGCTACCAAGGCCCTTCAGAAGCCAACTCTAATGACCTAGGAGCCATCTGACTTTTTACATAGCATAAGAAGTACTTCGGGATGTCATATGAGCTCTCAGTAGTTTGAGAGCAGTCTGTTGCATCATGCAAGCTGGGAACATGCTGGAGGACTTCATGGTTGTACAGACTGCTCATTAGTTCAGACTTTTTTTTGCCCCATTAGCCACTGGAGTGTGCTGTGTATGCACGTGGAGCACATCACCAACAGCAATCTAGTTCTTGTGCGCCATTCAGCCATCTGAACCTGTGTGCAGTTAGCAGGGAAGATCAGAGGATTTGCTTCAAGTGCCCTTCTGCTCTGCACTAAAACAGTAATGAAGCCTCACTCTGGAAAAACTGTCTTCTAGTATGTACTATACATGGTGTATCAATCAAAAAAAAATCCACTGTTAGAAGTCTCTTATGGTCACCTGTGCATGTTTGAGCAGAACTTCAATCCCCTGCTTCTCTGTTGGGGTGTTGTGGCCCCACTGTGCTCTGCACACACTACTGTGAACTAAGTACGGTGTGGTTCACTATTAAGACTATTCAGGTGGTTAACCTTGCTGGTGTTACATTAAGCATAAGAGATAATATTTTAGACCACAAACCTCGAGTAAATGATGTCCGTTTTAAATTGACCAACAGATGGCACTATCAGTCTCCTTTTCTCTTGTGACTTAGATACAAATCTTGAGCAAACTGTTGTCTGGATCTCTCTGCTGCTAAATTCAGTAATTTCTTTCTAATTAATATTTCATTTAAATTGCTAATGTCTTAGAGCTTAAAGTCTGTGCATGCCTACATGTGCAATGAAACAAATTATAAGGATACATATTCATAAATTTAACCTATAATGTTCCTGCTAGTGTATTAAATGACTCACAATTTTCAAGGGGTTTATAATTCAGTCCTGAATTTGAATAATTTAAGTAGAAAAGGCACCACATGTGATCCTCTCAGTTTAACAGATGCATACAATAGTGGAGAGCTAAGAGGCAGTTTGAAAATTGATGGAACAAGCTAAATTGCATAAAAAATATACTGCACTGATTTCTGGAAACTCTAACTTTCTCTTTTCTCAAACTTCTAGTAAGTTTTGATTGTATTCTGTAACTTTAAGATCCATATTCAGGATCCATTGAAAACACCATCAGTTGATAAAAATGATGACTTATAGCTGCTACATTCTCCTATATTATCTGAATTGCTAATGAGATTTTCAGAATGAAACGTTACTGAGAAAGTGTCAGGAATGCCTGGGCACAGAGAAAAGAAAAATAAAGTCACAAGGAAAGAGAGCACAATGTAGAGTTTAAAGGAACTATTATATAGTTTTGAAGGGATAAAAGCTGTGCAGTGTAGACATCTAGCTTTGATTAGCTACTGTGGAAGAGAGAGACTGCTGAGGCTACACTGTGTGTGCTACCACCCTCACAATAAATAAGGGTTTTTTTCTTATGTTTAAATGGAAATTCCTGTGTTTAATTTTTTGCCAATTGTCCCTTGTCTTTTCACCAGGCACCACTGAGTAGTGTCTGTCTCCATCATCTCAATCCTCCCTGCCCCCTTCATTTATACATATTGATAAGAGCTAAGACCTTGAGCCTTCTCCAGGTCTCTCAGCCTCTCCTCATATAAGAGATGCTCCAGTCCCTTAGTCATCTTTGTGGTCCTTTGCTGGACTTTCTCCAGTATGTGGGGAGCACAGAGCTGGACACATGTGCTCTCCCCAGGGCTGAGGGGAAGCATCACCTCCCTGTGTTCACAGATAGCACACCACTATTCTTTCACAGTAGTCCCAGCTACCTTGACAAGATGAAGTCACTTCAGGAAGATATAAAGGTTGCTTTTGAGTTTTAGTATCTATTATTTTATCCTGAAAGTTGTTAACTCCTCTTAGAATATAGCCTGTTTTCTGAAAGGCCAGCCATGGTGTAAAGATGTTTATCAGCCTGGATACTTTGGACAGCCCTAGGCCAACTTCTCCGCAGTTGTCCTCCCTGGATGATCAGTATGTAACTTGTGCAAAGCATCTCTAAAATACTACTGCTTTGAATTGCTTGGTTTCACCAGTTGTTGACACATTTTGCACAAATGTATGTGACTAAATAAAATGTGTAAATAAAGGTTTGGAACCAGGTTTTATTTTCTAATAAGAGAATAGCAGTATTATTCCAAGTTCCTTGTCGTGACTGAGTACAAATATATGCTTAACTTGCAGAGCACCAAGACAAACTCTGCTGTGAGGGTGCAAGAAGGCAGACATAGGGTCTAGTAGCAAATGTGAAGTGAGCTTCCTTTGTAGTCAAGGCTTTTTTTTCTCTAGAGTTATTTTTATCACCACAGGTATTTCAGTTATGTTTTAATTAAGCTGTATGATTATAGGTGCTTGTCAACAGAGGACATCTATCTGGGTAATTAGAATAATTGTGTAAGGGATAATTATAGAATATAAAAAGTAGCTAAAAATGAGTCTGTTGCAGTGCAGTTAAATTCTGCACAGCTGCTCTGCTTTCCTTGTCTCGTCTCACTGGGTGCTTAAGTCACTGGCTTGCTGTCCACTCGCACAACATCACTTTAAACTGGATTAGGGAACTGTTTAATATGAAAACTTGATAAAATGGAAATCCAGCAGGGATGTGAATGGAAGGAAAACAACCAACACACCATCCAAAGCCTCTCCTGTATCATAATAGTGTTCCACAACAAACATAAATCCTTCTTCAGCAGATGCTAAATAAATGTATTGTTCCACAATAAATCCTGTTTAGACATCCCCAAGGCCCATGTCAGCATGCTACTTAAGCACATGCTCAAATCCAGTCAGATTTCAAGAAGTGCTTAAGCTCTAGCCAGGCTGGGTTATGTGCAAGGAAAGGTTGCAAAATCAGAACCTGTTAGTAAATATCTGCTTTATTAAGCTAGGATTTGTTAGCCCTTTCCCATCAACGCTTTTCTTAGGTAGTGCTTAATTTATAAGGTATAGATATTTTTTCTCTTTTTGATTGGCTTTAAGCTGCTGGAAATCAGCACTAATATATCAACAAATTATTTTTCATTTTACATCTGATTTCAAAGACACAATGAAAGTTAATGGAATTTTTCCTTAAAGTCCAGAGGGAGCAGCATCAAGCCTTTGCATTCTTAAAAGTTTTCCAGAAAACCTTAGATTTCCTTCAGTGCATGCACCTTTATATTTTACAGTCCCCAAGAACACCTATGAAGAAGTCCAAAAGGAGAGAATGTGAATACAAATTTTTATGTAGAATTCTGAAATCCAACACTTCTTAATTATGATGTTCATGGAATAAAAACCTAAGGGTTAGAGTGAAAGCTTTAGAAAAAGAAATACCATTTCTAAGAAAACCACACCCTTTGCAGCTTCCAGCAGAGTTTGTAGATTTTTGAGGTGTCCTTGCATTTTGTGTCATAGTTATTTTCTTTAACCTGACTTTTTGAAAAGGGAAGAAGCCAGCAGTTCTCTCGTATACACTCCTTTATTATTTGAGAATACGGTAACAGAAAAAAAGTGCAGTTGTTCCTTTTCCTCTAAATCTAAACAAAAGTTTCTGAGTTAAGGACTTGCTTTGTAACCTCAGGCAGGCAGCGTTAGCTTTCTGCTTAGCTTTGCTGAGCCTTGCATGAGCGTCATCTGTTGATTTATGCTGAGTAGGGATAATTCTATAAGATACAAAGTAGTGTATCTTAATTTGTGTGCTGGAACCTCACCATAAATTTATTGTCCAAGATGTTTCCCTTTCATAATTAAATTGCAGTAGCTAGTTTTATTACTGTTCCCAGGGATAAATCTTTGATCTGAGAGCTTTCATGCTCTCTATCTCTATTGCTCACCTTTTTATTGTAGGTAAGGGATTATTTTTTACTATCTTCCTGACGGTCTTGACAGAAACTTAACTTATATTGGTATGTGCCTTCTAATTTATTCATTGACTGGAGAAACCTTGTATTAATAAGCTCTTTACATATTGCCACATACTGTTATGTTCTCTTCAGCTTACATGCAGGTACCTTCCAATTTCCTGTAGAATTTTTAACCTTGTTGGTTTCTGTTTTTTAGGACATCTATCATGCTGTCCTGAGGCAGAATGCATAATTGCTAGTACTATTAAAAGAATTTGTGTAACCTCTTATATAGTAACAAAACCAAAATTCTGGAAAGCAGAAGGTCAAGCTTGTGTTCAGTTATAGCAGCAAACCCAGAAAGCCCCTCGTGGAATTACTGTCTAGCACATAATTGCTCTTTGGTATAGGGCTTTTCTAGAGAAGAGTTGGAATGGCCGAAACATTTGTGAAAACACAACTGGTAGCCTTGTCTGTAAAAATAAAATGAAGCCCCAGATACAAGAATTAGAAAACTAAAGCAATACACTAGAATTATAAACAGCGTAAAATGTAATTGCAGCATTTAACATTTATGCTGTAATGTCATAAGTGTCAGCTAATAGTGCCTTCAGCAGAGATTAAACTGCCTCATTTCACTAGCAGGATGGGCATGTGTAGTAATCATTCCAGTTGCTTCTTGTGTACAGCTGTCCTAAGATCTCTCTGGGCAAAAAGGATGCTCTTCTCTATCTTTGCATGTCTCTTCTCCCCTTTTGGGATTTGTTAGAATTTTACCCAGGATTTATGTTAATTGGGGAGCCAAGATGGTGCCACAGCAGTCTCAGTTGTTTACTTTATAGCTTTTTGATATATAGGCACCATTCATTGTAGCGCTGCCTCTAAAAATTTTAAGAGGTGTGTTAGTAACAGAAAAACACGTGATGCAATGTGCTATCTTTCTGCTTTTACAGGAAAGAAAAAAGGAAATGAAAAGTGATTTCCCACACACACCTTAGATTATGTATACAAAGGTCAGAGTGAAACCTGGATTGCACTTTGAACCCTGCAACTGTCTGCATTAAAATATGTTAATGTTCAAGTGTATCTCTCTTGGTCAGTCTTTGTTGGTTTGGATTATATTTATGAAGCTGGAGATGCTCTCTCTGGTGGCTAATTTATTAGCATTTTTTACATTTTTAAAACCTGGTCTCGGTGTAGTCTGGGGGATAAAACACTGGCAAGCACAAAATGTTGGTTCAAATGCTGTTGGAAACGTAGCAACATTTTTCAATTTACATTCAGCAAAGAGTGATTAGTGGGTACTGATAGGAGTAGTTTGTCGAGCATTCACAAACTTTATTATAAATTTACCTGGACATCTCCAACATGACCTTTAGTCCCTGAAAAATTAGTTTGGCCATCTCTTGACGGAGGTTGCTAACATGGCTGAAGTTTAGGAAAGCTGTAGGATATGCTAAATTCAAAGACCATCTTGCCCAGCCTAACTATTTTGAATTCATGTAAATTTTATGGTCTTTTGGCAAAAAGAAAGCACTATGTTTATGTTATGTTGTGAAAGAGAGGGAGAAGAGGCTGCATATCTTTTTAATTAGAATATCTTTTCTCATTGCATCTTGTGATGGGGAAAAAATATTGTTTCTAGAAGAAAAAAAAAAAACCCACAACTACATTTCAGCAATAAGGGCTCTTAACATTATCTCTGGATTAGAGAGCTTTGGAGCTGGGGTTCCCTGCCATGCAAGCCATTTTTGCCAACTGGCTGCCCACAACAAAGTCTGAGCATTTAGGAATATATAGGGCTTGCGAGGAGATTTTTCAATCTTCTAAAGTGGCAATAGCATTTTCCTTTCCCCATTCCAAACAGTTGGATTCAAGGTAATTAATATACTAGCTTTATGAGGTGTAACTTTAAAAAGAAAGTGTAACAGCTTTACATATAGGAGGGATATTTTCAAGGATGTTTGAGTTACTTTGAAAAAAAGCCTTAATTTCATATGCAAATGTGGGTGTTTTGGAAGCAGTTTCAAGGATCAGTTTTCTCTAGTGTTATAAAAACAATATCCAATGCTGTCCAGCTTTTGGGATAGATAGCCTTTATAATCAGTTCAGTCTGCCACTTGTGATTTGATTGTGATGCTGTTAAAACTTTGATGGTGTTACCTTGTACTTGCACTTTTTTTTGTGGAAGCATTTATAACACTAAGTATTGAAAAAAACCTGTAAACGTTCTTTTCAGTTTTGATGACAACTTGCATAAGTTTTGTGATTTAGATGTTTTCCCAAAAGGCTTAACTACTGGAATCAATAAATTGCACTGAGAACATTGGCTTTCATAAAAATTAAATACTGTAAGAAAGTCTGCAGTCGGCCTTTGCAGAGAAATTCTTTAGATATTGAACTGATTGTAGGCTGTTGATTCAAAAGTGAAAAGCCAAAGCTAAATAATCACAAATTTCATGACACTGAAACTTGTCTAGGAGTTTTGGAAGCCAGATTGCTGTTTTTCCTTGAATTTCAAAATAGTGAGAGTTGGAACAACTAAACAACATCTGCTGAAAATAAAAATGTGTTATGATTATAGTGAGCAAGAAAAGAACTGCTCCAGAAGCTGCACCAGCTAGTTCAGAAACACTTGTTGGCCAAAGTATTAATTACTTTCCTGTTTTCTATGCAATTCCATGCCTTTGCTTTCAGTCTTAATGAATGTGTATTTTTCCTTTATCTGTCAAGCTATTGAAAATATTCCAAATTTAGGCTTTTCATGTGCTCAGTATTGCTAACTACAGCCATCCAAAAATTAGACCTTGCTCCTTCCCTCTTTCCTGAGGAAAATCAGTCGCTTGGTCATAGTATCATGATTTGAGAAACTAAAGAAATCTATTACTCTGTAAAAGATAGTTTATTTTCTTTGCATTTCTCAGTGATAGAAACTTCCTTTTCAGGCAGCAAGAAACCCAAGGTTCTTATGCTGGCTTCTAATTCAAACAGTTAAGTATTAAGAAGTAATTCCAGTCTTGTTAGATTTATTTAAAAAGTCATGTCAGCTAGCAGTGATGTGCCGTTTCAGTCTGTAGTCATGCTTCCTCATTGTCCTGGGACAGCAGAACAAACTTTTACATCATTTTTGCACATAACATTTTTAGCCCGATGCAACCTCTGCAATCCAAATATTTATAGGCACCATCATGACTGAGGCTTGCACATCATGTTTTCAGTCTATTGGCCAATGTTAACAAATTTTGGCAAAAGGTCAGACGTTTTGAATATACTTACAGTTTCAAGCTTAGCTTAACCGCAAGAAAATGGTGGGCGGTCCTTGGAAAGGGGAGTCCATGCATTGCTGCTTCCTCCCTTATGTTGTTCTAGCAGTCCTGTGGCTGTGCGGTCACCAGAGCTACCTCCTGATATGGGTCAAAATGAATCATTTCTAGGTCAGGCCAACTCCAAAGTGGATAAGCAAGCCAACCATGCAGCCACGAGCTTGCTGTCACTGGCCAAATGGTGATAGCAAGCAAGTAATAGCAGGTTGTTGGGAAGAGTGGCAGGGAGGAGGACAGAGAGTTTGGGACTACCTAGTTTATTAGCAGCTGGTTGTTAAATTGAGCCACAAATCTGTAGAGAGTCAGCCATCTTTGGTTCTGATTTACACACAGATCTACTTGTTTTTCAGAGTTTTATGCACCATAGTAGGAGCAAGATTAAGAGAAGCCTGGGGAAGTATCTCCAAGTGCCAACTTCCCTCTAGTGATCTATAATAAGGAGATTCATTTTTATTGTTCTTTTTTCTATTATCCTCATGTTCTCATATGGGACCAGCTCAGTGAGGCTCCTGTAGCAAAAGAATAAATTGTGCTGAACTGGTGGCCTGTGGTGCTTCAAGAAGGAAGGACAGGATGGAGGAGAGATGAGGAGGGGAAAGCTATAAACTTATGCCTCTGCATAGTCTGAAATTTCCTTTAAGCATGCTGTAGGCAGAACAGAAGAGAAACTGTTGCTCAGTATTTAACTATGGGCATGAAAGCAGCCTAATTTAATTAAACAGATTAACAAATTAATTCAGACTAGCACTTGGCAATTTAAACTTTTAGTTAACTTTTCCAGAAGACTCTCAGAGCACTTGTAGAAATGGAGCAGTCTCTGTAATCTCACAGATTTTAGAGATACTTCAGGTTCAATTTTGTTTTAATAAGTCTTTCAGCAAAACAATAGCAGTAGAGTAGCAGAAGGATAGCCTTATAAGATGCCATTCACTGATAACAAACCATAAGTAGTCCTGACTTGCCTTATATAGGGACATTTTCAGTTATTTAAATTTCCTTGTGCTATAAAGAGTTCCAGATCTGTAGCCTACATAGGAATGAATGCGTACTTCCACTGACAGTTCTCCTGTGAAGGGAGTCTTAAGGGGGAAAAAAAAGTTTCCTATTACACAATTGTTCCTTACGTCTAGGCACCCAGAATCCATCTCAGAGCATTACCAGATGCTTCTCAGGATAAAAACAAGTCCAAACTGATCCGTTATGGAAACTTCCAGCCTGGAAGAACATATCTCTTCAGGGGCAGGTTGGCTTCTTTATGCTTTATATTCCTTCAAATTTCTTTTCTTTTAAAAAAGCGAAACAAACAAACAAACAAATCCCAATAATTGAAGTATTAGCATTCATGTAGGTCACTGAGGGAATCCTGTTGAGTTATTGATGTCTGTGGCATTTTGAATTTGAAGGTTTTATACTTGTTTTAGGAAATTTATATGTAATTTCATGAATGTCCCTGAGCAAATATCTACTAACCTTTCCCATGATACCTTTGTTGTTTTGGTTTTTTGAACTACACCTGAGGCTGCTGAGAGCAGCTCCCTAAAGGTACAGGGCATCTCCTGTGAAGACCATGATTATTTCAATTCTCTTGATTTGTTGTAGTCAAAGATGAGCTTGATAAATTCAGCTTAGCAAACAGACTTCCTTGCTTATGCACACTAAACTGCTCCATTGAAGACAAATATTTGACTGCTGATAACAATCGTCTCATACAGCTCCTTCTGTTTCTTGTAATCTTGGTCAGAATCACCTGTACTCTCTTGTTTCCACAGTGCTTAATCCTGTTTCAGAACTTTCCTAGAGAATTTATTGTGCTTATAGAAATTTGTGCATCACTTTTAATTCTATTTTTGGCTATGCAATGCTCTGAAAGTATTTGGAATTAAAATCTGCTGTTTCTTAAATAGTGACTAACTCCAAAAACATTTTTACTGTTGCACATCTAAGTGTTGCATGTGTCTGATTAGCAAAGCAAATGAGAAAAAGTTTACATATGTTGTCTAAAAGACAAATAAAAAAAGAGAATTTCAAACATTCTTTTCTACTACTGCAGATGAGTAACACATGTTCTGTGTTTTCAAATCCCAGCACTTCAGAAAAATAAGAGATCCCTGTCTTCTGAAAGTCACGTGCTTTGATTTAATGAATAAGCAAGAATACGTAGCACAAATCAGTGAAAATCCAAGTGCTTAGAGAACATGCAAAGAGGTGAAATAATGTCTATATGACATTTGGACATTTAATAATAATTAGATGCTGCATCAAGTAATTTGAGACTCTTCTTCCATACCTAATGTCTCAAAATAACAGACAGACTTGGGTCCCTGTGTAAAACGTGGAAGTGTGCATGTGCAAAGTTACAGAGGGGCTTTTTATTGGGTCTAGATATGCACTTCTGTGTTTTACGGGATTTGGATTTTGGTTTGTGAAGGTTCGGAAGTAGCTGATTTTGTCTTTAATCAGCTGTATGAGGAGACACAGAATATAGTCTAAAAGAATAAGAACATGACACGTCTCAAGAAGTTAAATAATTATTCTTAATAATTATGAATATATGCCTAAACTGTTCTTCCACTGCTTCCAAGGCTTATCCATTACTATTGAAGAAACATTTTTAAAGGGCATCTGTTACAGTAAATGTTCTTCTCATTTGACTTCGGATAATCTTGTTGTCTGAAAGGACAGGCTGTTCTCAAGTCCTGCTGGGGGCGGGATTGGTTTGCCAAAGCTTAAGAAACTGGGGTCTCTTTCCTTCCCAACTTATTCTGAGCTGCTGTCAGCAGGGACTAAAAAATGAAGACTGTCACCATCATGAATTTCTCTGTAATAAGGGCACAGATAAGGCAGGGTGCTCTCTGGTAAAATGGGAGGTACCTGAAGGATGCCTCTAGGATTTGCAGGCTCTGAATCGCAAGTTGGTGTTATGATGGTCCACTGAAGGTTGTAAACTATAAACCCAATCAAATAAATGGGAAGCAGATACGATAATGGAAGTAACTGGCTCACTCTCTTGATTTCAGCATCTGTTATTCAGAGACTGATTTAAAAAACTAATTCTTCCTCTAAAGCTGTTCATCCAAAATTAGCATTAGAAATTGCCTTTTTTTTAAATCAAAATTACTTTTTGCATCGTGTTTCATGTTCCTGTACTTTTTCCCGGTACAACAAGGATGGAGCTACTGGAGAGAGTCCAGTAAAAGGCCACTAAAATGATTAAGGGACTGGAGCGTCTCTCACATGAAGAAAGGCTGAGAGAGCTGGGGCTGTTCCGCCTGGAGAAGAGAAGGCTCGAGGGGTTCTCATCCATGTTTTATATACTAACATTTATTATCTGAAGGGAAGGTGTAAAGAAGGTGGAGCCAAGCTCTTTTCAGTGGTGCCCATTGGAAGGACAAGATGCACTGGGCACAAACTGAAACACAGGAGATTCCTTCTGAAAATCAGGAGACATTTATTTACTGTGAGGGTGACAGAGCAGTGGCATGAGTTGCCCAGAGAGGTTGTGGAGTCTCCATTCTTGGTGATACTCAAAAGCTCCCTGGACATGGTCCTGGGCAACTGGGTCTAGGTGGCCCTGCTTGAGCAGGGGGCTTGGACCAGATGACATCCAGAGGTCCCTTCCAACCTCGACCGTTCTGTGATACTTCTATACTTGTATTTCTATGCCCTAGTTATGATTTGAATTAAAAGCTAATCCTGTACAAATTCACATTGAAGCAGTGCTAGTTATGCAATTCCCTTGACTTCTGCACAGTGACAAGCATGTTGATAGCAAAAACTTTTGATTTTCTTTGTGGCATCTCTTGGACATGTGTGGCATACCCTTGAAGATACTAATAGCTAGGTAATAACAGTTTTTGGGACAGATCTCTGAAACTTGGTCACCTAGATTTAAGTATTTGATTGCAAATGCAATAAATAATAGGACAACTGATTATTCTAAAATGGGCCTCAAAATGGCTGCTGAGTAGAGCAAAACTATGCCTGAAATTACTTGTGCATGTAAAACAGCGTATCAGAAAATATCAGTGCTGGAAGTCAGACCTTCTAAAAAATACTGTAAATTGGAAGACTGTTACACTAGAAATGAGAGGTCCTTAATATACAGTGTTGTATGGAGAAAAGGAAGTATAACTCACTCTGTCAAGTATTCTAATTTGCAGGTTCCTGTTTTATTATAATTTGGGGATAGGAGTAATAAATGGAAAGATAGCATTCCATGAAGCAAATAAGATGGAAGAATGAATATATCGCGTTTACTTCTTCTATAACTTCTTCTCAATTTATTTCCATGTCATCTTTTTTGAAGTGATTGTTAGTGTTGATTGCCCCCTAGCCCAGAGCTGACAAAATAATAAAGATAATATTGTTCCCATGGGAGCTATTACTATTTCTATCACAGATGTCACCGAAGAATTCCACCTCTTTTTTTCATAAATCATGGTTGTCACAGGGAGGGGAGGGAGAAAAGAGATAGGGGAGGTAGAGGTTGACCAATGTCTTAAAAATTAGTGCATCTGTAAAACGTTTTCCTGTTTACAAGTTTTAGATATAATTGAAGGAACTATGGGCACTTGCAAAGAATGTTAAATTTTGGCTTCAGTTTTGGGTTGAGGGTTCATCTCCCAGTCACATTTATTTGCCCTTTTTCTGGAATGCTGTATTCAATGAAGGGATATGAACTCTGTAATAAGATTTGCTGCATCTATTGAGAAGTATAAACAGTTTGTAAATCCTCCAAGTAACGAGAGTAAAGAATATACTTTCTGCAAATGTCTTTATACTTGCACTTGTGTTATTTTGGCATTAGGTAGAAAGGAATATAGTCAGCCAAAACCCATTTTGATCTAAAATAAGTGAGCATCCTCTGATCAAGTTTCATTGGCTTTTGGATCTTGGCAAACTGCCTATGTGCAAATTCATAATTTTTTTTTTTTTTACTTACATAACCTGAAAGCTGTAGCATGGTATGGTATTCCATTGCTTTATGCTTTATAGCCTCTTGGGAGTAAAATGTTACCTTAATTTTGTTTAAGCATTTTATATACATCCAGTTTACTCAGACATAATTGAGAGGAAAACATGTGAGGGAATGATTGAGAGAGAGAAAATAAAGACAGATAAAATTTTCAGGTGGAGGGTGTGTGTTTATGAGTGAGAAGGCAGGGCAGGGATGATCTTATAGACTTTCTAAGATTTTTCATGAATGAAGACATTTGAGGCATCAAGGCTGCTATTGAGTTATATAAACATGCTGCATATACAATGACTTTGCTGTATGTTATGGAAACACTCTCTTGGTAGAAATAAAAGGTGAAAAATTTTAGGATCCTTGTTTGTAATTTGTATCTTTGATCCAGTGACATCATTCACTAAGTCCAATCTAATGATTTTTTTGCTAACATCTTAACACACTGTTGTAAGTCACATAACTATTTCCAGCTTCTAGCTGTAATGATGGCATTTCTTGACGCCATGATGACAACTGTCTCAAACTATTCAGGTATTGCACATACTAAAAGCAATGGGCTGTATTGGTAGTTATTCTCTCCCAGATGAACAGACAGCATAAGTTGAAAGAATTATATTCAGAACATGTTCCTTGCTCTCTTCTGCTGCCAAAACATTTACCTTGTTACTTCGCATATCAAGCTGTCAACCATATGGATGCCATTCAGCCTTTTTCTTCTCAGAATACCATTGAACAGGGCCCACACGACCAAATGTCCATGTATTCTGCAATTCAGCATGACTCAATCAAGATGAGAGAAAGACCACAATTTTCTCAAGTGGCATCAGGCACCTGTGTCTTTGCTTTAGTCATCTTCCTGTCAAAAAAAACCAAACCACCCTTATGCACACCAATTTAAGTTCTGTCTAGTGGGCTGTAAAGTTGCATAGCTATCTGCTTTACTGATGTTGTTTTTCAGCTGTAACATGAGCAATGTTAGATAAGATGGATTAAAAAAAAAAAAAAGAGTATAGCCATTTATGATAACTTTGGTCAGGATGCAACAGAAAGGGGGGGAAAAAAAGATGGCAGTCCTCATGTTAGAGTTGTTACTAGTGTGGAGACATTGCTGTTAAAATAGTAGTACTATAGAAAAATCATGGCTCAGATGAGCTAATAAGAGATTTTCAAGCAGCCATAAAAACTTACACTTACATTACACTGTTAGTTTGCTGTTGCACTTTCTAACAGTAGTAGCTGCTAACCAGCAAAATCTTCCTAGGAACACTTTCCCAAATGTATCATATTATTGACTTAGTTATGTGGAAAAGCCCAAGAAGCCAACAGGCTGCCAGTGATGGCTGTCTACTGTGCTGCCTTTAAAGAGGGGGCAAAGGGACTTGTACTGTGTCCCTTTTACTTTGATTTTATGGTCCTGGCTGCCTAGAGTTTTCGACCCTGGGGGATAAAGGGATAGAAGTCATGTCTAAAACTTAAATATAATTTTTAATTTCCTCATTATATTGAAATTTTCTGACAAGGTCCAATGCAAGCAGAAATACCAACCCCAGTTTTGTTTCTAATCCTGAATCACATAATTGGTCTAAACTCTATTTGGCCATCAGTTGGCCTCTCTAATGACATTAGAAATATTTTAAACCATTCGAAATAATCACAGTTTTGCTTAGCTGTCTACACTTTGCCATGGTTACATGAAGAAGTAAATTCATGACACATGGTTGGCATTTCTTGCATTTGTTTTTTTGTTCAAGCTCCAGGAGGGCTATCAGTGATAAACATCTGAGAGAGGAGGTTTGAGTTTACATCCCACTAGCCCCCAGACTGTTAATTTTAACAATATGAGTAGACTTGCCAGAGTTTCCACATTCAGCGTGTTTGGGGCATGCAAGGGTGGGGGTGGTAGAAGGGGAGGAGGGTGTACAAAACAGCAGATGAAGGTGGTTTCATTGCCATGGGAACCAGACCGCCCATGGGGAAGGGAGCAGATCTGGTGAGCTGGGGAGGGGTCACAGAAGAGGCACATTATTATGTAGCTGTATTTATTTTTAAAATTGTTTGTGGCACGGAAATGTCACCGTTGCAGACTCTAACTTGGAAAGGACTAGCAGCAACCTTGGTTTAAAGTGTGCAGCTCTCCACCTGCTGGGATTATCCTCACAAAGTTCCTGACCTAAATGTTTTCCTCTGATACGTTGATATATTAAAATTGGTGACCTTGTGGATATGCATTCTTATAACTGACAGTGGATTCATCCATTGGGCATTTCATTGTGTGGATCCTGCCTGAAAAAGCAAGCAAATGGTTTTGGTTATCGTGAAAATTAAGATTGCATCAAAGGCTGAGCATCTTTGGCATCCCCAGACATTGCTTGTGTCATCTGTGTAGCTCCAAAACCAAAATGCCTTTCTGTCCATCTTTCTTATGACCTTTTCAGTTTCTTGAGCGTGGAGATTTGGGATAGATAAGTTATATGACATCTTCACAGTGCAATATCTCCGTTGTGAATCAATCAACAGTGCTTTCATTGCAATGAAACCCGCAAATATTAAACTCAACTCAAGTGATTAAGTCATCAATATTATTTATGATTCCAGTCAACAATCAGGAAGACTAAAATAAAATAATACTTCTAAACCTGCCCTGCATTTGCACTGATTTAGTCAGTTCTCTAAAGGGGAGTTGATTTCCTCTCTTTGGCAGCCATTAAAGATGTCGACTGCAAGTGAGTACAAAGCTCGTATTTCCTAAAGGAAATATGCTATGGGAAATATGATGACATTTATTAAAGAAATTATGTAATACAGTAAATGCATTTGGCCTTATTTTTTTTGCATTTTATTTTATTAGACAATGGTGAATCAAAGAATCACCAAAATGAATGTCATTGAAAGAATATTAACCTTACTTAGTTTCCACCCAATTAGATCTTGATGCAAAGTAAGATTCAATTAAAATATACAAAAATATTAAAAAATAATATCAAGTCAATAAAACTTTAAAAAGTGTTCCTGAATTGCAACTTTTTTGCTATGCTTCTAAACGAAAGGAAACATTACATATGATTAGTAAACACACATATTGTGGTTACCATATTTGTCTTTATTTCAGAATTACAGGGTCTTACTGCAGTTTTCAGAGTGAAAAAGAAAAGTAAGTTCTGCTGGACTAATTTACCAATTAGTTCATAACGTTGTATGAGTTAGGTATTGAAATAATTTCATTGAATGAATATTCTTTACACCTGCAAGTGGAGCTACTGCTGCCAAAACCTGAAATATCGCTTCAATAAACTTTCAGTCTACTTAATGACTTCTCCCATTGAACCTGTGGTTTGGCCTTAAAACTTCATCACAAACATGAACTGCTTAAGAAATTAAATGTTAAATTACGTTTTGAGAATTTTAATAAGTTGTAGTAAGTTTGGAGCTTAATGTACATTGTCTTGCTTTAAATTTAATTTTAAATAGGCTTGTTTTATAAGACATAAAAGAACATAGGGTTTGGTTTTTTTAAAATTATTTCATATACCTTTTGGAATGCTGATTTATCTGTTTCTACAGATGTCATTATGTCCACAGATTTCAAATAACACTGGACTGGCCCTGCGTATTCTCTAGAACAGACTTTTCAGCGAATATTGTATCAATTATATCTATTTAAATACAAAGAAAGTCCTTGTTAATAGGAGGAAATTATTTTCAAGTGTTCAGTGGGGCTAATAAAACCACACTATTGCTTTCCAAGTTGCATGGAAGAACTTTTCAGCCAAGGACACAACTCAAAGCTAAGGACCTATGACAAAATTATCTGATTTTACTTGGCATTTGTTTAACTGTTATGTATATTGCTGAAGGCCATTTACTCTATCAAGAAATGTAAAATAAACCAGTTAGAAATCAAAACAGGAGACAGGATACAGTTCTCTCTCCTTTTTTGATACTTTGGCAAGGTAAGGAGTGGTTTGTAAACTACTGAAATCCAAAGGGCTGGTCGCATATGGAATAATATTTTTTCTTTAGGAAAATTCTGTGAATTTAAGGGTCTCAATATGTTATGAAAGTTGTTCTTAATTACATATTTTTATGGTAACTAACTAGGAGTATGTACTGTCTGTTGCGTATATTCAGCATTAACGGTTTCTTTTCAAATGAGCGTTTTTTTCCCCTTCTCTAGGTCTATAATACAGTAAAACATTTGGCATGAGGCTATATATGTCTGATGCATATGCCTTTTATAATACAATCCACTTCTTGCTATAGACAGACCTTAACAATTAAATACTGGTCAGTTAGTATACTTGCTTTTATAAACCCTGAAGCTTATTGGTAGCTGCACTGTATTATGACCAATTTAGATCAATGAGAATGAAATTCTTATTTACTAATTCAGATTTTTTTTATTTACTGGTTACCTTTTGTTTTCCTGCTTTCCTTTAGAAAAAGAAATCTGTTTGTTCAACGACTGAAATTAACTATCTAGAAGTTGACTTTATTTCGGAAGAAGTGGGCAGAGAAATGTCCATGTTGCATCACCCCCTCCAGCCCTCTTCTGAAATAACAAGGTTTTTGTTACCAGTTGACCATTTGGGGACCAATTCATAGAACACAAAACAGGAAAGTCCTCTGCTGCACTTGATCACACTCCCAGTTTTAAACAGAATGTAGTCCACCAGTTGACAAAAAAATTAACAGGGTTTGACAATAGTAAATGGCTTTTTGTACAGCTGAATACATCTACAGAAGCTTCAGTGAAGTTTTCTTCTTTAGATCAGCAGAGAAGTTCGCCTATGATTTACAGAAATTCTAATTTTTAAAAGTGTCAGTACTTCCATTTATAAATTTAATTGTAAAAACAGTTTAGTAGACTGAAATCATGTGAAAAATATTTATCACATGCTTTTTACTTCCTTGGATTTTTAAAAGTAATCCCTCTTTACCAGGATGGCTGTGTGATTGAGTACAGGATAATTTATTGGTTTAACAGTATTTTTTTCAAAAAGAACAGCTTCTATATCAAATTAGAAATGATGGAGGAAAACGTATGCCATAGTTTTCACAGCTGCTTAAAAATCATCAGAATTTTTAATCTGGTAATGAGATACTGAAATATTTAAAAACCACAAAAGAAGTATTAATACTGGTGGAATAGTTCAAACAGACATACGAAGTTTTGTAATGTGAAAAGTCATCCCAATCTCTAAGCAGAGCAAAACAGCAAATTTATTTAAAATGCAAGACTAAAGAGAATTCTTTAGAATTTATTGAAGAAGTAAGTCTCTGTGATGAGCTCTATGGAGCTTTGACTCATTTGTGTGTGCATTTTAATGGTGTTCATTATGGGTTTGTGCCAAAAAAAGAGAAATGCACAGTAGTATAATATGGTGTTTGAATGTTGGAAGAAATAGAAAAATGAAGTAGTATTTTGCTGAATATAGAATAATAGACTCTACATATGTTAATTGAAAGTATCATGTCAATTTTTATATTGTGGTTTGTTCCATTCTTTGACACTTATTCTTCACGAAGCAAATCATACATTTTGACCTCAGCTATGTTATCTATTTTCATTTGCATTAATTCACATAGTCATCTAAATAATTTTAAAATTAAATCATTTTGGTTCAAAATTGCTGGTAAAGAGTGGAAAAAATAAACCAGGAAAACATTTTATTTCTAAACAGCCAGTTCTGTTAATATGTTGTTTTCATCATATCTTTCCATTTGTTTTTAATTACTAAGTACATTTCCCTGAAAAATATGATCTTTTGTGGGGTAAGGGTTCCTCTGCTCCTGCTGTTTTTTTCTTTCAAGCAGACATACTTCACTGTTTCTGGCAACCAGATTATCTTTAAAGCAGCAGCACATGGTAATGTTGCAAACAGTGAATACTGACTTCAAGTGAGAAACAAGCAAGCTTTTAAGCAACACAAAACCTGCATCAAATCTTGAGGTGGTGTAAACTGTTATAGTTCTGACTTGAGCCAGACTTTCAGTTTTCCACTATCTGAGGATCTTATCTGTATATATATTCTCATGTAAATATCTTCAATAACCATCGAGAGAGGTGAAAATTGAAATTTTGTAGTGGCAGAACCTCTGTAAATAATAAAACTTCAAGCCTGCCATACAGCATTCCTATGGCTTTTGTGGTTAACTTTGTACATATAATATAAATATAATGAGTGTATGAGATGGGTTTCAATGAGAGCAATATCTGTATTGCATGAATTAACAGTAGTTGTATCAGGGCTGGATGAAGTCTTGATCTAAATGGGACTGCTGCTTAGCTGCACAGTTGTGACCACATTATGTGTGAGGGGAAAGTGCATTTTACTCAACAGTGCTAGTAAGGCTGGAAGGGAGAATTAAAGCATCTTCATTCATCTGTAAGTAATATTTTCCACATAACTTTATTCATGGTTTACCTTCTATTTCAGACTTTAAGATGGCAATGTTGCAGACCAAGCTTTCTCCCAAAACTAAAAAAAAAAAAAAAAAAGCAGAAGAATATATTCTCCCCCAAAGTTTTCTTTTGAATGCTAATGTAGGCATAATTTTTCAGTACAAAGTGTTAGGTGGCATTAGGCAATGTTAAGCAGCTGGCTTCCTTAGCTCATTTCAACTGCTGTGGCACAGACCTTGTCCCCGTCTTCAAGCTGTGCTGGCACAACTGTTTGTGAGACAATCCTGTGAACTAAATCGGGGTGCTGTCTGCATTAAAATAAAACAAAAGGTATGATTTGAAATTGTGACCTCACCAAATACTACCAGTGCCGCAGACTGACCATGCTTCCACAGATACGGGAATCTCACTTAGCAAAATAGTTCCACTAAGAACAATTCAGGTGAGACCAGCCACATCAAGCTGTTTTATTCTTTATCAGTGTCTAATTCATTTGTATTAAAAGCTGGCTAGATAGCTGGGAATGTCAGGAAGCCTGTATGCTAATTGCCTTTAAAAATAAATGCATCAGAGTCACTGGGGCATTTCTGTTGTGTTTTTAGATTATTCATATAAATTATGAGGTTATCAAATGTGAATGTGAAATTGTCGGGCATATGCTCAGTTATCATCTTCCTAAGCTGTGCAATTATTCAGGATGTCATCTCAGTCTTCAAGCAACCTGAAACTTCTGTTTCTATATAAAACATCATCAAGGTATTAGAAAGCCTTTGGCAATAGAACACAATTAAAATACCTCAAGCAGTGAAATCCATTAATATAAAAGAGGCTAAGTTCAAGAGAAATAGTTAGGGCATGTCTACTTGACAGTGACAGCAGCACAGAGCCCTTGCAGATTAAATCACCCTGCTGAGAAGCTGGGGTCTCTGCATTGTAACGGCTACAGTACAGTGCCTGAGATGCTATGCTTAAAACTAATTTGGACATCTCTGTGCTACACTTCAGTGGCTACAGGCAGTAATGGTCCTTCTTTTGTGAGTGCAAATCATATCAAGGCAGGAATAGTACAACACAATCCAGATGTTTGTTACCAGCTTCAGCCTCAGCTTTATTAGATTGAGTGTCCTCTTCTACTACTGACTCCTTCTGGTACTGCGGCCGAGTCCTTACAGCACACCTGTATGGGCACATGCAGTTTGAGCAGCTTAGATGCAAGCCGCCTCTGTTTGGAGAGTCAATGAAGCTGTGGTTATTATGGGGCCAAATCTGCTGTAATATGTTCTGCAGGACCAATAAAACCAAGGAAACGTTCCCCCAACTCACAATTAACCATATCCTTTGAGATCAAGAATTCTCTGTCAACATGCTGAGTTATGAAAACAAATTATATGGGCTGCTTCTTAGCATTTATACATTACTTTTATGGTAAACCTATAGAGATAATGAAGTTTTCATGTTTTCAGCATTAAAGGGGTGAGATATGCTGCTCTGCAGTGAAACAGCTTTACTTGCAGACACTTTGCTAAGCTATCTTCATAGATGATTTTTGAAAACAATAGCTAAATGTTCAGAATGGTATCTAGACACTGAAAATTCACATACAAATATTATGTGCTGGAAACTTTCACTTCACTGTTACTGCAGTTACACTATGTAGAGTTTACATTATGCACATAAAGAAAACATCTGTATTTTCTAATTATAGAATATTTAATAAACACCAGCTTCGAACCATGACTTTTTCTATATCCATAGAAGCACAGAATACACAACTGCAAGACGTTTCCACATGCTACCTTTCTGATCTGTATGGGAATTGACCCCAAACAAGTATCTCTAGGCAGATACAGGTGGGGTCTGTATGCACTTAATTCCTGAACTCTACCGAAATTGCCATCTGTGAGGATTTCTGGAATGACAACATCCCATCATTGGAAAGAGAACAATTTATTTCATGTAAACATATAAAAAGGTTACAGATGAAAATTAGTCTCAGTCATTACTTTCATGGCCTGGCCTTGAAACGATCATCAATTTTCATTTCTTCCTACATCATAACTGAACTAGTCATCTCTCAATTAATGTACTGCAACCTTAAAAAAATGGTGGACCAGATCTTTCACTGTCATCCCACCTCATGAGGCTGTGCTTTTCAAGAGGGCATCATCTCTTCCCATCGCAACAGTTATGAAAGAGCAGAGCTATCAGTGGTGCTGTCCAGATGTATGTTTTACAGTTTTGTCCAGGCAAACTAGGACTACATATCCCTGTCTAGTGAAATTGTATGTGCTAACTTAGCATTTTGCCTTTCATTTTTCTGCCAGAGGGCCTGTCTGCTGTGGGCAATCAATTTATTGTTGAAAATGATCAACCTAGCAATAATATTTGTACCCATAAAGCTTCCCCATGTTAGCCTTTGTCATTAACTGAAAAATATGTTTTTATATATAAAAGGTATGAATCTGTGTATCAGGTACTTTAATGAAATCTACATATAATATGCACTATACTTCCATTTCAGATGTTTTTATGAAGTACCTAGTCAGAGTCTCTGGCATGATTTATTACCTGGTTAATATTCATAACTATAGTTTCCTTAAAGTACTTACAGACTTTCTCATTAATACCTGTACAACTATCACAATAGATATTACACACCAGATGACACTTGACAAAATCATCTTGCCCCCTGTCACGTAGCCTGGCATCCTGCAGGTCTCCATGTTCTCATGGAGCTCTGAGAGCTGCCTCTTCCATCATGATTCCTTGTGTCCCCAACTGAGTGCTCATATCACCAGTCATAATCTGCAAACTGCTTTTTAGTGGTCACCATACAGGTTTTGGCTCTCTTAAATTTGTCAAGTAATTCCTACCCATCTATTTTCATTTGAGCTAAATAGAAGCTTTTTATTTGTAAAGTATGAAGACCGACTTGCTAAATAAGCAGTATTATAAATGAATGCTTGAAATAATGTGACAAACAATGATATCAATGGCTTAAAACATCTTTCATGATTTGTACGTAATCTATGTGTAAATGGCATCTTTAGCTTCAGTGAAGGAGGTTTCTGTTTGCTCAGAGAATCTCACTGTTTGTCCTAAAAGAAACTTGGGCAAAAAAACCAGCTTCCAGCATGTTTCCAGAAATCTGCATTTGTTATGCTCCTGCATCTTCTTTATCCCATAACACTTCTTTATGGAGCCGATTTCTTGCAGGTTTCCCTTTGAAATTTGGAGACCAGACTACCTGCAGCAATGGAATTCCCTGCTTCCCAACCTGAGCAGGGGCAGGGGTAAGGAGGAGGGGAAAAAAATCCTGCTGGGTAATCTCTGTGAATTATAACCTCATTAGTAAACATTCTGTTTTTGGATTGACTGAAATCTGTTGCTTTGGTTGGAATTTGTTTTAAGTGTATAAACAACAATCATTACGATTCTTGGATTTGTGAAAGTGAGTAGAAAACTGCTACACATAGTTTAAAGTATGTCATCTTAATTTATGCTTGGATAATTTCAATTTGGTAATAAGACTGATGCTTAGCAAGTACAGCAAAGAGTAGAGGATAGTGGACAGAGAGTGAATGTTTTGTCATTACATCCTGGAACCTATAGGGAGGGTGGTCGCAAGCCCTAAATCGCCGCTAGCCGGACATTAATTGTTTGGAAATGTACCGATGGCCAGACAGCTAATGCATGGCAGGGAAGCATTAACCATGTTATCACTAAAGACCATTAAACACACAAGTATATACAGGACCTATGCTCTAGGAGGCCTCAGGCTGGAGGAATGTTTGGTGAAAGTAGCCCCTTCCCAGCTTCTTTTCAGGTACTCTTCATGCATGCAGGGAGCAAGCTAGCAGCAGAACTGCTGTGTATATGAAGCAAATCATTGCTTCAGTCATAAGCCAGGCATATTCCAGTAGACTGATGGAAGTATTACATGCACTAAGTATATCCACAGTAAATCAGGATTTGCTATGTCTGCATGGCAGGCACAGACATATTTCATGAAAGAAGCCACTTAAGGCCCTAAGTGGCCCTGTGTTTGCAAAAGCCAGTCCACAGAGGGCTGTATGTGAGAGGTATTGGTTACTTTATACTTCTTCGCATATAAAAAGGCAGCTGTGTTATGTTCCCAAAGGACAGCTGAGTTCTTATGGATTGGAAAAATCAGCTGTGAAACGACTAAGAAAAATTTAGTTGAATTTCCCAAAGCCAGAAATAGAAGCATGCTTATATATGAAAGATAGGCTGAATCCAGCACTTGTTTCTGCTATAGGTAACTAGCAGTGGAGTTGCATTTTGATGAGGAATTCTATTGTCTCACTTCAACATCCCATTGTGGGAAACCCCTGATTTCTTTAAGGGAATGTTTTCTTACGATTAGGTTATGATTAGCTGTATCAAAATACAGCTTGCTGTATGGCATAAGTCAAGCAAGGTAGACTCTTGCACTCTCTTCCTCACAAACAGGCAACTTGTCTCACTGTCATCAGATAAATAAGGTGTATGCACACCACAGTGAGGCAAGATTCCTGAGTTAATCTTGAATATGTCATTGATGTTCTGGTTGACTTTTTCAGAAGCTTCCTCACATTTCTTGGATTCTGTAAAACTGAGAGTGATAATCTGATAGACTTTGATCTTGAGGATTTAAATGCTATTTGTTCCCCCAAGTCCTTTGATATCTTCTTTGTTCTCATGCAGTAAATGTATTAGCTAATTTCTTTAAAACCACAGCCAGCTGACTGGTTATATTCCTGTCAATGTTAGTCACTTGCCTGACTTTTAACATGACTTATTACTTTTATAACTGATCTCCTATTATGTGCCACTTTGCCTGAATTCCTTTTCTGAAATTGTCATTAGTGCTTAGGTGATAAAAGTACGGCAACCTGTACATACTTCACATCACCCAAGAATCTAGCTGTCAGGGTTGTTATTCTTCTTAGTAGCTTTTCTACATGTAAAACCAGCAACTTCTTAGAGGCTTTTATCAATGATCAGCCTATTGTAGAACATATTCCGTATACCAAGAAATGTGCTGTATACCATTTTGGAGTGGTATTGTGGTTTCATAACATCCTATCAGTATGCAGATACTGCAGTAAGAAGCATCTGATTCTGACTTTGCTCAGACTTTGTGCCTGCATAACTCTGTTGCTTCGAACGGATAGAAGTGAAATCAGAGTCAGGTCCTGTAGAGTTGCACAAATGAGCTGGTGGGCTAAGCAGAAACTTCTGGACTTTGTTGGAAGCTGTAAACATTCTTAATTCTGCAGGTAAATTCTAATTCATCTTCCTGGGCTTGTCCATAAATATATTGCAATTTTGGTGCTTGTAGGCCCCAGGTCTTTTGCCTGGCAGTTTTATTTGGTACGAAGTGTCCTCTTACCCAGCACCAGGAGAGTAATGAGTAGAGCAGTATCCAGCATCACTCATAGTGGGGCTCTGCTGCTTTCATGATGATACTGCTGCTCATGTAGCTTTTCCCAAATTAGCTTTAAACTAGATGCTTGGGTCCCTCTAAGAAAATAGCTGCAACTGCATGGAATATAGTGCAGCTGCCAGGTTTGGTACCTATCCAGCCCATCAGTCTATGCTGAGATCCGTGTTGCTGTAGCTACACAACTGTCGGCACCTGACCTACTTAAATTGAAGTCAGTTTGAGCAGAGTTACGCAAGCTGCAGTCAACCCTTTTTGTTCAGTATAGATGAAGTCTCAGGTCCAAGTGTCCATCATTGCCATGCAAAGCGCAATATTATCCATATGCTAATATATTCCTATGCAATTATTTGCATCATTTCCTATCTCTATTACCAAGAGTGTAAGTCTTAGTTAATGAGACGATTATATGTTGGCAGCTGTTCACAGGTGTTAATTTTTTATAAATATAAAAGTTTGCTTCCTAAATAAAGTTTTTTATTGTGTAAAAGTTAGTGAAGTCTGATAAAATAAGTTTTTATATATTGTTCCCCCTTTGTGGTGGCTAAGACTGTTTTTATTATCCAATATGGGTGCCCATTTTATGCTTTGTGGAGTCTTACAGCTAACCAAAATTACAATATACAGATCATTCTTAGAAAGTTAGAGTCAAAAAGATGCATCTGAAAGTATTTGTGTGGAACTACTCCGCACACCCAGCTTTAGGCCTTTTTTTCCCCTTCTTCTACAGTCACAAACCTTCACTGGCCTATATCATGGAACTGTGGTACTGTATTTGTGCTGTGCTGTATTTCAACTGCTGTTTCTGCACTGGATGTCCTGATAATGACTTCCATGATTATCCTTAATTGGAAGCATTGCCAGTTTAATGACTTTCCTGTTAGACTACCAATCTGCCCTCCTCCTTGCAGCTCCATTGCTCATGGCTCTGTCATCAACAGAATGAACAAATAACGCAGCCGTAAGGGTTTTAAAGTGTTGGAGAAGCTCAATTCTCTGCCATTATGAGCAGTAACAGGCCCTTGACTGAACCAGCACAGCAGTACCCACAGCACAATGTGTGTGGCTGAGATAGCTTTCTTGCTTCCATCTTCATCTCTTTGATCGTGTTCACTTTACTCAGCATTCAAGGCATGTTAGAGAAAGCAGTAATAGCTTAGGTAGCCATGTCCCCTTCTAATTGTTGTGGTGATAAGAATTTAAGACACTGCCTGCTGGCTCGGACTGGCCGCGCGTTGTGTCTGTGGCTGGAGCAATCGGAGTGGCTCTTTGGGGAAAACACATGAGCCTGTCCACATCCTCCTGTTCATTCCCTTCCTGCTGTCCTGGAGTCAAAATATTTTGGTTAGGGATATCAAGGGAACATGCCTGTCTATTCCTCTTATTATCCATCTATGGACCTGTTGTCCATGAACGTGTGCAGCTGCTTTTTGAACCTATTGATACTCCCTGCTTCCACAAACTCCCATGGCGAGTCTGGAAGGGAAAAATTCAGCTTAAAATACCATGGTTACACAAAGATAAGCAAGCTTTTTGAGTGTTTTATGAAAAGGAATTTCTACCACAAATCTCATCTGTCAATACTTAGAATTTTTACTGTAGCAGATAGTTGCACAAACCATGAAATCAGCAAAGCAGAGTGATACTTTTATCTATGTCATAAGACAAGGAAACACAAGAAAGGCAGTGGTGGGTCAGATAAAGGTATGACCAGCCGTGGGTTTCATCCAGTCTCCTCTTTCCAGCACTGACCTTGATGTTTAAAGTAGGTCATAAGCAGAGGGAATACCTATAATATTACTTTCCCAGCACTTCTCCCAAGCTTCCAGTGATTTGCAACTCAAAGACATTCTGATCCAAAAGTGGTGGGTTTTGGGTTTAATAGCAGCTTGCTGGATTTTTCTTTCACTAAATTATCTGGTTGCTTTTTGAATCCCTACAGTCTGGGCATCCAAAACACTTTGTGACAGCCTGTTCCCTCCATAGGAATTCTGAAGCTCTAGTGTTTGCACTGAGTTGTTGTGAGCACCTTATGTATGTGTGTGGAATTGTATAGATAAACCCATGATTATTTTGAATAGCAAATTCAAAGCATGTTTACAAGCTGTGAACAGAAAGAGGGAATGATTTGTTTTGATTTATTAATTTGAATTTTGTAGTAACGCTATTTACATGACATGCATGACCCTGCTGCCTGATTCCTGACTATAATAATAATGAAATACAAACAGAAGAAAGTATGATGTATGGTTCTAAGCATATATGCAAGTAGTATCATTTATACAGCTATAGGCATACACAGATTTACATATATGTGGAATCAAAGGTCCTTTTTATTGGCACAGCAGCTTGTATGGGTGCATCCAAAGGTAGAGTAGTGGATTAAACTTCTGAAAACAACAGTCCTGATTCTGCCAGACCCTTCAGCTTCAGAATATGCTGCATTATAAATGAGGGTTCCTTCCTGCTGCGGCCCATGTTAGTGCTTATCCAAGAAAGCCAAGCTTGAGCCTTCAGCCCCAGTGTCGAACTGGAGCCTGTTGACAAAGCTGGGATGGTTGGAGGAGTGTGGGGAAGGTTTGTAAACAGCTGAAGTGGAGCCTTCTGGGTTTAATATGTTCCATAACCAGTTCAAACAGGGCAGCGACTGAAAACCCCAGATGTCAGAGTTACACAACAGCTCCTTCAGAAAAGCAGCTTTAAGTTTGCAGTGGGCTTTATAATAAAGAGCATGCATGAAGTGTTCACCCACAGATAGTGAAGTGTTTGCTTTGCTAGCAGTACTCACCCACCATCAGCTCTCAGCTCATCCTTTCATAGGGGGAGGAATGGATCTAATATTCTTCTTCATCCCTAATGCATGTTTTTACATTACCCTTATGTTACTGTGCGTGGGTTGTGTATAGCAGACTTAATGCAGCAATTTGTAGACCTGCATCAATTTAGTGCCTTTTTTGTTCTTAAGGAAATGCTATACTGAGTGCAAAGTTTGAGGCTTTTTTCCACCTGGGCTAAGGTTGAGGACTTTGAATGAAAGGAGGTTTTGTTTTGAAACTAACAGAAGTTTGGTCGCTTCTATTCATACCTGTAGCTTCGTATCCTAGCAGTGTTCAATTGCATCTGATCTATTTCAGCCACCTACCATGGGATGTGATAAGCTGCATCCTCTAAGCACCCGTTTCTCTCCTCCTCTGAATGGAGTCAAGACTCTGAGCTGAAATATCAACTCTTGCGCTGAAGCTGTTTAAAGTATCTCACACCAGGTAACCTGGTTTAAAATCTTCCACATTTCTAAAATTTTCCTATGAAGTTCTGCAAATTTAGTGTTTCTAGTGAACTATGAGGTCAGGATTCTTCCACAAGGCACTTGTATTTGGTAGGGTATTCTTCTTCTCTACCATGTTATGGGGGTATAAGCACTGCTACTTGTTTTACTACCTGACAATGACTGAATTTAAAACCTCCAGTCTTTTTAAACAGAAGGTTGTTTGATCCTGAGGAATGATTTAAAAGGACCAACACTGATCTGTGTATTCTTATTTTGGTTCAGACTAGTGCTTTGATTTGGTTGAGAATCTAAACCACAGTGAACTATCATTAACATGGACTCACATAGTCTCTGTCATCGGTTTAGTTAACTAGCTTTACTCTAATGCAGCTTTTCATACAAGGTAAAAAGAAGGCTGTAGCTCTGCCATCCTTCAAATCCAAGCTGCCATCTCCTCAAATCTCACAGTGCTGGGCCTACTTAGAAGTGGAGTGCTGCTGGTTCTGAATGCTGTAGGACAAAGGTCTTCACCTGATATTCATTGCAAGGCTTAATGTGCCTCTGCTGCATTATAAATTCTCTCATTATCATGCACAAGACCCTTCAGCTTTGATGCTTCCTGTCTGCTTATACCACCTTCAGACTGCCTGGAAGGTTTTGGCACAGTCAGGACTCAGATGAGCCCTGTTTGACCTCTTTTGCTTTGTGTTTCTCACTGGCTTTTCCCTCCCCCTCTTTGACTCTTTCTGTCATTTATCATCAGTACTCTGATCTGTACCCATGTGTGCTAATGGCTTTACCCCAGTCTTTTCATGTGACTGTAGTAAAAAGACAAAAGTTAGTCAGGGTGTCACATCTCTCCTTCTCACACCTCAGTATTTCCCTTACCTTACCTCTGCCTCACTAAAATAAATACTAATGCCAACCTCTAAAAAACCTATCCAGCAGTAAACTTCTGCTGAGAACTGTCTGTAATTGCTGACCGGTCTCCACTAGAGCACTGTAAGAGGATTTTAATAAGGTTTTTTTCCTATCAAGGCTTGGTCAGTAAGGTTTGACACAATATTTTTAGTAAGGAGGTGTCTGATTGCTCCACAGACTGTTTTTTATATTGTACTCACTGAACAGTGTAATATTCTAAAAAATGAGAGCACACATTGGATGCTGATTTGAATCTATTACAAATCAGCAATCAATAGTCACATAGTCTTACCTTATTTTGCCAGAGAACATGAAAAATGTAACAGGAATACAAGTTATGTTTCTGCAAGTGTGAGGAAACACTTCATTAAATGACAATTCCCTAGGTGACTTTTTCACCCTCTGTATTTGATCAGCTGTATAACGCACTACTTTCTCTTAAATGCCCTGGACTCAGGGAATTAGGAGCAGAAGAATCAAACAGCTGTCCCTAGCTAGCAACAAACCTTGATGTGACAGAACATGAGAAAAACAACTAGCTGGGGCCTGTTTCTGCAGTGTTCAAGTAAGGAAGGTGCTTGCAGTGGTTTCTTCAGAGGCTTTCTGCATGCAGAGTCTGGAACCGCTTTGTGTGTGTTGGTGTGAGGCTATTGTATGTGGTTCTTCACATATTACTACTTCATGCCCATGCATCAGAAGAAGCAGCGTACCAGGGTGAAACCTACCCTGCATACTTCATGCCCTAAAGTCAGAATGAGCCTCTGTAGCCCATTAAAGCTTCACATTTTTAATATATGGAAGGACTTTCATGTATTACAGGGTCAAAATCTTCTACTGTGTCATCAACACAGCCCTCCCCATTGAACTGAATATGTCATTCATTTGGGGACTGAATTTGGGCTTGAATTGAATCTGTCAGTCATCTGGGGATGATGCAGAGATTGAAAACAGTTAGTTGCAGGGCATGTGATGCACTTCCACGTCTATTGTCTCAATATGTTGTGTGCTTAGGACAAAATCAACATTTTTACTAGCAGAGATGGAAAGGTATTAATCAGTATTTAGCACAGCCCAAAATTTGAGTCTGGGTGAGGAATACCTGAGCTATCCTGGCTACTACTAGGCAAATCACAAACTCTTTACCTATTTTCAACAAACTTTTAGCTATTCCATCATCTCTTTCCTACTTCAAATTGAAGCTAATATACCATAGGTACTAATTTAAAAGCAAGCTTATTTTTCTTCATCATAAGACCAATCTTTTTTCTGTATAGAGTTCTCTTCAGTGTCCTTGATGCAGGAGTGTGAAATGTTTTTTTTTTTTAACAGATGGGTTTAGCTCAGCACTGTATTATACTGACAGCTGCTGCTTTAGCCAGGTAGCCAGGACCCTCTTCTCTAAAGGGGACTTATGACAGCAGATGATGCTGGTGGAAGCCTACAAGGATTGAGAAACATGATGAATTGCCCATTCTGCTCCCTCCCATATTATGCCTTTTTCTCTGGACTCTTTTGGTGGGGGAAAGGCTGTAGTGTAGGAAGGAATAGGCTAATTCATCACTTTTTTTTCAACAGCCTCTGTTGGCAAGGTCCCAAGGGTCCCTACTTGAAAACTAACAAGATATTCTTGCTCTAACTGAAAGAGCAGAATTTCTTTGCTGGAGTAGGGTCTAATTCACTTTCATTTTTGAACAGTGAGTGCCTCTTCACACTGGGGCAACGCAAATGTTCCTGCCTGTTTTGAGCACATAGTCCTTATACTGAGTGTATCTCCTTCCATCTCCCCATCAAATGGGAGGACCCTACACCAGGGCAGATAAACTGAGTTTGTTACTATTACTTAGCTTTCTAGTGACTACATGATTTATCTTGACCTTTCTCTCATAGTTTTTCTGTTATGGAGAGAGCAGCTTAATATAACTGCAGGAATGACTGGATTGTGTTAAGGAGCATGTAGAGCTTGCACCAAAGGGTATTTTGAAAGTGTTGACTTTTCCAAGAGCTCCTACAGGTAGTGAGGGCTTACTTGAAGACTTAAAAAGTGGGCTGGGAGTCTGGTCTAAGCTATCGCAGAAATTGGTCACTGCATACATCTGCCTGGTCTTTAGCTGACCACGTTGTCTTCAGCCTTACCTGAATATACAGCTTAAAAACATCTAGTAGGGTGACAGCACAGAACTCAGCATTATCTAGTGTCTGAATATTTACACCGGGTGAAGGTGTTGGGAGAGAAATGGGGACAGAAAAGCAAGTTTTGCAACTCCCAGTGAATATCATCTTGTTGCAGTGACACCGTTGGTGGTGCCCAGTGTAACTAATACAAAAAGAAACTCGGGTGTGCTCACGCAACCTGTCATTAACACCTTTGGGTTCCAGTTGCATATCTTAAGTGTGGTAGTTAGTGTTTTGCTCTGATTGTTTTCAGACTTGGAGACTTCATAAGATGATGTCACATGTACCAGCAACAGCGACAGGTTTATTTCAGTGTCTGAGCTCATCCCCGGGGCAGATTCAAGCTGACACTCCAATGGGAAGAAAGCTCTGTAAGGTATGGTTATTTTTCCAAAGCAGCTGATCGTTCAAGAGAATAACATGAAATAGTATTACCACTAACTGTCCCTCCAGTTTGGGGTTCATTCAGTGCTCTTTAAATTCAACGTATAGTCTCCTTTTGACTCCAAATAATGTAACTCTTGTCTTTTGTAATAATTTTCTAATAAACTACAGTCTCATTCAGTTAGCATGGTAAGCAGTCCTGTTTTGCGAACTGTGTTTAATTTGAAGGTTCAACTTTCATCTAAATTATCAGAAATATATGAAAATAGCATTCTCTACTTATCAGCATATAGATTTTTTTTCCATAATTCATGTGAAATAAAAAGAGAAGTAAGGTAAAAGATGTAACAGAATTAATGTAGTACATAACTCTGGAGGCATGGCTAGCTACAAAACAAATCTTAATGAAATCATCATTCAAAGGAAACCTTGCTTCAAGTTACAGAATGAATATGAAAATGATAGATTAATATGCTTGAAAGGAAAGTAGATCCATGTTATAGATGCCTAGCAGAGACTTAGTATTTTCCCCTGGCTTTCCATCAGTAAGTCATAACTGTGAGTTTCTCTGCTGTACTCCTGATTGATATCATATCACTGACTATCCTGTGGCAACTACTCCCCATCATCCGAGAGAATCCATATTTCTCACTTTTAATCAGATATTTTCTTCAGCACCTGCTCTCATCCTCAGTAGGCTTTCTTTAAACTTACATGAATGTTACTAAAAACTGATTTAAGCCCAGTGTCGTAATAAAGGTATCCCTATAAAAAAAAAAAAAAAAAAAAAGAAGTCATTTTTTTGCAATGTAGAATAAAACTTACAGTTTTGATATTTTAAGGAACTGTTTTATGATCATATTTGATGGGTTTTATCAGTAAGTTAAACCTATTTCACTTGAAGTGAAGTAGGCTTCAGCCTACCTTAAAGAGTAGGCTTTATCTACCTACATCCAAGAAGGCACAGCCTCATTCTTGAAGTCTAGCTCCTCCTGCAATTCAGGCTCTCCCATCAAGACTGAAATCAGACAATTTTCAGGTGTTTCCTGTAGTTGTTCAGGGAGTGTTACTTTACTAGCTTCCCTTTCTGTGATGTTTGTAGCTCCTGTGCTCCCAGAAAAATGCAGGTTTGACTTAGGATTCTGCTGGTGAGGAGTCGGTATCAATTACTCCACAGCTCTACTGAACTCCACGGGTTAGGGTCACCATCTGAATTTCTTCTCCCATGATGAGCAACTTCCTCTCACCAAGCACAGAAAGGCATCATTCAATATGACTCTGGAATACAGTCAGGAGCAGTATTTTTATTTCCCTTGAGGAACAATGGTCATATTACCAAATTAAAATAGTCCAGGTTTTGATTTTTCATTTGAGAAACAAAATTATTCATGGCTAGCCTGAGTTATGAAAGATTTACTTTGAAGAACAATACAAAACTGCTGATGCAATTAAAATGAAAATATTATTCAGAGGTAAGGCTATAGAAAGAACAAGGATATAAAAAAGCAATTTAATTTCATGGGTTTTGGAAGCATTGCCCTTCATCTGTTTAAGATCTATTTTTATTAAAATTTTGCAGCCTTGAGGTTAATTCATTTCTAAATCGTAGAATAAGGTTGGAAAAGACCTCTAGGATCATCAAGTCCAACCGCCAACCCAACACTACCATATCCCCTAAACCATGCCCTGAAGTGCCACGTCTAGATGTTTTTTGAACTCCTTCAGGGATGGTGACCCCACCACCTCCCTGGGCCACCTGTTCCAGTGCCTGACCACTCTTTCTGTGAAGAAATTTTTCCTAATGTCCAGTTTAAACCTCCCCTGGCGCAGCTTGAGGCCAAACGTATGTTTGTCTTCCAGAAGCTTACTGATTTAAGGACCTGTTTGTATGGCAGTGGTCTAGAATTATTAATTTACATGCACTATATCTGTATTTCCTCTGCAAGCTACATAAATGGCTTTTTATCAAAGCTTCTTTCACTTGGTCACTTTTTTGGAAAACTCTGCTAAATGCGGATTGGTCCACTAATTAATTGTTCCATGATCCTTAAGATAATGAAGTTTGTTTATACAAATTGTGCCCTATGTCCTTTACCTTTCCCACTGGGATCTTTACCATTCCCTCACATGTAATATCCTCAGATTGCTCACTCCACTGTACTCTTACTTCTCTCTCTCATCCCTCAAAACCAACAGGTCTCACTATGGGCCTTACCTTCCTTCTCTGGCTTGCTGGCTGCACCAGAGGCAGAAATACCTGGAGGCTGACCAGCTGGCTAGCACTAGAGTGCCTTGCTAGAAACAATAACTTCTCAAGTAAGTAGTGATCTATACTGTTAATTAACAGGGTATTCATCTAATTCATACACAGTGGCGGCTCATACTGCGAGCCAAATCTTTGACAAAATCATGTGTACTCTGGCTAAACCAAACACTTTGTTGATTTAAACCAGAACCTAATCCTTAAAGTGGAACTAGTAGTCATGTGAGAAACTGCTGGGTGATCTCATAAACCGAATTTATCACATCTCTGATCCTGCAGTTTTCTACAGGTTACTATACTAATTCATTCTTACTTCAAGCCTGCCTTGCATTTCCATGCTGCTGTTGCAAAATGCCTTTTTCAGAGGTTCAATATGTTCCGGGGTTTCTTGGAGAAATCCACTGATGAGTTTTGTTCTGTTTTTGAAGCCAGGTGTCATTCAGATCCAGGAGAAGCTAGGCTTATTTTGCAGGTTATTCAAAAGGGGCTTTTATAGCTCAAGTCCTAGTTTAAAAAATATGTATGGTTTCAAGCAGAGCCATGTGTTTACATGTGTTTACCAAAGTAATGAATGTATAATGCTGAATGTATAATGCCAAATATAAGCCTAAAACAGTAAGAGAAGGAAATTTGTTTCTTCCAGTTTTGCTAAAACTTGTTTTTCTTGTTGCAAACCACACAATATTTCCTGGGCTCTCACATCTATTCTTTGAGTCATGTGATTTTTTTTTTTTACATTCCTTACCTTTCATTTAAAATGCAAAATAATTTTGTTCTCACAATTACCGAGAAAACACCAGAAAGGTGTTTTCCAAACAATCCAAATCAAACAGAACCCAAGGCAGGGTAAAACCGGAATTAACTCAAAAGCTCAGAAGGCCAAAGTCTAACAAGAAATCCAGATGGTCTCATTCTTAAAGTCAATTTTTTTAAAGCTGATTTTCAGTCATGATTTTAGGGGCACACCAACTCGTGAGTTTTGATTGCAATAGACCAAAAATAGCACCTTATTATAATTGGGTTATTAAAATGGAGGAAATAACCAACAGTTCTTACCTCATGGGCAACCTTCCAGAAGTCACAATCAATGCTTGTGTTCACTAAGACAATAGCAATGGGGGAATGGACATATCAGATCATCAGTGGGGGTGATTATAATCAGCTATCGCTGATCAAGTCTCTGTTAAGTGTTAAACAGAAAAGAAAGTGCACGTATGGAGTTGTTAAATTGAGCCCCGAAGCCCAGTGCAGACCCAAACCTTTCAACTTCTTGAAAATGACGTCCATCTAGTGGGCACAACTCGATATTACAGCAGCAAAAACCACCGGCTTCTCTAAAAGGTATGTTAGCATTGTCTATATGTAAAAACGTGATTTTTTTTTTTTTTTAAAGGTTTATTTGCAAATTCTTGAAGCCTGCGAGATAGTTTCTCTGAAGGACTGCTTTTCTCAATAAGCCCATTGTTCTTGGTGGAGATATCTTTTCACTTTTTTTTTCCAGATGCTTACCTACATCCTGATGAGGCTGCCGGCATTTTCTTCAAGTTCAAAATCTGGACTTTGGCTCGTTCCCTGCTGATAAATTTACCACCAGAGAACAAGTGGAAATTTTGGAGAAGAATGATTGATCACTGTCTGAGATATCTAAACTGCATAAATGAATTAAAGGCGCAGTTCTGCAATCCCTCTCCATTTGCTTCAGGAGACATTACACCAGGAAGACTCCTTAGAGGTTTAAATGAATCCTCTTGCTTGTGTGCACTAGATCTTGCTGCCTAGGAGATGTACAACTGGCATATATAACAGCCCAGTGTACCTGAACTGTGTTTAAAAATAGGAACCCTGTGAAACAGGAAGGTAAAATCTTGAATTAGCATGATTAACAAACAGGTTTTCATATAATTTTTTTATTAAGAGTAATTGAGAGTATACCAAATCCCTCATCATCTTGACTACCATAACCCATGGAAGTAATCATAGGTCAGAGAACAAGAAACAAATCACAAATCCCTTTTGAAAATGTCATGGGATTTTGAGATCATCTGATCAAAATTATTCAAAAGCAAAGTGTTTTGCAGCACCAAACCAAAATGTTGGACTGCCAGAAATGGGAATCCTGCTGCATTTCACATCCTCCCCTCATGTCAGCATGGAAGGGTAGCACTGTTGCTGCCTATATGCTGCAGTCATCTACTCTCCGTGGAGCCTCTCTTTACCCGTGCTGCCTGAGTGAAGCAAGTAACTGATAGATCCAAGTCTCTGAATCCCAGCCAACATCTACTTCGGTTGTTTAACAGAAGGGCCGTGACCACTGTGCAACTGGAAAGTGTTTGCAAGTCTTGCTTTGATGGCCTCTGAGCATTGAGTGTCCTGCTGTGCACGCTCTTTTTCTCCTTCAAGTGCCCATATCAGGCTAATTAATTACCCAGTGAGCTGTGTTGCCCTTAATGCTTTGCAGAATGAGTAAGGCAGCATTCCCAACCATTAACTTCTCTTAAAAATTGATGTTTGCAATTTGACAAGACATTTTCTTCTTGTGATGTGTTTTGTACACTTGTTAGAGCAAAGAAGTTCCACTGAAATGGAATATCTCTAGCAAGAAGCTTCAGGGTTACCAACTCAGCAATTCTGTATGAAAAACACACGTTCTCAACAAGTTTTCATTCTAACAGCCTTTTAAGGCTGCTCTAAACAGAGAAAGTCAATGAAACCCTACTCAAGCTGTCATTTGGACAATTCAAAATCATAATAAATAGCGAGACAATTGGTAAGTGACGTGTTGGTGTGTGTTGGTGCTTAACTATATGTAATGAGTTAACTTTCTGATTTGACTAACTTAAAATTCACTATGTGCACTCAGCTTTCTTTTTTTGAGAGGGAAAGCCATGAATGAATGTCACAACTTCAATCTCTTTTGCACATCAAAAATGTTACTAATTGCTGTTAATACTAGTATTCATAGAACACCAATTCTATTCCTTGCATATAGCAATAGAAAAAACTTTTATAGTATCTAAGCACCTTCCAACTGTGCACGCTAATGTTTATATTCTCTTCAGAGAGGTGCAGGTGTGAAGGGAAATATTTGGTTCAGTTACTAAAATAGCTATACATGTTGCTGTGTATGTTTTAGAGAAAGTAATTCCTTATATCCAATGGAAGCGATATTGATGTTTGCAAGGACTCTGGGGGAGGCTGTTCCGTTTTTATGTGCAGAAAGTTCTGTCTTCTGTACAGATTTAGATTTGTGTCACCCTCACTCTAGAGCTCTGGGAGCTCTACTCTCACTCTGGAGAGGCAGAAACCTCATGCCAAACAGGCTTTGTTTCCAACTAGTTTTCAGTATGAAGCATTAGGCAGTCTTTCCAACGTGCTGAAGTGATCGCCAGGCACTGACCATGATAGCAAGTGAAACATAGATCAGAACTACTCCTGGCCCTTAAGACCTGTTTTGATATTGTTTTGCTATATAGATGCTATTCAGAACAAGGGGAATATCTCTGCCAAGGTTAAATATTCTGAGAAAAGAGCAATTACCTTTATAAATTTTGCAATATGCCTAAGGGATATTTTTTTCTTACACAGCATTAATTTTAAAACTAATCAAATCTCCTGGGAGTGCAATGTCACATGAAGTGAATTAAAGTGTCAGAAGACAAACAGAAAAGTTAACACTACCATTTCATTTTTGCCATTTTTCTCCATTATGCCCAAACTTTACAAAATGCAATAATGCATGTAAGAGATCTGGCAGTTCAATGTCTGTCCATCCTGTGGCACAATGGAGGGAATCAAGAACAGAGCAGCTGCCTGATTTCTGAACTGTCTTGTTTTTATAGGCTCTTACATAAGCCTTTTTTCTTCTGACTCTGTATTTACCAAGTCAAGGGTCTATCTCATTGTTCCATTAGTGCACTACCTGAATTCACAGCAAACTAATGAAATACGGCAATAAATCTTATTAGATGTTGTATGTGGAATATAGCTCAGTCCCAAACTCTCTCCTGAGAGAGCCCCATCCCTCTCAAGCAGATATCAATGAGAGTAAGACTATATGTAGCAAAAAAGAACAACTAACATTTTCAAAATGGTGGTACCTACATTGCATGGCATAAATGCCATTCCTTGGGAAAGCGAGATTTTTCAAATGAGCTATGTATAAAACCACTGATGAGATGTGCGAGTAGAATGGACAAAGTGCTCCCACCCTCGTTCCCGTCTGTCTCGTCCTTGTTCCTGGCAGGACTCTAAGTTGGGCAAGGCTACAGGGACTGCCTCCCTGCTTTCAGATGCCGCAGCTGATGAGCTTCAAACATTCGTCTGACCTCTGTCCAACTCATTTAAAGGATTAATTTTCACACTTCAGTCTAAAGGGAGAAGATGCAGTGTTTTAAAAGGCATGTTTCTTGCCTTGCTATGGGTGACATACCTGGATCGTTTGTCCTTCCTAATTTGCAGCTCTGAGTGTTTCTGAGAGCATTAGGACTGCCTCTCTGCTGTATTGTTTTCTGTCATGTAACTGTTACATGTCTTTGAGCAGGCCTGTTTGCTTGCCACATTATAATTAGGCTGACTTTATTTATAACCCATTCAAGAGATACAGGTAGGCTTTCAGATGCTTCTGTCCACCAGAGAAACATTCATCATGGCTGAAACCTCTCAGGTTTCTTGTGGCTCTCGACTGGCTCAGCACTGGGCCAACACGAGCCTCCTCAGCACTGTTAGGAATGAAGTGTTTCTTGGCACGTGCGGAAGCTGAATGCTAGGCACCTGGAGAACTTTAAAAGTGAAATAGGTACCTACTTAGGTTTAAGAGCCTTCAGAGTTGGGCAGCAGCTGAGCAGAGGTTTTTAGTATCACTATTTGTAATTGCAGCTAAATTCTGCCTAGCTGCCTGCTTAGATACCTAAATACCTTTTTGGGATCTGGCCCTAAGGATTTTTTTAACTTTCTTATGCATTAAATAATAAAGAGCAGGCAATTAAGAAGTCTTACTTCACTGGGTTAGCCTCTTGAAGAGAGCTGCAAATCAGCCTCATTTCCTCCTCCTGAGAATCGTTAGATCATTTGTTACAAGGGCGAAGGGAGCCTCTGCAGCATTTCATGGTAGAAGCCTGTAGGACTGCTCTATGGAGTGCTCTGTTCAGTTGTTTACAAACCATGTGCGCTAGATTGAGCATCCCAGTTGGATGTTTAGTTTGAAAAGCAATATGTCAGTTGCCATTTAATTAGGGCTCTGCAGCCCACCTTTCTCAGATGCTGCTGTTTATTAAAGCATTCCCTGATTGGGAATATGCAGATGCTGTTGGTGGAAGAAATAGTTGCCTTTAGTCAGAGTGAAAGGACTTTGCCACCTCTAACTTGGAATTATGGAAGCAGACTTAGACCCCAGGGGTTAGGTGTAAGGACAGAGAGGACAAACAGGCTTCTATTCTCCTTCCAAGGAAAATGCTGTCAGTGAGGGGTGTTGCTGTGCTCCCTGGCCCAGGAGAGGAAATCTTTCTCCATTGCTGCCTGTGTACCCTGCTCATGTTGCTTCTTGAGGTTTCTCTGTGAGAATTTCAAGAGCAGGTGAGCAACTTCTCTTTGCTGCTTGCTTGTTTGGGCTGGGATGTGAGGGTGATAGAAATCAAAAATGTTAGTGTTTAATACCTCTGAGAGAGGCCTGCAAAGAACAAGCTGCTTACAGTAAAAGAGTGTGGCTCATTCTCTGGTGGTGTAGCCTTCTCTTATTTGGATGGCAATTAGTACTTCTTCACAAAACTAAAGGCTTCAAGACTGTGTTTCTCCAAAGAGGCTCCCCAGAACGCTCTACTGATATTGTAAAGATACCTGTGAAATAAACTGTAGTGTGCCATTCAAGTGCCCTGGCTTAGCGTTAGTGTTGTTAACTACTTCCTGTCTCTCTAATTTATTGCTGCAAGCTTAAAAAAACCCCAACCCCCTGAAACCATTACCAAAATGGATGGTGCTCATGGGAACTGTGGTACTGATACACTTGGAGAGTTAAATTGTTTGTTCATGCTGAGCTATAGTAGCTATGCCAGTGCTCTTAGCCCATCTGGTTTGTTTGCCTCAAATGTACCTTGCCGAGGTGACAATTCTCTGTCTCACTTTGGCATATGACAGGTGAGTTTAGAAGAAAGCATTTAATTAATTTTTTTTTTTTAGAAAAGCTAACATTAATGAAATAAACCACCAAGTACTGTTGTGTTGGATCCACCTCCTCCAAAAAACTGAAATGCATTATATGTTGTATGTACTTTTAAGGCAAAAGTACAATATTTCTTTTCGATACTAAGGTTAATGCATGTGTGTGTATAGGGGTAAGGACCATTTAACAGGTGATAAAATTTCATTGTGGGGAAAAGAAATGGAGCTTAATTTTTAGCTCTCTTATCCCTGACTTTGGGAGTATTATTTCTGTCCGGTAGTTTGCTTTAGCTTTGGTGCAAGCAAAAGCCATTCTGCTGTATTTCCCCCACCCTCTGGCTTTCTGGGAAGTGAAGACTCATCACTGTGAGCGATATACTTCCTCTTTAAGTTGCTTTTTCCAGACAGTTTCAGGATGCTAGTTTTGCTCGCTTAAAGACCTCCTTTTTCATTAAGGCAATCATAACTAGTAGCATAGAGATGCCCATGGAGTAGGGAACCATCATGCCAATGAATCTTGCTCCCTACAAGAAACTAAATAAGCTGCATGACTTAAGCCTATGCCTGAATGGCAAAACTGCTGACCATGATTTCAAGCTGATTAAGCCCACAGCCTCTGTATCTCCAACTTTAAAAGAAATAGTGGTGATAGCTCACATAGTCGTTGTGGAAATTAGTACATTTATATATAAATATTTTATACATTTTACTGTACAACATATTAATTCACTAAGAATTAACTACCTGCTTTCCCAGTCATACAGAGTATTCTGGTTTTGTGATGGGAAAGGAATGATGCCATAAGCAACTGAGAAGAGCTCGTTAAGTGTTATTGAGAGCTGCTTTTTTTTTTTTTTCACCAAGAGACTGGTAATACTCTAGAAGTATTTTTCTAACCATTTCTTTCACCCTATGCGCATGTTCTTTTGACAAGCAGAGTAAAACTAATGAAAAGCCTATGATAATGAGATCACAAGAGCAATATGAAAAGAAACTGGGAAATGCTGACAGTCTTGATTATAATAATAATCTATTATAGGAGCAAATTACATTGTTACTCTAATATAGACTCTTGGCAAAAGGAGTTAAAAAAAAACCCAAGCAATTGTTAAATTGTTAAAGGCACTTATGAAACTGTGTTGCAGGAGCAAAACAAATTTCACTTGCATTTAATGTATATTTAGAGTTGGGAAATGGTGTGTGGTATTAAAAACATGACAGCGTTTCTTGTAGTAAATGCTTTCTGTCATTTAAGCCAAAGAAAGCATTTGCATTGCCACATTTCTGCGAAGTAGAGCGTTCATCAAATATTCCTATAGTCACTAATCATACCCAATAGAACATAAGGAGTGTTACTAGCTGAATTTTTACAGAAACCACTTATTTCAAGCAGAGGGAAAGGAGGAGGAAGTAAAATAAGTGCAGCTTAACTGGATGCAGTAATGCAATTATTTTGTTTCATGACGAGTTATCTGAAGCAGCCTACATGGGAAAGATGGATTTGCTACGTCTGGTGACAAAACTGTACGATTGTGGTAGAGGTGTGAGGGTGAAGCAGGAGTGTAAAATCATTTCTGTTATCCTGCAGATTGCAATAGCTGAATGCAAGACAGGGGCGCGGGCCGGCAGGCAGGCAGGGAGAATGTTAGCTGTGCCAGTGGGGACAGTTGTAGAAAATCTAGGTATCATTTCGGTGTGGGGAAGTCAGATGGTAAGACTGTGTTTGCTTTTTTTTTTTTTTCCAAACTAAGAATTAATCCAAGATAAAACTGATCATTATTTTACTGAGTTAGTCCTAACTTGGACTGGTGTCTCTGTCCTATTAACCTTATAGACACACATGTCTGTGCTGACATGAGGGTAAGCAAGGAGACAGTTTGTTTTTTTTTTAATAGCAATTATGGCTTAAGTGTCATCAAAAGCCTTAGCCCTACCTTAGGGCTTGTTGGACTAGATCAAAACCTTTGCAGTTAGCTGATGCAAACATGCTCTGCTACAAACTCACTTTGCCGGTTCAGATTTGTTCTAAATGTGCCGCTGGGCTAATGTTTTGCTATGGGCTTCATGCCAGACCAGCCATTGTCAGCTTGCCCCCAGCTGCATAAAACTGGCAGACACTCTGTATTGTATTCTGTCTAATTCATCAAAAAAGTGTTCATATGCATGCCATTCAGCAGTTACAGGTGGGGTATCAAGGACTGGAAGACCACGGTAATATTCTATGAGCCGCTATGCTGATGACAACAGGACTAATTTCAGAGCAGTGTCAGTCAGTGTTCATGAAACTGTCACTGGTCCCCAGTCTGCAGAAGAATAAAACCATATTCTCCCAGGCTTTTCAGTTGCCAGGAGCCACTGGGCTTCATCCTCAGTCGCTCCATATTCACCACTTCTGCTGCAGCCCCAGAGTTTGGCAGGGGGAGCAGGGAGTAAGTCTATGCTCAATTCGTGGCCAGTTAGGGACCAAAGCAACCTTCAGGATAACTGGGAACAGTGGTGAAGCTACCCTGTGTTGGGCCAGCTAGTGTACCAGTGCAAGTTTGAAGGAGCACCCCCGTGTGCTTTTTTCCTATGAGGAGGAGAAAGGCATCATCCAGCTGAAGGTTTCAATCAGTTTTCTGCTTCTCCTTTACAGTTACTCCCCAGCTGCTTTGCGCTTCCCTCACAGATGCAACAGGGCCCCAAAATTCAACTGCTGAGACGGAAAGATGTTTAATAATATATTATGAAAAAGACATGGTGAAAAATTCCAATATAGATAGAGGATTTTAGTGCCAGATTGTGCCCTGGGATTCCAATGCATATCTTCCATTAAAGCCCTTAAGAATGTTTGTGTTTCAAGGAGGAATTTGGACTTTTGACACAATTCCCTCTTTTTCTTTGGGAGCCAAACATTTTCTGTGGTAACAGAAAATATTATAACAAGAATAAATATAATGCATTTAGGCATTAAAATGAATAACAGTCCTTGATCTATTTGCTGAAGATTACAGGCATGAGATGTGAAAGCTGTTAGTGGCTTGAAGAAAGATATTTGCTGTAATCGGCACTACAGCTTTGCTTATATTACCAAATATGAAGGAGATGACTAGAGAGGTGTCCTGATCCTCATGTTGTATGGAGCGGTTGCTATGCATCTCATGATCGTAAATTTGGCCAGTGGTTTGCTGTATTTCATTGCCTTTTGAATCAAGCGATCCCGAAATCTCAGGGTAATGTACTTGCCGCACACGAGCTGCTGCCTGCCATTCCAGAGAGGTCAAAACCTCGGTGGTGAGTGTGTAATCGCTATATTTATAAGTGAAATGTTAAGCCTGTTTCCTGTACTCCCAAGGTGCTGTATGAATGAAAATGGCATTGAATGAATGGAACACTTCTTTTTTTCCCCAAACACCCAACCCTTCAATTTCCGTATTGTTTCAAATTGGAGCAATATAAGTATGTATAGAGAGCTTTGTCCTCAGGAAAGGAAATAACTCTCATCCTTCTCTCCCTCCCCAAATGTTTGGGGCAGTCTAAGTATGTTTCCGTTCCTTTTCTTCAGGAATGAAAGGGTGTGCCTGCCTGCCTCTGTCTTGTGCATTTTCCCTGGGGAATGGTAAGAGCCTGAGCTCAACCCAGTAGTTTTGGAGCTCTCTGTTGCCTCCTGCACTTCTGGGACTTGCACTGTATCAGCTGAAAGTGTAGATCATGGTGGTGATAGCACTGCAGCTTTACAGGAGTGTGCCTAGCAGCCCTTGAGTCCCTGGGTCAAGCTAAACTCCCTAGCAGGGCTGCTCAGCATCATGTAAGTTGGTGTGAAACCTTTAGAAATCTGTGTGGCAAATTCTGCCAGAAACCTAACTTGCTCTAAAGGGTGTTTGCCAAAATTGAGTCGTCTCCACAAAAATGCTGTTTCATCAAAATGGACTTTTTTTTTGTCCACCTCATCAGATAATTCCCAGCCAGTTGTGAACAAACATTATTTTTACCCTTCCTATTCCTTTTTATATAAGGCATAGATAACACCTGGTGTTTATTTTCTTAGGATACAGTCTGTATTTTCAGATTTGGTCTCTTCTTTTAGGAAAAACTAACATGTTACATTTTTGGCTGTTGAGCGGACCGTAACAGCAAAGCCAAGGGGCTTTGCCTGTAAATACTAGCCACAGCTAGCTAGGGTGTGGTTTCCAATGATTTAAATACTTATAGAATGCCAGCAGAGGGTGAAACAAGGAGGAGGGGGAATAAAGGAGAGGACTTGTTTGTTTAAATCTCTGTGGAACTGCAACTCTACAGAGTTGTCTCCTCAAAGAAATATTTGGAAATAATTGCCAAGTGTTGAGAAGGGAGGGGGAGGACCCTTACTTCTTGTTGTTATTTTTCAAAGGGTTTGAAAGGCTTGCAACTGCTTTCCAGCACTTATTCAGACCTCTACATAAATTTTCTGATCTGTGGAAGTGGTGAGCACCCCCAACTCCAACAGGAAAAGCTCATCTCAAAACAGACAAGCAAATGAATTCTTGAAGAGCCTGTGCAGAGACTGTTTCCACCACGCCGTTATGCTCTTCCTCTCTCCTCCAGAACTACAGCGTACCAGACAAGTCACGTTCCCTTGATGTTACAACCCATACAGCTGCTGTACCAAGTTGTGTTTGCTGTGGTGCTTACCTAGTGCTCGTGAGGATTTTCTTGTCTTTATTTCCATGGCTGACCTTAGCATTGCTGAAGTTCAGCTAGCCCAAGAATCAGGGTAGCCCGATGGATTTGGGAAGTTAGAATACACAGCAAAGATGAAGGAACTTTACTTAAAATACAGTCAGTGGGTTCTTTTCTTCATTACAGAAACAGACTGTGGCAGAAAGCCGGGTAGTTTCTCTTCTGCGAAGAAGATCTCGTACCAGTCATACCTTAGCCTGTTCCCCTCCTCTCCTTATGTCAGTATGATGCATCTGCATTAGCAAGCTCTGCTTTTCATTCTGGAGTGATGAAAGGGGACAACAATAAATTACAATGCCTTTTAAGAAATCTCCAAATCTTATCAGATCTCACATTTCATTCTGGCTGCTCTTTCATGCCATTCTTTTACTATTATTCTAATTGCCACTGAGAATTTACAGTTTGCTGCTGTACTTTGGCACCTAGCACATGAAGCTGCTGTTGTGAAAAAGTATGGAGGCAGAAAGCAGAGATCCTCTCTCTTCCTTTTTTTGTAAATTCCTATTCCTTGTGAAATCCCCAAATTCACACGTTCCCCTGCTTCTGAAGAGAGTGGCCCTCTGTACTCCGAGGTATTGTTACACTGCTAAAAATGGAAATTTGATGCTCCTTCTTGTGGGGTGGAGTGGAAAGAGATGAGAAAGGTGGCAGCTTTACCCCAACTGTCTCATGATGCTTGAATGCTGGGAGTAGAAAGCAGTATAACAAATATCTGAAAATGCACCCACTTACCACTCTTTTATATAAATTCCAGATTACGGGCCAAACTCACTGTTGACATAAGCAGATGCAAATCTAATGAAGTCACTGCAGTTACTTCTACTTATGCCAGAGGTGAATTTGTCCCTATTTTTGGAACATGCTAGTTTTGTGCTACAGCATTGGCACACTGTATCATGTCAAAATCCTTTTCAGCAATGGCTGCATGCCACTGGCTGACTGACATGATGCATCATGTCAAACATCTGCCTGATAATGGTCCTGTTCTGCTTTTTGACATGATGTATCATGCCACTGTATCATGCCCAAAGGCATCCGATAGGAATTGTGGCAGGATCTGATCATAAGGAATGTGTGCTAATTGAATATCGGAGCATTTTGGCATCCTGTGGAAAACACTGATATCTACGTTATAGTGCATATATAAATCTTTTGCAAGTGCCTCATGTACTTGGGTGTAAAATGATCACTAATGTACTCCCACCTCAAGGTATTGCATTAGCAGGGTAGATGATAAATAATTTTCTATTTTGGTCTGGTTCTGCTTTAAGGACCGATAGTGGACTTTCTCCTAAAAACGATCAATTGATAATGAAAAAACTTGTTCCTGTTCGTGATTTTACAGACTTGTTTTGTTACTATTTATTAAGCATAGGAGGGTGTTGTTTTGAAGGGTTTTTTGATAAACTAGCATCGGGCCTTATTGCCGTTGCATCTGAAAGCGTTTTACCTCAGACAGAATGGTGCTAAACAACATCTTCGCTAAAACAGGAAACATGTTTCACAATCCTCTGCGGCAAGCAGCACAGCTTCCCTGAGAAGATCTGCGAGGGTGGATAGCAGCCAGTCGTCCAAATGTGAGAAGGCTGGGTGCCAGGAGACCAGGAGACGGAGCAGCCGGAGGAATGCCTGAAGGCAGCCCGGTCGTACGCTCACGGTAAAAACCTCCAAGTCAGGATCAGACGTGTGTCCAGGAACAGCGAACTTCAGAAGGTGGTACTTGTTACTGCCGATCGACGGCCTCTGGCTCCTGCAAACTTTGCTGTCAGGACGATGTTCTGCCTTAGGCTTGTTGTTGCAGTAGGAAATGAGTGGAAAGAGATTTCTGAAATTAATAGGGCCCATATTGACCAGAGATTTGTAGATAGGAATCAGCACTTGGATTTTTCTGTTTCCCCTGAAGAAACCGTTCAGAAGCCCGTATATTTGGTATAGCAAAGTGTATGCTGTATGTGTATGGAACCCTTGTGGAAACGTCAGAGTAGCTGCGAAGGTTAACACTTAAGACTGAATCCATTTAGCTAGATATACAAAATGCAACAGGAACAAGTTGCCAGAATGCTATTAGAAAAGTGTATAGCTACCTTAAAACCTGTATGCCCAAAACTTTGGGGGGGGGATTAAATGTGCCTGCAGGAAATTGGATATTTTTTTTAAAGTATTACGGTTGAATGTTTCAGAGAAATGCTTTCTATAAACAGGGAATCCTACTGGGGTCAGACAGAGCTATTTTAACCTTGTGTATTCATCTAACTGTTCTGGCCAAGGAGATGTGTGTGTTTGTGTGTGTATATATACACAGAGAGAAGAAAGAGTATAAATTTAGAATTTTTGATTGAAGGCTTCAGTCTTTGGCCACTATTAAATGTAGGTAAACTTCAATTTTTTTTTTTAAAAAGAAACTTGAAATAATTAGTCTTAGCCTGAATGAGAAGAAAACAAGAGCGAACAAGTGCAGTCATTCCCAGGCTCATAGGCTGGGATAGTGCTAACAAGCCACAGGCGCAGTCTTTGCCACGTGAGGAACGGTATTGAAAGCCTTCAAGCGCGGGACTGCAGTAGGGTGGCTTGTGGGCAAAAATGTGTGTGCAGAGGTAGGCCGTAAATATATTTGAGTAGGACTGGAGCCACTACAACCAGATACTGGTTTTCCGCATATTTTCCAAGTAGAGCAGTGCACTTTTTTTTTAAAAAAAAAAAAAAACATTGCGGACCAAATGTGGGAAGTGAAGAGAGAATTCCCAGGCTAGTTGAAAACGCATCCAACCTGCCACCTCCTATGGGACAAGTGGGTTCTTCCTTCCTCCCAGCCGAATTTCCAGGATGAATCCATAAGGAGGTGAAGCGTGGCCGATGCAGGTGATGCTTGACTGCGGAGAGTCCACGCGGCTTAACCTTGGCCGAGCTTCTCACCGGACCGAAACCCATCACCGAGCCGCTTCCCTCTCCCAGCCAGAAGCGCCGGGGACTCGCACCCGAAGCCAGTAAAAAAAAAATAACACCGCTGGGGGCCCGGTCGCGCCTCCGGGCGAGGGGCCGCCGCGGGACCCCCGGCGCGGGGGGCAGGTGCTGCGCGCCCGCGGAGCCGCCGCGGTTTGGGGGGGCGGGGCGCGGTCCCCGCCCCCGCGGCCGCTCCCGCCGCCACCGGGACGCCCCGCGCCGCCGCCGCCGCCGCCACCGCCGCGCTATAAGTGCGGCCGCGGGGTGCGGCGGCCGCCGAAGATGCGCTGGCAGCCGGTGCTGCGCGGCGCCCCGCCGCGGCCGCCCTGCGGGGAGGAGGAGGAGGAGGAGGAGAAGACGAAGGAGGAAGAAGGGGGAGGCGGCGGCGGCGGCGGCGGTGGCGCGGAGCGGCCGCGGCCGCGGCCATGAGCTGCTCGGACGTGGCCATGCAGCAGCCCGCCCCGGCGGCGTGCGGGGCGCCCCGCTATCTGGTCGCGCCCGCGGCGGGCTGCCCGCAGGTGAGCGGCGGGGAGGGAAGGGTTGAGCGGGATAGCGGGCAAGTGGTGGCGGTGGGGCGGACTGGGGAGGGGGGCTTTTGGGGGGACACCCCCACCCCCCCGCATTTAGCGGGCTGCACGGCGCATCGCTGGCTGGCCGGGGCGGAGACCTCCGCCCCGGCCAGCCAGCGATGCGCCGTGCAGCCCCCGGCCTGATTTGGAGATGCGGGGAGCTGGTGAGAGTGCCCCAGAGCAGCGCAGCCTGGTAAGCCCTTTTTTTTTTAAAAAAAAAAAAAAAAAAAGATTTTTCCCCAAATTCTTCTATTTGCGGGCTGCGCGTTGGCTTGTTCGGCGGGAGTGGGGAAGGGGGAGAAAGTTATTTCTTGCCTTCCCCCGGCGCCCACCACTCCTTTCCGCCGTCACTCCTTACTTGACGAGCCTCCCCGCTCGCCGGCTTTGCCGGCGCGGTGCGCTCCGCGGGCGCGCACACGGGCGGAACCTCCGCCGGCGGGGGGGTGGGGGGGGGGGACGGGACCCGCGCTGCTCCCCGCGGACGGGGCGCGCCGCGCCGCTCGTCCCGGCTCTCCTCGCAGATCGGCTCCGGCGAGTTTCCAGCTGAATTTGTTGATCAGATGTATTTAAAAAAAAAAAAAAAAAAAAATGAATCAGGAAATTCTTATCAGGCTGACAGCATTTTTAGACTATGCAGTGCGTGGGTGAAGTGGGACTAATATTGACTTGGCCCTAATGTAGTCATCTGAGAATACATTTTTTGGTTGTTGCTGCATTCCATAAGGTTTTATCATTATTATCCATGAAGATTGTTTTCTCCGTACATGGGAAGTGACCCCTAATATCAACTTGCCTGGGAGACATGAATATGGGCTAAAACATTAAAATTCCTATCGCGCGTTATTGGTTTTTTTTCTTTATTGTTGGGAGAGAGAGCGCATTTGCAGAAATGATACCCCAGCAAAGTTTTCCAGGTTGCTCACGTTGTTCACTGTAAATGCAGGCTCTGGAAAACTTGTGAGTTTTGTCTGTTGCAGGGTGCCTTCGTTATTGTGTCTTCTCTAATCTAGGTCACAGCTTGCAAATCCTCCATCTATATAGTAATTTTACTTATGAACTTTGGATTTGAATATCTGGAGCCCCGGTTGTTAGCCTGCATGATTTGGAGGGAAAATAAATAAATAATCTAAAATAACTTGACTCTTTGACTAAGAGACCTAGAAGTAGAAAACTGCAATTGAAACTTTGGTGAACTTTTTGGCATTTAACTCTGTAGGTGATTGGCTGTATTTCTTTTCCAGATCTGGGGTGTAGAACATGTAGTACATGAAAATCTTTTAAACGATCATTAGCAGCTGTGTCACGCTCAAGTGCAATTGCTCTTTATTTTTAAACAGAATCATGAAGTTTCTCCATCAGCTGAAAGCAGCACCATGTATTAAATGTCCCAGAGGCACCCTAATGAATGCCAAAGTTCCTTGAAATTTCATTTTAAATAAACTGAGTTCTTGTGGGTCATGCTATTTAAGAAAAGTGGAGGTAGATATGCAAGGCAAGTAACGTAGATAGCTCTGTTGAGCCGGTATGGCTCATGAGTCATGGCCAGCACGATATATCCCGTTACCACCAAAAAAACGTTCTAAACCTTGCCATCCTACATGTTATTGACAATTTGTTTTAGTTAATCCTGCTTGCACCAATTTTCCTGAAATATTTGGAGCTGGAGGGTCTTCACAAACCAGTCAGATGTCAGACTGGAAAACTCAGCTGTCGTTGCTGAACTAAGAATGTTGCACCCTCTAATTCTAGCAGCTGTGAACTTCAGAGCAGTTTATGTATTTTTCTCTGAATCTAATGCTTTTTAAATAAAAAAAAAAGTAAACATAGAATGAACTCCTCATGCATCTGTAGTTGTGGTGGAAAGATTTATTGTTTGGGTAATGAATGACATTTTGAAAGTCTCTGTTACTTCAGAATTGTCCTGTCAGGGACATTTAATCAACTGGTAAAGAGCATAAGAAAGAAGGATGAAGAATCTGTTGCCAGGTTTTTGTTTCTTCTTACACATGTGTTCAACATGTAAAACACTCCTGCGCTCTTTGTGAGGATGATGACCATTTTAAAGAATGTTCTTTGCCAGAATTAAAACTGTGGTTTAAAAATAACGATGAGGGAAGATGAATTAGTGGGATATCTTAAAAATAAAGCTCCTCTTTGGAGCCGATAAAGTGGAGCTCACCCTCAAAATATCTGAGGACTCCATTGAAGCATTTTTCGGTGTTCTTGTACTACTCTGGTGTCTTTCGGTACCTGGTAAAATGGTTTGTTTTCTGAGAGAGAGTGCTCCTCTATGCTGTGCTCCTGTGGGCTTTGCTTTTCTTCTCAGTGCCTGGAGACGTAGGTGTGTTATTCTAACTAAAGCTTGTGCATCTTCATAGGTATTTGTAGTAAATTTGTCACAAACATGTAATAGGTTACGCCAGCTTTTGGTATCAGTTTTGTACCCTTTAAAGAGCAAGGCTAGCTCCTTAGCTGTGGAGCTGCTGTTGCAGATATATAGGCTCAAGTTCTGGGCTGCGGCGTCTCTCTGGAGAGGTAACCTCACTGTGTTTTATAAGTTGCGTGCTGTGTACGTGGGTCAGGAGAAGAGTCTCCAGCAAGTGGCTGGCATTGTGTCACTGCTCTGCGGTGAAAGGGGTTTGAATGGTTGTCTCCTTTTCTTTTTTTTTTTTTTTTTTAAATAACTGATTGCTTTTAAATGATGGGCTAGCATGCACCTGGGTTGTGCAGAAGAGATATATTATTTTTTTTAGGGGATGGTCCATCATGCCTTTTTAAAGTTACCCCACTCTAAAGTTATTCCCACATTTCTGTATCTGTAGTTTTCACTCCCTTAAAATCAGTGCAGAACTGACTTTTGCCTTGCACGGAAATGCAGAATTTCTGGAAGCTTAGCTTTCACCAATCCGTAGCCAAGAAAGGACTTGCTGGCAAATTAATTTAGATGGGATTTTTTTTTTTAAAGCGCTTAATGGACTGAAGCCTGAATTCCTATTGAATGTTAATGGCAGTGGAGGCTTAGCACCTTAGATCTTTGAGATTGCTGAAGTCCAGGGTGTTTGCTGGAGGGAAGTAAGTGGAGTATGGATATATGCATGCTCACACAGTGCCAGAAGGAACTGATGAAAGTGGGGTGTGGCCCTAATTCTACAGATAAATCGAGGTTTCCATGTTCCTTTGCCAAAAGACAGAGCAAGTGTGTGCCGGTGTTACAGTAAGCACGCGTTCCTGTGCGTGGTAAGGAGCCATGCCTGTGCAAGTGTAAAGCCCTGCAGAATGGCAAAATTAAAATGCTCTTCGCTGTATGCTTTCCTGAGGGGCTGTGCAGCTGTAGTAGTAAGTTTTGGCTTTCTTATGGGTTGGTTGAAGAATGGGTGTAACAGAGCTGCTCATTCAAAGCGACTCTGGAAACACATAATCAGTGAAGAATCCCATTGTATTCCTGGTGCACAAGAAACGCTGTAATGGCTTGCCATGCCCTGTCAATCTAGGTATAGCAAGCTGCAGAGCTGAGGCTAAGGTAGGATTCACTCTGGCTCACGAATAGCTGAGCTTAAGACCTTTGAAATGGGATGTTACAGTAAATGGTAGTTTTGGAATTTCTCCATGGTATGTAGATGTAGCAAGCTAAGCCAACGCCATCCTTGCTACATCAAGGCTTGCATAAAGAGTTGTGATATGCTCAAGTCAGACCTTCTGCTGGCAGTGCTGTAGACAGACTTTCTCCAGATAAGGGCTTGTCTCCATTAGCAAATTAGATCGCTAACTCAACTCTTCCTTCCAAACTAACAACATTGCAGACAAGGACAAGTTGCGTTTAACTTTGTGTCAGCTGGCTCTAGCTAAACCCTAATTCACATACTGTATGTAGCTTAGTTTTTCAGTGAAGTTCTTTGTGTCACATGCTCACAACTTTGAGGACAGATTTATTATACTGCTTATACTGTGTGGAGATTCGCAGTATCTAACACAGCAGATAACAGCAGAAGATAGCTTCACATTTAGTTTTTGTAGTTCAGATGCTTTCTCAAGGCTTATTCTGAAGCTTGGTGGTTGCTCTACTAATGACTGCACTGGAAACTGAATCAGACCTATATAACTCGCCTTTAAAGGCTACTTTCAGAATTACAGGATTTAAAATCTGGATTGAGTCTTGCCCTGTGTGGGGGCGGGGGCTTTTGTTTTGTTTTGTTTAATCCCACCAGACACTACTGATTTAAAAAATTTGGCTTGGTTTACTTTGTTGTTCTGATTGGGACCAAATTCTATTTGATCTTCCTCTATCTACATAAAAATAGAGCTTTAGACTTTAATGGTGCACCTCTGTTTAGACGTACAGCAAAAGACGTATAAATTCATTCTTTTTCCGCCGCTTCCCTCCCTCAGGGGAGCACAGTGGGAGCTCCAGGCTCTACTGCTGCAAATCCAGTGGCTCACCTGAAAGCAAGCGTGTGGCTTTGCTCTCGGCTTCCTCATTTGCGAGGGTAGACGTTAGCATTTCATGTTTTCAGAGCATGCCGTAAATACCGCTTTCAGGCCCAGCATTCCATGCTCTGATTGCTTGAAATTGTCTTCTTCCTTTGAATACTTTCTGTGTTATCAGTAGGAGCCTGCTTGGCAGACAGCTCCACAAATGGAGGACTGTCCGCGATTTGCCTGGAGTTTGCTGCTGAAATTCCTTCTCAGAAGCTTATTTCAAATGACAGCCTTTTTCTCAGGATAGGGTCATATAGTGTTTCCTCAGTGTTTCTTTATTTTTGGTTCCTGTTCTTTCTCTCATAATGGAAAATCTGGAACAGGTGGCCACAGGCACACCAGACTTTCATGCTTGGGAACATAAAGGACCATATGCTGTATGATGGCATGTATGGAGATAATAAGTTGTAGGAATAGGCAACCAGCTTATATGTAAAATAAGAACTGGCCTGAATTTTCAATTCAAACTTGGCTAAACTAAAATGTTCTCCATGCTCAGCTGCTCGGTTGTTTTTCTATTTTGCTGCCTACTAGCTGGTTTCAGTTGGAAATGAATTTTTTTCAATTTGCGAAGAGGAACGTTCTGACATTTTTACCAGACACCCTGGGTGAGATCTGGGACCGTTGAAGTCAGTTGGACTTTTGCCATTGGCTTTAATGTGGCCAGAATTTCGCTGCATAAGAACTGTTTTGCTTGGTTCTGGATAGGGTATGTCAGAAAATAACAGGCACCTTCAAGATGGGGATTCTTGGTGAGATTTTGGACCACGTGCTTTCTTGGTCTAAAAGTGGTTATTCTTCCTCCAGAAGATAGGATGATGCTTATCCAGCATAAACCTTCTCTTTAATATGGCTGTATTAGTGGTGATTTGCTATTGACCTTTAGTTTCCTTTTGTTAGACAACTTGCAGTAAGAGTTTAAATTCTCTTTGGAAGAGCCTGTTTGTGAATATATGAAATAACAAAAATAATGTTGGTTTAAGCTGAATTCAGCCCATGCTGTACAGCATTATTTACCCAGAGGTTGTACCAGTCATCCTTCAGCCACAAACTTGGGTCTGTTATCTAAAGCTGGCATCAGGTGCTGTGGACATTGGGTTTCCCTATTTCCCAGTATGATAAGCTGACTTTTATTTCTGTATGCTGGGTCTTGGCCAAGATGAGATTTTGTGTGTTTGTTTTGTTTTGTTTTTCAGAAGCTGCTTAATCTCAGTCTCTAGTTTTTAAGGAAGAGAGAGGTGAAATTCATGAATATATTAAACTGTTGGAGATCTGAACGTAGGGAAGAAATAACATTGTGTTTGGTCAGAAAATACTCTTTGTAAAGATCTTGCAGATACTGTTGGCTGCTTAAAATACATTCCAGAACTGTTTGTATGAAAAAAGTATAAGTGAAACTGGGCTAGCCCAGATGAGTTATCAAAAACCTAACCTGTTTTTTTTTGTTTGTTTTGTTTCATTTCCCCCCACCCCATGATGGTGGGACAAATTCATTTAGCAGTTAATGATCTTGCATACTTTTCAACTCACACAAGTGCAGTCCGAAATGCTATGAGAAGATTACTGTTAAGGTCAGAAAAAATAAGACAGAATTTGTGTGCAGGCAGGGTTTTTTAGGGGAGTTACAGGAAGAAAAACATTATTAGAGGACATATACAATGGAAAGGGTGTATATATGTTGCATGCAGGGAAACTTCTTGAGTCACTTTATCTCACTGTAGTCTCTTACTTAGAGTCTTGTAATTACAGGCTGATAATTTCTTCCTGAAATACCAATTAAGTAGATCTGTATCTTATCAGAGGCTTGATGCAGTTTTGAAAAATCTTTTAATTTAGAACTCTCATCCTTTGCAAAAAACTTACCACAAAACACAACTTTTCACTGTTAATCTTCAGCACACAAGGCTTTGCGCTTGTCCATCAGTACTACCATCTTTTTTTTTTTTTTTTTTACATTAAAAAAAAATTAAGAAGACAGATTCGGTGTTTTCGAAACCAGCAAGTGCTCAGAATATCTTGTAATGACTGCCCATGGACTGGAGGGGAGGGAAGAGAGTTGAAATGGAAAATGAATTAGATTCTTAGGCTGTGGAGGGGGGAACATTCCTGCACAGAGAAGCGACTCTGGAGATAAGTTTTAATTTCCTGAGCTCCAGTCTCTATATAGGAACACTGAAAGACTTCCTTCCTGATAACCAAGTCAAGCCAGGGGCTACATTAAACGATGTGTTTCTGTATATAATTGCGTGCTTGTATATGTATTTGCATACTCACGGTATAAATACAAATAGTTTACCTATAATGACAGAAGTCCACTTTTAAATGTGTTGCATGAATTCAAGGTCTGGCATATACACTGCACCTGAGATGTCGATATATTATGATTAGATATATTACAATATCTATTTAGACTTCTATAAAGGAGCTCTTTCCTACTTTGTTTCTATGTAAAGAACAAAACCCAGTCAAAAACAAAATGAAAAAACCACCCTCTCCAACCACTTGTCTTGCATTTTTAAGAGGATCTGGGTTATGGCGCACCTTTAAGAACGATCAAGTCACTGAGTTAGATGTGTTACAGAATTCTAATGCATATATCTCCTGTATATGCAATACTGTTATAACCATTTCTGTCTTACTAAGGTCTCATTGCTCCGTGATTACTTAGGCAAAACCATGAGGCTCACTATAAGTGATATCTTAGTAAGCATTTCAGGAACAAATATTGGGAGACTTTTTCTTTGTTTGTTTATAGAAGGCACAAAGCATTTGCAAAAAAGTATAGGTTACTCCCAATTCTGCATTTGCAAAAAATTAATTATTTCAGAGCCTCAGGCTATGTTTCCTTTTAGCAACTAGTTTCTGGTAAAACTGTTTTAATTTGCTGTTTCCATCTTTGGTTCTTTCTTTTTTTAAAGTGAATCCCACAGTTTTTCTTTATATTATAGGATTTGGGGATAAAACTGTATGTCTAAATAAGTAATATTGTGCTAAGCAGAGCCACAGTTTAACTTGCTTTGTGAAGCACAGATTTACTTGAATTCCAGACCATTGTCTAGATATCCCAAACTGTAAAATAAAATTACTTACATCCCTCATTGCAGTTTGTGTGACAGCATCAGAATTAAAGGTATTACTGAGCTGTTCTGTTTATCAGTTAACCTACTGTAATGTCAGATATATTGCTTAATTTCTATGAGCTTTTAGTATTATAGGTTTTAGTTACACTTGTCAATAGCTCTTTCTTACAATTAATTTTTTTCATAACCATTCATAATTAAAAATAAGCCTCACAGTATCTATTTTGTATCACAATGAGAGAATTTGTATCAGCTTACAAGATTTTTAGAAAGCACTGAATGTAAATATATTGATGGAATACAAGATCGGAAACTGACTTCCAATTATTTCTAAATCGGACATGCCATTTCTTGTATAAATGGAACTTTATAGACTGTGTAGTTGTTTAACTTTTTCTTTAGAACAACTTTGGAAAAAAGGAAAAAAGCTGTAAACTTAAAGAGATTCTGATGGTGCTAAAGTGTTGCCAAGCAAACCATAAAAGATAAGTCAAATTGTAATACTATAGAAAAGCTATGAAATACTTCTGCATATGTGCTGTAGTTGTTTTGGGGTTCCTGAAGCTGCTTGTGTGTAAAGTCAGCTGTGGAAATGGCTAGCTAGCTAAAAGCTATCATTCCTGCAGCTTGACTGTTGTGGGGAGATTTTTTTTCTGTGAAAACAGTTGTAAAGTGGAACATCTGAAAAATATGTTCCATGCAAAATGGATCTTCACACACATTTATTTTGACATTTAGGTTTGATTTGAGAGAGAGGGAAGATTCTGAAATAGCCATTCACAGATGGCTTGTGCGGGTTTTATTTTTTTAATATGCTTCTCTGTGTTTTTGGTTTGGGGTGGATTTTTTTGCATGTGTTTGCAGACTTGTCAATTCCCCTCTTCCCGCACATCACGTGTTTAATTTTTTATGACTTGAATTTTTGTCCTTTTTTCCAAAAGCTGATGTTTAAAAAATAAAAAGAAAAAAGGAAAAGGGGCAAAACCCTCCTATTCCAACCCCAAAACAACAACAAAACTCCATCCCAAACCAATCAAACACCTGCCCCACCCACCCCAAACCCTACTTGCTATCTTAAGGTATAGCTTCCTATGATAAAAATTTTCTTGGCAGTGAGCGAGAATTTATGTATTTTGTGGACTTTGATAATACAGTGGAAAATTTTTCAGGAAGCACCAAATTCTCCCATCTTACATCTTCAGCAATGAGTAGATGTGTGGAGTCCGGAGGACCACGTGCTCTCAACTGGGGGAGCGCAGCCAGCAAAACCTGGTGCATGTTCAGCTAGATGAGTGAAACGCAGACGTTGTGTATCTGGCCACCCTTCCACAGAGCTGGACTTGACCTCTGTAGCCTTTACTGATGGGAATATCCTTTCCAGTTGGGAGTCAGGAGTGAATTCATAGAATTGTTAGAGCCTGTCTGTTTTCTCTTGAAGGTATTGAGTGAAAGCCATTGCTGTTGAATTGTGGTTGTGAAACGTGCCTGAGAAGCAGGTCCATCTGTGTGTGAGGAATAAAAACTCTAAGTGGCGCTGGTAATCTCTTGTTTGTGAAATGTCAGTGCAAAATATCCCTGTATTTCAACTGTAACTATGAAGTGAATATTCGATGTATTCAGTTATTTTTCTTTAAGGAAACCAGATGTTGAGCTTGCACTGAATGCCATCAGTGATACGTCTCTTGTTTGTTTTGTTTTTAATCCCAGAAGAAGTTAGCTGTATACAACAAGATGCAGGAGTCTCTGGAAGTGACCCTTCCCAGCAAGCAAGAGGAGGATGAGAAAGACCAGCCTGCCGAGATGGAGTACCTTAACTCTCGCTGCGTCCTTTTCACTTACTTCCAGGGAGACATTGGTTCAGTAGTGGATGAACACTTCTCAAGAGCTTTGAGCCAAGCCAGTAGCTTCAATCCAGAAACTGCCCTTACCAAGAACAAGGCAGGACTAAGTCCTCTGTGGAGAGGTAAGAGGAGCAGTAACTTGCTCTCTGTGGTGTGGCTTACTCAGTCTCTGTCGCAGTAACGCATATTGCATTGCAGCTGAAATTTTGCTTCTCTGTGGAGGTGAAAAAATCCCCCTCAAATTTGAAAGAACCGAGTTGCTTCTTGGAATTGAGTGATCTGAAGTATTAAAGGGGGAAAGAGGTGCCAAAGGCATGGAAGAAGCAGTCATCTCCTTCTTTTGCCATAGCCTGTGGCTCTGTTGAGGCCTGGAAAGAACAGGGCAGAGCTCATGTAGCTTCAGAAATGTCTGCTGCAAGGTTGGAGGCTTATTTTTAAGCTCCAAGTGTGAAACTTGGCCTGTGAGGCAAGAGCAAAGCTGTTCGGAATGCTGGCCTTGGACGTGAGGAGACCCATGCAGCCTTCTCGGGTGACTTTGCCAGGCGATTAAGATTCGTCTACGGCTGCTTTCCAGGTAGGGAGGAGCCAGCGCAGGCTAGAACAAGCTTGGGTGCAAGCCCTGGCCCACGTGGCTGCAGCCTGCCCACGGGCAGAGCTCACCGGGGAGATATATCCATTGCTACTGGCTTCCCATGTGTAAAATAGGGACAACGTTACTCTGCTTCTGAGCAGGGAGTAGACACGTGGTAGGTGCTGCGAGGCATTTGCGTACTGCCGTAACACTTATGTCTTGTAATGCATATAAGCATGATCAACGTAACAAAGAGCAGATCTTTCCAGATAAACTAGGTAGACCGTACAGATAAGATTTCAGAACCAGTGGCTGGAGAAAGCACGTCGGTAAGATGCTATTTCTGTTTTGTTGAATGTGGCAGTCTGGGTAGTTTTTCAGATCCACAGCTGCATTATTTCTGATCATGTCCTTATGTGGACTGGCAAAGGGCTGCGAACTAAGTGTTGTGAGCAATGGCCTTGCATCTGGTTGAGTGAGAGAGATACCGTGAGGATCCTTGTAGGAGTGATGGTGGTGTTCATAATCAGTGATGTTGAGCTGAGAGTGTATTGATGAAAGTCACAGATAATAAAGAGAGACGGGATTTTTGGAAACCGCTGTGAAGAGAAAACTAGCACAGAAGGACTTGCTTTCCAGAAAGATGATGACAAATCCAAGGAAGTTTAAGCAAAGGTCAGCCCAAGTGGCTAGGGAGCTAGAGGAATTTATGGCTTGAGCCGGGACCATTATTGTTAATGGGAAACTTTCCGCCGACTCGACTGAGAGCAGGATTGAACCTATGCTTACTAAAAAGGAGACTGGAGCATTTATAAATGGCCCAGACAGGCTATAAATGTTTCAGAGATGGGATCAAGGCAGTCCCCAGAGACCCCATGCCTACAGCAAGCCCTCTTCACTGAGCTGGGAGACATACCACGGGTGGGGTTGTGTGTCTTCTCTTTGGCCTCAGACATACCCTGCTATTTTTCCCCAGCTCCCACCATGGTTGCACAGCCCTCCCCAGAGGGATCTGCAGGGGACAGGGTGGCCTAGCGTAAGGGTTCTTCAGCCATGATGCCTCCTGACCCAGCGTGCCCCTTGCTGTCAGCAGGGAATGGAGCTCTGCATGTCCTGAAAGTCTTCTGGGAAAAAAGTAAGGGGATATGCCCTCTGCCGTCACTGCACCTGCTGAAGCGGTATGAAAATCCCCAGGGAGGCTGCTGGGCAGAGCTGCTTGGTTCTGCGTTGTGGTCGCTGAGAAAGCCGAGGGTATTTGCTTCTCCAGAGAAGAGAAGCTGACAAGAATTTTATCAGGCCCAAATGAGTTTCTGAACCATGCCTGCTTGAAAAGAGTGGGGAAGGAGCGATGCTAACACCTTGGTCTTCTGGCTCACGTACAGTTGTCAAAGATGCTCAGTTACAGCAAATGGATGTGAATTTGTATCCTATTACCTAAAGAAGTTAAAATACCATTGGCCTGAAGGTCTTTTATAAATAACCTTCACGGGTAGTCAGAGTTTTTGCCAATAACTTACTCATAGATAAATAGATAAATAAATAAATAAAAGCTTTTGCATTTGCAATAGCCGTTTTGGAAGGTACACATTTAAATGGAAAGTGTGCAGGCATGAACTGGCTACTCAGCTCACTGTGTTCTCTCCTTTACCTGAAAGGAGGGATTAGTAATGTTTTCTGCTTTTTTTTTATCTTGTTGTGGGATTTTTTTACTGTCCTGATGGAAGAGCAAACTAATTTCATCATTAAGGTGATACTGTGGGGGTTTTTTGTTTCTAGGAGGGATTTTGCTTATGTATAGAAAATAGAACCTGTTGTCCTGAAAAGAGCAAGTTTTCATCTTTTGTACATTGAAAACACTTATCAGTTTAGGCTAAAATTAACTTCCAAACTGACTTTTTATAAAATATAGTTCCCTACAACAGGCTCCAGTAACATGGACTTCGAATATTCAATTGTAGGTGTAGCTACCTGAAGTCTTTTGCAGGAGCTAATGAAACTAATGATATCTTGGAACTAATGTAACCTTAATGGTATTTTTATCAACACGTTTTTCCTAGCTGAAAGTGTTGGGTTTTTTCTTTCGTGGGTTTTGGGTTTTGTTTGGTTGTTTGGTTTTGGTTTTTTTTTTTTTTTCTTTTTCACTCCTGCCTTAACTGAGAAGTAATGTATTACAGAAAATTCCATACATTGTCTTTTTTACAGCATGTGCACTTTGGCATATTTTCAGTGTGTGTTGGCCAGCCACCATGAACATTTGCATTAGTCACCACTTCGTGGGATCTGAGATGTTGCCATCTCCCTGCCTCCTGTACTTAGAATAGGAAATTGTGGTAACTGTAGTATCTTTCCTGGCAGACAATTTTTGTTAAATGCCTCCTTCCCCGCTCCTGAAAGCCCTTGGAAGCTACTCAGATTATTTTAATTTCTTTCTCAAGGACAGTGCTGAAATGGCTGTTTCTCCATTGCCATGTCCCATAGAGGCCAGGTATCTGACATGATGGTATCTGTAAAGAGAATTGGTTGTGCTTGCTGTTTTAAAGGTGGGACAGAAGGGAGACCCTTCAAACACTGTGGAAGTGTATGGTAGTTGGGGGTTGTGGTTCAACACAGAGATGGTTCTTTTTGATGGGGTTGGTGTACACCTAATACTTAGTAGCATCCTCTGTGAGCACTTAGGGTGGATGAAGTTTCCTTGCATGTTCATATAACCTGGATGGACCCTGTATCTCCAGTGACATGACTCGACCTTGAACAGTGAGGTTGGTCTCTGCAGTTACACTCAATGATGTTTTGGTGAGGGCTGATCTATGAAAGTTTCTAACAGCGGTAAAGGCTTTGTGAAATGTGCACGGGTTTGAAAAATGGAGATGACCAAACATGTTTTCTGTGCCCTAGACCTTCTGCATGATTGGTAAAGCCAAGCTGATATGCAATCTGGGGTGAATTCATATTGGCAAATTCAGTGGTTTAAAGTGCTCTCTCCTGGTATTAAATTTGTCCTGCAGATACTTAGTGGTTTTCTGTGCTTTTTTGAAGTGAAATGGTTTGGATTTAGGGCTTTTCTGTGCAGATAACAGCCAGATAGTTTCCAAAAACTCTCAATTACAGAGACTGATTTTCCAGAATACTGGCAATGCATTGTCAGGCTGTGCTTCTCCATTAAGCAGTGAGGAAAACAACAGACTGGACATGAAGAAGCTTGTTTTTCCTTTTTTTTTTTTTTTTTTTTTTTTGTCAGTCCTGCTGCCAACACTGTAAGCCCTGTGCACTCTCCATCTCAGCCTAATCCCTTGTAACAAGGAACAATTTACAAACAAGGAACAATATCAATTTCAGAGGGGTGCTGAGGCTTCTGTTACATGCTTGAAGCTCTCTCCAGTCTTCTAGCATGAATTACAATAGAAAAACATTGCTAAAAAAAGAAGCAACCTTTTAAAGAAAGCCATGTTGGATTACAGTCTGCTAGATAAGCTTGCAGCTTCTGAAGTGGTTTGGCACAAAGAGGAGCTCTCTATGTTTGTCCATAGTACATTTGCAAAGTTTATTTCCAATATCGGAAGTTAATCGGGCTCAATAAACTGTCTAAATCAAAGCTGATTGATGTGTGGAAAAAATTTCTATGATTTTAATGGATTTTAAACCAGGTACATAAGTGTCCTAGTGATGCAGTCAGAAAACGCTTTTTACAGTTTTTGTTTCCAAAATATTTTTGAGTAAGCAAAGTTCAGAGGCAGGAGTGTTTGAAGAATCTGTTCGTTCTCAATGGTGTCTTCACCCAAGTCTCATTCCAGTTGCTTGTTAAACAAAGCAAAACAAAAGGTCATTTAAAAAAAAATAATATAAATATTTTTGTAAATGTTATGTGAGGAACAGAGGATTCCTCACCTCGTCATATATTAAATTTCCTTGGCTTTATTTCTCCATAGGCTATTTTTATGACTGTTCTTTCATCAGAGGTAAAGTCCTGTATTTTTATGTTTCCATCTTTGACCAAAAAAAACCCCTATTTGAGCTGAGACATATTGCATGAAGCAGTACTTTCAAACATGACCTGGCAAGAGGATTGTGAGAACAGAGATGCCAATACTTTTGTACGCATCAAAAACACTAGCCGCTCCTTCAAAAGAGGAATTTTTAGAATGTGATCTCATAATGTAGAGGTATTGCAAGTTATTTAAATATAACTTCAGCCCTAGCTTGTAAGAAGCAGCAAGGCTTTCATTTTTGACAAAAACTTCTTTCAGTTACATAGATGAATCTGCTTGTCAGATCCTACTGGGCAACACGATATATTCTGTAAGGGACTAACATAAGATGCGTTAGATATGATCTCTATCCCATCAAAACATGCAATTAGTTTGAGAAGTTCTGGTATTCTTCATTTAGCCAAATGTCTCATATTCAGCAGTGTGACCTGGTTCTCTGTCCTCAGAAGCATTTACAGCCACAACAGCTGTCTTTCTAAATGATGTGTTCTGGTCCAGTCAGGAGTTAGCCTCTCCTCATAATTCCTGTACCAAGATCCTCAGAGAGTTGTGACTCTTCAGCCTGGAGAAGAGAAGTCTTCTCGGGGAGATCTTATCGTTATGTGCAAATACCTGATGGGAGAGAATGAAGATGAGGGAGCCAGGCTCTCCTCAGCAATGCTTGCTTCCAGGATGAGAGGCAATAGGTATGAATTAGAAAAACAAGAAATTTCATCTGAACACAAGCAAACACTATTTTTTTTTTTTTTTTTTTTTTTAATCTTTGAGGGTGGCCAAACACTGGAACAGGTTGCCCAGAGAGTTTGTGGAGTTTGGATCTCAGTGAAAATCTGACTGGACACGGTCCTGCACAGCCTGTTCCAGGTGACCCTGCTTGAGCAAGAGGGTTGGACGAGGTGGTCTCAAGAGGGTCCCCTCCTACCTCAACTCTCCTGTGATTCTGTAACTGCTGGGGAAGCTTGAGTTCAGCGATACAAATTTGAAAGAGTAGAAAATCATTGTGGGGGTTTTTGCCATTGAATTGTTGTTCAGCTTCAGTCATACTTCATTTCTCTCCTCTCTACCAGAAAGCTCAACAATTTCAAGCCAAAGGAGCAGTTTCCCAACTTCATTTTGGACCAGCTCTTATCAGCCTCCCCCTCCACCATGCTTAAGTGGAGTACACCCTGATTTCCCTGTTACTGCACCAGGCACCTTCCCAACACCAGAGCCCAGCAGCTGGCCAGGACATGGCCTTCATCAGACTGCCCCACCTCCTCCCCCTGCTGCATCTGAATCCTGGCATTATCCTTTAGCATCTCAGGTGAGCCCTTCGTATGCACACATGCATGATGTGTACATGCATCATCATCATCCTCATCCACACATGCACCATCATCATCCCAGCTCGCACCGAGACCCCCGGTACGGGTCCCTGCTGATGCCTTCAGTCCGCACAGCCAGGATTCCTGCTCCCCAGTGTGACATGACAAAGACAGATCCCGCTGCTGTCACCAGCGCTACCTCAGCATGGGCTGGAGCCTTTCACGGAACGGTGGACATTGTGCCAAGTTTTGGGTTTGACACAGGTAAGATGGTTTGATTGTGTCTGTGACTTGTTTTAGCAGGAAGAATTTGAGCAAAGTGGACTCCCTGCAGCTGAAGCAGGGCTTGTTTTCAGAGCCTTCTCCAAATATATTTCTGGGTGGGAATCCCTCCTGAAATTGCTGTCAGGGCAGACGAGGTGTGAAACATCCAGCTCTCACTGCCTTTTGCTGAGACATGTTTGTCTGCCATGGTCCCATTCGAGACAAATGAGTTGTGACATGATATGTATTTTTTGGTTTAAATCATGTGGGAAATGGTTAATTAAACTTCCATGTGGAAGCTTCCAGCTTGTTCAGCTAGTTCATATGTCCATTCATCAAAATATAGCTCCAATGAGGACTGGACTAATAACTTGTCAGTACATGAGGATTGCATGTTACTCATCTAAATTGGAACAGATCAGCATTTCCTTCCTGTGTAGTATCCAGGTCTCACATAGACAGTAGAGATGCTGATTGAGCTACGCTTGCCATCAAACTAAACTTCCTTCTGTAGGGTCTAGGCAGAGGTCTGTGAATTAGACTCATTTTACTGCAGGGTCTATAGCCATAGGACAGCCTCTCTAAACTACATCTGCGAGCTTTGAGTAGCAGGCTCTCATCTCAGCGTTAGGAACAGTTTAGCAGCCCTCACTGTTCACAGTTGCTTGCGATCAGGTTATGGGTGACTAACAGTTTCCAGTGCATCCATCCTGGAGCTCAGATGCTCTACTAAGGTCTCCTTTTTCTGCTTGGTGTTTGTCTGACCAGCAGCAATCCTTGCAGATTAGTACTTCTTAAACACGTTATGTTAGTTATTAAGGAAATACTACGTTTGCATCCCTCTTCCTTTTTCCTTAAGGAATCTGTTTGTCTTCTTGATAGCTCTAGCTAACTGATTCAATGTGTGAGAAACACTTCCTTTCTTTGATCAGTGTGCAGGGGAACAAAGAATTGGTGGAGAAAAAAAATGCTTTTTCTTAAATATGAAATAATATGAACCCGATTATAACTGAGCTAACCTAACACAAATCTCTCTTTCTTCCCTTAATAGCAATTGGGAACCAATAATCTCTTCTAAATACCATGCCACTCGCTGCCTCAAGAAATTAAGAAAAAGCGTAATAGGATTCTTAACACTGGACAATTTTATATCTATTAATAACGCTTCCAGCCATGCCAATGATACAAGAGGAATTATATTTTGTGCTTTTGGGTACGAAATGATAATCTGACAAGACTGGGATCTCAAGTTTTGCCTTTCTGACAAATTCCATAATGGGAGTGAGCTACCTTCTCTGAAGTGTGAGCAAATTGTCACTGCCACCGGTAGAAGGGACAAGCCCCCTGGTCTGACAGTAGCCCCAGCAGTCCAGCTCCAGAGCTCTGATATTTGACTTACCTTTTGGGGATGGAGCTGAGAACTGCGTAAGGGATTGTTAGTCAGGAGGAACCACTACCTGGCTTAGGTATGAGTCCAGCCTAGGCTGTGAGTTGTTTCTGGTGTTGGGCAAGTTGGTTTGCTTACTGCTGCTTTGTTGGTACTAGTACGTGTAATAAAACAGGTGCTTTTTCTCTCTTCTGTAGGAGCACAGTACCTCAAAAAGGACTATGGGTCCTAGCACTGCCTTGCAGGACTAATATAGCCTTTGCTTGGTGGTGCCTGCTCCTTGTGAAAATCCTTATGGAGGGGTACAGTTGGATGCTAATTTTATGAGGATCCTGATTTGGCAGTGCTTAACAGTGGCTTGCATGTCTTGTAGTTGTCTCCTCAGCGTGGGAGGCAGTGGAGAAGGCCTGAACTTGTTAATTTCTCACCCTGATGTATGGGTTTTAGTCCGTGAGTTCCTGTGGGGGGAAAAGAAAGACGGGAAATGTGTGACTAGTTTGCAGCAACAGAGGATCTTAGCAGAGCAGTGTCTCACTTGTTTGTGACTATTCAAAATGGCCATGCACTGAAACACAACAGCAAAACCTTATAAGGCAGCCCCAGTTTGGCATGTAAAGCTTTGGAAGCATGGGAGCAAGCAATGAAACACAGCAGTTGGTGGTAGTCTGTAACATTACAATTATTTGCTCTCTTACCCTGCATACTCATCTTTCCTGTACTCTCCAAGCAGAGGCTTGCTGGGAAGGGCAGGATGGCTCTAAGCAACTTTTTCAGCCTTGCCTGCAGCTTGTAGATTTGAGACAAATGCTTTGGTGACAGGCATTTGAGGCATGATCATGGTGAAAAGAGGGAGCTTAATTGTCCCAGTGTTTTGCATGCATCTCAAATGGTGTTATCCCAGGGAAGGTGTGTTGTGCTGCTGAGGAGAGGAGGGGCCTGCTGAAGCACCACACTGAAGCATCCAGCACTCACCAGCACAGTTGAGGCTTTTCTTGCTCCATGTCCACTCCAGGGGAGAATTACACTGGATAAGTCTCCACATCACACAGAATTTCACTACATTTAACTCTAATGTGAGACAGCAATCTCAGCAGGGAGGCTAAAATCTGAAGGGCCTGGAAGAATGTACTGGTTTTCTGCAGCATGGAAGTGGTTTCTCCAGAGTAGGGTAAGGCCATAGTGGCAAGAAAACTTCAGTTCTGGAAGTTTTTGCTCACATATCCCTGGAGAATAAAAGACATCAACCTGTGGAGCTGTCAATGTATCAGATTCTGTAAGCTTCAGATGATTTATATAAAAAAGCTCATTTGGTATATACCTAGACATTGCTTTTCAGAGCCCTTCAGATACAAAAATTATTTCCCCCCCTCCCCTTACTGTGGGTCACATTTCTTGTGCTACTGTCACATGCGATTATAGAAACATTTGCAAAATTCCTCACGCTGAGTGATAGTGCTGGGATCAGGGCAGGCTGGCTGTAATCTTACCCTCTTCCAGCTACATTGTTGCATCGCTGCCATACTGGGCCAAATATTCAATCTCATGAATGGATGATGCTGAATCACTTCAAAGGTTAAGAGGGGGTTCCCCTTGCATGCACAGTATAGTTTGGGAATTTATGTTTCAGAACAGATTGTGTGGGACATCAGCATATCACTGTTCATAGAGTTAACAAAGTATTGATCTGCCTTGCACATCTGTTTGAACTTACATGGTCCTGTTCTAGAGGATGAAGAGGGATTTAGCTACCTGATTCCCATTAAATGTGCCTTAATCCTCACATTGTGTGCTGCAAATTAACTCTTTTGGAAGCTTCTTTATTGGTACAAGTGGTGTTAAAGAAAATGCTAGTCGACATCAATACCTGTTATGTTTGGTGCTGCTGGTATGCAGTGTCTTTCCAAAGCTGAAGCACCCAAGCTATACTACTCAATATAAAAGTATGTTTTATATCAAGCATTGATATAAACACATTGATGTAAGCATAACATATTCGTGCTTTAGACCACATTTCCCTGCCCTGCTGATGTCAAGCAAAGCAAGGTCAGCCCCTAGCAGCACTGACTGCAGTTCACGGCATACATACAGAGAGCATTGCTGCAGCCGTAATCCCAGTGTCAGGGCTAAAGCCTCGTGTTTATGTTAAAGGTGCACAAGCCGAGTTGAGCACTTAAGACCAGGGAGGTGGGGAGGGGAATTGCTCTCTTGCAGTGGAGCTGATGGTTATGGCTGTCAGTGTTTTCCTTGGGAGCAGGGCAGGAGGCTATGGCACTTCAGGTGGTCAGTCAGATCCTACTGCACTGGGGAGGAGAGAAGAGCAACTTGCCCTGCTACTGCAGAGCCTGGGAGGATATCCTGTCCTGCTGTTGGACAGATGTGCTGGATGAGGCTTTCTGTAGCCCCAGCACACTAAAAGCAGAGCAGGATTATGGTATATCTGAGGGCTGTAAGTCTATCTTAAAATTGAGGTGCACATCCTTTATCATGTGAAGTTATGCATGTTGAGGTGCATAACTTTAAATTTAGGTGAATTATATCGACATCCTCTAGTCTTGGCTTACTATGGAAAGTTTGCTTTTGGAAATGCCTGTACATCAGTGTGTCACACTGAATATGGAATTTGAGTGGTCAGCCTACTGCCTTCTGTAGAGTTGTCTCTATTCGCACACACCCCACGAGTTTGTCACAGCTCATTAAGTTTGTTCAGATGTTCCCACAGAATCTGCATTCTGCTTGTGTGGCAGTTAGCTATATGTTGGTATCCCAGAGACAGGGAGTTGTGCTGGTGTGGCAATACTGACTCAGGCAATGCAAGTGAGGATGTCTTTGCTAAGAGGAAAATGTTCTTGCAGCAGGCTGCAACTGAAAGCTTTCAGTTAGTAGCAGGGTTACACTTGGATGACATATTAGGACTGCAGATAGCCTTGCCATGAAGGACATGGGAACATAATGAGGAAAAGGCATGGAAAGTGTTCCACATTCAGTTCTGTAACTAAGGCAACTTTGTTTTTTTAGGTTGTTTTCTGTGGCTCTTTAGACTTCATAGCTTAAACCTCCTTGCTACAGTTATCTGTTTGTTGCAAAGACACCTAACTAGAAAGGTGTCTGTTCAGCTAGTTATTCCCCTTCTACCAGTTGCTACCATCAGGTGGATGTCCCCCTAAACAGGTGTGTGTGTCATTTTTTTAAAGCTGCTAGGAGCCATATAACCTGTTTCCCTTCTCATCAGCTTCTATTGCCTCTGGTGGCCTTTAGTGCTCCACTGGTGAACTTAAATTACTTCCTTACACTCCAAAGGGTTTCTGCTGTCTGACTCCCTTTTTTTTGTTATTGTTGTTGATGTTGTCGTCGTCGTCTTTGTTTTAAAAAATTGTAAACAGCAGGGGTAAAATAACACAAAACTGTCATCACTAACTTTGAGAGAGCTTTGAAGGAAACTAACAGCAGTTTACGATGATTCTGCCTGTGAATGCTGCTGCCAGGAAAACAGGTAACTCCTAAGCAGCAAGGAGTCATCCTCATTGAGTGAAGAGCCTCTGAACCTGTTTTCATAGGCATGCTTTAGTTGAGGGATACCCCAGTTTTTCCAGTCTAAAGAAACAGTTGCAAGTGCATGTGAAATGGAGCAGAAAGCCACTGAACATGCTATACCTGTGTGCTCCATTCCCTCTCTATTCATTCCTGGACACGCAAGTGTTTGGACACTGCGTGGGAATCCTTACATGGATACAGCCATATGCTGTTATCTTTTCTGTGACTGTTGATAGCTTTGTGGCTCAACTCTAAAGTGATGTTGATCGTCATTAAAGATTTAAATGTTTGCACTCCTAAAACAAAGAGCTGGTAGTCAGATCTGAACCCATCATGCCTATTAGGCTTTCTGAAAACATGGGTCTTCCTTTGTGTTTCACTATGTGATCAGATATGGAAATGAGAGGTCCATGGATGGATCCATCTACATGGATCTGTCAATTTTCACAGGTTAAAGGTCAAATGAACATAGAGCTTCAATGGTTGCAACATCATTGGGGTCTGGAGTTGCACCTACTTACAGTAGTGGTGAAAATGGCCCTAAATTCTTAGCAGATCAGGCAGATGATCCATTGGTCTTGGTACACAATGTAGCAGGGCAATATATAGTATGACACAGAGCGGAACATTGCTGTCTGTATAGCAATGATGATTTATAGTGGGAAGTGCACCTTCATTTCATGAAATGTGATTTGCTTGGCTCAAAGTGTCAAGGGGCAGGTTTTAAATCAGTGAGTCCTAAATGCCTTACTACTTATTAAAATATGTGCCTGCACCTCTCTCCTTTCTACTTCCCCTATAAAGAAGCAAGAATGTATCTTCTTTGGGAAGTTTCATCCTCACCTCCCTCTATACGGTCTGGATCTTAGGTATACGCCCTGTTGGGTGTAAATCTAGCGAAGATTGAATCCCCCTGGAGCAGAAAAATCCCAGATTATAACACAGATTCCAAGTCTATAATGCTAAAGCCACAACATAGCACCACATTTATTAGATAGTCCTCACTTTTTATAAAGGAAAATGTTAGAGGAACTCATAACAAATGCAAGCTGAAAATCATTAATTTTTCCCATGTGGAAGCACTAGCCATTCTTGGCTAAAAATCTGACAGTGTAGGTGAAATTTTTTGGGTTTTTTACTTGCTGCAGGAACATTTTCCCTCTCTCCTCTGTAAGGTGAAATGCCATAGAAACTGTGAGATCCTAAAGTGTCACAGGCCTTCCTGAAAGAGGTAGAGTCTGTGGCTGGCCCCTATCAGGAAAAATTATTCTGTTGCATACTGGATTGTCTGTGCAGACCTTGCTGGAGGATTTTATCACGCCATGCCATGCTCCAAACGAGGCCAAAACAAGGAAGCGCAGACAGGATTTTATCAGCATTCCTGAACTGCTTGAGCCAGTCTAAAACGTAAGTGTGGTTTAAGCTTATCCCACATAAACTGTAAAATTGGGAGCAATAGCAATGTTACTAACAAGTCCACTAGGCTGGTAAGTTGTGGGGGTTTTTTCTTTTTTTAAAATCAAAAATGTTCATCCTTACTTCAGTTGCTTGGGTAGAGGGAGGAAAAAGCTCTGTCAAATTTTAATTTTATTTTTTTTTTTCCTGACATATAGGTCTACAGCATCAGGACAAGAGCAAGGAAACTTCTTGGTTTTGAAGTTCAGCTAAATTAAGACCAGCTAGAGCTGGAGTAAGCGCAGTTGGGCGGGCGATACAACAGTTGTTGACTCCTTCTGCATGGGGCAAAGGACACACATGAAGACGAAGAGCCAATCTTTCTGGTTTTGCTATTGAGCCTTTTGTTTGTAAGGCCGTTTATGGGTCCCACAGTGTTGGAAAAAAACCAAAACCCTAACTTTTCTTTCTTTCCTCATCTGAGCCTGCTGCAGCTGGGCAACCTAACTCCTTTCGCTCCTTTAACAGTGTTTTGTTTTGTTCAGCTTGATATTTTTATGAACAGTCTCAATTGTCAGGAAAAAAGACTCTCCCTTGACTACAGTGCGCCTCCTTTCAGGAATACAGTATTTTGTAGCTCTTTGTGCATCTATTTTTGTAGAAATACAGAAAGTTTGGGTAAGGATTGATGGGCTATTTTAGGATGACATATTTTTTTAAAAAAAATTGTAAAATTGTTAAGTTCTGTTTAAAGAACTTGCTCTCAGAGAAGCACTGGCAAAAAAAATGTATAAAATGCTATTTTTAGATGTCTGTGATGTGTTTGTGCATTTTGGTTTTTTTGTTTTGTTACCTCAAATGTCTATCTTTCCTTTCTTTTTAAAGAGCTAAACCTTTGTTTCCACATTACTAGATTCTGATGTTTTTGTCCTTTTGTTCTAGCTCAAGCAAGTGTAATTCGCACCTAAAGTTTCAGCCAAATATTTTTCCTGCTGGTGTTAGATTGTAGTAAGGGTGTTTTTATTTTCTGGATTCTAAAGGTGGCTTTGTGCTGTGCTGATTGTCAGAAACTTGCAAACACCTTTAGCATGGAGAAAAGCCTGGGGTTACAGGAACTGCATTTCCAACCCATCCATTCTTTCAAAATGGACCAAATACTCTTACAGATTTAAATCAGACATGAGTTTGGGCCTCATCCATGATCCATTGAAGCTGTTAAAGACAGTCGTCTATGGGTTATGTTTCAGGCCCTCATAGTGCTCATAAATATCAGTGTACTCTTATTTTAACTCATGAGGCAGGACTTTCAGCTAAGCCATTTCAAGGGTGGTAGCTTATAGCATCAATATTCAGGAAAGAAATGGCAGTTGTATAAAAATGTGTGACTTGTGGAAACAAAATATTTTCAACTAACCTGATGTGTCTGCTGAGCACCTCAAGGAAAGTGCTGAAATTTTCAACTCCTGTTGACTTTAAAATCTGTTTGTCTAACCTAAGATTTGCTGTGGGCCTTACGAGACCCCAGCTGCAGCTCTTGAATTTCTTGAGAACTTGCACGTGCTCAGCGTGCATAAATTCAGGCTTGGCTGCTGTCTGGGTAAGAATCTGAACTTGGAAACAACGTGGCCACATCTACCCACAGGGCTCTGCAAAGTTTTTGGGAAACCCCATTTCTGGCCTGGGCCTTGGATCTGACTTGCATAATAAGGACTTTAGTTGAAGCCAAGGTGAACACGATGCAATCCTGAACAAGGGTTGCAAGATTACCCTTGACAGCCACAGTCCTGCAATGGGCTAGAGCTGGGTCAGCCCCCATGCCCAACCCTAGTGACTCCAGTGTGAGTGTCAGCATGTGCTTAGGTGGGGCTGAGCGCAGGATCGGGGCATGGGTTGCCAGATCCTAGCTATTGCTTGGAGGTGTTGCCTTTCTGCTCTGTGCATCCAGGGTCCCTCTGTAATATTTCCCAGGGCTCTTATAACTTATTATATTTCTGTTACCACTGTTTTCAGACATCTCTGTCTGAAAGACAAACCAGCTAAATGAAAACCAAGACATAAACACATGGCTGAGATAAGAAACAGTTTAATTTTAAGGCAACGAGCATTGTAAATGTAGGTTTGTCAGGTGGAGACCACATGGATCTGCCTGTGAAAGGGGAGGGGAAGTGTTGGGATATGAATGCCACTCCGAGGTTCAGGCCTCCTTCCCTGTGCTGCTGCTTCTCACCGGGCTTTTTGAACTTGCTCCTATGAGGTGTTGAGCGTTCTCCCTTGCCACGTGAGAGGGCTTGACATGCTGGCACTGGAGGCATTAGGATTATGTCACAATTTGGCAAGACCCTTAAGTGTGTACCTTGCTGATTTGAAGTTTGAGACAGTGTAAAAGTGCTGAATGGACTATGCTTAAATATTGCTTTAAAATCGTAGCGTTGTAGTTTCTGTGTTGGGATGCTGAATTAAATATGGTGGGGTTTTTTTCCTCATCTTTATAGTCCATCAGTATTTCTTTCTCTTAATAAAATTCACTCTCATGACAATTATATATATTATTGCTGCTCTGGTGGAACTAGCTCCTCAATTTGTCAATGAATTCATAATGCAATGGGAAAACTGTATGGGAGGGAGCATAGTAATAGCTGCCACGGTTCACTTTCTTATCAGGACAGTACAGTTCAGGAAGTATCTCAAGAATAAAAGTTCTGACTTAGGAATTCTGACAAATACTGGGAGGAAAAAAAATCCAAGCTTTTTTGTTTGTTTGTTTGTTTTAAATTTTTTCTGGACTTGGCAAAGCTGGAAGGCAGAGAGGCAACGTATCCTCTTTGAACTTCAGGGCTGGGGAATTTGAGTGGTGGTGGGAGCAAAAGAAAAGGCAACATTTCTTTTGGAGGTGTAGTGTGTTTGACTTCCTGAAATAGTTTAAAATCTAGCAAGAGCAGTCAGTTCATTGCCTTCCTCTTTGCAAGTTCAGATGATGAGGGACCTCCTCCTGTTTCCCTATAGATGTCAAAGCAGAATGGGACAGGAAAAAACAGGCCCACAGTTTGCACTGGAATCCCTTTCTGGATTGTTTTATTGAGTTGATGGGTAGTGGGGATGAATATGTGGTGATGCTATTGCCTCTTCCACCTCAAGGACTACTGTTACGTGCCCAGTTTCCACTGCTGGACCTGTGAGTGTGCTGAAGGAACTCCTATTGCTCTACAGGCTTGGGGAGACAAGTGCCTATAAAAACCTGCTATCATCTACAGCCATTCATGCACCAGTCAATCAACTTTGAAAGTCAAATAAATTAATTTTTTTTCCTTCGGTCCCTGACTATCCCCTGTACTAACAAGTGAGTTGAAAGTAAAAGCACAAGTGCATAGCAGTAGCCCTACTTCTATGTTCTACAATTGGAAGGTTGGGAAAGAAAAAATCCTTCCCTGTGACAAAATTCTAAGTTAAATTCAGCAGATTTACTTCTCTTCCCACCCCCCCACCCCCCCCCCCCCGCACACTTATACACACGCACAAATGTGCTTATGAGAAGCAGATGCTGTGATGGTTTTGTTCTTGAAAAAGGAGGGGAGCGCTTGCTCGCATCGTTGCAGTTACGGAAAATTGATGGCAGTGAGAAAGAAACAGAAATATTAAGACTGCCTGAGTTCCCAGAGATAGGAAAAAAAGGCCCTTAAAATCAGGTCACAGACAAGTTATGTGTCTTAACGCAATACTAAAGGAGTTGTTTCATTCTTTTTGTGTGTGGTGAGTTCTGATGCTGTCCCAAGAAAGTGGATGATTCATTTTGTGAGGACTTATAAAACATGATGTACTCTGTCACTCTTTCTGGGAAAACATAGGGAAATTATTGTTTTATTTCAAGAAAATCTACATACTAAACTCCTTAAAGTTGTCCAGGATTTTATTTTATTCCTATTAATGTTGAGAAATCTGCTGTCAATTTTTGTGTCTTCATTTGAAGACTGGGAGGGTTTAAGTTGTCCACCAGTTTTTGAAAAGCAGATACCAGTTTATTTCAACTGCACATTTCCATCCCAACAAGATGATGGAATAGTGCAGCTACTGACCGCCCAGCAGATTTGATTTCTGGAGAGCTGAATAAGCTACACTTGGCAACAGTAAAATGCACTTTGTTCTGATTCGTCTCCTCACCAGACACATAAATTCAGTTATCAGTTTATCTGATACCTTTTTCATAGTGTGAAGATCTTCAGTGAATGGCAGTTTTCTCTCAATTGCCTACTTCTGCCTCAAAACATGCTTTCAAGAATGAATCTCTCATCACAGCTTTCAGAGAGCAGAGGTTGTGGGAGGAAAGTGTCACGTTTCCCCCCACCTGCACTTAGGATCAACTTGCCTGACCCAGCCTTTCTGCTTCCAGGCTACTGTGTATGTCTTGCTCTCCTCCCACAATTCTTTATGTGTATGTGTATATGTATATAAATATATATACACACGCATGTGTAGCTATACCTCGTCCCCTCCATTCCACTGTCATGCTTCAAATGCACATCCTTTGGAAACGAAGTGAATGACATCACTAAATCTCATCTGAGACTGAGAAAATGTAGGCATTTTATTGCATTCTCTGTAACCTCAGGAGCAAATGGAATTTTTCTATACTTGTAAAAAAACAAAACCAAACAACAACAAAAACCCAACCAAAAAACCCAATTCAACCCCCCTGATTTATTATATCTGTAAAGATGACCATGGAGGCAGCAGATTTATGTAGAGAGGTGCAATATATTGCCTTTCAGCAGACAAGCATATCTTTTTGAATAGGATTCTTTTAATTAATTTCAGGTGCAAGCTTTTTTTTCCATATCAATCAACCAGCAACATATATTTCTTATAAATGATTTAGAAATATATATATTTTTAAAATTGACTTTTTGGCTTTAATATGTCAGCCTTTGAGCTTTTAAAGGGTATTTGGATGATAAATATTGTTTGTGTGTGGATTTTTTTAAAAAAGTTGATGCATGTTGTTTGGAACTGAAATCTCAAGTAAAGCAGGAAGGTATTTAAAAATAAATACTGCTTTTACATGTTAGCCCTATGGGCACAATCTGACAGTTGTGATGCAGGAAGATGTCCCTTTAAAGACTAAGGGAGTCTTGCCTGAGCAAGGTCAAAATCGAGTCCCTGTGACAGGAGAGGCAGGAGCAATCTTGCAAAGGTTGAGCTGGTAGAGCTGTGAGCAGAGATTATCCTCTGCAGCATTGTATGTAGATGGTTGGGCAGCTACTGCTCAACATATTAAAATTAGGTTGTGTTGGCAGGTTTATACTTGCCCCGTCTTATGGGGTGAACTGGTTGCCGAAGGGAATTAGAGATGTCCCTGGAAACCTGTGTTTTAGCTGCCCTTGGTCTTCACAGGGCCCGTGACCCTCTCCCTGCTCTTGCTCTATGGTCTCCATGACACCACGGTGGGACCTGTGAAATGCAGGATGTTTTTAGCTCCTAATAAAGGTATTTTAGGGATGGGGGTAATTAATACATCATAGTTATCTCGTGCACCTGCTCAAAGGCTCAAGCCTTCAAGCTGGATCAGCTGTGCATCATTGATGATGGCTGTTTGCGTACAGGAGCCCAAGCACTGCTTCCTTCCCTTGGTGTCTTTGGAAATCTTTGATGGCATTGAGATCATTGGGACCAGCCTCAAATGCCTGAATTGCAGTCCAGTGTTGGCTGGCACAGTGTGGTGGCCTGGGGTCTGGTCCAACATTGGTGGACATCAGTTGGAATCAGCATTGATTCTGGTGATCTTGGGCTCAGGTAACTAGTACCTATAGACAACTGATATTTATAGCAGTTGAGGTTTACAGTAATCTAGTAAAGTATCTGCAGAACTATGCTGCACTTTCCCTGCTAGCTGTTTGTAGCTGTTTAAAACCATCAGTCAGATCAGGGTCCCTCTCCTCCCCCCACCTGTTTTCCAACCCTGCTTCCCTCAAAAATCCATTGAAGTTTTTTGCCCCTCTCATCCAAACTGATGGGGGCCTTTGTATAAAGAAAAGTGTCACTGTTTTAATTACTGAATAAATAATTTAATGTGAATTTTATTGTAATATTTTTATGTAGCATTTTTTGATTTGGTCTGTATTTCTCAATAATTAGCTAACGCTTTCTTTTTATTCTTATGCAACTGAAGAACTCATAAATCTCTTTGTAAATTACAGCATCCTGAGTTTCTATTTTTTTCATGTTATTAATTGTTAGAGCCAAGGGTTTGTCTTCTGCTGACAACATTGTAAAACAAGTGTTCTAAACTGGTTCTCTACTAAAATTGGACAGAGTGAAAGCCTAGCATCAAAGGGATTTCAAACAAGGCTCTCTTGAAGGCAATAGCTTTCCATTTCAGATACTGTCAATTGTTTCTGCTAAAATGTCGTCTTTTTTTTTTTTTTAATCTCTTTTTAAGTTGCGCGTTAACACTAGAGGCTATTTTACAGTCAGACCTAGTAGAATCACTACCTGGCATTTCTTAGTGTAAGACCCTTTTTAACTTTATCATTTTCTGGCAGTTTTGACAGTCATCAAGTAGAGACTTTCCATGCAAGTTATTTATCTCAAATTGACTTTTGGCAAAGTTCAGCGATTCCCACTAAGGAGGTAACTTTGCCCTTGCTAAAATTATTTTACGACTGTTTAATTAAGAAATGTTTGCATGTCTGTGTTCTGGCTGAAGGTTTGGTGTTTTGGTCACATACATCATTTACTGTTCCAACAGAGAGGAAAAAAAAACCTCCAAACTTTGGCCAAGCACTGAGCTTTTGAAAAATTGCCACTTGCATGCAATCAGCAGGGAGCTGTTGAGAGTTTAGTTGCAAAATCCTGTGAAGATCCTGACCATATGGGATGTACTCTGTTTCAGAGCATTAGGAGATGAGCAGGATTTTCCCCATACATCTTGCTCCAGGCCCTGTTCCCAGGACCAGACAGCAAGCAGGGCGCTTTTTCTCTGTGCAAAATCACTGTGTTCCTCTTTCTTAGGCCATGAGGAAGAGAAGGAGGGAGCTGCCAGAGAGAAACTCAAGGAAGGGAAGGCGAGGAAAGGAGGAGGCTAGGTTCAAAATCTTCCTGTAGGAGAGAATAGGATTGGGAGCTACCAGGAGAGAAGCAGTCTCCATGGACCATGGCGATGAAGATGGGGTGTGCAGACCACTGAAAAATAAGCAAATAATGCCTAATGATCGCTTGGCTAATACATGAAAGATGTAGAGGGGGGATGTGACAGCCATCAAAAAATACCAGAATAATGTGAGGACATAGAAATTTGGTATAAACTAAGTGTCAAGGAAAACTTAGGACAAACATTGCAGGAAATCTTTCTTTGAAATGAGCTGTGTACACTGCAGTTTAGTCTGTGAGAAAAGATGTGGGAGCCCTGTTACTTTAAGACAATCACAATTATCCTCAGGGAAGCAATTGTATTTTAGGAAGCAAGAGTGCATTAAGCTAGGGGATGAGCTAGTTGAAGTGCTTTTTCTTTTCCCTATAACTTCTACTGCTCTCACCAGAGTAGGGCTCCAGCCGTGTTGCCCCACACCTGGGTTTCCAGGTGTTCATGTTATTTCTATGTGCTCTCACAGCATCAAGAAATGAGAGCAGGGAAAGTGATGCTCAAGAGTAAGCATTATTTTGTGACTGATTTTATTCATGATGATCCATGTCCTCCATTAATGTAAATCAGTGTCACTCTGTTGTCTTTAGTGACCTTAACTCCCAGTGAGAATTTCATGGGTTACATCCAGATAAATCTCATTTTGGGTGTTATCAGCTGGAAACTGGGTCCCAGCCTGGTGCCTGGGGAGGTGCTTCCCTTGAAGCCAAGATCCAGCCAGGTGGGGGAAATGCCACGGAAAATGTGAGGAGCGGGGATGGCATCCTCCATGCTGGTGAGGGAGGTGAGCATGGCTGGAGGCCAGCTACTGGGGCTGGGGCTGGCTGGCCCCAGTCAGACAGGGGTGCCATCAGCCCTTCATGGAGACCCCAGGCATAGTGGGGCCAGTCGTCCCAGCAGGACCTCAGACTCTGAGGGGTTATGCTGCCTGCATGACGTGGGAGGCCGGGTGGGGACCAAGAAAACACATCTGGTGAGAATTCCTCACGGCTGAGCTGTGCGTTGGGCTGGGATGCCGATTAATTTAGCTGATTTCTTTTTTGGGGTTGTTGGGAGGAGGAAGGGGGCTGGATGCCACAGCCTTCCAGTAATTGTCTCTCCTTCAGCATATCACTTTTGCTTTCTTTGAAGGCAAGTGAGAAAAGATATTTTAAAAAAAACCAAAACAACAAACCAACACCAGGAACTACACCAATGTCTTTGCCTTGACAATAAATGTACATCTGCAACGGTTTATCACTATGGGAAAATGAGCAGGTAATAAAGTTTTGATGTTGGCTGTTGCATGTACAGAGGTATCACAGGCTTTGAAAATGATTTGTTATGTGAATGCCCATAGTAGCACCAAGGTTCAAAGGGAGGTGGTTTGTTTTTCATGCCCATTTAGTTATGAATAACACCAGCTCTAATTTCCTCCTCCCACCAGCAAGCAGAGAGTCCTACATTGGAAGCCAAATATAGCAACAAAGATTTCTATATCTGGCCAAAACCAAAAAATCTGTTCCCTTTTAAGAATAACACTATACTTTTCTGATGGAGATGGATAAAGAAAAAATTCAACTTTAAGGAAGCCAGTTTCTCAGTGGGAAACTCCCTAGTCTCTCTCAAATGCCCAGTGTAGAAGGTATGAACTTATTTTTTGGCATCTGTGTAGAAGCCAATGGGGAGACTTCTGTGGAGCCCCATCAGTAAAGCACTTTTGGGGTGGCAGTCTGGATAAATCTTCCCCACTCACTGGTGTGCTTTTTCTGCCCTGCTTTTTCTGTCTTCTGAGCAACAGAGCCAATGCTGAATGGGAACTCCATGAGTTGCACAACTACCCCTGCTTTTTCATCACCCTTTTCTTTCTGGTTTGCTTTTGTGGAGAAGTTAATTCCTTGGCTCTGAGGGACAGACCCCTGCTCCACCTGGCAAGTAAGCTTGACGATGCAGCATGGAGCAGCAGCATCGCCCCACGCTCCCTTCCTCCTTGGCTTTCTCATCAGGGGAGTATATGGGAAGCCAGCCCTATGCTCTTTCCCATGGCCAGACTTTCAAGTTGTGCGGTGCCCACAGAGGGTGACCAGGGATGGTGGGGCTGCCCAGTTCCCTGCCTGGCTGGTTGGGCTGGTAGAGAAGGGATGTCTTACAAATAAAAGCCATAAATGTTCATGGCCAAATCCTTCCTCAGGTAATCATTTGACCTTTTCTGAATTGGAGCTAATGCCACTTGAAGATGCGCTTAAAAACTCTACCTGTTTTTAAGCTGGAATATGCTTTTTAGGAGGAGGCAACACCCCCCACCCCTCCACCTCTTTCTGATCTTGAGCAGTTTCTTTGACTTTTCTACACCATCTGAGGAAAGCTATTCAGCCTTTCCTTCAAAGGATTTATTCCCATTCCAACCCACCCCCACCACCCACCCATAAGCAACTGGTATCTGTGACATGTGAGCAAAAAAAATCTCTTTCTCTAATGTACTGGGTGTCCTTGTTTCAGAAGTTTTGCCTCATTCATTTTCAGACAGTTTGGCTGAAGGCCTTTGCTTTAAGGTGAATACTTCGGGATTATAGAGTTAGCTCTTCCTCCTTTGGAAACCTGGGATGTTTTTTTGTTGATTTCAGTAGAAGCAGCCTTGGACCCCTGATGCATTTTAAAATAAATGCAGGAAAGTGTCATCCAGTGAGTGTATTTGCACTGGATCTGTTCTGCCAGACATGTTGCTGATGAAGTTTTAAATAAACACAGGGATGTTTGGAAATATTTTGTGTATGTAAATATGTAAAATATGCAAAACAAAGCTAACAGCTGTGGGGTGTACTTGTTGCTGACGTGAGGAGGCTTTGTGTAATGTTTTTTTTCCATCATCCCCTCTTTTTTTAAGCATCTGTGTCTGTTCCAAGATAATCACTTCTCTGTGATTCCCACTGGACAAAGAGGGAGGAGGCTGGATGGGCCTATGTGATGCCCTAAAGTCTGCCTGAACTTCTGTGAAGAACCTCCTACTATACAGTGAAACCTGCTTTCCACAGAGCACAGGAGCACATGCCCTGGGGGCAGCACACAGCAATCACTTTTCATTAGAGGTGGGATAGTGCCTGGGCCCGATTGAACCTGGCCTTTCAAGAACAGTAATGCAAGACACAGCACATAGCACACAGCATTCGCGGCAGTCCTCCGGTGCTTCGTAACTAGCTTAACAAAAGCATTAGTCACCAGTGTGTGAGTCTTAATTTCCTGAATTGAATCTGTTGCTCAGGAAAGGGTGTCAGTTTTGCAGCCTCAAGTCCTTTATTTAGCCAGGGAGAGCCGAAGCCTACGTACGCATGTGATCCTACTGAAGACTTTGGGATAACTGCAGTAAGAAGAAAAGAAAGTCATCCAGAACAAGCTCAGTCCATAGCACTACTAGGATCTTCACATTATTTTTTTTTTTTTATTAAACAGTGTGCTGCTTTTTAGACATCCATTCAGAGAGGGTAATTCATCCTCTACACACAATAAGTCTCTGCACCACTTCTGAATTCTACAGAATATTTTGCGTGACTTAGCCACCTGTTGTTTTTAATGTTCTTTTCCACCCTTACCCTTGCTTTTGTTTTCCAGTTCCACTGCTTTAAGGGCAGTCTTCCAAACTCCTGGCTGACTGTCAATGCGGATGTCCAGGGACATGACACAGCCACTCTGTCACACAGTTAGCATCTGTGTGCATGGGGAGCTTGACCCGTCCATAAGCCGTGACGCTTGGACTCGTGGATGTCAGAAGGTGAAATACAAATACCTCTCCATTTGTTTGTTTGGTCATTTCAGCCACAGCAAATGGAAGTGCTTGGCAAAAGCAACAGCCCTGGGTAAAGGGCAAAGGGGAAGTGGAGTATTGTTCAGCAGGATCCCAGCAGACACTCTGACTCCCTCAGAAAAAGCGAAATTTACTCTGGCAAGGGAAATAGCTTAAGTGCATCCTACAGAGACCTGCTGCTGCTTATTCTCCCTGCTCCCAGGTAGCCTAGCTGGCCTTTTTGCCATGCTGTCAATGACATTTCTGTGTGAATAGGCTTGAGGGGATCTTTAGGAGATCTAGTACTGTTAGGAACCTCATGCCCACCTTACCTGTGTCCTAATGCAAAAAACCAACACCATGGAGACAGGACACTCTGGCAATCTATAGCATTTTACAATGCCTTAATGCTATATTCTCCTAGTTTAAAAAGTGACAGATTCCTTAACTCGTTTTTCCTCAGCTCTTGTCCCACATGACATCTTCCAGTGATGGTGTATATTCTACCACCAGTTTCCCCTTGCAGTGACTGGAAATTGCTACCAGCCTGGATGATGCAGTAGAGTCTTTGAGGCCACTGTTAAAGCCCATGACTTGAAAAAGATTTGCTGTTTTGTGGCTCATATGTGGCCTAGTGAATTTTCTGTTGTTTTATGTGATGGAGGAATGGTTACTTTTTGTAAGAAAGCAGATACCAAAAGACCAGAACACCCTACTTGTACAGAGAGCCCCAGATATGGGTGAGCCAAGCAGAGACTCAGAGGCTGAAACAACTCAAGAACAGGGTACTGAACTTCTCACTTTCCCCCTCACTACAATGTCTGCATGTTGCCCTGAAAAGACCAACACAGCAAGAGGTGCCATTTAATTCTTCACTCCCATATCCCTAGGCAGAAAGTAATTTATTTTTGTTGCTTTGAATTTATGATGTTTTGCAGCATGTACAGTTCTCATCAAATATGTGGACAGCAAGCACTGAAACCAGTTGGCTAGTGATTTACCTGCAATAGCTGATGTTCTCCATGAATGAACTCATCATTCACAATGTGCACTTGCAAAGCACCATTTGCAATGCAGGGGGTTGGTAACAAACAGGGAATTACATCAAATTTTTTATTTGGATTTGAAACATAGAGAAGCTTAGAGGAACACTGAAACTAAGTAGGATCCTCAAGTTTCAAATCTGCCCCTTCAGAAATTATTTCCTTCTAATATTTTGGACTGTATTTTAGTGATTCTTAACAAAGGTTCTCCTTAGTAAAGGAGAAAAAGTAGCTGTCATCCATGACAGATATTGCTGATTATTTTTCATGTGGCTGTTTGCTGATTTGAAGAGGTCTGAGAGGAAGTAGAGAGAACCCAGATCAACTGGTAAAACCTCTGGCTCTCCCACGCACAGTTTAATTCATCATTGCAAGGACTCTTCTGCAAATCTCAAACCTGTTGTTTTCTTTTTATGAAATCAGCAATCATTATAATTTCATCTCAGCTGGAATATTATTTTTCCTTTTTTTTTTCTTCTTTTGATAGGTCAGATTTAAACCATCTGCAGGCAGATGGAAAGGAAAAGTGGAATTATTGTTTTCACCAAAAAATTTTGCAGCTGTCAGGGTGTGTTTGACACAAGCCTGATGGCTGAAAACAAAGACAGGACACATTGTCCCGGCTGGATATCAGAGAGCATAAGAACTCTTCATGGCCAGCTCTTACTTGGAGAACTTGGGGCTAAATGAGGTAAACAAGATCATTACTTAGCCATACTCAAGGGCTTTTTGGAGAGAATTCTTTACTGAATTATGTACTGCTTTTCCTAGGCCTCAGTGAGACCCAGTTGGTTTCGGAACAAGGGGGTGACTCTCTAAATGATAGTCACAATATATCATATAGACCACTGCTTTGTGACTGACCTACCACATGGCAGAGGCTGCAGCCATCATTTCCAGTACCTGTCATGATGTATTGCTTTCATAACTCAGTTTAATTTATGGACCCATCATTAACAACTGCAGCCAATGAAAAAAGGCTTAAAGCAGAGCTTTCGAGGAGGGACACCAGGAGCTATGACTCAAACCCTCCTAGTGTGGAATAGAAGATTACTTCACCACTTCATGTCTGAACAGTAGTGGCTCCTTGGTGATACCAACACTATTTCTTTTCAAAGGAGGCCTTTCTGCAGGAGCTTAGTCTGTGTGAAAGCCAGATCCACTACTGGGAGCTTGTGCATCCTGCTGCTGGTGTTCTTGTTGTTAGGATTTGTAAGAGTAACTGTTCCTGCTGCTTGCACCAAGCTAGGCATCTTCAAGAAACATAAATGAGTTTCCAGAATGAACTAAAACTCAGATATTCTTACACACTTGTAGGCAGCTTTGCCTGTAGAAGTGAGATTTTTTTTCATTGGCAATGTAAAGTTTATAACTGCAATAACTTCCTGATATAATTTTTTTTTTTCCATGTAATGGCAGACTTTTGCTGTGGTTTTGTGTGGTTTTTTTTTTTAACTACTTCAGTATTAACATCAGCAATGTGGGCTAAGACAGTTAACAATAAAATTTTTGTCCTTTTCATCATGAGTTGTGAGAGTAATAATCCTATGAAGTCATTGGGAGGTGTATGTTTCTGCTCTGAAGTGACAACCATGTATCATTTCCATCTCCCAGGGCTGACACTGTCATCTTGGTATTTATTCATGTTGTGTTTTTTTTCCCAAATAATTTGTCTGTATACATCTGTAGACAGAATGTGCTTAAGCTAAGCTAAAACTAAGGGAATAAGACATTCATGAACTGTGATCTATTATCTATCATTAAGTCATCTGAACCCTTACAGTGCACTAGTTTTGAGTTGCACTCTTGTTATTCTGTGGTTACTGAATGTGTTGTACAACAGCTCAGACTGAAAGAAATTTTGGAAAGAGTTCATCAGATAGCTGGTCTTCTGAAATAGCTGAGAAGACCCAGCATCACACGGATCTTGGATTAAGGTAATATGGGACCGTACTGCTGCAGTTGTTATAATTTGGCAAGTCTGGGAGGAAGGGAAAGCCCTGAAGGTGTTTCAGTTCTTTTATTTCAGCCGTTCAAGGAGCCAGAATCCTAACTTCAACAAGAAAACTGAGAAATGAGAGATCTATTGGCAATAACATCACAGGGAGCCCAGAAAAGGTAGATCACATAGACAAGAGGCCAAATCCTATTCATGTCACTCTAATTAATCCAGCAAGTATAAATCTGTTGGAAAGAATAATGAGATTTAGCATTAAGTGCCTCAAAACTGACTTTCACAAAGGGAATATTCTCTCCTACCTCTGTGCTTGATATACGGTGCTTGGACATGTACTATTTACAGCCTTAGCAGGAGTATGTAAGGGCCCATGTTCCTGACTATGTACTTTGCATAGTTATTTACACCTGCACCAAGTGGGTGTGAAATGTTCCCCTTCAGCACTGGTTACGCTCATTCGCGCCCACTTAACACTGATGTCAAGGAGCACAGAAGCGGCCTAACAGCGGAAAACCATCCCCAGCATACTGCTGTCCCTGGCTCAACCAGACTCCTCAAGACAAGCCGTGCCATTGCCATTGCTGTGGGTCAGATCTCTGCCACGTCCCATAGCGAGCAGTGTGAGAGCAAGGTGAAAGAGCCCTATCTAGCCAACCCACCTCAGCAGCTGTGCTGCTGCAGGAGATTTGTTTTCTACCCTGTTTTCTTTGAAGGTCTGGAAAAAGAAGCCAATATTCACTTGGACATTTATTCCTTTGCTGCCCATTGCTACCTTTGTAAATGGAAAAGAGAGAGGATACAAAATGCTCTCAAGGAGTTGAGGCTGTCCTGGTCTCTCAGAGCCATTCATTTTCATGTGGTTTTCTGCTGTCTGTAGGTTTAAGAGATTAATTCTTGTATGGCAGATCCAGTTGCAAGTGCCTCACTGTGATCTCTGAGCAGGTGCATCTGTAGCAATCCCTGTCCCTCCTTGAGAGAAGGAGGATAACAGGCTCAAATAACAAGAGAACCTGAAATAGACTAAGAAAGAAAGTGGTGTAAGAGTTGCTAACTTACTGAGCTCTGAACTGATCTGTAGGACATGTGGTGGTTTAACCCCAGCCAGCAACCAAGCACCATGCAGCCACTTGTTCACTCCCCTCCCTGGTGGGATGGGGGAGAGAATCAGAAGAGTAAAAGTGAGAAAACTCTTGGGTCAAGATAAAGGCAGTTTAATAGGGCAAGCAAAAGCCGCACACACAAGCAAAGCAAAACACAGAATTCATTCCCTACTTCCCATGGGCAGGCAGGTGTTCAACCATCTCCAGGAAAGCAGGGCTCCATCACACGTAACGGTTACTTGGCAAAACAAACACCATCACTCCAAACATCCTCCCCTTCCTTCTTCTTCTGCCCAGCTTTATATGCTAAGCATGACATCGTATGGTATGGAATATCCCTTTAGTCATTTGGGGTCAGCTATCCTGGCTGTGGCCCCTCCCAACTCCTTGTGCACCCAGCAGAGCATGGGAAGCTGAAAAAGTCCTTGACTAGTGTAAGCACTACTTAGCAACAACTAAAACATCAGTGTGTTATCAACATTATTCTCATCCTAAATCCAAAACATGGCACTGTGCCAGCTACTAGAAAGAAAATTAACTCTACCTCAGCCAAAACCAGGACCTGAAGCCATCCAGAAGCAGTTAGTAGAGAAAGCATTGTGGGAAGCAAATGCACCTTGCAGCTGATACAAACAGTGCTCAGCCTCTGCCTCGCAGGAAAAAGACACAGATTTACACAACCCCTGCAAAAAGCCACATGTAGAGGTATTCAGTTCTGTCAGTGGTGCAGGTCTGTTCCTTAGTGATATATGTTTACCTCCATACTGCTACCTTAGCCATGGTCTCTAAAAGTTCAAATGGGAACAAGAAAACAGTTTTCAGATTATGTTTTTTCCCTCTCTACCTACAAGCTGACTTAATAGGGAGAAGCAGTCTATGACAATTTCCCAAAAGTTCAGCAAAACAATTCCTCCACTTTGTTCTTTCTGTCCTATTATGGAAGTGGTTTAATACCAAAATGTTATCCAAAAGCAATACCACTGTACTGAATTTGAATTGAGTACCTGAATTGAATTGAATACCATTGAATTGTATTGATTCTGGCTGTTTTGTGCATAATGGAGTCCTGTAACAGGTGTTGTCTTTCTCAGTACACAGCTGAATATAGTTTGACTTCTTAGCAGCAGTGATAGCATGTCTAGAGGGGGTAAAACACTGACTGGAAAACAGTGTGATGTATGCTGTTCTGGTTTTATAGATGTTGGTTCATTGAACGAGCATCATTAAAGGAGATTTCACTTTCAGGATGGTGATGAACATTATACTTTGTGATCAGTATATTCCAATATAAAGCAAAGCAGCATGATTAACTAATTAAAGGTCAGGGTAATAGCATAGAAATTCACAGCTGAGGTGAGCACATTGCTGACCAAGCTGAAGGAAGAGATAAGAGGTTTTGTTGTATTTCATCAGACTGTTTTTGACAATGATGAAAACTCAGGTAGGTTACCACCTATTTTTCACCAGCAAAATTGCCTTCTCTGTTTTTTTGTAGGGTCTGATCTGGAGCACTGAAATCAGCTAAGCAAATGATACTGATCTGAGTGGATCATATATTTTCTGTGACTCTATTCCTGAAGTCAAGGAAGTTACCTGGTTTCTCAATAACTATCCTAGAAGTGTTTACTTAGTAAAACTCACAAAAGCTGGCTGAGGTTCTTAAGTGGGAGGAAGCTTAGAGGCATAGCATGATGCTACTATCGATGTGTTTCCTGTGTTTTGAGGTGTGATTATTACTTATGTATTTAGTCTCTTTACTGAGGGAATCATGCAGTCTTCTAGATTTGAGGTTCTCTCCCCCCCCCGCTTTCTTTTTTTTTTTTTTCTCTGCAGAATTTTTAGAGAAGCTTGCATTTGAATTGAACTCTTTAAGGGATGCAGTCTTTTATTGTGCTGGATGCACCATAATAGGTGTGCTTCTGGGAATGGGTGTGACAGCACAAATTCTCCTGCTGTCAGAGTCCTTGAGTATAATTGTAGCTCAGCTGAAGGTAGATGGTGTTTTGATATTGACTTTGAAAATGTCCCTTTTTTCCCCTTATCTGCTTTCCCAAACTGCTTGTTTCTGATTGTGATAAGCATGTCCACCCCTTCAGAAAAAAAAATATGTAACTTAAGACTTTAAGCTTGTTATGAGGATAAATATCTATTTTCTGAGGGCAGCATGTATCAGTTGCTTGGTTGTGTATTTAGATTATTAATATAAAGATTGTGCAGGAAAAAGGAAGTTTAAATATGTCAGTGGACAATATTATTACTATTAGTTCTCACATTGTTTTTTACATCAAGGGTTCTAGTATGACCAGAGGCTCATTCTGTCTCAACTGCTGCATGTAAATGTAGTTCTTTATGTTGGAAAAATTGCCTTCTGCCTGTAAGTGTAGCTGAGAGGAGCTCAGAGAACAGGAAAGTCCCCCTGCTGTCAGGAGGCAGGTGAATGCAGACAGGGACGGTATTGTGGAATAGCACATTATAGTACCCTGTGAAACAAATGTCTTCTTGACAGACAACGACAGATAACATTAATTACAAAGGCAGGAGACTTAAACAAATCAAGCAGATTGAAATCCTGAGAAAGGATTGTTCAGAATTTACCTCTGTCAATTTTTGTGTGGCTGGTTATAATTGTGACCACTAGGCATGGCCTGTGCAACAGCTTGGCTGTTACCATTTATAAGCAATTATTAATAACACTGTTTAATTGAAAGCTAATTTCCTCTTAGGGAGCTTATGCTTGAAGCTCCTGTAATTTAAATGTGAAATGACCCCATTATTCCTTTATTTAATTGATATTAACTGAGACTAATTAACATACAAAAGTTAAACCAGCTTTAATTAGAAAACCATTACTGGCACCTCGCTGATTAGTATTGGAGGCAGTAGCATTTTCAGTGGCACCGAACTGTTAACATGAAAAGTAGCTATATGAACCGCATTGAAAGCAAGTGGCTTTGGACCGAATATACCTGTAGAGGTTTTGTCTTCATTTTTTGTAAGAGATAGAGATTTAAACCGTAAATCTACCCTTAAAGACTATGTTCAGGCTCTCATATTTATAAACTACTTTGAAGACACCTGTATATGTATTTAGTGTTCATGGTGCACTATTACAGCAGGCTGCTTTTCTGTCCTTAATGGAGAAGTTAAGATTGAGCTAATTTTCCCCAGTTATACAAACAAAGTCTCATTCACAGCAGGGTAAATTTCTCCAGCTGTTTATGGACTGGATGTGAACAGCTGATCTCATCTGAAGAAGTCAAGCTGGGAAACAAGGGGGGGGAAAAAAAGCTGTTGAGCAGGAGTTGAAATGCGTAATGATGTAACTTACTATGAAACTGGTCATTTCAGAAAGCTGTGTGCTTCACCTGTACCTGCTTTTACAGTACTGTTTCATTTGCTTTTTGTTTTGTTTTTTTTTCACATGATCATTTTACCACTGTAGAATAAATCTGTGCTGTTATAACCACCTTGATATGCCAATAGAGGCACCCAGTATGGTCTCAGATGTGGTCTTAAAAAGGAAAATTTTTACATTAAAAAAATTGAGTGCATGTGCAGGAAGGGGAATGCAACAGGAAAAAAATGGAAGTTGTATAGCTTTTGAAACAAGAAAAGAGCTTACTATATGGAGAGCTTCTCTAAGCTAGACCCATAGCACTCGGAAGCGTTATGTCTGTAAGCAGCCTTTCCACAGCTGTCCACAGAAAATCTCCCAGCTCTGCTATTGGGGGAAGGCTCCCAGCAGAGGCAGGCCTGAGGACAAAGGCTAAAGCACAGCCTGATGTTGCCATCTGTACCATCATTTTGGGGCTGCGGATCAGAGACACCATCCTCTCCTGCTAGCGTTCACTGAGATGTCAACCTTTTCTGGTGATGGTGTCACTGAATGCATTCAAACCCTCCCTAAACTGTCACATCTGTGAGCAGCATTGTTCATCACAGTTGAGTTTTTCTGTATAAAATGTCTTTTGTGTTGGAAAGATCATATATGAACCTCTTCTGAATGGCTGCAGCACTATTAGAGAAAGCCAGCAGACGATATTTGCTCTGTGACACTGATAGGGTTTGTTTTTTTTTTTTGTAGATCCATCTGTATGAAACGGATAGAAAACATTATTTAAATAGTTGCATGGAAATCTTTAATGCATCAGTCCATCTCCAGGAGGTTTAGTGGAAAGATAGAGTCCTACATATGTGTGTGAAAAGAGGAAAAAGTACCTTTTGCATATTTGTCTCTTGACCCTTGTATTTTGTTCATGTTAGAGAGTAACCTCTTACACAAGGGTTGGATCTGAAGCTTAAAGAAGGTTGTATGTCATTAGAAAAGTGTATTGCTCTAGATTAACATCTGTCAGTAAATAAGCACAGTTAAACTGACATGCATGGCTTGGTGGGCACGCCAGGCTGAGGTGCACAGCATGTCTCTGGTGGCAGCCAGGCAGGCAGTGGCAAGTGGCAGCTTGTTAAGCTGCAGGATCTGGGTGGCCATGGGGCTCCACCCTGGGGCTCCCAGTGGCTTTATCTAAGTTTGCCTTGTAGCTGTTGTGGGTTTACCATTTTCTTTTTACGCTCTGTCACTTTTAAATTGAAATGATATGTATTGTGAATATCAACTTCAGAAGTCAGCCCAGCGCAGCTTCCTTTGCAATCAAAGCCTTAATAAGACCAAGATATCTTTTGGTAAAGAAAAGGGATTTGTGCTTGTGCCCTGCAAACCAGATCATGTGAATAACTGTCGCAGTGCTACACTAGAGCAGAAAAGAAACTGAAGACTATGGAAGAATACAATGTTAGTTTCTGAGACCTGACTCGGTTCTCTCTTTCTGAGGCTCAGTTTCTGAGCGGTCTCTTCCAGTGAAATCATTAATGGAAAAACTACAATAACTAATTAACTACATTCACAAACTAGGCTTGCAAAACAAGATAGACTTAGACTTCACATCAGAAACTGGAAAGAATGTTATAGTATAGAAATGCGTCTTGATAAGCTTTAAGATTCTTGGAAAGACTTCCAAATTTCTGTTACAAAATCGGAAATAATAGGAAATGCCTACTAGAGCAATTTCAAGGATGCATCCTCCAAATGCCTATTACTAGGGTGTTAAGAAAATATTCTGAATCATTAAAAATTAACATAATATACCTGTTTTAAATTTCTATGACTCCTCTCAGTAAATGTCTTCTATCACTATAGTTGCAGAAATAAATACAAGAATTTCGGTGACCACAGGAATGCCATGAAAAGAAAAGGAGCAACTGAACATCTGTTTCATGCTAATAACTGATGGGCCAATGAGACAATCTAACTGATAATACAACTGATATAATATGCTATAAAAGTAACAAATTGTAGCAGGTATTTAAGATGACATTCTCATCTCGCATACATTCTCTCTTTTAATACATGTATTGAAAGTACTGACAACAACTTTGTATACCTTTAAAAGGATATTCCTTTCAATTTTCATTACAAGGCATTAAAAGATGTGTGGTTTTTACCATATCTAGACAAAATGGAGAAGGAAATTCTGTGGAAAGTAAGAGCGCTGAAGAATCAGTGGGCAGAAAATGTTAATAGAAAAATCTTATTGAAAGATCATTTCGGTTACTCCTATAAGCCATATTTTTTGAAAAGTATTTGAGTATAAACTATAAGTGTATTCTTATTTTTTGAGTTCACATCTTTTCAGACCATCAGCTAAACTTGGGGGAAGCGTAGAGCTAATATAAGTGGTTGTATTTAGGCACAAGTCCTTGGCGGGATCAAGATCTTTGCTCTTACCTAAGGTAGGGTTAAGCTACTGAACGAACTACCACCCAACCAAAAAAAAGAACCTCCCCTCTCAACACTCATGTTTGTAAATGCTAAATTAAAAGGAGTCCTTTGGATATGGAGCCAAAATTACTTGTATGCCATGTGTGAACATAGATAAATGTTTCTTGCTTGAACCAGCTCACTTTGAAATGACAGACTTGTAATACCAAGCACAACCCTTCCTCCAGCTGAGGCTCTGATTGTGCAGCTGTCATTGAGCAGAGCTTCTGGGCACAAATAACCTCAACACAGGGATTTAAAAATACAAAATGCCTGTGCAAACTTGGCTTTCTTTGACTTTGAACTGAACTACCTAGGCAAGTCTTGTCTCTGGAAAAACATTCTGTGCAATTTCAAACCAGAAAATTGAATTGCCAAGTATTGTGGAATAGACTCAGACAAGCACCAAAACTGAAATCTGAAAATGTTTGAAAAGCCTTATTTACCCTCTCCTAAATGAGAATTGAACTCTCATACTATTATGCTTATACAGTGGAAATGTAGTTCTATTTTAAAATGTGAACAAGAGAGTGGTGGAAAAGACAAGATATGGATGCTACAGTGCAGTGGTAAAAGAAATGTAGCAGAGGCAAAAAGCTCATTTCTTTTCATAACAGAGAAAATAGTTCAGGCCAAATCCAATTGCACTGGAGTGAGGGAAAATATCCCCATTAACCTCTGTGCAGCTGGATTAAGCCTTCAACTGGTATAAGTGACTTCCTTGGTGGATCATATTCTACATCTCATCCTGTATGTTGCTAAGCTTTTTCAGCTGCATGCTGCTGTAAATAACATCGGTAGTGCTCAGCATTTTGTCTATTTTTTTTTTCTTAAGCATGGGAGATGTCACTGAGTCTGAGAAAGAAGAAATCCATCACCAGTGGCTAGAGCTTGGATCAGTGCACTGAAAACCTGTTCTCTGAATGCTGTGGGAATTAGATCCTTTTGTGCACATGTACATAGAGCCACAGACTTAAACCCTTCAGACTGATCATGAACTTCTGGAAATTAGAATATCTTCATTCATCATTGGGAATTCATGTTAAGATTCATGACAGGTTTTGCATGTTTATAGAAACCAATGGATATAATTGAAAAAACAGAAAAGAAGTGCTGACTGACAAAATGATCTGTAATTTTGTTTATATATCAGGAATGTGACCTAAAGAAAGTTGCTTTAGCTAAAGGAGACTAGATTTTTTCTAGGAAAAAAAAGTACTTTTATGACAAAAATAGGTCTTTATCCCATTGCTGAGCAGTCATTAGTTTTTACAAGTTCCTTCCTTTTTCCTTGTTCTAATTGGTGGCCTGTTGGGAGCCCTGAACACAGAGCTGTCAAAGCAACCCCCTTTTTTACTTTTTTGTCACATTCCAATATAATTAGACAGATGATTGTAGTAACAAACACAGTACCAGCTGTTTGAAGCTTAATACTATTTAAGTATTACCATGCCTTTATTTTAAAGGTACCGAAACATATGGGAATCATAAGCCATTTCTCTCTCTCCTTTCTCTGCTAAGCTAAACTTTTGTATTCAGATGCTAAGCCTGTGTTTGAAGAAAGGGGGAAAAGAAATAATTTTTCTGAAATACCCTGTAATAACTGCAATTCATCTGTCTCATTCATGAAACTCCAAGTCCCCTTTCTACTCCATCTCTTCACTGACATTATTTCTCTGGGCACAGAAGAGTGACAATAATACAGAAACAGGTTGGTGCAGCTTTAGCAGCCTAAGACTCAATTAATGGCAATAAAAAAGTAATAACAGTAATAAAGATTTTGGTTTTGAACGGTCTTTTTCTTGAAAAAACTCCTTGAGGCAGCAGATGTAGCCTTTCTACATCACTGCTTGGGCAGCTACTGGAACTAATTTCCCTCCCAGGATTCAGATTTTCTACAGTGGAAGTTGCTGTCTGTTTTCAGATAGATATTTATTTTTCTCACTTCTCCTCTATGTTTTAAAAAAGGAAAGCTTATATAAAAGACTGAAAAGACAAGAAAGGAAAATACAGCAGTTAGTAGTTTAAAGATACCAAAAAATTACAGCCAAATTCACCCTGTGCAATATTACTCAGAAATCTGCAGAGCTATTCCAGGGACTAAACTAACCACAGAGCTTGCATTCTTGGTTATACAGAGCTAGCTCTCTGCCAAAGTACTTTAATACTTTGGCATCTTTTGCTTTCATGTAACCAGGAATCAGGTCCTATAGCTTTATCCCCTCCACTCAGAGCTCTGTTCAGTGAAATCCCTGGGCTTTGCTTTCTGTGTTTATGATGGGTGGGAGGAATGTGGAGCGGGAGGCTTGAAGGAAGGGTGAAGCCAAGGATAATAATGGGCTTGGTACTGCGATATATAATCAGGTTACGATGCTGTGCCCGTCACTGGGGCATCTCTGTGTCTCATGGTAGTGTAACAAAGGGGTGTACTTAGTGCCTGTCAAGTATGAATCCTACTATTCCCATCATTCATAGCAATACATTTTCTTCTGCGTAAGAAGATTGTGGGTCTTGGTGATTTATTCTCTTTAAATACTGTGTATGTTCACGTATACGTGTTCACAAGCCAGCAAAATGTCTCTGTGTTGGAACCAAATGTACGGGGTTGTCAGCAGAGGTTTTGTGGTGCAGGTTTGGCTGAGCCCCCAGGAAAGCTTCCCCCTTTCCCAGCTTGGGCGGCAGCTTGGGGCTGTCGGTGGCTCAGCTCGTTGGGGCTGCCTGAGCTGAGAACGCGCAGCAGGTGCAGTCGCTCCATGTCAGCCGGGCGTCCTGCGGGGTCTCCGAAACAGCTTATGGTTTTGCTTGAACTGGAGATTAAAATCTCATTGAATGAGCTCTGTGTTTTGGTTTCTTTTAAAGGATTGTGAGGCTATGGCCAGTCTCCTTTTAAATATGGAATGAAAATAAGCATAAAAACTTCTGCTACCCTAGCCAGCTGCAGAAAGTAGTGCCTGCTTGTTCTCAGACGTACCTGAATTCAGATTGTATGATGGGGATTACTTCCTGTAAATTCTAATTACAGATGATTGTATCTTGTCAAATTAGTAACAAAGCTGAAAGGAAAGAGAAATTTAAGATAGCAGAAAAATACTCTAGTTAATTTGGGGGGGGGATGTTTATCATGTGTGTCAATGTTTTCAACAGAACATTATGAATGGATATTTGGCTGCATAAAAGATGAAGTGCTTTTTTGTTTTTTCTTCCTTTTTTTCCTCTCTTCAACTCCTTACTACTTTAAGTTTTGAAGATGAATCCTTTCCAACAGGCTGATCTTTTTTTTGATGTTGAGTCAGTGGACAACTGAGCTATTTCACACTTGGGGAGCCAAATTTTGTCTCCTATTGCACATGTTCAAGCCTAAATTTGGGCCTCAGATGTTTCAACAGAGACAAGATTGCTGCAGGCACAGGGTGTAAAAATTTACACTGAAGCTCATGTAGGTATGTGAGGGAGATAATACTTTCCAGGATGGGAAATCATTTCACCTTCAGTGCACAGTTTTGAAGAAATAAATCAGCTTAAAAAACACCAGCAGAATTAGAGAACAGAAGATGTGATTTAATTGCTCAGGGGAAGGCTGAAGGGAACTTTAAAGTCATCCTCTTCCTTTTGCAAGGCCAACCAAGCCTCTGGCATAAATCAGAGGAGCCTAAAGAGTGCTCAAGTTGGTGTTGTGGGTCACCGCTGTCCCAGTGGCACTCCTTTGCTCTAGCCTGGCCCTCCCTTGCCCCCAGAAGAGGGTGATGCAGTGATCTTAGTACCATTTCAGGATGAAAAGTGTGACTCTTGCTCCACTGAGACAGAAGAGAGGAAAGACGTGGGGTTGACTGTGTCCGGAGCCAGGGCAGTACAGACTCTCCCAATACACTGGACATGTGAGCCCTGTGAGATTAAGATAACTTTCTGAAAATATATATTCATTTTCACATATATATATATATATATATGCTGTTGGATTTTAGCTGCAAACTGAATGCCTTTAACCTGTATTTTGGCACAAAGCTGTCTCTTTAATGGTGGTACTGCAGCGAGACCATACAGACAAACACAGCTGTGACTTTATGCTTAGCAGTTGCTCATGCACAGCCCTAAGCAAGCAAAAACATTCTCCCAAGATGCTGGGAAGGACGCTGAGTTGACCCTTGTTCTCTCTCTGCATAAACTCTGACTCCTGCAAGACAACATTCAGCAATGGATGAATAGGTAGACTTCAGTGTAAAATTTTATCTGAATAATGGTGTCTTTGCCAGCTCAGTGTTTCTCTCTTTTGTTTTTTGATGGTTTCTTCTCCCCCCCCCCTGCCCCCCACTCCCTGAAGCTTCCCTGCTAGGAATAAGATGGTCTCCTACTGGGATGATTAAAACCAGTTGGCTGATGCTGAAGGGAGCACACTATATAGTATATTACAAGACATGAGATGATCTGAGAAAGCTTTTTCTCATCTATCTGCTCTACTATCGCACCAATTCATAAGCAAGCAAAAAAAAAAAAAACAGAGAAACTAAGCACCCCCTCCCCAACTGTGTTTATCTTGAGAAAGCCATATTGAATATTGAAGCACTTGAATTATTTTGACATCAGTCTTAAAGCTGAGCTGTGGTCACTTTTGTTTGGCTTCTTTTAATTGTGCTAAAAGATACACGGTGCATGGAGTTTTATTATTAAGGATAAAAATCTAAAGCAAAACATGTAGATTGCTGAGAGAGGATGGTTTTTGCTCCAAGTGAACTAGAAGGATGATGGTACCAGAGAAGTACAAGATTTGATTTTCAAGACTTATTTTGAGGATTTGCAAATATAGTACCACACAAGTCCTTGAAGGACAGTAATTGAGGTATATAATATCTGCCTAGTAAAAATAAGCAGACTGTTTGTTCTCTCTAGTGCTTCCTTCTAGAGTTGTATATTGGCACCTTTTAGTGTGAAGTGGAGTGAAAATCATAACCAGCTATTCAACACTATGAATGCAAGGAGGTGAGACGCCAAGACAAAAGCATAAGGCCATATGATTTCTGCAACTACTTTAATTAAGCTGCCCAATGACTCCTTGTGAGGAAGATTACAAAATAAGACCTGTACATATGAGAGTGATAAAGCAAGTGGCTTGTGGCATTCCTAACCCTCAGGGGAAACAATTTGTTTCTAGCTTGGTGCATGATACAGAAGTTATTCCTACTTGCTGAGCACTTAGTTGCATTTAGATAGCACAGATTATCTTATGGAAGATACCTGGAAACTTAAGAGTATCCAGGCCATTTTCATAACAGAAGTTGCTATTTACCAATATGAATTTCTTAGCATTTCTCTTACTGGAAGATAGCCTCTTTTATGTCTGGATAACAAACCAGACAGATTGAGTTTAGTTCACAAAGATGCACCTAAGGCATTAAAATGTCTCTGTCTGGGGGCTGATCACAATGTAGCCAGGGCGCTGGAGGACCCAACATACAGGCTAGCATTACTGGGGCCAGGTAGAAAATACAAGTGGGTTTTGGCCTGCATTGAGCTCTGTGCTGTTTAAATATTTGTACCTGATATAATCTGGTTAGTACCTGCAGCTGCACCTGTTTATTGGTGGGTAACGGTTTGAGAGTAAAACTTGCACTTTTAATTTTGCTTGGAATATGCTCTGGTCAGAATTCGGAGATGTTGTTTTCTCATCTCCCTGTCTCTGAATACTGTTGAAATGTTGTTATGATCTTGATGATAAAATCTAGTATGAGGCCATTGGCAGACTTCTGAAGAGAGGCAGCAACGTAACTCTTCCATTTCAAAGATATTCGGAATTTTCTGTGGATTAGCTTTGGTGCCACAACTGTCTATTTAAAAGACCAGTATGGATTCTTTTCTGTGCCGCTTAGCATGAGACTGGCTCATAATACAATATATTTTAACCATGAGAGGAAAGACAACCACTTCTGCTAAGCCACAAGCATTTTGTACAGAGATATGTTTTGATTCAGCTTCCTTCATCCGCCCCAGACACTAATTTGCTTTGCTGCAAGCTCTGTAGGACTATGCACAACATGTGTATATTTTTGGTTAGTTATTTCAAAACAATCTTTAAAGCTTATAGAAGGCAACTCTGAATTTTAGTGGGGAAGAGAGGAGGAGACAATGACTTTACTTGGAAATAATTGCAGTACATGGCCAGTTGATGTTTCTGTTCAAAATATTAGGGATGGCTAAGTTCAGCTCTAAAGACCCATATAGACTTGGGGTGTGCGTGTGGAGCATTGTTACTTCACTTTTTCACAGAATAGTTGAGGTTGGAAGGGACCTCTGGAGGTCATCTGGTCCAAACCTCCTGCTCAAACAGCATCACCTAGATCTGGTGCCCAGGACTATGTGTAGAAAGCTTTTGAATATCTCCGAGGTGGGAGACTCCACAACATCTCTGGGTAACCTGTGTCAGTGCTCAGCCACCCTCACTGTAAAAAATGCATTTCCTGATTCACATCCTTTTTGGCTTGTAATTATTCCATGAGGCATCAGAAAAAATTTTTATTTACTTTAGTGGCATCTATTGGGTGGACAGTAGGAGGGAGGCAGTCAAGCCCTTGTAGCCCAAGGCTGCTGAGGGTCAGTGCTCAACAACTTGAATCACTTACCCTTTTTCTTATGCTGCTGCATGGACTGAAAACCAGCAGTGACCACCTCAATGAGCAAGACTGTTTTGGCAATCCTGGCTCCCTGCTCTTTCCCCACCTCTCTTCCTCTCCTGTTACCAGGAAACAATGCTGAGATTTCTGCACGTGACTATGATTATCCACCTTGCCTAATCATTGTGCATATTCAGTGATTATTACACATTTCCAGAATTTCCCTTAGTTTGAATACAAATTTGACATAAATCATGTGAAGTGAGAGGAACGTTGTGTGTGTTCGACCACCTTGGCAGGTAGAGAGCAGAGGTAACGAGTGTCTCTCCTCCTTGTTCTCAGTATATTTATTTCTCTCTGTGCAGAAGGGGTGGGGGAAAGTGATTTATACTCTAGTGTTACAGGCTTAAGTAGTTAGATGGAGGGGCTTAAACCCTATTAAAATACATCCACTGTTGCAAAGCAATGGGAACACACGTAAGAATGGTTAACCTTACATTTATACCTGCTTTAAGTCTCTGTGCAACTAAAAAGAGTTGAAATGCTCTTTGTGTCAGAATGGGGCTGGAGGTAGCGAGCAGCTGGAAATCAAGCTTTGATCGGAAGTCAGCTGGCCAAGGATTTTTGTTGGTTGTTTTTGTTTTTCTTTTTTTTTTTTTTTTAAATGTGTCCTTCTGTTATGCACTCAAACACTTCCTTACTTTTAGGGAATCTGTCTGAATGCCCATTGCAAAGCATGCAGTGCATATCCAGAAGCAGCATCAGCAGTTCAAGTCTATGTGAAATATTTTGGCTACTTGCCATTTTTTTGCTCATGTATTTAATAGCTTTCTTAATGTCCTGGCTTTCTGGATTAGCAGAGAGACCTAGCAAATGGAAGCCAAAGAGCTCTGTGTGCATGCTCATGGGTGATAGGCACAAATTAGAAGGGCTGTGGGAAAGAAGCCCCCTGACGAACAGCTGTTGTGCCATGTGCATGACCATGTTGGGAGGGGGAAGGCAGGTGGTTTTCTGATCAATAATGTTATACTGGTCAGAGCCATCTTGTGGATGCAGTTATGGATTATGTCCCTTTCACATAATATGAATTTATGCCTCTATCCCCATAGGAGGATTGGACTGCAGTGAATTATACTTGCATAGCTACAGTATGGTTCAAATTATGTGAGTAGACAAGACTTATTTCCAGTTTTTAATGAAACAATAGGGGCAGATCCAAAGGCTGTCAAAATTAACGGCAGGATTCTTGCAGGCTGCTTTCCATTTATTCAAGAGCCACCTAAGAGGGCCCTTTACCCTCTAGAAAGAATTTTAAATATAATTTTCTATGACTCATGGGCTTATTTTCCCTTCCAGGCTAGTGGAGAAGACCCCTATTATTGCTTTCGGGAGGTGGCTCAGACTCTGGTATTGGATGTGAATTCTTTGAGAATGTAATTAGGAAATACATCACTTCAGCATTTTTTTATTGTAAACATACATCACTGTAATACACCATTGTTATGAAATAAATATCTGATATTCTGGAAATATGGAACAATCCCATTTGTTTTAAGAACCAAAGGAAGGCAACTTTTCTTCAAGATCACAAAAACATGCCTCTTGCTGCTGAAAGCATGCTTTGCATTAAATTCTAGAGTCAGTGGGTCTAGGTCCACGTATATGTTGGCAAGAGTGTGCCTGACTGTTGGATGTATAGCATATGGGGATGGCAGCAATTCTGTGAGACTGATTAAAGAAGATGGGCAAAACTTCTGGCTCTCCTTGAGAAGTAAAACCATCCTTTTCGCTGCCAGTCTTGTAGATTTTTGAAAGGCATCTGTGGAGTTTGCCTATATGAAGTGTTTTGTGTTGCCTGTGTGCAGCTTTGGTAATATCCTTCCTTGTTGTGTCCCAGTAGAAACAAGTATCTGACACTGTTGCTGGTGCACTATTTGCCTTCCATAATCTCTTTTTCTGTTTCAAACCCTTCCAGTGCAAAAGAAATCATTGCCCCAGTCAGAAATCAATGGCATTTTGCAGAGCCATAAAGGCTTTCTTATGTGAATCTCTGTACTTCCGTGAGTTAGAAGTTTAAACTACTATTTGCCTGATCCAAGCCACTGACTACTTCAACCTGTGTGTTTGTAACAGTTTTACTTGACCTAGTGTTTCCTCTTTAGTTATTTGCCACCTTTGATTTCCTGCTTTTTGCTCATTTCAGTGCTAGTAACTGATGTAGCTATTATTTTTGAGTAGTAGGTCCCATGAACATGGTTCTGCCTCATGCTGGCACAGCTGGTTGCTGACCTTCCCCTAGAAAATGGTCATTTGTCAAAATAAAAGCATTTAGCGGAGATGAATTTGAGGCCTTGGTTTTTGTAGCATTTTTTAACTAAAATACTCTGTTTGTGTGCCCAAAATACATTTTCATGGTTTCTTTTTTCCTTCTGCCTTGTATAAATCTGTCTCTACTTGGAAAAATAGTCACAATTCAGGCAAAAGTGGACCTTATTTTGTCCAGCCAGATATTTAAGTTGAGGCCAGAGGAATTATTTCCAGAATTTACTTTTATGAGAAATCAGATTTCTTTCAGTCTAAAGCCACACAAATGGCCAATGTCAAAACGGTTGAATTGACATACATGCCAACTTCTAGATGCTTTTCTCTGAAGCTCATTTGTCTGGTGCCATGGTGATCTAACTTTAACTGAGGCAACAGTCTAGCTGAGATTATGCAGAGCCCAATGTTTGAGGTAAATGGTACCCTCCACATGCAGGTGTTGCCATGACAATGGTTGGCTCCTGCAGCTTTGACAAGGAGCACTCAAAAGATGTGCTTCTGTCCAGCCTGGAGCACAGGTGAACTTAAGGATAGACATGGTCCTGGAAAGGTGATGTTTCAGACCATCCTACAACAACTGCTATACCATTTTCTGATCTTCTGCATCTTGCTTGTTGGGAAGGCGGTGCTGCAAAACTGCATGGTCAATGGAGTGCAAGACCCAGCTACAAAAACCATGTGGTGTCCTGTGGTAAAGCTACAGCCAGGACAAAATTTCCTGCTGAGCAATAACAGATTACAGCAAAAAATGGAGCTGTCCTATCCTGGGCTGTACCCCAACTGACTGTGGCCCTGGCTCCTGTGTGATGTCTGAACACCAGCATTTCTGGTTTGACCCTGGGTCTGTCTCCATTACTCCCTCTGTGTTTTACCTTGCACAGCTCTGAGGAATAGGATGAGGCTCACAAATGAGGAAAGACAAATTTCATAGAATCATAGAATTATTAAGGTTGGAAAAGACCTCTAGGATCATCATGTCCAACCATCAACCCAACACTACCATGTCCCCTAAACCATGTCCCTAAGTGCCACATCTACACGTCTTTTAAATACCTCCAGGGATGGTGACTCCACCACCTCTCTCAGCAGCCTGTTCCAGTGCCTGACCACTCTTTCAGTGAAGAAATTTTTCCTAATACCCAATCTAAACCTCTCCTGATGCAACTTAAGGGCATTTCCTCTCATCCTATCACTAGTAACTTGGGAGAAGAGACCAACACCTACCTCGCTGCAACCTCCTTTCAAGTAGTTGTAGAGAGCGATAAGATCTCCCCTCAGCCTCCTTTTCTCCAGGCTAAACAACCCCAGCTCCCTCAAGCTCTCCTCATAAGACCTGCTCTCCGGACCCTTCACCAGCTTCATTGCCCTTCTCTGGACACGCTCCAGCACCTCAATGTCCTTCTTGTAGTGAGGGGCCCAGAACTGAACACAGTATTCAAGGTGTGGCCTCACCAGTGCCGAGTACAGGGGCTTTAAACTTATTCTAGACATATCCCCCTGGGAAAGGGCATACACAGTGGCAGTGGCCTTTGGCTAAGAAAAGGATTTAAATGTAACCATGCCCTTTCCCATGCACTTTAAAAATCACATTTGAAGTGAGGGTTATCACTATCAGTGTAAACAACTCGCAGGCCCTCATGCTGCCCTGTGAATTAGAAACAAGCTCTGCAGCCTGTCTCCTCCTCCTGTCTTCCTTGCCGTGCAAACATGGGAGGATCACAGGGAACAGAAACAAGAACTGAATGTCCAAAATGTTTCTTCCTCTGAGGGGTCACATACTGAGGAAAGGTACCACACTGAGATTTTTTTCAGAGTAAGAGGAGTTCATCTGCACCCTACCAGGAAGCCACTGTACTACTTGCTCTGTGGCAGATTCCACATTCACCCAGAAACCACACAAACAGAAAGGCCCTTCTGCTGTCCTACTGCTTCCAGAGAGCAATATGAAAAAAACACATAAGAAAATGCCCCCTCTGAAGTGACAGCTCAGAAATGAGCTCTGCTATAATACAACTACACAGGAACCTCAAAATGGTATTTGGTTATGGTGAGAGTGTTTTATTTTTAGATCAGTCAGTCCATCACTTAGTCTATCTATATGCCTTCTCTTTAGCTCAGCTTTTACAGGAAAAAGTAGTGCATAATTCATTGTTTCCAATTAATTTTGGATATAATTTTCATACTGAATTTACCAGTTTGCAGCTAAGTTTCTTGAAGTGTAGGCTTGGAGGTGATTGCTTTTTGTTGTTGTTTCCTTAGCAATAGTATTTATTAAAGCAGCCCATTGGGAACGGGGTATTAATCTTTCAGATTTACAAATGGAAACTCTTGGGATCACAAGGAAACTCTTTCCTGGAAGCATCCAGAGTATGTGGTTAACATGTATTCTTATCTTCCCAAGGCCCATACTTTGGAGTGGGAGAAAAACCTGTGCTAAGTCTATATGTTATTATTTCAGACACAGTATAGAAGTATACATGCACCTTTACTGCATACAACATTCATCACTTTTTCTGGCAAGTCTGGCTTTTCTTAGTGTTTCTGTTGTGCTCTTAAGTCTCAGAAAGTGAGTATGCATCAGGTTAAGCATGGGAGTCTTAGGTTCCTTCCTCCACTTGTTATGGGGTTTAACTTCCTCAGAACAACTACTTGATGTTTAACAAAAAATGTAATTCAGCCTGACAGCCAAGCACCTGAAGTTGTAAAAAATCCTGTTCTGTGCAGTGTCTTGTCTTTATTGTGGTAGCATCTGATTGCTCTCCACAGCTAGAAATGAACGAGAAGACTTCTGTTAGTCAATATAGTCAATAAAGATTTGTTTCCATCTCTTTCCAGAGAAAAGTTACTGAGATAGTTATCTACCTGATTGCTTGTTTTTTAAGATCTGAGTGTGCGTCTGTACAGAACATTGAAAATTTGAGTGCCTTAGGGTTGTTGTCAATGTGAGTTCGGCATTGCATGGATTTTGCATTGGAATTGCAAGGGTTTGGACCTGAACCTGAGAAAGATGAAGCACCCATATTCAAGACGTATCAGTGCCAAATAGAACTGACGATAGCAAATAAGAACACAGTGCAAGGCTTAAATGCATAGGTAAACCCAAAACTAACCTTGAAGGCTGTTACTGAGGGGCAAACTTAAACCCCAGGATTCCTGGAGGAGCAACTTGAGAGAATCTCAAGTTTTGCATTTTTTGTTGAGATTGCCTATTTCTAATTCTGATTAATTCCAGATCCGTAATCTTGTATGGAAAGGACAAGAGCTGGTGTAATTGGAGTCAGATCATCAGCAGTAAGGAGCTGAGGGAGTTTCCGACCTGCCGTGGTCTATTACAGGCATCACTGCCTTGTGAGTCAGTGAGAAATGCAGGTCGAACTTGTGGTCTTTCCTTGGGGATCTCATGGTGCACGCCCTTAACCATTGGAGACAGCTCTGTGGCAACTGCCTCCCAGAAATTATATTTTCTTTTGCTTGCAAATATAACTCTTCTTGCATGAGTTTAATTCTGGCTAACAGTTCCTGTGCCATGTGATGAGCTCAACCTGGCACCCATGGGTAATGATGATTAAACTCTGACCTAGGTTACTGACAAATTCCGGTAATATCCTTGAATCACCATTCAACCTCTTCTCCTGTTTCCCCTGAGAGAGAGCAGTAAAGTAGTTGAGGAAACCAAGAAGGGCTTGAGGTTTCATTCCATTACTCTTTTGTGAAGCTGAACCAGAGTAAGGTGGGCATACAACCAACTATCTCCTCCTCCTGCTGAGGGAGCAACATTGTCTAGGCAATAGTCAGCCACCCTCAGTGGTGTAGGAGGTACCAGAGTAGCCCAAAACTGCCACTTGGTTTAAATGTTTTGGTGGCAGTCACGATCATTGCCCTTGGCAGTTTGTTCCAGTGAATAATTACTCTTTGACTTCCCAAATTCTAGTCTAAATTTAGATGGCAACCCTGCTGCTGCAGGGATTCAGCCAGCCCCAGGAGCCAGTCTCTGCCACCTTCACTTATGTTGACTCATACTTTGTAATCCATAAGAACTACTTAGGATGAGGAAATTCATAAAAAAACAGGCCTGGCTGTATATTCACAGTAATCTACATGAGGTCTGGCTTCTGGCATTCTCTGTATCCCTGAAAAGTGAAGAAAATACTTGCTTTCATTAAAATGAAAGCCATGTTTATGAATTAGTGCAGTTTAAAGCAAGTAATTAACTTTCCCTGGGATCACAGAGGACTAGCAGCTTTTCCCTGGACTGGTTTGATGGGAATGATGAAAATCATATCCATAGAGCAGGAAGCAAAAGGCAGCAGGTGGTTCTGCCTTTACTGGGTTAGCTCCTGGATGCTGATTTTATACTGATATTCTTGGATGACATTGCTTCTTATTCAGGGATGTGTAAAATATTAATAAAATACACTAAAATATTATTTTTTCGATGATAATGAATCCTCTGTAAATTTTGAGATTTCTAGGCTGAAGCACCTGGTACAACTCACAAATACTTCTTAACAGCAACAGCTTGTTTTATTAGCAGCCAGTCCTTGGTAGGTTCATCAAAGAATAACTTTTTTCCTTCTCTGATTCACCGTAACCACACAGGCAAAAAGATGGTTCGAGGTTCTGATAGTGCCATCTTGAACAAATTACTGATCTTTCCCTACTCCATAAGAAAAGACCACAGTAGTATTAGTGACATACCACATGGACCAAAAACTGCTTTGACTAGATCTAAAGTTTGATATATTTTGGCAAACCAGGCATCTGTCTGAATGAGCTGCAGAATTTATCTGTGTATCAACTCCACTGGATAAGTGAAAAAGACTTTTGCAATGACTTTTCATTTCTGAGTGATTTAAGATAACTAAGATAAATACACTCTGGGGAATATTTATTAATATTAGAAAGAGTGTCTGAAATTCTTCAGGATATGGTATACACCTGCACTTTTGATAACAGGTTATTCCTCAGCTGCATGGAAATATTATTGACTAAAAAATGTGATTCTGACTTTTGAGGCTAGTAAAGCTCGTTACACCAGTTCATCAAAACAAAGGGTTTACCTGGAAACCATTCATATTATTCCAGACTACAAATCTACCAAATTAATATAGGATTTATAAGATAATGTGAAGGGGTTTTCTGGAAAAAAAAAAAAAAAATTCTTATTTTATAGAATTATAAAGTAAAGAATTTACTATCACTTTAATATTCTGTGAAAGTAACATCAAGATTTACAGCAGACTAAAAGTTAAATTTTGCTTTTGTTTATAAGATGCCTGCAAATACTTATAAAGAAAATGGAGAAATTGATATTTGGAGATTTTTGGTCAATGAATGCATGTTTAAGATTAATGTGGGATGTGTATATATGTGTGTGTGTGTGTGTATATATATATTTAAAAAAATTATTATCCCAAAAGGCATTTTTGAATCACATTGGTATATTAACAACTGATTTTCTGACTTCAGGATTAGTTTTGATTACACCATTGCTGAGAGTTACAGAAGCCAGAAGCTGTGGAAACTTCTCTGAAAGACAGTTGAAGACATATGAGGGATTCATAGTTCTGTAATGCCACCAAATTACATATACAGGAAGCTTAGAGTTAGAACAATAGTATAGTATATAGCATTACTGTATATAAGGACCTTCTTACAAGAATCTAATTCACTATAATTTGATACATTGTTTCTTGACAAATGGGAACTCTGTAGTTTTTATTGACCCAAACTTTATACACACTATTCTTTAAATATTTTACTTTCAACAAACTTAACCTTTAGAATGTTTTAAGATAAACTTAAATATTCATGTATCTAAGTTACTCTCAGATCAGTAGAACTATTAAAATACCATATATATTCAGTAAAATGAACCATTTTAAGACATTTTATTAGGTACCCTCACGATGTTCAAGAGTTTATTTTTTTCTTTTTTCTTCAACCAGTAGGCCCAGATCATGCCGTGATATTGCTCTTGGACAGCTTCTTCAGTATTTGCAAGAGCTCCCCTGAGTACAAGAGTTCCTTGATAACAGCTCTTACTGCTTGCCAGACCTGGAGACCAGTAGTGAAACTGCCCGGAGTAGTCCAGTGCAGCAAATGGGTGCTGTAGATTGGAATGGCTCTCGGAATAAAAATAATTGATTTATTGCTGGTTTTGCCCATAAAATGGAAATATTTTGCAGACTCCAGCAATTATTCTCTCATTCATAATCTACAGGGTTTTATTTTTCATTTCTCCTTTATACTTACCGCCTCTTTGATCACCTACTTAAAAAGTACGGTAGGTTCAGTGACGCTTTTGGCCAAAAAGATTCAAAACAGAAGACAAAAAGGGAAATAGGATTTTGGAGTGGCTTCTTTTGTGCTTATGAGGATTTGAGACTTGTATACATGGAGGCTTGTGCGACTCAGAATAAGTCATTTTATGTTACCAGATGTGTTAAAATAACAATCTCAAAGATGTTTATTTAAGAATCAAAGTTAGTTCATTATTTTGGGTTTACTTTAGTAAGTAAGTAGGCCTTTAAGCAAGCCAGTCTGCTTATTTTGACTGAAGTATCCAACTTTCCCCTGTCCTTGTGAGAGAACAGAGGGTAATCATGCTGCAGCAATGCCAACCAAGGTCACCAATACGCTTTCAGAAGGACTTTGCTATTTAGAATATTTTGGAATATGGGTTGAGCCAATGTTTACTTTCTACTTTAAAAGTGCCTGTCCTCAAAAACCAGATACTTACATAGATGATTATAAATACAGGAAAAATATAAATAATGACAAAACCTTTCAGATTAAGCCAGATTCCAAAACATAAGTAACCAGCAAGAAGACAAATGTCTTCCAGCAGTGGTATGATTTGCCTTGTTTCCATACAGTTTTCTCCTTACCAAGAATTTCAGCAGGTACAGTTGTTTTACAGGGTCCCTTGAAAGTTAACAGACTTTGGTGTGGGCCTGAGGTGGCTAAGGAGGAGATGAGTCGTGGGTGACCCTGAATGGAAACATCACTCCCACCAGTCCCTCCCTCTGCAACTGGGAGCCTGGTGGCATTAGTAGCCCTGCTGTTTTGAACTGTAGCAGTAACTCAAAGATAGTTTCACAGCCTACTAAATTTCAGACCACACAGGTCATGGAAAGCAGAACTGGCAAACTGCATGTTTAGAGTACGCTTTTGTCCCCTAGAATTTCTGTCTGCATCCACCCTGCCTTCCTGTGTGTTTAGGAGAGAAGGGAGTCCTCCAGATGTGACTTGAAACATCTATACTGGGAGGTTTCCTCTTGCTATTGTCATAGGAGAGAGCCAATGCTTAGGTAACAAAGTTAGAAGGTGTAACAACAGCCTTCAGTATGAAGCACCAACCCCAGTGTGAACTACCTGGTGCAAGCTATATAAAATATATCCTTCAGCACTGACTTTTGCTCCCAGTTTCCATGGAGATGGATGATTCAGCTTCTCATTTTTAACTATAATTCTTCTGGAGAGGGAGGAACATAAATGAAAATGCACAATAAATTCCAGCAATATATTTTTTACTTAAGAAAAGAGATATGCCCTGTTCTTGAGACAAAAGAGATCACGTTGATAATAAGCCAATTCTGGCAATGTTTGTTTTCCACAATTCTGAAGTTGCAGCAAAGAGTGAACTTTGTGTGCCTGTCTTTTCATGAAATAAAGTTACAAATTATGTTTGACTCTGCTGAAGTCAATGGCATTGCCCACAATGGAGTAGGCAAACTCCACTGGCATCAAAGCAGCCAGGTTTTGCACAAACTGTGACTGAGGGCATTTCTTGCAATGAACCGGAGGATGAAAATAAACATTGCCCTAGTGTGTCTTAGACCTCAAGCAAACAATACTAAAACTTATTTGAGTTAAGTTGGATAAGCTGTGACTGGACTGTAAAAGCCTTTTCAGTTGTAGAAGCACTGAAATAATAGAAAAACTCTCACTCACTCCCTCAGCAGTTGACTTGCTACATATTAGTGCACATATTGTTGCTATTCGGTAATAATGCATAGCAAAAATATCCTTTATGACTGTCAGCTGAATTAAGTTGTGCATCGTAGTTAGTCTTTTGATTCTGAGTTTCTTGTTTCTTCTTAGTAAGTGTCACAGAACCACAGAATGGTAGGTGTTGGAAGGGACCTCTGGAGATCATCTTGTCCAACCCCCCTGCTTGAGCAGGTACACCTAGAGCAGGGTGCACAGGACTGTGTCCAGGTGGGTTTTAACTGTTTCCAGGGAAGGAGACTCCACAACCTCTCTGGGCAGCCTGTTCCACTGCTCTGTCACCCTCACAGTAAAGAAGTTTTTTCTCATTTTCTCATTTCTCTCTTTATGTCCTCTACCTTTCTGAACCAGATAAGTCATGAAGAGTTTTTATCACTGCATTTGGAGTGGGAATCGTTTTGGACAGTGATGAGTGCACAATATAAGTCGTGTCATACTATTGCCAGTAAGACAGTCTTAGTCTTTTATGTCACTTGTGACAATAAGAATGGGTTTATTAAGCTCAGAGTCTTAGAATAGAATTTTTTTTGATTGTTTTTCTGTTTCTCTAAAATCTGGTGCTCAGTTACTACAAGTCTACTGGATTTTGCAGAAGTGGAAGTGTACATGCTCCTGGCTTTTCTCAGTACCCTGACAAAGTTGAGAAGCTTTGTTTTTTGTTTTCTGATGCATGTTCCTGGTCTTGGAATATAAGAATTAGACATGCAGAAAATGGATTAACAGGCTGAACTCAGGCAAAAAGATAACACAATAGGAAATTTCCTTTTTTATAAACTAAAGTACAACTAAAGCAAACTTGGGACAAAATGTGCACTTAGTTTTTGCCAAAATTTTCTCCAAAATACAAACCAGCCCATTTGACTTGTGAATTCTGGAGGAAAGCCAAGGCTCTGCAACCTTATTACATACCTTTACAACTTTTTCACCCTACCATCACTTATAGCAATGTGGCATGTTCATGCCTGTGAGGTTGTCTATTTTTATAATTATGTAATATAAACCTAGACATAATCATCTTCACCTAACTTTTTTTTTCTTGGTTCATTTTGTGCATGAATGTGGAACCATTTCCTGAGGTGAAGGAAGTAGATCAAAACAGGGGAAGGGCAAGAGTGTTTTTAACTGCATCAGGAAGATGAGTTGGAGGAGGTGGAAAAAACCCTCACTCTCCTGGGAGAGGGATAGAAAGATATTCTTTGCCGGCCAGTGAGATTATTTGTCTATTTTAAACCTGTATCTACTTGGAGAGATGCACCTTGCTCTGTTTCCATAAGGTCCAGGAAAAAAGAAAAACTAATTGCATACTTAATTTTCACTATTCCTGACATGCTATTCCTGTCTTCTGTGAAATCAAATTTTTCAACTGGGGCAAGGCATGAGTTCAGCATTCAGGAGTAGGTACCTGCCAAATCTGAAGCCTTAAAAAAGAGATGGAGGAGGAGAGAAGGGAAGCTGATTTATTCCAGCTTAATAGAGAATTTGACTGTATGTAACAGCTGGACAATCTATTATTTTTTACATGTGGACAGCCTCAGAAGTGTCCAGAAATAATAATGCAGCTTGGGCATTCAATGAGTATGAGAAATTTTTACCCAAAACAATAAAGAGGGAGGGGAAGCTACAAGTCTTTTAAAATGAGGTTTTGCATGAAAATACTGTCACAAATAGCTACTGCATGGCAGCAGTGATAAACTAATGCTAGGGGACAGCAATTTGAACACCACAGTAACCTCTGACAAGTGCCAAATGAAATCTCTAAATCAACATCTGCCTTCAGAGGCTCCATATTCCCAAAAGGAATATTCCCTCTTCTGCTCTTATCTCCTGCTCCATCCTCTTCTACCTGCCAACAGCTGTGAAGGCTGGCAAGCTGCCTAGAAGGCTCTGCACAGTCTAAATTAAAAAGGCATGTTAATTTGGGAAGACTTCTTCAAACCTCTAGTAGGTGGTGCATATGCTGTAATTCTGCCTCATTCATGCTCTTCTTGTGAAGAGATCCTCTTTCAAAACATACCTATATTGACACACATCTGATGGGCCAAGGCTGATTTTTCTGTTCCCCAGGTTAACTCTCTATTCTCTGATCAGATGCTGGCAAGATGGCACCCAGAATTGTACCCATGCACTGACTGTATTTTATTTATTTTTCTGGAACATGATTCTATTGACAGTATTGGTATGAAGTAATTTTGCAAAGGCAGGGATAGCTGCTCTCATTTTGGAGAATATGTCTGGAGCCAGAGAAGGTGCAGCCAGGATAGGAATGACAGTCCTCAGTGAGCAAGAAGTCCTCTGGGCACAATTTAGAGCAGCCTTGACACTATTCTAACCTGTAGTATGGGAAGGTAAAATGTCTTCCAGCTGCCTGCTGGATCTGGAAGCAAGAAACATCAGCAGCCTTCCCCTGTGAGGCCCTGCAGAAACTATGTGCAGTAGCGGAGAGAGCTGCTTAATTTTAAAGGAACAAAAAATCTGGGAATTTTTAGAAAAGTTTCAGAAATGAATTGCTTTGGGTTTTGAGGTTCAGAAGAAAGCAAGAGATGGAAACTCTTTGAAAAAAAGGAAAAGGGCTTGTGCGAGCCTCAGTTTAGCTTTCCAAAATTTCAGAGTCTGCCAGGGAGGTCTATGCAGGATTGCAGACTGAAGGGAACAACAAACCCAGTTGGCTTAAACTGGCTTTTCTGCCAGCTCCCTAAGACAACTGGGAAGTCCGAGGTTTGTAATCTCCTTTTAAGTTTTCTCTGGACTTAAGTTGCTTAGAGTTTGTTTGCTTGTTCCCTTCCCCCCACATCCCCGCCATTTAATAGGAAAACCAAGGATAAAATGTTAAGTTTCTCCTCTCTTTTTAAAATACCCCAAAACAAGTACAGAACAGAGCAGAGAGAAATAACCCCAGTGACCACTAGCCAAAACTCACAAGTAGTATGTGCATATCTGAAATAGTTGGTGCACTCGCATAGGAAATCGCTGGATATTTTACACCTCTTGCAGTGGTTTAGTAACTGGCTGTGGAAGCTCATTCCCCACTTGAGAAAGTCATGAATTATACAGTTTTTACATCTGTTGAGCATGTTGTGCTTCTCAATCATCCAACTATACTGAGCCCTAAGTTTTCAGCCTTCACAATGAGATCACTGTTTTCAAGCACGTTCTAGTGGCATTTTGTCAAGCCATGTGTGTTTTCAGGATGGGGGCAGGGAGGGAGGAACAAAAGTATGCTGCCGTTTCACAGGATTACAATCTACTTTTCAGCCTACATAAAACTGTGACTGACCCATCAACAAGAAATATTCTTTGTTTACTACTTCTTCTCCCCCTTGAAATGGTCTGACTGTTGTTAGGAAGAAGAACGTAAAGGGAAGGAATACACATTTTTCACTTTGGATTTCAGTACCTGATAATGTAAAAAAAAAAAAAAATCCCAGCCAAAAAACCCTGAAAACAACAAAACAAACCCACAAAACTTCGGTCATCCTTAATCCTCCTCTTAACGTATTTATTTCACTGTACAAAGACTAATTTTTGCTTCAGCTGTGTTTTGAGTGAAACTCTGTTATTAAACAAGGGCTGACAAAGTGAATCCTATTACAGAGATTAAGGGAGATACACTATTTTAATTAGCAGATTTTAAATCAAAGTACTCCAGGTTCATAATAGCAGAAGGTAGATTCCATAGAGCTAAGAACAAACAACTTGGGAAGGGGCAAAGAGGGAAAACCTTTGTAGAAATTATCCATGGATAATCTATTGCAGTGGAGACAAACAGAGAAATTAATACGTTTATCTTGAGTCACTCAGGACTCATTGAGATCCCTCCAGGCTGAACAATTTGCAGGCAGATAGTAATTCCTTGTACTGAATGGGTTTGATCATTGCCATATAAAGATTTCTTTTTTGTTTCTGGAGATGGTCACTCATCACTTAAACAACAGTCAGCCATGGTAACGCTTCCACTGACCAAAATTCAGATGCAGAGAACACAAAAGCAATATGTGACAAGTATTGGCTACTCGATGCATGGGGACAGCTTAAGATTTTATGCAACTTTTGTACTAGCTTTTTGGTTTTCGACTAAAATCCACTTGGTTGTATAGTTTACATCATTTGAAAAAGAGGAATGGGTATTCCCATCTAAACAGATAACAAGCATGGCACTGATGGAAAGGCACTGAAAATTATAGCCCCATGTAAAATAAGCTGGACTAGTAGTTGGATCAAAAATGTTTCTGTATTCTTGCTGAGAAATAAAGCATGCAGGCAAAACTCTTCTAAAGCACTTAGTCCCTCAGTGCTTAATTCAGGTAGTCTAAGTAACTGTAATTCATGTGTTTTCCCAGTCCTGTGAGTGTGTAGGGCCAGCTGGGCCCAGCTGGGCTGTGGGTGTGCAAGGAGAGAAAAGCTACACGGCTCCCTCCTGTGTCCTGGGACAGATGTCAGACCTGGCTGCAACGTATCCTTTCCCCACTGCCCAGGGTTGTGCAGAGGAATGGGCAAGGAAGAAAGTGGGTCAAGCAGGAGCCAAGGACACTGCTACCCAGCCTCTGCTTACCCACTAAGCAGCAGTGCCCACTGCATCTCACTGGTCCCTGAGCATGCCTTAAGCCCCCTCCTGAAGTGCCCAGATTGGCTGTGGCTGCCGCTTTGCGATTGTGTTGACATGCCTAGAGAAGTGTCTCAGCTCAAGGACTAATCTTGACAGGAAGATCTAGCTTAAGTTAGACTGACTGGAGTTCACACCCACCAGCTAAAACGGAACAATTTCAGCAGTTTTCTCCATTAAGCTCAAGATAAGCCATGCTATGTGTGGACTGGAGAAGCTGAACTGCCATCTCTCAGCCTGTCTATAATATACTTCTTTTCCCCTCTTCTTTTCCCCCTTTTCTTTTCCCCTCTTTTTTCTCTTTTCCCCCCCTTGTCTGTCTTTTCCCCTCTTCTTTTATCTTTTTTCCCTTTTTTCCTCTTTTTTCCCCCTCTTCTCTTTTTTCTTTTCCCCCCTCTTTCTCTCTCGCCTTTTCTCTCTCTTTTTCCCTCTTCTTCTGTTTTTCCTCTTGTTTTTCTTTTCTTTTTTTCTCACTAACCTACTCTAGCTAAGCTCAGCCACATCTCAGTGAAATTTTTAAGAAGATCAAAGACAAGTTGTCTTTACCCTGCTCTGGGATGTGATTATAGCACTTCTGGTGGTAATCAACACTGTTTAGCTGACAACCCCCTTCAGCACACTGGGCACCAGGTTTTGTCACTGCAACTGCCAGTCTCTAGTAGGGACTCTGGGCTGTACAGCTCCAAGATGGTCCCCACATGGTGTTGGCTCTAACAGCAGGACAACCCAGTACACATAGGGTGCTAGTAACCATGTTGTTGATCCATGGTTACCTAAAACTATCTCTGCCTACAGAGGAAAGAGCCCACATCAGTGGTTTCTACAGATGTGCTGAAGAGTGGTGACTTGTTACCGCCCAATAATGCGACTGTGGAAGCAAGAGCTAGGCCAAGGTGTAGGAGAAAATCCCTCTTTGGGCACAATACAGTTGTGGTTGAAGTTCATAAAAATGCTTGCCTACCTGCAGCTAAATGCAAGCTGTATATTGTTTATATTTTAATTAAGTAAGCAAATCCCTTTCCATATAGAACGAGACAAGGCTGAGGTCTCTGCTGGTTCCAACTGCTACAGCTAAGTGTCCTCATACTTTAAGTTTTGGCAACATAAGCTTGCTATGTGATTCTGATTAAACTTTAACATCTGTGGTGCCTCTGCCTTTTCTGTTTAGATCATAACATTCAGTGTATCCACTATATCTATGGATAATCCTCTGACCCTGGTATGTTTTCTTTTTCTTATTGCAAAACATCCTAAGTGCCCAGTTTTGCCAGGATGCAGAAATACTATTAAAAATAGGGGAAAAAAATTCTGTGACTGGTATACTACTTGGCACATAACAACTGAATATTAACCGATGTGTAAAAATTAAAGTTGGCTGGAAAAACTATCTGAAAGGGAATGAAGCTCATCAAAGAAATTGTTCACTGTAAATAACTAAACTACATTTTGATTTTACGGTATTTACGCTGAGCTCAGTTATGATAGGAGTTAAGAAAAGGGATGAAGACTTGAGGTGGGGGGGAGCCTACAGGCTAATATTAGCTGCACTGTTTTGTTTCAGGACACTGTCACAAAGAGGATGAGAAGCTAAAATATCTTTGGTATTACCACTTGCATGTTAAATGGGATTCCCTCCTTGAAGATATTTTTTGCGTTGTCAGAGGAAGGAAACAGCAGCTGCGAAGTCGGGCTCCTCTCATGCCGACCACAGAGCCCACCCCACCCCCCTGGAAATCTATGCCAGATGCAGGAAAGAATGAGCAAGATTTTCAAAGTGGACACTCAGCATATGGGAGGGAATATTTTAGCAACTAGAAAGCCTTGGATAATTTCAACAGCTCTCAGTACTTGAAGCGGTTCTTTAAGAAAATCTGCTTCAAGGCTCTCAACTGTGTAAAATAAAGAGCTATATGCCTTCTTCCCATCTATGTGGAAACTGAGTTTACAACCAGCCTGCTGAAAACCTCTTTTTATATGTTGTCTGCATGCTTGCTGAGAAGCAGAAGTAGTAAATGCTGCATTTGGAGGAACAGTTAACTGAGGTAATGAGGTATCTATGAGAAAGCAAAGGTCTTTGACCATCCTCTGAGACAACTAGGCCTTTTCTAGCTCTCTGCCTCTGGAAGGGACCTTGACTCAGCCTAAAGCCATAGCTATTATAATGAGTTGATTAGAAAATGGTAAGCGTTTTCCCTGTAAAAGAAAACCTCAGGAAATGTTTTGTTTAAAAATATTAACAGAAAGGTTCAACTAAAACAGCTGAGCACCCAGAAGTCCAGCTTTATTTTCCAATTTTTTGAAATGTTGTGATAAAATCTTGGATTTTAGAAACACAGATGAAATATTTTGGGCTCACTTAGCTAGAGATAAAAAAGAAAAACCTGAACAAAACACAGTATCTCCAAAAGTATCCATTTCAGGAGAGGCCTTTTCCTTCTTTTGCTGAAATATATTTTGATTGAAAAAATGTGACCATCTACATTCATTGCGCTAAGTATAGAAAGTTAATACAGGACATCTCGGCTCTGCCATGAGCACTTCCCATGAATGGGCTTGCTCTGTCCCTCACTTGGGACCAAAACCACCAAGTGAATGTAGCCTTTGGTACGCCCAGAAGGAGTTATAAGCTGGAGAGAAAGAAATGAAACAGGCATATAAGGAGCCGAAGAAAGAAGAATGAGGGCAGACAATGGGACCAGGGTAGATCTGCTGAGAAAGAAGATTATTCTTCAGCTAGGAAGTAAATTACAGGTAGAAAGGAGAGAGATAAAACAAGGCCACATGCTTAAACGGAAATGTGTGCTTGCTGGTTCCTGAGCTTCAGTAATAGACTTGTATTCTCTGGTCCTCCACCACAGACATCTTTTTAGTGCCCTAATTTCTTGACTCACTAACAGATAAACAATTTTAATGACATGATACTAGGGATGTTTTCTGAAGAGCTTTTCATATTTTCTATCTTCCAGTGTTGTAGCAAATTGCAGTTATTTAGGCACAGCTGCTGCCTTCTCCAGGCATGCTTATGGTGTCAAGGTAGGCTGTACGTTCAAATCTGAAGGTCGGGTCACAGAGCTCCTGCCATCAGTAATACACTTGTTTTTCTCTTGTACAATGTGCACCTTATTCTTCTTCATGAACAATGGATTGAAGCTATACCCTTATTTCAATTTACGTCAGCATTGGATGTAAGTGGAAATATTAGATCTCATTGTAAGTGGGAACATTTATTCTTATATTGGTGTTGTCTGTCTATCATGGATATACTTAATATCTGAGCTGCACACAATATAGAAGATTATATTAGGAATAACTCCTTTCCTGGGTTTCTCAGCTGGAAGCAATAAATATTCTTCTATAAGCCATACCCAGGCGTTCCTGGACACTCAGAATCAGGAGGGTGTTGCAGCTTTCTGGGAGCAGAATGGGTCTTGGTAGAAAAGTTCTGCTTTGCCTTTCATATTCAGCAATGACAAGGACTACCTTTTTGAAAACTACCCAGTCTAAACTGTGTGTTAGAAACTCTTGCTCAAATAGTTCATAGCAGAGTTCAAATACAGTGCTCAATAAACATTAGCTTTGGTGCTGTAGCCTGCCGACTGGGAATTGCACTTCCAACAGTCATTTAAGCACAAGCTTAAATAGAGATATTCTTTTAGTCCAATACAAAGACACTCAAACCATTATCATAATGATAGAAAATTATGTGCAGTCTGGAAAAAATCATTATGATCTTCCTTAATTAGAATACATATTTAAATGCATTAGTGGGTATTAAGCATTCAAACTGGTCTGCTAAGTCATATCCTTTTCTCTGTTGCTATAGGTCATTTCTAATTTGGGTTGTACTCAGTACAAAACTTTTCAGCACCTTCTGGGAGGTGGGTCATTCCTCGTCTTCATTTGGAAAGGCTTAATTCTATGATGTCAGTACAGTAGTACTGGTAACTTATCTGTAAACTGTATATTAAATATAGGTAATATTTAATATATTACATATATCAAAATGTATAATAAAGGCTGAACCTTAAGGACATCACATGCAGGATTCTGCTTTTAGCAATGTCTGCTTTGAATTGATCCTGTTCTTTTTAAGTCTTGTTTCTTCCATATCTTTTGAAATCCCCACTTTGTTGTCACAGAGTCATAAATGTGATGGAATACTGAATTAAAGGGTACAAAGAAACTTTTTTTTTCTGAAGGATTTTCAGCCTCTAACGTCTGGACACTGGAAGTAGACCTAGCAAATCTCTTCTAGATAGCGGAAATAGGGCAGTAGCATAACAGTACAGTTTGTCATGTCTTAACACCATATTTCACTAGGTCTTGCTTACTTGACCCTCAGATTCAGAGGGCAAGGCACTTAATGGCATTAAAATTTAAGCTAGGCAAGGTCTAGAAACAAAGAGTGTATTTTGACTGATGGCATCTAAATATAGATGATTCCACTAAAAAAGAAAAACAAACCCAGAGAAAAGAGCTGTTTCTCTTTATTTTTAGTTTTTTGAATTTTCTCTTTTTTCCCCTCAGTAGTTTTAAGTTCAAAAACTTAATACCTTTTGCAGAAAAACCCCACAGTATTACAATGGCAAAAACACCATGTCCCTTATAATGGAACACCTATTCAGGATATCAGTGGGTTAGATGAGCCTTTCATAAAAGCATAACAGAAAAAAGGAGAACTGTGCTTATCATTTATAGGAACACCTCCTAGATAAATTACAAATAAGGGCAGCTCTGATACTGCATTCCATTTCAGTCACTTCTACCAAATATATAGGAAAGGATGTTGAGCATGCTTATGATCTGGATTAAATCAGGAAGGTCATCTAAAGACAGATTTAGATCTAAGGAGAACTAGGACTTAGTAAATTCACTTTAATCTGGCCTGTGATACAGTAACAGCTTTATAAAGAATGTCATTTGAGAGACTTCTGAATGCTGCTGCTCAGAATATAAAGTTCTTTGGGATTTCTTTTTCCTGCTGAGAGGAGTGCCCCCTTCTTTTTGTCAGGTGGTTTAAAAGAAAATTTGTGTTGCAAACCGAAGTATGTAGGAGTAGACTATTTTTCCTTTAAAACTTTCCATGGAAGGACTACAATTTCCATAGTCATCTTCCATTCTTGTATGCCTTCAAAACAAAAAGAAAATCCCACTAACACATCATGACTAAAGCAATTCTCCAGGAAGAAAAAAGATTCTGTATGAAATGTAGCCTTGCATTGCTTTTTATATGAAATTGCATGGAGTCATGGCAGAGATGGAGGAAAGACAGTGGATTCAGCAGATTTTACCCTTGCATTGGCCTGTAGTGACATTTGCCATAAAGTGAAAGGTCTGGAAGTTCTTGTGTGTGACACTACAAAACCGAGAACAACATATTCAAGTAAAAAACAAATTAGAACCAAAACCCAAACCCCAGAACAAACCAAAAGGGTTCTTTTAGTCATTGACGGGAAGAAAGCTGAGCACCATAATCTGTTTGCAGATTTTACCCAATTTATGTGTAATTTCTCCCCTCTGCACCTCCCCCAAGTCTCTCTTCCCAGGATACTTGAAGAACATGAAGAATCAGGCCAGGTGGAAGGCAGACCGCTTCTTAACACTTTGCATACAGAGTTACTCCTTTGTGTAACTCCTTTGTGTGTTACAAAATTAACCTTCAGGTGGTGAGTTGAGCTATCTCTATAATCCCTTCGTGGCACTGGAATTGTCCAGATGGAACTGTGTAGGGGCCAAGATCTTGGTATCAACTAGTGCCTCTTACTTCAAAATACGTCCAGCATTCCCTTTTCTACATCTGTATTAATTCCCCAGGAATGATTTCTGGGTGAAGTCTAGTGCTCAGGTCTCTTTCACTATGAGAACTGCTCTTCAGTGCATTAGCTTCACTGTGACACAAGCATGAACTGAAGAGCTGCTATGAATAGGGTCCTTTTCCAGAATAAACGTCTTCCCTTAACATTCAGAGCAGGCTTTCTAACCATCCTCTGTAATTATTCTCTAGGCACAAATAGATTGCCTTATAGAATTGCTAAAATCATGGATATCATGAGGTTTTGTCACATACTACACTGTTAAATCAGTCATGCAAGTAAAACTGAAGTTCTGCATCCAGATCTGTAGGAAGTTTGGAGCACAAACTGGATCAAGCTTACTAACTTGGATTTAGGTTTTCTTTTCTCCTTATTCTTTTGGACTCACACATGTTCTCCTGTATTACATATAACTACGGCAAAGCAGAGCCAAAAATTAAAGTGGTAGTTATTGTACCGTTTTTTTCTGCCAAACCTAAAACTGTTCAGTCATACACATGCTTACACAAGATGTTACTGTTTTTAGTTTAGGCCCCCATTGTAGTAATACCTTATCTCTGATAGATAATTCATCCCTGAGGGTATTGAAACTAAGGCTTGCCTACAGATACGGTCTCAGTCAACGAAAAGTTATAGCGTTGATTTAGGAATTAGGTGATGCAAACCCATATCCTCTGTTATTCAAAGCATGTGACGAGTTGCTCACTGTTGTCATTTTTCACTTAAGCAGCAGTAAATCTATGAACAGTAATAATATTAAGTATTCAGTCTGCCTTCAATTGTATTTCCAACTTTGTCTTCAAGCAAACTCATTTACACTTAAGTTTTAGATGTGTCGGTCTTTGCATTTTCCCTGCCTAAGAGCTGTAGTCATCTGCATAACTAAATGCTAACATTCTGCTGTTAGAAATGAAACATCTTCATCAATCTGCTGGCATACTCTGCTGTCTCATTTTGCTTGTAATCACACTGATAGCTCTCCTGAGGAAGACCCCTCCAGTGAGAACAAGGGAATGTCGATATCTCGTAGAGTATACTCACATCCTCTCTGTTTAGGTCCTAAGTGATAAACATCAGGAACAGCATCAAGTAGTGATAAATAATGATGTTAAAACAACCCTGTAGATCTGCCCATTACCCAAAACCCCTTAAGGCTACCAGAGGGTTTCCGCAGACTTCATCAAGTTCTAGATCATGCTTAAGTAGGCTTTGGTCTCAAAAAAGATTCATACCAGTAAAAACTGTATTGTACCACCCAGCTATTCTTCAGCTAGCTATAGCAATATCCTTGTCAGATGAACGTTGGTGGGCAAGGAGAGGGACATTATAGCTGTCCGCTTCTTGGGCCAATTGCAAGAAATAGTAAGATGATTTTCTGAAGTATACTGAAAAGATGTGCTTCTTAACACCCTTGTTGACTACACTGTAACTAACATGTTTTAATTAGGCATCAAATAGGTTTCTGTTTGCTCCCAGTGTATTCATCTGTCAACGATATCTCCACAGCTCAGCTGCATCAAACTGAATTTATTTTCATGGCAAAGGTGTATTGAAAAGGAGGAAAAAAAAAAAAAAAACAAACCAAAAAGCCCACCAAAAAACAGTCCTACCTTTGCTAAGACTGGATTTGCTGAGGGGTGAAACTTGATAATCAATAACAACAGAAAACACTGGGTGGGGGAAAAGCATGACGCATATCCTGAGAGGAATAATAAAATATGCCCAGCTTATATGGTTAATCTTCTCTGTAGGCTTGCTCTGCAAATTTAAGGAAGATTAAATTTCAGATATGCTGTTTCTTGTTTTTTCTGGCAACAATAAACTTCAATTTGGGGGAGGTAGGGGAGGGAGAGGCTGAGTAGGGAGAAAGAGCCACAGTAAAGTGTCTGCTGTCCATGTAGTTTTGCCAGACTGCTGTCTCAATTGAGAGCTGTGATCGAGATTTATTGGGCTTAAAATATGAAACAGACCTTTCATGTTGGAATTCTAAATATCTTCTTAAGCAGTAGTGAGTACCACCAAATGCTTAAAGGCAACACATCAGAGTTCAAACCCACACAATAGTTTCTTCTCTCTTGTGAACCAGCAGATTGTAGGAATCTTGTTCCACCTTCTCATTTTTGAACTGGGGAAAGAGTATGTTGGATGTTATCATCATCATCTGAAAATCACTTTGTTTTTTTATATTAGATTTTGGCTCAGATGGTCAACATTGCTAGTATTTGAACATGTGCACTGAATGGGCAGGTTTATCAAGTTAATAAAGAAAATGCTTGAATGCGTGCAAGATGTTTGCATCTTGGTAGCACATTTTATTAAGCTCTTAGTTATGTAGTGGCAGCAGGAACAGCTTGGAAAAGATCTAGACTATTTGTTTCATGCCATTTTGCCAGCCTCCTGTTCCTCTGTTATGCCAACAGCTATGTTCTACAGGAAAAATAAAGCTGTCTGCCTGAGAAATATAATCAGAGCCAAAGTTTTCTCTGCAGACCTCAGGGGTTAGAAAGCAAAATGCAAAACCTGCCTCTTTTCACTGCTTTTCCATCATTATGTTTTAAAAGTATATTCAGAAGAACTCGTCTTCTCCTTCAGCTTATTTAGGAGGTGCAGCACTGAGACTATGTTAGGATCATTAGGGTGGGCAGTATCATGTATGCTGAGATCTACTAGGCTGCAGGTCTGGTAGCAGTTACATTGAATTTTTGGTAACATATCAGTAGATTTGATTATTGCAGATTTAAATTATTGAATGGAGATCCAACTGGCAATTGGAGCCTGGATGATTGCTTTTTAGTGGCTTATATGAAACGGGCCCTCAGTAGCAGTTCTATCAATGATATGTGGATCAAGCAACCTCCTGAGTGCTCATTGCACGTGTGCTTAAGGACCTGGTTTTAAGCAGCTGCCCCAGTGGCACTAGATAAATGAGAAAATGCGTGAGAGCAAGTATTACCAACCATAGGGAAAAAAAAAAGTACTGATTTCCATATTTTTCTCCATATTTTCTTTCCTTCACAAAGAATGTCACTCACAAAGAATGAAAGGTATTGAGATGAGTAGAAAAGTCTCTTTCTCTACTGACTAGTAGGTACATCTGTTACACTAGATTCATCACCTGAGTTGAATTTTTTCTTGGAAGATGCTATATTTCAACTATGCTCATAGGACTTTTACATCCCTTTTAATTACCAGGTACATACTTTTTAGTTCTTCAATCTAGGAAACTAGACCATGTCCCGTTTGATTAGTCTATGATAGTCTCCCATAGTAGACTAACATGAGTGCAGAATCTCAGCGGCTTTGTCGCATGTAATTCTGTTATTAGCTCCTGAAGTAAACAGTATCGACATGTCTCCTTAGGTTGAAAAAGTTAGCAGGAAAGTCTTGGAGGTGTTATCCAGACCATTACTAGCTTGAGCTTTGAGGACTTGAATGCATGTGACCCAAGGACAATTCAGAAGTGCTGTGCTCCTATTATGCATTAGAATTTTGCACCAAGAATGTAGCACACTGTGCTCTGTAGTTTGTTCTGCCTGTGGAAAAATGGTGAGCTGAATTTAGGTTCGCTTAAAATGGCTTGAGATGTGTTTAGCTGAGGCATGATGATACTTCTGAAGCTGACTAAAATCCTGTGAAGGATCCTTCACTCTGAAGTTCACTGGCTACCACTGCTCCAGAGCCCAGATTTGTTAACATTCCAGGCGTGCTGCAGAGCTCATAATTTACACAGTCTTTTGACTTGGAGTGGGTTGAAGAGTGATGAAGATTGAATGGCTTCATTATAATTGTTGTTTATTTTAAGCAGTTATACGTCTCTTCTAGATTGGATAGTCTTCACTGGGCAGGTCACTTATGGTTTTGCATTGTGAGCTTTATTCCTTTTCTTTATTTGCAGTTGTTGGGCCAGATTTAGAGCAAAAAACATTGCCCTTATTAATTGGACAAAACATTATCCTTGCAGTATGGACTTCAGTTTCATTTGTCATAACTGGTATTTGAATTCATATGCTAAAATTATCTGGTTTCTCCAAAATGAGCGTATGGTTTTCTTTATACCTTATTTTTATATGCTGTTTCTCTCAGGCTACAAAAAGCACTGTTTAATAGTTAGCAAAGTTGATGTGAATAAAGAGGCCATGAAAATCCAAAGCCTCTAATGATCCTTCTGTGAATGCTATAAGAATTGAGAAATATGAGTTTTCTAAGCATAATAAGTGCTGTAGATGTGCTGCATTATTCACGCACCATCACTGGAGGAAGACTTAAGGATTGCTGCAAACTAAATAATAAATAAATTGTAAGGAAAAGAAAAAAATGTGAAAAAAGCTCCGTGTGTGTTCGATTTACTCTCAAATTTGATAAGCACGACAGAATAGCTGGTGGTCCAATTATTGGTCCAAAATCTTACGACTGGAATAATGAGCATACTTTGCAATCATTGCATTCCCCTATGCAATGACCCTGATCCACTTTTCATTTCTTGTATAATGTGTGCTGCATGGCACTATAGCTCCACAGTGGTCTGACATTTGCATTGGCAGCAGTAGGATTCCTGGATATAGGAAGAATGACAATAGCCAGTGTGGGAAGGAATGGGTGACAGTCAAGACACTAAACAGATGTAAAATATCTTGTCATTCTTCTTAACAGCTGTCAATCACGGGGTCTTACTAAACAAGACACCCCTGAGGGTGAGAGCTAGCTACTCTGTTGTCTTGCTATCTTCACAGAAGCTTCCCAGCAGGAAGCATGGTGGGACAGCTCACCTGGGAAACCCAGGCTTCTGCAACCTATACTTTTTAGACAAGTCTAAAAACAAACAAGCATGGAAAGTGGAAGCTCCTTTTCCTGGGAAGGCCACTTGGCATGGATGGCCTCACTGAAGAACTAGACACAATGGAGTTAGCATCCAATTTGTATCAATTCCCATTAGGGTCAGATCAACCCATGTTATCCTGTTAGCTTGCAGCAGTTAGAGAAACACACAGATGTGTCTGTGTTCTGAAGACCAAGACAAAGCCTTGTTATGCTTTTTTTTTTTTCCTTTTCCCTCCAATGGGATTACAATGGTCCCTGTTGTCTGCTTTTGTCTCAGTACTTCTTGATTGACAATACCCTGGGAGGTGTCACTGTCCTTGTTCCGTGCATTGTAATAGCCTAGTGTACCAAGGGTGCTTTAGGACCTTCATCCCCTCTTTTTTTTTCAGGTGTTATAAACATCTGTCACTGCACCACAATGACGACCTCTTGTTGGGCTTACATGTCTGATGCTCTATCAGTCAGTGTCTGAGGGACATGCAAGAGAAAACTTTAGGTAGTGACATGAATAGAGGGCAAAGAAATAGGACAACTTTATTATGGACTGTCATCAGAAAGTAGCATGTGTGGAATGTCAATTTAATAATAGAATTGACAGCTTTTCTCTGGTTTCCGCAATGCCACAAGTGTTTCTTTGACAGTTTAAAAAATAGGCCCTTTGTAGCAGTCAGTGAGTGGCACTACATACATTTGTGAATGCCCTGCATAACTGAGATTCCCCCAAATGCCACTGTCCTAAGACCAGTCCCAAGAATCCTTCTGCATTGACTAAGGGTAGTGGTGTATGGAGACCTGGTGAACCTAACAAATGTAAAATATGGTGTACAGTAGCCGGGAGGATGCAGCATAGCTAAAAATATGCTGAGTTACCATTCTGTCAGGAGGGAGTTTCTAAATCAAAGAGGATGCATGTGTCATGGTAAAAGTTGCTACATAACTGGCTGTAAATTTTCAGATTTTCAGTGAAAACTATTGTTCCATTTTTCATTCAACAACCTTTCACAGAAAGCTTCCACTTGCCCACCATAGAAAAATACTAGCATTTAGTGAAAAACTAGAGGTCCATACCTTTTCCATTTTTCAACCAAAAAGTGAAAGAAATAAAAAAATCAGAAATATACATGATTTTTCCCTGATTTCTCTTTATTTAGGGAAGAAATTCTAACTAGTTTCTCTGTTTTTGTGATTGTGAGTACAGCTGTTTTAGAAAGCAAGGCACATGGTCTGGGGAATAATATTGCTCCTTTACAAGCTGCAAACACAAGAATAAATTAGAGATGTCTCTTTTTTTGATGTGTTCTTTTCCATGTTGAATTTGACATGAATTATCTTAGCAGAGGGCAAGGCATATTTCATAATCTGTTTGCAATTCTAAACCCATGAACTTCAAGATTTTTTTAATTACAATTCTAAAATGACAAATAGATACCACACCTTTGTTTAAGAGTCAACAGAGTAATTTTTCTTCCTGTTTTGAGGAACAGAATCATTCTAGTAAAGAAAAGATGACTGAAAAGAGTGGAAAATAGAATAAAATGAAAACTGTAAAGTCTGTATGTTGGAAAGTGGATTATATTCCTTTTTCAAACAATCATATGCTAGATCATTCATTTTAAACATTGGACTTTTCTACTAAGGCGAAAAGTAAGCACCCCCCGCCCCACCTAACCACCAAGGATTTCCAAATGGAAGCAGGAAATATCACAACCATTAAATATATATATATAGAGAGAGACAGTGTCTGAGAGAGAGACAGCAAAAACACAAAACATCATCTTATGGTGATAAACCTGTAGTTACACTACTGGAGCACACGATCTAGTCTAAAGGGCATATAAATGGTGATGATGACAGAAGTGTACAGTGCACTGTAAGTAGACATCTACATAGACGATGCCTCATAGAATAATTTACCTTTCTCCATGGGCATGGGCTTTTTAAATAATTTTGGTTTGTAAGTTTGAACAGCTTATTTGCCTGGAAGTCTAAGGAGAGAGCCATCCAACTAGATTTTACTAATTCTCCTGTAACAGTTTTCTAATACATGCTGACAAATGCATGGTAAACATAACTAGGTGAAAAAGAAAAAACACGTTTCCTCGGCATTTGTTGCTTTAGTAAAACTGGTTTTATTTCATAGCTGCAATTGCCAGCCATTAGTTGAAATTGAAAAGAAGCAAAGTCAAGGAAAATGCATCAAGACTGAGATCCCTTATACCTCCATATGAGAAAGCTAGGCAAGCAATCTTCGTTTATTCCCTGTCATGTGTTTAGAAAAAGCAATAATTGAGTCTGAAAACATCTTTACTTTTAATGAAAATTCATTTGTTGCCAAGATCTGCAAAATAGTCTTAAGTTTTCCTCCTGTAGCTATTTCATGAGGAAAACAACTACTCATCTCTGTTATGAGATAGTCCCATTTCTCAAAAGCCAGACATACATGCTCTAAATCAGATCATTTAGTAACTTTTTAAATTTTGGATGAGTAGCATTTGGACTTAAGATAGAAAAATAACTGCTTAAGGATTTCTTCACTCTTCTGGAAGGAAGGAATCTTTCAAGGGCTCTGTGGTGTCACAAGTTACTAATAGGTGCAGTCTCTCTTCTTTCTTATATCAAGGTTTCATGCATTATGAATGAGAAATCATCCGTTAGCTGGTTTTCAGAGGTTAACAGGAATGTTCTTCTTTCTTTGATTCTTTCATTTATTGTAGTTTAGAATTAGAACATTAATACACTTGTAAAATGTAAACTACATCATTTGTTTCCCTTTTAAACATTCGGTATCTTTGAAGTGAAAGCTTAAGTCAGACAAGCTTCGCTCAGAAAAAAGGCATAGCATTACAGTGCTGTCACTACTAGGAGCTGAACCATGGCCAGTTTGGGCAGTATTATATCATTGGAATTAAACTGGTTTCCTGTCCCCTTGAGAGAAAGTCTTTAAAAAAAAAAAAGAGAGAAGAAGAAAACAATATTCTTCTTGTTCGACTTTTCAATTTTATGGCCCTGTGCAGTCCCCCTGTCATTTCCACTATGCAAAGAAGTATGTTTCTTTGTTTGGGTATATAGAGCTTCTAATTGGATGTTGTCTCTAGTGCGGCCTTTATGGGCTATATTACATGAGGTAGTTGTGTTGTGTTTAACGAGAAACCCATCCTCACAGTAGCTGCAGGAGAGTTTCTGTTGCTGGGGGTAACAAACTCCCTCAGAGCAAATTTTTGTTCTTCAAAGGCTGCAGTCAGAGTGGAAGAGCACAGTGTTAGACCTTTCAGGGCTATACCCAAGAAGCAAAAAGATACACCACAAGGAACTGACAGGCCCTTGACAGGCTTTTTCCTGGGCCGTAAAAGTTGGTACAGAGTGTGCTTGTAAGCCCAACCTGCACACACTGCAATCTACTCCTGCCAAAGAATTAAGATCAAAAATGTCCTGTGCTGTCTGGATGGATACAAATGCTCTCCAAATGTTGTTGTTTGGGTTTTTTTTTTGGTTTTTGTTTTTGTTTTTTTTTTTTTTTTGTTGTTGTTGTTTGGTTTTTTGTTTGGGTTTTTTTTTTTTGGTTTGGTTTGGTTTGGTTTGTTTGTTTGTTTTTTTATTAACTGAGTCTAAAGAGACAGAGAAAGCATGAAATAACTTTTGGATCTGATCACATTTAGGGGGCTGACAGTACAAAGAAAAACAGATAGTCCAGCCCTTACTCATGCCTCCGTGGTCACAAACAAAAATGGTTCAACGAACAACTAAGAACATATTTCTGAGAGTTTCAGTCTGCTTCCTGTGTGTAAACAGAAGAAAAAGAAGACTTTATCAGAAATGTTGCTCACAAAACAGTTTGTCCATATCTAGCTTGGAGACAAGGTTTCAGTCAGCTTGACCTCACAGTTAAATAAAACTGGTAGTCTCAACCTGACACCTAATTAGTATTTCCCCACCTTGCCATTATACTGTCTGCAGTTTGGAATGATCTGCAATTTCTCCTCAGGAGACCCCAAGTTGTGCAATGCTGAGGCTAATACGGGTCGGGAGAGGAACCTCAGTGGAGCTCCAAAGGGAAGTTTATAGAGACTCTGTCCACGCTCACCCACCCTCATCAGTCCCATATTTTCACCATTAAACTGAAAAATAACTAACGAAAGCCTGGAGACTGCAGTTTAGCTTCAGTGAAACAGAATGCAGTATGCAACATTTGTGGTGCCTTGTGGAGGCTGAACCCCAAACAAACAGTGAAAAGCTTCCAGGGTATAGCTGTTCCCTCACCACCCATTTGCTCTGTGACTAGAAGGTTGCTGGATTCCTAACAACTCCTAATTGGTAATGATAGTACAAGTGTAGTAAAGGGACTATGTATTTGTAAAGCTCTCCATAAGTGCCAGTAAAGGCACTGTGGAGCTAAGTGCAGAACACCCCAATTCCCATTTTATCTATGGGGGGAACGCAAGTTTTTTCAGACTAAAAATAGTTTTCATATCCTTATTCTTTAGTTTTGTTTTGGTTTTTTTTTTTTTTGGGGGGGGTTTGTTTGTTTGTTTGGGGAGGGGGAATTTAAATTTTTTTTATTTTAACGTTATTACTATACTTTAAACTCTCCAGGGTACAATCAGAGCTTTCTCTGAAGAGTAAAAATTCTTTTAAAAGAACCAGCACTATAAGCAAAATAGTCCACAAAAGGATGGCAACTCTAGCCACTGACTAGTAAAAAAGGTACTGTCCCTGATTCATACAGTCTTAGTCCTTACTTCCTAACAACAAGACCTAGGAATCACTCCTGTTGGCTGGAGTCAAACAGTCATCAATTTATCTTAGAGAGGAAAAAACTTTTGGTCTTCTCTCTTACCCTCAAGGAAACCTTCAGTGTCCTTATTCTGAATTCCCTTTGCCTTGAGGAAAGCCGGGATTCCTCCTTTATCTTCTAGGCCAACCTGAATTAATTTTTTCCTAACCTTGCAAAATATACCCTTCCTGTGCAGATTCTGTCATTATATCCCTCACATCCTCCTTCTCCTCTCCCATATACTTTATCTTCTACTCCCTTACCAATAATATAGAATCACAGAATCATAGACTCATAGAAGTATTTAGATTGGAAAAGACCTTTAAGATCATCAAGTCCAACCGTAAACCTAACACTGCCAAGTCCACCACTAAACCATGTCCCTAAGTGCCACATCTACACGTCTTTTAAATACCTCCAGGGATGGTGACTCCACCACCTCTCTCAGCAGCCTGTTCCAGTGCCTGACCACTCTTTCAGTGAAGAAATTTTTCCCAATATCCAATCTAAACCTCCCCTGATGCAACTTGAGGGCATTTACTCTCATCCTATCACTAGTAACTTGGGAGAAGAGACCAACACCCACCTCGCTGCAACCTCCTTTCAAGTAGTTGTAGAGAGCGATAAGGTCTCCCCTCAGCCTCCTTTTCTCCAGGCTAAACAACCCCAGTTCCCCCAGCCACTCCTCATAAGTCTTGTTCTCCAGACCCTTCACCAGCTTCGTTGCCCTTCTTTGGACATACTCAATGTCTTTCCTGTAGTGAGGGGTCCAAAACTGAACACAGTATTTGAGGAGTGGCCTCACCAGTGCCAAGTACAGGGGGACGATCACTTCCCTACTTCTGCTGGCCACACTATTCCTGATACAAGCCAGGATGTTGCTGGCCTTCTGGGCCACCTGGGCACATTGCTGGCTCATATTCAGCCGGCTGTTGACCGACAACTCTAGGTCAGGTCCTTTTCCACCAGCAAAAGATTAGGTCTGACAATATAGATCAGGTCTGACAATTTCTAGCAGATATGATTTAGAGACAGCTGATTAAAGGTCCAGCATGCCTACCAGATCACTAAATCCTGTTGGCCTGACTTGTCATACAAGGTCTGTGAGAGAGGAACAGGCTGGGGTCACACAACACTATCCTCACACCAGCAAATGGCTTGGGTAAGGGGGATCAGCTCTTACAGAGAGGCTTCTTAAGCTCATAAACACTCACCAGGCTTGCACTCCCACTCAATTCCTCCGTACATTTCAAATCCCTCAGGTTAGAGTATTTGAGCATTTGCAGTCACAGAGTCCTGTTGGCAGCTAGTAATCACCATGTGCAGGGCTTCTACTGTTATCAAAATCACTGCTTAGCCTGGTGCTGACACTGGTACTCACACTGGCGTGTGTCATTTGTGCCTGGTTTGCCGTAGTCTTTGCAGAGCTCTCAGGTATTTTGCTCCTCTGCAACTGATACCCCAGGTTCTAGAGCATACTGGGGCACTTCCAGCTGCACTGGAGTGGGGGGATCTTACTCGATGTGAAAAAAGCCAGGCCTTGATGCAGCCCTTGGCACAGATGCTGTGGAGCCCCGTGCCTCCTCCTGGCAGCCCTCCTGCACCAGGAGCAGCTGGTAAGCAGATCACGGATGAGAGCAATCAGCATAACATCTGAGGTTACAGAGCAGGAGAGTGTCTGCTTTGCTGCATTGCAAATGTTAAATGCCAGGATGTCTTTTGTGGGGAGGAGGGAGGATATACTTAAGGTGGTGCTAGCTGAGGAGGTCTCCAGCACAATGCCTATGATTTGACACAGACTTTCCTTGCACCAAATTCTTTAGTCAGAGGTGCTCATCACCTCTGAAAATTAAACCCTGAGTAACACTACACATGCAAGCCTCTCCCTTGTCATGAATGCTAGCTCTTCTGGATCTTCCTAGCAAAACTACATGGAGATAGAACATCAGCTATGTCACAATAAGGTATTTTACCAAAGAGCTGAGTTTCCATTTTAAGACATTTCTGTACAAATTCTCCCTCTGTACAATGACATGTTGTCGCTGCAGTAAACAGATTTGCCCACTGCTTATAGAAGGCTCTTGTATTTGTAATGAGTGCCTTGTAACCCTTGGTGTGTTTACCCTCAGAACATCCCCATGAACTAATGAATGCTGTCATACTTATGTTGACAGCGGGTGATATGAGGCTTAGGGAGTCAAAATGGAGATACCGAAGTCGGTCATCTGGTAGCTTGCTGCTGCCAAAAGATCATCTCCCTACTTCCCTTGGCACTTACATTCATCTCACACCCTGATGAGTGCAGGTGTTTCTGCTCTTTAAACTGATGGAAACCCATTCTTCTTGCTTGCTGATTAATTTTCTGCCAAAGTAGAGGGCTCAAAAAGTAGCCAGGATGAGGGCAAAAGAGGTGGTGGCACCCTGAAGCAAAAAATATGCATGAAGTAGGGCTATTTCTATTACAAAAGGAGGTTGTTTACTTAATAAGAAAGAATTATTTTCTGAAGCTGACCTTTTCTTAGTAATATTGCCACTGGTTGAAAAGCAAAAAGAAAGAATCCATGTTGTAAAACTTCACCTTAAGTGCCTTAACCCAGGTTACAGCAGGGCACCAGTGGATGAATAGACTGGATTTTAGACTGAATTCAAGTCCTCAAGGATGAGTATGGCACCGTACCTATGGGATCATCCTTCCTCCTCCCTCTTCTAAGCTTTTGTTCTGTTTTGTTGTCCTGATTTCCATAAAAGGAGACTACAGGAAGAGAGAATTTTCTTGACCTGATTATAGTGCCATTAAATACACATGCCTACAAACATGCTCCGTTTCTTCTACAGTAATGACTCATCAAGTGTTACAGTAGAAAATAGTTATGTATCACATAGGGCTTCTATGGAAAGCAGGAAAGAATGTGATTGTGCAATTAAAGTCTGTGTATTAGAGCACTTGAGATGGAGCGCTAAGTTAAAATTACACATAAAACATTAATTTATCCATTTCCTGACTGTAATTCTTTGACCATCCAAGCAGATGGTTACATTAACATGGGGTGGGCGAGTTTTTCTCGAGTAAAATAGCAAGTTGCAAGTTGTTCCTAATAATTATTAATGTACCCTTAACCAGATATTTTATTCATTAACTTCAGTCTTTGTTTTCCCTAGGGTATGATTATTACTAAGTAGATCACATTTTAGTCTAGTCAAATGTTCTGTACAGTAAAAAAATGGACATTTACAAAATAATAAAAGTTATGGCTTTGAGTCAAGTTTAAAGCTTCTTATCCAAAGTTTCACATTTGGGTGAGATATTTGTATTTTGGGAAGGAGGGAGTCTGGTTTGAGTCCAGCTGTTTGGAAATAAACACCCTCAGATGTTGTCTTTAGTAACTAATAATCGGATATTTCTGCTATAAGAGAGGGTTCTTTCTTACTGAAAGAAAAATGTTGTCTGAAGTAGAATATTTCTTAGCAGTATTGCCATTTGCTAAAAAGCAGAACAAAAATATTTAAGTGATTTTAAATGAATCTCACGTTTACCTAAAGAAAAACTTCAGCTCAACCATCTGCAGGAAAAGGTCATTATAATTCAAGTTTCTATAAACATGCTGTGATGACAGGATTTTTAATACTGCACCTGAAGGAAAAAGATAGTGTACAAATGTAATGCACCTGCTGGCTTGGGTGTTTATATGATCAGCTAAGCAGGAGCTCTTAATACTTCCCAGCAGATCCCTGCCAGTGGGCCTGCTATAAATCCCTCCACAGCCAGACAAGTTGGCCTTTATTTTTTCATATTGCTCTGGGCATCTCACATGACATTCCCAAATAAGGAATTGTACTACAAGCCTGCTCTGATTGCTAGTAATGACTTAACTGCAGAGGAATTATAACAGTATGAATAACAGTGGTTTGCTCTGTGAATGCCTAAGCTACTCCAAAAATGCCAGAGCAACCAATATAATGTGCTTCTCACTCATAACTTTGAAATGGAAGAGAAAGTCAGGGCACTTTACAACTGCTGCTAATCTGTAAACACTGATTGTTCATTCAACAGCAGGAAGCAAAAACAAATGGAAAGCAAATAATAGTATTAGCTGTTACTGGGTATTATGGAAACAAAATTCTGCAAACCATTAAATTAAAAATATAGGAAGGGAAATAAAATTCCCCCTTGTTTAAAAAGGGTAATTTGAATGAACATTTTGTCAGCCAAAAGTTTCTCTGTGTGTTCACATCTTATTAAACAGCATTAGATTTCTGACTCTAGACAGCTAGAAATAAACCAACACTGTTTGTATATGAATTAGACTGCAAACTCCCTGGGGACAGAATCGTCTTAATTGTTTTGCCTTACAGCTTGTTTAAACTTTCCTGTAAGTTTGGGCTGTACTTGTAAACTGTTGGTAGAGAGACTAGATGTAGAACATCTATCTAATAGGTATCTAATAAAGCATACCAACAAAATGACTTTGGGTTTGAAGTATTTCAAAAGGCAACGACCAGACTAAAAAAAATAATTTAATGCGTAGGTATCGTCAGCAAGTCTGTAGGATTACATATTGAGCAGGGGGGTGCTTACAAATGGGCACTGACTCTCAGTGCTTGTTAACAGAAAAGCTACAAATTGTTAACGTATATACAGGGGACATGTGAGGAGGCGAAAATAAGATCAAAAAGCAAGTTGCAAATCAAGCACAGGGAAGTAAGGAAAGCCTGGGCTTAAGCTCAGCAGTTCACAACCGATTTCAGCCACTCTCCAGGCATGATTTAAGCAAATTCTTTGGAAGCATTTCACCTTGCAATTGCTACTGTGCTAGTAATGAGTAAAGCAGTTTTCCTAGGTGTGGCTGGTGCTGCCTAGCAGCACTGGGAGAATGAGAGGCCAGTGCCTAGAAAGACTTTTTAATAATATGGACTGAAGGGAGAGAGTGGGGTTGTTAGAGCCTAAGGGAGTTCAGAGCTTCTTGTAGCAGTACTTGCTCTGAGCCCCCTGCTGGGTGGGAATTGTGATGGGCTTTGCTAGGCTCTGCCTCAAAAACAGACCCCTGAAGAATGAACTTGACATTTTTGGCAGGGGACCCTGTGCAGGAACCTGCAGGGTGCTGTCAATGTTTCTCTACAGCATAGTGCATGGGTGCATCACCTGACTGAGCGAGCCGGTGTGCTTGGGTGGGCAGCACCAGGCCTGAGAAGCAACAAGTCTGTCGCTGCAAGGCTAATGCATCCACAGGAAAGCTTCAGTGCTGCTTCTTCTGTGGGTAGCCTGTGATGTTGTGGCACCCTGAATAGCCCTGATGGTGCCTACCATGCCACCACGGAGTGCCCTTCAGGGCAGACCCTTGCCACAGACAGCTTTGGTATTTGGAGCTACAGTGAGAGACCAAAAGAATTCCTTCTTCCACGCTATAAAAGCCTGCATTCCTTCCTTTGGGCAAAGCAAGCTGGATTTCTCCTTGTCTGAATTCTCTGACTTAGTTGTGCAATTTGCCAAAAAGTCTGCCTCCCTGGAAAAGAGCAGTTACCACTAATTGTTTTGCCTGAGAATCACTCTTTTGAGTTGTCAACCAAAGCTGCCTTCTGGCAGCTGCCCAGGTTGCCATAGTTCTAGACAAAATGAAAATGTTATTCAGTGAGGCATCTGCATCAAAGAAAGAAGTGATGGAAATATCAGTCAGCAAAACTTGTGATGTTCTGCTTAGGAGGAGCTGTGTCTCAGTACTTTGTACCATTGCAAGAATGGTGCTTGCAAAAAGGATGAAACTATGAGAGTTGGCCATGGAGTCATAATTCCATATAAGGAAAAATTCCATTTTTCAGATTTCATTTTCCTCAAGAGAAAGGGTGCCTTGGGCTAGAATCACTATTTTCTCATCTACAGGGCTACCTGAGCGGAAACATAAGGGATGAAAGATCAATGCCTCATAATTTATGCATTAGCCTTCAAAAAATTATTTCTTTTGAGATCTTATCAAATCCACCAGAACAAAGTTTACTGTTATGAGGGGGAAAAAAAAAAATCTTGCAAATCTGGGACACTGTCTTCTTTGGGGTGACAGTGTGCCCCGGTGCTCAGTACTCATTTGGACTGTAACAGTAGGAAAATGCTCTAAGAGCCAGATTTGCTGACTTATCTTCTGATCTTGAACAGGAAAGGACTCCTTTATCCTTCAGGGTGGTTTGTCTGAGTTAACAGAAACTCCTCCTCTCTTTGATTTGAGAAGAAATGGCCTTTTTCTGCTATCCCTGTGTTTTTAAAGCAATAGTAAGGCACTACGCACAAGGCACTTGTGAACTAAGAAGGGAAAGTTGAGAGAATTTAGGAAATGGAGTAACTGCAAAAATAAAGGTGGCTAAAATTACAGTTCTACGTGGGGAGAAAGCTCTGTTGGCATTGTCTATGAGGACTTAAACAGCCTATGGCAAATGGAGATGATATTGTAAATCTTTCTATGTAAATTCCAGACCTGCACCATGAGAAAAATTTAGCTCACTGGTGCCAGATTGGTGTCTCACAAGTATGAAGAGACATCCTGTTTTATGTATATGTATCTTTTTTAATGTATATATTTACACACACAAACATATATATATAAAAGTAAATCTTGATTTTACTGTGGGACCCCTCTAAAATACTTTTGCCCGTTTAGGTATATCAGGCCCTATTTAATTGAAAATTGTTTCTGATAGCTCTGTTCAAATACAAATATCTCTTTGGCCATGATACAGCGTATGTGCCATTAAACCAGTAACCTTTGTGTAAGAATTTATAAATAAAGTTCTATAGTGTGTGGACACTCCAAATATATCAGCTTGGGCCTTGAGTTTAGAAATAGCTGCTGCCTGGGATGTAGGCTTTTTAAAAATTCCCAATTAATTGCTAAGAATTTTTAAAACGGTTTGCCATGATAGGATATTTAGTAATTCGAAATTTTTTCCTGTAAGTAAAGAAAATGACTGAAAAAAATGGCTGAAATGATGGAAATACTTTCAACATTAAAAAGTCATTTAGAAAGGAGAAGCAGAGGTTGAATTTAAATTAAAAAATTGTTTTTTTAACCACAGAGGAAGATCAACTGTCAACTGGTGCTCCTGCTTTCCTCTATGGTAATCTAGTTTCTAATGGCTCACATGCAAAGCATTTTTCCAAGTATTTTTACTCTTAGAAAAAAAAGATAAGTGATGTAGTGTAGGTTGACACTTGGTGTAACTGGTCATAATCAGAAGAGAGAAGGACGAGCTGACCTCAGCTCCGACTCCTATCCAGGATTCTCCTACAGCATATACGTGGCCATATTTCTGAGTTTTTTGCAAGGCAAACTTGGTGGGTTTAGTCACCTGCTTAACACTTTGGATTAAGGGATTCTAGGCACATGTGATAAAGTCACAAAGGTTAATTCTCAGGGGCATGGGAAAGAGAAGTGAGAGCTCTTGGTGAAATCAAGGAAAGGAAAGAAGTCCTTGTACTTACTGAGACAGGTGGTTGTGTCCTACCATGTAGCCGAGCAGGGTGTGTCCCTGATGTGCCCCATGGCAGGGACCTTGCTTAAATGGCAGGGTTGAATGACCCTACTAAAACCCTGGGCATGGCTGCAGGCTTCCTGCTGACTTGGCTGGATCTAACTTTGAGGTGAGCTCAGATCGCTCAAGGTCTCAACCAGCTGGGCTGTGAATATCTTCAGTGTTGGAAATTCCTCCATATCTCTGGGCAACCTGTTCCAGTATTTAACCAACCTTGTTGACTTCAAACAATCTCTAGGTCTGTATTTGCAGAACAAAAAGAAAACCTGAAAGGGTGGGGGAATAGCTTGTACATTTGGTTTTTTAAAAAAATTCAGGTTTGGTACTTATTATTTTGATGGCTTCTTGATTTTTACATCTTTGTTATGCCATCTGCCAAACATGAAGGAATTAACAATTGACCTTGCGCCTCACAAATATGTTTTACTACAGCTTCGTCCCTGCACTGGACTCTCTCTTCTGCTGGGGCTGTCATTTGAATCATGTGGAGATATCTCAGAATTTTTGACTAGGGGGTAGACCGTATAATGAATATGATGATGTGTAGTTGAATGTTTGCATGAATAGGTAAGCCTTCTAACATACAGTTCCTAGGGTCCAAGACAGCTCCATTGTGACTTTGCAGGCTATCAAGATAATGTGATATAAATATTCCTGATCGTACTCAGTTATATAAAAAACTGAATTAAAAAAAATATTACTATCCTGTCAGTTTCTTTTTGTGCATCACTCTCACTAACGTGATAAACATTTCTATCTCTGGAATTTTACTGATTGTTTTCCTTTAACAATAGCAATTGTGTGGAGTGCAGTCACAGATAATTTAAATTTGAGTTTTTCAATGTGCATTCTTCAGAGTCCCAGGGCAATAGTGGGATGCAAAGTCTTGTTAGACTATTGGCTTTATTATCCAGCCCATGATTCACAGGGAAATGTTGTAATGACCTCTTGCACCAGCAACTAATTCTTTTAAAAGATGAAAGTTATTTTTTCTCCTGGCACAGATATCAGAATCTGCCTTCAAAGAATGATATGGCATTAATAGTACAAGCTGCCCAACACTTCTAAAGGAGTAAAAAAGGCAAGACCATTTTTTTTTCAAGTGTATACACAAGCCAGCTGTATTTTTTTTTTTTATCCTGTTCTTCAGAGGCAGAACTGTTTCCTCCTGCTACTCAGACACAGCACATGTTAGCAATAAGTGAATCATATTTAAGATGGAGAAGAGAAGAAAAACAACTCTGACCAGAAGATTGACCCAACTCCCAAATCAAAATTAACCTATAAAACTTGGATTCATTCAGGCAACCTTTCACAACTATGCTGGCTGTTCTTAGTACAAAAGTGCACAGGCTCTTATTCCAATCTGGACTGTCTACCCTAAATGACCACCTAGATAAAGACGTCCTGGTTTTGCTGCCATGAGCATTTGTGTCACTGATCTCTTTTCTGAACTACTTCTGAACTACTGTGATTTCTTTTCCTGGCTGCTTTTGATAAGTACCTGCTCCAGAACATCACTTTCCTTGTGTTTGGCCATTTTCAAATTTCTGGTCAAAATTAATTTTGATCTACTAAAGCTCATTGGGTGATGTAGTCCTCTAGCTTAAATGTGTCTTCTACTTCCCTGGCTTTTTTACTTCATCAGGATAAACAGCAACCATTTCATCTTAGTAGGCCTGGTGAATCACTCTCTTCTACAGATTTTGTGATTATAATGCTAGTGGTCTGAGTGGCTTACAGCCATGTTTTGCTTTGGATTAATTTACTCATGGTTCAGGTGTCTTGTATCCGCAGTGAAGAGCTTACCACTGTTTTGTACTTTGCTATTTCTGTGGAAAATGTAGCCTAATATGTCACACTTGTCCTTTCACAGTGGTACATCAATGGTGCATTCACCATTCTGTAGGGCAACTGTATCTTCCTTCTTCTCAGTCTATTTTGATTCATAAGCATGGATTTGAAGGAAATATTCTTATCAAATGCTAAGTGAATGATCTTTGGTTTCATATTCTAATTCATTTCACTTCAGTCCTCAGGTTTCTCCAGACTTTTATGCATGATGTTTCAATCCCTTTCAATTTGTCAATGAATAACAGTTTCATCTATACCACTTATTCAGTATATTGTTGCATTTTTGTGCCACCACCTTTAATTAAATATTTAGCACTCTTGTTTGTGGAGTTTCACTCATAACTTTCCTCCAAGTCAATAGTTTCCCTGTCAGCAAATACGATTCTCATTTTTCCCTTAGCCAGTTCTTAACATGCTTTACAATTTTCTTCTTTTAATAAATGGTAGGGATAGTAAATACATTTTGTGCATGTTAGACCAGATCAAATGGGCTAAGCATATTCTGGATTAAAGAAACTCCTTTGCTTGTAAAACTGCTATCTTAATAGGAAAGAAGTTGCTTATCTAAGATATCTTCAGTGAACACATGCTGCATTTTCTCCCTTTTTCCTCTTTATGTCTGTTTCTAATTACCTCCTCCAAAACTTGTTCATAGCTCTTGGATATTACTGAATGCAGATTAATGGGTATCTCTTATCTTCTTTTTATGTACAAGTATTATAGGTCCCTGCTATTCTTCAGCTACCTTAGTTTGACATCTTTTAAAGCAAAAAAACCCCTCTAAAACCCTTCTTGCATGACTTGTGATTTCAAGTATAAAGTCGGTCAGCATTTTAGGAAAGACCCAGCTCTTCTGATTTGAATGTATTGGGTGTAAAGTTTTGGCAATGTGCTTCTATGTTACGGGTAATGAATCCTTGTCTCATTAGCTACTTATCCTCCATTCTGCATTCAAAATTATTTTATTGAAAATAGAAGCAGAATATTAATCTAACCTTAGAATTTGAGTGGTTTAATTTTTGTCTTAAATTCACCCCTTTTACTATATGATAAACTAACTTCTATTCTTTTACATTTTTTCCCAGTATATACCAACTGAACTATTTGTTATTTCTATTAATTTGCTTCATAAGTTCCGATTCCACTCCTAGCAATGCTTATGTTGTTCCCATGCTTGATGACCAATAACACAAAGCTCTCCCTAGTGATTAGTGCCTTTGCCAATCTTTGTAACTATATCCTTATTTCTTCTATTTTAATCCTTTTCTCTTTTTAGAAGTAAATATGTTTGGTCCTGTATTATGTTCCTGTAAGGATGTGGCAACATCACTGATCCCCTACCTCAGTATGTACTTTGTTAAATTCCAATTTAGATGTGTGAGTTTTCAGCTCAGGTGAATTCCCTGGCTTTCTAGATTTGCCTTTTTGAAATCACAAGCTTGATTTGCAGATCTCTTATGTTAAAAACTTGTGGTAGGTACATTCAGGACCATTTTTATGCTCAGTTTTTCTCCAAGGTCTATGCTACCTTTCAAAATTGTGTCTAAACCAGTATTATCTTAACCTAAAATATTGTTGCCTTAGTGAATGTCCAAAGATATCTTTCTATTATGCTCAAGTGCTTCTAAGCATTTTATTACTTACATTCGCTCCCCGTTCTACATAGAGGAAACTAATGTCTTTTAATAACAGAATTTTAATGATTATGGCTGAAGTTTGTTATTTATACCCATCTCTAATTTTGGGGGAAGTTTGTGACAGACCCTTACCTATACTGTCTTAGATGTCTGATGCATTTCTGGCCTAGCATACGGGATCCATACTTTTCTGATTCCTTGTTCCCAGAATGCCTTAGTGTGGCAAAATAATATTGCTAAAACCATTCTGTATCTGAAACTTAATTAGCTGCTCATAAAGGGAGAGGTAAGGAAAAGTGACAATCTTTCTTCATAAATCATGTATTCTGTACCTGTAATAATTGACAGATCTCTTCTTTGATACCTCCACTATTTCTTCTACGGTGACGCTGAAAACTACATATTCCAACACAGGCTTTACCAGTTCAGAATAAAATGGAAGGGTTACTGTATAAGGCTAATAAGCTTCCTGTTTACATATCCCTGGGTGGGGATTTTTTGTTTATTTGTTTTGGGTTTGGGTTTGTTTTTTTTTTTTTTTTGTTTGTTTGTTTGTTTTCTCAGATAATCTGCTCTAAACCCAGGGCGTCTTCAGCAAAGTTGCTTCCTGACCAGTTTCCCCATCCTGTCTTGTGCACTTGCTTATCCTTGCTCAAACACAAAACCCTATGCTTGCCACTTGAAGGAATTTTTGCACTGTATCTTGAAGGCTTTCAGTTTTTCCTTCAGACTGCTTTCTGCAGTTTTCATAATCCTTTTTAGTGTTACTTGTATCTTTTTTGCATTTGAAGTCCTTGCCAGCATGGTCCCATTTCCAAATTGACCAAGGATACTGCCCCTCCTTGTTCAGGTTTCTATAGAAAAGTTGTAACAGTACCAAATCCAAAACAGTTCCCTGCACAACCCTCCCCCTTTGCCTTCCATTTGGAAAACAATCACTGATAACCTCTTTAAGTGATTTTTTTATATATATATATATGTGTGTGTGTATGTACACACACACACACACACACAGAGCTCTCCTTCCTATTAAGAATGTGACTCAGGACACCATCTTATCATACTAACATCAAGATACAAATTTTACCTCTCTCTTAGTGCCAAGGCTTGTTACCCATTCTGAGAGGGAAATTAGATGGGGTTGAAACAGTTTGTACCGATCCAAGGAGCACCTGCAGAGAGGTCAACTAATGAATGCAGGAGCCAGGAGAACGTCAGATGAGGCCATCACTCCTCTGCTGAACACAAGCTAATTTATAGCCTCTCTGCTGTGGTGGAGTACTAAAATTGCATGCTTTTAAAATCAATGGCAAAGCAAAACGCTTTACCCCTTTAGTACTCAATTCTGATGCAAGTGAAGAAAACCTTAAAAAGACAGCATTTTCATTCTGTTTTTGAAAAATAAGTTAGTATTTTATGACCTTCCTTCTCTTTGGAACTAGTTTAGCCTATCAGCCTATCTCCATAGGAGACGAAAGCAGTATGTAGTATGAGGCTGAGCTCTCGCCTTCCTAAGCCTCCTCAGCAAATCCATGGACGGAAAAAACTGAAGATCCTTACATTTACGGAAGTGATGGGTTTGTCTTTGGTTAGGATCAAAGGGCCACACTGTAAGCAATCAGTAAATGGCAAACACATCTTTGTGCATTGCTCCGTAGCTGTGAATCTGGCACTTCCAAATGCTTTGTAGCAGCAGTCATCGAAATAGTGCTAATGAGAAATTAAATCCATGTGATTAGAAGCAAAGTACAAATGATGTAATAAAATGCTGGTAAGCATCTGATGATCTGAAGATGGGGGTGGGCTAGGGAAGGAAACCATCATATCTTGTGCTCTGGATGTGACTTGCCACCATCCCTGGCTTCTCTACCTCTGCTTTTTTTTGCTCTCACACATGCTCAGCACTGATTTTTCTCTCTGGCTGTGAAATATTTACAGAGTTGAGGATTAGGGAAGATGTCTGGTTGCTCTGCCTTGGTTAGAGTTGTGCCTCCTGCCTTCACGACCTTGTCACACCCAATGCCTCTGCCTGTGTATGCATGTATGATGATGACCTTGACCCAGCAGGTCTTTTCTCCTGATCCCAGTAGGAAGTGTCAATATTGAATGAGATGAAGTCTGATTTCAGGGTTGTTGTGTCCATTGCTGTCTTGATGTTGTTAAAGTTGCATTTTGACTACTGGCTTTCTGTTGTTTTATGGAGAAAACTGATTTTCTGCAGTCACTTACATTGGTATGATCTGTAATGTTGCATGCCACCTGCCATTCTTCAATAGCAGATATGGCTGTTCATTTAGTAGGCTAGTGGAGGATTCAGCAAGTTTGGGAAACTACACTAGGGAGGACCCAGATCAGCCAGAAAAGTCCTGAGGTCTTCCCCAGGACTTCCTTATATTTCTGCAGAAAATTGCAGAAAATGCCTTTTTTTTTTTTTTTCCCCCCGAAGCTGAAAAAGTGAGAGGAAAGTTTGAGGAAAATGTAGTGCAGACTGATTCTCCATTGCACTTAGCACTGTCATTTAACTTGGATGAAAGTTCCTAATTACTAAGGTACCATCACCTTAGCAGTTTCTTGTTAACAGAGCACACAGGAATCTGCAGCAGAGCTCTGTCACAGGCTGCCCGTGGCATGGTTTGATCTGTTATTGTAGAAACTTGGTACTTGCTAAGTTTTTTGGCTTCCTAAACTGCTCACTGCATGTTGGGGGTAGCTATTTTCTGTGCTGCATATAACAAAAGAGAACTTGTTTACTTCATGCCTCTTCTGCAGACATAACTTGCATACTGTGGTAGTTGTGCTTCTAGAAAAAAAATTGTCACTTAAACATCTGAATAAGTAATACTATTAGGCATTCTTGCCCCAGGCTGTCCATTTACATGAATTACCAACTTATGAAAAACATTTTTCTGGGTATTTTTTCTTAAGGCTGATATTTTGGCCAAATTTCAGTAACTTCTTTAATGTTATTTTGTGTAGTACTGAAGCAAAATTAAGTGAATACCACTTAATAATTGCTACAAAGCTAGAAAGCTTTGTTTCATTTTAATTAATGGCTGTTGCCTAACCAGTATATAATTCCTGAGAGACTGATTCTTTTTCCTGTGCACAGTGGTTGTGAAAGAAAAGGAAAATGTACTGAGTGACAAATAGAGTTTGAAATAATTAAAAGAGGATGAACAAAGCACCAATTCTAGGAAATATGGGCAGAGGCTGATTTTTTTCATTACTCATCCTTTTTATTTTTAACTCAAATTAGGGACCAACTTTTTTTTACACAAAATCTAGTATTGTGGCCTGGGCTCTCTTGTTGTTGCAATATGGATAAATATGAAAATACTAATGAGATTTCGTAGTAAAAGTACTTGGTATTCCAATGTTCTGGTTACAAAGTGTGAACATCAGTGACGGATGGTTTTCAGTTGGGTCACGGATTTTTATTTTTTTTATTTTTATTTTTTTTTTGCCACTGGGTTCCTTTAAATGGTTGCCTTTCAGATAAATTGGGTATTGCAAAAATACTTTCTATAAAATGAAGCTGAAATGAAGTTGGAATAAAAATGAAATTGGACTCTAAATATTAGTTACAGTGCTGGAATGCAGTTGCAGATCAGATTTCCTTAAAAATGGAGTGTGTTTATAACTGCACATATTACACACACATAGATATTAGATCCAAAGACCAAGTATTCAGCTAGAGGCTTTTCTATTTTTCAGTAACCCATGCGTGATCCAGATTTTGTCACCTTACTTATGGTAACTCTCGTGCCTCCTCAGCTCATAATGGGTCTATTAATTAGTGCAAGCAGTTCCTGCCCCTGCATGACAACTTGACACGAAGGGACCAATGAAGCTTTAGTTAACTTTTCCTGCCACCTCGTGGACAACATTATAAATAGCTTTTCCCACTTCGTACTGAGAAAGTACAGCGCTCACACGTATCAGCCATTGACTTGTGAAATTATCTTAGCCTCCCTGGCAGCAACTTTTCAACGTATACTAATAAGTAGGATGCCATAAGTTAAATTTCTTCCACAGGAAGCTTCTCTCACACCCCAGAGTTCAACAGCAAAAAGTAAAAGGAAATGTTTTAATTCAAATGAAAGTAAAATCCCTCAGCACACAACTTTCAAGTCCTAAATAGCAAGTTATCTAGCTGAGATAGTGCTGCCTTTCACTGATACCAGAATAAGAGAACACTAACATAGATCTTGAACAGCCTTTGTAATAAAAGTCTTAAATGTGTGGATGCTTAGATTTTGAACCGTGTTATGGGACATCCTTGTCCTAACTTCAGGCATAGCTGTTTTTAATGGCTAAGTTTTATGGTAAATTGCCCTAAAGTAAACAGAAAACGCTGCGGAGCAGTTATTGGCAGTGTGGATTTTAATGGCAGTCATTACAGACCTAGCCTTGCAGTTTGTGGCACTCACATGTACTCAGATGCAGAGATGCTTTCTGTTCTAAATCTGACCACCATGTTTGAATGCTGGTTCCTGAAGCGGCATTCAAGAATAATGTTTGTAGTACTCTGCTGGTGGTAAAAAGCAACTTAATTTCCCTCCTAAGCATCCTGAGTGGCTGTAAACACTTCTGCTGACATTATTTGAAACTGACGTCATCAGAGATGCTCTGTGTTCTGAAGTCACAACAGTAAATAAGTAAACACTCTACCACATGCCTTCTGAATGTATTGGTCTTATTGTTGTTTTGAATCTACTCTAATGAATTTATCTCCCTGGATTACTATATGTAGTTTATTTTTAAAATTTAAAATTCCTTGGTATGATGCTTTGGTTTGGTTGAATTCTCTTGTTGTGTGTCTCTAGTGCTATTATATTCCAGAAAGACAATGTATTGGTTCATACCTGCCAAAGGGTTTTCATATTCACCAGTGTGTTGCCATGGAGTTTAAAAATCATACTTTCTAGTACTTGCCTTCCACGAGCTAGTGAAATGGTAACAGTGGCTTTCACATCATCTTCTAGAATATTTCCCTGGCATGGATATTCTTCATTTTCACTGGTTATGGCATTGCCTTTTGTGAAAGACTCAGTTAACAGAAACTTTGAGATGAAAGCACTCAAAGGAACCAATATAATTGTCTCTTCTCTCCTGTATAACTCAGGCCATAACATCTTATCTTGTAATTCCTTCATCAAGCTTGTAATTTATATTTGAACTCTACTCTATCTTGGAGAAAAATAGCTAGCCATGAGTGTGTAGCTTTGTTTGGTCCTGTATCCCAGGGATTGATTAGCTTTGCTTCAGAGTTACTGGTACAGCAGTTAACACACTTTTAGGCCAATGTATCTACTGCTGACATGGAAATGGAATGGTAGAAACTGAGGTACACAGAAACAGTAGATTTACCTCCTAAAGTTGCTGCTCTTGGAGGAATTAAGTACTATGTCAACTCAGATTAAACTTGGTAAGCATTTCAATGCTAAAGAAAAGGTAGAAATTATGTGATATTGCCAAAGTGAAATGTTACAACTCTTCTTCTCAAAGATTTTTAAAGAGCTAGAACAAAACTGTGTCTGGTTTTGAATTGACCTAAAATTTTAATTTCTCTTTCAGTAAGAAGAGGAGGGAAATAACCTGTTTTTCATCTATTCCTCTTTCGACATGTGACTTCACATTTTTCCAGTTTCTGTAGCATGTAACAGTTGTACATGTGGAACAACAGCCACCTGTATGATCAGCCAACTGGGAGGTATTTTGCAGTTTCAGAAATACTACTTTAGGTAACATTCCACTTCTTATGCCTCAAAGGATTGGTTAACAAGCTTTGGTGTCAAGGACTCTCTTAAAAGAGAGAGTTTGGCCTGTAGTTTTATAGCTCATGTAATGAAAATACACTTGGTGAAACACATGTGAGGAGATGTGCTAAACAGAAACTACCCTCTTTTTAAAGCACTTCTAAAAGAAAAACAGTTTGGAAACACAAAATGGAAGTATCAAGTCTGTTTTTATCATCATGAGATAGAGATGGATAGCGTGGCAAAAAAAAAAAAAAAAAGCATAGGAAAAACTACTAGCTGTCACAAAATCAGAAAGGAGTATGACTGAGCTGAAAACCAGTCTCAGATCTTGATATCTGGCCCAATGGTTCAACATCAGAAACTTCTATCTGTCATGAGAAAGCTCAAATACAGTATGTACCTTGCCACAACATTCTTTTAATGAGCTTTTCTTCCTCTTAAGGTTAGCATTTGTGTGAACCAAGCCTTGATATAGACAAGAGAAAAGGTCTTTTTCTTGCTTTGACAGAGCTTTTACCTTGCAAGTACACTGCTGAGAAGTCTTCAATTCTGTAATTCAAAATTTGAATTGTAGATTCAAAGTAAATAATTCTCTCTACATGAATACACTGAGGTTAAACATTGTAATATCATTGTGAGGGATTAATACCAAATGAACCTGAGGACTTAACAGTGTGTTAGGATCGAGCATGTTCTTAGGAGCCTTTGTCAGACTGTGAGGTTACAGAGCCAGAACTGCACCTGAGGGGCTGAGAGATAATTTGAATTCTTTGCAGTTACTTTAAAGATGCTTTTTATTTTCTCTGTTAGATATAATAATTGTAGTTCTGCAATAAATTGATATTACATTGTGCAGATGTGTTCTTTTTGCTTTATGTTCTGTTTATGTTATGCCATTTGTAGTAGTAATACAGAAATAAATAGACCAGATATTTGAAGCATGCTAGGTTACCGGATGTTTTTGGGTGACAAAAACTTGGGGCAAGAAGAAAATAAATTAAAGAGTTCTCAATTTGAGGGTGGTTAAAATTTTTATCAAGTGAAAGTTGCTTTTCTCTTTGGTAAAAATAATTTTTTGCTGGCTCCCTGCTAATCTGCAGAGACATGTTGTGAAAATGGCACACACCTCCGCTGTGCCTGGCTCTCCCTTTGAGTTTGTGTTCTGAATATCTGCAAACTTCATGCCTAAAACTTAAGTTATTGAGCTGCATTTAAGGAATCTGGATTTGAAAACTAATTCCAGTTTCCACTGAGGCTGGCATCCTTACTCGCTTCCATCTTCCAGACTTCAAGTTTTCTCACCTCAGATGAAATGTATTGCTTTGGTGGTTTACATCCCAAAAGCCTACAGGTGCAGTGCTCAAGTGTCTTGAGAGAGCACGTGCACTCTTTTAACATGAGGCATAATGCCATAGTGTTTGTGGCATTACTCTGTCACTAAATAAAATTTGTGTTAGTCAGTAAAGAGGGAAATAGGGAAAATGTTATGTGCAGTTGAGTATTTCAAATATTTATTGGATAGGTTTAGAAGCCTTGTCTCCTAGCAAGAGCCACTTGAAATTAATGTTATGAGAAGTGAGATTTGCAGCTCTTCATTGATACTGAAAGCATAGAAGCCAAGATGTATTTCTTTAAAAACACTCTGATATGTGAATTGAAAAAAAGCACTTAATGTTCAAATGAGACAGCATTCCAGATTAGGGCTTACCTTGTGAATACTAGGTTGCTATCTACACTTGCTTAAAGCAATTTTAAAAAAAAATTACTGCAGATTTCCATTTAAATATGACTGGTGGTGTCTACATCTGCTTTCTTCTTGTGTTTTGCAAATATATTGGTCATGTTCTGTGTGTGTTGCTGGGAATAAAATATATGGAAATCTTTCCACAGTTCAGCAAACTGTATACGTGCACATTTCCTGTGCTAATATGATATGTTGTATTGGTTACCAAAGCATAAACCTTTGTTCTGAAGAATTTCAAAGGAGTTTATGTATGGATTAGTGCTGTCAGTCAGTTACAGTTTTTTTTGCTAAACAGCTAAACCAGTGCAATGTCAAAGGGGTATTTAATTATACCAGTCTAGAAATGCCTTATATCATTGTTGTTACTGCTTTCCTTGAGGGAAAAAAGATGTACTGATAGAGACATAAGTTCATACGAGGATAACAACATTATAGGGTTTGTATTGCTTTAATGTAGTTAAATTTGTATAAATTTTATGTAAGAATAAGCTTTAAGATATCTTGGCTGTCAAACCCCACTGCATGCAGGTAAAATAATCAAATCTCTTACATTCCTTAGCATACCTTTGCCTAAAGATCATTAGAAGAATAGCTACAACGAAGCTGAATATTCTTTTCACGAAGAACAACAGACGGGAGAGAGAAAAAGCATCTCAGCTGAAAGGAAAGAAGAGTACAAGCTCAAACCACGCTACAGCTTTCCTCCCTCTGTATCAGTAAGTATACAAGATCCCGTTAAGGAGATGGCTTGAAAAGAGACCTTATTGCTTTAGGAAGCTTTTAGGAAGTGCATGTATAGGTGCACAAAAACTCCTTGTTCATAAGACTCCTGTGATAGGTATAGAAGGAAAAGACTCATGAAAGCCAGAAATAGTAAGTTAATTTCTAACATTCTTAACATACTGGCTATATTTTACTGCTTCTTTCCTGGAAGTCATCTGGAGCAGTTGTTGACAAACAATTTATCTGGGCACCACCAAAGCTGTCAGGTACCTGCTGCAGCCCCGGGACCGGCTTAGTCTCAGCCTGCGTCCAGGGGTGTGGGACAAGATTTTTTCCTTTTTTCCCCTGCTGCCGTCAGGTTCATCTCCCTGCCCTCATCAGCCATACCAAAGCAACAGCCCTCATCCTGGCAGAAGACTGGCAAAGGAATCTTTAAAACCTCGCTATAAACGTATGCCTCTGGTGGGTGTTTCCGAGGAAAATAAAAAGAGCAGTGTTGAATAAGAGGCAGTAAAAAGAGTTGAATTTGACTTTGAAATGCTGGCCTAGCATGGTGTGTGCTGAAATGCTGCAATCCAGATGGCTGCTTTTCAGCCATAGGGCCCACGGTTGCTCTTCCTGGGGCTCACTGGCTGGCCCTCGGGGGCTGCAGCTGTGAGGGCTGCCACGCTCTGTGTCTGCAGATGTAGCAGTGCAGGTGGAGAAGGAAAGACCTGGTCCATAGTTCTTCCAGTCAGGCACCATGAAAACCAAAGCATGTTCACAGAGGTAGGAGGAGATTACAATAAGAGTTGACTGCTTTTAAGATGGACCCTTGGGCATCCCTGCCAAGCCCAGGGGCTGCCTTCCTGGCTGGGCTCGGGACCTGCGGTGATGCTGGGAAATGGCTGGGCTGTGGTGGACCCTGGTGACCAGCCCTAGCCCACCCTGGCTAGCCACTGTGGCCTCTGCCTGTGCTCTGATGGTCATTTGGTCAATTCTTTTTGTATAATAACTTATCTTTTAATAAAAGTGTGGGTTTTTTAGGGTCTGTAAACATAAAAAAGAGTGGGGCTTGATTTGCCATGGATGGTGGGAAAGCAAAACCCATTTTTTTGTTTGTTTTTCATCATTTGCTTAAATGTTTCTTTTCCCTAGTCTACTTGCTGCAAATTTAAAGTGTAATATGGCTCCGACTTCCTTTTTTTTTTTCTGCTTCATTAAGGACAAAAAGAGTTTCTTTTTATTCTTCCTAACAATTAGATCTATAATAGAAATTATCAAGTTGTTGAGCAAATGGCCTCTAGCTTCATTTATTCTTTCATCCCCACCTGAGCCTGAGCAATACAAATATCCTGCCTTTTCAGTACAGTTTAATGAAAAATGTTGTATTACAAATAGAGCCAAGAAATAAAACTTACAGGAGCAGAAAGGGAGGGAAGGATAGATAAATGCAAAGAAGCAGGAAAAGGGAGAAAAGAACGAGAGGATAAGAGCCACCTACATCCGGCTCTCCTATTTCTCCTTGATTGCCGGAGAAAGCAATGCAGCAGGCAAAAGCAGAGGGGCAGCAACACTGTGCCCCCTTAGCAGCTGCAGCTTAAATAGCCAAGTGTCTCTGCACAGATCCTGTGCTTCATTTTTTTTTTTGGCTATGGGGTGATCCACAGAATACTGCCTCTTCCATCGCTGACTCCACCACAGGCAGGGAAGCCTTCCCCTCCTTTGTGCATTCCCAAATGACTGCTCTACTGCTCCCTTTCAAGATTTTTACCTGCAGCGCAGTTGTTATCCTCTCTGTTGTCACCTCCTTTTGCAGCAAGTTGACTTTATGCCTACATTCCTGAAGTCCCCTTAAAGAACATGCCTCTCTTTCTGGGGCATTTTTTGTAAAGCAACCAGCAGAGTGAAAGGTCAGACTTCTTTGTCCTTTTAAATGTGTGCTTGGTTAGGGATCCCCCATTTGGATGGCTTGTAGCACAGATGCCTTGATTGCCAACTAAAATGATCTTGGAAACATCCTTTCTGTTTAGTGAACTTGTAAGTCAGTACATGCAGCATGCAACTTCATTTGATTCATGCTTATGCCTTGCAGAATCAAACAAAGAGAGACAGATTTTCTAATTAAAAGAGAGCCTGTATATTTATCTATTGCCAGAATGTTAGACAAATTTGTTCTGGATGCAGTTAGTCTCTTATATCAGTGGAATTTGATGAATTCCAGTTTTCATTAGCTATCTTGAGTGAGGATGGATTATTGCACATTTCCTGTAAGCAGCTTAATTTTATTGTTATATGACATTCCTTACTTAGCATAAAAAGTGAATAACTGAAAGGCATTAAAAAAGCTGAGAACTCTCATTGGTAGCTGTGGGGGAGTATTTTCGATCCTAACATGGCAAAGATGCCATGTATATGAAATCATGTGCAAATTTTCAGATTTTTTTCCATAAAGCAAACTTTCTTCTAACCACTAGCTTCAAGAGCCACTATACTTCATTAAGGGAGAAAAATCCTAAAGGCATAGTGATTTCAGAGACAGACAATGCACGACTTCTCTACTAATATAATGAGCCATTTACAAAAAGCAAATCATCAACAGCTTGCTGTTCTGCAGCAAAAGGAGGCATAACATAACCTCTGTGGTATTCATTTGCTGTTTTGGATCAGCCTAGAAGGGAAAATAATTCCTGTTAAAGCTGTTAAAAGTATCTCTCCCTGTCTTTAAGAGTTGATCTAAGATTACAGGTGTCCCAGAAGTTTTCTAACTTGTAGCTAAACATTAGCAAATAATTACACTTCATACAAAGTAAATTATTTGCTTAAAGAAAAACATCTGTAAATTTCTTCTATTGAAATAGTTTTAGATGTGACCAAATAAATTAGGATGAGTAACAGCTAATTTTGGATCTTATTTATGTGGAATGCTTGTGGAATACAGATGGCCACATCACAGCTTAATTTAATTTTGTTATTAGCAGCTCCTGATGAAGTTCATGAATTATTTTAAATGCCCTTAGTTCGCTGATTTTCTACAGACAGTTCAGTGGAAGGGTTACTTTGTGTGTTGTCTGTAGATATCCCCTACTTGTTGCTATGAGAAACTGCATGTTGAGTGGATAGATCTTTGATCTGGCCTGGTATGACTGCTTTTCTATTCTTATATGGCTGTGAACACTGTGCGTTATACAGTGGTTTGATAAATGTGCCAGCATTTCTGATTCAAATACTCATGCATAAGATTTTAGTTTTGTGTGCAGGAATTCTTCTGCATGGGACACTGAAAGTTGCATTTTTTGAATTCTAGTAGTAGAATTAAATAAAGAGATTTTTCTTGCTTACACTTCCTTTCTTTTAGTAGCCAGCTCCATAGATCCAATACAACCGGCAGAAGAATTAAAGTTCTTAAGGAGGCTTTAACTATAGGATACCCCTTCTCCTTCTTTTATTTCTAAACATTCTGGCAAAAAAAACCCAAATAAAAAGTATTTGGATGGATGTGACAGTTTAAGCTTGTCTCAGAATGGTAATCCTCATGCCAAGTGAGCTGGACCTGTGGATTTTCCCGCTCAAAGAAAATCCGATTTCAGATGAGATAAATTTTCCTACTCTTCTTTGCAGGGAGTGTCTGTGAAGCTATTAAATAAGGTGTCCAATAGCAACTTGTCACCAGGGAGAAGAGACGAATAAGAAATATGTTTGTCTTTAAAATATCTCAGTTCTTGGAAGAGCAGAATATGAAGATTCCACCTTTTAATGAGCAATCCCTTATATCCGTGTTGATTTTACTGATGTTAATAAAGCTCTGTTTGGCATAAAAAGTCCATTTGCACATATCCCTTTCCAAGGAATCTGTTTCAGAGCTGATTATTTCTGTAGAAAAGGGAGAGGGAGGGAAAAAGTGTTATTGGTTGTTCTAGGACCAGACCTGCTGTTCAGATAGTATCTAATTCACAAAGTCTAATTTGAACAGATGTTGTCTGGCTAGGAGTGTGAAGATATGCTGTGAATTACTCTTTTTTCCATGACTTTTTTTCTCCCCCCTCCTCTTCTCTTTCCCCCCCTTCTCATTCCCACCCCCCCCATCTCTTTTCCTTTTTTTTTTTTTTTGTCAAGCAAGTCCTCCAAGGGCCATACATTAACACATTAATGGGTCTGTGAGAGTAATTAGGATACTGAGGCATGTGCAGTAAGTCACTCTGCTGTATGAAACCTTACAGATGAACATGTAATGAAATTCCTAGATCGTAATTCACAATGGAAGAAGGTTAAAAGACTTCAGATAGAAGTGTCCTTGGAGGCTATATATTACAAACAGTGTGTCAAGAATAACTATCACAATCTGTACTCCTTTACTAGCATAGGTAATCTCTTATTGACTCAAATTAGCCCAGAATCAAAGGCTGTCATTATGGTGGCGATAAACAACAACAGCCAAATTACAGTCTGACTTCTTACAAACCCCTTCTTTTTTTTTTTTTTTTTTTTTTTTTTTTTTTCGCCAATGAAAGAGAGGTAGCATATGTCTACTGACCTCACCTTGATCTGTGACTTGTATACCTGAGAATGTAATTTAGATAGTCAAAACATGCAAAAGAAATGCCTGAGTTCCACTCCTAGTTTTGGCTCTGGCCCCAGACCTGTCATGTTCGCCCAGATCCACCAGTGAGTGTGAGAGTAGTTGTGCTGAGCACTGCTATGCTTAAGTTACAGGCAGCTGCTTCCAGGAGTGGAATTCATAAACATCAGCTGGGTGCTGAAGCTGCTTGCGCAGTGCATGGCGGGAGGTACATGCTTCAAAAGCTAACTGAGGGACACACTTCAGACAGCCCACAGGAGATGCAGGAGAGTCCAACTGTATAGTTTGTGACTGCAGGAAACATGGCCCCTGTGCAATATCTGCTTATAGATTTATTTTCATTAGAGTCCCAGGATGCATTGGCCTAAGCGGCATCTCAGGCAGGTGGGGAATCCTGGGATTTGGTTTCTAATGCCAAGGAGGTTAATATCTCCTGCTGCGTGATGCATGTGAAATTACCTCCAGGCAGAGAGCAAAGCCTCTCCCCAGGGAAGTGCCTTTACCATTTGACTACCACATAATACTCCTGGCTATCCACTCAGTGAATGTTTCAGCTCCTCAAAGAAGCAGCACTTCAAGAGGACTTGTGGCTAAGTCATTCTCTAGGGAGGCAGCTGGCATGGCTCTGAACATGCCTCAGGTTGAGGATGACAGAGAATTCAGGATTGCAAAAGGTGAGACCTTCAGCGCTTCTGAACATTTCTTTTTAACAGGGAGATGCCTGTAGCTGTTGTGTAGTTGTGTTTTAGGGGCTCTCAACAAGTTGTAGCCCGAGAGGAGTAGATTTGCAGAGCAAAATGGTGCAAAGAAGCCAGCAGTCACAGAGCAGGTGTTTGAAGGGTTTTCCTCTGGACTAGCACTAGTCTGAGCCTGTGTGCAGAGATCTCATTAGCAGCTGCAGAGCATCAGTTGCACACCTGGTCTTCATCTTTTAGGACAGATTCACCTGAAGGCCATCATGTGGTGTGTGTGTGCGCGCGCACGTGCTGTGACCAGTCCACAATTTGAACTAAAATAGAATAAGTAGGGATCATTTCAAAGGTCATTACTGGTCTGGACTGAAACATTGATGTTGACACAGCTAGAAGCAACGTCTGCCCATCAGACAGTATTCTCTAGGTAGGAGATAAGATGGCTGCATGACTCCACCAATGCATGAAGGTTCTTCTAGGTCCTTGAGCATTTAAACACCACGTCTGGATTTCACACTGGAATTGCTTGGCATAAGCAGCATTTTCAGTGCTTCTCTGGGATGTAGTCCTTACCTTCTTCATGCTTTGGTTCACTTGTCTATAAAGTGTACATACAATGGTATTCTCTTGTTCTCTGCTCCAGGATCCCAGGAGCTGTCTGGGAGGGATATCGAGATTATATACAGTAACATTTTTTTTTTTATTTCCCCCCATCCCCCAACCCTTGGAAAAATACTAGGGTTAGAGTTGTTATGCTTTTCTTAAGGTTCAATATAGGAGATGAGCATCTTTCCAGCAAGAAAATCTGAACCACTACTATAACCAAATGGTTTTCAACTGTGCAGTTTCTGTTGTGGCAGATTGCCAGTAAGTGATGACATTGGGTTGGCATGGTACTACTGGCTCTGGCCTTTTCCCAGACCTGACTGCATGCTGGGAATCCTGTTTCTTTGCTGAGAACTCAACAATTAGGAGGACATATCCCACTTCACTCCAACAGCTCAAAAAAGGATGAAGGAACACTGCCAATATTTCTTCCATCACAGATTCTCTCTCCTGCATTGTAAACCAAAAGTTTAAGTCTAATTCCTGCACAGCTAAAACAGAAAAATCTTAAACCAGTAATTCAGGAAAGTAGGAGACCAGGAACTCAGTTTTCTTGTTACTGCAGAGGGCACTGAAGGCAATTGCTCTGTGCTCTACTGCCTATAAATGTAGGAGGAGGAATCCCTCTGTCCCCTCGTCCCCAGCTCTGCTGCAGCACATCCCCCCTGCACTTACCTACCTGATTGGGGTATAAAATCTATGACTTTATCAAGCCAAATTCTTTACCTCCCTGGTCCAAGGCTTCCTCTACCCAGACACATACTAAAGCTCTTGCATCATGCCCTATCTGCCTCCCTTACTTGTAGTATCTGCTGTTTACCAGCCCTGTGCTCCCTTGTTCCTGATGCAATGTCTGGATTAGGGCGTGTGGGGTTGTCCTGGTTTGAGCTGAAATAAAGTTAATTTTTCTCCTAGTAGCTGGTACAGTGCGGTGTTTTGTTAGTATGACAATAATGTTGATAACACACTGATGTTTTAGTTGTTGCTAAGTAGTGTTTACACTAAGTCAAGGACTTTTCAGCTTCCCATGCTCTGTCAGGTGCACAAGAAGCTGGGAGGGGGCACAGCTGAGACAGTTGACCCAAACTGGCCAAAGGGATATTCCATACCATATGACATCATGCTCAATATATAAGCTGAGGGGAGTTGGCCAGGGGGCAGTGATCGCTGTTCAGGGGTGGGCTGTGCATTGGTCGGCAAGTGGTAAGCAGTTGTATCGTGCATCACTTGCTTTGTATATTACTACTACTACTACTACTACTACTACAGTTATTTTACATTATTTTATTTCAATTTTTAAACTGTTCTTATCTGAACTCATGAGTTTTCTCACTTTTACTCTTCCAATTCTCTCCCCCATCCTATCGGGGGGGGAGTGAGTGAGTGGCTGGGTGGTGCTTAGTTGCTGGCTGAGGTTAAGCCATGACAGGGGTCAATATTGGCTAGCTTCCTTTAGCTTACTGTTTACTGAAAAAACCTGGGGAACAAGGAACTCAGCTATACACAAACATAGGTAGTACTGTATCTCCATTTGTCTGGAGATGCTGACCCTATGGCTCAGCTAGCCTCCCCACAGATAGCTACCTATGAACTGTCTGGGTGGGAGCATGCATCTGAGCTGTGAAGGTAGGTGCTTGAAGACAAATACGTCCCGTAACAGCAACACCTGTCATTTAAGTAAGCATCTCCAAACAGTCAGGAGTAGGACCTGTTATTATTACTTCCTATCACTCTGAAATCATGTATGCACCAGTCTGTCCATCATACACTAAATAAACATAGCTAGGGTAGAGCTGTAGGACACCTCTAAAGCAGTGAATTAAAATAAATACAAGGGTTGATGAAAACACAAGGAACAATTTAATAAATTTTTCAAACTTTGAGTTATAATTTCTTTAAAGTAAACCCAGTCCTCCTTTACAATTTAAGCAATTGCTTAATTTAAGTATTTCAATTTGGCCCTCCTGTATTTCCCCTTGGCTGCCATAACTCAGAATCTAGGAGGTAATTGCATTGCTCATATGAGGAAGATGCAACTGCAGATACTTTGTCCTATGAACACAAGTGCACATACCTCCTCCCCTCATGTTCAATTTGGCTCTGATATGGTAAAAATCTTGGCACAAGGACTGTGTGTTTTGATGGGGTGGATGTCAATATCTTACTCCGAAGCTGACATGTGCACTGTTCTGTGGATTATTGCTCATGAGCTGCTGCAAAACTCGGTTGGTCTGCACTCTGAGCAAATAATTCCTTTTATTTGGCAGGCTTCAAAAAATAGAGAGAGAAAGAGAGAGAGGGAAATAGAGGCCATCAGACTGTTCCCAAACAAGAACATCCAGAATGGTAACAAAAAATGTTGCTGCTGTGTTACACAACCATTAGAATCGTTTACCATCAAAGGTCAAAAGCATTAACCACATGTTGACAACATTTATAAATAGACTCTCTATGGAGCTTTACCTAAAGTGGAATGGATAAAACACTTTGACTCAGGAAGACCAATTAGAACCAGTAGGATCTTTTATTTAATAGCTGCATTAGGCAAGATGCGTGAATGTTGGTATGCACAGACATAGAAAACTAGACAGTTTCACTGCTTATGGAGTCTGAAATAGAATACAATTTCAAATTGACTCACAGAAGGCCACAGTACAGCTGGCCCTGGTGTGGCTACATAAGAGAAAAAAGCACAGAAAATTTTTTCTAGCCCCAGTAGGGCCATGTGACAAGTAACGCACCTCTTGCTTTCATTAATGTGTGGAGGCACACTCTTTGTAACCGCAGGGATAAATGACCCCAAAAATGACTGGGAGCTTTGACTCCCTGCACAAATGGTAGCCATCAGTGCAGTCCAGACTGCATTCTCCCAAGAGCTTAGGATGCAGGTATTTCTAACATACCATTTGTAATGTTTACCATTGCATACTGGTTAAAGATGATTAAAAAATTAGGAAATGCTAGAATTCAGTATGCTTTGGGAATTCTAATTTGTTCCATTTTGTTCCTGCTTGGCTTGCTTTAATTATATGAATATATGCAATCTTTTTCACCAGCACATAGGTTGGTCTGGGTTTGAACAGGCTGTTGCCTAGTGGAAAAAGCTGAAAGGTAAAAGCTAGTCACTGGGATTAATTGCTTTCAAATCCAGATGGTGCAAGTCTCTCTTCACCATCTAGACTGATTTGCTGTAATGGGAGCAGAGCTGACACCTTTTTCAGGAAACCAGATGCTGGCATCTCCTTATTCAGAGCAGGCAGGAGGTGAATAGCTCTGTTCTGTACTAGGAAAACCATCCCCTGGCTTACCAGGTTGTCAGGCAGAAGGCAAAGCTCAGCTCTGTCTCTATAAAAGCATTGCAACTTTGGTTGCAATTTCTTCATTCTGGAAAGGAAAAGTAATATGACTTTATGCTCCTAAACGTTCCTGTTCTCAGTTCTCCTCCTTAAGGTTTTTGGTGAGAAATCCTGTGATCAAGACGCACAACCATTCCTGGTTCTGCATTCTCTCCACCACTATTAAATGCTGAGATGGCAGGAGAAGACTACTTAGACAGTCATGCCTGGAGGCACTGGAGATTTTCGCAGTGTGGAGAACAGGAAATATGCCCTAAACACAAAGGTAAACTTGTAACAGTTCAAATACTCTGAATCAGATACTTTTAAAAAACAAGAAACTGGTTCAGAAATCATTGTTCCTCTGCTTTTTCAGGTTTGGGGGAGGCTACTGGTTCCTCTTTTCAGCTCTTTTGCTGGGCAGAAGGCCAATTCTTGAGTAAGGAATGGCTGAGATCCTGTGCATGTGGAAATTAAAAGTGTTGTAGTACTGAACATTTTGAAATTTTCAGGTTTTTTCCTTGGTTCCTCTAATTCCAGTAACATGGGTCAGGTCAGTAAAAAGGATCAGAAATTAAGAGATGATAGTGGAATGCAGACTTTGACTTGATGCCAGCAGTTGATTTGCCTTAATTTGCTTAAACATTCCTCTTGTAGACAAGCAATTGAAAATAGAATTTAAAAATAATTCTAATCACGCTGGGAACCTAATGATTACCTTTTGATTACTGGAGAAGAAGCATAGTGGGTTATCAGGTGTGATATCTTTCAAACTTATTAATGAAGCAGGTGCTTTCTACCTTACGTGTATACATGCCAGCATCTCCCCTTAGGGACTTTGCTTTGATTTAGTCCTAGCCATCAGGTGTCTCTATACTGTCTTCTCCTTTTCTATCCTTTGCTGTCTCCCTCCCCCCCAAAACCAAGGATATTAGTCCCCACATCAACATTTTGTAGACTGCCAGTTATGCTTACCACCTTCTAAGATATGTGTGGGACTGGAAGCTATGGCTGTCCTGGACTGCATATTCATCTCAAGTCTACCTGCTGGTAGTGCACCCTCTTAGTTTTAACTCTTTTCACTGTGTTCCCCTAATGCTAGGTAACCTTATCAACTGTGCTGGTTTTGGCTGGAGTAGACTTAATTTTCTTCACAGTAGCTAGTATGGGGCTATGTTTTGGATTTGTGCTGGAAACAGTGTTGATTACACAGGGATGTTTTCATTATTGCTGAGCAGTGCTTACACAGGGTCACAGAATCACGGAATGGTAGAGGTTGGAAGGGACCTCTGGAGATCACCTCATCCAACTGCTCTGCTTGAGCAGGTACACCTAGAGCAGAGTGCACAGGACTGCGCCCAGGCAGATTTTGAATGTCTCCAGGGAAGGAAGCTCCACAACCTCTCTGGGCAGCCTGTTCCACTGCTCTGTCACCCTCAGAGTAAAGAATTTTTTTTCTCACGTTTAAGTGGAACTTCCTGTGTTCCAATTTGTGTCCATTGCCCCTTGTTCTGTCATCGGGCACCACTGAAAAGAGTCTGGTCCCATCCTCTTCACACCCACCCTGTAGATATTTATAAGCATTGATAAGATCCCCATCCTCAGTCTTCTCTTCTCTAGGCTGAACGAACCGAGGTATCTCAGCCTTTCCTCATAAGAGAGATGTTCCAGTCCCCTGATCATCTTTGTACCTCTCAGCTGGACCCTCTCCAGCAGTTCCCTGTCTTTCTTGAACTGGGGAGCCCAGAACTGGATGCATTACTCCAGATGTGGCCTCACTAGGGCAGAGTAGAGGGGGAGGATAACCTCCCTCGACCTGCTGGCCACGCTTCTTTTTATGCACGCCAGGATACTGTTGGCCTTCTTGGCCACAAGGGCACAGTGCTGGCTCACGATCAGCTTGCTGTCCACCAGCACTCCAAGGTCCTTCTCAGCAGAGCCGCTTTCCAGCAGGTCAACCCCCAACCTGTACTGGTGCATGGGGTTATTCCTCCCCAGGTGCAGGACCCTACACTTGCTCTTGCTGAATCTCATTAGGTTCCTCTTGGCCCAGCCCTCCAGCCTGTCCAGGTCTCGCTGAATGGCAGCACAGCCTTCTGGCGTATCAGCTGCACCCCCCAGTTTTGTATCATCAGCAAACTTGCTGAGGTTACACTCTATCCTTTTGTCCAGGTCATTGATGAATATATTGAACAGGACTGGACCCAGCAGGACCCCTGGGGAACACCGCTAGTTATAGGCCTCCAGACAGACTCTGCCCCGTTGATCAGGACTCTCTGGGCTCTGTTGTTCAGCCAGTTCTCAATCCACCTCACTGTCCTCTCATCTAACCCACACTTCCTTAGCCTGTCCATGAGGATGTTGTGAGAGACAGTGTCGAACGCCTTACTGAATTTGAGATAAACAACATCCACTGCTCTCCCTTCATCGACCCAGCTGGTCACACCATCATAGAAGGCTATCAGGTTGGTCAAGCATGACCTCCTGTTGGTGAATACATGATAAGTACTCCTGATAACCTCCCTTTCCTCCACATGCCTGGAGATGACCTCCAGAATGAACTGCTCCATCACCTTTCCGGGGAGGGAGGTGAGGCTGACCGGCCTATAGTTTCCCAGGTCCTCCTTCTTGCTCTTTTTGAAGACTGGAGTGACAACGGCCACCCTCCAGTCCTCGGGCACCTCTCCTGTCCTCCATGACCTTTCAAAGATGATGGAGAGTGGCTTGGCAAGAACATCCGCCATCTCCTTCAGCACTTGTGGCTGCATCCCATCGGGGCCCATGGATTTGCGAGGATCCAGTTTGCCTAGGTGTTCTCTGACCCAGTCCTCCTCAACCAAGGGGAAGTCTTCCTTTCTCCAGATTTTCTCTCTCTCCTCTGGGGGCTGGGATGCCTGAGGGCCAGCCTTAGCAGTAAAGACTGAAGCAAAGAAGGCATTCAGTAGCTCTGCCTTCTCTGCAACCTGCGTCACTAGGGCACCCACCTCGTTCAGCAGCGGGACCACAGTTTCCCAGTCTTCCTTTTACTACTGATGTATTTGAAGAAGCCCTTCTTGTTATCCTTGACATCCCTCACCAGACTGAGTTCCAAGTGGGCCTTGGCCTTTGACATTCCATCTCTGCATGCCCTGACAATGTTCCTATATTCCTGCCAAGTGGCCAGTCCCTTTTTCCACATACTGTGAACCTCCCTCTTCCATTTGAGTTTTCCTAGAAACTCTTTGCTCATCCATGCGGGTCTCCTGGCTCCCTTGCTTGACTTCTTCCTCCTAGGGATGCTCTGAACTTGAGCTCAGAGGAAGTGGTGCTTGAACATTGACCAGCTCTCTTGGACCTCCCTGCCTTCTAGAGCCCTAACCCATGGGATTCCTTCAAGCAGGCCTTTGAGGAGGCCAAAGTTAGCTCTCCTGCAGTCCAGGGTTGTAATCCTACTTGTTGCCCTGCTTCTGCCACGCAGGATCCTGAACTCCACTATCTCATGGTCGCTGCAGCCAAGGCTACCCCCAACGCTCACATCCTCAACCAGACCTGTTTCGTTTGTTAGTATAAGGTCCAGCAGTACACCTCGCCTCATTGGCTCCTCCACCACCTCTATCCTCGATGCGCTGCAGGAACCTCCTAGATCGTGCATGCCTCGCCATGTTGCTTTTCCAGCAAATATCAGGGTGGTGGAAATCCCCTATGAGGACCAGGGCCTGTGATTGCGAGGCTACTTCCAGCTGTCTGTAGAAGGCCTCGTCAACTTCCTCTTCCTGACCAGGTGGCCTGTAGTAAACACCCACAACAGTGTCGCCCACATTTGCCTGCCCCTTGATTTTTACCCATAAGCTCTCAACTTGTTCCTCTTCCACCCCAAGGCAGAGCTCAATGCATTCCAGTTTCTCCCTCACATAAAGAGCAACTCACCCACCTCACCTTGCTGGCCTGTCTTTCCTGAAAAGCCTGCCTTCCTCTCATGTCCACATTCCAGTCATGAGAGCTACCCCACCATGTCTCTGTAACTGCAATTAGATCATGGCCCTGCGACCGCACACAGATCTCTAGTTCCTCCTTTTTATTCCCCATGCTACGTGCGTTGGTGTACAGGCATTTCAGAAAGGTAATTGAGCAGGCAGGTTTCCCTGGAGGTGTGCACAAGGACCCGCCACAGCCATACACAGCCCTGAAGTTGTTTTGTAGGTTATATGTTCATGCCATCTGTTTTTTTGCCATTAACAGATGTTTTGAATCCACATCCCCCCCAAAACATCCATTTACCAGGATGGATTGAGTCTCTGTAATACTGCCTGCAATGGTGCATTTCTACCTGGACGTCCTCTAGCTACTAATTGCAGGCATTTGTTCTTGTATGGCTTTCAGGTACTGTAATCACATCACAATGCAGTTGCCTTTTCTTGGGAAACTAAACAAAGAATTTTTTCTCTAGCCTTCAAATGATTTTGTTGGCTTTTTCCGTATTCCCTCCTTTAAAAATATGGATACTAAAACTATTCCTAGTATTGCAACACTGGAAACATGGCATATGGGGAGAAAACATCTTCACACACCCTCTTGTTAGTGTTTTATACTATTTTCATTCAGAAAGAGGCCTGTAATATTTTAATGATATATTTGTTTCCTAAATTATTTCAGGGATACCTTGCTGTCCCACCTTCCACTAGATTTGCATTTTCTCTGATGTGACCAGTGTCCTTCATGTACTCATATGTTCAGTATGTATTGACAGTTCACTTATTCCCTCAAATCCCAAAGGAACTCTCTGTCTTTGTGGAAGCCATAAACCTTTACCATCTCTTACCCTAATCACCAGCAACAGTGACATTTTCAAATATGTACTGCAAAGACATGCAACGAACTCTGCTCAGTTCCATATTCAACCCTAGTGCTCAGAACAAGAAATGCTAAAAATTTTTGTTTACTACTCTGTGTAAATTACTCCTTACATGCAAATTAAACTTGCTATATAATTTGCATAAAGAGCCTTTGTGAAAGGATGAGCTTACTGTCACTATGGAATGGGCTGAAGTTCCATAAGAAAACAACCCCTTGCAGCTTCTGAAGAAAACCTTCTACGTTTGATAAGACAGTTAGAGCTAACAACTTATTCCCTGGGAAACTGCACCTCAAAGGCAGATGCTGTTGCTGTAGCTAGAGACACAGGTCACACCTGAAGGCCACAGCTAGATGGGCTCCACTGTGCCAGAACTCTTCAAACATACAGTGAATGATACTTTGGGGCCAATTCACCTCATCTTTTAGCAAAAGATACTGGCTTACTCACAAACATCAAAGCTGAGTTGATTGTGGTTCATCATAAAACTTGCAGTGGTTGTAAGACCCACAGTCTCCCTTTTATTTCTTTTCCACAGGCTTCGAAGAAGACATTTTAATCTCAATAGGTTTCTCTTTTCAAATGTATTTCGAAGCCTTGATGGATCTAAACCCATACCATGACATGGAGTCCAAAAATTATGAAATGCTCTGCATGATTTAGGCAGACCCCAGAATTACCTGTCCCTTCTCAAACTCTTTCCAAAGGCCAAATAGAACGATTTTTTCATTTTTATATTATTTTTAATGACAATCCTGCTGAGGGGAGGTGGACCATGTTTCTGTAGCAAATATACAAGCTTATTTTCTACCATTTGTCTAGTGCTGTGTTGGAGAAACGTTTTTATGAGACCTGCTTCTAACCTCTGCTTTGTTACGTTCAGCTATAGAAATGGGCCAAGAGAGTCAAAGGTCTTTGGGTGATCTGGTTTTTGGACAACATTAAATTCTTGCATTGATCTGGGGTTCCAAGAGCAAAGACTTTAGCCTCCTTAATCACATGGAAAACAATCACAGAATAGTAGTTTTGACAAAAAGGAAAAGAAGGGAAAGCACGTAGCAGTTACTGAATTAAATAAAATCTTAATTTTTTTTATCAGCCTCTGTTAATTCCTTTTTCTTTTGCCACCAGGGTTTAACAAACCATGCTGTTTGGCAAATCTATCAGGGGTTGCTAACAAGGGATATAACAGACCTTTTGATGGCAAAGAAAAACAGATGCTGAAGTGTGCTGGAATTATTGTTGCTGCTGCTGTTTCTGTTGTAGCTTGATCCTCTTTCCTCAAAGACAAAGCAAGCTTGCAAAGAGCAGAAAATAAAAAGAACTATGGAGATTAAAAAAATGCAGCTTCTGTTTCCAAGGCTGTCTCTCATTTGCTATCAGAGGGTGGCAAGTCCCCAGCACAAGGTCTTACCTCTTGTGCTTAGATCTGATAAACCTCTACAAGTCAGGCTATTTAAAACTTTGCTTGAGCAGCCTTTGTGATCACAGGCTCTCTGACATGCTACAAAACAATCCTAGCTACTAAAGCCTAACTCTTGAACAAAAGCAAAAGGAGAGGAAGTGAAGGGAAGAAATACACAATACACTGGGAAACAGAAAAACAAAAACAAAAACAAAAAAAAAAAAAGAAAAAAAAAAAGAAAAAACAAGGGGAAAGTGAGAGCAGGACTTCAGGTCTCATAGTCTGGCACTGACTAGAATTTTGCTGAAGCCAATGGAGATGGTAATGACACATGGGTCCCTTTCAGCTACCCAGTGCAATAAGGGCATGGTTCAAGAGCTGGGTGTTGTCCCTGGTGGTGCCGTATTTCTAATGTAGCAGCTCACTGTCCTCTGGCACTCTCCAGAAGCACTGTTACTTTCTGGACATGAAGAAGGGATGATGGATAGAATAGCTTAAGCTTTCATTACTCTGGTTACTATTTAAGTAAATGTCCAGCACACCAATATTTCTCCATTATTTTTTATCCACATGCCAATTATTTACCCACCTTGATATCACCACATTTGGTTAGCCCATTTTGACTGGACTAATTCACATTCACATCTGTTGACTTTCAGCCCATAGGCTGAGCTGAAGCATTTTTTGCTTTAGAAGTCTTAGAGCAGTAGTTCCCAAGGAAATACCTCCTGAGGCCACATGATATGACTACTGGAATTGCACATCATTTTAATCCAAACCGCAGAACTGCACTTGCTACCAGGCAAAGCTATATAGTCCTGTGGAATTTGAAAGGAAACAGGTGGGAGCTGCACTGCCACCTGTTTAAATGAGGCATATTTTAAGTTACCTGGCAACTTCAAGCAAAACAGAGGTTGTACAAACAAGTACAGAAATGGTTTCTCCTCCACAGAGTTTATATGGTACAGAAGTAGGCACACAGTTGAGAAGCACAAGGAGAAATAATCCAAGTTGTCCAATCAATGAGCCATTTGATAGTTTTCTGACTTCCACTTCAATGCTTGATCTATCTCATACCGATGGGAAATGAGTACTGAGGGCAATCTTACTGCTCTTTGAAGTAATGGAGATTTGCTTTTCTAGCAGTTAATTCAATGCAAAATCTATTTTCTGAACAGCAGTAGGTGTGTCATCTGGCTTACATGGCTGATGTATTTGACCAGATACACAAATTGTCCTAAGAAAGATATAGTACACATCTCAGCATGGCAGGGGAAATTACTGCAGTTATAATAAAAGTAGGCATATAGCAAGGAAAGAGTAAAAAACAATGACTTGACTTTACTATAATTCCTTTGTCACTACTGTGCAAGGTTGGGAAGAATGGTCAATGATGTGGAAGTCAGCATGTAAAAATAATTATTGAATGAGTCCAAGTCTAAGATGAAGAAAGTAACTGAGTGAAAACTCTTTCCAGTGAAGCAGCCGTTAATTGTGCTTATCAGTCCAGTGAATGTAGAGGAAAATGAAATGAACTCCTGACAGACTGCTCTTTGGAGAATTTTTTTCTTCCACTCTCATTCACTGTGCCAGTTCCAGGTGCCTGCACTGAAATGACACGTTTGTTGCAAGCTCTGAGCCATTAATACTGTCACTACTTTTTGGACCTGCATAAGCTTTTCAACTCTTCTTCTCCACAGGATTTGTGATAAAGGAAAAAAATCCAGCACCAAGACATAAGCCCCCTGTCTCTTTAAAGTAATGCCTCATGCCTTCCCTGAGAGCACAGAGAATGGTCCAGGGGCTGAGACCAACAAAGCTCAGAGAGTTTCTGGGCTTGTGCCAAAGGAAATAACTCAGCGTCCTACTATCTATCACCTGTCTCTATTCAAAGTGAAGACAGTACAGAAGAGACTAGTTTAAGTCTCTTCTAGTTTAAGCTAGTTTAAGAAGTGTTCAGAGGGAGTTACGTTTTGTGGTAAATCCCATTCCCCAGACATTATTATCCTTTCCTTCAAAAAAATATTTCCCCTCAGCAATATTCCTCTTTGCTGTTTCTGGTGTGGTTTTCTTTTTTCCTTTTCTTTTTCTTTTTTTCCTTTTTCTTTTTCTTTTTCCTTCCCATTATTCTTTTTTCTTTTTTCTCTCTCTCTAATCTTCCTGGAATAAGGACTTTATAATCTTTTCCTAAGCCTATCAAGATTGGTCTTGTTTCCCTTATAAACAGCACAGATGTGAAGACATCCAAACTGAGAATAAGAGAATCTGAAACCAAGCTATGTCTTCAGTGACTGCTAAAAGACTTCCCTCAAGACAAGACTAAACTACCATCATCAGGGGACCCTGAAAGCTCACACCTGAATTCAGCCAGGATGCTCCCTGTGCAGTGTATGAGACCCATACATCCCAACTCTCCTGACCAGGAAAAAACACCAGGCACACTCAAGCAAGCTATCCACAGATAGTCTATAAACTGTCCAAGGAGACCAGAGGGGGAAGGCGCTGCACAAAATACTTGCAGATACAGTTGCTCGGGACATTTCTTCCACACACAACCCCCACCTTCAGAGCAGTGTGGCACAGCCACTCTGTGCGAAATAAGTATTTGACAATGGAGAGTATCTCAGACCAGAGAGACAGCTTAAACTGTGATTAGCTTAGGTAGCTATTGCTAATCTTAAATGCTATACAAGCAAAGCATCAAAGTTCCATTTGTTTTCACTGAAGTCAGAGAGAAAAGAAATCACAAGACCCTTAACACACAACTGCTTTTAAAAACTTTACGTATGAGAAAGAGAGTCAGCCTCTAAATAAACTCAAAGCCGTACAACAGTTATATGAAAAGGACTAGAGTGTTCTGCAAACCTGAACTGTCTTCTTAAGAACTGCAAAATTGATTATAAAGGAGATCCCGTCAAAAGGACAAATGTATTAAAGGTAAGATTTTCTGTTTGAAAGGCAACAAGTTGGTGACTACAAGGACAAAGGAGATTTTAAGGAGCACTCTGAAACTCTTACACCACTGAGCTTTGTACAAGGGCAACAGAGATTCACACAATAGGGTGCACTTGATGCTACCTGGAATATTCAAATGACAGTTTTAAAATTCAGATTTACAGATGATTTCATTAGTTGCTTACTGAGAAATTTGTACAGTAGATTTTAAAAGGCTATCTCCACTAGAACTACAAAAGAAAATCTCTTAATGTTTCTTTTGGTTATAGAATAATAAAATAGTTTGGGTTGGAAGGGACCTTTAACGGTCATCTAGTCCAACCCCCCTGCAATGAGCAAGTACTTGGTGAGGCAAATGTGTATCTTTTCTGTACTCTCTCTGCAGCAATAAGTGGTAAGGGTAATTAAGTAGTAGTTAGGAATCTGCTGAGTGTTGCATGCCCTTAATGTGCTTTAAGGAAATTCTAGCATTACAGATGCATGGCATTCCTATTACTTGATAATTGCATTTTAAAGTTTGGCATTTTAATTATGCTAATATGCATGGGGTCATATTTTAAATTTAGTACCTTATTTTATGTTCCGAGTGCTGTAAGTCTTTGTCCCTAGATTAGTAAAATTTCATGGAAATGTGGACTGTAATGTCCCATCACTTTATCCTCATATTCTAATTAAATGCTGACATTGTTTAAATGAGTTAAATCGAGTATGTTGGTTTTGTGTGTGTTTTGCCAATTCAAAACAAATTTAAATTAAGAGTCTGTATGAGAGTTTCATGCTCCTTCTGGCGTGTTGCATTATTATATCATAATAGAGGCAATTTGAAATATTATGTCACTCCCTAATTTATTCTCCCAGTTGTTTAGGAGACAAGTTTGGGCTCATCAATTTGGGATGAATATTTTGTTGCTTGTCTTAGCTGTGTAAGTAACAAAGTAACTCTTAGCAAGTCACTTCTGAGATTTGAACAAGGACAACTGCAGGATGCCTGTATTTTTAAAAGGGACTGTTGATCCAAATACCAATTCAATTTTTGAAACACCTACCTCAAGGCATATGTAAACAAGCTGCATTTTCAGAATAGAGGTGCTTCACATTTTCTAGAAAATCACAGTCCTCTTAGCCTTCTCAAGTCCAGCAGCAAAAATAATTAGCTGTTTTGAAAGCTTAGGCTAAAATGTAATTAAAACAGAAATTCTCAGAACTGATTATCCTTCTTAAAATGGCTTACATACTGACAAGCACTGGCTCTTAGGCTGTGCTCTACTGTCTATGTTTAAAGTCTGTCAATAACCTATGGCTGAAAAAATAAATAAGGACAATCAGTTATGTACTGTCTATTTTAATTTTGTAATTGCATCAAAACCAATGAATGAATGTGCATTAAACAAGACTATGGCACCACTCCAGTGACTCAGAAACCTTCAAAGGAGAGAGGAAGTGCAAGAGAAGGGGAAATTACTCTCCAATATTAACATGAGAAAAGCAAAATACTATAAATCTGAGGTAGTTTTAATAACAATAAAAAATTTATTAGGCTGACAGGGCAGGAAGGAGTTAAGAGAAATTAAATGAAAGTACAAGGGAAAAGTGACTAGAAAGGGAGGACAGTGAAAACTGGAAAACATTCTGAATAGCAAAAAAGCATCCATCAAAATGACAAATGAAATAGAATATGATAAAAAGTACAAGAGAAAATACAGTAAAGCTATCCTAAGTTGAAGTAGATTTTGAAGTTTCAGGTATATTTTTACAAACTGATCATTGTCTCTCAAGACCATTTAGCATCTGAAAGACTGTGCTGTATATAAGATTCTATTAGGATGATTGAGAGATCACATTGTTGCTTAAAACAGTGTTTATTTATTTACCTGTAACTTTTGTTTCTCAAAATGTTTACTCTTGCTTTTTTTTATTTCTGTCATAGTTTAACTCCAGCCAGCAACTAAGCACTACCCAACTGCTCACTCACTCCCCCCAGTGGGATGGGGGAGAGAATCGGAAGAGTAAAAGTGAGAAAACTTGTGGGTAGAGATAAAGGCAGTTTAATAAGGAAAGCAAAAGCCATGCATGCAAGAAAAGCAAAACAAGGAATTCAGTCACCACTTCCCATCAGCAGGCAGGTGTTCAGCCATCTCCAGGAAAGTAGGACTCCATCATATGTAACGGTTACTTGGGAAGACAAACACCATCACTCTGAACGTCTCCCCACTTCCCTTTTCTTCCACAAGGTTTAAATACCGAGCATGATGTCATATGGTATGGAATATCCCTTTGGCCAGTTGGGGTCAGCTGTCCCGGCTGTGTCCCCTCTCAACTTCTAGTGCACCCCAGGGTCACTCACTGGTGGGGTGGTATGAGAATGGGAAAAGGTCTTGACTCAGGGGACTGAGGGACTTGGGGGTGGGGGTCAAAGTGGCAATGTTAATGCCATCACATCCAATGGAGGAATAAGTCAGGCCAACCAGAGCAGTGACAAAGGCGCCCTAGCTGCCTCACGAGATGACAACCAGGAGACCAACCACCTCAAGGCTGTGTATGGCTGTGGCGGGTCCTTGTGCACACCTCCAGGGAAACCTGCCTGCTCAATTACCTTTCTGAAATGCCTGTACACCAACGCACGTAGCATGGGGAATAAAAAGGAGGAACTAGAGATCTGTGTGCGGTCGCAGGGCCATGATCTAATTGCAGTTACAGAGACATGGTGGGGTAGCTCTCATGACTGGAATGTGGACATGAGAGGAAGGCAGGCTTTTCAGGAAAGACAGGCCAGCAAGGTGAGGTGGGTGAGTTGCTCTTTATGTGAGGGAGAAACTAGAATGCATTGAGCTCTGCCTTGGGGTGGAAGAGGAACAAGTTGAGAGCTTATGGGTAAAAATCAAGGGGCAGGCAAATGTGGGCGACACTGTTGTGGGTGTTTACTACAGGCCACCTGGTCAGGAAGAGGAAGTTGACGAGGCCTTCTACAGACAGCTGGAAGTAGCCTCGCAATCACAGGCCCTGGTCCTCATAGGGGATTTCCACCACCCTGATATTTGCTGGAAAAGCAACATGGCGAGGCATGCACGATCTAGGAGGTTCCTGCAGCGCATCGAGGATAGAGGTGGTGGAGGAGCCAATGAGGCGAGGTGTACTGCTGGACCTTATACTAACAAACGAAACAGGTCTGGTTGAGGATGTGAGCGTTGGGGGTAGCCTTGGCTGCAGCGACCATGAGATAGTGGAGTTCAGGATCCTGCGTGGCAGAAGCAGGGCAACAAGTAGGATTACAACCCTGGACTGCAGGAGAGCTAACTTTGGCCTCCTCAAAGGCCTGCTTGAAGGAATCCCATGGGTTAGGGCTCTAGAAGGCAGGGAGGTCCAAGAGAGCTGGTCAATGTTCAAGCACCACTTCCTCTGAGCTCAAGTTCAGAGCATCCCTAGGAGGAAGAAGTCAAGCAAGGGAGCCAGGAGACCCGCATGGATGAGCAAAGAGTTTCTAGGAAAACTCAAATGGAAGAGGGAGGTTCACAGTATGTGGAAAAAGGGACTGGCCACTTGGCAGGAATATAGGAACATTGTCAGGGCATGCAGAGATGGAATGTCAAAGGCCAAGGCCCACTTGGAACTCAGTCTGGTGAGGGATGTCAAGGATAACAAGAAGGGCTTCTTCAAATACATCAGTAGTAAAAGGAAGACTGGGAAACTGTGGTCCCGCTGCTGAACGAGGTGGGTGCCCTAGTGACGCAGGTTGCAGAGAAGGCAGAGCTACTGAATGCCTTCTTTGCTTCAGTCTTTACTGCTAAGGCTGGCCCTCAGGCATCCCAGCCCCCAGAGGAGAGAGAGAAAATCTGGAGAAAGGAAGACTTCCCCTTGGTTGAGGAGGACTGGGTCAGAGAACACCTAGGCAAACTGGATCCTCGCAAATCCATGGGCCCCGATGGGATGCAGCCACAAGTGCTGAAGGAGATGGCGGATGTTCTTGCCAAGCCACTCTCCATCATCTTTGAAAGGTCATGGAGGACAGGAGAGGTGCCCGAGGACTGGAGGGTGGCCGTTGTCACTCCAGTCTTCAAAAAGAGCAAGAAGGAGGACCTGGGAAACTATAGGCCGGTCAGCCTCACCTCCCTCCCCGGAAAGGTGATGGAGCAGTTCATTCTGGAGGTCATCTCCAGGCATGTGGAGGAAAGGGAGGTTATCAGGAGTACTTATCATGTATTCACCAACAGGAGGTCATGCTTGACCAACCTGATAGCCTTCTATGATGGTGTGACCAGCTGGGTCGATGAAGGGAGAGCAGTGGATGTTGTTTATCTCAAATTCAGTAAGGCGTTCGACACTGTCTCTCACAACATCCTCATGGACAGGCTAAGGAAGTGTGGGTTAGATGAGAGGACAGTGAGGTGGATTGAGAACTGGCTGAACAACAGAGCCCAGAGAGTCCTGATCAACGGGGCAGAGTCTGTCTGGAGGCCTATAACTAGCGGTGTTCCCCAGGGGTCCTGCTGGGTCCAGTCCTGTTCAATATATTCATCAATGACCTGGACAAAAGGATAGAGTGTAACCTCAGCAAGTTTGCTGATGATACAAAACTGGGGGGTGCAGCTGATACGCCAGAAGGCTGTGCTGCCATTCAGCGAGACCTGGACAGGCTGGAGGGCTGGGCCAAGAGGAACCTAATGAGATTCAGCAAGAGCAAGTGTAGGGTCCTGCACCTGGGGAGGAATAACCCCATGCACCAGTACAGGTTGGGGGTTGACCTGCTGGAAAGCGGCTCTGCTGAGAAGGACCTTGGAGTGCTGGTGGACAGCAAGCTGATCGTGAGCCAGCACTGTGCCCTTGTGGCCAAGAAGGCCAACAGTATCCTGGCGTGCATAAAAAGAAGCGTGGCCAGCAGGTCGAGGGAGGTTATCCTCCCCCTCTACTCTGCCTTAGTGAGGCCACATCTGGAGTAATGCATCCAGTTCTGGGCTCCCCAGTTCAAGAAAGACAGGGAACTGCTGGAGAGGGTCCAGCTGAGAGGTACAAAGATGATCAGGGGACTGGAACATCTCTCTTATGAGGAAAGGCTGAGATACCTCGGTTCGTTCAGCCTAGAGAAGAGAAGACTGAGGATGGGGATCTTATCAATGCTTATAAATATCTACAGGGTGGGTGTGAAGAGGATGGGACCAGACTCTTTTCAGTGGTGCCCGATGACAGAACAAGGGGCAATGGACACAAATTGGAACACAGGAAGTTCCACTTAAACGTGAGAAAAAAAATTCTTTACTCTGAGGGTGACAGAGCAGTGGAACAGGCTGCCCAGAGAGGTTGTGGAGCTTCCTTCCCTGGAGACATTCAAAATCTGCCTGGGCGCAGTCCTGTGCACTCTGCTCTAGGTGTACCTGCTCAAGCAGAGCAGTTGGATGAGGTGATCTCCAGAGGTCCCTTCCAACCTCTACCATTCCGTGATTCTGTGATTTACTGGAGATCAGTGTCATTAGGCATCATGCAGATCAAAATTTTGAACAGTGTGTTCGTGGTCTAGAGGAACAATTACGTGAGCATCAAGTTTATCACCCTCAAAATGGTCTTTTTTTTTTTTTTTTTTTTTTAAAACCAGACTTCTTAAAGAAGTACATAACTTCCAGGTGGCAAAAAGGGCTTCAGCATATGCTTAAAGTTACAATTTTTGAGGTGATGATGACAACCTTTCAGACATCACATCTTAACTTCAAACAGTGACTCTCCAAATTTTTGAAAGAACATAATCCTGCGTCTGAAGAAAAAAACAAATGAACGTATGATTTGTTTCCCTTTTTATTTTTTTTGTTTGTTTTGTTTTGGTTTTGTTTGTTTGTTTATGTCTATGCTGGATATTATTATGACTATTGAGTGACATCTAGTGGATATCGTGCTGAATACCAACATCTCAAAGGCAAAAACCTTTTGAAATAAGTCAGAGTTGTAGTGTTCATGAAATGACCACCTAATAAAAAATTTTACATTGTAGCAACATATAGGTAACAAGCCAAGGAGATAGAGTCCAACTCTTCAAGAAAACTGAAACTTTAGCTAACCCAGATGTGTCAGATTCCTCTTTTTTAGATCCCTCCAGTTCTCATGTAAAAAAAAAAATGCTACTTGCTACACATTTTGGATCACCTATTGTACTTTCATATAATCTACATTTTAATCTACATATATGTACTCTTTACCAACCCACTCACTGTGAATCACAATCTGTCACATAGTAGCACTCATATGCTGAATGGAGGGCTTCTGATGTGTTTTGGATGGCTATTTTTCCTTTTTGATTTCCATTTCGTTTTTCACAATTCAATATGAACTTATCCTTGAGGCTTACTGGCTACAATAAGTCTGGAGTTGACATTCCAGGTTGCTTTATAGTGAGTTGATGACAGAAAAATTGTAGTTTTTCATAAGAGATTGTTGCAGAATACCTGAAATGCTTGCTTGGCTTAATGCTCTTTTTGGGAAAATGTATTTCTGGGAAGACCACATTTCAGAAATTGAGATACGAAGACTTCAATTTTTGAAGCTGAAGGAAAAAATTGTCAAAAGAAGCTTTTATGTCCTAAGGGCATGATTCATCTGGTTCCTTACCACTTGCTTAACTTTACTGATCATTAAACATGTAATTGTGAACTCTGGATTTTTCACCTTGGCCACAGAACCTTCACAGGGCTCTGCAGCACCTTTTAAGCTCCCACTTATTAATGTTATTTTACCCAAGTCTGTAAATGTAAATTCCATTTTTTACACTTTTATCATATACAATTTAAACAAGTCTCTGGATATGACAAAACACTCCTATTCCATTGATAAGCTAAATCCAAAAGTCACAAACATGGGATTTAAGGAGAAAGTGGTAAAGAGTAATATCTTTTGATTATTCCTGGATTATTACAGAGAAATGTAAATTATATGTAGTCAGAATGTTGAGATAGATTTCATCTACTGTATTTATTTTACAGACAAGGTAAATGAAATATAGACTAGACAGATATGGTCAGTAAAAAATCCACTAAATGAAATGTAGAGAATAGAGTGCAGTGAGGTCAGTGATTTTATACTGATTTTTGTACTCAGAGATATTTTAATTAATTAATTAGGTTTTAGAGAAATATGCTGCTTTGGCATATCTGTCATTGGATTGGCATGCTGTAACTTCATCTGGACCCACTAGCTGATCTTTCTTTTTTCTTTTTTTTTTTTTTTTCTTTTTTTCCCCCCAAGTCCAGTAAGATGTTGGTTGCACAGACTGCAGATATTCCAAGATATGTCCCTACTGGAGATGCCACTCCATGTCCTCCACACTCCCATCTTTGTCTGCAATCTCAGACTCTCTTAGTGCAGTCAGAACGGGAAGCTGGAGTTGCAGCAGCTACTGCTCCTGCTCAAACAAGAGCCAGAATGGCTGAGTCTTGTGGCAGGTGGTTTGCAAAGCTGCAGCCATCTGGTAGCAAAATTTCAAATAACTGTTCACAAGCCACTGCACATTCCTACCAATGAGTGTGTCAGAGTGCAGCAGCGCTTCATCCATAATGGTTTATTAAGACTGGGAAATCAATACCAGACACCCATAAGAGGTGGAGGATTGGACCACAGGCTCCAGGGAAGGATTTAGAGGTTGCTCAGATTTTCACTCTCTCCCTCACTCCTCACCCACCCCCCTCCCCAGCTGAAATGCAGTGATGGTTTATCTATAAAAGGGATTTTATTTGATTTATTCTTGACTTTCCATAAAATCTGCACTGTATCTGCATTTAGATATACCCCTTCATAATAACTGCTTGCCTTTCTGTGAATTCTTGTACTTTTGTGCAGGCTGGGGCTAATCTTTTATTTTAGAAGAAATGACATTTTTAAGATAAAAGACTGCTTTATCTTTTATTGTATATTATGTTCAGGTTTACTAAATAAATGAACTGGATAGCCAAATCTCTATAAAAGTTATGTGTTACAGATAGACTAATTTCATCTGTTCCAAATTTACTTTTGTCACGTAGGCACAAAATTAAAAAAAAATTCTAAAAAATCCCAATTCAGTTGCTCTTGATTATAAGTCAAAGTTTTCTTTCCATAAACATTTTCAGTGTCAAGCTATTAGGAGAATTTATGACCCAAAAGTGAATGGCTTCCCTGTTGGGAGAGGAATTAGTGACATACTCTATTTTATTCAAAATATGTACCAAAATCACACTCCAGTGCATCCAACTCTTAAAAGTTTATCTTCTGTTTTGTGATGCCTTGTGTTTGTATTCAACCCACTTGTAAAGATAACATTTTCTCAGACTTCTAAAATTTTTTTGAAAAGGAAATTTGTGATTGTTTTAGAGGAAGGCTTGAAAAATGTGTGAGCCTCCTGATGTTCACAAATGAGAAAGCAAACAAACAGGACGCAAACTTGTGATCCAGCCTTGGGAGAGCTGGGCAGACAGCATATGTGACTCATGAGTTAGGAGATGCTTTGCCTGACACCAGTGAAAAATAGCTGAGACTCAAGGCTGCAGCAGTAGCCGCCCTCAGAAAGCCAGGCTGAACGTTTGTGCTGTTGCACTGCTAATGCTGGACAGCAGAGGGCTTTACAGTAGCTGATGCATGAAGAGCCAGTTCCAACCTGTGTTTGCAGTTGTTGTAGCTGAAATACTCTTGCAGCCTTTTAGTGAAATAAACTTGGGGGAATTAATTTACATTTTTGACTCGGCTACCCAATATGTCCCTCTCAGATTACTCAGCTTTACATGCAGTTTCTTTCTCTTTCTCTCTTTTTTCATCCCAGCCCTCAACTCAGACCTGAAAACTGTCACATATCTGGAGACGCACTTACAGATGTGCTTGGAGTTTTCAGAGCTCTTCAGGGGAGGTAGGAAGTGATACTGTCTTGCAGAGCTGGGGCCAGCTATGACGTACAGGACTGTCAGCTCATGGGTTTCAAATCAGTGCCACTCCTGATTTCAAATTACTGCTCAGCTGCAAGCAGAGCAATTGCACACAAATGGGGTGGCCTCTGCATGAACAGTAGGAGCTTACTGGGGAATAAAAAAACATGCTAATAAAAATGCTGCTGCCATGAGCTAGGGCAGCTGGACATAACAGCTTCTTTGAACCTCACAACCTGAGAACACAGAACTTGATGTAAGATAAAAAAACATGGCTGAAAAGCAGGGTACACTGGCTTAGGGCTTGTAGCCGTGTTTATGCAGCTTGTGGCCTGAAGCTGATCCAAACCTAGAGATCTGGGAGTGTGCAGCGCTGTTTAGAGCTGCTATTAGTCCAAGAATGTGTTTGTGGCTCTGGTCAAGTGTATGCTAGCAAATTAACAATATTAATTTCCCAATAACAGCCCAAGAAAAAAGATGGAGCTCCAAACCTCAATGAGATTTACTGCTGAAAGATTGGGATTATTTGCTGTTGTTGGTATTTTAATAGCCAGTCTGGACACTGGCTGTAATTTTTTAGCATAATTGTTTATCAAAATGGACTGGCCTGGACCACAAGGTTTCTCGCTCTTGTGCACTTTTCCTCTTGCCACATGCAAATACAGGCATGCTGTTGTCTTCAGAATAGAAAGGTGAGAGAAGCCCTATTTCATGGCAATTTTATAGAAAGAGGACTTTTTTATTAGTTTTCTGAAAGTGAGGTTGTGAAATTTGCAGATACTTGAAGTTTAAAAGGTTTGGACATTTGTATTTATTTATTTATTTTACGGATCAATATCTCATCTACTTCAAATACTGTTAGACTCATACTTGCCAAAAAAGTTTCCACTGCAAATCTACTTTTTCTCTGCACATACATAAAGGATTTCTACTTTCAGCTATTTAGCTATTGATGATTTAGAGCAAAAATAAAAAATGGACTTTTTTTTTTTCTGCTAGTAAGCCTGCAATACCTGTGGTTTTAAATGTCGTCTCAGTCAATGTACTTGAAGCATTAGTTGGATACTCATTCACAGAGTGTAAATCTGTGAAGGTAAAGGACTCTTAATGTCACAAGTTCCCGTTTTCAGAATGGGAATAACCGACATCTATTTTTTATTATTAAGTACAGTTTGGAAAGCAAAAACAGGTGAACTATAAAATCATTTCCCCACTCCATTTTGTTGTTGTTTTTGTTGTTGTTGTTGTTGTTGTTGTTGTTGTTGTTGTTGTTGTTGTTGTTGTTAAGGAAGCTCTGATTCTGCAGATTAACCCTTGCAGGAGAATTCCTGTTGCTCTGCCAGATCCTGTTATCATTAAAGCCAAACACTCATCAAGATGTTGGTCATCCAGTTCCGATCTCAGCAAATCTAGCTTTTGCTGAAAATTTCTTCTTAAAAGCAACTTTGCTAAGCCTCGGAATCACTGTGGCATTGCTTTGCAATGCATTGTTATGTTTTGCTTTGCAGATATCCAGCCACATGCAAAAAGAGCCCCATTAAGAAAAATGTTTCACACCAATAATGCAACAGAGATTGTGCTGCAGTACTGCTTGCTTTATTAGCATCATCTTGACCCACACTCATGATGCCGACAAATTGTCTGGAGGAAGGAGCCACTTTTAAAAAGCAGAAAACATGACTAATCCACTGTTTGGGGGGTCACAGAAGGTCAAACACCTCTTCCATTTCACCCTCAGTGACTGGGGGAAGTCCCTTTCATACAGAATGGAGAGTTCTTGCAAAAGTTTGATACCAAAAGTTAAGTGAAAGCCACAGTATTCAAGGGAATATTAAAAAGCATAAATATAATTCTCCTTGTTAAGGTCAGAAATATTTTTCTTATTAGTTAGTAAATGATATCTTCTACAGCATATATATGTTTTATGGTGCATTTTCTCTTTCAGTGGTTGCCAGAGTGAATTCTTTCCCTTTTAGCTATGTTTTATAACAATATAATGATCAATTTTATTTAGTGAAGGTAAAAGTGAAACAAGACAGGCTTATGAGACCTGAAAATGAGACAGAGCTAGAAGTTAATAATGTTTAGTTCATTTTGGGCAAAGAACTTAGCAGCAAGATTCTTTCTTTCCTTTCAATATACTTCATAAGGTCAGCATTCAAATCACCAAAAAACAAAGCTGGATTTTTTTGTTTGTTCATTATAAAAAACCTTTGCTGACTCTCAGGGTTATACCAAAACTACATTTCAGGCAGGCTCAGACCCTCAGCTTTCATGGTTATTAATGTAAACAATTTGTAAGTCTCTAAAAATGTACGCCATAAAGACAAGAAGAGTGAGAGGCTTTCCAGCTGAACTATACACAAATGTCATGGTCCCAGACGGCACAGTCTTGTGCACATGAATTATCCCAGTGACTTCACCGGGATTTACTTGCACGGGCAGAGCTGCTCACAAAGAAAGAGCATTTGCATTTCTGGAGCCATAGTTACTTCTTCCCTACAGAGGGAAATAGAAAAAGGTTGGTAACCTTAGCTGTGACTGTACAATGTGCCAAAAGCAAAAATGTGTTATTTGCAGACTGATCGATGATAATAAATCATAACAAGAAAATCAATTGTTTCTTTGAATCAGGATTAAGAACAGCTGGAATAACTTGCAAAAATGCCGCAAGCAGGCAAGAAATGCCAACAGCGTAAGCAGATGAACAAATTAACATCAAGCGCTATAATGTCCTTCCCATTTTCTGATGGGCAGCAAACAAAAATACAGAAACAACACAGCAACTAGTTTTTCTGTGTCAAGTCTCTCCAACATTTAAATTAGGTTCATAAATTAAATTAGACATGTTATTCTATACCAGTTGTTGTTAAAATAGAATACCGCTTACTGCTTGTATCAATACATTACCCAAATCTATTTGTGGCTTCACAAGTGGTCATTAGTTTGCCTTTGGAATACCTTGTGGGATTTTTACACAAAAGCTATTTAAAACATGTACCTTTCCCTATAAAGTCCAACCGTGAAACCAGTGATTTGAAAGCATAACCTGCCAGAATTGCTTTTAAGAATAGTGTCGTGAAAATTTGCAAGCTGTCAAGGTCAAATTACAAAGTTACAATCAATGAATATGAGACTAGACTAGACATTATTTTGTGGTGGGGAATACTCGTGCATCTAAGTCCTATCAATATATAGTGTTCTGGTATTCACTACAACTCTCTGTGTCTCTCCTTTGTCTAGATGGCAGTTGGTTCCCACTGTGATCTCCAGAAGACTGTGTAAAAGTTTATTGCGACAGTACAAGATGATCATATGAAAAATTCCTGGGCAAACCTCTGGTTGCTGTCATAGCTTTCTCCTCCATATCTTGGCAATTTTCAGGATGCTTGGAAAAGTTTTATTATTTATTTATAACCTGAACTTAAAAAAAAAGAAAAATATCAAAGAAACATTTTGCTTTTTGGTTGTGTTTACCATTCTGCCCTTTCCCTTCCCCCTTCCCTTTCCTTTTCCCTTTCCCTTTCCCTTTCCCTTTCCTTTTCCCTTTCGCTTTCCCTTCCCCTTTTTCTCTTTATTCTTTCACCCTTTCCTTCCCCCCCCCTTTTTTTTTTCTTTTACCACAGCAATGGACAAATCAAGTTTTGGGGGAGAGGTTGTGGGGTCTTTGGCTTTTCTGGCAATGATCATCATGGAGGCTCAGGGAATGTTTACTGTAAGAACTCACACTGTAATTGATGGTGGTTGTTGAGCTATTGGTAAAGACAATCTTTATCTTCAGCATTCATTATTCAGTGAAGTTAAACATGTTTTAACAATGTCAAGCAAAAGGTTAGAAAAAGTGGGCAAGGCATATTAAGGGCAAGGTAGTCCTTCTTAGCAAATCCACACATAACCACAAGCATTTTCTTAGTCCAGAGAAAACATGTAGTTTAAACACCCAACTTGCTATTTTACTTTATTTTACCCTGCTTTGTTCAGGTTCCTGTAACATCTTCAGAAGCACTATTTCTAGAGTGCAATAAGTCACTGCACATCTATTGCTGTGTTTTTTTTTTTTCTCTCATTATTTCCCCAAGGAAAAAACAGTATTTATTCAAGTGCTTTTTTTGGAAAGGACTCACGTTCATTCTGTATTTGTTTTAAATCGTATATGTGACTGTGTATTTATGTGAGAGAAGGCAAGGTCAAAAAATTGTGGCTTGCATAAGTAGCACTAGATGGTGCTGTGAAGAAAAATATCTGAGCTACCTCTCAGCAGTCTAACTTCGGTGCTGAAATTTGCATAACCACATTCATAAACTGTATAAAGCAGATATACATTGCTGTTTAGGATTGCACTGGCTTAATTCCTTTAGGATTGGAAAGTGGTGAGAACCGTCATCTGAACAGTACTCAGGAGAGGTTGGGTCCCCAGGCAAATGCCAGAAAAATGTAGGTGTCGTGTATGACCTTTACCTCAGAGTCACAGATGGCTGCTGAGGCATGCTGTCAGACAAGAACCAAAAAGTAGGACAGGACTTGAAAAATCTATGGAAAATCACCGTAGAGAGTGGAGCAAAGGTCTTATGGGTCTGTTGCAGCCAAAGAGAGGCAGAGCACTGTTCTGAACAAATTAAGGCATCAGAGTTTTCCTAGCCTGTTATAGATGCTATGAAAGTGGTACCTACAATTGCTGTTAAGAGAGCACTTCATATCAGGAGGAAAAATACTCCTCCACCCATTATTTATCCTCTTCCTTGACAGACATGTTCATCTGCTCAGATGTGATGACGAACTTGTCCAGCCTCCAAGCTCTGTCTCCTTTTGGGATTTTTCCTTTGTTCCAGCTTTCAGCATGGAGTACAAGCAGAGAAAAAAGTCTGAAAATGCAACTGCAGTTTGCATTTCTGTATAGGCTCTGTAGGCAGTGGTGCTGAATGCATGCCTTCCAGACTGAAGCAGTGTGGCAAAGTGCTGTAACTTATAGCTTCAAGCCATTTATTTTGAAAATGGTCTAGTCCAGTGCTAAAAATGAGATGTCCATGCACCCCATTCAGCCACTTTCAGCTTTGCAACAAGCTGAGGCCTGAATTGACACTAATAAATTAGTTTTCCCCCAGGACAAATGGCGCATTAGCATATCACCTGAGAGGCAAAGCCAGCCCCACAAGATATCTATGCTCAGCCCCTCTGCAACCATGTTAGACATTTCCAGTGGCATCATTAGCTCCTTCATCACCATCAATTCATTCAGAACAAGCTCCTTCTACACTTCTTCTTCCTACCTGCTTGGGTCTACCTCTTGAGCCTGGATCTATGAAAAATGGTTTCATGCCATTTTATTTTATGTTGGTGTTATTCCTAAACTTCAAGAGGCATAATTTATTTTGCCATATTTATAGTGTTCCCACTTATTCTTAAAACACTTCTAAACACAGAAGATATACAGAAAAGCACTTAAATGTCTGGTGAGTGGGATTTTTAAGCTAAAATTATAGTGTTTTAATACTTCACATACAACGATCTCTTTGTAAAGTTTTCATAATGTCAGAGAAGTTTATAGAGTAAATTAGTTTGACTTCACTCAGAGTGCTAACATTTATAAATCTACAGCACTGCCTTTCAGAATATATTTACTGCTGCAGAGAGGAAGGAGGGATCAAAGGGCTCTAACACTTATTTCTGCCATCATTTCTCATCTTCAACACAGTTTGAGTTTTGTATACATAGCAGTTTCCTGCTCCAGAGATGTCAGAAATTATCTGGAGCCTGTTTACAGGGTATTAGAATAGGATATGGACAAACCTGCAAACGAGTAGATACTGCATATATTAAATATTAATGGCCCACATAAGTCACGAATCCAGATTCACTTGCAGATTTATTTTATGCTGTATTTTGCAGTGTGGGTGTGGGAATAAAGCTAGAATCTGTCTTTTCTGAGTGCATTTCTCCCCCACATATTATTTTAGCCTTGACAGTAATAAAAGGAGAGAAATAAACAGTGCAATATTAGTGATCAAAAGCATCAAAACACATGAGGAAAACATCTAATTGTAAAAGATCACCAAAGTAACAGCAACAGTAATTTCTGGTTCTGCATGGGCTTGATGTCTTGAGTTGTTAAATTCCCAGAGCTTGGAAGGAGTTTTGAGTTCTTAGTGTATCACACCTATGAAATGCCAAACCACCTAACAATGTGCCTTTTTTCCCCTCAGCAAGAGGATAATCTATTTTTTAATTTATCAGCAGCATTACCTGCTCAGAATACTGCTATTTGAAAAGCTCCACCAGGCTGATCTCAGGAGAACTTCATGGTTTGACAAAAAAGTTGATGTGACTCCAAGAAGTTCAAATCCCTGCAAAAACAAATAAAGAGAACCAACAATTTCTCAACCATTGTTTCCTGGCATGGAGTTCATAATTTTTGAGTATTTGGGGATGGTAATACCATGAAGACCACAGCCTGCCCTTATTGTCTCAGTAATTTCCCATGTGATTGAATAAACCACCACCATAGCAATTTAAAGAATCACAGATGCTATATTTCTGGGTGAGAGAGGGGTGGAGTGAAGAATTTGCCCCCCCATTATGTCTGGTTTGGGGCAATAATAAGTACCTCTGTAGTTAAGCAATATGCTGTGACATATTCCATGAATTTAGAATTGTTTTGGACCATTGCAACCATGAGGCTTGACATTTTCTATAGCACAGAGAAAAAAATCTACCCACTTGTCCCTTCTTGCAGCCCAGCATACTTGAAGCACAGCATTCCTTCTGAAAGATATCTGGTCTTGACTTAAATACTTGTAATGTTTGAAGGAAAAGGACAAGTCTGTTAGTACAACTATTACTGACCGCTATTAATAGTATTAGAAATCTAATGATGGGCGTGAGACCTCCTGAGGTGACTGACCTCTGGGCCATTCCCTTGACCAACAACAAGCTTAGCTACACCTGCCTCCATCACTCCAGACAGATCTATCCTGTTTTTTGAAGATTTCCAGTGCTCGAGGCTCCACAGCCTCCCTAGGAAGGCAGCACATAGGGGACAGTTGCACCCTGGGGACCATACTAAAGCCAGTGCTATGAAACAAACATTCCATTTCTTTTTATTAAAACATGAGAAGACAGTTTTCACCTGACAACCTATGAGAAGTTTTAGACAGCTGCTTTTGCTACAGGCGTTGTCCATTTCTACATTTTATAACCTTGCCACTGTTGAAACTCCCAGGCTCCACCAAGTTGTCTGGTTGGGCATAATCTGAGAAGGACTTTTTTAGGAAGTACATTTAATGGCTGTAGACTTTTTATGGGAGTCTGAACTTCTCCGTCATCTACCGTACAGACTTTGCTGTTCCTTCAAAACCAGGGCAAGGGTGTTCTAAAGTGATTTTATGGCTCTGTCTTCTTTTGTAAGAGTTTTGGAACAGAAGTGATATAAATGCTTACCCACTTATCAGCTAAAATTGTGCTACTACAGATAGATGTTAAATAAATACTATATACTTTCCTCTGACCTTCTTCTACCCTTAAAGTCCTGAACCACCCATTTTGTGCCTTCAGTCAAAAGAGAACATTTAGAAAGCAAATGAACAAACAGTGGATACTTGCTGTGAAAAGCAGTCATGTTTCAGAAAGTCACTGCACATATTTTTGGGGAGGTGGGAATTTCATTTTCAAACACAGTTCCCTAGGCAGCTTCCTGCACAATCTGGCACTGTCAGAGAGCAAAAAGAGATTTTAGGGGCTGTCTCACACAACTGCTACATTTCTTTAGTCATAGAAGTACCCACAAATCAACAAAACCATGGCATTTACAAGCATTCTGCCACCTTCTGTAGCACTGTCAATGTTAGCACAGAAGGCAGAATTGACCTTGTTAATCCCCATAAAATCAGAAAGAAATGGCTTTGTAACAGAAATTTGCAACATGTGAAGAAATAAACAGATACGCTTTTAAAATTACAGTACAGTGGGGTTTTGTTCCTTCCTCTTTTTAATTATCTTTTTTATTGTCTGAGTTAAATTTTAACAAGTAATTTAGTAGAGCACTGTGGTATTTTATTCATTACTAAATTAAGATCCTATTGACAGTGTTACATTTGTTATTGTTGTTATTATTATTATTGTTGTTGTTGTTGTTGTTGTTGTTATTATTATTATTATATTCCTTTATCTTCATGACCACACAACGCAGCTTCTGGAAAATAAGTAAAAGTTGGCACTGCACCACCAGCAAAATATATACACGGAAGTGTAACTAATATTTAAACATAGTCACCTCTGTTCCACACAACGCTTTAATATCATTTGTTTTTCTACTTTATGTGGTAATTTTACTTCTGTCCACTTATAATTCAGAATTGCTTTCTACTTACATCATTAAACTCAGCCTGAATTATGCAGCTGGTGCCTGAGATCACCTGCATTCTCACTTTACAGTTTCACTGACTCTTCTTACAACATCAACATATTTTTAAGGAGGCAGTGTAAAATATTTACTTGTAAACTCACTTGGCATCTTCTCTAAAATAGTCAAGGAAAGAAAGTAAAAAAAATGTGCATGCCACATAAAAATGTTACCAAGAATATTGCTGTAGCTGGACAGCAATACAGAGGACAGACTGAAACCACTAATACGCAAAACTTAATAACAGAATTGGAATTTATTTTTGAAAAAGTGTTTTTCAGGCTCCTGGGATCAGAAAATAGTTACCATGCAACACTGTAGATATTGGTAATGCAGGCAGATCTATTCAAATGAAAAATATTCAAACCATTGTCATTATCAGGGGAGCTATGTTATTGCTGGATTCATAACGTTTGGTATCTGCACATTTTCATATTCTACTCCTTAAGCAAAAATCTGCTTTTCCTGAAGAAGGTGCCCTTAATGTTATTTCTGTTAGATTAAGCTTGCAGGGATATGCCACCATCTGCTGTATTTCCACCTGTATTTTGCTGGGCTGATGTAGTAACGGATGCCAACCACTGAAGGGCAAATAGATGGTGAGTACATACACAGTACGTGTGAAAAGAAGCAAAGGAATAGCTTTTTCCTAGGAACACTTTTGCAATGATTGGCATGGGATTTCAGCAAGAGCCGTTCTGTTGAATTGTCCAGTTATTCCTCAGGAAAATAGCAAATGCATGGATTAGATCCAGAATTATCTTCTTGTTACCTAAAATCAGTCTACATTTTAGAAGAAGCAGAGTAGACAGAAAAATTGATAACAGTGTGTCTTGCAAGCTGGCTACAGTACAGAAAAGTGTTACGTTACAGAGCCAGGGATTACTATTGCCTTGCCATGTGGCTTTAGGTAGATGCACCTAGGATGTCATTGCACATTGGGTCAAACTGTTGGGAAAAATCTTAGTCCTTCAGGTTGGCTGCAAGAAGTTCTAGAGCTCCTGAAAGCAGACAGCTGAATTAATGGCCATCTTCAAACCCCAGAAAATAGCCCTTCTCCCTGTTTGATCCAAAGATGTGTGCAATTGGAACCCCACTGGTCAGAAAAATGGACTTTAGTTTCAAAACTGTATTGGGCTGGAATGTGTAGATGACTCATAAACGCATGCTGTAGGCAGACAGTGATGGTTGGTCCAGCACAACTCAAGTACATAAGGTAAGTCTAGCCCAAGGAAAGGCCCTGGGAGGCCCTTTCAGAAAGGAGATTTGATTCTGACAGCAATGGAATGAGTGTGAGTTTTTCAATTCCTCATGAAGTGGTAAAAAGTGAGACTTTGCCTCTTCTTGAGAAGGAGCACAATTATCTACGAGTTATCTGGTGTCCTCATCAAGTTCTTCTCTTGGATGAAAAAGACAGTAAGACCCTGCATCTTTTGCTTGACTGCTTGGGCCAAGTATCAAAATGGTCCTGAGACCCATGAAAGAAGGAAGATAAAGTGGCAAGAATTCAGGGAAGAGTTATAAAAAAATGGCAGCTGTTTGGAAGGTCTGATTTACAGCAATAATACCCAATCATCTCAACCTGTGTGTTGAACAGGTTGCTCTAAAGGCGCCCTGAGCTACTCTCTGCACTTCAAAGAAGGATCTCTTGTGCGGTGTGCTTTTTGCTGTATGAAACAGCACAATGAGAACATTTACTTGTGGCATTTGGGCCATCCCATTTCCAGCTGGCATCTGACTCTATAAAACAGTTAAGTGTCTGGAGCAAGTGAAGAAAGCTTGAGCTTGGGTTGAACCAGCAAGTTGTAACTGTCAGCTTCTGTGAACAATTCCGGGGCTGGCAGTCATGAAAGACTGGGGGGAGACAGGAGGGGATTCTGCTTTTGCTATTATCAGTCTCCTGATGCAAGCAAACCAAATGAAGTAGCCAGCACTGCTCTACTCACCTCAGTAGTGCAAAAAGCAGAAAACAGCAACAGCCAGCAGGGAAGGGATACTTGCCTTCTACCTCCACTCACCTGGGAGGGCAAAGCAAGCTGGGGAAGACAGCAACCTTTCTGTTCCCCTTTTAAATTTGGGCTGAAGGAGATGCATACATTTTAACATGTGGCTCTGGGAACACCTTTTCAAATGATAGTGACACCTCTGTTAATGCAAATGCTTGTAGGGGCCACGGTTTAGATCCTCAAGGTCTGCATGCTGTGGGCAATTAAAAGGTTCTGATAACCATAAAGGTGATCTTTTATCACAGCCATCTCTATTCATAGGCAGTGGTAAGAGTATCCCTTTTAGAGGATGATAAACATGCTAAGCTGATGGTAACAATTTTTAAAGGCAAACCCTGTGACAGAAAGCCTCACTGCTGATTTTATCTCATAAAGATGCCACATGCTGTATGTGTCTGAACTTCTGTCTATGCCTATCTTCTTATAGTGTAGAGAGAAAATTATTTGTTACAGTATTTGTACCCAATTTAGTTTAAGATGAGAAATCAGTGAGTAAGAGGAAAGGGTGGAAGGAGGAGGGGGGCAGGACCTGCTCCATTTACAGCTCTTAAAATAGCATGCGAAGCCACAAACTCATACAAAACTGAACTAGCCATCATCCACATGCAATGCATTTCCAAACAGAGGATATCTGCAGTACTTCCCAATTATGTTCAGTTCACTGCAGCAGGTGACCCCAATTTCTTTGAAAAATCTTTATAACAGTTCTTTTCAGAAAACCTGCATGGGGTGCTGAGAATAAAAGTCAAGGCCATAGAGTTTCACCTACTTGGGCTTCCTTCAAATAAAAGTGTGTATTACATGACCAGGGAGAGAGCTGGAGGACAAAGATGTGACACCTGCACACGGGCATTTAAAGCCAGTGGCAAGATGAGTTGAAGATTTTCAAAATGAAATTTTGAGATATCTGTTGTATTCACCACCTGGAGGGACTATTCCCTGCTTCTACTTCTTTCTCTTTTTGCTCCCATATGCCCTGTGGCTGCTGTGAGCTGGCCTGGCTCTTGGAAGCCTGGTGGGGCCAGTGCTGCCCTGGGGGCCCCAGCAGTGGTGATGTTGCCCTGGTGGCTGCTGCATGTGAGGGTACATCAGCCTGACTCCCAGGCTGGCGGGGGGGATTCAGCAGCCCTGGTGCAACAGGGCTCACCCCAACAGCACACAGGCGTGTCCAGTGGCTGTTCTCCTGAATGCTTTGGCTTCTGCCTGGCATGTCCATACAGTAGACTGCACAGTGTATAACCTTCTTGGAGTGTGCCTCCAAAGGAGCTTCATAGTGAGGTCCTTCATGGGGATAGAGCTATAACAGCATGGCAGGGCCCTTATAGGGATGTCTGTACTTGGCCAAGCACTTTTCTAGATGTAGATCTGTGCCCTTGTTAAAAGACTGAGCTCACTTTAGTTTCATGGGTGTTTTCAGAGCAATGCAATAGAGAACATGAGTGTTTTTACTTAATATTCATTTTAGCGGTGTTGGCATGCAAATGACACAATGTAGCACAAAGGGCACAAATGACATTTGCTGATGACACCATGAAGAGGCACCAGTGTAAAGAACATCAGGTTGCCTTGGGGGGAGAATTGGATGCCCTTAAGGGAAAAAGTAATAGAAGTGGAATTAAATTTTATAGTACAGAGTGTAAATGGGCTTGGGCTTGGGGACTATTATCACTTTTTTGCTTTATACTGGGAGCTCATTAGCTAGGGATGACTGATGCTGAGAAGGATCTGGGTGTATTGGCCATTGGACAACTGAGAGCCACCAGTGCTGTGAAAAGGCAATGGCAATCCAAAAATGCCTCTGACAGAATATTTTCAGTAGATATGAGGGAGAATTCATGCCATTTTACAAGGTACTGCTGAGACCTCATCTGCAATACTGTCTCCAGTTTTAATCAGCCATATCTAGGAAAGACGAATTCAAATGGGAGCAGTTTGCAATGAAAGGCTAGGAGGTGTCTGAAAATGGAGAAAAAAAGGTTGAGAATCGCCATGCTGGAGGGAAGTGTCAAATTGAGTTGGAATCTGTCTTATTCATTACTTCAGCTCTTTTTTTTTTTTTTGTATTGCTTTAACACTGGACATTTAAATGCTAGATAAACAAAATACAATTTGTTTTACAACAGGGAATGTCTCCTCTATCAATTTGCGATAAAAAGAATGTGTGTAGCTTTGTGCTAAAATGGCCAATTTAAATTGAATTCCAAAGTTATAGTTTAGTCATCAGCTTAAAGTTTGTTGCAACATGGGCCTGAATATCTAAAATCATTTCCAGTGGTCCATAAATCACTTATGGAATTTGGAATTGTGCACAGGAATGGCTCCCAAGCCAGCAGAAGTTAATGAAAATGAAAAAAAAACCAAAAAATAAAAAGGAGAATTTATGTATTTTCATAGCAGCCTTAATTCATTGTTATACCTACTAGAACATATACTATTCTTATGCAACCATGATTGTACTTCATCATCCTTCTTATGCTACCACACGCTTTCTGGCTAATTTATCCTCTTTTTACTGCTTTCCATACAGATGCCATCTGCATGGCATGGCAGGCTCACGCTCTGTGACCTGAAGCTGGAAGAGGACATCTTGGTCATAAACTGAAAACAAGCAGAAGCCAAAATGTCACAGCTGTCTCCTCTCGCCTTTTGCTCTAGGTCTCTCCAGAGGCCTGTAGCCAAGGGGTGGCAGGGTGTGGGGGGCTCAGCAGTGCCCAAATCTCTCCCCAGCTGCCCTGTGGTCAGTGCGGAACCCGGACCGCTCATGACGGTGCCATCCACCTTTGGCCTGATGGTGCTTAGCTCCCACAGAGCCAGTCTGGAGAGATGTATCAGTGGGTTACTCACAGCTTCAGCTCTGTTATATCCAGGGGCCTGAAGGGAGTTGAACCATTGTTGCTGACTGAGCACTATTTCCTGAAATTTCTGTCCATTTTCCATGGACTGGTTGAGGAGGGAAACTCTCTGAGGATGGTCTCACTAGTTTTCTCCTCCACAGCTTTTCACAGGAAGAGTGAATTTTACTTTTTGCACAGAGATCCTATTCCTAACTCTGAAAACTGCTGCACTTCCTCATTTTTGGGATTGGGCCATCTGTTTACAATAAAAAAGGTAACGGATGTTGAAGTCAAGTAAACCATGGTCTTTTCTCGGAAGCTGCTTTTTTTCCCCAGCTTTCCATCCAACCTCTCTCCACACAAGCCTTGAACATGAGTGATGGTTCCTGTGAGATGCATCACAGTTACCTGCTCTTTTCATTTACTGCCAAACTACTCTGTGTTTGAAGGAATTCCAGGGAATTTTGATGGAAAGATTAAATGAATGAAAGATCCGAAGCACTGTTTTATTAAATAAACAACGGGCAAGCAAACATTTTCTTAAAGGCGTCTCAGGCCAGGAAGCCAGCTGGAGCCCACATGAGTAACCCTGTGTCCTGCTCTTCTCTTCTTTTTTTCTGAGGGACTCTCACGGCCTCTCCCTTCTGTGGTGGGTTGACCCTTACTGGACACCAGGCGCCCACCAAAACTGCTCTATTGCTCCCCCACCTCAGCTGGACAGGAGAGAGAAAATATAACACAAGGCTCGTGGGTTGAGAGAAGGACAGGGAGAGATCACTCAGCAATTACCATCACAGGCAAAACAGACTCGACTCTGGGAAATTAATTCAATTTATCACCAATCAAATCAGAGTAGGGTAATAAGAAATAAAATGAAATCTTAAAACATCTTGCCCCCACCCATTTCCTTTTGCTTGGGCTCAACTTCCCTCTTGATTTCCTCTCTCTCCTCCCCCCGAGTAGTGCAGAAGGACAGGGAATATGGGTTGCGGTCAGTTCATCACACATTCTGCTGCTCCTTCCTCCTCACACTGTCCCCCTGCTCCAGCGTGGGGTCCCTCCCACGGGTGACAGTCCTCCATGAACTTCTCCAATGTAAGTCCTTCACACAGGCTGCCGTTCTTCACAACCTACTCCAGTGTGGGTCCCTCCCGGGGGGTGCAGTCCTTCAGGAACAGACTGCTCCAGCGTGGGTCCCCCGCGGGGTCACAAGCCCTGCCAGCAAACCTGCGCCAGTGTGGGTTCCTCTCTCCGTTGGTCTACAGGTCCTGCCAGAAGCCTGCTCCAGCATGGGCTTCCCATGGCATCACAGCCTCCTTTGGGCACCCAACTGCTCTGGTGTAGGGTCCTCCACAGGCTTCAGGTGGTTATCTGCTCCACTGTTAGCCTCCATGGGCTACAGGGGGACAGCCTGCCTCACCATGGTCTTCACCATGGGCTGTAGGGGAATCTCTGCTCCAGCACGTGGAACACCTCCTCCCCCTCCTTCTTCACTGACCTTGGTGTCTGCAGGGCTGTTTCTCTCACTCCTCTCCTTGAGCTGCTGTTGCACAGCAGCTTTTCCCCTTCTTAAATACATAATCCCAGAGGTGCTCCCACCATCACTGAAGGCCTTGGCCTTGGCCAGCGGCGGGTCCATCTTGGAGCAGGCTGGCACTGGCTCTATCGGACATGGGGGAAGCTTCTAACAGCTTCTTACAGAAGGCACCCCTGTAGCCCCGCCACTACCAAAACCTTGCCACGCAAACCCAATACATAACCTGACATTCATCTGCTGCTTGATTAAAATTTGGGTATTCCAGTTGTGTGACAGGTGTGAGTGTGGTCATGTTTAAGTAGCGGCTGTATACTTTATAGCATGTAACAGTGAGTTCCTTCCCTATGTTGTCACCTGTCCAGATGCTTTATGCAAAATTACTGGATGCATTTGGGGTGTAGGAGTACCTGCATTTTGACCGGCTAGCAGCTGATATCCCATCCTATAATAGAGGATGGGAATGGTCAGATAAACATCCCATACTTTCATACAGGGTGCAAGCTGTGTCTCAATCAAAAGGTTGGACTCCACTGGCCAAACTCAACAGCACTACTGCTTGTTTAAGATACAAAAATTTTCAAGGCATTAGCTAGGTGATGCAGGGAAATATTTGCATTGAGCATCACTGTGCACATCCTGGAAACCACCTGCTGCAACATTTTGTAAAATATGTTTTGAGACTGAAATGCCAAATGATATACAGATGCTAATCAGCTAAAACCATCAATATCTGTTTTCTGAGCATGGATCAGAGAACAGTATCTTGGATACAACACAAACCGACAGACAATATTATTGTCAAGCAGAGAAACTATCAGGTCATACTTTAATTCTTCTCAGCTGTCCAGGGAGTTTATTTAATCTCCAGCGCAAAGGGAGGATTCACAGATATATCTAGCTGAGGCGGAAGGGATGTTGTAAAGGCATATTTAATGGCATGTTGTTAAGATTTTATCACACCCACATGTGAGCTTGGAAATGTGGAAATAGCACATTCTTTGCCATAGCAAAGAAGATACTTTTTTTAACATAGTTTGTGATCTGCAATACATAATCTTTACTGCAGATAGCATCCTGGAGATTACAGGTTTTATCTATTTCTTGGTCAATTTGAACTCTTATTTTATAGACTGTGAAAATGCCTGTATGTACTTTTGTACATGTCAGCCAAGGGTGTTTATAAGGTGCGAGAGTACTCTCTTTTTTGCCCCATTGTTTCAGGAGCATCAGGGACCTTTCTGTGCTAGAAGATGAGCCTAAAATAGTTCCAGTCTGAAGCATCCCCATATAAACCAACCTCAGATGGTCTCCTGATCCATGCCTTTCTTCCTCAGGTGTGCCAAGAGCCAATTTGGATTGAGAATGGTTTAGTTGCCTGCTCCAGCTTTGTGAAGTTCAAATATTATCCTGGAGACAAGTTGTGATATTTTGCAAGGTTCAGCCTCAAACTGCAAAACTTGGCTATTGGCATAAAGAAAAGTGAAGGTTCTTTTGGGGGATAGCACTGACTACTCAAAAGCCTGTTAGTTTTTACTATGAAGTTTCGTAAAGACCCCCTGCAAGCATGTCACCAGTTCCTTTTTCTTAAGAGTTTGCTCTTGGTATTGAAAACAGTCACCCCTTTTGTGCAGATCTGTTGTTCTGCACAGAAAGAGGCTTATCTGGTGCAATTTCAAACTATTTTGAAGCAGGCTTTTTGTTGTTGTTATGTGTTATCCTGGTCTGTGGCTGAAGCTCATGGGCATTGCTGCACTAAAACTAAGCTAATAACAAATGTAAAAATATCCTTTTAAAACCTGCTTCTGCAGTGTTGTATGCTGGTTCAACTGTTTCTGCTTCCTCAAATAACTTTCAGTCCTGCCACAATGCTAAAAAGAGATTGTTGTTTTTCTTTTTAGCTACAAGCTATTTCGAACCCTTCTGTTATAGCAGGCATAGAGTTTTACCATCTCCTTCACAGTGAAAATAGTGATAATTTGGTAGGAACAAAAGAGATGCCAGGGTCTCTCGTTTTTTGGACAACATGATGCATCAATCATGCAAGTTGCCAGCAATTTGATTCGGCTATGAGCTGTGAGTGAAACCTGATGTTCAAACATGTGTTATCGATCTTCCATGGTTTCCCGTCTGATTAAATGCCAATCATATCCTACTAGTGCTGGACAAATCCAGCGTGTCTTTGTTGTATTGCCTATTGCTCTTCCTATATGTCATCACCTCGGTGAAGACTGAGATGTTCAGTGTTGCACATTCCCATTCTATTGATCCACTTCTGCCTTGCAAACCCCCCCTCTGATGACAACCAACCAAAATAAAACCCACTGATGACATAGGTGCATTTGCACATCATTTTCCTTTTTGGATAAGTTAGGCAATGTACATATACGTTCTCCTCTGAATGAACGTGATGTGTTAGGGCTTGATCTTTCCAGCACCCCTTTGCCTGAGAAACTTCCTGCGTGTAAAAAGGCTCATTCAGTTTAATGGGACAGCTCATGTTTGTAGGACTAAGGCCTTGAAGTACATGGGTAGCTTTCATTGACAGCAATTGCAGTTATTTATCTAAATCCTTTGGGCAAATATGGGCAAAGGGAAAACAGCAGTACATTGAAAAAATGAATATTGAATATGTTTCTGATTAAAGTAACAGCTAATACAATATGAAACCATAAAAAACACATAGAACCCGAACTTTAAATTACTTTGAATTACTTTAAATTACTTTAAATTACTTTAAATTCAAATAGGTTTCATTTGACCATGAAATAATATCATTAATATCAATTGACGTACACCACTGCTGAATTTGAGACCATAACACTTTTCACAGTGAAGAAGGTTTCCATCTAACTTTAAAAGACAAATTGGAGTTTTGATTTTTTTGAGAGAATTTGATGGAACAAGAAAGTCAGTGTTAATGTTATTGATTGGTTAATTATTTCAGGTACTGCTAAATGATATATTTTGAGTGAATCTCTTATTTTCTTGGGGATCTTCCCTTAGAAATCTGCAAGTTCAGACACTCACACAAAAAAAGGGGTAGAATTTTTAAGTGTGGCCTTTCAGATGTCAGTCTGATTTGAGCTTCTCTCTCCACCACCATCCAAACTATGGCAGGTGTAGCAAAAATCACAATTCTAAAGGTGATGAGTTAGCCTTTCTATTACAAAAAATTCCGAAGGGCAAACCTTGCTAGGTATTTGTTTGTTGAGCTTGTCTAGGTCTGCATGTTTATAGCATTAGCTTTATAGCATTAAAGGTAAGACAGGCAAGCTGCTGTCACTGCTTCTCACTCCCATCAGTACAATGACATTACAAACATTTTGTTATTATATTAACATCTCCTCCTAAGTCACTATGCCATTCACATACTTGCATCAAGTCAAATTTATCTGAGCACTTCTTAACTCAGTAGCACAGTTACCACTGTAATTGCAACGTAACCTTGCAGGTGGCTAGCCAAAATTTCAACTGTTAAACCTAGATGTATCAAAGAAACAAGTTAGCCCATTTCATACTTTGTTGCACAAATATCACAGTTTCTTCTTGGTTAAAATAAAAGACAAAAAAAAATCAACCCACATTCACAGTGATTTTATCTATGTTCAGTCATCATGTCAGGCATAAATTCCTTTACATGCATCTCTGAAAATTCACAAATCCCAAGGATTAGTATGCCAACTAAGTGAAAATTCAGTACTTGCAGACAGCAAGTTTGTGGGGAAGCCAAGCCCAACAAAAGACCTCTGTACTTGAGGAGTACTCTCAGACTATCAGAACAAGCAATGTTAAAGCTGGGTGGGACATTGTCTCTGGTTCTGCATTTGTTAAAGTATCTGCTGTGTAGAGAAAAAAATAAGACCACAACTGACAGTGCTATCATGCTGGCTTGTTTCTCAAATCCTTGTGCTCGGGGGAAGAAGAAAGTACAGAGAATATTGTTGACAGTTCTGTTGCATAATACCACAAATGCTGTCCCTAGCTTTTCTGTAATCACTTTTGCCTTTAAACATATGATTTAGCTGTAAATTATCACCCTAGCCACGAGCACTCCCTTCATAAACTCACTGAAAAGCAAATTAACCTTTTCTCTCTAGAATGAACTCTCCTTTTAATATGAAAATCAATTCAGTCCTGTTTGTTTTGGTTACCCCAGCCTGTCTGCACTTCCCAAGCTGAATTGTGACTGTCTAGTTAGTCACTTAAGCAGAATTAATTTTAAGAACCAATTAAAGAAAAACCCATCCAATAATATAGTAAGTGATGTTCTGGAAAGCTTTTCATTACTTCATCTGTGGTTTCTAATTGCAAAACAGAATGCCTAATTATTGCCCTGATTCTTCCATCGTGACCTTGGACCGGATCCACAGGTGGTGTATACCAGTGTATTTTAACAGATGTCCATGTTACACACACATTTCAACTGGCTGCAGATCTATCCCCTATATGTTTCTGGGCATATTTTAAGGTCATTTTTCCAATTCATGCCTTTATCAGGATGAAACTTCCCTTTTCAGGTTATAAACATTATTTAGTACCTGCTATCAAGTGGCATGCATGAAATCTTACTCTCAGAAACACGTGGATCTTTTATCACCCAGGGAAAAATACATTCAAAGAACAGAAGTCCACCAAGATCAAAGGAACAAAGTCTGCATGCAGTGAAGAAAGACCTATAATAGAATCCAAGTGTTCTGTGGGTATGGGCATACAGGGTAATGGGAAAGGTTACACAGGATTTTCCTTTGTTCTCACTTTCCTGCAGTCATACCAGATGCTGAGGAGTGTTTTCTCCTCTGTTTGTCAGGTCTTGTATCCTTATTCAAAGAATTTCATTACCCTACTTTATACTATCATCTCTCTCACTGACAGGCAAATATTGTTAGTAGAAAGCCGTTTCTTCTTTCTATGCTCTCACCTTTTTTTCTAGACTAAGTGATATAGCTTTAGTTCTCCTACCCCCACTGCAATCACTGAATTCCTCTTTTGTGCAGAAGAATGCAGAGCAAGATGCAGCTATATCCATTCTCACTAAGGAAGAGGCCCTAAAAAATTGAAATAAATGTAGGTTTCTGATAGCAGCAAATAATTAAATCTCCAGTAAAACACTGACTCATGTGGTACCTTAGCAAAATTTCACGTTGGCACAGCATCAATTCTGTCCCCAGGCTCTCAGGAATGGTGTTTTAGGCTCTTTGATGACTCAAAGGAGATTGAAGGCATATGTTTTAGGACACTTTCAGATCCACATAAAAGAAAGAAAGAAGAAAGCTGAGATTCTGTGGCAAAGGCTGAAGGTTCCTGAAGTGAGAAATGCTGAGGAGAGCTCTGTTGCACAACTCCTGCCTCCCTGCAGCTTCAGGGGCAGGTTCCAAAACCACATCCAAAACCACCACTGCAACCCTGCAACCCTGCAACCCCACTGATTTGCATCCTAATTTTGGAGTTGCCCCAACACCACATGCAACTTTCTCATGAGGTATATGAAGAACCGCTGCATTCCTCAATGGCTCATAGCAAAGCTCATGTCAGCTGGGACCTAGACACAAAAGCTTCCTCCAAACGAGGGCTGATCTGTAGGGGTTTTGGAGGACATGTAGAGGACACAGAGACAACTGCTGTTCTCTTTTAAAACATGGCCAAAGGAGGAGGAGGGCCCAGTTTTCACACAACAACCTTATTGTCTGGGCAGTCACTCAGCAGACAAGAAAATGAGAGTTGCTCCCCGGATTGTTTCAGTGTTTTATATACTTTGGAATAAGCTGGCATTGAATAAACATCCTTAGAAGTGGGAGACCTTTTCTTTCTTTTCTGGCCCAGTACATCTTGGGATCATTTCTACAGCACACTCACTTTCTCCTTGTGACCCAGCAGATATTTACCTATTTCTCACAGAGGGAAATGGAAGATCTCTGCCATTTTCCTGAGAATAATCGCCATGTGGCCAACCCTGCAAAATCTCACACACTGCAAAAAAGGGAATTGTGAGAGCCCTCCCAGTTCCCTGGGAGGGAACTGTATACCACAGTGCACACGTGGGCTCCCACTGGCTACCAGCACAAGCTTCTGCTGTCAGAGTCGTACAATATTTGTAAGGAGAAACAAGTATACACATAGGTCTGCATCAATTTATTCAGTGGTTGGGAACCTGGGTAGAGAATGGAAAGTTAACAAAGAGGCAGGGGGAGGGAAAAGGTAAGGGTGCATCTTCTTCCCACCTCTAGTAACTGTACACTTGTATGCTGCTGAATTTCAACCACAAATGCTACTAAAAAAAAGTCCTTTTTATTACAGTTGTCTCCTGAAGAAAACAGCCCATCAATTCACTGCTTTAAAAGAAATCATTACCTTTTTGCCAATGTGTACATTTATGAAGGGAACACATAATTCTTTCCAGAGTATAATTTTAGTATCTGTAAAGATATTGCTGGCCTCTTTATCTTCTTGTTCTACCACTTGTCATGTGCCCTGGGCCAATGTTGCTCTAACAGCCATAGAGTAGTACAAGCTGAGCATGAGCTTTGAGATATTTTTGTGTCTGTTCAACTTGCTAAACATGTACTCTGCTTTTTCTAATGGTGTTAAACTGAACTTCCTAGATTAAGCAGTTAATATAGGTCAAAATTAGTCCTTCAGGGATGGGCCAGACTCTATGCGCTGTTCCTGTTACCTGCAGGATTAAGCTGCAGTATTTGTCTCCTTTTTTAAATTCTGTGGTGTTGTCAGGTACTTTCCAGTACTTTCAAATACCAGAGATAGCTATGCTAAAATCAGCTCTCTCTAAACCTCCTTTTTAATATGCTGCTGCTTAATTTCTAACTTTTTTATGCTGATTCGGACCTACATTATTAAGGAATGCCTACACATTGCCTTTGCCCTCATAAATAGAAAGACCTCCTTAAAGCTTTCAAAGTACTTAGCTGCCCTGCATAGTGTGGTAAAGAGGGTGAAATAGAATATATTATGAAATGTCACACCCAGTCCAAATTGGATGAGCAATTAGTGAACTAATAATAAGGTTGCAACACTGTTTCTTCAGAAACCTTTAATTTTGACATCAATAGGCATCATACATATCTCAGTGTGAAATAACTTCATAGCTTTGGTTGATCTTATGATAGCAATGCTTAGAAAACAAAATAAAGGCATCTATGGCAGTGTTAATGGAACGATTAAAGCTGCAGATGAAAATGCACAGAAGTCAGGATAAGAAATGTAACATTAGCTAATTTACATTGCACTTTTATACTGTCTGCTATGGGAGATGACTGAAATCTTGGTCTGGTTACACAAGTATTGAATGACTGCTATTTTGACACCAGTCATATTAATCTCCCTAGGCTGCCTCTATAGTCAGTGAAGAGGCAGAAGCCTTGTTTTGCCAGTCTGAATTGCCCCATCTCACTAGGCAAAAGTTAGCCTTTTTGAATTAACCCTTCTGCCTCACTGCATATTAGTTTACTGGATAGGTTAAAGTTATTACAACTAATCCTTACTATTTCAATTCCTGATATTTGCACATGGAAATTGAAGCACGTTGTTTTGCACTAACATGATCTCTTGCATATGACTACCTAGGTTATTTTTTTCTGAAAGAAAAAGAAAGGGGACATTGTCCAAGTTTAATGGCACTTTAGCTTTATAGGCCTCAGTACAGGATCCATCATTAAAATTAAGCATGTGCTTAATTGGTTTTCTGAATATGGATGGGTTTAGGCACATGCTTAAATGCCTCGCTCACTTGAGGCCCTAATGGACCATGAAAATGTAAAAATTCACATCTCATTGAGATAAATGGAGTGAATAATCATAAATTTATCAGAACAGAAGCTGCTGCTTACTGTATATGTAGACAGAAGCTTGTAGTATTGTCCTTTCTCTCTGGCTGGGGTATCTAGATCTTACTGAAATAAAACAGTAGCAGCAGACTAAGAACTGTTATTTCTCACTCAGATCAGTTCAGCAGTACGGTATTTGACAGTATGATGTCTGTGCATTTGCCACAGAGAAAATAAATATTTTTCTATGAAATCTTATAATTTACAAAATTAGTAGAAATTAGGTAGAAGCAAAAATCCCAAGCAAACAGAAGGGATACTTAGAACCAAAGAATCCACCAGCTACTTCATGGCTGTACACTGTCTTTCCTAGATAGGAATTTAAGACAAATTATTTTTTTTATGTTTTAAAGAGACAACTGCTGCCTCTCACAGGACTTGTCTGTACTAAGGGACTTTGCAAAAATGTGATACTTTTAGTAACAACAGCAAAGTCCTAAAGATATTTCTACTGTAGACTGGGTTCGTGGTAATGCTGGCATTTTCAGCTCTAGTCCTTTGTGTTCTGACCTGATTGTTAAGTGATATAAATCTCCATTTCCATTCCTAATCATGGTTCTGTTGTTTGCAACTATCTCCATGCTTGTGCTATGTGCTAATGGTAGCAACAAATGGAAAATTAGCAGAAAGCTCCCACTATGGACACCAGAGTGGACATAGCATCAATGTAGGTGGTTGAGGAGCACTACATTGCCTCTTCCTTTCCCTCATCCCTGTTAGATTTTCTGTATGACACAGTGACAGGAGCAGATTTGTAGCATGAGGCTGCTGATGCAGAAGGGTCCATTCCAGCTGTTCTATCCCCAGCTGCTATAGAGTGCAACACCTCTTCTGCACCTCCTGGGTTGATGCATGGGGAGTCAGGGAAAAACTGTGGTCCTATACAGGGAGTGCTGTGGCAAGAAGGTTGAAGATAGAAACTTATAAGGGTCTTAAACCCCCCTTATCTTATCCCTATTTATTCTCATTTATGTAGCAAATTTTTTTTCAGCCAGACAAGAGTTGTTGCAATGGCTAGCACTGAACACTGCCCACCAAGCCATTAACTGGTCAGCAAGCTGTTCCATAAGCAGCAGACCAGTGAAGACCAGTGAGATGCAGACTTGTGTATGGGTTGTCTATGGGATTTTCTTGTATCTGATAATGATTGAAACTCATGATTCCTTCAGTAAGAAATCAGTACTTTCTGAGATTAATTACCCCTGGGTGGAATTAGACAAAATGTGGGAAATAGTACAAAAACTTTTTGAAAGGAAGGGGAAATAGACCAAAATAAAATATTCATATAGATATCATGATCTCAAATGTCATTCTTTGGAGATAAGGCTGTGATATTTTATTAAAGCTGATGGTAGTAGACATGTGCTGGATAATCCAGTGATAGGGTCTGGATATGTGATGCTTTTTAAAATAAAGCATACAGAACAGTCACAACAGTGGTTGCCTTTGATTATACAAGGTTCTGCATCTACCAGCTTTTTTTTTTCTCTATGTATTATACCTTCTAGGTTTGTTTTGAGCCATGTTAGATGATAGACTTAAAAATGCTGGAGGCTAAATGAGCAAGAAGCACTGCCTGGACAGGTAACAGCCAGAAAATTTAACACCTTGTCCTTTATGATGAATTTCACTAACCTATACACATTACATTATATAACTATTTTGTTATCACTGTCCTATAAACATTTTACTGAAGATCTCAAAAGACAGTGAGGTACTTAAAAGAACTACAGAATTACTTGCGGGGTTGAAGTTCATGTTTTACAGTAAAAGCCTAAAGAAGGTAAGTCTGTTGCCTGTCTCCGAGAAAGGTGAAAAGATATTATACAAGAACCTACTGTGATTATGCTGATCTGTAATACAGTATTGCCATGGCTAGTAACATGCCATAAGATTTGCACTGAGTTTGCAAGGTGTCAGGACTTGTTCTGTCTGAACTTTCCTTGACCTGCCTGCAGCCTTGTTTTAGTTGGTTCGGTTGTGAAAACAATTTCTCTAACTCTTTAGGACTGTATGGCTGATTTCCTTTACTTTTTTTTATCTTTGTGTGGTACCATCATGGTTGTACTGGTACAGAAAAATACGGGCCAGGCAGGATAAGAGAGACACAGGGTGCAGTGTGGAGTGGTACAGGCTTGGGATGACAAGAGATGGGGCACAGGCTCAGCACTGGAGACGCCACAGGTATAAAAAACTCACCAATGATTAGTTAAAGAAATGCAGTCCTAGAGCTGGACAAAACTGTTTTTTAGGGTAATGAAGTGAACAAAGAAATAGTGTGTAACATATATACACCCACCATAAAAAATTGGCTATAATGTGGAGTTGGAGATCAATGAAATAAAAGCTGGGTGTACAAGCATGTTAGCAGACATATAAAAGTGACCTCAAGAGAGTAAGAGGAAAACATCAACATGAACATTGTATTACTTCTGGCAAAGGACTCCAGGTGTTGACAACTCGCTGTTAACACCACCAACACCAGAGTGAAAGCCCTGACCTTAGGACTGAGAGGAACACCAGAAGGGGGAGCATAATGTCAGGAAATGGGGTAGAAACTAAGTGTGTACATGTAAAAATTTAACTGTGTTACTACTATTACTAAAATAATTTCTGCATAGATGTATTCTTTCTCCTTCTGTAATAACTATATCTGGACTAATAATGATTCTTGGATTAAACTGTTAAGATTTCAATTATATTAATAATAAATTTTGACTTTATGTATAAGGTATGTTTCCTTTTGGCCTGTAAACAAGACTTTTACCTTTCTAAGGAAGAAATTTTGAAAGCATACAGCTCTTTTACGCTAGTAGATAATAATATAATAAGGTCCAGTGGTCAGAAACTGATGCGGATGAAACAATGAAATTATATTTTTTATATGCTGCCAGCAATAATAAATACATATCAAAATAAAAAGCAAACTGTGCAAAACAGGAAAATGGTCTTAATAGGGAAATGTTAATCAGGAATGTGCATTTCACCGTAGGAGTTTGTTTTGGCTTTGTCTTTTTGCCAATGGCAATCTTTAGGCAAGAGGGAAATAATGTACTATAGCTCATGGAAATAGTCTGCCCTCCCTTCTACATTTGCCAGGGTGTTGCTGTTGCACTGGCTGTTAGCACTGTCAGGGTCCCTGTTTATGCTCCCACAAGCTCTTCAAAAGAAGCGACACTTGTTTGGGCTCATGGAGGTTTTCCATTAGGAGAGCGGAGGGGGAGATCATCTACATGCTTCTTTACTCTTGCTTGAGCCTAGAAAAAAAACACTCTGTGCAATGTTCACTGAAAGACCTTGGCTATTCAGGGGCTGCAAAAGCTGTACATAAAATGAATTTTTACTGCCAAAATGGATCTTATTATTTGGAGTGTTTTAGGATACATTTGTACAAAGCAGCAAGTAACTGTTCTTTGGAGAGCTACGGCGAGTCTCTATAAGAACATGGAATGGAAGCAAAGAGGTCACATTAATTTATGCTTTCATAATATCAAGACTGTAAGGAAATATATTTTAAATAAGAATTGACATAGGAGACCTCCATGATAACAGCTTATATTGAAGGAAATCATTCTTATGAAACATATTTCTCAAGGCTCATGAAAGATAGCAATAACAAACAACATTATGCAGTATCTGGGAAATTCTATTTACTTAAAATGCTTTCTGCTTTTATTATTATCCAGGCTCATTCCTTCAGTGGAAGTGCTGATTGCAGCTTGAGCAATGTGTATGATCTCATTACAACAGGGCTGTATTAGAAAATCTGATACTGATAGTTCCAACAATGGCACCTTTCTCTTATTATCTGTCACTTGGCTACAACAAGAGCCGTGCAAATTTCCTGCCATCAGATTCTGGCAGGTGGCTGAAAACCAATCTAATATGCTGTACATATCCCACATATACCCTATTGCACTGGGAAAAAAAGCATATTCAATATCCTGACTGTGGCCAGTTTGGAGCACAGGCTGCCACACAGGCAGTGTCGTGTAGTGAACAGTTTTATGCTTTGCTGGGGACCATACAAAAGAACTATCATGTAGGCCGTAAAATGGATACATATCAACATGAATCTTTTGATTGTACACCCTCAGGTAAGTCACAGGCAGCTTTCTGGACAGGCATTCATTGATTTCTAGCAACCAATTACTTATTTCCTCATCATCACTTTACTACTGCATGTTCATGTCCAAGGCCAGCTAGCTTTTGCCTTTGAGTGGTCCAAGAGCCTAGGTAGTGTCACTTAGCTCCAAGGGATCACAAATACTCAAGATATATGCTCCCAGATTTTGGTGCTGCAATGAGACAGGGAAGGAGGAAGACATACCTCTCTTTGTCCCTGTGCAGCTCTCCTATGGTGTTTCAACCTTATTCCTTAGGTATCCTCTACTTTTGTAGGGTTTGTCAGTACTGACAGCTACAACTGGTGGTGTAGGATTACCTGCTCACAAGCCCTGCAGCAGAAGGGCCATGAAATAGAAAGCAAATTCTTCCTGTCAACCTGAAGTTAATGGTTTTGTAGCTTTTTAAATTAAGATTTATTAGGAAAAAAAATTATTAAATCCTACACACAGTAAAACAAGATAACCACCTAAACAGGGAAAATTCAGAACCTACGAAGTGAGAAATAAAACACATAAAAAGCTGGAAAACCAATATCTCTCTTGAGAAGGATGAGTTCTTTTCTCCAGGCTTTCTTTCAAATTTAGCAAATTTTGGTGTTTCTGTGGTTGAGAGAAAGTGTCCTCTCCCCTGACTTCTCTTTGGTGTCCTTAAGGTTACTTTTTGTCATTTCTGAGGCTTGGTGTATGTCTGCCCTCCACGCCCTCGTGCACCCTTCAGAAGTCCTCCAGTCCCCACTCTTTCAGACTTTTCCCTGCTTTCCTCCTCTCCCACCACTTGTCCTGCCTTGGCCTCCAGAGGGATTGGCAGTCTGGCTTGCTTGGATGCTCTTACGGAAGGTTTCCCTTCCTCCCTTCTTTCTAGGGTGTTCCCCTTCAAACCACAGTACAGTCACCAGGACCAGCCTTCCCTCTCTGCTGCCCCTCTTTACAGCATTCCTGTAATGATATAGTATGATATAAATACAATATACCATCATGTAAGTTCCTGCTCAGGAACTACAATCACATTAACCTGCCTGGCCCGCTCTAAAATCTGTTTGTGGCAGGGGCAGCGCAAACCCCTGGCTGAAGGGAGCATGCCGCCAGCTCCCCTGCTCCTTTCTTGCTTTTTTCTGATTCCATAACATGGGGGTTTTTGTTGCTCAGTTGTTGATAAGTCTTGGTGGAAGCCTTATGCTGGCCATTTTGAAGACTTTTTCTGACAATCTGGTAGACAGACCTGCTGAAATAGAAAATTTCCATTTTGAGAATGTTATGCTTTTTCTGAAAGAATAAAGGTTTAAAAGCAAAGTTGCTAAAGAAAAGCTGATGCCTTTCCTTTGTTTATGAATGCACATCTTGATGAAATCCTGTGACTAGTTAGCTGTTGAAAACATTTAACATTATGAATTAATAAACTCATTTTTTATTTGATTAATAAAATTCAAATATTGTATAATGTATAGGGCGTTTTCTGGAAGGTCTTTTAGGTTGCTGATTGCCCTCTTAGTGGAATAAATCCTTCTGCTTGGGGTTGTTTCAGTCTTCACAGCTGACATCTCAAAATAGCTCATTTATTTGGGGAGTAAAACAGATTTAACGAACCATAGGAAACACATGACTTCAGAAGTGACCATAATGACAATGGTTCATAGATAATAACAGGCTATTTACCTGTGCCTGAATTGCTTCAAATTTATTTCCTTCGGACAATTTCCTAACCTTGGCTACAGAAACAATATGATAGAGCTATAGGTCCACAAGCAATTTGTTAATTAAAATTAATGTTGCATATTGAGCTGTTGCATTAAGCACATAGGTCTTCTCAAAGAAAGCATGATCGGCTAACCAAACAAATCTTTGGGTCTGACCAGCTTAAGAGATGAAGGATTTCTCTCTTCAGCTGCCTACAACTTTCCTGGCTGTTGTATACACCTACAATCAGCATATCCCTGGTATTATTGATTCTCCTCTGTAAAGTGTAAAGCCTGTTTCTCTTGATGTCTAGATTATTGGACTGATGTGCTTACCAAAGGGAGCAAAAAACTCTTCTACATTCTTATGTGAGCTAATCAGATTTACATATGGTCTGGTCAAGTATGATGTATTAGATAGATGGATGATTACTGGAGACAGAATCAACACTAGACTTTTTACTGCATGCCAAATGCTTCCTATCTAGAGTTTACTAAACTCTGGGAGTGAAGAGAAAATAGAGAGGAATTCAGTCTCACCTGTGTCAAAATCTAAACTGATACATAGCATGACAGCAATTGCAGGGTTAACATGCATACATATATAAGAAATATATATAGATGTAACCAGGACAAAAAATGGGGAAAAAAATTGATTCAGCAGAGGCAGTTAGATATGCTGGGTAGGTTTTCTGTGAGATTTAGACACTTGAATCCAAGAATGGAACTCACAAATCCCTTGCTTAACCTCCCCGGCATCCAAAAGGCTAAGGATACTTGGGTTTTCACCAGAAAGTTCTCTGGTGCAGCTTATTTTGCACCTGATCCTGCTGAGAATGACAAAAAGCAGCATCTCTCTCTTGATATCCCCTTCTGTATAAGGAAGAGCCAAGGCTTCTCCTTCTTGCTTTGGGGAATGTTTTGTAATTTCCTTTAACGCCCACAAATTCAAGGCATCATTCTCACTGGGCTACAGGACTGTGTTCCATCTTCTGTCCCTCCTCTTTGGCCCCCAAATCATATGCCTTTGAAAAAAAAAAAAAGAGAGAAACTTTCCATTCTCAGATGGTAGATTTAGGTACCTAAATCTGTGAGATCACTTGGGTGCTAAGATCCTTTGATAATCTAAGAGCTGGAGGAGCCCAGTGTCATTGCCTTTCTTTGGGCAGGCAGGATTTGGTCTTGGGGATCATTCAAGTGCTTTAATAATTGCTGGTCCAGATTTACTAAAGCTTGGATTTGTTTTACATTAGTATTTTTATGTAGCATAAATACCAAAATGAATAATGGAGCTTTCACAGACAAGTTCGCATTTCAAAATAAACTCCAGGATCTGCATGATGGAATATGAATTTTAAACATTTTTAAGAGACAATTTTGGCATTCATGTAAAGAAAAAAGGAGGTAGAGAAAAGAACTACAGTGATAATTTCCAATGAGCCAAGTAATCCTGATAACTTTTTTCACATGCATCCCACATCTTTGAAAGGATATGTACTTCTATAAGTGGAGAGTTTTGAGATGTGCAACATTTCCCGTGTAACAACATATCAGCTTCAGGTTGTGATGAGAAAAAATTGCTTTCAAATATCACGGGTTCAAAAGTGCAGCTGAAATTTTAAAGTATTAGTTTCACATTCTTCTTAAGAAATACTGTGGAAAGAGAAGCAGAGAGGAGACTGAGGATAAAATTCCAATAAAAGTAAGATATAGATATCTAGCCAGACAGTTGGTATTATATGTATCTATATAATACTGTGCATGACGAATATGGTAACAGAGCATTAAGGCTGCATGGTTAGGCAGTCAAAAGTTTGGAAACAGCCTAGTTGAGGTTGCTCACTGTGCTGTTCTGCTCCCCCACATTGTGAACATATTATGCCTTTTTTTTTTTTAACTGCAATACTTCTCTGCATACTGTTTCTCAGATAGAATAAATATTTCTTTTATATAACCGCAGGAAACTTGAAATGTTGTTTATTCCTCTAAGCATTTGTGGATTTTCATTATCATAGTGGTGCAGACAGTAACACAGATGCTCAAGCTGGTTTTTAGCCTTTTGTACCATTCAGATGGCACAGAAGGGCCATAAACCAGACAACACCAAACCACCTCTCCACCCTCCTCCCATATCTCCTTCTGCTGTGTCTGATGTGGATATTCTTCTCCTGTCTCCCTCCTTCTGCCATTTTTGCATGGTTAAGTAAAATGAAACACAGCAGTACAGCTTTTTAAATGAGGAAGAAGAGCTGGCAAGAACCCTTCTCCATCATCGGTCCTCTGCATAACAAAAGGTGCAATGCAGCATCTCCTGCAAATCTTCATGTGGTTTGTCCTTCTCTGTCTCTAAGGCCAGGGTGAAAGCCCTCCAAGCCTAGGGTATCTAGTCTAACTTTTATTTTATACCAGTCATGGTCATGTTTCACCTCTCCTACCCTCCTCCCACAGACACATGGTGTCTGTAAGTCCTCTGTTTGGGAGGACTACTGAGCCTGCAGAGAGCAACCTTTTCCCACCTGACTTCTGAGGTGGCCTTCTCAGCTCAGTGTTGTCAGTCAACAGAAAAGCTTCCCAAGTACAGTGTAGCTAAGAGTCAGTTCACCTACAAACTCAACTGCCTGATAAATAAGCCAGCTTTAACTGCTACTCGCTGGAGTTTTTTCTTGACATGGAATAGGCTCTCTAAATATGATTCCTTTAATTTTCATGCTGGTGACTTGCACGGCTTCTAACCTGTCATCCTTGAAACAGTGCACAGCATCACAAATCCTGTACCTGCAGAAAAGGGGACCAGCCTATTGCCTTTTTTTACAAAAGGTACATAGTTAAAACTACAGAATCTACTCCAATCCCTTTGACACTCATCCAAACCCACTGATATCTATGGTCTCACAACAGAATTGTCCTGATGAAGACCTGGACAATGACTTCTAATGACAATCTGAGGGTCCAAATAATTGCTGGAGCATCTTATGGAGAGAGGAAAATATTTGTAACAAATTTAAAGATTTCCAGTACATCCATGTTCTACGTTGTTGGACAGTCTAGACGGCAAAATCACACCTGCATGCATATCCCTTCCCTTTCCAGTTAGGGAGTGGGCAAACAAACACCCTGTTTTGGATATGGTTAATAACTTTACTAGCTCCAGATGATTATCAGCACTCACCTGCTAGCAATCACTGCCCTCATTTCTGAAACTGCAGAACATGGGTGCTCTTTCATTCCTTTTCCTGTTAAATATGCAAGGTTATTTTATGTCATCTTCATCATCAGTTTAAGCTAAGCTGGAAGTCTTGGCACTGAGGCAGATGAGGAATAGCCACCGGCAGCTTTCTACCAGGACTTCTGTATATGTGTAACCCCCAGTGGAGAAGCAGAGACAAAAGGGGAGGTGTGCATACGCTTGCAAAGCAAAGGCATTTGTATGCCTTTATTGTACCTGCTGGAAGCTTCTCACTCCCATATTTATTTTCTCAAAGCTGAGGCTTCAGTATTAGCTTGATTCTTACATGTTCTCTGTAAGGGGTGTGCAGGGGATTCAAATCCACTTTACTACATGGCTGACTAAGAGAATAAGGTAAAAGGGGCAGAATATAGACTGTTAGTATGAGGTGGAAGCAACACAGAAAAATTTCTCATATTATATCTTTTCAGATTCTATTTCATTTTGGAGGATAGCATAAAATTCTTACCTGGAGTGATGGTTTTAAAGCTTAAGGAACACAACATGATTCTGTAATGTGACTCCATGATAATTTTCTTCTTTTACAAATCTAAGCTTAGCTTAATAGATTTCTAGTCTAAAGTTATGTTAGGACAAAGAAGAAAACATGGTGTGTTAAAAATTCAGAGCAAGATCAGCAGGTTGTATGAAAAAAAGAAAAAAAAGTTTAACTGGGAAGGTCAGCAACTCTTTAACAATTTTATTATAAATAACTCAATTATATTGTATAATTCCCATGATTGCTAGAGACCTCATTGATTACTCACAGTGGTACTGCATTAGGGTGCTGATAATAAGATGTTTATTTTAATAACTATTCTCTATGTAGATGTACTATTTTTCAGAAGCACTGGGTTAAGGATACTTCAGTTAAGTGACTCCTGAATGAATTTAACATAATAAGGAGGACAGATGGGCTTTTAACTCCGTAGCAACAGTAAAGAAAACAAGACATCACTGGAGCATAGATCCTTTCATGCTGTTCTTTTTTGTGAATATAATGTACTGCCTTTCAGCACATTAGCTACTTCTGCTTAGGATGGTTATATCGTATCAAGAACTCAGAATGTGAATCAATAAAAACTAGACACTTCTGACACTTACGTTAAGCAGCAGCTTACCCTAGGAAGAACAATTTTCCATGTTTTTTTTGACACATACTGTAATAAATGGAATTGCACTGGAAACAAGATAATTGGTACCTTCAGCCACAGTTGCAGATCCTGGCCTAAAATTAGTGATGAAAATAATGGGTTTTGATTTTTACCAGAACTTCCATGAAAAATTAGATTCTTTCTACCTGTTCCTCTTCCTCATCTCCACTTTGCAGCCAAATCTTGGTTCCCTTTTCTGCCCCCATAATACCTCTTTGATGAGCACATTTCAATATGTAAGCTATTACCCAGTGTGGAAAGCTGTCCCGCAAATCCAGCTGCAAATCTATTTCCATGCTCAAAGCCATTATCGCTCTGTCTGGATCCAAAGGCATTCGTAACATCTACAAACAATCAACAAACAACTGAAGATGCAGTTCCAGCAACTGGAATTTAAAAATTCATTTCAAATACAGAGGTACTGTAATCTGTACAAAATGATTAGATTTCACACAACTACTGAACTATTTTGACAATTTAGTCCTTAAAAATCTGTACCAATAACTATATTGCAAAACACAGAGGCATCAACACAGCATCATGCAAGCCTCTGATCTCAAGCTGATCTTTAAAAATAAAATGACCTAGAAAGAATTTATTTCATTTCTTATGTAGCTGAGGGTTTGGTGTTACACTCTGCAGACAGGAAAGGCCTGGAGAGGATTTCATTTGCTACTTCTTATTGTCATTTCTGCCGAGCCATCACTAACCCTCATTAATCTTACAACAGAGTCTACCCAGCATCTTTCCATGTAAGCAAGACTCCCCTGTTTGGAAGCCTGAGTAGGATGCTTGGTATAACTTCCAGCATTTGGGCCAACACATCATATGTGGTGTATGAAAATGTTTCTAGACAGCTTTCAGAGTTGCAGCTGCAGCCACATTCTCCCACTGAGGCTTTGCAAAAGCCTTTTTGAGAAAGCACCCAGTCTCCCGTTATCCTTGCTTAGTTTGTGTTGGGGTTTGAGGAACCCAAGACTTTCCTTGTCCAACACTTCAAGCTCTGTCATATCAGTGCTGCTCGTCAGACCCTCTGCTTTCTCTATCTGATGCAGTGGTGTGTGGGTGAACCCAAAGAGAGGCTCTTAAAGGATGGGTCCATGAGTCTCCATCGGCATTAAGCAGCCTTATTCATCACAGCTGCCCTTCAGACAATACAATAACCCCATCCCTACTCTGGATAGATCTGTTTATAATCCAGATGTAATATTACTTCCCAGCAGCAAAACAAAACAAATTCATTGACATATATACACGGAAAAAGTTGGGCATGGCCATAGAAAGGTCTTTTTGAAGCAAAATGCATGCACATATGCATGTATACCTGTGTGTGTATGGATATGGATGTATAGAGGAAGGAATTAGAGAAGCTGCTGCTTTTATATCCTGTCACATCTGACAAATAAAGGAACTGTCACATGTATGCCTGTCCTTTTAATAGAAAGGGGGTTATAAGGGTTTCTGCTGATTAATACAATCTGTCATGCTTTCACATAAAAAAATTACACCAAACATATAATGAAAATATTTTAGTGGATGCTCAGTCACTTTGAACCAAGTTATCCATCATGCTTTGCAAATATAAGCTGTAATAGAGGGAAATTTTCACATCTTTTCTCCAGAACAGAAAAAGAAGTATCAAACCAAAGTTTATGGTAGCTCATTTTCTTACACAAAGGCAAAGGAACTAAACTGTACAAGGACCAGTTCAGGTTCATGATATCTGTTTTAATAACCATGGTCAAAGCTAGATTTTCAGACAAAGTTTTTTACTTTGAATCTTAAAATCTGAGAGGTTCCCTGAAGACTCTGTGTTTACATGCATTGTAGAATATAAAACATATATATAATGCTCAGTTTTATTAACTAAAAATAATTGTCTGTGTTTAAAATTTACCTTCCTATTTTGTTAGATAAAAGCATTAAATCTATTTCTGTATAATTCTTTTTGATCTCATCTGGTTTTTTTACTTTCTAAGATTAAGAATCCTATGGGAAGACTGGAACTCTTTTCTGATTTAATCCCATACACAGTTTTGGTTTTGACCCTACTCAAATCTCTCTCTTGTTTGCCAGAAGACATTGTAATGATAATTTCCAGGCAAAGGCACTATCTGAAAAATAAGGCCGGTTTTCAGTCAAGTCTAAAGGACAAGATACCACAATAATAGCTGCTCATATATTTTATTAAAAGAACAAGTCTTTAAAAAAGAAGGTGTAATATCAAACAAAATTAACAACAGCAGAAGATCCATATATAAATCAGGGCAGAGACAGTATTGAAAGAAAACTCATCACTATTTTACTTAATCTCACATTTTTAAATTTGGTGCCTAGCCCTTTTACCATGTTTCTACACATATTTAACATGGTTAGATATCTGTCTCCAACTTCACTTCAATTATTGGAGTTGTAGACTCCTTAGCAGTGAAAGAAAGACAACACTTCTCTGCTTCACCAACTAGTCCAATTTTTAATTACTAAGGTACAGAAAAAGATATTCTAACTTTATGCCCAGTATGAGCCTCATTTTTATAGTCTGTAAGCATTTCTTCCCTAAAGTTCCTCTTCACCTAAATAAGGCAGTTGGTTCTTTTGGCTTGCCAAGTCACTCTCCATCATTTACCAGCAGTCGTGGTTAACAGGGGAGGTCTCAGACAACTGGAGGCTTGCCGATGTGATGCCCACCTACGACAAGGGCTGGAAGGAGGATCCAGGGAACTACAGACCAGTCAGCCTCACCCCAGTATCAGGGAAGATTATGGAGTGGTTCATCTTGAGTGCACTCACCAGGCAAGTGCAGGACAACCAGGGAATCAGGCCCAGCCAGCATGGCTTCATGAAAGGCAGGTCCTGCCTGACCAACCTGATCTCCTTCTATGAGCAGGTGACCCAGCTAGTGGATGAAGGAAAAGGCTGTGGATGTTGTCTACCTGGACTTTAGTAAAGCCTTTGACACAGTCTCTCACAGCATTCTCCTAGAGAAGCTGGTGGCTCATGGCTTAGACGGGTGTACTCTTCGCTGGGTAAAAACCTGGCTGGATGGCCGAGTCCAGAGAGTTGTGGTGAATGGAGCTAAATCTAGTTGGTGGCCAGTCACGAGTGGTGTTCCCCAGGGCTCAGTTTTGGGGCCAGTCTTGTTTAATATCTTTATCAATGATCTGGATGAAGGGACTGAGTGCACCCTCAGTAAGTTTGCCGATGTCACTAAATTGGGTGGGAATGTCGATCTGCTCGAGGGTAGGAAGGCTCTGCAGAGGGGTCTGGACAGGCTGGATTGATGGGCTGAGGTTAACTGTATGAGATTTAATAAGGCCAATACTGGGTCTTGCACTTCAGTCACAACAACCCCATGCAGCAGTACAGGCTTGGGGAAGAGTGGCTGGAGAGCTGCCCGGCAGAGAAGGACCTGGGGGTGCTGGTGGACAGCTGGCTGAACGTGAGCCAGCAGTGTGCCCAGGTGGCCAAGAAGACCAACAACATCCTGGCTTGTATCAGGAAAAGTGGGGCCAGCAGGAGTAGGGAAGTGATCGTCCCCCTGTACTTGGCACTGGTGAGGCTGCACCCCAAATACTGTGTTCAGTTTTGGGCCCCTCAGTACAAGAAGGACACTGAGGTGCTGGAGTGTGTCCAGAGAAGGGCAACGAAGCTGGTGAAGGGTCTGGAGAGCAGGTCTTATAAGGAGCGGCTGAGGGAGCTGGGGGTGTTTAGTCTGGAGAAGAGGAGGCTGAGGGGAGACCTTATCGCTCTCTAGAACTACCTGAAAGGAGGTTGTAGCGAGGTGGGTGTTGGTCTCTTCTCTGAAGTTACTAGTGATAGGATGAGAGGAAATGGTCTCAAGTTGTGCCAGGGGATGTTTAGACTCGATATTAGAAAAAATGTCTTCACTGAAAGAGTGGTCAGGCACTGGAACAGGCTGCCCAGAGAGGTGGTAGAGTCACCATCCCTGGAGTACATGTAGACATGGCACTTCAGGACATGGTTTAGGAGGCATGGTGGTGTTGCATTGACAGTTGGACTTGATGATCTTAGAGGTCTTTTCCAACCTTAATGATTCTATGATTCTTTGAATGTTTTCCTCAGCCCTTCTCTCCCCTGTCCCCTGTTTTATGGTCTCCGTAGCCAGTATTTAAACAAACACTTTGACATAGAAAATTCATCCTCTGTGCCCACAGATATAAAAAACAAAAAGGTAAATAAAATCTATACCTGCTTCCCATCCTGCTTTCAGTATACCACAGTAAATATGTGATGTGGATGACTGTGTGTAAGGTAGGCCAGAAGGGGAAGCAAAACTGCCAAACAAAATGCTCTTGAAAAGCAGGCAAAGGTGCTGTTTGTTGTTCCCAAAATAATAGAAAGCTAAATGCAAATTTGCCCTTGAAGAAAGGAATGGAAAAGAGAAAGACACTGAAAGGAATTCAGGAGGTTGAGTTCAAGTTTTCTTTTAAGTTTCATGTTAGACTGAAACAGAGACAGACTTTGACTCTCAGTGCTGCTGACATTGCATAAAATGAACACACCAGCGAGGTTTAGATGAAACCTAGGTAAACAGCAGCAGATTTCATGCTGTTCTTATACAGATGCCTGTGAAAACACAACTTTCGGAAAAATATGTAATATACTCCAAGTATGTAGGCCTACAAACCTCAATAGGCACCACTGCAATGGCTCTAGCCGAATGACTTCTAATTTGACACTGAGGAGACAACTTACCAAGTAATAACTATGAAAATTACACAGGGACAATAATTCAGCTTACTGTAACTGTGTTTTAAGCAGAAGGAGATCTGCTATATATTAGTGCTAACCTTAACACAAAGCTTACCTTGCTATCAGATGATTGCTCTGTTTTTCAATGTGTGTGTTCCAAACAAACAAAAATCATAGAACATGTTGTAGAGTAAACACAGACATGTTTGATGTACCACATTACATATACTAAAAAAAAAAAAAAAAAATCTGTAGCAGAAGAACTAGCATGAAAACCAAAATACTTCCTCCTCTGAGATCACTGGCAAACCACCCATGATTTCACTGGGCAGGGTAGGTAAGGTCTCTCTAGATGTCTCATCTTAGCCAAGGATCATTACTGAAGTCCTGTTCCATTACAAACATATACCTTCCTTCCCATATAGCACTTTCTAATTCAAGGAACTGCTTGAGCAGTAGCTGATCAGCACAACAGCTCAATGGTAGGAGCAAGTATTATGTCTGTTTTCCAGAGGCACAATGGAGTTCAGCAGTACCAAACCAAACAGGAATTAAAAATTATGAGTTCTGGCTTGGCACTAGTTCCTTCTAGTCCCCATGAATCTAAAAGCAAACATTAAGGAGGAGAATAGTCATTTATTGATGCTGTTCTGCACTACTATGCATAAGACGCATACTTAATTCCCAGCCCCTTGCTCGGCAGAGACCATGAGCACTTAAACCAGAATGTCTCATCGCTTCAGTAATGACATCTCCAGGGATCTCCAGTGTAGGGAGGATGGGCTAAAAAAACTGAGAAAGGGACTGATTCTGCCTTTCTTGGTGCAAATGCTGATTCCCTAAAATAAGAGGACAAGAAGCTGCTGCAGCATGGTGTTATTAAAATTCTTAAATATATGTTTATTGATGAACACCTGAGCTTTATTAATCAGTTTTACCCCTCTGTTTCTGAAAAATCCTTTAAAAAAAGTGTGACATGGGGGCAACAAATTAAGATGCAGAAAAAATTTTGTCTGCTCGGTGTAAAGGAAGTGAAGACATAAGGCAGCAAAACACACCACAGAGACACAGCAAAAACCGTAGATACCTCACTACATAATCAGTTTACTAATCCAGTCACCAGTCAGGACTAATAAGAGCTGTACATTTTTATTTCGCAGTGCTTCAAAATCTGGGTCAGCCAAACACCACCACCCCGCCCCACCCCCCCACGCTGCCTGCCGGAGCCCTGGCACTGCCCGGTAGAGGGAAGCGTTGCCAACACCGACCACTCTGAGGAGCCAGAAGGCAGCAAACCGCTGCCTAGGAATATAAAATCCAACTGGCAGCTAAGTCCGTTTTGTTTATAACACAATCTCTTTGAGCATTATGAAACTTCGGAAATGCTTAACACCTTCTGGAAGTCAAGCAAGATCGCATTTATCACGTCTCAGTAGTAAAATAGCTGACCTGTCCTGAATGCACATAGGAAATTATTATGGTGTTTGGAGAAGATTTAAAAAATTATTTGAAACATTGGCAAGCTATTTGCAGGCTGTAGTGTGAGCACTACTATTTGCAGACGCCCTTACCTGGCTGGAGACCAGCATCCAGACCTTGGCTGCACCCTCGGCATGAATTGGAAAAACACCCAGAAAGTTGGGGTGTGCTACTGCCTCTCAGAGCTGAGGGCTGAGGGGACAACAAGAAAGGAGGCAAGGGACAGCAGACCTAGTAAACGTTTCAAACAGGAGGCAGCGAGTGGGGGTCAGGAGCAGCAACAGGCTCTGCCACCTCCCTCCTTACCAGGCATGGAGGAGGTGGGCACTGGCCCCCCCACAGCTGGGGCCAGCTCTCACTTGCACTGTGGGGCCCTGGGACAGGCATCCAGGCCATTCAGCCCCAAGATAAAAGCATACACCCATGTAGACACAAGAAACATGCTGCCTGTGACTCTAAACCAAGAGGCAGAGGCAGCACTGCCTGCCCTCTCCTCGAGGGAATGGGTAGGATGGGGAAGGGAGAAGATGAAGCTGTAGCATTGCCCTGGGAGCTTGTGCAACCCCTTCAGCGAATCCTGTGTCAAAATACACATAACAATTGTAGATTTCCTAGAAACAGACTTTTGTCTGAGGAAGTTTTGTCCAGCTCGTATTGAAGAATTTGTGAGTTTTCCCAGACCTCTGAGATGTTTAGCGGTGTGAAGACTCTACCATATGCCTGGTCCTCTCAGTCATGTTATGCCTCTGCTTTGGCCATGGTCCAGGCATGCACTGAGGTGCTCAGGGTTTCTGTAGCTGTGCCGTGTAGCTCTGCTCAACGAGGCTGATGCTTCCAGGACATGTTTGCCGGATCTGCTGAGAATGAGCTTGGTGTGTGATACATCCCTGAAATGTTATCTTTACTGCTTGTGCACAGAGCAAGTGTTTGGCACATAGGTACATGCTTCCACCTGGGAAATCCCTTGCAGATATAGATGTGTGGAAAAGAGAGAGTAAGCAATGGTTTGGATGTAGCTGGGAAAAGAAGGCTTTGAAGGCAATTTGCCCCAGAGGAATGACTCAAGTGCAGTGACTTCCTTATGTTTTCAGATTGTACTGTGCTTAAAGACATAAACTTGGGCATTAGAGTGCAAGCCACTCTCCCACAGACACCTGCATGTCTTTAGCATTCCATATTTTCTATTATAAATAACAGCAACACCTTGCTATTGTGGCAGAATTGCAAATAAAATCTCTCATAAAATCAGCCAGCGCTGTGCAGACAGCTTCAGCCCCCTGCAATCAATACTTTATGGATAAGTTGATGCGTGTACTCTGAAGAAAATGAAATGAAATGTACCATGTCAGTTTACATAATCCAAGAGCCGATAGCCTTCATTTTCTGAGCCACCAAAACAAAGACATAAAATAAGGAGATTCAGAGGCTGGAGTTTAATCTCTGTATATTTTGCTTTTTTTTTTTTTTTTTTTTTAAATGTCTTAAAACCTTTTTAAGGGGGGAAAAAACAACTAAGAATGTCATAGCATTTCAGACATGGGCTGAAAAAAATGGTGTAAGTTGGGAAAAATGCTGCATAAACACCCTTCTTTCTGTATTATGCTGGCTGCCTGACACATTAGATAAGTCAGCAAAAGGCAAAAGCTTTCAGTATCTGTCATATGAATTTACCTCAGGACATCAGTTTTCAACTTTATTTAGGTTCCTGTAACACCCAAAATAATGTGAGGGGAATGCTTCTGGGACCATGACAACCAGAACCAAGCCCATGCTGTAAAAGCATGGTCTCACAGTCCCCTCCTCTCCTTGCCTTTATGGCTTTGCAGCTCTTAGATTCATGTGCATGTGCAACTGTAAAAGTTCGTTTCGATGATGAGAGCTCTTCGGGATCCCTTGTTTAAGCACCATGACTTTCACATGCAGGTGATGGCTTCCGCGAGTCCTGTCAGCTTCAGGTACTGATTATTCACCCAAACATGGACACGGGCACTCTTTTGTGTATGGTTGGATGTGCACAAAATTCATGGCTAGGTTGGAACATATTGGCTTGTGTTAAAGATGGAAACATTCACTGTTCATGATTGCCCTCTTATTATTTGAAATAGGTTTCACATAAGGGTCAATTTCTTCCCATAGAATGATTTCAGACAGTTATTCTCATAATACTATTTATCAGAAGTATTTATGTGGGAGAGATACTTGGCAGTTACATTACAATTTAAAAAAAATGTATTTTCTGTTATTTTTAATAAATATCCTGGCAATTGCCATATAAATAAATAAATGTTAAAAAACAAACAGAGACATAACCTCATGTCTGCCAAGTTGGCAATTAGGTGCCTAAATACCCTTACAAATCTGGAACACTATAGTGCTACAGCTGGTCCTACCTCTCCAAGTTACCCTTTCTTTATTTTCGGGGGAAAAAACCAAAACAGCTAAGGACTTTGAGAAAGGAAGAAGAAATAGGTTGACCTTTATGTAGACACTCATCCCTGTACTGGAATATTTACATATATACCTTTACATTTGCAGATTTTCACGTTTACTTTTTGCATTCCTGCACAGCTCTGTCAATTGACGTGATCTACAAGATGAAATAAAAAGTTAAAAAGGTAAGGATAAAGCAAACACTACAAAATCCCTTAGTTTGGATACCAATACAACTGACACATATTATTTGAATCTAGTACTTCCTGGGCATTTAATCAGGTACGGTCTCAAGAGAACAAGTGGTTGCTGGCCAGTCTCTTTCTGACCTAGGCCATCAACCAGCTTGTCCTAAACCCCCTAGCTTTTCTGCAATGTGCTGTTAGAAACCATTTCATGGTAAGTGCCCAAGGCATTTAAGAGATGAACGTCACTACCTAGGGGACCTTGTGGGGAGGGCAGCGGCCCTGCCAGGAAAGCAAAGTTAGAATCTGCATGGAAGGTCCACCTTTCAACTCAGTTGAACCAAGGGCTGAGAAGAAGAAAGTGTTTTAGTGTAAATGGAGACGTCAAAACTGACAAGGAAAAGTCCAAACAAAGCCATCCACAGCAATCAACGTAGTACCAATTATTCAAGGACAGAATCTGTTGCTAGGTGCTGGCCAGGAAGAAAATACATGTGCTGTCTTCCCTGTTTTCATCTCCCCTGTGAGCTTGCCCCACTAAGTTATTTCTGTACTACTTTGTCTCCTCACTTTAGTCTTTGTTCTTGTGTTTTTCTTCATAGTGCCTCCCTAGAGCATTTTCCTCATCCTGGGCTACTAATCTGTGGGATGATAAACCCAGAAGATGAAGCTTTTCCTGCTGTTTTTTTTTGTTCTTGCTCTGTCTGTTCTCCCATTCTTGCTGATCTCCTCTGAAACATACAGGACAGAGGACAGTAAAGAAGCACAGAAAGAGGGGAGAAGTATAAGTGAAGTTATTGCCCAATGCAGAAGAAGGCTCGAGTTACAACATCTTTAGATGGAAAAACTACAGAAGTAAGGTTTTAGAAGAAGAAATGTTTTCCCTGCTGACAGCACCGTGAGGGATAGCTTCAGGGCAGAATTTTAAAAACAGAGGTTGTCTTGACCTCTCTGCCGCCTTGCATGGTGCTCAGCATGATAAAGCAGGGAAAAAAATTATACTGGGTCAGACACAAAGACACATCGCATTGTAGCAGAGATGCAATAGCCCCCCTGATACTTCTGTGGCTCTCGATGGCAAAACTGGATACTGCATTCAATATGACCATAAGAAAGATTTGAAAACAGAGAGTTCAGAAAAGAGCAACAATAATTAAGAGGCTGGAGGGATTTACCTATGAGGAAGATTAAAAGAACTAAATAAATACGTATAGTTTGGCTAAGCGATAACTAAGGAGAGGCATGCTAACCATCTACAAATATTTGACTGGCATACACACTAGGGAGGGAAAGGAATTACTTAGCATGAAACAAGCAGGTATATCAGGGAGTAATAGGATGAAATTAAGAAATGGAAAATTGAGGCAGAATTTAAGGCAAATCCTCCTGACAATGAATTCTAATAGTCTGTGGAAAACATACCAGCATATGTGCAATAGGGAACAGTCCTGCATTGATAGGAAGGGGGACTTAAATGACTTGCTGGGCATTTTCAATCTCAAATATTTATGATTCTATAATTAAGTATTATTAAATTTAATGACATGTGCCATTTTTTTTTCAGCAAATTCTGACTGTTGCCTCAGGTTAGAAGTGTGCAATTATTTCCTAACTAAAGGTCTTATATTTTAACCCATGAATTCTCCTAAATTTAACTAGGTAGGTCTCTTTTTTTTTTTTTTTTAACCTAAATTGAATTTTTGTTAATGCCTTTTCTCTTATTTTCAAATAACAGCTCTCTGCCCCTACTAGTGGCTCATAAATCCCTCTTTATGCAAGGCAAGCATGCATACTTAAGGCTGCATGGCTCAATGCCTGAACCTGGTCAGCCTCAGGTTGAATGCCTGCTGTGTTCAAGGTAACTGCTGTTCCAAAGCCCAGATGAGCACAGAGGCTCTTCTTACTCTAAGGGTGAACGGCATGCAACAAAGTAAAAACAGTTACACAGTATTGCTGACTAAGAGTTGCTTACAGAGCTTTGAACCTAGATGGCGTCCATATGAAGAGCTTCATGTCACCGTTTAACCCTGTGTCACAGCACCATTCATTAAATGTAAACAGGTGTTTATGTGGTAGTTGCCTGAGCTCCCAGCCAGTACCACAGCTGGTGAACAGCAAGTTTCCTCTTTTTTTACATTGGCATACTCCTTTGTTTTGGTGCATATGCCTGCTTCTGCCAACATATATTCCAAAATGTCTCCTGAAATGTGTACAAGTCTAGGAATAGATCAGAGGACTGCGGTCTCATGTGAGCTTTTTGGAGATCCAAGTGGTTTGTTCTGATCTGTCTCAGATAGCATGTGCTGCCTGAGGTAGTTGTAGAAGACAGTGTTGTAGTTTTTGCTTATGTTCTACCATTGAATGTGTTACATGCACAGGCTCCCAAGAGAGTTTATACAGTCTACTTCTTTATGAATTATTATATAAATATATCTTTTGTCCAGGTAACAGTGCTGTTCACCTCCCACTGTGGAAGGGCATCTGTGACTTTTAACATTTTTGTGATACTTTCTTTTGGTTTCCCCGTGTATTGCAGCTGCAGACCGGATAATTTACCAACACTATACCAACAATTTGTGACATTCATATTCACTTCATTCTTGACTACTTGCTTAAAGGTCCTTTTTATCATATGTGCTGGACTTCAGCCTCAACCAAGACAGTAAATGACAGCAGAGTTTCATATGGAATTAGGATGTGGTGACAGTAATGCCTGCAAACACTCTGGTGTAGCATAGACAGCATGGGCGTTGTCATGGAGGATGAAATGTATCTCTCTCTAGTCCCAACATGTAGTCCCCTCTTCGTTACGCCACAGGAGTGCCTCTGATCTGTGAACCTGGTGCACTTGCCTGCCTGCATGTCTGATAGCTGGTCCACTGAGAAGATCAGAGAATGTGAGAAGCTATTTCTTTCTAGTGTGAGTAAATCCTTCATGAAAGATCCTGGGTGCTAGCATTACAATATTCTGAGCAGTAGTTACCAGAAATTTATTTGCCAAATCTTTGCACTTTTAAGATAACACTGCAGCAATCAAGCTAAAGTAGGATAATTAAATCCACTTTCTCCTCTTGCTTCTTCCCCCAATAACTCTGCAGCCCTGTCTGTCATTTCTCAGCACCAAATTGCTAAGATGTGGGTGGTTGATACAAATGCTCAATTTGCTGTATGCATTTTACAGGAGGTATGGCTTCAGTATGGCTTACTCACAACGAAATAACCACAAGGAGTGCTGGCTGCTCATGTGGGTAGTTTAGCACTGGATTGTGTCAAACCAGAAGTAGGTGAAAAAGCTGTGGGCAAAGAAAGGGAAGAAAGAATGAAAAGATTTATCCCCTTTCCCAAAGCAAGAACAAGCACAATCTTGCTCTTTTTTTGAAACAAAAGGATTGTGAATCCAGCATTGGCAGCAATGTTAAATGTCCTGAAGGATCTAGACATTTGGGGTGCAAGAACTGGATTGCTTGTCAGAAATTGTCTATCTTTCTAATATTCTGTTCAAAGCAGTAAGCAATTCAGTGATAACTTGCTACTGACAGCTCTTCATTAAGGTGGATCAAGTTTGAGCCACCAGTTTAGTACACAGTCCTCTCTCTGCTCCACAGCTTCTATTAAAACAGCTTCTGAGACCCTTTATATGTTGCAGTTTTGGTCTAAAACCCATGAGAAGATGAATTGTCCTTTCACTTCTAGCCACCAAATACAAAGTCCTTTTCTGCTTCTGGATTTTTCAGGAACCTATAGCCTTCCCATTCTATAAAGTCTTTTAGAGTATGTATTACAGTGAACATCAGTTTAACCTATGTATCACTGCAAAAGGGGGAGAAAAGATCTTATATTTTTAGATTAAAAGGCATAAACCAAGACCTGTGGCTTCTGAATATGTGTTCAGGGTTTTGTACAGAATACATCTTAGTTTTGTGTGTGTTTTTGCCTTCAATAGCTAGGTATTTTTTTACTTCTCTAACAGCCTTCACTGTAACAAAATGCCTTCCACTAGGTAGTCAACCTTTTTACCTTCTTAATTTTAGGCCATAGATGCTTCTTGCACGTGCCCAGCCCCCAGGAAAACAAAACAAAACAGAATACCCAAACCACATATTTTTACATCATTCTGCTTATTGCTTCCAGAAAATAAAGAGGAAAAAAGCTAACAACTTCCATGTTGTATTTTCTGTAGGCTGTTTGCTTAACTTTTTCATCAGGTAGATTTTTCTGAACTTTTCTGTGGTGACTATTGTAGCTTGTCTCTTCAGTTTATTGATTATTTCCATAGTCTTCAGCATAGACTCTGTTCAGGAAAAAAAACTAATATAAAAAGAAGAGGCTTCTTTCTCAGGCTTCTGAACTGTAAGTCAGGCACTCTGCGTAGTTACCATACAGAGCTGGAAGTAATTTATATATTTCCTTTCACACCAAGTTTCTGTTGAACAGGAAACAAAATACATACTTCTGGAGATGCACAAAACAAAATAGCAGATTACTCATGCATAGAGAGCAAATTACTTTTGGGTAGAATAAGAATGTTGCAGTTCAGAATTGATGTGGTTTTCATGTTATCTTAAAGAATAATGTCAAATCTTTCCCCACTGCATTTTTTTTAATGAAAATGATAAATAACTTTGCACCACTGAGGTATTGGTGCAAAGAATGCACGAAAAATCTTGGATTCAGGAGATTTCCACACTCTACGACTCCTAGCAGGACTCCTGGCTTACTTCTGTGAAGGTAATTTTGCTGTGACAGGTGTGAGATATCTATAGATTGTTCTGTAAAATGTAACTTTCCATTAGGAGCCAGAGTGACTATTCTCTAGCAATCAGAACTTTTTGATAAATATTTATTTTTGTTTTCTTCACCTAGACAAGACTCTGCCACAGTGTTTGGAACATCTCCTGGGCTGGATCTTGCTGTATTTCTTGTAGCTACTGGAAATCTATATAGTAACAGTTGCTAGCAGTGATAACAGTGGTCAGACAAGCAACACCATTTTTTAAAGTATCCTGTTTACTATATCCCATCTTACAGTGAAGATATTGTGTCCTTACCACTCAGGCATAACTGGGAAGGGGCTGATGAAGGACAAGGGGACACACTTCAATTGCACCAAGAGCTATGTTCTTTCTGCAGCAGACTCTTGTGTACATCGGACCAATTCCTATCCACCATAACTTTCTGATCTCTGTGACCTAATGGTAGTGGCATGTTGAAATTTTAGCTTATTTCCTCTACATTAATCCCTCTCCAGTGAGATGCCAAAGAAGCAGCTTTATCATCTCCATCAGTTTCCTCTCAGCAAGCAGATCACCTTAGGAGAGGGAAGTTCTGGACTACACATTTGCAACAACTTCATATCCATACAGCACCACTTGGGCAACACACAGTCAATGGAAGAGTAAAACTGCTATTTACTTCTTCTAATGAGATCCTCATTTGACATGAATGGATGTGCTTTTGTCATAACCAACTTAACCCTTCTCCTTTTGCAGGAAAGAAGGCATCTCATTTCACTGAGCCAGCTGTTTGCTTTTGTTTGCAAACAAAAACAGTTTGGTGTTTTGCATGACTTCCTTGTTAATCTTCAAGTTTACCATGACAGAAATACAGTTTTTTAAAATCACATATGGTTGTGGGGTTTCAAACTCCAGAATTTCTATTCTTCCTCTGCTGTTGCTTTTTGCAGAGCAGCTAATTTTCATTCCAGGGATGAGCAGCCCACTAGTTAACGCAAGAGGCAGCCATCTGACAAAGACTGGGAAAGGACTTGGGCTTTCTGTTCTAATAATCACAAGTGCCAGTAACAGGACAGGAGGAGAGACTCAAACACAAATAAATTAACTAGCAAGGACATTATTTATACACTGGGAATTCCTAGTGTATGTGGTGTCTGCTCTAATAACCCATGGGCAAATCACCTCCCCTTGCTATAACACCTTAGGGAGAGGGCCAACAGAGAAAGACAACTGTAAGTTCCTGTCTAAAGGGAAGAGGATAAGAAACAGCTTGAAAATCTGCAGGGAAAGACCCTGCATATGCATAAAGAGCAGAGCGATCCATATGGACACCTGCCCCTCACAACAGCTCCTCTTGCTCATGGCTAGATGTGTTACAGAGTGATCTGCAGTTAATATCAACAGGATTGTGTTACATGGGGATTTGAGCACTCAAAGCTGGCTTTTCCTAATGCAGTGAAACACAGGTGAATGTGGAGCTTTCAGGAGAAAAGATAGCCTTCCGTGAAGGTCAAGAAAACTAAGAATCTCTTCCTTGCTTATGTATCCTTTGTGAAAACAATCTAGCTTTCATGCACCATATGAAAATGAATTAAAATAATTCTGTAGTAAGGACCCTTTCCCCTTTACAACCTAGTGTATTTGGACCAGATTGTTAACTGTTAAGGGGAAAAATGCCAATGTTGCCAGGGGATCCCAAATTCTTATTTCTGGCCCATAGTGACTGACCCTTTTCATTGGGCAGTTTAGTTGTCTACTTTATAGAAGAAGAAGAATGAAAAAGATAAACTCTTTGGTTTCTTTGCTATAAGTCTGTACATGGTGGATCATAAGATTCTGACCTTGAGCCCTTGCTTAAGAAAAATACAAAAATAAGGTATCCATTAAACATTTGACATTTATGGCATCCTTACCTATGAACGATGTGTTCCTCCTGTATTGCTGAGTCACTCCAGTGTTCAGTACTCTGCAGAACTGTTCAGAATAACATCTAAGCTTTCTTGGACGGTTAGATTAATCTGCTATTTTGTAAAGAAATAAAAATGCTTTTTTAAACACAGTTTTGTCTTCTCTAACTGGCCGGTGTACATGTAGGAGCTGGGTATTTATTTACATGATGTAATCTGTCACATTTGTTGCTGCAATAGTGATAGCCCACAATGGTATGAAGCTATGATATTTAAGACAGAAAAGGATGATGGTATTGAAATACACAGTACTTCAAAACATCTGAAGTTTAAAAAAGGAAAGAAAAAAGGAAAAGAAGAACTTTCTACAACATTTTGTAAAGACAAACATAACCGTATAATTTATAGTACATGGTAATTACTTCTCTGTTTGAGATGTTCACTATTTTCTCCCATTGTAATTTCACATACTGGATAATGAGTATCCTCTGCACAGAAACAACAGTAATGCCTGTGTGGCAGGAGGACAGTTACTTGATCATTCTGCAATAAAACGTTGGCTTACTTCTTCTCAGTGCATGACTCAAATACAGGTATGCAGAGGAGTAAAACTGAAAGGCCAGAATATTAAGTTAAAAAAAAGGAAAGACACTTTGTTGAACAGTCCAGCAGAGCTAAGCAAAGTCATACTGTATAAAATTGATATGAACATGAACATCGGTTCATGAACTGATATGAACATGAGCATGAAATTCGAGTTTTCAAACAATCACCTGCAGATGACCCTTAGAATATAGCCATTGACTCTGTATGGAGGTAAAAGTCTGCCTCTTTTTGTTTCTGAAGGATCAAACACAAAGCTTAAAATAACAAATCTATGTACAGTTTTGCCTGAAATACAGATTTTTAAAAACTGTCTAACGATTCAGTGCAAGAATATCACAGCTGTTTCCAAACTCCCTTACAGTTCTATGGGAGCAGAGTATATTCTGCTAGGAAATAAACATACGGTTTCCTTTCTAATATAAATCAGTTGATGGAGGATTATATCATGGAAATTTTAAACTGTGCAGGGAATACTTAGATATTAAGTTAGTGTTGTGGGTATTTTGTTTTTTTTTTTTTAAGGCATTTGTTAAACTATTCTTTGTATCAGGCTTTAAATACATCTCACTAAACTTTGGACTAAAAGCTGTCAAACACATTCTTTGAAACCATTGTATTTTTTAGTTTGAAATATGCTTGGTAATGGATAAGGAGTTTAAGTTTATTACTATGCCACTGGATACCTGTGTTACAGAATTCGTATAAATGTATCCAATGTAAACATGGTAGATATTACCAACACAAGGTAAAACCTAATGCTTCAACAGGGTATGAGCTTAACAATGATAGAACAATGGATGCCAAGATATGCTTGGGAAAAAAAAAATGTTTCCATAACTTTTGAGAAAGTTTACATTTACAGATCTTCACAAGGCTCTGAACAGATACTTCAATCCTTTAACAAATATGCCTTTCACTTAGGTTGTTACAGTGCTGTTCTGTGTTTTAAACAGGGACAAATGCTTTTCCTCATGGAGAACACCTGTCTGCTGAAAAATGCAGGGGAAAATAGAAAGGAGAAGATTCCTAAACTACATTACTAGTAGGTAAAAAACTACCCTTACAGTCAGTTTTCCAAAGGTAAATGCACAAACCAGTCACAGTGAGGCAACAGCCTAGAACAGTAACTATGCCCAATCTCATCCAAACCTGAGAAATAATTTCCTGCATAGAGCCAAAAGGAAATAAAAATCCCCCAAATCATGCCAGACAAAAAAAAAAGGATATAATGCAGTCTCATATATTGTAGAAACCAAAGAATAATATTTAAATACAATGCCATCATCCTATTTCTAGGAAAGTAGAATTTCTATAATTCATTTGAATGTTATGAATTTCAATACACTGAAAATCAGTTTGAATTTAAACTACAAACTAATTCTCAAAAGAAAGATAAAACTTAAAGAGGAAAAACAAATCTTATAGAACCCTCCCAGAATTAATATTGGATTTCTCCAAGTTCAAATTACAATAATACCATCATCAAGTGAGTCCTCAATTAACCTCATCTGACATTCCAAGCAGAATATTTTAAGGGTTGTGAAGCATGCAAATAGAAACTTCAATTAAAGACCGACTTCATACATTGGACAGCCTGTGAGAGTAATGTGAAAAATTATGTAACCAGCCCAGTGCTTCAATAAACACCCACAGATGATTGAGAGGAGACTGACAAAATTGAGGATCAGCATCCTAATTCCTTTTTCAGGTAGAGCCTAGAAAGATTAAGAACTTGTTTACACAGGGGAGCAGGGGCTTCCTTCACATTCACTCTGAGCTTGGTTTCTGCACATTCAGATGACCTGCATTCACAGAGCACAAATCTTATCATACATTAACTGCTGAGATAAAATATATTCTGTGCTCCTTTTGAAACTGTAGTAGATTCAGAGTGCATTAACTGAAAGCATACTAATATTCATTGGGTGCAGCTGGACCACACACATTCCTGGAGAGCTGCCAAGTGCTCTTGCAGGGGACAGCCCTGTGTGCCCACTCCTGCCCTTGCCTCTCACCATCAGGTGTTGCTGCCCAGCTAAATGCTGGCATGCAGCTGAGGCGAGCCCTTTGCTGATGGCAAACACAACCCAGCAGTCGCACAGGCAATACACCCTAATTAATATAACCATGCTCTGGCATAAGAGCTCATCTGCCTAGAGTGCGACAGATATCCTAGAAAGGGAGAGGTGAATGTTTGGGCTACTGTGTGATGAAATGGGGCAAGAAGGATATCGCTTCAGGTGGCTGATTTGCTGATGGGTCAGAGCTGAGTTTTTCTGCTGTTCTGGACTGAAATGAGGGGCCAGTATGAACCTTTTTACAGTGCTGGTGTAAACCTTGTCAGCACTTTGCATAGGCAGCTTGTTACTACCAAGAAAGTGATCTGGGCTTGTGATTATTCTTTCCCTTGACTTTTCTGACTTTTACCATTTCTTTTGTTTCCATTAGATGTAACCAATATTAAATATTTTGGTATACATATTTTGATACACCCCCAGGACCTGTTTTTTCCATGTATCTGCTGGAGACTTGTAGCTGTTTGAATCTTTAACCTTTCCTCATGTGCTGAATGCAGTGACCGGGGCAGAGAGAAAGCTATTCAGACTCACTGCTTGTTGTGTACATTTAAAATTCCCTGCTCCCAATCTGACTATTAAACAGGTATTTGTATGTTTTTGCACAAGCCCTGTTTTTCTTCCTGCGAACAGATAACCCTTTCCCCTAAATGTTCGGAAGGGTAACTTATTTTCCCTTTTCAACCCTAGAAATACTGCTTCAAATTAATTTGTGAGATTGTAGTAGTTCACTGCATCTCAGCTATCCATTCCTAACTGTTCCCCCTTTCCCTTCTGCCACCTGACATATTTTTTCCTTCCACTCTTTGGCTTCTCCCAGTGGGAAAGCTCCTCTTCCCATAGCACTCTCAAAATGGTGACTGCTGGCTCCTGCCTTTTGATGCAAAAAAAGAAAGACAAACATTCTCTCCCTACCCCCCAAAAAACCTATTAATAGAAGTGCACTTACTGTGCACAGTGCAAACTAAGAATAGTGTTAAGTACTATATCCTAATTAACAGGGTACAGTAATGCTCTCATTTTAATCAATGGCTTTTGAGGTTCCAGCTTTCATAGTACGTAATGAAGTACATTTTGAAGTGCTGTACCATAGAACGCTATAGCATATTTTATAGGCATTTTCTTCCCCAATTACAAAAGGCAGGATTTCGGTAGCAGAAACATATTTTTGAGGCTTTTTCCCCGGCATAAAACTTAGCAATTCAGCTGTAAATCAGCTCTGCATAAGAAATGCATAGACATGGTGAGCCGTGAGGCAGAAGGCTGTGGACATCATTAACCCCTGATGTTCTGGTCAGTTCTTTCAAAACACTGTTGCTGCCACTGTGTAACTTTATGTCTGTCCTCAAGAGGTATGACATGGACTTTACCATACAGCAAATCCAAGGTGGGAAGCAGCAGGAAAAGAATTTATGGCAACATGAGGCTTAAAGGCTGCAAGCTTTTCTCTCTGTCTTTTTGTGAACTAATCGTTTTAAACCATTGCACCCTTATGGCCCTCACTATTTCTTTCTTACCTTCCAACTTGGCTGGTTTTCTTGAAAAATGAAGCTTATACATGAAAGCTTTCCATGTACCTGTATGTCTGTCTGTCTTCCTTCCCTTTCAATAACCTTTAAATTGACAGGAGAACTTCAGCCACATTTGACAAAAAACATCAGGTTTCAAATATACAATGCTCCAAGAAACTTTGGAAGAATGTGTGACTGGGGAGAAGACAGACATGCTGAAGGACAGGCAGGGATGGCTCAGCCCACAGCCTTTCTGCTTGGCTCTCCCAGCAGCCAAGGACCGCGGCTGACTGAGCAGGCTCTGAACTGCTGATGGCATACGGTGCTTCTTGCATACTACATGTACGTAGAGGAAAGGCCTTATTGCAGTCGGGAATATTGGGGACACAGAGGGGAAGTAAGAATATGGTATGTGAGGGATCTAGGGAAGATGGAGGGATATTGCTGTGATGTGGTGTGTGTGGGAGGGGTAATTGTAGGAGGAGGTATGCATTTATTGCAGACGTGGGGGTTGCGAGGTGGAGGGATGTAGGGCACAAATCTGTGGGAAACCTAGCTTCATTTCTACCCATGGATATGGAACAACATGTTGGTTGCAACATGTGTAATTTTGCACAGTTTCTTGAAGCAGTAGTTAAATAGTTATGTCTTCTTACTTGTATTTTGCAAAAACAAAGATTTGCTTTATTCATCTGAGATGTTTTTTATGAGGCTTATAATACTAGCTACATAAAAGAAAAGTACATTTCTCACTCTTAAGATTTTTTTCATGGTTCAATAGACAAAGTTTAAAATAAAATGGAATAACAGTGGGAACATAACCACACCATGCACAAAATGAAAGCAGTGTTTCCCCATTTCAAAAGGTTCAGTACCTCTGCAACATTCACAAAATGGTCTGTGAACTCCTTAAGAAATAAGCTACTAAATGCTCATTAAATATACAAGAAAATGCTACACAAAAAAGGGGGGGGGGGGGATCATATAACCCCTGAACTCTGAATTTTAAACTATCAATGTTTATCCTCCATATAGAACACAAAAGCCTTCTCTGATTAAGTGTACAGGACAAATGTGATTTTGGGGAGGGAGTTTGTCTTCATTTCTCTGCTCTCTTAGCTGTACAAATTGTAACATGCAATGTGACAAGAGCAGGTGCTGCCCAGCAGCTGGTAGCCTACTTACAGTGCATGTCATCTGCCCTCAGTTTCCAAAAGGTTCTCTCATCCTCCAGTAGTTTAGGCTATAGTTAAACTGCTCTTTCTTGTAATTCCTATTATTTAGAAAAAGTCAGGAGAGAGTTAGCAAAGTATCCCAGGATAAAAGTTCTGTCATCTCTATTAATGTGATCAAGATGGTGGGAACAGCGCTATCTGTTTCACTAAAGAAAATAGGTGTTACTTACTGGCAAGCAGTGCATCTTGTGTGTTTGCTAATCATGCTACAGTGATATTGATAAAGTTGCCATAATAACATACAAGGCCAAAAGTGTTACAGAAGCTGGTCTGACTCTGAGCTCTGAATTGCAGAGCCAAGGCCAGCAGACAGCAAGATGTTGAACACATCCCCTCCCCCAAACCTGGTAAATATTGGTAAAGAGTAGGAATGCAACACTGGGTGCTTTTTATTCAAAGCAGTTTGAAAAGGTACCAGACTGTCAAAAGTGGCAGAAGTAGGAATGTGTATGTGTGAATTTGGTTCCAGAATTGCAGTTGCAGAGAGGTAGGGTTCACAGCACACCAAAAGAAAAAAAATTCACAATGCTTATCACCTACACACACAAAAAATAGAACTGAGTGGGTAGAGAGCAGGATGCAAGCTCAGAGACGGATATAGAGCAGTACTGAATATGCAGCTGCTAAAGGGGTCATGCTTTTGTGCAAACCAAACAGGTCACATAGGCAGGTCTGGGAGAAGCTATTTCTGCTGATATTCAAAGCCAACTGTCCCTTTCAGAGCATCATTCCCTTGCTCTTCCTTATACCCATTTGCACAGCGACTCTTCTTCCTGTATTCTGTACTTGTAATTGTTTGTTGTTTGACATCATCACCTTCTCACTAGAAATAATAATAAATAGAATAGATAAAAAAGCAAGACTCTTAAACCTGCCAATTTAAATTAAGAAGAAGTGTTCAAGATAAGCTAAAAGCAAATTAGATGAAAGCCAAGTTCTGCCCAAGAGATTGCCTCTACACACTAGAGAAAGGAGAGCCAACTCGCTTCTCCAAATGAGGAATCAGCATTTATGTAGTGGCTAACATCACAAAATTTCTTTTTTCTGTCTACTTGTTAGGAAGATCCTCACCACATCCCACCGGGCACAGATGTAATCACAGAAGTTTTAATCTTTTCTCATAAGCCAGTCCCCTCAGCAATCACTAGTGTTGCATTTCTTTGAATTCCCTTCCAACTGCTCTACAATATTATGGTAAGAGGTTCTTCAGCCCTGTACACTGTCTTCTAAGGGCCAGCTCCCTCCACATCAGAGGAACCCAAGGGCATTCAGTAGGAAACATTAAGCATCTTGCAGGATCAACCAAGATTTTCCATTTCACCATTCTCAAACTGAACAGGATTATTGTTCCTTCCTGAATAAAGGTATGATGGTTTTTCATCTGCAGACTGAAAAAAATAAAAGAAAATAAAATTAGAAAATGGCTCGTTTGCTGTGATACTGCATTGCTGACTCGCATCTAATTTTCTGCCAATATTATGCACTCAGTCTCTTTCGACATTGCTGTTTTCCAAATTTTTCCTCCCACTAAATCTGTGTGTTTGATTAATGTTTTCCCAGATGTCTGAACCTGGAGGAAAAAAGCACTTTCAGTCTCATTTTGTTAAGTGCTAGGAATCTCTTTGATGATCCATAACTAATTTTACTGTACTTGTCACAAAGCAGATGTGCAGCAATAGACCCCTAAGCAAGCTGCATTCAATCATTACGAACTCCGGAGTTCTCCTTTCTTTTTCCCCCCTTTTTTGTGTTTATTTTTCATTAGTAATTGACCTTCACAGTTTATCATATTCTCTTTCACTGGTTTAATGAACATATTTGACACATGAGTTACATAGTTGTCCCAACCCCATTTTATCCCTTTGTAGACTATTAGATTAGGATGCAGTTTCATTCATTTTGGCTGTTTTGTCTCAATCACTTAGTACATTAACCCTCCTTATTTCTAATTTACCTGAAAGGTTTTTGCATTCAATGGATGGAGAGTCTTTAAACATTAAGAAGAGGAACTATTGAAAGACTGTAAATAATTCCTACTTAAAGAAGGTGTACTCTGTTAGCTCTAACTCAGCATCCATAATTTGTAATAGCTTTAAAGCTCCCCTTTGTTTCAGCCCTTTCTCCTGGAAAGGTATAAATCACTCTGAACTGTCTCTCTTATTTCTGATAAGCTTCAGCTATAGCAGAAACAGAGAGATGACTGATGCTATTGAATCTGACAATGGGAGGAATTCATGGAACTATTTAAAAAGAAACAACCCCTTTGTGACTATACAGAAAACACAACTATTTAGAATCACAGAGTAGCTGAGGCCAGAAGGTATGTCTGGAAATCATCTAGTCCAACCCCTTTGCTCAAAGAAGTGTTACCTAGAGCAGGTTGCTCAGGGCCATGCCCAGGCAGGGTTTGAATATCTCCAATGATGGAGACTCGACAACCTCTCTGGGCAACCTGTGCCAGTGTTTAATCACTCTCACAGTAAAAAAAGGTTTTGTTTTTTCCTTTTGTTTAAAAATAATTTTTTATATTTCGATTTGTGCCCATTACTACTTTTGAAAGTCACACCTCATTACACTAACAAAACAGGTTTCTTGCAGGGAATTTTCTGCAGGAAAAATAAATCAGCTACAAATGTGCATCTATTTTTCTGCAGAAGTTGTCAAAGTACAATTGTAATACCAAGCTAGATGTTTGTGCTACTAAACGTATCAAAGTCCTTATGAAACAAAAATACAAATACACTGGCTATATACTGAAGTGAATTGCCAGTGAATGTTGGAATAAAAGCCACAGAATTATTTTTATCATAGTAATATCAGTAGGTATTAAACCAGAAATTATTGTTCTGTTCTTGTCCCTTCTTCTAAAACTATAGGAGAATTAGCTTGTTTGGGTTTTACCATTAGATTCCATTTTACTGTATGTGAGAGGTGTGCCTGTGCATGTGTGTGGTTGCATGCACGTTAAGTCTCTGAAGAAAACATTAAGTGCAAACTTAGATGAATTTTGTGTTTGAATCTCAAAACTGGGTGTTTGAGAATCAATCAGGAATCTATGGTATAGAGTTTGAGCAGGAGCATCATGGTGACTATCAAAAGTATTATTTGGGTGACACTCAAACAATTGCAAAAATAAAACTTCATGAACTTCAATGCTGTAACAGCCATTGCTTCTGGTCCCTTCCTCAGAAAGTCCTTGGTGCCCAGCTGGCCACTTACATAACTTGTATTCAAACTGATTTATGTAAAGGGGGGGTTCTCCTTCCTTTAAGGGAGATGAAATACAGAATACTGACTATCTGTCTGGTGAAGTGAATTGAACCTGAATTTTTATCAAGGGTCATTCTGCTGAACTTCCGCAGGTGGATTGCATTGGGCAGAACTTTTGCAATAAATGCCTGGAGATCCTACCTGCTCAGTACCAGGTAGAGTCGTTTTTCTGTTTAAGGCCCACATGAGCTAACAGCTCACTGGCCTCCCTCGGGCCGAATACTAATGATATTTGCTTTCATTGTCTACGAAATTTTCTTTACTATGGCTTGTAAACCTACATCTAACCTGGGGAGCACTGCAGTCTTTCTAGCCCCTGGGTCCGCCTAGTCATAGCCCTGGATTTGGGTAATGAAAGAGCCCCATCCTCTACACAGCAATACTTTGTAGGAAGGAAGCCAAGGAGTACTGGCTGTGTTCCCCCATCTGGATGACAGGGCAGGAGCTGGACTTTGAAATATGCTATCATGTATACCTGTCACTCAGCCCAGACATGGCAAATAGCTGGAAATGAGTAATTGGTGTAATGGGCGATTTAACTTTGGCAAATAAAGTTGATGCTCTGACAGGGACCAAGGTAACATCTTCAGTTTGGAGGTTTGTCAGGTGCAGGATGAAATTTCTCTTGCAAACAGGAAAAGCAAGCCCACAAACTGCAAGTGGCTAGCTAACAGATGCTACCAGAAAGAGACCTGAATCTTGGGTCTCTCAAATCACAGATAAATTCCTTGACTTGGCTATTTGTAGCTGTGTTTATCCTTATTTCTGCCCTGGCTAATACCCTTTACCCTCCTGATATAAATTAGGATTCTTCATGGTATCTCAGAAACTATGGTCCAGGATGCAAAAAAACCTGTTTCCTGCACAGTTGTGCTCTGAAATTTTTTGACAAAAAACTTGAGAGGACATGTTAGAAGGGAAAGGGAAAGCATTGCCACTTTTTGCTGGTTTTCTTCTGGCTTGGTTGATTTTTTTTTTAACAGTGGATTTGACAGTGGGTGGAAAGTGGTGACTTAGACATTGTCACAATGTTGAAACTCATTAGGCTGGAAGGGTGCTCTGCCATGTGCTCTGGGAAAAGGGAATGACATGAGGGAGGGAAGAGGAGAGAACAAGGTGCCATTTCTTGGATTAGAGCTTTTGTAAGCTTCCAGAAGAGAGGAAATTCAGATGTTTAGCTGGCAACAGTTGGTGATGAGGGAAGAGCCCTGGCTCAGTTCCCTGTTGGGCACAGGGAGCAGTTTCCATCCATCTGTTAGGAGCTTCTGATTAGATGAGGTAGGTTAAATCTTTTTTCCCTCTGCTCCCCCTTCCCAATGGTTATGAAATCACTTATTTGTGTTGCTAGGAGCAAAGAAAAGAGAAATGAGACCACAAAGCCAGTGCAGGGCTTTTTATGCTCTTTGCAGGCTGCAGAGGTTGGAAGGAGATGATTAGAGTGATTGAAGATTAATGGAAGTGATAAGATGGGTGAAAGGGTACTGAAGGGAGCAAGGAATGTTGCATTTACTTAATGGGATATCTTAAGTTTCTCTGTCAGGCTGCCTTGTTTGCAATCTGTTTAATACTTGCTCTTACCTTATAAAAAATAACGGTGGCTTATTGTACATTTTCTAAAATTGTTTTCAGAGAGGACAAATTCATATCTGCAAGTGTGTGAATTGGTATAGGGAAAGAGGAGTTACTACATGCTTTCCATGTGCCTATATGACTTCCCTCAAGGCCATGCTGAAGTAAAATCAACTGCATCATGTTATACTGATGTTTTCCACCTATAGGCACTTCTTAGCTGACTGCCATAGTGATTAAACTGAGATTGTACAGGATTGGAAATACAGGCCAGTAAAAGCTCTTCAGGCAGCAGCTCACTGACATCAAGTTCTGGCAGGTTTTAGAGCAACAAAACAGACACATGACTACAAAAAAAAAAATTATATGGAATGGTATGGTATGGAATATCCCTTTGGTCAGTTGGGGTCAGCTGTCCCAGCTGTATCCCCTCCCAGCTTCTTGTGCACCCAGCAGAGCATGGGAAGCTGAAAAAGTCCTTGACTAGTGTAAACACTACTTAGCAACAACTAAAACACCTCTGTGTTATCAACACTGTTTTCAGCATAAATCCAAAACATAGCCCCATACTAGCTATTGCAAAGAAAATTAACTCTATCCCAGCTGAAACCAGGACAGTACCCACCCCTTATTCCATACCACTTACATCATGCTTAGTATATAAAGCTGGGGAAGAAGAAGGAAGGTGGGGACATTCAGAGTTATGGCATTTGTCTTCCCAAGTAACCGTTACCTGTGATTGGAGCCCTGCTGTCCTGGAGATGGCTGAACACCTGCCTGCCCATGGGAAGCAGGGAATGATTTCCTTGTTTTGCTTTGCTTGTGCATGTGGCTTTTCCTTTACCTATTAAACTGTCTTTACCTCAACCCACGAGTTTTCTCACTTTTACTCTTCTGATTCTCTTCCCCATCCCACCAGGGGGGAGTGAGCGAGTGGCTGGGTGGTGCTTGGTTGCTGACTGGGGCTAAACCATGACAATTCCTTATGTCTCCTGCTGTGATATTGATCCATTTTCTGTGAGGGCATTAAATTGCATAACACACCAATACAACAGGCTGCTCTATTTGTGTAGCAACCCCTTGTTAATTCTTCAGTAGCTGGCTGGCCTGGCACAAAATAGTAAAAAAAGAAAGCCACAAGCATCCCACAGCCCAGGGCAGCATGATTTCACTGGGTGTTCCCTCATCACCTCCCTCTGCTTTGCTAGCCCTGCAGTTTGCATTGCCAGGTCTGCCTGCTTTATCCAGGCATTATCACAGGAGCGGAAATGACAGCTGCCTCTTTTCTGTAAGAGGGAAAATGAATTTTGTGATGTGGATTTTACATCGACCACTAAACCAACAGCTTTCCCTTTGGGGGTTGACCAGAAGATTAGGCTGAGATTATACAAGGCTCAATTAAAGGTGGCTGCTTCTACTAAATTCAAATTTGGAAGGTTATTGCCGAAAGTCATAAGTTGTCTTAGGCAGAAATCAAAAGGTGATTTTTTTTTCCTGTCTTAGTAAATGGAAAGAGGCACTTCTGCAAAGACAAACACTGTTTTCATACAATCATAGAATCATGGAATGGTTTGAGCAGGAAGGGACCTTAAAGATCGTCTAGTTCCAACCCCCCTGCGATGGGCAGGGACACCTTCCACTAGATCAGGTTGCTCAAAGCCCCATCCATCCTGGCCTTGAACACTTCCAGGGAAGAGGCATCCACAGCTATTCTGGGCAACCTGTTCTAGTGTCTCACCACCCTCACAGTAAAGAATTTCTTTCTAATATGTAATCTAAATCCACCCTCTTTCAGTTTGAAACTATTACCCCTCATCCTACCACAACATCCCCTGATAAAACGTCCCTCCCCATCTTTCCTGTAGGCCCCCTTTAAATACTGGAAGGCCACTATAATATCTCATAAGGTTTTCAAAGTTAAACACTCCTCTTCCCACAGGACTGGAAAAGCAAGATGGCTAAGAAAGCTCCCATGAAACATTTTTCAAACATGCTCATTTATAACCCAAACTAGCTAATTTACATCTCAATTTACATATATCCCACAGTACTTTACTCCATTGATTAGACATCAGTACATTTACATTTCCATCACTTCCACATTAACAGCAGCAGTAGGTCACAGTGACCTTACAAATATCTTGTCAGAGCCTTTTGTGTCAAAACAGCCCAACCTCAGAAATGCACTATCAAAACATCCCCATCATCCAATGTCAAAACAGCTTCATCACAGAGTCTAAGCACATTCAGATCCAACAAATTAACATATCAAGGCTTTATTGCTTTAATATCCAAGTAAAAAACAAAACCCTAATGCCTTCCTTGTGAAAAGAAAATTGTTCTTACTCCCATTTCCCATTGCTAATTAACAAAGTTCCTATCTACTAGGGTGTCTCAGGAGTGACTTTTTTTTCTGAGAGTACCACTACAGTGACCGACATTTTCATTTAGTCAAACTTACAAAAGTGGCTGGAAGATGCTCCTGGAGACTTAGCCACAGTGATGGTAAAGTCAGTAAATTTCCTAGCTAGATACAAGACTATTCAGCAAAGTGAACAGCTCAACTGAAAAATTTTGTAAACAAAACCAATACACAGTTCTGGACCATCCCCCATTGCATTTTAGTTATCTTATTGTTCAATTTTCAGCTCAAGCCTATCTTAGTGCTTGTCTTCACTGCAAGTGACTAAATGAATGGGGAAGGGGAAAGCACACACTACACTTTTTTTTTTTTAAAATTTAAAGGAAGTGAGATAAATGATCCCCAGAAAAGAAATCTAACTGTTTATAAATCATGGGCTCAGTGGTTCCCTTATCCTCCTGCCCATCTGAATACAAGGTAGAAATACTACCTAAATCTTATGCATAATCGCACAGTTTCACACCAGTGTAGCTGAACCCATGAGAATCCTGTAATTTGAATTGTAACGCCTCTCCACCTCTACTTTGTGAGTGGGGTGTTTATAAGGGAGCTTTTCAGGGATGGATCCCATCACAGAACAGCATACTTGAATGTAAATGTACATGGTATCCAAATATAAAAACAGTCAGGACAGCAATGTTTAGTGTATTCTTGGATAAGGACATGCATAAACCATCATCTGAAAATGCAATAATACAGTAAGCTAGTCTGGAATGTCAGCACTGCAAATATTCACGTTCAGGCAACACTCACAATTTCAGGCAATAGGTAAAATTTTCAAATATAGAATACATAAATATAAATCAGCCTGTTACATTCTTTCCTTTTTTTTTTTTTCTTCAGGTTATTAGCTAACAACTAAAGCAATTAAATTTACAAGCAAGAAGATGGTCATGGGCAATCTTCTCTTAAATGACCTTCTAGTAAATACATTATCTCACACCCATTTGTACTAGGGCAGAATCTGTTGCATTTTGCTCTGTTTCCCATGAGTCATTTCTGTGGCAGCACAGGGTGATACTATAAATTCAGATTCATCATATCAAGGCATAACAAATCAGAAGCAGCAGCTGCAAATTTGTAGGAACAGACCTGACTAGTGTATTACTGTTATCCCCAGGAAAAGCAAATGGGGACATGACCACATACCTTGATCTTGTGTAAATGCTTTCTATCTAATTTTTCAGATTTGGTTCACTCTGAAAGTCATTCTTTAAAAATTAATTATTTTTTTCCTTGAAAGATGTACAGCAGCTCCCATGTAAGCTCTCTCCTTAAAAATGGTGTCTCAGTATAGGCGATATTCTCTCTATTTTAAATGAGAAGACTGTTGCAGAATTCATGAACTTCTTAAGTGTGACTGATGTGAAGAGATAGAAAAACAATTCACTCTGCTGTAATTGTGGCCTTTAGTTTATACTTAACTATGCTTTAATGGATTGATACATTTATTCATACTTTTCTTTCATTTTCTAAAAAGTCAAATACTGGTTTCCAATCTGTAGTCTGTGAACTAATCTCAGGATTTCAATGACCAGCTTCACAGTAGTAAAGTCTCTTAATGTTAGTGCTTCTTATTTTTATCTGCTCCTCCAAGTTCTTCACTGAAAACAAGATGTACAAAACCAATTTAAAGTCAAGGGGGGAAGTACTTTAGATCTCTCTGGTAGAAACTTCTGCTGGCTGAGAGCTGGAGAGGAAATAGGAGCTGTTTTCATAGGCTGATGTGACCTAGGGGAATTAGACAGAGTGATACACACACGTGAAACAAAATTATATGGAGAAAGAAGACCACCATGGGGCACTACAATTATAGAAAGAAACAGAAGAAGTGAAGTGGTAGGGTGAAGAGTCAGAAGAGAGACATATGTATGAAGGAATAAAAAACCCTCATGAAATTAAAAGTGGGGCCAATTTGTTCCTACATAATGTTGATTCCACTCAATTTCTGCTATCCAAAGCAACAAGGATGGCTGAGGGACCTGAGCAGGCTTGACATGAAAGACAAGAGGAGGGGCTGCTGCTGCCATAGGGCTGCATTTGTAGAGGGGCTTCCAATGAAGGGAGCTGAAATGGTTGCTGATGGTGAAATGGTAAAAAGCTACTGATACTGTGGGATGTCCCAGAGGAGTACTGAGAGAAAGGCTGCCTCAACTGGGCAAAAGCTCAATTATTGTTAGGTCCAAGGGAGCAAGAATGTTAGGGAAGTTAGAGGAAGAAACCTACTTAAAATTTACTTGATCACCTAAGTTCTCTGAAAATTTACAGTAGGAGTGCCAGTACCCCTCTACGGCTGCAGCCCTTGGGCCTAAGTTTTCAGCACTGTAGGATTCATTCTGTGATAACTCTGAGATCACTGTAGAAACACCAGCCTCAGAGTAGTGTGCTAGAGTGGAGAATCAGCTCTTGACATAAGAAACCTTCTTGGCAGCAAGGAGCCTGGCAAATTGAAGAGACGTTTCCAGTGTTCTTGTAATTTGTGGTACAAATGACTTCTACCAGAATTTATTCCAAGCAGTTGAGGGTCTCTATACACAGGGCACCTGTGTGTCACCCAGTGCATATATCAATGCTGGCACAAAAGACCTTAAGATTCACTTTCCAACTAGAGGTCAGCTGCCTCTGTGGAGCCCAATAATCACCATGGCCAAGAAAGTGGGAAATGACTCTTAGAATAAATTAGCTTTCAAGATCCAGTTTAGATATATCATTGCAAATTACAATTGCTCCTTGATTTGATCATTAAACTGATAACATAACTGAGAAACTTAACACCGTCTTTCTGACCAGTTCCTCTGGATTGCCAAGAAAGTGAAGCAGCAGGCAAAAACTTCTCAGTGATATAATCCTGTATCAAAGACTTCTCTGCCACGGGAAATAATTCCAGTGGAATACAAAGATAGGCAGCATTCCAGATGACTAGCCTTATGGTAGTAAAATATAACTCTCTTGTTTAAAGGTGTGGGGGGGGTCACACTTTACGTAGCGTTATTATCCAATGAGCTGTTTGCTATTGCTGCTAGCAAAACTCAATTTGAAACAGCAGTTACATTACATTATTTCCATACTGCAGTCCCAAGCAGAGGGAACCTAGCCATGCTGCCACCTCTTTACGGGGCCAGACTATCCCAAAATACTGGCAATGGCAGCGGGGTGCAGGAATACACAGTTTGGACTGAAGTAACAAGGAAAAACACCAAAACACAAAAACTTAAATACAGAACATGTTTCAGTAACATTCAGCCATCAACTTAGCTTTTGCAAGCAATTTCTCTTTTAGTTCAACATTTTCGCTCAACCTGTTTAAGTCTTCAGAGGCTGCACTGTCAAGCAAAAAGTCTAATTATCATGTTTCGTTTGCTCTTTTTAGCATGCTCTGCAGGCCTTGTCATCATTTCACTGTGAAAAGAAGTTGTTGGTTTTTTTTCCTTTTAGCGAATTCTTCACTACTATACTTGTTAAAGTAATACTGCACCAGAGATTCCTTTGATTGTTTGGTTATGTTAAAATTGCCATTAATGCTATTCTCCTTTGAAACTTCTTCCTATGGGTTTACTTTTATACATCTGGTGGAGAACTTTATTTGCTTTTTTTGTTTGTTTACTATCACACACAAGAAAAGCATACATAAATCAAATGCTTTGTCCCTCAGGCTTCACTTGTCTTGTCTTTCTTTATGCTGTATCAAAAATTTCAATAAAACCTGTTAAGTAGTAAGCCTATAAAGACATGAAAGTGGAATGTGGCACAGTGACAAATCACTGGGGGTTGGATATACACATAACCTTTTTGAAAAAGAGAGGAATTCTTATTATAGTTAATTTCTTTCTTCTTTATTTCTTTTTCTAACTTGAAGTTTAAATAGTTTTTATTTACAGAATCATATACTTGTGAAACAAAATCTCTTGCACCACAGTAAAGATGGATAAAATTTGTAAGGAATATAAAAGCATCAGTTGTATCTTACATGTCTTTGCTTTTAATCTGATTTCAGTAATCATTTCTTCTTATTGTTATGAAAGAGATATCTTGACAAACACTGACACTTGCACTGGCAGCAGACAAAGATCATCACAAGACCTATGTCTTACAACAAAAAATGAAGAAAAAGATCACGTAATTGTATATTATTGCAGGTTGAACATGAGTGGGATACAGAATTGCAGTATGCAAAATATTGTTCATGGAGAAAGGTATGATAAAGAGTATTGTGATGGGAATAAAGAAAAAAAATCCTAAACTTTTAAAGATATCAATTGAGAGAGGTGGGAAATAAGAAGAACTGAAATAACACTGCATTTTCTTCTGTGAAGTCAAAAGACCAAAAGCCTAATCATGTTGTCAGGCATTAATCAGTCTAGTGTAACAGGGGAAAAACTGAAATGAGATTGGAAATATTAACAATGGCACAGTGTCTTATAATTTTATGGATCCTTTCAATCCATCCAACTTTCACCTGACTGTTCTTTCTAGTCTCTCTATTTTTGTGGGGTTTTTTTTGTGTGTATGCATGGCTTTTTCTCATCCCAAGCATTTTTTCCTGAAATGCAACATGGCTTTTCTACTTTTGTTTCTTCCTCCATCCACTGCTTGTTTCCTGACTGTACAGTCCCAAACCAATTCAGTTTCGATTTTCACACAGCGCTGTGGCAATGACAGCATATGACCCAAGAATCACAGAGCAGATATGGCAATAGTGACACTACTGTTGTCATTTGGGACAACAGCAGTAAACCTTGCAGAGTCAGTACAGATGTAATAGGCTGTTTTCTGTGATATTAAAACCACACACAGTTGACGACCTAGTGCTTCTTTATCTCTCTGGCCAGAGATTAAGAATGGATGCAAAGGCATTAAACCTTCAGTGTAACTGAAAATTATGGGATCAATGGCTTTTGTTCAGTTCAGCCATGCCTTTGATCAAAACATTTATATTTGCTTTGTTGTAAAAGCTTATTACAAGCTACCACATCTATTGCTTCACTGCCATTCCATACACTTTGAGAAAAGGACTGGGATACCCAATAAAAAAAAGAAGTTTTGCATGAAAATATGTTGCAATAAATACATAAACAAGTCAAATGCAATGAGAAGCTTCTAATGGAAGTCAAAGCACTGAGTAATCAACATCCATGGCTGAAAAGTTCTTGCAAAGTTTCACTCAGATATTTGCAATGAGTTTTCACTGCTTTGTGTATACTTCTTTTAATTTTTCTTCTCAGTAGCAGGCAGGTGATGTCCTATTTGCTTGTTTGTTTTTAAACTAGTAGGGATGCCTGCAGTTAAGAGAACTCCCAAGTTCTCTCTGCACCATTTGGTGTGATTATGGATTTGCTGATTTGGATGTTTGTGCTTGGAGCACTTCATTGGTCATCCAGCTGTCACCAATAATACAGTATGAATAAGAAGTGTCAAATTCTCAGAAAGACTCATGTGCATGTGTATATATTTTTAAACGGCTGAAATCTTATTTGAAAACATTCAGCCTCAAAGATCCACTTACCATTCAATGATTGCATTCATATAAGCACAGTTTTAAACAAATGAGTTCATTCCTTCTTTTGATGTAGGATCAGTCCTGCTGTTTCATCTAAGCCTTATCCCTTGTCATGTAGTAAAGCTGACAGGATGACAAAAAAGACTTTAGTGTTAACAAACTTTGTCTGTTCCCCCTTTTGACTTCTCAGAAAACATCTGGTAAGTATCACTGATATTCATTTAAAAGTGGAAGAAATCAAGAACATATAGGATATTTAAAAATAACAAGCCATTAGAAACAAACAAACAAACACAAACCAAAAAACAAAAGTACTATTTACAGCACTGCTAAAGACCAGGGATTCAGTTGGGGTGACTCTGTGCTGTTTGCAAACACTTCTACCGATGAGCTCTGAGACCTGGCCTCAAAGGAGAGCAAAAGATCATGCTTCTGTGAACCCTTTCATTCTCTGCCTTTGAGAAATGGAAAATTAAATGTTAAAGAGACTAACAAATAAAAGCAATAGAGAGAATGCTCCCAGATCGTGCCTTCTTTTCCCTTCCCTCTCTCCTGGTTTGGACCCAGCAGAAGAAGCACTTGAGTGTGGTGTGCTGCTGCCACGCTGGCTGCTGTGGCTGCAGCCTGCTTTAGCTGCAGCGATCCCACCAGCTCAGCCAGGGAGCAGCCCAGTGGCCCTCTGAGAAGTTCTTTCCCTTGGAAAGGAGACACAAAAGTCAGGAGGCATGGCAGCACTGTGAGCCATAGCGAGCAGCATGGCATGCCTCCTCGCTGAGGCTAAGTGCCTGATCCCTGTTCCCAGGAGCTGAGAGGAGAGTTTTTGAAAGTTTGAAGGTGTTTTAAACTGTCCACATACACCAAGATGGTGAAATGGAAAAGAGGCAATGTTCATCACATCAATCGTGTATTACATCTACTGGATAGCTGCAAGCTCAATGAAATGCAGTGCATCCATCTAAAGATTAGATGGCAAGCCTCCGACATGTTCACCAAGGAAAATGAAGGGGAAAAAAGCTTCAAAATGTGACTGATAAACTGCAAGGAGAAATTTCCTTCCCAGCACAAAGTAGGGCAATGGTGATATATATGAAAGGAATTAAGGAATTAATCCCTATTTCACCTCATCACTGGAGACCAGTGGGTGACTTTGGGAGCACTTGCTTTACTCCATTCTAGGTTGTTTCTATCTGTGCAGGCAGAGAGTACAAAAGTCGATGGTTTTAACAGAAGGAAAACCTAACATCATTTGTAATGTTACCTCTGATCTTAGGCATTGCATTCAAACAGGAAAGTTGATGTCAGGAGCTTATGGATCCACGCTACTCCCCTTAAAGGGAAATGGAGGATATTCCAGCTGCTGGCTTTTCTGGCTGGCTGGCAGAGCAATTTTTCAGGTCCCATTTTTCTACACTCTATATTATTTGAAAATAGAATATAAATACTCTCTTCTCTGAAGTTAACAGAAGTTTTGTCATTTAATTCAGTGGGGCCAAGATTTCATAAATATGTGGTTTTTTTCTGTTGACTAAAGTGTTATTATGGCTTTCAACATGACACCTTAAGGTTAATGCCTGCACATCAATTAAATGGGCCTCTGTACTGTACAGGGTGTAACTTCTCATTGCTTCCCAGACACTGTCTGATCTCCCTCACATCAATGATCAGAGGAGTAAGTCTTGCTATAACACGTTATTTCGCCCAGAATACAAATGCATTCAGCATGGCAAGATCTTATGGGAGAGGGAATGTGTTTTGTTGGGCAAACTGCTACAACTGAAAAGCGATCAGGTTTTGAAGAGCACAAGCTCTTCTTCTGCTCTGATGAGAGCAGACATTTCTCATATTCTTAGACAAACATCACAGCTATGTACAAAATCATAGCATGTAGGACTACACTCAGGAAGGAGAGGTTTTATTAACAAGTAACAAAATCAAATCAATGTAGATGTGTTGGAAGAATAAAGGGTGCAAAATAAGCTTAAGATTGTACAATAGTTTTGCAGTCAGAGAAGTCTTAGACTTAAATCTGTGAGCTGAAATTTGGTGACCATCTTAAACAGAGGCAATAGAAAAGGGAGATTAACCATTAACTTATTGGTTGCTGGGAGGAGCAGTCTGCAGATCAAAGGCTTCAAGTTATTGGAAAAGAACTTTGTTTTACAAACAGTCAGAGAATGAGACAAAGGTGAGTTGCTACTGGCCCTAGTTAGCTCCAATCTCCCAAGAAAATTGCCCAGAGTCCTATGGAGTGAGAGGCACTTGGCAGTAGCAATCAATATGATGCAGTGGTTCTTTGATTGCTAGACAAAAGTGCAACGATTAAACTTTAATGCAGAATCTCAGAGCAAATGTTTTAGAAATTTTGATCGTGTTAAAAAGGATTAACTAGAAATACTGTATTAAATTTAAAAAGCCCAGGGATGTAGAAGTAGGCTGGAATGTATCTAAGTCAATTTTATTAAAACTGCACTTACAGGCAACTCATTTACTTGTAAGGACTTTTGTGGGGGGACAATGTTTTAAGAACCACAATCCAATTACTAAGCCACAATACAATTTAAGAGTTCACTTTGTTTTTCTCTACTATTACTCATTTTGCATGCAGAACATGAATTCATTTGGCATCAGTATCAATTCCTGGAAAGGTTCAGATTCCCAACTGCATTCAAATTTGTTTAGTGGGCAATATATTACATTATCTATGCTGTGCATAAATGTTGTATTTGTACACCTGTGTCTAGCAAAGGATGTCCTATCTTTTGTTCCTTGTAGTTCACTGGGGTCTCAATTATTTTAATGCACATTCTTAACTTTTAATAAATCAAGGAGAATTGTCTACAACCACTAAACCCAGAACAAAGTAATTTAACTTGGCACTTTCATCACCCATACTGCTCCACTTACTTCACATTTGTTTCCCCTCGAACTCTCCCATAAGGAGAATGAAAATTTCAAGGAAACAAAAAAGTAATAATCTTATCAATAGTAAACATTAAAATTTTTGTCTGTGACACTGTGCATGTCATAGAAGCACTATAATGCTCAATAGCATAATTTGATTATATTGTAAAGTAATTATACTTAAAACTTTTCCTTTTTTTTACCATCCTAACATCATGCTGATATCTATTGTCTTCATGACAACACATATATAATGACAAAAATGATGGCAGTTGTAACTGTTATGATGCCAGTACAAAATTAAACGTGACTTCCTGCAAACTCAGGCTGAAGTCTGCAGTTGGATCTGTGCAAATGTTTCTGCTGGAAGGTGATGGGAAATTCTTACAACATACATATCCAAGTGCTGAGTTTAGCCCTGGTATCAGTAGCTGTATTGTCTTCACCATTTAGATTCTAATTACAAGTCCTGCCTTTACTTTCAGCCAATCTTAAAGCTGCACAACACTTCTTATTTTAGAATGATATTTTCATACTCATTTGCTTTAAAGCTTCCAGGCTTTTGTCACTTAATGTGAAATTTTTCAAGCTCCTTGTGTCTCACTTGGACTAATTTTTGGGATGTATTGGGTCTTTGGGATGGGGGGGAGAGGATTTTCAGGCAAATGAGCTTAGCTTTTTCTAGGGGCAGGATACGGTTTTCTTACTGTTGGGTTGAAAAGCTCTAACTTTCATTTGCTCTGCAGAAAACATTTGGCAAGGTGGCAGTAGTAGCAGGCAGTAGAGAGTGGGACAAGAGACAGTCAACTTCACGGCACAGACATTTCCGTGTTGTTCCCATAAAAAAGACTCAAAACCAGCCAAGATTTAATATCTGAAAAATCTCAGTTGTGTATGCTCAATGAGCAGTTTTTAAGGGGAGTCAAGGAGTAGAGGTGGTCAAGGAAAAGACAGCAGCAGAGATAGAAAGCACAAAAAGCCTTTAGAGAAGACAGCAGTTGTTGAGTGACAGTGGAGGAGGGTAACAGTGTGGTAATCTAACACAACAAAGAACCACACAAGCGTATTGAGGGTCCTCTAGTAATTTCCCTTAAAACCTCCTTCACAGATAATGAGAACGAGGAAACCAGAGGGGTGAGTAATGAAAGGATCTACTGGGTCAACTTGTTTTATGGCCAAAACCATTTTGTCCTTGACTGATAAACTAAGTGATGCAGAAGCTCTCAGCATGACAAAAGTCATGGCCCTAAAAAATCTCACATCATCTTAGAAAAAAACAAGCTGGCTTGTCTGGGAGGGGGATCTCCTCTGGTGTGTTTGAGTGCCTGATGACCGTCCTCAGCACACTTGATGAATTCTCATGCCTTCCAACACATCTTCTCGAAGCATGAGCCCATCTTTACTCCAGACACAGAGGGACTGAGAGCTACTGAAAAGGAGCTGGAGGCCAGCTCAAATGCCTCTCTTTCTGGGCTGTGAACTTTTGTCCAGTAAGCTCTCATCAGGAGTCTACACATCTTACCTGGGTTGAACACTCCCAGGAAGGAGGTCTGATCCCTTGTGTCAAAAATGTTGGAAAGAGACTCTGAAAAGGTCTTCTCAGCTTCTACAAGCAATACAAACTCTTTGTCCTATGTTACCAAAAACTGTGATGCAGGGACCAGCCTTGGCAGCTTGATAGCATGCTGTACAGCAGTGGAGAACTAAGTACAGTCTGGGAGAATGGAGCATCTCCTATCAACACCTGGCCAGCTTCTCTCCAAGCTTTTTGTAGCACTGGAAACCAAGCCTCTGAAATACACAGGCAGCAATGCAATGCTTTTTCTACTTCATTTCCCTCAGTACCCCAGAAGATATCCTAGGATGTTCTCATGTAAAGACACCTGTGTCTCCCTAAGAAAACTTGCTGAAGACACTGATGTAGCCACATGAGATCAAATGGCAAAGATGCTTAAAGTCAGGCCCAAGATTTTCCTGTAAATCACATTCTTGAAGACAAAACTGGTAGTCTGTTGGCAAGAGTGCCTGGTGTGCATTCATTATTGTATCATCTTGAATTACACAATAACATTGTGTTATTTTCCATCAGTTGTTGATGTGACGGTTTTTTGATTACATAAACTACTGAGATAATGCTAAAACTGGATATCTGAATGAATTGAATAAAATGTTCACTCTATTCACTCTTGAACTAGAGGTTTTCCATTGCTAATTTTTGCCATTTCTTTTCTCTGTTATGCTAACTTCCCCAAAAGGCAGTTCCCTGTAAATTCTTTGAAAATGTAGTTCTTCGAGGTTATTGGAATGGGACTTACCATTAGCAATATTACAGTTATAGGCCTTGCAACAATATTTTCCAATATTATGGCTGTTACACAGATTCAAGCAGACTGAAATGTCTCTGAAAGAGCCTAATTAGTTACCAAAAGCAGTTTAAAGTATGTTTTAAAAGAATTATCTGTGATTTTGCTTGTAGAAGATAACATTAAAACCATACAATAAAAAAAGACACAACACTAAAATGGCATTGTTTAATGTGATTTGTATGTGAAACATACATCTTTACAATTATTTAAATTAATACACAAGAGAACTGAATCACCAGACTAGAATGGTCTACAATGAACTAAGGCAGTTTTTAAGATCATCACATTAAATTTCTACCTGACTTTGAGTCCCAAACATGTCTCAGTATCATAACTTTGATAACTCATATCCATGGTTTGACTGTGATTTTTTGATAAAATATTAGTGCTGCATTGTCATTACTGCAATCACACGTTGAAAGAGAGAGTGAAATGGCATTATCAGGAGCCACTATCTCAGAATTTGCTTCAGATTTGTATACAAAGCCATTTTGATACCCTGCTCTGACTGATGTGGTAATGTTTTACAGTACAATTTCATCTACCGATGTTGCCAAAGGACAATATTCTACTACACTGACTAATGCATTTCTCTGGAAAAAGCCTTCTGATTTTAGTGGGACTTGATGCTGCATAAGATGCCATTCAGCATGAATAAAAGTGTCAAAATATGGCTCGGAGTTATTACCTGTATAACCTAAACCTCAGTAAAGCAATGAGATACCCAAATTAATGGCTAACACCTGGGATGACATGCCTATCTTAACCAATGCTGTCTGACAAAAGGTTAGTAATAACATGTGCATAGTACATCATCAGACTCTGAAATACAGTCACAATAGTCTGAAATTTCAGAATAAATATATGCCTTGATTCTCTTTTATTCCCCTTGTGGATTTAAGTCAGTTCCTTAAAATATTGTTTAATATGATTTTAGAGATTTAAAAAACAATCTATTGACCCAGAGAGGACAAATGTCAGTTCTCTCCCCAGCTTGTTCTCTGTGGCATAAGTTTATTTGAGAATGCTTTTTCTTTTTAGTCTTACATTAAGAAATGTCTTCTCAATCATCTTTGAAGCCATCAAACAGCTTTTCCCAGTTAATGGGAGGTTTTTAATAATACCTAATAACACTTTCTTTAAAGTATTTTGGGATGCCTTGAATATAAAAAACATTACATCAAGCTGGATTCTATTTTTATGCTGTCTTGTATAACTTTCCACACCAGCTGAATTGTTAATAACAGCAAAGTCTAACTCACATATGCAGAACATGAAAAAAGTTTGAATAATAAGTGATAATTTTGTTATTATGTAACTTTGAATGCTATATGGACATAAAAGAACACTGTATTTTACTGATTGCATAAAATACTCCTGAATTATGAACTTCCACTCATAGCATATTTCTGAATATTTTAATAGAAAAGAGGATGAAATTAGTTATCATTCCTTTGGTACTTCAGTCTTTCACCATTGTCTCTACAGCAAATTTTCCATGCTTGCACCATTACTTAATACAACACAAGCAAGTCTGGTAGAAATGATGGTCATGTACGTAGTTCAGCAATCTGGGCTTCTCATTGCATTTCCAGTGAATGTGTACAAATAAAAGGCCAGGTCAACCCAGTGTCAAATTTTGTATTCATAAATCCAGATTAAGTCCAAAATTCTCTTCTAAGCGAACAGAGACAACAAGACTTCCAATTAAGAGTGAGATTCATAACAACCCAAACGACCCAAATGTTATCAAAAGAAATGCGCATTTAAAATGTTATCTTTGACTCAGGGCTATAATTTATATGGAACTGGGATATATATCCAGGAAATGTATTCCTGCATTTAGGTGCAAAGTGAGTTTTTGAGGTGGATGATTGGGTTTTAGGATAGTAGGACAAGAAGGCAGCATATCATCACTACCCTACAGATATACCAAGATAAATTTACCTGAGATTAGAAGTACATTTCTTGACCTTCCTTATCCAGAAGTAGTTTAAGTTCATAGCTTTGACCTTCCTGTATGATGGCCTAAGCAGGTGGCTGTCCACTAGACTGATGCAGAGAAACACTTCATTGCCACCATACTGCAAAAAAAATCCAGGATTCAGAAGGCCAAGCAAACAATAGAGGGAAATGAAGAAAATTGTGATTCCAAACATTAATGAGGATGCCCATCTGGTAGAGAAGTAATATAGATTTGAACTTTCTGATATTTAAGAAGGCAAGTCTTCCATTTCCCAGATGGGAGCCTGTGTTATTAACTTGTTCACAAATTAGAGAATGACATCATGTCCTCTGGTTGCAGTTTTGATGGAATTGCCCATCACTGCTGTGATTGCAAAGGCAATACACTGCATTTGCCCAGCAGAACAGACTTTTCAAAGCATAGAAAATGGTCTTAAGGCATGAAATTGTTGCCATTAGCCCAGGCATGATGGCTGTGCTACTGGGTATGTACATTAGCAGAACTTGAACAGCTTAGAAGATAAAAGTTTAGGTGCCAAGGGGATCTCACAGACTGAAATGGACATTTGGGGATCTACAGTTCAGATTGTAGCTTGAAAGTGTTCTTTTTACATTACACTTGAGGGTGTCCAGCAGGGTACATGTCACAAGACAAATGTACTTAAAAAAAATTGTGAAGGGCTTAAGATAAAAAAAATAAAATTAGTTCAACTTTGAAGAAATGCCCATGTTGACACTTTTCCTTCTGCCATAACTTATTACAGGAGTGTAGCCCATGCAAATACACTGGGATGTTTCCTTTACACTGACTGCAACTGTGGGAGAGTTGCACTCAAGACCTGAAAGGTCATCCTTCTTTAAATGTGTCAAAATGCACACAACAATGAACCAAGGTATATTTTAATAAACATTTGGTTTATATATATGGCCATGTGTGTGCTTGACTATACTTACAGGTATGTGTGTATGTGTACTGACATACAGTTAAAAATGAAGTATGGTAAGCAAATTGGTATATCTAGTGAACAGACGTGTTTGGCAGTAGAATTGCAAACCTCACAGATAAATAAATGTCCTCCACAATTACAAAATATAAGTAACTCCATAAAAAAGAGTTTAATTCCTGATAAGCTATCTTTGAAATCAGATGTGAATGTAATTTGCTGAATGTTTTTGATGTTGACAACAAACAATTGAAATCGCTCTTCAATTGAACATCACAGTAGAAAAGAAAAAATGCTCATACATTGCAGATTTCAGCTGCATCTGATATGACCTATAAAGCCTGAGGTATATTGACAACTCAGTAACCTTAATTTGGTGGGAAAGTAACTCAAGGAAGTCCCCATTACCTTTTGCTGTAACACATTAGTCACAAGAGTCACAGAAGGGAATATTTTGGGTATCTATCTGGGATCAAGCCTGATGAGTAGTCCAACTAGCTGGGATCACTGATGTGTTAGGGTATATTTCAAGGGTTTGGCTCCTTTTTGTTTTGGATTTTATTTTTTTTTTTAAATTGACTGACTGATTAACAAGATAGACTATTTCATACACTTGAGATGCAGAATGAGCTTTGATGTCCAGAACATGATCATGAAGTTCTGAGGTCTTGTTTAAAAAGTAATTATTTAGCTTTTTCTTGAATGGCACTCTGTGAGGGATTATGGAAGAAAATCATTATAAGGTTGCACATCAGCCAGGGTACTTTAGTCCCTTCTCTTTCATTTAGACATACACTGCCAAACAAATCAAAGATAACACTTGGGAGCTGCATGTTGCTGTGATGGATCTCTGGAGAGGAAGAGAGAAAAATGAAGTTAAAAGAAAGAGGGTGAGAAACATGAGGAACGAAAAAAGTTTCAGCAAGTGTGGCTCTGCTGTCAGTCAAATGAAAGAGAAGGGACAATTTGATCTATTGCAAGCTCATAGCCAAGGATGAAGAAATAGAAGTTCTCCCTGACATAAAAAACGAAACACATATTAATTTTGATTCACCCAATTGTTTGGGTTTTATTGCTCTTTTATAGACAATAGCTTTCTCCCTGTTCCATGATATACCAATGCACCAGCAAAGCTTCTTGATCACATATAATGCACACATTCCATGACACAAAATTATGTCCTGAAATTGGTAAGGCTGAGAAATGAGAAGCAAATAAGGATGTTTTGCATTCATTTCAGAGCTATTAAAGGATATAATCTCTTAATGCCTCAAAAGACCTGACTATTGAACTTTGACTACAACTACCACTAATTAGAGGGTCTGTAATGCTTGATATGCCTTCAGAGAAAAAAAATGTCCGCAAACTATTAAAACTGTGATGCTAGCCCACTGGAAACAGCTGCCAACATAGGCAATTTAGGAGTGTATGTGGAATGAGAGGGGAAAAGCTGCTGCAAATGCAGTCAAAAGAAGAGGATGTATCAAAACAAGCACATTGATTTACAACAGGGTAAGTTTATGGCAGAGTTTCTGAAACTTCCATAGCTGGAAATGACAAAAGTAGGTATGACACCTTACTTCAGGAGTCACTTCTGATAATTACATGACATTTTCCCCTTGTATGACATTTTCTATAGTGACAGGACAAGCATTACTTTAAGCTATACTCGGGGTTAGCTGACTTAATTGCATAAAACTGTTTTTACCTGTGACCGTACACAGCATACCTTGTACAAGATTCACCACAAAATGTTTTATGCTGGAGTGAATGGGCTGAGGGCAATATGTAGGACAGATACCTGTACAAGTCATTACAATAGCGTGTAGATCAAAAACAATGTTTTCTTCAAGATATCTAAATAACCTTTACAAGATCAAAAAATTGCCATTAAATTGCCCTCCAAAACCAATGCAAAACTAAGTGATGCTAAAAAAAAGGTATCTCAAACTTTATTTTGACCTAGTAGAGTTGTGATGTTATAGCATGCTTAGATTGATGGAAGAAGCATCTCAATTTCATTTTTAACAGGCTGCCTTATGGAAATCTGTATTTAAGTGAGAGAACTCATTAAAAAGTGTAGCAGAGAAAAGTGTTGAATTAATCTACGAACTTTTATTCATGACTATCTGGCCTTAGAAGATTATTTGACGTTGCGTATAGATGTCAAATACTTTCAGACTGAACTCTATTACATATAAGTATCACTCCCAGCTTGCAGCTACAATGGGGTTACATTTTAATACTTTCCTAACTATACATATAGCTTAACCATACTTTTATATGTCTAGATCCTGCATGCAGAATTAACACTGACATCTTTATGAAAGTACATGTAAATTTTAATTAAGAATACATTTTTGTTCTGCATTTGAACATATATCTCCTCAAAAGCAGAACTTATGCTTTGAAGTTGAAAGTGGTGTTCTCTATGTTTCCAGTCATAGCATACATAAAATGCTAGTATTTTGTAGATGTGTGGGAGAAAGGAACCTAAGTGCAGTTTTAGGTAAGATTATTACAGATTGTCTAATAAAATCCCAGATTTGTATTCAGTACCAACAGACCCTGGTAACTGCTTAGTGCAAGAAGTGGTTTTCTTTAAACCTATGAGCCAAACTTGAGTGTTGGGTTCAGCTCCCCTGACTGAAGCAAGATTAAAACTGATTGCGCTGGTGTGGTCTGTTGCACTTTCAGGATTTGTTCATTACATCTAATATCCCTGAAAAATAATACACACTCAAAACAAAGTGTCTGCAAATAAAAATTTACCTGTGTTTTCCTTAACCTGGAAACTTCACTCCTTTAAGTGAGACCAAGGATCTGTAGGATTCCTGCACATGAATCTGCATGTTTCTGTCCCTGCAAAACGTAGAAAGTAGAGAAGGACAAGCCCAATGGTGCTTATGAGACCTTCTGCATGGCTGCCTTCTTCTTCCTCTTGCTCTCTCAGGAAGTCTCCTGCCAGTTGTAGTCTCTGACAAGCAGTCGGGACTCCTGCTGTTGTACATCCTCTGAGAGATGCATTAAGTGAATTCTGTCTTGAAACTGTTCTTACTGGTGTTATTGTCACCTCAGAGTTGGATGCCTACTTACATTTGACCAAACTTTATTTTCTTGGATGCAGAAAGTTTATTTCTCCTTTTAAAGTTAAAATGAAATCAAATTTTAAAAGTTTCCATTAACAAATATCTTCTTGCAACACTTTCCCACCTACCCTTTTTCTAACCTTAAAAAAGTGAAGATTTCAAGAATTGATGAACTTAGATGAAAATGCATTTTTGTCAGAAGAAAAAAAATTTAAAACCCCATTTTCTTAAATCTAGCCTGTGTTCCTTGTCTCCTCAGAAGCATTGTACGACAAAAGCATAGATCCACTTCCTTCTGACTTTACAATGATTTACAAAACTGAAATAAGGCTGGTAGGAGGCTTCTAGGAACTTGATTGGGATTTTCGAGGGAGGGTTTTTTAAATGGCTGATGTTTTATTTACATTTTTTAAAAGTAGATAGGGAAATGCAATCTAAGGATTTATCCTGCATCTGAAAACATGAAGATTTTTGGTATATGTGGACTTAATATTCTGTTTGTTCCAACGATATCTTAGTAATGTACAATCTCAAAATAATGTTTATTTACACACATATAGTCCTATCTCTAAGAATACAGTATTGTGTGAATGATATGGGTTTTTTTAATCTATTTTGCATGAAATAGAAAAGAATATAAGCTAACAATAAATAGAGATTCAATTCACATAAACACTTCCTCTAAAAAAGCAGACAGTTGGGACCATTTATTTGCCCAACATCCTTATATGGCTTCACCAACAAAGGAAAACATATTTTTCTAAAGATATCTGCATTGATTTTAATTATATCAGATCACCATAAAAGAGTTAATTTTCAATAGATACTGACATTCCAATATTCCACAACCTATTGATTCTAAATTGTTGTTTGAGCGGTTATAAAGAGAAAAGAAAATGCAACAGAGACATGCAATACAGTCTGCTCTATGGAACCAGCTAAATCACAGTTTGCAAAGTCATTTTCCTCTCTAATAGAGTCAAAAATGGTTATTATGCTTTAAGGTTGCTGCACTTTATCTAATTTATTCTTCCATTCCCTAACTGCCTAAGCAGTTTTTTCAAACGTTGCACAGTCCATCATATGTTGCATCTATTTTCTGTATGAGAGAAATTGTCTTGATTTCCATAACAAAGTAATAACACTTTGTGCTATTGTGATAACAATACCGCAACAGTCTGAGATATCTGCTACTGTTTCCATCTCTGCCTTTGTGCCCAATAAACTGAGATTTCATCAGCACCATCCTAATCCAGTAAAGTAGGGCTGAAGCACTGGTCAAACAGTATTTCACATATTAACAATGCTATTCATATGCTAATAACTCTTCTATACAGAAGGACCTCTTTCCTTCCCACATCATTAATATTTTAGATGAGAAAGATGTGACAACTGATCTTGTAGAATGTGGCTACTGCTCACCTAGTCATGAATAGCCTAAGCATTTTGTTCTGATAGAAAGTCCAGGTGTCTTTCTCAGTATTGTAAAGAGTCAGTACTGAAAGGAGTTAGTGGGCTAGCAAAGTATTTTTCTGGTTTTAGTATCACATCAAAACCGAGATTTCATTGTGAATTGTACATCCTAAAATGGTCATCTCTATCTCCCTACCCAGACCTCTCCTTTGTACGCTGTCTGCCAGCCAGACATTTTCCCTCTTTCACTTCTATTTCTCACTACTAAAACTTCCAGCCTCCAAAACTTCAGTACCTTCTTAGGAACACCAAGTCACTTGGCAGGCTAATTGCTTTTCTGCTAGAAGTTATCAAGTGAATACACTATTTTCTACAGTAATTACAGAATGACCCTAGGGCAGAATGTGTACAACAATAAACCTCAGTAAGAAGGTAGATCCCTGCTATTGTAAATGGATAAAATTCCTCTAATGTCAATGGGGTTGTATCTATTTCTATGGGCAGATAATTTGCCTTGCATTAGTAGGCCATTGACAGATACTTCCCTTGTCTTTTTAAGAAGTATTCCTATATGAACTCCACCTGTCATGGCAGATAGGCAATTACACCTTTCTTACCTCCAAGGTTATGATGACCAATACTCTCTTAGAACCAACAGCAGCAAATTTAATTCAAATCATTCTCTCATTTGCCAACACATGGATCAGTCTGCTCACTCTTCTTTTGAAAATATTTCAAACTGCTGCTCAATAAAATCCCCAGATGGCAGAGCATTTAGCTTTCCTTCCTCAGTCAATAACAAATGTATGCTCCTTTTATTGTCTCTATTAAAAAGCTCAGGTGCAATTACATTAGAGAAAATTTTTTTCTCTTTTTCACATATTCAGTTAAAGATGAAATTTCTCTGCGTCTGTTGCTGCTAGGACAAGGACTTTAATGCTACAAGGGATGTATCAGTCTGTTGCTTGTTCAGACTTGACTGCTTGTACCAGTGTGAAGCAGTAGCCATTATTGGTCATGTGAGGTCATGAACATAGAAGGATCAAATAAAAATGCTTGTTACCCTAACAGAGTCCGTAATTTGTATGTTACATAGTGAACAAAAAGTTATTGTTGCAAATTTTCTGAAATGACAGCAGCCCTAAGATCTTCTAACCTTGCCCTTCTGCTTTCTTTCCCTTCTCTTGCCATAGTCAAACAGCAAATAACAATTATTTTTTTCTTTTTTCTTTCTTTTTCTTTTTTTTTTTTTTTTGAAGAAGAGGCTAGGGGAATAGGTTTTAAAAAATTAGCCATGAGCTCAGGGCAGGACACATAGTTGAATACAAAGCAGGAATGTGTTTTTATCAAACAAGGTATCAATTCTTTTATAGCTATTACCTAGTATATAGCATGCCTTGTTTAAAGATGTTTGTTTAATCATTTAATTCATAGCTTCGTTTTTTTCCTTGTAGTTATTTTGTCTACAGGAAAAACAATGCTGTGTTTTATGAAGGCTGCCATTAACTCTGCCAATGCCCTGAAAGACAACAGCAACTGCAAACAGTAAACTAAAGTCAGAGTTGTTAAACTGATTATGGCAAGGGGCTTAATCCATAAGCCCATCTTCACAGCAAGGGATGAAGGCCACAGGGATAAAGGTGATTGCTGGTGGTCAGATGTCTAAGTGAGATGTCTTGGAAGAAACCCTGCAGGCTATTAAAAGTAGAGTTAACCCTGAAATTGCAAAAAGTTTTTCTTCTCTAGACTGGTCGTCTTTTTAAAAATCCTAGAAAAAATCATTGCCTGGCAAGATAAATGATGACAGAACTGGATCTCTAAGTCTATGTCGCAGTAAATAATCAAATTAACCCACATATATCTGTTTAGTTTATCTCCAGAAAACTGTGGCGTGTTTGAAAATCCCATAAGCAGAAACACAGGAAGATCTGTTGTGTGAGCTCCTAGCCTTATAAACAATCAAATCAACTCTTTGAAGAAACAGTAACCAAGGTCCTTAAAGGGAATCTGTGCTGACTGAGATATGTGACCTGGCAATACTATCAAAACTTTTTGGCAAGCATTTTTACAAAGATGGCCAAGGCAGGTCCTGGTATTCACTATCAGAATCTTGACACGCTTTGATGCTCTTTTTTTTTTTTTTTTTTTAATAAAGTTACAAAATAATTCCAAGGAAGACCCATGCCAATATGCTAAGGTTAAAGCAAGACGTAAATGAATCTTGGCTACATGTATTAAAAAAAATATTAAAACTGAACCTGTACACATGTTCTTCCAAATTCTAGATTCAATAGTATAACTTCCACTGTTTAAATAAAAGTTAAAAATTTCCCCTATGTCAGAAAAAAGGAAATATAACTCCTAGCTGCTTCTCACTCTACCTCAATATTGAAAAAGAAAATTGCTGTTGTTTCTAATTATCAAGATTAATGTTAGTAACCATTGCTTCTGAATATATTTGTTCTAGTCAGCTGTCTGCACTTCTGCTTCTTTAACAACAGTGCAAAAATAAACCTGTCAGATTCATTCCTTTATGTTCAAACAGCTTTCTTCTGTTCTTCAAGTCAGGTGACACTTGGTTAGTTTTATCTGCACCATGTGTGATCAGATTTGAGAAATGACTTCAAGTCAAAAACAATGTCTTTGTCTTTATTTTAGTTTTGAATCTGGATTTTGGTTTTTAAGTGACAAAATTACTATATACTTTATTGTACTGTATCTTGTTATTTTAAAGCTTCTCATCTTGTTATTTTAAAGGTTCTCATGTCATTTCAGATACTCTAATGGCCATTTCCCTCAAAGAAAGATGGGATTTACTTAGAAGGAATTAAGTCAGTCAGCTACCTGGAAGACAAGTACGAATCTGCCATTACTCTGTCCAGACCTGTTTGTTTATTTGTTTACACTTCAATTTCTATCAGTAGTTCTAGATAAATTTACAGTAAAAACACTACTACTGGTCACCAGAAATGAAAGGGTGTTGATGAACACAGCTAGTATTAGTGAATGCTGACAACAAACATGGCCATGTTTTGAGAAAAAAAAAAAAGAGGCAAAAAGAAAGACTTGGCAGGTTACCAAGATAGTAAAATCCATATAGGAAGAAAATTCTGGCTAGAAGCCCTTGAGCTTTCTATGAGAATGACTGGTCTTCCCTTGAAAAGGTAAGTACATTTACCTTGAGATCCCAGCTGCCTGTAGTTGTGAAGTTAAAACTTGGGGAATGATTTGGTTGTCAACACCAAAGTTTAAGGTGGAAAAAAGAAGTCCAAAAAGGTGTTCACCAGAAATCCTGATGAGTCAACTCAGGAAGTATTTTTCCATCATTTTTACATCTCCATAACAGTATTGTTTATAGCATCTCCATCAAATTCATGTATTCAGCATGCATATATATTCATTGTTCATTATCCTGAGATCACCTTTTAATCTCCAAGTACTTCACAATCCTGACTATTCTGCAATGACAATATGTTTTGAAAGACAGCAGAGTACTTACTATTTTCATTTTGATTTGCTAAGTGAATTCAATGATAAATAATAACCCTTTTCTTTGTGGTATAAATATATTACTATTAAAACATATCATGTTACAGCAAGGAAAGATTTCAGTCTTGCTAATAATCTTCCAAGTTTTCAAGTGTGCTAGGTAGCAGTTTTCCCAGATATTTCACCCCATAGAGTGTGTATCTGTAAGTAGTATCTGAATTTCTAAGCAGATTTTTTTTTCCTCAGGGCATTGAAGTTTCACTTCAGATCAGCAATAAGTCCTTTAATCTTCATCAACAAAATAAAAAAAATCTAAATGGTTGCCTGCTATTTACATTAACCTTTTAAAAGGTCTTCTATGTTCTATTTTACTCAAGACAATTTTTACTCTTATCCTTTATCTGAAAAATCCAGATTGATACTAAAAGCTGCATATTTCCAAAATGGTATCACTACTCATAAATTATCCTTTTCTACCAAAACAGCTGTGTTGATAGAACTGAGATTACAGAAACCTTGTCATTTACAGAAAAAAAAACATCAAAAATGAAAATGAAATTGAGACACTATGGTTAACAATATGTATATATCATCCCATTATAAATGACTCTTTGTTGGAACTTCTACATTTAAATACAAAAATTCCTAACAAAAATGCCCTTGGGCATCAGCTGCTTTTAGATACCTGGGTTTAAAAAGTGGCTGAGAACAGATATTCCAAGAGATGGGTGTAAATTTCAATTCAGCATAGTCTGGCATTTCTGAATCTGGGAATAGGATGCTTTTGAAAATTTTATCCATATATTTTTGTTTCCATACTTTCCATACTTTTGTGTTTATCCTTTTTTGTTAGATTCTTCTTTCATACATTTCTTTCTCTTCATTTATATGCTTTCATTTTTTATATTCTTCCTGTTTTGTGTGGTTAGATTCAGTTTTCCGTAGAGGCTTGTCATGGTTTAGCCCCAGTCAGCAACTAAGCACCACGCAGCCGCTTGCTTACTCCCCCCAGCCCAGTGGGAAGGGGGAGAATCAGAAGAGTAAAAGTGAGGAAACTCGTGGGTTGAGATAAAGACCATTTAATAGGCAAAGCAAAAGCCACGCGCGCAAGCAAAGCAAAACAAGGAATTCATTCCCTGCTTCCCATGGGCAGGCAGGTGTTCAGCCATCCCCAGGAAAGCAGGGCTCCGTCACGCATAACGGTTACTTGGGAAGACAAACGCCATCACTCCAAATGTCCCCCCACTTCCTTCTTCTTCCCCCAGCTTTATATGCTGAGCACGATGCCATATGGTGTGGGATATCCCTTTGGTCTGTTGGGGTCAGCTGTCCCAGCTGTGTCCCCTCCCAGCTTCTTGTGCACCCAGCAGAGCATGGGAAGCTGAAAAAGTCCTTGACTAGTGTAAACACTACCTAGCAACAACTAAAATATTAGTGTGTTATCAACATTATTTTCATAATAAGTCTAAAACACAGCACTATACTAGCTACAGTGAAGAAAATTAACTATCCCAGCTAAAACCATGACAAGGCTTTAGGAAGAGCTCCTTTGAATATTAGAGAAAAAGAATGTGGCCTTTGCCAGTTCTTATGTGTATGTAAAATGATGCCCCAGAACAAGCACAAAAAGTAATTAACATTGCCTCATTATTGATTAGCTTAACTGCTTCGCAGAGTCTGGACTCCTGATATATCAAAAACTTGTAAAGAATTTAATCTGTATTCTAGTGGTTTCCCTAGACATGTAGAGGAAATTTCTACTTTTCCCCTTTATATCAAGAAGGAATTTTGAGCCACTGAGTGAAGAGTGTTCAGAGTAAGAGGTGTTACAGTCAACATCACTTTAAAAATGTTACGCATGCAGTGAAAATGCAGATTAGAGATTGAATGGATGCTTTAAGTAATTATAGCTGAGATTTTTTTTTTCAGATAGCACATTACTTGTGATGTCTCATTAAATTGACAGCTTCTTAGACAAGAGAGAGCAATCTGAATTAATATATTATGCATTATATATATTGCCATTTGGTTACTGTAATTCTTAATGAACTAAAATTAAAAGCACAGGTTATTTGTGGGTATAGCCAAAAGTGAATTTCAAGAGATAAGACTACGTAGCAAATGCCCTTAAATTAATGAGATATTGTGTGTATGTGTGTGCAAGAAAGAAAATATGTTACCAATAATAGGAAATCTTTCAGTACACTAGTAATTAATTAAATATTTTCATAGACTCCCAAGTGTCTAATGTATAGATTCTTTTTGAAATTTCATTAACTTTTGCCTGTAGTAAAGACTGATCAGTTGATAAGGATGTGAACTGAAGAAATATATCTCCATGATGACAGCAGAAGCATATGCTCTAAAACCCTCAGAACTGCAGTGATTTAATTTATGGCTTCTGACTAGTGAAATGGTAGGTGTGTCTATTTTCCACAATGCATCTCAATGCAGATTTCTTCAAGCTAGTGATGAATGTGTGGTATATCACCAAAAGCAGAATAAACACAGAAGAGGACATACTCATTTTTCTGAAGAGTTATGTTACAACAATTTTTTATGTTTATTTTTATTTTTATTTTTAGAACCAAAGTAGCATCTGTGACCAGCACAAAGCTGAGGTATTTGGACACATCTTTCAAAACATGATAATTAAATTTATTCCTTCTTGTTTTCCCTGTTGTCTGAATCCACAAACTTCAGAAACACTGTCATACATTGTGCCAATACCTTATCTGGTATATATTTATGCCCTCATTTCTTTCTTTATTTATTCTAAGCATTTCCCATCTGTAATAAACTTTTGTGCAATGCAATAAATTCCTGAGAAAAATAGGAAGGTTAATTGTTACTTTAACTGCAATGTTAAACGATTTCATAGGACGTGTCTCTCAGAATTAAGATTACTGGTTTTATTTTGAAAACAAAAAATAGTAGTTTATATTATAGGCTAGAGGAGGAAGTTTATATCTAATCAGAATGGATTCACTGAATCTGTTGGAGTACTAGGAAGAAATAACCTTTTTTTACTTATTAAAGTGGTTTATAGAAAGCGACTTCAGCTATCCAGAAATGAAAGTTTACGAAAAGGCCCAAAAGGGACAAGAGGCTCACAAAATTATGATGCTTCCAAAACCATGTGTACAAGTAGTCTTTTAGTCTCAAAAGGCTGAGGCTTAAGCTGAGATGAGTGCACATTTATAAAGAAACTCAGCTGCATTATCCTTATATCCCTATACTTTCCTAACATGGAAATATTTTTAAATGTCTCTAGACAAGTCTAATATCCGTCTTAGTGGAAAAAGTTCATTGGTGGTTTTTCTTCTGCTAACATACTGTTTTTACCAATACCCTTTTTTACAAGAGCAATTCTTCAGTAAAACATTGCAAGCCATAGCTGAGTGGGCCCTGCACACCAGGAATTCCCAGAAATTGTATTGGAGGTCACAGAATTTTTTGAAGAATATTCTTCCCTTTTTCAAAATACTATTTTCTCCATCTAGCCACAATTAAACTAAGTATTTTCACTCTGGTTTTTCCTTGTCTCCTCAGTTCTTTTATTTTCCATTCTTTCACCTCATTTTTCAGTAATATGGCTCCACTTTCTGCACTTCCCTCCCTGCTCTTTTTCTTTGTTGCTCCCTCTCCCCATTTATTCAAAGCCAAGGCAGGTGCTGTGTGTCCCCACAGGAGTACATTTCTCACTCTCCCTGAGTACTCTAATAGCTGTTTCTACCAATGCCTTATTTCTGTGCTGAACATTTCTTGTGTCAACAGTCCCACTGATTTTAGTGCATCTACACACTCAAGTGAAGTTACTAAAAACATTTTGAAGCATTTGCTGGATGAGAACCTGCAATCAGATCTAGCATTTTTGTAGAAATACTCAACATGTATTCTACTCACTGCTTAGATACCAGTAAGGCCCCTCACAACAGGGTTTTCGGACTGAGGTGGTGCACAGACCTGTCTCTGGCCCTCTCTCTTGACTGAGAAAAATGACAGGAAGAGCTGAGCTCTGAGCTATGCTCGACCATGTTGGAATGAAACTGTTAATGAATCAAACATCCTTGGGCAAAATTTGTGAAGACTAATTCAGAAAATTGAACACTTATTTATTAAAACTATGAAAAGTACAGAAAATTACAGAAGTACATGGTATTTCTCAGTTCTGTGCACTTCTGGCACATAGCATTATATCAGAGAAGTAAAAAAAAAAGAGGGATAAGTTTTGCCCTTGAGAGTAATAATATGATTACAACAAGAGAGTTTCAGATCTATTGAATATTTTAAACCATTCTCTTTAATGCGCGTTTCATTAACTTTGGGGTGAGAATGAAAAGAAGGCTCCTGCATGTTGTTTTTCATACTGTTCCACTTCATTATTAAGCAATGATGCCAAGCTGTTCACCAGGATTGCTGCTAGCAGGCTTGAACAGCTTCTGCCAAGTGTGATTAATGCAGATCAAACAGAGTTTATTCAGCGGAAGAGATTGGCAGATAACATTTATCATCTCTTAAGAAAGTTGGGATTTCCAGACTGACGTCAGGCTGGTGATAAAATTAGAGGCTGAAGGATGTTTGATCAAGTAGTTTGCGTATTCTTTAGAAGAAAGTTGCATCCATTTTGATTAGATTTGAAACCTGAAGAGAACCTCATTTATATGTAAAGCCTCTTCCAGTGGTTAACTTTGTTTTTAAAAGGACAAGGCACATGGAGATTCTTATCAGGGATTATAATTTTTTCATAAGCATAAGAACTATGTGTTAAACTATGTGTCACTTGCTAGTACAGAGTAGCCTGCTACTAGCCAAAACAGCATCCTCAGGCTATATGTAGGGTGGGAGAATAAGGCAGCCTGTGTTTAATTCCTGGATTTGCTTTGTTACCTTGGGCAATCAGGTCCTACCGTCTTTTGTTCTTTCTGTCTGTTTGACAGTATACATTTTTCAGAGGCCCTAGGCTCAGAGGACAGCTGAAATACCTATCAGCAACTTGGTGTCTTAGGTGAACATCTTTTTAAATAATGAGAAGATTTTAATGAGGAAATCAAAAGACATTTAGTCTTTACCTTTCTCAAAAGTCATTATCTTCAGGTCAGTTTTCTGGGTGCTGAGTAACACAAAAGCTGTGTTGAGAAACTCTTTCAGTTTCTAAGATCTATTTCTTGGCCTTGAAACTCTAACATGAACCTCTGCACAAAGATCTTCTTAGAATAACAGTTTTGTACTTCCTCCTCCTTCCTCAGCCAAACACAACCCTAATAGCAGTCAGCATAATAAAAAATCTCCAACACATAAAAGTAACTTACTAACTGTAGTCAGCTAATCTCTGAGACACCCTGTGCTGTCTTACCTATTCTGAGGCAGCAAAAAGCTCATTAGTACCAGATGAATCATGTCCCCAGGTTCAGCCAGCTCATCCTGGGGTGGTTATTGCCCATCTAAAGCTGTCTCGGACAGAAAGACTTTTGCTTCCCTCCCATTTTTGGCAGTACGCTGATGTAACCTATTCTGCCAGAGCACATATTTCTCTGCACATATCCTTTTTAATATCACTGTGACGTAAGACCTCTGTTTCTCACCACTGATTTCCATAGACTTATTCTCTTGAAAGTGTCACAGTTCCTAAGGCTCTAAATGATAAATTTTGTTTGGTTTGTCTTTTTAGAGAAAGGATACTTCAGAAAAACAACAACAGTTTAGAACAAGCACAGTTTATTTTCTATATAGGAAAAGTAAACAGAAAGAAGCCCATTTTCTTATCTCACTGTATAGGCATTTTTAATTGTTGCAGGTAGTATTTTTGGCTAGTGGTTTCCTGAGTATGGCTGAGGCTATAGCTTAGATATTCCATTCCTAAATGAAAACCTTTTAAAGGTGTCCTTTTATTTATTTGTGTATTTTCTGAAGCATTCTGAACATCTCAGTATGTTTAAGAAACACTTATCTGCTATTGATAACTCACTTTAATATTGATAACACAAGTTTAGAAATATGCTCTCTCAGATACCCTGTGCTAGTCCTAATTACTTTATTTGGAGTCTCACCCTCAGCAGTAGCTTTGGCAAAGAGGCAATATTTTATCTGAGACCAAACAGCAATTTTAAAAGAAAATAACAACAAAACCCAACATGTATAATCTAACACTGAAGTTTATGCTGCGGCTCATCTGGCAGATGTTCTGAAGAGCACACCTCTGACTGTCAGAGCTTTGGTTTCTGTTCCTTTTGCAAATGATAATTTCTACTTTTGGTGGTTGTTGTATGCCAGATCCCTCTGGGCAATGGCAATATGCTCCACTTAGTTTCAGCCTTCACTAGCCCAATATATTTTTAAAGTAATAGTAATTTTTAGTTTTGACCATAGTGGTAATATGTCTGTAACCAATCTAACCTTCGGGTTTGTGGAGAGCTTAGTCTTGTGCTTACTGCTGGAGATCCTTGGCTCCGAGGCCTCCTTAGCATCTTCCTCCATGCCATACTGGAGGATTTGCAATCCTCATCCTTTGACTGTCCCTGCACAGCAGCAACTTTAGGTTGCTGGCTCAGGCAACACCACAGTTACATAAGATGCTGTGCAAAGTTCATCCTTCTGTTTTATTTCTTCAGATATCCTCCAGAGCCAGGAGGTGTGACACTGGTCTGTTTTAGGAGCTCAGAAGAGAATAATGCCTGCCCCATGCAATACAACAGCTATTTCTACCTCTTTCTTGTGAGGTCCTTTTAAAGCTTCCAAATTAAATTTGCTCCTCTTCAGCTCTCTGCAATGCCACTCTGAGAACTGCTGCAGCTCATGTCTCCTCTGGCAAATGTCCACTGCTCCACTGTCCCCCTGTATCATAGTCAGCTGCAGTAAAGCAGCTATAGGATCTTCTGATTTACATTTCAAGATACAACTGGAATCAAGCCAATTCAAGAATTTCCAGCAGTACAGGCAAAGTCACTTTTGTCATGTGAAGAATAAAGGGCATGAGCCACATCAAGCAGTTCCTGTTCTTGGTAAGGACAACTCAGAAGAAGGCATGGGGCTTGGACAGTGAGGTGGAATTTTTGACTCTGTCATCTCCAGAGGTGACAGCATGCCTGCCCCCCGGTCACCATCCCCACCCTACCCCACCACACCACTGCAGCAGGTATGCTGGGGGCTGCTAGAGCCCCACCATCCTCAAAGGAGGCAGCTGGGACCATGGACAACCATTTGCCCCTTCCCTGCACACACCCACCCTAGGAACCTGCCTAGTTTGCCTGTGATTACAACTAAGCCAAACAACAACCCCCTCACTTTCATCACTTAGCCTGCCTTTAGCAAGGAACAGCTGAGCCCCTCCTAATGATAAACCAGCACTGAAACACAATTCAAATGTTCATAATCTCCTATATCAGGTTCTCATACCATTAATGCCACCAGTGCTGTGACCTTTTAGCAGGATATCAGGTACTAGCAGCAGGCTCAGAATTGCAAACTTTAATTAAAAACTGTATTTTAAAATAAAACTCAGTTTAGATGCACTGATAAGTGATTTTCACCATGTGAAATTTCAGAGTGCTTTGCTGAGAAAAACCATTCCAAGCTTCCTATTAATTTCTGGTCTAGCTGGGTTTCAAGGACAATCTTATTAAAAATGAGCAGAGCCTTATATAATAAATGCCTTGCAGTTGTTATGACCACCTGTACTACCTCCCACCCTGATCCACCACGTGACATAGCACAGCTAATTTTCCCACTTCCTAGCAAGGAAATTGAGCTGCTACAATTTTAGACTTTGGGGCTTACTTAGACATATTTTAGACTTCATTATTTTTCTGTATGGCAAGGCTGGAGCTGGCAGAGGTTGCATCTAAACACCTTTAAGAGCTCTTTCTCTGTGCAGAACAGTATAAAGGTTCAGGTAAAATCATTGAAGTTTCTGAATGGGCATGAAAGCAAGAAATATCTGGAGGAAAATAAAAATGGATTCCTAGTTGAAGTACAGAGCACTGACTGTACAGAAAAGGTCTCACAGGAGACAATCTTAATGGATTACTGTTAATAAACATCACAGTTTATTAAACAGTCTATAAAACAAACAACAGGATGGCACTCATCTGAACTGAAACACAAACAGAGAAATTATGACTCTTGAGGCTTGCTCACCACAGATAAATTGCTTCCTGCTCTCTCCTCAGCTCTAGGTCTAAGTTTTATGAAAACACTAATTGATCCCCACTCTCATTCTTAATGACCAAGGACTCAGTGAAAAAGAAAAAAAAAAAAATCAAAAAAGCATACACCAGCTTGATTGGATCCTGTGGATCAGCCTTTTCGGGTTGTGCCCACCTCTTTTTAATTTCATGGGGAAAACCCCTCTAAGTCTTAGCCACAGACAAACACAGATGACTGCTCCTTTTCCACAGAGGAAGAGCAGGACAATTCAGTTAGGGGAGAAACTTGGCAAGCTGCAAAATGGAAGGAAGGGGGGAGATTATAATTAATGCATACGGGTAGTTTACATGCTGTCTCCTCTCCATGGTGTGAATGTAGCAAGCTGTCTAATTGGAGCATGGTTTTTGGCTCGTTTTAAATTCCTCAGAAAACATTCCACTTCTCAGTCTGCATAGTTAGATTTTGTGGGTTTTGGCCACAGGAGAAGCCTAATAAAAAATACTGGGATGAAGAGGGCAAGCTATTCCAGGCATAACATTCTGCAGCAACGCAAAGCGGTCACTACTGGTGAAAATCTGCATGAAATTGCATTAGGTACAGATGAAGTGTCCGGTCATTTTTCTGCCCAAACTCATAAATATATTAGCACACACAACCATCACAGTCACATCCTATTTTTATACCCAGCAACTGTCCTCTTCACTGGTGTCTGACAATTCTGATCAATTGTTGCTGCCCTTCAAAAGAATTTTTTATTTTGATTTCAAATCCTGCCTTGGGTGTTGCCAGTGGATTTGTGTCTAAAAAGGTGCAGTGACACTCTGGCATGAGAGTGGATGGAGATCTTTCTTGCATTTGCTCAGAGTCTGTGCAAGCCCTAGAAGTGAAATCTTGATTACCTAAATACTTGCAGTTCAATTGGTTATTTAGGTTTGAAAGAAAAATTCCTCAAAATTTAACTCCCAATATGCAAAAACTAATGTTAAAACAGAAACCATGCCTACTGGTTTAGCCAAATAAAGTGGATAACTCTCCAGTAAATTTTGCAGCAAATTGCAAGCTTTGTGAGGCAGATCTTAAAGGTGAAAGACTGGAAGCCCTTAAAGTTTCATAGCTGACATTCAGGGGAGTGAATTAACTGAGTGAGGACAACACAGTCACCTGGCAGGGAAATGGAAAGACTAGTCATGAGTGTTAACATGAGCTGTGCCACTGTGGGCCCCAGCCCCAGCTTCATGACTCTCTGTGCCTAGGTGCTCCTGTGGCTTATAGCCAATGAATAAGAAGAATTTAAGTAAAATATAGACTAGAAGAAACCTGCATCCTTTAGTAAAATGCAGTTAGGTATATGACATTTGAATTTCAACCTGGTGTTTTAGCAAAGTGATGCGAGTGACTGCTTTTGAGTGAAGTTAGAAAGTGCAACTACTAATGAGGTTTAAGGAAAGACCACTCAAAGAAAATGGTGCACACAGAAGGGCAAATCTACAGCTTCAAACACTTACATGTAAGTATCCCTGCTCTGAAACTGTTTACTGAAGTCACAACCTTTATTAACTGCATTCCTTTCCTCCTAAAAGACAGAATTCAACTATAAATTATTTGGAAAGGCCAGAATCTCCACATTAATTTACTGAGACTTTCATCCTTCTGCACAGTGGTGTATTTTTTAATACCGCTCAAAAGATATCAAGTACCTTCTTTCCAACCTATTCACCAGCTCTAAATGGGATTTGACATTATGAGGTCGGCTTTGCTTTGCCTCATAGATGACTTACAAATTTGCAGAGACATAGGTTCACTGTTCTCACATGGATCACTGCTCAACAGACCACTGGTTTTTGATGGCAAACATTTAACTTTCAGCCATTAAGTAGAAGAGGAAATTCAGGTTGTAACAAATTACCTGGCATCTAAACAATGTTCAAGTTGCCCATTAGGAGTGCCTTTAGACAGTGGAACAGCACATTAGTTTTAAATTGCAAAGTTCAGTCAATGCAGTGATAGAGTTCAGATCTGAAACGTTTTACTGAGTTATTGGAAGGCCTGCACAGGAATATGTATTTACAGTGCACAAGAGTAGAATGGAAAACCATTTCTATAGTCAGAAGAAGATTGCAATCCCGCATGTCCTCTCATTCCCCCCCAAAAAAAATCTAACAAAAATACTGAGATTCACAGTAAAGCATAATGGTAGTTATAACAGATTTGTCTATGAAGTTGTCATATTAAACTGATTTCACTGTGTTTTAAACTGTGTTGGCATCCTGAACAAAATATATTTTCACCATGATGATATTACAGTATGTTATTCCTAGCTGCTATGAATTACTCTTTCCCCTTTTTAATCACATCGCCTATATGGCTGTTCACGTCAGCTTCCCAGTTAGAAGTGTTTTCCACCTTGAATAAGACTAGAAACCTATATAAGGGAGGGGAATACAAAGAAGAGGAATACAAAGATGGAATATATAAAGAAGGAATACAGATAGTGGTACTCTTTGGAGCAGGGGTTTAGAGATGAGATCATTTAACACTTCACAATATTTAAAAAGGTTCCATTGAAAACTTTTTATGAATATTTGGCAAATTTTATTTACCAGTTGCTTTTTACTACTTCATGGGTGAGGGAGCACAAAATGTTTATCTCTCATGAAAGGTTGGTGCAGAAAAGGTTAAAGAAGCTGGTGAGAACAAGCTTCCAGAACAGATGGGAAATGTGTGTTTGTTAGTGAACTATCTGGAAATGCAACTATGGGCATGATGCAAAATGCTCTCAAACAGACCATTTATGGGTGTGTGGTTGATTCTTGGTGTTTTCCTCCTCAGCCTTACTCCCTGCTTTGAATTTCTCTACTCCATACTTTCTTGGCTCTCAACAGAAATCTCTTGTATTGATCTCCACTTCTAACCTGTATTGCAGGTTCTTGAAAAATCACATCCCTCTGGTGTACCAGAGATCCTAAAAAGAAGAGACCTGAATACAGAAGAATCTGAGTTTTTTTTAAATATAAATGACAATGTGAAAAAGGAATTCATATTGCCTGCAGAGATAACAAGAGTAAATTACGCTTTTCTGTTTCCTAATGCATGTGTTGAGAGTATGTGCCTTGAAAGGAGGAGGGCTAAACATAGGGAGACTGTCTTTGGAGGAAAACTGAGAGAACCAAAGGAGAACAGAGACTGATGGAGAAGGGGACAAATAAATATAAGGAAAAAGAACATCAGGAATGACATGGAAAGAACCTCAAGGAACTGGAAGGAGAGCATCAGTAGGAAGGGAAAAGAAACTAAGGAAATCTATTGTTTACAGTTTATTTGGTCAGCCCATCTAAGCTCTCATTAAAAGATTCCACTTTGTTCACAGTGGTAGCTGGAAATTCACCAGTTTAACTAGACAATATTTGACATAATAGGGCTCATTACAGAGTTGGTTATAAATCTATCAGAGACATTGATTGTAAATGTATCAGAGAACTCTATGTATTTTTACTACTCAAGAAAATTGCATAATTTAAAAGATATTGTACTCACCCATCAGTGAATGGATGAAAAAATGTAGGCAGAAAACTTCCAACTTGGAAGTCCGGGTGAACTCCTCCTACATGACTATGGTTACTTACTAAGACTGTTACTCCTCAGGAATGCAGGAAGATATTGCCACTTGGAACTCAGTGAAGAAATTTACTCAGCTTCACAAGTCTAAAAGCCAAAAGAAATGAGTACCATAAATACCATGTCTCATTCTCCTTCTTCTATAAGGACTGGATAATTTATAGACCACCTGATCTACAATTAGTGTGGTAATCAATCCATTAACACTGAAGACAGCTGATCACTTTAGACATCCAATATAAAAGTTTTTCTTTCCAGAAGTCAATTACAAGAAAGCTGCATAAGAAAAAAAAATCTTAAAAAAACTACTCACCATGGTTACTTGATGTATCATCTTGGAGTATGAAATATTTCACAACTGAAGGCCATAAAAATGTGCTCAGAAGGTTATACTTATAGGAAGTGTTGTGGTTCTTACCGTTGTTTGTGTGGGAATTATTGTGTCAGACAGTTCTGCTCTTTGCTTGTAACTACTGTGGCAACCAGTGCTGCTGAATTAGTGCTCATAATTTCATGAAAAGAAAATTTTTGTTTCAACATTTCTTCAGGACTGAGGACAGAATTTCAAAACTACGAGGAAGAAAATTGACAGTTTAAACTTCGACCTCCAACTGAGTTAGAAGGAGAGGAAAATATACACCCTAAAGATCACAGAACTTCATTGCTATACATGCAGTCATCATTACTTCACTTCATTTTTTAAATTAAGAGAAGATTATGACATCTTTATTAAGTTTATTCTGTGCAATTAGAACAAAACCCATCTACCCTGAATGAGGCATTTAGAAGACTTTAGAATTATTAGTACAATAATGCCTAAGTACAAGATAATCATACCATGGACCAAATCAGTGATCTCTCTGCTTTTCTATATACCAAGTATTTTGAATAAAAGATAAAAATTTTACCTCTCTTGAAACATGAAGCCAGAAAGTCTTCATATATATTTATGTTACTGTAAGTACAAAACAACAATATGCTATCTAAATGGAGAACGACCTATTTCTTTTCATACTTGCTTCTACCTCAATACCTCTCTGTTCATTCATCCTGTGGCAATGAAAGCCAAGGCCGGTTTAGCACTATGATAAAAGAAAACCTGCATAAATTTAGAATATCTTATGTTTCTACTTTACTGTGTATGACACTTATTTACTCCCCAATGAACCTGGTTTTTTTTCTACACCCATTTTTTAACAGGTAGCATGAAAACTACACAACATTTGAAGCGAATAGTCAACATTCATTCAGAGCCTTAAATACTTTTTTCTGTGTTACCAGTTTTGTTTTGCTTTCATACAGCCTAAGCCTTGTTACTGATTGAGCTGTTCAGAATTGCACTGAGGTCTTTTTTTCTCAGTGGCTGCAGGGGCACAAGAACGCTTTAAAAGGTTCTTGACAATATTAAGATGTTCAGCAGAGAACAGAGCAACTTGGCAAGATGTGGAGGAGTTCTTCCTCAACCGTTTCATACTTGTCAAAGTCCAGTCTTCAATTTCCTAGTTTTCAGTGTCTTTTTATTCTTGACGTCTTCAAGTTATACTTCTACCTTCCAATCACATCATGCTAGATAATTACACCATTTTCTCAAAAAATACTCCAGGAAGGAATAGGAAAGCACCCGGTCTCACTACTTTAAGGTTTTTCTCTATCTCTCCCTGCTCTGCAAGGATAATTCCCATTAGTTCTGTACAGAGGGTGGAAGCAATGAAGTTCTGCACTGTTTTCCCAAGTGATATCAGTGACGAAGAGGAACGATGGTAACAGATGTGGCAGAACAATATTCTTCCTATGCTCTTTTCCAGTAAACCTTACAATGGTTGCATAAATTAGAGTTCTTTGATAGTGTGTTCTGTTGGGACTGGGTAGCTGAAAGCCTGGGTACTGGAACAACTTTCATCTAGAGTTGTAATTCTAAAATCAGTCTACTGGAAAATGTTGCCCTAGCGGTAGAGAAATCACAGTTGAAATAGGCATTAAAAAAAAAAAAAGGCAATTCCTGTATACATATAAAAATGAGAGGGAAAAAAAGGCATCAGTAGTCAATTGACACCGAGGGTGGGTTAGAGAAATAGTATATTGAGAATATTACCTTGAGGGAATCTTATTTTTGGCAAAAGCAAGGATGTCTCACCTGAACACCCATCCCACTTAAAGTGTCACCAGCTAGGCTCAGAAAAAATAAGTGCTAAACTCACCGGTGGGGACCTTGGTATTTGCATTTTAAAAAGAAAACTTGCATCAAATAAGAAACCCATTTTCTTCATCTTTTTTAAACTTTATTTCCCCAGTGGAATAATTTCAACAAAACCCATTTTGACCAAAATTTTCCACAAATTACAGATATCTCAGCAAAATATCAAAAACCATAATATTTCAGTGAAAAGTGGCAAGGCATCAGTTTGCAAAAGCCAAGGCACAAGCAACTTGGTGAATAACACTGGTAAAAAACCAAGTCTCTCCATGATCCCAGGAAAAATACTCTTATTCCAATTTCTTTGTGAGATTTCTCATTTAAACCAGTTCTTATTATATTTCATAAGAGTTGCAGTGCTTTTTGCACAGTGCTAACTTTTACACATAACACGAGGCCATGTGTCAACTGCTATGGCAGCGCAGTGGGAAATGTAACTTTTAAGAAACCTCTATAATACATGCATTTCCCAAGGATTTAGAGTCAACTGGCTAATGTAAAGAACTGAATAATGTAATTTACAGCATAGGTCTTCAGAGGTCAAAACTGACAACATTATTAATTGTGCTACTAAGAACCCAACTGTATAAGCAATATAAATATCACCAAGCACTAAGTGAGGAAGAAGAAGTTTACAGCCAATATCTATTCATCATGTGTCATCTTGATAGGACAGGTGATGCTTCCAGAAAAGCCTGCCAGGCCATCACCTGTGTTTATAACACTGTTCGTTTCCTCACATATGCATTTTATCATGGTGCATTAAAGTTTTGCTGTTCAGCTTTAGAGAAATTCATCTACTACACAGTGGTGCTGTCTCACCTGAGTTAAAGCCATATGGTGTTTCCTTACAGAAAATATGTTGTACTGTCAGGAAGATAGTCATATGTAGAGTGGCGACACACATCCATTTTGTGAAGTCTCTTAAAACTTACTTGGATATCAATTTAAACCCACCCAGTTAAAACATCTGTGAGAAATTACAATTTTAATTGACTGTCTTGGATAATGTGCTGTTGCCATGAAATCCTAATGCTACTTTCCAGTAGAGTAATGCTTCCCAAAGAGAAGCAGAATGTTCAAATGAATGACATGAGAAAACTATCAATGTTAAAAAACTGAATCCAGAAAATAATATTTTTTAAATTCTTCAAGTAGAAATGTGGTGTTAAACCTAGGTAATACCAATATACTGAGAGAGTGTGTACAAAAGGAACCTTTGACATGGATATCTAATATTTAAACAGCATGCATTTTTGTCCTTTTGAAAAATGTCCATGTTCAGAGACACAGAATAGTTTTATTTGTACCCAGTGCTAATCCAATAAAAAATGTCAGGAGAAAGTATAGTCTGTCTCTCACTCTTTAAAACAGGGACCTATACTTCACTGCGAAGTCAGCTGCAGTTTTAAATTCAATTCATAAAATAATGCATCTCCACGTCTGAAATTTTTCCAGCTTCTGAATAAGTGTTTGAATAAATAATTCCTTAAACTGATTAAGTAATTGTTTAAGAAACATAAATGCAGATATGTCAATACTGTTCATGATTGTATACCAATATACGTGCCAACCTTGAAACATAATAGTCTAAAAATAACTTTGAAAAAACATTTAGATGAAATGTCCTGTTTCAACCTGCAATAAAATAAATATTTTTCCATAATGTCTCACAGGTTTGTAAGAAAACTAGCCTAGGTATCATATCTTTCCTTGGCTGCTTAAAGAGATGCCTAAGGAATGTGAAATTATACTGGCAAATTGTCTCAGTAACCTCCCAAGCTGTCAAAGCTTAGGCTGCACAAGACTAATAGCTCTTTTATAAAGCATCTCCCTTAGCAACAATTCTCAAACCCAAAGGCTCAGAACACCAACTTTTTAAGGGAAAAGTGATAAAGGTTCACTAAGAGTGATAAGCTGCATTTTGATCCAGAAGCAAGTCACAGAACTCATTAGAAGGTAGAATTATAAAGATAATGGACTAGGACTCTTACAGCTTGGTCATACGGAAGTTTAAAGTATTTAAGTTCATTTTGGTTTGTTACAGGGTTTACAGTAATTTGCAGTCATGGTCTGCAGATTTCTTCTAAAAGATGTTTCTCTGTAAAGAACCCAAAGGGAGGCACAAAGAGCAATAGAATTTATTTTAGTTCTCTAAGTTTAAAGCAGGAGTGACCATTGTATGGCTCACATGCCACAAGGGATGCTATACACTCTCAGCTGTGATAGAAGTCACATCTCAAAGAGAGAAAGAATTATAAACCAGTGTTGCACCCCCAGAAAACAAACCTGTAAAGCAAGAAAATTCAAGTAGCAAATAACCAAAATGAACAATTCTGAGTCAGGAAGACACGCAGTGATGAAAAGTTCTGCATGTAGTCACAGCAGCACAAATCCTTAGCAACTGCCGTCAGGTCTGGCATTGCACAGTACAAAGTTTGCCTCATTTGTGACTGATGATGCTTCAGAAAAAGAAAACGATAAAGGGCAAAAAGCCCTCGAAGAATGCAGTCAGGGTCTTCCTGTCTCATTTTATGAAACAACTCCAAAAGTTACTTCAAATTTTGTTATAAGTGGGTGGTATATTTTGATCATGAACAGGAGAACCAAAACATAGAATCATAGAGCCATAGAATTCCAAAATCTCATTCCAAAACATCACCAAAAAATAAAAGGAAAAAAAAAGGATGATGATACAGCAAGGAGAAAAATTAATACAATATGGGAAAACCATGTCTTATTTATAGACTGATTTTCAGCCTGTTTGGCTTGCAAGACTACACCAAAAAAGAAGTTCAAATAGGGTAACATTTCATGGAAACCACAAAGAAATTGCTCCACAGTATCTTGGCAAATGTGTTATGCGATCATCTCTCAAGCCAGAAAGAAAAACAACCACCCAGTAAAATATTCATCTGAAGTTCATTCATTCTGTACATATGCACGTACACAGAGATGTGTATATATATAGCTGTGTACGTTTACACACACACATATATATGGATATAGATATAGAATGGCATGGGATATACACACACACAGACATACCTATTCATACAATATGTAGTAAAATAAAATGTAATCCATGTTGATGACATGAAATAACCCTAATTCCAATTTATAGGAAGCAGAAAAGAAGCCAGCATTAATGTGCTTAGCAGTGACCCAGAAAAAGCAGATAACAATTGATGGGACTGTACTTTCACATAATATAATGATGAAAAGGATTTGAGGAGATGCCCAATGATATATCAACCCAAATTACTTTTTGACAGCTGCGTATAAATACTTTTCACTTGCAAGTCATGAGAGTTGTGATCCTACTGTTACTATACAGCTGAGTGTTTTTGCTCAGTGTCTACATGGAAACTTTGCTATAGTTTCTGTAGTTTCTTGCCCTAGAAGAACTGTCTTTGCTCACTTTCTTCTACCAACACAGCCCAAAGTTTGTTCAAAGAGTTGAAAAAATGTCCTAAACGTGTGACAGCTGTTGGATATGGTAGGCTTGATTAGACAGTGTATGCTCGAATGGGTCACATACCTTGACTGGTGAGGAGAACCATTGTGGTGTCTTGCTAGAACATGCAAGAAGGAAGGTTTGTGCTGTCAATGTAAGTTTTTCAGATACTATGTTATTCTCCTAAAAGCCCCATCTGAGTCAAAGATTTGACGTCATTTGTTCATGTTAAAAATTCTACTCTTTGCTGCACCAGCTAGGTATACAGCCATTAAATCACCAAAGCACTCATAACTTCCTCAGTGAAGAAGCATGTGACAATATTCTGTTGAAGTGCTCATTGGCTGCCAAAAGGTAAAGCCTTTCAGAGGTTTGGAAACTATCAGGCTAAAGTATCTGTGAGAGATGTGTGAAGACTTGTTCATTAAGACTGCAACCCATTCAAAGACAAGGACTGGTTAAGTGATTTAGCTTTTCTTACAAACTCGTATTTCATCTCAACAGCTTTACACTGTTACTGCAGTTTAGATGACACCACAAACACTTAGAAAGATCCTGTATTCCATTGCTTTGTCTGTACTGTAAAGTCCTTAGGTGAAGAAGCCCTGAATAGTTTTTACTTTCCCTTCTGATTTGGTAACTGATCTTCCATGGTGTTACTATGTCTTTGGAAAAATTTTTGCTTTTCCTTCCTTCATTGCACTGGATTTTTGGAGCAAATTACTTTCATACCTTGGTCTTTTTTTGACAGTATTAAAGAAAAGAAAAACCCTCAAATCAGTGCATCTTTCCTTCTCTAAGGTGAGGGATGCCTGGATATCGTAAAACAAAAAAAGAGGGAAGATAATGAGAGTATTTTGGAAGGACTTCCAGACCTGTGTCACGTGTTACCTCTCACCGATACATAGACTGTGTGATTCTGACTTGAAACAAGACTGCTGAAAGATGAGATCATTTAAACTGCTAACCAGGCTCTGAATGACTTTGAATATTTTTTGCAGAATGCCCCTGCATTAGCATTTCAGTTCAGACCAATAATGTGCTTTTGAATTAAATTTTGGTTGTTCCTATTCACCCTGCCTTTGTCTGCATCACAAAATAGGTTCAGAATGCACAAACTGGTTCCATTCCAATCAAGCTAAACTGAAGGATGCACTTTGTGATCTCACCCTACTTGCTTCAGCCATGACTGGGTGTTTGGTTCATGGGACCAATTTAGAGCTAGTCCAAAGGAAAACAGGAATGCCCACAGTGTGTCTGCTGGATCCCCAGCACCATCTGCTTTTCTACACAGACCCTCTCAATTGTGTAGTACATCTTGCTAAGATATACACAACTTTGGGAAGGCCTGTAATTTTCCCCTGTGCCTAAATATATCTGGAGAGAAATATAACCAGCTCACAGTTGAATACAATCCAACTTATAACTACAAATATGTTAGACAGCACTGGCTAGAATGGTTCAGGATTACCAAGGAAAAGATGAAATTATAAATTTAATAATTGGTGGATCAAATAAGGACAGCACAATAAAAAATTAGTGGAGTTAAAGTTGACTATGCCATCTGTGAACTTGGCTCACAGACTCATATTGTTAGTGGATGTTGGAAATAAAATTGCAACACACTAATTTCCTGCTTCTTAGGATCTCTATAAATACACTGAATATAGCAACAACATGCTTAAGCACTTAGTTAGGCCATAGATATTATTAAGATAAATGATTTTCAATCTGCTCTGGCTCATTATGTGTGTAAAATAGTGGTCAACTGACAACCACACTACATTAAAAACTCTTGCCTAGTGGCATGTACTTTAACAATGCACAAAATATCTTAATGTGACCTATCTCAGATTATGACCACTTTCCATAACCTTTTCAGAAGACCTAAAAAAAATATTTTATCATTAAAGTTTGGGATCATCAAAATAGTAATGTTTTTTTTCCTGTGTATATTTTAATTTGTAAACTTTGTCATTTTACCTTGTATTTTAATCATGTAAGTTATAGAAAATAATATAGGATATAATATTTTTTTCCAAAAATTTTCAAGACATAACTGTAGAGTTAAAAAATAATAATTTCTTGCCTGTTATTTTATTGTCAGTAGACAGATAGTACAGACAAAATCACACTACAGTTCCCATTACAATGCTTGCAATGCCACTGAAAAATAATTAGTGTTACGTTAGCCTTCATGGAATTCCAGAATCCTGAAGTTGCATTAGTTGCTTACATTGAAAAATGAAGAGCTTTGTGACTAACCTTGTACAACTGAAGGGTCTAACATTATCTTTTGAATCCAGCTAGCTCTTTCCTCCCTTCCTTATGCATTTCAAGCCAGAATGCTCACAGCCTTTTCCATATTTGGTTTCCAAACCTTTAAAGCGCCTGTGATGTTTCAAATGCACAGTTTCCATTCCATGGGGCCAGATTTCTCTGCCAGGCTGAAAGGCCAGGGTAAACACATTTCCAATTTCAAAGTTGTTTGTTTTAGTAATTCTAGATAGAGAGGTTCTGAAATTGGTATACACTCATTTTTGTGTTTACTAAAAGGCTGTTTCAGATCAGAATTATTCCCATAGCTCTCAACTTGCCAGAGTCCACATGTGCAGCATAATGTCTAACAAAGAACCAGAATGAGAGACTCCAAATATTTACTAAAGAAAAAAAAATTTAGCAATCCAAACTCAACATCCTTAAAACACCACAGACTTCATTCCACTTACGAAACAGTTCTTGCTGTATCATTGTTAATTGGTGGTGAGGGGGAAAGTGTTATCTCAAAGGTAATTTCAACAAGAAAATTGAGAGGAAGAGGAGCTTTCAAACTATGTAGAATGGTGATAACTTTGCCTTTAATTATGTTTTACACGAAGAGAGCCCTCAAACTGAAGGACGTTTGAGAAACATAATGGTTTCACGGTACTGTGGTGAACTAAACTGCAATTGAGAAGATGCCTTGGATTAGATATTTTGGTTACAAATTTGCAGTGCCTTGTCACAAGTTCTCTGAGGCTATTAACATCATTATTATCTTATCTGTATAAGAGTGGTGCCTAGAAGACTCAGATGAGATCAAATCTCTATCATTGTAGGAATTTTACAAGTGCTCTTGTACTCACTTTCACATAAATATCAATGAAATACAATTAATAAAGAAAGGAAAATTGCAAGAACTGGAAAACTGGTTGCTCTGAGTTAGTTTATTCTGCCTTGTAGTGGTCTAAGAGTTGACTCAGGCATGCTGTACCACCTATAACCCCACATACCACACTGTCAGGAAGACCATACCGCTGATTCACTGCTTATCCATCTCCTACAACATGAGTGCACACCATTGTTGTGCAGAGGAACTCAGTAGATTTATCAAGTCCCCCAGCTGGTGGCAAAGATGTGGAGTTCACACTATAAGCAGTTCAGTGGGTTTTACTTTGAGATAACTCATTTAGCCCTGTGGGCTGAGTTCTTAATAGCGAGCTGGAAGACATCTTCCTGCTTAATTTCATGTCAGGAGAATGCAGTTAGTGTGCTCTGAGGCTGCTTCCTGGTACAAACCGAAGCTTATCACGTAAGTGAGTAAGTGAGGATAACCAGGGGATTTGATTCAAAAGCACACTCCTGACCCAGACTGCAGCACTAACATATACACATATGTAAGTGTTGTGCCACCCTAGGAAGAGTCTTGCCTGTTCTGTCAGTCAGCCCCATGGTATTACAGGATAGGGAGAGGTAGATTCAGACAGACACAGCCCTTCTGCACTGCAAGAGGTGGCATGCTTTGGGCAACTGGCCAAGGCTTCCCCCTCACCAAGCTCTCGGACACCAAAAAGGTCTACACCTTAAAATGGGCTTGTATCCAAACACCTTGGATTTGAGTGTCTTCTGGGTCAATCATCTATTTGTGGGAGAACAGCCAGAATTAATAAACCTGGATCACCTCTCAGCCCAATGGCTTAACATCCAGAACACATTTTTCCCTCAGTCAGGAGCACATTTCCCTCCACAGAAATGGTTGCCATAGCTCAATAACTTTACCATTATAAAGGAGTGAATTCAATCCCCTTCCAACATTTTGTGTTGTCATAAGTTCACGTAAGCAGCTATATTTTAGGGCCAGAAATACGAAACCTTCAGTGAGACCACTATTTTTATAAAAGTTATTATACAATAGAAGGAAATTTCATTCTCCAGGTAATTCATGTGTGACTTACAACTTTTATCTTTTCTTGGTAATTTTTTCTCTCATCAGGAAAATATGTTTCATGGCTATACCATGTATTGTATTTTAAATAACAAATTTTAGTTCATGATATCCAATACCACATTCGTTATCTTAAATAAGACCAGGAAATCTAGAACTACAGGAAAAACAAAGTGTCATATATGTCTAATCCATAAAAAGAAAGTTTATTAATCACATGAATATTTAAAAAAAAAGTGCTATATCAGAATTTTGGAAATGATGGTTTCTTAAGGTAGTTCTTAAAATCTAATAGAAGAGCATTGCTCCTAAATACATCAATAGCCAACCATCTGAAATAGATTGTTAACTGTTCCAGAGGAAACATAATATTATTTTTCAAAGAATCCTACAAACATTTATATTTACACGAGTGTGTATATATATGTGTGCATGCATATTTGCATATACACATGCATACATATGTAAGTTACTTAATATGCATATACTGAATGTTACATATATGCATAAACGTGCAAAGCTGGGGCTAATATGAGAAACTTGTTTAAATATTTTTTTTCAAAACACATTTTTTTAGACTGCACTTGCTCTTGCTGATTTGAGAAAGTCGCGTCGTCCTTAATTCATATGGGCTAAAGCAGCAGGAGAAAAATACTTTTTCTTTTACTGAAAACTTTATTACTTGTGTCATTTCTGCCCTAAACTTAACAACAATTAAGAAGCATTTATAATAATATTTAAAATATTTCATGAATTCACAAATATCACATCTCCTCAGAAATGTGAAAAAGCAATCAGGGAAAAAAAAATGGAAATTATAACACCCACCTGCTTTAAACCAAGCAAGTTCAGTGAGCAGCCAGAGATGGTAAAATGGCCCATACTGGGGTTCAACAGCCTTGTGTTGCAGAATAGGGTGAGAAAATGGTTTCTAGAACATAGCAATTGTTAGAGTAATGAAAACCAGAAAACTATCAGTAAAAAAATGTATTTATGCATAAAGATACTATATCAGAGTGCACTAAATTGCAAAAGTAATTTCTAACCTTTTCTTGAAAAATAAAAATGGAACTCTTCAGAATTTTTAATAATAAGTATGCATTTAGAGAAATGTTAATGAATTTTAAAAATACGTATCAGTCTAAAATGACTAATAAGAATACTCTTGTTTACACCTGACTTCAGCACAACTCTGTTTAGATGGAAAAAGCCCCATTTGGTATGTGGAAATCAAGGGCACATATAGAGGCACACAGATTTGCATGATGTACATGACTGCATGCAATAATTGCCTAAAAATATTCAACTTTTCTGAGGGTAACCAGTTCAGACAGTACATACCTTTGCCATCATTGAGCTCTCCAACTGTGATCAACACATAGTGTAAAATTTAATGATGCTGTACACCAGAATCCTAACACATTATCTTGTCTGAAATATTTTCTCTAGTTTAGATAAAATAATCTATCTAAATTTGCCTACAATCCTTAAATCATCTCCGTTACTGGAACACCTGAGCTCCTCACTGTCTTTTAGTGTGGGTATCTATTAAGATAAGTAATTTTTGCCTGCAGTTTATAGACTGTGAACCTCAGAGCAGAGCTGCACAAGACTTTTGTTGAGCTGCTCTGAAAGTTCTTTCCTACCAAAAGAGGAAAGGTGGAGCACAGCTTTCAAAAGCATCTGACGAGTATCAAAGTTGTGTATGAAGGAGAAAAACGTGAGCTCGCTTCTTTTTGGATGAAAGACACAAGATCAGCTCAGTCACCCATAAAACCACAGCTTCCAACCCCATGCTGTTCCCAACCTTTAGATTCTTTGCTACCTACTGCAATCCCTTGCTCAGGGCAAGGACTGCATGCAGCATGTTGGAAGACATTGGTGCCTATGTACAGGTTTTCACCAACCTCAGCTTGCTGAAGGAATCACCTAACCTAAGTAACCGGAGACACGGTTACTCTTCTCCAAGATCTGCAGGTGCTTTATAATGAGCTGCAGAGATGTACCCCTCATGGATCTCCATTCAGGATTAAGACTCTCTCCATCACCTTGGGATTTAGGTGTCCAGGTCTGCTGCTTGTCACAAGGTAGAGGCTGTGGTAATGGCTCTCGTGTATTTAATGACTGTGTGGTTAGATGCCAAAACTCACCATGTAGGCTTTCAGAGTCTTCTGCATATTTAAGTTCTTGCATATGCAAAGTCAGGCTTTTGACATGCCCAGAATACCTTTCCCTTTGAGTCGCACTGTCCAGGTTTTCTTCAGACAAATTATTTTTCCACCCTGCAGAACCTGAGGATTTTGACCATCTGAGCTGGAAGTCTGGATGACCCAAAGTGCCAGACAAATTCCACTGTAGATTTGGGATCAACTTAGAGAAAAAGTGCTCAGAGTCCAGTGTGTCTTGGATGCACTGAATATCACTCAGATTAAATCTGACACATTCTGGGATTGCTGGGCTCAACAGATGCACAGCCTGGCAAGTCTGCAGACATTTTAAAGTTTATAGACAAAAATAGGGAGAATGTAATCTAAGATAATTTGACCCATATTCTCTATCATTTGAGGAAGGTGTTCTAGCAATGAGTGACAGGTATTCAGGAGTGATCACAGGCTCTTGCTTTCAATGCTAGAAATAGTTTGTTTTGTATTGAAAAATTAACCAGTAACTGGACCAGAAAAAGGGAGGGAGGAAGCCAGAGGGAATGTTACTGTCTAGCGTGGTAGTAAGGGAAAATAGAAAGGGAACAGTACATCCACCATGAACTGCCATCTTTTGTGTAAGAAAGAGTTAGGTAGATTTGCTTTGACACAGAGTAGATTTGGCCACACAGGCGAGACAGGGGAGGAAAACTTTCTTTGTGGGTTCTCTACCAGGATTAAATATTGTGAAGCACACTCACAAATAGATCTCGTTTGAGCAGTTTTACTCATAAAAACTTAGACCTACAATGAGCTAAGCAACGATTTTTGAGAAACTCTCCAGGCATCTTGCTCTTGCAAAAATAAATGTCAATAAGGGATGCACTTATCCTGGTGGCTCTAGCCACTCACCTGAAAGCATAGATTTCAACAGCTGGGACAGAGCACTGAGCTTGAGAGTCTTGAATGTTAAACTGGCCCTTAAACAACAGAACTGAATCATGGATACATCTTCAGCTTTGTAGACAGAGAAATAAAAACCCAGCAATAAACAAGAACAATTCAGATGGTGTAATAACAGTAGAGTAAAATCACAAAATTTGTGCCAAGCGGCTGTTGTCTTATTAAATTACATATTAACTGTATTGGACAACTGTCTGGAGTCCCTACAGATATACTTCAAACATCTAAAGACAAAAGAAATGAAATTTGAATTAGGTACTTATTATGACCTTAACCTCTGATCCATGAAAGCACTGAAACACCTGCTCCAATCCATATTTATTTTACCATAAACATAAGTATTTTTCTAAATATTATATTGAATGAAGATATTTTCCTAGAATGAGATGTTGGCTTCCAGGGACACCTTGAAGCCGGCCAAAACTTCCAACTGATTTGGTTGTACGTCACTTTTAGATCTTTTCAGTTGAATCCTACATCAGAAACAAATTTCTGTTTAAGGAATGAAACAGAAAAAAGAAAAACAGGTTAGGCCAGTTATTCTTCCAGTTTTCCACAGTCATGTGAAAGTTGAAATACATATATCTGTCCACCACACTGTGTATTTAGCAAAACCAGAGAACCCCAAGTCCTAAATATAACAAAAATAAATGGCATTTTTTTTTCCCTTTTTCTGTCACACTGCTTCTCTGTGAACTGACCATAAATTTCTGCCACCATAAAAACAGTTTGAAGACTAGGTTCCAGATCATATTTCAACCCCCTGATGAAACATCTCTGCAATTGGAATAGCTAAGTAGTTTTTAGGAAGGGAATTTAACATGTCATGTCTTATTCTTTTGGTTTTGAGCTTTTAGCTGAGATCTTCCAGTTTTATGCCACAGCCCATTTAAGACATTTGTGTAAACTCTTTTCACATATGAATCACTAAATGCTGGATTTTTAATTCGACTCTTCCCCCACCTCCTTTTATAGATGAGAAGGTTCAAGGTTTCTCAGCTACAAATTCAGGTTTGTCCTTTCAAAGATCCTTCAAGTAAATTCAATTTAGCAACTTAAGCAACAGGACAGATTTGAAGGAGTCACCTGCCAACAGGTGAGCACGACTTGGTGATGGGGATTGCTGAACGGTCAGGAAGGACTCAAGGAGTTGCAAACCAATATTTAGGAGGTGGACTCAATGATTCTTATGGGTCCCTTCCAACCTAAAATACTCTATGACTTGTACGGTAATGGCAATGTAGTAAAATTTTGAGGCTCTCCATGTGGCTGGAAGGACTACAGATGAATGAGATGGAGTTGTAGTAAATTGGGTAAATGAGATGGATTTCAGGTCCGTGGCAGGTGGGGAAGAAAGGTAAAGCTGGGGCTCTACATGGAGGAAAGGGATCAGAGTGGGAAAAGAATAGAAGGGCATTGCTGAAATAACCTGGTAAGTAAGGGGAGAAGAAAGCCCAGCCTGGGAATTTCACCCTCATCTTCTGTTGCTTGCTCTTCTCTTCTGTTGCTCTTCTTCTTCACTCATGACCCAAATAATCCCATCCCAGTTCCTTCCTTACTGCTTCTGTTGCCCCTGGGCCAGGGAGGCAGTGCAGAGCAGAGGCTTCAGGATAGTAAAACAGTAGCTGCCTTCATGCCTGGTGCATGGTAGTGTCACCAGAGTGAGACTGTAAGAGTATATCCATGTTGACCAACACATCTTCCAACACAGGCGGGACAGCCTTTCACTGCTACAGCCTGCCTCCTAAACCGGTGCCGATGTTTCCTATGCCATTTGCTGGCTCTGCTCCAGGTGTAAGCTCCAGCTTCCACAAATAGATCCACTGCAATCAGTGTGACTACTCATGTGAGTAATGGCTCACAGCTGGATGCAGACAGAGTCATAAGCTCCCTATATTTTTAGTTTTGAATTTTAGTACTTTTCTTTTGCTCCCCCCCTGCCCTGCCCCATGAGAAATTGGATGAGTAAATTGCTTTTCCCAAGCTCCTCTATGTTTAGGATCGCAATGATCAGCACAGTAAGACAAATAAAAAAGAATCTTATTAAGTGAAGTTATCCCAATGATGCTGCAACTCATAGCTTTTTTTGTTGTTATTCTATCAAGCTCTTTTGCTGATACGGTCTTTAAAAGCACTGAACGACTCTCCTGTGATTTCAAAACATCCCCAATGCTACTAAATCCAGTTGAGATGTTCAGAATTTACCAGTTCAGACATCTTTTGTGAGATCACACTGAATTCTTTTTTCACCAGATATCCCATTGCTGGTAGTACGTGGGTTCAGGTATGTAAGTATTAATCCCTAATGACAGTGCCCTCGTCAAAAGTGACTAGAAGAAATAGATGCTATTTTCTTAGATTCTTTTATTTTAGTAAAACTAAAGGAAAGCAATCCAAAAAAAGAGAAGGAAGTCTCAGGAGAAAAGAGGGGGATTTTTTTGCTGAGAAGCTGATTTTTAAATCCTTGTGAGTACAGTAGGACACACTTTAAAAAAGTGTTCAGTGTCCAGCCATTACTTCTGCAAAAGTGATGTCCGGATCTTTGGAGAATTTAAACAACATGCCACTGGCTGCTTTACTGATGCCTTAAAACACTTCAGTTTCTCTTGAAAGCTTGACTCTGCAAACAGGCAATACTATCTTCTGAAAATCCTTGTACTTCCTAGCAAATGTCACGAAACTCCTTCCTCAGAAGGATGTGGCAAAGAACTTCCTCATCAATCCTTAAAAAAAGTGAATATCTAAATTAAATCTATTTGAGCTGAAATCTAGCTGAAAATATTTTTTTTAAAAATCTTGTTCTTTACTGAATTTCTTCTTAAATACCTTATACAGACATATTGCTTTGTGATTTACTTCTACATAATTATCTCTCCATCCTCCTTTCCCTGACAGCTACCCGTGTCTCTGGGTTGTATAGCTAATCATTCCTTTTATTCCTATGCTAAACCTGTTCCTTCCTTTGCTATAACTAAAGTTCCTCATCCCGCTTTCCCTGCTTATCTTTTCTCCCTGCTTCCAGGCCAAGTTCATCTTCCTTTCTTGCTGCAGCTATAGCAAGGTCGTACTCCTTTTTTCATGCTTTCCCTCTCACCTCATTCAGTTCATATACTCTGCCCTCACATCTCTGTAAAACTCTTCCTCTGACCAGAGCTGACCTCTTCTCTCCTTATAGTCTCTTACTACACTTGAAGTTCCGTGAAAAACAAATATCTCAAAAAAAGATGAGTTAAGAAAGCCACAAAGGCTGCACAGGACCTTCCCACTCCAATTTTCAACAGTAATGAGCATTTTTAATAGTGTCTCCTATTTCAGTGGCTCCTTAATTCTACCCCAAATCTGTTTGTGACATCAGAACTTCTATTTCCGAAATTTTTAGCACTGAAGTCCACATGAACAATTGCATATGAAATTTTAAGGCAATAAAGCTATAAAACCTGAAAAGCATAGACACATTTTTTTCAACTATATTCTCTTGCCATAAATGTCTAAGCAAGTGAACTTTATGGAAAAACATTTATAAGATGGTGACTTCTAGGCCAATAAGGCAGAAACATGGTTTTGAAAATCTTGTGCCTACCTGAAGAGGAAACAACTTTGAAGAGAGGTATGTTCATCTAGCCAGATGCAGCGGCATGCCATGTGTTTTAAATCTGCATCTACAGCACATAACAGGCTTGCAACTTAGTGAATAGGTAAGGGTAGGCACATTGGCAAGATAATATCTTCCTTCTTCCAGAGTTTTTCTGTACATATCAGGACTGTACTTTTGATGAAGTGATAAGGAAGCACAAGCTGCAAATATCTGCTCACTGCCTCAGCTGAAAATAATTTCACTTACCACTGTTGGGAGCACCTCAAAAAACCACACCGAGAATATTAACACACACATGCAAACATCAATTGTACTTGTAAACATAAGTAATTTTCTCTAGGCTGTTGGTTTTTTCTTCATTTTGTCCAGACACAGCAAATAGATGCGTCAGCTTTTTGTTGGTTCAGTAACAGAGAAAAATCTCTAGAATCCGATTATCCCAATTCATATATAGTCTGCAGTTATTTAAAAATAAGTAGTCTGGAGATTTAGCTTTGCTTCAAAAATCAAAGTAATCTTATTGTCCCCCAATAAGTATGGTATGAGTCACGCCACTGCAATAGTCCCTCCACATTCCAGTCTTAATTGCCTCCAAATTAAGAAAAGCATTAGATGCATCTTACTGTGAGAAAATGAATATTTCTGATCCCTGCTGCTAGATAACATGTCAGAGACTTCCTCTGAATGTAGACCAGAGCAGTTCACTAATACAAAAACTGTCCCTTAAATGCATTATTCAATCATTTTTCATTTCAGCAATTATTTATGATTTGTTAAACCCATAGACTAATTTCACAAACAAAAAGTGAATGTTACTTCTTTATCAAGAGGGGTCCCTGTGAGCTCCCAGACTTTCTTAGTTCTTGACAGAAACTTGATTGCAATAACAAAGCGTTATAGCTACAGTTCTGTTTAAAAACACTGCTTTTGTTTTTGAACTAAGTTGTGACAATTGCCTCCCATTTGAATTAATTTTACACAAGCTTCACAACAATTTTTTACTTTGTGATTATTTATTACACATTATTACCTGAGTGCTCAGTTTCTCCCATCACTGTGGAGGACTCATCCTGCTGAGAGCCATATACAAACTGATGGGCAAACAGCCTTTGCTCCAAAGCATTTGCAATCAAGGATCCAAAACATGCCATGTGTGGTGACAAAAGGAGCTCCACCACCCACCCACACAGCACCCACGGGGGGCATCAAGGCCAAGGGTGATGGTACAACCCTGTGAGTGACAAGTGCCCTGGTTTTGATCCAGAAGAGCGCAGAGGAACAAGTATTTCCACTGAGTACAAAAGTAGCCCATTTACACCAGCACCTAATAGTTAGGTAAGTGGTTAGGTAAGGCAGGCAGGCAGGCCTAGCAAGTGTAACTCACATCACTGAGAGCATGTTCTCTACCTCCACATGTGCATAAGATCAGGTTTTCTCTTGTTTAAATAGTTGCGGGAGGGCGACCTAGATCTTTATGCAAATACTTCCCCTCGCTTCAAAGAACCCTATTTTTGACAGGTTTTAAGGAAAGACATGTTTGTCTTGTATTAATGCAGTTTCCACCTCAGTAAATCAATGTACTTTAGGAAACATCTTATTAAAAGCAGGTTTTGTTTTTGAATATGTAAGAAACCCTGCCTAACAAACTTGACCTGTATGTTATTTCTTGTTTTCTTAGCTTATTCTGCATTATCTAACCTACAAAACATTTCAGAAAGAGTATTTTTGTGTAAAACCTGCCAACAAAAATCAATGCATAAGTGGTAGAAAAATAATTTTGACTACTGCCTGCATTATCTCCAACATATGAAATTTAACCAGCAGAGCTTGAATTCAATGAAATACATATTAAAAATTAAAAATATCAAGTGCAGAAAATTGAATTGAATCAGGATTCTCCTGCCACCTGGGAAAGCATGTGGAAAATGTTTTATTGCACAGAAGAGTCCAGACAATATTGACCAAGCCCCTCTTGATTTTCTCTGAAACATTTGTTGCATTAAAAACAACCCCTAGGAACAGTGATTTATTTCTGAATTCCCTGGGTGTGCAGAGAGACACAAAGGTCCTAAATCTGCTGACTAAGATAAATTGCAGGTTGGAATATATTTAACAAATGATAATGCAAAATGCAGGAAAATATACAGAGAAACAGCAGATAGCAGTGGAACGGAGTACATGACCTGCCTGAGAAGTTACTACTACAGCCAAAGAGCAGATATAACTGCAGATGAATTCCCTCAGCTTTCAATCCCTGCAGAAATAAACTACAATTAAGAGAACACATATTTCTCCCTGTGAGTGAATCTTTCAACTGCTGAGCAAAGATGACTGGGAAACTGCTGTTGCAGTAGGAGAAACTTTTTGAAGCAGAGGAAAGATTAGGAGAAAGCAATGTGTTGAAATTCATTTAATGAATTAAGCCTCCAAGGCAAAAACAAGCAGGAAATTAAAAAAAAATAGCGCAGGTGGTTATTAATAGACACACCTCCTGCTACTATGGCTGCCTGCAGCACAGTGCCTTGTTTTCACTCTTTGAAGCATCTGGCGTTGGCCAGAACTTGAGCTAGGACACAAGACTGAATGGACCAGTGGTCTAACAGGGCATGGCAATTCCTGCAGTCTTGTTCTGTAGACAGGTGCAGTCAACCCTGGTTTTGGTTTGTTTGTTTATTTGTTTTTTAAATCTCCTCCCCTGCTTCTCTTTGCACATAATGACTGAAGAAGCATCTCATCAAGCTGTCACTGCAAGCCTCTGGCAGACCAGGTCCTACCTTGGGCCAGGGCTCAGCAGCCAAGTAACAAGTACAAGAGCAGCTCTTGGAGCAATGCAGGTGAGAGAAAACAGAACCTGCCACCACCCTGCACTCATCTGCCTTCAAACTGCTCAATTCCTCTGCTTCTAGGCACTCAAGAGAGGAATGACATGAACCAAAGCATCCCTCTGTCCATTCAAGAAAGCAGCTAAGCAAAGACCTGGAGTTAATATCAGAGAATTCCAAGCTGAAAATTGACATAGACAATGAAGAGAGGATATTGGAAGGGGAACTTGTCATTGGTAGGTAGAAAATAAAGCAGTTTAATAAAAAAAATTATCATGCTTATAAATTAGTCATCTTCTACTGAGACTCCTTCACATGCTTATCATTGCATTATTTGTACAGCACTACCACAGTGTGGTGCACAAACACTAAAGATGGAAATCATTCCACAGAGGATTTAAGGAATTGTTCTGGAATACACAGGTCAATTCATTTCCACAGAATCCATGGTAAGGTAGGGATAACATCATTAAAAAAAAAAAAAAAAAAAAAAAGAAAAGAACAAAAAAGACATGAATATAATTTTATCTCCAAGTAAGAACTGGCTTCACCAGCTGGGCTGAAAGGAAAAGGGAGGACATAGGTAATTCCATGATGAGCAGATCTTTCCAGAGACAGGTTTCACTCTCTGTTACCAGAATATTCCTAATTCTGCATATGACTTAAACCCCTATTCCCTGTGCCAACAGGGTCATAGCATTTTCCTTCTTTAGAAAGCCAGTCTTAGCACTTCTCCTAAGCTCTGGATTTACTTAGAGAAGAGGCCAGCAGGGCAATCAGCTGTTGACCTGATGCTGTGAATTTTCCTTCATAGAAGCAAGGACTCCATTTTTACTCCTAGATGAGTTTTCACAAAATAGGACTTTCATCTCTGAGATCTCCTAATCCATCTAAGTGTTGGCTGAAGTGGGGAACAGCTTCAGAAATATGTGGAAGCAGGACTGAGACAACAGGATCATATGCTCTTGCTTGCCTGGAAAATCAGGCCTAAACCATGAGACTTCAAGCAAAATAAATATTCTGAAATAGAATTATTCAGCTAAATAGAAATGTATTGATTTCTTCATTAGTTTTTTCTATTTTTCTAACTTTAAAGAAATATATTATCTGTTTTCTCACCCTGGGAATGTCTGCTTCTGCCAGGAAAATGCAGATGAGGAAGGGCTTCCAGACAGCTCATCAAGAGAAAAAAACCCAAATCCTACCCTCTACAACTAGCTGGATATTGTCACTGACTCATGGGAATGTGTTCCATTAACACTCCTCTTTTATCTTTCACCAGCTCATGTGCTGGTTTATTGTTCTAAAAGAACTACTATTTTTAGCTAATTAAAGTTCAGTGGGGTTCCCATTTAGATAAGTGTTTATTGTCAAATGGGAATGGTCACTCCCACGACAAGATTCATATTTTCAAGGCTATTCACCACCCCACCCATTGGACTGCTAGCTGTGCAGCCTGCTGCAAAAACATACATCACAATTTCTTACACATTCTGTGCTGCTATGACCTACTACACTTATGAAACACAAAAACCACAGAAACTCTCCAGGTACCCATCCCAGGACAGCTATACCCCTATGACATATAAGTATACAGAAACATTAAAGGGCAAGCTACCCCTCACATAATGCCTTGGTTCTGGCACACAGCTGCATTTAGCAGAGCATTTAGTCATTTAGTCATAATTATCTTTCAGCAATAAATGTTTTGTGGTATAGACCCCTCACATTGCTCTGCTTAAGCTGGACTTAATATAAGCAGTCATATCTCGGAAGTCAAAAGGGTATCCTGCCAGTGACATTAAGTTTTGCTTTTCAGGGACATGACTAACAGCAATGTCTACCAACTCTTGGCTGTATAATACACAGTGCTGAAGCTGTAGCCCACCTACAACCTCCAAACAGATTTGTCAGGGTGTCTGGTAAATACAGCAGACGAAAGCTAAGGTGTGTATGGGGAAAGAGAGGAAAATGTGCAAGGATGCAAAGTCTACTCTCAGTCCACAATAGTTCTTCCAGGGCTGTCACTTGATGAGTCCTTTTGGGAGGGTTTAAAAATCCTGTATTTCAAAACATGTCTCAGTTTTGGAAGAGGCAGAGAATAGGTCACTCACTGTTACTTGGGACAATTATAAGAGCATGCTCAGATGTAAACTACAGAAAAGGGACTGACCTGCTAAAGATGTGATACCTGAAAGTAACACGCTGAAGAAAAGCAACTGCAACACTTGAGAAAATTCTGAGCAACAAGAAAAAAAAAGAGAGGTCTGCAATCAGAGATTACATCAAAAATCTGAGATTGCTCCTGATTTTTTTTTAATTGAGCTGTATAGGCAACCAGATTTCTCTGCTAACCATATCTTCTTTACAGATGAGTCATCTTTGTGCTGCCACTGCTTTCAGCTTCCTTCCCTGTCTGTGGCATTTCTTTCATCCTTGCCAATATCTGCTATAAGGTCAGACCTGTCCCAACAACTGATTGAATAATAGATTGTGAAAAATAATCTACAGCCAAGAGGACATGCTAAAAACTTCTTCCATTTTACTTTTTCCTCCTCTTTTCTTCAAGCATGTTAAAGCAGAACCTATACCAAGGCTTCTTGTGCTTTATCCAAAAGACCAGATCCTGGCTACCTTTAGCAACATGCTAAAGAAACAGTCATTATTTATTTGATATGGCATAGCATTTCCTACATTCCTGATCCAGTCTTTGATCTCTCCTGACAATTTATTTTAAAGAATTTTGCTATCTTAAAGGATTATAATTGGCACACATTGTCCTTTCAAAAATGATTTTTAAAAAAAGAAAATTAAAAAATGCCTGAAACATCATTTAAGTTCTTCCTGCTTTTAAAAAGTTCAACGAAGTTCACATTTACCAGGCAGTTAAGAAATATTTATATTTGTTTTCTTTTCCTTCAGCAGCAAACCGCTAATGCCTTACAACACCTTTATTACATCATTCTCCTGTGAACTGCTCCTTTCAGTCCTTTGATTGTGAGCCAGAGAAGAGCCTCACTGTGTCACCTTGGTGTCACTGCAAGTCGTGATTACAGGGCAGGTTGGCATTCTTTTGCTCTTATGCTCATTTAGTAACTTGCCTTCACTGAAAAAAAAATTACTTAAAAGCCCTGCCATCAGTTGGGTGGGTTTCTTTTGCTTGTTTTCTTTGCTGGTTGTCTTTTGTTGGTTGTTTTTTTTTTTTTCCCTTTTCTTATATGCTACTCTTTAATAACAAGAAAGGTAAGTTTGATTGATGCTCTTTTACAGGGTGCTAAAACATAAGTTAGCACTCTTCTGTGTATGTAGATCTACGTCTCTGCCAAAAACAGCCAAATTTACTTCTGGAAGAAAATTCCAGAAGCTTTATTAGTCAACAGTACTGCATTTTTAATTGTGCCTGTGCACTTTGGGTGCTCACACTGGCAGTCCAGTGCTCCAAGACCAGTGTCTCTGTGTTCCCCATCTCGTGGGTGGCTCCGTGCCCCAGGATATACAGGGATACAGCTGCAGTGTATAATGAGATGCCAGATGAATGTCAGATACTTAATTTTTTTCCACCCTACAAGATTTTCTGAATATTCCTATAATATTCAGCCATTTGAAAACATCTTAACATTCCTTCCTACTTTTAGTCTTCCTGCCACCTGCATGGCCACTGAACAGATCTGCAACATTCTTGTGTCTGATCTATAGATGTCCTAGGCAATTCTTCTGCATATGCAGAAATTCAACAAGTATAACTAAAACAACATTTGAAGACATCAGGAAGAGGATATAGAGTTTACTGAAGTAAACAAGCAAACAATGCTGGCTTGTGAAGGCATCTATTAGCTACACAAGGAAGGGTCTAAGAAACTACATACTTCAGGATCTAAGAAACAAATACTAACTGATAGAACCACTCTTTCATGCAAATCTGGGACTATTGGGAATGGCTGCCAACCTTCGGCCAGGAAGGGTTCGATCTAGACTACAACTCAACAGCTCAGAAGCAGAAAGCAAGTTAACTTTGGCAGTGATAAAGAGAGTGGTGGATGTCACCAGAAGACTGCAAGTCTAGCTTGTGCCAGGCAGATGCCAGTCACTGGGGAATCGGTTTCAGGTCAGAAAATACACAGAGAAAAGGGCTGTCACTCAAGTATGCAAGACCACTACTTGCATTTTTCTGTACAAAGTCAGAAGGAAATAGCTTCCTGAAGAGCAGTGCAGTCAGAGATAGGACCCATATCCTAATGAGATTTCTTTTTCCTATGACTACATAAACAGGAAAGTTGTTAATTTTCTTCAGTTATGTAAGCACCTGTCTCAAGTGGGAACATTTCACTGAATATCTGTGCTGGCTGGTCAAAGATGGTGTGTAACAATATTTGCATCATTAGGAACATATGTCATTTTCAGAAGATGGAAGCAGGGATCTTTTTTTTTTGACCAAACCCTCCATATTTCTGGAATTGCAATATCAAGCATAATTTTATCCTTTGCTTCCTTCATTTTTGGACCCATAAAAGAGAGATCTGACCAGTACAACAAAGATCCAGCTAACATTTGAGAATATGCACAGATTAAATGTAATATACTTTTAGTTTCCTGGAAGGATATGAAAATGTATCATGAGTCAGACATATTAGCAAAGTTAATGTTCCTATTATTATTGCTATGTACAGTGTACTGAATCACCTTTGTAAGCTAAGATGACTATTAGCAGCAGAGGTTAAAAGCACATTAAAATTAGAAAATTTGCTTGCTAATTTTCAATATCCAGATACAAAGGCAGTTATGAAAATCTACTAAGACTCTGCTCAGATCAGAGAGGCCCTACAAGATCTTAACAGTATGTCTGAGTACTGAATTGCCTGCTTTTTTACTGTGTGTTGGCTAGAATATTGCAATTAAGTACCATATAAACACATTATAAGAACAGTTTTGGAGAGAAGAGTGCTATTGGGGCATCTATAATCTTCAAATAAATTTCATAATAAATGTATGCATTACATTGAATGCAAGCATCAGGAAAGGAATCCATGTAAATACTTCACAACAAACAGGAAAAGAGCAATACATTCTGCAGATACTCTTTCATAACATCACTGGTGAGAACACAGTGCTTACATAGCATGATTTAGGTTTATAGGCAATGTCACAGATCTTCCTCATTTATCACTGGCATCCATTTGAAATGGAGAAGGATGCTGGCCATGCATGTTTGTCATGGTATGGGTAGTACATAGTCTCCAAAAAGTGGTGAGATAATGGATTTTGCTCATTCTAGTCCATAATAAACTGCAGTACTACTATCCAATGGTTAAGACTTGGTGTTTTGGTACCTTGCCATCCTTCCCTCTCAGGCCTGCAAAACCCTTTTTCATAAGCAACTTGTGGGCAGTACAAGTCCTCTGAGTCTTGGTGAGTCTTCCAGTAAATAGGGAGGTTACTCTCCTGCCAGCCAAAGCTGCTAGAGAAAACACAAATTTTTAGATGACTGTGGAAAGAAAATAAGTCAATCTTAAACTTCCTAAAGTCTTTTCTGAGAAATTATTTGAAGAAAAGAGAAAGTGTTTCAGGGAATGTACCTCAGCAGCCTTGTCACATCACAGTGACCCCACAGGAAAGCCAAATCTGCAGAGAAAAAGAAACCTTCTCAAGGGGCCTCAGGTTATCAGGGTGAGAACAGAAGAGCAGATGCCACTAAATTACTCAAGACATGTTGATTATGGCTAACGTATTCCTCTGGAGGTTGAAAAGGGCTCAGGCAAGGCAGAAGCTACAAGCAGCTTAAGGGTATGAGGGACCTCGTTGCTCAGTTATTTACACGAAGGCCCACAAGAGCTAAGGGAAGGATACAGGAAGATATTTGATCAGGATGGAAGAAATAAAACCTTTATTCCTAGAAACCTCAGGAAAATGTTTTTGACCTATTCCTGAACAATGCTGTTGCTTAACATGAAGCATAAAAAGGACACCTCTGTACAGATCAACACTGCTATCTCACAAAGAAAGATGTGATGTCCTTGGCACATAATACTGCAAGACAAAAGAAAGCAGAAGTCACGAATCAAGTACATTGCTATTGTAGTTGTTCCTTTACCCTTGTGAAAGTACAGTGCAGGTGTGAGACATCTGAAACCGGCAAAATTGGATTTCTAAATAGGACTACAGCCTTCTGCAATTTTACATTTCCTGTGTACTAGAGGTTTATGAGAATTTATTCTTAAAAGCTGGGACCTCGGACTGAATCACCACTGCTGTTTGTGAAGCGTGTCTTGATGCAGTCTGTTTTATTTTAGTTACATACCTAGTTCTGTAGGTTTTTCTTTGTTGCCATGATCTGCATTTTCTGATGTTGCTTTATGACAGCTGAAATTCTACCACTGATACTAAGATGTGTTAGATAACTAATGGCTCTAATATTCTCTTGTTTTATTGATAGGTCTTTGAATAAAAAAGTTATTTTCAAAATCTATTCTTATGACTTTTGGCCATGAAATGAACACTATTTTTTGAAGAGTGTTTCCAATCTTTTTTGATTGGAAAAAATAATTACATGTATTATCTCTACCTTAACTTCCTCATTTATTGTTTTTTTTCTGGCTTCCCTATGTCCAATCCTGCTAAATTTCAGAGCACTATAAATGCCTAACAGAGCCTGGATTGCTTCCTATGTACCTCTTCTTCCTGGCATCTGGTGAAGTTATCTTTTTGTAGTACGTTAGTGTATTTACAACTACATCAAAGCGAAAGCATGCTCCTCTTTCTGCATGTGCAAATATATGTACAGTTATATGTACCTTGCTGTACATATGCAAACACCCTTATTCACTTCTTGCTTCATATATAAATTTAGGTAGGACAGGACAAGTGGGGAGTTAGCAGATGCTGTCCTGGTCTCCTCTAGTTTCTGATAGGCCTGCCAGAGATCTTTCACCTTAACTTGCTGCTACTTGTCATGCCTTTTTTGGCCCTTGACTAGTGTCTCTGCAATGCCGTTGACCTGAATATCCCTGTTTTCATTTCTGTCTCGTGGAAATAGCTGCTCAGCCCCTTAAACCATGCAGGGAGTAGGGGTTTATCCAAGTGTCAGAAAAGCAGTAGGATTAAACCACTTCAAATCTGCACATGGGTGTGTGCAAGCCTAAAGAGAAAAACTGACATTTCATAGAATAGAGGAAGGAATAAGAATTAGTGCTTGGATCATAATGCTTTCAGTGCAGGCAACCATAGACCTCACTACCAAAAGAAAAGTATTTGATATTGGGCACCAACTGTGCATTCAAAATAGAAACGGCAGCGGGCCTTTTCTTGATGAGTTTAAGCATTCAGGGACACATTCTGTCTCCTTTTGTGCTCACTCTGATTAGTCTTTTACTCCCTTTATATTCCTGCTGTAACTGGGAGGGCAGAATGTGAGCTGTACAGTAGCGACATGGATGGCAGAATGTAGTCTGCAATAAGCCACAAAAATATAATACCCCAAAAAGAAACAAAATTACTAGTATGGCAATGAAAAGAACTGACACTGCATAATCAAATGGCAGGATATAGGTAAAAAAAGAAAAAAAAAAGCTGAGATTAGGTTATTATATTTATCATTTATTTGCAGTCCATTATTTTATTGCACCTCCCTGGCATATGTTTTGTTTCTTAGGATTTGTGCCAAAAAGATTGGATAACTAATCTGGATTTTATCACTAAATGATAGAGTCCTGAATACCTTTTTCCTGCCTTCAGCAGTATAAGCAGCTTCCAAAGCTCCTCTCCTCTACTCTTTCCAGTGTATTTTCGATGCTGAATGTTTGTTTTAAGCACACAGAGCTACATTGCCCAGCTCTTGCACTATGGGGATTTAATGTGCTTTGGCTTTTATGAAGAAAGAATTCTCTAGAATTACTTAAGCTGAAAAGCTAGTTGCCCGAGCCTTCCCCAAATCTGTTATGACGTCATTAGATCCAAATGGGTGAGTGTGATAAGAATGTGAATATTCAGGTCATGTGGCGAGTTCAGATAATTTTTAAAGCTCATTCCAAAGTTGTAAGAGCAAGCCTATTTAAAAATGTGTGTAAAATTAGGTTACTCTTACAGTGACTAAAGCTATGAAATACTGCTCTCTTTTTAAGGGCCACAGGGGATGGATGCCAGCATGGCATCCCAAGGAATGGTAATCTCTTAATGTGAAGAATTGGATAACACATCATTTCCAAAGTTTGGGGGGAAGTGATATAAGAGATTGAGAAGCCTAAAGGACACAGCTGTAAAGCCAGCTACTGCATATCCTTGAGATGTTCATACAAGGACTCTGTGATGTACAACGCCAAAGAAAGAGAGATCTGTGGAGTTTGTTGAGACAAGGTACCTCTGTCAATGTTAATAAGAAACAAGGTTATCTCACTGCTATGTTTGGGTCAGAAAAACACTGAAGTTTCTCAGAAGACACATGGCTAAAGAGATAATGAAGTAACTGAAGAGCTACCACTTTTCCCATAATCTTTCCCCAGTATGAGAAGATTAATGATAGAATGATAAATGGCCTCTTCCTCTAAAGGAAGTGAGGGATTCTTTTCTTCTTTTTCCTTTCTCTGTTTTTCTTGCTTAGAATTCAGATACTATTTTAGGAGACTGTAGAGCTTTCTTGATCTCACTGAGAATGTCATTTTTATGGATATGTGCAGTGTCCAGGCATTTGAAAGTAACACACTGTTTAAAAATCTAAGTAAAGAAAGAATGAATAACTCGTCCCAAAACCTACATCGCTATAGGGATGAACTAAAATTTGCTCAGGACTGAGGACCCTGGTTGGGTCAGACCTGTTTAACTCAGGTCTTCATAAAAAACACATGCTGATGGGTCCATATGTTTTATTTTTGTTTCCACCCATCCTCACCTGGCCTGACTGTGATTTTGTTTTTTTTTTTCTCTAAGCCATGGAGATAGCAGCATGGGACACAGAACAGCAGTAGATTGCCACATTGGTGGCACAAAGGAAAGGCAGTAGTGAAGAGACCTCACAAGTGAGTGTGCCTGTTGCAGCAAAACAGCCCCTTTCTGCAGCCACAGTCCAAGCTCTCTTACTTACCAGCACAGCCAAAGCCCACAATGGATAGAGAAAGTATGTCCCCTGCTCCCTCTTCCATCTCCCCTCCTGGCCCTTCTGTTTTCATGTCTCTTCTGTCCAGCCAGCCAAAGAGTCAGAAATGTTTTGTTGTATCAGTCAGATTGAATTTTGCTTTTTTTTTCTTTCTTTCTCCTTTGTCCCTGAAGGACAGAAATTTTCTATTTTGTTTTGACAGTGTAACCTGAAGTTTTGACTTCACCTCCTGACTTATGTATTTGCTGACACAGATGATGGTTCTTGAGTGGGATCTAAATTAAAGATGACATTTGACTGGTCCTCCATTTCTGCTCCCTGGAACTGGCCTCATCCTGCAAAGCCCATTGGCACTCTGCACTACAGGGGGCATCTACAAAGCAGAACAAAGATGTAATTGTAGTAAGTATCAATATTCTCCTTGCTAGTTGTATGTGGCTAGTACAGTGATAGTTATGCAGCAATGATGATGTGCATTTCAGCATGCAGTGGCAGCTAAAGTAGGTATAGAAAGGGTTCTGGAGCATTTACAAGCACATACCATGGTACATTGACTGCTGTTTTCAGTAGAGTAAGGGCTGTCAGAGACCGGTCTAGCCCCTCCTGAGTGTCTTTAATTTCCTAAAACTTCAAAAGAAACTTTAATTCCTTGTCTTTTAAAGTAGGGAAAAATACAAAAAAAGTTTGCATGTGAACCTTTGGTGTATGCAATCTAGCAATATTCCTTCCTTAGCAGAGTCTCTTCTTCCTCTGTAAATAATCTGTCCTTTATTCTTCTTGTTTTCCAGGTCAGTTTGACCTAGCAGGTTGTTCCTTGTCACATTTTCCTTCCTGTCACACTCCAAACTGCTAGTACCCATCTTCTACAGGTCAACAGAACTATATCTGGAACTTTTATACACCTGGTAAAGACAAGATTAACCATTGCACCTTCTTACTTGCCTACCAGTGACGTTATGCCACCTTTTGCCTGATAATACAAAAAATTCCTTATCCTTATTGACATAGTTGGTCAAGAAACTCCTGAACTCTTCCTCTTCCCAAAGCCCTCCTTATATTCCTGCATCTTCCAATAAATTGTATTTAACCTGCTAAAGTTGTAGCCCCCTACAGACTGTGGGTTTTATCCCATAAGCAAGGAGATGAGATCCATTTTTCCTTCCTTCCAGAAATTTTTGTGGTTTTAAAAAATATCATGGGCTCCTCTCCACCTTCTTTATTTGTTTTTTGGCTATGCAATTCCAATTTGGTCTCTGATCTCAGATGATGGTTTCTAGGTATCTAATAATTCTTGTAACTTCTTTTTAAAGTGTCTCCATCTGATCCAGATCTTTCTTTAAGTGAGGCCCCCAAAATTAATATAGCCCTTTAGCCTTGAGGCTCTTGAATCTTTATCAAAGTTGAGCAGAATGGAAATATTACCTCAAGTGCCTAGCTGTCTCCCAGTATGGTGTTTGGATTCACTGCAGCAGTATGACATTTTTAACTCATGACTCATATGTATTTGCTTGTGGTTCAGTAAAACCCCTGACCCTTTTCTGTATAACAGCTTCCTAGCCAGATGCTCCTCATTCTTTATTCATGCAGTTGAATCAGCTTTCCTCTGTGAAGTACTACGCACTTCCCCTATTCCGTTTTGGCTCTTCTTCCCCAGGTTGTCAAGATCATTTTGAATTCTGCTTTTGTCATCCAGTGCATCTAGTTTCTTCCCTCTCAACTTGCTAATGCCTTGAGAGTGGTGATCATTAATGAACAACGAACAGGTACAGGGCAGCTCCATATATCACTCTATTTCGATAAGGAAACTGATAATTTCCTTCTGTGTAGAAGTTTCAAAAAATTTTGCACACACATTGTCACAGATCTTTGCAGACCATGCTTTCTTTACTTTTGAGGATGTCAGCAGTGGCAGGGTGAGATGATTTCCCAAAGTCAAGACAGAAGGGATTCAGTGCTTCTTCTTTGGCGTGTTGTAGAACAGAAGTAGGTCACTTTGCCACAATTGTTTCCCAAAAAAATTTATTCTGGAACTATTTGTCTCCACATTAACTACCAAGTGCTTAGAATGTTTGAGGGATCTTTGGTCTAACATCTTTCTAAAAATTTTGATTACCCAATATATCTATACTTCACTGGCTCCTTCAATTTTTAAAGATAGGCATCTTGGTATCCCTCATGATAACCAACCATCTCTGACAACCCCACACTGACCTCATTTCCTACAACTGGATTCAGATCTTGGATACTCAATGCGTATTTAATGAGAGAGAGGTTATTGGCAACACTGGCTTGAATTATTCAGGGGAACAAAATAAACAAGTCACCAAATTATGATTCTGACTTGTCAGTAATATTAGGAAGTGGTGGGGAAAAAATCTTTCTATCCATATTTCCTGATGATTTATAACCTTTTTGAATAAAATAGCTCAATTTCAGCTGTAGAAATCATCCCCATTTTTCTAAATTTGCCCCAAATTCATTATTATTTTCCCTGAAAAAGGTATTTTTCAGAAAATCTACCTTTAAGAAAAGAAAAAGAATTAACCACTTTTACTCTAGACTGCATAGTCTCAGTACATACATAACATAATTCAGCATGGATCCACAGTACATTCCAGGCCTATCAAGACAGCTTTGTTCATAATGTGATTTTCAGTGTTTGTGATAATACATTATTGGTTAAACAGATGGGGGAAGAGAGCTTTTGAAGTTATGAGATCATAGAAAATTTATTCTGATGGTCAAATCAAGGGACTTTAAAACTGGTGATTAAAAAAAAAAGGATTTTACAATTTCTCATGTCTACTTAAATTTGTATCTACTCAGGACATTGCCCTTACACTGCAGCTGAAAAACCTGTAAGACATCCAAGGTTACACTGCAGAAGGGCAACTTCCCTGGCTTCTAATAAATTTAAACCAAGAGGCCCCCTAAGATATTGAGATGAAAGCTGAAATAGTCTTCTGTCTGACAAGTTAAGGAAAAGCAAATGATCCTACCTGAAAGGATGCATTTTGCTGAATATGCACTCAGGAGTCACTCTGCTAAAATACATTACAAATTATGTCAAAACAAATATTCTTATTTGTGTCTGCAATTATGATTTATACTCTGTATAAAACACCAGATACAACAGAAGAAAAATAAACTTTAAAAAGTGGGGTGTTCAGAAATTGTGGCACCAAAAGGTAACTAAAAGATTCAAGTCAGTTAGCCAATAGCTACAAAGAAAGAAATTAATTCTTTGGGTTTGACTCAGCCCAGTGGCATAATGATTTACTGTGGGCTATCACAGGTCTTTGTGTTGTCCAAAAAGCAGATTCATCACCCGGTGTGCAATAAGCCAATAATCACACACTCAGGAGAGACATTGCTTATTTATTTCAGGTTGCACAAGCCTGGGTGCTCGGTGGTTTCCCACAAATCAAGCACACTGGGTCAAAATCGCAGTAGGTATTTATACAGTTAAATGTGTTAATAGCACGTAATATTCACGCCCCCCCAGCTAGTCATTGGTTAGTTTATTTCTCACTTCATCTTAAAGGTACAGCTCCTTCTAAATTTACAAGGCATGCTCAGAGACTAAGGGGCTTATATAAGTAGGGGGCTTTCTGACCTAAGGGTATGATTTTTAGCAATATAATGAGGATAGTTCACCCAAAGGACACTTAGTTCTTACCAGGTTGGCAACATGCATAAAAAATCCTGATCAGTTGTTCTCCTTAAGGTTTAATTGCCCCAGGATGTCCTTGGTTAAAGGATCTGACTTCATCTGAGGCAGGAATTTTCCCTTCTATGAGTCTCTCAGTCCTCCAAGGATACTCAATGTCAGTTCTAATTAAAGATAGTTTAGTGTCCTTTAGTTTTAACATACGCAAAGAACATCTTAGCCTAATACAATGTTAGCTAAGTTTCTTCAACACTTGCACCTAAAAGCTTTGCAGAGGTCAGCCTCAGAGTCACAGAGCTCTGTGTCCTGGCAGAGGCAAAGTGCCCAGATCAAGGGGCAGGGACATCGTCAGCTGTCCCAAAGATGATTTGATTTCAGCTCTTCCCCTGGCTAGCTGCCCACCAGGAACTACATCTCTCTCCTCCTAAAGGAGTTCCTTTCTCCCTCAAAAGCTGTAGTGGCAGACAAATTGCCTGCCCTCTCACTCCAAGGATTTCCTTTCCTCCCCCTGGCACAAGGGACATAATTCATATCGTTCTGCATCTGCAAAAGTGCTCATTAAAACTTGTGGACCACTGTCTCTATGATTATGGTGATTTTCTAAAACTGAGGACACACTCAGAGGAAAATAAAGACTGTTCATAGCTTTCCCAGCGTGATAAATACAAATGTAAATAAAAGACAAAATTCCCTCGGTTTCCTTAGGGAATTTCCACACAGACTAAATGGGTATAATTCTGCTTGCTTGCCCCCGATTGGAAGCAAAATACCTCCCTTTTGTCACAAGTTCAGCATGCTAATGCCTGTTGTTGTCACAATTGTTACCCAGAAATGGAGATATTAAATAATGATTCTAGTTTTGAAAGTGCTGCTTTGTGCTAATAAGTGTGTGTGTCAAAAGTGACAAGTAGGGGGCTCTGTAAGTATTTAAATAACTAAATACGGATATACATATCTCCCTTCCATCACTTGCTTCAACAGTTTTGATGTCAACTAGCTCACCCCACTTAAAAAGTCAGACTTGCAAACTTATGTAGCCTTACACATCACACATATCCCCATTAACAGCATCATGGACACATGCATATCCTGGCCATGTATCCTCTCCAAAACCCACAGACAAAACTCCTGCTTCTGTCAAAGGAAGTTACACTTCTGTCAGGCTAGTGGGTTTTTTCTTTAGACAAAGAATCCTCACTTCTAACCACAGCTTCACTAGGCCACACTAACAGTAAAACAACAATAATAATAATAATGATAAAATTCAGCAACACATAAAAACTTGTAGAACAGTAATAGTGGTGGTTTTGCCATTTTTATGAGGCACTAATCTAGTTGCCTCATAAGGAAGCAGATTATGATCTCATAAAACAGCACAATGGAGCTATGGTATAATGACTTTAGTAGGTACAGCAGCAGCTTTACTACAGCTCCTCTCTTGACAAATTGTATGATGTAGGATGATACGTATAAATATAAAATCAATCTAAATTTTATTTGATTGTGATTTCCACCTCATCAGGTCAGAAAGAGATCACAAGAGAGTATGAAGTAGCAAAGAAAAATGTAAAAACCCAGCCTATAATAAAAGACAAGCTAACACTTTCAGCTGCCTAACTGTAAAAATATTTCAGCAGATGCCCAGAACACGAAAGGTATTTACACAATTCATACAAAGTAACAGCTCTAAAAGCAAGTCGTCAGCTATACAATAGGAAATAGTAAAAAGGCAGAATTAAGTAAATGGAAATACCCCTTCAGAAGCTGTCATATATATCACATCAGTTTCATTTCTCTGTATGGAAGAATATTAAAAACAACATACCTTTCAAATTACTATATCGCACATTTTATGCCAGCCTAGGAAAAAGGGTAAAATAAGAATTTTCCCTGATTTTATATTATTTTCTGCTTTGTGATATTGCAAAGGAGTAATTATACATATGTCATTTTATGTTTTTATACAAAAATAATACTGACAGAACAAGGCTCAGTAGCCTAGTTATTCACAGTGCCAAGACTGATAAAAAATACACAGTGGCTGTATGTATTTACCAAGGGCCTGTTCCAATGTTCAAAAAGTCCACTGGATGTATTTTGCATCAGATACCAATATAATCTCATAGTATTGTCTCTATTTTTTGTATGATTTTGAATTTAAAGATCAGACAAGGGCCTGCTTTTATTTTAGTCGTTGTATAGTATGTAGCAGTGTGAAATCCAGCTCTGCAATTGCAGTGCCTCAGTGCTAAACACCACTGCACTTCTAAATAAAACCTGAATCTCTCTAATCATCCATGATAGGACCATGAAAATTGAAGTTACTCCCAAATTTTTTTTAAACTTCTCATTGTACTTACAGTTCTATTTCAGAGCCAGTTTGGAGGAATTGCAACAGAATAGTTATTATTCTGCAGTGCTTCAGTAGCACTGCAATTTTTGACAGCATCTTATGATGTACAATTCACAGGTTTACAAATATCCTTGCAAAATCAGCCCTACCTGGTTGCATTTAAATGCTGCTTTGAGTTTTGGACTCTTCTGCTGCTTCCAAAAAACATTTCCCTCAAACATTTCCCATGGTTGTATGACAGGCCCTCATACAGGCCGTGATCAAGTATACGCCTACATACTGTTAAATTACTATTTGTATTCTAGGATTAAGACTTTTAGGTGCCAGGAGAACAAAGAACAGTACCTGCTCTGAATAGTCTGTAAACTGAAACCTAAGTTTTGCAAATTTCTAGTATACCTCGTTCATGCACAATCCGGTGCCCTGAAAATGGCCTCTCAGGCAGCTGAAAGTGCTGCAAGCTTACTGTCCTACTTTTTTTCTGTCCACACAGCTGCTGCTGCAAAGATAACTCCTATGGAAGTGGGCATTGCTGTGTTAAATGTGCCAGGTGTTTCACATGGTTTGCAGGATGTCATGGATGCTCTCTACTTGGATAGATAGATAGAGGGATAGATAGCTATAGATATTCATAGTGAACACTTCATTTGTATCCCTCTTCCGTGACTTTATCTAGGAAGCTCCATGAGTCCACTGCTACCTTGTCTGCTTTCAGCTACACTAGTAAAAACTGTTTACCACTGCCTCCTTGTACTGCCTAATTTTCTATTCAGCCACAGAATTTTTTTTAATACAAGCATGAAATTTGTCTAATGAATCAACTGAAACAGCAACCCAAGAAGTCCTTTAGATTACAGGTGCTTGCAAGCCCTTCCTCCAGAACTGTGAGATGAGTAAAATCTGGATTTTTGGAGGGGCTGAATATGACAGTTCAAGTAGATTTTAGCAAGGCTTTTATTTACTCAGCCTTGCAAAGAATCAGCTTAAAGGTACTGTGATACCTACAGTCATCTGCTACAGGAATTTACCTCAAAGTGTTTTTTTTTTTTTAATGCAGCCCCCTCTGTCGCTGCAGGTTAGAGCCAAAGTGGTCATAAAAATGATAGGTGACAGCTAGGAGGGAAAATTTCAGACATTTTGAGGGTCTTATACTGAGCAGAGTAATGTCAAATAGCATTGGCCCTAGTGAGACTGGGAGAAACAAGACTCCTTAGTTGAAACTGGGCACAGTAACAGCTGCACATGCAGAAGACCTGGAGGAACGGAACAAAATGCATCAGGAATACAAGGGCCAAACTTGTGGGATGTTGAAATGCGTGTATCTACCAGAATCACAGATGTAAATAAAGAAATATGGCTGTTAGCAAATAGAAATCCAGTTAAATATATATGTCATAAACAACTAAAAGAGTACCTAAAGATCTTTGACATTTAGCTGCTGGATTCTCTGCCTCTCATCCATTCCTTTCAATTTCCTTCTCTGTTATATAATCAGAAGTAAGGATACGTGGCCTGTACAACATGACATTATTGCTGTGGCTTGCAACAACCAGGCAGCTGTCTAGCAGCAGGATAAACTGACACAGAAGCAAAGTTATCTTACTTTTATGTAAATTCCATCTTTGACCTGCATGCAGTCGGCAGTGCATATTTTATTGTGTTACTGGGTTTTCATTACACCCTTTGTCATTTGCTGAAAGGTATTTTAACTTCATTTAAATCTCCTTGTGCCTCAGAAATGTCAATAAATGTCATTGTTATCATCAGTTTTGTCCTCGGTTGGCTTTTCTGAGTTTTCTGTCTTTAGATCTGATTAAAATTGGGAAATAAATAGCAAATAACATATTGATTGCAGACTGGGAAAGGTTGCAGATAATTTATTATCTGGTGAACATGATACCGAGTTTTTTTCTACCAGAATCTTCAGGCTAACAAAATTCATTCTGATGGGAAAGAGGGGTTTGTAACTATTCTTTAGTGCAAAGTAGTTTTGCAAGTCTTTGTTTGGTCATCTATAGACCATAAATCAAGTTAAGATCAATGGTAGTTACCCCATACTGTTAGTTTAGCAGACCTTAAAAAAGAGGCTATTAGAGATTATTAAATCTGAAATCAAAATGCCTTGCTTACGGGGAGAAAAAAAAAAGATCAACAGACATTGTCTGTGAACACTAATCTAAACCATAATTCATTGTATTAGCAGTAATGTAATTATATTGCTTTATCCAGCCTTACAGAAGAGTATTTGGAGCTATATGTCCTAAACTGACATTTTTTCATTTTCCAATACTGCATCACTAGCCAAGAGAATGAAAACTTAACCCACCAGCATAAGCTTCTGCACTTTTCATTATACCAATGAACCCTCAAGAATCTTCCTACTTTCAAATCTTTCCATGACTGGGAAAATCTGAGCATAACAACTGTGATGATTTAGAAGAAGCAAAAAGAAAGAAAACCAGGTAAGACATCAGTCAGGTTCTTCAGTCTTTCCTGTTTACCTCTCAAAGGGTACCTGATCTAACGCCCATTTAGTCTAGAGAAGCTCATTTACAATTTCAATTGTAATTACAATTAGAGTCTTTGCCTCTAACTGCTGTCACAAGAGTCCCTCTCCCCATGTCGATCTTATGCCCCTTGTCACTAATGGCAGTGGGAACAACCCTCTGCAACAATCCTGCTCTGATGGCTGTAGGACGAATGGTTTCAGCACACAGTATTTGGCAGGAGGGCTGCCTTCCACTTCCGGCAGCTCAGGAGAATGCCTGATTCACAAGTGGAGGCTCCAAGTATCACTGCAACACAAATAGTAATCAGAAAACAATATGTCTGGTGGGCTAAAGAATCACCATTATCTTTTATTCCCCTGAAATATCAACAGTGTTTCTATTTATTAAGAGTAGAGGACAGCTCAAGTAAGCAGCTGTTTTACCACACAATAAGAAATCACAGAATGCCAGCAAACCCAAGAAGAGCATTACCAGTAACAGAGATGTCAGTGGAAGCTGGACCCCAACCACAAACCCTCTCCCCACCTTTGGGCCCCCAGGATCACAGTAACTGTTCTGTGGCTCAAATGGACTTACAAACTGGATGCCAATGCATGCCATTGATTGTAACCCCCAGTAGCACAGGAGAAATGTATGACACTCCTCCTGAAATATCGGGGACACGTACCCCATTTGCATCATCTTTGAGTACCTGACAATCTTTAATCTGCTCATTCTCACTCTACTGAAGGTAAAGAACAGCCACAACCCACATCTTCAGAAATAACATTATGCATCATATGGGATCATTTGCTGAGCAGGTTAAAACAAGTTTTGTGATTACTACAGCATCAAAGTCAAGAGACCCTGAATTATTCAAACAGTTCTCCGGAGTGGATAGACCTGGCTCCCTGTATGGCACATGCAGAGTAGCAGCAATACGTAAGCAACCAACACACTAAAAGGCATCAGTTTAGGTGCGTTACTCTCTATAAAGCATGCATAGTGTCTGTTGCTGTTACCTTGCTATTTGTAGAAGGTAGCAGTAATACATATCAATCATTCAATTTAAGAGACATAGATGAACAATATTCAGCAACATTGGTATACCTATGTGATATCCATGTAATAACAGCTAATACACAGTACCTGCCCCTAGCTTCTCATCAGATTTTGCATACATCTCCACAGTCAGGAAGGCTGCCACTCTGAAGTGACACTATCAGTCAAGCAACATACTAACAGATGATTAGTAGTAATACAATGTAAGGCATTCCAGTTGTATTGGAAGGCCTGAATTCAGTACCTCTGGAGCATTTAGGACAAAACCTGTATGTGGTAAAATATGAGAGGATTAAACTTAATACTCTCTTCTGGACATTTATAAAGAATAAACTTATTCTCATCCACAAACTTCGTGTGCAGTTGGAGAACAGAGTTACCATTTATTACAGGAAAAGACTCTTGTAGAAAAGGATTAGCCAGAAGAGCTGTCTCAATGATAACAGAGATAAAAATGAACTGCCTAGAGACGAGATGCCCTCATGTAAGGTATTGAGCTACATGGAATTTGTTCTGTGTTTTATTCATTTGTAATATAAGCGGGTCTTGGTGCATTTACTAAGAGCCCAGATGGTTGTATTGCTCTTGAGCTACTGCTTTTTTACTAATGTAAAAACAGAAATATAGAGCATGTAGGAAAAAAAGCCTAGATTTGAAGGTGAGCAACATGGCAAACGGAGCACAGAATCATCCCTGAGCTTCTATTTCAAGCTAAACTGTGGCATTAGCCTGTGAACCTTAGTTCCCAGCCTCATTGCCTCTGTATCCAGATCCTTTCTTTCACCAGCAGGCTGCTAATGGCATTGCTGTTAAAGAAGAAACAGATTCTTACATCAGCTGCAGTCCTTTTAGGACAGATTCTATAAAAGTTAAAGACAAACATCACTGAAGTTGTTCTGTTTCTTGCCCCAAATTATTCAGACAGTGCCAATGACAAAAGACTACTCATTGTCAGTTGCAATCAACAGGGAAAGATAGACTCTGGAGAGTTACTTAGCATAGAAACATATCTTGTATTTCATCTTCCAGCATTTCTAGCCAAGCTAGAAAGGGATTTTCAAGAATATCTAAGAGATTTCAGCAACATGAATTCCACTGAAACTAATGGGACTTTTGCTCCTAGTTGCTTTTCACTCTCCTCATGAAGTCTAATGCATTCTTTTCACCAGATTTGTACCTAGATTACAAATGTCTCCAGCATTTCCCAAGGTACAATTAGATTTAGTAGCTTCCTTCACTGCCTAAATATTAATACAATCTAGCAACTTGGAAAGATTAAGTCCAGATGCACCAGTTTCATTCCCTGACCACTAAGCTTCCCTCAAGCATTTGTACATGGGGGAAGAGTATGTCAACATCTATGAGAATGAAACATCGCTGATACAGGCAGTACATATGGCTCATAACAAATACAGAGCATGACCACTAGAACTTCATTTCTGTGGGGTTCACATATATCTTGAACTGCTACAAATTAGTGTAAGACATCTAACTGAAAAGATAAGCATAGAAAAGTCTTGGAATAAGGGACTTTTACATGAGTATTATTATTCTGTGTTTCCACTGCAGCTTCTCATTCTTTCCATCATTGTCCTTCAGGCAATGACAAACCCTTTCACCTTAAAAATAATCAATGGGATGTTTGAAATGGTATGTGGGGCAGGAGGATGCGTAAATACAATTTTTTTTATTTCCCATGGCACCCACTTAGCAATGATTCCGTGACACCCCATCTACGCATGGAGCAGCATCTGTATTTTAAACTGTAACATCACACCACTTCAAAGCTAGAATAGATTCACTCCCTACACTCCTGATTCTCTGCTAATGCCTGCTGCTGACACAGAGGCAAAGCCAAATCAACTGACTGAGCAAAGTGTTGACAGACCCCAGAGATGCTTCTCTGCCCCCACTGTGATAAGAGGGCAAAAGGAGAAGAAACAGAGTCCATTAACAACTTGAAGGGGATGTCAAGGGATTAAATATTGTTCTGAGTTTCAGTATGAGATGTGGAATGAGTCAGAGCTCCAGCTGATCCACTGGGAAGAGAGAAGAAGGCTGCAGAGATAGATAGGGAGGAAGAAGCTGCAGAGGGAAGGTGAGCAAATGGTGCTGCAGAGAAAGAGAGGAAGCCTGAGTCAGTTGAAAGCTTTAGGTACAACTGCTGTTGAGAAGAAACATGTAGTTGAGTTGTCTCACACATACCCTCTCCTGTGGCCCTCGAAGGGTGCAATTTACACTGTGCCCAGCATCAGGGAAGGACTGATCAGGGATGCACAGCCTCCTTGTTTCTCTTGGCTTTCCCTTTGCCCATTGCCAGTGGAAACAGTGGAAATACCCAGAGCATGGAGAGGTAGCACCTGCCCTGTAAGCAAAAATGGAGTCAGTAGGGGAGGAAAGATGTACTGTTAAATTATCTGTTTGGCTGAGTAATACAAAGTCACTATTTAGTTCCTTGTGACTATCTGAAGCTCAAAGTTCATGTCAGAAAAGGAATCTAGAAAGCCCCTCATCAGGCAGACTGTCTTCTAAGGTCCAGATGTGGCAGTGAGCAGAACAACTTTCCTTACACTCTTTGTTACAGTTAAACATCTGGTTCTCAACCCTTCTCTGCCTTCCAGACCTCTGTATTTTTTCATTGTTTGTTTCACTAAACCACCTTTTTTTTTTGGTAAGTTATAATTCAGAAAACCCTTATGCAACTCTGAGCATTGTGAAATTTGCTGAAATGAATCCAACTCATTAATCAAGCAGAGAAAAATGCATCATATCTGCACTGTCTTAGTGAATGTCACAGAGCGTACAACAAAAGAAATGTTTAATTACACTGTCACTAAGGCTTATTCAGCAGCCCCCATCATCCACATCCCAGTATGATGGCAATAATCAAGCTAATCAGGAAGTTGGTGTTTATAAATCAATTAATACATCAAATAATACACTGCTTAATGTGCTGCCTAGAGCAGCTATTATTGGCAGTACATGTCAGTTAATTGTTTCCTTCCTACCCTACTGGCTAGGTGGGAATGTATTGGAAGAAGGCATCTCTTGTGCTTGTTTTGCTGATCTTGAGAAAGATGCTGGACCCTTGCACTTGTGGGTGGTGGGATGCAGTAACCAGTATGCCTTTCTGTTTCACTGCTGGAAGAAAAAACTTTCTCCCTGACACCCTACCGTAAGTAGAGTGTAGTCATGGTTTAGCCCCAGCTGGCAGCCAAGCACCACACGGCCACTTGCTCTAAGCAGTGAAGAGCAAAAGTAAGAAAATGCATGGGTTGAGATAAAAGCAGTTTAATAATTAAAATATAATAATAATAATAATTATTATTATGATAATGATGATGATGATGATGAAATTGAAAACAATGAGAGAGAGAGAGAGGAACAAAACCCAAGAAAAATAAGTGATGCAACTGCTCACCACCTGCTGACCGATGCCCAGCCAGTTCCCAAGCAACGATCACTGCCCCCTGGTCAACTCCCCCCAGTTTATGTACTGAGCATGATGTCATATGGTGTGGAATATCCCTTTGGCCAGTTTGGATGAGCTGTCCTAGCTGTGCCCCCTCCCATCTTCTCGTGTACCCGGCAGAGCATAGGAAGCTGAAAAGTCCTTGACCAGTGTAAGCACTACTTAGCAACAACTGAAACATCAGTGTGTTATCAACATTATTCTCATCCTAAATCCAAAACACAGCACTGTACCAACTACTAGGAAGAAAATTAGTTCTATCCTAGCTGAAACCAGGGCAAGGTTGAAACACGTTCTTTTGCAACATAAGACACATAATCAAGGATGTTGCATTTCAGACTGCGTCACACCCAGCTCCTTCTCCCCTGGCAGCAGTATCAAGGTCTGCTGAGGGACTGCATAAGTCACAATACCAACCTAACAACTGATGCAGTAAGATGTATCTGGCATATCAGTAGGGACCCCACATCTTTCAAAAACTGTTAAATGAGTATTCTGTGAAGTAGCTGTGAATAATTGCAACCTGTTTTCCTTCAACACAGCAGCACACCACAAAGTTTTGTACCTTTGTACATGCAAAAACTATATAATAGTATATGGAAATAATTTGTCTAATTTTAAATTCTGGGATATCTGAGTTTTCACACACATCTTACAAGAGCCTATGTCTTCATAGATATCTCTTCAATAAGAAACAGCAAGTCAGAGACGAACATAAAACAAAGTAGCAACAAGATGTTAATACTGAACATCCTCCACACAAAACAGCAAATGCAAAACAGGTAGTGGCGTAAACCCAGTCATTCCAGAAAGTCCTCAGATGTGGAGAAACTGATTCCAGCCATCACCAGATAAGGTGTTAACTCTGAACAACATCTTTATTAAGTAAGGCACTGAAGAAGAGAAATATATACCACAATGTACTAGAAAACACAAATGGGAAAAAAGAAATTCTGGAGCTGTGAAATTGGTGGTGAATGTGGAATGGATGATACTTTCAAAGGCAGTCTGTATTGACTGAGCACTGCTTCAAATGAATGGAAAAGAGCTCTCAGCAGCTGAGGGAGCTGAGTTAGTTCAGTGCTCAATACCTTTGAAAAGCTCTCTCTGTAGCATGCAAACCCCAGCAGTTTTCAAACTTGCAAAATACTGAATGATTACATGAACTTCCACTGTCCAAAGTCCTGGGTTTTCAGTACTGGTGCAGTTTGCAGCAGCGCTCATGTTTTTAATGAAAGATATCTGCCAAAGAATCCTTTTTGTCTCAAGTTAGCCACATAAATACAAAACTATTTGAAACATATGCACCCTGTGCAGTCTCAGCACTGGAAAGAGGAACAATAGTTCAAAACTGAAGGAGCATGCCATTTCCCAAGTCAAAATCAGAGTATATAGTCATGGTTTGAAGCATGATAGTTGGCTTCAGGTTGTAATAAGTGAAAATAACTTTAAAGCAGTATCACCCATTCCCTGTTGGGGAAAACACCTTCTCCAGGACTTTTTTTTTTTTTTTTTTCCTTTTCCAGCTACGAAAACACAAGGCTGCTTTTAATCTAAAAGGAAACTGTTTCACAGGAATGGACTGTTTCTTGTCACCTAGTTTACTTTGTAGTTTTCAATGGATTTAAACCAAAAAAATTGCCACCTTTCAGAAATACACAAAAGTCTTAAACTATACCAAAAACATCCCTCTGTAGAAGTTAAGGCATAGCTATTCACAGAAGCACTTCTTAAAGACAGAGATGTAAAGTCTCAGGGCTGATACTACCTGCTGTGCAGTACCAATAATTCAGTTGAAACCTATGTGAAAAGGAAATTTTACATAGACATTTGCCTTAGATGTCTTGACTATCTGACAAGGTCTAGAAAGAGTTCATTGCTCTTAAGGCCATGATTCAGCAAAGAAACATGATCAGCTGGGTCATGATAGCATACACAACCAGAAATATTCTGATCTTCTGTGAACTTTTCATTAATGGACTTCATGGAAGAGAACTTCCCAAGTCTGGAGATGCAGCTGATACTCAAATACACTGAAGAAATACTGGAGAAGATACTGGGTATGATTCACTGATTGCCTCAGAGCCAATACATAGAGGGCACATTTCTGGACAGGAATGTGAAAAAGTGCTCACAAGGAAATGCTGAAGAAGGAGAGCTAACAGAGGAGAAAAGGAGTTTGCCATAGATGATATTTAGGATGAGAAGCTGGAAGAGGACAGGGAAGAAAAAGGCAAAGAGAAATAAAACTAGTTCCAGCAAATGGAGAAAGGGATTACAGTAACCAAGATTAAGGAAAGAAAAGAATGAAAAAAACCAAAGAACTGCCATACTTAACTTTGCAGGACTATGGGAACCTGTTAGTAAGCCTGTCATCAGTAGAAATGAAGGGAACAGCAGCATACATTTTGCCACTCTGGGGTTAAAATTGACACATAATGCAAACATAAGAATTATTCAGATTGTGGTCTTAAAAATACTAGTGAATTCTCATAATTTTATACCAAATCTTATAACAAAGTAGTAAGAGATGGGATATGCAGTAAAAAAGTAGACTGATTTATATGCTCCACTGAGAAAGCCTCCCAGTGCTGAGGACAAGAAAAGAAAACACCAGACTGAAAATGGATGTGCCAGTTCTATACAGAAAACATTTTTAGAGTCATGGACCATTACAGTGCCTCCTATGAGGACAAGCTGTAGTTACACTTTCTTATCAAGCAGAAAAGGTACCAGTCTCCTGGCTGAACTAATAAATTACTTCTGAATAGCTCCATGTCTATCACATCACTCTTACCAAGCAGCTCCAAATCCATCACAAGTTACTACTGAAATGTGAAAACGTGAGAGAATTTTGTTGGTAGAGCCCAGAAGACAGAAAGGAAGGAATGACAGATTGCACCTTCCATCAGCAAGAATCAGTAGACATGTCTCCATAGATGACTACTCATAGATGAGATCATCAAACAATACTTCTTCTTGTAAAATGAATCAAGTTAATTATACATGGTTCCCTGTTGAAGAGATTGCAATTTTGCAAGGGGCGGGGGGGGGGGGGGGGGGGGACGGGACCCCAAACCCACAAACAAAATAAAACACAAGAACAACAACAAAAATAGCATGTATTAACACTATTCAGAGGGCCCATGGGGAGTTAAAACCACTTTTACAAATATAGATTGTTCAGTCTTCAATGCTTTAAGCCTGTAAAGCACTATATAAATGCTAAGAATAGATGACTGGTTACTCTCCCCCTGACATTACTTTCTCCATCAGTGCATAGTTATGCCTAAACATTGACTATACAAAATAAGGTGTTTTTTTCTCCCACTCTCTCCTCTTGCACAGGTAATTATCCAGACATACGCTTCAAGTGGATCATCACCTCCATATGAAATATCTATTTAGTGTGTTTAAGTCACTAAACACTCACAATTACAGCTATTGCCACTGGGAAAAAGACCTATTTTTTGTTGTTGTTTTCATTCTTATTATTTTTATTTCTCTAAGTGCTCCTTCACATGGAGAAAGATACAAATAGGAATTTTCTCTGTTCTTTCAATTATCCGCTGTTGTAACAAGTGCTCTGGGGATGTTAATTAAAAGCCTTTGTAATGCCTTCTGTCCCTGACCAAGGGTATTAACCTAGCAGAACACACATTATCTTCTGTGTCTCAGAATTGGAAAAGTGGTGCTAATGCAACTTTTACTCTTTTTCATTTGTTTAACACTATTTCTGTCCCCTAAGAAGTGAGTTATTGAAAGATTAAGGCCAATGACCATCGTATGTCTATTTTGTGAAGTTGAAAAAACCCGCAAAGGATCCTTGAACATAGCTCCTTTTGACATCTTAATGCAATCTTTACTGTTAAGTTTCCTAGCTGATTTCCTATGCAATAAATGTAAGATTTTTATGCAATTCCTAGCTTATTTCCTACAATACATGAACGACAGCATATCTTAAGTGTTATGTCTGCAGAGTGTAAGCTGCAAAGTGGTTTTCAAGTAATCATGAAATCTAAAGTGGGTTGCTTACCATGCCTGAGTAATGTATTCTAGAGATATGAGTGCTTTTGTATATTTAGCATTGTGATTTTCTTTTTGATCTCAGCTATCACATTTAAAAGTGTCCTAATCCTGGAGTTTTATAGCTCATCTTGAAAGTTTATCAGGCAAAGCTTTCATGAAACATACACACACACTTAAATATACCACATATTCTTATTTCTTCCTTTTGGTAATCATCAACCTTTTCCTATCCTTCATGACATTTTCTATCAATTGTCACATCTCTTAACTGTGCTTCACATAGCCATAGCCCATTTAAAAACCAGTCACAGCCTTCCTAAACTGTTGTGAATTTTGCAGCTTATTAAAGGTAATTAGTAAACAGGAATAGAAAAATGCATGCCCAACAATATTATACATACTGCAATACTTTGCTTAAGGTATGTGCCGCTATAGAAAACAAGATATTTGCAACGGTTTCAAAATACAATTGGCTCTGACAAAAGCAGATTAATTGTTTTTAATGAACCAGGAGCATGTCAAAACCACTGTAAATTCAGAATCCACATTTCATACTTTTCTGTCTACTTCTTTTTTTAATGGTAATGAGTTGATTGACATACTCCCCAGAGGAGCAGAGTTCTGAACACTGATAATATCACCAGCAGCTGAGCAGATTCTTTCACTAACTACTTGAAACTGCAGGAACATGTAGGGTATTCCTTTGCTAGTGCTGACAGTAATGAATACCTGGTTTTGCACAACTTCAACCACATGGGGGAATCACATTTTACTTTCTTCAATTTTCAGCTGGTAATCTCATACACCAGCGTATTTAACACCCTCTTGACTTGTACCAGAACACCCACTAATACCTTCTCAAGCACACATTTTGGAATCCTTGCTCTTGAAGACTTCACAGGTAGCGGGTAAATTGCAAGGGTTTGCCTTCTAAAGTTTTATCAGAAGTGCTGTTACTCCCTACATGTGTCTCTCTCTGCCCTACAGACCTAGAATTAAAGGATCTATCATAAATTTAATTTTCTGGGCTTCATCATGGGAACAGGTCTTGCATCTGGAATCCAATACACAGCTCCCTGCAAAAAATGAACATCTTTTCTTCCCCATCACCACCGTGTGTGTGTGCGTGTGTGTCAAAAGAAATAAAACAATAAACCTCACAATACCTGGCTTAGTGGCTAAACCTACATGTTCAGCCACTGAAGTTTTCACTGCTGTTACCAATGAGCCAGGGTGGGTAACTTTCAGTGACATATGCATCATTTCATAACATGGATAGATCACTGAAACTGTAGGCGTGTCTTTGTCACAAAAAACCGTAATGACAGTTTGCATGGGCTCTAGGATCTTAATGACACTTTCAACTCCTGTCAAATCACCTTCAAAGAAGTCAGGAGGTCTTAGCCATTTCTCCAGACCTGTTTTGACAATAATGTGGCACTAATAGCTGATTGTTGCCCTAACTATCTAGATAACATGTCATAACTTGTTGGAACATCTGTTATTAATTTACATTGGGAAACAGCTAGCAGGAGCCGCTTTTTTTCCAGCACAGTACTTGCTGTGTGGACACTTTGGAAAAATGATGGAAACACTTTTCACCTGATGCACATTTAGGCCTTTTTCAGTGACTCAACTGAGAGTACATAAAGCATCTAATGTGAGAGGACAGCTCTGCTTCTTTAACTGCAGTCATCACGTTAACCACATTATTTGTGGTAGCAGATGGGTTCTGACAATACTTTTTCAAGTCTTACTGAAATGCAACACTAGTCAACACATGAGCAAGGTTGTGATCATTCAGCTATCAAAATGATCTGACTTGTTCAACTCTTTCTTTTGCAACACAAAGTCTTGATCTGATGTTAGCTGGTTTTGAAATATTTTGTTATTGTCACTCAAGATACTGTGGCCCTAGAGGTTATAAAAGATACATCAGAAGCTTCTGATGTGCTTTGGCCTTTGATTTTTACACAGGCTTATAAAAACATTTGCAAATTGTTCCTCCTGGGTATGTAACACTTTGACTGAATTTTATATATAAGCATCCAAACGTTCTCTTTCAACCACTGAACTCAGAAGCAAACTCGATAAAGGGTTTGTCTTCTTTGTTATCAACTTCACTCTGCAGTTCAGCCCTAAGTTCTGGTACCCTGCTTGTCCAAACTGTATACAAGTTAATTCAATTCTAGGTTCTTTTTTGAAGTCAAGCAACCAGTTTCCACCAAAACAAAACTGAGTTGTTCCAAATACTTTACTCCAGGACAGTTGCCTATATTACATTGTGGATAACACTGCACTGCTTTGGTTCTCCTCACCATGAGCAGTCCTCCAATACTAACGCAGCATCTTCTGCAGCCAAAAATCTCTCTATACACTTTCCTGCTGTGTTCCAAAGCGTGCAATGCAGGCACTTGGCTCTCATGTTAGAACAAAAATACTTATTTTATAGACTGTTTTAACATTATTTCAGGCATTTTGAATTAGGCAAAAAACGACACACATGTAAATAACCTTGTTTAAGGTGCAATGGTGGGGACCAGGGGAGGTCTGGATCAAGTGCTAAGCAGTGCTGAGACACCCTTAGATAGTGTGGATGCAAGCCATTCTGCACCATTTTGTCTAGAGCCAGAATTATTTCCTGTGGTGGAGGACTGTAGCAGTGCAAGTATAACCAAACACAGCAGTAGATTCTCTAATGTGGCCACATGATGATTTCAGTTTACCTTACACCAACACTAGAAGAACTGCCTGTATGGATTTGCACTGTCTTTTTACTTTGGGATTCACCAGCTGTCTCCAATCTGCCTTCCAGAGCAATTCCACATTTTTCTCTTCAGAGGCATCATTACTGTATTGCTGGCTTTAGAACTCATGTTGCCATAGCAAACATTGCGTATTGTCTTGTTATTGTTTGTGCTTTGAATGCTTCCATATACAATTATTTCAAAACTAAGGTATTTGCATTCTTGAGACTGAAATGATGACATGATCTTTGAATATATGATCCCAGCATGTTTCAGCTAAAACAGTTTTTGTATTTGACCACTGTGGGAGTATATACTGGTTGCTGGGATGCTCCTGTTGGCAAGATAGTTGAGTCATTTCTAGAGGAGAGAGATGGTGGGAACTGGGGCCTCCCAGGGCACTTTTGACAAAGAACATGGCAGGAGCTTTTGTCACCTATCAGAGACAGCAGGAAACCTTGGGAAACACACAACAAATGTATCCAGTTCAGCATGCACACAAGTCAACCCTCCTCAACTCAGCAAGAGTCAATGAATTTAACAGGAGGTTAAGTACCTAATCAAGTGCATTATAATGTGCTGAATAAACTGCAAACAGTGAACAGTTTCTCTGAAGCTGGTAAAGCTACACACATCTTAATAGCAGCAAACAAAGGAAGAAAAAGATTTGTGCTTTAGCATTTCCTAACTTTATAACTCCATAAAATTTCTCTTTTCTTGTACTGACTAGAAAAGGACCGTGTTATCTTGTACAGAGCCTCGGGATCTGTCAATTCTTTGTAACAAAAACCATGGAAATGTGTAAACATCAGGCATCTTTATCATCAGTGAGTTCCCCTCCCTTCCCCCAAATAGCTCTAGTACTAATCATTTCTCCAGCTACTCACTTAATATGCAGTGTATTATGTACCACAGAACAAGTAGAGTGGTCTCCTTATGTGAACGAGAGCAAAAAACTCACCTGTGTTCAGTTCCTGTCAACTGTGGCAATCTGAGCAGGAACACAACTTAGATGTAGCTTAGGTGTTATATTCCAGGGTCAGACAATATCTTAGAGATGAACATGAGACTAGGAAGCAACGCCGTTTTCCCAGTTCATTGTTTTTGAAGGTCTTGTGTCATCTACGTCAGCTTTAAATATAACTAGTAAATTCACCAAGTAAAAATAAAAATGTATCAGCCTGAGCTTATGCCATGCATCACAGTAAAATCCTATAGATGACCTTCATTCTTTTTTGTTTTATTTCCAACTTTTACCATGGTGATTTTTCTACATATATTGAGTACAAGACCTATTTTTCATCACTGGATGTGGTTTAGAAAATATGATTGTAAAAAGCACCTTAAATTTGTATCTAAAGCTGTTCAGCTGATGATCCTTTCTATTTCTGGAGGGAAATTTGTTACACAACTTTGCAAGTGACCCATAAGGATTTGTGTGTCTTTTAGGAAGTGACATGATCAAATAAAACTGCATTGACAGCTACATAGAAGTACCTTTCTTTGCCTAAGAATGGATATGTAAATGCCTGGGAGAGGTCCTAAGTTACACATTTATTAAAATAATTTATATTCGTGTAGAACTCTTGGGTGGCAGGGGGGAAGCTGCTACTCACAATGGCTTAGCTGATTTCTGCGCAAATTTCTTGATGTCATTAGAGCCTTGTCACTTAATTGTGCCTACCTCCTGTTTCTTTTTCATGCTCTCCCATTGTCACAGATGTTAAAAGTATTTGATATTCCTCGTCCATAATAACAATTTACTGTCGAGAAGTTGGCATTATGCTGAGAGTCAGATTTATTTTCTTATTGTATATAATTTCTTGTTAATATTATAATTTTAAATAAAGATACCCTTGCAGTGGAAACACAATTGCTGGGGATTTTTAATGTACTGGAAAGGCTTTCATAGCACTGTGGTTACCTGAGTAGCCACAGAAAAATGGCCAGATTGAAGGCTGGTAGCTAACAGAAATAATCAAAGATGGACAAAATAAATAACTCCTTAGTACTGATAGATTATTTGTTTGCAAAAGAGAAAACAAGGATATGGGGAGAAAATAAAATTTTAATAGAGGGTTAGTTGAGTGCACTGCAGCAAGGAATTTGAGTGTAATGCAAAATTGCATATTGTTTCACTTGGCTTCCACATGCTTTCCTGCCATGCTAATGAGGAAAATGTCTTTAAAATATCAACAGAGAAATATGAGTTTGTACCAGAGAATTAGATTTTGGATGCAAGGTCATAAAATTTAGGTCACACAGTCCAGCGCACAGAGCAGTGCTGATAAATTCTGACTGAGGTGGTAATCAGTTAGGATGAAAGGAAAATAAAGAATTAAGGAAAACAACAGTTTTCACATGGCTGTAGTGCACTAAACAGCTTCAATACTCAGGTGCAATACAAATAGTTTAAAAGAAGAGGCAACCTGCAGTGTGATAGCCATTTAGCCAAATGCTCTGAAAGTTAAAAGGCAATGTTCAGATCCTTTCTGTTTTAATAAATATCACTGGTATGAAACCCAGGAAAAAGAGGATAACCAGGTGAGATCTATATATGCTTAAAACAAAGAGCTCAGATATAAACTAAGCCATCATATTACAGACTGTAGAGTTTTCAGACTTTAGGGGCTGCTATTTACCAATATTATGCCAGAGTCAAAATAAGAATACCAATTCCCAGAAAATACATCTGAATTAAAATCCTGGGTTGAATCTAGTACAATCAATGGCCTGCTATTTTTTTCCATCCTTGTCTTTCCTTTCTGAGTCTTCCTGTCTCACAATCTTATAGCCTGGGCCCTACAAGCTTAAACATAATTTGAAATAAGAGGTATGATGCAGCGTTGGCTAAAGCTGCTGAAATTCTTCTCTGCAAATAAGAATTTTATCAAATAGCAGAGCCTCAACCAAAACTTATATCAAAAGCATGTTCTTTTCAGAATGAAATACATATTCAAACCATCCTTGTCTTTTAAGGTAATTCTTGTTTAAAAATACTTAAAAATAATTGTTTCATCTTAAGGAAAAAACTGTATGTGAGAAATGAATTCATTATTTTCTTGAAGTCATATAATATAAGAAATTGCTTTATGTTCACCATTGGCATGCTGACAGTGCACACAAGCAGACAGGCTGTGCTGAAGGTAGAGGAACAGCACATCTGTTAAACCCTGATGTGATGTGATCTGAAAACTCAGCATTATGACAGGGCTTAGTTTGATAAATAACAGATGCTCTCAATCTGACTACAGGAGCTTGCCCCTTTTAAGGCTGGGCAATGCACCGCCTCAGTTTCCCTCCTTGTCAAAAGAAGCTGAGTGGGCTGGCTGTATGAACTGTCTCTTCAAACTTCCTTTTTCCCTACAAAGACTAATTACTTTTTATTTAAGTATTTAAGCTTGGATGGGATTACTTATTATTTCCAGGATCTACTTTGTTTATACAAAATAATACCTTATTTCAAAGTCAACACCATTCAGCATATATTCTTATTTTCATCAGCGTCCAAGTCCCCCCAAGAGTTCAATAGTCCTTGTACTCTTTACCAATCCTTCACAATTCCCTTGGGAACCCTTCTCAAAAACCTATTACAAATGTTTCTCTCAGAGAAAAAATTCTGTGTAGGTTTTTTTTTGCATATATTTCACTGCGGCCCTTCCAAGTGCCACACGAGGTTGGTGTCTTCAATCTATGAATGCTCTTATTGTGCCAATGACTAAGATATGATATCAGCTTGTCTTATGTACCTATATGCAGTCTGGTAGCATCATGAAGCAGTTCCTGTTCCCCCAGACATCTATATATTCCAGTCCCACTTTATCTCACAAAACTATAGCTTGAATCAGGTTGGCTGGTCCTCAACTCCCACTATTCCTAAAATGGACAAGTGATTTGTAGCAATAATTTGATAAACATGCCACAGATCAAGCTGCCAAACCCCCCCACATTTACAGAAGTTATATCACTGTCCCCATGCAAAGTTACCATGAAGTGAGTTAAATATAATGTATAGCCAGAGCATAGTAACAGGAAAACAGCAGCCAAAAGTTTAAAGGTGTGTTGTAACAGGCAGTCGGCACTGGCCAAAGACACAGCCAGACTCTGCTGCCTTGCTCTGCCTCGCTCGTTGCCCAGGGAGTAATTTTGATGGAAACAGTGCTGTGACTCACTGCAGAAGGTGCTATTTATCATTACTATTTGCAGGAGACTAAGGACCTCGTTTGAATAAAATGTCTGATTTGCATGTTTAATGTATGATAGTTTATATTTTAAGTTATTAATGAGTATGCCAATCTGAAGAAAGAAATTTGCTAAATATTTGATGTTAAACAAGCTTTGGTTAAACAAACTGGAACAGAAGAAATTTCTGAAGTTGCAATCGCAGCATTTTTAAACCATGGGTTTATCAATATTCAAATATACGTAGGAGATGTTTGGGAATCTAAAACCACATAATGATCTTACATTTCTATAACACCTTTAATTCAAAAGGATGTAAAAGTGTTTAACAAACTGCTGGCAAGGATTGTTTCATCTATCATTAAAAGGCAGACATGGCTGCAATGAGTTTTGGAAGTGCTTTAGCAGCGCAGAGAATTACTGCACAAAAATATAGGAAAAGAATAAAGAATGCTGCAGCTTCAGAGACTTGGTATCAATGGGGATTTAATCCTCAAGGTTTATGAATTCATACTGGCATGTCTGCAACTTTAGGTCCCCACACAATTAAAGAAAATATGACCCACAATAAATTGAGCAGATCGAAAGCAACTAATCAAATAGGCAGAATACTGTGGTTAGCCTATGCCTACATTTTGAAAAGCAGGATGAGACTGAGCTCAATATTCCTTTATTGAAATACGGCTTTTCTTCTCAGCTGAGAGACAGTATCTTAGTAACAGACATAGTCTGTGGTTCTGGTCATGGTGTAAAGTATTTAGTCCATAATAATCGCCCAAAACAATGATATTTATCAAGTCATCAACAATGCTTTGGTTCTCCTTGCCCATTTAATCACCCCAAAAAACCTGCTTCTTTAGATTATAAGACCTGATGGAAAAATGTCCCTAGGATATTGGTGCATATTGCTGCCATTGTTCAGTGGCACCCATGGCCCTGAAGTGCTTGAGTACAGTCCTTACAATCAGCTGGAAAACCAGAAACAGAAAGGGCAAAGCAGGGAGGACTATTCACAAACCATTCCTCAGAAGCAGTTTTGCTGAATTCCACTGGGTTTGGTTCAGCATCTAATTGGGTCTGACCTTTTGCTGTTTGAGGTATTTTTGATCTTCACTGAATAGCACTACAGCTCTGTCTTTAAGACTATATGGATTCCTGCTTAAAGCTACACAAACAAACCAACAGCAGTGATGAAGTAAAAGCACCCACTTCTTCGATCCTTGCCTTGAGGAAGACTGACGGGAAACTAAGTGGAAGGCAGTCCTTCATAATGCACCCTAATTCAGTTTTGATTCTAGTGAGCCTATTTTTACCTTGTTCAAGAGAGACTCATGCAGAGCTGTCCCTGCTTCTCAGCACTGCAGTCTGATCAGCTTATACATTTCACTTAATGATGCTCAAATTGCAAAATTCCGGTGCAGTCCCTTGAGCACAGAGCACACCCTCGAACACACTTCTGAGGAAGACTGGTCCTCACTGGGTTGTGATATCAGGTTACCATTTTTTTAATATCTTTTCCTAGCATTCTGAATCTTTTACTCTGTGGTGCACCCAGTGTCACCTCCCCCAGGAGGGACAAAGTCCATGCTCCTGTCTCAGCTCAGCTACTCAACAGTGTTGCCTTTGTGGCACTCCCAGAGGAACTAGATGGTGAATATTCAGCCTTTTCAGGCTCTATTTCCCGTTCAAGTGCTCTAACCACAACACTTCTGCCTAAAAGGGAAGCCCTAGCAGAAATCTGATGGTATGCGCACAGACATAACCTGGTTCTCAGCTCCCATCAGTAAAACACAGATAGCAGGGATGTTCCATGCTACTCAAGTTTTGTGAAGGTAACCGTAGTAAAGAACAGGAATTGCTCAGACACCATAGTAATGAGGGGATCATATAGGTTTGTCAAAGAGAGAAATACAGGGTTGTTCTTTTTTCCTGACTGTCCACCTTCCTATTTCAACTGGAAGTGCTCAGTAAGTATAACCCATGAGAAAGGCAGAGAAAGTGGCTAGCCAAACTGGAAATAGGCAACCCCATCCTGCACTCGAGTTTACAATTTTATAATAAATTTGCAGTCTAGTCAGCCAACCGAAGAACCGATGAGTCAGCGCTGTCTCTTAAACATGCCCTCATAAAAAGCCAGAGTGAAGTATCCTGATACAGTTTATGTTTCAGAAAAGTTAGATAAGAATGAATCAGCCTTTTATCCAGTCCTGCTGGGAAAGAAAAAAAAAAGTGTCTACCAAACTGTCAAAATGGAAAATTCCTTCCCAGCTATAAATGTGACAATTATTTTGGCCTTTATGCAAGAAAGGAGGGTCATGTTTAAGTGTGTAATTCCATGTGTTGTTTCCAGGTGGCAAAGGCCAGGTCATTCCTTATGCGAAGCTTTCTCAAGTGTGTGAGTGTAAGCACATGCGCACAAACACATTTCCAGGTGGTAGGACGGCATTAATTATTAAACCCAAAGAACCCTCAAAGGAGACAATTAAATTAAACAGTCCACTTAGACAGCCACTACTGGAATTTCACTGGAGGGTTTCTTTTTCGCAAAATGAAGGCCTCTGATGGTGACAGATATTGCCTAGGTTGTTCAAATGTAGAATTTTTACGTCTTGTAGTTAGCTGAGTTGCTTTATCAGAACAATTTTATAGCAATCATCTTCAGTAATTCTGCATACTGTATATTAAAATTAAAAATTATTAAGTAAAACAATCAGAACTGAAAAGACCAGTGTATTTCCAATTGCTACCCCAAAGGACTTTTTTTGGTTGCGGTTTTGAAAATCACTACCTAACATAATTGACAGATGGCAAACAAGTCCTCTTCTCATAGTTGAAAGTATGCAACTTCAACTTCAAAAAGTGCTTACTGATGTTGGAGTTCAGTCTTTAAGCAACATTTCTTCAGCATGTCAGTGATATGATACAATTAGTTCCTCATCAAAAAGAAATACAGCTTGTCAGAATTCAAATTTTATTATTGCAAGGGTTTGATTTAACATCCTGCATACCTAAGCACTGCCAGGCAGCTGGGATGGAACACATTGCATCGAGATCTATCCTTTTTATTAAAAACATATTATACCTTAAGGGAAGTATGTTTTTCTATAGGGATTGCTCCACAATTTAATTACAGCAGACTATCCTCTCATTTTATGAGATTCATCGAAGCTCAGGAACCACAGTGTGATTTATATCAGCATATCCCGCCCTGTCAGAGCAGAATGGGTAGCTGTTCTCCGCTCAGAAAAATAGTATGGTTGGCAAAAATTCTTTGGACAAACTGCAGATATGACAGTACACTGTTGCCTCCACAAGGTAACATACATCATCCCACTAACAAACTATTACCCACTAGAAACATCTCAGAAACATGTGCTGGCTGGGGGAATATAGCACTTCACTATATCTTCTTTTCCTATACAAGTCAGGCAATGGCACTAAATCTCCAGGGTGGCTTTTTCTTTTTTTTTTTTCTTTTTTTTTTTTTTGAGACCGTATTTTACAAAAGCAGAAACACTGCAGAAACCCTCAGGAGAACAAACCATCCTTTTGACATCTTTAATATGTTTCTTGTTTTTAAATTTCTTTAACCACTTGTAAACAGTTGTATAACATAATATTCTCATTCTCATACACACAAAGGGGGCTTAAATATTGCTGAATAAACCAACTCATCTGAGGAAGTTTCATACTATTGTAGTCCTCACTTAAGGACAGAAAATAGATAATTTAATCTGGGGTATACAACAAAAATAGGAACAAAGTTTGTCACTGCTGAAAACATGTTCCTACTCAGCATGACATCCCCATCTTATGAAAGGGAACTGACTACACAGACATGTAAGTCACAAGCTCATATATAGAGTGGGGAAAAAGGGACTGGCTGAGAGTGGTAGGAAAGATTTTGTTAGTGACATGGTATTTCAAACACTTGCTAGCTAAAAAACCTGCCATTCTTCTTTTACTGCTGGGCAACACTTTTATTAAATCAGCAAAAGATTTCAGAAATATAAGCTGAGGGAACTCAGTCAAAATCACCAATCTTAGCACCTTGGTTCTCTCATGGAGTCCTGTCCTTTTTGGCTAGTTGGCTGGTTGGTTGGTTGGCTTGCTTTGTATTCCTCCAAGTAGTCCTTGGTGCCAGAATTATCAGAATGTATGAATATATCAGCTATCTTGTTTTCTCTTTAAAATAAATTTCCAGCCTACCCGTTCTTGAGGACAAGAATAAAAAATGACCATCGTGCAAACTAGCAACACAAATAAAGAGCAAAGGTATCAAAAAGACCAAACCTCAAAAAAAAAATTTTAGAAATCATTCATGTGTTTTAAGCTATTCTCAAGATTTTTTAATACTTGGGAATTGTAAAACTGCTTATTTATTATCTGCCTTATTGTCAACTATTTTTACTATCAAGCCTTCATCTTGTTATGTACCCAGAAAGAATCATACTTTCTTGTTTAATACACTGTAGCATATAACAATTGACAGATGTTGCTGTCTTCCCAGCAACAGTACACAAGGAAATGCTATCCTCCACCCTTGTTTTCCTCAAATGGGGCAGCAGGTTTGCAGGAAGGACTACCTTTGCACATCTTCTTTCTCCATACTGAACATCTCAGACAGCATTTTAAGGATGAACCAAAAGGAGGAAGAGTGAATACTTGCTCATCTGAAGCTGGTCTTCTGAAACAAGAAAGAATGTAGTAGGCTGCTGTATGGGTAGTCTTAGCATAGCCAGTAAACAAGTGCCGAAAAGCCACAGAGAAAGATGGTGGGCTTAGGGTAAACCTTTTATACGGTCCCCAGTGACCGCGGAGAACACATGACAGGCACAGAGTCCCAATGTCCTTTGGCAGTGGGATGCTGTGTGGATAGAAGAATTCCTCTTTTTATTGAGCACAGAGGTTATGACTGCCCTGACTGGAACAATATATCAGGTTAACATTCCTTTCACCTATATATACTTCCCCTAAAATACATACATAAGGCCCAAAGGCAATCTGGCAAGCTTGTAAAGTGATCCCAAAGAAGAGGAATAATTCTTGTGAGAAGCTCCCATGACTTCCATTCCTGTTGCAATAGCTTCTCTATATTTGTCCATGGGGGCTATCTGATCTGGAATCTGGTCTCCAAGCAATTAAACTGACAGAGGGAAAAATGATGGGGAAATTGCACACACAAAAAAGGGAAGGCTTGCATCTGAGTAGCTGTTTTGGCGTCATAGGTGTTGAGCTACAGGCTAATGTCAGTGAGGCTGGTGACATGGGATTTCTCTGGGCAAAGACCATGAAATGATTTATAATTTAGTTAAACTTGCATTATTAAAGAGGGACTCTGTCTCTTTTGAAAGATATTTGTGTCTGCCAATCATTCTCTTGATTTTACAAGGTACTGGCCTAGTTGGATACTAAGTTATTAAAAAATAATCTTTTTTGTTGTTGTAGTTATTGAACTGATGCTATCAAAAGGACTCTATGATTTACAGCATCTGTCTTTAGGGAGGCTTTAGTCCATATTTTTTTTTTGTCTCTCCTCTTGATGTACATTTAAATTTGCCATTCAGTGATATTCTATTTCTTTCTTTCCTTGTGTGAATGCAGGTGCTTGGACTACTTTATCATTCACCCTATCTCAATGTAAAATGGGTTTAGGCTATGGTATATCTTTGAATGCAGGTGCTTGGACTACTCTATCATTCACCCTATCTCAATGTAAAATGGGTTTAGGCTATGGTATATCTTTTTTTCCTGTTTGGAATTTTCTAAAATTATTCTTAAAATCAGCACTTTGGAGACGATACTTCAACCAAAAATCTCCATGACTGGTTACACAATCTTCTGTGTATTCTGAAGCTTTGAAAGCAATATCTGAATGCTTGGGGCAGTTATTCTGCCTAGTTTCCTTTTACCACTAACTGTGAAAAGGTCACACATAGCATGCAGTGGAGCATGGTGCGTACACAGATGTGTTTGCACTGACCACTGCAAGGTCTGCAATTGTAAACAGTGTAACCGCAGCAGCACAGCACAGTTATCAGAAAAACTAATCCTATGAAGAGGAAAGGTTTAGTAGTCAGAGTGCCTATCACAGCTGCTTGGTTTTTGGGGACCTGATTAATACCTTTGCAGAGTACCATGCCACATGATGGCTTCTTAAAGCTAGCTCAGGACATGCAATGCAAGGTTGTTGAGCTGCCTGAAGAACCTCAAAACATAACGAATGTACACACTCCATATGTCCTCAGCCTACAGGCTAGGCATAGAAGGGAACCAACCATTTGCAACCAAATGCCAGTTTGCACTGAGAGCACACTAGGACTTTAAAAGTCAGATCAGGACCTTAAATGCCTGTAGCTTTGACTCTTGCAGACCTTCACTTTGTTCAACAAATACGAAGTGGAGCGGCATTCAGTACTACTATATTAAAAAAAAATGTTTTAAACTTTTCCAGGACTATCACATTCTAAGGAGGAAAGAAATGTCTGCAGAAACTCAGAGAGAATTTTTGTCTCACACAGAGAGAGTCAGATAAGAGTTAGAGGCCTCCCGAGCTCCTCTGGGCACAGTGAAGCAGGCTGCCCAGAGAACTGTTGATTAACAGTATTTTACTCTGTGAGAGGTAGCCCCTCCTGGCTCCCAGTTTCTGATGAGTTCCTGTACCTGGGGAGCTGTTGCCTTTCCTAACGGAAGCTGGCATGTGCTCCTGTGCAAGCATGTGGTTCTCATTAAACTGGTAACTATAGCCTCTCCCCTTTCCCCTGACTGGAATCATTGCTGGCTGGCCACATACTGAACAATCAAAGAGGAAAAGAGAAGAAAATCTTCAATGGAGACATCAGTTGTAAAGCTTCTAGTTTTGTGTTCAACTCGCACTCCTTTCATGCAGTATTGGAAACACCAATCTCCTCCCAGTGTCTTACAAAGGAAGATACACGTGGACCACAAAGAGTTAAAAGGAGACTTCCTATATATTTTTAGCAGCCCAAATACACAGATGTATGGCACAAGCAGTAACTATTTTAGAAAGTCAAAGATGAGAGTCAACATTCAGCTTATTTTTGTGCAACCATCCTACCAGTGGACATTATATTAGTCTTTGGAGTCAATAATCAGTAACTGATTGGCTGATTGATAACATCATGCACTATATTAAGTATATAGTGATATCTTGTTAACTAGCTCCCAAACCATTTAAGTTGCTTCCCTGTGATTTACATTTCAGAAGGTCCTTGAAACTACTCAGTGCAATAGCAAGCATGCAACTAGGCCCGATACGCATGTGTACAAACACAGCTATTTGGCAACAAACCATACCTTGGTGCAGGTCTACAGGGAGATGGAATATTCACAGTCAGTGTAGAGAAGCATTTACTTCCAGGCAGTGGCTCCTCTGATCCAGTTTCTGTCACTAAGAATGAATCAAACAATTTCTTTTACTGACATTTCTCTCCCTGGATGATAAATGGAGTCTAGAAAACTAGCACAGATCTAGATATTGTAGAAGTCTGAAATTAGATGATGTGAAACCCTAATCTTCCCCAGCTTCCTACATAGTCAGTGGAGAAAGTCATGCATCTTAAGAGTCTCTAAGTAAGGCTCACACACTGCCAAGCACAGGTAAATATTTCTTTGGGAGGAAATAATCTAGGCCAGAGAAACAAAGTGAAAAAAATCTTTTTGGAAGGAAACCAGAAAGAAATATTACAGAAAGAAATACTGTAAAACTAACAGAGCACTGTGCCAAGCCTTAGCAAGTTCCTCAGGAAACATTTTTCAAAGCAGTCTCTTACCTTTGCTGTAGTCCCATATCTCTTTAAGTGTTGCTGATTTAAAGGCAGGCCTAAGATATTAACATGAAAAGAAATCTCAGCAGTTCTTGCTACATTAACAATTAACCCCATGATTAGGTTCAGAATTTCAAGGTCAATTATTTTGACAGCAAACAACTGATTCATCTCCAAGATTTGTTTTTTAATCTATTTTACAGTATTGGGAAATGCAGTAATACTCTGTGAAGCAGGGACCAAAACCTATATCTCTTTTCTGTCATGAGAATGCCTAACCAATAGGCTGAATAGTGATGTTCCTGTCATTCTCTTTTTCTCTGTGGCCCAAGAAATCTTACAAACTTTTCTAAAAATTAGAACATCTTCACCATGAAGAGTGTAGTGTAGTTTCTTTCAAGAGCAGCCCATAATTGACTCTCCTCAAGGACATGGGAAATATGGAATTGGATTTGTTCAGGCTGAAAAGGAATTGAAACTCTTCCACATCTGGTGCAAAAGCTAGCAAAGAGGTTTCCCTATTTTCTTTCCTTGGGTATCACTGGCTGCAGCAAGTATCATCACCATTGGTAGTACTCACTCCCATCTCTGCGCATCTGCAAAAAGGCACAAGAGAAGGTGCTTTTTTTTTTTTTTTCTCTGTCCTCTCCTTCCTATCTTGCTTCTTTACACTTCTTGCCAGGATAGCCCTTCTCTCTCCCATTACACCTCAAACTGGGGCCCCAAGTTCATGCTACCTCCTGCAGCTTAACCTGATGCTATCCTCCTGAGAGGGATCCCTGAACCCATCATGGGAGAAGCCACAGAGTAAGATGCTACCGCAGCCCACAGCAGCAGCCAGCAGCTGACCAGCAGACCAGAGTGAATGGCCCCTTGGGTATAGCTTCTTCCAGTGGCAGCCTTCACTCCATAGCATAGATGAGAAACTGCATGATGTGCCTGTGTGAAGGGGCTCTTTCTGAGTCATGAGGGAAGTTTCTGCATGCAGGCAGGTGTTTCCACAGTCCTTAACCCAGCATGGACAAAAAGAAGCTTCTCAATAATGTGTACAACTTACAAAAGACAGAAAATGTTACAGTAACAGGTGGGAGGCTTAGAACGAAAACCCTACAAAAACTGGGTTTTGGCTTCATCACTGAAAAACAACCCTCTTATCTGCCAAATATAATGAGCCCCAAGAGCACTTCTGTCTGTGCGGGTGGGTGAACACATGGAGAGTGAGAGGCTAAGGATGGTGGGAAGGTGAACGCTGCTATCTTCCCCACTGCACTTTCTTCCACCCCATTCATACTTGAGGGAACGCTTCCATTAATACGCATCTACAGAAGTTATTGGAGGAAGCGAGCCAGACTGTTCCTCAGCAGGAACTGTCTTTAACAAAGGGACATAATTTCCTTACAATACTTCCGTTTCAGGGTTATTTTACTCCGAAGCTCAATAAAATATAGGAGTTGTTTTGGTTAAAAAGCCTCAGTGGACTAGAAGCATGACAAAGCTTGTCTCCTCACTTCATCTAAAAACTTCTAAGTCTGCTCTTCTACTTCAACATCCATTTTAGATACCAATGTCTGTCTGAGCTATTAATAGTTGATGGGTTTGGGCTGGGACCAAAACCTATATTCCTTCTCCTTGCCTAAGGTAACCAAGAATTCCTCTTCAATACCAATCACTGCACAGCAACAACTTCAGCAGGCTGATATCAAACTATAATTAATTTAAATTAATAAAATATTAATTTAACAAAACCTAATAAAGTTCATTATTATTCTTAGACAATTCATTAAGTTGTGCAAAGACAATGTGGAAGGAAGGCTGTTTGGATTACAAAAATTATTTGGTATGCCTCAAACGCACTGTTTATGTTATCTGACATTGTAGGACTTGCAAAATGAATTTGAATCTGATCTGTGATCTCCTTTATGTTGGCACTGCCACAATGACATCCCTAAAGTGTATGGGTGTGAACGGGATAAGCATCAACTCTCCTTTCCCAAATCATTCTGAAGTTTCACTTTACCTGAATTACAACATCTACTCAGTATTGTGTAAATATATTTCCTCACCTTGACATTCATGACAGCACACAGAAATCACAACATCAGCACCCAGCCCAAACCATTATAATTCATTGTTTTGATTGAACAGTCTGATTTCTCTGCCTTCACTCACTGTATGAGCATGGCTGAGTGCCAGCTGAACCACAATGATGCCCAAGACCCAGGGAGATTATGTGGGTAAAGCACGTACTGCAGCTGTGATGATATACAGGAAGGCACTGGATCATGCTGAGAGTCACTTCTGCCACACAGTAATTCAGTAGAATAAACAAACATCTCTTTATCTTAAGCTCTGTATGCCCAGTGCTTTCACAGAGATTGGAGGGGAGGGGTGTGTTTGGTGTTTTTTCTTTGGTGGTGTGGGATGGTGCCTTTGCAAAAAAAAGCTAAATCAGTTCATTTAAAAGACCTGTCTGCATCATTTCTGGAAATGTCATTTGCAACAAAGAAGAAACAAACTGTGCATTGTCAGCATAAATCTGTAAAGCTGTTTCATACAATCACCGTATCTTTTAAAACTTCAAAACTTTCTGATTTCCATAGCCTTTTCTCCACCATCACCTTCAGCAATGCATTCACACTCTGCTTTGAACAGGCAGCTGCTACTACTGTAAATTTGTAAGCAGGTAATGGTCAGAGTCAACCCTATGGAACCTATACATTACAGCATAGCTAATAAATAAAATGAAAGCAAGAAGATTCTGAGTACAACAGATACAGTGTCCAAAGGGGCTGATACATTGCTTATCTGAATCCAAAGCAATCGTTCTACTGACTACAAGTGGCTGCTGGCACTTCTCAGCCAGCAGGCAAGAAGGAAGCTATCTACAGAGCAACTATAGCATCGGAAATCAGTGCAAGATACATCCGCTAGCATTTAGGCTGAAGAAAAACCATAACAGGAAAAGAATTTCACAGTAGGACATTCATGTAAAAGTGGGACTACTTTCAGAACTAGTGTTCACCACTTTTGAACAAAATAAGATATTCTTCTGAATAAAGCTGTGATGTTATAGGAATTAAGTATTGATGAAACGTCTAGTGCTGAGAAAAGGAAACAGTCTAATTTAACTAAAATTAATGATTATTTTAAGGAGAAACTAATGCAAAGCAAAGAATTGAAAATACAATAAAACAAATTATTTTCAAATGTAAAATAGATAAAAATTCAACTGGAAAGAATCTCAGTGTTGGATGAATTATGAAGTTCTCAAAAAAAGACATATCTCAATCTCTGTTTTCACTGAGATTTAGAGAATGACTCATATGTGATCTCCATCAATGCACTGGGCTGAAGGGGCATCTCAGTAGCCACATACCTGTAAAGCACAAAGACAGGGAATAGTTGAACTAATAATAAGTAGAGACTCTTTTGGGGAGAGAACTCATCTCACTCTCAGATCTATATTTTGAAGTTTTCTGTTACTGAAGTTCTCCGAACACTTTGAAGAATTAACATCCTGTACAGGGTTACAAGGTTCCTACATCACAAGAAATTCAATGGCCACATTTTTACAACAATATTAATAGCACCTATCCATGACTTGGACAAGGGCATAAACATATTTGAATATGCAGAGCACAGAAGGGTTAATGGGTAGCTATGAGAAGCAGCAGATTATTAAAGAGTGAAATGAAGCTCTTGGTTAAATAATAGTGGTCTGCCAGTATATGTTTTAAGTCAGCCAAAACTTCAGGGTAATACCTAGAGATCTGGATTGCAGGATGTATGGTAGACATTGGGACACTCAGCCTTGAAAACAATTAATTGGGTGAAGATGAGGTCAGAGACTGCCTGTTCATGAACTGTGAACACAATATTATTTTTAAAAGGACTAATGAAGTCCTTGGAGACAGAAGGAGATGAGTAGTCTCAATGTGGGTGAGACAGCTATTGGAATTTATGCACCTAGTTCTACCGCATACTTCATGGCAGATGTAGAAAGGAAGATGTGTGGGATGCATGACAGTCTTTCACACTCATTGGCTAATTTATTTTTCAAAAGATTAGGATCTTAAAACTTCTATGAAAATAAGGAAGTAAGGAAAGTGGTCCTACTGGAGTTCCTGCTGAGAGGCTGCAGTATGGGTTCAAGCCACAGTAGGCTTCCAAGAATTCAGGAACCCCTTGTTTCATAAATTGGTGCAATGTTAAAGCCAATGGATATGCAGGTGGTCTGAGCAGATGATATATTGGGGTCTCGACTTCTAGTGCAGACACTGAAGAAAAGAGTTCTAGTGAAGCTGAATAAACAATTTTCTATTACAGCCTGTCCACTACAGTCTGCTAAATTAATTAATGTTTTGAAAAATTTCAAATTTCTACTCATACCTCAAAGATTTTCTGCAGAGTTCAGACATGATTGACATACCTGACAGATAAAAATGTGTAGGGTTTATAGGTTACCTTGAATTTTAGGAATGCATTTTAGGATAAATAAAAGCTTTCCTTGTTCTCTCTTCAGTCAGAAAGTAACTGCTGCAAACAGTCTTAGTGGTTCTCCACTGTCTTTGTTATTTCATCATGAACAAAACACTGCTGCCCCAATAACAACAATAACAGTAGCAACAGCGATAATAATTAAAGTCCAATAAGCAGTAGTGATAGTAATTATAGTACAATAAGATTCACTTCTCAGGATGATAGTCAAACTCTTTAATAATTGCAAAAATATTTTTTTTTATTCCTCACTATTATCTGTAACAACATAACATTGCTTAAAGCTTTTTCCTTACCGATTTGCTTTCTCATATTGAATGGACAATGGTTAGTTACAAGAGAGCAGCTCATTAGTGCTGAACTGTTGGCAATGATCGCTGAAGCATTTGTGTTTTTACTAAAATAAATAATTAGCAACTGTGCTAAAGATATTGGATGTAGGGGAAAATGGAACAAGGAAGGATCAATATGTTAAACCTCTGAGAAGCTCATAGGCTGATGAATGATCTCAGTGGTAGAACACCATTAATTGCCTTATAATATAGCTTATGTAGATTGGGGCTTGCTTACTTGTTAGTGGAGAGAAGGGGCTTTTTAGGAGGGAGGAGCCCACACAAAGTCATGGACAAGTACCCTTCAGCATTAGGCATGTCATTAATCTGACAGTGCTTATTTTTGTCATTAACATATATGTCCTGCTTTCTGAGATGATAGTGGTGTGTTTGAATTACTGTTTTTAAGATTAGCAAGACTTGTTTTTTAGCTTAATTTTCCAGCCAAATATCTGAGAAGCAAGTTGAAATCAGTGTTGAGCACAAGCACTGTGAAGCCCCAATATATTTTTTTTACATCTCCTAAAAAAATGTTATTTTTCTAGACATGCAGACATGTAATGTATTTTCTTCAGTTGAAGTCTAGACACTCCAACCCTTTATCCTTCTCTTTGCAACTGATAAGGAACACAGCGTTCTCTAACTGTATTCTAATCACCACAGCGATTTCTATCCACACTTCAGTTAGAGGAGGCTTAGAAGATTATTATTCAATGATTGCATGTATATTCTCCACATGAAAAAGGAATGGTAACATTCTGGGGATAATCCAACCTTGTCCAATGATTCTTTGTCATTTTAAAGAGGAAAGAGGACAGTAGGTAAATAATCTGATATACAGAAGCAAAGAGAGCAAATTAAGCTGAAGTCCTCTTAGAGTACAGCAAAACAGCTACACAAAAAAAAAAAAAAAAAAAAAAGCTGAAGTACCTATTAAGCAGCTTTTAGTTCTTTATCCAATGGAAAACCAATATTTAGAAGCAAGTGAATCCCTCCTTGGTTGGCTTTAAGTTTCTTAAAATAAGATTCTAATATTTTATGTGCAGCTGTAGTCACAAAATCAATATACCAGGTACACTAAACCTAGTAAGGTTTTATGCAGGTAAGGTCAAAACAAGACAAGCAGGTGCTTTGATCCCATATGAAAAGGAGCACTTTCTGACTCTAATTTGACACTGAAGATTAAAAAAAGAGAAAGAGGGAGAGAAAGAAAATGTGAGATGAAATATAAATACACAAAGTTTTTATCAACTCATCCTCCAGAAGAGACCAGTGGGGATTCTTGGCCATGACTGGCCTATCAGCCTATCCTTATCAACAGTCTGTGTGAAGGTGACATGAGAACTTTCTCTCCCTCCAACCCCTCTTCCTCTGCCATGTCTCCAAAAATTTAAATGAGTATGAACATAAAATTTGCCTTTTTTGCCAGAGAAGTCAGTAAGCAGCTTCCTCTGAAGCCTATCAAGAGACTGGGCAGGAGACCACTTTTGAGCACTGAGCCAACACTGCCAGTGAAGCCTCAGAACTTGATTCTCATAGCTGCAGGTCATCCCAAAAGTGTGTGCATTCTGCCAGGCATGAGAGCTAGAGACCTGAGGCCTTGCTTTAGCTGAGCACCCCTTCTCCACCAAAGCAGTGCTGTTTGCCAAGCTGCAGTGCCAACAGAGAGTCCTTTATAGATGAACTGTAGTGTTATCTCTGCGAGCTGCCAGTTCTCTGAATACCTCATTATCTACGCATGAAATCCAATGGGTGCCTAATGCCAGCTTAAACTACAAATCAACACATTACTAGCAACAGGGTAAGTAGGTGTCTTGAATGTATACAAACATGGCATTATAGGCAGGCTCCTGTTTATGCTAGTGAGCTGTTCTACTGCTGCAGTTACCTCTGTTACTTATAAAGTAAATTAGAAATCCACAGAAAACTATTTTTCCAAGTAGAAATTGACAGCCTGCCTGCTGCTCCCTGCATAAGCAACACCAGTTGCACTATTCATCTTCCAGACAGAAGTACCTTTCCCTAGTATTCTAATTAATTCTTATACTTCATATTCTTTGGGAGATTTTGGAGTGCTGTGTTAACTGGAATAAATGTGAAATGACCTCATTCTTTAACATAACCTTGCAAGAGGACTTTCCATTAAAATGGGACTCATTCTTGCTCTTGTACATAAAGTTCCAATGCACGTTACTCCCCTGAGTCTCTCTCCAAGCCGCATTTCAGCTCTTATCTCCTGAATTGCAGAGGAGTGGGGTAGAATTACTCTCTATGAAACATCTATATTTCTTCTGATTTTATATCATTCACAGATCCTCCCATTAATTATATGTCTTAAAAATACATGTCCCTAAGATTAACCTGCAGAAATGTAGTTTATGCACATACACGAGGCTTCCCTTTACCAATAAAATAAAATAAAATCAATAAAATGCTGTATCTTGTGCCATGTTAGCAGTTAACTCATGGGCACTTCACTGACTGCCTTGAGAATAACTTTGCTTGTCTCTGTTTCTCTTGCTTCCCTCTGTGTTTTACCTCATTTAAATTTTGCCTCTCTTTCTAAGCAGATTAAATTTAATCCTCTCCTATTATTTGTACCAATGTGTGCATGAAGAGATGCCCATAAACTGTTTTGCTCTGGTTTCCCCAGTTTTCTCTCTCCCGTTTTTTTACTGACAACTCTGGGCTGCTTATTAGGCTTCTAAATGATAGCATTGCAAACAGAGAAACCTGGGAATAATCTTTGCCACAGATATTTAAAAGAGCAGAAAATTCATAACCTTTGTGATTAGCCAACAAATACCTATGCTTTTTAGGCCTTTTGAATACTAATTTCCAGGTTAGATACTAATGCTGCTTAGCTTTTCTCGTGAGAGCAACAAAAAGATGCCCTGGTAGGAATTAATTATGAAGCAGTTAGGGCTAATAAAAGCCTCTGTAGCTCCATTTACAAAGCTCATAATGCTGGTGGTACCCACCACATACACAAAAGAAAACCAGGACAAAAATGGAGGACCATGCCACTTACCTATTCAACAGCTGACAGCTGTGTAGATAATCTTTAACCTTTTTCCATGTTACACAGTGAGTGTGATAGCCATTGACAGTCTCCAACATGGGACATCTAACTGACTGCATGCCAAAAAATAAGATAAATGTGTTTTGTTTTCAAGGTGAAATTTTATTCTGTGCATAACAGGGCAGACCTGTGAGTGCTTGTCTTCATCCCAAAGACAGAATTTTCACATACTTGGGTCCTCAATAATCAACATATCCAAAATGGGTAACTGATGCCATTGTTTACTCAGTAAAAGTATGGGAATTCACTCTCATTGAGTAAATTCCCTATTCACAAGCTTGTAAAGTGTATTTATTCTGTGTAAGAGAACAAGCCAAGTGAATGAACAAACTAAGCAAATCTCAGGCTGTGATTGTGGAAGCTTTCATATCTGGATTAAAGAAAACATCTAGATTTTAAAGTTAGCCATTCAGATTAGGTGAGGCTCATTAATATGATTTGGAGTCACAGGAGTCTGAACAACCAGATCCTTTTTGATGTGCTTTTCTGAGAGATGTCTGTAGATAACGTTGGGTGGGTGCTGTTACTACATCCACTCTCATCGCTTTCTCATTAGCAATGCTGCTCTCAAGACCCTTGGCCCAGCTCTCTGTCTCTCTTTTCCCAGAACGGATGAGACGATCTTCCTTCCCAGTTCACATGCTCTTAGCCCACCACTCCAAGAGCCTTTCCAGACCCTTTGCTCCCACAACCTCATCTCATCCCTGGACTCCATGACTTCTTCCCATCTCCCTTCCTCATTCCCTCTCCCGGAATCAAAAATCACAAACCAGAATTTCATTTGCACTCCTGAGAAATCTTGAACAATTTCAATGACTGACAACATAATGTGATATTCCAATTTACAATAGCCCCCCAAAGCAGTGGGAAAGACTGCCCACAGTATGACCTCAATACACATTGCATATCTTAGAAAAAAAAAGGTACTGTGTGGAGCTATTAGAGGCATTTGATAATTTTTCAGTCATGGCAAGACAGGAATTTAACCTTGACGAAATTTACCGTCTTTTTATCTTTTTTTTTTTTTTTTTTTTTTAATGTGCAATGAGATGGGTAAGCAACAGAGAAAAATCTGGCATCTTCACTCTACTGATTTTTTACAGAATCTGCACAATGTTCAGTTTTCCATACATTAGCTCCTGGGGGGATCCTGTCTGGAATCCCTCATGTTTATAGCAATCACAGAAGTCTCTATGGGTCTCCCTTGCTGAATAATTTCCATATCCCTTTTCATTTAAAGCTTGTTTATATACAGATTCAAATTAACAAGAAATCAGCAGATTAGAATTCTAGATACTTTTCACTAGCTCTACCACAAATGGATTAATTTGAAAAAATACAAAAACAGCAGTTAAAGGCTACTTTATATATCTGATGAAAGAATTAACTTTTTATTCAGAATTTGTCAACAGATTACTGGAACAGTCATGGCAACTAGATTTCAAACAAACTGAACATCCCAAATATCCAGAGCTAATAGCAAAGTAATTACATATAATTTTCTGAAAAACATATAAACCTTCTTAAGAAATACCCCCAAAATAAGCAGGAAGAACCCAGAATGTTTAAGCAGTAGAGTTTGGGATATTGTAAGACATCCTTCAAACAGGCTGAGCCCTACTAATTAAAACACACCAATACACAAAAAAAAAAACCCAAATTTAAAAGAATCAGAATGACAGACTGAATAGAAACATGCAACAAAAAAATAATAATAAATCCTTCCTCCACCATATGAGGGACAAGAAACCAACAAAAAGCTTGTGTGACAATAAATGATAAGGCTACAAAAAATACACTCAGAGAAGGTGCAAATATAGCAAAGAAGCCAAACAATTTTTTTACACCACCATTCACTATGAAAAGTACCTCAGACTCCCATGCTGCAATCCTTTTCGTCTGGGAGACTTGTCAGAGGATCCATATGAAATTGAAATCATTGTAGAAAAAGTCATGACACAAATGGACAAAATGAACAGTAGGAGCTCACCAGGACCAGATGGTGTCCACCCACCCAGGAGTTTCAAGGGAGCTTGAGGATGAAACAGACAAATGGTGGGTTATAAATTCCTGCCTAAAACTGTGCTGGTACCTGAAGATAAAAAATGAGGTGTCATTAAAAAATAAAATAAAATGAAGGCAGGGAAAAGATGCCAAAGGAACAAGATGGAAGCCTGATACCTCTACAGGGCCAGTTAGTAAAAGCCTTAATAAAAGACAGGATGAATAAAAACTTTGATGAGTATCATCTACTCGGAAAAAGCCAACGCATCTTTTCAAAAGGGAAGTAATGCCTTAAACACCTATTGGGGTTCTCAGTGTTGGATTTCAACAGGAATCGAGATACAGATCGTCAGCTTGATATAACGTATTTGGTCTTCCAAAAAGGTTTCAACAAATTCTTTCACTAAAAGCTTTTGGAGAACTAGACAGCCATATGCAAGGGAAAAGATCCTGGCTAGGTAATTAGCTTAACAATGGGATAAAGAAGATGTAATATGACCAGATCTCAAGTAGTGAAAGAAAATCATCAGTGGAGTTTCACTGGGACCCCTGCTGTTCTATATGGTCATAAATATAACCTCCCAAAGGGGATGAAATAGTGAGCTGACAAAGCTTGCTGATGATACTGAGTTATTAAAGTAGGAAGGACAAGACTCATGAAAAATTGCAGAAGGATCTTATGAGACTAAGAGGCTGAGCAATAAAATGTCAGATGCTGTTCAATATAGGTAAAAGTGTAGTTAGTCAGATGGAAGAAAAATAATCTCAACTCCACATTTAAAGTGAGGGCTGCTGAGCTGAGTGTTACAGTTTCAGAGCATGATCTTTGGATTGTGATTGACAATTCCATGAAAATGCCTACTCAGTGCTCAAGAGTAATCAAAAAAGACAAATCATATATTATAAACCATTTCAAAATGAAAGGAGAATAAAATGGAGAACTTCATTATGCCATTGTATAAATCCATAGTAGACCCATATCTTGAATGTTGTATGTATAATACACCTCTAATACTGTTCAGTTTTGGGTCCCTCACTACGAGAAGATGTTTTGTTGCTGGAACATGTGTAAAGAAAAGCAAGGAAGCTGGTGAAGGGTCTGGAGAACAACTCTTATGAGGAGTGGTTGAGGGAACTGGGTTTGTTTAGTCTAGAGAAGAGGAGGCTGAGGGGAGACCTTATCGCTCTCTACAACTACCTGAAGGGAGGTTGTAGTGAGGTGGGTGTTGGTCTCTTCTCCCAAGTTACTAGTGATAGGACGAGAGGAAATGGCCTCAAGTTGTGTCCGGGGAGGTTTAGATTGGATATTAGGAAAAATGTCTTTACTGAAAGAGTGGTCAGGCACTGGAACAGGCTGTCCAGAGAGGTGGTGGAGTCACCATCCCTGGAGGAGTTCAAAAAATGTGTAGACATATCATTTCAGGACATGGTTTAGGAGGCATGGTGGTGTTGGGTTGACAGTTGGACTTAATGATCCTAGAGGTCTTTTCCAACCTAATGATTTTATGATTTATGATTCTATGTTCCTTAATCTCAGAACAGATACAGTAACGTGAAATATGTAGACAAAAAAACAGCAGAAAATCAAAAGTGTAGGACAGCTTTTGTACAGGGCAGAACTAAGCTAACAATCTCTGGCATGGAAATGAAGTGACTGAGGGAGGATATGAGAAAAATTTACAAAATCATGACTGTTATGAAAAGCGTGGATAGGGATGAACTGTTTTATTTCTCCTTTACAATGTCAGAACTAGAGGGCATCAAATTAAGATAACAGGAGCCAGGCTCCATGCACAAAAAAGGAACCGATTGTCTATGCAGTATCTTGGGCCCCCATGACGCTATGGGATGCGAAACCTGGGTTCAAGGGGAGACAGAACAGAGAAAAGAAATCCACTGATGGCTACTAAACAGAAGGAGACCGGACTTGGTTCATAGAGTTCCCTGACAGAAAACAGTTCCCTGACTGAAAGAGCTCTGACTGAAAACAGTTGGAGACCAGTGAAAACACTGAGAGGAAGCATGCTACAACCTTACTCTACTTTTACTCTTTCCTAAACATCCATTTATAGACTCCTACAGAGTCAGAAAACAGCATTAGATGGACCTTTGGTCTGACCCACTGTGATAGTTTTTATGTGTTTATAGGTTTAGGATATAAGCAAGTGTCACTTGCAAAACATTAATATTTTTCCCCATGGATTAAATACATTATAACTGAAGAATGCAAAGTTATTTGTAACTTCCTTTTACAGTCTTGGTACTGGGGTCTGTCCCATATCCAGTGCTCAACCAGAAGAAGTACTGGGTTCATCTGCTGCGGTTGCGATTCTGGTATCTTCCTGTCACATATAGTCCAGCAACCTTAATGACAGATCTTTTCAGTTTTTACTAGCAGCAGGAGAAATATATGCTTAATCTGTTATTTTTGCATGGAGTATGTCAGAACATTTTCCTTTGTTGTTATATAATGCAATGGCCATTTAGTACATTGCAAAGAAAGAAAATGTTAGAGATTATGGCTGAACTACTTTCAAAAACAGTTGGACAAATAAAATATTTATATTGAATAGATTTCACATTGCAGAGCCTGGAATTTGGCAACAGACATTACAAATCATGAGCAATATAGAGGATACAGAATTTAATTAATGAAGCTAAAGATGGAAAAGAAAGCACACTGATATATGTAATATGGTTCTCAGCTTCAATATTCAGCAATAAAATAACAAGCCAATGCTTCTAAACCAATCTGAAATGAGTAAAAAACAGAAGCAACATAGTTGGAAGGTTATATTTCAAAATGTAATTAGTGTCAGAATATTTCAGAACTACTAAAAGCAAATAAGTCACCAAGTTCAACACAAAGGGAAGCACACATGACAAAGAAGTAATTTAGAGAAGGAAACATACCTCATTATTTTTATTATTTAAATCTAATCATTATCAGATTAATTTAGAGGAAATTAAATGAAGGTAAAATACTACATCTTCATATTGCCAAATAATTGGTGTCAAAGAAATTTTAATTTACTGGAAACAATCCCTTCTGTGCAATTAAAGAGAAAAAAACCTATTATGTATGTTAAATAGCAGCTTTCACTGTAAAATATAGCTCTCCAAAGACTAGCCATGGTTTAAATGAATGGCCACAGAATATGTTTTCCTATGCTCTATCTTCATGAAATTAAAGACAACTCTGAAAAAAGGCCTATGTGAGTATATTCAACAAGAATATTGAACTACAATTTATTTATAACTGTACATTAAGAGATCTTTTGGACAGAGCTAGTATTTTATTGCGTAAAATATTGAGATGCACTTTCAAAAAACATATGTTCCAGCACAAATGCCAGGTGGATGCTCATTTCAAATCAGAATCCAAATATTTCCAGAATGTTCCCACAAAGCGGCAATGCTGATCATCACCAAGATGTCATTTATATGACTGAGCAAGAAGTACCGCCTCCCTTTGGCTGTGATATGCCACACTACCAAGCTTATGCAGACATCTGAGCATGATGAGAAAACGCTGGGAATGGCACACATGGCAATTTTCAGTGCTGCCAGACCAGCCTCATCTACAGAAACTTCTCAGGCACTTCAAAAAAATTTTCAGGTATAGTGATGTTACTGGCGGTATTCTCTGCTACAGGTTGAATACTCTGAAATAGAGGTGGACAAACATTTAGATATTTGGGTATGTGACTAGGTTCAGAGAAAAGCGTCTCTTGCCTAGAAACGTGTCTGATGATAGGAAGAGAGACCAAGTGATGTCCTTTCTTTCCACTTAGCCAAGAAATGTGCAATCCTTGCACTGTCTTTCAGCTGTTTTGCTGCAACCAGGAACTACAGACAAATGTTAATATGCAAGAGTGAAAATAATAATAATAAAAGCTTTGTATTGTTTTGCCCCTTCCAAATTCAGGCTCAGCTTGAGGTCTGTGCACAGTCAGACCAGTTGTTGTTTTATCCAAACCAGTTCATCCATCCCTAATCAAGATGCTAGCAACCAGCTGTGTTGATCCTCTTGTATTCAGCACACAGCCTTTCTGTGCTCTGCAGAAAAAAGATCTCACTCTAGACTATGGTCAGTCAAGAGTGTTTTTCCATCAGGAATCCACAGGTGCAAGCTCTCTGGCTTTGGCTTTGCTCTGCATGAAAGCTAATTGCATATCCCTTGGATGACCATTTAGACCTGTGCCTCTTAACCTCTGCACCACTGAGAATAAGCACCGTGTTCAGCACTACAGAACAGAACAGGAGCAAACTCACCTAATTACCCCTCTACACTTCCTCCTCTAATGATGTTTTCCAATGCACTGCTCCCTCCTTGGCACTCGGCCCGTGGTCTTCCTACTAACTACTCCCTCCTACCTCCTCAGGGTAAAGAGGCTACCAGTCAAAGGAGTCATTGCACACTCCTCTCCTCAGATTTCTCTCTTCCTGAACCCTCAGGTAGCTTTCCGGCATAATAGTGTACTGGTTCCTGTCCCGAGGCTTCAGTCAAGTCATGTAAAGGAAAGGTGTTAGCAGCTGGGAAGGGGAGGATGCAACGCCAGTAGGACTACACAGCCTAGTGTGAAGGGCTTCAGCCAAATGGGGCTGGGTACCTACAGCAGAAACATGGAGCACACCAGGGCTGGGTGGCAGCTATGCACCATGGCATGTTCCAGGGTCCTGGTGATTTGTCATGCCGGTGAGGACCTGAGCACAGCACAGAGTGTGTGCCTACTATTCAGTCCAGATAACTGTATTTCTCTACTGTTAATCAGGGTTCAAAAGACGAATGCACACAGACCCATGATGATGAAAAGGTCCCTCTCCTTTGTCTGTGATTTAGGCTTAGCTGAAGAGTCTGGATTTAATGGACTACCTGGTTACCCTTAGCAGAAGTCCATCATGGATTGCAGGTTCCTTTGGCAGAGGTTTCCCTTTGCTCTTGTGCACATGCAGTCTTCTGCAGAGAAGGAAAATAAATAGTCTTTAAACCTAAAGGATTCTTTTCTGGTTGGTGTCAGCAGGTATGACAGAGTAAAAGGTGACTGTGCCCTCATCACTCTTTCAGTTACTAAAGCAGAGGAAAAGGTTCACTACCAGGCCTCTGTGGAGAACCATGCCACAGAAATTAAAATTTTTTTCTTTGCATAGTTACACTGTTGTAAAATTTGCTAATGTAAGTGTATGCTTTCTTAGTTTCTATCTATTAAGAAAATGTGACTAACTAACAAGATGGTAACCAAAAAGAAGGAAATGAGGGAGCTGGTTGTAAGCATGTGTGTGACATACATATTATGACATACGTATATAATACAGGCAAGATCGCTAAACAACACTGCACTTAGTTCATCACTGTCTCCTTTTTTATATATATTGAAAAGCCAGCAGATAGCTCTTTCCAGGGAATTTGCTGATGAAGGGGCTTCTCAGAGATCTCACAGTATGGTAGGGTCTTTATGAAACCCTATGATAGCCCCAGCAAAAGGATGTATTTTATTATCACAGTAAAGGTGGAAAGAATGAAAAACAGGCAACCACAAATCTGTCTTGGGGCTACAGAACCTCTGAAAGCAAAAGATTTTTTTTTTTTCCTGCAGCAGAGCCTAGGGTGGTCCTACAGTTGTGTTTGATTTACCTAAATTTCGTGTAGATGTCACAAGCATCCACTACACTTGAACGAGGGCCATGTCACACGCAGAACTGACAACTTCCATGGAGTGTCTGAAGCCCCTCTTGGAGCCTGGGCTCCTCCAGCAATTACACTGTGATAAGAAATCATATCTTGTAAACTTCAGCCCAAAGTAGCTGAGCATAGTCCATTTGTGACAGTGTTTGTTTTTCCCACTGTAATTTTTCAGACAGTGTCATATCTATTTACTCACATTGTCGTAGTTTTTGGAAGACTTAATTTTAATTTATATTTTACTGTTCTAAGGTAATTCTATATGGTTCTTTAAATTATATATGTGCACATAGTTTTGTTGTAAATGTATAGTCTGGCACATCTGTTAGAATATTAACACTTCTCAAATTAAATTTAGATATTTTTAATGGTAAGAATATCACTAATGTGTATTTATGGAAAGAAAGATATAGTTCAGCCTCCACTCATCTGAAGTAAACCATTATTTATTCCTTAAAACGATCATTCCCCACAACTGTTGTTTAATTAATCACTCAGTGCCTGTGCTCTGGGGATAGTTTTATTTCCCCCTTTTCTTTAATTAAGCTCTTATATCTCAGTCAGTTTAACACAATACCAGTAGGTGGAGTAATGGTAAAGCAAATATCTGCTCCAGCTATTTATATTTATAAGCGGCCATTTTTAATATCTTTTGCCAAGATTTGCAGAAACCAGTTGGATATATGTCAGAAACACCTATACATATGAATAGATATTACTTAAATGCTCACACTTAAAAATATATAGATTAAAATAACATACGTAATAACTAAGTGATAAAGCACTTTTCTACCTTAATTCTAAAATTCTATGCAGTTTTCTTCAATTTCTATATATTGGGTAATACTTATCTTGCAAATTGTGCTAGAAGCCCAAAACTCTACATTCCCATCCACTTAAAAAGAAGTGATCAATGCCTGAAGGGAGTAAGGACTCGCTGGCAAGTTCCACTTTGGTATTGAGGTCACTTGAGATTTGAGAGACAGTTTTGGTTAATAATGTCATACCCTTGCCAGCCTGCAGTGGTGTAGCATGCCCAAAGCCTTCAGTACACTGGATAGGAGCAACATTCGCAAGACCTTTATCCTGTGTCAGGGTGGAGGGTGGCTGTCATGGATGAATGCACTTATGTAAAAAAAAAAGTTTCTATGAATGCAGCTGCTATTCTTCTGCCACTCCATTGCACAAAATTCTTCTAGTTAGTCATCTGAACTTCAGATAAACACTAGCAACTTCCAAGCATTCAGGTAGGCAACAAGACAGAGCCTTAACAACTGCATAGCAGCCCAACATCACCACAGTAGCTTAGTCTCCTAAAACAGCAATTTTTAAGCTCAAATTTAAGTCACTCCCATATATGCTATCAAAACATAGAAACTGTAGAAAATGAAACAGATATGCACTGAAAGAAATCTCATTTGGACTGCAGCCTGTAGTCTTTGTTCAGGCAAAATTCCTACCAAAGTCAGCTGCAGGGTTTTTTTCTTTCTGATAAAACAAACAGACACAAGCCCCTTGGTCACTATAAGAAGAAAAATGATCAGTTAGTATTAATGTATTTATTGAGTCACTGCATTCAGATAAGGAGGAGTCCAGTACACTACTGTATAGCTAACTCAGAATGATGTCCGAACCATAATGAAGACAATATATTCTCTAATATCAGTGTTAATTTTATAAGATGACTGAAAATGAACTTTGATTGTGTGCAAAATTTGAAAACTTGGTCAGGTTATCACCATCATTCTTTAGCTATGAGATTTGCAAGAAAATACATAAGTGCAGGAGCTTAAGTTTACACCTAGTTATCATATTAAATTGCAAATACCAACATAAAGGGAAAAAAAGAGGACAAGATTTCCTCTGCAAAATTAATATAGGTCTAAAGAACTGTAAATATCAGTCTCAATATATGCACTACCAAGTATGGGTAAGGTTATTTCCCCTATCACCATTTGTTCTATGCAGCTATATGGAGATTATTAATATTAAAGAAACTCATTCTCCCCACCAAATCCACGAGTTCAAGAAAATATTTTCTCATATTCATTTTAAAATACTGAATCTGTCTGTACTACCTTCTTTAGGATTGTTCAAGCTCATAATCATTTTACTATGATTTTGATTGTAAATTACTTCTGATTCATTTGGGATTTTTTGATCCTTCTTGCATGCCGTATTGAGTAAACAAAAAATATCTGTACTCTTTCCCTGTCAGTATAAGCATTGCCGTACGATCATCTTCTACATCCCTATTTTTCTCTAGGAGAAAGGGGGGGAAGTGCAGAATAACAGATATTTCAAACTAACCACCTATTTTCTGTCAGACAAAATATAGTCATATCCCTGAAAACAAACATAACCTCAACTTACACCAGAGAAAGCAAGTGAGCAAAAACATGAGTATAAAAAATACCATGATCATTCAATAAAAAGAGCTGTAAGATTAAGGGAGTCATGAATTAGCATGATCTCAAGAGATCATGCTCATAATAGCTGACATATTTTGACACGTATGGAAAGGGTAAATGAGTTTTAAAGCTGAAGAAGAAAGGAGCATTTTATAGAGCTGTTGCCTAATTAGGGCCTTATTCTTTGAGCTGCTGTGCACCTCCTGCAGCCCCTGCAGCCTCACCAGCAAGAGGAGTCACAGCTGGGCTGCACCCCGCGCAAGAGGCAAGGCAGCCTCCAGCACCAGCCGTGTTTGGAAATCGACAAAGCAGAAGATGAGGGCCCCCATGAAGGCCGAGGCACCACAGGCAGGTGCAAGGCTGCAAAGATGGGGCCACAGTACAGGTGGATGTCACACATGGTTGGCATTCCTTTTTCGCAAAAGGTAAACCCAATTCACCCTCTGCACTCCCTCTCACTGGTTAGTACATCGGCTGTTCATTTCTTCTTGCTTTGTTTCAGTAAGAAGTATGACTGTCTGGGGGAAAAAAAAACCATACACCATTTTTAGCAGCTGGGTGTATGAAATTCAGTTCACATCCAAGCCTTTGGAAAAAGGGGGTGTGGTGGGGGAGCAAGCTCATATCTCACACACTAGCACTCATTCTTCTGCTGCCTCACGTCTCATACATCTGGCAGAAAAGGACCTACTACCTGAATTTCAGGCTTGTATTTCCAAAGGAGACAAAAATGGCTTTCTTCTTCTTCAGTCCTTGTTTCTATCTTAATTGAGACCAAAACTGTTTTCTGCAGAGGCTTTTATTCCCACCTCAGGAGGATTTAGACTGAACAGGAATTCCCCCAATTTTCAAAATGATTGCTTCCCGTTATTCAAATGTAACAAGCCAAGAGCCCAAGAAACAGAGACAATATTTTGGTAAAATCATATTCTATATTCTAATTTTCTAAAATTTTCTAATTAGTCAATGTACTTGTCCCTTTTTTTTTTTTCTTCTTCTTTTTAGCTAGCAGAGTTTGGATTTTCACAGGTTTTTTGGGAGAAAGGAGAAGGGAATTGACCTTTTATTGCCGTCTTCTACTCACAAGGAATCCTGCCCATGGGGAAAAAAAAAAAAAAAAGAAACCTGTAACATTTATGGCAAGGGCCTTCTCCACTGATGACAAAAAGGATGAACCAGATCAATTTTGCACTCATCCTTAATCTGACTATACAGTTTTCAGATTAAGTGCTAGCTTGTCATTCACAGTTATCCACAGTATAAGGTTAGGAGGTCTGACATGAGAGGTTAGGGGATGATTTAGTGTATGAATTTGCCCTTTTGATATGTTTCTTGATGTTTCCAAGTCTAGAGAGCCCCTTTGCATAAATCTTAGCTGATGCTGCCTAGAAAGGTAAGTTTATAATATAGTCCCTTCCTCTGGTGTTATTTGTGTAAAACTGCATCCTGTCTCAGTGATTGCTGGGTGCTGCGTCCCTGTGTTATGGTTTGCAGCATTTTACACATTCGTCCCTGGGCTCAGAACCACGGAGGAGAGAGTGTTTGGAAAGCAAAAGCAGAAAGGGAAGTGGGTCTTAGTCAGATTTGCTGTGAGGCAGAAGTCAAGGGCAAGTCTGGAAGCTCTTGACAGAAAAAGAGACAAGAGAACGTAAAGTGGTGGTTGAAGGGCACAAATGAAAAACAGAACACTTCTGAGAACTTGAATATACCACAGGTGAAATCCAATATTTAGCTGAAATGTTTTGCTTCCCTAAAAGAACTGTAAAAAAGTAACAAAGAGATCTGCATGCAAATGTTAAAGTTATTGATTAATTCAGGTTGGAACTGACCTTGGGAGGTCATCTACTCCGACCTCTGCTCAAAGCACAATCAGCACCAAATCTGTCCCCACTCTGCACTTGTGAACAGGCGTGTAATGAATACTATATCCTCAACCAAGTATCCTGGACTAAGAAAAAAAAAAAAATCATGTATCACCTACTAAAACAGCTTGACATCTGAAAGGTAAAGAATGTATCCAGCAGTAACTAACATAGGTATTCATTACACTATCACTTCAAAGCACAGCTTTCACGTTAGCAGCAGCCTTGTTACAGCTTTGCCTTATCTGCATTAGCTCTAAATCTCGAATAACATGCAGAAAAATGAACTACAGTAATGCTTCAGTGGTAGGGGGATCAGAGGAAACCTAAAGAAAGATGTGAGGAAAACGTCTTTAGAGTCTTCCTAAATTTTCTATACAGAACTGAAAAACATGCTATAGCAAGAAATAAGATCCCTGCAGAGTTCATGTAAATGAGAGTTCTAAAAATATGTGCTAGGTACCAGAGGATTTGTTCATTATTAAACTTGTATTGTGTTTACCTGTGTAGTGCAAGATTGAGGAAGACTTAATTGCATACTATGTCCTTGCCCTCTGACCTTCCTCTTAATTACATTTTGCTATAGTAAGAACTAGATGCACCATTTTCTCTTATTTCCCTAGGACTGAGACAGTTATTAATTCCTAATAAGCTTGCTTTTTCCATCTGCAGAAGGCTATATTTTCTTTTCATTGCATGCACAGTACTCCCAGAAGCTTTTAATTTGCATATATTGAAGATCACTTCAGACATTTAACACTTCCAAAGTAAACTTGCTTAGAGCCACCATGTGGCTGTGCTCTGAGGTTCAGTCTCCTCCCGGTGTGTAATCATAACATCCACAGAAATTAGCAAGAGGTATATGTGTGTGTGTATATATATATCCTCACACATATAAAGTGAGTGTGTGTGTACGCACAAGGAGCATGTTTGCCTGGTAGCTTCACTAAGGTTCATTTTTTGAGGTGTTAAATATAAAGACTGATCTTGAACATACTTCCCACTCTCTTCTATGGATCTGTTATTGCCGTGTCAGATGCCTTAGTTTCCAACAAAGATGAGGTTCTTTCCTGAATCAGTGAAGATTTTTTTTTTTATCTTAGAGAACGTTCTTTTTATTTCAGATGGGATATTAATTGAAATTATATTCTACTCCCATCCTCACCTACTAGCTTAATAGTCATCACATTGCACAAATTATTTTTAATACCTTGAAAAATTCATTAAGTGAACAAAAGATCCTGACATAAGTCATAAGATCTTTTTTTCCTCAAATGTGAAGTTAATAAAAAAGGACTCTAGAATATTAAGGTCTACTTTTTAAGCCACCTTTCTTCCCATTTTAAAGAAGGGCCTTTCTGCTTATTTCCAGCAAATTTATGCACTAAACTCTGATGAAAGATAATCATTACACCAGAGGATTTTAACATGCATGAAACTCCCAGCAAAAAAAGGAGATTTTCAGAATGAGACTTATTTTCTTTGTTAAGAGACTGAGCACAGAAGGCAGCAGTTAAGCCTCTTCTCAGATTTCACCAGGGTAAAAACTGCCCTTTATAAGAGGACCTCTGTCCTCAGAGAAGTTTCTGCCATGTAGGCAAATAAGACTGGATGGAGAAGGAAGGAAAAAGTATAGTCTATGCAGTGACAGTGGAAGCATTGTGCCCTGCTGATGCATGCAAAAGTGCTGGAAGGGCTGAAAATAAGTTGATGTCACAAGCACAGCTCAATTTCTCTGGACTGTCAAGCATGAAGAACATATCTTATCTTCCTCAAAGTTCATGGTAGTTCTCCAGTGCTGGGGTATTCAGCTGGGGTCATGTCCATATGTGCTCCATCTCCTCACCCCAATGAACCAGAATTATTATCAGGCTCTCCTGTTGACAAGAAAAGACTTTCTCACTTTTGTTTCAACTTGTCCCACTGTCTGACTCCAATGAGACTTGGAATTTGAAGGAATCAATCCCATGAAAGACTACAATAACATGGATTTGGGTAGGGGCCCGTTTCTATTTTTTTGGTTATCATTACAAATGCAGCAGCAGAGTAATGGACAGATCTATTCATTCTCCTACAAACACATTTTCTCCAAGGCTTTCCCAGCACAGAAAGCCATATTAACATAGTTTCCTGCTCCCTAGACAGTGGCACTTCTTGCATTGAAGAGGGCTTGCAGTCAGAGATGGATCATTACACTGTGCAGGTTAGCCAGCAGGATGACAGCTGGTACCCATGATTATTCTGTCCAACAGAAAACAACCGGAGCTGTCACACTGTGGTCTGACACAGCACACTGGTGCAAGCTTGGAGAAGGCTTTGTGAAAAATAACTAAGCCAAGAGAAGGCCCAGGGACAAGCCTCATCCAGGTCCCTCATGCACATGATGCCCCTTGGCTCTGGAGCATTGTTTTCACTCAGGTCTGGCCAGCCCCCCACTGAAGAGAAACTGCCTCTTTGACCAGACACTGGCCAGGCCTGGGTTGGCACCTGGGGGTGGCTGGGCTGCGATTGACCCTGGCGCCATCTCAGCCCAGCTTACTTCACTGGGGGCTGCGGGACAGGGCTGGTTGGGAAGGGAGGGCACAGCACAGCCCCATGGCCCCCACCGCCCTCAACCCTGGGACCCCACGAGCATGGTGACAGCTCCATGCACTACTCAAACCCACATTAGTTCAAAGCCACTTGTGAAATTACTGATGTTTTTGGAATTTAGTCCAAGTCAAGACTTGACAGACTTGCAATAGCAAAAGAAAAAATTTACCTTTTTTAGAAAAAGCTGTTCCCTTTACATTTAAATCTGGTTTTGCACATAGTGTAAATATGTAAACCTGCATATGCCTATTTGCAAGGTGTTTACCTTCTACTTAGCTGAGATTTTCAAAGACGACTACGTTGGTCAAAAATCAACAGCATTCTCCACAGATGGACATAACTAAGTCATTACATCATATCTACAATTACTTTTGATGTTATTTTTCTCAAGTTGCTCCAGATTCATCCAGTCTACTTGACTGGTGTGTAAAATTATCCTTTCCAAGGAGTCATGGGCAACTGCAACAGAAAACTGCTCATCTTTCCCAAAACAATGTGTTCTCAGTACATGCTTGAAACCTAGTGGTATTGAACATATGTTTAAGTGCTGTTTTATGTGTACTGGCACCCTTGGTAGTTCTCAAGGTTTCATGGGCATGCACTTGACTGGCTGTATATAGCAGAAGTGGTTGGAAGGCTAAATAAACCACAAACATCTGAAACTTCTTTTCCTTTGTTACATTTAACTGCAACAAAAAAACCTCCACTTAGATGTAACCAAACCTTTCATAAACAATCACCATTTGTCTGATTCTGACACTGCCATGAAAATCCTTCTACATTTCATTTTAGCAAAGGACCATCCGTATTCAGGGTATTTATCCAACTTTGCTAAATGCCCCGTCTTGCCATAAATGGTTGATTAATTGAAACTCAGTTTGTAACAAGGTAACATCCCAGGCATGCACTAGAGGTAAAGCAACACATAATGCATTGCAGGACCATGTAGGAGAGTTAATGGCTGTTTCCAAGAGGCAGCAAAAATAGCAAGTGTTGGCACTGAAAAGTTTTTAGGCATACAGGAAGAAGTGCTGTGAAACATAGTAACCTCCCCAGGGTTTCTACAGAGCTTACTGAGTAAATCAGTGTACTCCAATAAAGAATGATACCTTTTCTTTGTTGACAACTGTCTTCCAGAAATTTTCAAAGCATGCATAGTTTTCCATTTAAATCTACTGGTTAACAATAAATAATAATAAAAAAATTATTATACAAGGCTTTTAAAAACATTTGACAGATGTACAGGTCTTTTAAACTCTACTTGACTGTTGTATGTATATTTCACATTGTAGAGGGGTATTTAGCAACCTAACATGATAGGATCTTGAAAATTAATTAAATCCTTGGCCTTTGTACTATGACTTCCCATTACTGTCTAATGTAGTGATCATATTGTGATATGTGACTAAAGGAATTCACGATTGTTTTCCACTAAAACAAATTTCTGTGTAGTTAACCAAACCAGGTACACATAAAGCAGCTTGTTCGATTTAGTCTGCAGTCCACAATGATCTCTGAAATCTTAGGTTCAAGAACTTCTCCATAATCTGAGACATTTCATCATGGAAAAATTAGGCTGAAGCTACCAGTTCAAACAGGCAAGAGAATAACACAAAGTTTGGTATTTGGTCCAGCAGCATAGCAATTAATGAACATGAACATACTATTATCATCTAAGCCCTCCAGGCTTTTTGTTCTGGGTTGGGGTGGGGTTTTTTGTTTGTTTGGTTTGGTTTTGTTTTTTCAGTTGGTTTTTTTTTTTTTTTGGGGGGGGGGGGTTAATTCATTCATGGGTGACATCATACACTTTGCAGCTGGAGGCTAAGCACCAGGTTAAGAATTGCATAATGTAACCAAAATTGTCTCTACCTTTGGCATTTACTGCACACAGTCTTAAATCCAAACAGGGTTGTTAAAGATTAAAAGGAAAACAAATGGTCTTTTAAAGCCAGATAAGCTAAATTATTACAAATTATACATGTCTCAATTCAAAATCATTAATGGCTCTTGGAGTAAGAGATTAAAAGACAGAAATAACCTAATTAGAAAAGATTTACAGTAGGGAGTTGAATTATTTGTGCTCAGAGCAAGGCAGGATTGGATCTGAAGCCCAAAACACAATGCATTGGCAATAATGATGATGATCAGGAATGTTAACTAGTACAGCTCTGCCATAAACCAGTCACAATTGTGTGAAAAATTGCAGAAAACAACTTGGATACAACGTCTTTTATCTGAAAACTTAGCCCACTTTGCATTCTCTAAACAAAAGGAATGGTTAATTATGAGCTTTCAGGTATTGCTTTCACTATACCTGTAGTATGTAAAGCAGTGAATTTCAACAGTGGTTTTAAACTAAAGCATGTATATTTATAAGCAACCCTTACATTACATTTATGAAGGGAATACTGAATAAAAGGTAGTTATACTACTGGGGTTGTATGATTTCTTAGCCATCAGCAGGGAAGCTGCAAAATAATTTTAACTGAACTGAGCACTCAAGGGTAAATTCAGCTTTCAGTTACCCATGTGTAATGCCAGTGATTTGCATTCAAGAAACTGTGGGTAGAATTTGGCCTCAAGGAAGTAGCTTATGTTAGTGCCATAACCTTTGTTTCACAGGGAGTACATCATTTGGCCCAGAGGAGAAATAACCTCTTGTAAACCAGGTAAGCAAATGGGTACAAACCTGCTCACGACATCACCAGCATAATTCAGAAATAATTTAATTTCAATTTAAAAGGAAAGCAACACTGTATGAAACAGAAATCTGTGCATATTTGTTCTGATTCTGGTCTCACAGAAGGACTTTGGATTGCACTCCTTGGATGGCTCATCCAGGTCTGATTCTTCCTTCAAGTTAATTTGAAATTTACCTATTAGATGCTGATGGTTGGAATCTAAAGAATTTATTGCTAGATTTCTTTAGAGATTAAATTCTCTAGTAATCTGCTTCAGCTACGCATGGCTGGAGCAATACTGCTCCATGCTAATATCATCAATATCTCTGCCTTGGTTAAAAATCTGAGCATGGTACCAGAACTAGTCACCTTGCTGATATTTTTCAGCTATCCTGATGAAAAACAAAAAGTTGTATATATTTCCAGAATAGTATACCTGCATACCTGCTTGGAAAGTATACCTTCTGAGTGGAGGACCTTGGTCCTGGTGTAGCTCACACCATAGTGTGGTAACTTTGTGTTTCCATTAGCACCAGAGCCCTTCAAGTTCCCTCCACCTTCATTTCAACAAAAGGGAAAACATTTTCTGTGCACCAAGAGTATGCATAGGATACTGTATAACATCCAGCTGTGGATTTCAAGGGAGTTTCATATTTAAAAAGAACCTATCTTGCACACTAAACTGCTATAGTAAACCATAAACCAAACTTTTGCTTGATTAAACTAGGATTCCCATATGACTCTCATCAGCCTACCAGTAATGTCCTTGTCTAAAAATTATTTAAATGTGACACTGTGAAATAAAAAAAATCTCGGGGAGTAGATAATCATATCCTTAACATTAACACATTAGATTATCAATGCCAAAAATGTGTTTAGGAATACATTTTTTAATTCTATTTTAGTGCAAGTTTGCTTACATTTCTGGTGGTGTCTATGCTTTCACCGTTATTATTCTGTTCTGCATTTTCATAGTTTCAGTGGGTCATTTGTAGCCCAACTTACGCCCAGTGCATAACACTGTGGTAATAAAAGACTTAAGAGCAACACTGAAGAAGCTCAGTGTACTCTTTGCCCCTGCCTATAGCCAACTGGCAGAATAACTTGCTGGTCAGAGGACAGCCAAGCAGCATTAAATCTATTGTGTATTTTTATTGCTAGTTCTGGCCAGAAGGCACTGTGTGAAGATGACATCCATTGCCTTATCTAAGCAAAGCTCCATTAGGAATGAGTAACAGAAATATCCCTGTGGGCACACATCCCCTTGCTAGCATGCTGCCTAAATTTTGAAGTAAAAATTTAGCTGGTATCACTGTATTTATCACATTTGAACTACAAGTGTAACACTTATCTAATTATTCTACCACTTCCTCCTTATTTCTTCTGGTTAAATCACCTGTAAAATGAAGTTTAAAAAAATCATTCGCTAATCATTCTCTAGTTTCTCTCTAACTCTGCCAATCTGTGCAAGCATGACTTAACTGTCACAAGGATTTTATGCAACCTTAAATGTTTCTGTGCATGTTTGTCTTCTTTCCCAACTCCTACCTGATTTACAGGTAATGCTTTAAGTACTAACACAAAGAATGAATTGGTAATCCATTGTAAATGGTCCAAAGAGGTGTTAAGCTTCAAACCAGTTTGAAAACAGTGAAAATAGATCTACAAATATTACAATTTTTTATTTTAGAAAATCTTTGGGCAGCAAACAAATGGACATTCTATCTCGACAGAGCTGAGCAGCCATAATATAGAAAAAAAAAATCAGAAACTTTGATTTTATTGGGATTTCTGAACTCACTACTGCATTGCAAAAAAATAACAATACTTCAGTCTTTCTAACATGCTAAAGAAATAACAATAGGGTATTTTCAAGTTACTCTAAAAAAAGACCCCAAAGTGACTCTGTTACAAAAGCTTTAATACTTGTGTCAATATGTTCATGAATGACTGAACATAGGGTAAACAGAAATGAAGTCTGCATTTCAAATTCAAAAGCAAAACTCACAAAACAAATTTTGCATAAAATTTCAGCCTTAGAGGCTAAGTAGATGCATATTTTCCTGCTAAGTTTCTTTCTCAAGCCAAGGGCATAACTTGCTTTCAAACTTAGAGTACAAATAGAATGTTTTAATGAATTCAAACCACAACCATCCAGTCCCTGAGAATTGAGAAAGCATCAATTTGTCTTGTTTAGTCTATTTGAAAGCCATAATATTCCCATTTGAAGGAGATGCATCATCTGTGAAGAGACCACCTAGTCCCCATCTAGTTCATTATTTAAGAACACGAGCATCCTTCCATTTTCACTAAGTTGCACAGGTTCTCACACATGCCATGTAATGCATTTCTGTGAAAGGCAAATCTACCATCAAGAATCCTGGCCTACTGAAATGGTCATCTGTCCTTCACTAACAAGTTATCTTTTTACTGGCAGAGGAACATAATTTAGTAGGGCTTTTTCCCATTTGTAACTAATGCAATCCCACGTGCTTCATCACAAAGACTGTGGAAAACACAGTTTCAGCTGACAAGAGGGCTCCATCTTGCCAGGCTGACTGGTTCAGTCAGCACACAGCACTGATCCCTGGGCAGTCAAGTGTAAATTTGGCTAAAGAAGTTTCTTCATGTGCAAAGAGGCAAAATCATGAACACACCTTTTCCAAAGCACAGTGAGCTAACCATTTACTGCTCAGCTCCTGACTTGAGAGCCCAGCCTGGGGGGCGTCTCCAGCTGGGGGACAACCTGGGCAGCTGCGCTGAGGGGACATGTTTCACCTCAACAGCTTCCTTGCTCAGCAAGGCAGATTAGCCCAAGCTGAGCTCTGGAAGGTTGTAGAAGCTGGCTAACAAAGTTAATGGGGGCACCTTTGCCTTGCAGGCCACTCACTTGGCATCTGCAGAGCAGAAGTTCTTGGAAGATGACTGTGTTTTTCAGGCTGACTGTTATTTTTCCATTCTGGTCATTGATACTTAAATGATAATTAAGCATGAGACAAATCACTTCAAGATCAAAAAAGAAAGCTGTATATCACTTTTATCCAATACAATAAATACAATTAAAAAGAACTATTGCTGTCTCTCTTAGTTTTCCCTCATATATATCAGCTGTCATTCCTTGAGCTTTAAAGTGCTTGAATAATAAACCTGCACAGAATTGAATTACTTCACTAGCAAGTTGATTAGTTCCCATATCCAATAAAATGTCTGTGGTATCTCATATATTTGGCATTTAATGTTGTAATTAATAAGTCTTGATCATGTGCCTCTTACAGCCACAGGTCATTGACAACAGTGACATTCCCTTTCTCAGCAGGAAATTGAGCCTCTAAGACATTTTCCTAAGACACTTTCAATTATGATAAATTGTCAGATTTGCTTCAGTCATTTTGAAAACTACTTCAAGTGTGTCTTCTCAGGTAAAAGCAGTACAAAGACATAAAGCGGGGTTTGTGTTTTTTTTTTCCTTTGTGCAAATCACATTTTGGGGAGTATTTCAGCTTTTTAAGGTCATTATAGATTCCCAAGTGAAAGGTGTGCTTTGAAATGATCTGATCTCAACTACATATCTTTCCAACTTAGTCTAGCATTTCCAGTAGAGGGCCAGATACCAAATTGCTTTAAATCTGTGTAGCTCCATTGATTTCAGTGGGTACATGTTCAATTTATTCCACACAGGGACTTGTCCCTTTAATTTAAAATGCTTAAAAGGCAATGTTGCAAAAACATTTATACTTCCTTTCTTTTTAATGATGTATGCAGGAGGTACTTTTTAACCTTAGTTTATTAAATATCAGGATCTTATTTGCGCAGTTTTTCATAGTTATGTTTACAGTATGCATGGCTGATGATGATAACGCTAGTGGATACAAAAGTGTGGAACAGTTAGTGGCATTTTTATGAGTTATCACCTAAAACGTGAGATCTAGTCTAGACAAAAGGCTAAGAAAAAAAGGAAAGCAAAAAGTAGCAATGCCATGAAACCAGCATTACTATAGCTACTTCTTTGACACCCACAGTAACGGTACATTGTTTTTTCCTATGTGTGAGGTTACAAAGGTTGCTTTGTTCACATAAATGCAGTTTTAAAATAATGCTCCTGCATATCAAAAATTTTAAATAGTGAAGGTAGATTAAGGCTATTAATTTCTAATTGCTAGTAAGAGTGAAAGGTTGCAATAAAAAGGGGGAGAAAACTTTGCACCTAACCCTCTGATGCAATATGCCAAGGAGAGAGGCAGAGGGAGACAAGGAAATAAAGCATCCTTAATATTTGCTTCCCTTGCCTCGAACTTCGTTCAGTTACATTCGCTGATCAAGAAACATTTCCTCTGAATTGAAGACAAACAGTTGATAACTCCCTCATTATCAACCTGGCTGCACATACTCAACATTTACAGTTCCACCTTGCTGTTCATGTATGTAATGCTGCCAAACCTGACATTCACACACCATGGCTTAGACTCCAAGATATTATTGATTTTAAGAAGTAACATAGTTTGGGTTCTCTTCATTTCTGTCCTAGTTTTTCTTTTAGTCTTCAGAGAGTGACTTTATCAAGGTTTTCGTTCTTTACAACCACAAGAGTGAGAAACTTATTTCAGTTAAAGCTGAAATTTTTATACAGTCATGTGTCTGCAAGAGCTGGGATGTTAAGAGAAAAAGGAATATGAAATATCATGAGACCTGCTGTTAACTGCAATAGACAGTAAGAACTTATAAGACAGTATGATACAACATAAAATAGTCATACTTTCCCCACAAAGAAGGATTCCCCAAGCTTCAGGAAGCAGGTTATTAGTCTTCTAAGTTTTACAGACTAAAATCTTATGATAGAGAGCTTAGTGCTTTGCCTAAAATCAAAGAGTCAATTAAAAATAAAAAAAGACTTGGAACTAAAGGTCTTCAGGTTTTTCACCTGCTGACTGGGAGTGAAAATGCATTCTCTAGCTCTCAGCCTCTTGCTTCAGAAATGGAGTCAATATCCCCTGAAGAAATAATATTTGTTACTTGTTTTAGGAGGCAACCATAGTTGCTGGAGATACCAAGTGCTGAGAAATGGCAAGTGAGGAAATCCAAACCTTTGTAGCAGAGACTGAGCTTGCTGCATCCCAGCAGAGTTTTGAGGCACTTTCACACACGTCTTCTTTCTTATGCCAACACCATGCAGCAGGTTATGGTGTGAAGACCTTTCAGTTAGCATCTGCTGACACTGGTAACTGCAAATGGCACAAGCCAAGGCTGGACATACCAGCCCAGGTTCAACTGCAATCAGATATTACCCTATGCCCTATGCCTAAGTGAAAAAACTGTGCAGCTTCTGGATGCTTCATGGGAGACACAGTAATCCCCACCTCTCCTGACTCTGGGGTTAGCTCGTGCAGAGCAGCTTCTGAGAGTACAGGTATGTCCTCAGCCTCATATCTCAGAGAACGTTAACATTTAACACAGATGAAGCAAGTGTATTGCAACTAGGGTTCATGCATTTTTGAAGAGACTGTAAAAACTTATTTTAGACCAAAGAGTGTCACCACAATTTCCTCACGTTCTCAGTATGTACAAAACAGACACAAGTTCTTATATATTTTGCAGGTCTCAGACCCTTCTCTATATTTAAAATACTACACAGTGAAGTTTTTTTTATATTGTTCTCAAGTGAAAAAATGTACCAATTATGAGAGTGTTTAAGATGATCTCCCACCTCCTCCAGATTCCACAATATATTTACCATTGCTCCAGAGAGGTAGTCATTGTACTTTATAAATGTGAATTGTAATTCATTTAACAAATTTTCAAAAAAAAAGTAAATAAGCTGCTGAAACACTTTAAAAAGACTGATACTTGTATTACATATTAGTAAGAAAGATTCAGAAAATTTGTAGGAGACTGAAACCAAATATCTCCTTGGAAACAACCAGTGAAGAATGTGGACACCAACATTAAATTCCAAAGAAATTAAAACAACAACAAGAATATCAAGAAGGACAATTACTAAAATGATTAAAAAGGAAATGAGATAAACCTCATAGACTGGATACAATATAGACGGAGCATAAGGAGATAAAAAGCAAATGAGAGAAAGAGAACAATAGCACAGAAAACATTCACTATAATAGCAGAAAAACATGAAGAAGCAGCAGTGAAATCCCCTTTTCCACCCTGATTCCTGTAGGTAAGCAACCTGACTGTGATGCTAAGACCCCACAGTTTTGATCTGCAGCAATTACACCCAAAGGTGCAATTAAAGAAATTCCTATCCTTTGTCTTTCTAATGTGCTGCTTTCTAATTTGTATGATTCTTATTAAATTAATATGATAATCTGAGTTGTTTAATATCTCTTGTTTCTAATACACAGAACCTGGTAAATAACTTTTCATGTTATAAACTACAGTAACTAAGAGGTTCTCCATCTGCTAACTCCCTAAATATATTGGTTATTTGTTGTTAAAAAAAAAAAAAAATCACCCACAAATGAAATGATTTCTTGAAAACAAGGAAAGCAGAAACTATACACAGGCTTCTGTTCTCTCTAAACCAGAGATCTGGCTGTTGCATTCAGACAAGTTCATTAACTTAAAAGTCATCAGGTTTAAAAGAAGTGTGGGAAGGAGCTACTTAAAAATGTGAGTAATCGTAATCCTCTCTGGCTGTTCACAAGGACTATCCTTTCTTATATAAAAAGCTATTCCTGGTGCCATTCAGACACATACAGTTCTCACAACAAACTGTGTCTACGCAAAGTCATTTCACACCCATTTCGCCCACACCAGAGATACCTTCATCACATCAATCTTCACTCACTCCTTTGTCATAAAAACCCTGGCTCACGCCTATTCATCTCACTTGTCTGACTCACTGACTAACAGGGACTGGGAATTTTACTGTGACAAGCATATTCAATGGAAATCAAAGTGCCTTGCCTAACCCAGATGCTTTGTACAGGAAAAACTCTATTATATCTATGTGTTATGTTTTCTTTTTCAGGATGGAAGGAAGGAAGATTTACTTTGGAGACCACCTGATCTGAAACAAAACAGTGTTGCCTTTTTAAACCGAACCATGCCTCTTCATTTTGGCCTGGATCCACCACTACCTCTGTTTTCTGGAGTTGCCATGGCACCTCACAGGAGTAGTAGTTTGGTCCTTCCAGAGCTCGGTCTTTTCCCTGTAGGCACCTTTGTTGAACTACAGCCACGTTTACACACCACAGCATCCCCTCCAATTAAACTGTTAAGCACACCGTCTGAGTCACAAGACTACAGTGCCTGACGGAAGATATAGTTTGAGCCCAAATCTGAGCTAAAGGAGATAAAAGGCTGAATTTCAATTTTCATAAGGCACTGGTCCCACTCAGGCAGGCACAGTGTAATGTCCAGCCTAAAAACTTTTGAAAGTTCAAGCTTTTTTAGAATTCTCCTTTCTATGAAATACTTTTTTTCTTCTTAATCCAGGGAAAAATGAAATGGTAAAATAACAGATTTTCAAACTCTTTCACACTATTTCAGTTACTATCCAATTTTTATGCTCCTACTGCTATTCACAATGTTCCTTAACACACCCATCCTTTTCTGTCCCTTCTGCCCTCACAAAATCCATCCATTTGCTTTTCATACCCACCTTTTCCCTCTCCCCAGCAGGGCTTCTTGGGGGTTGAAGTAGCCACGGTCAGGAGCTGCAGCTGCCCCTTAGCCTAGGTTAAGGCTCTAAGAAAAAATAGTACAAATCCTAACCCCAGCTGGGACATAAGGGAAAGCTGTTGCCCCCAACCCCCCCCCCCGGGAAGATGACTAGAATGAAGGCAACCTATTAGAGGTACTTGCGCGGCAGGGAAACAGATGTCCTATGGATCGAACCTCAGCTGGTTGCAGCACGAAGAGAAATGGGCACAAAGAAGAGGCAGGAAGGATGAAGTAATTGCTGATCTTTACAAGCCCTATGTAAAATACCATTCATAATGGCAATGACAGTCACTTTCTGCACACAGGCACAAAGGGCTTTTTCTTCCATGGTACTCTGACAGTTTAGGCAGGAAGAGAGAAGTGGCTAGTGGAAGTAAATTGTCAGCGATCTGTCACCGAAGAGCAGATTGCCTTTCCCCTCCTGAATTTTCCCTCCTGAGTTAAGATTAGTCTCTATTGAAACCTAGGGTTCTTTGCATCACTGGCCAGCACCCATAGAGATGAAATTTCTTTATCAGATCTCTCTAAATAACTAGTTGAAGCTCAAATCATTCTGACCTTAGGAAGAGGAGGAACAGTTGTTGCCAAATACTGAAGAACAAAGCATGATGTAAAATAAAGCTCCATAACGAAAAATAATTAAACCTATTTTTCTACATGCAGGCTGCTGTAGTACAAATTAAACCCAATGCAATCACAAGGGAATTAAGGCCAATAAATTTATCGTAAATAAATTACTAGACTTAAAACTTCATCGATTAGTCTATATTTAGCCATGTGTACAATAACAGAAATTAATCTGAGAAGAAAAGATTGTTACACATGAAATGCTGCAGAGTAACAGGAGTTTCTGAAAGCAAGGGAAAGTCTCCTTTGTTTTATTTGACTTTGTTTTGATAATCACTCTGCTGTTTACCCAGGTATAATGTCATCTTCTTTGCAGAATACTAAGATCCATGTGGAAAACAGAAATGTCTGCTAATTATTTCCTTCTGAAAGCAAACAAGAGAATGAAATGTCTTGTATAATTGAATTTGAAAAATGCCAAGAAAGTTTGTTCTCTTTACAGCCAAAGTTAAAGCAAATTATTTTGGTAAGGGCTGAAAGAGGGGGTGGGGGAAACCCAAGTTTCCATTTAATTTCCAGGTGCACACACATTTTTGCCTTTAGTTATCAAAAGCCAGCCTTTCCATAACAGGCTACAATAAATAGATGAAAAAAGCAAAGCCTCTGTCACAAGGGCTCTGCCTTTGTTCTGTATTTGTGCAATGCCCAGAACACTGAAGCTCTGTCTTCTAAGCCAGATATAAATAAACGTGGAAGGAAGTGAAAGAATAACATGAGAAAAATCAAATAGAAGGGTAACTTGAAAAAAGGAATAAAATTATATTTATGCTGTTTAACCCTTACTTGTCTAGCTCTTTATGCTGCCTTAGAAAAAAGGTATTTTATTACAAGTCAGCAATATTTGCAATACCCTTCTTTACAGCACTTCAAAGATAGCACCAATGGAGCATTAAATACATATATATTCATATAGCAATCACACTCTGTAACATAATAGCTCAGTTTTTTTCCCTGTGGAGCATGACCCACTTTTACACAGCAGAGCCCATAAGAGCCCTGAGTTATATAGGTCAACTTACTGAACTTCTTTAAGTATTGACAAGGAATCTTGTCATTTGTTCTCACCAGGTAGCATGGCAGTTTTTGATATCAATTTATAGCCTCCAGAAACCCAAAATATCTACTTGATCTCTAGGACAAGAATGAGAGCAACGTGCTAGCCCACCTGCTGGAGAGGTCCCTGCTGGTGGCCGATGAGCTGCTGCTCACCAGGCCCAGCCCATTGGCTTCTACAAATACTTTGCCTCATTGACTGGACCCTGCAAAGTTGAATCAGACCCTTGTAGCATGGCACAACTGGGACACACCTTTCTCCCAAAAGTTACTGTTCTTATACTTTTCAACACAGCAACAACAACCATAAAAAAAAAAAAAATTGTTGGCAATTTTTCTGAACTAGAAGGCTCCAACAGCAGCAACAGCATCACTGAAAATGATCCACCATCCATGGAAAAAAGACTTAACAAGCTTGCCTAGCTGGCTTCTTTGCAGAAGTATTTGCATGGTACATAACAACATGTGTCAATTAGATACCATACTTAGGTATGGATCTGTGCAACCAACCAACCACGATGCATTGTAATGAAGGAGGGAAAAAGATGTTACAAATGCACTAACTTCTTTTACATTTAACGGGGAATATTATGAACTGATATGTAAGACAGAACAGAAGAGTAAATACTGTCCATCCAGAGCAGCGTTTGTCCTACATGGTATGATCAATGGATAGACATGTAAAAAAGGCTGTATTTATTGCATTAGTACTTTTCAATTGGAGATAGCAGAAAGAATTAATGGGATAGCCATGGTCTCCTGTATATTTTGCATTGCAATATCTTAAGCAGCAGTTTCAGATTTTGCTATGCTTTAGCTACTTTGCAAAAAAGATAACTTGAAAACACAGACAAGAAGCTGAAAGACAGTTGCATTCAGAGGGGCATATAGATGTTTTTGTGAAAGTATAGCAGGAAAACTTTGCCAGGTAATTGTACCAATATTGCTAAGAAAGGACAGAGCTACAGAGTACAAATAAATTGGTATTGTGGTTTTACAGTGTTATGTCCCCTGACCAAGAAATGCATTCATGACAACGTGCAGGAGGGGTGGAAAAAAAGAGATAGTAATATCTCTGATTTCACCAGCTGACTGGAAACCCACAGAAAGGAAAGGTTAAAGTGTCACAGTGCCATTTTTTTCTGCAGAGGAACCTGGCAGAGGAACTTTTGCTGTTGGTACAATTGCTGATGTGATCTGGAAAAACTGACATGAGGTTCCAATAGAGTTATTCCCAAATCATCCATGTGCAGAGAAAGCATCTGTGTTCTGTTTTCACCAGACCACAGTGCTAGTAAGCTAGGCGCCAAAGAAAGGAAAAGCTGTAGCATCATCATGTTGCATTGAAGACAACAAGGTTATTTCAGAAGACAGCAAGCCTGATATTAGTTCATATTATAATCAAAACAAATCAAGCATGGACAATTTGGATCACCAAACCAGGCTTTATACACGCAAGAGGAAAATTTGGTGGTAGCCAGTGGTAATATGATTCTGATGGGCTGTGCTGAATGGCTACATTTGTCATTTAGTATTCAGAGTTCCCATGCTCAAATTCTGCAGTGTCCTGTGATTGCTGATTGTTTCTGTAGAAGTAGTCAACAACTGAGCTAAATAGAGAGATGATAATCCAGGAGCTTTTCAAGCTACAGCTTGTATTGGATTTCAAGCATTTGGGATGGAAATACCAACCTGCTTGCAGCTGTTGCACTTGTTGAACAGCAGAGATCAAAAAAGAATTAACACTGTCCTTGTAACCACACAGTAATGACAGAAAAGTGAAGATGTCCACCCAAGTGTCACATTAACAAAAAAAAAAAGTTTATGAAATTTGTTGCAGAAATATAAAATAGCCTAAACAGCCTGAATCATGAAACAGTTCAACACGTACAGTTACATAAACACAGCCACAAAATCTGTTATTAAAAAAAAAAGGACAGATATAAAATATAGGTCTCTGCATTGATCCCAAATTAGAGCAAAGAGAATAAGCCAATTATTTTGGCCCTATGGCTAAAGGGGAGTATAATAAATAGCAATAAAATAATCTATATAAGAAAAAAGAAATAGAACTAAGGAAAGAAATGAAGATAGACACATAAGAGATGAGTGAAGAAGGTGATAAATGAAACTAAGGGCAAATCAAAAACCTGCACACAGAACTTTTAGCTTAGCAAATTTAACAAATGTCTTTGGGTTTTCTGTATTTACCAAGGAAATGCTGCTGAACATTTGAGATTAAAAGGCTGCTAATTTGAGCATGGGAAGTATATTATAGGACTAAATAGCCTGAAGGAAACAGTAGAGGAAGCCAACAAAAATTCACCAAAATGCACACGGCGTCCTCGTAGAAGCTGCTAAACGGAGCTGGAAGCTTGATCTGATGGCTGCAGCACACAGGCCTTAATCCACATTTATTGATGCAAGTCTTAAATTCTGAGTGGTAGAGGCTCAGATCATTTGTCTGGCTCTTTGGAAATTTGCATTGCCAGGCTGTGGGCCTCTGATCAGTCAGGGAATGGCACTTTTCCCACTGAATCACTGAGCCAATGACCCATCATCGTGTCAGGGCAGGGAGGGGCTGGTGCTGATGGAAGGCATGTGTGTTTGGATTAAGAAACCCCACAATTTCCCCTCAAAATAGATACATTGGCCCAAATACTCTGCCTGAGTGCAAGTACCATTGCATTCTGCCTACCTCAATTTTCCCTGTGGTTTTAACTGAAAGCTATATTGCTTACTGCCCATCCTAAAATGTTGACTAATTCGTCCTTGCCTTTCTGGACAGCTGCTGTGTTATGGCCCAGAGGTAAGTGATGAAGTGATCCCTCTGGACCCCACACTGGCTGTTTCACTTGGGTACAAAATGTCTTACTTAATGCTTGTAAAGCACTTGGAGATCCTTAAACAAAAGGCATAAGAGCACAAAATACCATCATCATTAGCTATAAGGGCCACTGCAGAGCAGTGGAAAATATTCCTTTTCCCTGCCCATCTGGGGTTTTGCACACTGCCTAAGCAGTACTCCCATCCCCTGCCAGCTCAGAGAGCAAGAGATCAAATCTGTGCCTCTGGCATAATAGTGCAGACTGCTAATTACAGAACTACCATAAAACATCTGCTGTAATGCGTAACTATAATTCCTTGGCATGCACAAATACAGCACCTAGATGCTCAGAGCATAGCTCTGTAAGCAAATCCTATGAACCAGAGTATAAGCAGCCCTCAAGTGAGTCTTGTCCCAGATGAAGGGAGGCAGAAGAACATGGAAAGGCACCAACCCATCGCGCACTCCCTTCATGCAAGGGAGTCACAACAGCAGGCTCTGTACTCAGAGAAATGCAGGAGAAAAGACATTGAAGCTGCCATCTATCTGCTCCCAGAGCAAAGTCAACTACCTGAAAGGGAAGGAGGGCTGTACTCAAGAGAATACAGATAGGCCCCTTCCTTTCACGGCCCAGGGTGACCCAGAATTAATTGTTCGCAATACACAATGAAGTCTTGCCCCACCATGGGAGGCCTCAGAGAGATTGTCTGAAAATTAGTCATCCCAAAGACACAACCGCCCCAAGACTTCCTATGGCCAGGTACAGCTTCCCAGTGCTTCCTTGCTGCCCCTGTAGAGCTGTGTATAAATAGGATATCTATGCTCCACTGGCATAAGCAAAGACATTAAGAATCAAAATAAAGCTTCAGTTCAAACACATTTGGAAAGGGCTACTTCTCATTTATGCTTTGAGTCAGCAGTTACTGACTGCCGGGACCAAGAGTACTCATACACCAAATACTATGCTTTATTGCTTTTTAGGATTGGAGGGACGTAGACACTGTCCTTCCAACATGGCACTCTGTCTTAAAGGACTTGGGATGGTCTGTCTAAAAACTCATCCACTATATCACACTTATAAACTGGATGATAAACTCCGTCCATCAGGATGGAGTTTCAAGGAAAGTCATCAAATGTTCCTTCATTCCCAGCTGATGTGCATGGACTTAGAAAAGTGACACAGAATGTGCCTGCACTCTGCACCAGGGTCACAAGGAGAAATTATCTGCTGGAAATTTTTTGTTAGTGTGAAGCTTCTTTACACTGCAGCCCTGATGTGTCAGAAAATATGTGCTTCAGTGCCTGCAGGAAATACATAACCTAGCCTATTACATCTCTCTTTTCATCAAAGAGGAAACACTTGTAGTAATCATTGCTATCATTTTAAAATATTATCACATTTTAAGCATCAACATTGAAGTAAACCTATAATAGGGACCAAACCCAGACCTTGCTTTGCAAGAAAGTAAGGGACAAATGAAGCTGTTGATTCCACAATAAAAATTTATGTGCTAATGCAACTAGCCCTGAAGACAATCAGACCAAGAAAAAAAAAGGAAAAAAGAAAAAAAGCCATAAAATAGCTCTGCAGCAGTTCTGTGACCAAGTCCTATGGAAATGTAAAAGTTCACTGAGCTGTTCTGCTAATATTTTTACAGTAAAACCAGAAATGTAGACACTTCACTCATTTGTGCACAACAGTGCTAGAGGAAATATACAAGAAAGACTCTTCAGCCTGAAATGGATGAATGGAAATGAAACACTGCTTTTGATGCAAGGCTAATCAGAGAAATTGAAGGCTTTTGGGCTGAGTTTCTTTGATTTGTTTTGTCTGCATAGAAGCACCTTTAGAAATGTCAATATAAAAATAAGAAGCTTTCCAAATGCCAAAATTCAATATCAAAAAGACTGGCACATATGTTCTAATCTCTGTGCTGGCTGTATCATATTCATCTGAAAAATCTAACTACAAAAATTCTACCTACAAAATCTGAGGAGCATACCAGGCATGTGAACAGACCTTTAACTGCATTACACCGTCAGTGCATCTAGAGTGGAGGCACTGTGGGGAACACAGGAACACTTCAGTAATAAGTTGAAACTGTGTTTGCAACTCAATGAATAACCTAAAAGTGAGCCTTCTGTAGTTTGCTACAGAGTATTTATTATTTTCATTCATGTCTCTGATAAATTTATTTTAATTTAAGTAATGCTATATTCTCTTTCTCTTTGTATGAGGCAAAATAATATTCTTAAATAGGAAAACTTAATCAAAAAAGGAATAAATGTGGCTCTTCAACACATTCTACCATCCAAATCAAAAGTATCTAGAAGAAATTAGGCACCATCTTTGTAACAAAAAAAAAGATGCAATATTAATAAAGGGAATTTGGTAACAAGTGAGGACAGAAAATAGGAAAATACAAATGCATTTTTCTGCTTTTCAGAGAGAGAATTACTGGTGCTTCGTGAACACTTCTCAGTTTATTCTGCTGACCCAAAGGTCCTTCCCTTTCGTCTTTTAATATTAGATTTTGGGGGATTCAATTGACCACAGTGCTCCATTGCCTAAATCAGTCAGCAACCTAGCATGAAAGAAGTCAAGAGAAAAAGTATTTTAAAAGGTGTTGCTTCCATAGAAGCCAGAGATAAAGAGATTTATTGCCTCTGTCCTCACCACTGACCCGATTCTATCGAAGACTGGATATGACGGTACATGTGTGTACACAAGAAAAGCAAGAAAGAAAAAGATCTTATCTTAGATAAGTATATGTAGAAAATGTATTTGGAAATTGTCAGTTGGGACTGTGTGGATTCACAGATGTCACCAAATAACTTAATCTTTTTTGAATTAATCAGTGAAAATCACTAAGTTCTTCTGAATGAAACAATATACAGAAGAGAAATAAGAATACCATATAAGATGGCTGTGTTAGAATATAAAAAAGGAAATAATTGTTTAAAGTATCTCATAGGATCTCTGCTTGGTAATATGATGTCAAACCATTAAGGCCACAGACCATGCTTTTCTTGAGGTCTTTGGTATTCTTCCAGACACAAGGAATTTATCAAAGCCTGCAGAAACTGCATATGCAGCTTGACACTGAACCCTGTGAGCTGCTGAGTATTATGGGAGATCAGTTACTAACTTAAAGTTACTTTTGTAAATTTTTTGTTTTGTTTACAGAATACAGAAAAATCAAATAAAACAGAGATTGTTTTAAATATAACTCTATCCAGCAAGGAAAAACAGGTAAATAGAGAGTAATTTGGGACAGGATAAAATGGAAAGATTAAATGTTCTTAGAAAATGAACAATTGAGAAGAACAACAAAATAATAAGAGTGTATTTCATGAAGGAGGCTAATATATTCAGAGAACTGGTAGACCATAGCCTCATAGGGAAGAGATAAGCCTAAAGAAATTTTGGAGAGCTAACAATTCCTATTTTTGCACTAAGAAGGTGCAAAAGCAAACTAACCCAGTGTAAAGGAGGGACAGAAAATTTAATTAGACCCCTCTTGGCTAAATCACAAGCTCTTCATTGACCTCATTTTAGAGGAAGCCACACAAGATTACTAAAAATAGGAATAAAATAATAGCATTAGTATTAGGGGCAATGTGAAGCATAGCTTACTAGCAAACAATGTAAAAGATAACAAGAAATCATCCTAGAAGTACACTAACATGAGTAAGACTAAAAAAAAATAAAATGTTCACCTCATCTTCAGAGAGAGAGGATGCCCACAAAGTTGAAGTACTGCATGCCTTTTTTGCTGTCAGTCTTCACTAGAAAAATGATGCACAATTGATGTCAACAGCAAAAGGCTACAGTAGGGAATAAACATCTCAGAGAAACTTATGATTTGTTTTCAGACTCCATGAGCCTGATAAACTTCATTTTGGGGAATTTAAAACATCTGACAGTTCTTTCACATTAATAGCTGGTTTTGAGAATCTCTGGGAAATGGGTAAAACTCCAGAAAACTAGAAGAGATCAAATACAGCTTGTATTTCTGAGACAGAAAAGGGAGGTGGCAGACATTATAGCTCAGTTGCCTTAACCTAGTACCTAAAAAACTATCAGTACAATCAAAGCACTTTTGAGAACTAGCAAGAAAACAAGGACATGAGTAATTGTGAAGAATGAGTTTTATCAAATCTATCCAGTATCTTTTTATGGTGGGATAACAGGTCTTCTGACTTTAACCCTTCTGTAAGAGGGAGACTGGTAAACATCATGCACTGACTCTGTGCTGCTTATAAGGAAGTCACAGGCAACAATGAAGGGAACCAAAGTCTAGATCGACAACATGTATAACATTTCCTGGTCTGTCTTCAGAGTACCTATCAGGCGTTCACTCTCAAAAATCAAAAGATGTATCAGGATTAGTCCAATGGGTACCAGTTTTGATTCAGTACTTTCATTAATGGTTTGAGTGATGGAACAGAACTGGTCTATTTGTTAAATATAAAGTTGACACCAATATGACAGAGGCAGCAAGCACAATACAAGAGACCATGATTTGAAATTATCTTGCATATTGGAGGGCCTTTTTTTTTTTTTTTTTTTTGAGAATGGCATTCCACACAGCCATCTACAGTTAGCAGAAGAAAAAAAATGGTTGCACAAATACAGGCTGCCTGCTAAAACCAGACAAATACGTGGTATTACAGTGGATCACAGAAAGAACATGAATCAACAGTGTTATTCTCTGGCAAAAAAAAGTGGACATCAAAGCAGGATTATAGACAACAACATAAACTGTACTGCTTCTGTGTTTCCTAGCTTTCATCCTTTCTGCTGTAGTAATGGGTTCAGCTTTGGGTATTGCCCACCAAAAACATGTGGGTTGCTTGCAGAGATTCCTGAGGATCAGAGACCTAAGATACATAACCTAGAAGGAAAGGCTGAACAAACTGGGGTTGATAACTGCAAAAGTCTCAAGTATATTAAAGGCTTTTGCAGAGAGAAAGAAAGAATAATTTATCCTCCATATCCATGAAGGAAAGAACAAGAAATAATAGGCTGAAACTGCAGCCAGGAAAATCCACTTTCCATCACCAGAATTTTTTAAGAACAGGCAAGATAAGCATTTTTCAGACAGAGTTTGTCTTGTCATTTTCTGCAGTGTCTTCCCTCAGGGCATCCTGAAGTCCCTTTAAACCCTTTAATCTATGATTTGAAGTCAGTTCCCTGCCCATTCAAAATATGTACTAAGTCACTATATTTCTTTTTGCTACCCTGAAAAGTTGTGGTGGAAATATTTTTTAAAAGGTTATACTTTTTGGTAACTACTCTGATTAGTATGATTGCCAGAAATACTGACAGACTATTGGAAAACTTCTTACCCTGCCTGTCATTGAAATACAGGTATTTGGGGAAGAGGTCCTGAAAATGGTGCGCTCCTAGACCAAGAAGAGTTTCTCCTCCTACTGAGCAGGTCTTCAGCTGGTCATTCCAGCCAGGGCAAAAGGACCATCAGGATCCAGAGACTGCGCCTCCTTGCTCCTCAACTCTCACAGTGGTACTGTACTGGGGATGTCTCTATCAGAAAGTCAACTCAACTTTTTTGATATTACTGTACCTCATTGCATCTTACAGTTCACGAAGGTTGCTGGAATGCAAAAACATGAAAAATCAGCGGGACAGCAGAGGTGCTGACAACTGGACTGGGATGAGGTAATGTGAAAATTTGTGAAACCAGTGAGATGTGGTGGAACAACACTGGCAAATGCTGACAGAATATATTTGCTGAAAGGATATTCTTGCTGAAACAGTGAGTGACAGGATTGCCAAGGAGAATTAGATGGCTGGGTCACTGACCAAACAACAGGAAAGTTTCATGGCTATAAGATTACACATGACTAATGCTGAGACGGGAATGAAATTTGCTCAAGAGGAACAGTGTTAAACTAGCAGGAAATTAGGGAAGACAGCAATGGCACACACCTGTTCAAGTTGCAGGCTCAGAAAAATATCAACCAACAATTTATTACTTGTTTATATAAAAGATGAGGCCAAATAATAACCCAGAGGTACTCAGTTTAAAATCAACTTGCGATGAGTTTCTAGTCTCAAGAAACTGTAGACAAGAAGAAAGGGATGAAGATTAATCTGGCTGCTTTAAGAATGTAAAAGTATTCAACAGAAAAGGGAGATCAAGAAATATCAGACTGCAACTGAAATAGCCTACATCCATCTTTGGTATAAGCCACTATTAGTTCTGCCAATGTCAGCATACACTGGCTATGGCGCTCCACTGACTCTTACTGCCCTATGAAGAGTCCATCAGTCAGGCTCTTCTAGTAGAGGTTTGATGTGAGAAAGAAGCTGAAGTTCTGGTTTAGCTGCAAAAATTAGGCATATCACAGACAGCAAGTATATAAAGAATCTGTACTTGCTTTGAGACAGAGGAAACGAGAAAATCTTTAAGCTGGGGACTGTGCTGGTGCTAGAGGTGGTTTGCTTCATTAACGCCTCAGTGATGAAAATGGTAGGTGATAGCAGAAAAGTGTAAGTTGAAACAGCTCAAGGAAAGATGACAAGAAATCAGAATTAAGATGAAATGTGACAGGGAAGATTTCAGAGAAAGGAAAAAACTAGGGAAGGAGAAGATGCAAATAGGAACTGACAGCAAGGAACTGCTTTGGATCGTAAACGAGCTCAGTGGAAAGCAGCGTGGCACTCGTTGGGTTGGAACCACTGAATTACAGGATTGCGCTCCCAGAACTCAGCACCGCAGCATCCTCTCCCAGCTACCCAAGCAGCTCTAGATTTATTATACTTTACAGCTCCCTGTCATTCCTAGCATGTCCTTATAAAAGCATTGAAATCAATGCTGAATGGAAAATTAACTAACGCCTTTCTCTTCTTGTCTTTTTATTTCTTATTAAATTAGTAAGAAAATGTAAATGTTATTTTCTCCCTTTCTGCCTCTCTCTTCACCAACTGTTGACAAGTCAGGAGCTAACAGTGAGAAGATTTAATTCAGAGCTTTGTGCTCTTTCTTCAGAAGCCAGTGGCCTTCACGGGTGCTAGCAGGAACTATTCAAACTGCAGCACTTTTACTTTCAATTAGTGTTGTGACCCATGTCCATAAAACAAAAAGGAAGAACTTAAAATGAAAGGCAACAGGGTGCTTATGAAAGCATTTCTTCCCAGGGTTTAGTAGTATTCTACGCTAAGTTTATATGAGGGCAAACCTGTCCTAGGACAATTTCATAAAACTCCAACATGGAAACTCTAGGAATACAAATAGAAAATTCACAAGGCTGCAGATGGAGTTTGCACCACATTATTCAAGAAAAACCTTGGTAAGCCTACTGTTTTTCAAGCTGGTGGGAAGAAGGGAGGGAGTTTGGCTTATTCTGCCTTCAGTGAGTTTCTTTGTTTCAGATTTTTATACTGAGTGTGATTCTAAGAATGCTGAAACTGTCCAAATAAAGCATTGAGCTTTTATGTCCAGATATTGAACAGAAAGGATACAAGGGAGATGCATTTTGTGGAAGATGAAGACTGTACTCGCCTTTCCTTCATCTTGTTTTTCTCTGTATTTCATCGGGCCTTTCCTCACAGAAATAAAATGTATGGACACCACCTGTGTGGTTCCTCTGTTTTAATATATTCTTTGGCCAGGAAAAATAAATTGTATGAGGAGATTTCATTCATCTGGCTAATTCCATTTTCACCAAGGTGGGATCATATATTTAGGCATATAATTTAGGACAGAGCATTCTTACATCCATCTATCATTTTAAGGAATCTAGGATTTATTCAATGTCATTACTCTCAGCCTCAGGACTGAGGTTTGTATGATGCCCTGACTCTTCCTCCTCCTTCCCTCAAAGGATCACATGCTGCAATATGTTTTAAAACAGAGGCAAAAACCTTACGCTTCCCAAAGCAAAATTCAACTCCTACAAAAAAGTGCCAGATTTGATTTATTGGAGTGCAGTGAGACAACCACAGGGCACACAGATTTCTACAGCAACCTGGCTTTTAGCAGATACAGTACTTGGCTCTGCTGTTGTCTCTCTGTGCAGAGTGCTTGAAGTAGTGTCATACAGGCTATGGCAAATTACGCTTTTTGTTTCATGGCTTTTCAGTGCGAAGCAACCCCACTCAGAACTCAGCAGAAGCCTCAGTGCCACCAGGTCCCTGCAAACGTAGCAGAACCAAAGCCACCAAATGTGCAGGGGGGCAGAGGGTCCCAGCCCTGCCAGGGCAAGGCATGCTGCCTTATGCTGAGGCTCATGGGCCCAGGTGAGACAGCTACCCCCTACCTTCATGTCCCAACTCATCACTCCCTCTGAGAGCAGAACACTGCCAAGGAAACCCTTTTTATTGTTAGAACTTGGTGACCACCTTGCCCAGCATAAGGCTGTGGTTCTTGGCTCTATCAGGATGCTTGAAAAATGCCACTTGGAAGAGGCTAAATCCTCCTGATCCAGCTGTCCAGCAGGGAAGTTCCCAAGGTGATGGAGCTGGGAACATCTGGGAGCCACTCCTCTGACTTCGCTCCAAGCAGGGCACCCCCCATATGTATGGTTCCTGCCATTGCCTAGACACCATGTGGTCTTTTTCTCCCTTTTTTCTCAGCAAAACTCTCAGTGGCTAATTGGAATCAGCATTTAGTTTAAATTTACTTTACTTTTAGCAGAGAGTAACTCTACTTTTTCAGGGTTGGGGACAGCAGGGAACACAAAATCCCATGTTACAGATACTTACACTATCTACATATTGTAGAGTTTGGCAAAAAAGAAAACTTAACTCCTATTTTCCCTCTGTTTGCATTCCCTTCAGATTTATTGACTTTTTTGTTGTTTTCAGGTTTGGGTTTGGTTTTGTGGTTGTGGGTTGTTATTTTTTTCGTTTTGTTTGTTTGGTTATTTTTTTTTTTTCAGATTGCAAAACCTCTTCTAAGTAATCATAAAAGCTCTTGAAGAGTGAGGCCCTTTATCTTTCCACAGAATTAGTATAGCACAGGTTGCTTTCCTGTGCAGCTGGAAGCATCCACTTATAACTGAAAGAGTGGCTCATTCTCCTTAGCCAGGCAGTTCTCAGCCAAGAATCTAACAAAGGGAAATAATTTTTGTGTTTATTTGAAATGTTATTCCCCATGTTGCATCACATATTCACATTGCTCTATAGGAACAATAGAAGACAAACCCTGCCCCAAAGAAGTTAAAAATAATGCTTTCACAGTTCTTCTTTACCTCCCCAAAAATTGCACACTAGTAGTTATAGAAAAATATATTAAGAGCTAAACATCACAGGGGGGAGTCAGGTTGAGGAACAATGCTCTTTCTTCTGCCCACACACCCTTTTCTGTTTCAGAGGCAAGAATACCTACTCCCATCTCCTGCTGGCTGTGAAGAGAAAAGGGCTATAGGAGGGAAACAGAGTCTATGGGATGAACTGAGCCACTCTTTCTTCCCACCTGAGATACAGAGGGGCTGCTACACTCAAGAACTTGGAGGCAGCTGCAGAGAAAGCCCTTTGCCAGCAAGTCTCTGCTCCCTCTGCTCCCCCTCTCCCTCCACCTCTGAGCACCCATGCACCCAGTGTGGGAGGTGGTGCCTGCAGACACCCACATCAGGTCATCATCCGCATGGGAACAGGGGAAGCAAATCTGCAAGAAGCAAGAGTGAAATCCTGAGGGAAAGAAAAGGTGAGAAGAGATTGAGGGCAGGTGGAGGACTGTAAGTGGAAAGAGCATTGAGACTTTCAAGATTAAGAGATCAGGATGGACTGAGAATAAGGGGAAAACATGGATGAGAATAAGGCTCTTGAAAACAAAGGGTGAGATTTGGAAGAAGAAAATGGGACAGGGCACACCAACAGATCATGAAAATATTTCAGAGAGTCAAAGACCTTTCTTCCCTCCCCCCCTGCTTTTTTTTTTTTTGTTTAAAAAGTTATTACAGGAGGAAAAATACAACATTTGGGAGACTGAATAGGAACAAACTAAAGGACATAATATATATAAAAAAAAAGAAGTAGGAAGGGCCAAAACATGCCTTTCTTAAAGAAGGTAGTGAAAAATAAACTTGTGGAGTGCATCAGTGGTCCAGGGTTCTTTTTACCTACTGACTGTGTATGACACATCCTACTTACTATCTACAAGCATGTGCTGGTTTTGACTGGGGTAGAGTTAATTTTATTCCCAGTAGCTAGTATGGGGCTATGATTTGGATTTGTGCGGAAAACAGCACTGATAACACAGAGATGTTTTAATTGTTGCTGAGCAGTGCTTACACAGAGTCAAGGCCTTTTCTGTTTCTCACCCCACCCCACCCACAAGTGGGCTGGGGGGGGCACAAGGAGTTGGGAGGGGACACAGCTGGGACAGCTGACCCCAACTGGCCAAAGGGATATTCCATACCATAGGATGTCATGCTCAGCATATAAAGCTGGGGGAAGAAGAAGGAAGAGGGGGATGTCCAGAGTGATGGCCTTTGTCTTCCCAAGTAACTCTTAACTGTAACGGGAGCCCTGCTTTCCTGGAGATGTCTGAACACCTGCCTGCCCATGGGAAGCAGTGACTGAATGCCTTGTTTTGCTTTGCTTGTGTGCGCGGCTTTTGCTTTGCCTATTAAACTGTCCTTATCTGAACCCACGAGGTTTCTCATTTTACTCTTCTGATTTTCTCCCCCCATCCCACTGCGGGGGAGTGAGCAACTGGCTGGGTGGTGCTTACATGCCAGCTGGGGTTAAACCACGACAAGGCATTTCAGCCAAAATCACTCCACTGATACAAAGTGGTTTGTGTGATAGTAGATTTTATCTGCACTAAGGTCCAACAACACTTTAACACCAGCTAGCCAGCTGCAATGATGCAGTGGATAGGAATTTACGTGGTTGATGAAGTGACTTGAAAATGTTGAAAGTACTATGATGGACATCTTTATACTTCTTTTCCTACAGGCTAAGCAGTTGCATCTAGTTGCAGAAGGGGATTTTCTTTCTAACTGGGGAAAAAAAAAGATAACAAACATAAAATCAGTAGGAAAATAATAATGTGCATTCTCAGCTCTGCTTATTTTTGGAATAAAGAGGTAATAAAACACAATAAATAATTTCTGTTCTTAGGAACAGGTTTTAGTCAGACTCAATTCTGTCTCAGGCTGTACAGTCACACAAGGGAAATCATCCTCAAGCTACCTGGCTTATCAGCACATTTAAGAAGAGAAAAGACACCTTGCTGACTGTCCCCTTTGCTTCCCCTCTCCAACTCAGTGATGAAAGCAGCTGAGCAAACAGGAGGTGGAAAAAAGTTCGCAATTTACAACAATAGGGTAGGAGTAAATTCTTGCCCCCTCCAAACAAGAAGGAAGATCAATTATTCAGAGACCTGTCTAGATCACAGTGACTCCTGGACCTTCTTAGTCATACAGTATTTCAGGCTACCCCTAAAGTGTAACTCTTGCTTGCTGAACTTTTATATCAATTCCATTGATAATTTCTTGAACTGAGATAGATTAATATATTCTTTGATTTCTTGCATCAGGCTACTATTTAATATAAAGAAACCCTATATATTTCAACAAGCAATAAATTTGAGGTCATTACTGAGATGCCAGAAGTAACTAAAGAGATTATCGATGGGGCATGTATCTTTGCCTTATTTTGAAAATTGTAAGCAATTTTGTTGTCCTTATTTGCACAATAAGTGAAAGCAGATGTGAAATGCAGCAGTAAGTCTCATCTCTCTGCTAAAAGGAATATTCACTCTTTTTTCCATATTTGTTCAATCTGTGATTAAGACTTCTGTCTCAAACTTATATTTTTTTTCTGGATGAAATTTATTATCAGCTGTATTAACAGAACATCATTCACTGTTACATGTTACCTGGTCATATTAGGCTTTAAAAACATATTTATGGAGCTTTGGTGAGTAAACGAACAGTTTTCCTTAAAAAAAAAAAAAAAAAAAAGAACAGAGCAGTCCTGAAAATCAACAGTCAGCTGCAATTAGAAATATTAACTAGAACCAAAGTAATGAGTGTTCATAGCTAGTTAATATATGCTGTAATGGCTTTTTCACAATATTTTTAGTATGCAGTGCAATAGCTTGCTATTACTGCATGATACTTTTAAATATGAAAATGTATATTGAGATGACAGATAAAACTGTTACATGACGTTTGCCCTTGGATTAAAAGTTCCTTATTTGTTTGCAATGACATGAGAAATGATAATGGGTCCTGAAAAACTGATATGGTTTGTCATGTCACAGGTCCATTGAGAGTTTCCTCTTTTCTGTGACTTCTAATACAAAGGGAGACACAAAATTGCATTAAATCAAATCTTAGAGGTTTAGCTTAAACCTTAAAATCGAAATAGTTGACATAATTCTTGATAAGTCTTTAGATGTGGGCAAAGCAATGCATAATAAGCAACAGGTTTGGATCTTGTATTCAGCTTAGAAATTACTTCAAGGTACAGTCCCATACAGAGTACATTAACATTTAACCTTCAAGTAATAAAGGCATGAAGCCTTATTATTCAAAATCAGCTTGGAGAGCAAACATGGCAGTTGTCATCTTGCAAGGGAAAAGTGGAAAAATTGGTTCATGTAGCATGCAGGATCTCCCATTCTTAATCAGTAGAAATATATGCTTGAATTTCCACTCACCTTTCCATGCTGGGAAAGAGCATTCCAATTGCATTAATGCTGACAGGAAAGATGAAAGACTAGTAGTGCCTCACCTGGAAGACCTACAAACTGCAAAAGTACTAGAGTCTGGTGTTTTCTTTTGGGTAGGAATATGGTAATTCAAAAGGAAATGTTAGGCTACTGAATTTGAAGCCAAGAGGACTGAATTCATCTAAACAAAAAGGTTTATTGATATACCTGGAAGACCTTGTGAACATCATATCCCATAACATAGAGAAATGTGAGACCAGAAGTTATTAATCCAAATTTGGAACATCGCAAACACCGTCTTAATGACAAGGCTTTCTGGCTTTCTGTCTTTTGCACTTTTTATTGCTGACTTAAGGCAGAGATGTGGAAATGAAGGCCAGTGTGCTTTGGCTCAATTCCAGGAATTGTCTCCTCTGGTTGCAAGCCTTAGAAGTTGCCCAAAACACTACCATGGTGCTCACAGATTAACTTTTGGCTAGTTAATAATCTTTTATCCAAACCTTCATCTGGACACTATTTAATTCATTCTACTAGCCTAACTATGACAACAACTTGCACGCTTTCATTCCATGTCTGCTCCTGAATGCTCCTATAGCATATACATCTCTAGCAAGAGAGATGTATTCTGCTGTAACACCTTGAGAGGGAATTTTGGGAGAGAGGGTGAAGAATGAACCTTGCTCACAGTTGCTTTTGTAGTCTCCCAGGAAGACAAGAATATAAAGTAAGGGCTATCAGAAAAATACGCTTCCAACTAGGCTAATGCAGGTCTTCACTAGCACTTATATGCATACAAACTGTTAAAAAAAAAAAAAAAAAAAGTTATCTGCAAGCTATCCACAGATCTAAAGGAATTAGCAAAACATTTTTGTTTTGTCCCATAACTGCAAAGTTAACAAAACGTGTCATGCTCCACCAGGTCTTTCCACACATTTATAGGGGCAGGGAAATCAAAGTAATTCAAAAGATGCCATCATTGTCCAGGCAGAATCTTCTCAGTGATCTTCTACACAAAAAACCAGAGATGTGACCAGAGGGCAACAATTTGCCAGCTTATCAACATTGAGGCCTGAACCTCATAACAGTTGTTTAAGATCTATTGGTATACAGTACTCCGTGAGGAAAGACACCACTTCCCCATTTCTATGGAAGTGGTTGTTTTGGTCCCTCTCTCAACAATTCCATCTTCAGAAAAACAAGCAAAACCCAACCATGTAGCCAAGCTAACGATAGCAAGGATTTGTCCATCAACTTTTAGGAACAGATATTAGGATAAAAGCATAAAAACGTTTTTGCTTTTTGCGCAGCGATGACATATAATCTTTAAAAACAATCTATATGTCACAGTTGGCTGGAGTCAACGTGAGATCCCTATTGCTGGCACTTTGCTTGAAGTGAGTGAGACAATGGATGTGCTGAAAGACCAGCCATGTGTCTAACTGTTTATAAAGAAAAAAAAATAAGATAAACTGACTATAAAGAAAAAAGAGAACAACTCTTTTCATAATGCCAAATATCAAAATCAAATTATTTGGCTTCTAACAGTGTAAATATCAAGAATTAGAATATCCTCTCTGAAGTAGGAAGGAAAAAAAAGGGGGGGGGGCAAAATGTGTAACAACAGTAGCATGGTTATTTGCATTGTTTCCTGCAAAACCTGTAATGCAGTCAGGCACAGAATTCCACAAGGAAAATCCCACACACTTCAGGATTCCACAAGCAAAATCCCACACACTTCAGGCATGGTCTGAACTTTGTGTAACACAAGCATACGCACACTAATCTGAAAAGATTCTGCACAATCAGCAAAACTGTTCAATAAAAGTCAATCTGGAAATCAATTCTAGCTAAAACAATATCTACTGCAGGAAAAATGGCAACATTGTACCTGGTAATGATTGTACCTGGATGAAAACCCTAGAAACCGGAGTTCCTTAACCCATAATTCCACAAAAACTTGTCAAAAAATGTTTTTCCATATTATATATGTTACACACTATGATGAAAAAAACCCAAACCCAACTCCAATAACCAAGACAAGGTGGAAAAAGTCCTCTGTAGTTTGAAATTCATTCTTGATTAAACAGACATTTTAGAGGTTCACTATTCTTGTAATTACAGTTGATGTTTGTAATTCCAGTTTGTATAAAAACATCTGTGCAATTAAGTGTATTGTTATGATTCCAAAAGTTACATTTTTAGGTTTAAAAGATATGAAATTAAGACATACTGCCTGGAAAAATGAAACAAACCCACAAAAAACCCAACAAAACAAAAAAACCCAGAAAAACAAAAAATACCTGAACTTACACTGAATGCTTATTTTCGTTATTGCATAAGTTGGGTAAGAACTATGTCACAGTTATATTCATTTTTGCCTCTTAAAAATAATGTTGCACTAGCTACATGAGATTTTCTAAAACAAAATGAAGAAATAAGGAGAAAAAACTAACAACAGGGTTATGAGCATCTATTTATCAGCCTGACCTGAGATAATATTACTTTCATTTGCTCTCCTTTCCTTGTTGAGAGTTGTTGGCAATGGCCCTAGCTTGTGCCCAAATGTCAATGACCCCTAACAGATGTTTTAGTAACTGAGAACAGCAAGAGCACATTAACAAAGCAACCCAGTCATCTTCCCTGCTGGGGATGCTGATGAATGCTGATATAAAACTACTTTAGTCCCACTTCACCTGAGCATCACAGAACAACAATACTCTATGGACTGATCTCACTCTTCTGCTTCCTGACCTTTTAATGCCATTGCTACATATTTCTATGCTTTTGAAAGAGCAGAGATCTAACATCAGCAAGAAAAAAAAAAAAAAAATGAGGGGGGAGGTGCGTCAGGAGCAGTGCGGGAAGGAAAATTAAAGTATTACTCATTCAGATCCATGAAGGTCAGGAGGAGACTTGAGGAGAAAAAGCTTGCTGAAGTTGGGGTTTGATTGCTGTGGATTTTTAAGTCATGTGTACTTCATACAAGGCACAAAAAGTTCCCTGCCTAAACAATGGAATAGACACAAGCAATGGGACAGAATTTCTTTGCTTACATATTACCAGTCTGTGAACAGTTTTTGCCAGAAAGGGTCTCCATAGGCTTGCTTTCAGAGTCAGTTTGCATGGACCCTTCTGCTACCCTCAGATCTTTGCTGACTTCTCGACAATATTCAGGCTGCTGCACTGACTTCTCCACTGCATCCAAGGGCTTGCTCTTCTGCTGGTATTTGCAACAGGATTTGGCTTTCTGTGACAACAGGACCCTTTCTGAAGAGTGAGGAACTGCTTGGGACTGACAGGATGCCCCTGGCAAAGTGGGGCAGGCACACCCTGGCTGAAATGGGAAATCCTGAGGGAGTCCAGAGGTGAAAAGCAAGCACAGGGAAAGTGGGAGCAGGGAGAGGCTACAAGAGAGAGATCACCCATGTGCAAGGTTGGATTCAGGATGGGCAAAGTTTGGCTGGGGCTGAGACAGCTGAGAGTTGAACAAGGCAACAAGGAGGGAGCCTACAGGTACCTTGGTAGCAAAATCAAGATGTAGGAAAATGTGAGCTTGCTGCTGAATGGGGATTTCTCCTATATAAGAAAAACATGGAAAAGGCCAGGGTACTTAATCCCTTCTTTGCATCAGTCTTTACTGAGGAGGTCTGCTCTCAGTCTCAGTGTCAGCTGGGGTAAACAGGAACTACCAGACAGAGGAGAATCAAATTATGGGATGGTTGAGTAAGCCAGGTGTATACCCATCCATGGAACAGGACAAAACATACTAAAGCACACTGGACAATATTGCCATGAGGCAACTCTGTCATCTGCAAAAGGCTGTGTTGACTTGCATGGTCCCCAATGACTAGATAAAGACAAATATTACTGCCATCTTAAAAAAAAAAAAAAAAAAAAAAATCAGAATAGCAGGACTAGGATCCAGGGAACTACAAGCCACTAAGGTACTCCTAAGTCCCTGGAAAAATTATTTATTTGGCAAGCCCTCATGAAAGACACTTCTATGCATGTGAAGGTCAGGAAGGTGATTGGGAACAGTCAGGACTGATTTACAAAATTGCACTTGAGCAGCGTGATTACCTACTGTGATGAAACGACTGGCTCTGTGAACCGGGGAACAGCAGAAAATGTCATTTATTTTCAATTTCTAAAGATTTTCACTGGTGCCACCTGGCAGATAAGTTACAGTGACTGGGACTGAATGGGTGGTCTATGAGGTGGCTAGACTGGCTGGACTTTTAGGGTCAACAGTTGGAAGCCTAATTGCCAGTCATAGTTTTCTTCTTTTAATGACTAGCATATCTTAGGGTTTGATAGCAGAGCTGATAGTGTTAAAAATCATCACCTGTGAGCTGGATGACAGGGAGAACTGACCCTTCAGGCAGTTTGTGGATGGCACCAGGTGGCAGCAAAGTGCAGGGCTGCCACCATGACAAGGTGGGAGAAAGGGCCAACAGGAAAACTCAGGAGGTTCAACAAGGACAAAAGGAAACTTTTGCACCTAGGACAGAATAACTCCAGGCAACAGTACATGTTGGGGACTGACAGGCTAGAAAGTGGCTTTGCAGCGGAGGTGTCTTACATTATTTACAGTGTAGCAAGTGCCTCTTCCATCTACTATCGATAAAGCAGGCCTACTTCATACACTAGCCTCAACTTTTCATTCAATTTCCCAGCCTAAAAATAAGTTGCAGTAATCTGATAAGGTGTCAGAAGGAAAATGAATATCAGAAAGAAAATCTGTCATAATACAGAATAGAAGCAACTAGAGCAATATATTTCCTAGGTTTTCTTCCCCTCTTATATTCTGAGGCTGGCCATCTGAACTGGTCAGAAAGGGGGACACAAAAAAACAACCCAAAAAACAACAAAAATATCTGATGACCCATGAAAACCAGAGAGATAGTGAACAAGATGTGAATGAAACACTTATCAGGTGCCAAATGGTAGACATGCCAAATGCTTATTTGAAAATAGGATCTTATCCTACTTTACTGTGCTGACACCATCACTTTTATACCTTATCATTTCTCTTGGACAGTGTATACCTGTCTTTTACTTTTCATCTAAGAATGTTTCATCAACTTTGATATTTAAAGAAAAGAGACTGGGCTGACCAGTTCACAGTTCATAAGCTCTACTAGGTTTCAGTAGAAATTTTATACAAATTTACATCTATATTTCACTGATTTTTGCATGGTAGACAAATTGAGTTCATGTTCTGTAAGTTTTCCAAAAAGCAGAACTAGCACCAAAGCAGAAAGTGCCCCACTTCCTGTTCACTTTGTGGTAGGTTTGCATTTTCAAACACAGTGCATAATCAAAAGTGAAAAAATGGATGGAGTCAACCAGAATTATTTTTGTAAAACAGAAATTAAACACAGAACTTCCATTGGGGGGTGTGTGTGGGGGTGTGTGGGAAGGAAAAATAAGGAAAAAAATACAGGCTCTCCTTATTTTGGAAAACAGTACAGTATAAGACTTCTTAGAATTCAGCTCTGTAAAATTTTAAGATCTCTTCTTATTAAGATGCTTGTCTTTATGAAATACATCTTAACATGAAAAGAGAACAGATAAAGATACTTGACTTGGAAGTGCTGGAAAACCGCAAACAAAACAAGTAGCCAAAATACAAAGCATAGGTTCTCAGTTCTTGCAATTAAAAATAATTTTTATGTGTTCCCCACTATAAGTACTTGTGCTTTCCAATTGTTTACAAGCCTAGTGATTTGAACTTCGGACACTGTCTACATTTGAATGAGTTCATCTGACCAGATAAACTGGCACAGCTCCAATAAAGCAATAGAGCCAAATGAATTCAGAGCCACTGGGGACTTTGTCTTACACTAAGACAATCAGAAAAAGATCGGGTTTTTCCTAATTATCTTTGGAGGCTTGACCATGCCACCCTTACAAGTACTTTTTCAGAATTGTTTGGTAATGCTCAAGCAGAGACTGCACCGCATCGAAGCCTGCTCACACCCCCAGACACACACACGCTTTGGCCAGCAAGGATGGCAGCAGAGATCTTTCCTGCCCTCCCTGAGAGCTGTTGGCAGGGCAGGGAGCAAGGTTTGCCCAGGAGCTTTGCAGGTGCCAGCGGAGGAAAGCAGAGAGGTGAGGGCTGCCGGCTTCTGTCTCTTCCCCACCATAGGCAGTGGTCATGTGGCATTTCATGCCCCATGTGGCATGGCAGGGGCATGCTGCGGTAGGGTGCAGCTACAGGAGGCAGAGGTGGGAGAAGAGGGGAAGAGCAAGCTGCTTTTGCCCAGCGCAACCTGTCTAGTTACCTGAGCCTGAAGAAATCCCCCAAGGTCTTGCATTCCCATTTCCAGCTCCCCTCCCATGCAGGGAGACTGCTCTCTCCCTGCCAACACCTGGGGACCACCAAAAGACATGCCAGGGTCCTCTGCTCCGAGGCCTGAACCTCTGCACGCCATCTGCCCAGCCCAGCTTGGGGATGGCAGTGGTCAACTGGGAGCAATCAGCCCAGGCACTGCCTCCTGCAGCTTCAGCTCCCAGGGCTCGAGAGGCAGCCATCTGACCACAAGCTGATATTTTCTGGAACACCAGCCATGGAATTTGGATATTTCCCCTGAGTAAACCCAGGAGGTTTCTTCCCCTTATCATAGGGGCTCTGTAGCTTCTCAGTGAGGTGCTTGTATTTAACTTATCCAGAGGAAAATCCTGTGTTTTTTCTTTTAGGAACAACATATATAATCTGAAACTTTTAAATGCAAACACACACCCACACATTAATCACTCTAAAGCAAATGCAGGTCTTAAAAACATTCAGTATGACTCCTGAAGTCAGAAGTTATATGCAGGTGAAGACAAAGTCGTCCATCCAGTTGATGGGCAGCACTACCAGCTCTCCTCAGAAGTCCCATTCCTTTCAATCTACTTATGTTTCATTCCATATGTATTGGGCCAAGTCATATTATTTTAAGCTTCAGTTACTCATGTCAATTCTTATCTATGTAGTTAAACAGTCCTTTTAACAAAAGGAAGGCTTGCAGTCCAGGATACACACTGAATATTTAACAATCAGCATCAACATGAGCAAAAGCATGAAAATAGTTGAGGAAGCCCTGAAATCTCCTGGCTGTGTGTTCAGAACAGGAGTTCAGAAAAGCAGCTAGAAATGCTCCTGAAGCACCGCAGTTATGAGCGAGTGCATGAGGCAGCAGAATGCCAGTGCCATCGGGCGGCTGCTGCCATGGGAGCTTCACCTGTGGAACATGCTGCTCAGATCACAGCAAGTCAAGCTTCCACTAGGAGACCACGTCTTTGGTCGGTATATCTCCTAGTCCTCAGAGACTCAACTTCTAAGACCCAGGTCTACACAGTCCAAGTCATGTTTACTGTATGACATCTTGGCCACTCTTGCCTCAGGCCTGCTTATCTCTATTTTCCTTTCTTGCCTAAGGAATCAGACTGAATGCTTTCTCAGTAATAGGGCTTTTGAGAACTTGTTTTCAAGCAAATAATAAAGTTCAAAACAAGTCTTCCTGATTTGTTTTCCCAGTATTCCCACTTCAACTCTTGCCAAAGCTCCCCTCCCAAGGCAGGCAAAAGTTTCTTCCAAACTATCTTCCTCCCATATATTAATAAAGCATTACTCCCAGGTCTGTACTTGCAACAGGCTGTCTTTTCGCTGACCACAAGGTAATTGTATATAGATTTCCAGCCAAGCACTCTTGCTAGCTTAATTTTTGTTTTCTCCACTTAGTGAGTTCAAATTCACAGCAGTTATGCTGTGCCTACCACATTATAATACATGCAGTACACTACAATTATTCTGCTAAAACTTAAGCAATATTAGCATATATAATTAGCAAACCCTCATAGTACCATGTTGTAGAATTAGCAAACAATGTGTAATCTGAGAATTTTTTTTGTCTGGTTCTTTTCACCACCTAGGTGTTTCAGTTAATTACCCCTGCACAGGACATCCAGTTTTTGGGAACAAAATGGCAAGATGGACATCATCAGATCCCAATGGATGTGATCAACAAAATAACAGCTATGTCCTCACCAACTAGTAAAAAGGAAACACAAGCTTTTTTAGGCATTGTGGGGTTTTGGAGAATGCATATTCCAAATTACAATCTGAACGTAAGCCCTCTCTATCAAGTGGCCCAGAAGAAGAATGATTTCAAATGGGGGGCTGAGCAACAACAAGCTAGGTAGAGAACCTGGTTGTAAAAGTATGTCACATAGGTGCTCACGTACCCAAGTTGGGCCACTGAAAAACATCAAAATGACCAGCAGGTGGATCAGGCTAAGATCGAAGTGGCTCAGGTGGATCTGGACTGGCAACATAAGGGTGAATTATTTATAGCTTGGTGGGCCCACGACATCTCAGGCCATCAAGGAAGAGATGCAACATATAAATAGACTGGTGATCAAGGGGTGGAATTGACCATAGACAATATTGCACAGGTTATCCATGAACGTGAAACATGCACTATGATCAAACAAGACAAGCAGTTAAAACCTCTGTGGTATGGAGGATGACGGCTGAAGTATAAATATGGGGAGGCCTGGCAGACTGATTATATCACACTGCCACAAACCTGCCAAGGCAAGCGCCATGTGCTTACAATGGCGGAAGCAATCACCGGGGGGCTGGAAACATATCCCGTGTCCCATGCCACTGCCCAGAACACGATCCTGGGCCTTGAAAAACAAGTCCTCTGGTGACATGGCACCCCAGAAAGAATTGAGTCAGGCAATGGGACTCATTTCTGAAACAACTTCATAGACACCTGGACCAAAGAGCATGGCGTTGAGCGGGTATATCACATCCCCTATCTTGCACCAGTCTCTGGGATACTCAAATTGATACAATGGACTGTTAAAGACTACACTGAAAGCACAGGGTTGTGGGACATTCAAACATTGGGATACACATTTAGCAAAGGCCACCTGGTTAGTCAACACTAGGGGATCTGCCAATCAAGCTGGCCCTGCCCAGTCAAAATTTTATGTGCTGTAGAAGGGGATAAAATCCCTGTAGTGCACATAAAAAATATGCTGGGGAAGACAGTCTGGGTTATTCCTGCCTCAGGCAAAGGCAAATCCAGTTGTGGGATTGCCTTTGCTCAAGGACCTGTATGTATTTGTTGGGTGATGTGGAAGGATGAGCAAGTCTGATGTGCACATCAAGGGGATTTTATTTTGGGTGAAAAAAGCCAATGAACTGAAATGTATGATGTTCATTGCTATATAATATTGTATGTCATCACTTTTATGGTTGCCATATGCCATGTCAATGGTATTACAGTAAGAATCACCTAGATTTATGAAAAATGATCTTTGATGAAACCAAGAGAAGTAGAGCAGTTATGGAAGCAGAACTGGCTTCAGCTTGCAACAGTCCAACGCCACACGTCACCTCTCCTGTCCTGAAAGACTGTTGTGACAGATGGATCCCAAAGCCATGGACTAAATGAACCCGATGGCCATTTTAGAGGGATGGCCCATAGACTAATGGGATGATATCTGTGTGTATAAATTAAAAAACAGGGAAAGTGGTGGTGATTAATTAGAATGTATTGGAGGAAAGGGTAGGACCTGGGCATGATGTAGATGGTATAGAGTAAGGGGTGGATACTGTCTTGATTTTGGCTGGGATAGAGTTAATTTTCTTTCTCAAAGTTGGTACAGTGTTTTGTTTTGGATTTAGCATGAGAATGTGATAACACATTGATGTTTTAGTATAAACACTGCTTAGCAACAACTAAGTTAAGGAGTTTTCAGCTTCCCATACTCTGCAGCAAGCAGGTGCACAAGAAGCTGGGAGAGAGTATAGCCAGGACAGCTGACCCACACTGGCCAAAGGGTTATTCCATACCATATTACATCATGCTCAGTATATAAGCTGCAGGGAGCTGGCTGGTGCGCAACGATCACTGCTCAGGGACTGGATGGGCATTGGTCACCAGGTGGTGAGCAATTCCATCATGCATCTTTGCTTTATATATTCTTTTATTATTATTTAATTTCAGTTATTAAACTGTTCTTATCTCAACCCAGAGGTTTCTTTTTTCACTTTTACTCTTCCAGTTCTCTCCCCTATCCCACTGTGGGGAGAACGACTGAGTGGCTATATAGTACTTAGTTGCCATCTGGGATTAAACCATGACAGTCTGGTTCTTTTCACCCCCTAGGTGTTACAACTAATTATACCAGTGTTTTTTGTTTTGCAAGTATTATTATAGTTAATGATGATTAGTGTAGATAATTTTGTTAGGTTCTTGTTTTCTAGCTTAAGGGTATCAATTTCATTCTAAAGTGTTGATTGTTTCTTATCTAACTTTGAAAATGAGATTAGATACATTTAAAATGATGTTTCTTACATTGTCTAACTATGTAGATTTATACGGTAATTTAAAATCTGATAAGCTATGAGTGGCATAAGACTGAGTAATAAAGCAATCACAGCAGTTGACACTTCGGAGAGAATTAAATTGAGTCTTGCTTCAAGAGAGACACAAAAAAAAATATACCACTACATGCTGGGGACCAAAGTGCTGGGGGAAACATTTAGGGCTAGAGAGTCATTACTTAACTTACATGCAGTGCCCTCATTTTCTCTGCATGACTGGACAGGTGCATCCATTATGTGTTATTTCAGGAGGAAGAATAAAGGAAATAAATGGTCAAATACTGGGAGCTGCCTAGAATGAGATTGACTCGCTGAGGATTTCTGTGATGGGACTTGGGTTACAGGCTTCTCCTAATGCAGTCCTCTTTACGTGCTTTTGCACAGGCATGGATGGGAGAATAATAAGGCAGGAGTGACCCCAATCCAGTGGATTCAGTTTCTTCTAGGAGAAATTCAAATTCTCCTCACAAAGGTGGGACAAAGCAAAAGAAACTCTTTTGCCTTCAGATTTTAAGGCAGCTTCTAAAACAAAATTGAAAATTGAATTATGCATAAGAACTCTGCATGGAAATGCCCTTTGCAGCATACATGAAAGGGAACCAAGATGTGAAATGGGTGCTTTTAGGGAAGGATTATGCCCCTGGGGACTGTTAGGTGGCACATGATTTTGCAGGATGGGAAGCTGCATGCTGATTTTCTTCTTAAAAGAAGTCACCCTAGTATACATTCTCAGATGTTAACTCAGGGCTGTCATGTTGCAGCAGGAAAGTTGTAGGACAGAAGAGACTAATAGTACAGTCTGGAGCATGCTAGGAGAAATGTCCATTTGAACTACATCTCTTGCACACTGGAAACACAATCTTGGGGCCTCCAAAGACCCAGCAGGGGCTGCAGTCTAAATAGAACTGGGCAGTGCATCACCACTGCCAGACAACTCCACCACAGACCCCTCTCCTCCCTAACTTAGGGCTTCAGAGAAAGCTGGTTCTGATTACAAGCCCTCCTAATGAATTAGCCTATGGCATAGCCAAAGCACATCATTAGAAGGGCAGACTTGTGACTGGAGAAGACTACAGTCTCAGTGTATGACCTTCCTGGAATACACATTAAGGAGACTTTGAAAACCTGCATGATAATGGCAGAGGGAGGGATGGGTTGTGCCTTATATAAATGATCTAGATTTTAGCAAGACAAAAAAGAAATGCAGATATGTATGTCAAGCCAATGCACATTTATGAGAAACTAAGTCTCAGTCTGAAAACAGAGTTATGATCTACTTGTTTTAGTTATACAAACCATATTTTATGACCGAATTGTGATCAAACACTATTATAACCATTGTTCTTCCAGATTTTACATCTGAATGGTAGACACTGCTGTATCATCAGAAAGCTGAGCCATAACACAACACATCCGTTTCCTGGCTGCACAGCATGACTAGCTATCTGAAATAAAAAGGATATAAGCCCTGGGTTAAAGTAGGCAGTGGAGTTCCTTTGCTCTGGAACGGGATCATCCTGAGTTAGGAAGCAAAACTCCCACAGGAAACAAGAGACAAGATTCACCTTTGCTTTTAAAAGATAATTTTATGGCATTTCCCACTCTCCTTTTCTCTCCTAAAGTCCTGTGCATGGCTGGAAAATTTTAAAAAAAGGTCTGGAAGGTGTTGCTGAACTATGGAGGAATCCATGTGCTCTCTATTTGCTTTAACTGAAAAAAAAAAATGGATCTAGTATCCCAAATGCATCAAGAGAAATTAAAAAAAAAAAATCAACAAAAAAGTGTCTTTTCTATGTCAAAGAGTTTAAATGCTTCTGTGCTGCTATCCTCAGTTAACCAGAGTTTTGAGGTACGAATGCCTCTTCTTAAAAGCAAGCACTAACACAGTGTTTTATCAGAGCAAACACTAGCTCTAACAGCTCAGATCTGCCAGTGAGAGACTGATTAGTGAATCATTTTATTCTTGACTTCTCCTGCACACTGTATCCTCTCAGGCTGGGCTGTTAGCACAACTGTGCTTGTGCTACCCTAAGCAATCTCCTTGCCTTATTCTGCTTTCTTCCTCTGGCCACCTCTTGCTCTGCCCCGTACACAGTCCATCTCCCTCTAGGCAGCCCTGCTGCTCATTGGGGTGAAATGGCCTCCCACCTTCCCTCCAAAAACCATCCTGGTGACACAAGGCACTGCAACCAAGCAAGAGCTAGCAACCAAGCACCTGCCTCCCACCCTAGCCTCTTCCCAAAATACAAAGTAAAGAGTGAGCAAAAAAACCCACCTCGATATCCTCCCAAACAGGTTGTGAGCAACAAAAAGATAAGAGACTTCTAGTAGAAAACCCAGATTTAAGAATAAATGTTACCCAGAAAAGGATAAGCCTCAACTCTTAAATCACTTAATGCCTTCCCTGAAGTCACAGATCTACCGTGGACCAGGGAAGTAAAATCTAGTCTGCTCCAAGGGATGAAGGCAAGGAGGGGCACTACAGGCTGGACTCAGCATCCTATCATGCCCTTTCATCTTTAGCAATCCTTGTTTCTCGTCTGACACATCTCTGCTATAGACTGCAGTGCATTTAATACCAGAGATTCATGCAGAACTTTTCAGTGTCAAACCCAGAACAACGAAGAATTCTAACCATTTCTGGGAAATCTTTTTCTGTTCTCCTCCCCCCAAACTCTCTTAACAGTATCAGTTAAAAAATGTTACATAAATTCAGTATAAATCAGCTATTTTGCTGTAATTCAGCTTGGAACTCTAACATTATTATGCTTTCATACTGCTCTAACTCAGCCAAGCAGTGAGTAGTATGTGCTAATAAAATGGCTTTTTTGTGAGGTGCTCATAGAATATCTCTGCGTAACCAAGAGCAAAAACAGTTGCATCCCTTCTTTTGGCAAACAATCAGCTAGACAAGACACTTAGACTAGCCAAGCAACATATACTAACACCACATGCTCAAGAGTATTCATAATCATGCAAATATCTTTGGCCCATTGACTGAGTTTCCGCAAGTGAACAATTAGTTTCTCCTCTATAAATTTTAATAAGCATAGGGCAAACCATCTATGTTGTAGCTGTTAGCTTTCTCCTCATCTCATTATTACAGAAAAATCCATTTGGCATTTGTCAGCTTTCTCTGCAAATCTTCAGAAGAATATTGTTCTTGGTATTCAGCAGCTTCCTTTTTTAATTCATTGTCATAAACAAAAGCATATATTCATTGCTCCTCAGATTTCTCTATAAGACTTGAGAAGAGAGAGTTTTGCTTGGCAGTTGTCATACTTCAGGATATTTTTCATAAGCAAATCATTCACCATTCATCGGCTTTATGTGGATCTACTAAAAAAAGGAAGTGCTTGCTCCACTTTTCATCGACAGATGCAACCTCATTATAGGTCCAAGGATGAGCAACTCTAGATGCATAAACTTATAACCAATTAGCATTACGGGGAGATCTTCTGTACTTTGAAAATAAAATTTTTCCAAGTAGCTAGGGAAAACTTCCCTGTGGTTATTAATTAGAGTAGGTAATTAAGACTATTAATCTTACCAACTTTTTTCTACCAATTCACTGCGATTTACTTGGGAATAAATATGATCTTTTGGACAATTCTTCCAGCCTTGAACAAGAAGTTCCTTTCCAGAAGAACAGTTATGCATGGAAAGTGCATTCTCTATAGGCAGTACAAACCACAAGTAGCAGAGGGAAACAAAGCCCAATTCAAGCATCTGAATCAAAGACAACTGAAGTAATTTAAATTGCACCTGCAGCAGGTCAGTAGAAACCTCCTCACTGCCTTCGCATACACACCTGTTCACTCAGCTGATCCCAGGACAGACAAAAATGACAGGTAATGAGGCAGAAAGAGGAATTCCCTAATTATGCTAGGGTGGGGAGGAATCTGATGCATAAATACACTATACTATGCCTTTAGGTCTACAACTGCTGCACTGGCATGAGATTCCTGGTATTATGACAGAGATTGCCACAGAGCCCTGCTGCCAGTTTTCCAGGAGGCCCACCACTGGCTTGTTTTATATATCTAAAGGACTATTGCAACGCCCAAAAGCAAAATTCTTTTTGCCATCTGTATTTAGTGAAAATCTTGCATCTGATTTGTGATTTTTTTTCATACAAGTCTTGTACCTCTGTAATGCTTAGCACCTTTCAGAAGCACACAAAGCACTATCTGTCACAGCCAGCTGTTTCCTTCCTGCACCTTCCCAAGAGAGCACTGAATGGGGATTTTATTAGCTGGCTCAAAATGCAATAGGCCAGGTGTGGAGAGAATATGACAGCAGACACTCACTAATTTAGAGAAAAAAACAAACAAACAAAAATTCTGTGATAATGCAGACTTCTCAAGAGAAGTTTATTGCTGTTACTGTACAGGCAGGAGGGGTGGCACAAAGATATACATAACCTGTGGCTCCATCATTCCTAAAAAAGGACCAGGAAACAAGTTTAGGCACTGGACCCCGATCATCCAGACTGGCTGTTTCCTACCTGTTTTGACTATTTCAGCTATACCTCTCCATCACAGTGCCCAAGTCCATCCAGAGATATAGCTTACTCCAGAGGTGATATACATGAGACTTCACAGGATCTGGATTCTTTTCTCTATGCAGTTATTTGTTACTAACCTGGAAGATTCATGACAAAGGAAAACCACTCTTCTAGGCTGCTACAAAATCTTTGACATGATATGAGATGTTTCAAACTGAGAAAACTGCACAAACTATTTTATAATAAAGTAGTCTTGTGGACCCAGAGGAATGCCAGGTTCAAGGACCACTTAAGTGCAGATTTGGCTGGTCTGCACATGAACTGGTGGATACCATACAGCCTTGGGATGAAGGACTAGTCCTTCTTATTCAGAGCTGTAGATGTAAGCATGTACACTCATATGCCATCAGGGTAGGTGATGACTGCTCACCTGTAGATATGCTCAGTGCTTTACAGTCACATATTAAGCCTGAGCTCCATCTCTAAGGGTTTACACTGTAAAAAGCATTTGAAGTTTTGAAATAGAATACAAATAGCCCTGAGGCTCTTTAATTTTCCTTTCAAGGTGTTGTGAATTTATACTTAGGTCCCTTCTTCAAAGACCATTTTTGACCCAATGACCTGTAATGGCTTCTTCAAAGCAAGATACAGTCTATCAGTCAACTTCCGTTTAGTTCATTGGTACAATGGAATTTAACAGCTACTCAGAAGCTATTATAGTCTTTCATGTCAATCTGGTTGTCAAGGGTGTACAACAAATGTCAAAAATCTTCAAGAATAATTTTAATTGATATTTACTGACCATACACAAGAAGTAAGCCTGTATGCTCCTGTTTTTTCTCCAAAGGGTAAAGCCAAAATACCTTACAGCCTGGTAATTAGAGCTGCCAGAACAAATTGTTCAACACAGTAAACATCAGATATATTCTTAACCTGTAGGAGCTTAACAGCATGCTTACTCAATAAATCACTGCTCTTCATTTCACTCCTATGAAATAAAATTAGCTAAACTTCAAAAAGAAGTTAAAAAAGGGAATGTTTTTTTATTAAGATTTCACATCTGGTTTACTATAGGGATTTTTTTTTTTTGTTTGGGTTTTTTTTCTTTTTTTTTTTTACAGTCAGCACTTAAAATGCTATCCTCAATGTCATGAATGTATGAAGCCTCAAGAACTACAAAAAGTTGGGTTATGTAGAGGAACAATTGTTATAGGCAGAAAAAATATTTCGTGAGGTCAGATATGTCATTCAAAGCATGAAATATAAATACATACCTAAAGTCATTACTGGAAGAGAGAAAACCTTTATGAGTCAAATTAAAATAAAAAGTCATCCTTGAAGATCTCAAATTGCAGTCCTGAAATTCAGCCCTCAGAAATCACCTAAAATTGCAGACCTTTATATTACATAAAGTTCATTCTTTTTAAACCGTCCTTTGGAGGATGCCCCTTGCCAAGCAGCTGAGCAAGCTCCTCTTCTCCAAAGTAAGCAACCACAGTCCCATGTGCCTGGACTGCCTCTGCCCCTTTTCCCTCTACAGATAGAAAACTCTCCCTCCATTCTCTGCTGTGGTTTTGCAGGTCCATCTTGCTGCCACTGTGGGCAAAGGCAGATTACCAGGGCTCCACCTGCTACTGGTGCATAGAAAATAAGCACTGTAGTGCTGGGCAGACTGGAGAGAACCATGAGAATGGGTCATTGTGAAAAAGGTGAGGGACTGATGCAGTCCCACAAAAGTGTCCTAACCAACTGGCAAACACCAGGCTGGACTGAAGACATTTCAAGCAAGGACGCACGTGTGATGGGAAAAGCAGAGTCTGCAAGGTTCTGCTCAATGCCAGGAGGTCAATGTTGATTAAGGGGCAGAGAGAAGGGCGGGAACATGAAAACATGAGACAACAGCCATCTTCCTCTTTTGGAATGGGCAATACTCAGTTTTGTCTATGTTTGTAAGAAGCCTTAAGGAAAAAAGTAGCTGTCTCCAGTTTCTTTACTTAAAAAAAGGGGTGGTGGGGGGGGGGAGGCGGGAAAGGGAGAGATGCACTAGACTAGTGGCTAAAACACTCACAAAAGAAATGTTTCCATACCTTCCTTTCAAAAAGCAAAACAAAACCAAAACAAATCTTGCTGCTTCCCTAAGAAGTGTTCTAATCACTAGTCTATTGGCTAGGAGTTTGCTGAACTTGAGACACCAGTTGGAATACAATACTTGGAGTCAAGGAGAGAAAAATTACAAATAAACAGTACTCTGTCCTGTAACACTCTTAAGGCATGAGATTACATTCATGTGCATGCATGAGTAAGCCCATCTGTACTCTGTAGTGGATGGAGAGGAAGACAACAGGTAATTTGTTTGTTTCAATATTTTCTCAGAAGAGTTCTATATGTCATATAATGCACATCAAATGGCAAAGAGCCACTGACCAGGAACCTAGGTCCTTCCACTTCCAGGAAACACTTTCCCACAGGGTGACAAGGCTGTTTTTTTCCTGATCCAAAGGATTTGAGATGTGTGGAAAGGAATTCAAAAGGAAGAGTTGCTACTAAAGCAGCATTCAGGTAAAGGGTAGGCATCCATTTTCATTCTCTCAGAGGAGGACAATACATACTAAGTTACTAGATAGTAGGGAGTGAAACCATCTACATCCTCCACACCTCTTCCAGTAGATGCCTGTTAAAGTAAGAGTGGTCTTAGTCAAGAGCTGTAAACTAAAGGTTTTGGGAAGTGGGAATTGGTGGTTTGCATGCAAATGACCACACGTGCTCCCTCAGGTGAGGATGTGGCCCAGAAGGGCTGGGACATAAGGGCTGATCATGTCTTCTGAGGTTTGCTTTTTCTAGTAAAAGGCAGCTGCATGTCCAGCATGCCAATTTTCAGTGGCTCTAAGACACACAGCTGGCTCTGTGCACCCTACTTGGAAGAAGGCAACCATGCCCATTCACCTATCTGGGCACCCACCACAGGGCTCTATACTACAAATTCAGAGCTGAGGAGAGGAAAATATGCTTAATTTTCAGGTATATCATTACTTACTTGATTTAGCCCTCAGTTTCTTCGCAAAGAAAAAGAAAATACTGGAAATTCAAGTCATTGCTGGGAGATAGCATCTCTTGCAGAGAAAGTGAGGATTAATTAGGCAGCTAGGCCAATTTATTAGGAGGCAACTGCAAGCTCAGTCAGTGTTGCCAAGAGGAGAACTTAGAAGAATGAAATTAATTTGGGGCAAAGAAGAGAAAGAAAAGGCAAAAAGTTACAGATTAGAAAGGCCAGATACAGAAAGGCATTATATACTTGTTATAAAGGAATAACTGACAAATTTGAACAAAAATAAATTCTTAAAGCCAATGTTTTTCTAGTTTCAAGGTCCAAGTAGACTATCCCTCCCATAGAGGGGCAAAACTGAAATGAAGTATCTAAACAACCATTTAGGAAATGGAGTAGGAAAGAATACCAGTCCACTTCAAATCATGTCACTTAAAAATAATTATATTATTAGCTATTAAAAAAAATTTCTGTGGGTTTCTATGAAAAGCTTCCAAAGTGTTTGTTCAAGTAGTTAGAATGCTATGGATGCATTACAAAAATGTTGATCTATATTAATTGATGTTCTCTTTTCTAAGGTCTGAAAAAGTAGGAAGTTTTACACATAAACTTTTTTCCTTTGCTGTGCTGTTACATCTCTCTTGATCTAGGAGGCAAAAGAACATGCCTGCTTAAAAACTTTTGTCTGCTCTTCAAGCTTATTCCTGCATAGACAAGTTTCACCCATATCTAAAATGTCTAGGATCAAAAATAGAAAATCTTCTGAAACATAAAAGTGAAAGAAAGTAGACTGATCTTTTCAGTATCAAATCACAACAAGAAATGCATAAGGAACAACAGCTGAAGACCGAGTAAAAACTTAGTATTCACATGCCTGTGCACAGGTGGATTGAAGCACCAAGTATCAGGTAGCTAATTAGATCAGAGTAATCAGTAAAACACGTTAACATAAATCACTGTAAGAAGGCTGCAAAACATCCATTGCTTTCAATTCTATGAAATTTGGGTTTTCAAAACAAGCTGGGGTCCCACTTTCTGGTTTGATAATTCTTTGCAGAGATGAACTTTTGTATACCTGCAAAATTAACAAGATGCTCTCATTGTCCCGCATTTGCATCCCATTTTCCCCTAAAGGAGCAACTCTCTGGGAGGAATCCAGGGCTTTCCAGCCCTTTGTTCCACAATAACCACTACACTCAGCAGGCATGAAACTGCCTTGATTAAGTTATTTGTATTCCTTAGAGGTTTACTACTGCCTGGGCTCACTCTGCAGTCCTCTAACCCTGATCAGGAACAGCTGAACAACTGAAAATAGTTCTGGCTGTTACATGCCATTAAGAAATAATGATTGTGTTATGAGCATAGAACAGCAGCACACATTTAACTTTAACAGCAAAGCTTTGGCCTCACTTTTCATTACACCAGTCTACCAGAAACAGCAGAGCAGGTTTACACAGAGAACTCTGATGCACAGAGAGAGATCCTCAACAGGACACCGAGTCCTAAGCTCTCGCAGTTTACGTGTATCTGTTGCTTCCTTTTAACTTGCTCTTGGCTTTCAGAGGTGCCTACCAACTGAAAACATTTTATTAGGGTTTTATAGCATGAATCAGTACCCAAATGTACAAAACTTGTGCTGGAGGAGACAAGGCAGCAGCAAGAAAAAGTTGTTCCCTGAACAAATGGAGAGAGGGCTAGGCACTATTTACTACAAAGATATAATGAGACAAAATACCTACACAGCTGCCTAGGACTGACTGTGGCTTCTAAAGCCAACTTTCCAGAACTCCACCCTGCTCTCATAAGGATTCTCTGTCCAGCTTAACCAGGTTAGAAATATTTCTAGCTCACTTATGCTACTTCTATTTTATGCATCCTTGTGGGTAACACAGCTGAGAATCATTGTAAACACAAGTAAGTGCAACTGAGGAAGAGATTTTTTAAATAAAGAAGTTAAGAACTTCTCAGTGTTCTGATATAAGAACATGATAAAAATGTAGTTTTCTCTCTATCTTGTTACTTAGTTTACTGGCCCACTCTGAGAGAATTTAAGTTTAATCAGTAAAACAAGCAAATATGGTAATTCAATGAAGTGGGTGAGTAAGAGCATGCCACTTTTATGAAGTCCTCTGTTTAACTAGTTTGAAAATACAAGTCTAAAAGGATTTCCAAAATGTCCTTACTTCTTTTCTTTTTCCTTTCCCTTTTAAACAGAGAAAATAACGAACAAATATTATTTAAACTCCAAATACATTCAGGGCAATAGCTAATTCTGTAACCAATTAAAGGAAACTGGGGCAGAGACTAGGGTTTAGAAACCACTAACCATGAAAAATACATTGTTAGGTTTCCCTGCAATACTTTTCAACAGAATTTTCACATATGTCATTAGGCTCATTATTTCTTAAACACTACAGATATTAGCATCAGCATAATACCACTGTTCATATATCTTCCTTTTTTCTGTCTATTCCTTCTCTAAAGTTGCTATCGTCTTCAAAGCCAAGTTCTCATACCTAAAAAAAAAAATCCTTCTCTCCTGTCAGCAAAGCACTCTCATTCTCTTCCTTCAAATCCCTCCATATAACCTACATTTCACTAAGATTGACAGTAGTGCTCTAAATGCTGTCAGTATCACACCCTATCTTACAATTTTACTCTTATCCTGTATATCACAGCCTTCTAAAATCAGATTCTAAATTGCTTCGGGCTTAAAGTTGCCTCTCTACTTTCCTTTATCTCAAATCATTCAAAGGGCCAAGTGCTTCCTACCCCAACTGGTTAATTTGTAGGAGCTATGGGACTGCTTTATAGCAGCTAGAAGAACAGCTGAGGTTACTCTACCCATGAACTAGGAATCAGCTGAGCACATAATATTACAGCTCCATGTTTTCCACTCCAATGGACTACATCACTGGCGTGGGACTGGTTACATGGCATTTGGAACATAGATCAAGGTCAACTTGTGTTGATCATTTTCAGAAAGCTATCTTGACAGAGTTGTGAATCTGCTTTAATTTACTGCCATTTTTGTAAGCTAACATTAAAAGAAGTCCAGAGACTTTTAATTATGAGTATCACATATATGATAATGTCCTTAAAAGTATACAATAAAATGAAAAGTAAAAATTGTAATCATAAAGTCCCAACAGCAAAGGATCTAAGCATGGCAAGTCAAGAGAGACTGTGGAAAACAAGATGCTTTGTGATCAATGGGGGGTATATATTAACTTTACCACAGCGGAGTATGGCAAAGACTACACATTCAAGACTCTAAATATAAAATGGACGTCTTCAGACAAAAAAAATTACAAAATTCAATCTTTATGTTTAATGCAATAAAATGTTAAGCTTTTTAATAAATAAAGAAAAACCTTTATTTGGTGCTAATTATATGAAGTTAATGGAACTCTCCCTGTCAAAATATTAAACCCAACCCACCCCAGGAGTCCTGACTACCTGAAACATACATCTTTCTCTACTGTTTTTAAAGTATCAGTATATACCAGTAAGCTTTCTAATTGACAATTTTTTAAAATATAGAAAGTCTTCATAAAATGAGCCAATTTAAAACCTTGATAGTCTTTGCACTGAAGTGCTGATGAGATAAAAAGCATATCTGAAATACAGAAGGCATAGATTTTTAGAGAAGGTACCTCTAAAAAACTACTCAAATAATTTTTGCTTAGTTATTTTATATTTCAAGGATGGAAAACCCATTTTACACTGGCTTATTTTTTCCATAAGCCAGGATATCACAAGGGCCTGGTCTGCTTTTGTAGGAAAATAGCCACATTCAGCTGAGGCACAGGAGCAAGCAAAAGCAGCTTTTAATCACACTACAGTGTTCTTGTCATTACAACATGGAGATGTTCAGGCTTGTTTTAAGTGGCAATAACCACATGGCTCCTAACTTATCCTGGTGGAAGAACTGCAGAGCTCTGTGGTGCACAAGTGAGGCTCCTTTTGCTTTGCCCTGCTCTTAACCAGGTGCCTCTTGCAGGGAAGGGGGACTGAAGCCCTCACATCAGCACTGCTGGGAGTTGGTCTCTCACCCTGGGAGGACCCCAGGCCAGAGAGCTACAAGCATTGCATGACACTGAGGTGGCACAGGCAAAATGGGAACCAAAATCTGTTTTACAGTTCTCAAACGGGAATTCAGAAGAAGGAATCCATTGTTTGACATCAAAGAAAAAATACACACCGAAGTACAAATTAGAAACTAAAGGCCATCATTTCATTCAATTAGAAAGCACAGCAGATGCAATTAAAAAAAAAAAAGAAAGAAAAGAAGAGATATAATTGGGACATGCTGTTTGGAGTAGCCAGAATGCTATGCATAGTAGCAAGGATGGCTGCCTCAAAGCAACTGGGCAGCACAATGCACCAGCAGCCCATTGCAGACAAGCAGAACATATACACCCCAATTTCTAGCTGTGTTCAGTTCATACTCTGCCTCACAGGACAAGAGATTTAAAGCCTCAACCATCAAGAACTGCAAGCTCTGAATCCCAAATCTATCCACAGCCACCTTCTAACAAAGATTATCTGCCCTGTTGTGGCTGAACATGCACCAGTAAACCTCAAGTGCAAAAATACTGGGATATCTTGGAAGCTGGTCCAAAAAAAACAAACTCATCATTTTCCTATAGAACCCAACACTGGTAAGGGATGCTTTAAGCAGTGTCTAAAACATGGATCAATATTTGAAGTTTGATATGCCCTTGGGATTAGCTTGCATTCCTGTACTTGTCTGCCCTTTTTAATGATGTACTCTAAGCAAAGCTTCATTTCTACAACATGGAGGCTTCAGCTCCTCACTGTATTAGAGAATTATGAATCTGCAAAGCCATTTAAATAGAAATACTGTAGTGTAGCACAGAGGTAAGAAAAAAGCTAATCAAGACACTACATCTGATATGAAAATTTACTGATCCTAAAAGAGAAAACGAGTCAAGAATGTTACGGTTTAACATTCTCTTTGATCTGTGTATGACTTTGCCATTTAATTTGCTTAAGCTTGAAAAAGCTGGACAAGGAAGAGAAGGTTTTATGAGAGAAATGGTTTCACAGCAATCCAACTTAGTTTGAGACTTCTGAAAAAGCATTAACTTCTATACTATAAATCTGTCTCTCTTTTAGACTTTTTCCTCCCACAGCTTAAGACAAAGCGAAAAAAGATATTTTATATTCATGTGGCCCTTGAACTGCTTAGATCATCATGTTATACAGTACAGTCTCACTAAATACTAATAAGATTATTAATTAAAACTTTACAACTGCAAAATTTACACTTTAAATTAGCTCTGTATTTATGACTTTTGAAACAAATAGATAACTGTCATGGTTAAGCCCCTGTCAGCAATCAAGCACCACGCAGCTAGTTGCTCGCTTCCCCCTGGTGGGATAGGGGAGAGAATCAGAAGAGTAAAAGTAAGGAAACTCCTGGGTTGAGATAAAGACAGTTTAATAGGGAAAGCAAAAGCCATGTGTGCAAGCAAAGCAAAACAAGGAATTCTTTCCCTGCTTCCCATGGGCAGGCAGGTGTTCAGCCATCTCCAGGAAAGCAGGGCTCCGTTACAGGTAAGAGTTACTTGGGAAGACAAACGCCATCACTCCAAATGTCCCCCCCACTTTTCTTCCCCCAGCTTTATATACTGAGCATGATGTCATATTATGTGGGATATCCCTTTGGTCAGTTGGGGTCAGCTGTTGCAGCTGTGTCCCCTCCCAGCTTCTTGTGCACCCAGCAGAGCATGGGAAGCTGAAAAAGTCCTTGATTAGTGTAAGCGCTACTTAGCAACAACTAAAACGTATCCACATTACCAGCACTGTTTTCAGCATAAATCCAAAATGTAGCCCCATACTAGCTACTACAAAGAAAATTAACTCTATCCCAGCTAAAACCATGACAATAACGGATGTGTGATGTACTGATAGAATCATAGAATTATTAAGGTTGGAAAAGACCTCTAGGATCACCAAGTCCAACCGTCAACTCAACACCACCATGCCTCCTAAACCATGTCCCAAAGTGCCATGTCTACGCGTTTTTTGAACTCCTCCAGCGATGGTGACTCCACCATCTCTCTGGGCAGCCTGTTCCAGTGCCTGACCACTCTTTCAGTAAAGACATTTTTCCTGATATCCAATCTAAACATCCCCTGGAACAGCTTTAAGCCATTTCCTCTCTTCCTATCACTAGTTACTTGGGAGAAGAGACCAACACCCACCTCACTGCAACCTCCTTTCAGGTAGTTGTAGAGAGCAATAAGGTCTCCCCTCAGCCTTCTTTTTTCCAGGCTAAACAACCCCAGCTCCCTCAGCCGCTCCTCATAAGTCTTGTTCTCCAGACCCTTCACCAGCTTTGTTGCCCTTCTCTGGACACGCTCCAGCACCTCAATGTCCTTCTTGCACTGAGGGGCCCAAAACTGAACACAGTATTCAGGGTACAGCTTCACCAGTGCCGAGTACAGGGGGACGATCACTTCCCTACTCCTGCTGGCCCCACTATTCCTGACACAAGCCAGGATGCTGTTGGCCTTCTTGGCCACCTGGGCACACTGCTGGCTCATATTCAGCAGGCTGTCAAACAACACCCCCGGGTCCTTCTCCGCTGGGGACCTTGTTGAGCAACAGTGGTATGGATTCCTTGAGACATACTGCAAACATTGTATAATAATCTGGATAGCACATAATGCTGTCCAGAGGATTTTCAATGCTGTATTGAGCAAAAGAAGAGACAGTAGCTTCACAAATAGCCTGCAGGTCTGAAGGATTTGGACATCTGTCTATGAAGGCATTGGAGTGACCCCATTTTTATTCCTTTCACCCAAGCCTGTGAGAAGGATAGAGGGATTTGGGATTAAGATCAAGGTCCCTCCAGCCTCTCCAGCACACCACCCTCCTATGCAGAGACCCTGGCAACAACCATCTTTCTTACTGCTTCACCACTCGCCCTGAGCACTGGTCAGCACCACAAACGAGGCTGGTTATCTGCCCAAGAGGCTTTGAGAAGTCACCATGGGCAGGATGTTTGTGCTTTCTCCTGACCAGTTTCCTTCAATCTGGCTAACTCGTTCCTCAAGGCGGGTGGGATAAATTAGGTGCAATACAGGAACTGGCCACCACACAGTTATAGGGCTGTCCACTCTGACACTGTCCCAGCATCATGTACCAACTTCTCCCAGTACTTTACAGACACAATAACTAACTCTACAGCTAGAGTGCTTTGCTCTCTGTTACTATACATCTTTACACAGGAAATCACTAACCTGATCTTCTCAACTGTTTCTTCAAATATCCTTTCTCCAGCCAGCATAAACGTTAGTATGAATATTAGGAAGGTATAATTTGATCCCCAAAGCCCCATGATCCCTTTTCCTCCTTCAGCCTTCCAGATAAAGAGTGCATCATGAGGACTATTGTGTGCAGTTTTTTCAGAAGAGCCAGTAAAAAACAGTCCCAAGGTCACATTAAAGGTCCCAGGGTACCTCCTGTTAGAAGAGAATAAAGATTTTTTTTTAATTTTTTTCCCCCCCTTTTTCTTCAGCCAAGTGCTTGCTTCCCAGGGCAATGTACTAAGTACCTGCCAGCTGTCTTCCATCTAGCAGAGGGAGCTGAACACTTTTGTAATGAAGGCCACTATATACACCTAAGCTATTAATTCAAAGACAAACGGGCACTTCTTTGATGGAAAAATGCGAGTCTGTGAGGTAGAAATGGGTTAATAAATGTGAAAATGAATCTTCTAAGGATAATGTGCCAGCATCAAGTAGCAAAACAGCTGAAGCACAGTTCTGACATCTCCTCAGGACATGCAATATTCTCATAAAATCTGGGCAGAGGAGAAACATTTGATGTCTGGCCCTACCATTTATATTTTTAGAAGGCTACACAACAATACTCTGACACCCCCTGAGGTATCTAATGGTTCAACAGTCCTGTACTGCTAGGTTCTGCCTCCCTTCTAAGGCACACAAATCCATAAACCTTCACTGACCTGTAGTGTCGGTATGTTCCTGCCTGCAGCCCTTTTTATCTGCTGTGTTAGAAAGCCTGATGAGACCGCTTATTGAATTTCTTCCTTTCAACATCAAAGATCCTAGCCGTGCTCTCCAATTATTTAATAGATTCTGCTACAGTAGAGATCACCGATTCATTTTCACTAGAGATATCCAGTCATTGTAAAGAGCAATTATATATAATAACATCCTAGCAGTTCTCAAACGTTCTTTTATCAAGCACATAGTCCAGTGATTACCGAGATGGGCAATGATCTGATATTGATAATAAAACTTAATGTCTTTGGTGTTAGTTTTACCAAAATATCAGCAGTTTTGCTCTGCGGACCCCAGCACTCAAAATGCAGCAGGACAGTTTGGACTGCCTTTTGCTTTAACTGTTATATTTATTTCATGGTCATTCTTTTTAAGCCCTGCAGAAAGGTGTCTCTGATTTGGTTTTTTGCTGCTTGGCAGTGCTGTCTGGAGGAATGACACAGCGAGACGGGAGATGCTGACTTCTGAAGCCAGCTCTGTCACTGGGCAGCCTTGAGCAAGAGGTTTTGTCTCAGTCTTCCCATCTGTAAAACTTTCCTACTTAACCGCACACAGGGGCTGAAGATCAATTTGTTAATGGCTGCGCATTAGCGCTGTGCACAGTCCTTTGAATATATAACATGTCCTAAAAATACTAACCCTTTTTGCCCTTATTCACAGATTACTTTCCAGATCTACAGATTAAAGTATTCTTTTTCTAAAACTTTCCCTGAAATAAAAATTCAGCAATAGCTACTTACCGAGCCCTGTCTCTCAGTGGCTCTGAGGTGGCAAGTCTTCTACTTCAAGTAAAACTTTTCCTAACCATTTTGCAATTGTGATAAAACTAAAAGGAAAACTAGACTAGTGAGGTTCACGGGGCTTGCTTGACCTTGAAGCATAAGCTGTGAAGAGCAAAATGAGAGCACCCACCTTCTCCAGGCTGGTTTTGAATCCAACCAGCTGACAAAGACTGCAGTGATGAAGATAATCAGAGTCTTGAGCAGGTTTTATATCTCTGTTGACAGAAGGCAGTGGTATGCTAGTTCCCTGCTCTAGAAAGCTATTATGTTCCACATGCAGTTTTCACACATTTTAAATAATCCTGTTTAGTTAGACAACATGGTCCTCTTTTATACCCTGTCCTTTCTTATCTCTAGGGCTACAAAAGATACAAGTTTCCCTTGACATGTTCTCTCTTTTTGCCTTAAAAAAATCAGATCCAGGCAGACTGTGGCCATTTGTCTTCTGTGTAGGACATGAGCATGGTCTCACTGGACCATGGATTGCAGCCATCTCAGATCCTGCCCACAGCATGTACATAGGCAAATCCCAGAGGCCATACACCATAAGGATGACATGCTTGTGCATGCAATAAATTTACCTAGGGCACTTCAACTGCCTAGAGCATGTACCATTCAATCCCTGGATCTGGGAACTGCTGGATGCCTCTATTCAGTATTTCACAGGTGGAAGCCTCAAAGAAACAAGGTGACTGGAAGGCATTAAGTACACAGGTTAGCAGGGAATAAAGAGCGAGAGCTCTCCTGGGAGAAGTGGGTGGATAGGTGCATTTATTCTGCTACATTTGTTCAGATCTTGCACTCAGACCAGAGCCCCAGAGCACCACAGTGTCTGCATGCTGAGTTATTCTCTGGCTTCAGGCTGGAACAGGTCAAATCTTCCATGAAGCCAAGTAACCTGGGCATAGCGTGGGAGGCCCAACTCGCACTATTCTGCCTCTAATGGCAGCTAGGCTATAGGCAGGGATTCAAGAACACAATATGGCTCTACAATCTTCATACAAAATTCCATACCACCACAGACCAAGGATACTATAGCTGTAACCACCAAACACCAATCCCTGTAGGGAGATGCTGCATGGGACCATGGCCAGGGTCTCTGGGAGTTCAGGGACTCTGCAGTGCTGCTACCTGAAGCATTCCTAGCTGCCATTGCACCTCTGTCACCCCTAGTTTCAGCAAAGTAACTGGCCTAGTTTACCTATTACTATCAACTGCTCCAGCTCTGCCTTTTAATTGGAATTCATATCCTGCAAAAAGCTAGAGCCTGCAGCTAACAGATACAGCTAATTATGCAGCATTAACCAGCATAATCTGTGCTGGTTTTCATGGTGCCTGTTTCCTACTCCTCCCCAGTCACACACAAGCTCTCTGTGGGCATGGCAGAGCACATGCAGAGCAGCCACAGCAGCTGCGAGGGCACCTGGGGGCAGGAAAGAATTTCACTTGTCCACATGGTCTCTCTACTTCATATTCTAACTCCACAACCATATTTTTCCCACACCAGGCAGCTGTGAGGCTTTGTTAATACAACACCTGAAATCTATTTTCATCTAGCATTCAGAACATGACTGTAAATGGTTTATTGTTGTCATACTTTTAGATTACTTTAACTTTAGGAGCACTGCCTTTCTTCTCTTCATTTTTCCTGGCAACACACACTGCTTCTCTTCCCTGTAAAGTAAAAGATGTATAGACTTCTAGTTGTCAGCGCTTGCAAGTAGCCATTTAAAAGCAGATATTTTTTGTCAGCATTTTTATTTGTGAAGCTCCTATGACAGATTTGGAAATTGAAGCCCTTGATTTATCTCCAGGCTGAAAACTAGACAGAGGCAAGGACACCATGAGCCCTAGGAATGAAATTACAAACATGTCATTACCTCCTATAATCTGCTCTTGTTTCTGTGAAATTGCTCCAGACAACCCCAAAAAATCCATGCATTTCTGAAAAAAAAAATCCTCTTTTCAAGTTATTTTCCACCCATATTATTTGAGACCACTCACTGTTCACTTGTGTAAAAACAAAGGCTAGTAAATATACTGATTTTTAACACATGTAAAGAGTTAACCCAACAGACCCAAACAACATACAAAACAGTCATGTCTAAAAAAAATCACACCCCACACCCCCTTTTTTTCTTTTGTTTTCTTTTTATTTTTTATTAAATCTTATTTGGCTCACAGGAGAAAATGGTTTGATAGTGAGTCATGCTAACACTCAGTTCAGGCCACATTTGGCATAACATAACATCACATCTGGCACACCGAAACCATGACTGACAGACTCTGATCAAGATTTGTGTGATGGGAGTAGCAGGGGTTATTGCAAAGCAGAAGTGAGAGGCATCGGAGGAGCTGTAGTGAGAAAGTGGCAAAAAGCCCAACTCCCCTTCGCCTGCCCGAGCATTTCTATTAGCTCTTATTTTTCCACTGCACTATAATCCTGCACAGAAATTTGAAAAATGACTACATGTATTAGTTTGTGTTGTTACCCATGTGACAACATCCATACATGACTGAAAAGGACCTACTGTGATGAAAGGTTTGATCAGGGGTGCAAATGGTTGTATAAAGTATAGTCCCTTTCCTGAGCCAACCCCTAAGTTGATGCTGGCACTAGCTCTAACTCCTAAGCGAGCAGTGCCAAATGGAAAATTGCAGCTGCCCGAGATGGGTGTATAAACCTCCCTCTCGGCAGGCTGGTCTGTTTCCTGCGTGAGAAATAGTCTGATCACCCTTAAGCTATTCGCCACTGACATGGCCATCCAATGCCAGAAGAATGGACGGCCTTGTGCTTTGTACGTTTTGCTGAGGTGGAAAACCAGTCACAGACCTCATTTTGTCTCAAAAATCAGACAGAAAACTGCAGCAATGGTGCCTTCACATCTTACATAGGTCTAAACAGGTAAAGAAGTCACCTGCTGTAGAAGAGATCTCATTTTGCTTCAGATCTGGGAGAAGGCAACTCCACTTGGGGCAATTCAAATCCCCATCTTCCAGCACCTGTGCAGTTACCACATAGCTAAAACAGAAGCAGTGCAGGGGAGGAGGAGGAATGTGTTTTCCCCATCTTTTTTCAGGTGATTTGACTTTGCAGAAGAATGGGTTAGGTCCTTAGATGTTAACCTCAAGAGTTATCCTCATCATCATTGACCCAGTAAAGTTGTAATCTTATTCTTCCAAGAGCTGGCAGTGGTGACAAACCAACCCTGAAGCAAACGTGGGTGTCTCTGCAGCCATATCATTTTACAGGAGAGCACTCATGCCAGAACTGAAAATGCTGGCACTGGGGATCATACAACCCCATTACCCTTCCTAGTAAATCTGCCATTTGACTTGATTTCTGGAAGAGGTTCAGGTAAAAGCTTCCACTACTGAGACCAAATGAATAGCTGATTTATTATAGGCTCAGCTAATTTGGCAAAGCTGCAGAGAAGGGTGGAAGTTCAGACATTATCCCTTTTGTAAGCATCTCCTGCTATCTAACACTCCACATTCATTTTAAATGCCTCTGTTTTCAGTGGGCTGAGGATTCATGTCCTAGGCACCCAGATCTACCCACACAGATTTAACACAGCGCTCTGTACTCTGCTCCGGTAGGCACTAAAGGTTAGATATTAAAACCACATAATTTTAATCCGTAAACCCCTTTACCAGTCCACCTCTCTGTGTTTAGATTCTTCTCTGTGACATGGAACCACTACCCACCCTTTATTACAGGCCTCTTGTGAAAATAAAAGCAGTAATCTCTGAGAAAATCTGGATGCTGCACTGAACACAGGTTATTTATACTCACTGCCATGTTGCTCAGCTGCTGTCTGTCTTCAAATGTGCTATCACAGAGAGCTGGGAGTGGGGCAAAAGCCATTAGTCAAGAAGGCAAAGAGTAAAAAGAAACTGAAAACAAACAAACAAAAACCCCCACCAAACACCCAGTAATGATATAAAAGCAAAAAACACACAGGAGAGAGATCAGGCTCTTCATGCTGTAGAAAGGTGTAATGAACAGCATTTGAAGAGAAGTGGGCTGTGAGCAAAGGTAAAAAATAAACAACTGCTTCTCCTCCCCTTCCTTTCCCTCCCCTCCCACAACAGCTAAAGAGTCAGTGAAAAGGGCAACAACTGAGGTCAATGATAGCCAGGTGCCAGACAACACCATGGCAAAGGCAAAGCCATGCATCCCAATCAGAGAAGCCAATCAGCCAAATGAGCAAGTGATGGGCTGTCATGGTTTTAGCTGGGATAGTTGATTTTCTTCACTGTAGCTAGCATAGTGCTGTGTTTTAGACTTGGTATGTAAATAATGTTGATAACACCCTGGTGTTTTAGTTGTTGCTGGGTAGTGTTTACACTAGTCAAGGACTTTACAGCTTCCCATGCTCTGCCAGGTGCACAAGAAGCCGGGAGGGGAGGGGATACAACCAGGAGAGCTGATTCGAATTGGCCAGAGGGTATTCCATATCATGTGACGTCATGCCCAGTATATTAACTGGGGGGAATTGGCTGGGGGAAGCAGCGATCGCGGCTCGGGGACCGGCAGCGTCGGTCGGCGGGTGGTGAGCGGTTGCAGCACTTGTTGTTCAGTTTTGGTTTTGTTTTTTTTTTTTTTTTCTTTCCCTCTCCTTCTAGTGTTTCCTCTCTCTCTCGCTCATTATTTTCCTTTTCATTATATTAGTATTATTGCTGTTTTATTCTAATTATTAAACTGTTCTTATCTCAACCCACGAGTTTTTCTTACTTTGGCCCTTCCGATCCTCTCCCCCATCCCACAAAGGTGGGGGAGTGAGCGAGCGGCTGTGTGGTGCTTAGTTGCTGACCGGGGCTAAACCACAACATGGGCAAAGCCTGTGCGGAGGGTAGGGAGGACTGGGCGTTACCAGAGAAGAGAAATCGTGCCCAAACTGTGAATTCCCCCTTTCAAAAAATATCACTGCTATCAGCAGGTCAAGCTTCTTTCAGGAATTCAAATCTGTGATGGAATCATCAGGGGAAAAAAAAAATATTGTTAATCATCAAGGATTAACAAAGTCACATTGTCATTAGCCAATGGGGCTTTCTTAATGACATTTTCCATTATTAGGTACTTAGGCTGGAAGTTGCCTTCCCACATAAGATCTGTCTTTGTGATGAATGTATCAATTTGCTTCATAACTTGACCATAACAATGCAGAATTCTAGCTGTAAATTACTATTTTAATCTTTCACTTATGGCATAAATACCCTATTGCACAATATGCATGGTTTTGCATATTAACTATGTAGTGGCATTTTACTATGGGCACATAATTTCACCATTTATATGGTATTTCATAGTATTTAGGAACAGGTAAATTTAAAACAAATTGTTACATTATCTCTATTTTGGAGGAGATCTTTTGAGATAAATACATCAGACTGTAATTTCAGTCCTTGGTGCTAAAACTAAATCTTCATCTGCTTAAATGTATGGGTTATGAGTGCAACAGAACCATTCTCATGTCAGTGAGATGAGAATCAAGCCCACAGTATGGAAAGATTACTGAATCTGAAATATTTTTTGTGTTCTAGAATTTGTGATTGACAGACTACCTTATTACTCTTCCTTTTTTTCTTAACTTTAAGAATATCTAATGAAATTAATCATAGCCTGGAGGAGACAGTTTGAAACCAGCTAAGAATTATATATGTCAGTGCAAGCTTTACGACTCACTTGGACTAATTTGCTACTGGCAAATATATCACTGTCATACACTTCTGTAAACTTTGCATTTGCAATCTTTCGAACTAACCACAAAGCTGAAGCACTAGTTTTAAAGTCTAAGACTCTGATAGAATTGTTGATGCAAGGTTTCTAACTTGGCAGTAGCTCCAATAAAGACGTATTGTTATACTCCCATGTTTTCTAGTAATACTTATTGTTTAGTCCATATCAGAGACACAGACAGAGCAGGAAAAAATTATGTGACTATTTCTAAATAAAGCAAGGAATGGCTAAAGTGATAAAACAAAGAAATTGATCTGTACAGGAGCTCATACTGCGTGCAACCAAGTTGTACATTAGTAGCAGGCAATATCTTAAAATCATTAATATCATAATTATTAATTAATTCATGCATTACTTGATCTTTCTTGGATGGACAAAGAGGGTTGCATTATGCTATACCCAGACTATCAAAACCTTTTATAAAAGCAGCAAAATTTAGAGGAAAGTCTGCAGTAGTTTTTGCCACTTCAATACCTGTCACTACTGTCAGTTCCCTGTAAGTTATTGATTTCTATTTGAAACAAATACCAGGAACAATATCTATGCTATTAAAAGTCCTGTGCTAAAGCAAAACCTTAATTATGACCTCCTATTTTCTTGAGTCAAGCTATTGACACATCTGACTGTCACACAGCCAATCTGTTTCCAAAGTTGTTTTGCTTTACATTGCTGAAGACGCAGTAGATATTACAGCAGGGGATGACTTGCCCTGTGGAGGACATGCTTTTTCCAGTGTCAGGATTCAGAGATACCTGCTTATTTCCAGACTAGGTACTGCAGTTCTAGCTCTGTCAGATATCTGAACTGGGATTATTAGCAAATTCAGTAGATCCTGCTGAATTCAGTTTCTTTCTACATCAGTGGTTGTCACAGACATTTATTTTCCTGATACCACCTAACACAAGTGCAAATCTAATGGGATTTATAATAGGTATTAAACTAACATATTAGTAAGATGCAAAGGCTAATTTTTAACATGGCAATCTTTAAAGTACTTTTAAAATGTGCCTTAAGTATTACCTCCATTTCATAGATGGAAAACACAGAATGGATACCAGACTTGCTCAAAAAAACCAAAAAACAGTAAAACCTAGGTATCTTGCCACTAGTTTTGCTCCTGCCAGTTAAAGGGTTTTGGGGCAGAAAACACCTTCTAAAGTAACTTCTCCCACCCCAAACCTGTTGACAACAAAATGTATTTGCACACATAGAGTCAGAGACAAAGGGATTTTTTTCAAAGAAGCCTAGGCATTTGAAAAAATACATGTAGAGATATCAGTATATATATCTCAAATACATTTCGAGATCAGATTAAATAGAGATCTGTGTTCTCTAGCCATGCTGCTATGCTGCTATGGGACTTCTGGTTAGCAAGAGGCACAGGCACATTAGTAAGTATGGCAATCCTTGGCTTCCTTCATCACAGCTCAAGTCCCGTCTGAGATGCTGTTTTGCAATATGTGTTTTGTCTCTGTGAATAGACTTTCTAATTCATTACAGTAGGAAGCGATAAGAAACCCAGGTATTTCCAGATTGTATTTGTGTTTAAAAAACAAACAAACAAACAAACAAACCCAAAGCAAAACTTTGCATACCATTTAAACCCTTCTTTCTTACCAGTTTTCTTGTTTTTTTGAATATCAGATCTTTCCTAAAGAATGTTACCTGGTACAAACAAATTTAGGAAAGAATAGGGAATATCAAGAAGCTAAGGGATAACCTCAAGATTTTTTTTACGCTTTTATTAGTATTTTTTAAACCATTCATGGGAAAGGGAAAGTCTCCCGGTGAGACATGATTTGCAAAGGGACCTTTCACACAAGAGTCTTACAGAGACACTTTTGCTTTCAGTTTAAAGCCTGATTTTCCACTAAGGAAATGTTGCTGTACCAGCCAGATGAAGCTGTTAGATAAGTGCCATCATACAAGATTTAGCTGGTTCTTGGGGCCAGCTCTGTACCAGCAAAGGAGTTAGTTTTTCATAGCAAACTGAGCATTAGAGTGGCTGTTTGGCCAGCAAGGAGCAAGGGCATGTGGGTTAGTCACACTGTACCAGGCTCTGCATTCTTTAGAAATCAGTCATTTGCATTTCTTGGAGCTTAGCACAGCTACCAAAAGCAGCTGTGCCCAGTGAATTATATGAGGACATTTAATTCCCAGACTTCTCCCTGCAGGCCCACAATTCACTCACATAACAACTTCTCCTTAGGAATATCTGCTCATGGTTTTCCTCTGTCATATTTGATGAATCCTCCTGCAGTCTATCACAAAAAAAAGCCTGCTTTCCCATGACTTCCAGTAAACATATAGGCCTTCAGAGAAAACAAACAAACAAGCAAATACCCAGTCTCCCCATTATTTTCAGGTTTGGGTTGTGGTTTTTTTTCCCCTGTCCAGCTGTAATTGCACATTTTCTGACTTGAAACATGGACAATTCACTACCAGTGTATGGCTGTGCCAGACAATCATCCTTCCCAATATCCTCCCACACCCAATTTCTATGCATTAGCTTAGAAACAACCTGTATAGCTGTCTCTGCTTCTTGGAAGAGGTAAGTGCATTAACACACGGCTGATTTTTTCTGAGGTTAGATGAGGTGTGGGGCAGAGGCAGCAGAACTGTAACACTTCATGACATTTTTTTTGATGTCTCTGATGCTGCCTAATGAGAACTTTGACATAAAAGGTCATTCAAAGGGGGGGAAAAAAAGAAAACGAAAAAGAAAAAAAAAGCCTGAACTAAACCTTTCTTTGTTCCTTGCCCCAGGATGACAGTACATCGAGCCCTTTGCAAAAGTAATAATTGGGTTCTGTGCTTACTTACACCCAGATGAATCGGCAATAGTTTCACAGAAGTCTAGGGAGTTAGTCTGATTTTAAACTGAGCTAGCTTTGGTATAATTCAGTCTTATTTCTGTGTTTCTCTGTTTCACCTTGTTTCATACATATGTGATGTCTACCAAATCATTGTTGGTTATTAGAAATACTAAATCAAACCATAAGTTAGCTCACTCGTTAGGGATATAGGGTAGCAAGGGCTTTCCTTTATCTTCATATATAATGATCCCAGTTTCTACAGAATACTTCATTTCCATTTGCAGGAGAATTTCATGACTTGTACAATGAACTCTGTGGCTTATGAAACTCGGACAATGGTCTTCACTCCTTCCTTTTGGGTAATTGTAACAAATTTCATTGCCATGTTATAAAGGAGATTATTTCTGGGAAGGTAATTCCTGCCCGAGGTATATAAGAAGGTGAGAGATTTCCAAGTTTTTTCTCTTGAGCATATTAATAGCACACCAAGGTTTAGCCTCCTTCAGTGTGAATTTACCAGAAGGGTTTTAGAGTTCCTTTTAGCTATAAAGAAGTGAGAATGCCTCTGCCATTGTCAGACACTAACCATCTGGCTGTCTTTTTGGCAAGCGCCCGAGTAAGTGGGTGGCAGCAGGTGACAAAGGCTATGACTGCACTTGCTATTTTCTTGTGATAGCTGAAGCAGAGCATTGGCCTGAAGCAATCGCTGCTGAGTTCGTTATGTCTCCAGTAGAGTTACGGAAGGGAGTTATGCAGATATAAGTATTTATATCAAATATGCCCATTCCAATTGAAGCTGCTAGTATACTTTTACCCCAAAAGAACAGGGAATGCTTTAGATGCTGTCATCATTTCCCAGTAGTTACGGGGAGGGGGTCTCTTGTGGCTACAGGAACCTCAAGCAATCGCCTTCTGCTTTATTGTCTACTACATATTTTATGCTGAAGGTGTTGCCTGTAGGCAACCTGCTCTCTCTTCGAATCCTGAGTTCAGTGTGTGTTTTTAGCAGTACCCTTTGATCAGTTCAATGGCTGCCTGTGAGTGACAGTGGAAGTCCTTTCTGTCAGGAACCTGATGTGATGCCTCCTCAGTCCCAGCTCTGGGGACTTTAAGGCATATCAGCAGTGCCAAGTGACACCCTGTCAGTCTGCCATCACCTTCTTTCAGAGGCCTTTTCCTCTCTCTGCCTTTGCTTTGAAATTTATTTCATTCCCTCCCTGAGCCCCTAACAGTTTTTACAGTCTTATCTGAATCTTTAACTACATCCCCCTTTAATTGTGAACCTTACCTTCACATTTTAATTGTGAGACTCAATGGTGCTGGGCGAGGTATTGCGGTATTTCCTCCTGCCAACACTTTTATTTGTCTCCCTTTTGTTGTATTTCTTGTTCTTCTCCACCCCACCCAGCCTATATAATTCTCTTCGCCCTATTCCTAGTTCCTTACAGGGGCAGTTATTTGTTAGCTTCGTGCATTAAAGGGAAATACCATATTGTCTGTTTTTGCCCTACAGCAAGGCAGGATGATCATGATTCATTTCCTGAATGAAAACATAGATTCAAGGCCCCAGGGGCACTGAAACAAACCATGCTATTTCTCTCCCACTCTGAAAGAAATAAAGAATGATGTTGGCAGAGAAAAGTATGTGATTTGGTGGTCAAATAATGCCCTGATCTGGTACTCCTGCTGACACATAGATTCTGTCAAGCTGCAGCAGAGCCAAGAAGCAGCAACACAACCAACAGCTATCTTCCCATCCTGGGTGCAGCAATCGGCAGCTTCAGGGACCAATGTTGAATCTCTTTCCCACTTCAGTGAATATGGCCTAGCTGTACTGAGTACAGGGGGAAAAACCAAAATGTTTCCCCCCATGCCCCTTTTTATATAATAGTCCCGCCTTTAGAAAGCCTGAATATGCCTCCTGGTGAAAAACTTTCAACCAAAGTTGCTGATCAATGAGTAAACCTGGAGTTAGTTTACCTATGCCACACAAAGCATCACTGGCAGCCGTACAGGTAAAAAACAAATATGAAAAAGAAAAAGCTGTGTCCTGAGAGACTGTGGTAGATATAAAATTATGAGCTTGGAGTAGTAGAGCAAGCAGAAGATATCTACTGGGGTAAGAAGAAGGCATAGAAAATACACGAAGTATGTGTTCTTATTTGTGCATATATTTCTGTGCGTCTGTGCCTGTGTGTTTATGAGCTCATACAACCTGAAAAATGAAAACCCTAAATTACAGCCCACCGCTAACTTCATACAGAACCAGAAGATGACCCTGAATTCACATTTCAGTAACCTGTGATATTAAATGTGAACAGACTTCTTACAGCTCCTAAACCGTCAGAGGAGAAGCTTATGATTCGTAAATGAGACTCTCTATAATGACCTAGTGACCCTCTTCCCTTCTACTCTGTGAAGCGACATAGCTCTGAAAGAGGTTTTTGTGCACTGCGCAAGTATTGCTGTAAATGGGGAAGGTACTGACATCGGCTTTTCTGGCATGAGACACCCAAGGAGTAGTTATGGGAAACCATACCTCCATCATATAACTGTCCAGTCCCCAAGGATTAATCCTCTCCTACATCAGCTTCAGCTTCCCCATGCAGACAGGAGGCTGGTTGGTCAGATGCCTTGCAATCATGCATGAAGAAGGCACCGATCTCAATTGCATCCAGGTAAATAACATTTAGGGGTCAGTCTGCCTTTGGAGAATGCCAAAAACAGGCCCAAATCTGACACAGCAGCATTGCTACCCTCCCAAGAGGAGTACTGCTACCCCTCCTCTAGAGCAGCAGCCATGACCGTTGGTTTTTACAACCTTTAGGCAATAAATTAATTTGAAGGTTGTGGCAGCAAATCATCTATGTCACCTCTCAGGTGGGCTGCGGCTGTGCAGTATAGCTGGCCATGAAGAATGTCCTCACTCACTCTCAAAGGCATGCAAAGCTTGGATGCATCTTCCTAGTTACAAGGAAGCTCAGCCTGCTCCCCGCAGCCTACATTGGCTTCTTATAGTTTTTGGAATTTAGTCCAAGGTCTTGGACTTTATTTTAAAGGCCAGATTTGAATGTAGCTGAAAGGCTCCCTAGAGCTCAGAAATGCAGGCTGTCATCAATAACTTTATTCCTCTTTCACACTGAAGGTTTTACATGGAGAATTTTCTAAAACTGGAGCATTGAATCTCTCAGGAAGAAGGGACCATCACAAACAGTATTGGTTTCTTCTCCAAGTACAAAGTGCTTTTTTAATCTAAACTTCTTACATAAACATAGGGAAAATATGAAAATAGATAAATAAATAAATAATCCAAAATGCTTCATTGCACACACGCTCCTCCATGGGGACTGGATGAGAAAATAAATATGACAGCTCTTAGTCATCTTGCTCACTGCTGTTCTGGAGGGTAATCTCATACCGGGCTAATGAGTGCAATATAATGATGTACTTTAACTGGATCACATCATGGTATATGCACTTTTGTCTCTGAGGTTAGCATTAGGTGCCTCAGAAAGAGTGAAAATGCACTGGAAAAATTACAGAATTATATGAAATATTTTCTTTGTCCCGAGACAGAGCTGGCTAATGCTCTGATACATAACTAAAAGCCCTTGCAAAAGGTATTTTTTCCATTTCAGTTACTTGTACTTTCTATCCAACTTCATCTGTCAAGGTCCAATTTTTGATTTTCTAGTTTCTTTTTCTTCCTTTCTTTGTATCTTATAAATTCCCACCTCTCTAGAAGTTCAATCAACTCAAAGCACTTGAAACGGTAAGCACTGCCTGTTTGCCAGGTGTTGACATCAGCGTTGTGGAGAATGTTTCTCACTGTTCAGTAGCTCTGTGGTTCTGCTGGTTGGACCATTTTCTTTTTTAACCCCTTTTAGCTGAAGCTCTAGAATTGAATACAGACAGAAGAGTAACAGGCTCCCCTTTGGTGCTATACCTAGGGAGGGACAAACCTGTCTCCTATGCTCCTGGCATGTGCACAGCTTTGCCTCCTCTCTCCACTCCCTCCCTCTTTCATCCAGCCAGCTGGCACAAGTCAGAGGATGTACTCCCCCACAATACACCCAGCAGGGATGGTTGCTATCCTTACCAGCTGACATTAGTGCTAATTTCCTGTAAGTTGCCACAGAATAAAGAAAAGGCCTCTTTCTAAAAAATCTTTCCGGCTTGCTTAAAAACACTCTCTGTCTTCCTTTCTTCCTGCATGTAGCTTGCAGAATCAATAAGGCCCTGGCCTCTTAGCCTTGAGCAGCAGAGAAGCTATTGCTACAAACTCAGCAGGAGCAAGAGTTAGGGCAAGTAGGTAGCCTAGAGCTAATCAAAAGTGCCCTCCCATGGCACAGGATGTTGCCAAGTGCTTGAAGTGGAACCAGAAGGCAATGTACTATGACTCTTTTGTCAAGCAAGGAATCATCTTCATTATCCCCACTTGATTATCTCTGAATTTCACTAATTGCACTTACCTTTACCTTACACTTACCAACAGAGCTTAGCCAAGCGTTGCTCTATAACACTACTTTTGAAAAAGTGTGTATATCTTCATATAGGTGCCTAATGACTATTAAAAGGGGTAAGTAGACTCTCTTTAACATCACTGTAAAATGCTATGACAGTCTGGTACAGAGACTCTGTATCAATGAAATTATTCTCAGTATTCAATGAAAAATTTCAAGCAGACTTTACGGTTTAAAAGAAATCATGTTTGCTTCCCCTTATAGTAATCCTATTGCAAAAAAAGAAAAAAAACCCAAAACCCAACCAAATCAAACCAAAAACCCAGGTAAAAAGGGACTCTTGTCTTTTATTACTACAGAAGGTGGGGAGGAGGGCAGGTATTTTGTTGGCTCTTGATGAAAGAGATCCCTTACTGGCATTTATAGATTTAGGACTCTTTTTTTGAAAAGGAATCGTGAGGGACATAGCAGGTTAGGGTGATCACTGTAAGAACCTACTCTCAGCCACGGAAGAGCACAGAGCAGTGCAGTTACCTTTAGGGAAACTTTTGGCTGATGAAGGAAAACAGGACATTACTAAAAAAGAATCACAGCTTGAATGCAGAAAACTATAAATCCAGTGGTGGATTGTGTCATTTTCTGGACTGTTTCATTTTCCTTGGGTGCACTGTAGATTTCCAGCATGCTTTGCCCTAAATCATGGGCATATGACTTTGAGGATCATGTGGAAAGCTGCACTGTTGCTATAGTCAAAACATACTATATCGCACATTAAAAATTGCTTAAGGGGACATATTTTGGTTTAGTGAAAAGAAGTAATAGAGACAAGAACAAATCTGCTGAATCCAACAGGGCTGTACCTTTGTCAAATGTATGCTTAGTTTAGGTCACAGGAAAGCTCTGCTGTCAGGGATGTGCAACAGCACTGGGATATACTCTGCATGGAGGTATCAAACTCTATTAGTGTCTCTCTCTGTATCTGGGATTTGTTTCTTTTTCATAAACACAGACCCACTCAGAATTTCCTCTTCTCTGTGACATTTGTCTCTCTCCCTTTGAGACCAGTGGCCTTCTTGCCCTTTATAACATCAACTCAAGCATGATAAGTGGTGTAGAAAACCTTGCATGAATTCTCTAGCTCCTTCAAGAGGACAAAGCCACCATTTTAATCCCACAGGCTTAAATGCTTTTTCGGCGCTTGACCTCTTCATAAGGATGAATTTCTCCTACAGTGAGGACAGCATCCAAAAGTTGTTACCTTGTCAGTCAGAAGAAACTAGAAAGCAATACACAGTAAATAGTACATAAACATCAAATAAAAAAATAGAATTTGTAATTATCTGTAAAATACCAATGTCTCACAGATCATTTTCTTGGATAACTGTCTAAAATCTCAGAATTAATATTTAGAGAAGTATATGATTATAACAAACCTACTAGAAACAGCAAAATCTGCTCGGCGAACAGTCTGTGTGTACAGCCACTGGTCTAAATCAACTCCACTGCCAAACTGGCAAGCACCAGGAAATATATTAAATGAATAGACAATTCAGAAATGTCCAACAGATAACTAAAATTGAAATTTTATTTTTTCAATAATATTCATCAGACAATTTTCTGACAAGACTTTTCTGAAAGGTGAAGTGCAAATGGGAACCCTGTAAGAATGTTTAGAAGAATTGTACATGACATTTTTTAAGCGCCACTAAGTACACATTGAATACTTTGTAAGTATATAGGCATAGCAACATGCAAGTGTCATGTACCTAACATTACAATATGCATTTTGTCTGCTTAAAGTTATTAATGAGGAAATTAAATGAAGTAAATGTGTCTCATCATCAGTGCAATATGTTTAATTCCCATGGATTTTGTTTAGAGAATAGTGATTGTATTTCTGAACCATTCAGATATATCCCTCCCAAGACCATGAATTGCCAGTGTAAGAGCAGAGTACACTGGAGTTCCTGGAAGAATACACTTACACTGACTATGAATAGACGAAGTTGTTATAGTCCTTTCACAAATTATGCCGTATTATTTATTCTAGGAAACTTCCTGCTGAACTGAAGGTTTTTTGTAGTTATAAAACATCTAGGCTAAAAGTAAAGGATGCACAAGGATTGCTTTATAATTCTGTTGGAAAAGAGCTAAACAGTAACTCAAACGTGTGCATTAATGTTAACTTGAGCCTTGTTCTTCTGAAATCAATAGGCATATTGTACTCAACTTTTATGGAAGCAGGACATATTTGAATCCAGTAATCTATGAGTCCACTCTCTTGGCTCACTGTTTAGGCAGAAGCCGATGATTGTAGGTCATATTTGCATCTTTCTATGGAAGTTATATAGGGGTATAAGCAAATCTGCTTTCACTGAAAAAGGACAACAGGTGAAACTGCATATTTACTAACATTAATCAATATGCATAGAACAGAGAGAAAGAGGAATTGATAAAGAATTCAGTCCAGCAATTAAAGATTTTCCTCCTCTTCATAATCAACATAAACAGTTGATGATCATCATTATTATTTTCTTTACAAGCTATTACTTTAAAACCCCTCCTTTTGAACCTATTATGAAAGCCCTTCAATGATTTCATTGTAGAATAAGACTAAGAAAATGAGAATGTTTAGAAGAAAATAGCATCAGTGATTTTCAGCACTATGCATAAGGGCTGGGTAAGGCTGTCTGTAGTTTGTGCTGAAATGTGAGATCAGAGCTCACACACGAAACGCTGCTGGCTTGACCCTGAACACAGGAAAAGTGCTAAAGTGCTGACCCCAACAGGCTTGGCTTTGCACCTGAAATCTTAAAAAAAAAAAAAGAAGAAATAAAAATCCTTGAACTTTTCTTTAATAGTAACACATAGTAACTCTCCTTTTAGAGGAGAGGCTTTTTTTTCCTACCTCCTTTCCAATTAGACTGCTGCTTTTAGTCCAGCAGAGAATAAATGACTTAAGACACAGAACATGGAGGGCAGATCTATAGCAAACACAGAAGCCATGAAGAATTTTTTTTTGCCATCTACGGAGAGGCTCTGGAAGCCCCTCGTACTGTAGAGTCATCATAGTGGCTCCACACCGTCTTCGTCTGGTTGTGAGTACATTAAACACTGCTGAAGAAAATGAACATGGCCTGGCAACAAGATGATTCCTAGATGCTGGAAGAATTCCCTTAAGGGCTGCTGGAAGCGCACAAAGCTTGGAGCATCCTGAGGATGTGGAATGATACGGAAGTGTGCTGTTAAACCATGTTTGTACCCTTATTTCCTCCTGAGTTAAAACAAGTGCAGAGTGCTGGGTTAGATTCATTGATAGTGAGAAGGAACTGTGCTAGCTTCTGTTAATGGCAAGTAGACAACTCCCATTTGCTTTAGAGGTACTAGGTCCACTCTGAAAAAACATGTAGGAAGTCCCACTCTCGATAAGAGTGTCTACCCCGCTCTGTTGACATCAAAGGCTGCTCTAGCCATTTAATTTTCTCTTGTTGTTTGCAATATTCCTTCCCTGTCCTCCATGCATTGAGTGTTTTTAATGTAAACATGCCCTGGCAATATTACGTTTAAATAAGTAAGAGACGTGTCAGAATATCTCAACAGTATTGATATTGCATATTTAATTCAAAAGCTTGCATGTGCTTTTAAAGGTTTGTCTTCAAACCTGCACGCCTTACTGGAAAGAACTGTGTTGCAGTTGGATTGTACATCATTATCTAGTGCTGAGTAAATATTGATGAGTTATAGCGGTTTATTTTTAAGCTGTTTGGGATGAATCCCCAGCCAGTGTAAATTGGCCCACATTTAAGGCAACAGAGTGAAGCTGATTTATACCAGCTGAGGCTGTGTCTTTATGCCCTGTTGAAAGCTCAAACTATCCCAAAATTAGTAAAGAACAGGGCAAGAATTATGAACCCAGGCAATATTTTTTTCTATTTAAAACAGAAAAAAAAATTAATACTGTGATCTCATTTCAAGATTACACCAAAGATTCAGTAGTTTTTAAAATGTATACAAATATCTCATAGCTAGTATTTAGACTAAGAGGTAGATGTCATATTCTAGGAATAGCATAGTGTGGAATGAAGCTAATGGCAGTTGCTAAATACATTTATTTGCCTGTTACACGGGACACAAAGGAGGGTTATAGCAATGGCAGCCACTAGGAGGCTTACAATATTCTTTTCTCCTTTTGCTATTCTATGTTATCTGTCTTTTGGTGCATTCCTTCTGGAAGGATATGATGGAAAAGTGGTGAGAAGTAAAAAGATCAGTAATACAAAACTTCACGTTTACAAAATGTTAGCTTTATCATTAAAGGCATCCTCTGTACATTGATGGAAGCATTTTGTACTTACAATTTAAGATTACCTGGCATTACTGAGCAAGTAGTGAAAATTCCAGGTGAGGTGATTCAGCAAAATAGGGGTCAGAAGAATGCAGCTCTCTCTCTCTCTTTTTCTGTTGTTCACGCCAAAAATACCAGGGATATGGCAGCATATTTCAGCACCTTAACATACTAGACTCCCTTGAGGACAGAAAAAAAGAGGAAACCTGTGCTCTTGAGCCAGAAATAGATTACAGAACAGTGTTGCCAGACATACAGAGCCCTGGCAGCAAACCCATTAGTGGAGTCAGTATCTTGCTTTGCCTAAAGGTGTTTCAGTGATATTTAATGGGCCTCAAAGAAGTGGAAAGCAAAGCTAGTGAGAATGAGAAGTCGTATAAGCATTTTTATAAATTAGTTGTCATTGCAAGTTGAGGAATTACACATATTGCATTAGGATATCTACTGCTTGTATATGTACCTTCCAGTTTTCCCTTGTGACTGTTAGGGGTCATCCCCCTGCTTGAAATAATCAAAATGCATATTATAATTACACGGTTTTCCAATATCCATACACAGCAAGTACAAGATACTTACATGTAAGTACACTGTATTTACCTATATTTTTGCATAGTTTTTAGTGTGTACTTTGTGCCACTTAATAAAAAGCATTACTCGTTATTTTTGTTGTTGTTGTCTGTTTTTCTCTATTAGACAGCTTATTCAATTAAAGTTGAAGTAGCTGGATTTTTGGTATGTTCATCACAGATTACCAGTTCCTAGGAGTGTAGAGATTAGACACTTGGAGGAGTCTGGGTAAGCGGTGGGGGAAGCTGCAGTGTGAACATGAAGTTTTAAATCACCTCCTTAATTAAGAAATGCAATATCAAATTTATGGTGCTAATTTAATAAACTTACCTTTAATTTGAATGGTATTGTAAAGGTAAGAACTCTATTTTCCTTTTGGTAACACTTTACAATAAGTGGCACTAAATTACACTAGAACTGCTATGTTACAGGGAATTACATGTAACTACACTGTAACTGTTGAAATAGCTACTGTACATGTGCGTACATGGTAACTTCAGTGCTGTTACAATCATGAATTACATAATTACAGATGATTCTGTCCTTTCTTTTCATTGAAATAGTTATATATATATAATACTGTAATGAAAATACACAAGATGTTAACTTTCATGTCTTATTAAGAAAAGTTGGTTTTCTTCACGTATTCCTTTATAGAGGGAGTCTCAGTGCAAGACGAACCATCCTTAAGTAATGTGGAAACTTTTTAAAGTGTTCTAGATTAAATTCTGAGCCTCAAGGTAAACATCAGGTTCCTTAAACTGTTTCTTGGTTTGTCAGATGACACTAAAAGAGTGGGAGGATGCACCCCTTGTCTTCTGATGCACCGCTTTCTTGTTCAAATCATGAGAATGTTCTCGAAGCATTAAAAAAAACCTACATCAAAAAGTTTAAAAACAATCAGCAATCGACACTGTAAACAGTACACTGGCAGAAACTAGCTACCTGGTCTTGAGAAAACTACTCTGCAAGTGTGTGTGGGAGAGGATGCCACACATATTTTAGCAAGGGTGGTTCCCATTCAGAGCCTCCATTTTACACATTCACTGTAATAATCAACCCTCACACCATAATAAAAGCAGTATTTCAGAATGGGGTCTTGGACAAAGGCAACAGAGGACTGGCTTTTAGCCTACTGAAAGTCATTAGTGTTGAGCCATGGTTCTGCTTACAAAAAAGAGGGATGCCCCTTTACACCTAGTGTAGCAATTTAAAACCATGAAGACCAGACAGGCCTGCAAAGTGCTATCCAGGTAGAATGCTCCTGTGGGGTTTTTCACACCTGCTTTGCAGAGATGCAAGGGACATCACCAGGTGCAAGATAATGGAAGATCAACTGCATTAAAAATGAACACGTGAGAAGTTCTAATGTAAAACCAATTAAATAACCTATTTTAACAGTACAATTTAGATCTCTTTTTGCAAAGTTTAAATGCTGTTTCTATGTCACTGCAGAAAATGCTTTGAATTGGTTACCCCAAGGGCAACCCTGCTTTTGAAGGTCTTGCCTGACCTTTGTTGGGTAATGGTTCAAGTAACAACCCTACTATTCAAGGGAGCTGGAGTTAGGAAGAATGAAAAAAGGCATAAACACCACGCTGGTGGGGAATTCCGCTTGAGCAAAGAAGGCCCTCATCCGGGGAAGCACTTATTTTTAAGCATATGAATAGTGCCTTACAGTCCAATGGAACTTCTCCAATGCCTCAAGCCGAGCATGTGCTTACATGCTTAGTTGAACTGGGCCCCAGGTCCTGAAATAAAACCTTGTTGTATGTGATACTGTTCTGTAGCTAATGTAACTTACTGTTGTGACAAGAATCCATATTTTTGGTATTAAACTGAATTACTTCCTTCGCCAGCCTTGTGTATGTTTCGAAAGACATGAATATCTTGTAAACCTATACTAGTTTTCAATGTGTCTAGTAGCACCTACCTGGTTCTCTCAAACTACCATATTATATTAACATATTATTGCATTTTTCCACAGATGGATATGGAGCGAACTGTAAAAACAAGCATGCAATCACATCAATGCAGACTTATTTCTTTTAAAATGTCATACTGTATATGATTTATTATGTTAACACTCAACCACATCATATTATTTATGTCTGTATATTTTGAAAAAAAGTGCTGCTTTGATTGACGTCACCCTTTTTTTTCTTAGAAATTAACAAGATAAATGTTTCAACAAAAACAATTAAAATACTCTAATATTGTCCTTAAAAGGTTTATACTCTTCTGATAAATAATCTGACACAGCACCTTTATCTTCCATTTTACCATACTACATGATGTCATATTCCAAACTCTCCCTTCCCCACACAAAAATAAAATCCCAGGAGAAAGTTCTTTACAGCAGACCATCATGCTTTTAGGCTTCACAAGTACAGCAACCAGAGAGAAATACTCTTTTATCAAAGGTGCAAAACTGAGGAGCAAGACAAGCTCTGGCTAGACTAACTTGCATTCTCCAGTGTAGAATAATTTCCAAGAGCTGTTATGGCAATCTTTTTATTTCATTGGAAGAGGAAATAAGCCAATGGGCTTACAGTGTTTTGTTGTCACATTTAAGAGCATGTGATTTTTCAGCTGTCAATTACACAAAAAAAATTCAGAAATAATCCAAACAGAGACTTTCACTGTTGAGCTAAAAGCATGGCAGGAATTCTCTATCATTCACGGTGACATAAGTTTGTACCTCACAAAATGCATAGACAGGAATTTAATATAAAGAATTAGTCCATTTACTGTATACACAAAACATATATCTTTTGTTTTAACACTTCTATTTTTTTCTTTTTTTTTTTTTCTTTTTTTTTTTTGGCAAACCAACATAGAGAAGCAGCTCTGGAACTGCCAAATTAAAAATTGAGAATTTTAGCAACTCAATAGTATTTTTTAAGGATAGTAATCAAATGTGGTTGTAATTTAAAACCTGAGGCTGTGCACTGGTTGTTAGCTTAAAACTACCTTTCCATATAACATTGTGCTTCCATTGTATAACAAAGAAAAAATTAACAAGAACTAGAAAAGTTTGCTGCTGAACAGTGCTAGGACATACAGACAAAAAAATACTAATACATGTTATCTACTCAGAATATTGATTTGAGTCATATCTAAAGGGATATAATGGACATTAGAAAATGCTTACTTGTGACTGACTTAGCTACTGCCAAAAAAGTTAAATATGTATCAAATAATGTTTAATTGAATTTATTATATGCACTATATACAGATACTAAAATGCCTTGCAGTTGTGCCCCATGAACACTTCAAATTTGAGTAGGCAGGTGAGTTCATGTGAAGCAAATAAATTATAAAACTCAGACAGTTCTCTAATCTTTGCGATCCCAAAAAGCAGTAAAAGGGCAGGACAAATTTGTTTCAAATGAAGCACTATTATCTAATTTTGCAGAATCTGTAGAGCTATTCAGCATGTTTTTACCACTGAAACATGGCACTGTTATCAAGGTACCATTTAAAACATAACAAAACAAAGCAAAACAAAATAAAAAATTCAGTGGACTGATAGCTTTTCTTCACCAAATCCAAGCATACAAGAAACTATACTAAAAATATTTCAGTTTGTGTTTCCTAGGGCATATGTTTCAAAAACAAGTTGCTTTTTGAATTATAGATAGACATGTATAAAACATTCTTTGTAAACCTCTAATCTCAGACTTAACATTTTATGTAAGTAAATTAGGTCCTTACCTAATAGTATTTGTTATGAATATTGTTCTATGACACACTAGTAGGGACATGAGAAAAGAAAACTGAAAAAGAATAAAGCTGCATAACATTTAAAAATGTAGAAAACTTGGATTAAGATGATGATTAACATTGTTAAGGCTGTATATTCAAGCACTGTATGTTAAGAGAGCAGTGGATATGAATTTTAGGCAATAAGAAATGTCCTGCTTTATGCATGATACTGTAATTATAGAATGATGATGTCAACAGCTGATTGTTGGCATAAACTGGCTACTTATAGCAGGTATGTGAGTTAATAAAGATAGCAGAAGATGGCAGAAATGAATTCTGAGAAATGATAGCCAGTTTTGTCCAGCAGTCAGCCTGATAAGTAAAACTCCAAGATTCTAGCTCTGCATCTAAATGAAATACTCTTTTTTCTCCTCTGCATTGACTTGGCTGCCTTCTGCATTGATAATGGCTGTGTCGGCATCAGGTGCATCTTCAGCTCCTTTTGCTTCATTTGTTAAATATGTTCCTATAGGAATCAGTACAACAGAAAAGAAAACAAAAGAAAGATTAGGGTTTTCTTAGCTTTACACTGCATTATAGGAAGTACATTTCTAAAAATGCTCCAACTGCTTCATGAATGGACAAATATTGTTACACAGATTTAGTATACGTCATACAGGTATACTCAACTTTCTAATTTGTCTAAGAAATATTTATAGTATTAGTACTGATAATGGACATATACAAATTCAAGTATATCCACAATAAATTAAGGAAATCTTTTAATAAAAATCCACTTTATCTAACTGCAGTAATATGCAATATATTTTGCAATTACAGAAGAAGTGATAAAATCTTGGTTATTTCATGGAACAGCTACCCATAAGAAACAAACCAACTTTGAAGACTTCGATATTCATAAACGTTTATTTTTTTTAAAAAATGGCCACTGATTATTTTTGTATTTCTATTTTTTCTTGATAGTATCTATACTTTAATTTTACAGAATTGTATCATAGTAATTTCCAAGAATTGCAAAATTGAGGTAGTTTTATTAACTGAACCCACTCACATTATACTATCACAGATATTTTTAGGCTCAGGATATGAATAAAAAGAATTGTGCACAACAGTCAACTTTCCCATTGTGAAAAGCATTATTTATGTTGGTGTAAGATGTATAACTGTTCATTTAGGAAAATAAAACAAAAGAGCCACACATTCACTGGCTTGTAAAAAAAATCTTGTTTTGCCCTGCACAGGCCAATCAAATTAAAAAGATATTTTTATCAGCTTATGTCTGCTAGCCATATGATTATCCTACCTAAAATGAGATTTAATGAGTTAATACCAGCACTAATCCTCTCTCCACCTTTTTTTTTGGGGTGGGGTGGGGTGGTGGTGGGTAGGGAATCAACTGAGTATTAACAACAGGTCTACAAGCCATTTGGAGGTTAAATCTCAAGAAATCATTTTGGAATTAACTACATCAAAACAGGATCACAGAGAAGTTTAGTCAGAAGTCAGTGTCACTCCATCCCTGTTATCTCTAATGGTGGGGGGGACTGAAAATTAAGGGAGTAGAATTCTTAAGGTGAAATCTTTGAACAAAGTAAAGCTTGGCCCAGGAAGGAACCCCTTATTCCAATGGGATCATTGGTAGAAGAGTCACTGATCTGAAAACTCACCACCAGCTTCTAATATTATGTTTTAAATACATACTTAAAGTATTACCACAATTTATTGCAATGAAAAATCTTGTTCACTCAAACTATATATATATTCTGCTCAACTGATACACTAGTTAAAACTATGAGATCATGTAATCAAGTGCCTAGAGCTAAGGGCCAAAACCAAGGGGCAATCTTACCTCTTAGTCTCTCTAAATCACTGACTTATGAGATGAACATGTCCTTTGCCTTAGCTAGTCCACTGGAAATCTGGGTAAAAGTCACAGGGACTTCACTTGCGACTAGACTGTGAAGTGAGCTTTCTTGTCCAAATCATTTGGCAGATGGGGGCAGGCAAAAGAGAACAGAACTCCCTGGTGAAATCATGCCTTGCTTCCAAAAGTGACTGAACTTCCACTAAATCTCTCCTACCTTTATGTCTTGCCAGGTATCGACCAAGGAGAATTATAGAACATAGTGTTACAAAGACAACTACAGCCACTATTCCTCCTATAAGAGCATGGTCAGGTCCGGTCTGTCCAGCCAAAGCATTTGGATCTAGAGGGAGAAACAAAAAAGCAAAAGTGGTAAAGTGGTCCTACACAGACAAAAATTCTCAGGAAAATTCATAATACCAACTTTTGTAGCAATCATCCTGAAAAGAGGGCATTTCCCTCTTTAATATTCAGCATGGTTATTCCCACTTTTACTATCAGTATCTTATCAACAACATAGTGCTGCTTGTATTCCCAGACTGTTAAAGCCCCGAGGACATCACAGTTATGAAAAATATTACCTTATTCTTCTTTGGAAGAGGTTATTAAATGGGAAAGGTTTCTGGTTTTGTCCTCGTCATTTTACAACTGAAAACCTGGCCATAGCTATTTATAGAAGGAAAAACAAGGAACTGAGATTTGGGGATCAGATAGCATCAGCAGAATAGTGTCTGCATAATACATAATTTATAGAACTGATTCTCAGTGGGGAACCCTTATATATTCTCTTCCTCTCATTCCTATCCTATTGCACCAGAAATAAAAAGGCAGATAAAGCGCAGCCGTGCCAAGTTCCTCTGCACATGGCTGAGTCTGCATAAATTTGGTCAGATAAAGGTATCAGGCAACCTAAAAGATCATAATTCAGTCTCAAATGCCAGTTTGTGAATTTACTATGAATACTCAATTAACACCCAACGTGAGCAAGCTGTTACAGATACAACAATATATTAGCAGGTTCATTTTACTAACTCTGTGCAGAGTGCTAGGAATACTGACAGATTCAAGCTCTCTGTGCTGGTCATTTGCCTCTTCTGTTCCCTGGTGCTTCACAAAAGTTGCAAAGAAGCAATCATGGGAAATGGCACTACTTAGGGGTGAGTAATTCTTTGGAGCTTTTGAACAATGAACCAGCAATCTGTGACTGTGACTCACCTGAAATATGCAAAAGAAGGTAAAAATTCAATCTAAGGATCATGGTAAGATTTCTGTTTTAATGAAAAAGCCTCCGCTACTAAGCAATAATAATTCTCTGAAGATGCTATTAGCATGTACTGTATGTTGCAATCAGTCTACTCTCACTGCTTCAAGGGCATTTCCCTTGTAGGAGCTGTTTATATTCTACAAATAGTTTGCAAACAACTTCTTTGCTCTGCAAAAGGGAAAGGCAGGAAAAATATTTTCACAGAAAAGAGGGCAAGTCTGTAAAGATCATAGAAAAGCCTCTGATAATGCCAAGGAGGTGTGATTCCATGATACCGTAATTACATTCTGCTGACCAGGATCATTGTATAACAGTAAGATGTATAGATATATCTACATACACACAAGCGTACATAAACACAACATTATATAGATGAAATAAAAGAATCGTGTTTTCCCCTCCTTTTGTAAATTGTCAGGCATACTGAAACTACACTTCCAGGTTTGCTGGAGCACAGAGGTATGGCCACTGTCACAGATACAGTTCTGCTCTTAACAGTCACTGAACCCATCAGGCATGGCTTTGCCACTTACCACTGCCCTTCTGAGCTCCCACATCTTCTGGCTGCTAAGAGGGCTTTGGGGAAGCTGGCCACAGCACCTCCATGGACATGATGGCAAATAGTAGGTATAGGCCTCAAAAAAGCTAGAAACACCTTATAAAGTCAGCTGTGCCTGCCCCCTCCTCTGTCTCCATGAAGCTCCTGGCATGGCGCTACTGTTGGTGGCACTACCCAGAGTACGTAGAATCAGCCCAAGGGGACCTCATTGCTATTTTGGTGATTAAAAATGACCTCGATTTCTGTGCGCCAGCAGCCTCACAGGGAAAAGCAAAATGATGGAAGTCTTGCTTCCCCAAAGCAAGAGCTTGGAGTGTGCGGCCATCCTCTCCCACGCCTTGCAGAGGCTCTGTTTTCTGAGGGGAGTAAGGAGGAGGTGACTGCTCACTTGAGGAAATGGAAGGTGACAGCTTGCTGCAGGACTGTCAGCCTGCTTGAGCCACCTAGCAAATTCCTCCTTCTGTGGTGCCTGTAGCAACGTTGCTGTAACCCTCCTCCCTGCAGCAAAAAGGCAGCGCCCACTTGGGCACTGAGTAGCAATGCCCCTAAGTGCTGCGTGTGGCCTGCAGGAGATGCTCTTCCCCAACACTGGGCCAGCAGCGGCATGAACATGTTTTCCCACTAAAAGCTAAGTCCTGCTAGTATACTAGCAGTAAAATTAAAGAATGAAACGTGATGTTTTAAGGGATAATATACTTTCTGATGCAGAGTATAATCCAGAGAAGGGTTAGCACAGCACTTTAGAGGCATTTTTTGAAAAGCTGATTGCAGTGTACAGCCTTAGCTCAATACCCAGATTTACAACATATCTCCTCTGTGAGCTTTAATAAACATTATTGATAAAAGTCCTCACAATACACTGAGATGAATATGCCTCTCTGTTTTCATCCTCAGGTGATTTCCTATATATAGCTACTCACTCCTCCCCTGGCATACCTGACGTGACTACATGAAGTGACCTAAAGCCAGCATAAATATAAGGTTCCCGCCTATTAGCGTGGATTAATTAGATTCTACTGCTGCTATAGGTTGAGATTTTTAACTTTAAAATTAATTTAGGTATTCATTGGAATGCAAAGGTAGTATTGTATTTCTGCTATAATCTCTTAACATTGGGATCAAAGCCAGATAATATTGATAAGTATTGCTAGACAAGTTTGTCCATGAAAAAACTTGTACATGACCTATTACCATTATATTACCACTGAACAATTTATTTGTTAAAAAGAAAAAAGGAAAGGAAGGAGAGGAAGGAAGAGATGGAAGGGAAGGAAATAAAGATCCTCAAAAGTGGCCAACATTTTCTTGGGAAACAAGCATTCTTTCATCTCAGAATGAAAATCTGTACAACATAAACAATATTCTGAACAGGAAGTGCACCTCATAGAAATATTCTTCTCATAGAAAAATAATGTTATCATTAAATATAAATATGTTCTACATTATGCATACAGAGTACTGCTATTATGCATACAGAGTAACACTATACTTTTGCCTTTCATGAAATGACCTAAGTCCCATGAGTGAATTGTAAATCTGGGGCTATCTATCATCACATAAATAATTATTATGTCAAAATGTGCCTGAACAGTATCTGAAAGGTAGAAATACAAGGGTTTAGAAACTATGTCATTTTGTATTTTAGGTATTTATACAGTGAACATGTATAATCATCCAAGTGTTCTGGGCATTTGTATTAGCAACTCCCATTAAAGTTCCTGAAAGTGCTAAGTGTGTATTTGGGTGCTGACCACTGTGCAGTTTGCTTTTCAAAAAATATAACAGTATTCAGATTATTTTTAGATACCCATTATAAGCTTCATGAGCTTTACCAGGTAAATCCTACCCTGCCACACACATAACTCCAGCAAATGAAATCTTAAGTATGCAACTGTGCAATAAATACTTATAATCCAGCTGTTTCCATAACAAAAAATTAGATTACTCTGTTCCTGTTTTAAATATAGACTGTTTTTTACTGCATGAGCATAGGCAGCTACAGTAGTCATGGCCTGAAAGAGTGAAATGAAAATTTTGTAATTAGACTATATCTTTTTCAAAGATCAGTTCTTTTTCTGTTTATTTCATCCTTTGATGAGACTAAGGAAATCTTATAGCAAGATAATGACACAAAAGCTCATAATTCTCTTTTATTTGTTTTTGTCCTAGATTTAGGAAGCCTCTTCAAAATACTGATTGCTGATGCTGTGAAGTTGCACCCATTTTCAACTTCTGGGATTTGCCCATTACTGTTTGTTCACAAACCTACAGAAATAACACACTTAAAATGACTAAGAGCAAAAAAATACATCATTCATTAAGAAATGAAACACATCAGATAAATCTTAGACCTATTAAATAAGTAGATATGTGCTTTTTATGACCTGCTGACAAAGTTTCAGTGTAGAATATTTTTATATGAATTCACATGTCAGTTAAGCAGAGAAATTTTGGAACAGTTTTTCCATGCTCTTGCATAAAGTATATGTTAATTATTCATCTAATTTAATTTTCTTATTGCATAAGTTTCCTTCTTATTTATGCACAGTTGACTTGACTGAGCAGGCTGCAGGAAAGGGTCAGATAAACCTTTCCCGAGCAAAGAGAGAACAAGCACATTTGTGAATGCTGAAATGGCACATTTTGGGGAATATATGCTCAAGTGGCCCCCTTTATTGCAGAACTTTATTAACGTGTATTTTTGGCACGGGTGCTGAAGTTTTAAAAAAATCACTCTGAGCATGAGATGTACCCAGGTTTGAGGCATCCAAAATAATTCGGTTTGACCATTTCTACTAAATTGGAAATAAAGGTCCTAATTTGCTGTGGAACTTAAATAGCATTCACAAAATGAAGATGTATTAAGCAGATGTATTATTCATAAATTACTGTTCCTTAAGGCTGGAAAAAGAACAGGGATGGCCCGTTTCTCAGAAAAGTACTGAAACCATCAGCCTACAGTCACTTTTGCTGATTTCATGAATAATCAATTGCTGAGGCAAAGTAGAACTGCTCCAGCAAGGGATCCTGGGGCATGGCTCCATGTTACAATTTATGTGATAGAAAAATCTCTTCAAGTGACTCCTGTTTCTTTCCCCATATTCAGCGACTTGTTATCACCCCCAGTAAAACTTGCCAATACTTCATATTTTTGCAAAAGTAATTGTTTGAAGGGCCTGGCTTAAAATCAGATCAATAAAGCAATGTGGATTTTAGGGTGGGGAAACCCAAAAAGCACAAAAATTAAATAAATTGCTCTGTCATATTTGAAGGGCTGTTGAATTGTTGCAGATGAGGGCAGGGTGAAAATGAGTGGTGGGAGCCAGCGAACATTTCTGGAGAAAATCTAGCAAGGAACCACAAATCATGAGACATCTAAACCTGCACTATTTTTAAGTGCCTTAGCCAGAAGAGAGCAAACTTCAAAAACTATGGGAAGCAAGTAGTTTTGGGTTTTGTGAAGTCCACCGGTGAATGTAAGTTAAATTAGAAATATCACTCACTGAAATTTCTCTGCATTTCAGCTTAATATACTGAGGAGAGATAGCTTGTGTGATCATGCTCTTTCACTCTGTCCAGATTACTTAAGAACCATGGATCCATTATGACAAGTTTTGAGAGACAGTAAAGATCTCAAGATTGTTGTTTTCCTATAACTAACCTGAAAGGACAGGTTGCTGCAGGAGCTCAGACCTTGTTAGACATCAGAGAACCTATAGGAAGGATGCCTTTAGAGAAACCCTAACAGAGACAAAAGCTTCAGTTAAAATCTGTGCCCAAGAATCAATTTTTCATTAGAGGTTTCTCTCCATTGTGAGTACTTTGGTGTCCAATACGGCACAGATCCTGTTTGAAGCTTTTCACATGGTTAGGTGGCATTTATAACATCTGAGCCCTTCCAAATTACCTTCTTCCTCTTCCCCCCATACCCACTCTTTCTGCTTCTCTTCCTTCTTCTCTCATAATGGGTCAGCTCACACTGCAGTACTTATATAATTCAGTTACGAAGGCAGTCAGCCATAAGGCACAATCTCATTGGAAACCAGAGATTTCTTTCTGCAGCTCATGGAACAAACTTGATTTTTAAAATATATTTAGGCTAATATCATTCACCAGATTTAGCCATGGGGTCCATATAATTTTTAACTGTCCCACAAATGTAAGCTTTGGAAAAAAAATTAATAATTTAAAAAAAAACAACCCCAAAATCTCAATGATTTGTCTAACATCAGTAGGAAACAAAACTAAAATAGGAATCTACTCACAATATGGATAGGAGATAGGACTGAGGTGATAGCTGACAAGGTATTTGGTTTAGGAAAAGCAGCAGTAGTGCTGCCTGTGAAAAATCACTGGTAAGTAGAATTTACCCATTTTAGCATCTAAATTTGGGCACCCCAGAGTTCAATTTCCCTTGCCTGGCCTGGAGTGATGAAACAGGTACTTTTAATCTCGTTTTGTAATATACTGCTAACCACTAAAATACATGTACGTGAAACTTCTGAAAGTATTGTTAAGGGCGAAAAGAAAGTTTCTGCACCTTCATTTAAATTGCAAAGAGTAGCTGCCCAAAGGGGCTGGTTGTGAAATTTGTTGAAAATGTGTTTTGTTATTAACCAATTCTGAACTTAAAATATGTGACAAGCTTCTTTTTCCTTCAGTGCCTGAAGCAAAGAAGAACAAAACAGTGTACTAATACACAGCATATATAAACTGCTATTTTAATAGTAGAACATCATCAACCATAGAGAAGACAGGCAGAATAAAAGTTTACTTGTAAACCTTCAAAGGAATTGATAGCCTTTTCTTCCTGTGTTACAGTAGCACATTTGGCCCATTTGGCCTCTAAGTGGTTTTTTTCACAGTACTGAATTGTATATACATTCCTATTAAGAAGAGCCCACATCCCAGAAGGATGTAAGTCCCACACTAATGTTTCAGCAGCTGAACCTACAGCTCCTTTTGAAGGGTTCATGTTGTTCTCGTGAATCTAAGACTTCTTTCAGTGGAGAGAAAAACCCAAATGTCTTTCTTGATGTGTATTTGTAAGTAGGTGGCCCTTGTCCAAAGTAAATAACAGCATTATCCATACCTATTTATTTTGTAAATGTATTTTTTGCAATGATAATGAGAGCTGTACACCTACAATGTTAAGATGAAAATTTTAACAATATTTTTCAGGGTTCTTAGAGCCAGATTTTGTGCCTTATGTCATTGACACAGTTTTTTTAAAGGTTCTTTTCTTTTTTTTCTCTTTTCTCTTTTCTTTTTTCTTTTCTTTTCTTTTTTCTTTTCTCTTTTCTTTTCTTTTCTTTTCTTTTCTTTTCTTTTCTTTTCTTTTCTTTTCTTTTCTTTTCTTTTCTTTTCTTTTCTTTTCTTTTCTTTTCTTTTCTTTTCTTTTCTTTTCCTTTCTTTTCTAGCTCCAGTTTCCTGAAGGGAACAGTTCCTCTAATTAAAGCACATAAAAGACTTTTCTTATTGACAACATTATATTTTTGTCCATCAATAAACTCATTAATTGCTTCAGATTTTGTCTTAGGAAAAGAGAACTAAAATCTACAAATTTTTGCCTTCATCATACTTTCTGTAGAGGATAATTAAGTCAATTCAGGGTTTGAAGAAACACTTGCAGCCTGTCCAGCTATAACTTCTGGCTACTGAGACAGGAGGCTATAGGGAAAGAGATGACTGGCACAGATGACTGTTGAATTTCCCTGTTAAGTTTCTCTCCCCAAATGAGTTGACTGTGGGCTGCAGCAAAAGGCAGGTGATGCCTTAACTCTGCTTCCAGCATTTTAATTTTCATCTTCTTGTGAAGTTCCAGAATGCTCAGTGACTCCATTGCAGAAAACAAAATAAAGCAGACTGAAGTTTAGAAACTTCAGCCCACTAGATACTTCAAAAAAAAAAAAAAAAAAAAAAAAAAGGGAAGAACCCATCCCTACCTAGAAAATCAAGATGCATAACTTCCTACTTTATGAGAAAAAACACATTTCATAAGTGTCATCTTTCCTCTGATGACTTTTTATCAATAAATATAGGAGGATCCCTGCTCTTCTTGGTTTTCTTCATCAAAAAAAGGACAGGCACCAGCTGGAGTAGGTGTGTGTATGTGCACACAACTCCTTTTCCTGCCATCAGAAGTTAATTGTCTACACAAATAATCAACCTTTCTCTAATTAACACAGAGACTGGAGATGCCAATGTACTCTTCTGCTCACTTCCTTATAGTACCTTATAGTTGTGGCTTTTGTTCACCTCCTACATACTTCTGTTTGCTAGAGAGAATATGAACATGATTGCATGGGAAGGGAGTGTAGAGCATGTGCTCAGCAAAGTTTTCTGAGCGAAGGCTTCTATTGCTGTCTGCCATCGCAGGGGTTGGGGCCAGGCACTCAGATGGTCTCTGGCAGCCTTACCTTTCACATACGACGAGAACACAACACATTATCACCACAACTACACATCATGAACTATGGTGAGATTGCCAAGAGAGTAATTGCTCAAAGCATTTAAGAAAGTTATTCTGCTAACCTTAAGGAAGTCCTAATAGCTTAAGCCTACTAGAAAGTAGTATAAATGTTTCCACTGTGACTTTTGCTACTTTGTTTTCATGCTGTTATACAAACTCCCTCACAGATTACTTCTCAGAGATAATCAGTACCACTGCAGAGCTTAAATAATAAATACTACCTCAAGCAAGCAGTGCAAGAAAAGACATGCTTTCAGTTGAGAAATGGTATGAAACAAATGGAGAGGCTTGGTGAAGTGTAGAGATAGAGACAAAGCTGTTCCTGATGGCAGAAGCTAGGGAGGAGAAGGCTTTCTCACCAGTAAAGCAAAGCCACAGACATAAAGTTAGCCGAGAACATGTATGGTTATATAAGGATCAGAGAGGCATGAACAGATTCACAGTTGCACCAGGTACATTGTACTGAATATGTTCATGAGAGTTTTAAAACCAAAAAGGGCGGCTTTAATTTAATTGAAGAACAGCTCTAATTAAAACTTACTCTGTGGTAGAAGAAAACCTATTGTTCAAATGAATTCTTCAAGCTTGTCATACTAATTTTTTCTTACCAAATCAGATTAGAATAATTATAAGCCTATAATGACATCAAAACACCCCAGTAAACCAGCCACTTACAGCCAGAATCTGACACCTTATTCATGCTGAATAGCAATTCAATCTGTCGTGAGACTACTCAGTATGAGTAATTGTAACAGAATTTCCTCTTTGGCAGTTAATAGCATATCTTATCTGTCAATATATCTCTAGAAGATTAGCTAAGCATACTTGCGGTTAGGGTAACTGATCCAAAAGAGGCTGTGACTGACCCAGCTCACCTCAGAAACAGAAATGTGAGAAACATTAGCAGAGGTAGTCTGTTGTAATGCACAGAGCAACAGAAGAGTAAATTAATGATAGGAAGGTGAGCACCTCTGTTAATATGTGAGGCATCTTTTATAGCTGTTTTAATTAGGGCATAAAAAATTTACGTAAATTCTTTGGGACAATGGCAATAGCCATTACTGAAGTTTCTGTCCAAGCAAAAAACTACCTTCAATTTGTATGATTTTTTGCCTGTGGTTTAGTTGAATGCTATCCATTCTTTATGCCAACTCTGTACTAATGGAAATAACAATATTTTTTGCTATTTAATAACAACATGCTTGATGGAATTCAACATTCAACCAAATTCTCCTCTGGGAACATTAAGACTGTTGTTTTCAGATGCCTTAAAGTTAAATACCATCCAGCTATTACTAGGAGACTGTTTGTTCTTAATGCCATTGATTGGTAATGGATTTGCTAAGAATAAAGTTGATCTTTGCTTTCCTAAAGGCTTTTTGTATTCATAAAAAATAAAGCTACACAGTTTTTGGTTTTGGGGCCTATTTTTTTAACTCGGCAGCATGCATTCATATCCAGCAGCCCTCATGATCTCTATTGTCAACACCGCTAGCTGCAACACATCCAGATTCTACCAAGGGGGTCACATCCACACCAGTCTGCAACTGACAGATTCATTTCCTACCTTCTCTTGAGACAGCAATGAGGACTGAAAAAATCAGAGGTCCACTGTAATTACTATGTATATTTCAGATTAAATAAATGTGATAAAAGCCTCCATCTGGCTGTTGATCAAACGTGCAGAGGCAGGCTGATTTTCAGTGACATATTACAATATGTCTCTTGTAACAGTCCCTAATGCCATCCTGTAAATTACTTACATTTGGGATTACTTGACTACGGCAGACAGAAATATTACTCACTGCTTAAGTGCTGCCTACTGGGAGTATGGGAGATGTGGTCTAATCTTAAAGTTGTTAAGCAAGGCATTAAGAAATAATGGGGCCATGTTTATTTTACTAAATGCCTATTGTGCTCACACTATTTGAAGATAGCAAACCCAATTTAATAGTAGTCTGAGACAGTTCCTGATGTTGGAAACCTGTAAAAAGTCTAATGCTGGGGAAATAAGTGTAAATGGTGTGCTGGAACAGTTCTGGAGGAGAACTTTAAAAATCAGAAAAGTCCTGCAAAAGATGTCAGTAGTTTCAAATTATACTCTATCTGCTGAAAAAATGCAGGCCTCTCTCTGAACAGAAATTCAGAGATTCAGGGCCTTTCATTAAAGAAAAATCCCAACCAGCTACCCAAAAAAGAAACAATAGAAATTTCAAGGGAAAAATCGAAAATGATGCTGCTGTTTCTCCATTTTCTTTACGCCTCTCCTTGCAGTGGTAGTTGCAATGTGTGGAGAATCAAAATTTACTACATTACTGAAAGTCTTTTAAAAAACTTATGGTAAGAAAGAAAGGCTGGGGAAAAATGTGCATGGGATATTCACAGAACAACTAATTGTGGTTAGAAGGGCTGTTCTTTCTTACAATTTACAGCTCCTTGAGGTTTAAAACTCACAGAAGAACAACAAAATTAATTCAAAATTGAAAATACCAGTGCTTATTTTTTAAAAAAGACAAATCTCCGCCCCTAGCCAAACTATGGATCTTCCTGGTCTACAGTATCACATTTGCCCTTCTTGTTGAACATACATTCTGCCCGGAAAGTGTACCAGAACACTCTGTGTAAATCAAGGTACTGCCCAGCAAGTAGAGCTTTGGCCCTTTAAATTCTTGTTGTAAAGCCCAGCAGAAAGCCCTTGTTGCTCTACAGCTCTTAAAAGGACAGCATCTTTGCACTGCAGTGGTTAAAATTGATTTCCTTCTAGCCATTGGTCTGGAAAAAGTTCTTGGAAGCATTCATGAGCCTGGGAAACATCTCATGGCATTTTTTGCTCTAGAAATATTCTGCTCATCTCCTATTTGATCATTCCAACAAGTAACTTTCCCTTCTTTTCCCTATTCAGTTCTTTTTCTGTTTTAGCTGAATGAGATTTTCTATATAATCCCTTCACGGTGAATTGTCTCATTAGCCTACATCACTTGGCACCCACTCGTACTTAACTGAAGTTGTTCATTAAATGACATGTCCTCTTAAAAGGTCTCTGAAAACTTAGTCCTCTCTTTAGAAAAGCATGAACATAAAATGTGAAAGCAAAAAAACAACATTCCAAACAAAGCTGGAACTAATGCGTCTCTTACAAATGCCACTGCTGAGCAACTTTTCTTTATCTCTTTTCTTCTTCCCTTCCTTCCTAAGAAGTCTGTTCTCTTTACATTATAGCCATGTAAGGGACATGACGTTTCTCTCCGAAGTATTCTGTGTACTTAAACTGATTAAAAATAAAGATGCACTCCAAAAATGTGATTCCAGTCATTATGACATTCTGTTCAATCCAGAAGGTTTTATTAGCCAGCAAAATTTTAGTTATTACTACCTCACTAACATCTATAACAATATAATTCCCAATATGAAGCTAGTGGATACTACATTCAGCTGAAAAACAGAGATTCTTTCTGAAAGGTTAAGCATATGAAGCCAAAAGTGGATATTTCAAGTTTTCTGGTGTTACAGCCCTTAATTCAGTAAAACAAGTAAGTATGCAACAAATGGGACTTAAAACAGGATTATGTGCTTTTGTTGAGTTGGAACTGGAGTGTTAGATCCCAGCTTCAGTTTATAAGACACTGGCTACCAAAGGAGACAGAGAGAAACTAAAGAAGGAGCTAGGACTCCTTTAGCTGTGAGAAGCAGTGTTTTTAGCCTTCCTTGCCCTCTGGAAAGCTTTAGCAAGCTGCTCCTCCTCCTGTGGAGGTGAGATTCATGAATTCAGAGCCCATTGTGGCAGCTTCTCTCTGACACCAGCATGTCTGGGTCTGGTGCCAGAAGCAGAAGAGAGCCCGCAGAACTGGGCAGTGCATAATCAGAGAGTCCCCCTCACTGGTAGCAGCCTCTCATCAAAGCGCTGCTTTTGTCACCTGGGCCAAGGAGGCAGCACATGGCCTGTTCCTGCAAAATCTATTTCAGTACTTAAGTTGGACAGGGTTTTTTTACACTTTGCAGTCCAGCAAAATCATAAAAATGTACACTTGCTCTGCCTAGTAATGACTTTGCGTGCTCACAGCAACGTATAAGTCCTAGAGATTGGTGTGCCTCCAGGACACCATGCTGGTGACATCCCTTGAGAGGAAGGTTAGTTTTTCCAGGGATAAGCATGGAAAATCAGGTTTAAATCCTTGCCATGCAACAAATACCTGGGCATGCGCTTTGGCAAAGAGTTTTCTTTATCTGTGCCTCAGTTCCCCTGAAGTAAATTGACACTCATGAACAATGAACGATCTTGACTCATAGAATGACGCATATAACAATGAATGATTTTGAGATATCATGGTAGTAGGGGCAAGGCAGATACTTCACCTGTCCTTACAAACAATACTCTATGTAATAGTATTTAAAAACAATTGAAAGCGACTTTTGTGGGTTTAATTTTTACTAAGCTTTTGTTGGATATATTTTTTTATTTTCAGATAGAAGGAAACTGAGCATCTATTATTATGTGTTTACATAATGAAGAAATTAATAGCTGGAAGCCTTTATTTCAGAGAGATGAGACTGAACAAGATAGCCTTACACAGCTACATTACTAAAAGTAATTCACACCAGGTAATTGATGAAGATAAAAATAAACAGAAATATGGGAATAAGCCAGAAATAGGATGAATCTACTTCCAGATTATGGAAACAAACAAAGAAATATTAAGGATGTTGTTAAACACTGTAAAACAGGTTGACATGAACCCTTGGGTTCATAAATGACCTTGAATTTAACAGGAAAAGTTGTTCCATTTTAATAATAGAATCATTGAAGATGTAGATCATCTGATATAAGAAGGTAGCAAAGAATTAATGTTTAAAAAATTAACAGCTATAGTCTCCTGGCTTCAGTTTTCTTTTTCATCCCAGTAATGTCTACTTTCTCATAAGTGCTAATAATTTATGCATTACAATTAAATTTCAAAAATTATGATTAAAATTTCTTTATATTGAGTTATAACTTCCTAAAATCTCAGGGAAGCATTTAAAGGTTAGTTTCTTTATCTGTATGTTAATCAAATGCAACAATACCGTTTGGAACTTTAAAATTACATGCAGCAAGCAAACCTGCATCTAGCTGTCAAGGTTTCAATGAATGGTATTACAAGGTAATCCTACCATTTTCGTGACAACTGAGTAACAAAAGCAATTACAACAATAACAATAAAAAAGCCATAAAATGTTATTGTTTTAAAATAATGTGTGTACAGGTACAGCAATTTCTTTTAATAACTTTAGTAACTGTTCAAGCACATGAACATGTTAGATATTTCAAGGGACATTGTGCCTTTCATTGCTGCCATAGGGTATAAGAAGTTAAGTCTTTGGCACTATAAAATAGCATTGTTCCAAAAGTTACCATGGCTCTGCAAATATAAGCCATAATATAATATATTTCACATATGTTAGACATGACAATCCTGGTGAATGATACACAAAAATAAAACAGAGCAGCAAAATCACACCCTGCAGAGGTCAGCTAATTAGTGGCTGCCCTCACTCATAGATAGTAAGGATCACCAAGGTGGTTTTGGGCAGGAGTTCATAATGTATGAGGAGATGCTGAGATAATTATTCTTTTTTCAGTCTTAGGAAGAGAGAGCTAAAGGAGGAAACATTATTGCTATCTTCAGCTACTACATGGGAAGGAGAAGAGATGATCAAGCCATACTCTTATTAGACGTGCACAGAGATGAGAGGTAATGCACACAAGCTAGAACATTGGAAATTCAGAGTAGATATTAAGAAATTCTTTTTCACCACAAGGATGGTCAAACACTGGAACAGGTCACCCAGAGATGCTGTGGATTCTCCATCCTTGGACATATGTAAAACTCACCTGAATGAGGCCCTGAGCAACCTGACATACAGTGGCCCTGCTCTAAGCTGGGCTTGGACCAGATGATCTCCAGAGGTCCCTTACAACTTATATTATTCTACAATTCTAGGAAATGGGTCATGAGCCACCAAAACAAAGAATACACACACAAAAAAAAAAAAAAAAAAAAAAAAAAGATGTTTTCCAGGTTTCTGCATCTTAAAATGAACAGTTAATAATACACCAGCATCCGGCAGATGGATGTTAGGATCCTACTATTGCGTTAAGATGTACTGTTCTTTCTGTGTTGTCTTACACTGTTGCCATCACTGTTATATCCATACTATCAAAAATTCAACAGGCTCTCCAATTACTTTTGTCCTACCTTCTACTAATGGACACACTTGAATCAAGGAGCAGGAGATCACATAAAACCTTAGAAATTATACTGCAGAAAGCAGTTGTATGTTGGCAGATGAAAACTCTATGTAAAATAAAGGGCCTTGTCTTCCTCTAATAATTTTTTTTCTAGAAATAAATTTTTTTCTTGATCTCAGAAACAGGGTCACAGCAGCCATTCTGATAAAAAAAAATCCATACTAGATTATTTCAGATAATGTTTTACAAAGCATTATACATAATAGGAATGTCAAAGATCAGCAAATTGTTCCAATGGACTTTCCATCAAATTATGCTTACAATTACTGAGAGGTTAGATTTGCAAAGAAATGAGCTGACATTTCAGCATTCTGTGGCAATTGCAGTATTTTCAGTTTGAGGATTTCAGTTTTATGGCCAGCTTGACAAAACTAGTGTAATTCTGTTTTTCTCAGGTATAGCTAGGTTTATTTATAGCAAGGTCAACTAATTTGAAATCTCTTGTATCTCTACTCACTAGAGAAATTGTCATGCAAGTAAAACTCTGGATGGTGTTGTTTCTCTGTAATAGCAGGGAGTAAGAAAAAGCAACTACAGAAATTGCTTCTTTGCCTGTCAGACTTGATATTCAATGCACAAAACATTTTGTAGATAAAAATACACTGCAGCTTATCTCCATGCAATAACAGTGAGCACGCATCTTTCAAAGTACACTGTAGGCCCCAAACACGGCAGGGGCTCTGATGGGACTACCACATGGAAGCCCTCATTTAACAATCTGACAACTAAATATATGGTCCAAATCTCCACAACCCTGGGGAGACAAAATCCTGCTGCAAAAAATCTGATCTGAAATTTCTCTCCACCCTCAAATTCTGTGGGAAAACATTCTGCAGTGCATCAGCCACCTCTCTTTTACTCCTGCTCCCTCCAGTCCCTTCCTCTTTGGTAATTTGACTTCAAGGAGAGGAAAACTTCTCAGAAAATCTGCTAATGATATAGTATCCCAACGATATTTAGGAGTATGCTTCCACACAGTTTTCTGGGTCTCCTGCCTTCCACAGCTCTAGCACCATCCTTCTTCTCTGTTACTTCTTCATGAAAGATGCTCATACAGCTTCAGCAAAACTGTCATTTAAAATGACTTCCCCAGTGCCTCAAGCATTTGCATAAATCCTGTTATTGCCTTGCTATCGGGCTGTTGTTACTTCCCACTATTGCTTTGGAAATTAAGAAGTTTTCCTTGTCCCAAAAGTAGGTTCCATGAGACCTCTTGCATTTTTTTCTGTTCAATGTTACTGTGTACTTAGGATGAGAACTAAATGCGCATTAATATATCTTTAATATATCTTGGGTCAAATTTGAGCAACAAAGTAATGAAGAATGTTCAAAAAAGCATGGCTTAAGCCATTTAAAGGACAGTGAGACAAATGTGTCCCTGACGAACATATCCTTGGATAACTAATATGCTGTACTGTGCCCATCTAGAGGCAGCACTGTTTTGGCTGAGCTGATCATCTGTGTACCTGCCTCCCCCATAAAGGTGTTTTAAATTCACAAAGTAGGTGTCTCTAGCCCTAAGTTGCCTGAGGGCCCAAGTGATATTTTTTTTACCTCGAGAATGTTAAATACACACTAGAAAACACTGAATTCAAATCAAATTTTACTAGCCACAGACCATTTTATTCAAGTTGCAACATGAAAAGGAGCAGAATCATTACGTCTCACTAGGAGTGTGGAGATGAACAGGGAATATTGAAATAAATACCATTTTGGCATGTATGAAAGAGGGTGAAACCTCCTGAAAATCATCAGGACATCACCACCAAAAAAACTACATGCCACAGCCATGATCACCTTCACACTATGGGATAGAAATTAAGTCCCCAGAAGCCGATAGTCATGTTATCTGAGAGGTAGGGTTTTGTGACCTTAATTTAAGAAAACACCGCTTTTGAATGGAACTGGCTTAGAGCATAGGTAGAGGGAACACATGAGTTGTACCCAAAGAACAGCTTGAAATGCCTAATTCAGCATTGATCTCCTCTTCTGTAGCTGACTGCCTAACATCATGCACTGAGTATCAGATTGCCTCTTCTTTGGCCTCATTCTCTGTTGACTAGGTGTCCCTAGAAAGGCAAATTCCTCCTGGGCAAATAACTCAGAAGGTGGATGCAGTGACAAATCTCCTGTCTCATCTCCCTTTCATGCATGAGCAAGTGTATGCTGACCAGCAATGGTACGATTTGGCCTTGGGCATGGTCAAAATGTTCCAGCATTCCTAAAGAGATATAAACTACTTTCAGATGGGTAGTTCTTCAACAACACTTCATCTATGAATGGATTGGAATGCTGTATTTGAATACATCATATATGAAGGACATGGTGTTACTAACATGTTCTGCTACTTTCTGTAATGATTACTTTGATTCCTGACTGTATGTTCAAAAGAATACAGACACTCAGTTAAAATATCTCTCTTTCTCTCTCTCTATCTCGCATGTCTTCAGAGGTGTGTAATTCTGACACAGCAGTTGATTAGAACATAATGTTTTTAAGCACGTGTACATTTAGTTGACGGTACATTTCTCATTTACATTCATGACTATTCAGTTTAAACAATTCAATTTTAGCAGCTTGTGACAGGAATTTATAGTTCATTGACTAATTTTCTATACTGTTAACATTTTTATGGGAACATAGAAGAAAACAGTGTATGTGAAATCTTGCAAAGTTTTCTTCTAAGCACTGCTTTTTTACAGAATTTATTTTCCAGTTATTAAAAGAAAATCTGTAGAAGCTAACAGGCACAGTTAAATGTATATCACATTGTCTAGTGTTGCTTAAATTTGTTCTTTGAAACATCTGCTTTTCAGGCTTAATTTACCTGTCTGGTGATAGTCAGACAAATTACTGCAAGACTTCTTTGCCAGAAGAGATGTCTGTCATTTCACAGAACAGATGAAGAGAAAATAAGTTGACTTGTATTTTCCTGAAATATGCTGGAAGCAAAACTTGCCCAAAACCAAAACAAATGCTTTGGTTTTCCATTATGTCCACAAAGAACTACACCAGCCAACCCTTTAAATAAATACTATCCTGACTGAGCCCTTCATCAGAGGCTTAACCATGAGCAGTTTAATGTTGTGTAAGCTTCATGCTTGCTTTACTTCAGTATCTAAGGATGCAGACTTTCTCCCATCTGACTCAATGCACTTTTCAAGCTTTTAAATATTTTAAACAACTTAAAAACTACTACTAAGGGTTGTTGGCTGACGGAGATGTTTCTCAGCCAATACAGACTACTTCTGGGACCTTCTTTGTGTGCAGTATGGTTGAAGATGTGCTGCTTCTTATTACAAAGAATACAGAAACCATTCTGAAAAGCACTGAACAGGTATTTATCTCATGCACATATTTATGCCATGGCCTGACATGTATTTAAACACAGCATCATCAAGAAGACTTCTTGAACCAGATATATAATCTCTAATGGAAGGCTGTCACGTTGTCTCAGAGCAGAGAGCAAACTCAAGGAAGTATGTGCAGCTTCGCAGGAAAGAAGAACCCTTGTGGTGGTACATCCCCAGTGGCCAAGCCCAAGCAGCAGAATTTTAGGAAGGATAATATTTATCACTTCAAATCGCATATTTTGGCATAATGCTTTTTTATGGACTGGTGATTTTTTAGAGACCAGACAAGCTTTATAATCAGCTATTACAGGAATCCTTGCTTAAAATGCTGACATGAGAAGAAAAATCTTAAAAAACTAAATCTGCTTAGTCCATAGACTCACACACAGAAATAATACTGAGGGAAGTGCTAGAGAGTCTTTTTAATATCCAGTTCTCAGATTTTGACTCCAAATTATTCTGTCTCTTTATATGCCAACAGCAATATGGATAGGATTATTTGAGGAGTGAAATACCATACAGTGTAAGAACTTCAGAGTATTGTCCTTTACAGAAGCAACAATGTGTATGGGATCCATGGCACATCAAAAGTACCAGTTCAGGGGGTTGCTTAAAGAGAAAAAATGAATGTTGTGAAACACTCCAATACAACACTTTGAAATGTCTCATGATTGCTTTTCATAGCTGACAACAGCATTTTGATATCAGATTTTCCTTACTGAGGTAGAACCTGTGTGAAACAAGCAGCTGTGCATAAAAACCAAAGTATTCTTCCAAAGAGCTTCAAGAAAGACCTAAGACATAAAAGGACTGATAATTATAACAGCACAAACATAATGAGCTCTGAGTGTAATTGATGGTGAGTTGAACTGTTCTTTCAAATCAAAAAGTCAAACTTCATTTTCAACATGTTTAGGGAGAGTTATTCTAGTGCTAACAATTTAATAGTGTTTTTACACCTAAATTGTAAAGGAACCTTTTATTCCCTGAACACCCTGAAAACTAGACGACTCATTTCAATAGGTTATGCCTCGTGAAACATTTTAAACAAATTTGAAAATCAATTATAACGAACATCATTATGTGCTTATTAACGTCTTCAATACAAGATCATAAATAAAATATTTTAAGAGATTTTAAAGAAACAGAAGAGACTGGGAAGACTGGGAAAGGGAGAAAAGAATGTGCCCTATGAACACAAAACTCTTTCCTTCCATTTTCCCCATTTCATTCACTTTTTTTCATAAACAATTTTGAATCATAGAGATGCAGCCATGCTCTCTGATTTGTGGTACTTCCTACATGACAGAATGCTCTAAAATTCAGTAGAAGGAGTTGCTGTGCCTGTGGATTAAACCAACCAGGACCAAGTAAAAGTACTGGATACATTTGTTCTCTCTATGACGTAGAGATGGGAAAAGGAAAGGCAGATTTTCAGAAGTTCCTTAAAAGAATAATGAATTAAAATGAGCATGCCCTTCTCTTAGTTACTGCTGTTAGTAGTAGCAGTAGTAGCAGAGTAGGAGTACCATTTTTATTTTGCATATATATTTTGTTCTATCGTACAGGGAAATTAGAATTAGTGTTATAAACTGGTCTTGTGCTTTCTTCCTCCAAATGCTGTCTCTTTACACACTGTTTAAAAGAAACTATAAGGGATTCTTTAAATAGTGATAGGAAATAAGATACATCTCTCTCTGGATTGCACTATTGCCCATTTCTATTCTTACGGCATTGAAAAACAGATGCATACCAACAGAAATAAAACAGATGCTTGTATAACCCTGTGCATCTTTGATTTTGTACCTGAACACCACTAAAGGACGGACTGAGCTTTAGGAAATGCTCCGGCTTCCTTGGTGTGCAAAATACAGCCTGCTGGTGCACAGAACTGCTGGGTCCCTTCCTCACATTTTGAGAGCTGCCTCCTCCTGGTAGGGAACCAGCTCTGAACTTTGCCCTGTTCATCAGTCATAACACTTAAAACAACAATGGCACAACCGAGCTCATGGGTTCTGCTTCATATTTTGCACATGTTCCTAAGTATTTAATGTTACCAAAAAGTGGATGCAGAGACATGAAATGACATCCTCTTCGAGAAGAGTAAGGATGGGAATAGCTACAACAGTGAAACTCAGCAGGAAACTTCAACTAGCAAAACCAGATTTCAAGCCAGAATACTAGCTGATTCTCTATTCACTATCGCATTATTAGCAAAAAACAGATGGGCAAACAATACATACTTTAGGATGTTTTTCCCTTTTTTATTTTCTTTCCCCAATTAGTTGGTTGCTTTACTGTTGCTAAATTCCTTTTGTTTTCAAAGAATTTAATTTTCTGTCCATTGAAGCAAAACTGAAGAAAATAAGTGAGAAAATAACGGGGCAACTAGGCAGGTAAAATCCTTGTAAATCCTACTCCAAACTGCTTAATATTCTGAACCCCTACTTCAGGGAGATGAAAAGCCTGTTGGCATAGTCTGAGTTGCTCTGATGTCTGAGCAGGAAGAGTTTACTGTAGATCTGGAAGCTAAACTTGTTAAAAAAAGGAAAGAAAGAGCGAGAAATTAAGATTCCTCTGTTATGCTGGGGTTTTCTACAACACAAGACTCACTGATAAACAGAAATATAAACAAACAGAAATTAGAAGCATTAGAAGTGGTCACAAACTGCTGAAGGTCTCCTTTTAATTAGTATTCAAACTACTAGCGAACCATCTAGCTCATTTCAATTCATTATGAAACATTACTGGAGAAACAGAAAAATAACATAATTCCTAATGATGAAGACTGCCATTATGTATATTTGTATAGGCATCAGATTCTTTTCAAGTTGCTGGGACCAAGCCAGGATTCCAATTTTTGCCTGAAGCAGGCAAGAGACTGCTGAAATGAAACTTTAACATCCCTATTGCAGACAAAAGTATGCCTTGAGAGTGTAAGCTCAGTTCAATTGCCTGAATATACATGCAGGGCCAGAGTCTTTTCTGCATCATCTAGTGGAATAGAAGTACTGTTATATGTTCGCTCTATATTCTTTAACATCAAGCATCTTATATATTACTCCAGTTGTAGCACTGTATTAAGCTGTATTATCACTTTTTCTTTTTTTCTTGAGCAAAATAAGATATAATTAGGACATACTTTACGGATGGGCCAGGAACCAACTCTATACCTTCTTCACCCACCCACCCTAACTCCCCTAAACAATCCAAACCTGAATATTCCCTCACGTATTCAATGTAACATGCACAATATTTCATACATGGAATTACTAGGTTAGACTCACAGGGCTTGAGCACTGTAAGCCACTGTTATTTGACAGCCTTCACTGATGTGTAGTAGCAAGGAGCTTGGGCAAGGTATGTAAAACCAGGTCATTTGGATGAAAATGTCTACACAGATCATTACCTTCTACCTGTTGACATCTCTCTAGTTGTTTCCAGTGATTCTTCTCTCACTAATAAACAGATAAGTATTGACAAAGGAGAGTAAAATCCAGACACTTTTAAATTTTCAGGGCTAAAAGTCACTGTTTCTGATTTATGACTGCATGTGAATTAACTGTGCTTTCTCCTGCCTGTGTATCAGAGGGAGTAGGGTGGAGTGACCAGGATATGTAGCCTCTTAGCAACCTGACTTTCACACCCAGAATTTCAGTAAAAGCAGAAATTGAAAAAGGCATGCTAGTAAGTGAGAAGAACAGCAGCAGCTTCATTGCTGGTCTACAGCAGGAGTACAGCTTGGGACCTAGAGAGCAGCATGCCTCTCCTTGCTTTCTGTGGAAAGAACCAAAACACAGCTTCAGCTGGGTGCCAGTTTCCAGTGCTTATTCTTTCAAGACAATAAGCTATAAGAGCTCTGTTGATGCACCTCAGGTCTGAACAGAATCACCTTTGCTGCATGACCTTCCTAGGAGTGCTCCTGAACATGGAAATCAGCCTGAATTTTATGCATATCACCAAAAGAAAAAAGGCCAATGAAAGGTCTCTAATTACATAGCTTTTTTTTTCCCAAAGGAAAAAAAAACCCACCACAAAACCCCACCACATTAATTATTTTCTTTAATCAACTATATAAGATCCCTATTTTTATGTCTTCATTCATGGATTTTGTAACTTCTGAATATAGAAACATGTAGGGATTATTGGCGGGAAAGACAATGCATATGTATAAATTATTCACAATGTACTTCATGCTCATATAAATCTGCCCTCATTGGTGCTACAATCAAATTTAGATTTGTGTAATGATCACAAACTTAGTCTGATTTTGTAAGAATTGTACCAAATATTTTACCTATGTTTGCAGTGGTAGATGAACTCTGATATGGATAGCAGCATATTTACATGGTTTCTACATCAGTAAGGTTTTAGCAGCAAATTATACTGCTAGAAGATTTAGTTCAACTACATGGGATTAAGGTAGAGGGTTACTACAGTTGCGATTTAATCATCTCACAATTTTTAGTATTTTTATCTGTGGTTATAAAATCTGAAATTGTACTACCCTTCTATATGCTTTATGTTCCCTATTCCTACCATTATTATAACATATGGTCTTTAGGCTTCCCCTACTACTTCAGTTAATGGTGGAACCATTACTGCTGTTACAACCCTAAGCCACCCATACAATATTTCTTTACACATACATGGTATTTCAGACTTGTAGGTTTATAGTAGTGTGATTGCCAATTAGTTTTACCATTTTACCACTAAACTCACACAGAAGCTGGCCATGAAGAAACATTATTTTTTCCCTTATAGCAGTAAGAGTCACATCTGATGAACATTTTTTGTGTTATCTTTTTTTTTCTGATAAAGTAAATTATACAGTAGGATGAGTAAATGCCTTTTTCATCTGTAATTTGTATTTGCATAATCAGGATGGAGGAAAATTTGTAACTTGGTTTTCATGATTTTACGATTTCCTTGAAACTGTGGGACTTGGCAATAAAGAGTCTAAATTTATAATTGATTTTGTTAAGATGTGTTACATCTCTATTATTTATGGCATAACAGGGGAATTAAGCTGCAATTGCAAGCATTTCTGTCTGCTTCAAGACAATTAGACTTTTATTGGGCTTACTTACAAATAAAATCTTAAATTTAGGGGAAAAACTTGCAAATTCTGTAACAGTAAAAGAAAACACACTTCATTCAAAAGCATCCTTCAGGAAAGCACAAAGTACTTCGCTGTTATGAGTACATGCATAAGTTGCCCATTTACTTTTATGTTTTCAGGGTTGAGGCCTAATTAAAATACACCATAGCACCTTTAAATAAAAGTTTTCCAGTGACAAAAAGTTCCAGTATTTGCTGTTTTTCACAAGCCTTCAGACTCAGCCCTGCCCTAGTCTTCAAATTCCCCACAGGTAGGTAAATGTAACTTTGTGAAAATAATCTTTCAAAACATAGACTACTTAAACAATCTAGCTTTACTAGTTTATAGCAAGACAGACTCCAACTGAAACTGTAACTACTTTTTCTTTTTACCAGACAATAAGAGAGCAATAGTTTTGGTTTAGAGTTCCAAACAAACTATGTACTCAAATCACAGACACATTTTCCAGGTACAACTAGAGCCACAGCAGGAGGCATGACAAAAATGTTCTCATGTTGCACGAAGACGTTTCTCCAGCAGGCTTTGTTTCTCCCTGCTAAGCCTCATTTTGCCAAAAAATGACAGGAAGCAACTTCTAAAAATACCATAAGTCAACACAAATTTCTGAATGGCCAGTTCATGAGAAAAACAGGGACACAGTAGTTCTTGAAAGTGCTGATGATTCGTGTAAGGATCATTGACTTAGTCTGATTTCATAAGATTTGTATCATATGATTTTTATCTATGTTTGCTGTTGTAAATGAACTCTGATACAGATAGCAGTATATTTACATTGTTTGTACATCAATAAGGTTTTAACAGTAAACTAAATTGTTAGAAGATTTAGTTTAACTAAATTGGATTAAGGTAGAGGGATATTATGGTTGTGATTTAGTCAACTTGTGATTTTTAGGATTTTTATCTGTGATTATTAAATTAATATATTCAAATTGACTTTTCTTAACATTGCAGGAAAAATAGTCCTGTAGTCTACAGTTATCTTAGTCAATAACCTAACAGTTATAAAAACCTATTTTGATTTAACAATTTTATTATTTTTAATAATAATTAAAATGATGATTTGAGGTTGATATGTTTTTATTCATTTAAATGATGATCTATATGAAATTTGCAAATCTTTCTTGTGCAGAAAAATCTTAGAACACAGGAATGGCTGTACTAGATGAAAAAACACCATCATCTAGTCCAATTTCATTTACAACCAGATGAAAAATGGAATACATGAAGTTCCCCTTTTTCATTCACCCATTTTTTGACTCCAGAGTCTAGAAACTTTCTGCATTGGTGACTGTATTCACATCCTTCACTTTTTTCACGTCATTTCTAATTTAATTTAACTGCTACCACCTCTCTTTCCAGCTATCTCTTTTCCAAGCTGAAAAGTGCTAGTCTGTTTAATCTCTTTTAGCACAGACACCATTTTCAAACACCAGCCATCCTCCCCACATTCTTTTTCTCATTTCTATTATATCTTTTTGATGCCAGATAACCAGAACTTCATGCAGTATTTTCGATGCAGAGGTGCAGTATTAAGCATGTAAGGCACACCATAAGGTGCACTATTTAAGGTGCACCACAGATTTATGCAATGACACGGCAATGATTTCTATTTGGGTTTCTACTCCTCTCCTGCTGGTGCCACCATTTTACCTGCCTTTGTGTATCATCACTGAATCCTGACTTGTTTTCAAAGAACTAGTTGCAATGATCCAACATCTCTTTACAAAGTATTATCAGCAGCTCATTCAGACCTCACATTCACTGTTCAAGTGTGTACATTTGAACTGGTTTTCTAGAACCAATGCATCACTTCCATTTATTACTTTTAGTATTTTCATTAGATTGCTTCTGCTACTGTGCATTGTGATTCTACAAAATTTTTAAGTTAGTTAAATGCCACATGCCGACAATGGTCATGTCTTTTTGTTTAGTGGCCTCTCCCTACACAGCATAATCCAGCTCTTCCTCCTCCTCTCTCTGCCTGGCAGTTGTCCTTGCTCTCCCCTGCAAAGAGCAAGGGTGCTATGGGGTCAAATGACTGTGTTAATGACACCATAGGGTCCTATGACTTGTTTCTTGGTAGTGAAATAATTAATACTACTTCAGATAACAAATGGAAGACTTTTGTACTATTCACAGTCTTGAAATATCTCATTTTACGAGTGGCTTGTGAAAATAGCACTACTGGGCAGAAGGGGAAGGCGGGGATTATCCCCTTAGTATGTGAAGTAAAAATATGCATAATCTCTGGTAAACTTCTATAAATACTTAGACACTGAAAATTATGAATCTTTCATAATTTTATCATAAAATTGATTTCAGAGGTTATGTGAATTGCCAGGTAATATGTACTTCTGTTAAATACTCTCACTACATAAAAGATCTGTGAAATGGGAACGGGGACTGTTCAGCATATGAGTACATAGTTTTAATTTATTTTAAATTTCTGTCATAAAAATAGAGGTGTATTATTGCTGTCTAGTAGCAGTAATATTTAGCAATATCTACTATGGTACTGCAGATGTTCAGATATATATTTTGAAAACAAGTAAAAATTTGAAATCCCATTACTTTTTCTTTCTTTGAAGCAGGTTCTGTGGACACTTCAGACAGAAATGGGCTCTTATCTTTATATTCACTCCTTATCAAAGTTCTGAAGTGTTACATAAAATAAGCAAATAGAGTAAATGCTCGATAAGTGCATAACAATATAAATGCTTTAACCTTATCATGAAAATTATTTATCTATAATAACACAGACCGAGTGCCGAGAAGAAAGAACAAACCAAAAAAACTCATTTTTGTTCTACTTGTCTCAGTATGCAATGAATAAGTGGAAAAAAAATCAAATTAATGGAATATTTGGACATGATTATGTCACAGTGACTGTTACACAACCTTCCAAATAAGCTTTCTTAGATGAAGCTCAAAGAATGGGGTTTAGCCTTCATGTTAAACATAGTCCTAATCTCCCAAAGACACACATACATTTACCTTAAAAAACAGATGTATCTTCCCTGATTTCCGTGGCATTGCTTATAACATACAAAGTGTGCAGGTAAGCTTTTGAAGGATCGGGCTGGTGTCTACAGCCTGATGAATAACATTTGTCCAGAAGACAAGAAATCGCAGATCATAGGAAGGCACCTATCAAAGTGCTAATGTTAACAACATACTGCGTGATTATGTAGTCACAAACTAATACAATTAACATGTAATTATAATGTATGTTTAATGTCATGCAAAATTGATGAAAAATTCTTAAGATTTCAGTACAGGCCTGAGAAAAAGATACTATCTATAAATGAATAACATACTGCTAGATGGCAGTCCCCTTTCTTCCTAATGCTTTTGCCCTACTATGTATGTAAGTAGTCCTTCCAATGCAGCACAGCTCTGCTGCTGATACATCATTTTGGTTTTGATTGCTGAAAGAATAGCTGTGGAATACAGTCAGGATTAGTTCACATTCCTGCAACTGTTAGTGGTCATCATGTATTTTATGGCACTTATTGCCACAATGTTAAAAACCCAATTTTTTCAGTGCTACTTACTTTTATTTCTATGTTTTTATCTATATTTTTCTTTCACTAAGATACAGGTAATGCAAAGATAGTAATTAATTCTAATGAAATATCAGAGGATAAAACAGATCTTAAAATATAAGATAGAAAAAATACATTTATTGACAAGGGTCAATTAATTAAAAATTAAACAAAGAGCAGACTTTTTTTAACAGAAAAGAAAAAAACGTCCATTCTCATGATAATTGTCTTGGAAAATTCCAACACATTTAATACACTTACTAATAAACAAATCATCCACAGATATTTTTCACCAAGATCTGAAGTTAGAAGTTAGGTTTTAGTTGATATTCAGGGCTAATAAAGCTGATCTTTGGAACTCTCAACTGACCAAAACTCTGAGAACATTTGACTGCCATTTTCCTTTCTCCCCTTTCCAGAAGACTTCCCTTCAGCATACTGCCAATGTTGCAATATGGCTAAAATAACCACACTTTTCCAACATTAGTCTTTTGAACACAGTATAAATGAACATCTTCCAACCTTTACAAAGACAATTCAAATAGCCATTTATTAAGAGAATCCAACAACAGATGGGGAAACCTATGACTGTAACACTTCTAAAGGTTTGTATGCCTTTTTAAAAATTATATTATATTATACTTTCATAACTTGAATCCTTTGATTATAATTTATTTGGAAGGAAAGATGACCTATATTTTCATGTGTGATATGAAATGTAAAACTTAGATCTTTTCAGGAACCTATCTCAACTGGAGGTCTGTGAGTTCTAGTGCAACATCAGGTATCTGCTGTGGCTATCATGATATAAATCTTAAGAATGAATAGAATGGAATAGAATAGAACAGAACAGAACAGAACAGAATATTTCAGTTGGAAGGGACCTACAATAATCATCTAGTTCAACTGCCTGACCACTTCATAGCTGACAAATAGTTAAAGCATGTTATTAAGGGCATTATCCAAATGCCTCTTAAACGCTGGCAGGCTTGGGGCATCAACCACCTCTCTGGGAAGCCTGTTCCAGCGTTTGACCACCCTCTCGGTAAACAAATGCTTCCTCATGTTCAGTCGGAACCCCCCGTGGCACAGCTTTGAACCATTCCCCCATGTCCTGGCACTGGATCCCAAGAAAAAGAGATCAGCACCTCCCTCTCTACTTCCCCTCCTCAGGAAGCTGTAGAGAGCAACAAGGTCACCCCTCAGCCTTCTTTTCTCCAAACTAGACAAATCCAGAGTCCTTAGTCACTCCTCAATTTGATGAATGAATGTCAATTCTAAAACTCTGAATGAATAGAGCAATTTATATATGGGTATAACTAAAATACTTCCCCAAGTTAACTACTTCCTATTTAAAATCAGGTAATCAATAATAAAAGTGATATAAATAAAAAGTGTGTGATAATAACAAAAAGTGTGATAGAGAAATATAAGGCTGAAATGAAAAAAAAAAACAAAAAAACAAACCACAATTGATAGGGAACTTGGAGAGGTTACTATACACAGAACATTTTCATTAATATCAAGCCACTAATTTTCTCTCATTTCTCCAGCTTTTTTTCTCCTATTGCCTTCCTCAACCATCTGTTTGGCCAATGACAGGCATGTTCAATTTTAGACACCTGTGATTTTAAACACTCATTAAAAGTTTACTCTGGGTTCTCCACTAAAGTTTGTGAAAGCATGAAGAATTAGCAGAACCATTCTGTAGCCATCAAGATGAAAGAGAGAGGGTTTAAGATATGTTGAATTCTACAAAACCCTAATCAAATGATGCCCAAGGGCATGCAGATTGTGTTGTATATTATCTCTGTTTAAAGCACATGCTAGCTGTTGAGCATGTTTAATTTTCAGTTACATTGAGATAAAAAATGTGATTTAGGCTTGTGCTTGAATACAGAACTAAGGTCAAATGCCACCATGCATCCACCATCGATGCAGAGGATTCTTCACAAAATGTTTAAATATGTTAGGATTTTGAAAGTGTTCAGGCAGACTAGAAACTGGGACAATATAAACAGGGTTAGTAGACTGTGACATAAGACAACTCAAATATATTTTCAACAGTGAAAAAAAGTAAAAAAAGACCACCCTGAAAGTATTTGAGCAGCATTAACATCCAAAGCCCTAGAATCTGCTCATTTTATTCTGCCTTCAGAACAAACAGCTTAACAGTTCATCACTTTTTTTTTTATGGAACAGATACATTAGAAATGTGTTTTAGACTGACCCATGTGTTGGTCTTATTATGAACATTATTTATTCTGTTATTATACCCACGTGCATGCAAGCATTGCCTATAAAAACAGAAGAAAAAGTTTCTTGCCCTTGAACTTTCCTGGTGTTCTTAATTTCTCCATAACTCTGCAAATATACCAAGAGCAAGATGTTTTGCACTGCATAAAACCCATCTATTTTATGATGGTGCTGAAGGCAACCACACACTACTGTGAATTTCTCTTGTGTATGAATTATTCCCCTGACTGTTTATTTGATTGACAAGGATTTAGAATTATATAAAAATCCTACAGTTCATTTGTATTTCATAATACAGAGAAGCACATTCTGCATGGGAAATCGAAACTAAAACCTCTGAGTGTCATAGTAGCAATTTGCAGTGAATTTTTCCACAGAAGTGATTTGGTAAGAATTAGTAGATACTACTCGAAAGCACCAGGAAGTAAAAAAGCGGACTTTTCAATCACACAAAAAACAATTAGCACACCTCCCCACAGTCATGCTATAATACAGGGACTTATGATAACAATAACAACAAAAAAGTCCCATAGGGACTAGGAATCTATAAACCCATTCACAAATTACTTGGCACAGGTCTTGTAGTGGAGCAGAGCCAACCTGATTTTAATAATAGACTAATTTCTTCTTAGTGTTACTAACTCCAGAAATATTGGGAACAGATGCTTCAGAGATGAACTGGAGGGATAGGGCTCTGAAATTAAGCAACCTTTAAAAACTTAAATAACCCAGGGTTGCTATTGCTTTGTAAAACACACAGCTTATCTTAAAAAAAAAAAAAAAAAGGACAATCTGACATATGGATGTCCATGTACAATAGCAACCCAGCACTCACACTAAAAAACCTGCATTATAGGGGATAAACAGGTTCAGGACTGATGGCAGCAATTGTGCCAAAGAATCTCAAAGTGTGCCCAAGAATGCAATTTGGCCCAGGAACAGAGTGAATTCCTGCACTGGAGACAGTAATTGAGTCAAACAGAAACCTGAACATTAAAAATGTTCCTCTTAGGTCTGTACTGAAAAGTACACCCCCCCCAAAAAAAAAACAACCCAGTGGAAAGGCTTTACATATTAACCTTCTACGACATTCCCCTTCTCTAACAAATTAATATAGTCATAAAAGCTAGCTTCTGTCAAGTATGTCCAGGGACCTGGTCCAAAGTCAACGCTAAAGACCAATAGGGCACTTTGAATTCATTAAAATGAAAATTGTCTCTTCCCTGTAGGGTGCTGAATGCAGTTCATGACCTGATGTGTATACAGTAGAGACTTGTTAGCCACAAGAAAATAAGTATATAAAATAAATAGAGTGGCTTTCTTAAATTGTTAGTCTTGGAGATTTGTCAGTCTTGGGGATTTTTTTTTTTTTTTGACTACTTATATTGCCATAAAGATTTGTATTCTGGCCTTTGTTGCCCAGGATCCTTGTCTCCTACCCTTTATGCTGGAAAAGGAAATTGTATGTTAACGTAAATTGCTACTCCTGATACTTTCCCTTGACTGATGGTTTTTTATTACAGGCTTGCAAGAATTCAGGCTGGAAAGAAACCCAAGCATCTTGACTGAAAGGATTTGATACATTCTTTTCAAATTCATGCTATCTAAATCACAGCAGGATGACTTGTAATCAGAGTTTTTCAAAAAGAACATAAATTTGGGGAAAAGGAAAAGACCATTCAGCCCATTACAAGTCATCTTGGTTAACACAGTTCCTCCAGAATAGTATCTCCCTTCTTCTTTAACGACCCCAGTGCCTCCAATTCCAAACTTGGCTCAGTAGGCTATTGAAAAATTGTATTTCTCTTTGAGTGAAAAGTACTTCCTTGTGTTGGTTCCGAATTTCATTTTTTCAGTCACTTCCATTTGTGCTTTCCCGTTCAGTCTTTTATACTCAGCCAAACAGTGAGTCAAGTGTTACTGAATAAGGTTTTCCACCCTGTATTTCTCAGAGTAGATGAGTCTGTAATTCTCTCTCTTTCTCAGTTTTTACGACAAAAAAAAATGAACTCAGCTGTGATTAGGTATAGCCGTTTACAATACCGTACACTTCCAACCAGACTTCTCTTTTGCTTCTTTCCTCTAAGGCGTGTTTTAAGCTAATGTTTTAAAACATTGGGATTCTTTTTTTTTCACCTTTTTTCACTTCAGCTTTGTTGACTCTGCTTTTCTGCACCCAATGTGATGGCCATATGGCAGCAAAATATTAGCCTTTAAAGATTTTTGGTTTAGAGTTTTACATTTAAAGTAACAGAATTATGGCAATGCTCTCTTTGTATTTCTAGTCTCTCCCTCTCTTAGTTGTAACAAGAAAACCCATTTTAACCCTACTGTCAGAAGCACAGCGTAGCCGAGACACACACCACCACCACAGCAGGCCCTGCACCTTCAGCATTTTGGCAAGGTGTGCTGAAACGTGCAAGGCACACCTTCAGCATTCTGCTCTAGAAACACACCTGTGTCGTGCTGTTACTCAGCCTGTTCATCATCATGTACACCACACATTGAAAATAACCCACATAAAGTACGACATCCCATACGGGGGCACCAGATGGGTCTGAGAGGAGACCCAGGCCAAGTACTAAGCCGTACTGATGCACCTGCCAGCTCCTGAGGGAGCTACTCCTGTGAAGCGCGCACACAAGCCAGCCTCTCCAAGCACCATGGCACCCAGTTTTCTCTATGGCACAGTCTCCAAAGTCAACATAGAACAGACACTCAAAATTGCTAATGCAGCAAAAAAGGGGATGGCTAGGCAATCGATTTCAATGCTCTGAAAAATGCTAAAATATTACCTTAAGAATATCCTTTTTTGCATTCACTATCTGAATAAACTCACAGGCAAAAATTAATAGGTCAGATTAAATCATCTCCAAAGTTACTCTTTTATTTTATTGTTCTGGGGAATGCTGTAGCTTCAAGTTTTACCAAGGTCATCTTTCATCCAAAAAACTGCAATATAATTGGTAATAATTCTGTATTTTTTGTGAGGCTCACACTGCAAGTTATCAACTGTGCTTCAAGTGGATTGTCAGAGAAACCAAGGGCAGAGAGAGTAATCTTTTCAGCTTCAAAGGCACAGTTGATGACTTTAGTTCACTGGTTAGTGAGAAAAATGTGCATTTTTTTATTAAAGGTGTTAGCAATAAATTTGAAACTATAAGCATTTTCCTCTCTTTTTCTTTCCTTTGCTCATTTTTAGACCTTATTGGCACCATTTCAGCCTTTTTTTATTATCCCACATGACATTGGAACAGTTGCTTTAGTTGTCCTTGTTGTTAACTGTAATGATACTTAGTTGTATACTTTTGCTTTTAACAGTGGAGCACTTCATCAGTATTGTGACAGCACAGAACTTGCCAAAATCCGCCTTATGCAGTAACATCAGACAAAAAGATCTTGGTTTTCACTGGTACTATCTTTAAATACCATAAATAACTCTCTAAATAAAATAAAACTACATCAGCCTTGTGCTTGATATAAATACAGCAACAATGAAATATATTCAACAGAAACTATCCACATAATATTTCTCCTTTTTAAAATATGTATTTCCCTTAAAATTCATAATTGAAGATACGCTTGACACCTTTAAAAAAAAAAAAACAAATCAACCAAAAGTCTTAGTAATATCCTAAAGAGCATAGATTCAATTCTTTCAAATGAAGTCCAACAATAAATTTTGAAGCATATTTAGAGAGTCTTCTTGCAATAAATATTCACTCTTGAGAAGAAAATACATATGGAATGAGAAGCCTTTTTACTGGAGAAAGGTTTAAGAAGAACTAATGTATCATTGTTAACCTCAAAAAAATTTAACTGAGAAGGAAGGCTCAAATTTGTAACAATGAGGATAGTTAACTGCTGAAGAGAAACACCAAGGGAAATTGTGATTCTCCATTTCTTGAGGTCCTAAATTAAGTCTATATATGTTCTGGTGGATGCTCTTTAATAAAATAAAGGTTTCTGTTCCTCATTATAAATCTATAGGAGTGGCGTCTGTACAAGCATTTAGGTTAACTGACCCAGTGGGTCCCTCTGGACTTTGCACATCACAGATTTTAATCTATGACTAACATACTAAACATACTAAACTACATATAGTCCCAATGAAAATTAATGAGTTTATGTATATGTAAGGTATTACACAGAAGAAAAGATATTACAGTCTGTTCTTCCGTAGAAGAAATTCTTCACCATGTAGACGAAATTCTTCACAAATCTGCAGGTCATTCTCAAACTTATGGGGCACTGCAGGCAATGCTGACAATACACTAAAAACACTCTGTCTCTCTTTGGACTGGAAAAAATCCAGATTCATCCAAATCTCAAAACTACCTGTCAGCTAGATGGGATAAACTCATTTAAACAATTTGCAAGCCAAACTGCTCGTAGAGCTGTAAATTCTTGATCCTAAAAGTCTCTCAAAACCAGTGGAATTCTGGCTTTCAAAGCAGCAGCTACAAATATCTAAACAATTTTTAAAAAATATTATTATTTTGAAAGTCACAAGATTATTAAGCATGACTGGAGTACGAAATTAGTATGAATAGTAGAGGCTTCATGTCTTGTTTTCCTCTGAATACTGAAAATGGCTACACATTAATAAAATGTAGGAAATTTTATGACACGTCACCACTCAACTAGAGGTCAGATGAAAATGGTCAGTACGGTTACAGCCTTCAGTCCATGTTGTCTCTGATGTTACGCTTTACACAGAGGTAGTGATACTGACAACTTCAGTCCTTCCCATATACTTTTTTGAAAGGCCGGTGTTTCCTTGCTAGTTACATGTAGAAACTGGGCAGAAGGAGTGCTAAGACCCTACAGTCTGTGGCACCTGAGGGAAAGTCTCAGGATGAATTCAGAGCAAAGGACTTTCTTTGCAGGCAGTAAGCATGCTTCCAGCAGAAGGGACTCTTAATTTGGAAAATCTCTCGTACTGCTAGCTTACAATAGAGACTGTTAGACTGCATAATTCATATGCAGTAGGAAAAAACCCAGTGTGATCAGAGCTCAGGTTAGGAATGTTTGAATTCCTGGCGCATTGCTGAAGCCTCTCTGGAGCACAGCTATATAATGGAATCTTTATCAGACCATCAACCAATTGTGATACTTATCTGTACAGCGTTGCATTTTGGGTTAAGTGATAATCCATCAAGGCTGGAAATCATTGTGTACTTTTTAAGTGGCATACTTCATTACTGGAAGCTGACAGCTGGATGGATTTGTTAGTACTAGAAATATTTGTTCCAGACATAAAGAGCAGGTTCCTAATATATGATATTATGATATTTCCTTTCCTTTCATGTATTCAGCATGCCTGTGTTGTAATCTATGTCTCATTTATGGTGTTCACTTACATGGCAAACTATTCAGAGTATGAAATCTATCTTTATTTGTTCCAGAATGCAATAGCCTCATTTCATGAATAATACGATCAAATAACATATAATAATGACGACAGTCTTCATCTTACATCATAATAGCTGTTAAGAAGAGAAAACTGCAATTTTCTAAATTGCATATTTCTTTGCTTTAGCTTGTAAAAGACAAAAATTGAAAAGCCCAAGCACATTTCATGGCAATCAAGGTAACTAGCATGATGTGGGTCATGTTGCCAGAATTTTTGTTTGTGGCTAGACTGCTTTAGTGCTGTGCTTGTTGACTCGAGGACTACTTCTGGGTTGATATTACAACTATAAAGCATCTCTTAAAAGTGTTTGAGAACTGGGAATTCCACACAGAAACACTTGGGTTTGATTTTGGTCTGCTCACAATACAAACATCAGGATATTTTTATTTTTAGCATGTAGTGATAATGCAGTTTCACGTTTAGTTTCACATTGCATGAAAAAGTACTTCCTTTCATAACCGCAATCTGATGCTACTTACTGCCCTGTTGTCTTGTTTCCTCTGAGCCACGGGAAGATATCTTCTGTGGATGCAACAATATCCAAAAGTCCTAGCCTTAATTTCAAAAAATATAGATTATTTTCATACTATGTTTTTACAGCCTCTTGCTTGGAGCTAGCATGTTTTTGGTCTATGATCACCATGCATGTGAACATGTACTGTTTGTCATGATTCTGATTCTCTGCAGACATACTTTGAAATCTGTAGGAATCCAGCCGGTAAAGTAAGAAATTGCTTGAGTTTGGGGGTTTGTTTTGTTTTGTGGTGGGTTTGTTTGTTTGTTTGTTTGTGGCTTTTTTGGTTGGTTGCTACAGGGAGATACCTTATACCATGAGGCTAAAGCATAAGAGGAACACCTGAGGACTCCCAATTTTCATTTTTTTGCATCTATCAAGTCTGTGTATGTGATCCACTGCACTAACATTCTCAAAAGTCACTTTCGTGATATTATAAGATGGCTTTTCCTGGCCGTGTATCTTTCAGACCTAAAACCTAGAGAGTTCTTTGAGTTAGAACAGATGCTACCATCTCCTCTGCTGATCTTAATTTTGTGAGCTTTGAGGATTCACAGCATTAATTGTACCACCAAGCATGACTAGTGGGATGAAACCCTATTTAAATGTTGCTTAGGGAAAGGAACAAACACTGTTTCCCCTAAAATAGGCACTGTGGACTACTAAGCCACTTGAAAATATACTTGCAGAACTTACAAACTCCAAGTCCTGTTCAGCACATGAGGAGCCAGAGAAGGCACAGACATATGAGGATTGTGCAGGCACACCTTAGAAGAATAATTTCTTGAGAAAAAGCTGGCAAAATAGACTTAAGCATCAACACTATAAAGCTTTTTTTTTTTCTTTTGTATCTGTTTTAATCCTATTTTTCTCTCTTTCCAGAAACTCTAGAAGTTAGCAAGAGTCATGCAACTTAAAGAGCAAGTGAAACCAAATGAGCTGTATATACTGAAGGGGTGAGAAGAAACACTGGGGGATCTACAAAGAAACAGACAGAACTAATAACAATTGACCTTCCTTGCTCATGTTGGGCAAAGGTATTCTGGTTTCCCCTGTGCATGGCATAGTTCTTGTGCATCCTGCAAATACCACAGGACAAGAGAGGAGCACAGGACTGTCTAATCGTTGTTTGTTTTTTTTTTTCCCCAAACTCTGGGTTCTAATTTCCTCATATTTCCATGAACATCACATCTGAATCTCACCACAAGAGGTATATTTCGATATAAAAAATTCAATTGTTTGATCCTAAAACAACAACTCTCAAGTCTTTCCATCTTGCTCTCTGCTCTCCGGGTACATTGGATCTCTGATTTGGGTTTGTCCTCCTGGTTGCACAAAAGCCTAGGATTTGGCCCAAGGAGCCACATGCCTGCTGATGAGCTGAGGCCATACACAACACAGCTATGGAGTTTTTCTTCCAATGTCAGAGCCCTTCGTAGCAAAGAGCTCATGGAAAAGGAAGCAGACAGTGTTACACTCCTGCATGTCCCCTCTGCACCTGTTAGCTAGTAGTGGACCTTGGGAAACTGGGCTCCATTTCTCTTCCTGGTCTCCTCTGTTTAGTCCATACAAGTGCCAAGGAACAGAAAGGTGCTTTCTATTCCTGGTTTCTCTATCAGCTGGTTGCAGATCCTGCCAGGAAGTTTCCCAGCCTCTACTCAGCTGTAGCTTGTGGATGTTTCATCTCAGTAACAGATAGCTCTGACCAAAGACAGCCCTGGAGGTTTCAAGACTTACAGAAAGAGGCTTGTAAAATAGGTTTCGGATTTCATCATGGTCTAACTTAGGATTACCATGATTTATTAGCACACCTTCTAAACAGCTGGGAATGAAAAATAAAGGTAGTGAAAGAAGTCATTATAAAATCAAGACATGGCAGTTCTTGCAAGATGGGTGCTAAAGGCTTACTTGAATGTCTGGTAGGAAAAAAATAATCTAAAGAAGTATTGGTTTGAAACTCAAATTGTTTGGCCTCCTGGGAAATCTACAAGTTGAATAAGCCAGTAGGAGATTATTGTAAGAGAAAGAAAGACAAGAAAGAAGAAATAAAATTAGGAAAGTTGTAATTTTCTTACCTGGTTTGCGTAAAACCAGACACTAATTAGATTTTACGTTACTGCTACAGCTGTAAAGTAGTATATAAACCAACTAGCTTTTAGCATGCTGTCATACAAAACTGCTTTTAACATTAGACAATGATGATTTTTTTTGTTATCAGAGTTGAATGCAAGTAAGCATACACAACTATATTTAAGATATGTCTACCCTTATCTCCCTTGTCCCTCATATATTCTATACTTTTCTTTGTTTTGTTGTTTCTTTCTCTGTCAATATCTCAAAAAGCCAAGTTATATTAATCAGATTATGTGAAAGAAAAATGAAATCACAATGAAAGAACTGGTAATGTTTAACTTTTTTTTGATATGAAAAAACCTGAGGACTACAAATACTGTCCAAGCAGTGTTTGCATTTAAACTGCCTATAATGAAACAGGTATTCTAGTCTTTTTGTTTTTTCTTCCCTTCATATAGACTCCAAGGTAAAAATGGGAGAAAAAGAAAGTAATGTAATTTTTTAACTAATAGGGTTGAAATTTATGCTATTAAATAGAAATATTCACACTTTAATTAAATTCACAATAGTTTTCAAAATGATCACATTTTCAAACCCTTCCTTAATCCACTGTAAACTCTTCTTCTAAATTTAGCTCCACAGATCTCCTTTAAGAAATCTTTCTTTCATACCAGAGCCAAAACCAATAAAAGCGAAGTGTACTATAATAAAGCAGGGATTTCATTCATATATAAATGTGTACATTCATTGGCTTTGTGGTCACCCTGACTATTGAATAAACTCTTGAACTTCATAGTGCAGCTGCCTGGGAGCAGCATCATATCTCTGCTGTATGCAATGACTTTTGGAGATGTTTTTAGGCGTTGCTATATAAAGCTTTGAACATTCTGGCACAGTCATTATACAAGTGAGTCAGCTGAGACTGAATCACTCTGATACGTGCAATTGAACTGAATGGATCTATCTTTTGAGTTTGGGATGTTCTTGCAATGTTAATTTTGTACCTATTTGGGGGATGGTGGTGAGATTTAAATCATCAATAATAAGAATAAGTCAAAATTACCAAGTTTTATAACCTCTTTGACTTTTATTTTTCTTGACAGAAAAAGGATTTAAATTAAAAAAATTGCAGGGGTGGTGTACGTGTGTGATTAACATAATGCCAGCCTGTGGGAGGGTTTTATGTACATTTGTGTGCACAAGCTTTTCTCCTGTGAATCCAGAAACAGAGCTGGTCTGACTTGAGGTGGCTTCTCCTAGACTGTTAATCATGCTCCCTCTCCACCTACAGGACTTTGAAGGATTGGCACAGAACCATCTAAATTAACTTGATGCTAACAAAGAGTTTCTCCAAGGGAGGCATCCGTTGTTTCACTACTGGGGGCAAATCCACAATCCTCTTGTGCCTCTTCCCAGTCACAAAAGGGAACAGTAGCATGGATCCATGCACAGTTTTAACAAATAACATTACATAAAGCTGATAGAAAGGAAACTACTCATCCAGTGTATAATTATTCTTTCTGTAGTCCTCTAGAATTGTTTCTTCTCACACAATTTATTCTCATTTTGTTGTACATTTCTCATCATGGTTATTAGGCTTTAAGATACCCTTGACAAATATATAAAGGGCAATATTCTTCACTGGCATCAAATTGTGTTTAGATTTTTTGAGTTAGCAGGTAATGTACCAGTAAAAGAATAATTAATTCCTGAAGGACTGAGCACAAAAGCAAGCATACGTTTGTTTGAGAAAGTGAAAAGTTTGACTAAACAGGATGTTTCTGAATTATCGTGCTGTCATCCAACTGGATCAGTAGCTTTTTTTCATGTTGTTTACTAAATGCCATGCAAATTAAGACAGAGATGGGTCACACAGTTCCAGAATTAACTGATGATAGTTTGGAGAAATTTTTTTTCCCATTAATTCAGGCTTTTGGTAATGATGAGGTACAATCATCATAATGTAAAATGCCTTAGATTTAAGGACTCTCTGGGCTCTTTATATCCTGTATCATATTTCTGTAAAGACATCTCCCATGACTGGATGTGGAGTAACATATCCTCAAGGTGAACTATATAAAAGTCATGCAGAATACAGGAATGTCTTTTAAAATTTACCTGAGGTGCTTCAGAAGTACCAAGTCATAATTTTAGAATAGAATTAGTGAAAACCATCTAGCAAGACTATTATGTCAGCTATTGGAAATCCAGTTCAAAGATATTATTAATTAGTATGTACTACCCTGTGATCTGACGCAAACTTCTGTTTCCTAAGGCATGATCAAACAAGATCCAATAAAGTAAGTTAAAGAGAAATGCTGCTTCCAACGTACCTGGAAGCCAAAACACACACACACACAAAATGTTTTGAAGGTTGAAAATATATGAATAGCTTCTCAGCTTTATGTCCTTACATACACCTTCTTGTCAAAAATATTACTGGAATAAGAAGCAGAAATGTCAAAGGAAAATATGTTTATATGGTACTTTTTGCTCAGCCAGAAACAGATACTACTGAAAATCTGATCATCTCCAAAATGGCTCTTATGCTGTTTGTACCTCTGGTGTGTAGGTGCTCTGACAATCTAGATAAGGTTCAGTTTAGTATTTCAGGATGGCAGAACTCTGCCTTCACAACATTCACTGTAAGTTGTGAACATTATTTGTTTACAGGTCCAAGAAATACAGAAAAGGAAGAGACCTAAGGAGAGCATCTTGCCTGTTTCCCTCTGCTATAGGAATCAGGCATTTCTAAAGAAAGCAAGGATGAAGGAAGTAGTAGAATTTCAATAGCTACACTGTGTCACTGCCTCCCATGCATTTAGAAAGTGTCCCCACTAAATGCCTTTGCCACAAATTCAGTAAATTCATTTTCCCCATTAAACTTGGAAAATAACTCTTCATCAGAGTCATACTGACTTTTCATTTTTGAAAGCAAAACCAAACAATCTAGTGCCTTCAGCTTCCTTGCTGAGCTTTAAATTTCCTGTCCGTGTTCTTCTTCCTGTCTCTATTTGTGGTCATCTTTCAGTGTGACACCCCTATTACAAACAGCAGTCCAGTTGTCATCCATTGCTGATAAAACACCAATTACTTCAGCCTTGTCCTAACCATTCATGAATAGGATCACTACATTTCTTTATTTTTGTCGTTCATGTAATGTATTTCTAAACCCTTTTGTTTTGTTAAATATCTCACACCTTACTAGTTGCAATTACTTTTGCATCTGGTTGTTTATGATTTAATGCCTGGTTTCCTGTTTCTTCCACACTAATATACACTGTGACTTATGCTTATAGTAATCTTCTCGCTTTCACATTTTGTGGTTTTTGATTTCTTAGACTGTTAGTCAGGCAACTATGTTAGTCTATCACGCGTCCTATTTTCCTTTGCATTGGGATAGACTGTCATTTTCCTTTCAATACAAGCTTTGCAAGAAACAGTCTTCCCACACTCCTTTGTCTCTTAGATTATCTGCCCAAGAGACCTTATCTACCAGTTCCTTGAGGTTGAAGTGGTCTCATCTTCTCAGCCATTTTGCTGCATTCGCTTCTTTTTCTGTGAAAAGTGAGTGCTCATGTTGTAGTGGTTGATCATCTTCACCCAGATCTCCTTCTTTTGTTTTCTCTCAAAGCAGTACCTCTTTGTTACTGTAGCATCAAATTGCATGCATTCTCATATGTGTTAGAGCTGAAGCTTAGAAGAGTGATCTCCTTTTCCAGATCTTTCTTTTGATGCCAGGCACACAAATGGTGAAAATGAACACTTCAGAGTAAAGGAAAATGAGGTCCTAAACCACACTTTGGAGGTAACACAATGCCTTAATAACATCAGTACACTAAATATACAATCACAACAGCAACATAGCTTAGTTATGACCACTAAGAAGAAGAAAACAATTAATTAAGGACAGCAAACAGCAACATGGCCCACCAAGCGCTTTGTCCTTCCAGTATCCGAGCCCTCAGAAAGCTGGGAAGCTTCTGCTGCTTGACTCAAAACACTCTCTTATAAAGACATGATCATTCCTGTCATTCTGTTCCTTTTCAGGAAATGTTCCTCTTGCAACTACTCAAACCAGTGAGCACTGGGTTGTTTTCCACGGTCTATCCTTTTTTTCTGGAAGGAAAGGACTACTATAACACTCTTTCTCTTTTTCACTAAAACAACGATATTTTTTTCACACCGTAAGTAATATTAAAGCTTAAAAATGTAATTTCAGGTTTGATGTCAGTTTATTACATGAAGGCCACAATATTAAAATACCCGTGCCCTATGGAGGAAGAAGTTGGGTGATCTGATACTATCACGACCTTTACACAATGGACTTGCATTTAGCTCAGCTTATTCTTGCAGATTAGGCAGGTCTCTACAACTGACTCATAACAATGCTTCCAGAAAGAAAAGATTTCATAACTCTGTCTTAACTTTCCTGGGATAATTATACCTCATCATGTGAATACTTGCAGTGTGGTAAGTGAATATTATTTCCTCTCTCCGTGCACAGTGAAGCCTTCAACAGACCATGTAGGAACCTTCTGCCATTTCACTCACCGTGGGAGATTACTAGCTACTCAGAAGATGATAATCTGTGAAACCTTACACACACATCTTCGTGACTGAACAGCTATCTGATCAGTCACTGAATACAATGGTAAAATTAAGCTTTATATTTTGCTCATAACAAAGTAAAGCATTACTAGAAACATTTAAAAAACTACAACAGACAAAAACCCAACAGGATGGGAGGTGGGGAGGGGAGAGAGAAATTTCAGCTCATTTACTCTAGTTCTGGTAAGATAAAGACACCTCTAAGTTAGGAATACCTTAAACTGTAAAAGACTAACAAGGCTGATGTAATGAGATGCCTCTTTGTTATCAAGCAAGGTTGCATCAACAGTAATTCCAATGCCGACACAGCTATCTTGTTTTAAACCTCAGCACCCAGAATAACCAGTTTTAAAAGGTCATGTTTATTTAAAAATAGCTTGCTTGCGTTTTACATTAAATTTACTAACCTTAAAAAAATTAAATGCAAATGTATACAAATAATTTAAGCATCCTGTCAAAGTTCACATCCACACTGCTAGAGCAATGAAAATATTCAAGGTCATGATATCTTTCTTAAGCATGTACCATCCTGTCGATTATTCTATTAAATATATATATATTGAACTAAAGTGTCTGAACCCTCTCTTTAGCAATTTCTATCCTTCTTAAAAATCAAACCTATACTTTGCTATTTATAATGTGTTTTTCAGGCCATAACAAAGAAGCATACTGTACCTCTGGTGCTGATGGCTGTTGCCGATGTGGTTGTGCTGGTTGTTAAGGCTACAGTGGTTGTGACTGTTGCAGTGGTAAGGGAGGGGATGACAGTAGTGGGAAGCAAAGTGTTGAAAACATCTGGTGAGTGGAAAAAAAATATAAAATAAAATCATATCATGCAAACAAAGGAGAACCATAATAGTGGTTTAATTTGTAAATACAAATATGTCAAAAATGACTAAATTAAAACATGATTAACATAAATTATTACAGGTATAATGGAGTACCTTTAAATTCTTGACATTATATCACTCTCAATTTTTATAGTCAATCTTCGAGCATATGAAATTTAAAACACTGTTAAAATGACCAAGTTTCCACAGATCTGGAGAGTGACTGTTTAAGTGACAAGAATCCATTTCTTCACTGAGCCATTTTAAATGTCTCATATAGTAGAAACCATACACAGATGAAACATGCTGTGTCAGAGTGGGAGATGAAAAAAACAACACCATCATGCTAAAATAAACACACACATGTTAACGAGAAATGGCAGTATGTTAAAACACCCGCTTTCAGACAGACTCAATGGAAGGAAAAGGGAGAAAATGCTACTAACTATAAGAGCTGCTTTTTCCGGATTGCTTTTCTTCTTCCCACACTTTTGTTTAAGACACAGTTGTCTGCTAAGATCCAGAGCAGAGTATATTTCAAAATCTTTACCCTAATTAGCAGACACAGTCATCTTTCAGTCATCCTTAACATTTCAAATTTATTGTTAATACACACATCAGTATTTCTCTGAAACAGCTTAGAACTAAAAATCAGAAATGCTAATAATATTACTATTAAAAAACCTGTGTATACAAGTCAGAAAGAATGCATAGCCCTGATGACAGCACCCTACAAAACCCTTCAGCTTTTGATCAGGTAAGTGCAGGTATGCTAGTCTTAGGTGTGCCGCTGCTTTGTTGCAAAGGAACCGACAATGTCTGTTGCAAAATGCTCCAGTACAGAGCAAAACATGACCAGATGTACAGACAGAAAATACTTTGATTACACTGCCAAAAGCAATAAAGACCAGTATCACTTCGCTTATAAGGTGATTGCAGGTTTTAAAGAACAAACAAACAAAAGCCCTGAAGAGAACTAGAGAAAAGCACTTCTGTGAGGACATAAAAAGCATCTGACATTTTTCAGATTATTTATACCACAGGTTTAAAAGGAAAGGACTAGTTTCTCAGCAGTTGATGGTGAGTAACCCATTCCACACTGATTTCAGAGAAAATATTTCTGAAGGGTGCTATTCAATGCAATAAAAGAGTAAAAATCTGACCCACGATCTGTCTTCTCTTCCTGTGGAAAGAAATGCAATTGGTCTCTGAGTACGATCAATTCTGACTGAAATCAATGGAAGCTGAAGTAGTTCAGAGCTTTACAGTATTGGGCCCTACAGAACGCATTTCAGACACAGGGTCCTTGAGTTCAGCATTGTGTAATTACTCTCCTAAGACTTCAAAGTAGCATGCTTACCTTATTTTCATACTGGATGACAGATTATTTTGCCACTTTAAAAGTCTCCTTGTCAGTTAACATCTATAAGTCACCTACAGTTTTCTGTATTCCTTTGGTTTTGATAAACACCAGCACTATTCTCTGTGGAATCTATACTCGTGGGTTTTTCACTTTCAAAGCCATTGGAAAATGGCATGAGACCCCTCTTTCATCTGTTGTACACTGATATTTAATCTGTTTCTCAGTATAAAATATTCCCAAGCCAGAAAAATTAAAACAGGCTTTTAAAAAACCCCACAGTGTAGCCACATTAATCACCAGGAAAAATGGTAATATTACCTGGAGTGTGAGTGCCACAATAATTAAACAGAACTGAGTATAACAAGCATTAGAAAGAAATTAATATGTTAGAAAGATACGTCACATGTACTTATCTATGCAATTGCTTCTTATAAAGGAAAACATCTTCCCTGATAAGTATCTGCTAAAAATGAAATCAAACAGAAGAAAACCACCTACTTCATAAGGTGAGCAAAGCCTTGTTTATTAGGAAAACTTTACAAATCAGTCTTGTATGTGAAACCTAATTAGTGTGACTTACGGGTCCATTACTTACCTTTCTTAAATACGCCATTTACTTAAGACTATGCAATGGCAAGTTAACTGCAACTGGCAAATACAGTTATGGTTTTATGACAGTGCTTTCCATTCTGTGAACACACTGTCTACCTATTTGATCACATAATAGCTTAAATGAGTCACTGGTGATTTTACAAGTTCATTCCTTTCTGGTTTCTCTTCTGATTTAAGTATTTCCAACAAAAGTTCTTATTTTAAAAGAAAAGCTACCTACGAAACAGATTAGTTAACAAGAACTAGGATATACCAGTGTTTTAATACAGATGTGATAGATTCAACTTTTCTGATTAGATCAAGAAAAATGAAAACCTGTGCAGAAATTAGTCTGCTGATCAAAGTCACAAACTCTGATGCCAAACATCAAAATGCAGCTTGTCATAAGTCTCAATGAAAAACATGTTTCTCAAAAGAAATGTAAATACAAGCAATAACATTGTCTTTGTTTCTTTCTTAGCAGAGTAAGGTGAAATTTACCATGCAAGTGACTGCAGTTGATCTGCTTTGCTCACAGCATTACAATTACTTGCTCTCAAAGACTACAGTAGAAGATAGCAACCAGGAATCAGCACCCTGAAGAGCGCTGCATTGCCCAAGCAATGAAATCTAAGTCTGATCTGGACTCTAGAAATGCCTGGTTCATACCTGCTTAGGTTCGAGGCTCTGCTCCATAGAATTGCTTCTTTAGTGACATGCGTGTGCAACAGGAATGTACATGTAAAGTAACAGGATAGCTCACAGCTCTCCAGACAACACATTTGGGAACTCTTGGGCCATATCCCATCCTTAAAACCTATCTTGGACAGCCCAAATCCAGGCATAGAGTAGCATTCTGAAAAGCACCCGAGCACCACATTCAAAAGACTTATGTGTATGGGGCCCCCCAGCCCTACTGATTCTGACAGAAAGGCTCCTTATCAGTTCTTCCAAGAAGATTTATGGATTCTTATGAAAACTTTACTTGTCTTTGCCTTGAAAATGCTTTTGCATAAGAGAATGCAGAATATGAACTTGAGAAAAAAGAAGTAATGTGCAGTGCCCCTCATTCTCTCATCATGTATTGTAGGTGTAGGAGGTAAGCGGGTTTGGTAGGTCCCAAAATCAGACAGACTACAAGTAGAAACTGATACTCAATAGCTCAGGCTTTGGCTTAAGGCATATGAATCACTGTGTTTTAAAACGGGTCTGCTGTTTCATTTGCATGCCAGAAAAGGGAATTACAGTTTGACCTGTTTCTAGTCCTGTAGGCCTTTTTGGTCATTGTTTTTACTGCAGGGCACACCTAGCTTATACTACTGGTGAAGCACATGTTATGTTATCCAGAGCTTCCTATTGGCAGCTGCTCAGAAACACACTACCAAAGGAACTACATAGATTTGTCCTCTTGAGCTCTCCATCAAGAAGAATCTTAACAGAATGAATTTGCAGATTTCTGCCCAAGAAACCTGTGTTGGAGTGAAACTTAATTCCATTTTCTGGCCTTGAAGTTTCTGAATCTAGTTGTACACAACGTTCAGCTGAAAACAAATTTTTGTTTGTTACTTTCGTGCCACTAAATACCAAGGATCATTATGACCAAGAGACCTTGTAGAGTGGAACTTTTTAATTCAAGTAGCCATACTCAAATCAATGCACCAGATCACTAATTCAATAATAGTAAGGTATTCATCCTTAGCGTCCTGTGAAGCAGAAAATAGCTACTTTTTGCACATGGGGAACCAAAGAAGATAGAAAATCCATGCTCAGAGGTCTAGAAGTCAAGCAACAATTGTCACCATTAGTTTTGAAACCTCACTCCTAAAATGAATGTTGACAGACAGATATTCAGTCAAAAATTCAATAATATATTTAAGTTGGCATTCTTTCACCACCTGGCTACCTCCAAAATAAGAACAATTCACAGAGAAGTAATTCTTTCCATAAAAGTTGTTGGAAATAGGAAAGGGGTTAGACTTCATACCAAGGGGAGTTACTGACTCCAGTCCCAACTCTTTTTCACATATGTTCCCACAGGTTATACTGGTAAGACCTGATCTGGATTTTCCATGAAAGAGATGGGCTCCTAACCTCTCTAGCAGCACAGAGGGGTTTGAGCTGAGCTGCAAAAGCTCAGTCAAGAACTCTCTTTTCAGTGAGGACCTGACATAATGTCACAGTTCAGTGGATGCAGAGAAAAGTATGGGGAAGGTTTTAGAAAGGCATTCTTCATGGCCACTACTGTCTGTTAGCATGCCATCAAGCTACACGAGCACTGGCAAGGTGAAGGCAGACAGCAGGTAATCTGATGGCTGATTGCAAGCGGACAGTGGAAAAAGGAGGAGCATGCAACGCTTGGCTTGGTCTGGAGGCTGCTCTTTAGCAGAGGCACAGATGGAGTCTGTTTATGAGTGGCAGAATAGTGTTGTACAAGGTCAGCTCAAAACACTGTCAAGCCCTGCCTGATCAAAATTTCCTGTTCGCGTCTCCTTTCTTCTTGAATTGATGCTGCATTCTTCTTACTAAAGCAGAAGACATTCATCCATTTAAGTGCAGGGAGCCTGGAGAATTTACTCTCACTGCTGATTTGGCCCTAAGCATTTTTACTTTCTGTTTCCAAAGAAATGAGAAATGGTTCTGCTTGATTTAGTGGGCTTATGTGAAAGATAGATCTGACCTATTGAAAATATTTGACTTGTTTGGTAAAAACACAAATGATATTCTGAAATGACTGAGCACAATTCAGACAACATTAGCTGCAGTTGATAAAAATGTAAAGGCTTTTGTTTGAAGCTTGACAAAGGCTGACAGAAAAATTAAAGCACAAAGTGATAATGATGGATGGCCCTTGCTGTATTTTGACTGCGAATGAAAGAAGTTTTAAGTGGTAAACTGAACTGAGTGATGACCTACCTGGGAAACAATCTCACTACTCTGTGCAAAATTTAATCAGTCTGTGGTATGTAGCACTAAATAATTTAGCAAGGTTTTAAATTCAAAGGGAGCTCCATTTAGCCTTGCTCCAAGAAAACGGGATTGAACAAAAGGATCATTCAGCTTGAATATCATGTGCCAATAGTTCCTTAGCACTTAGACTGAATGATCATGAAGGCTCGCAGACATGAGGTCAAGGGGTTCTTTTTACTAATTGATTCAGATTTATGAAACCCTGAAATGGCAATTATGTGCTTGACATTTTTGCTAGCAAATCAGCTGTCATTAAAAAATATCCAAACCCTTTTACAAAAGCTCCATGTAGATCTAGATCCCTAGTTAAAACCATTAGAGACTTCCGGTGGATGAGTTCAGAATGCAAGACATACAGCTGGGCTAAAATAGTTAGCCACTTAGAAAGAAAAGAAAACAAATTCACATAGTCCCATGATTCTAAGACATTTCATGGGCCTGTAGATGATATTAAATGTTAGAAGATGTGGGACAGCTCATTAAAGTTTGATTAAATATAATTTGGTTGCACAGTCAGGACAGGGACAAAAAAAATCAAGTGTTAAGAGATACCAGGATTTTGATCTCATTGCTCTTTTTTCCTAAGTTAGGAAATGGGAAGAACAATAATTCTTTGTTCTTATAGAAAGTTTGATAGTTAGGTGGGTTTTTTTTTCCTATTTCAAAAGCAATAGGTTTCAGTAGCAAATGAGGGAGGAGAAAGTATTATAAAACTATAACAAAAAAGACAATGTCTCCTTCTGTTTTCAAAGAGCCAAGCAAAAAATTGGTACCTACACATCCCTGGCCCAAATTCTATCCTCAGAAAGTTAAGAATAGAAATTGAAAGAACAAAGCCCATTTCAATATTAGTATTTAGCATGATGTCATCCCAAATCACTTAAAAGTTCATCCTTTAAAATGAAGATCTGATATCACACCATGGCACATTTTACAACACATGCTCTGACCAGAATTGCTTGTGACAAAATAAAAAATGTGATGAATATGAAAAACAAGGTGTAGTATCAAGTTATTTCTGATTATGCCATCTCATTTGACATTTAAATATGAAGAAAAAGTTAACTGCCCTTAATTGTCTTGAAACAACTCCTCTACTGAATATCTCATTTATTTTGTGCTCCAGAGCAACAGCAGGACTCACAAACACTACAGGTGTGTGAAAACTTATTTTCCACCAGTAAAGCCAGGTCAGGCTCAGAACAGGTGTGCGAGCTGTCAGAAGACAAGGAGCTGTGGCTCATAGGCAGGTGATAAGAAAGAAGCAACGAGAAGGAAGTGCCTTAATGTGGTAGGAAGGACATGGTAAGGGAGGACAATTTCTCAGGGCTGAGAGCAGTTACCAGCTCTGCAACTTCCCTCCTCCCCACAGGTGCAGCTGCCCAGGCTCAGGCCAGCTCTCAAGCGGTGCTGTGGGGCCCTGGGTCAAGCAGCTGGGGAGGGATATTTAGATAAAACTCACCTCTATCATCTTCCATGGGGACTCTAACAAGCAGACCCTGCTGAGTGGAGGCAGCTCCCACCCTTCCTCTTGAACATCTTCCCTTGCATGGAACAGAATTTGGGATTTAGTGGACACTGGGGCTATGCTTTTATAATGCTCACGAGTACTTGCTAAAATTCAAAGAGTAGCAGTAAACAAACAAAAAAGGGCTTTCTTTTTTTTTTTTTTTCCTAGAAAAACATGACCTTTCTCCACAGCACAGATGTTGCCACAAATATGGCTTTGTCACCTGGAGACTGTTGCACACACAGTTGGTGGAGTTGCACATAGGGACCACAGGAAACCTGAATCAAGCATTTCACAGGAAAGCATCTAACATGAACATTTAAGTATTATACTAGTGGCTGATAACTTTCAAAACGTAGGGTTTGACCTTTGAAGCCCTCAGTGCTTACTTTAGGGATCATTTCACTCCCCACACCACTCTACTGAATTTGTGATCAGCAAAAGCACTCTAGCTGCAGCTCCCTTGAAATAAAAGAGAAGTTTGCAATGAAGGCCCTGAGATGCCAGAACACGCTCCTGTTTCATTGTCCATCAGAGTCATTGTTTGTCACCAGTCTAGCCATTTAAAAAGCTCACCATTCTTGCTCTCAGTGAAATAGAAGAATAAAAGGTGACATAATGTAGTATCTCACAATACATTTACCTATTGATGTTCAGTTTTGGTGGGGCAGATTATATGAATTGCAACATTTGTAATAATTAATACTTAAATAATAAACATTTGTAATTGTGATAGAGAACATAAAAGGATAAATTTGATAAGATAATAACTTGACCTGATGATTTGATATTGAAGATTATCTTTGTACAAGGAAAATGTAAATTCTCAAGTAGGCAAATTCTTTAATACTGAAGAATCTGTTTTCAAGTGCTCTAAGATTTACTTTATTAATGGTTATTAGCGCAAGATGTACCTCTAAGGACAAATCAAAACAAGTATTCAACAGAAAGATTAATCTTCCATGCTCTGGATTTATATCAATACAATACATACTTCAGATTACTCCAAAAGAAAGACCTATTTTTCCCAAAGTTACCATAAGTTTTGCCAGTAGTTAAAAAAAAAGTCCTTTCCCATTTAATAGTAGTAATATTAATAAAGCCTATTATTTAAGGGAGTCATTTTATCTAGTATAAAAGCCCATCCTTCTAATTAAAGTAGTTACAAATACTGCACTGAGCAAATCACTGAAGCTTATGCAACTTGCCTGAAAGACATTAAGTAAAATTTGCAGAGCATGCAATAGGTTAAGAAAAAGAATTTTGTAATTCAAGTTTTTAAATAAAAAGGTAAAGTTTTAGAGCACTGTTTGAGACTGCAGCTTCAAATGAAGTTGCTTTACTTATTAAAAGGCATCTATACATGTCTTGATTTTGTTGACAACTCTACATTAACAAATATATAGGCAGTGAACAATGGATCTCTACCTTGAGGTTTTGTAAGATCATTATTTAGACAGTACAAACCAAATGTTAGGGAAAAGGACGTAGCATTATTTCCATCTCACAGCTGGGGAAATGAACACAGAAGAATTAAGTGGTATGTCTTATATTTGACAGACTTCTGAACCTGACAGGGTGAGTTCAGAACAGATCTCCCAAGTCCCATTTTAATCCTCTACTAAAAACAATCAATACCACAAAAGAAAACAAAATCTCTTAAAATTGTATTTAAAAAAGCAGTTCTCCTTACACCTGAAGTCCCAATTTCACTGCATTTAAGACAAAATGTTACCACAAAAGCCACCAAACATCTTGTATGAATAAAGCCAGCATGATTTGCCCCAGAAGCGCAGCATTCTATCATTATTAATATGGTGTTCTAAGCCCATTGCCACTGCTTAAAAATCACATTAAGGCTGTGATGTTCATTTTTATTCTTTTTAAGTAAACAGACAAGCCATATTTCCTTGTTTCTCCAAGCCATAAAATAGGATTATTCAAAATTAAATGAAATGAAGTACTGGCAGCTGGCCCTTGAAAACCTATAAGGAAAAGCTAATGTACAATACGAATTCAGACACCAGCAGCCTTGAACAAATACGACAGCTTTCTCAGAATGACACTTGACTCTTTCTGTGCAATTATTTCCAAAAGCTCAGCCAGAACTGCACTAGGAAGAAGAAAAAGGCTAAGGAGAATTTTCTAAAATTTCCCTATTAAGGAGACAAGCATTGAAACTAAATGGAGATAAACAGATTGCTGATCTTTATTTTGTTATGGTTGCTAGTTTCACTTCTCTGAGAATTTCAGGACAAATCACTGAAATTGCTTAAACAACTCAAAACTCACTGCAATAATTTTAAGGTTAGTAAAAAGAGATAACAGAGAATGTTACTTATTTTAAATTACTTTATTTCAAAATAAAATCAAAGGGGTCCAACGTTAATCTGAAATGCTTTATCACAGTGGGATAGCTGTATCCCATTGAAAATCACCTTGGGCAAGTTAATGCCATCTTTGCAACCTAAAACATAGTTTATTTGCACTGTCTTTGACTCATACATTTAATTCTCACATTTTTATCACCATAGTACATTACATGAGAACACAAGGCCCTATCTTTCTAATTGTTGGTCTTTTATGCTCTGTCTTTTTTTTCTCAAAAGAGTTCTATACATGTAGTTGAATTCCCCTCATGACTCGTTGGCTTTCTATAACACACTACTATGAATGGTGGGACATGTGCAATATGGTCAAGACTTAATTTTATTAAAAATATACAGCTCCCCTTCAGGCAGGCAGACATTTGGTACCTTAACTACTAAGCCATCAAATAGGACAGTTCACCAATGGAATATTGAAGTACTTATTATAAAGAATGTTTGGTCATGTCTGCTAATTTATTTTAAATGAAATGAGATACAAAGCAGTGCAAAGAGATTTCAGTTCCTGCTTGTGAGTGATGAAAGGCATCCAGAGCTCTCCTCAATCAAGCAGTAAACTAGCACTTCAACGTGTCAGCCTCCTCCAACTCCTCCCTGCCTCCTACCAATCAAGGATTAGGAAACCTGCAGAAAATATAAAACACAGAAACCACAGAGGGAAAACCAAATCCCTAGTGCAATGACCCACAGCAATATCTAAAGAATAGAACACTTTGCCCACTCCTACAGTTTTACCCTGCCAAACTTTTTTTCTGTCCTTCCTCCTCTCCTTTGGTTCATTTTTTTCTTTGCTTGCCATGAGGATTGATATGGGTAGTTTCAGCTGAACGATATACCCTCCTCAGGCACGAGGTTACCAAGCAAAAGCAATTTTTTTCTTCAGGGGCATATCTGGAGAGTAAACAAGCTGTGTGGATACCGGTGAAGGAAAAGTAAAGGAAATGCATGTCAGAGTATAAAGTAGGTAGAGAAAAAAAAGAAATAAAAACTTTAATTATTCTGTCTTCAGGCCTTGTAACAAAAGAAAAGTAATCCCAACTGAAAATTGTTTGGACCACTCTTCTCACAAATGACACATCACCTTACACCATAACATGAACTCAGTCAGTCGTAGCACATATCTGGAGACCTGTTCACAGGCACCTGCTGGGTAAGTTTCTTCAAAAGGGGTTACAGCTTTCTTAGTGCTAGTGAGGGAACCATAGCCTTGTGAAAGAAGTCAGGGTGTTGTAGGAGATCCCCATATGGCACTGGCTGTTCCAACCAACTATATCAACTTTGGTAGCTCCATACTCATACTTGTTAGCAATAGTTTTTGTGTTTGGGTTTGTTTTTTTTTTTACCTCCCTGCAACCCGAGAATGGTTTTGAGATATACCCTTATTGTCCTCCTGGCTAGTTTTTGCTGTCTCTTGCCCTTTCCATGGGAATCATACAGAAAGATCGATGCAATGAGCTTTCTTGAAAGCTGACAAAAGAGTTCTGAATCCTTGAGACAAGGTCAAAGCGATTCACAGTAAGGCATAGCAAGACCGAGGAAGATCCAATGCAGAAAGGCATTTAGCATTAAAAAATGTGACTTTAATTACAAAGCAAAGAGAATTTTGTTATATTGGGTCAAGAATTCAAGCAGTAAGAGCTGAAAAAATAGTTTGTGATTGCAGATTAGAGCTTTCCCTTATGGAGGACCAGCTAAATACGCTTTGGGTCCCACCACAAATTTAGACTGAACCTATGCTGTGAAGAAAGATGTTATGCAGATTTTTAAATTTTGTTCAGAGAAATTTCAAATTTTTGTCAGTTTGATCTGGTTTTTAGTTGGAGGAATACTGAAAACACAGTGGGGAAAAACCTTATTTGCTGTAAGTAAAATACTAATAGGATACTGTAAGAAATATTTTATTGAATATTTTTCCTTTATACAATATAGAAATGCGGGCTAAGATAAATTCCAGAAAAAGTTCACAAGTCATTAATCATTAAAATTACAAATAGCAAAAATAGAAAAATCAAAACTAATAATTATTAACATAAAATTATGGATGTTAGAAATATTAATGGTTTGAGATGTGCAAATTTCTAAGTGTGTACTTCTCTCTGAGCCTTTATGCTCCTCTTCACATGTGATCAGAGACCTTTGATTCAGAACTTCTCCAAGTTCTCTAAGAACTATGAGTAATTTTTACAGAAGCTTCCCCTACCCCTCTCAGACTCAGGATGCTGGCAGCAATCTCCCCAAAGCATTTATATCTATCTCCATTTGCTCAAAACTAATGATTTGTGCTACTTTCCCAAGGTTTATAATCTCAGTTGGAACAAAACATGGTACTGATGTATCACCAGGCTAACATCACCACTTGACATTTTAAGTAATATCACTACATAGCATATCATTTTCCTTTCCTGAATTGAATGAAAAACTGAGCAACCTATTCTGAAAGGAAAGGCAAGTTATGGAAGCACCATATGAGAAAGATGGAGACAGGACACCCTTATCTGCATTCCACGTAGCACCTAATGGTGCAGGAAAGATTTCAATTTAGAAAATTACTAAGTCACTCTAATAATTTCTTTATAGATTGAGTTTTGTGAATAATAAATGATCTAGATGGAAACAGAAGGTCATTAGCAACTGTTAGACTGTAACTTTGTCATCAATCTCAAGTGAAATTATTCTGTTAACAGTTATATTTTCTTCATGAAGATTGTATATGATGTTCATAGACACGGTGTTTTACATTCTGACCCCTCAAACAAAAAAGCTCAACTGAAGTAAAGTTCAAGAATATTACAGGTATAAGCAATAGCAAAGCTTCAAGTCCAGAAAAATTAGTAGCACAGAGCAAGCTGTGCTACTATAGCAAATAAGTGATAATAAACTCAACAGCACTATTTTAGAAATACATATCACTTAAAATCAGTTGAAACAGTTATTTTCAAAAGAGCAACAGCAACATATCTAGTATGTCTAGTTCAAGAAGTACTTTATTGTAGATGCTCTACCCATATACAAGCATCCAAAATATTAACTTTATGAAATTTTTGTGTATGGGAAAAAAAACCTCATTATAATTCAAAATTAACACACAATCTTTCCCTTTTCAGAAATCACATAGAGAATCCAAATCAAGAACTATCACATTAGCCAATTATATATGTACATAGAAAATTAAATATTTTCAGGTGTTATGTGTTATTAAAGACATTATCCAAAATGATAGGTTTTTAGAATAAGTACTTCTATTAAAATAGGAATGAAGGAATGAGCTATACATGTTAGAATGTGTTGTTAAAGATTGGATTTGGAGAGAGATTTGCTGCATCCACCAGGAGGGGAAAAAAAAAAAGTCAACCCCGGATAAATTCAGATTTCATTAAACTGAAATACTCTGAATTCAATAACTTCAATGAGTACTCCAGTATGGAAAAAAAAAATTAATATCTTCCATGTTATCTAACAAAATCACTTTATTTTAAAAGTTTTCTTTCATCAAAAACAGTATTTTAATGTAAATATGTAGAAATGTCAAACAGATTCCCCAAAAGTGTTACTGTGGTTTGGAATGTAATTTTCTTGACCTTTCTGAATAATTTTGAGCTAATCTGAAAAAAAAAAAAATATTTGTATCTTATTTTTCTAAAGTCACCATAAATGAAGAAATATCAGTTCACACAGCTCAACTATAGAACCCACTATTCAAGTATTTATCAACAAAAAGCAATTTAGCAATTTCAAAGTAGCTGCCTTGCAAGTGTTCAGGGATAATAGCTGGACAATTCATCCATAAAATTAAGCCAACAATTCCACCATAAGTTTCTTGACAGAATTCTCACACCTCAGAATGTCAACTAAACATTATTCTTCTTTAGTCCAATAATAAAAGCTATATTACACAATGATTTCTTAATTCATCTGATTGTGCAGCATTCATCTGCATTGTGCTTTAAGGTCTGGGCCACCTCTTTCAGCATAACCAAGACTACTCTGGAGAAGTAACCTTAATATTATGATAATGATTTAGTACCTTAATGTGTCTTTAGAATGTTAATGCACGTGGAAATTCAAAATACTTCAACACAATTTGAAGGGCTATGCTTTGCAGAATAACATGAGAATGAAATTCTCTGTGTGTTTATAATGCTACCTTTAACACAGGGTTATAACGAGTTACTTTCTTAGGCCTGCCAGAGTGAAATCTGACTCCTCCACACCTCAGCTTTTGCAAGAAAACCATCCAGCTGCTGTGGATTTCAAAAGATACAAATATGAAAAAAAAAAAAAAAAAAAAAAAATCTCTTCCTGGATAAGCTGACCTCTAAAGGTCCCTTCCAACCCAAAGCATTCTATGATTCTATGATTCTAAGTTCCAAGGCCTCTGTTTGTCTGGTGGTGGTTGTGTGTGTGTGTGCATGTGTGTGTGGGGGTGGGGGTGGGGGGGTATGTATGCACACATAGCAGGGAAGGGGAAGAGAGAAAAAGGAAAAAAGAGATGGTTTGGGGGGAACAAAGGCTTTTGAGAAAGAGAAAGTCTTCAAGAGCATTCTTCTATTTATTTATTTTTCAGCTGCAGGCTCAGGCTCCTCTGTCTGTGAGTTGTCTTCTGTACTTTTTAATGTTATTTTTACTTTTTATAAGATGGGAATAGGAGAGACTTTTCAGCTCTGTTTTAAGGACTCAAAACTGAGACACCCTCTTTTAATTCAAACAGAGATATTAAAAAAATGTCAAAACTAAAAAGCATAGGTGCACAGAATTTCAAATGAAGTCCTAAGTAGTCTTCTGAGCCTCATATTCTTGATGTGCCTTGATTGCTGTAAGGGCAAGGTTGTTTCTTTACTAAAAACACCCTCTATTGTAGCTGTACATGTTATTATCATTCCATCACACCACAGGTCTGCTCACATCTCTTTTTTGCAAAGCCCAAACTTTGTTCACTCAAAGGGTAGGATTTTCCCATAGGCAAAGAAAGTCTTTTCTCTGAGATGTGCCTGTAAATGAGATGTTTCAACTCAGGAACTAAAAAGCAAGAAACTTTAGTAATTGTCCAGCTACCTCAATGTCTAGGGTCTTAACGCCAAAATAGAGGACAACCAGATTACCGGTGAGCATGCTGCTCCACATGGATGCTGCTTCCTTTCCTTCCCACCTCTCCCCCGCCCCTTCAGTGAATAGTTTTATGTGGTTTTTGATATATGTTTATGAGAATAAGGTGTCCAAAAACAGTGCACAAGATTTAACAGAGGCCTGTAGTGAAAATATTTGCAAACCACGAGATCTATTGCCTATCCGATAAGCTGTTTTCAAAGAAAACAGAAAAAAACCTCACCTCCTCAGTTTTATTTCAAATTAGTGTTCTATTCAGTTTTTACTTTCATAGAGTGAGAGTTGCGCACAAGTGAATTACAGAAATAAAGGAAGGAGAGGGGGCCCATGAGAACATCACAACAGAAATGAAACATAATAAAAATGTGATAGTGGGCAAATGAACAGACAACAGTAAAGGAATCTAGAACAGACAGAGGTAATGGAGTTTGTTTCTTTTCAGATGTGTTTTGGATTCCACAGAGTTTCTACTAATTTAAAAAGAAACTTGTATAGAAGTAAAAGTGCATGGTGCTGGAATTATGGGTGGCCACAGAACGTGAACCTCTATAAATGTATTTGGAGGTAGGAGTTAATAAACTAAGGTGCCTGGTGCAAATTTGGCATAGTGCTGTTCCAGATATGGAGAACAGTCAATCACAGAGATTTACTGCTAGATCAAAAATGAAAAAAAAAAAGGTGAAAAACAGACCATAAAAGAAGGAGAGTGGATACAAGGGATGGGAATCCAGGAAATGCACAATCTAAGATCATAATTAGTGAGAAAGTGAGAGTGAGGTGGAAATACTTGAGAATCTTTTGAAGGGAAGCAGCATGAAAATAAAAGTGATTTTAACTGCACACTTACAGCACAAACAGCAAAAGAAGCCACAGAGATTGGAAAGTTGGGAAGTGAAGAGATCAAGCAGCAGGGTTAAACAAACAAAAGAGAATATTTTTCCCTCAAGCACATAAGTCAATTCAGAAACTTGTTGCCACAGGTTATTGTGAAAGCTAAGATGATAAATGTTTTGAAATGGGACTGGACAAGCAGGTGGAAGATAAATACATTATAGTCCAAAGGAAAGGTGCAGCAGGACCTTTGGTCTTACACATTGTAGGAGATCTTCTGTTTGAAAGTACATTTCCAAATATTAGTGTAACTCGGTCTTTCTGTTGCCTTTATTTGCAAAAAATAGCTTGTCCAAGAAAAAAATACAACATAATTGAGAGACTGAAGTCAAGGGAATATGTTATGCCACTTTTTATTCTCCAGAGATACTGAGTTACAGGCTCAATCGCTTTCTACTGTAGGTGTAATTGTGGCAGTAGTAACTGCCTTGACCAGCCACAGCTCCTGATTCATGTTAATTTCCATATTGCTTTGATAGTTAATTGATACACGACACATTATGGCTCTGAATATTTCAATTAATTGAATGCAAGTCTTTAGATTGGCAAATCAGTGTATTTCACCAAGGTATTTTATTTCAAATAGGTCTGCAAATTATCAAATTCTGCTGTTTCCATTGAGAAGATTTCCCAATGATGTGGACTTCTGTCACCCACTCAATGTGATGTTGAACTAAGTCTTCAGGAGTGACATCCAGAGGTTATGAACTACTGCTACATACATAACAGCTGTGTCTTCAGTTTGATTATGATGGACCACCTCCTTTCTCAACTCCAGCTAAATCAATGCATTTATTACCTAAGCTCTGCAAGTAGAATCTACGTTCTTGAGTTGAGCAGCACAAGTTTGACAGTTTGCTCTGTTTACTGATGATTAATGACAAGTATTTGGACAAAGGTAAACAAAAATTCTTAATAAAATGGAAGAGAGTGAAAATTGCCTGGGGCCCATTACCAAAGAAAGGGTATAATATATCTAGCCAGAATGTGCACTTCTAAAGCACTAAGCTCGCCAATTAGAATACAGAAATGACAACAGCTATAGGCATTAAAGCTTGTGCCTTTGTTACTGCATGAGACAAATGCTTGAGCAAACTACATGTCTTGCCTTTGTACTGCTGCCTATAAACTCTGACTTTGTGCCCACCTTCCTGCTTCATGAAGTGTTTTCTTGACATTTATTATTAATAATAAAAGATAAGAAAAATGAAAGTACCAGCTGTATTGATTCAGCAAAGCAGCATGAGAATATTTAATAGCCCATGCCTTTTACCTGATTCAAATATATTCAATTTCTCTGAAGTCTGATTTCTTTAATTATACTACAAATCTAAAAAGACTTTTTATGTTATCAGATACTAATTATATTAGACAGATTGCCATTCATTTGCTTATAGCAATATTTATTTCCACTGCCATCACTTAACATCAAAACAGTATTACCTCATCATAATTTACAGTGTAAAAAATACTACTTTTCTGTTTAATTTGGTGTCTAGGTTGGTCCAGTTAAAGGCATGAGACACTCTTTGCTTGGTTTGTATAATTACTATGTATAAATACTTTGCTTACCCTTAATCTCTGATTATGATAAACTATACTTTCCATTTCTAGGCAAGCTTCCCTCTATGCTAAAGCTGTCTAAATCTCCTCTGAGTTAGGAAGATAACTTCAAAAATTGAGAGAATTAGTAGACTGAGTCCCACTGAGAGAGGGATTTCATAGGGGAAAAAAGGAATAGAAGCCACATGAAACTTTTACAACCCTAATAAACAGAAAGACAGAAAATCTGTTGAATTAGAAGTGAAAAAAGAAAAAAAAAACATAGAGGAAATCACAGTATGGATAAGAAAAGAAATGCTGTGAATCAGGTTACTCTTCCTTGCCTCTGCAGAGGATACCTTCCATTGATGTCCTCTGCCTTCTCACACAAGCTCGCCTGGAAAAACTGAATCAGCCATAGTATCTCTCTAAACTTGGGCATGTGATTATCGTTCTTTCTCTCCATCACTGCAACTCCTCCGGGCTCGAGAGTTTCCTAGAAAAACTATTAGTTGTTTAACAACTGTGAAACTGGACTTCCAGAGGCTCCATTAACGCAGTGGCTATGAGCACTCAGGGCACTTATGCCGTACTCCTTACAGATCTGGTAGATCACTTTTCCTAGACCTTACTTCCTTGACCTGCAGTTTAAAAGAATCTCTTGTGAACAGATTCTCTCCTCATGCAGATTCCTCCCCTCTCCTCTCCCACATCTTTGTGAACATACCTCCCCTTATGTTAAATCTGGCATGTACTTGTATTAGATACCTAACGTTCAAGGTAAGAGGCGTACTTATATGATAAATTAGCTCTAACAAAGGAGCAGGACAAAAAGATTACATCAGCATATTAGGCACAGTGGAAGGGATGAGAAATCAAAGGATGCTCCCAGATATATTTAGGAAGATACAGAAGAAAATACATCGTCTATTAAATGGAAAAATGCATCTCAGAAAATGATAAAAAGTAGGTTTGCTAGCTGAGAGAGAGGGGCGGGGGGGAGAGGGAAGGAGAGGAAGAGAGGGAGGGGGAGAGGGAGGGGGAGAGAGGGAGAATATTGTATAATTTTGGAAGGATTATGTTTCACTAGAGACATTTGTGAATACAATGAGCTAAAGAAGGGGTAAGACTGCTTAAATTGATCTATACAACTGATTGTGCTATACTTGATAAAATAATTGTGTCAGTCTCTTCTGTACTTAAAATAAACTTAACAACTCTGAAACACAGTAAGTTGTTAAGCACTAAACATCATCACATACTCTGTCACACTACTCTCATTGTTTCAGAAACCTCAGAAGCACCTGACATTTACCTTCTCTAGTTCTAAGACTGGAATTGCAGAAATGCAATTAGGAAAACTCTGGTACTCATAACAGAAAAGGTCAGCAATGTGCAAGCTAAACCTGGTAACATGCCTAATGTGCTGCCAAACATAACAGAATGCCTTCCTGATAATAAATGATTTTACAGACTGCCATGAAGTTGTTGCAAGATAATCAGATCAACAGGGGGCATGCCACTATGCGAAAGACACATAGAAGATCGTGAAATATGCTTTGATAGAGGTATATTGCAAATTCACCACTGACGGAAAAATCTACCATTATAAAAGGGCATGTTTTCCGAAATAGTCACATAAATAAATTGGGTAGAAAACACAAATGACAGAAGCTTCAACATTTGGTAAGCGCAGAAGCTGTTACTTCATCAAAGGCAGTGCACTTTGTGCCTGAAGTCAACAACCAATACAACACCACCTCCGGGATGTAAAAGACATTTTCCTTTTTCTTTTCTTGTAGTAATCAATGTAAGTACAGGTTAGAGGGTTTAGTTTTTCTGTTTGTCTTTAATACAGAAATACTCACGCAGCAGTACAGGCTCTGTGTTCCTCATGCAAAGACCTCTTCCTTACTTCTGCCACTAATCCTACATAAACTAATAGTGAACTTTAAGAAAAATGAAAAGTAATCTAAGGGGTTCTTTTGATAAATGACATTTCATCAACAGTGCCAAAAAATAGCTCATTTCTGAAAGCTGAAAGTAGCACTTATTAGGAGTTTTCTGCCAAATACCTAAAGGTAGGTTAAACCTTTAGTGAAAAATGTTTTTGAGACCTTACAAACACCAAAGAAGCATATATTTGTTATACCTCAATTCCTCATGAGCAAATAAAATCTATATAGTTTGCATGTCTATTTACAGACTATAATTTGTATTAGATTGTTTCATTTTATTTTGTCATAGTTATAAGAAGTTGCATTTTTTTAAAAACTAGAGGAAAAAAAGTAACGTCATGAACTGAAGTGGAGCTTTGGCCTCTACATTCACTTAGGTTAAAATCCAAATTACAGAACTCATAATCTTCCAGGAATTATCACATAAATATCTGCGATATGAGAACATAATGTTTTGAGACTGCTAGATCCATATTGCGAAGCTGTATTAAAGGCAAATGCTATCTTTGTATTATAGTTTCTCCTGTACCTGAGTTATATCAAGCTATTCCATGATCAATGTAAAAAACAGCTATTCTTTTCACGTGACACATATTTTTGCCTAATTAATTAAGGAAAACAAATCAACTGTAATTTAATGTGAAACTTCCTATTTTTCAATTTTATTAGAAATATCATGAATTTAGGACATGACATGTTTTTGAGGATTGACTGTAACAATAGGCCAGATGATGATCAGCGAACTTGTATAAGCTGAATTTTCTTAGTAACAGGCTATAACTTGTGTGAAGAAAACTATCTGATGTCCTGTCTTTGGTGGTTTATAAAGAACTAAACAAAAAACCTCAAGCGTCCGTCTGTCTGGTATTGCCATATTTCCCTTCATATATCCTTTTGTAACCAGCTTTATCTGAACAGTGTGTGCCTGAGGCAAGTTTTTATAAAACAGTACCGACATATTGCAAAACATTTTTACAGGTGCTTACTTTGCAAATAGTTCACAACATAGGTGAATATATTTTGTTTAAACTGTATGAAGAGAGGCATGCCAATAAAAGGAAGTAAACACACTCCACACAACTAGATGACAGCATCAATAAAAATCCAATTATACTTCTGGCTTTTTCTTGCTATTCTTTCGGTAATGATCATAAGCAACTGATTGTATTTTCTTGAAGTGCTACATATGTATAACCTGCACCAAAAAACTAATGAGAACACACTCACCATGTACTATCAGGACATATTCTGTGCTGTTTCGGCCAATAGGATTTTTTGCTTCACATCGGTATGTGCCATTGTCTGTTTTGTTTAGGAAACTGATGCTTAGGACCCTGCCGTTGACAACCATTCTCTCTGGATCTGGTAGTTCTCCACCATCCTTTGTCCACAGTACTGGTTCTGGCCTGTTGGATCCAAAGCAATGCATTTAATCAGATACATGAAGCACGTATATGCAACAATTGCATCAGAAACAGCAGCATCAGAAACTTATGAATAGTAACCTGCCATCAAATAATACTCAATGATCATTTGAGTCACTGGATATAATGAACTGTCACTATTACAGCCTCACCATCCCAGATGAGAGTTACTAAAGAAAGTTAAAGAACAAGCAGGGAAAGAAGAGAAACAAAAAAGGAAAGAGAATGGTACTGGAACAGGCCAAGGTCTTTCCTAAATTAAAAAATAGTTCTCGCGAGGTTTCAGGGCCCACAGTTTGTCAAGATGCTTGGCAAGCTAAGTGAAAACAGCTTTCCATTTGTGTGATGAGCAATATGGTCCTGTGTGGCTGACAGGCATCAGAAATCATGCAAGCAGGTAGATGTAAGTGGTTTGTAAATGGATTCTAAAATTATTTAGGCCATTCACATTCACAAGTGCACTTGCATGCACTGTTTTTCCTGAACCAGGCATATCAGTCTCAAAATAGCACATCTTACACATAATGTAAATTTGTTTCTGTTGCTGCATTGTGTCACAGCCCATCCCTTTTTCCACGCTTTCTGCATCCTTCCCTCAAATAACTGCTTGTTATGCATGTTATCACAAGCAGTAAAAGATGTGTCTTAAAACCCTGGATTTTCTTCTTTTGTGAAACCTTTCCCCTTGTGCCTCATGAACTCGCATCAAACAGGCCAAAGGCAAAGCAATGACAGCAATAACCCCCAGGCAAGCTAAGGGCACCACAGAGAAGGGAACTGACCATCTTGCAGATTCACATGTATCTTTCCACTGGTAAATGATACCTAACTCTTTCCTAAAGACTCCCAAGAAGCTCCACAGTTCATGAGATTTGCCTAACAGACAGCAGGATGTATTTATTACTCGTATGCAGTCTTTATTTACATGTAAAAACAACTATTTTCAAATTTACATGAGGGAAATCACCAAAAACACAGGTCCGTGACTGGGAATGAAAAGTCAGTTTACTCAATCCTGACTATCTCACAAACAGACAGAGCATCTCAGGTCCTTAGATGCTAGTCACTAAAGCAAGATATATATACAGCCTGGGGATTCATTGCTACATTACTTGTATCTGGTAGCTTTGTACCCTACAATCCAAATATCAATCCCTTTCTTTTGTGTACACTACTTAAGTAATTTCAGTCAGAAGCAGATCTAGATTTGCACCTTTATTTGGTAGGAGAATGTTACATTATATTTTCCGACCAAAGTCTGCAGTTGTATGACAGAGTAACAAAATAAAACGCTGTTATAAAATCAGCAGATGCCAAATCAGTTGCTGGTCTTACTCAAGAAATACTTAATTTCATTAATTTAAGCAGGTGTTTAAAGCCTATTAAATATAATAAGTGCTCAGAATAAGAATTAAACCTAAATACCTAAGGAGAGACAACATTGCCGAAATATGGCCTCATGCACAGGCAAATAGTCCTAATGACTACAATGACATGATTTTTTTTTAAGTTAGGCAAGACATGTAAACAAAGTAATTTTTTCTAAAATGCATTTACTGCTATATAATTTATATTACTTTTAAAAGTAAAAGTACTGTAACATATTTCTCTTGAAAGATAACAGAGATTTATACACATTTTAGTGGTATATGGATGACATCTTGTTAAATTGTTGTTGAGCTTGTTACCTAGGCTGGCTATTCTCTGAAGTTACAATTTTTTTAGAAAATCATACACTCAGGGAATAAAACAAGATTCACATAATTTTAAAGCAAGGATTAAGAACTGTTGGTGTAATGGGCCTTATTTATACCTTACCGTAAATATGTCTTAATACTCTTCCTAAGTGCACTTTCAGGAAACTGATATCTAAATACACATGACACACAATATACACATTTCCTTTCTGCTTCATGTGAGCAGGGAATCTAGATGTCCATGCTGTTGCAGAAACATTGCCCTACAGAGTTCACAACATTAAGGTGTGATTTACTTTGATATTTTAAGGTGGATTTGTTCAATTTTCTAGCAAAATCCTCATTGTTCCCCATTTACCAGCTTATTGTGAACCTCTAATCCCAGGAGTGGAAACTCTGAAACACTTCTGCTACAATGAATACCATTACCTTCATAAATGGCATGTTAAAGCAACTTCTGTGCAGTGGTAATTTATGGAATTTATGTTTTAAATTGAAATTAGATGGCATATCCTAGGGGAAAACCCATAGGATAACAAATAAGTGTGAAATGGAGCGTTAGATGTAAATTATTCAGGGAACTTTGTCACATTGTAATATACCAACTCTAGTCTTATACAGAGTGCTTAGCTATGGTTGCAAAATGATGGTGGCAGAAAAATCACGTCTTAGAGAGAGGCAGATCTACATACTCTGGGTGTCAGGGAAGCTGCTAATTAACAGTTACTATTAAGCCATCCTGTGCTAGCTTAGTGGCAGCAGCAGAGCAATTCCTGGGCAGCTGACCCATGATCAACACATCATGGTGGCTGGGCACAGCTCTCACTCCATCTCACCGCTCCCAAGGAGGATGGTGCCTAAAGCCGCAATTCTGTCGCAGTCACAAAACTAAATTTTGCCTGCACTGCTGGGAAGCTTTGAGACACTCTGGTTTAAACAATTCTTTAGTTAGGCAGAAATGAGCTAAGAATATGACACAAGCTCATGCACCCAGGCCAGTGTGCTGCTGTGGTCAGCGACAAGGGGAGTGGATGTTTAAGGAAAGCATGTGAGTGTGGCCATTTTCTGTGGTCCATTCTCCCTGTACTTTGCCAGCATCCGCAATCATTCTGTTGGGGATGTTGGAGGACACATCTCTTGTTCTCTTTTGTATCTACTTAGTATTTAGACCTGTTGCCTATGAATCTCTCTAGTATCTTTTTGAATCTGCTTATACTGTCTGTCAACCCAGCCTCCTGTGGCAATGAATTCTGGAAGTTCCTTACCCGCTGTGCAAAAACACATTTACTTTTGTCTGTCTTACACTGATCTCCTAGCAGTGGCAATGAATATTGCAGGATATGGAAAGTAATGCTTCTGCATATTATAACCTTGTTATAAGTTACGATAGCCTTGTACATAGTAGGCCCCTCTCTCTCACTCCCTCTTTCTCTATTTGTTTGAATTTCATACCTTCTGAGATTATTGGTGGGGGGATCACAGGAAAAAAGGGTAAAGGAACCATAAATTTAGAGTATATTGGCTATTCCTTGATAATTGCTTTAGTACATTCATTGTTCAAAGCACAAATGCAGCTGAAACACTGATGGGGCAGCTTTCCTTCTGTGACACAAGGTACAGAAAAGTGTGACTTCCCCATAGTTTATCCTATTGAAACGTTCATGGGTGCAGATCCAGATAGAGGTTCTTTCTCTTACCCAACATTTTGAAAGGGTTCTGGCTCTACTATTTATAGGGGATATTTAGGTTTGACACTCTAAAACACCCAGCAAATATGTACACTCCTAATATTGCACATTTTTCTCCATCGCATACATCTCCAATATTTCAGAATTTCAGCTTTTCTTCACATACTAAAGACTTGCCATAACATTATCTATTACTGTGTGGACTGGAACAAACAGGGTAACCCTGTGCTTTGCATTTGTGCTTACTTCAAGCTGAATCACACTTACCAGTTTTTCTCAGACAATCCTGAAAACATCTTTCTTTGAGCACAATAGCTATAAAGCCGGAATGAGCACTGTGGCCACTAATGCAATTGCACATTACTACCTTCACACATTTCATGGCACAAACAAGCTCACTGACCTGCTCTGTCCTAATAGGAGCATGCAACCTGCTAGTACCAATGCAGTCCCAGTCCCCGTCCCCGGCCCCGGCCCCCTCCAAAGAACAAATCTGTCCTCCCTAGGTTTTTTTTCCCATCTTGAGTGAGAGGTGCTTTTCTATATCCCTGGTTTAATCTCTCCCGTGTGGATGCAGTTAAGTGGAAATGAGCTGTGCTACTACCGAGACCCTTCATCGGGTTCAGGCAAGTAGCAGAGCTGAAGCACCAAGATGCTGTTTTCTTCCCCAAAACACAGCTCTGTTTCTGGCTTACCTATTCTAATTTGCTCCCAGTGTGACACCTTTTAAAACAAAAACAAATTAAGCATGCTGTACTGAGGAAATTCTTTCAAAGACATAGCTCAACTATGACAGCCCATGCTATTTATTTGGCTGGTATGCATTGCTTTTACTGATTTGGCTTTGCACGCAGCTGCCTGCAGTGGTGCTATCAGGACTGCATTAAACTGAAAGAAGCCAGAGATACCAATCACAAGCATACTGAAAATCCTTAACTATGACCAACGACTTCTCTGCCAGACCCCAAAAGAAATTTGAACTCTATACTCTCTCTATAGAACTGCTAAATGGGCTTAGATTTTGGTAAAATTTATTTCTAATCCTAGTAGAAAGGCCCAGAAGCTTTCAGTAACTGACTTGCAAAAGGGAACCGGTTTTTGGTATAAATAAATAATTTTGTTAACTGTCTTCACGTCAGCCTCAAAACTTGACATAAAAAGCAACAGAATTTGGTATTCTTTCCCAGACAAACTGAAATGGGACTGCAATGAGGATATTAAAAAAATGATATCATATTCTAGGATGATTCATGTTTTATACTGTGGAACAGGTCTTTTCTTGCAAGTAACTTAACAAAGAGTTTGCAAATAAAGCAAAATTATTTTCTAATCCTGACGTTAAGAACCCTTTTCCTCCAAGATAAGTCAGCGAGAAAGCTAAACGTGAATTGGAATGTGTTGGGAAAAAAAATGTTTTAAAAAGCACAGTCAGATTTGATTAGAAAAGAACACTTAGGCACAGACTTACCTTTTCAACAAGTGTTTATGTAACATGAAAGTCAACAGTTAATATTTAAGTCCGCATTAGTTTTTTAAAATTTAGGCTTTTAAAAGTTACACAGCAGTATTTTAAAACAACTTTGTTAACTTTCCATCCCCTTCTCCATCCTTAACCAAAGGACTGTGACTTTTCAGTGCTTTCCTATAATCCTCTGTTCTAGCAATATCTTTATATCTAACCATTATATTTATCTTAACTTAGCTTTCATTTAAAAATGATACATAGATCTATTGTATCACCTCTTCTTTCTGAACAAAGTGAATTTACGCAATGCAATCCATTCTCACTTGAAGGTTCTTGGCTCTATTAATTTTTGTTGCCCTTTTCTGATTTCTGTTTACAGAAAGGTGTACAAAGTATTCTTCATTGAGACCTTAGTAAACAACACTCAGATAACTTACTGGCACAGGATAATACTAATTAATACTAATACTAATAATACTAGCACAGGATAACCTTTCAATTTCTGTAAGATCACACTCAAAAAAACCCCAGAACAACAACAATAATAAAAAACTGGTGCTGGCTTTTTACATACTCAGTCTCACTGAGGGTATTATCATCCATCTGAGTATCTAAGCAGCCTGTCAAAATTTTGTAGTCAATGTGGATAGAAATAAGAAAGATGGAAGAAGGATTTGCAGAACACTAACAAGACAAGTAAATTCATTATTTTGAGTATGGCCCTCTTGAACATTGCCTTTTACTTCTCCAAACAGGGGCACGCTTGTATTCCCTGAAGTCCATAAAAACATAATCTAGTGGAAATGCTCAAATGACTAATGGAAAAGGTATCACCACATTTATCAGAGCATTTTTTGTTGAAATCTTGGTGCAATGTTAAAAGTAATCTAAGGGAATGACTGCTTCATTAATTTGAAACTTATAGAGTTTCTCTGTATTGAGAATCCGGATTTCTAGCTTTGTCAGTTAATCATCCAGTTGAAAGTTTAAATCCTGAGGGAACTTCTTGTTTATATAAAGTCTCAGTCTGATGAGTCATGTTGGGATGAGTTGGTTTGGGAGCATTTCATCTATCAAAAACATCAATATCCACAGTCACTAGCCTTTCCTGAAAGGCTTGGATAGATGGTTTTTATTTTATGAGATAAGAACTCTCTGTGATTTTGTAGTTCTGCAAACACTGAGTAACCTTCATAGAGTGCTTTTCTCCCCAGAAGAATTAGTCAAGAATATAGTAAGTACCTTTTATGAAGTTCTCTTTTTTTAAGAAGGAAGTTTTGAACATCTGAATTGATTATTATATTTGCCTACACTTTTATCTTTTAAGCACCTTGGCAGACATAATGTAGCCTAGTAATATTTACAATGCCCCATAACAACATTTTTAAAATGATGAAGAATTAAATTACCAACATATGTTAAAAATGAGGTGGCAACAAAATACAGATTTCTACTTTTTATATGATAAAAATTTGACTGGAATTCACAGGTATAAAGACAACAGGAACAGCAAGAAATGTCGACAACAGTTGCAGTGTATTATGCCTTTGGAGAAGTTGCTTAAATGATAGACTTAAAGTGGTGACAGGAATCTCAAACAATGTTAGTAATCACCATTTACAGAAAAAAAAAAATAAAGAGAACACCAAAAAATTGAAAAAAAAAAAGCAGAAAAGGGAAGAAAAAACCAAACCAAAACAAACAAAACCTGCCAACCTTTTTGCCCTTATCTTCTGTCCTGGATACAGATAAAGCCTTCCTTTTGACCATCATAAATGCGCTTGGGTGACAGGCCTCCCTGCCTGTAGCTTGCTTTGGATAAATCATCTCGCCTTCGGATTGGCTCACTGGGTTACAGATACTAACCATGTTGATATGATAGACTAAATTTGCAGCCGAAAGTCCTTATCCCTCAGCAGCCTGTGACAGCAGCTGATTAAAGTGACTCAAAAGGAGTCTTTTCAAAGGTATTTATTCTTTTACCCAAAGATACAAAGTACAGATTGCTAAGAGGTAAAAGAGTAATTTTTCATATTCGTATTTACCCCTGCCTACATCCTAATCTTTCCTTGCAACTATTTTTAAGGTTCCCTTCAGGTCACTTAAGGCCTACCTTTGCCTGAAGGAACCTGACTGTCCTCTTTCTGCCATAATTCTCTTCCCTTCTGTATCTCCCTCTCATCAGGCTGATAGCCCACTCCCCTTTATCCTTTAGGTTCTTCAGAGTCTAGGATTCCCTTTGACCTAAGACTTTCAGCCCTTAACACAGCTGTGTAATGCTGCTGGTCTCTGTCTGGATACCTTTTTCCCAATTGATCACTAACCCATTATAATGTTAACTTCTTTGCAACTATTTACCTGTAGTTTTTCCTTTTGCCTTTTGCACATTTCTTGTGTGTTCCCCCCCACCCTGTTTCCTTTATGTTAGTTATTCACAAGAAGGCAAGGCAATATCAAACAAATATCCTGAAAAGTGCATAATCCATATGTATGTATGTATATATGAAGTTTCTTACCTAACTCCAGTATTATTTACAATCTTCCCAAAGAAGTATAAAAAACCTGCTGTGAATAACATTTTGGAGAATGGCTTTCTCATAGTAATGAGACAGATCAACAAGAGAACTTATGTGAAATCAGAAGATACCTTATCAGCAAATTGCATCAGAAATATCCATTATATTCTATTATTGTAAGCAGCAGGGAGGCTAGAGATGGGCAAAAAGATTGTCTCAAAAAAAACCCCCCAAAAACCAAACCCCAGCTTTGTGAGGGAGATGCCATAGGGATGTAGTCCAGAATTTGATTTAAATAAACTCAAAACCTATTGCCACATGAAGGCAGATGTGGGGGAGTCCCCTAAGCTTGTTCACAAAATACCATCCTCCCTAAGGTAAGTTTAATGTAGGAGGAAAAAACAGGACACCAAATTGGTGTGCTCACTGCTGTGGGTGGTCCACTGTCTTCCCATGATCCACATTAGAAGTGAAAAAAATAGTTCAGAGAATTATAATTCTTTATTAATAGTCTGTGTGTGTTGGAGAAGCAGTGTTTTGTCAGGGTTAGTTTGGTTGCGCTAGCACTGCCAGCCCTTCAGCTTTGAAGGCAATGCAAAACCAGAAAGAGAGCTCAAAAATGTGCAATATGGCTGATGTCAGAAAAAGCTTCATTGTGATATTGTGCAATACATCAAAACCGAGGTCAAGTCAGCAGATTTTCTTAATGGTGAAATACATAGGAACCCATCACTGTAGTATGTGATAACACAGTTACTTATTTAAGTGATTTTTTATGCCCCAATACCAGAGCATGCAAACAGCCAACTCAGAATAAACGCAGTGAGACATGAAATCAAACTGTGCACAGTTGGTTTCTAAAGCCATTTATCGCCCCAAGTACCTCTAACTGTTCAGAGTCAGGAAAACACTTACCTAAAAATGCATCTTCTTAAAAACTATTCTTGTTATAAAGATTTCTGAGAAAATACTATAAACATTCAGCTTATGTTTTATTTTGCCAGTTTCAGCAGTGCTGCTCCTAATGTTATTAATTTCTTTTAAGGCTTTTATCTGAACATCTTATCTGCTCACCTTTTCTCTATCAGAAGGAATCTCCTTTTTGTCTTGGAGTTATTAAACTCACCTTGCAGTGAAATTACCATTGCATGCCATAAAAATAACATGCTAACCTCTTACAAAGGCCACCTATCTTTAAAGAATGCAGGCAAACTGTTTTGCCTTACATTTTTTAGTAAGTCCTGAAGGAGACCTCTATTAAGAGTTCCTCTATGTGGTCATAATAAACTAGACAAAATAGAAGTCATTCTAAGCAAGACTGTCCTCTTGATCTGGAAGAGAAATACAGTCTATTTTGTTTTTCTCAACTTTATTGATCATTTCCCCTCCACCTGGCTTCCCTCCTCTCCTATTAGAAGCTACTCAGTATGAGGTTAGGCTTGACTGCCAAATAAGCAAAAGAGAAGACAGTTCTGGCTGCGGAGTTCCTACTTCCCTTACAGCCCCCTATTACTTAGGCCAACTCTATTAGCAGAGGTACCAGCAAATCCTGATCTACCTTTCCATTGTGACAGACAGCTAAATCTTTTTCTAATAATGGAAGGTTTGCAGAGATGCTCAGAAAGTCACCTTTTCTAATTGAGATTAATAACTTCAAATCCATATACCAATTTATTTGCTGAATTGTACCTATAAATTGAAAAGCTTTTTTTTTTTTTTCTGATGAACATGAGAAACCCTATTATCTTTCATTTACATAAGAACTAGAAACCTTTTTGCAAAGTTCATAGCCTCTACAAATCACATGGATCTCCTGTAGAGTGAACAAATTCAGATTTTCTGTCTTATAGAGCTTGATTACTCTTAAATGGAAATTAGCTATAAACTCCTGAACTATTGACAAAAGGTCTTAACTGTGTGCCAGTGTGTAAAGATAGATCAGGATTGACAGGCATCTGCTATCGCTTAAGGCTTACAGTTCATGCTGACTATTTAAATTACTCAGCCTGTGTTTTTAAGTAATCAGGTGATTTTTCTATTTTCTATTTTTTTCTACCTTTCAGCAATTATCATTTCTGCAAAATGTTTTCCTTTGAATATGCCATACTGAGAAACTGTTCCAAAAGGTATTGCACCATAGAGTATGCTTTATTTCCTGAGTTTAGAACTTCCATGCCATAACAGCTCAGATTATATATTAAAATGAGAAAATGCATTAAAATCCTAGCCATCCAAATCTAGTATATGTTCTGGAGTGGAGCCCTTTCTGATACATATGAACAATGAGATTTTGTGCATTGATCAGTGAATTACTCTGTCCATGTCTGAATCAAGAATTAATCCAGCACTACTGTAATGACTTGAGGGTACTGAAATGAGCAAACACTGTGGCTACATAAAAATCCTTAAAAGAGAAAAATTAAGTTTTCAGTCAACATACTTTTTGTTATCACTTAACAACAAACCAGACAGAATATTTTCTGCTCTTCAAGTATTAATCTCAGAACTATATTTAAACCTACTTTGAGGATCAGTATCACTAAGAACAAAAGTCCTTCATGTTATATGGTAGTTGCCTGCTTCAGCTAACATTTTTGTAGTAATGCAAAAAGGTAATACTTTATATCATTCCAATATATAAAACATAATTTTTAATAGTAAGTTCTAGAGAAGGCAAATCCATGAAGTATTCTAAATACCCAATCTTTTCAACCTAGTGAAGGTTCAGACATCTGTGTTTCAGGATAAGCTGTAGCAAAATATTTTAACTCTCATGGAAGTGCAAAATGTATTTCAGTTTTTATAGCTGTTTTAAGAATGTTTAATTGCTTACTGATTGCCAGTCTTAATTTGGTGCAATGAAATCTCTGAATGATTTCAGACTTCATTTCCAAGTTTGTGCTTTAAAACAAAAAAATAAATCCAAATAATATTCTTCTAAGACACTCTAGTTTTATTACTTGTATATAAAAAAGAATTAAAAAAATACTTGGTTTTATTCTTTTGATGAGCTCTCATGTTTGAGTTTCATCATAAGACCTCAGAAATCCTTCATTTCTTTATTCTGGTTCTTCTTTTAAACCAATTTAATGTGGTACTGAATATTTCCCCAAGTATACATCCAGTATCTTCCAAGCCTGATACTTTCTCTATAGGTGTACTTCTGGTTTTTATCCAAAATTATTTTAAAGTTTTGCGTTTTTTTAGATCTGAACTCTTCAGCTCTTCATATGATTTGTAAAATTTTCTACAGTCTTTAAGTGTTTTATTGTTATTATTATTGGTATCCAACTAATTTGCTAATTCCTGTAATGGAACTTCTTCATCAGATTAAGTGGTAGAACTTGTGGCTAATTTTCTTCAAGGAATTAAAATTACATTGTCTTCACTAACAGATGTTTTTTCTTCCTTTTTTCCCCTTGATATTTAAAACTGACCACAGTTCTCCTACACGTAGTAGGTCCTGTCAATATTTTAATATGGCTGTAGTTTTGGGTGGAGCTCTTAAATTCAAAATTGCATTCTTTCTGAACAGTCAGATTGATACCATAGAAATGGCTGCACTGTACATTAGATGTGTGTATCATGTATATACCCCATATGTACACAGTTTTTAGGAGGAGGCTGCCAGTTTCCAGTCTACAGCAGCTTTTATTCACACAATGATGGGACAGTGCCAGTAAGCTTTTTAGGCCAGTCTTAAAAAGAAAAAAGACAGAAAAAAGAAAAAGGAAAAAAGAAAAAGGGAAAAAAAAGGTGTTGCAGATCTGTGTCCTTCTTGCACTTGAGCTCTGTGCTCCATCTTGCATATACAAAAGTGTTCACAGCGAAAAAAGAAAAGAATCTTGTGCTTATAGCCACCACCTTCTTGATACATTTTAAGATTAAAAACATTGCATGCTTCCTAAGGGTCTGTTGATTTTCTCCACCCTTTTTCTTGGGCATCCGCCTCTGCTACTTCCTCAGTCAGAAAGAGGGAGATACTCTTTGGGCACTGCAGATATGCTAATTTTAATGGGCTTTCATAGCAGAGAACGGTAAGTGCCTTCAGCTACCTGGTCTGTACAGTGCCCATTCTATAACCTCACCTTCTAGTTTTCCATTTTGCCCAAATCTCTCCCATATTTGTCATATACCTCATCTACTTTCAAGCTTTTGGTGTCTCATTCCATCCCCCCTCCAATTTTTTGCTTTCTCTGAGTCTGACCAACTTCCCAAACAATAGATTGGACATTACTCCTTTATACTTTCTCAAGTTTTCAGACATTTCTGCACCCTGCAGGCAATTACTCCCATGAAAGGCAAAATTTGCTAAACTACTTTATTTTTGCCTTCCATCAGTTATGATTGCAGAAACACAAAATGGAGAAGGGAGAAAGAGGCAGCTGTATTTTCGAACTTTCAAGGCCAGACTGTCACTTGGGAGCAAACAGGGAATGGAATAATACAGGCTTACTGACTCATACCATAAACAGAAAAGGTAAACCTCTTTTAAATACACCATTAGAAGGTCAAGCAATAGGCACTGATTTAATTTCTTTCAGATTTATTCTGAAAGAGAGCTGGATATTTTAATGCATTTTTAGTACTTCAAATCAAAATACCTAGGATTTTAGAACATTTTTAGTAGCCAGCTATTAACCACACTTTGTTATATGTATTTTAAAGTCTGAGGCTCAAAAGATCTTAAGTTCAGAGAAAACAGTATAACCTCTACAGCTTGTGAATAGCTTTCATAAAAAGTGCATTTTAAAATCTGCTGTCTGTAGAAAACAATGGTATGTACAGCTCTACTGTTCATTTTGTGTTGCCAATTTATAAATAATTTATATTTCTTTTAAATTTTAACCAGGAAGAAAAAGTCCTCCACAGAAGCATAACATCTCTTTCAAAAAGATTCCTGAGGCTAAAAAGGCAGAAGGAGAGGTGTAAGCCAGTACAGCAACAGGGAAGAAAAAAAATACATTAAAAAATCTTATGTCATAAATCCTTCCTCACTTTCTGGGGAATGGATGCCTGGCAGAAGTGACTGCCACCATCAGCTAACTGACACTAGCTCAAGGACAAAGTACTAGTTAATACTTTGCAAGGAAGAGACGCAGGCTGGCCTGGACTTGACCACAGATTAGATAAGGTATTTTCCAATTTCTATAAAGTAGCAGTGATGCTGCTTTCGTATCAAGAAGTCTTGTACTGAAGGCCTGATATGGACAGATTGCACAACAATGAGCTGTTCAGGTGGATGCACAACATATTATCTGAGTCGTATTAACAGCTCTCACAGGCAATGGATAAGATACCCCTAATGACATATCGATAATTAAGGGGAAGTGACAACCTTGCTTCTAGGAGAAGAAAGTGCAAGAAAGTGAAGGGGGAGAGACCTTCCCCAACAGATGCTCCTCCCTTACTGCTGCAGGTAAAGGGGGAAGGCAGTCTTGATGAAGTCGCCACCTCAGAGAATGGAAAGTCAGCAGAGCCTGAGCTTCAGATGGCCAGGTAATCTCACAAAGGGAAAGTAGTGAGGTCCACTCAGGGCTACAGTGACATTGTTCCAGTCAGGGGAATGGGTAAAAGATGAAGCAGAGAAACAGCGATGCCCTGAAAGCTCCTTTTAAATTCCAGAGCTGGAAATACTCAGGATCAGTACTGGAGCACACTGGTAATATATGCCCTTTCCCTGTTCTGCCTGGGACTGGTGCCATATATTGATGTGCAAATTAGAAAGACAAATCCCTTTCCTTTCAGCCTCATAAGCTAAGACCTACACTCTCAGATAAGAGGCAGCGGCGGGGGGGAAGGAGAGTAGAAACTCTATACAGATAAGTGAATATAAAGAATAATTGTCACACCTTGCTTAAATGTTTTATTGCTGTTCCTAGGGGCTTTTTCTTTTCTGTCAGAGTACAGGTGAGATGATAAATGGCATATAAGAATTTCATTCACATGAAAAATCGTTGATTAAACACAGAAATCTTAATGGCCTGGTTTCACTATAATTCTAGTTCTATACGTTTCTAATTATGTAGTCTGTGTTCAAACAGCTAAATCTTTGGGCTTCTCATACTGCTGTTTACACCTTGTTGATTCCTTCTTAACCTTTAAGAGCTATTGAGAAATTAGTAGATTATTCTTTTTCATCAGCTGTAAGTAAAGCATGACTATAAGAACAAAGGACGATAGAAACTGCAGTGCATTATATGAACAATATCTAAAAAAAATATATTTCAAAGACATGCAAATGTCAGCAGTATGAAGATAATATGGTGCTGAAGTGGATGCATCAGAACGGCTGCTGAAAATTACTGGGATTAACCAGGAACTATGCTCCTAATGTTAATGAAGTACTGCTGGGGATAGGGAAGCAGCAGCAAAGCATAATGATAGGATGTGCACACCTTAGTTACTATGCATTTCATAGAACAGAGGAAAATAACATCTTCTCAATCGGCATGTCTTCAGATCACTTTATAACATTGTTTCTCCATACAAGTTTACAAGCATACTGCATCCCTAGCCAGGGCAACAAGAGCTGGGGAAAATATCGATTCATCAGAAATAACAGAATAACAGCAGAAAGAGATGCACCACCACTTATTTTAAATGTTCTACATTTTCGTATTATAGGATTAAAAAATGTACATTTTCTGAAACTAGCTTGGCTTACATAGGCTATGCTGAAGTACCACATGCAACTCTACAGGCAGAGATAATGGTGGAGACTGCAAGAAGGAGGAAACAGGAGGCAACTACTGTCACATTGCATTTTCAGTTCACTTTTTTCCTTAACTGATATTACGTCTGTTGGTGATATCCCCACTGCCAGTTGAGGCCAGAAGGGTATATCAAGGTATTAATGAGCAAAGATTATTTATAAGCTTTTTTTTTTTTCCTTTGACGAGTCAGGATTTTAGACTGCTTAGATATTTCACGCTGAGACATTGATGGATATTCACACGCCTAACTTGCACTGTTTTCAGTAAGAGCTGTGTCCCAACACTCATAAGAAACTCTGGCTCTGTTATTACAATAAGCAGAGAAAACCCATCTGAGAAACACCAGCTGCATTTTTTGAGCTAAGGTCAAATGCTTGCTGGCACAAGAATCAGAGGAAAATGAAGAGTGGCTGATTCACTTCCGCTTTTTTTATTAAGTAAACAGTTGAAAATCTCATTCACAGTTACTTGCTTGTCCAAGTACTACTTATTTAAAATCATTTGCTGTTGATGTAAGGCATAGTCAAGGAGAAGCCTCATTAAACTAAAATTCCTTCAAGCATTGGAGGTGCAGTGACAACACCCAGGGAGCTGATAAAAGTACCAGCATTGCAACTTGAATGACAAGCAAGGACTATACAAAGTCTTCAGTACCAACCCTCATTAACCAAGGTATGCACTTCTTGATTTTCAATGCATGTAAGAACATCATGAAGTTTGGGAGATGTAGCAGAATATCCTCTTTTCACTAGATAAGATACCTTTGATAACTCGCCATAACAATGACATTTCTAAGATCTTTAGTTGAATCATGGGTTCTTCTCAACAAGTAACCAAATGTTTGTTGATATTTATAACAGTTATAGGAGCACCAAAGGAATGGAAATACAACATAAAATTTTTGTACCTCAGTTATATTTTTTCACCAGTGTCAAAAAAAGCTGATGTTGAAGCACACTGTATTAGGTTATAATAAATAATAAACTGCTTCATGATTTCAAGATAATATAATGAAATCTTAATAACAATACACTGGGAACTTATGATTATTTGTATTTCAGAGCTAAGTCCTATACCGTGGTCTGTGTCAATTTCTTTTACATCTAAAAATAACTTATGAAACAGTAATACAATAAAGGGAAAAAGAGACAAACATTATTTACTTACAGGAGCTTGCTTTTCTTCTCCCAAATGTATCATTATCTCCAGACAGAGGGGAGTCCTTTAGTTCACACAAACTTCTCTCACACAGAAAATTATTCATTAGTACCTTCATGGTAATAATTTTCACACTGTAAAGGAGATAGCCTCAAGATCTCAATGGGATCCAGCTGCATTAGCATCTAGTCCTAGCAAGCCACAACAGTCTATGTTCAATGCTTAACAGCACAGAAGCAGCTGTACTGGATCAGACTAAAAGTTCAGCTAGCCCTGTGTCTTATCTCCAACACCAGGGATCAGCAGATGTCTAGGGAACAAGCCAAGCGCAGATGTTTCCTCCCCAAGCACTCCTCCGACCTACAACTATCTCAGGTACTTCTGACACCAAGCACAGTTTAAAAATATTCTGTAAACCTTAAGGATTTTCCTTTCCATGAACTTACGCAGTTTTCCCTTGAATTACCATAAATTTTTGCCATCTGCCACATCCATTGACAACAAATTCCCAAATTTTACCAGTCATTGTATGAAAAATGACCTCCCTGCTTTGCAACAAAACTGGTTCTTACCAGCTTAATTTACCCATAAACATTTCTATTTGAAGAGAGAATGAACCAATAATGCCTAACAACTATCTCTTTGCCATTTAGTTTTGGAAACATCTGTAATATTTCCCCTCTATATTCAATAGGCCACCACAAGGCACATTTTCTGTGCCCTTCAAGGAACTCCAGTATGTATATAAGATAGGATTTTCCCTCTGCAAAAGGGATTCCCCCCAGAAAGTTTGTTTTTATTCAGATGTCTGCTCATTCTAGTCCTTTTTATAGTTTTTACTATTTGTGAAGCACAGATGTCAGTTCTACAGACTTGCACATTCTGGGATCTCTCCTGAAGCCCTGTTGTCCTGAGTTAGCAAGATGGTTTTAAGCATGAAGTTTCTTGTCACTGTTTATAATTCATCAGTCTCATCCTTGAATTCTCTTCGAATGCCGGGGTGAAACCATCTGGTCCTGCTGGCTTGTTACTGCCCATTTTGCCCATTTGTTCCACAACCCCCTCCACAGTCCATTTAAGAAAAATCTTGCTGGTTGGCACCTCAGAAAAAAGGGACTCAGTCTGTAATATAGCCAGTTTCTTCCACAGTAAATTCATCTGGCTTCCCCTTATAACTTGATCCTCAGTTGACCCTAGATATGTACTGGCACACTTCCTGATATATTTCAAGATTAACTATTGCTTTCAATTCACTTTGCTAGGTGCTCCTCAAACACTATATTTTCCTTTTTTTGGTGGTTTGGCTTACTGCATTTTCACATTTAATCAGTCAAAATCTAAAGATCTTCTCTTTCCTTTGGAAAACAACTTCAGCTTTTCAAATTATGTCTTCGCCATTTTTATTACTTTGCTTTCTCTTCCATTTAGCCTCACCAATTTCTCCTTCTCCAATGTTTCTCCTAGGTGATATGTATTGACCCTGTGGTTCTAAACATTTTTTTTTATTTTTCTAATGTAATCCTCAGGCTGCCTGGAAAGATTTAATTATCTTAGCTGCCCCTTTTAGCTTCTTTTTAACAAGTTTATTTGTTTTTATGTAGTCCCCCTTTTTGATGTTGATTACCATATAATTGTCTAGACTTCGTTTTTTGCCTCTAGGTGCAAACTGCAAGCAAATACATTTTAAAGAATGAGCTGAATGTAGACAGTGCTGAGAGGTCCCTCAGACTGTCACTCCTCAAGACAAACCGACTCCATTTGGAGCATTCTAGAAATCGGATGTATGAGGTAGGAAGATAGGCTAGGGATATTTGAGAGCAATAGAAAGTAAAAAAAAAAACCAAAACCAAAAAACCCAAATCACAATTAAATAGCAATTATAAGTAGGAACACTGACCTGTCTCCCACTTACCTCCCTCCTACCACCCCCCAAGGAGCCCCACTCCCCCGCACCCTCCCAGCTCGCCCAGCTCCGAGGTGAGCACTGCTGTGCACTGAGCAGGTGTGGCTGGATCTCCCGCTCCTACCACAGTCATAGCACAGCCCACCCCACGTGTACTTCTTAATCCCTGCTAAAATCTTTATAATTTCACTTTAGAAGTGACCAATGCAGTGTTTCTAAGCAGTAGTAAAAAAAAAAAAAACAAAAAAACGGCAACAACAAAACATGTATGTATCTACAGAAACCTGCCACAGGTTTTAAGAAGTGGATCCATACCGTAAAGTTCATTACAGTAACCTTGTGCACACGTATGCCTATGCAGCAGCCCTCAGCAAAGATGTAGCTGCCCGTCCCCAAGCTCACTGAGATGCTGTACGGGGTGCCGGTGCCCCGGGTGTGGCAGGGGCTGCTGCAGGGCGGCCTCTGTGAGGGGAGGCCGGGGCTGCCCCGTGCCGGACACAGCCGGTTCCAGCCGGCTCCAACCCACCCACCCCAGGGCACGGCTGAGCCCCGCAGCCGCCAGGGATGGCGGCGCCTCGGGGAAAGCCTGGGCAAGAGAGGGCAAACGGCTGGACAGTCAGAGAGAGGAATGGCGGGGAGTGTGAGAAACAGCCCTGGGAGCCCCGAGGGGAGAGGGGAGGAGGTGGAAGAGGTGCTCCAGGTGCCAGAGCAAGTATATCCCTGGAGGAGACCATGGTGGAGCAGTGTGAGGAGGAAGGAGCTGCAGTGAGGAGTTGCTATGGACTGACCATGGCCCCCATTCCCCATCCCCTGGAGGGGGGAGATAGAGGAGCTGGGAATGAAGCAGTGAAGGTGAGTCTGGGAGAAAGGTGTGGGGTGGGGCAAAGGTGTTTTCAGTTTTTGTCTTTGTTTCTCACCGTCCAACTCTATTTTAACTGGCAATAAATGAAATTAATTTTCCCCAAGCCGAGTCTGTTTTGCCCATGACAGTAATTGGTAAGCAATCTCCCTGTCCTTATCTCGATCCATGTCCTCTTGAGGAGAGTGAGCGCGAGAGTGGCTGGGTGGGCATCTGGCATCCAGCCATGGTCAACCCACCACAGATGGGCACGTGGCAACTCCCGTTGAGCGTGGAAGGAGACACACAGGAGAACATTACAGGGTCCATTACTAAGTAGTAGCCATTTTTACTGTTTTCCAATATATGAACACTAAATACTCTCATCTTGTTTGTATTATTTTGATAATGAATGACCTATGTTGTTCTATCTTCGTACAAAACTGTTCCCTCAAGCCTCTGCCACATAATGCACAAAACCAGGTATGCATGCAGCTCAGCACACACATCTCTGATGAAATTTTCTATTCAGAGCCCCTCCAGCCAAAACCCGGTAGGCTTACCTCTGTCTCCCAGTTAGATCATTCCCTGACTGGGTTATCAACCCTTAGCCCTGGCGTGGCTACTCAACCCCTCAGCTGTTTATACTAAGTTCTTAAATGAGGGACAAGCCAGGCAGTTCTCTTCTCCTTGCAGTTCTGCACCCTTCCAGCCTGCTGCTTTTGCTCTCCTGTGCAAGACTACAAATCACAGACTCAGTCTTTCCTCAGGTCTTATAAGTTTTGGAAACAGTTTACAGTGGAACTTTAAATACTAAGCCTTGAATCTGCAAACTTCATTTTAACTAGCCAAAGAGGTCTGAGAAATCTCTGAGATTTTCCTTGTAATAGAAAGACAAAGACTATCTAAAATAAACAATGAATAGTTTGTAATTTACATTAATAATAAATGGTGTTAATTTATTCATTCTCTTACCTGTTTCCTGCCATGACTGTCAGAACCACAGTCCCACTTACCTTGTCATCTCCATTTGTTTTGGGGCTATGCTCACACACCAAAGGGTAGTGTTAAGCTTACATTTTCACACCTAAAACGGTTGTTTGGATATTTTTCTAACCCTTGTGTTCCAGCCCTTAGAGGGTGGCTTAATTGGCTGGGCTAATGCCACAAAGTTCTTTGTTTGGAGAGAGATGCACTTCTTTCCATCCATACAAATACCATATATTTTGTAAATATGCCATCCCTTTAGCATATTTGACAAAATATATGTCAGAATAGCACTCAGAGTAATGGGGAACAACTGTATCAAGTGATTTTTCCCAGCAATAGTTCCAGGGAAAGGAGAGCAAAGAGTGGCTTCCAAAAACCAATGAAAAAAAGAACAATAATGTATGCACGAAACACTGGGAAATTCAGTGGGTTTGTGAACAGGTCTCACTGACTATTCAGTGATGGGGCAAAACCTTTTTGCTGTGCAGTAGAACAATTTCATCACCCTTCAAAACAGTTCTCTTGGGTTGTCCTGTAGCACAGAGGACTGCTGCCAATAGGGACTATGAGTCTCAGTTTTGTAAGGAAAGAAACATTTCCGATATAGTTTTAGAAAACTAGTAAGTAAGCACTGGATTTACTGAATGGGTGTCTCTGGTGCAAGTGCAGTATGAATACTAGTGCAGTATTAGGTAGGCACAGTGCAGGGACATGCTTCAGTGCTCACTTAAATAAAACCCCGCAACTCACTTGTGGCTCCACCTTTCACATATGACAGCCATTCCAAAAGTATGCCAACAGACCTGACTGTGTTGTTATCCTCCCATACTCATTCCATTCATACCCCCTTTCAAAATTTGCACACTGACTGAGAATTTATAATTCTGGAGAAGGACAATTGGGCAGAAAGTTGCATCTGAGTTTGTTGATTAAACCCTTTCTTTCAGTGTTCATTTTCTGCACCTCATCTGCACATGAAACATACATGAGCCTCAACTTTGCAATGACTAGTGAACAGGCCAATACCTACGCCTCCATAGTGATTCAATGATTACAAAAAACATTACACTCTGAGCTAGAGTTCTGCACACCAAGGGCTTGAGATCATAGTGAATGTACAGAATTTATGTATAATAGACCAAGTCACAGAAACCTACTTCTTCCTGTTTTGAGTGCTTTAAAAACAGGGAAAAAAACAGATAACTAATTTAGGAAAGAATATATCTAACATAGACAGAGAAGGCTATGGAAGGGTGAAAAATACAAGTATTTTTTTTATTGAAAATAATGAACTGAAAAAGGTAAAGTAACAGGGCAGAAAGGAACAACAGAAATTATTCTCAATGGGAGAAAGTAGCAATTCCAAAATCAGTGTCCAACTTCATAAAGAGAGGTTATGTCTTCAGAATAGGAGATGTGAGTTTTTCAGTGAAAGGACACCAAATACAAAGAAGAATTTAAAAAAAAAATTATGAAATCCTAATTTGATTTTAAGGTGCCCTCCTTATGCTGTTCTTTAAATGCACGCTTTTCCTTTAGGAGGATGGCGTTCTGCCCTGCTAGCTTACAGCATGTACATGTTCTCAGGGTACTATGCTGCTAGAAATGTGGGGCAAAAATGCAGATATGCAAGGAGCTGGTGTTCTTCATGACACTGGGTGTTCCAGATCACATCTGCTACACAGGGAACAAATTTTGTTTCCGTAATTGTGTAACAGAGCAAATACTGTGAGCATGATTTGCACTGAAGGAGTTACAGTAACATGTCCTCCTGTGTTCTACTGTTAATGGTTGATTCAAGACTGCTGTAATTTTACCTGCAAGTGTAGCTAATCCCTTATCTATAGAAACTGAAGTATCTAAAAGACTGAGCATCATATCCTCTCCCAAAACTTTTTTTTCTTATGTTTTAACTTGCAGTCCAGTACCCAATTAGAATTACCCATGCTGTATTTCAATTTTATCTATTATTCTATTCCATGGGCCTTTTTTATTTTAGAACGTGTTCCGACCTGAAAGCAAGGAAAAGAATTATTTAGAAAGGCATACACATGCAAAATGGATTTAATGAGCAGTAAAAATGCTGCATTTAGTTGTTTTTCACGCTACTTTCTGCACCATTTTATGTGTAAACACTGCAGAAAAGGGACACTTAGAAAAGAGGAAAAGCAATTATTGAATTGAGCCTGTTAGGCAATGTGATCATTTTACAGAGCATTAAAGGGGAAGTTCTTAAGCACTGCAGGAAGCTTTATTGTAAAGTGTAATTTTCAGACAGGCACTAATGCTGCCACCTGTTTCGTTTTGTGTCACACTTTTTATAACATCAATTTCCCTACTCCCTGAAAAATACAGGGGAAAAAAAAAGCATAGAAGGTCCCAGCTGTGAAAAGAAGATACAACCTCCCAGACGGCCAGGATGTTTAACACAAACTGAAATTTAATCTATTAAATATACAAGCTGTATCTCAGCAAAAATGTTACCTGCTTCTTAATATGTTATCTACTACATCATAGCATAATTCCACAGTGGAGGTGTAATGTCAATGAAATATTGGTGTAGAAGGTTTCAAGCTGAATATTTACATAATCCTTTAAAATAATTGGCTTTTTCTTGCAAAGACAAACTACCTATTCGGAAAGTTTCACTAGTCAGATTTTTTTCTACAATTCATAATGGATATTATTCATAAGATTTCAGAACATTTACTGAAAATGAGCACTCATTCAACATAGCATATAACAGCTGCCTACTAAATCAAGGCAGGAGATATCATTAGGATGAACTCCTTCAAAATGACAATAATTTAAAAATTTTCAACTATCCAAAGAAAGTAATTATAGCAATGATGGCAAAGTACTGGCGAATGTTGCCAAGTTTGGCTTCAACAGAGATCTGGGCTGGCATCAGTGACTATTAACTAGAATTGTTTAAAAAAATAAACTGGGCATAGAATTTGGGTACTGAAAAGATTCACCATTATCAACAGTTATGTATATTCCCACCTACAAAACTTCTGTGGCATGCTATGTGATCTATGTTGCACATGATATATTTTCTCTTTACCCCCTAACTGAAAGAGCTTGAAAGGTAGCAATGAATACTAATAAAGCTTTCTTTATATATACACTGCTGACTACGTGGGTGGAGAAACTAGATGTTTAACTTACAAGTCCAGCTGACGATAAGAAATTTCTATGTGGTTGACAATAATCATGGGATACAGAGTGGTTAACATTAGCCGACATGGGTTATATCTCATCAGATCAAGTTAACAGTAGGTTGTTTTTGAGTTAATAACCACCTACTCAAATATAATCAGTTTCTTTTGGAGAAATGGAAGTTCACACTTCTCAAAACAAAAAAAAACCCAATATAAAGAGAGCTTAAATAGGATAAAGATACAAAGATGAAAAAGTACTGTTTAAAAAAAGACAAAGAAACTTTTCAAGAAACTAGAACAAGACAGAAGAGACAGACAGGACAGAGATACCCTCTGTATTTGTAGGAGACAGGCTCTGTCTAATTGCTGAACAAGTCAAGTCCAAAGAAAGACAACTTGGGATGGACAGAGAGCAGGGCAACAGACAGGAACAGGAGAGCCTGAGCTGTCCTGAGAGCTGTTCCCCAGTGATGAGGAACACAGCGCTGAGAACTGTGAGGCGGGGTTCCTACCTTTGTCCAAGTCCAAACCCACACACACAATACTTTGTCCTATATACATAAGCATTTATTCAAGAATGTATTTACAGAATCTTGCCCAAAGCTGTGTGTGACATGTGCCCCTGGAAACTTAACTGTAAACTCAGAGTGTTCAGAAGGCATAAATGTGAGATACAGAGATACTTCAGATACTAAGAGGTATTAGAGGTCAGTGCTAGTTATGGGATTGAGGTGAAGGAGGCAAGGGAGAGTCCCAATTTGTTAAATGCAGTTACAACGAAATTCAAAACCATCCACCTTTCTGCTTAAGATAAAGATTGGCCAGATCTAAACATAAAACAGTGGAACTCCAGGACCTAATTTTCCTTCTTTCTTTTCACCTACTTGATTTCAATTGTAGGTGGTCCTTTCCAGAGAAACCTGAAAATAGACTCTTACAATTCAGGATTTCTTATGAACAAATATGTATGAAGCTTAAGGGAGAAATACTTTGATACCATATTCATATTTTGCTAGAATAATATTTCATCCTGGATATGGACAAATTCATCCAATTTTCCAAATCATTAATATTTATTGATACTGCCTGAGCATCCAGCTTGGGCTGTGGATTCATTCTGCAAGGTGATTTATAAACACAGAAACATGCATGCTTTTCCAGATTCATTATGATAATTCATACAGGCAGAGTTGATACTAGCATTCCTTTCTAGGCTGCTAGGTATTCATGGCACAATCCAGATAGAACTCTGCAGTGAATAAAATTTATGCAGAAAATGAGATTATTTCTTACAGAACCTCCATCTCACCTGCTATAGAAGATGGGAAGTGTATCATGTCTAAGTAGGAAAGAAAGAATTGCACATGGACAAAAAGCTGGCCATTAGACTAATGGTTCAGAATCTAAACCTGCCATTATCATGTAGTTTCAAAGCAATATTGGCAAACTACTTGCACCAAAATGTTAACAGCTGAATGTCAAGTGGGTCCCTGCTATTTTCTCTGTTAGTTTCTGATTTCAGAATCTTGAGCATAGATTTGTACATGTGCTAAGAACTCAGTGTTACAGTTCAAACCAATGATGAGCTATCCTCTGAGTGTGATGCTATGTCACATCAAATACTCTTGGGAAAATGGGGACTGTGTTCAGTGTTAGACATAAAATATACGTGAACTATTTGTCAGTTTTGATCTTAGGATTTTTTTCAGCTTCAGCTCCCAGCTGTAAATTTGAGGCAATTGAATACTCTAATTGTCCACAGGTGTGATAAAAATAAACATTAAAATATTTGCCAGGTTCTCAGATACTAGGGGGAAGAAACATATGAACACCTATGAAAAAATTATTTTAATTCTGTGTTCTGAGGGCATGCATCAATTAAGACCTGAATCATACCGATCATTTGTAGCTAACATTCATAATTACTATTCCACTGAAGGAGTCAGGAATCTTCTTCAAGGGCTATATCCTGCCCATAATGCCACAGTTTTCAGGAAGCAAAGTATTATGATGTTTCTCATCGTATAATGAAAGTCAAGAAATCCCAATGTGTCCCTTCTAGCATTTCTCACAATACCTTCCTCAGGTACAGAGGTCTTTCCACTTTGAATTACTTTGAACTAAGGAAAGCATTCAGAGGAAGGAAGAGATTTTCTACTCTTTTCTTCATAATACATTTTACCCTTGAGCTTGTGACAAAACAATTCATGAAATAAATGTTTCTATAATTTTCTAACTACCAAGCATGTGAAAACTCTGAAGAAATGACAGAATCTGTAGATGAAGACAGTGTATGTTGTCTACCTTGACCTTAGCAAGTCTTCGGTCACTGTCTCCAATGGTATTGTTTGTATCTAGGCTGGGATGTTACCATTGTCCTGGATGTGTGTACGACTCAATAGGTGAAAAACTGGCTGGACCATTGAGTTGAAGGGACAGTCTACCTGGTGGTTGGTTACAAGCAGAATTCTTCAGGAGTCTATCCTGGGTCCTGTCCTCTTTAACTGTTTAATATCAACGACCTGGCTGAGGTAGTGGAATGTGCTCTCGTTGTTTGTTTACACCAAACTTTGGCTGTACTGAGTATTGAGGGGAAGTATTGTACTGAGGGGAAGGCCACTATTCAGAGGGGCCTCCACAGGCTGGAGGAATGGGCCAACAGGTCCCTCATGGGAGGCAGGGAAATTCAGCAAGGACAGATGCAAAATCCAACTCCTAAACTGAGAAGGACCTAGGGGTCCTGGCTGACAGTACGCTAAACATGAGCCAGTATGAGTCCAGGCTCTGCTGCTTTCAGGTGACTGAACCCTAGTTAAGTCTCTTCACTAAGTTTTCTCTTTTCACCTAGAGCCCTGTCAGGTCCTTCTCAAAGGAAACAGCCACTCATTCGGGCCACTGACAGAAATGTGGTGGAATTTCTCCATTATTACTAGTATTTGTTTCCATCAGCCTTTGCAAAATGTTTGTCTCACTCAAGGGAGTCTTCTTTAAATAGATACTAGAAAAGGCAGAACTTTCTGTGGTGATACCACACGCAGTTTACAATAGCTTTATGGTGCAAGCTTCATTATTCGGTGTGCCCTCATTATCTGAAGTGATCAGTTTTTCTGATAATAGAATATTGGACTATATATTACTGGTTACCTATAATATTAGTGTTTTTACTGACTGTGCTTTTCTCTATAACCTTTTCATGACCTTATGAATAATGTTATTCTAATGAAGAACACATATATAACTGTTCTCCTGAAATAAAAATCTTTCCTATTTATTTCAAACAAGGCCAAATATTCACTTTACATTAGTCAACCAACTATACCATGATTCCCCTGAGCTGCATGGAATGGAAAGACATTTCTCTAATACACACAGGAGACAGCCAACTCTCTCTTTGTTTCCTGTGCCCTAATTATTCCATTATATTTTGACATCCTTCCTGCTGAAATGACACTGACTTAAAACCCCCCATATTTCAGGCATGCTTTGGTGAGAGCACTGACTAAGAATATTAAATATTGAGCCTTTTTTTCATTATGGGGCAGTTTTGATTTCACTTTTGGGTCAGTTTTGAGTCACTAGACTATATTGTTAAGATAAAAGGGTATGTAGAAGTGATAAATTGCAATAAGAAAACATTGGCTTTTAAAATCATTTGTAAGCACAGACGACAGTGTAAATGATAATTTTGTTCTTTGGTTTTTATTTTTTACAGCTGTCTTTTGTTTACTTTAAAATATTCAAAATATTGTCAGGCAATATGACTTCAGAAAAGTCTAGACATTGCATATGAGTTCATAAAAGGGTTGTCTATGATTTCTGAAGCTTAATTACACTTCCTTCTTTGGAAACTAGACAAAGTCTATGTAAAACTATATTTTGATAAAAAAGAAATAAACTAAAAATAGCCACTGACACCTTATAGATGTATTAGGCAAGTTAATTTACTAAAATGTTATAGCCTGACAACTTTCTAGGGGCCCAGCCAAAAATATTGGAAATGACAAAATAGCTCTAAGCATTGAAAAGACAAGAGATTAGCTTCAATTTGGTTTGAAACTATACAATAGTATCTCCAAAAGAGAAATGTTATTGACTAGTGATATCAACTACAGTGTGACTTGGCCCAAGTTATGGAAAGAAATGGCTAAATACTTTTTTACCTGCAATTTAAAAAAAAATTGACATCATTATTATTAAAATAGTCAATAGGGTGAACAAACCAGCAAGTGAGTCCTGCATAAGAAGAGACTAAGCTGACACAAACACACCTACTAGAATTTTTCCAAAAGAAAACTCTTAAATTTGGTCTATCAACTAGGTATCCATCAATCAGACAACAATCTTCAAAAATGCTATCTCAAGTTCCCTTAAAATATTACAGATAATAGGTTATGTTTCTATTGTGAGTTATGTTTATAAGGTCTGTTTAAAAACAATCTCTGTGGTAAACTGATGAATATATTTCCTCTTTTTTCCTTTCCACCAACAGAAAATTTTAATTGGAAATGTCATATCTTTACGCACACAGTATTCCAAATACCAGCCTTCCACTGTTGTCTGTAACTGGTGCCCCAAGCGCTACACAAACTGGGCCAGAACACCATCAAATCCAGAGATCTAAATCTGTAAGTGTAACTTGATTTTTTTTAGAGAATACTCAAACTTTGATGTTAGATCCTGGAGGCAATAAATTTAGCCAGACTTGCATATGGAAGCAAAAGGCAGGTCTTTTGGAAGGCAATGTATGAGGAAGCCTCCTCCCCTCACCATCTTACCACTCCCATTCTGACTCAACACTGTGGTCAGTATGTCATCCCACCACGTGGGACTGTTGTCATGACACGTGTCCCATCAGAGTCCCTAGGGGCAAACCCAAGGACAGATGGCTCTTGCAGTAACCTCCCCAGCACCTCTCAGGCAGCCTACCTCTGCTTGAAGCTGCACCAGCCACAACACATACTCTAGAGGGAACTGTGGCAGAGTCTATAAGCATATGTGACACTATTAATCCCCCACATGGCCTGCCTCTGCAAAACCATCGCAGAACAAGCAGGATCCCAGCCTGCTCTTTTTATTGGCATCATCACAGTTCTATAGCAGCAATACAATACTTACCCAGAAGAACAGCTCCTGCCTTAATAGCAATAACACAGGGTCATGACCAGAGTCAGAGCTATCCTCATCCTCACAGTGACAAGCAAAGAGATAAAACAACATAGTTACAGAACTTGTGCATCCCCTTTTATGCCCTCTCATGTTGCCTCACTGGATCATTCAAAATGGCTCACCCACACTTCCATCTTCCTCTCCACCCCCTCTCCCATCCCTCCACTTCTCTTCTGCCCCTTAGTCCACTTTCAGAACTCCTGTTCTAACATTGCTCTCTGCACCAAGACCAGAAATGTGAGGCAACACGAACCCATTCATAGCAACTAGCAACCTCAGAGTCTGGGATAATTCCAGTCCATCTCACACATTACGACAATCGATGCTGCACGCATCATAGAATCATAAAATCATTTAGGTTGGAAAAGATCTTTATGATCATCGAGTCCAACTGTTAACCTAGCCAAGTTCCGAGGCCATTTTTTCTCTTGTCCAAAGTCATGGCCATTGACTGGTCAAGACAAATCTTATACCCTAAACTATGAAATCTTAGCAAGGCCTTAGTTCTCCAGTTCTTACACTGAGTAAATAGTTGTTCCTCACGTCTCTGCTATACCTCTGGAGGATGCTGTTTTGGCAGGAGATGCAGAGGGCAGTTGATTTCCCAGAGGTGTTGGTCTGAGCAAGGCTTCCCTCCCACTCCCTAAGTTAGGTAGGGCCTTTCCTTAGGACTGTGTTGTAGATTTGAAACACAATATCTGGGTATCCATGATGCACATGGTTTTGAGGGACAGAATCCCTGCAAGAAGGGGCTTGGTGATGAGATGTAAGACGGGGTAAGTACGTTCTAGCTTTAGCCTCATTCTGCTTTTCCCTTTTGGGAAAGAATTACTGTGCAGCAGCTATAACTACCATGAATGTCACGACAGCCAAAACCCCGCTTCATTCTTTCTCCATTTTCAACTCTAATGTCATTCTGAAGCTTGCAAAAATTGCTCTGAGATATAAGAGAAATATACCTATAAGTAAGTGTTCATTTACTGGTATGATTCATTGCTGCCTACAGGAAAGCAGAGAGACTGTTGTAACTGTGACATAAAGTTGACAGTGTATAGAAATTAACCCATAGTGTGTAAATGGCTATGAAGGACCATGGCTGACTCTGAGCTCTCCACGAAGCCCACAGTTCATCAGTTATCTAGTGACAATGACATATTTGGGCTCTGTGGACCTCTCCAATTTCTCTCGCTCTACAAGCCAGAAGGTAATCATAATGTAGGTTGGGAGCATGACATTACTGTTTCTCACGCTAAGCAACTGCAAACTGCTCCCAGGAGGATGCCTATTTATTACCGGCTCTGTGCCGTGAAAGACTGACCTAATGAAGCCATACAGAGCAGCTGATGTTGGCAGGTCTTGTGGTATGGGCAATTAGAGGTGCATTTATTGGCAAAATATTTGTGCCCCAAAGGCTACCACATACAGGCGCCCTGCCTTGATAATTCTGTGGTGTGGAGTTTTTATTTGACTGCCCTTTCAAAACCACATGTAAGGTTTGCATTTGAATCCATTAAGGTTGCAACTGACTTCTACTTAAAAAAAAAAAAAAATAATAAATAATCACTAAACACCTCAATTGCCACTCTATTTTAATTATATCTTTTAACCAATGTCTCCTAATGGTAACATATAAAGAATATCTACAATATTTAGTGTACCAAACAGAAAACATGGTGTATGTCAAGCTAAAATATACCACTTTTATATTTTTTTATTGCCTTCAGAAATGATTAACAAATACAAGGGTCTAGAGGAAAATCTAATATCTGAGAGGATTAGCTGTCTCTTTTTTAACAGAGTGTCAGCTTTGGCACGTGAAAAAAATGTTAGCCCATTTTCAATGAAGATTATGAAAATGTGGTTATAAGATGTAGACAGAAAGCAAAATGCATCTAATGAAAATTAAACATAGATATGAAATTTGATAGAAATATCTATATTTAGACATCTCTTTTACATATCCCAAAATATAGAGGTAGATATTTGACTGAATTAACTGTTTAAAATCCATGTAGTTAGTGGAGAGAAAGTAGCAGAGGTATGGTCTGCTCTGGCTCTTTCTTCTGTAATTGTCTAATGTAGATCAGACCAGTCATGTTATAATAATGCCTACATCTCTCCATTGAATGCAAAGGGAAGCCCAAGTGAGCAGCTCAGATGCAAATATCTACTGTGCAGATGTTTAAAGACAGTTGAAATGATTCCCATACACTCAGAAACTGAAAAGCATCATGCCTCCTTGTAGTAATACTCAGAGGCAGATGAAGTCATTGGAGGACTAGAACCCCTAGCTGGTAATATACACCTATTCTTCAACACACACCCCCCGTACCCCCGACTACATTCATCTATCCAACCACTCAGCTATCTGTCTCACAAAACTAAAAAGAACAGAAAGAAGAAATCAACTCATAACCTCCAAACTTTGTTATGATTTTAAACCTCCAAATGTTAAGGGCCAAGCTGTCATCCCCCCCTGCCCCCACAACAGCAAGTAATTAAAAATATGTAATTATCACCTTACTTCTAAGTCTTTACCCTTACGGTGAATGTTAGATGAATAGTGAAAAGCAAGCACCTGGGGCTAGTATGCCTGAAGTTTATAAGCCAAATGGAGCACTTGGCGTGTAGCTGTCACCTGTTAAGTCATGAGGAAAACACTGAAATAGTGAAAATCCTAAATATCATCTATCCAACTGCACACTCAGGGCAATCAGGGCCGACCTCTCCTAAAATTAAGCACTTGCACATCTTCTGCTGAATTTGAAATTAATGGGGAAACTGACTCCGTACCTCCTGATACCTAGGGGAATGCTCAAAGGCTATTAGGTAAATGGATAACTTCTCCTTCAAGTATATTATAAAAGCAAGACATGGCTTGCAACTGATTTTTATGAGTTACCTACAGAAGTATCTATCTCAGAAACACATATCACTTCAGAAGTACATAGGTACACAGAAGACCAATTGCATTGAGCACCACGTAAGACCTAATTGGATGGACCCCCAGTGTTCTGGTCTCAAGCAGGGTAGAAGCATGATCTAGATGCCGAGTTGCTCAGCCCAGTCAAGATTTGCATGGAGGAGTTGCTTTAAAATGATACAGACATACAATACAAAAAAAGGAAAGTACTCATGGAATGATGCCAGACTAAACTCAGAAGAGCTTTTCAAAATACAAATTTTGGACTTAAATGCCTGACTTGACCTAAATCTGACTTCAGGTTCCTACATTAAGCAATTCCATAAAGTCACTAAGGTTACAGCAGGGAGAAATTCAGCCGTAAGTGACATGCTTTTTGGCATGTAATATGCACCTTTTCTAGAACCAAAATATTATTGCACTATCATTTTCAAGACCATTTTAAAGCTATGTAGTGCCTCTCCATATAACACTATATATTAATCCTTTGAGCAGAAGGTCAATATTTAAGAAACTTGATTCATATTAACATAATATTAAGCAACTGGATTCTTTATGTATCTTTATGGGTAAATATTCAACAGCTTATCTGAGAAGATGCTGTTTTAAAGAGTGAAGTCTATTTAAATAGCAGATTCTGTGCAAGAGTTAATCTCTGCAGGTCTGCCTTTAAAAATACTGATGGCAGAGATGTTAATTTCCAAGTAAAACAATTTATATTCTTAAAGCAGGCTACATTTTTTTCAAATTCTGGTAGAAACAGGCAGCCAGCTTGCACATATCATTAAACTTCAAATTCCCCTGTAAATGACAGGCAAAGCATCCAGAAAGTTCAACATATTTTCTCTGAGGCTAGTTGAGGTAGGAAGATTTTCAAGAGACATTTTCTCTTCTATCATCAGTTCAATGATGTAAACAGTGACTGATTAAGCCTGCACTCCTTTCAGGTTGATATACCTGACTGAAAAGAAAAAAAAAATATCTCACAGCTGGAATTCTTCCTGAAAACTAAAATAGATGACAAAGTAAAAGACCAATCTTCTATAGACACTTAATGAAGACAGGCTTCAAGGGGTTTTCTATATCAGAGATTACTGTACACCCCAGGATGAGGCAAAACCAGCAGATTTCTGCAGCTGAGGATTGCAATCACAGCAGAATAAAGAAAATAATAAAAACATATCACTTGTTAAATCACTTACACTGGTTTTCCTTTGGATTCACAAGTCAAAATTATAGATTGTCCTTCTTCAGGCCATGAATTGGAAGAAATTATTTTAACTAAGGGTGTATCTAGGAAGAAAAAAAACAGACATCTTGTTGATACAGACAAAAGAGATTTATTATCTAAGAGTACATTCTTCTCTATTTACATAAGACTATACCATAGATTTAATTTACACTTGGAGATACTTTTATATGGAACCTTGTGCAATTTTCATTGTCTTCTGGAAGACAATAAAAATGACCAATGGAACTAAACCAGTAACTTTTTATATCCCAAGGAAACACAGATAGAAAGCACATGTATACTCAGAGGAAATAACTTTTTTCTTTCTGTATTCAGTGCAAATTCTCCATACGACCACTCCAAAGTCTGATACTGAACAAGGAAATAAAAAATATTGAGGATGAATAACAAGTACTCTATGCAATTGTTTCTTTGTCTATTTATAGGTTGATATGATGGAATGCTGCTATTAGAGGAATGAATGCAATAATATACATTTGAATAAGAACACTTTTATTGTTGCAGAAGCTTGGAAGTCATAATAAGAAAGCTACAATGGGCTTTCAGATAAAGTACCTTGTTACAGGCATTTTACAGGATATTATTTCTGAAATGCAATAATGCTGCCCCTAAAACAGAACATTCTTCTTTTTTTTGAACAAAATTTACAAAGACAATGTTTTAAATATCTGCAAAAAGCACTATATAAAAGTCTGTAATATGTCCTAAAAATTTAAAAATATTATTCCTATACATTGGGATTAACTTTATAGTTTTAATTCCAAAAAGATACACAATATAACTACTGTGAATTCATGCAGAATAAAACATTTGCAGTAGATCTTTAACTTGTAAAACATTTTGCCAGCTGGCTTGCAAGGATATATTCTCATAATCAAGATATTTTACATGAGTTAGAGGGGCACCTCTTATAAGTCAAAAAAAGACCACAAAGAAAGAAATGTTTCTACACAAAACAGTTTTTTCCTTAGGAAAAGGAAACCAGAGTTCATAGTCATAGTGAGGAAAATTTTCAGACTCAATAGGAAAATATAAATTCTTGTTTTCTCCACTTTCCTAATACAAAACACACGTCTTCATCTATGGAACAAGAAACACTTTAACCTGGAAGTCTAAGGTATCTATGTTTTGTCTCATCCAATTTGCAATTCCTGTTTTCAGTGAGGTAGTAGTGTCACCACAGATATCCTATAACCAAGCAAATGTGAAAGAGCATGACAATATTACCCTACAAAATCAAATGGAAAAAAATGCTATGCTGTAATGATATAATTTCTTATTGAGATGCTAATACTCCTGTTAAACACTAAATGGCATATAACAATTAAAAATGTTGGAAGCATTTTTCTCACTTTGATTTTTACTTTTGGCATATCATGATGTATCAGCATGGCACAAGACAAGAAAAGGGGAAGGCTTAGTGTAGACTTGTCGTAGTTCCACTGAAAGCATTGTCAGCATCATTTAGCTTTCAGTACAGCTGCACTAACCTTACACCAGTAGCAAATCTGTTCCACAAGTTCATATTTTTAAGGACCCTGCAAACCACTATGCAGGTGACTAATCCTTTGGAGGTCATGCTGGCATTTTCTTCATTTTCACCACATGCTTAAGGCACTGACCTCAAGTGCCTTAATAAATCAGGGCATCAAGTACTTCTCTGATTTCAGCAGTGCTACTGAAGATTAATAAATTACTCTCTTGACTATACATTGAATGAGACGAACAAATTAGTATCGGATAGGAATACATGAAGAATTAAACTGAGGGAGGGAGACAACTAATGCAATGAGATCAAGAGGTTTCCAGAGAAATATGAAAAAGAGCTAAAGTTTGATGGAAGTAATCATGATAGCCACAGGTGAAGAAAGAAATTAAAGGCCCATCTAGCTAGCATTACTGGCTTAAATATTTAAGAAATGATCACCATTTTACGCATTACTGTAAATGAGCCGCATAAAATAGAAGAGGGGACTTCAGACAATTAAGCTTTCATTTGCATGGATCAATGCAGTGCTGTTTTCCCCAACTTGAAGTTCCCATTCCTACTTTATTTAATGCCCCAGGCAGCTCTCTGTTGTCCATGCACTTCTAGAGCTTACTAACACAGAATAAGAAAGGGCTTATATTTATGTTTCATTCTCCAATGCACAATAAGGTAGTGTAGGAAATATATTCCCTTGTGGTTTTCCCTGCTAATTGACTTGTACAGTAACTACTTGCTTCTTTAAAACAGGAAACACAGGGATTAATTCAATATATAGTTTTTAGGGAAGCTTACAATTCACAGTTTTTGTATTATATTAACAGTCCGTTTTAAAAAACTAGTTGATATTCTGTTTTGGGTGCTTCATTCTCAGTGTTACTGTTTCCACTTTATTTTCATGCTGTGCTTGACTCTCCAGAATTAAAGAGTACACTTACGAGGGGAAAACTTTTAAGACAAACTAGTTCTCCACTTTCATGTTCACATCAATACTTAAAATAAGAAGGAACCTTTAGAATAACTGCATCAAAACTAATCAAGATATGTTATTTTAACAAAGATAATAAAACCCTGCTGACTGATATTTTTCCAGAAGACAAAATGCTGTTACAAAATACTACCTCATGCTAGGACTGTTCATTTTAGAAGAATTTGACAAGTATAAATGTACTCTATCAATATTGTGAGCTTTAACCTGTCACACCCAGAAGTATTAATCATAACAACTGGAACATCACCTAATCTCCAGAAAACACCACCACCACTAGAAAACAAAGTCTAAAGAAAGAAAAGAATATGAAGAACAGCAATACAGTAAGAGAGGATGATTTCTTTTCAGATATGCTCATCAGCTTGTTATAAGTAATGTAGATATGTAAAAAAAAAATCTCTACTTTTACAATGAAAACAAACAAAAGGAGTAGGATCAAGGGTTTTATGGGGAGGTCAGGTCTTCTGTTGCTCCTCCTCTAAAGTCAGTAGAAGTATACCAACTTACATCAATTAAACTTACCAGAACTTTAATAATTTGCATCTTTTTTAGTATTTGGCCCAGTAATTTCATGGTAATAAAATATTGTAGATCATTATTTCAAGCACTATGCTTATGAACAAGGGACAGGTGACTAAAATTTCTTTACAATACCTACAAATACGCCCTTATCCTGAGCTCTAAGTGCATTATGGAGCAGATAAATATTCCCAAAAGAATAAGCATTGGGAAAATCTGATTTAAAAAAAAAAAAAAAAAAACAAACAAAAAAACCCAAAAACCCACAGTGGTTTATGTGAGTGTAGGTAATACAGCAAGCCTTGACAGTAAAACACACTGGTCTCAACACCTAGTGACTTATTTATTTACATGCATCTCCAACAGCGTGAGAGCTGTTTGGCCCTCCAGTCTTTAGCTTGAGTAATGAGGTACTTATGAGCTGCAATTGATTGCTAGCACCAGTCCGAACTGAGACTCAAACATATCTTTAGACACATAGCAAGACATCTTCTACCCTTTATGTGCCAAGAATCTGCCTTTTTGCTGGAAATAACAGCTTAGAGGCAGCTGCAGATAAAAACTATGGAATGGGTTTTTTTTAATATAATAATTTTTTTAATAATCCTTTCCTGTTTTAGTAGACCAAAGGTAAAAGTTCCACTGAGCTGATTCTGCTTCATCCGCCTTTCTCAGATTTGGGTACATCATATTGCACAAGACCAGGGAAGCTGTTTCAAAGCGTTGGAGAGATTTATCTGTTTTTGATCAGGCAATATTATCTTTATTCAGCAACATACAAAATCAGTGAATGCATGTCGAAAATTGATTTCAGTTTACACTGGTAATGAATGTTTTCTGATATATGAAGAAATTAAGCACTTCAGCACATGATTTTTGTTGTACTCTTAGCAATAACTAATGCCAACATTAATACTTTGTGGAACTGCTTTACTGATTGATTTAATCTCTTTGAAGCTATCTCAAAATAAAGGTGATTCTTATCAGTCACCAGACCTTTGCTGTTAATCAGATCTCCCATGCTAAAAGGGTTTTTTTTTACTTTAAAATGCACTTGCTGCTTTTATATCGCTTGAGGTAAAGAAGAGTTCATTATGTATTTATATTCTTTTATTGCCAAGCGCTTATAAGGGCACATACAGGCTTAAGTTTCTTCATATAAATTCCTTCACATAAATTTCTTCATATAAAGTAATCACATGGAAGCCGCTGGAAGATTCCTATATGATAAGTTATGTTAAACTGTATGTCTAAGCCCTTGACAACCACAGCATAAAAGCGGAAACTGAATTCATAAAAGTAAATAAATTTGCTTAAGATCATAAAGCGGGTCACCAAAAGAATCAGAAAATGAATCTCTGCTAGCTGCTTCTTCGTCCCAAGAGAGTAAAAAAGTAATCTGGCCTCTTTTTCCTATATAACTTCAAAAGTCCTCAGTCCCTTCTGTCCTTGGCAAGGTGGATTACCAGAGCTTCTGTGGCTACTTTTTCAAGGAACTCCCAGCTACTGGTTGAGTAAGTAAATCAAAGTATGACCTCTATGCATCCTAGGGCATCAAACTGCAAAAGTTGTGTGGGAATAACTAGATTTCAGAAGAAAAATCATGTCATGAGTCGAAAGAGTAATGTTATGATGATGTTATGATAGCATCATGTTATCATATCAAATACCCTCCCTAATGTAATCATCTTCAGTTAATGTAATTACAATCCTAGAAACAGAGAATAAGACCACCTCTTTTCTTGGGCAGAAGTTAGGGTGGGTGGAGTACATATATTTCTTGAGACTTTTAAGAAATTACTATTGGAATTAGTAGACTACTCAGGAGTAAAAAATATTAGTGAACTCACAGTCATTAGAATTCAGATAGTGCTGGAAATGCACCTATTCAAAGATGCATACATCAGTCTTTCCTCCAGAGAACTGAGAGAGAGAGATATATATGTTTAGCTGTAATGTAAACAGTACTTGCCACTAGAGCTCTCTGCACATTTTGTTAAAAGGTAAATATCTACGTTGCTCAAATCTTAGCCTTCGCTGGGCTTCCAGTGAAAGGAGGATTAACAGAAAAAGTCTTAGTGGTTCTCCTCTGCAGAAACTCACAAAGGAATATTGCACCAGATGTGGAGATCCAGGTCAGGGCTCCTAATTTTCAATTTCTCTGCTGAATTATAGATATTTTTTTAAAAATAAATGTGATAACTTATTATGAAATTTAAACTCAGCACCCCAAATATCTTCCAATGTGGCTAAAGTTTCATGAAGAAGAACAGAACAAGAACACCTCCTTCTTTTTGCTTACAGTGATAGTGTTATTACTACCTGAAGAAGGATCCTATACTTCAACATTCTACATTTTAGAGGCCTGCTATACCCCCAAGTCTTAGAAAGCCATTTCTATACTCCCTCACTTAGAGGTAATTTGATTTTTATGAGAAGTGTTAATCAGCCCACCAAGACGAGTTCTTTAGACAAGTTATTAGAGCCCATGCAGCAATCTGTGAGAAGTTGTTCCTTATTCCACTGAGTACTGAAGAATTCACATGAAGTAGATCAGATCCAGCAAAATACTTATTTGACAGTAATCAGTGATTAAAAGATTCAACCCTTCAGAGCCTGTGGATTAAGGGTTTGGTCTGATTCAAAGAGTGCAAGGACTCATGTGCTGACCTCCCACGCAATAGCAGAGGTCTGCCAGGTATTCTAAGGTCTTTCCACTCAGGTGTAGAACTAAGATTTCGCTTTGAATCTGAAAAAGCTTTTATCCTACCTATGTCCTAGTTTAGATAAATCAGGATTTTCTGACACACCAAAAAAGAAAAGGTATAAGAAAATTCTTAACCCATACCACATTATGAATTAGAATTCTACAAGTAAAACAGTACTGTGCAAATTGTCCCTATTTACATTCAGTGCCAACATAACATGGAATATACCATTCATCTTACTTACATTTAAAAAAGATTTCTAAAGCCAGATTATGATACTCGTAAAAAATCAAAAAACTTTAATATTCCCTACACATTTCCTAGGATGCTTAACTGAAAGTTCTGTCAATGCTTAGCATCAAGTGTCTTTGGTACATCCATTCTTGGTCTTTATATGTAAAAATTTTACTGAAATGTTTTCAAAGGCCTTTGAGCTTGTGCCCTCAGAGTATCCTTCTTGCCAAAGATGGCAACATTTTTAATGTTTAAACAATTTTAAACATTTAAAAAAAAATTAAAAATCACTAAATGCAACCACAATGCCAGAAGTGGATGGCCAAGCACAGAGAGTTGTGGTGAATGGAGCTAAATCCAGTTGGCGGCCAGTCACGAGCAGTGTTGCCCAGGGCTCAGTGTTGGGGCCAGTCTTGTTTAATATCTTTATCAATGACCTGGATGAGGGGATTGAGTGCGCCCTCAGTAAGTTTGCAGATGACACCACACTGGGTGGGAGTGTCAATCTGCTCAAGGATAGGAAGGCTCTGCAGAGGGGTCTGGACAGGCTGGATCAACGGGCTAAGGTTAATTGTATGAGGTTTAACAAGGCCAAGTACTGGGTCTTGCACTTGGGTCACAAGATCCCCATGCAACGCTACAGGCTTAGGGAAGAGTGGCTGGAGAGCTGCCCGGCAGAGAAGGACCTGGGGGTGCTGGCTGACAGCCGGCTTAACATGAGCCAGCAGTGTGCCCAGGTGACCAAGAAGGCCAACAGCATCCTGGCTTGTATCAGGAATAGTGTGGCCAGCAGGAGTAGGGAAGTGATCGTGCCCCTGTACTTGGCACCACTGGTGAGGCCGCACCTTGAATACTGTGTTCAGGTTTGGGCCTCTCAGTACAAGAAGGACATTGAGGTGCTGGATCATGTCTAGAGAAGGGCAACGAAGCTGGTGAAGGGTCTGGAGAGCAGGTCTTATGAGGAGAGGTTGAGGGAACTGGGCTTGTTTAGCCTGGAGAAGAGGAGGCTGAGGGGAGACCTTCTCGCTCTCTACAACTACCTGAAAGGAGGTTGCAGTGAGGTGGGTGTTGGCCTCTTCTCCCAAGTTACTAGCAATAGGATGCAAAGAAATGGCTTAAAGCTGTGCCAGGGGAGGTTTAGATTGGATATTAGGAAAAATGTCTTTACTGAAAGAGTGGTCAGGCACTGGAACAGGCTGCCCAGAGAGGTGGTGGAGTCACCATCCCTGGAGGAGTTCAAAAAACGTGTAGATGTGGCACTTTGGGACATGGTTTAGGAGACATGGTAGTGTTGGATTGACAGTTGGACTTGATGATCCTAGAGGTCTTTTCCAACCTAAATGATTCTATGATTCTATGATTCTATACGTGGATATTAGATATTTTACTAATACCAGCCCAAATTTAAGAAGACCTTTTCCAAACTGGTAACAGACATATATTCAGCTAGGGCATTTATGTTTGCACATTACTATTTCATATGAAGTGCAGTGCCCCTTCAAATCTTTGGGTTTTTAAACATGTTTATTGCATGAAGTCTGTAACTCCTACTTCTCAAAGTAAAATGGCATAGCAGAAGATATGGAATGTACAAAATTTCAATTACAATCTCCTGTAGTATTACCCATTCATTGTTTTGCATGCTATACAATGATTTCGCAAAATGTCTGGATCTTCCCTTTGTACCTGACTACCATGTTTTTGTCATGATCAAAGCATTCCAGTAATAAATATAAAACAAGTTATTTACTGTTTAAGTAGCAATCAGTACATAAAGTAGTATTGGTCTCAACTTAGAGTAGTGGGAAGGTTGGTTCACATCATTCTGAGGAAATGGGTGACAGTGTCAAGAAAAATCACATTCCTCTTGGATTGCACTGTTGTTCCTTCATCAGAAAATGTATTTTTTCTGGTCTGTAGGATATTAAAAGACCTGGCACAGAAAAATTGTCACATTTCATGACAGTAACATATAAGGTTCAATATATATAACGTGTATAGAGAAAGATTAATCTCTTGAATTATTTTAGTTTATGAGTCTTTGGGGTTCAAAAAGAAAAATCCATTGGTGAGGTTCCTTCCTCTATGCATGGTAGACAACAGTGTGATACACACTGTCTAAATCTCTCTTTCTTAAAACACGAGAGATTCTGTGCTTTGTTTATTTTTCACAATGTCCCACTTAGTCTTCCAAGTTCAAACCAGTACCAAAAGAGCTAGACCTAGTGAGAATGGTAGAAAGGGAGGCAGAGCGGTTCAAATAAGTTTGCCTGTTGTGAATAAAAATGTACACCTCTATACAATATAGTACTACAACAAACATCATTAAACCTCCAAAGCAATGTCCTCCCATCTGATTAGTTTCCATGCAACCAAATTATCAGGTGCCTATTTCAAAACCAGGGCAAACACAATCCTTTCTCTCTTCGTGTTCTAAATAACTGAAAACAGCCCATTAACATCATTTGACCCTAGGCATCCACTGGAATACTTTGATCCTGATAGGTATTTTCTTTCAAGGTGATTCTCTCTCTGTAGTTTACATTATGAACGTCTCCCCACCTGCAGTAAGAAGCTGAGTTTCTTGTAATGAAGTCTGTGATTCCTGTTGGACTTAGTGTTTGAGCGCAAATTATGTTAACAGTAATAGGCCAGAGACACCAATACAGGGAGGGATGAATACGTCACTTGTTGAGTTTGTCAGAGGAAGCCAGTGCTCACGATACATCAGGATGTCCTACAAGTGTTATTCAAATTCCTCCCTCTAAAAACATTGATACTGCCTTTTTATTTAATCTTTTAGGATGATGACTAATTTAAATTACCTTTTGTGACTAAATGTTTTCTTCTATACACAATGATTTAAAAAGCCTTAATAGTACTGCCAGTAAGAAAAGGCTTTGTTTAACAATGTAATTCTGCATCGGATCCAATAATAGGAAATATGCTATTGGATCCATTCAGGAAGAGAGCTATGGTTGTGTGGCACAGCAATGCTTCCCACTGTGATCAGTGAGCTTCCCATGAATGCCAGGTTTTACCTTCATGGACCCTAAGGAACACAAGCAACATATCTTATTAACTACTTGCCAGTTTGGAAAACACTCACTTGAGCTCCAGGCAGCCCACAGAACAAAATGCATAGGCCCTACCTATGCTATAACATCCATGTCACATCTGCCAGATCATTTGACAGAGGCACTGGAAGGATGTTTCTCTCCTTCTCTAGAGGAAATTTTGTTGGGATTTCTAGGAATAACAGGAGGAGTCTCATATTCTCAGCAAGCAGGTTGTACCCTGTTGCAATATGTGAAATTCTGATTTGGTTGGTTGGTGAGTCTCATTGCACTCTTCTCTTGCCTTAACCTGCTGCATTATTTCTAACAAGAGTCCCAAGAGCAATGGATCATAATATTACTCTCCTCCTCAGACGAACAGGTAGGTTTCTCTCACTGAGGGTTATTGTTTCAAACTGTCTGCATAGCCAGCAATTGCCACTGCCTGGGAAAACTTGCAAATTTTCCTTTGTCACCAAAAGGGATAGAAATGTATTACCCCCCACCTTCTTGCTGTTGCCCACTGACTGTTTCCAGACCACTATAAGTTCTGACATAATCATGTAACTGTGTGCAGCAGCATCTCCTGCCTGGATCTATAATACTTGGGTTTACTCTGCCATTTTTAATTAATTTATTTACCTTGTTGTTTAATTTTTTGCATACTAACCACCATTTCCTCTTTATACCAGAGTCCAAATTAGTATGATTGATTCATTACAACACATTTCTTCTTACAGGTTTAGCTAAATTATGAGCTACCAACAGCATGTCTTTGCTTCCTAGTTTTATTTTATGACCGCAAACCTTCTGAATATTGAAAAGCTTCCATAAATTTCTCTGATATTTTACTGTGGCAGTGAACAACAACAGTCCTGGTGCTATCATTTTAAAAAATGTTATAAAAATCTAACAGTCCGATAATAAAAGATTATTGCTACCTGGTAATAAAGGACTGCCAGATGATAAGATTTTTAAAGTATTTCCTGAGAGAATAATTCATTTATTTTCTACCTGGTTTTGTCTGTTTTTTCAAAAAGCATGTTTGTGAAATCTATTTATGTCACAGCTTTCTACATTTTTCATCATGTTTTTTCTCTCTTGTTTCCTTGGAACCTTTCCATCATTTCCAGATGCAAAGATAAAATAAGCAGATACCTCTGAAAATGATGATGTATCTACTTTCCATATTAATTAGCACTGGAGCAAGCATAGGACACTTTAAGGTATTATCTTCTTTTTTTTTCCCAGAAACAATGAGAAGATAATAATTTTCCTATATGGATAACAATTACAAAAATCCTTGAAAATTCTGTATTCCTACATAATTTTATTCCTATTTCTAAAAAAACCTAAGTAATTAAGCTTAGAAAAAAAGACTTTCAAAGTAAATTCCAAGGACAAACCACTCTAGTACATACAAAAATAAACATCAAATTGGATATCCCAAATGAGATCTGAAAGAAGAGAGAGGAGTACTCTAATCAGCTCTTTGAAGATGCTCACCATTTTTAATAGCTTTTACACTTCCCAGCTGCATGCATCCTACAGCTGTGAATCAGCATTCCCCAAAATTGGGCTTCTTTTGTAAATGACAAGTAGCATGGCTTCTGCCTGTGCCCTATTGCTTTGAAAAAGCACTTGCAAAGCAAGTCTGCGTTGGTAAACTTCATCAAATTACCCTGGGAGATACAGTAAGTTTGATGCTCTGCTTCAGAATATAACACATGACTCATTGTATAAACAGATGAGAGAAAAACTCAGTGTTACGTATCTGACAAGTTGTTTTATTATTAGTATTTATGAGTGAGACAATCTAGATCAAATGATGTGTCATGGCAAAGCTATTTAATTTCAATAAGTGTATTCAACAATACTGTAAAATTAAGCTTTATAATATTTTTTAAATACTTAACTTTGATAAAAGTGAATGCTTGGTACTATATCCGCATGGATATTCCTGTATCTTCTTTTTACCCTCCTTTAAAAACTACTTTACAGTCAAGCAGGACCAGAAACAGCTTATGGTCCCTTCGTTATCTGAGATTCTTTGATGACTATGATGTCATCCTTTATCTCGTCTCTTTTAATTTAGTTTAAAATGATGTTTGTTGAAGAAAAAAGTAATAACAGTTTGTACCAAAAGAGTGTAAAAACACTGTCCTGGATGCAAAACAACAATCCAAATGCCAATGTGGGGGAAAAGAAAGCTCTATCAGTGAAATATTCCCTCGTGACACTCATAATTCATGAGTGCCTGAATTCAAGCACCAACCTGGCAGGAAACCCTGTAAGTTACTAATTCTGTGAACACTGATTATCTGGTACTTTCTTCAATATATTCATAATACCTGTTTCAACATCTCACCTGTCAGTCATACCATACTCCTTCACCACAATTGCTAAAAAGAAAAAAGTAATTAAAATGTGATAGTACATAATGTGTGGCTTGGGGTTTTGGAAAGGTGAAAGAGATGATGGAGGTACACTACCAAAGGTCCACAGTTCCTCTCTGCTCCATTTAAAATGTGTTAAAACCTTACCCTTCCTTTGTCATGTAATATGTTCATTGATCATTCTTACCTACTTTGTGCTTGGTCTTAAAACTGGCAGAGATAAATGTGAGCATAGCGTTGGATATATCAGTATACCTGCTGAATTAAGTGGCAGACAGAGTGGCGCTGTCACCACAGTTCTAAATGTGTGCCACTTCATGAAGACAGTTAGCACCAATAGCACTGCCTGTGTAAATACAGCTATTCCATTTTATATGCTTTTGCAGAATCGGTCACTGGTTTCTTAGTTATCCATTAAGTCCAGTACACACATGAATGATATGGCAGAAATAATATTTTCTTTGGCAACTCAGTTCTGTTTTCTTCAGTGAGCGATGAAGCCTAGTTTTACAACTTTTATCTTGTTTAATTATTTCCATGATGCCACTTCTTCAGACTAAACAATCTCCATTTTGCCAGTCTCTGCAGATATGTAAACCTCTCTGTTCGATTTAACATCTCCGTTGCCTTACACTGTGCTCTCTCCAACTTATTTATATTTTATCTCATTTTTGCCATGTCATCAAAGAGGAATAAAGAAAAAATGCAAAAGAAAAAAAAATCCTTCTGCCTAAATCACATATGTTATCAAGAAATGCCTAACTCTGAGTCAGTGCATGACCTTTCAATGTAACTTTATCTTCTGCATCCTTAGTTTCTTTTGCTGAAGGCCTTCAGTTTTCTGCCTTGTCTGACTTAAATAATCTTGAATATGGCTTGAGGACTGCAGCACATCCAAAACTGCTGAAGGAGTAAATAAGAGCTCTGGATGCTCAGCATACCCAAATACCCCTTCAAAACTTTCTCTGACATTCATATCAGATATTGGGCACTATAAAAGTTTAATCTGTATAAAAATATCTAAGCAGTAGTATGGGGACATGAAAATGTGACTTCTTTCTTATAAATATATACCACATCCTTATGAAGGGCAAACCTCTATTCCTTGGGAGGCCCTACTAACAATCCCTATATATGTTTCCCGCCAAACAGTCTCACCTGCTTGCTAGTCTTTAGTTTTGGAAATAAACAGCCCCCCACACTGTTCTATAGGGAAGGCCTGGAACAGCTTTGTCCTTCTGTCATTAGGTTGACTGGCTGAAGGTGACAGAGTTGTAACCTGAGGTGTGAGCTATACAGATTCTGCAATTTTCAGCCTCCTTCCAAGATGATCCCATTTGAAATAACACCAAGTCTAGGCTAGGAAAAAATAAAAAAGATTATTTGAAGCATATTTTCAAAGGCAGCATGGAACTTTAATGGCTCTTAGTCATGTACCTGAAAAATTGTTGCTCCAGCTGGGACCTGATGTGGAACTTCTCAGACACTGGACTGTCATTCAGCCACTCAATCTTTATTGCCCTGTTAGTGCTACCCAGTGTAAAGTAGTTATAACAAGTATACTTAAAAACTTGCTTTCTAGTTTTTCTGTAAACTCAACCTTCCACTATTTATCTCTAACATAGATCAGCTAATATATTCACATTATATCCTTGTAGGCATTCATCTTATCAAATACAATGAAGAGAAATTATTTTTAATCACTTTTGTAGTTAACTGATTGTTACTTAGATTAGGAGCTTCAAAAATCAGCCAGTCAGTCAGTCTCGGGGATACTGCTGCTGGGCTGTCTGGAATAGATCGTTATTTCTGGAACCTACCTCCTTACGTAGAGAAAAGTTTACCATTACAGGAAATCAGCTGCACTGCTTTTTTTACACCATTAGTTTTCTGGTCTTTTCAGGTAGATGAACTAACTTGTTCTCTTTCTTAGGCCCACCTAAGAATATCCTCCAGTGGCTTGATTGACTCACTGGGATCTCTACTGATGACAATGGCATGTGGCCAGTCACGACCGAATTAACTATGCAACCTCAAAAGCCTACAGTGAGCTCTGTAAGGTTCTGTCCCCAGCCTTCCCTCCAGAGAGAAAACAGATTTTAGCCCATCAGTGCTCATTAATTCAGAAATGTCTCCACACTGACCGAAGCTAGCATCTCCACATGGCAAAGCACCGTGTGGCTCAAACATGTATTTGGAACATGTTCAGGGCTGACCACGCTGTGCTCCATTTACCAGCGTAGCCATGCCCTCTGTCTTTGCAGTCCTTGTACCACAGGTTGCCTCTTTCCTATGCCTGAAGGCTTACTCCTCTGAAATAGAATTATATTTATTTTACGTTTCCTGAACATCCTACTTTTAATATTATTAAAAGTTCTCTCCAAAACTTCCTTTGAAACCTTCTTGAGCCCTCTCTTAAGCACACAACAAGCAAATGGAATAAGCTGCTCACACCTTATTTTAAAGTTTCTACACAGAATAGACAAGCGACTCTGTGGATTTTCCTACAAAAGATTTTAGAGATAAATACATTATATTAGATTATATTTCACTTGTAAACCATATTTGAACATAAGCCTCCAGATGGGAAAGGTCAGGATTGTACATTAACCCTTTGAACTAGATATCCCCTTTGAAAGATGAAAGTTTGGCAGTAAATGGACCCACAAGTTTTTGAATTATTTTACATTTAAATAATGGATTTCTTATTTTCATCCATCATTAACCTAATTGATCTCATTTAAACATGCAAATTGTGGCACTGAACTTTCATGTTCACAGACATCATTCTTTACTGTTTACAGTAACTATCCTTTATGTTTCATTTGTTTCAAGTATTCACTAATATGAAAAGCTTAAACAAGATAATTTTACTTATTAACACAGTGTTTACATAATTATTGAGCTAAATAATTAAATAGAATAACTTCTTACTTACTTTTCATTCAATATGAAGAGGTGTACATGTACTGAAGGCTGTATCTTTTAATTTGCATTCTTATTATTACTATTTTTAACTGCATCTTACACTGGTAAATATGGAAGTATCCCTCTTTTAAGGGAGACAGAATGGTAAGAATGGTCACTGAAGTTACCATTGTGATGAAACTGAAGTTTCACTCATTGAAATAATGTTGAGCTATATTGTCCATATTAATATTCACACTGTGCTTCAGGGATAAAAAAATCCTGTTTGGGGAAAATACCAGAAGAGTATCTCAACACAGGTGAGTCTCGGGTAGAAACCTGAATGTGTACAAAGGGTGAACTTGTCTCACAACGTAACAGGGAATCAGCTGGATGTTCTTGAAATTCTCTCATTCTCAAGGTCACAGCAGTATAGCAGAACATCTTCATCGAAAGAGAAAAGCAAGACCACCACTCAGATAGTTGACCTCTAAAGGATGGGAGCATCAGGTGCAAGAGACAGTATCTCCCTGTCAGACTCAGGTAGCCATTTAAGAAAACATCTAGCTTTTCCTCATGAGCTTCTAAAGGATTTAAATGGCTGGCAGTTTTTCACTGAAGTGATGGAAATCCCTGCTTGCTTAGACTTACAGAGGTTGTCTATGATCAGAGAGGGAGGTTTTGTGAGAGACCAAGGTCCTGCCTGCACATCACACAGAGAATAGCCCTCTTGCTTTTTAAGCAGGAATGCAAAGTGGCTTTAATCAGTAAGACCATCTAAGTTGTGAGATGAAGGTCAGATAGATAAACCCACTTGAAAAGCTGAGATCTAAGAACCCGAGGTCCTGGCCTCCTATTCTGTAGAGATGGAGTACATCCTGAAAACAATATTGCTATAGCCAAGCCCAGGTGATCAAGATGCTGGGTGGTATCTTACACTAACCAGCTACTACCCTCCATTAACTCAGGACGGGAAGTAGACCTCATTGCTAAGGATAAAGGACACATGTAAAAAAGATCCCTGGGACAGGCCAGTGCTGGAGCAAAACCCAGCACTCTTTGGTGTATGAAGCAAAGAGATGGTTCTTACAGCACCCGGAGTCCTGAGAAATCACTCAAAAAAAAAAAAAAAATTGTTCTGGGTTTCCCTCTGTGGCCTATTATTCACACCTGGCTTTGTCAGGTATGCTCAGCAGAAGGACTGATAAGAGATGACAGTCTGATAATGACTTTGTGATTTCCAGAAGGTTGGGTCTAAGTAGCTGTACGATGATGACAGCAGACCATTCCCTCAAAAAAAAGAACACATAGCCTAAGTGTGTCTCGTTCCCAGAGCTGAGTCTAAGAACTCTGAAGAATAAAGCACTAAAGGCAACAAAAGCACTAGAAGTATATCTGTTTGGAACAAAACAATTCTGTTTCCTCAAAGGGAAATTTTCTTTGCTGTTTGCTATGAACAGTATGCAATAGGATGGGCCATGCCAGAGAATAGGCTGCTGCCTCTATGCCATCACATGTCTCTTGAAAGAAGGCTTAAGCTTGAGATATTGGCCACCTTCCACAAGTTCCAGTGGACTCTGAGGTGTTACAGTTCCCAAACACTCAAATTATTCTAAGATAAAATGGTTATAGCAAGAGAGCAAATCGTGCTGATTTGGAATAGAAAACTGCAAAGCCCTGGATGTGCAAATCTCAAGCGAGTTCTTTCTTTTATGGCCCTAGAGAATCATGCCCTTGGAAAATTCAGGTCTTTTTGCCATATCAGAAATTATAAGAGAATTGTGAGCTTAAGCTTATTGACCAAACATAAAGTTAGATAAGTATTTTCTCTCATGGCAAAGCCAAAACAAGTTTCAGTTCTCACAAACACTCCAGCTATTTTCACTCCTGACTCAACATAAAGTTTATCTGTACTTATTTGAGCTGGCTCAATATTTTGGGGCCCTATTAAAAAATAAATGAAAAATTGGAAGGCTGTGACACCTCATTATCCTAGTCAGTAAACCATTTCCTGCCTCTGGGGATGTATCTCTTGCCAGACTGTCCATACAAAGATTGAGGCAGTGTGTAATCATGCCAAATATTCCCAGATTTCACTTTTAGCCAGTGTGTCTTTGAGGGTGTCACACAGCATAATGAAGAGATGGTCATAAGCAAATAAGAATGACCAATAAAGCTGTTGGCTGATCAGAAACGAAAAAAGATCAGCATCAGTAAAGGAAATTGCTTTTAACTCTCATATTTTCTTCACTTCAGAAAAACATGTTCTCTGCCTAGACAATACAAGCTACTTCCAAAAAAGGGAGATGTCCCTTTGTTCCCAAAGCATGGGTACTCCTTAAGTCCTGTGGAGATCTGGGAGACATACCTCAAGTAAAAAAAAAAAAAAAATCCTGAGGCCAAGCCAAAAAGGAGATAACTCATGCCAAAGTGCAAGAACAAAAAAGTTTTTCAAGCACAAAGCTCGGGAATCACAGAATCATAGAATGGTTTGGGTTGGAAGGGACCTTTAGAGGTCATCTAATCCAACCCCCCTGCAGTGAGCAGGGACACCTTCAACTAGATCCGGTTGCTCAGAGCCCCGTCCAACCTGACCTTGAATGTCTCTAGGGACGGGGCCTCCACAACCTCTCTGGGCAACCTGTTCCAGTGTTTCACCACCCTCACTGTAAAAAATTTTTTCCTTATATCCAGTCTAAAATAACTAAAGGAAGTAAAAAGAAAGCAGCACACTAAAAGAAAATGAAAATCTTATGTCTCAGTTGAACAGCTTCAAAAAACCAAATGGTCTCCCTCAGCCACACAGTTGAAAGAAAATGAAGGTGTGATACACATTTTACCCATTTACAGTACAGAAGGACCATATATATGCAATAGGGAAAACTGTCCCTCCTCCCTCATACTTTATCATGGGTAAGAAGTGTCCAGTTCTTTTGCGTGGGCACACAGCTGCCCCTTCTGAGCTACAAGAAGACAGCAAGTCCATGGTTGAGATAGGTGGCTGTTCAGGGTGATTAGGATAGTTGAAATGTAACTAATTCATTAGAATAAAACATTAAGATTTAAGGAAGATTATTTTTTTTTCTCTAAATACTGTTCTGATGTGTAACTGTAAGTGTTTTAGGCAGTCTCCATAGACAAAGGGTCTAACAGTCAACTATGCACGACCCTTGCCTTTTTTTTTGTAATGCCTTATTTCACATGGTACTATATGAATGTATACTATAATATATATTTAATATCTTATATTTTCACATTTTCACATAATCACATATTCACACACACATATATATTTTATATTTCATGTATTTTTGCTTAATTTTGTTCAGAACATATAATTGTAGAAACTGTGTTCCAACAAAAAATTGAGACCAGCCAAGTAAAAATATTGGGCTAAACTCTCTTAGTGAGCATCAGGTAATACAGCTCTTTGATAAAATTACTCTGTTTTACACCAGCAGAAATTCTAACCCCATCCTGTTGTCAGAGAAACCTCCATTTGTTAATACATCAGAAATCACAGTATTATGCTGCTGTTAGACGTGCGCGCACACACACACACAATTTTCTACATGGCTGCACAAGTGTATTGCTGATTTGCTTATCTGTAGTCTGCTGCATTCGAGGCTTTTGTTTACTTAATTCAAAATCAATAAGTTTATTTCCCGGACAATAGCCAACATTCTCTTTGAATAGCTGCCTAATTTTAAAGTCAAGTTTGGACATTCATTGTAAAAGAATCTAATAGCAACCCACAAATGAAGAAACAGCCTATTACACAAACATTGTTGGAATAGCCTGTAGAAGCAAGTTAGGTGATGACTACAGACTTGTCAGACTGACAATTCACTGCACATCTGTGCCTGCCAATATAGAATTTTATCAAAATTGCCTCTCTAGACACTTCTTTACATAACACATATTTAGCTCATTAGCGCTGTCATTTGGGAGTGTGGTCAGCTTTTGAGCAAAATCTCACTGAGTCCGTCAGCATGGATCATATCACAGCTGCCATTTTAGAATCACGATAATTAGGTTTGAAGTTCAAATGATTTGATTTCACTTTAAAGCTTCAAAAGCAGCCTCTGGGGCAGACTTACACAATTAATTTTTACTGAGGTCTGCTGGGTAATTTACTGTAGTCAGAGAATCTTCACTAAGGTAAGGTAATTACCACTGGGTAGTTTTATGGCACTCTGTTTAGTAGGAAGCAACATGTTGGCTGGCTTCTGCTCAGACAAGACCTAGAGGAAAGTGAAGATGCCGCTTCTGGGAAACAACACGTGTTTGAGACATCGAAGAGGGATGAGCAGAATTCAGTCACTTCCCAGATGTGGACCAGAAGTTGTACTTGCCCTCAAAATGTCTTTTCAAGAGTGTGCATGAAGACTTACAGTATACAATCTCATAAATATCATACTGAGAAGCTTTCAAAATTGAAGTACTGCACCTGTGATTCTTTAATACAGGAACAAAGAAGGCATTCTTAGTTTAGTTTGAACGCAGAAGTAAACAATGAAATGAAATATCCCTTTGAGATTTCTATTCATCACTTACAAGAAGCACTTCCTAATGATCAGTGGCAGCTAGGCTGACAAGCAAACTTCAGAGCAAAGCCACAGGGGATACAAGTCTATTTTAGGTTTACTGTTGACAGTAAGGGTCAGAGGAAAAATAAACTCAGCAAGCAGTGTCATGCTACCACAAAGCTCTGCTGGCCAAGCAGAAACTAAATTACGGCCAAACCTTTCAGCACAACAGAAAGACTTGGGCAACTGGGCTGCCCTGCAGTGCACAGAGCATGACATACAGACAAACAGGATTTTAAGCACAAGTGAGACATAACATAAGTTAGTGATAAACAAAGCTCAAAAGACTGGAGGAGCTAATTATCCCACAGTCTGGACTGGGGTACAGTATCCTTACCCCAACAGCACCCCTATTATTTTAATATTTGAAGTCTGCAAAATTAATCTGGAAAGCCCTGCAAAAACAAGGACTGACCATGGTCTCCTTCAAGATATCCTTCTTTTGGTCAAACTATAAATAATATAGGAAACATCTACTTCTGGACCTAACCATTAAAAAAAAAAAAAAGAACAGCAGAAGGACTCAGACATTATTTCTATTACATACACATATATATATTAAAAGAAAACATCATCTTTTTTATCATAAAGTTTAGTCCTCGTCTTCATTTCATGTCCTGTAATAGTACTGGGGAAAGCTGATTTGATTGCTCTATCACACTAATAAAAGTTAAGATTTATGTAAGAGGAAGAAGAGGGAATACAGTATATTCCATACTGATATTGCTGCTGATGGCACTACTGGCTTTCATTTTGTTAAGTTTACTTCCTGTTAAAGCTGATGGTAAAAGCAGCTGTGTGGACTCATAGGCACCTCTATCTACATCTCTCTGTGGACTCATTAAAAATATCTGTTTCATAAAGTCTCATCGTATGGGACAGGTTTAATTTTATTCTATCTTTCACTAGGCATAAATAAAAACCTGTCATTCCAACCATTGCATTGTTTTCCTTTTTCTCTACCTATCATCCACTGGATGCAAACACAATCCTGTAATTTCTACTGTTTTGTTGTTTTCTTTTTCTTTACTTTTTTTTGTTTTGATGAAGCCACAAATGTTTTGTCCATTGTCAGGGGCTTGATGCTTGAAACAAAGCAGAATTTTACTTTCAAGCATAATTATACAGGACAGAAATGGCTAGACAATTTATTATTACTCTTTTTTTCTAACCTGTGATGATACACTGGTAATTCATAAGTGTAATTCATAATTCATTCATGTACCACAGATGAAAATCTTCAGATTTTAGGAAGGTGTTTAAAAACCAAGTGCAGTTCTAGTGGGTGATGCCCAAATATAGTGCATCCATTCTCTGCTAAACTGATGCTCATCTGTGTTGTTCTGTTTGACCATTTTAAAGTACTCGCTTATCATTCTCCCATAGCTCTCTGCTCATCTGAAATAACCCTGGGACGTTCAGAACAAGTGCCCTATGGAGCAATGGCACGCAACTTGGTTGTGATTTTGGAGTCTACAGGATGTCAGATTAACAAATTCTCCTGACTTTTCTCATGGGGTCCCATAATTCATCTGTTTTGTCAGTGCTATTTTTGAACTGCTGTCAGGTGGCACTGAGGATATATTGGGTCAGCTCACATTGGGTCCTGTGAGCATGCCTTTCATTAATACAAATAGGATGTCTCTTACACATTTGAAGTTTTATGGATTGATGGAAAAAAGCCAGCAGCTTCCAGTGACTGCAGTAATACCCACGACGAGCAATACCAGGAGAATAAAAGCAAGGGGCCCCGTTCCAGTGTGATATACTCCATTCAGAGTCTTTCGGACTGCCCTAGTAAATCATCCTTCTCCTCTTTTTCCTTCAAGGCTCTCTGCTGAACCATATAATTATTTCCCTGGATCTCCTTCTCTTTTTTTAAAGTTTCCTTTAGAAACTTGCCCAGTGTAAGACTTCTGAGTATGTTGACCATGGAGATGTAGGTGGTAAGGAAAAGGACAATAATAGCTTGTTCTTTGTCTCCTTGTCACCAGTAATAAAATATTGCTTTCTCCATGGTTTTAAATGGTATTTCCACCCTCTCTTCTAAACTTGAGCTTCTTTTGGCAGATTTCTCACTTATCTTTCCATGTATAATGACTCTATACTAGTGCTGGAGAGTATTAAATTGATTGGTGGAAAATTAATGGAGCAAGCAGGAATAATAGAGAATAATTACTTGTGCATTGTGGCTTTTGATAAGTTGGCAGTCTGAGGGGGCAGTAACATAAAGCACGTCAGTAACTGTAAATGCCCAGAGCAGTTTGTCCTTGTTAGAGAACTTCAGTGAACCCGCAGAAGAAAGACAAGGGTCTTGTTCAAAACATGAAGCTACAGTCGTAGAGGAAAATGCACCCCTCTGCTATTTAGCAAAGCAGTGTCTTGCTACCTGGGGTGCAAATTGGAAGGAAACAACAAATATTCAAGAAGCTTTGTATATGAAAGGCCACAGAAAGGCTTCTTTGCCTTATGATCTTATGATGCCCATGCAAACCAGAACCCTTCCTTTACCTTGAATCAAATTACACTGCAGCCACTGTGACTCAGTTCAAACTTTGTATAGCTGTCCTGTTTCTGTATGTATGGTTCCATTCAATTTGGTTCATCTCCTCTAGTGCCAACATATTGAGCAGGGCACTGAAGGAAGAGCAAGCCATTTGGAAGTGAAGGCATGGGCCAGCTCAGTGGCTGATGGTTGTGGGATTTAGAATACAAGGAAATAAAGCTGTTAAGGATTCATGTCTCTAGCACAGATGCCATTTGAACATGTTAGGGGAGGCAGGTGTTTAATAGCCACTTGGTGAAGAAAGGCTTTGATCTTCCTCAGTAAAATGTTAGGTAGAATGTTTCAGAAAACGGTTATTTTTCAGTACATATTACTTGTGGATGCTAATCCACATCCTCCTAATTTTCAGACTTTTTTGCTGATGGCATTTTTAGCAATGCTGTCAGCTTCTATGCATGGAGTGCTTTTGCCATTACTGCATTTTATGTGTGCCACGAGTCTTAGATGCTTACCGAAATACCCCTGTTTAGAAACAAGCTATATATGCCAGCAGCCCTTGACATGGTATCTCAGGAACTAGTTGCAGTTACTGGAAGCTCGTCCGCTTTATGGACAAGCTTGTCTGCTTTATAACAGGTTGATTACACCTACCCTAGAAACAGACTCATGAAAGGTCTCTCCCCTTCACCTGGTCTGACGATATTTTGCAGACGCCTGTTTTTGCTAGCTAGCAATCAAAAGTACAGGTGTTCTGCAGAAATCCAATAGCTGTAATAGCTGTACCCTGAAGAATGGAGGGTATAATGCAAGTAAATATGAAAATGTCATCTGATGGTGAAAAGGTGTTCTTCTGAGCACCCCACAGTTTATAAGTTTATAAGTAAAAAAAACCTGACTCAAAGGACAACATGACTCCAGAGCAAGGCACACAGATACATAGGCAGGTTCGTTCCACTTTGAAACAATGCACTGTGGAAAACATCAAGTTTCCAGAAATCCTATTTGAAAAAATAAGCCAATATATAGAGATACAAAGCAATTAAGTTTGGATTATATAGAGTAACATCCTATATAGACAAGGCCTTAAAATAAATTCTAAAGGGCTTTTCCTCCTGGACTTGTGTTATTAACAGCATTACACAGAGTTTCATTAGCAGGATTCAAAGTTATTGAGGCAATCTGCTGTGAACTTTGCTTCTTCATCCTCTTGTTTCAAGTTTCTAGATACATTCAAGGAAAATTGCTAACTACTTCGATTCTGATTTTTAAGAACTCTTTCACATTGCTACAACGATAAACAAAAAAGACAAATGCATTTCCTCCCTACCATTTCTTGAAGCAAGCCAGGAACTCAGTACCACAGTGTTTTCACTGGTAAAGCTCTCATTAAACTTTTTAGAGTTACTCCTGTAAAAAACTACAAAAAAACCCCACACCCAACCAACCAACTGAATACAAACCATAGAAGTTGGCTAAAAGAAAGAGGTTATCAGAGATTTTTATAACTTTCCCCCAATAGAAACTCTGAAACGAAACAAAACTATAAAAGCAAGCATATATAACATGTATTACTTACAGTGTATTTCTAGAACCTGCATTGCTATCTGAGGTGTAGAGTTTAGAGACTCATGATCTACTCTGCAACTTACAACTGCGCCATCATCATTGCGATCTGCTAGAAAATCCAGTGTGCTGCTCACTGTGAAAGTTTTACGATTTGCGTCTTCTTCTTTTAAATATTTAACATCTGAAAGAAAAAATAAACAATCATTTTTCTCTCTGATATTTTTAGTAAAAGTAGTCCAGCATCAGACAGCTAAATTATCTATCACAGTTGTTGAAAAAACACGTCTTTCATATCTGTATTGGTCTCTTTAAAACAAAAGTAATTAGATTGTAGTTATTCCTCAGTTTGCTCTGATTGTCAGAGAGGAGATATATATTAGAAAAGAAAATTTTAAAATTGGTTACATGATACTATACTCCATCGGAAATTCCTTCCATCATTATCTCGTATATGTTTCAGTCCAAATTTGAGATAAACCTTCTCTGCAGTTCATCAGAAAAAATGGGGTCTCCTCCCACCCTCACTTCCCTTAGGTATTCACAGTGTCACTAAATATTAACTTTTTTAAGTCCATGCTTATAATCTTTCATAGTAATGCAATATATGGATGTTACTGAAGCCATGTGAACGGATGGTTGCATGCATGTAGTCACATTAATCCTGTGCTTACTTTATTCATTGCTTATTCTGTTGTTTGGCTAGAATTGTGCTAATTTATGAATTAATCTAAACCAAAGCATAGCAAAGCATGAGCATTTGTTTTCAAAAGTTTTAATGTATTAACTACAACATGAGATCTTCTTACACATACTTTAGAATTGTTTTACTTGGTTCCCAATTGCTTATAATACTTATAGATTTTAATGCATTTAAGCAAAATAGTAAGCTCATTATATTAATTTGTTACAATGAAAGCTTTAAAAGACATATAAATACATAAACATATATATAAAATTACACTGAGATTGCATATGTCCTCTGTGTCCTAAAAAAAGAAAAAGTGAGAGGCTTCAGTTTTACAAATGATACTAAATCCCGTTAGAGAAGAAAATGACCTAAATAAAATTTCCATGAAATATCAATTTTAGAAAGCAAATCTTTAATGGCTTAAGCTACATCTTTTTAGATTAAAAATACCTCTGAAAACAGAAAGGTGGTCTTTTTCATTCTCTCCAGGCAGATGAAGACACCACATAGTTACACGATTTCCATTTTTTCCCTAAGAAATTATTATTTCTTGCATACAAGCATTTTTCTGCCTGTTGGTTGATAAGCTTTAAGAGATTTCAATTTCTGCCACGGTGACTATTAATATTTAGGGATCAGCAGGTGAGAGAAATATTGACCAGGGCTAAAGCAAAGTTGTTATACTCAAACAACAAATATCTTCACTAATATTTAAAGCAAACACATGAGATTTTGTTCCCAGAATTAAGTTTCCAAATTTAATAATAAGCAGCTATACAGATAGCCATTTGCTTATAAGTAATGTACACATCCCTTTGCTTGCTGACTTTAGGTGGAGGACAGACAGCTCCTGAAAACATCAACAACTTCAATAGCAGTGAGAGGTTGTGGATGCTTAATCCTTTAGAAAAACAAAAGCAGTTAATTTCCTAAGCAGATGTTTAGAAGCCTCTCCCTAGACATCTATTGTTTGGAAGAGTTCAACTCTTAGAGTTAATTACCTCCACAAAAAGGATGGTGATACTATTCTATAAACTGTTGACATCCTCATCAACAGAAATACTTAGCTTGTCCACTTTATCAGCTGTATCTTCTTAGATGTTTCTTCATAGCAAAATGAAGGTGTGATTGTAATACCTGCTAACTGAACATAAGCCCACCTGTATGTAAGAGCAGTGGAGATCAGGTACTGCATATGTTACCGTACACTAGCTTTCAGAATATTTACCCAGGGTTTTTACAGACTTTTAAAACATGTCTACTGTAGTCCATTCTTTCATTTATTTTCTTGCTACTTCTCGCTATCCTAAACACCCCCTTGAAAAAAGGTTTTATAAGAAGATCCATTACAGAGGCACTTTATCTGGAAATCACTATAATGAAACAGGCTGGGGTATGACTAGATAGAAAGTAGCTTTATAGAGGAGGAACTGGGGATCCTGAGGACAGGCTGAACATTAGTCAACAGTGTGCCTTTACAGGGTTGAAAGCTAAAAAACGACTGCCCTGCAATAATAACAGCATAGCCAGCAAGTCAAGGGAAGTGATTCTTCTCTGTTCAGCACTTGCGTGGCTGCATCTAGAGAACCAGGCCCGCTTTTGGGCTTTCTCATACAAGAAAGATGTCGACAAACCCGAGTGGTTTCAGCCGAAAGCCATAAAGATGGTCAGTGGTGGAAGCATACAATATACAAGGACAGTTTAAGATAGTTGGCTTTGTTCAGCCTGAGGAAGAGAAGACTAAAGCCAGATCAAACTGCTGCCTTCAAGTACCTAATGCATGGTCATAGAGAAGAAAAAGCCAGAGTCCTCTCAGAGGCATACAGCAAAAGTTGAGGGGCAATGAACACAAGTTACACCAAGGCAAATTCTGATTATGTATCATGAAATATCTACATATAATGAAAATTCTCCACAATAAGGGCTTTCAGATATTAAAACATCTAGCCCAGACAGACTATGGAACCTCCGTCCTTGGAGATTTTTCAAAATTGAATTGGAGAAGACCTTTAGCAACTTGATCTTACCTTTGAACAGAGGTTGGGCCATACGAAATGAAGGGGTCAGCTATAGGCCCACTTCTATGACTCTATCAGCTAAGTGTATATACAGATATTCTTGTATTAACTAATACTAGTTTATATCTCATAAGTATAGATGCTTGATAGTGAAAATAGTAAATAGAAATGATAGAATGTCTGTCATTCATTGTTCATTGTCAACTATTTATAAAAGCACATACTTTTAACATCCATATAGAAATAATCATCTTTTAAAAAGACAGTTTTGCTGTTTTTACAAGGCAAATATAATTTTTATTTACATTTAAAATCAAGTTCTGTCATGAAATGGCCTTGTTATCTAAAAACTCTTTGTTTTAGAGTTTTATCAAGACAAAATGTTCAGCGCCTCTCTGAATTCATGTATACTAAAAATATATAAACTAATACAAGATGTCTTAATCTGGTGCAACAAAATGAACTGATATTATCTTATTAATTTTTGAAGCCAAATTTTGCTAGGAAAGAAAAAGAAAATCCATTTTAAAATATTGCTGAAACCTAAAAATAATTTATACATAATATTGTTGAAATAGCAAGTAACAAATTTTGTTAAAAAATAGATAACTTTAACAAAATATGTATTTAGCTTCTCCGATATTTTTGCTTCTCGTAATCTTTCAGAAATGTCACCAGAATGCTAAACTGCAGATTCCTTTGTTAATTTGGTGTGTATATGAGAGACAGAACACTAAAGTAAAAGGTAGGGTACTCAGTGCTTCACATTCAGTCTCTCTCATTACTAACACTTACTCTGTCAAACAGTTGTTCCTTTACCAGACGATGATTCCTTTTTTGAGTAATAGCAACGGAGCTACAATTTTAGAATGGCTTTTTCCCCTTTGGTGCAACTCTGAACTCAATGCATCATTTATATTCTTTTGCACCACGTATAATACACTGTAACACAATTGGATTTACTGGTGCTAGACAGACGAACTCCTAACCTTTAATGTCAGCTGCATTAGCATATAATTTCATATCTATTTTCTCAGATTTATCATTTCACCTTTTACAGTGCACAAAGCTAACGTAATCTCTGCTGATGCCACCGCAAACTGGTTAGGTTATTTTATTTCTAACCTTTCTGAAATGGCAATATGCTCTTCAGAAGACCTAGAAAACTAAACTGAAATGAATGTGCTCATTACTTTCCTCTCATTTCTGTTTTTTTTTCCCCTTTAGTGTTCTTTTTCACACATCTTCTTTGTTCCTTCCCCACCCCATGTTTTAAAAAGCATCCCTTCAGGAACTGTTGAGAAGAGCAAATTAGCTGAAGAGTCAAATCACCAGATTGCTTGCTTGGCTTCAATTACATGTCAGCTGAAAGAAAGGCAAAGTTACTACACCAGATTTTAAAATATAATTTTAAAATAACGTCTTTTCCGATGTGTTGCCTTGCTGTTTAGGCCAATTGTATCACTGGTTCTCTAAAGCACTGACATTGCTTAGAGTGATTTTCAATCTTTACATATCTTGAATACATATATATTCATCCTGTCACCTTTTCTGGATGACAGAATCTGTGCTGTGCCATGTGTGTTAGCTGTGCTGTTAAATTTTTCTTTTTAATTAAGTTTGATCAGACGTTACTTTTCTTTCAGCAATTTCCTCAAATTTCCCAGTGGCTGGAAAGAATGGTACTCTGTTTCCTCATTTTCTGTCTTTGTTAAAAGTGCTCAAACACCCTTCAAATGATTCCAGCCTAAAATTCCTGTCTTCTTCAACCTTATTCTGATTTTCATCAGAAATCTAAAGATGCTTCTAGAATGGACTGAGTTCCTTGGAAAATCAACTGCAATCTTCTTTATTTACCAATTTTATACCACAGCTCTGGTTGTGTACATTGAACTGTGGTAGAGAATAGTAAAGGAAAATGAATGAATTCTGTAATTAGTGCTGTAACTTTCCTTGAGGCAGTTTATTGAGCTAACAAAATCTACAATGTCAGACAAATATGAGACAAAGCAGATAAAAGTTGTTTGTTTGTCTGTTTGTTTTTTTAAAAAGCTACACAGAAAAGGTGGATTTTGAATCATTTATTGATCTGGTCTTACAGCAGAAGGAATAGAGGTGACATGAATAAATACCAATACCTTATCCTTTTTATTCATCTACTCTATAATGGGCACCTCAGTTGGCTGTAGTAGATGTGACTAAGCCTTTTGTTACAGGAATCTCTCTTCATCCATTCACCATAAAGGTTTTAAACTCTGCTCGCATTTATCCTGGCACATGGACTAGAAAAGTAAGTTTTAAGTAAAGAACACACAAAGTGAAAGAAAAGACAGAAAATAAATAAATAGCTTATATGCAACTCTTCCCTATCTCACTGCATCCTCAAAGGCAAATCCTTGCTTTCAGATTCAGCTTGAGTCACCCGATGACTTTTCAGTTACAGCAGACTTTGTCCAACTGCCCCCAGTCCCTGTGAAGTTCTCCTCATCCCCTTTGAAGCCCATCTTCCCCCTGCTCCTCACTGCACACATCCTTGCCTCAGCTGCAGGTTCCCAGTTTCCTTCAATTGCTACATCCTGACTCTTCCTCACCAGAGCAGGCTCTGTAGCTCCCCTACAGGAATTTCAATCTATCTCCTCCAGACAGTTCTGCCTCACTTTTCTCGGAGGAGTGTAACATAAAACTGGCAATTGACCAGATCAGACAAATGTCATATTAGAAGGCAAAAAGAAATGAAAGGGTAAAATATCTCGGTGAGTGGTATGGCTGTGAAAACAATAATCCATAAAATGTTTCTCTACAAAGCATCACAGTTGAGTTTATTATACTGAACAGAGTTCAGAGCAATTCAAAACATCAGTTTTTACCATTTGAAGAGAAAATAAAAAGATGATTACATGACCACTCCAGTAATTTACGATCAATTCCTTATCTACATACTACCAGTGATTCATTTAACAATTAAATATAAGAAACTTTCCAAATATGAATTAAAAAATAATTCCAAATAATATATAGTTTTGACAATTGGACCAAATTATATCAAAGTCCTTTTAAATACCTTTAACTTCTTTGTCGTTCTTGAACCATCTGATATCAGCTGCTGGTTTACTACCAGACGTCTTGCAAGTTAGCTGCATCCTCTCTCCCTCCATAACTGGTGAGGTAAATCCAGTAATTTGTGGCTTCTCGGGAACACCTAAGAAGCAAGCCATAAATTTATGACCAACTTAAAGTTCACTTCTTCATACCTTCTTGTCATGGTTTAAACCAGCAGGCAGCTAAAACCACACAGCCGCTTGCTCACGCTCCCTGCGCCATGGGATGGGGGAGGGAATCGGGGAAAAAAAAAAAAAGTAAAATCTGTGGGTTGAGATAAAGACAGTTTAATAGGACAGCCATGGAACAGAAAAGAATAATGATAAAAGAATATACAAAACAAGTGATGCAAAATGCAGTTGCTCACCACCTGCCAACCAATGCTCAGCCTGCCCCCGAGCAGCATTTGCCACCCGCCCCACCTCCCAGCCAACTCCCCCCAGTTTATGTACTGAACATGACGTCACATAGTATGGACTATCCCTTTGGCCAGTTTGGATCAGCTGTCCCGGCTGTGCCCCCTCCCAGCTTCTCGTGCACCTGGCAGAGCATGGGAAGCTGAAACGTCCTTCACTTAGTATAAGCACTGCTTAGCAACAACTGAAACATCAGTGTGTTATCAACATTATTCTCACCCTAAATCCAAAACACCACACTGTACCAGCTACTAGGAAGAAAATTAACTCTATCCCAGACGAAACCAGGACAACTCTCAATTCTGGAAACAGAGTAATTAGTTCCTCGCCTTCTATCAAAATTGAATGTCAGTGATTCCTGTTTCCTGTTGCAAATAAAATGTCAGTCTGAACTGTAGTTGATTCTAAAGAATTGAAGAAAAGAAAAATTATCTAGTTTTTGAAGGGAAACAGACTGTATTTTAAAGACTATCTTATCTACATATATTCTGCATGCAGGTCTAGTCTGACTTGCTATTATAAGGTTTAAACTGGTCTGCTTAGCAAGGAGGATGACAAAGTATATTAGAAGTACAGCTGTGAAAATGAAATGTAACTGGCAATAAAAAGCTGAACTAAGTTCAGAAAAAGTGTTTTAAGCATGAATTATGAAGATGTTAATACCACGTCCAGGGAAATGGGAGGATGAAAATAAATACAGGAGTTACTTTATCATCAGAGAACACATAAGCAAAAATCAACAGGTATAATCACAATTCCATTGGTTATGGAGAATTCTTCAGCTGAATCCAAGTTCTTTGGAGGAGGTCGTATGATCATGACATATTATACACATAATATTAAATATGGAAATTGTTGTTTTTCAATGAACCATGAAAGATTTAAAAAAAAATTGTGAAGAGAATTGGGAAAAATTTGATCGCTACATGTAAAAATCCATTTGACTTCCGAAAACACAAGAATAACTTATTTTAAAGTGATACTGATGACTGTAATCTTAAAATCTCTGAAAATGTCACTGTTATAACTTGCATCTGCAGCACTTTGATGCATTCATATTTGTGGCTAGACAAAGGGATCAGTCACAGTAATTGATCCTGTGCCCTGTATTTCACAATTTTGGTTTGTTTACATCCCTTTTCCAAAATGACAGATTATGTACATAAAAACCAAGCAGCAGTACCTATTGCATAGTACATTTCTGTAATAAATCTACTCCTGCCTTTCAGGACAGAAAATCGTGTCTACTATAATACTTGACACTTAAATCTTCTAATCCGTAACAGAGCAGTCAATAAAGAGATTATTAGTACATAAAAGGATAGTTTATCTGATTAAAAGATGTAATACATTTCAATGGAAATTATCCCATTCTCAGAGAGAAAGTGTTCCAAGAGTTTAAAATGTTACTTTGAAATAGAAAATTAGAAGTATAAAACGAAAAGACAGGCATCTTAAGCCTTGCAGGTTGCTTTCTTGGAAGGTAAGTAGCTGATGTTGGGAAAATTTCATTAAACCCTCCCCCAAAATGAAGATAAAACTAAAAGAACCATGCAAGATCAAGTTACTTTGGTTATTAAACTTGGCTAGATAATTTTTGCCTTTGTAACACCTTTCTTTTGCCTTTCTACATCTTTCTGCCATTTAAAAGGTTGAAGTGCTCTACTCATCTATTGTTTAGATCATGAGATGCCTCTCTACAGAAAAGAAGATTAACCATAGGCAGTTGTTATTCCAGAATATTCTGCTTTGAGTGGGTATTTTTTGTCCTTAATGGCAAACTTGTGAAGATTTTTGTAAAATAGCCTCACAGGGACTGAAAGGGAGATGTATTTCATATCCTATGCGCAAAACCAATTCCCTGGCTGGATTAATGTGAATATTACTGGTGCAGAGAACATCTTACATTAGTCCTATTAAATTCAACTGTCTGCCTGTCTACATATAAAAATAAAACAAAAAGAAAGAAAGAGTCAAGTTCAGGGACAGAAAAAGGAGAAAAGAATAAAAATCAATCTCTAAAATCATATAACCTCTTAGGTACGCAGGTGTGTTTCAATGAACTATAGCAATTTCAGCTGATTGGGCTACTGACATTCATAGAATCATATAAAGCTTCAAGCAGAAACTTTATTTCCTGGGCATCTCTTGAAATCTATTGCTTTTCTATGTGTATCTATAAACTGCAGAAAACAGCAGAGCATTTAGAGGATAAAGGATAAAAGAAGTGGCAAACCCAGTGAAAATATGCACTTTCTAGACAAAAAAAGAAGGCAGAATGAGCCAAGAAAATGCACAGCTAAGGAAAAACAATAAGGCTCTAAAGCCCGTTTTGATTTTATGCTTTCTGATTTTCTCCCCTTTGCCCTATACAATACATTGTTAGGAGATGAACACATGCACCTTCTTCGCACTTCTGGTGCTTGGGATGTAGAGGTTATGTCTATTTTATGGAGCACTCATACTGTGGTATTTGTGTGCTCCCTAATTCATTATCCTGCCACAGCACAAATAGTAAGAGGCATGTTATTTTTCAGCACAGCAATATGAAACAATAAACTTCAGTGAAACAAGATCAGACATTTACATGTATCTTCTGCCAAGCTTTAGAAAAGTTCATTCTTATCATAATTTGCCAAAGCCTGAGAAGTTTAACACTTGCTTCTTTATGCTCAGCTATTTATACTTACCGAGAACGGTAAGAAAAGCCTTGGAAGTTTTGACAGGCATAGTAAATAAAGAGCAGGTGTACTGTCCTTCATCCGACAGAGACACATCACTGACACTGATACTCAGCTCATGCCATGAAGCTCGGACCAGCTCAATTCTGTTGTCCCTCAGAGCTGGAAAACAAAAAATCATGTTACAAGGTAGGAAACAGCACATTAACAAAGTGTGGTATGTTATACAAGAGGCTCTATGAAGTAGCCTAGTGAAATCACACCCTAGAATACAGGGATATGGACACAGTTGTCTTTATGCATAGTAGTTTGTTTTCTCCATGGAATAAAGCACAAGAGTTCACCAAGTTTCTGAATAGTGTACTGAGTGACTTGTAATGTATATAAACCTAGAAACTAAGGGACTTTAGTTACCTTTGATGTTCCTCTGAAAAGGACAACACTGACTCTGATTTCTGTCCCAACAGCTTTGTTCAGTGCCTAAAATAACTCCTTCCTAAAAACATTCTTTTTTCATGTATTTACAAATGTGGGTGAATATTAAGAATCCTGTTTCATCTACTAACAAACTATATTTTCAGTTAAGAAGTCTAGCATTGTGTAGCTTGCCTGCAGATTTTTCTCACATCCATTATTACTCATATTGAACTGGAATATCAGATTTCTTGAACACTGCAAGGGCATTTCTTATTATGAATATATTGAAAGTTCCACTTCTACATGCATATGTAACATATTTAAAGATTTTAGGTAATTAAGTATAGTGGCTTTACTTTTTTCATTGTGACTAAAAATCTGATCTTCTATCAGAAAATCCTTCCTAACAAAATTTTGTTGCCATGAAACCACTGAGGGAAGAGCAGCAGGGAGATTTACTTAAATTCAAAATGTCACTTTAGCTAATGCTTTACAATTTGAAATATTTTAAAGCCTATATTTAGATTAACCCACATTTTCTATTTAAAAACAGCTGAAACACTCCCAAACATCCCGTTTCTCTTGAGTAAAGCTGTTTTGGGAATCTACGTATATTAATTGAGTCTTTCCACAGCATAGAAATACTAGTATCAGAAGTAAGCAAATACCATAATTCTCCTAAGTAAACAATACAAAAGCTGATATAACTCAGAAAGTTTTGCTGTATACCTCTAGATACAAATCTTTGACCTGGCAGCATTTGAATCTTCACTGAGTCTATTTTTATAGTAAGCTTCTGATAGTCAAAGGTAAAATGGGACTATTATAATTACTGGGAGAGCTATGCTTTGATTTGTGAGAAGAACCAAGATGTTCAAGTCCCTAATGCTGTTCTCACTCACCTCTTTCTAAAGGCCCCAAAGGCTCTTATATTTGTTTCTCCTAACATTTATATCTTCCAGTGATAAAAATGAGCTTTACTGTGGTTCTTTTGCTACCAAATCTAGAGGTTTCTGCCCCATTGGAAGGCTCTCCAAGTGCTGTCAATACAGGAAGATTTACACCAAAATAAGCAGCTACAAAAAAGATTCAGCAAAAATGTCACTTGAATTTTTTGTCTTCTAAGGCTACCATTCAGGTTTCTTTACAATGATTTCAAGCTGAATTTATTGGGGTCTGATGACCGAAAGGTGGCAGCTTAAGCAGACCTAACATATAAGCATGCCATGAACTGCTGCAAGGCACATCAAACTGACTGAGATTGTGTGTAATGGACACATTCCAAACATAACTGAGCCATCTTCTGGCCAGCCACAGCAAGAAAAAAATAATTATGTAGCATATAATATAAAATGCATATAATAATGGAAAATAGGTGCAACATTAAAGCAAACAGGCAAGCAAAACAAAAGCCACAAAATGAAAAGCTATGTATGTACCAATATGCTGACATAACAGCCAAGAAAAACAGGCTCAAGAAAACAAAAAGTACATAGAAGCAAGCTTCTACCAACCCAGAATAGCAGGCAAAGCTGATGGCTGTGGCTTTACTAGTCAAAAGTCCTCACAACAGTGAAGCTGTTGCTATCTTTGAGGAAGTAGATGGAGACTCAGAATTCATTTCTCAGCATTTCAACTCTAGTCAGATGTAAACTGAGCAGACATAAGAATGGTAGTTTATTTCACGACTGACCTTTCAGAAAAAAATATTTTCAAAATGACCCAGTGCTTCCAAATAGTTTGATTATCACCACACCCATATATATATATATGTGTGTGTATATATATATATATACAAGAGAACAGCATAGGAAAAAAAAAAAAACACACCCACAAAAAACCCCTCAGTACCCCATAATTTGAAAATGGTGATTTTTGCCTCCTCTGAATCAGAATTTACGTAAAAAATAATGCAGTATATAAACTTACATCATATTTTATTTTGTTATAATTTTCAATTGCTACTGCCTCATGATGAAGATTTATGTAGGTGTTGAAATATTTTCCTATAGATGGGGCAATGTGCAGAATTTCATGCACAAAAAGAATTGTAATGAATTCCACTAGAGCACAAATGGTCTACAGATGATACCAATAGCACACCATTTTGATCCTACTGGTAGAGAAAAAAAACAATTGAAATACAAACCAACTGCATCAACTACAGTCCTACTGCTCCCCTCCCTCATTTCCTCCCCTTCACACCTTTTTTAACCTTCGTACAACATAAAAACCTCAGCTCAGTCAATTTTCTGGAAAACAGGTAAAAACAACCACTGATCAAGAGCTGAGATCAGATGTTCCATGTTTCAGCCCAGAGTGAATTTTTATTGAAAGAACAGAAAGAAAGAGTTTTGTAATGGAAATACCAACAGAGAGCCTTTGCAAAAAATGCTGCAAATAGCACTGACATAATACTCCTTTGCAGGAAAGCTGTTTGTCAGAAGCATTTTTGTAAGTGCTAAATCTAAATGCAATTAATTATCTGTGCCATCAATTTCAAACCTAAATGTCTGTAAGCTTTCCTGTCTACGCAGATTTGAGAGCAAACCAATGAGAAAATTCTACGGCTACTGCTTAGACAAGGCTAGCACTTCTATGGAGTCTTTTTAGAATCTTATTTTCAAACTTTATTTCTATATCCATGTCTATATCCTTATATATATTTGTTTAGAAAGACACCAATTCCTCCTATGAAATTGATAGCTGCGATGGATGCCAGAACTTTTTCCCATTTTCTGTGTTAGGTATATTTTGCTAAAAGGGTGACATTGGATCAGAGAAAACAGTGGCTGCCTAATTTTCCAGTCCTGGCTCCCTCACCCTGGGACAGGGGTAACCCTCTGGGAGAGGGTGACTGCTCCCTCAGACAGTAAATGAACAGTCAGCGGCATTGGAGAAGCCAGGAGTACCTCTACCCAGCTACCAATCTCCAGGCACGGAGGCTGAGTGGAGCAGTGGAGAATAAACCCTTGCCAAGCCCGGCTGATGGAGCAAAGAAGCCTGTAGAGCCTGAACAAAAGCAGATACTGAAAGATATCAAGTGGTAAGCAAAAGCTTGAAGGAGAAGACATATTCCCTCAAGAAGCTGGTGGAAAGGAAGGAGATTTATTTACCGTACTCTGTATTTTATCCCTTTCAGCAGATCTGAGATCTACTTGATTAAAGAGGGATCTCATCTAGTTTATTATTCTCTATTTAAAGGATGTGAGCTTCAAAAGCTTTCTGTAAGCTTTTTGATTGCTCTTTCTTTGAAGTGAGAATTGACCCAAAGAGGACAATTTTACCACAAGGTTCAAGCCAACTCGAGGCTCTATCATAGTAGTTTAAATAAAGTACCATAAAGTGAAATACAAAATGTTCTGTCTTATTTAATTAACAGCTGAAAACAAGAAGTAGAACATGTATGGGGACATTCTGTGTGAATGTGGAGTTTGGTACACTAATAAAGAGATTTCCTATATACTGAAATGTCCAATTTCATGCATTGTTCAATACAAACAGCAGTACATAATTCCAGCTCCCCACAAAAGTTAACAGGAAACACCAGGCTTGTCTTTAAAGTGTCTCATACTAAAATATAGCTGCTGTATTGTACTCAGGTGGCAGTATTTATACCTCCACTTTTTAAGAAGGTTATATTATTAGCTCCACTTGTATTCCACAGGTAGTTTCTGAATACTATTTATTAGTTGTATCATGGTAGTGACTAGATAGCACAGGTGAGTACAGAAAAGAAGGCTTTGTGCTTAAAGACTCTACAAGCTCTGTCCTCACTTGACTTGCATGGTTTCCTAGCCTCAGTCCTACCTCTGCTGCTCTTTCAGAGCCTTTTCTGGAAGCTCTTCTTTTTTTCCATTTCACTTTGGTAGAAGCTTAACAGCTTTTTGGCCTCTTCCTGGGGACTTTCACCTACATTCCTGATTCATTATGTTATCAATAGTTTCCATACCTACATTTTTGCATGATACAGAGATGCTAGAAAAGGGTAAATACACAGAATATGTATTTGATTTTTGGGAAATACACCTATGTCAAACAGTAACAAAGAATACCACCACTAATGTCTCCTTCCTGGATTCTTATGTTGCAAGCACGTATAAAAATATAGAATGCAACAAGAAATAGAATTGCATAGTAGATTCCAATATGCCCTAAGTACATTATTTCAGTTTTCTGTAATTCCCAGGCATATATGATGTAGTTAATTTGCAAGGTATGAAATAATTGTGCATAAAATACTTGCTCCTCAGCAGACACACTTCATTTATTTTACTTGTCATTCTCTCTTTCCGTAGAAAAGATTTCCTTTCAGAATGTTTTCTGACGCAGAAACAAGCAACCTTAATAATTTGCGTAGTATAGGTTATTACGAGTAAAAGACACAGTCATGTGTTTCTGCTGCATTAATTAGCAATTGTTGAATCTGACGACCATTGCAATAAACTGGTCTCCTTGTTCACAATCACAAAAAGCTGTACTTTATTATTTGCACAAAATAACATAATGATCATACGTAGTCATGCAGTGAAATCTTGCAATAGGAATTATATCAAAGAGAGAAAAGAAACTTAGAAATTCACACTGTTGAGGGAAAAAATACACATTTCATACTGGGTGGAAAAGGCAGTTGGACCTGTTAGATGTAGTAGCCAGAGCACAGCATCTCTAATCTCATTTCTCTAAAATGACTACATGTTACTAGTATTTGGTGTCGTATATTTGAAGAATAGTTAAAAAACAAACAATAAAACCCCCGAATCCTCCAGAGTAATTTGCAGATGTTTTGACAATACTAACTTGACATATGCTGCTATCCTGGGATTCACTCAACAAAATTTCTTCTTTATGTTAGAGTTGTTCCCTCTGTCATGGGAATAATGTAACCATTAGTTGGAACCAGAAAGATTTCTGATACTCTACAGGTCATGCTAAACTCCTAGAAATTCAATACTTATGAAACTGAAACAATCCTTTTGACTTTCAGATTCCAACTTTCTGAATGCAGTACCATCATCAAATCTGAAATAGATTTCAAGGGATGTATATTTTGTTTCTGTATATACTTAGATGTACTTTAGATGGCCTATTGTTTTGTTCTTAATGAATTCAATATACGAAGATGCCTACAGGGATGATCTACAGCACTCGCCAATAGTTGTGCATCAAAAGCTGTCAGGCCACAAACCACCAGAAAATAATAGACAGCAGGGAAGTAAATGGAAAAAAAATCGAACTATTACTGTTATTCTGTGTCTAGTTTTCCCAGCCTTCATACTCCTTTTCAAAACATTTCCATTTCCTTTAAAAAAATCATGTGCTCATTAGTCTGTTGCTGTATTAGCAGTTTGCCCATTTCCAACTGATACGCAGTTTTTCTAGTGATGCCTTACCTATCTGTTGGGTACTTGCATGGTATGTGAACTCCTAATATTTTAAAACTTCTCAATTATTTGTATGTGGAAAGAAAATCCTTTTTCTTCCTCTTCCATTTCCAGTCATGATTACTTTCGTACAAGGAGGGATACAAGCTTACAGTGGCACTGTGGATATTTTGAAATCACGTACTATATTTCTATTTCTGCATGTGGTGAGGCCATTTTTACCTCTCACTGGAAATGAACTCCATAGCATTGCTTCTGTGAAACTATCACTTTTGCTCTTATTACTAGCTGGTCACGATTCCAACAGAGTTCAAAGGTCAGAAAGATAGATGATCTCTTAATCAGTCTAGAGTCATGACAGATTTCAGTACAGGGCAGAAACGTTAAAATTGAGTCTACTTTCACAGGTAATGCTAATGTAGAGAGAAAAGCACTTGGCAATACATTAGAAGTTTCTGTACAACCTATTAGATTGGCTGATATATGTACCGTTGGAGTCCTTTAAAGGTGACATCTTTTCTAAGTAAAATTAGCAGAAATAACAAAAACTGAAGGTCACAATACTGTGGACAGATCTTTAGCTAATTGGCTATGGAACAGTATTCTGGCCAATTTGCAGTTACATGATGATTTTTTTCCCCATTAGGAAAGTGATTAGTAACACAGATGAGTTCAGAAAGACATTCTAAACAGTGTCTTTCACAGTTTTGTGTCACTCAGATGCTATGGATCCTTCAACTTCACTGAATTTTTCAACCCCTTCATGTACTTACTGAATAAATTCAGGGCATCACTGAGTTTCGTAGAAGGTGCTAAGTAAGGTTTTTGAAATGGAAGAACAACATAACAATCCTTGGAGATTAGTTTTACTTTCATTCCAGTGCATTTCTACTTCTCTTTGAACGCTTCTAAGTACTTGGTAATCAAAAGGAAGAAATAACGAGGTCAACAGGAATATACTTCTTCTACCTCTAATCATCTGGTCATCATCTACTTTACACTCTGGCTTGCAATCTAATAAGAAAAGACTAGATTGTTTTCAGCTGGGGAATACTGCTGAAATATTTGATTAGCTTATTTAGAGAACAATGTTCAACAGCAAGCTGCTTTCTCCTTTTTATATTTTTCAGATTTTTTGCACATTGAATAGATAATGCATATGCCAAGGAGTACAGCAAACTCCCTTCATTAGAAGAGGTGCTGACAGTCTCACTAACAGAGGCATCTTCTCCATGCTTGCTTACTGCCTTGAAAAGGCCAAAGAACTGGGGACCCAGAACCTGTCCGTACAATGTTATCTGTTATTTATCAGGGCAGGCTGTATTTATAAAACAGCCTTAGATGCTCATGAGGGAAACCCAAACGGCAAGGTAATTTCTTCAGTGAAATGACAACAATTCTCTGTTTCCTGCAATCTGGATAATACAAAAACAGTTTAAGGTGACTCACAACGACTTATGATCTTGAACACACCTGCTAAGTGAGGTGTCTCCAGCTGTTGCCAACTGACAAAAGAAGGCCTGGATGATGATATCCCCTTCATGAATGGAATAAATACATAAAACCTTCCTGCATGCCAGATTTTCTGCACTTAGCCACATTTTCTCTCACAATAATTTTCTCTATTCTCTTCAGTTTCTCTCTTTCAGAGCATTCAAGAAACATGGCAATATGGAAAAAGAGAAGAAGAACTTGCCTTCTAGGGTGTTTATAATGCCTATTTTTGGTATTAAAGAGACACTGCACTTATGTTCTGCTTGCCTTTTGAGAATCATAAGGATGACACTTATTGTCTTAGAAGGTCTGGGGGCTGCCTCACTTTCACATAAGAAATTTAAGTTTCAAATCCTTCCAAAACATACAAGTTTTGACCTATGAAGATGCTTTGTTGTTTTATCAGGTTGGAATAATGTTTAACTGTACCTTTAAAAAATAAAACAAAAATCACATTAGTCAGGATGAAATGTTGTCTTACAAGGTCTGCTCATCTGGTTCCTTCTGCAATAGGGAATTACAAGTTTTCCTATTATACTAATGCAACTGGACATGTGCCACAGCACTGTAGCCTAGAAAATCTTTAAAAATCATGCTTCTCAAATATGCAGCTGCAAAAATTAAAATTGCAGAATGATCTGGCAAGGTTAGAGATGGACAGAATTAAAATAAATGAGATTCGATAGATAAAAGTAATTGGTAGAAATTATAATCTTATATACCAAGTTGGAGACTGATATTTTGAAAGCAGTAATGCAGGAAAGAAGCCCTGAGGATTACAGAAGAAATTATTTAACTATATGTTCAAAGGCAGCACCACTCTAAAAAGATGAATCCTATTCTGGGTTGTTCTGATCCTGGCAATTACGGTAAAAGGAAAAAATAATGTTACAATATTCCAAAACTGCGTATATCATACTGTGTCCTATATTGTAAATTACAGATAGAAACAGGCTCTCAGCTGGGAAGGTAATTTCTGAAGGTCTACCAATAGAATACTACTGCATAAGTAATACTATGAAAATGAAAATAATACAATGGAGAGCTGTAATAACAGCCCACACCTACCTAAGAAAATACTAATAGAAGTTAGAAAAATATTTTTTTTTCTATAATTTTGAGGGTAATACTAAAAACACAAACCAGTATGTTTCAGGCTAAATGAGAGTTTATTGTAAGTGAGAAATATTAGATAATGACATTACTGAAGTAGAAGGGATAAATAAATACTAATCCTCTTGCAAACTAAAACAAAAGTACACAGATTTCCAAGTTTGTTCTTCAATGAAGACCAGACCAGGCAATTTTTCCTTATGCTCCTGATGTTGATACTAATCATTGTGTTAACAGTACTTAAATGATTGCTGACCAAGGCAGAGTTAAGCTTGTTTCAGTATTAAAAACTGTCTAGCCAAATAGCACAGAGCTCTGCCAAGACAGTCTATTTGTCTTAAAGCACATCAGTTACAGTATACTCACTTTTTCCTCTTCAAGAGACTGCCCTTTACAGTCACTGCTGGTGACCCCCATGCACTGGCTTTAGACAGCTTCTGATGCCAGGAATCCTAAAGGGTAGGGAACATAGAACAACTCGGCCAAATTTTACACTCTTAGCACTGCTGGAAATCCAGCTTCTCCTCAAACCTGCCCATGTGCAATATGTTTTTTATATATGTCTACAGCTGACCACGTCTTAAGGAAGCTGCAGAACTGAATTATACCTGTATTTCTCTAACCTTGTAGATGGTGACATTACAGTTCTGCTCATTCACTAGCTAAACTTAATGATCCCATCATACTGAAAATGTTTTTAGTGGCATGAATGAGTAATACTCATGGTAGAGTCACGTTTATGGTATTGCTTCACATTGCTTGGAAAGTCACAGTCTTTGAATTTCAAGGGTGCTGTCCTGTTCAAACATATTCTCTCAGCAGAATTTGGAGAGACTTTCTCACTTATTAATGATCTAAGAGAGACCTCTCTCTAAGTGAGAACAGCTATAAGATGCCCCTGTTCTTTCTGCACTTCTTGATCATTCATGTAGATACATAAATTAACATTGTTCTTCCTGTAGCAGATGGCTACATTGGCTAGACATGCAGCAGGAATACTCATTCATCCTAACTACATTAAGATGTCAGACTCCCTAAACTCCTGCTGCAGTCAGTGGAGCAAGATAGCTTCCTCCAGAGGCCAATTAAGAACAGGTCACTGCCTTGAAAATATTACAGAACCTGAACAAAACAGCAAAGAAATCATCAGTGATTGATGAGTGTATCTGCAATCAATCTAGCAATTGATTCCAGTACCAATGTAGAGTCAAACACTAATGTAAATGTCAATACTGAAGATATTAGTGGTGTTAGTGATGACTCGCAGATCTCACTATTGAGGGAATTGAAATACGGAACAAAGTATCAGGAGAGATCTGAGATGAGCCTAGTGCAATTCCAGAGAGGATTCTCAGAAAGCTCTTTGGTGGTTTTAACATCTTTTATGATAGAGCCCTTTAAAGTTTTATGATGTCTCTCATATAGCCTAGCAGCATACAATCTGCCTCTGATCCACAAGTACGCAGACATTTCCTCTTTTGTGGGATTTGTCTTAGTTTTCCAGATGCAGGTGTGCTGTGAAGGAAACTATCAGTGAGAAATGGTGATGGAAACAGATAATTAAGGGATTGAAGCATCTCTCATACAAGGAGAGGCTGAGAGTCTTGGGACTGTTTAGCATGAAGAAGCAGCAAATCATGAACTTAATCTAAATTCAGAAGAAAAATTAGGCAGCAGAACTTTCTAGACCTCTAATTTTCTGAGGAACCTGCTCTAACTGGACATAGTTGGAGAAGAAAGTTGGACTAGGTGACCTCCAGAGGTCCTTCCCATCGTGAAATGTTCTGTGATCTTGTGATTCTAGATGTTTTTGGAGTAAAGAATCTGCATATCACAAAATTCAGGAATGTGACCAATCCTGAAACACCAATAAAAAATCCCCTTTGGTGGTTATTCACAAAGATTAATCTTTAGCTTTTCCTAAGTGATTTTCTCCCTCACAGAGACTTTGGATTTGAGTCCCTCAGAAGAGGCTGCCTGTCTCTCCCCTCTAGAGTCAATGAAAAAAAAAAAAAAAAAAAAGAGAGAGAGAAAGAGAAAAATTAGCTTTTCTAGGCTACACCTAGTCTGTGCAAATAGACTTCCTGTGCAGCTATATTGCAAGAATGTGGTGACCTCGCAAGTGCAGCAATACAATATTTTGAGTCTGGAGTGGTGGTCAGACATATTCACCAAGTACTACGAAATATCATTTGGAAAAATAAAACAAATATTTGACATACAATGGCTTACTAATTATTGATAGCTGCACTGAATAAAAACAGTACTATAAATAAATGCATTGTTTAGTAAACAGTAGATACGGACGGTAACAGATGCGTGGAATCATGCTACCATCGGTAGCATTTATCCCCAATATCTGACATTTTTGGGGCCATTCACATACACCAGATATGTTTCAGTAAACCAGAAGAAACTTGTCCATGATTAATATATATGTCTAGACAAAAAACAGCTGAATGCATCCTGGCTTTTTCATTTAAACATTTATTGCAAACATTTTCTTTTTTACGAGTGGGGGAAAAATATTCTTCTGGTTGTTTCTTTCTGCAGTTCAAATTGTAGCAGTCAGTAAAGAACTGAAGACATTCATTTGAAAAGCAAATATATAGAGTAACTACCATTTACAGCTACATAGCTAGAGAATGCTACTTACCCTTCACACTTGCAACAGATGATTAATAATATTGGTTCTCATACTGCATTTTTCTTAACTGGTATAGTCTGAAGACTCACTAAGAAACCACCATAACTAACCTGTCTCCAGTTTACTACTTTTGAACGATACGTTTGTATATCATGATCATCATACAAAAGGAAGCATTGAATATTTAAAAGTTGCAGGGAGTTGTTCCAATGTTGACTGCTTTTTGTGGCTATTTTTAATAGACTGTACATCACTTAAGTATTGGAGATACAGTCTAAGAAGAATTACTGAATTCACTGTGCACTACTGAATTGTATACAATGGATCAAGAGTGACTTCCAATTCTGCTTCAAAAGCTGGCTGAGACATGGCACAAGTAAGGGAGGTATTTGGCCTTCAGGGCAGTGAACGTTACTGTACTCTTTCTTGGGCTTGTCGACAAAGTGCCCGTCAAAGGACATTAATTGCACATTTGGATGATAATATGTTCACAGCATCAGATGTAATAAAGAGTGCTGCAGTAACAATCTGCAACACTGGATACATGAATGTTTTTGGTATCTAAGTTATAATATCCCATTTTTAATTATACCATGTCCTTGATTTCTCCTTCTCCCTCCTCTCTTCACTTCAGAGCTGATTCACTTAACTCCTTTTTACCTTGCATTCAACTACTTTCTCCTCTTCTCCAGGCACAAAATTTAAGACCTCCATTTTAAAAAGTATTTAGAAAAATAAACCTGTTGTCTATCACCTGAATCTCCTTTCCCGTCTTACTCAACCCCTGGCAGACTCAACAGTTCTAGAAAAATTCCAGATATCAAATCCACTTTTTCTGCTACACAATGATATTTTAACACTACCACTTTCAATAAAAGCAGCGTTTTTTCTTCTATTTTCTATTTTGCTTGCAAACTCTGTTTGGCAAGTTTGATGCTTTCCTCCAATAGCCCTCTTGCCCTTCTTTAAGCAGGGTGTTTCCAAATTCTTCAACCAAAACTTACTAAATTAATTTTACATTTAATTTCTTTCCCCTACAACAGCCATTAGTATACTCAATATATGTTTCTTTTCCAACAGGCAGTATTTATCCTGCCTCACTGATTCCATCCTACCCTCATTCTTTATTCCTCTTACTCTTCATCTTCCTTCCTTCTTTTTCTTTGAACTCTTTCCTGACTGCACACATACATGGGTGTCAGAAATCCTTGGAACAGGCTGTCTTTGACACCACTTGTTCCTCCATCTAGTCTCTTCCTCTTCTCCCCATCAATCTTTAATTGATAAAAAAACCTCTTGGCATCCTCTTAGTAACACTTTTCTGATTTTCTGTAGTAAATAATTTTGTTTCCTCTGTGTGATAGATAATCTCGCTATAAGAATGAGGCTGCTGAAAGAAATTTAAAAATAAGAATGGGCTAAACCAGACGCATATGAAATATACATCGGTAATACCAATTAGTAACTCTTTAAAAGGGAAGAGTACATAAAATTAATTTATTTATTTGTATTTCCAAATTTAAACTCCAAAGCACACTTTACCCTTTCTGTAACAGAAGTGCAAAAATGCAACAACTGCAAATTTAAATTACTTTACACTTATCAGCACCCTGAGTTGTATTAGGAAGAATGTCGCCAGCAGGTCCAAGGAGATGATCCTTCTCCTCTGCTCAGAACTGGTGAGGCCACACCTGAAGTACAGTGTCCAGTTCTGGGCTCACTCAGTACAAGAGAGATATGGACATACTGGAGTGAGTACAACAAAGGGCCACAAAGGCAATTAAGGGACTGGAACATCTATCATATAGGGAGAGGCTGAGAGTGGCGGGACTGTACATCCCGGAGAAGAGAAGGCTTAGGGGGAATTGCATAAATGTTTATAAATACCTAACGAGGGGAGCAGAGAAGATGGAGCCAGGCACTTCTCAGGAGTGCACACTGACAAGCTAAGAGGCAATGGGCACAAATTAAGATGCAGGAAATGGAACTTAGGCATAGAAAAAACTATTTTACTGTGAGGGCGGTAAGACACCTACACAGGTTGCCCAGAGAGGTTGTAGAGTCTCCATCCTTAGAGATATTCAAAACCTGACTGGACATGGTCTGGGGCAACCTGCTCTGGCTGACCCAGCTTGAGCAGGGCAGTTGGACTACATAATCTCCAGAGGTCCCTTCCAACCTCAGCTTTCTATGGTTCTCTGATTCATACAGCTTTTACCTGTACCATAATACTACAGAAAAATAAAACAAACAAAAAAAAGTTTTCAAACATTCCTCACTTCTTTTTTGGTTTTTAAATTGTTTTCTTATAATTAACAACTGATATCCTGCATAGCACTCTGCCGAACTGTTACGGAAGACAACTGTTTGAGGACTATCCATCTAGTCTTACCTGGTTTTGTTAAAGTGTTGACAGATTAATGTGATCTCCTCTGGCAATGAGTTCTGTTCTGAGTAGACTCTCCCATGAACATGTCTTTTCTCAGAACAACAAAGAATTTAAAAACATTTGATTGCATCAGTGAAAATGTTTCCAGTTAGAACAACAGAAATGGAGGAGCTGGAGAGAAGGGAGCCTGCTAGACATTCGTGGTGAGTATGTATGGATGAACTCTCTCATGCTCCAGGATCATGTTCTAGGTGGTCATGGTCTGTTCCCAGCTGCTTTTGTAACTTGTAAGATACCACAAGCTTGAGCATCCCCAAGAAAACTTTTGCATCAACACTGAATTACAGCATCATGGTCAGAATAACAACAACAACAACAGAGTTTTGGAAGCTCTAGCAACTTAGATCTTCAGGGTTATTGAAAAGCCCAACAAATTACTTCTGTACCTAGGGTTAATTTCCCCATTGAGAAAGGATGTTACCGCTAGCTAGAAATTTAAAATGTTTCCTCCTCAGACCAGCAATCCCATGGTGTTATCAGGATTCAGCTGGAGCCAAAGAAATCTATTTAAGAAAATCCCTAGTAGACAAAAAAAATGAGTTCTATAATCCAGTTATTAAAGTGCAGTCATGAAGTACCTGCAAATGCTGACTTACTGAATATGCTTTTGAACCCTCTATGCTTGGTAGACAAGAATCATATTGGATTACTTTATTTCCAAGAGGTCCATTCTGACAGCAGGGGAAAAAAAGTCGAATCATACAGCACTTACTAACACTCAATTAAAAATGTGAATTAAAAAAAATAAAAATAATTTTGTAGAAAATGCTCGGAGCTAATACTTTCTCCAGTGTTTCCTAAATTTGAAACTTTCTTTGCAGATTTAATTTTCTCTAGCTGATCCTGGAAAGTATCACCAAACAGTGAGAGATTAAAACAAAATAAAACAATCCCCACCACTGCCACAAAAAGAAAAAAAAGAAAAAAAAAAAGAAACAAACAACTATCCAACAGTTCTAACACAGAAAACTACAATCCTATCAATTTAAGAATATCGGCAGATTTCACTTTGCAGCCAAGCTGAGGCAGGTAATCAGAGCTATATGGATTAATACTAACTCAAAGGCAATGCAAAGTTCTGTATGAGACCATAGGGAAGCTCCTACTGTAAAATCTAGTTCATGAGCTTTACACCAATAATTAGCAGAGTCTGCAACCAGGTTGATCTCCAGGGGACGAAGACAAGACAAAATCCTCATATGCCAATCTGTCTTCCTAATTCTACCAACAGACATAAAACATTAAGTAGATTAAAGCCAAAAGGGGACAAAAAAAGCCTTTGTCTCCCTCAATAGTACTTTAGAGGATAAAGTTCCTTGGAGACTGCTTAAATTCAGAGAAAAGGGAAGGGGGAGAAAAGACTGTGGAACTACTTGAGGATCTGGCCCCAGCGTGTCTATGTAGATCCAAGACAGACAGCTACAAGATGAGCCTAGATGAAACATTAGTAACTGCGACAGACAAAGTAGGATGGGAATGATGATTACACTGCTCTGCAGTGTGAATTGCTGTAGCCAAAGTGACGTCCGGAATTATTCTATGAATATAGTCGCTGATCATCCATTTTAAAATTAAAGATATATTGTTCCCTGTGAAAATGAAATCAAAGACTCGACTCTGATCTCCCCCATCGTGGAACAAATCAGATAATGTAAATCAAGTGTCAGCTTGCAAGGTGATCTCTACTGGAATAAATTTGGCAGCTGAGACAGACATGTCAAAAAGCCACTACAACAATACCCAGGAAGCTCACTGGCACTCTGCACCATTGGTCTCTGATATTTCTGACAATTTATTAAGGAACAGTACCTAGCTCTAGTCATGGGTGAACTTACCACATAAAACTTCAGCAAACATCAGAAACATGAATCTCTATGCCTAAGGAAGACCTTTGGGCACCGCTGAAATCCTTCAATTATGCAATGACAGGTACCTAGCTGAGTTGCTGAGCTCAAGTCTCTCAGGATATCCAAATACCTAAGGGCAACTGCCTGAATTCTCCTGGGTCACTTAACTGCATGGGCAGTGGGGGGGTAGATCCTATGTCTGCATCAGGGTAACTCACAAACAACAATTCTCTCCTCCGGTTATTTTACCCATGAGCCCAGCCACTAGACATACTTGCTAGATCTCTTGCACAAGAGGTGTAGGCAAACTGTGAATCTCCAAAACCTGCCTATTTACTGTCCCCCCCAAACTTCTGGTTAGAGAGCCCTCCTCAGAAGGGGCAGACCCCAGAATTTCCAAATCACTTGACCATCTGCATGCCATCATCACTGGACTTTTGGACATTTGCCATTAAAAGTCTCCTTTGAAACTGTCTTACTTTGTATGAATACACACTATACACATATAAATATAAATACATATTAATTGAAGAAAAGATTTGACCATTATTTCCCTGTGTTTCCTACCCACTCGCTCATTTTTTTTCTGCTTCCTACTGTGAATATTTGCAGAGGAATAGCTTCAGTAACTGAAGGTGTGAGCAAAGCCCATTAAGAAAGTACAGTGACCAGATGGTTACGACATTCTCTGAGAAGGTTGGCAGACCAAACGTCTTACTACTGGTTTGTATTAGAGACTGTGGCAGTTAAAAAACTTGTTCCTTCCTTACCCATCCCACTACCAGTGACTGGTCTAGACCAAGCAGCCTCTTCTCTGTTCCTCCATTGGTGTCTTTGTTTCAGTGTGAGGAAGATCTGACCTGGTTTAAATGCTACCTTTTAGAGAGTAGCAGAAGCACTAAATACCTCCCTTTAGCCTGAATTTGCTTGTCCAGGCTCTATTCCCCCTCATTAGGACTTCCTAATGGTTACCTTACATATCTTCTGCTTCAGCTTTCTGTCTTTGGAGAATCCCACTCTTAATTTGTCTTGCTCTTTCCAGACATTTTTCAGAAAGCTTAAACACATAATTCAAGGCAGACACTTCCTACAGGTACATGAGCTTTTTTGTGGAACCACTCCATTGCTTCCTAGTGAGGAAAAACTGTTGTTTTCATTAAATAATCATGTGTTAAGAAGTCACTAACAAAAGCCAAGTGTTGACTCTTCAACCTCCCACCACACCTACTTGACTGTTTTCAAAAGCCAAGCACCAGGTAAGATTCTCTTTTATTTCATCATATAATAATTGATATAATTAAAGTTAGGTACTGGGCACTAGTTACCGATGCACAGTGCCAAGGTCTATACAGATTCCACAAATGAGATGTATATAATGAACTTACCTAAACAAAGCTTTTTTTTTTTAAACATCTCAAAGTTCTCATTACTTGCAATGTTAATGCAGTTGATGTTTGAATGTATGAGGTATGAAAACTTCTGTATAGACCAGAACTAATCGGGTGAGGAAGATGCTTATTTTTCTAATTTCTATTTTGGTGTACAGGAAAAAATGGTGACATTTCCATGGCTGAAGTTAAAAACATCTCTCAGTCTGAAAAATGGATTCTGGTAACATCAACAATATACAATCTATATGGGTATATGTATCAACTTAGAGGAAAAAATGAGGAAAACAATAGTTAAGACAAACAGCAGACTAAACTAAACCTGACAGGTTTGAGTGATGACATAATACCCTCTTACTCTGTGATGGTGACACAAAAATGCCAAAGGACACAAAGCTGTCAGTCTTGTTGTTTATCTTCTATCTAAGACTAATAAAAGGAGGTTGGTGATTGACAGAACAGACATGGGCACAGTCCTAGGTATACAGTTTGCACTCTGAAAAATGTATTGATGGTTTTAGGGGTGGCTTATTTGTTATTGCCTTCTTCTGCAGTAACTGTGATTTTCACAAACTTTTGATACAACTTTTTTAAAGCTATCATTGTTTTTTTAAATTCATGATTAATAGTTTTAATTACTGATACTGCAATTCCTAGTAATTCCTAGTAATTTATTAACAGTATGAGATTCTGGACAAATGTCCAACTTAGTTTAAAACAAGTTTTGCATAACCCCTTAGGTACTATCATGATGAATAATGGAATATCACCTAACATTTCTATTTTTAGCTGTCTCAGAAAACAAAGCCTAAATGCAACCTGATATATCAGCTCCTAACTACTAAAAATCAAAAATGACACAGGTCTCTATAGAACACAACAACACTGAAGCAGCACCATTTAATTTTAGTATATAAATCTTGTTAGGTAGACAAAACTACAAAGAGAGAGAACAAGGAACAGTTTACATAGTGAAGCGTTGCTGAAAACAAGTTACTTATTTGGTTATTGCCCCAATTACTCTGTAGGAAACAGCTGGTAGAAAATACTCTGAAAAGAACCAAGTATCTTTCAGAGTTCAGCAGAATAATTCAATGGGGAAGTATGTGTTATTAAAAACACAGGAGATAGCATTTTCAAAATCTTCCCCTAAATAAATGTGTGTGTGCATGTGAAGATGCAGTGTGAGTAAAACTCAAATTGTTCTGCTTTATTATCCAAGAAACTCATACAATTGAAGAAGGTACCCTATAGAGCCACAATGTCTTGCAATTCACTCCTTTCACTAAAGGGGTTGCACAGGCCTCTGATAGCAAGGTACATCTTTAAGACTTCCAAGGGATAACTTCTCTTCTAAAAGCAAACATGTACAATAATAACAAAGCCATTTCGCTCCTGATTCCCTCTTCGTCTCATACAGAAACTAACACTGAGAGGCACAATACTGAGGAGCAATATCTCTTTCTGACTGGGGCTGGCCTGCTCACCTGCAAAGCACTGAATGTCGTCCTGAGAAACAGAAGATCTGCTGCTGCTTTGGATCCTGGTTTGTTGTTTGACCTTGTCTGTAGTCGCTTTAGCTCACTGAGCCTATGATTTCTAACCTCACATGGCAACAGTGGCCTTTCCTTCCATCTAACACTTGCTGTAAAGTGTTATTAGGAGAAAGCCAAGGTACCTGAGAAAGGTGGAGATTCAGTTCTCATTCTAGAGTAGACTGGAAAACATTCCTTTAATGACAGGGAAATACAAATCAGCTGAGTTTTAACAGCTCTATTCACCTCCCAGTTGCTGAGCATTGGGTCAGCAGCAACAAGGACAGGAAGAAAGTCTTCAGCTGGAACAGCTGAAAGGAACTGGCATTTCACTATGCTTTTAAGTCCCACTGCTGTGTGTCCACATGTTTGCCACCATGGCATTTCATAGAATCATAGAATGGTTTGGGTTGGAAGGGACCTTTAGAGGTCATCTAGTCCAACCCCCCTGCAGTGAGCAGGGACATCTTTAACTAGCTTAGGTTGCTCAGAACCCCGTCCAACCTGACCTTGAATGTTTCCAGGGACGGGGCCTCCACTACCTCTCTGGGCAACCTGTTCCAATGTTTCACCACCCTCACTGTAAAAAATTTTTAGAGACAGAATTTGAGACAGAAGTTTCAATTCTGATCTCTTCACTGACTACAAACCAGTGCAATCTCCTCTTCCTTGTTTTGGTGATTTTGACTGATGATAAATATATTTTTGAAGTTTCAACAAATCATTTTGCTTTAAGGTTGTGCTTTGGCAGTATACTTAACACTGGCCAATGTAGGCAAAACAATTCAGAATGTGAAGGATAATTAGAAAACTCCCCTCTCTTTCCTCTGTTATAACTGCATTACAATGCAGTTATATATATCATAGTAAGACGTGTGTCGGTGTGCACCGCTGTGCTACAGGCACATTATTCCAGCTGTTGAAGTTATTTCTCTTTGGCATCAAATCTCAGGACCTGAATCCTCCCAAAGCTCAGAAATGCACACCCTATCATGTCTTATTACTTCAGTAATATAGAAAAACTGTTTAGCCAGTGAACTTAGCAGCAGGTAACTATTCCTCCATCCCCTTTCCCTGCACTCCACTCACATGTTTCCAGTGATAAGAGAGTATTTTATTGTTACTTCAGGTGCAGGAATCTGCCAGTGTTTCAGCCATCTTGTCTTCCTTGGAGCAGGATAAGAGTAAAATATGTGAATGAAATACATGAGTGGAATAGAGGGGTATTTTATTTGCTGAACTGTGCATTAGCTGAACTGCTTCTCCCTATTGCAGTACAGCTGTTAGCCTTCTTAAAGAGGTCAGTACCTTTTACGAGCCCATCCCTAGAAATTTTATACAAAAATCATTACATTTTAATATGAAAGTCTGCCCTTATTTTGTCCGCATTTTTTGTTCAGAAAATAGGGACTTCTTGCTATTGTTAACAGTATAATAAAAATCACCTGATAACATTGTATCATTTCAGTATGATTTATTTCAAGTGGTAACATGATACCTTTACTGTCATTTAAATATACAGCCACAATACCCTGTCATTACTCCTCTCTCCATGCCACACTCTGTAGTGAAACTCGGCAACAATTAAATGGAGGCATTTAAACAAATTTATGGTTTCAAGGGCAGCCTAAAAATATTACAAGACAGCCTGAAAACACTATGTTCTTAACACCCTGATGTCAGCCTCCTGTCAAAGTAGCTTTATTCTGACTATGAAAGAACGTGATCTTGACCGAAATAACAATGAAGGGAAGCCCTCAGTCAGAAGTGCTCAGATGTAATTCATGCTCTAACATATTCCTCATAAACAGATTCTCAGATGACATTGGATCAGTTAAGTTTCTCCCTCAAAATTTTAAGTGCCTTACTAAAGTAACATCCTTACATCTTTACAATAGTAAAAATGGAAAATATACTCACACAGCCACATGCAACATGCCAAAACGAACATTGGTACTGGGAAGAGAATAGCTCTTAGCTGGACTAAAAGACTTTGAGAAAAATGAGACGTGAGCAAAATGCCTAGGAGGCAGGAATCATAGATGCTTGTCTCAGAATTTATATCAGTTTCTTTTTAGTCTTTGATAAACCAGGTAAACTTTTTACCTTATAGTTCTATTTCAGAAATGCAGGTGATAGTTACTAGCAGCACAGAGATACTGAGTTCAATAATATATAGGGCATTCAGAGGAAAAAGCTAAAGAACATAATTTCTCATTATATTCAGGCAAATAAGTGACATTCCTAATTCAATTCTTAAACCTACAGCATCATTAATAACATCCTACATTTTCAATCAAATAAATTAGCAATAGCAGACTTTAAGTAGAAAGAAAATTATAGCATCACAACCATCTCAGAGCTCTGTATCTTATTTTCTCACAGGTCAAAATACAAAGATGGAAGACAAAATACAGTTCAACATATGTTAAGGATTAGCAAATCCTTACTTTTTCTAATAAAATTTGGAAGTATTTTCCACAGCCTGGAGTTCCTTGAGGAAAATCTAGACACCCATATTCCATTTTTCAATGGTCCATACTTGAATTTAGGTATATACTACAACTGCCACAGATTTGCATGGAGGTGTTGATACTGAGCAAACCAACTGTACTCTGTGGAACAGCCATCCTCTGCTCCCCAGCCACAGCAGCAACATCTCACATACGCACAGTCCCAGAGAAGAGCTTGCTTCTTAGTTTGGGCATACTTGGCATGTGAAATCCCCAATATGATGAGAGCATGGTGACTCTGGAGGCACATCACCTGAGAAGCAGTTTACCACTGCAGACTTTCTTTGTTATCCGGCCAAAGCATGTACCATCACATGATCCCCTATGGATACAGATCGTGGACACCCACTGCAGATGTGGAATGTCACTGAACGTAGTTGAATGCCATTGTATGAGGCTGAACTAAAAAGAAAGCTAGGCTAAGCTGTATCCAGAAGTTAAGTGGAAACAGGAGATAAGACACAATGAACACATGCTTCTATGTGCAAATGTACTTCTTAGTAGTCACTGCTTGAATTAATGACCTTTTGAATAGTCTCAAAGTAAAGCACAACAAAGCATACATTATAATAAGGAATAGCAGTATAGTCACCACAAAAGAGGATTCTGCAGTGGATAATGTAGTACCACAATAGGAATATCAGACCTAGCATGTATCTAATGCATCAAAGTGCAGAGGTTTCTGAAATCAGTCCAGCCGCATTAGCTGGGCTCAGCAGCAGTAATGCAAGCACAGTGATGTGGCTACACCACTCTGGGGACCTACGCTGGTATTTCTGCACAGTACTTTGACTGGCTGCATGTCTCAGTCAGTACCTCTGCTTACTGACTGAGATACAGATATTTTTCAAGACTTCTTGCTACATGTTTGTTTCCCTAGCACAGCAATGGTGAAACTGACTGTGGGAAATTTCCATATTTTTCCTATCTACTGAGTTGAACCTGATTTTACTGACACATTGATTGCTGAAAAAAAAACCCACAAAAGAGGCAATTGTTTTATTCTTGTAATTAATAACGTGTAACCTTCATGTTAAGGAAACCTTTTATCCTTCAGATACTGTACTATGCCATTACACAGTGGATAATAATAATGTGTCCAGCAGCACTAGCAAGAGTGCATCAGAATTCACAGTAACGATTTACAGGACCATTGATTACCTAAATATTTAATCACTCTGTATCATTCATCTATTGCAATATTTATTCTAGATCTAAGTAGTTTTCCTATGCTAATTATCTCTGCAAATCTTATTGGGAGTTGTAGTTCTTCGAACAACTTTTTATAGCATAGAATAAAAAGTGGCTTTTAAGTCTATAGACAGAAAAATAAAACAGAAATTATTTTCTATTTTTCATTGCAAGGTGATGTTTTCGCTAATCAGACTACCAGAATCAATGCACCGTAAAAGATTATTTGGCACAGAGAATATACGTCACAGATAAACTTAATTACTTTTCAAAGGGCAAAGAAAACTGTTCTGTGAAATAGCAGACAGGTCTCATATTGACCTGACATGAGCAGACAGAGCTGATTGCTGCTATACTGTAGCTCAGATATGGTTGTGTTTTAAAAAATTCTGCCAAGCATAAGCAAGTTACCTACCATAACAATTCTAGAATTAGTGCTGTTTTCACAGGTATCTTTTTACTCTGCACTATGAGATCTGGTGGAAGAGTAGGATAAGTGAGAGCCCTCTAAAACTGACATGTAGAGATTTGCAGTGAAACACTTTTTCAGCCAAGACCAGATCTGTCAGTATTATTCACACTGAGAAGCAACTTAATCAGCAGGAAGCCCCACTGCAATCAATTACAAGGCAATTCCTGCCTGTGGTAGCCTTTGGTCCAAGTGTGTCACAGTTTGACTCAGAGGGATGTCTTCACTCACCTCCTGCTCCAAACAGGAGAATGTGGTATTTCAGCAAACTTGTATTCTCAAGGACTCGTAGCACATCGCTGGTCATATCAGCACCATGGCGGGTAGCTTTGTGGATGATTTTCCCTTTCTTATCCTAAAGTAGTCTAGCTCACACAGAAGCAAAGACAGGCCATGTAGCTCTTTACTTAGAAATGATAGTTATGGGAGCCTATGTAGCTCTTTATTTAACTGCCAAGATTGTGTTCTCCCTTCTCAAGCCAAAACAAAGTGAAAAACATAGTGATAAGACTCCGTCATTTTTACTGAGGTTAGGATAAGGGCACTGTATTAATAAGTTGTAATTAGATTAACTGATGGACAAAGAGAATGTGCAAGATCTATCTAGTTTGTATCTAAGATGGAGACCTGTGTGATGCAAATTTGTACAGCCACTGAGGCAGACAGTACACACTTAGGAGAGAAAACTGATAGTAAACCTGATATTATCTTCTGAACTTTAAGGCATGGTAAACATGCAATCTCTCAGATGGGTATATAAACACATAGAAAACAACTTGTTTTCTTGAAGTTAATATCATGACTTCCATAGTCCACATTAAGTATTGGTAGTACTATTTTTGAAAAAAATATTGTTCAAAACAACATCTCAGAGGTATACTAGATTATATTACTTTCTCTGAATAGGAAGTTAGTGACACAAAATCTTTCATCAATAATCTTAGTGTAGTCCTGTTCTATTTCAATCCAATTTATGCTGCTCAAAAGCTTTTGAGCTACTTTCTCCTTGAATAATGATGCTGCTGCTTTTACTTTGCTCTTTGTGGCTTGCACACCATTTCAGATTTGATAAATCAAGCCCTAAAAATTTTATTATTATTTCTGTTGTTCCAACATTCCTTTCCACATACTATTTTCCTGTCTTATGTTTTCATTCTCTTTTCCTGTGCTATGTCACTGTACTTCATAAATGCACTTTGTTTTACAGAGTTTTACTAGTCTATTTTTTATGTTGTCTCTTTATTATATTCTACTCCTTTTACTTCTTTTGTTTCCCCTTTATCTTCTTTCATGTCTCTGTATTGTTATGGTGTGCTGAAGTACACAGTAGGAGCGAAGCTACCATGCATTCTAAGATGTCTGAATTTAGAGGGGGAGGGAATCAGCCTTAATCTGGGTTCAGTTCCCTTGTTTTTTGCTGTAGTAATGAGGTAATTACTCAATTGTGCTTCCAGCATCTAATTATATTGAGTATTATTTAATCAGCCTTTTCTTTTTACTAATCATTACAAGGTTTGTAAACTTTTTTGAATTGTTGTACCCAACACAAGGATGGCCATGGTTTGCACACTCTTTTAAATAAATTGTAAACTGCTATTTGAACACACTAGAGTGACGGGCACATTAACAAATAAGATTACATGAAGGGAACTAAATAGCACATTACTCCGTATATGTCTTGAGACACTTGCATTAAATATGAAACACGTGAAGAATGCATAACCTGTCATATCTCAGCTCCCCTGTTTCTTTCTCCTCATACTTTCACATGCTCTTTCCCCCTTTATTTCAATACTTATTTTGAAAATACAAATTAATGGAAATACTCTTTAACAGCCAACCAACTGGCTGGAATTGAAAGTTTATGTTTTCAGATGTTAATCAAATCTCTTCTTGCGTGACATAGGAATGTTATGGAGCAATGGATTCAGAGCCATGTTTGCTGCGCAAGATGCGGACATAGCGATGGCACAGTAAGGGAAGATGGCCAGTCTCCTGCTCCATTGAAGAACATGTAACTGGTAGGCCTGCGCTAACCCTGTATTTCCTCCTCAAGGAGCTTTAGATACTGTTACTTAAAAAACTTGTTTCCTAAACCTACTTCATTTTCAGAATTTGCAAAAGCCAACAACTACCTATTTGGCAACTGGAACAGGAGTAAATCATTGTGTGGCAGGTATTTTAATGAACCTTTTCTTGCTCCTGTTTTTCTTCCTCCTGTTTTTCTCCTGCCCTTCCTTCCCACTCCAAATATATTTCTGTTCTAAGCTGTCCATTTTGTACATGCACAAAATTTGTATATATGGAACTGACCTCATGTAGACATGAAAAGAAGATTAAGTGGCAAGTAATTCAGTTATGCCTGGCTGTGATTTCATATTGATACATAAAGTAGCAGGGGTTTTGTTCTGTTTTTTTTTTTTTTTTTTTTTTTTAATAACACAATCTCAGAGGTACAATTCTATAATCCATATTTAATCTAGCAAATAATGAGAAAAATTGGTTTATTAATCAGTTTACAGAACTATTTATTTTTATTTCTTGACTACAGGTTCTCAACTATTATCTGTTTTTCTAATGATAATTATTTTGTTAATGCTATGAATCTATAGTTCCATCTGAGTATAAAATAACTGTGGGAGGCAAAATCCCAGTTCTCTCTTATATTTCACATTTTTTTCAGTCATTTTTAAGTTACTCTCAAAATGTTATGAGAATTGACAAGTTTGCTATTTCTGATGATACTTATTCTAGTAATCTAATTAGTTCTTCCTGTTCTGTGACTGTTATGCAATTATATTATGCCATGAAAACAGCATGTTCTGTCAAATTGTTCTTTTTGTTTCTTCAAGAAGTTTCAGTACATTGAAAACAAGACAAAAAGCATTCTCTGTAACAAAGCCATAAATAACCCCCAGCATATTTTTTTTTTTTTTAATATTTATAAAACTCTTATTAACAAATGAGACCCTCAATTTACTGGAACATATTGAGTATATGAAAATAAAATCTTCCATCATAACACACTATCTTTGAAATGTTCTGCACCAATCATATCAGGTTGTTCTCATTGATTCAATCAGGCATAATTTAATCAGAAATAGACTTCCTCTATTAGAGTAAAAATAAACACTTGATTCATATTCATTCCCTTAAAATATTTGCTTGTAGCCGCAGTCGTATAAGGAGTGAGGGGCGCAGCAGGCCCTCTGTCAAAGTGATGCATTTTCAGCTGATCCTTTGGTCTGTTTTCCTAAGTCCACAACAGACAAGACATTATGTGACATAATGGATGTCTTTTTGGCTGATGACACTGAGATTGTATGAAATGACCAGCTGATAATATCTCTCTCACTGTAACTATATCTATATGCCAGTTCTTTGTTTTAGCTAACCATAGCTAAAATGAGGACCATTTTCTTGGACAAACTACACCTTTAGCCTAAGAAAGAACGAAGTTTTCCTAAAAACAAAGTGAGTTTGACAAGTGAATAGTCTCTGTACAAATATGATGATGCCTTGTGGGTAACTTTCAAAATTAAACTGAATGAAATACTAGGAAACTATATCCAAAAAAGAACAGTCTTGAACCAGAAAGGAGGTAACCTTCAGTGAAGAAAGAGATTCATTATCTTTTACCTGAATATCAAAATGTTAAATTTGTGTGAGCAAAGTCTTCAGTCTCACCAAGCGTGTCTGATAATGACATATGTTTTTGCCTTTGTCTAGCCTCAGCTTGTGCCACAGTTTGCCTAAGATCATTAAAGAAAATTATTGAATATACTACACCTTTTCCTTGTGCCTAAGGCTGTTAAAGTAAGACATCACCAGAATAATGGTATAATTCATGAGAATAAGGTGGGGTTGAGAATCAATACTTAGTCATTCTCTCAGATGAAACATGTAGCTGCTTCAGGTCATACGGAATATGGTCACAGCAATCTGCATCAGACTCTGGGATGGGCTATTACAAGCATCTATTAAACAAATGCAGGAATGAGGGGCAGCCTCACATATGATTAAAGAAAACACTGGAATTGCAGGACACTGAATGAACTGCTGTCCTCTAAAATCCTTTTGTGAAGAAACAGCCTTGATTCATTCTATGTCAGCAAAAACTGTCAAATGAATGACACACTTGGGCATCGAGCATTCATGCTTCACATTGCCAAATGAAAGAAGAAGATGAAAAAGTCCATCTCGATACATTCAACCCTTTCCCTAATGGTTTATATAATGATAAGTATTATGTATCAAGCAGATGGGAGAACTGAAATAGAGGTGACATTTGATGCATACGTTAGCATCTCCTCATTCTCTTTTATGAAGTGCTCCACAAGGTGGGAAGAGAAAGAATGAATTCTTTTCATTTTCCCTAAATGTAATTCCTATGTGACAAATCCCCTTTCGTACAAGTAGTCTAAATGAGCAGCTTATTTGCTGGGGTACGCCATGATGTTTGGGATGTAGAAGCTCACAGTCACTTTCATAGCTTCCCTTTAGCAAGTAATTTGGATGTTTTGTCCTTATCTCAAAACCTTTTCCTAGTTATGGCCCAAAGCCCAGGGATGCATAACACACCACTGATGCAAAACCTTTGGAAGACTTTCTACTGTTGTCTCCCACAAGCTGTATAACCACACTGTTTTACTGCACTGAGAATTACAAAGTATGGACATGTGACTTTTGTGTTTATAAATATCCTGGCTCCTAGTTTTGCTGTTAACAACTGTGACAAGGAAAAAAAGTGAGTATATGCACTCATCATTTTCTCCTTAGCCTTTAAAAAAATTAGAACAACTACTGCAGATAGGCTTCTAAAATAAATAAAAGGCATGTGCTCTTTTATACTGCTTTGTTTCGCACAGATTAGGAGAGCTCACCAGCTAAGCTGTTTATCAATTACAATTTCAGTTGGCTACCATTTAATGGCTTATTTCTCTGAGGCAATGAGAAGGGAATTTTACTCAAATACTTTCTACCTCAGGTGCTCTCTCATACAGAGCCTTGTTCTCATTCACCATACCTATCAATCAATATATCTATATTTCCCTAGGGAAGGTGAGTGAGAAGTGAGGGCAGTGGCATTTCACATGCACGTCATTCAGTAAATCCTTAATATCTTGCTTAGTTTAACTACTGCTGTGAAGTGCATTGCCTGTTCTTTGGAACAGGGCCTGAATATATAGCTCCTGTCTTTGTAGCTCCAGGCAGGCAGAACTGAGGTAATTGCTGTACACTTAGAGGAGCACCTGGATAATGTCACAAGGATTGCGCCTGCTCATTGAATGGAGGGGGCTGGCAGCCTTTTATTCTTGAAGATGGCAGTCAAAGAAATTGTGGAGAAACAATATAAAAGGATGTTTTGTACTTATTCTTCTGCAGCATAGGGTTTGCCAAATTTTCTTACTGACGCCAGCTATTCTAAAATTACGCTTCAAAGATTTGAGACATCTATTTTAAAAGGAGTTTAAAGAGGCACCAGTATCATGCTGATTTAGAATAAATTTGCAGCTGGTTTACTTGGAAAATCCTAATCCAGATTACTACAACATGTACTATGCTGCCTCATACCCCAAGGGGAGAATATGTTGCTTTTGGCACATAACTGTTCGGGGATCTCCTTGGCTGTTTGCTGATCTCCAGACAGGAGACAAGATGTAGTTTTGAGCCACGCAGCTCTAAGTTGCCTGGGATGCAGAGAGCTGATGCAGTGTATCTTTCCATTCAAGGCTGAGATAAGGAGAAATGCTTGAGCTGGAACCTGCTCAGTGCAGAAAAGACAAAAATGAAGGAAAATGCTTTCCATGCCTGGCTTTTAATTCTGCAGTTGTCCTTGCCTTTTACCAAAACTGCTGACTTTCAGAACATGCTGCAACAGCCCTTGGTTGCACAGGACGTGGTGCCACTCAAGCTCATGTCTTCATTTTGTCAATGCTTGTTTACTTGTTATTTTTCACTCTCCTGTTAATCAGCATTGTGGGGACTTTTTAAAAAGTAGACAAAAAGGTTAAGATATTTGCAGAGCTATCTTTGAAAAGAAGGAAGGGGAGCCCTTTTTGCATTTGAAATTAATACCGGACTGTTTGGGTACGTATTAAGAAGGTACAATACCTGAATCTATGTACAGTCCAACGGGAATTTTTCTTTTTGTAAAACTGTTACTGTATCTAAGTTTTGGATACCCAGATGTTAGAAGCACACTTAATTTCTGTGCAGAGGATGCAGAGTACTAAAATAAGAGGAACAAATATAAAAAATTCCTATTTTATCTGTATTTAGAAGCAAAAATTTCCACTAATACAGTGGCAACTACTTTTTAAAGTTATAATGAATCACACAGGTTTTACTGATGCATAACATAGTATTTTTTAAAGTCCTTACAAAAATTAAAGTCGTGGTTCCTGAGTGCTTCAAGGGTCAGTATTTTCAGCTAAGGTACATTAGTGCCATTCATACAATGGAAAGAATTAAGCTTTCAAAAAGCCTAAGGAACAGTCTTAATTTTTAATCTCAGTCAGCTGGAATGCAGATGTTTTGACATCTATTTAATGGCAGAGGATAAGGTCCAAGCCAGCTGTGTCAGTCTTTCGAGGCACATCATGCAAACATTTTCCCATACGGATGATATCTTGTTATCACTGTAAGAACATGAAAATGGGCATATAAACTTGAAATATTAAAGTTCTAGGAAAAAAACCCTACCCAAAGATGATAACTGAGTCACAAAATCCTTCATAGCCCCAGGGCAATAGTCTTATGTCGCTGTAGAATAGATTTACCTTCTTTTATTGCATATGAATCTTGAAAGTGACAACAGTCACCACATTTATGACAAAATAACTTAATAAAAGTGGAACAAACTATAAACAACATTCAGTAAAGCTAAGCAATATTATAACAACAAATTTAAATTTGAGTAGTAAACTTCTCAATATTCTTTGTGAGTTATATTACTTTCTTGTATCTACTTTAGCAAGCTTTACTAACAAATCTAAAGGAAATGCATATCATAAGAAAAGAAAATGGTTCATTTAATTATGAAGCTTTTATTCACTTAAAATATTAATGAATGTAAAAATATTATTCTGTTTATATGACTTACAGGAAAATTACAACAGTGACTCATTCACTAGACATGAAAAGCCTTATTAGCTCTAAACTGTTGGTACAATGAATGACTGTTTTGTAAGGGCAAATGGAGAAGAGGCAAAGATGAAGTTTCTTTTGATACTTTAAAAAAAAAAATAGTTCAGAGGGAAAAGTGCATAACCTTAAGTATATCCTGTACTTATTTGAGCTGACAGGAGAAGGAAACTCAGAATTCAAGAACTTTAATTGAAAATGGGCCAGGATTTTATAAGCTAAGTTCTTAGGACAAGGTTATAAACATTTAATCCTACTGAGTTTGATGGATACAGCTTCCCTTGCAAATACCTGATGATCCTGTCCAAAGAATTATTGTAAAATTAGAATTTAACCATACATTTCTGAAGTACCTACAGGGTAATTGGGGGCTCTTCCTTTTCTATAAACACCAACTTTTGATTTTTGTAAAATGCATTAAAATATAGACATTATTTAAGTTATTAAAATGAATATACCATACAATAAATGAATAAATAGTAAATATTTTTAAATAAAATTATTTAAAGATAATATCTAATACTACCTGTATGGTTTATGTAGTAACTGATGTTATCAATCACAGGGACTTTAAAATGGCAATGAAACATAAGGCAATAAGGGTTTCACATTCAGATAACCGTTTTCCATGGCATAACAGGAAAAAATTGTGATGAAACAGTTTGTGAGCTCAGAAGAACATTGGAACTGAGTCCTGCAGTGTGGTGTAAAACTTAAGCAGTAGTCTGAATTCTCAATTCCAATCAACTTCCAAATTTGAGACAGTTTGCCATCCAGTCTTGGACAGGTGAAAGAACAAATTATTGTGTGATATCCTCTCATTTTATGAAGGGCTGATAAAATGACAAACGGCAGCAAGAACATCAACAAAGAAAACAAATTCAGAACACTGCTACTGTGCATCAGAGTAGATTTCAAATATGACAATAATCTGGATATTTAAAACATAGCCCAAGGCTTAAACCTACATGAAGTTTTCATTATCACATGTTTAAAGGTAATCAAATGCTACTGTCCATCAGTTTAAGAATATTGTAAAGTTGATTTAAAAAGACAGGTAAGCCTCTCTAAACCACTTAGAAAAGACACCCTTCCCATGACTAACACTTCTAGAGACAAAAACCCTTGTTACTTGCAGCTTTTACTTGTGGAGTTTAACAAGGTCACAATCTACTTACAGCAGCAGCTGGTAGGACATTTCTCCTTTTAACAGTTACTGCTTTAATTGTCACTGTTATCAGAGATTATACTTTTAATTGTGGCAGCACATAAAATAACATACAATGAAAAAAAGAAAAGCAAATACTGAAAAGGACCCAGAGATAAGAATAAAGTGGGTAGGTTTATCAGAATTTTAATAAACTTTTTTTATAGTAGAAAATGTTGGGGATTGTATTACGCATACCGCATTCTAGCACCTCCAACCAGCCCATGTTAGTCTTCAAGCCAAAACCAAGACCACAATCCCCTTTGAAGACTTGATTCATCTGAAATAAAAGTAGTAAAAGCAATTCCTCTAGGTCTTGTTGACACTTAGTAGGAGGACCAAATATTGAAACTGTTGAAGAAGAGAACTTAAAAAAGCCTGCTCTACTTCATTACTTTTTCTGTGAGAATTGGCATACTTTACAATGACTAGGTACTGCTACTGTCATGCACCCTGATGCAGCAAACTTAACTAAGCATGAATGCTGCCTCTTCCTGCTTCTGACTGCCTTATGTATCCAAACCTTCTTGTTTCCTTTATCTTATTCAAAGTCCTCTTAATTTCAAATCTGCAAAATTTCTTACCAGATGAAAAAGGGAATTTGTCAACATAAGAAGGAAAAACACAAGGCATGTTTGAGTTTACTGAACTGTCATTGCCTATGGACTAGTTTCCTAGAGATCCTGTGAATGAATCCCATAAACAGGAGCTGAATATATCAGGTGTTTGTGTCAGCAGAGAACCCTGACATCTTGGAAATCACTGAGGTTTAATCAGTTCCTGACCATGGACATAGCTACATTATACCATATCAAACTCATCCATGAAACACTGTGGAATATAAACATTTACCCATTTCCTTTACACTCTCCATGCCTGAGCACATAGCTAACAGCTAATGTCCTGGTTTAGAGGAAGGATATCACCAGCGCTTTTTAAAATATTTTTTTTCTTTTTTCTTTTTTTTTTTTTTTTTTTTACTTTTAACAAGGAGCAGCACTGCAGCATTGACATTTGGTGAAAGTTTAAGAACTACAAGTAATCACAGGTTGCAGTTCTGAAAATCTAAACTGCAAGAACTGGCCTGAGACTGGCAATTGCTTCTACCACAGTTTTGGCTGAATGAGCTATCATTTGACACTAAAGCACCCGTCCAGCCAAAACATATCAAAGAATGGATGACAACAGCTATTTCAGCAGTATTTGCAGAGACAAGAACACATCAAGAGTCAATAGGGAAAGTAATAGAAAGGGCTAAACTTTCCATTACAAATAAAAACCAAGAAAATCTTTCTGATCCTGTTTGTACAAGAAATGTGTGTAATGCCAAGGCTTATAAGTGGAGGGGGAAAAATAAACTCTACACATTATGACTGGTCAAAGTAAAAAAGGATGTCACTATAACCCCCGGAAACAGCCTTCAGGAAAATAAGCACATCTTTGTTTTTGTAAATACTTTTGCTGATGTATTTACAGTTTCTTTGAGTTTTTCTTATTTCAAGTTATTACACATCTCAAAAGCATGCTGGAAAAAACCTAGAAAACCAACTACTAAAGAGCTCTTTCAAAAGCACATTTGAAATAATATAATAAACATTACCCACCCTCCTCCTGCCTTTAATCATTAGTTAACGATGAGTTGCTGTAATTGAGTGCTCAGTGCAAAGCTTCATACGAAAGCCTTTAAGCTAAATGTTGGCCAGACAATATGAAAACTTTAGAATTAAAAGTACCATAAAGCTAGGGTTTTAAGTTACGGTTTTGTATTTCAGGGATCACAGTTTTAAATGTTTGTGAAGAAAGTTATTTTATTTAGTTTTATCTGAGCAGTGTTTTAATTGTACTGGATACTGAGGAAACAAAAAGATGTCTCCACGCTATGTTTTAAAGCAATGCTTAGATTGCTATGTATTTTAGTGTATCACTCATTATAGTTCTGTGTTACTTGTCAGACAAGATAGCAGTCTGATTCCTTCTAGATCTACTATGCTGCTGGATTCTACAATATTAATCAATTAACAATAGTTGGATGAAAGACATGTCAAACAGGACTAACTATATCCAAGCTTATCCACCTACTGCTGCTGCCACTGGAAGAGGAACCACAGTTGCATGGACGCTGAAGAGAATGGTCCTCTGACATCAATTGTCATGCTATGCTTCAGGTGCTAACTACCTTTTTTTTTATACTCATTGCAATTATTAATGACTATGACATATATCTCTACTGCAATCTGAAGGCAGGCCTGAGCTTGCACTGCAGTCCAGATTTATTTAGCCTTCAACATAACTGGCCGCAAGCACAAAGCTTCAGAAAAATCCTAGAGAAGGAAGGAAACAGCAGCTTGGTGTCACTCTGTCCCTTAGCACAGGGACTGCTGTTCCATACAGGCATGTGGCTGTAAGAGGGTAGGCAGGTGGGATTTGGGCTTACCTTAGATTTTAGGAACACTCCCACATCTTCACTAGTGGGGGACGCTAATGTGGACACTGACTGAGGACTGGGTGGGTGCACCACAGTCTACACATACCCTAGTGCTGGCTACCAAATACGTGGAACACATTAGATTTCATTTGCTATCTTGTCTGTACTGCACCGAGCTGCTTTGATGTAAGTTGAAGTTCAAGACAACTACTTGTACTCTTGAACCAACTATTCCTAAAACCCTAAATGTACTTGCCTAAAGTAGAACACTAGATCAAAGAATTTTGTACCTGCATGTACAACTTTCAAGTAATACAAACAAGAAAACTCCCTAGCCCTCTGACATTCCACTTGTTACCCTGTTTGGTTTTTGGGGAAAACACTCAAATAATAATTCCCAATTATAAAATATACACTGTGAGCATTCAACTACTGCTTGATTTGTTTCCATCAAACACCAGTTTATCCCATAACATAGTTTCCTTGCATGTGACCTGCAAATTTCTTCTTGCTTTCAGAAAATATTTTCTTATAGTCAAATCTACAGTACTTTTCAGAAAGGGAACATTGGTCCAATATGTATATAAAGAAGAAAAATCTCTGATATGCAAGCACTTGTGACCTTTAACGTACATTGCAAACTCACAGGAAGCATCACAATTAATAACTTTATCAAACTCCTGAATTAAAAATGCTACAAATTATTTACTCAATTTCATTAACAAAAGAGAATTTGTGCAACACACAGCCAAAATACTCTGAGAAAAAAGACAGCATGCTGTGTCTCATCACGGGGCCAATGAGCCCATTTAACAAGGAAGGGGAAAAAAGTAGAAAGTAGATGAAAAGTGCTTTGACAGAGCCAGGAAATCTTACTGATGGGAAGTGATCACATTTCAAAAAGGCTGTGATAGAGAAACATCATTAAGCAACGCCTACATGGCATCAGGACACATTAGTTGCTAGCAACCTGGAATTAGAATTCTGAGAAGGAACTTTAAACACAGAGTACGTCATGCTCTTTATTTTTTTTATTTTTTACTCTGTTATTTCCAGATTTATTGTCAATTTTTTCCTACAGCTACTTGTCAGCTAACTCTGGAATAACCTACGCTGCTATCAAGCACCGTGGAGGTCACTCCCACACATCTGATTACCTCCGCACTTGATTCATAGGAGTGTTGCTAGACATATACTGAAAGCTACTGTGAACAATCCCTTCATTTCTAAGACAGATGTCTGTTACAAAATGCTCTTGGACACTGGAAGCTACAAGAAGCTAACTAAATTTTATGGTAATAGTATGATTTCCAGAATAGTGGTTCTACACTTTAAATATTAGGTCTTAGGAAAAGGTAGGTATTGTTCAGAATAAGTCAGCAATCTGAAACATTGGCAGTAATTTTATATGTGGTGTTGCTAAGGGAAAGACTATGATGGAAACTCATAAATTCAGAAGAAAAAATGTTACTTCTAAAGTCTCATATGTGGAATAAAGAACGTATATTTTCTGACTCTAGCTACAGAAACTCTGAAAGAACCTTGATAGGGAAGCAAACCAATATTATTATATTTGGTACAGGTTATCCAATATACTACATACTTTCCACTTGAGTAAAGCAAAGCAGCCTCAAAGCCCACTGCTAGGAAAATAACAATTACTACTTGCTCTGGTTGTTATACAAATACCTAAAACCACATCTTTAATTTAGGGTCACTGTACACTAACAAAGAGGAAGACACCCTGCCCTCAAAGGTGTAATAAGTATATAAGGCAAAGCAGAGATACGAGAAGGGAAAATTTAGATCTTCCTAGCCATAGGCAGCATACAGAAGCTGAGAAGCTGACGGTCATATTTCCAAAAGTGCTTATTTGCCAAAATGGAAACCACACCTGAAGACTGTCTCCCTAGACATCCAGAGAGGTAAGGGTTCCTAAACAGCTATCTAATCCCCACCTCCATGCTGAAACCACATAAAAGCTTATGAAAAACCCTGAACATTCATTCTCTCTGGACTCATTCACTTGTTACTAAAAACAGACAATATACTTTTTCTTAAAGAAGTGATTAAAGCCCTCAAAGGTTTTTACCTGATGGTCAAGGATCTTATCTGAGAAACTAAAAATGTACATGTGGAGTCTTTTAGACTGAAAATGGCATTGAGCATTAAGTCATAGAGGTAGGATTTTTTTTTTAATGCCTATTTAATGTTTAAACAAGGGAAATGTTACAGAAATATGGCCAAGCATTACCATTGCCTCCATTAAAACAAATAACGGGTGAGACATGAATGCCTCTTGCAAGGATCTTGTTTGTTTATGAGAGAGAGAGAGACTGGTTACTCAGAAAACTTAAACCTGGCTTTGGATACTGGTAGAGCTTAGCTGCTCTAGCTGAGGTAGCTCAGGACATGAACAGAAGTAGAAATCTACCCATCTTGTGAGTTTTCCAGTAAAAATGGTGTGCCCCTATCCAATTCTATATATCTAAAATTCAATAAATGCTATTTTATGGTCTTGCTTAAGTCTTTCTTAAACATTTAACTTGCTTAGGCATCTCTCCTCTCCCAGTACCCAGGTATTTTTGAAAATGATGCTCCATCTTATTTACCAAAGGTTACATAAGAAACCTTTGACTGAAAGAGAAATGAAAACCACATTTTGCGAAGCCTAACCCAGTGCCTTAAGCACAAAATTCTTTTCCTTTAACTACCAGTTTGCCCCAAGCCAGTTTCTAACCCCATGGTATCTTACTGTGAAGTCATTCTGCTACTGAAACCTAACCTACTTGAAAGTGAATTAAGACGATCTTTCCTCCTGTCCTGTAGTGTTCTTTTAGATGTTCTTCTGAGCTCCTTTGAATCCATCTATGTTCCTTCTTCATTCTTCAGTTCTTTTCCCAGATATGGCTTCTGCCTCCTTAGTCCCTTTGAAATTCCCACCTTCTTCTACAGAGAGAAGCAGTGTACTGAAATCTCACCTCCTGATGTTATTTGAAGACCTGATACTCATTACTCAAAATCTTGAGTCCTACAGAAATCTTCAGTGAAACCATGCAAAAGTGTAGAGAGTAATAAGGAGTACAGAGACTTCCAGATGATGCCAGAAGTGAGATTAAAATGACATCTTTCCACCATACAATGAGTTAAATGGAGTTTGGAAAGAACCAAACTTTACCTATAAAGTAGTGAGTCAAGAAAGCTAGAGAATGCCAAGGGTCTCATTCCAAGTCTAAGCATTTGAACTTAAGTTGCTGAGGACTAGATCATTAGGGTGGGAATTTGTAGTTCTCTTGAAGTGTTCTATCACTCTCCCCACAAACTGTGGCCTTCCCAAAAGCACCTGATTATACTTAAAGAACAATGGAATGGGCCTATCACTTTCAAAAGCTAGCTAAGCAGTTCACTTTCATATTAGCCTACCAAGGAAACAAGACTTGCATTTTGGCGACACTGTTTTTGTTCCAAGTTGCTTAGAAGAAATGTTGCATTTAAAGATTACAGCATGTCTTTCTTTAGATCAGAAATGAAGAATTCTGCTCCTGATGTCCTTTAAAAACGGTCTGTAAATTGCACCATTATGCAAAGCCCATTGGTGAATGTGCTGGTTTTGGCTGGGGTAGAGTTAATTTTCTTTATAGTAGCTAGTATGGGGCTATGTTTTGGATTTGTGCTGAAAAGAGCATTGATAACACAGAGATGTTTTCATTGTTGATGAGCAGTGCGTACACGGAGTCAAGGCCTTTTCTGCATCTCACCCCACCCCACCAGCGAGCAGGCTGGGAGGGCACAAGGAGTTGGGAGGGGACACAGCTGGGACAGCTGACCCCAACTGACCAAAGGGATATTCCATACCATAGGATGTCATGCTCAGCATATAAAGCTGAGGGAAGAACAAGGAAGGGGGGGATGTGCAGAGTGATGGTATTTTGTCTTCCCAAGTAACTGTTACCTGTGATGGAGCCCTACTGCCCTGGAGATGGCTGAACACCTGCCTGCCCATGGGAAGGAGTGAATTAATTCCTTGTTTTGCCTTGCTTGTGTGCACGGCTTTTGCTTTACCTGTTAAACTGTCTTTATCTGACCCCATAAGTATTCTCACTTTTACTCTTCTGATTCTCTCCCCCATCCCACTGCAGGGCAGTGAGTGAGTGGCTGGGTGGTGCTTAGGTGGCAGCTGGGGTTAAACCATGACAGTGATCTTCCTCTCATGCACCACATTCACTAGCATACCCTGATGAGACAGGAACACTCCTCACAGTTCTGGAAAGGGATAGGTTCAATGATCAGAGGTTCTATAATCTCCTTTAATCATCAACATCAGAATCAGTGACTCAGAGGTATATTCAGAGGAAGAAGCTGTGGGGGAGTTCCTTTAAAAAGAGCAATCAAAATAGAGTAAGCAAAGCACAAAACTAATTAAACTTGATGCAACAAAAAACTAAAGCATTTTTGATGCAATTTATTAAGGAGAAAAAGCTGTGAAATTAACAGCAATCAAAAACTAATTAAAGTTGATGCAATAGGAGCAGCCAAAGAATGCCTGATAACATTTATTGAACCAAAGAAACATGGCTGTCAAGTTAAAAGAAATCAACCAAACTCTGTTTTTGAATAGTAACGCAAAGATAATTATTCTCCTGGTGACACTTACAGAATAAGATTCAAGTCATTACCTCAAAAGACAAAAGGACTGACATGCTGTGTTTAACTGCCTGTGAAAAAAAGGGTCTTAATACAGAAACTTTATAAGTAACTCCTAGGTCTTGCATATAAACAAATATGACTCATCAATCAAAAACAATGCACTATTATTGCTATATCAGTTACTTCTATAAACTAATATTTGACATTTAGGAGAATACCTTGTCTAACAGGGCACTTACAAGCCAGAGACTCCTGGTGTTTTCATCCTAGCTTTGAAACTCATTGCCTCAGTGCCTTGGGCAAGTAATTAACATCTAGAAGTCCATTTGTTTTAGGATTAGGATGCAAAACTCAATTCCTGATGTCAAGCACCATTTAAAGTATGGCCAACTGCCAGAAATTCTTTTCTTATAGAAAGGCTTGGTGGTAAATAGTGAAGTGGGTCTGTCTGTAGTGAGCGTAAGGCACTTTTATTTCCCCTATGTAGTTGTACATCTTTTATATCATGGTCTCAGCTTTATAAAAATAATTCAGACAAACATAGATGTTCACAAAAGGTATAGTGAAAATGAACATATAAGTACTACTGTCAAAAGATCCTAAAGTACGTTAAAAGCTTACTGTTTAATTAAAAATCCATCTTGTAACTCCTGTAGGAAGGGTCACAATCGGGGCCCCAGTTAGGTGAATCTCATCCAAAATACTCAACTACCAGCACCTTTATTCTGTAATCATGGTTTTAAACCAATTCAGGGAATTCTTCACAGTCAGTCTCCAACATTATCATCATCCTACTAAATCACCATCACAAGGCTTCCATTCACACACTGAACAAATAAAAGTCTCTCTTACAAAACATGATACCATAGCCAAATGCAACACAGATTCCAAGCAAACTATCAAATTTGTTTTATGCTAATCTCACAAAGACAATCTCCTCAGCTGAGAAGTAAAGTTTTCCATAATTCATTTTAATGCTTTTAAGTTCCATTTCCTGTTCCAATAAAAAACCCTACCTGTCTCTGGGGTACAGTACATCAAAAAATGACTGCTGAAGCCCATTATTCAATTTCAAAGAGCTGCAATCTGGTATTACTGACATGCCTAAGGAAGATCTCCATGTCACATTACTCCACTTTTTCATAAACTTGGCATTGTTTTTAAGCATAAAATAGTAAGGTAGTCCGTTTAACAGTGATGATTTTCTTCTTTACTGCATTTTTACCTCCAAGGATTTTTTAGCACTGGAAGAGATCCTCATTACTTGCACAATCTTTCCGCTCTACTTCTTTTTTTATAAAAATGCTCACCCTTACATGGTCTAAATACCCATTTTACTTGCAGAGGCAGTTTACATCATTAACATGGATATTTAGTGGATCATTTTTTTCTAGTCTGTTCAGAAATTGCCTAAAATTTCTGAATGAAAGTTTTCTTCTTTTGTCATCCTTATAGTGAGTCAAGATTTTAAACTCCTTTTTACCTTGGGAATAAACACTGGCTTGCAGTGAGCACTTGCTTGTGTTCACTTCAACAGCAGATCAATAAAGTTCCAGTCAAGCTCTAGTAAAAAAGCATTTTCATCTTTGCATATTATAGACTTCTGCAGCCCGGTACAGAACTTCATTATACCTAGAATCGCAGGGCCAAATTAACTCCTTACATAAGCATGGTAATGTAACTGAAGTGGACAGAGTTGTATCTGCTACACCAGGTCATGATTTGGCCTGTCACGGATAAAACCTCTTGTTCAGCAAGGAGATATGGAAACCTGAACTCCCAAGAAGTTATACTCATCCTGTTAATACCACAGTAATTAATTTGTCCCTTTTACAAAAATTCTCAGCTTCCTTCTCCATCCTTCCCTGCTGTGTAAGAAACAAATGGGACTTACCCTCCCAGGCTAGATCTCTCCATGAGTTGACTAGCTGCCTTATTCTCCTGCCTCAGCTACCTGGTCAGTCTCTGCCTCTTCGAGTGGAGAAGAACAAAATTCTACCTGCCTTTCTCACAGAAGCAGAATAAATTTAGGTGACTTTTTTCTAATCCTAATACTCATGAATTTATACATATTTGATACACTTCCTGCCAAATAGGCTGGAACTGGACAAGAGATTCAAATATTAATGAGGGAGCATTTGTAAGAAAAGAATGTGAATTAACCAATGGTGCAATCATATATGCTACCATTTACTAGGAACACTGGCTAAAAATTTCAGATTAAATACAAACACTCACAAAATTCCAGAACAAGTCTGAAAAAACCACACTGACAGTACACACCTTGCAGGAACATGACTTGAAAATACCTGCTCATTTTGAACCACAGCAGAAAGGAAAACCTTTGAAGATTCTCAGATCATATTGTTGCCAGTACCACATAAATTATACCAATTCAATTTCTATTACCCTCTATTCCAGGCCTATTAAATCTTTAGTAATAGGTCTCCTTCATGTCATGCCCATATAGTGAGATGCAAGGCCCTTTTTATCATAAGTTAAATGGTGGTAATGGGAGGATGGTTGGGTGACATACTGCTCTCAGACAAGGAGAATAATTTCCACATTTTAAAATAAGAAATTAATCCTTATCGCCTCTATTACATCTTGAAGGACGATTCTGATCTACTGTGCCTTGATCAGTTTGACATAAAAAAAATCTGTTTATTGTTTGTAGGGAAAAGGTAGAAGAAGAAATATTAACTCACTACAAAATATGACTATCTGAATATCTTTCTTCAAAATTGTTACAAAGCACATAAACCAAATAAGGACATTTTCATACCGCTGCCATTTGCTCTTTTCCTTTGGTACTCTCTCCCATGTTTGAGAACATAAACATAGATGTAGGCTATTTGACTGTCTTAGGAGAAGGGGGAAGATTCTGTCACAGCCTGAAAGAGACAATCTATATTAATAGGGGTGTGATTTTTTTTCAGCAAAATGGGTTTATTACTGACCAGTGTGAAAATGATCTTCTTGGGAAGCTACAATATACTGATAGATTGTATACGGACCCTTTAACTTACTTCATTACAAATTGACAACATCATTGCCAGCACATTTTGTTAAACACAGATGAACTGCACCTCTTAAATTCTTCAGCAGCAAGGCTGACATTTTTTGGACAGTAAATCCTCTCATTTTTGAAAAAGAAATGATATACACTTTAGGACGCATCGATCTGGAGGATGAGTCCAAGCTCATCCAGGCTTAAAAATCTGGGAAATAGCACAAGCTGACCTGAGTTGCATTAGCTTTTCTGAATTCCTCTATAGGCTCTCAAAAGAAGTGGTTCAAATATAACATGATAGGAAAGCATTTATGGCTGTCATTGGGAGCCTTGGCATTGTGTGTTGATGTGGCACTGCATCATCTTGTGGTGATGAACTCTGGCTCGAGTAGCAGAGACAGAACAGAAAGAAATATGTTTGGAATGAACTCTTCTTACATCACCTTAACTGGAACACAGTTGGACAGAGAATAATGTGAGTAATGAAGCAACAATGTAGTTTGCAAGACTGAGTAAAATATGTCTTTCTGCTTAGCACACTTTCATCTACAAATGGGTGAAAGTATGCGCTTCCTTGGTAACTTCAATTCTCAAACCAATCTGGATTTTGAAAGTCTAGTATTACAAAAGTGAGCTATTTTACACAAAGCCACAACACGTTTTATGTCACAGTTTTATTTTCCTCAGAGGTTAGGAGTAGAAGAGTTCAGCAAAGGAGCAGGGCATCAAAACAAAGATAGAACTTGTTTTTCTTCCCTCCTATTTTAGAGCACAGGTGTGACCAAGGTCCTAATTTGTAATAAGCAAGGAAAGAAATAGTTGAAGGACTTGTAAACTGTACCTTTCTTTGTCCCTGTTGGTGCTGCTTTCTTTCCGAAAATAAGCAGACCTTAAGATGCCCCAGTGAAGAAGCAGCAGCCATCTTTTCCACTTCTGTTTCTACTAGGAATGAATCCCACCAGAAAATGACACAAAAGGGATCTGAGATGATGTGGCTATACTACTGTCAGACCTTTTCCCAACACAAAGTAATGCTATTTAGCAACACATTACCTTGTAATAATGCTATACCTTCACTATCTACTAGGTGTGCCCTAGCTCTCTACGGATCTGTGATGGAGCAGGGAACTGAGCTCCCAGCTCTCAAACCCAGCCTCTTGATCCCCCTCTGTGAGAACTGGATGTTGCTCTGATACTAAGGTAACACTTGCAAGGAAGAGCCATTCTAAGAAACAGGTTGTTTTGGTGGTATTTTACTCTGTGGTGCCACGGTTCATGCCTCGCTCCTATTTCCTGAGGGACTGAAATGCACAGTTGTAGGCCAACTCTTACACATATGAACCTGATTCTTGAAGTGAACCTTTCCATTGCTCCAGCATACCACACCTGTGATGAGTGTATGAAGTAAGAGGCTAAAACCAAAACCTATATTAAACTTTGTTTCTAAATCGAATGAGTGAATAGAGCCGAAAAAATGAATGATGCTTTATCAGTAATCTGTGCAGATGGGCTGATGTGCTCTAAACAAAACTAGCAAAAAACCACGTTGACAAAAGCATATTATTAATTGAAAATTAAACTAATTGATGTAGTAATGCCTGCCTTATTTTCCACTTTCTATTTTAAAAGAAAAATTAATTGTTGTGATAGGATGGAAATAGAGTATTTACATTTTAGAACAGGTTTCCATTTCATATATAAAAAGCTGAACTGAAATAAACACTTTATTTAAAAGGAAAAAAGATTTTTTGTTTATGTCAGGCAATTTTTCCCCAAAATAATAAAAAAAAAAAAAAAAAATCAAGTTTGGTACTTGACGTTGCATTTTGAAAAGAAGAATATTAAAATGGTGATATTTCCTTCAAAATAGCAAGTCCAGATCTCACTCCAGTTAAGTTCTGAAGTAGTATGGCTTTAAAAAGGAAATTAACATTTCCTTATTGATGTTCAACAGCTTCAGTAAAGAAGCTTGCAGATCATGAATACACAGATATGCTTGAAAGACAAACAAAGGCATCTTGATGACTAAGGATGCCTGTTACAGAAGGTGAGGTTACGGTAGTCTGGTCCTTTTTTTCAAATACTTTCTGTTCTTTACTGTGCAAGATGTTCCCTTTTCACAGACTTTTACAGATGTTAATTCAGACACTTTTCCTCCACTGGGTAAAAGATCAGGCATGCAGCATTCACACGAAGCCTTGATATTTTGTTTATAACATAATTCACACTACAGCTGGTGAACAACAAATTTACCTGCAAAACACATAGGGAGGTTCCTTGGCTCCTACAAGGAACTGGAATCCATGAAGTTTCTCAAATGCTTTACTAAGAACTAGTGAATAGAGGCTGACACAGGTATTCTAACGAGAACACCACACACTGTGCTCAGCCTCCTGACTCAGAGGAACAGCAGGTTGCTTGATCTCAAGGCTTCTACTTGCCTCAGGTCTAAGGTGATCCTTCCAGTTGAGTGCAAGAACAATTTCACTTTGAAATTGGACACTGTGACAAAAAAGAAGGAAGAAGCCCTCCCTTCCATGTCTCCCCCCCCAGCCCCACGCTAACAGACACTCATCTGCAGGAAGACAGTCATATGAAATGCAAAAAATTGACCAGGCAGCATCAAAGTGCTGTGCATTGCGAGAAAGAGAATGATAAACAATTTTTTTAATGTTAATAAGAGGAAACTGAAGCCTTCAACAGCTCTGAAAAAATACCCATTCACAATCCTGGCTTATCTGCACAGGGAGAAACTTCCATATGTGTGAGTCCATTGCTAAGAAAGCTCTGCCTAATGCAGATACAAGTCTGACTTTTTAAGTTGACATTTTTACTTTTCCGGTGGATCAGAACTGTCAGGTGAGTTCCCCAGGCAGACCAGAGGATTGCAGAGGAGAGTTATTCTGTAGCATTCTAAGAGTTGTGGTGTAAGTGCTTTGATGGAATTAGCAACGGTGGTTTAAGAAACAGCCTCGGACTCTATTCCCAGCTCTAGCAATTACCACTCCCATAACAGAATCAGAACAAAGGAACAGAATCAGAAGGAAACCAGCTACAAATTTTCCTATACGGGCAAAGAGCAAATTCCCTTCTGCTGCTGCTTTCACAATGCCTTTAACTAACATCTGGCAGTGGGGCAAGGACAGACAACTGCAGACAGGAGCATTTAAAGTGTTGCTACTAAACTTGCCAAAAGCTCAGCTGTCAGAGTCCTTACACTGTCCATGCCTCTTTGGGTTTTCTCACAAGATGTGACTATGATAAACATCTATTCTTCAAAAATTAAAAATTATCAAAAATGTCCTTTATCAAGTACATCAGCAGAACATACCGTGCATCTGTAGTGTACCAAAATAGGGATTAAACAAAATTCTGCTAGGCAGTTGGAGAAGAAATTCTTTAAAGATAGCGTTTGGCATGGGTTAATTGCCTCTTTCATTAAAGAAAGGAATACATACTGAGAACATCTTTCTGCCATCTGATTAAGCAATGAGCCAATACAATTGTAAATCTTCCAGAAAATCCCCATGGTTCAACTCAACAGAGGCAATTCTTTACTTCTCAGACCCTATCCCTCATTTTCAGATAATCATTGCATTAATTGTGTACAAAAACTTTCTATCATGCTGTTAAAAGAAATGGAATGCACTGTTCTCTGATTCTCCTTAGCAACCTTTGACAATTAAGAGATTGAATTATTCATATATTTTTAATATAACCATTTTTAAGTTTGCTCACCACTCAACTGCTCAAACAGCTAGCAAAACCAAAACTGTTTGATTCTAGTATAAACAATGCAACTGTTCATTTTCTACTGTTTTAGTGCCTGATACAACTTATTCTAACTGATGTAAAAAGGGTTTAAGGGTACCATTCTATCCCCACAATTGTATGCTATGAATTGCTTTGCAAGTTATTGGAATTTCCTCTTCCTTTGAATAAGGCAGATTTTAAGTCTGTCTGCGCTTATTTGTGTTTTTTACAAGTATTATAAGTACTAGTTCTGTATAATACTTACCCATATTACATATAGTTTTATGCAAGTCCGATCAAGTTTGGCATATTAGCTCAACATGGTTCAATTCAGACAGTTTGTTTTCTCTGTGTTAGTAAGCAGCACAACCATAGTATTAAAACAGAAATGATAGGATTTGCACTGAGACACATGATAATTTCATTCAAGATGGGAAAAATACAGATGACACCCACTTTATTTTTAGGCTGCAAAATTGACTAAAAAATCTTAAGAATATCAGAAGGGAAAATATGCCCTGTATGAAAAAAAATAAATACACATGTGCTAAGATTGTACACTGAGATGCACATTTTATAAACCAAGCTTTTGTACACTGGCATAAACTGAACCACAACAGGATAATCCGTATGGGAAGAACAATCTAGAAACATGGCATTGTATTTTTTCCTCTAAATCTTATTTTAGATAATGAGAAACTCAATTTAAGTTGGTTTTGCTGCTATTTAACATATATTTGAGCTGTCCGTGTAGTTGCATGGTATTATTCTCTTAGGCTGCTACTGGATAATAAAGATACATATAGAAATAAAATAATAATAGCTTGTGACAGTTTACATTTAAAATGTTTGATCAGACTGATCAATGATCCTTTGCTTCAAAAGCTAAGTTGAGGTTCAAGGAAGGAAAAGATAATGGTTGTTCCAACAGTTTGCCCATACCTCACCGAACTGGAAGGCATTTGGGATGCAGTCCCAGTCTAAATACAGCTGCCACATACAAAAAAATGCTTTTTTTGCTTCTCAGATTCCATGATGGAAAGTCATACCTGTCTTTTTCTTTCAAAAAATACTTCTGTCAGAGTCTATATACTTAACTTAGGTCTTGGGTTTATTTTAAATTTCAGAAGCTTTATTTTTCTTCCCAGTCTTGTAATTATTTTATATTCTTTAAGCAGCATTCTGAAAACTTCTTATTATTTGACAATTAATATATAGTTAACAATAATTATCAGTCAGTTACTGTAGATAAGCTGTTACAGGCATGGGTTTTTAATTATTATTTTAATGTCTGTTAACACACCTTGAAATCTGTGTGCTACTGGTTTGTTGTTGTTGTGTTTTTTTTTTTTTTTTTCTTCTTCATTTACACAATTGCCTTTTGGTTTTTGTGTTTCCTCAAGCTCCTTTTACCCAGAGTACATACCACTGAAAGTAATCTCATTCAGGTTGATTCAGTTCTCGTTTCTGTTCAATTTAAAGTTATTTTCTTTGGCTCACAGCAGAACAGCACACAGTCTCTCACTGAGTTATTGAGGATTTTCACCCCATATCAGCAGCTCATCAGCAATTACTTTTCTGCACACAGATCCTTAAAGACCCGGGACATGATGATTTGTTACACTTTCTGTGCTGAAACAATCATGAAGGGAAGCTTCTTAAACAAGTTTCTACCAGAAAGGTAGTGGAGAGATGAGCACTTCTAATAATGGTAGATCCTTCACTTCCACCTCAAAAATTGAAAATAGTAGTATTTTTAGGTCCAGGCACTATGAAAGTGTACATTTACTGCCTTTATTTAAATCTTTGGATATATTAAAATCGTCAGCTTGCCTGACCTTAATACTCTGATCCTCCTATAAACTAATCATCTAGCTTTTGGACTGGCTTCATAACATCTGATGTTAGATCTGGTAAAATTTGTCTTTAATTTGTTTCCCACTGCCAATGGAAATTTAAATAAGGTATTTCTTTTTTTGTGATATAGCAGGATTTATATTCACATGATAAGGTGTGACTATAATATATGGGAGGTATTAAAAATTTCAGTTAGATTTAGTATGCATCTTTTACAAATTTGTTTCAGTAAAGCTATTATACATATTTTTTCTTTTTACATGCAGCTCTTCATCCTAAACAAAATTAGGATTTCTCGTTTCATTCCTTTATATCACATAGTGCCAGTCAACAAGGGCTTATTTTTTTAGAATGACTATTTAAAAGGAAAATGGTATTCTGCTTTACCATAGTCTTTAAACATTAAGAAGTCCAGTCTTTTACCATTAAATCTTCCCGTGGTATACAGAGCAGCTGAAATTGAGCCTTTGGTAGTATCTTCTCCATTTTTAGATCAAAGAAAAGCAAATCCATGCTACCAGTGAAAAAAGACCCAAGCTGTCTTCACCCTTACTAAGCGTGAAAATAGAAGTGAAGCATGGTGCAGAGACATTCATACTCACTGTACACCAGTTAGCTCTAACTCAGAGAGAATTTATCTCCCCTAGCCAATAAACTCTTAAACCCTGCTAATACAACACTGTGGGGATTTGCCACCTTGGATCACAGGTAGCTTTGGGACTTCTCTACCATATTTGACTGAGCAATGTGGAAACGCTCACACAATGTGTCAAGCCTCAATCTTCTTGCAGAAGCTGTAATTGCAGAAGGCAAGAGGGCTGGAATCCACAGGTACAACTATGTTATCACACTGGTTTCTGGGGCAGGTTTGGAATCCAGTTGTCTCAAGTCTAGTTAATCCAGACTGGGAATTCTGTATCATGCTGATAGAAGAGGCTTTTCTTATTCCTTTACTATTTTCCTACATAGCAGTCATTGTCCTCCAGTCATATCCTTTGGAGTTGTTTTCCATCCAGTTGAGTAATTCTCTAAAAATATGTTGTTGAATCACTCTTCTGGACTACATTTCTCCTTGACCTGCTGTGTTTTTATTTCTCCAGCACTTGCTGACTGATAGTTAATCTCCACATTAACCCCTCTAAAAGCAGCTTGAATGGCAGTGACTGTACCACCTGCTGTTAGTCTAGGGCTGCTGTGATGATATTGCATTCAATTTCAGTTTTTGTTTCAAAGTCAGCTTTTGATTGATTGTTTCCAGTATCACTAGACAGTGTGTTGCAGAACCTTAGATTTTAAATGTGTTAAGCTACATCTATGTTTATAAGCCACGCTAAAAAGGTTCTTCTTTTCAGCTGACCTAATTTGCTTGGAGAAACCTCGTGGAAGCTGGACAGGCCTGCCAGCAACATCTCAGCTGGCTTAAGTGCTAGCTCAGATATCTCTTCATGGCACTGTGCCATGCAGGTATTGTCATGTTTTCAGGGGTTTCTGGTTTGCCTTTGTAAGAGTTTTGTCATCCAGATGCAAAGTCATGACTGTACTTGTAGTGCGGATTTTTTTCTTATTTCTATATGTAATATATCACATCTTTCTGTCCTGGGAATATATGAATGTTCTATGATTGTCTTTCCCTTTTAATTATAAATATTTTTATGCTTTTATCCTAAAGCATTGTCTATTTCTTTATAATCTGATATGCCATTTCTAACTATTTGCACTTCGACTTTTTCCACTGCTGCTGTTTTCCTTTCAGAAACATAATTTTCACCAGCCCTGCAAATATCAGCTATTCTTTGCAAAGTCAGATCTTTCTATTCTCCAAAGTTAAGCTTTCTTGGATCACTCATACAACAAAACATTCAGGTTCTGATCTGTCTGGTAATTCTTTTATGCCTATGACTCTACTGTACTGAATATGCTGTGATATAACAATCAGCACTCTTGCCTGTCACCTAGTTTATGCAAAAAAATAACCTTCACTTTCCCTATGGAATGCTGTTCACCGTGTTCCTGATTAAAAACAAAGTGTCTTTTTCTGCCTACCTTCATGTTCCTTATGACATACAATGTTGAGCTCTAGTGCTCCTGGATCCCGCCTATCATCCTGAGCGTATTCTCCCACTTGCCCTTCTCTGCACACAAATTGTTCCTTGCTATCATTTGCTCTGAAAGTTGTCTGAATGAAAGCAACGGGTTCAGAATTTAATGTAATAGGTCCATTTTCTTCAGAAACCCCAGGAAGTTTTGCTCATCCACACAAACAACTAGTGCAGAGAGGCCAGATATATGACATTTCTCTTTCCACCTTTTTTTTCAACCTTCCTTCCACCCCCCCGCCCAAAATATTTCTCACTTCTTAGAAGATTCTTTGCCATTCAAACAAAAATAGCCACCAGCCTGAATATCACAAAACTTCATAACAGAGTAATCTTAGCAGTGTCATCACAACTACTGCTTCACTTCATCATATTCCAATGTATCAGCTTCATTCTCCATTTAGCTTGAGTGCTGGCAAACTTAATTTCTGCACGTACCCACACTTCAGCACAATATAATGCAAACTCCTACACTTTCTAACCATCTCTACAATATGCTCATTTATTCCCTTAATACTGCTAAGAAATGAAAAAATAAATGCTGTAAGTGGGAGTAGTTCTACTAATTTATTGCAATGAAATAATATTCTAATGCATTGTAATACATTTTTAAAATGTAATTTTCATATTCATACAGACAATAACTGTCAAGATATTTTAACAGACTCCTGTTCTCTTTTATCACATTATCTTTTTTAAGATGCACGAACACAAGCATTCTGGTTTTCAAAAGTGGCAACCTGTTTTTGAAACCTTGTTTTTTAAGGATCAAGTGAGACACTTCTTGATCTCAAAAGCTCTAAGACAGCTTCTTTTTTTTTGTCTGAGCACTAAGGAACTACTATCCAAAATCATTTAAGCTCACTTCCTACCCGTGGCTCAAAGGTAAGGTGTACTGGGTCTGGTTGGAATGGAATTAATTTTCTTCATAGCAGCCCATATGGTGCTGTCTTTTGGATTCATGGCCAAAACACTGTTGATACCACACCGGTGCAGTGGCTATTGCTGAGCAGCACTTGCACAGTGTCAATGCCTTCTCTGTTTCTCACTCTGCACCCCAGTGAGTAGGCTGGGCGTGGGCAAAAGGTTGTGAGGGGACACACTGGGGACAGCTGACCCCAGCTGACCAAAGGGATATTCCATACCATATGGTGTCATGCTCAGCAATAAAACTTGGGGTTTATTCTCCCAAAGTAGGGATTACTCGGGGATTGACTGGGCATCAGCTTCCTGGTGGGAGGTGGTGAATGATTGCCTTTGCATCACTTTTTTTTTTTTTTCTTTCATTTTCCTTCACTTATTAAACTGTCTTAACCTCGATACGTGAGTTTTTCTCAGTTTTGCCCTTCCAGTTCTCTTCCCCACCTCACCACAAGGGAGTAAGTGAGCATAAAAACCCATTAGTAAGAAACAAAATTGCAGCTGAAAGACTTAACCCAGGTTATCTATCCCTACATGTCATACCATGGGTCTCAAGGAAAGATAAGAGCTGGCCAGACAGATACTGATAGTCATGTAGCATAATTGTGAAATCAACAGATCTGACTGACATAAAAAATTAAATCTTAACTACAATCTTGGAAGAACTATTCTAAAAGATCTTAATGGAAAGCCCTCTGTGAAAACCAGATTTCTATCTCCTACAATTTTTTTCTTTAAATGCTAGAAACCTCTTAAATGTTAAAAGGTATTTACAAGCTATTGCTATTTAGCTCAGGGGAAAAAAAAAAAAGAAAAGAAAATTCTGTCTCTCCCTTCCCCCCAACTTTTTCAGCTGTAAAGTCATACTTCAATATTTGTTTGTATAGTTTTCTTGTATTTTTCTCATTGCTTTTTATGCTACGTCATAGATTTACTACAAGGTACTATCTCACTGAAAGGGTCTATTAAACTCTAAGTAACAGTGAATCTCTAATTTATATGTGTACCCTAGGATGGAGTTGAGCTTGGTCATCATCTACTGCCTGATACCATCTCCACTCAATTATGTAATAAGAAACAGAGCATGTGAAGGTGGAGACGTAAGTCCATTCATCATTGCTACTCGATTTCACATTACTTAAATGCTAACGTTCTCAGGACTCCCAACAATTCAGACTGTCTGCCTCCCTGTCTGCATAACTAATTTAAAGCATGTATTTCCACTTTACTTTCTATAGCAAAAAGAAATATTATTTTCTTTGCTCCTTTGACTTTCATTTTGTACACGCCTATTCCTTCTGTCTGAGGATTGTTTGTCTACATGTATACATCTTAAATTCAACTGCTTACTAGAATCATTACTTGTCATACAGGAAAGAACACCATTTCACCTCAATCAGAAATATTGTCAAATGATTTTTGTAACTCGCAAGTGCCTCTGCTTGTTCATGTAGATTAGTATCTGAGGCTGAATCATCACAAAGTGGTGTAAGCTGGGGTTACACTTCAGTATCCGGAGTCTGGCTTCCACAGAACTAGTCAAAGGGTAAATACAGCTAAGTGAGGAGGAGTTGTATGTCTACAACATCAGAGGCAGGATTTTCATGCCTCAAAGTGCCAGCCTTCTGTAGGGCAATTCTATCACCATTTAGTTTTGACAGTGTTACAGTAAGAATTAAAGTTCTCCACACTAAAACTCCTCCCAAACTGACATATGTGACATTCTAATTAAAATCACATACCTTGTGCACTGTAAATTTCAGAGGCTCCCTCTAAATATCTTTTTATTGAGAAAGAAAAAGGCTAGGAGTTGTTTTCATGGAGTTGATAGTACAGCTAGGTATGCCAAAAGGCATGATATTTTTATTTGAGACATGCCCTGTCTCTAAACTTACCTGCAAGTTCTAACGTAACAGTGCCACCTCTGAGAGGGAGCAAATGCAGAACCTTATGGGCAGCTGCTATACCCAAATGTTTCCATAAGCTCACTCAAGGCATCGTGCATATCAGGGAAGCTCTCAGGAGCTTTGCAAGTACAGTGGCCTCTCATAACCCTTGCCTAGTGCACCAGTATCTTTGAAAGCTTTCAAGATGATAGGGAATTACATAAATGCCAAGTATTCTTACATGTAAAAAATCAAAGGTCATCTAAAGAAACATATTCTGCTGCTGAGGGATGAATAATCCTGAGGTTGGAATATGCTTTCTAATGTTTTAGTAAGACATGAAACTGCTACTACTTGATGACAACACAAGGGATGTGTACCCATCTATGATTAGCATCAGGCACACGTCTTGTCAAAATCTGGCATGTCAGTTTGTGGCAAACTTATCACGATCAATGTCAACACAGCACTTGTTTTACTATCAACAGACCTGCAAACTTCCCTGTTAAGGTGAAGAGCAGGTATTTCACACTTTCACTTGCCTGACTGAGCAAAACTGTTTGATATACACCAGGTACCATTTCTCTTCCTTTCTATAGGCTGATTGCACATTTTTATATTGATGAGATTAAACACCTTTGACATCAACAGCCATTGCTCAGTTGTACATGTCTCCTTTATAACTCAATATCATGCTCCATATGTATCTATATTCCCTACTGAAAGGGAATATGAGAAGATGGATGCTATAGCAAGCTGAATGTAGGTTCTTTTCAGTCTTCTCTTTAGCATCCATCTCTGTGTTTCCATGCCACACCCTTTTTGTTATACATCTGCATTCACATTTATGTCTGTGTTTGTTGCCCACTCGAAATCCTTAAGTAGTACCAACAGCAAAGATAAAATAAAATAACCTATATTACTTTAAAATCAGATCTGCCAGTTCTACATTGTTGCACATTGTGCTTCTTCCAAAGGCAGCTATATAATTATAGGTACTTGGGTGCATAAAGTGATACGGAGGTTTCTATGGCAATTATTCATTTTAATTGAAAATTGTGTAGGGAAAAACTCATTTCATGTGCAGCATGCAATTTGCATTTGTTTCCAAAGAATCTGAACTTGCTCAGGGTGAGCTGTGAATTCATATTTTCCAGGAAGACACAATCTTGAAAATTCTGTCTCGGGGGTGGGAAACTGAGGGGGGTCTTGGTAAGGTTGTTAAGCTTATTAAAATTTAAGACCAGTTATCCATTTATGCAACCAGACTATCTATTTTTTTACTGTCAGGTAAAGATTTTATGCTAGAAATGAAATAGGAAGAGTTAAAAATCAAATTGATACACAATGTCCATGAAGCAACAAGGTAGAGGAACCAGGAAAAAAGCAGTACCAGAAAGGACAACAGAGAGAGCATGCTGAAGGAGATGGGTCATCAATAAGACCAAATCCACAGGATCAAGCATTTGTACTTTCACATATTTTAGCTACTGGGTGTTAAAATAATAATGAAGACGAAGTTAGTTCCAGCTTTAATATATGCTAGGGTGCCAAAATAAGAGTTGCAGGGAAGCAACTGTTTTACCTTGCTTAGCTAATAAAATAAAGCTATAACTTATATTCCTACAGGAAAACAGGATTTATTTCCTCTCCCAATTCCCATCACCACAATGAGTCAAACACGTTTTAGTTCTAAATTTACAACAAAACCCAAATCAAGTACTTCAAGTGATGAGGACCTGGAAACAACCTCTGAACTGTGGTTTCATATTCACTAAATTTACAGCATTGCCTTTTCTGAAACAAAACTCTACCCATTTGCTATCTATATCATTGCAAGACTGTATAGGCTAGGTGCCAAAAATGTCTCAAGTTAAAAATAGTCCTTTAAAAATATTAAATAAATATTAAATTGCTGGGAGGGTGGGGGAGGAAGTGTTCTTTACCAGCCACAAAATCCTCCTAACTGAGCAAAATCTGTACTTAATAACATGTGGCCACGGCAGTATGTGAGGAGAACCAGAAGAACAATTTTAACAGTGTAGCTTTGTTATTAGTGTATTTGGCTCATTGCATCTCCATAATTATTTAGAATATCTAAACCAGAAAAAGTAAGAATATGACCCCTAACTTCAATGTCAATGATTGCATCACAGTTCAGAAGAAAGCAAAATTACATAAACGTGATTTTCATAGCATATGTCATCCATTTTGAATAAAATGGAGACTAATAATAAACCCTTGTTGAAAGGCATGGGACTGGGAAGCAGATATTCCCTCCATCTGACCAAGCAACTCTTTTTTACTGGCCCATGGCAAGCTCTATTTTGGTCAGAAAACGTTTTTGCAAGACAGGGGAACCAACTTGCTTGAGAAAGAAGTGTGAACATGAAAGGGCTCCCACCAAGGACAATCTAGCAGCAGAGGGTTTTTTACTTCATGGACAATTTGCTCTATTTTTGGCACCTGTTCTGCCATATGCTTACAGCTGTCATCTCCCTCATCTTCTGCTGCAGTTAGGACCCTCTTTTGATACTTACCTGACTTCCTTTGTTTTACTACCTGTTTCTCTCATAATTATTAAAATATAGAGCAATCAAGAGAAAGGTTTCCTGAATGTTTTTTATGCCTCCAGACATAAAAGAAATATACTGTCATTCCTTTGTGTGTCATTCTTATGAGTACTTATAAAGAAAATAACTTACTGAAGGGAAGTAGAGTTAAAGGCATGCAAATTTGACTTAGTCCTTACCATGACAATATCCACAGTTACTCAGCTCTGATGGATATAAAGGCTACTGGTGGTGGTCCTCCCCTAAGTTTCTGTTTCCTACACAGAACTTAACCCTACACCATTGTCTACCCTACACCTACTCAACAGCTTTCATGAATTTTCAGGGTTTGAGAAACACAGCTATTAAACAGCAATTTTTGTGGTGCTGAATGGAGAAGTAAGATCTGAAGGTTGGTTTTGGCTAACATTACGACACAGGTTTGAAAAGACTCTGGCTGAGGCACTGCTCTCAATAGATTAAATGTAATGACTGGATCTAGTGTAAAGCTGCTTTTTGTAGCCAAATTATATGCCTGGCTAGGAGAAGTGGGAAGGGGGGGGGGAGAAAGACGAAGCCTTTACAGTTGTGCTTGCCATCCATTTACTGAGAAAACCACCAACGTGTCAGAGCCATAAATATCTCTCTCTATTTTGGCTCAATAACGCAAGCGTCAAAAGCATGTAAAGGAAAGCTCTTTCTTACTTATAAGAACACATACATACACGCACAGAAAAAAATTGTCAATGAAAGCTGTAACTTCATTTTCAGAAATGGCAGAATGTTTTCCATGTAGGACTTGGATGCACTGCTCACTCCCCTTGTTATACTCAAGTCTGGAAATGTCACACAGAATGCAAAGCTTTGCCAACATAAGAAAGACTAAGTATGTCTGACTGAAGGACCTAAAGTTTTTCTTGACCCCATCAAGACATTTTCCTGTCTAAGAGATGCCCAGTAATCCCTCCGTAAAATGAATCAACAAGTATTCCTCAAAGTCTTGGGACAAGCTAAAAGTTCAATAAAGAGTGTGGTCCTTTAAATTTACACACTTCAGCTCCTCACATTTCCTATGGGGAATATAAATTGCTTCTAAGTACTTACTATGCTGCATGCCATTCAAATACTGTTGCTTCAATTCATTATATTAAAAAGTAATGCAAACCTCAATTATTCATTATAAAAGTACAGATTTAGCTAAAGTACACAGAAAATTCAATTCACACCAAAATGGCTACAAAGTTCAAATTAATCTATTTGCAGTCCTCCCACGTCCTTCTCAGCATCCTTTAAAATGTCACTTATTTTATAAAGATATAGATTTTGTGAGTATTGATGTGCTCTGTCAACAGACAAGTTCTCTCTGCTTTTAGTTTTGCAGACATTATTTACCCATCCCAAATCACTAATGATTACAGCTAAAATAAAGGGGTCCATATGAATAAAGGTTACAGACCAGACTTACAGCTCAAAAGTTTGCGCCTTATAAACCTCTCGTCTTCAATCCTACATTCAAAAGGTACTTATGATTTCAAAGAAATTGCAAATCAAATGATTACACGCTACAGGAAATTAGATAAAAGAGAAAGGAACCACTTCAACACCATAAAGAGATTCTATTCAGCTATTATATTAATAGCAAAAAAAACATATTTCGATTGTAGCTTCTGCAGGTATAAAATGACAGGTTTTAGACTCTACTTTTATTGAAGTGCATAGATCCACAAAGCATTTTCAGTCCTGAAAGGTGTTTTAAAGTCTTGCAATCATTCAGCAAAGCATTTGGATATCATGTCTTTAATTTTAAGCAGAGGAGTAACTGCACTTGTTAAAAAATGTTCTACAGTATGTAGCACCTTTCAGAATAAATTCAAGCAGTAGAATTAGGTATAAAATACCATTGAACTTCTGCACCACTGAAATCAACACCAAAGATTTCGCATTTTTGAAGCTGATTGATTTATTCCTCATAAATTTAGTTTTAATTTCTTCACAGAATCTAATGTAAGCTTTATGTTAACACTCTATTATGTAAAATGTAATGCTTTTTCATTTCAGATTAAGATAAATGTCTTAGAAATATATCCTACTGCAGTGATAATGCCCTTCTTTTTGTAAGGAATGGACATTTTCCTGTCTTTTTCCCCGCTAATTTAACTAAAATTAAAAATCTGTGCATGGTATAATTGGAAAAAACGGGGCACTAAAAATGAGCATTTTTAGTAGCTGTTATAGTAAGAACACCTACCACAGCAACTGCATATTGCACTAACAACCAAAAAAACCTACAGCACAGTTGAAGCAAATAGTGGGATTATATACATATATATATAAATATATATAAAATATATATATGTATACACACAAACACACACACACACTAATAAAAGCAAGTCACAGGGTTTATGGACTACTTCTTCCCTTGCCAGAGTCCCACCACCCATAAATGCTCTTCCAAGATATTTTGCAACAATGTTTTCCAAACTAGCTTGCAATAAGCATTTCAAATATTATTCTTTTCCTTTAATAAAAACATACAAATTTAAGCCCAAGAGAGTAACTTCAGTGAACCCCCACCAAAAAAGATTATATAATAATTAGAGCTGAAAACATATATCCCTAGCAAATATTTTCACATTAAAATATTAAAGGGAAATGGTTTTAAACATTTATTTCTTAGAAAAAATGATGCAGAACCATGAGTTCAGGAAACGATTTACCTTTCTTGTCATCGAAGTACAGTGTCTGTTGAGCTGGATTTGACCACTGGAGGGAGGTGTTATCATTTTGATCGACCCTGCAGGTCAAATTTGCTGTTCCCCCTTCAACAACTGTGACGTTCTGTGTAAGTGGAAACTGCCCTTGGCTGCCTGAGGAGGGAGGGGAGGGGAGGGATGGAGAAGGGAAGAGAAAAAGAGAAAAAAAAGGATTTAAGTTGTAGAACTGAATTTATTCTGGCAACTTCCCACAGATGACAGAGTCTGAATTTGGTGTGATCGATTCTGACCAAAGAAAGGTAGTACAATAAATTGAAAAAATTATATTCGCAATATATTCTCTGTATCCAAGAAACAGATTAAGTAAGAAATAGGGATTTTTTCCCTATAAATCATACTAATTAATTAAAAAAAAATACTCTGCAATTTTATCTCCTCAGACATACCCATTCATTCAGGGTAAGCCTCCGCATAGGGTTCACGTGCTACATACCTACATAGATGTCTCAGTACGGGTAATATAGTTAAATGGCTGTTGAAAACATCACTGAAAGCATAACAAAAATCTGTGTAGGATTTTTAAAAGAGAGGGACAGGGCAGCCTTGACTCCCTGATTCTTTTTATGCTTTTTGAAGAACTCTAAGGACGATGTTTTTCCTGCCAGGTTTGGAAAGTTGTTGGAGAGCAAATGTAGTGTGATTCTAACAGTCGATGCATCTTCTGTTGAGGGAATATAACCTGATCTTATACGAAAATGGAAGTGATGATGTGGTAGGTCGCTTTCACATCTGTGATTCTATCCCAGAGCATTATGAATCACATTAAGTGCTTGCTGAAAAGTCACTGGGAAGATTTCCAAATACCTCTTCACAATACAGGAGCAGTATCACCCAGGTTCTTGAATCACAAGTATTTTCAACGGCATAGTTAGACTAAAGTGTTTATGTACTGTGAGAATAGCACACACGTTGTCAAACGGCACAACACATCCTGGCAAAGAGTACCGCAACAAGGGAGCACAGTAAAACATGGAAGTCATTTTTAACATGGGTAGGGAAACAAAAGTCCTTCAGTAATAAGCAAGGCACATCATTATCTGGGAGATCTATTAATTTATTCAAGGATACAATGCAAAAGAAAGACAATCCAATAGTTTAAATCAAATATATGCTTCTTTCTTCCCCTCCTTTTTTACAGGTTCTGTTAATACAGAAAGTGCCCAAGGATAGGAAGACCTGCTAGCAAGAAGTATAATACCAAGATTGACACTCAAGTGGGACATGTCAGAAGTGAAAAATCTCTCTACAGTCCTACAGGAGTGAACAAGCTCAGAGATATGTCATAAGTGAATCAAGGAAATTATATATACAATATCACCAATTATACCAATACGGAATCGCAAATCTGGCATAAAACCTTCACAGAAACATCCTGTTTTAGTGGCTCTCATCAGAGTTGTTCCCAGCTAAGTTAAACTGAGGCATGCCTTCTATACAGAAGGCGTAATGACATAGAAGTCTATTATCTAATATATAGGCTTTCAGATGGCCAGAGTAAGGAATTACTAAATAAAAAATTAAAAACCGAACTTTTATTTGACCTGCTGATATTGCCAAAAATGTAATTCTAGCTAGGCTTTGATAGCCGTCCATTTTGACGGCCTTAGGCCTGGTACATAAGCATCTATATCACTGAAACGATTAGCGTTCAGGTAGTCTAACACTCTCCCCTGCCTTGGTTTAAAATAAATAAATAAATAAAGGATTTCCATCAAAATGCAAATCTGAATAACTGGTATAATTTTTGTATAAATATCAACTTCCTGCAGATGTCTAAAGATCAAAATTTACTGTGTACTGATATTTACTATAAGAGGATATTTACTATCAACAGGATAACAGATATAGTAAATAAGAAATAAGGAATATTGAAAACACCATGGTTAATTTAAATGCTGCAAACAATAAATGCCAAAATTCTCATGACATTCTCTGTATCTGACACTTCATTAATCAAACCCTGCTTCTTGAAAACCACACGTTGAGAAATACTTGATGAGTGAAAAATCATAAACAAGGATGGAAAAAAAATGAAAACAGAAAAGGTTTGTCATTTCCTTCCATTTCTCCTCTTTCAATTCCAATGTGTCAAGGAACCTCAAGATATTGCATAAATTGCTTATCGCTTAAATTAGAATTTTAAAAATCCAGAAAAATGCACACAGCCTGTTATTACTTCCACTAAATTAAAGGCATCTTACAAAAAAAGTAACCTTCTAAAATATGAGTTGTGGATAAGAGGCTATGTGGGTTAAAATATTTTTTGCATATAAGAAGCATTAAACAGAACCTAGCACCAGAGATTAGCACAGTGACATCTGTCATTTACATTAAAGACTAGGAAAGGAAGATAGTTTAATAAAGAACCGCTGTAATGATTTAGGGCCCTATTAACATGATTTGGGAGATCTCCCCAGATTTACCATAAATTCTCTTTCTGATATTATAGTTCTTATCATGAAGGTGTCAGTGTACATGCAGTGTATCATATGCTAATGACTCTCAAGTCACAGATTTGTTTGATCAGAAGAGTGGTTAGGAGGTAGACTTTTCTGATCAACCATTTAAATGGAAACTGTAGGTGCCATGATCTGAAAGAGGCCAGAAGAACTTTCTTTTCTCTGGCCACTCTCCTGTGTGCTGATGTTTTGGAAGCAAGAATTGATCTAGCATATAAAAGTGAAACTAAAGCATTCATCCTATCCCTTACCAATACAGAAGCTGTGTGGATCTGCAGAAGATGCACATGGCTTCATAGGAAGCTTGGAGTGGAGAAAGAGGTACAGGGAAAACGAGCCATTTAATCTGGAAACTAGGCCAAGTGGAAAGAAGGGAGTCTGTGCAGAACAGAGAAAAATAGACAAAGCGAGACCAAAAGAAAGGATAATGCACACCTCTTAATGAAGACCAAGATTAGTAGTAAGTGATGGGAAAACTAAGATAAAGAAACATTTGTTTTTTACTTCATTATTTGTATCAGCATCTGACTTGGGTTATTGAAGCAGGAACTTCGGGGCTGGAAGGACAGGAGAAAGTTGTAAAAGCCTATACCAGAGAGATGAACATTATAGAAAGCATCAACACTGTGCCATTTAACACAGCATTAGAAGTGTCAAAGAAGTGGTTTTATGCCACTAAAGATTAGCTCTGGTCCTGGGGCAATTGACAGTATTTTGTGGGAGAGGCCTCATTTCTGTTAAATGGGTAGGTAGCATGAGCCCAGGAAGCATGCCAGAGAAGCTGCCAGCCCATGCAAGCGCTCAGTGCAATGGAGAACCCAGGCCATCGGTGATGCAGAGAAGGTGTTCTCAGCCAGTTCTAGGCACCACCATTGAGCTGCTGGGGCTGTAGGCTCCCGCTGCAGCACAGCGACCCATGGCTGCAGGCCACTGACTGGAATCACAACATCATTCCCTGAGGTACTTGCTTTGGAAAATACCCTTACACCTGGGATAACTTAACACCACTGCAAAAATGCATTCATACTCCAGCACTGAGTGTGTTGGTTCTGATCCATGTGAATGGTCCCATTAAAGTCAAGAATACTTGGTGGTGAGCCAAGCCTAAAGACCCTGCCAGACTGAGTCCAGCATGATAAAATAAACACAGTTTTCATCATCATTTCAACTGGATGCTACCACTGTGGTTCTCTAGTACGAACGGTTCTTAATATAATTATTAAACATTCTTGTCTTATTTTCTTCTTTAACTCTGGGAGCAGAGATTGAACAAGACAGTGTCCTCTAACAAAAGCATTCCACCTTGACTTAAGAAATCTAGTAATGGAAAACTTAGTGGCACCCTTGGTAACTCATTTCAGAGAGCAACGGTCATCATTGTTTAAACAAGAAAACAGGATTCTATTCCTAGTCTGAATTTGTCTTACTGCAGCACCTAGCATCCACTGGCTCTTGTTATTTCTTTTTCCCTGCTCTGAAGAGCCCTCTATTATCAAATTTCTCTTTCTTTTGTAGGTACTTAGAGACTGTGATCATATCACCCATTAACCTTCTCTTTGATAATCTAAATAAATTGAGCTCCTAAGACTTTCTGTAGAAATCGTATTTTTCTAATCCTTTAATTAGTCTGTGTCTCTTCTCTGTGCCCTCTTCAATTTGTCATCTTTTTTCTGAAGTGTGGAGCCCAGACCTGGAAACCACACTGTAGCAGTCACAGAAGGAAAAAATACAAAGGAGATGTCACTTCTCTACCAGCACTTCATATTCTTGTTTGCACACCTAACTAAGTCCCCTTGGCCACAGGGTTAGATGGGGACCTAAGTCTCACTGATGGTCTACCATGAATCCAGTGTTCATTCTCAGACACTGCTCCAAAGACAACCTCCCCTCCCAGTTCTCCTCCTGTAGCTCTTAGATGTACGTCCCTATGTTTCACTGCACAGAAACATATGTTTCTTTGAGTCCAGTGACCTGTGCTCTTCATTATTTCGTATATGCACAGTTTTTGTGGCATCCACAAACGCTGCTGGCAACAATTGTGTTTCCCAGGGTGTTTCTAAAAACCAACTCTGAAAATCATCTGAATAGTACAGTACCAACTGCCTTTCCAGGCAGACAAATGCACAGAAACATGACTGTTCAATGGTGAGTTCTTGTTTATCATTACACGTTCACCCTATTTTTTCAAACAGTTCTAATCTGCTTAATGCTTGTAAGGCTGGTTTCGAATAAGTTTTGGTTATTACTCAAGATGTCATGCTATTTCAAGTCAAAGGCCTTACAGAAGTCAAAAAGATTTTAAAGATTACAGTTACCTTTTACTAGACATAACTGTAATTTAAGAAGTCATGAAAATATTAAATTAGTCAAACAAGCATTTAGAAATATATTAAAAAATACTGAAAATAAATTAATTCCTAATGAAGACTTGTTTTAAAACAGAACATAATGCAAGTTTCTATTAAGGCAGAGAATTTAAGTACAAACTAATGTTCATATTTCCTTTAATGGTGGTAATGTCAGTGAGACATAACCCCATGAAACTAAGTGAAATCTCAGATTTCAAAATCTGAGATTTTGAAAATATTTGAAAAGTGTTCCTAAATCTACCATTGACTTTTCATATGACCTCAGGCAATCTATTTAATCTATGCTTTGCTAACCAATCTACACAAAAGAAATTATGCTTATTCAACTTGTAAAAAGATTTGGCTCAAAAAGGATTTAAAATATATATAATTATATTTTTATATATGTGTTTCCACTTCCTCTCATCTGATTTCAGCCCATACTGCTGCTGCTATGAGACAGAGGAATGTACTTATGGGGAACAGGGACTTGAAACAGTGATGAAATAAACTTTATAATGCTTCCATTTGAGTTTATGGACTGTTGTGGTTTAGCCTCAGCCGGCAGCTAAGCACCACCCAGTCGCTTGCTCACTCCCCCACTGGCGGGATGGGGGAGAGAATCGGAAGGGTAAAAACTCATGGGTTGATATCAGAACAGTTTAATAGTTAAAATAAGACAATAATAACAACAACAACAGCAATAATATAATGAAAAGGAAAATAATGAGAGAAAGAGAGGGGCAAAACCTGGGGTGGGGGAGGGGGAATCAACAACCAAAACAAACCACAAGTGCTGCAACCGCTCACCACCCACCAACCGACGCCACCAGTCCCTGAGCCACGATCGCTCCTCGCTCTGGCCAACTCCCCCAGTTAATATACTGGGCATGATGTTATATGATATGGAATAGCCCATTGGCCAGTTTGGGCTAGCTGACTTGGCTGTGCCCCCTCCCCTCCCAGCTTCTTGTGCGCATGGCAGAGCATGGGAAGCTGGAAAAGTCCCTAACTAGTATAGGCACTGCTTAGGGAAACTTGGCCACTACTTAACAACAACTAAACCATCAGTGTGCTATCAGCACTACACCAGCTGCAGCGAAGAAAATTAACTCTATCCCAGCCAAAACCAGCACATGGATGAAAACTTATATTATTTTGTTGCATATGTTGTTCAAATCACATGTATCTTCTGGTTTGTGCATATATACAGTTAAACAGTACTTCTACACTTATTCTACAAATGATTTGAAATAATTTCTATTCTCCCCATCTAAACATAGCTTCCTTCTTCGGGCATAAGTCCTTGTAATAATCAAGTTAATTTTAAAAATATAAATGTCTTTATTTGTGGAATTTTTTTATATTTGATCCACAAATTTTGGACACCATCAAGAAGTAAAATAAAAAAGACAGTGGATTTCCAAGAATTTTAAAACATCTTCCAGATTTCAGTAATGAATCCAAGTCTACCTAAATCTCTTCAGTTTCTGAATTGGACTCACCAATGTCACAAATACAAAAATTCTTGCATCATACTTATCTTGTTGAAAACCAGAAGTGATGATAGCAGTAACAAAACCGCACTCATAGCAATAGCAAGCAATACTGAACTAAACTGTTCTTAACTCCAGCAAAATTCCTACATGGTCAGTATGCTTGAGCAGAAAGGAATAAAGAACGTAGCATATAACTTAATAATAATTAATTATACATCAAATTTCAATGTCCAGTGGAAAAACCTCTAAGCACTTCCTGCACTGTTGAGCAGTGCATTAAGCACCTCCCAGATACATCACCTTTTAGTCTGCACTGTGCTAGATGAACAAACCAGGATATTTTATTTGCCTCTCACTGGATGGCTCCTCCATTGCTGGAACAACTTGGCAACCCTTCTCTTCCTTGAACATCGGCAGCCAGGGTGCTACACCCGCTCCAGAAATCCTAGCAGTACCTTATACAATAGCACTAGTAATTCCTTATTTCAGGTTGCAGGTATGGACAAGACGCCCAAATTTGGTACTTGTACTAAGAGCAGATACTGAGACTTGCTTTAGGAGATGCACCAGGAGAAAAACCATATCATATGGGATTATGCGATGATGATAGGACACCGGGCTTGCAAAGGCCAGGGCTCTCTTAAAAGTACGCACCCACATGCACTCCAGGCTTCTACTGCCTGTCAGCTTTTAGAGAATGCAGAAAAAAAGCATGAGGCTGATCAACACCAGGAATATGGGAATTATCCTTATTCAGCTGAAGAAACAGAAGGTCGGAGTGTAAGAGGGAGAGGGGTAAGAAGGTAAGATGGGGTGGGGGGGATGTGAAAGTTGTATCTTTCACATGAAGTTTAATTTGCACCAAAGAGAAATCCCCCCCTCAAATGCTACTTAGTAAATGTTAAAGGGCCATTTTATTTTTATAAACATATGGAAAATGCAGGACATGTAAATAATAAATACTCTTCTCAACAGAGCTTTCTAGGTAAGTTCAGTGCAATTTATTTCCTACTTTACTATTGACTGAGGTAATTGAGAGGTATGATCAAGACAATGAGTGTGACTCAGATGATCATCATTCTACAGACAGGGCTACCCATCCAGCTTGCTTGCTTTCTTCACAAGAAATGGTTGGCAATGACACTTCTACCCTCCACTGGCAGGTTAGGTCAATCAGACACATATATATCCACTACATTATACGCAATTACGTTCTGTTCCATGATCAAACCTTGAGGCAAATGAAACAATTTTACTGTCTGTCTGGAGTACACTAACAAAGAAAGAATGAAAAGAAAAAAAAAAAAAAAGTACTGATGGCCCACATTACAATTCCCTTGTATCTGAAGAGAAAGCAAGAAGTTTCACTGGAAAACACTACAAGGTTATACAAAGATAAATTACAATATTCAATAAAACTACTGCAAAAAGAAGGCAGCATCTAGATATCACTGTCACTATGCTGTATCCTGGTCCCTCTGCTCATTTTTGGGAGCTTTGTTAGCAAAATTATTTCAGCTATTTTGCCTAGATGGAGCTATAGTTAAGTATATTCCATCACAGGTTGTTTTTGCGATGCTTTGTGGAGGACCAATACTGCTTTCCAGTAAAACTGACAGGCTCATATCTCATTAGCCGCAAGCTGTTTTCAGTCAAGAAAGGCTTTTTTTTTTCCCCACCCAGAAATCATGGCTCAACTGCTTTTACAGATTTTAAAACTGATTTTTATCTCAGTATGAGACAAGATTATGCAGAATAATTATCATTATTTGGTCCAGTTTGGAAACGTTCATCTTGTGAGTTCATTTCATGTTTACTTGTTTATGTTTGGTGTTTTTTTTTTTTTTTTGCAATTAAAATGAAAGCTTTTTAATGATTTCAACACTTCCATTTGATGCTTAGGTTATATATTCTAACCAATTTACCAGGCTAATTATAGAAGTGACTTGGTGGCTGTAAGCACTCAGAAGACATAATCCTCTCTTTGCTTTTGTGTCTGCAGAGGTCTGTTTTTGTAGGAAACAGTTATGTTATAAATTAAGACTGTTTCACAGTATCAGAGCAGCAAGCTTTGCCTGCTCATGTCATTGTATATCAGAAAGCCATAAAAAGAAATGGGTGTGGAAAGAGAGGAGGGACTGGACAAGAGGTGACAGCAGTGAGTTAGCAATCTTCTGGCACGTCGGCTCTACCTTCTCCTGTGAGCCTGGCTGCCCAGTGTCCCTGTGAGGTAAATTAAGTTTACCAGCATATGGGAAGTTTATCAGCAAGGGAAAGAACAGAGCCTATAGTTCTATCCATTCTCACACAGAAAGCCTGTAGCAGAGATCAAATAAGAAAATCATTTATCCTCTTCAGTCTTGCGCAGAACCACAAAGCCCTGGGCTTTTTATTTGACCCCTTTACAGTATGATGTCAGTCAAAACCAGAGCAAAAAAACCTGCAAAAATGCAAAACTGTATGAGAGGAAAGAAAAAAAAAATAAATCTTGAGCAAATTATTATTCAAATCAGTCCAATTTTTTATATTGACTTCAATATGACCAGGCCCTAAAAGAAAAAAAAAATACAGAGTAAATATTTGGGTGAGGTGGCAAGCAACTTACTGCTTCAGATAGCAGCCTGCATCTGTAGGAAGAATACATTAATTTTGGCCTTCTTTCTTAGCAAAGGAACTGAAACATTAGAAACAAAAGCCTGTATGATGAAACGTCTAAACATACTGAATCAGTTTCCTGGCTGTTGCTCTTAATTTATATATGAAATAATGCAAACATCTCTCCAAGGAGATGAAGTGTTATTAGCTTGTCTTTATCTAATTTAAAGAAAAATGATTCTGTGAACTGCATTTCAGCAGGCATAAACGGAGGTCTGCATTGCTGTGCAACTAGTGTTTCCTCTAACTTTTCAATAGGAATGAATCCCTTTATTTTTTCAGCATTGATACCGTATAGAAGGTTAGTGTCCTGGAAATTTTGAAGGAGGAATCTACAGAAGAAGTTGTTGGCCCTATTATTTTACTTCACTTCTAAGAACAGTCTTAAGAGTATGGTAAAATAGTGACTACAGATTAAAAAAAAAAACAGTTTAACTCTTGATACTTAACTACCTGCTTTGCTTTATTCTAAAAGACAAGATGAAAATTTAGCCTGCATGCTAAACTGTATTCATTCAGCATTTTTAAAGAAAGAGAAGTTTACCTGAGCATAATTTGATACATAGAGAGTCTTTGACTGGGTCAGTTGGCCTTTCCTAACTTGCTGTCTTAACTGGCAATAATTTAGTCCCATATCTGCATAGCATATACTTTTTAGAGTTGATCCCCAGAGAGAATGTCCTGTAAATTGCTTCCTCACTGAAGAAACATTGTTTAAAAAAGAAAGAAAACAAAGAAAAAAAAAAAAATGTGTGCCCTGGTAACTATTATATGCTCCAGTAACAAAACCATTTGCAGAGAAAATTGGAGTTAATGAGAACACTGCAGAAACTTACTACAGAATGACAGAGTTTTAGGAGAGAGAGAAGAAATAAATCGCAAAATAACTGTTACCCCCAAACTGTGCATTCAAGGTCGCTGGGCTTTTATAAATGTTTAAGCAATTACTAAAATAATCCAAAGGACAAGAGCACGTCGGTACAGCCGCTGATTTCAGACTATAGAATGTATGTTAGACAGCAATAATAGAGAAGGAGAAAGCCTTTGTTCCTTCCTTCACTCCCTGTGTTTCAGGTGTATGTTTCTACAACAGCAGCTAACTCAAGATACAATTGATTCGGACTATATTTCGGTGAAAAAGATTGTGGATATAAATTTAAGAAAATTGCATATTGAAGTACAATTATTTCATAAAGATAAACAGGAAAAAGTGTGAGAGAGACAATGGAATAAAAAGTACACACGAACAGTGCTATTTCCTAGGAACTTCACATAAATGACTATTCTTTTTTCAGACTATTACCATGGTATTATTTGCTTGTGAATGGATAAGAGTATCCAGTGTTTTTATTCATTTATTTATTTAGAAAGGCGAAAAAGGCATTCCCCTCCACCATTCTAAATTGCTGATGGAAGTTACAAACCCAAAAATAATTAAAGTGAACTTCATCTTCCTAAGACTGTGATAACAGTTTGCTGAATTTTCTGTTTCTCGTAAATGCAAATATGGTTTAGAGCTCTGTCACTTTTCACTTTAAAGTGCTATGCTCAATTCTTTGTGCCTCAAACTGTAAAGCCCTTTTTCTCTGAAAGAAGGAAGGTACCCAATTCTAACATGAAGAATATGGAACTGGGCACTTTCATTTCTTTGAGGATCTGGGCCTCATTGTCACCACATTTCCATTCCTAATCTGTAAAATGAGAATAACAGCATTTTCTTACTTCACATCAGTCCTCCAAAAAGAAAATGCACAAAAAAATTACACATATGCCAGATAATAGAGTAATGGAAGAAATATATAAAGCTATGGCGGAGACACATACACATACAACCCTATCAAATCTACCTCTTGCTACAAAGTTAGAACATACCATGTGCTTTCTTCTCCCCCAAATCCAAGCATTTCACCAAACTAACTGGTACTTCTTGCAGTTAACACAACCAAAAAAAAAGTAAGGTAGATCACCTCCAATAAAAGTCAGTCTCGAACCACCTTTGGTTTAAGTCAGTATCAGGCACTATCAACTTCACATCAGTTAGGTACGTGGCCATTTGTACTACTGAAAGTACTTTCCGTTACAAGTATTATTTCTTTGTTCAATCTTCTCATTTAAGCAACAAATGAAATGAAGTTTTGGACATGTCATCTTAAAAGGAAATTAAAGAGCTGTAAACCCATGACTTACTAGACTTTCAGGGACTGACCATCAACCACACCACACAGGGTTCTGGGAGTTGCACAAGCAGGCAGTATAGTTCAGGGCTTTGACTTTGTCTTTGCATGAATGTGTGCTACTGCTTGAGGCAGGTTTAGAACAAAGGTGATTTTGTGACAGAACTGAAGATAGGGCTCTGAGTTTTTCAGAAATTGATAAATATTTAGGGGGTTTAAGGACAAACTGAAATTCATATTTGGAAATGTGAAGCATGTCATAAGCTAATGATGATGTTTCTACAGTAAGCAATGAAACTAACACAGATAAGAAATTTAACTTATAAAATGTATTTCCAATAGAAATATACATGACACTTAAGCGATATTAGCCCATCTTAAAAAAAGTTACTTTTGCAGAGAACAGAGGAAATCTCCTATCTCTCCCAATGTAGGCCTTCCCCAAAAAATCATCATACTGGTAAAACAGTAGCCAGTCAGCCTATACTGCTTGTATTTCATAGAATCATAGAGTAGTTTGAGTTGGAAGGGACCTTCAAAGGTCATCTAGTCCAACCCCCCTGCAATGAACAGGGACATCTTCAACTAGATCAGGTTGCTCAGAGACTCAACCAACCTGACCTTGAATGTTTCCCGGGATGGGGCATCTACCACCTCTCTGGACAAACTGTTCCAGTGTTTCACCACCCTCATCATGAAAAATTTCTTTTTTATATCTAGTGTATATCTACCCTCTTTTAGTTTAAAACCATTACTTCTTGTCCTATTGCAACAGGCCCTACTAAAAAGTCTGTCCCCATCTTTCTTATAGGCACCCTTTATGTACTGAAAGGCTGCAATAAGGTCTCCCTGCAGCCTTCTCTTCTCCAGGCTGAACAACACCAACTCTCTCAGCCTTTCTTCATGGGAGAGGTGTTGCAGCCCTCTAATAATTTTTGTGGCCCTCCTCTGGACCCTCTCCAACAGGTCCATGTCTTTTCTGTGCAGAGGGCCCCAGAGCTGGACGCAGCACTCCAGGTGGGGTCTCTCCAGAGCGCAGTAGAGGGGCAGAATCACCTCCCTCAACCTGCTGGCCACACTGCTTTTGATGAAGCCCAGGATACGGTTGGCTTTCTGGGCATAAGTGCACATTGCTGGCTCATGTCCAGCTTTTCATCCACCAGTACCCCCAAGTCCTCCTCCACAGGGCTGCTCTCAATCCCTTCATCCCCCAGCCTGAATTGATACTGGGGGTTGCCTTGAGCCATGCGCAGGATCTTGCACTTAGCCTTGTTGAACCTCATGAGGTTCACACAAGCCCACTTCTTGAGCTTGTCCAGGTCCCTCTGAATGTCATCCCATCCTTCTGGTGTGTCAGCTGCACCACTCAGCTTGGTGTCATCTGCAAACTTGCTGAGGGTGCACTGCAATCCGACTATGTCACTGATGAAGATACTAAACGGTACTGGTCCCAGTATAGACCCCTTAGGGTCACCACTCATCCCTGATCTCCATCTGGGCATCAAGCCATTGACCACTACCCTCTGGATATGACCATCCAACCAATTCCTCATCTCCCAAACAGCCCACCCATCAAATCCATATCTCTCCAGTTTAGAGGGAAGAATGCTGTGGAGGACCATGTCAAAGGCCTTAGAGAAGTCCAGAGAGATGACATCCATAGCTCTTCCCTTGTTCACTGAGGTAGTCACTCCATCACAGAAGGCCACTAGGTTGGTCAGGCAGGACTTGCCCTTGGTGAAGCCATGCTGGCTGCCTCGAATCACCTCTCTGTCCTGTTTGCTGTGTCACAGTTTTATATTTTAGTTCAGCATCAAGAGTGGTTAATACAATCAGTCTTCCAGGCTGCTATCTTAATACTGTGATTTGGGGGCCTCAAAAATTGACCACTACACTGCAACATACAATCTGGAGGCAGCACTCTGCCTGAACACAGCTTTCTGTCTTCTGATTAATTGCTTACCTACAATACAGAATCAGTTGAAAGTATAAAATACTCTGGTTTGGATACTCCTCTCTTTCACTGTGGAAAGTCTCCACAGAATAAGAGCCAGGTAAAAGGAACAGTCAGCAATTCCAAGCAAAAGATCTGACTCTAGTTACGTGCACACAACTCTGAACAGTTTACCTAAATGGCTACAAAAGGAGGAGAAGAACTTAACATTGTTGATTTTTCTAAGATGATTGTAATGGAACCAGGATTGTCCAAACCCAGCATCTCATCAGTGAGCCAGCAATTCTGTAGCATGTGTGTCAAAAAGTTTTGACACCAACATCGTTCTGATGTGCAACAGGACAATAGGAAAACTATCTGAGCCTAAACGTCATAGGAAAACTTACACCTATGTTGTCAATTTAGAAGTAAATCATGCAGCTATATGTGCTATCTGACTTACCTTGTAAGTTCTTTATATATCACATCAAACAACTATCAGGCAGATGTTTAGCAATGATAAAATATAATTTAAAATATACTGTCAGTGTAATTTGAATATAATGTATCAATGGAAATTATCTATTAGCAAGTAACGGTTCTAAACGTGACTGCAATGAAATGCAATCTAAAGCAAACAATTTTCACACATTTTCTGTCCTGTCTCTATGTGATAACTCATTGCAAGCCACAGATGTCTGGCACTGTGATGGAGTGACCCAGCCATTTACCCTCTTAAAGTCCGCTGCACTTCAACAAGTGCAAAAACCCCCAGCCAAACAACAACAAAAAAGAAATAAAAAAAGAACAAAAGTGTTCTGATATACTCCAGCCTGGCACAGCACAATTCTGCTTTGGGGAAACGGTCGCAAGGTCTGAATGAATATTTTGTGTGACAGATTTTCTTTCTAGTTCTGTATGCTCAAAATATCCAGAAGACACTGATAAGAATCCAAAAGCTTACATGTTTATCTGAAGGTAATGCAAACCATGCCTACTCTTTAAAGTGCACGATTAACACAAGTTCTTTTCATTTAAAATGCCACGAAACCAAATATTACTTAAAATGAGATCAATGTGGGTCTGTAGATACATATTGTAATACTCTTAACAAATCTTTCCAGTATCTAGAAAGTAAATACTACTAAAGGTGCCCTGACGCAATGCCCAAACTTTATGGCAATATATTGATAATCCCCTTTCAAGCATGCTCCATCCAGAAGTAGTTTCACAGGTAAATAAGTGGGTAGGGAAGAATATGAAATTATCGACCACAGTTCTGCAACAATTATAAATGGGGGAATCCAACCCTTCTCAAGGAAAGTATTCCTAGAAAGATGACAGACACGTAACCTCAAGAATGTCCAGAAAGTTAGTTATTAAAAGGTCACAAAAGCACTTTATCTTCCTGGGGTGACAATTGAAAGGTGATAACCAAAACGAACAGATGTCTATCTCTTCCCTTACAATGAGAACAGGTGAATGACAAACAGCTAAGAAATAAGAAAACTACAATAATATTCAGAGATGTTCACAAGAAAACAAAATCACTCACCCAATCCTAGATTGAGGTATCAGTGTGGAGCAAGTGTTCTGAAAAATGTTGCACAGGTACTCGGACTCTTTAGGATTAGTGTGAAGATTCAGCCCATCTAGGATAGTGCAGGCTTTGGGGTTGGTTTTTTTTTTTTTCTGTGGGGTGGTTTTTTTTTTTTCATTGCAGAGTTTTGTTTTGTTTTGTTTTTAAATAGGAAGGGAAGAAAGTTAGGTTGCCACATCATTTTGTATAAGTTGTTCTTCAAGAACTAAGAACTACAAATATTCATAGACAGAGCTTCAATATGGAGCACATAACAAACAACAGCTAATGTACCAAAGCAGTAAATGAATTCTTTCCATAGACTTCCTAAATCAGGAAGAAACCTGCCTAAAGGTTTTATCTTTAATCCTGTATGTTTCATCTTTTCTGTGAATTAAGAATTTATGTAAGCTATTAAGTGTTAACAGCTGTCACTACCTGGTCAAACTGTGCACTGGACATTTTCAATGTCTCATATTACTTATGTTTCCTTACAACTTGGTAGTGCTTAGCATTGGCTCAGGTGAGTGTCTCTCCACAGGCTACATGTATTACCCTTTCATTCAAGTCAGATACCCAGCTGATCTGCTTGCAGAACCTGTGTTGACCTCACAGATACTTCAGCAGCCTAATCATAGCCTTTCCCACAACTCTACCCCATTTAAATCTTGGCTTGAAACACTCTGGAGATACATGAAAGCATATAACCTTAATATTGGGTGAAGATACTTTGGAAAACAGTAAATTTGTTGGAAAAATGTAATGTTTAAGGAAGACTGAAATTACCAGAAATTCAGAAATAATTGAGAAAATAGTTTTGGCAGGAGGAAAAGTAGACATGGACTGAAAATATTAGAAATATTTATTTTTCCCTAAGTGTTAAAAGCAAAGCATTTTTGTTCAGAAAAATCAAAGTACTTTGGTTTTCATTTTTCTAAATTAAACATTCCACCAAAAGAGAATTATACAAACAAGAAAAAATGCAATTAAATCAGTAGATTTATTTTTTTCCTTCTCATTTGGCAATAACCCCTTTCATCATTTCCTTGCTCCCATCTCTGAAACATTTCAAATCTATTGGAAAAAATGCCCTCTCAGGCTTTCCAGCTATTGAGTCATTATAAAAGAAAATATTCTTGCATCTCTCCAGAAATACAGTCTTCCTTCTTCCTTCATCCTTAAAATAGATAATGGAGTTTGAAGTCCAACATGCAGGTAACCCATCTGGCAAGGACATTATTTTTGTCTGTCTGTTCATCTATATTCTCTGTTCAATTACTCTTTCCATCTGAGCAGAACACAATCAAGGTTTAAAATCCTTCCACTTTTATCTTTGTCTTGCCACCTTCTGAAATTGCATCCAAAAGAGATGTTAAAAGACAGCGGAAGAGGCAGCTATGCAAGTCAGCTCCAAGTAGTGCTGTTCTTTGAACGTTTGTAACCTCAAAGAGTATTCAGGAATCCCCAAACTGTGCCATCGCTGAACTGCTTAGCCTTATTTACAAATACTCCTGGCAGAAGCTCACTCACCACTTTAAACTTTCTGCCTTTAAACAGAAGCTGGAATTTTCCACTGTACCAAACAGCTGAGCAAAAGTGAAAATGAAAACCTGCCTTACTACGTGCCCACACACTTGCTTTTATTCTTGTTAAAATATAGAAGTAAATGCACATCTTGTACATTTTTACACTTATATAAACAAACAGGAGCGGGGGGTGAAGAAGAACAGTGATATAGCCATCAATGAACCCCCACCTTTTTTCTGCAAATTTAACTTCTTTCTACTTCAGACTATATTTTAATTAGAATAGAACAGCGTATCTAAACACTGATCTTACTGCCTCTGGTTTGGAAACAAATCTGAACAAGAATCACCTGTTGTTACACCGGTACATTAATTAAATCTTTGCTACCTGGACTTCAATACTTTCACTAACCTGTTGAGATTGCTTCAAATCATATGTAATCCTTAAAGGTAAATGAAGAAAAAGCAAAGGTAGAAAAATCAGATTTTGATCAGAGACACTGCATGTGGTGTTACACTTATCTGTTCTGATTACCAGATTACCAGTGTTTTTCAGGGAAATACTCTGTATTAAATACTCCTGATTAAAATATCCTAGTGGTAAATGGGGATCAATATCAAGAAGTTAGATACTTGAGTTCTCTTGATGTAACACAATATGGACAAATTGAATGCACTTCCAAATAAAATCTCTTTAATAACAAATATATTTACTCTAAAAACTGTTGTGAAGGGGAGTGTGTGTGCATGTGTGTTAAAAGGCAATACTGTCTTAAAGGTGGGAAATATCGTGCCTGCAGATGGTTTTGATCTGAAAAGGCACTCCCTTTATGACATTGTGTTGATCAATACATAGACACATCCCAGCCAACTGGGAACATTCCCTGAAGAAAGCAGTTCTGATTCTCACAGAGCAAAAGTCTGAATGATTAATAAAAGGTTTTGCACTTGTGATCATCTGTATACTCAAAAAGTTTTCGTTATTGGTGATTTCGCCCACCATGTCAATATTTACCTTCTTTAATGTTTGACTCTTTTTGTAGTACAGAGAAGATCTGTGAAACACAGCTCTGCTTAAGCAAATGAAAGTTCCAATATGAAACAACAGTTTCAAAACTGACTTAGTATTTGATTTTTTCCCTCTTTCAGTTTACACAAATAAAATAACACCAGGTATTCCAACCACAGAATGATTGCTGTATATGGTCCTAGCAGCCCTTTTGAGCCTAAGTAGCATCAAACTATAAAACCAGAATTACTTAGGCCAGACTACACTTTCAGGTGCCAGAACCCAGGCTTGAACTAAAGAGATGAAAGGCAGTTTACAGCAAACGAAGATGTTTATTCTCCTCTGTCCTCTACCCTCGCTGCTTCAACACTTGCTCTTTTTCTCTGTTGTGTGTCCTGCACAGAACATCTGATTCCCTTCCAACAACCATCTATGCACTATTTGTCTTTCAGAAAGACAAAGGAGGCTTCTTCTGGTCCAAGCTTCTGAGTAAAGAGAATATTCTCTCAGGTGACTGCTTTTTGTCCAATTTCATCTGGGAATCTAGGTGACTTGCTCCTATTAGCAGATATGAGAAGATTGCATCCCACCATTCCTTCATGTACCTGTTCCCTAATGAGTCTTGCATGCTGATCAGTTGTAGATGTGGCTCTAATTTTGTGCAATTTAGATAACACTTTTTATAAAACTACACAAGACTTTGGTGTACCTTGAAATAAAATCACTTACTCTACTGACTTCCTTTTTTCCTCCCTATGGTCTATGAAATATCTATTGATATGGCAGTGCTGATCTGCAGCAGTTCTCCCTGCTGACTTAGGCCAGCAAGCTGCTCATGAATCTAGCAGATGTTTCAGTTGTCTAGGCCAATGGAAACTTTATGGACCCTTTTTTCTTCATCTCCTCCCAGGAGCAAATGTTAGTACAGCAGATATCTGGATGTGTGCCATGCAGCAACAGAGACAGGAAAAAGCTGCTGTGGCTTCACTAAGCATGGTGCTGTATACTGATTGTATTTTTTCCAGTCCTCTCTAAGAGCATTGTTTACAAATGCCACAGGCCTTATATAGAGCCAAACATTAAATGTGTTTTTTAAACGTATCCCTAGACTTCCCCTGCTGTGCTATTTAACCTTAGATTAATAAACAGATGTAAATCAGAAAGATACATTCATGTGTTAGACTTCTTTTTGCCTGCCAATACAGATTTAAAAGTGCCTAAATGCACGTTGCATTTAGCACCATGTCCCTAGTAGACTGTACAGACTGTCTCAAGGAAACTGTTACGGGGATTTAGGCACAAGAACAATTTAGTTTTTTAAAATTTAATTTAAAATGGATTAATTAAAAGGAAATGATATGCCTGAATTCTCTAGCTGCCCTCAAAAATAGCTATATGGAAAATAATTTATTATCACTTGGCCTCGCTTTCACAGTACATGGCAGGAACAGTCTCTTATTCAAAACCTCTTAAGTTTTTATTCTAGAGTCTGTTTCTTTTTTTATTATGACCTTTGGTTTCCTTTTATTTGTGAGAATTTAACACAGGGTCTGTGATTTTCAGTGGTCTGTAAATAAAAAGCTTCAACCCAAATATCATATTTGTCTGAAATTCTTGTCCTTACTGTTCTTAAAGGTAATAGTTGGTATAACAAAAGGAATCAGCAGAAAAAATATTTTCCAAGTTTCTTCACCTTATGCATTCATGAGATGTATTTTTAGATACAGCCATTCGCTAATCCTCTTTCGTGAGCCAGTTATATTCTGACTCCTCAGAAAGCACAAAAAGGGATAGGATGGGTATATGTTGTGAAACCAATGGCAGAACTAGGAACTCAGAACTGACTTTTGAATTTCTGCAAGAGGCAATAAAATGTTACCATTAGCTTCAATGTCAACTAGACTGAAATCTTTGTCTCTTTTTAACCAAAAGAACCTATTATATGTCAAAAGGCTGACAGAATAACTTTATTCATCAATTATTTTCAATTATAAAAATTGCATATTTCTTATGAAGTAATTCCAACTCCTCAGAAGAACAAGGATGTCAATGCAACAATGCAAATTTTCTGTCTTCCTTAAAATCATATTTTGGTATGTTCTCTTGCACAAAGAATCCCTTACAGATCTGGAATGAGATTCACAGTTTAATTTGATTTTTTTGCCTTTTGAATGCAGTTAATTTGTCAGCTCCATATAAACACTGATATTTTTACAGCTAAATTCTACTTAAAAATTATTATTTTTTGTTAAAAAATGGTCAACTTGGGATCTATGACACCTGTATTATTGCTCTAGTATAGAAAAGTTTTAGCAAATTTTATAACATGTGAAACACAAGGGCTCCCTGCAATAAGATTTTTTTTTAAATCCACTGAAATATAAGAAATCAGCAGGTATATTGATATGTGCATTAAAGTAATTTTCTAGATCAGTGAATCCATGTCAGTAATGGTTGACTAGATTTCCTACTTGGCTGTAAGAATATTTCAGTTGAAGCCTTTTATTTTATAATTTACTGAATTATTCTAAAGGTTATTTGTTACCTAAGAAAATGTTGACTTGAATGAGTTTCTTCTAGAAAAGAGAGAACAACATTCATTCTGCACATCGTTGAGAAAATATTTACTTGTGTCAAATTTGCAGGATAGCAAAAAATTCTGTTACCGGTCACATTAACATCACCTTACTTTTTGCATTTTACATAATAAATTGATATAAATATGGGTTTTTTTCAGGATTAAATCACAACATTATTTTCTCATGACCAGAAGGCAGGAGTGCTAATATATGTATCTTTAAAGCCCAGCAAGGAAAGTGGCTGTAGAGTGACCATATATCAGGAAAACAAGTGTACTGCAGTTGAAGGTTTGCTTGCTGAACAACAAGTTTTAGTCTTGCTAGCGTGAGTGTCAGTAGCTCAGATGACATATCCACACATAGTTATTACCTGAATCGGTGCCCATACCCACATGCCCATACAAACATGAAAGTCCGAGTTCATGAAGGGGTGTTGCAATGAGAGTCAGAAAGAAGAAAAACGATTCAGCAAGTAAGGATAAGCAGCCCCCACCTTTGCGGCTCATGGAGTGAAAAGCAGCAATATTCATGAAAGGAACATATGGGGCAACCACAGGTGTGCTGCTTCCTTAATCACCCAAAAGGATGAAACATTGAAAAACTAACAAAAGTGCCCTTATGCAATTAGGAAATGCAAAGAAAAGAAGAATTTCTCAGTTGCATCTATTACTGTATAGCTGTCAGGTTAGCAGCCTGGCAATTTGTGAGCTGCATGATTGCATGCAACATTTATGCGATTCTTCTTGCAGTCGGTTTTACCAAGTGTTTGCTAATTACGTTAGTATTGAGTGTTGATGGGTTTTAGTCATAAGAAGAAAAGGCAAACAGAGCAAGCGTGAATTAAAATGCCTTAAAATATACTAGAAATTCATTTTTGAAAATGTAGGGGGCTTGCCCACACTCTGAAAAAAGAAAAATCTCCCACTTGGTAAAGAATTAATTACATGGCAGAGGAGGTTATCTGATAAAATCACAAAACTGATTTATCAGCTTCAATATAGAGATTTTATTTTTTTTTAATCTCAGCAGTTACCAAAACTAGGCTAAACAGACACACACCTACGTTTGGGAAATATAAATGCCAAAGACCACATTTGCATATCGGGGCAGGCAGGAGAGGGGAGGAGGAAACACAATGACTAACGTCTGTTGCACAGATTGAGACAACTAGACTTGTTCTGGACAGCAGCGTACATTTCTCAGATGAAGAAATGAAAGTGCAATACACTGAATTAATGTGTTTGAAGGTGGAGGAATGTAAATTAAACATGAGGTTTTGAACTTTTGATTTTTAAAGTAAGTTTTTAAAATACATTGGATACAACCGACTCTTGAGTTTAGGTCTTCAGAATGAGTGTAATCATTTTAGCAACTTTCAATCACAGTATGTTCTATATCTGAGTAAAATAAGTAAATTTTTCCTGGCTGATCTTTGTTGTCGTTTTATTTAAACCTAAACAGTAGAAAATGCAACGTGAATATTTCTAAATCTTGTTGCCTGCTTATATTCAACTAATTTTTTTTTTTTTTTCTGTTTGCACAAAGCACCTCTTTCTTGGCATTCATCCATTCAGCAATCAGAATCCCCGCCCTAAAGACTAAACATGAGAGGAAGGTAAGAGGAGAACTGATCTCCCTCACCAAGCACCTTTGTTACAAGTATCAAGATTTCTGTATTCTTAAGACCGTGCACTTGTTTATGTACACTGACAAAGCAGACAAGCAAGTGCTTAGAACACAATGTGTTTTATTAACATAATTACTGCAAATTTTATACCCACACATATCTATGTGTTTGCTGCACAGCCTCCTTTGACTGCAGCCATTATGGAGTAGCTGGTTTTGTTCTGAAGTAGTTAGCTAAGAATATAAAGATTTGAAAATTGTTTCGTTTGGGAAGGGAAGCTGATGACATAGTGGGGATTTTCTGTGATGAAGTCATACCAGTTTAAAAAGAGTGCAGAAAGTTCTACGTCTCTGAGCACAGAGTACATGAAACAACAGAAAAGGTGACTTTGCCCATGATTCAAATCTTTTCTCAGTCAATACTCAGCCTCAAGGCATCTGTCACACTTATATTTTTAATTTTTTTAATTTTTTTTTCAATCTGTAGTGCAGTGCTTAATGCTTTCTTTTCAGAACAGGTGGTGGGAAGTAGCTAACTGTTACAGCAGCAAGTCCTGCAAGGGCTCATTTACACTGACCTAGAGCAAGCACCGCTATCTCCACACTATACCCTGATTTGCAGTGTAACTGTCAGTTTTACTGATCTTCCTGAACTTTTTTCACAGAAACACAAACACAAAATCATATCAACTAAATGATTAAAGTAAACTAAATTCTATCACCAGTCTGTATCTTCCATGTCTGCCCTTTGGGCCAGGCAGTTGTGGGGTAGAGATCACCATCCTTTTCAACATCGTTATATCGCTTTTTTAAAACTATCTTAAGTTCAGTAGTTATGTATCTCCATTTCAAGAAGATACAGAAAAATCCATAACAATATCCTTCTAAATCCTTAGTGAAAACCCAGCTTTTCTATAGGCTTGTACCTCTTGATATTACAAGTGCTGTTTTACTCACTTTTGGATGTTGCTCCTTCTGCTCGACTCTAAGAATCAAAGGAACAGTAAGAATAATAGTAATGAAGACATCTTTTAGCATCATGCATTGTATAAAAAGCCTGAGTGAGCTCTCCTGAGCACCACGGAATTACAGTCTATTACATGCACTTATAAATCTTATAGCATTAGTTCGACTTGCCATTCTTCAGTTCTCCCAGAACAATAGGCACTGATGAAAACAGATTTATCAACGCAGTAATGCCAATATGAGTCAAAAGTCAGGAGAAAAGTAGCCCACTGTAAAATCAACCACTTCTAAAACAATCAGGGGCATAAAAGAGGATTTGAGCTTCTCAATTAATTTGATCCATAATTAAATAATGTCTAATTTAGATATTCTTCCATTTACAATTTATACTTTCTGCATCAAAAGCAGTTGCCTTGAAGCCTTTTGTCAAGCATGCTTCTCATGTACAACAGACTTGGATCAGTAAGTCCACCCTACTCTTTCATTGGCAGCAGACTCCAGAAAATCTCTGCTGCTTTCCTGTAGATGCTTGTTTCCCTTGCCAAGTTCTGCTTACTTTGCCCTGTGTGCCGCTGAACCGCTTCAACTGTTGGGCTGGCCAGACCTTGGACTGAATCTATGAAATAATCCAGTTTAAAAGGTCCCAGGCTGGCTGGCGAAAGACTGAGTCAGTGCAACCGAGGTCATGAGGACTGGGAAGAACTTCTCTGATATCAACTCGTAAGAGAGAAAACTGGTATCAAATCACATTCCCGTGATTTCCTGTGTGCAAGAGAAACTTACATGCAAACAGACACACACAGCAGATATGTGCTGAATAACAATGTGATATGATTATAAAAGATGACTCCAAACCCAGCCAGAGCGTTCTCTTACTTAACATTACACTAAACTCATAGAAACAACTTACAATAACATTTCACAAAGGAAGTTTACATCTTTAAAAGACCAAGAATAATTGGTTGGCTTTTCCTAAAACATAATTCTGCCCCATGTTTTGAGCAGAACAAAACAAGGCAATGTTATGGTCTCCAAACAAGTGGCTGTTACAGCGCCTGTTCCACTGAAAGACTCTAACGTTATTTACACTGCTTCTGGGCAATTATTTTGAAATAATAAATTCACTGTACCTAGCACATCTCATTCCCTGTGCATGGAAAATTTCCATTCTAGGAGTATATACAGGTCCTCAGAAGATGCCCTCTGTAAAAACAGCTTTTAATGTCTTTGGTTTGGGGCAGCAGGGGAAAAAAACCAAACCAAAACAAAACCAGATCCTGCCTATGTTTTCAGCAAGAACTACTTATATACAGGTGTTGTAGACCTGCACTGGCCCATAAAGAGAACTCGTTTTTTATTCATCTAATCTTTACAACAGGGAGAAGAGCTCCATCCAACTATACCATCAAGAAAAAAATGTTGAAAATAAATGAACCTATTCCAAGAGAGGATGAAAATAAGAAGGAAAAACAAGCAATTTAAAATATTATTTGGGGTTTGCATAAATATTTCCAAATTTTTATGCAATGCTATATGGAAAAAAATATATATAATCCAGCGATTCCAAGAGCTGGAGCTTCAATAAAAAAGAAAACAAATACAACACCAAACAACATGAGACTTGTCACAGGACAGCAGGAGATAGCAACTCTTTTCTTCATATACCAATGAAAATGTGAAAGAAACGATTGTGTGTTGCACTGTTCCTTCACTCTGATTCTTTTGTTCCAAAAGCCACACCAAATCCATTAAGCTGCTGCTACGAGAGCAGGAAAAGCACGAAGCTCTATGCCAGTCTATATTTGAGAATTGGTATAGTGATACAGAAAAGTTACTTGCTATTGACTGCTCTAACTACTGCTGTTACAGACTCGTTGCTTCAGGCTTCATATACTGAAGAACAACATCTCAGGCAAGAAAGAAAAGAAAAAAAAAATTGACAAAACAAGCAACCCCTCTAGCCCCCCAAAGCAATATCACATTTTTTTGTATATGGGAAGTTCTGTTCCAAAAGACTGGAACAAAATGTACAGCAAACCCAGTGCTTGCAGAAAGCCTTCCGAACCTGTGCAGCGTAGCCACTCTGTTCACATACAGCCAACACAAGGCTTCTGGAAAATGCTTAATACACTGCCTGTGACCAGATCACACATGCACACATGCTTACTGGGTACGAACGGCAGGTCTATTTGGGCCTCCTCCTGGCCCTGAAGTGAGATGTGTGGCCTGGCCTTCAAGAAATGTTGAGCTGCACTGCCTTAAGTGAAGCTTAAGTGGAGGTGTGTGGGGGCAGGGTATTTCTTTTTTGTGGCCTAGAACACAGTAGGAAAAATTGTCCAATATGAATAAATGAAAATACACTTATTATTGCAAAAGATAGATTAAATCAAATTTTTGCTCCTAAATTACAGAAACCATAGATGGCTAATGAAAGATATCACAACATCTTAAGAGCTATGGTGAAACAGTTACAATGAGAATCTAAGACTGTTCCCCTCTCCTCACTACTCCAAGCAACATTTGCTAGCTCTGGCAGCCAAGAAAGTTAGCCAGGAAAGTAAACTTTTTATTTGTTCTCCCTCATATGCTTACAGATGACTCAACAGTACCAAAAGTATTAAAATACCAAATGGAGATAAAAGGTAAAGGCAGTTTTTCTAGCACTCATACAGCTGTCCAGTGTGGTTGTGCTGCTAAAAATGAGATAGAAAAGTATCTATTCTCTAAGCAAGCATGCTCCTAATAAGCCAGAAAAAGCTTTGACAGAAGGTAAGTCAAAGAGATGTCAAAAGAGCTAGTTCTACTCCATTCTCTGTCTTGCATTTACAGTGTAGATGTAGGCTTCAGTTATTATCATTTAAAAATATCCAGGAGATCACATTACATAAAACCCCCCAACATTTAGAACATTAAAGTGTAACAGCAGAAATGAAGGAGGGACTAAAATGATACGATGTGTTGCAGACAAAACTACAGAAATTGAACCTGATGCAGTCAGTCAGAAGGCTGGTATAGTGGGCAGAAAAAAGGAGTAACTGAATTAGACTGCAGACAGAGAGAATATTTAAATCATTGCTTTGGACAGACTACCTGCAGATGACTGAAATGCAGGGAAGCCAGAGAGAAAAAGATTATGACAAGATGTCTGAACAGCAATGAGCAATTTTTAATCGGTCTTTAATATGCCTAACTTGACATGTAAAAAAGAGACCTAGTTTCCAAAGAGCAGATCTTAGTATTTGCTGAAAAAAAACTGAAAACCACCAGTAAATTATAAAATTTCTTGCTGAAATGGCTTGGGTGTGAACAATGCTTTTAAAAACAAACAATGATAATAGGTTGAAGTATAGTGATAACTAGAAATGGAAAAAAAAAAGGAAAAAGTACAGAGAAAAGTGGATCAACAGGGAGAAAGGTGAAATAACAAACTCCATCAGAAAGGGCTGGTATGTTAGCACTGAAACATTTCACAGAAATGCATTGATTATGATGACATTGTTTAGAAAAAAATAACTTTACAGTCTTTGAAAGACCAGAGAGAAACACTGTGAATTTTCATTTAGAAATGCATTTTAGATTGTTATTTTGTTTTAAAATATTGTCTTTTACATTTGATGCTGTTTAAATTCACATATTGTATAAAGAATGGTAAACAAACTAAAGACAAGATATAAAAGAAAACATTTAAGTTTCAGCAAACTAAGACATTTTAAGCTTTTTGTTTTACCCTCATACCTTACTGAATTTGAAAGATGGAATGCATTTTTGCCTAATATGAATTATTTTAATGTGGAACTTTCCCACAAAATAAAACCATCAATTTCAATGAGTTCCAACATATTCATTTATATTTATACATGCTCTCTAGCTGCATCATAGCATTAAAAGAGGAATTCACAGAACACAAAGTCTATCTACATTTTCATCCTACAGGTCACAAAAATAACAATAAATGTTTTAAGTAGAAATATAGAACAGACTCTACTAAGGTTTCTAAACCAATTTTCATTCTACTTCAAGTTGGGTGGGGAGGGAATTGGCTAATAAAAAGTCTTACACACAAAATCCATTATAGGAAGGCTCATTTCCCCAAAAGTGGGTCAGAATCAATTTCAACCTTGTTAACAGGATGTGAAAACGAAAACTGTTGAAACAAGCAATATAGGAAAGAGATTTTAAAGTCTTTGTTTTGTACCCAACCTCTTAAGTTTAACAAACAAATTTTAAGGGATCAAAGCTAGCCTATTATGAAGCATAAAACTACCTCTGCTGAAAACCATAAATTATGTATGGAGCAGGCATATTTACTAGTGCTGCTAGTAAAGCAGAACGTCTCTGAATGAGCACTGACTGCTGAATGCCTCATGTTCTTTTATGATGAATTATGCAGAAAGCTCCAACACCACAACTATGCTATGGTGCTAGAGTTCATGTACATGAGTGTTTGTGAGTCATTCAGTAAGCAGGAGACAAAAATATTACCTTTTTCCTTTTGCTCAGGTCCAACGTTTTCCAAAGAGTAATTGCCACTCACACAAAAGTGGATATATTGAAAAATGTCAAAAAAAAATACTGTCCTTTCCACCTCCCTTCCCTCTCTTTTTTTTTTTTTCCTTTTCTTCTCTCCTTCCCCCCCACCATGTCTCCCTTCTTCAAATGATGCAGCTGCATCAAATTTTGAAGTACTGATTGGAGTGATACACCAAATTCCATGAATAGAAATGGCATTTGGGAATATAACAACCAGCATGTCAGTTTGAGTATTCCTCCATCATGAACAGTTAATTTTCAAAAAAGCTTTCACTTCTTCCAAAACAAGGATGATTTCAGAACAGGTTCATTTATATTGAAGACTCAGAAGAATTTAAAGTAATAGTGAAGCATGGGGAATGTCTATACAGCCCAATGAGGCACAACACATCACCTCTTCCACCCCCTGAGGTAGTGACATCCAGAAGACACCTGTTACGCATCCATCAATATGCCGAGGTTGTTTTGATGCATAGCTATGCCCTAGCTGTACCATTTCTGATTCAAGACATAAGTCAGTATTTCTTTCTGGTAGCCTCACTGAACTCCATGAGTTGGTGTGTGTGCAGGGTTTTTTAGTAGACAGAATCAAAACCAAAGCAGAAGAACAAGTGCAGGTTTTCCCATCCAAACCTGGAACACATAAGGAGACAGCAGTCTGCTGTGGAGAAATATGTGAAGGACAACGGAGTAGTCATCGGGCTTGTTCCAGAAGACTGGGAAGAGAAGATTAGCCTAAAAGTCCACCCATACAGTCATTATGAGCCTGCTTGGTTACTTGATGCCTGTACGGATAGGCCACACGTGGCTGTGAGCAGTTTACTGTTTCCTAAAACAAAATGATAAAAATCTGTAGGCAACCTATCAGATTCAACTAAAAATACAGTGAAATATACTTCATATGCAACTTGTCTTAATATAGTATGGCAGGCACATACAAAGTGCTACTAAACAATGCAATTTTTCCCCCAAATACTTAAAGTCATTCTGATTCCAACTAAAACATGAAAGGACTTTTTAGTCCTTGTGCTATTTGCAGATTCCAAAGTACTTTTTATTTATTTAGACCTATACAGAAGTAAAAATATATCATTTTCTTCCTCTCTCTTTTCATGTTGAAGACAGTGGTTTAGCACACTGCATTTTTTTTCAAACTTCTAATTTAAAGCAGGTGGTTTAATTTTCAGATCTTCAGGGAAAAATATCCATCTAGGCTGAAACTTTATCTGTCTCATTTCAGCAGAGAGGATTCATTTTTTCCTCTTTAAGAACATTATAAACCTCATCTTGAAGTCTTTGAAGATGAAATGCATTTTCCCTATGCTCCTAACTTCAGCAATGGCCTAGAGATTTAACAGGAAACTAGGTCATTAGAGTCCCTGATACTTTCTTTGACATAGCTAAATGACAACTCTTCTGGAATCCAAATGTCATTTTTGCCCTTTATTCTTAGAAAAATAGATGTCAATCCCCACTAGAAAACACTGTGATCATTACCTTTTGATAGAAAATTTAAATCAATGGGATATAAAATAAGCTTGAGTGCTGCTTCTCTACAGCTTTTGTTTCAGATCTATTTTCTAGGCTTCCTGAGCTGCCCAAGCCTCTCTCAGCTGGGCAGTCTCTTCCTCCGATCAAGAATGAATCTAGAGGTATACAAGGCAGTGTCTGTGCATTTGGGAGGCCAGCTCATGGAGTTCAGGATCAGAAAAATTCTGCATCATTTCACACTGGTTTAGCAAAAAAGCAAGCTTACCATTTTAGTGAACTTTCATGCTCCAATCTGACTTCACATTGTAATGCATTCAACAGCAACACAAAGCATAATGAATACATTACCATACTGTAGATAAGTGAACAGCAACGGGTGACATACAAAACTCAATGGGTTTTAAGATTAAATGGCTTATTCCAATCATAAGTGACACTAGTTGTGAAAGCCTTGTCTATCCTTTCATTGGCATCCTCCTGACACCAGCCCAGATTTCTCACTCCTCCAGCATAACATTCCTCGTCTAAGAGTCCCCACCTCTTCCACACACATTTTAAGCATGGCTTTAAATTTTGCAGACTGACTGGCATTTTGTGTTCTTCTATTATGCTCCCCCAGGATACACAATTTATGTCTAATAGAAGCTCACATCACACACTCAAGGGAACAAAGCAGAGAGAAATGGGGAAATAATGAGTTGTAAGATAACTGAACAGCCCAGCAAGTACCATTACAGAGACCTCTATAGCCACAAGGCCTTAATACTTGAATGACAGAAGTGACAGAATGACACCGAAAATAGAAAAAAAAAACCAAACCCTAGGGCCTGGTGGGAGGCCAGGGGATGGCCTACCAGGAAAAGGTCTGAAATTCAAATCAACACGGAAGCTGGAAGATCTGAGCACAAGAAATACGGTTCAGTTTAATTGATATGTAAAATCTGTGTTAGCATTTAATTCAAAATCCTCTCCCGCTTATTTCAGGAGTATCTCAAGTTCCTTCCTCCCATCACCCTTCACACAGGCCCTGAGTATATCAAACTCTTGTTGTTTTGCCTTGTTTTCTGTAACAGCTTTCAAGCCCCAACCCCAGTGTGGAGAAGTGAAACACTAGTACAGGGGCTTTAGCCAGAATCCAGGGAAGGGGCTTGGACAACCTCCTCTTTACTTCCAGCAGCACAGAACAGAGTACTTGCAAACAAGTGAACAAGATCCACAGAGCCACAGGCACTTGTGTTTTGTATAACTAGGATCATGCTAATGAAAATGCAGGGAAGTCCTTAAAATGCCTCCTCTTGTAAGTTCTCTCTTAATGTTGACCTATTCTATGTTCCAGTGCTGACCTACCAACCTTTCAGAAACTGATACCCAACCTCAACCCAAGAAGCTAAAGAAACGAAGCCTCTGAAAGAAATACGCTTTGACATTAGCCCAGCAGATGCAAAGATCACACCAGAATTTCAATGACCCATGTCAAGTGTGGTACTATGGAAGTGCTCTGCTTTGCTAAAACCAAAAACTTCTTCCCAGCTTTGATTGTGGCAAGTCCAGCTCTTATCTCACCTTTCAAGGAGACTGTGAAATAAGATTCAAGAGAAAAACACTCCAAAGCAGCATGAAGCTCTTTGGTCAAGGAGATGTGGGGCTTCAGTACTCCCTGACCAAGCAGTTAAAGGGTTTCAGCTGGCTCAGCTTGTGAGCAGCCTCCCATTATCACATCTGTGGGGTTTCAAACACTGGAACTGTAACAGGGTGGAAAGGCTTTGGGAAACTGTGTATTTAGAGCTTTTATTTTATACTCTGGACTTTACACATTGAGCTGTCTCCCCAAAATAAGAAGTTCATGCTATCAATGTGTAGGATAACTTTTCATACCTTGTACCTGATTGAAATTTATTAATACAGGGTAAAAAGTGATATCAAGATGAATGTAGGCCCTCACTTTCCTTGGCCAACACAGTTTTGTTGCAAATGTCTTCAGCAATACAAACCCCTTATTTCTTTCTGCATTTTACCTTCAACTCCAATTGCAATATAGTAGCAGTCAGCTGGAAAGGAGAAAGGTATCTGGAGTCTTGACTCTGGAACCCATAAGAACTAGCCACCCATGTGTCCACTCTTGTGATGCATACCACATCATTTTTTCTCCAGGATCTTCTTAAATATCTTCAAATAAAAATGTAAATACTTGTAAAATAATCTTTCTTCAGATCTAGTGACTGACTGGACATTTACCTTCCCTTGCTAACTTAAAACAGCATGTAAAGTATCTGTATAATTTTTTTCCAAGACACATAATCTGATTTGCATTCACCTTTCTCCTTAATACCTTTCATGTTACATTAATGCCCACATATATTAAAAGAAAGAAACTAGTTACACACATTAAACAAATAGTAATAAAAATCCTCTCAGATCAGGTGATATGCTGAAATCTGAAGGTTTTTTTTTTCCTCTTTTTTGTTTTTGTGTTCTTTTGTTTTTTGTGTACTTCTCAGATACCCGTACATTCCTGAAATTTTACTTGTGGTCTTTTCCACCTAGCAGTGCAGACTCTTAGTGGAACATTCTTCAAGATAATCTGGCTGCATCTACCTTTATACTTATACCTATTTTTTTTGATCACTTGTCTTTTCCTATTTTTTTCCCCTTGCCATCTATTCTTTTTGAATACAGAAACAAAAGAGAGAAATGAGATTCAAGCACATAAAAATGTCTCAACAGAGAGTAAACTTTTTAAAACATTTAAGGATATACAATTTTTTAAGTAACGGACAAATTTGATTCTTCTCAAGATAGCAAAGACATTTAAAAAAAAAAAAAAAAAGAGAAATTATACCACAATTTTACATGTCCCATAGAAAACAGGAAGATACAGAATCTCTTTTCCTAGGAAGAAACATGAGCAATTAGAAAAGAAACACCAAACAAGAGTAATTTTAAGATATTAAAATAAAAATCAGTTAAATGGTTAGTTATTAAATTAGACAAGAAGCCTCTAACTGTGACAAAAAGTACTTGGATGAAACCAGGAAAAGAGAGATACTTCCATAAATTCATTTAGCATAAGAGAGATGAAAAGAAAGTGAGAAAAAAAGAGTACAGTTTAGAGGCATGTTTTGAGTGCTTATTTCAAGTGCGGATTTCTCAGGAAGAGCGTACTGTACTTCTCTTACAACCAGGATATAAATCTGCCTACTAGGTGATAGGGATTGCACTTTATCACTAACAATGCCAATTTTGACAAGAGACGGCAATAATATATAATTTTATGAGGCACAAGTGTTTGTTGCAATAAATAGATGCCTCAACTTTGGGCTAACAAGGGAGAAAGTTTGAGGGTCATTGAAGGGAGGAAAAGTCTTTGATGAATTCTGCTAATGCTGTCTGATTGAGTACTGAGATACACCCAAATGTATGAGCTGATTTTCTTTAGAAAGCCAAGAAAAAAAAAAAAACAATCAAGCAAAGAAACCCCACCTTAAACTAACTTTGCAATAGCTCTTTCATTGCATGGCTATTTGGAAAGCACACCTTCTGACCACAAGGCTTCTTTATACCAAATACCAAGGAAAATCAGATAATCTTGTGTGAATTCTTATGCTAATTCAAAGGCACTCAAACTACTTTTTGAACCTCCCTTAGTAATCCAACACTAAGTCACTAAGCTAATTATTATGAGGCATTTCAAAATCATTCTGTATTATCCCCAAATTGGTCTGGTTTTATTTAAAAAGAAACAATCAATCCCCCTCAGGCTCCCCAGCCTCTGGCCTTGTTTTTTCATGCAGGCTCAGAATCAAGGAAGCCACTTATTTCTTAGAGATGTGGTACAATAACTAAGATATTTCAGATATTTACATTGACTTTACCCCAAACTTTAAATACAGAGGTGGACTCACTGACTTCAGGAGAATCGCAGGCTTAACTTTAAGCATATAAGTAAATGCTTACAGGATCAAGTTCCAAATATATAATCCATACAAGCCTGATGCTTCATTTCTCTACATGAAAAAGCTGTAAAACCTTATTAGAATTAAATTCTCTGCACAGCATCAGCAACTGCAGTGCATTACAGAAGAAATTAGAGGTTGGTCTAGCTGAAGAAGTTTGAAGCTGAGAATGGGAAAGTATACATACTTTTGATACAAACACTGACAAACTCGTATCAAATGCAGTCTGTCATAGTTAAAACCAAACTCCTCTCTTTTCATATGGAACTTGGTTTATGTTTATGTAATGTAATAATACTTATACCAGAGATAAACAACTCATCAAATTTATAACACTTTCTACTGATAACAAAATATTTGAAAAGTTAATCAGTTTCCCTCCTGACAGTATTAAACGAGGAAAAAGATATAGCTCTCCTAAGTTTACCAAATATATTTTAGCATGTAATAGTCAACATTCCACATTACAAAAATTACTTTTCAAAACTTTATTATAGCTAAAAACCATACCTCTCTGCACCCCTCCCCATGAAACCTGAAGTCTCTCAAAAGCCCAGATCCTAAATCTCTCTGCCACCTGTCAGTCCCCTAACAAATCTCTTAGGTGCTGCTGCCTTCATCTCCACCATCCAACCCCAATCAACCAACTCAGCCCTCAAGTTGTGACTAATCCAATCTGTCATGTCTTACGCTGACCCATATCTACTTTCAAAGTCTGCCCTATTCCTGCATTATGCTCATGCAACCAACACCTGGCTCTGTAGTCCAGATCTTCCTTGGAATCCACACAGACTTCGCACCGAGAACCTGTTGTGCATCTATATGCCTAGCCTCCTGGCTTGTGTAGCTTCCTGTAAAGGCTTAGAGCAAGGAGCTATTTTGGGACTTTGCTGTCCATATTAGGGATGATCTGCTGGCTGGATATGCCCCACAACAGGACCTTGAGGCAGAAGAAAGGCTATTATGCTGTGCTGGAGACAGGATTCGAAAAGATCTCCCTAGAAGGTATTTGCCCATCGCCACTATGGGCCACTTCCTTCCCACTGTGTCACTTAATACTCTGCTCCGTGCTTCAGTTATGTGGTTTTGCCTCTTGTTAGTATTGGATAAAATGAGAGAAGGCACAAGGGTGCAGAGATCACTGAATGTCATCCAGGGTGCTAGGAAGTCACCTATAGCTCAAACTGCTGTTTGGACACCCATTCATCCACAAAACTATTTTCCGTTTAGGAATCTACATAAATCAAGGGAGAAGTACAACTCAACTGAAAAAAAAAAAATATCATGGCCTTACTATTATTAACAGTTTAACATGACTAATATATCAAAAGATTTGGAGAGTGAACAGAGAGTGAACACTGGCAATAGCATGATCCTTTCTTGGAGAGATTCATCTTGTTTAATTCCCATTTCACCTGAGAGATTAAATCCTATTCACGGGGAAAGGAAAGCCCTGGAAATTCGTAAATGCATGCATGTACAGAGAAGCAATTCAGAACACTGACCTATACATTTTTGGTCAATAAAATAGCTTGCAAAATCTGGAGAATTATATCAAAAGCACATGACCTATGCTCTTGTTTCTAAGAGGACAGTATTCTTGTATTACTTCAGAAGGAACCAGTGGCATGTCCCTACATAATTGACTGTTTTATTTTTTCCTATGTTTACTCTTTGAGCACTTTTATATTTACATACCGTTCGTAGAAATTAACACACTTAAATATAACAAACAATCATGATGAAAGACAAAGGGGGGAAGAAAATCCCCACAAAACCAAAACAAAACCAAAAAGAAATGCAAAGACTGAGAAATATAGGTCATAACTCTCCCTGTTCTTTGTAAAGGAAATATAGAGGAGAAGCAAGGAATATAACAGAGACAACCAACAGCAGTAAATGCCTTCAGGACTAGACAAATTAAAATAAAATTTGAATGTTTTCACTGGAAACACAACTCTTTCTCAAAGGACAGACTGCTTTAAAACAGTTTTCTATTATTTAAGCTGCACTGCTCAACAGAAAGCATTTCAGACTAAGAAATTAAGAGAGATGATTGGGAGATTTTGTGTAATCTCCAATGTTGGTTTAGTACATAGAATGAGGGCAGTAAGGACACCATGCATGAAAAGAAGAAATGGCAGAAAAGACTTTTCTTTGGGCCAGATTTATTTTGAAGAAGGTGGTAGATGGGATTTTATTGGGAATTATTCTAGTTCCTTAGAACTAGATTTGGTTGTGTAGTAGACAGACATTTTTGACAATGCTAAAGAAATCATACTACAGATTTTGCTGCAATGAGATAATGCTCAGAAAGCACAAGGTGCTAACAATGGCAAGACCTCTTAGTAACAGGATGCTCATGAGACCCTCTAAAAGCAACAGTGGTGTTGATCTAGATGTTCCTAAAACAAGGCTCTTTATTTTCAGTTTCACCCTGTAGGTAATGTATTCAACACAAAAATAGAGGAAAAGAAGCAATAACTAATCTAGCCAGAAACTGCATTTACCATTTCTCATGATGTGATATACAAAGTTTCATAACTTCTTCTAATGAAGGCTGATGATATTAGTGTAAATCAACAGACTTTCAGAGGTGTAAGAAGGATACTCCCAGTACCCTCAGCAGTGCTATATACTGTTCCAGTAGAATATCTAAGGAAATAATTTTTATCAGAAAGAAATAAAAAAGACTTTGGGTGTCTAGCTTGCAACTACCCAGAGGATGTGCCAATAGCTTTTGCTCCTGGCCTCGTTTCTGCCACAAGCATGGGGAAGGCATCTGAAAGTCTAAGCAGGAGAAACCCTATGCCAAGATCATAACAGGCTCCTGTATCACCTATAACAGGGACAGACACAGAAGCTAGCCAAAGCAGCTAGAGAGTGTGTCTCTCTCTCTGTTATATATAATGTATCTCAATACTGTATTATGTTTCACCCTTTGACAACTTTGTTCCATAAATGCAAAAATCTAGGCTTTTAAGTGAATATACCCTTTTACCCATAATCTTGCATTCTGATAACCTAAGTAAATGATCCGACAAACAAGACATTAATCTCTCCTGGTCACTGGAGCACTGGAAAAGGTGTTGAGCTCCCCATGACACTAAACCAAGTTATTGACAGGGTAACAAGTTGTGCCTCTACAGAAGCAGCAAACCTAGTTGTGAGTGATACTGCATGTATTCGAAGAGGAAAAATCACTCCCTGGCTGTCATGGGCCACTGTGAAAACTCTGCAACAGGGAGCATGCCTGCATCCCAAGAATTCCCAAGGGAAAGTTTTAAAACATAAAATAACACTATGAATGCCTGAAAAAAAAAATATATATATATATATAATCATTTTAAAGGCCATCAGTGAAGCACTGATGAATTCGAGTGTGACTAACAAGCATACAGGTAACAAATTATGGAATACGATTTATGATCTATGTAGCAGGTTGGAAGACTATGGAAGATACACGTAAGGCATTTGTAGAATTACATGCAAAAAGGTGCAAAACCCAGGAAACGTCCAAGAAAGTCCTTTAAAGGTGCATAGCTTGGTCAAATACAATACTGCTGGTTACAGAGCACAAAAAATTACTATATGCACTTAGCATACAGATAAAGTAACAAGTCAACTACAAAATGATTGAAAAATGCCCAGCAGAAAATCATAATAAGAAGGATGCATAAAAACACCTATCAGAAAATTATTATATATGAAGTATAGCTGTAATTTAGACTAGATTAGACATAATTTGTATTTTTTGAATCCTACTGCTTGCTGTTTTATCACCGCTAAACAGCATTACACTTGCTAAATATCAGTTGTCTTGACTCAAAAACCCTAGCTAACAAATCCACCATCAAGTCATCTTGTGTAGATCGGCAAGGATAAGTGAATTTGTTCCCTGGAAATGACCAGGAAGAGGCGAAAGAAGGGATCAGAACCTCTAACATAGTCAAGCGAGACCAGCAAATTAATGCGAAGTTAACAAACATAGATCAGTTGAGTCTAATCTGATTGCTGGCAGACAACAGAAATTTAGTAGCTTAATCTTTACTTAAACGTGTTAGAATGAGATCCCATAAACACAGCATGTAAAATAGGCAGAAGACACCAGCACAGGAAATGTGGGATACACGAAAAACTTGCTTATGAGAGATGGTGTCAGGCTGAGGCTGAAAGGAAGAAGAGACTTGAGGGAAGTCATTAATGCTTGGGCATTTTTCAAGGACTCCTCTTCACTCTTTCTTTTTTATATTAATAATAATTCTATTAACAGACAGCATGAGTTAATGACAAAATCTTCAAAGGTATCATTCATACAGAAGAGGACTGGTACATCTCACAGAAAGTACTGGACAACCTTTAGGAATATGGTAATAGAAATGAGGAAAAAAAAGCCTTGCACTTGGGGATTAATAATTGACTAGCATCTCATCAGCTGAGAACAACTGAACAGGAAAAAAGACACATTTTCTAATTTATCACTGGATGACTATGAACAACCAATATGAAGCAGCTTGAACGAAAGCTGTCACAATACAAGCCAGTTGAAGTATTTCTGGTAGATGTAGGAAGGCTTGACAGAAAAGACGAGGTGAACCCTAGGTAAAACACTGCAGACCATTCTGCTCACTTCATTCAACAGCAGCCAGTTCACACCACGACACACTGGAAAAGTGTAACATAGCCCAGGCTGTCCTGGAAAGAGAAGAGACTGAAAAATATCTGTCTGTCGACCAAAACAAAGACTAAGATAAGACATGGTAGTTATCTGTGTATTACCCAGGAAGATAAAAAATGAGGAGGAAGGACATGATCAGTTTCGAATTAAAGGTAATCTTGACATAAAAAAAAAGTTATGCAAATAAGGTGCTTCTAGAAATTAGAAGAGCATGCCTGACAATTGCAAGGGAAGGGTTCACAGTTTCCCTAACCAGAAAACTAGCTGAGGAGGAAAACAAACCAACCAAACAAAAAAACTCAAACCAAACCAATCCCCAAACCAACCAAACAACCAAAAAACCCAACTTTTCGGACTGCATATATGGAGGAGGTAATACGTGATGCCTATAAAGAGAGACTGGATTTGATGATCAAGAATATCTCTTATAGCTGTCCACATTCTTGAATATCATGCACAATTTGCTTTCAAGAAGCAACCAAAGGGCTAGAACACTGTACCTCAAAAAGTCAATCAAATTCAAGTCCTTTGGAAAATATGTAATACTCTTCAGGTAAGACTGACAAGTTTCCAGTCGAAATCTCTGACATGACATCTTATTTCAAGGAATTGTCATGGGAAATAATACTTTGCTCTTCACAGAAGCACTAAAGAAAGTAAAATTTATTTTTAAAAAGGTGAAGTTATTAAAATAGTTGTCAGTAACCTACACAAATAACTGAATATATTTTGAAAGATATGTAGATCAAATCAAGATGGTAGCTGAATATAGAAAAGGGAATAATAGAAGATTATGAAACTGCCTCCTGTGTTACTGGGACATACCAGAACGGGGGTGGGGGGAAAAAAGGCAAAGGAAAGCAGGAGGGAAGGACGAGGAAAACATGCTATATTGGTTGGCAGGCAAGGTGGATACAGCTGTGCAGCACAGCACATTACCTTTCAAAAACTGAGATCGGCAGGGGTGGAAGCTGTCTGAAAGTAAATGGAAGGGAAATGTTGGCAGAGCACATTTCGTGTGTGTTTCCCTGGTGTCGGAATTTGCTTCCCTAGCTGGTGTCCTAGAAACCAGAAATTTGTAACCTCTCAACAGTGCTACAAGGCTCACTTTTTCTCCTGAACTTCAGGAGAGAGAAAAAGCCAAAGATCAGAGGAATATTATTATGTCTGCTCTGGAGAAGCATTTATTTTACTAGTCTGCCTCCTGGGGAACATTTATTGTTGGAGTGGGATGGGCAGTCCATTACGATAATCATTATAAAAATTACATTCTGTAAGAGAAGCCCAACCATGGGAGGAAAGCCTATTCATCCTATTCATTTCTGTACGTAACATTATCTGAAAAGATTGTTGAATTATTAGCTCATCAGTTTTATACACTTGTAAATTCCTAAAATGTAAATGGACATCAATGCAGGGATTGATATTCTGCCCTCATTTCTGGGTTGCTACTTGGGAAGCATTAGCTGACACACTTCACATTTCCAGAAATCAGTGATGTATAAATACAGTAAGTACTATTCCCCGAAACTAATGAAAACAAATACCTCTGAAGGAAAACTAAGGAAATCAACTAAGTATGGCACGAGAAGCAAAAATTTCTACCTTTATAAACTTGTGGTTATGTACAATTGCTTCTAAATCCAACTACAATAAATCCTTTAAGTACTTCTCCTGATGCACCACACGCAACGTGTATGATGTATGCATGTAGAAATAACAATAATTATTAGAAAAAAACACATGAATAGAAAAGTCAGCCTTCACAAATGAAAAAGGGTTGCAGTACTCTCATCAAGAGTTAACAAATGAAAAGCAAGCCTGTGGGAGATCAGTGGGATGTATTGTATTGTGCACAGGAACTTATATAAATCAGGAGTCTATAGTCTTATCTTTGCTTACACAATCTAAACCAGCACAGTTAGGAAAGTCAGAATTTGGCAAACTGACAGTGACTTCTAATAGCAGCTATAAGATGCATGTGGACCTGCAAAGCCTAGGTAGAACCTCTACTGCTGGCTGCTGCAAAGGCCCACTGCATTTGTAGCCATCACGCATGATTCCTTTTCCTTGCCCTCTATCCAGTGTTTCCCTCACTTCTGACAGCTTCACTTAATTTTATTTTGAACTCCTTAATTCTCTTGCTTAATTTCCTTTGAAGTATTTTTGTCAAGTAACAGCATTTTAAAGATTTTAATCATATTTTATAAACCACGTAATAAACGTAGAAGGTTGTTAGGTTGGAATCATAACTTGTAGTTCGTTATTAGCTCTCCAGAGAGACCATGAAGAGCATCCTGATATAACAAATGAAAGATCCAACATTTACCGTGGTTTTTCATTATTACAAAATCTTTTATCAGTTTTAGAGATATTGTCATTATAAGTGTTCACCATAAAAAAAAAAAAAAAAAAAAATATTTATTATCATTACAGTATTTAGCTTCTGGACCTGATTTCACAGAATTCCGTCTCCTCAAAAGGAAATCCTAAGACTGTCTCTTTCCTGGGGTACTGCTACTGACATACTTTCAGCTACAGCAATTTGTGAAGAAAAGGAATACACTTGTTCATCTGTTTAGCTTTTTGAGGCCAAACAGCAGTTTCCAAAACATAAATTACTTAGGTTCCTACTGAAATTTGCAGTTATTGGCAATAGGCCAAATAGAATTCTGGTTCTTTTACTGGAGCTGAGAAGCCACATAAAGGCAATATGATGTTGCTAGCTAGTTTTTGTAAGAGATGAAAATCAGCCTAATGGAAAAGGAGTTGGGTGTTCTACAATCAGGTGAGCAGTAAGTGAAGATGTTAATTCAGAATCAACAAGGCACATGGTAAGCGAACACTTCATATTTCTCTCCTTCATCTCTAATGATCCACCGGATCTTGTGGTCAATAGATGCACATGAATAATCCCATGATTGTTTCTAATCAGACCAGATTTTTGAGGTAGTTTTGTATAAGCAGCACAGAAACAAAAATCCCTACATAGTAGTCTGCTCAAGTGTTTTCCACTACCTTTCCCTTACATGCAGTCCATAATCTAATTAAAATGTGAGAAGACCTTGAAGTTGTTAGGCCTTGAAAGAATACCGGAGTAATGCAGAGCATAATGCTTACTTACAAAGGACTTCTGGAGATCCTCTATAGAACAATCATAGCACACATGGAAGTCTTAACTTCCTTTCTTCTGTTCCTATGCCTGAACCAAGAATCCAAGCTAGTATTAACATAAAGCATGAAACATTAGCAGTGATAGTGAACCCTCAGCCATTTAAACACCATGTGTTTCACTGACCACTGTCCACTAAAGTAAAACAAATTCTCTGAAGATCTGATCTCACATAGAGATTTAAGAAGCAGATCTTGAGAACTCAGCTTAATGTGGAGAATCAGTATAAGTCCTATGTTTTTCAAAAAAGCATTTGAGAAAAAAAAAAAAACAAACTTTCCTTTTATTTAAAAGCACATTTCTCTCCACTTCCTTTAGTTAAAAAAGCATACTGGAACAAAGTCAAGCCTGAAAGAAAAGCCTATGCTTTAAAAAGCATCTATTACTATCAACAGAGAAGTAAAAATCAGTGATCATGGGTTTGCTGTAACCTGTACACCAACTGTATCATTTCTCCAGTCTTTAGCTACTATCATCAAATTCCTTTTCTCTATCAGAAATTTCATCTCAATAGAAGTTGAGGAATTTAGGTGTTTGAGACAAAGTGAAGTCCACAGTCTGCTTCAGAGCAGCAGCTCGTCCAACTGCCAGATATTAGGAAATCATGCCCACCAATTCCACAGCATGTATACAATATGGTGAACACATCTTGGGTGCTCACTATATCCTTTTTATTGTGCTTAAATAAAAAGTCTAAACTCTGAAGCAAAGTGATTTCTCTGGCTGGAATCTGAAAACTGATTTCACTGGGCCAGCACACAGCAATAAGTGTCTGTGTCTTATGTGTTCACAATACTTTCATATCTGAAATGCAACGCACTGCCTATGAAAATTCTTTGCAGATAGCCATAAGGGCTGAATGCTCAATACCACGACCAGATTTACAACAGTACATCCACTCAGACAGCAAATAAAGCAACTAAATTTCCAGCACAGTTCTATTCAAGTATGGCAAGCTCTCCTAATACACTGCTTTTGACAGTCTGGTCCCAAATACTTAACAACCAAATGAGGGCAGACAAATAGAAAAAAACCAATCGGAATTTGTATTAACCATTGGGAAGGAAGAGTTGCCTATCTGAAAGTTGGGGAATGAGAACTGACAAAATGCTTTAGTCAACAATAACCGGGTCCACCTCCAAAGGGAACATCCTCCCTAGAGTCCCTCTCCCATAACTGCGTTGCACTTCACAAGAATGAAAACAAACTTTTTCTTACTCCATCTCAAAATCTTCTACACTGGTTATTAAACTATTTAGTCAATAAACGACTGGCATGTTAGCTCAGTGCAGATATCTCTCAAATGAAAAGGGCACGTCAATAGCAATAGCCTACCCCTACCAATCTCTTCTCAGTGAGGCTTTGTACCTTCCTTCGCTATTTCTGTGTTGCTAGAACTGCTTTATTCCATGGTGGCCTACAATTTTAAAGAGCATGTTATGTTACCAAAACTATTAACAGTTGCTTTGTTTGCATCTATTCTGGAAAACATACCAAAACAAAATGCATTAAAAGCAGCAAAGAGGACATACAGGCATGTATAACTGCTGTTTCCACTGCTGCTAACATAGTCCCTCAATCTAAGAAAGGAAAAGCTGATTCATGTTTTGGCAGTCTCCTTAGCATGTAGCAGAACTTCGGACCTTGAATGACAGAAGGATTCTGGCTGGAACTACAATGGTGAGCATTTTGACCGTGTACACACAACATTACGTAGAAATCTCAGTTGTCTCAGTATTGGAAAGATCTTACCGATGCTAGGGCCAAATATTTCCCAAATATAATTGCAAAGGGCAAAGAGCAGTCAGCAACTTTGTTAAGAACTATTATCATCATTATGATTCCAGATTTCTCCCTCCAAGGATCAGCTAAAGTTTGTAAGGGAAAAAAATACAGCAACATATTTCATGTTTCTTCTTAAAATAACCCTCAGAACTCAGGCATCTGCTTTCTCTTCCAAATCTCTTTTGACAAATGGCATATATATTATACTGAAATAGATATATATAATTTTTTTAGAATCTAATGCAATTATAATGTTTCATGTTACCTGATGGAAAACTGAAACTGCAAAATAACCTATTATTTTGATCTAATGTGAACTAGGAGGATTTTAAAAAAACAGCAAAACCCAACACATTTTTTATATTTGGATACTAACCATTAAATTGAAAATTCCATATTCTTCTCACCAAAATAGAAGAAGAACTGGAGAAACACAGTAACAGTTGCCTACCTAAATTCATTTCTCAAATACCTGCTCCTGTGTAAGTGTCGACAGCAAAAGCGTGCGAGAGGGAGCAGTAAGTTTTGTGTATGCCTTCACTGTCTTCTGTGCACTCTTAATATGGTAATTGTCAAACTTTTTTTTTTTTTTCTTTTTCTTGCACTCTTCACAGACAAGCATCAAATTTTGTTCTTCATCATCACTTTCCTCCCCATCAGAACTGCTGAATATGAGAAAAGTCTGGCCTTAAGTGCCATGAGAAATCACAGAGGAAAACCACAGCAGACCTAGGAATGAAATCCAGACCTTTAAAACTCACAGGTTTAGCCACTGGACATGATTTAATCAGCAGATAAAAGCACTGGACCTCAAAATTTATGTACTGGAAGCAGTGACTAAACCACAGAGGAGGGAATACCGAAGAGACAGTGAAGGAATGGTCTCTGAGGCTTCATTAGCTTTGTTGTTCACCCCCCTCAAAAGTAAAATAATTTATAAATACCAAAGGTGCTTTTACTACCTTACAGTGAAAAGTTTCACCTTTAAAGGTGAAACTATATTTTGAGTAAAAATATCAGGAGAAGATTTTACAAAGAAGAGCTCCTTTATTTCAAGAGCACTAGACTATCTGAAAAATTTCAATCAGGCTTCTGATGATGCTATACTACTACAACAGCCTTGGCAAGTTTTTTTGTAATGACCTTGAATTAAAGGTGGAATCTGACAGGTTTTCATTTCTACATGTCTCAGTGGTGAAAGCTTATAACCATAAATAAATGCTCTTTCAAACTACTGTGAGTTATGGAATTTCCCTAGGCCTTATATTGGATTCACACTTTCAACACCTATACAATTCCACTAATTTGTATTTTTTTGCCATAATGTTGCACTGTGTCATTTTTATGCAGATGATACCCTGATTTATCTATCCCTCAATAAAGAAAACTCTGTGACAGCAGAGCTAATGCCTAACTGATGTTAAAAACTGAATAGCTCAGAACTTTGTGAAGGTAATGCAAGTAAGACAAATAGGAGTATCTGGTCTCCTCTGTGTACATTTATTTCATCCTGTTCCTAACACGGACAGCTGCTGTTTTACTTGCTTGATTTCAGGATAATTTTACCCTGAATGAGGAATATGCTTGGCTAATTACACATACCGAAGAAAGGATCTAAACTGTAGGTCTTCCATACAGGGAATTCCAGTCAACACAATTTATCCTGGTTCACCTAGCTTTCAGTCAAAACAATGGGATGAATTAAACCTATTATTTGCCAAGATGGCAAATATTTACATAGAGCAATGCAATAAACTTTATCATATGCTGTAAGAAAATCAAAGAGATTGTTGGTTAGAACATGACCATTGATGAAGATCTGCTGAAGTCTCGAGAAACAAACTGCTTCTTAACTAAAAGATAATATGACTCATTGCACAACTATCCAGGAAATAATAGAGTATATTTGTACAATATTCTTCACACCATCCCTCCTGACTTAAACTTCAAATAAGCTGATACCAATTTCATTGACATAATGAGAACAAACAAAATAAATCAAGTGAATAAAGTCCAGAGTGATCTTTGCCTCTTGGATAAGATGCATTTAGACAGTGTATCAACTGCTATGATGATTTATATTAGAGATGGAGATGTACACTTTAAGTAGCGTTGTTAAAGCCAAATTTAATCTTATGTTTCTGAAGGAAAATCAGTCTCCTCTTTTAAAAGCAAAGCAGAAACAACATACCTCTGCATTTGTAGAAGAGGCAACAGAAAGAAAAAAGTGATTTTCAATGGAACTCAAAAATAAGGACAATTTATTTGGGACACAGATGCAATACAAGTCAAGAAAAAGATGCATCTCAAAAAATCTCCTGGATATCCAGCAGGCTTCAGAAAATAGTACTGTTAATATCAAACTTGTGAGGAAAGTGAAATTGTGTTAAAGGCATTTACAGTACTTCACAATGTAGTATTAAGTCAGAAAAAAGTGTGAAGGTATCCCCCACCAATAAAACATTCCCTAGAACTCACAGAAGTACAACTTTTACAACAGTTTTGGAGAGAGAATATAGTATTGTGTATATATAGACTGAGTGGGTAATACAGTAGTACTTTGTTATGAGGAGCAGCGGGACTATGATATGAATGTTATTTCTCCCCAAGAAAATTAAAAATAGAACTTCATACATAGCTAAAATGGGGGAAAGGAGCATGGTAGAAATATCTACTAATCCACCACATTTTTATATAAATTGGATAGTACAAGTCCTGCAATGTTAAGGCAGTTACATCTTCCCCTCTGCGAAAAGTCTCTTCTTGGGACTTGGGACTTTTCTTGGGAATTTCACTATTTCTAATCTGTGGGCCTCAGGAGCCTTAGGAACAGAAAGGAATGTACTTCTCAACAGGCAGACAACAAGAGATCTTTCTGGAGGACTCGCTTTCTCCTCCTGCAACAGGAGTTGGCCTTCATAATCTCCTTTTTTTTTTTTTTTTTAATAGGAAGTTGTCATATTCATCCACACCATTCCCAATAGCAAAAAACCTATCAGAAATTCCTATTTAAATTTTGAAGGGTTACAAAGTCAAGTGCCTAAGTGCATGAGGTTAGTGGGGCAGCTCTGGAAATAACTTTTTAAATAGCAGCTGACATGAAGTGTATCAGAGAAGTGAAAACATGGAGCACAGAACTCCATTCCTCAACTAATTACATTTGAATGAAGACACTTGGCCTCTCTTTCACCTGATGACTGAAAATTGACACATCATTAGCAGCTCTGATAAGACCACTGAGCCTGGAAACCATTGCTAACTGCTGCCAGAAAACATCTGCAAAAATATTGTCACCAGAAAGTCACAACAGCCCTTCTTAAGAGATCAGGACATCTTCAAACTGGCGCTTTGATAGAGGAAATGTTCATTTATAGAGCTCAAGTTGAACAAATCTCATCTGGTGCATTAAGGAACAGTCCATAGAATATTCATGCACTGAAACAACTCTAGTCAGACGGCCTGAGACTTCCAGGTGGCATCTTTGGTTTCTGCTTCATCAAATTCAGTGCTATGAATGACCATTTTCATGTTTAATTTCACTGCTTACTCTTTCAAGTCCTTCTGAACTAGGCTTCTTGGAAGTGTCTCAAGTATTCTGTCTAGAACATGAATGTCCTATGGCAGCATCTGCCCAAGGTAGTCCAAAGTAAGATCCTTCCTTCTATGCAAAATCCAGGTATTTTCCCTTTCTGGAGACCACCAAAAATTTTCATGCAGTTTTTTCTACGTAACAGAAAGTATAAAAAAGAAATAAGAAACCCATGGTAAAATAAAGCAATGATAGAGCAAATCTAACCTGGAGCTGTGGACTCTTTGACCCTTGAGATAGTTCAATTTGACTGGAAAGCTCTGTGCAACCAGATCTAAGTGGGCCTTACTTATGCAGTGGCTAGGTCCAGATAACCTGCAGACCAGATGACCTCCCAGCCTAAATTGATTCCAAGTGCCACAAAGTAGGGTAAACTAGAGAGTTCAACTGCTGCTTAACACCACTTAATACAACCAGCCTTCAACAAAGTCTGAGAAAATACTTATGGAAAGAGCACTGAATGCAATGTTTAAGATCAAGGGCACTAATGTTCTGCCTATAGACAATCCCACAAGGAGGGTGAGGGAAGCTGGAGACCAGCAGGACTTTTGTCATGCTAACAAAGCACAAACAAAATTTCAAGACAGGTGGTCCCATAGAATATCACCTACAAATTTGCTCTGGAACCCTCAGATCTCAGGGCAGGCATGAGTGTCAACTTCACCTTGCTGAAAACGGCAGCACAAATTCCAAACTTTCAGAAAGGAAAGATGAAGATTCATAAATAGGAGAACAGACGTAAGAGTGCTGGATTTCAGGGAGATAAATGCCAAAAGAGAAACTCCTCTTGCAACAAAGCATTCCCTCAGCTGTGAGTTGCCATTTTCAACGCGGTATTAGAAAACTGCTTGCCAGTTAAGTGTTCATTATACTTCAAAAGAAGGAACAGATCTTTCTTTACTGCTTAGACAGAGCAATGTGAAAAGCAGTAAGACATCAGCTACTTTATGTCTTCCACCACAGGAGATTTCAAGATGGGTCCTATGCTTTTGGTAAAAGACAGAACTATTGCAGGACTGAATTCCTTGTGGATATTGGGTACCTTCATCACAGGGCTTTCAGCACCAAAGGAAAAGCTGATGACTTCTTGAAGGCATTGTGCAACTGAGTAAGAGACCTCCAAAGATAATGCATAGCTACAGATTATGAGATTTTCTCTTATCACAGTGTCAAACCCAGTTTATTATATATAGTTTCAGCTGTTTATAAAATATGCATGTGCACTTCTGAGATAAGGGTATGTTAATGCTCACAGATGAGTGGGGCCCATGAGTACTTCTGACTCATTTTATAATTCTTGTGCCTCCAGGGCAGTTTCTGTTTGAATGGCAATATATGGGCACATGAAGTAATTGCTGAATACTGATGAGATTATGCCTATTCGTGCAGAAAGTTTGCTTCCGTGGATGTGTTTTGGATTTGTTTCATTTTTTTTCATTGATTATGAAGGTCTTAAACTCTTGCCCACTGTTACACAGCATCACAGCCAAATACATGACAGTGTTGTCCCAAAAACTTGGGTCTGTTACCTGGTGTGCATTGCCCAATTTACACACAGAGTTGAGGCCTTTTCCTTTATTACGTAAATGTGCAGATATGGGTGCAAGTTACAAACCAGAACACCGTTGGTGGAAACCAACAGTTATTTATACACATGATATTAATCATCTAATACATATTCATTGTCATTCTCTTAAACGATTGGTTAAAGTTCTTCACCTACCATGTAAAAGCCTATGCATGCTCCCTATGATTTTTGAGATCTTTACTTCCTTAACCTTTTGAGTCAGCGGGCTTCCTGAGTGGGTGGTCTTTGAGACGGTGGTTGTGATCTCCCCCTGCTGGAATAACCTTTCTCCTAGTTTCACTTAAATTTGGCAACCCTAAGCAGTCCTTCACCAGCCATTAACAAAGCAGACTATCATGCACTTTGGGACTTTTGTTCTGAGACAGAGATATATGCCATAGTATTGTTAGGGTAAAGTGAGCTAAGTCAATCTTTATCGATATCAACAGTACAGAAAAGAGTAAATCAAAATTCATAGCATGCATTGACAACTATGTGAATTTAACTTTATCCATTCCCTTCACTCATGACATCCGATGCATGCAAAATTTCCGAGAAAAAGAATTTACAAAAAGCCATGCAAGGGTTTAAAAAAACCTGAGCTGTATTTTAATTATTGCTATAATTATTCTAATACATAAACACCATCAGTTGGCTGTGTTTTCTTTGATTATTATTATTGTTCTACATTTTCAAGCTAGACAATGTATATAATTGAACTTAAACACCATGAATATCAGAGTTCTTAACTTCAGAACTACATGTAACCAAGCATAAATATTTGCCTTAAAATCTGATGTTTAATAATCAAACAACTCAGTTCTATCTACCAGAAATATTAGATAAATTTTAGTAAAACACCTCTTTTCAGGTTTTTCTATGAAAATGTATGTTCCTATATATACATACACACAGATATGTATATATACATGTATGCATACATTTATACATATATGCAAATAAAAATATACCCTTCAGGTTACATTTGCTACATCACTGCTTTGTTGAACTTCAGGAAATGGTTTAAAGCACAACTGACCTTACATGATTAGTTCTGAAAGGTTTACTTCTTTGTCACACTGATTTGTGACAATCACCTTGCTGCTCTGAAGTCATAAATCTCTGTAGAGATTATAGTATGCCTCTCTATATATTGGTATGCTATCAGAAACAGTGATGATCATTTTATACTAGTCTGAAAAGATTGGGGATGCTTAGGAGACACTTAGGTTCATTGTTCTCTGTTCAGATATTTATGACTATGTCTAGAGATAAAAAATATAAATTACATTTACATATTTATGAGCATTTTTATGTAATATCTTCATTTCGATTAAAATGCCATCAATATTCCTACATTACTATAATGCAAGTCAGACCTATAACTACAATGCACTTTTGGTTTTATCTTTTTCCTAGAAACTTCCTAAATTAAAACAATTAACAAAACACAGTACGAGTGATGACTGATAAACAATGAAAACAGTCTGCACTTAGGGGCAATTACAAAATTGCAAAAAGCTAATCTATTATACCATAAGATCTAAAAATCTCTTGGTTTTGAGAAGCAGAAAAAACCTTGTGAGAAAATAGGCGGGCTGCAGAACCATGCAATGCAAATTGAAGAGTGCAGGCAGAAACTCACCTCTAGCTTTGTTCTTTGTAGCAGCCACTGGAAGCAAGGAAAAGATTGCACAAGAAGAAGAGAACAAAGACAGATTAGACAGAAGTTTGAGCAAGTAAGAATACAGAGAAACTTTATCACTATCGATTCAAAGCTAACAAACACCACTTCTAGGATTATTTGACCTATTTATTTGAGACACTGCAGTTCTGTGAGATAGTTCAGATCTATGATTCTGTCAGAAAACCTGTGTTGAGAATTTAGAAAATATATCACAAAACACACTCAAAAAGCATGGCAAGGAGTGGAGAAAAATCATGGACCATTAATCACAAGTAGGTGAGAGCATATACACACACATTTGGGAATTCTAAAACTTACAGCACAATTTGCCTTGCCAAAAGTACATCCTGAAGTACCTAAATCTTACATCATTCTCTTGCTCCTATTTCTTGAAACACCATTCTCCTGTGAAGCTGATGCAAACAAACATCAGTTAAACTACAGGCACTCCAATTATTCATAATCTATATTATACAATCATTGTTTTTCTTCATTGAAGCCTATATCTTCAGATTGCTCTTGCACCCTAATGGAGTATGCAAAGTAAATGGAGCAAACAATATTTTAAGAAACAGTGATCAGTGTTCAAACTCAGAGGAAAAAGGGCAGACAAGGGGCAGACAATACAGCCTTCCCTGAGCCTCCTAAAGCTACAGTTTCATGCGTTAGTTCTAAAGGCATAATGGGGTCACAAAATCAATGACAGGAGCTTAAAATGTTCTGCTAACATTTGCCCTACTGCCAAAATCAACAGAATAATTATTTTCTGTTTTGTGACGCTCATGGATAAAGTTGCTGATATACAGTATTAAACAGAACCCAAAGTGAAAAGGGAATCACTGTTAGCTGTAAATTACACAAAAGATACTATCCATAACTCTTTAAACTCTCAACTGCACTCTGAAAAGCCATTCATTCAAGAGCATCTTCATGAAAAAAGGCACCTCAGAAAAAAAACCAAAAAAACCCAAAAAACCAAAGAAATTCCTCTTCTGCTGGCCCTTCTTGTAAGGCAGAACTATGTCAACAATTCAAAGGCAGCTACTTTTGTGACCAAAACACAGAAAAAAGAAGGAGAAAGACCAAATCCCCTTTCTGCTCTATTTGCTTCTCTTGTTCTCACCTAAAGGTTTTAAGTTGGGTTTTTTCGGTTCTTTTTTGTTTTTGGTTTTTTTTTTTTTTTTTTTGTCTGGTCTGGTCTGGTGTCTTACCGATCAGTCTACTAAGACAAGTACGGACAGCATGGCAGTGAAGGCCAAGTCGCCAAATATGAAGAAATTGTTGAAAAAATTAAACTCTTAACTTTATGAATGTGTCCAAAAATGTCAATTCTCTAGCATTTCATTTTTTTTTTTTTAATTTCTTCACTGATCCCTCCTCTACTTCCTGATGAAATTCTACATTGCCATCATTCTCCTGGCACTGAAAACAAAATAAAAAAAGCTGCCCCATGATGTCTGAAATCAGCATTACTCCACGGAACAGCTCTGCTTTTGGGAGGTACAACAAATGCAGATGCTTCTGCAGACATCCTTCCATAAGGCTGTTTAACAAGACATATTCACCTGTAAAACAGCCAGTAAATCTTACATGCACTAAAAATCATTCCCGTAGTAAACAAAATTAATGGTGCCATTCTAATTTTATAATAAGTGAACAGTTTCTCCTTCATGCAAATATAAGTTGATAATGAATGCATTGAGTTCATCAACATGTTTATTTTCTCATGCTTCCCCTTCTTTTTCAGTCCTGAGAATTACATCTACATGAACACATTATCACTTTGAGCCAGAATAATCACTTAAACTTAACAAAGGTCTGGAGGAAACATCCCTCACCGGTAATTCAAAGCAACAGGAGACTTTATACTCACATTAATCATTCAGAATAAAAAGATAAATATGCATGTGTGTGTATACATATATGTATATGAAAAATTATATATGTACTTTAATAGTTCAGAATAAATATATATGCACACATATATGCATATATAAATTATATATAATCTATGGGTACATATATACACATATATTAATCTATGTGTATGGTTACACATATACATGTATATTAAAAGAATCCAACTATTCTATGATTAGACAGCTTTATTTTGAAGCATGAGCACTAGACAGAGTATTATTACCTATCATGTATCAGTAAATAAAGAAAAGATATGAATGAGGTTGTACATTATAATTGGAAGTAGGACAGGTTACTAAGCTTGTTAGTCCAATTATAACTCTCTGCAAATCCACTAATAGAGGACTAGATGACAGTAACCTTCTTAAAAATGTCATGTTCAATACTTGTAAGTTTTTCCATTGACAGCAGGGTCCAATTACAAGTCAATTCGTAAAGTTCAAACTGCACAACAGCCAAATTAGCTGAAAATGGTCTTTCAAAATATAATTCTGCCTACTGAAGCGAACTAGCTGGAGCTGTTTCCATCAATGACCCATCTTTTTGATACCTAGCATGAGGGAAAATTCCCTTTCATTGTTATCACTGAGGTTGGCATTTCTTTTTCCAAAGGTGAAAGAACTTTTCTTTCTTCCCTCTTTACTCTCCTTGTCACTCTGTGCAAAGAGAAGACAATTTTCAACCTATATCCAATATGTTTGAAAATTTTTATCCACCTCTTCTTATTATTACTACATGAAAAGTCATAGGAGGAGACAAGCATAGATGAATGTTTCAAATGAGCTTTATCAAGACTGAAATTTAGCCGAGGGAGGCTCTTGGTTAGAGCACCGGATATGGGATAACTCAGCTTTTTATGCCACTGAAGTCAGTGACAAAAGACCTGTGGGTTCCAACAAACAATATTACAGTTGAAGGATCTACATTCGCTTTATGTCTTCAGCAAAGCAGTTGATTTCTCTGCATTTCACATCACACATTCTCTTTTCCTCTATCTTGTCTTCCTTGCTTGCTGACTAAAGAGACAAGCTCTTCAAGGCAGCAAGTCTCCCACTTCTCAAAGTAGAATACTTGTAGGACACTGATTTGAAACTTCTGTAATACAACTAAAGTGGATTAGGACCGTCTAGTAATAATTTATGGGTACAATGTAACCTGAAAACTGGAATTTACTGTATTTGGCTTGCACTTACCTTATTTGGTTAAATTAACAAGCCAATCAGGAAATGGAAAAAAAAGAAAAGCAATGACTTCTGGTAGTTCCCCACGTTCAGGGACTTCTTTAAAAAACAGAACACATATAAAAGGGCATTTTTCTTTAGTTACACTGCCTTGTCTTTCTTAGGAAATTGATTTTGGACAGGGAGGCATCCTACAGAAAAGTGTGAACAGTGACCTTTGTTGGAATTTAGGAATATTTTAAAGACCAGATAAGCAAGACAGATGAAGAGGGAAGAAAGACCATAATCTCAAAAGTCAGGCCGAAAGGCACAACAGAGCTACTAGATTTCTAGGTAAGACTGAGAAAAAAAAAAGAAATCTCTTCTATTAATCCTTAGTTCAATCATGATTAATCAGTATTTTATTTTCTGAAGGCTCTTCTGGTCACAGCATATGCAAAACAAAAAGGTTGGCTACTAGGGAAAAGTCCGGGAGTGAGGGGATCCCAAAGCAGCAAGAAGTCAAGGTCAGGGGAGTCTGCTCTGAGGGATCAGGAAATGGGAGGAAAATTGTGCCAAGTCCTGAATCATGGCAGTAAATTTTCACAGAACTAAGATTTTGAGGGCATTTTAAAATCAGAAAAGCATTTCTACTCTAGCTGTGCTGCTGAAACAATGTTTCTAAAAATCATTGCTTGAACGTAAAAAGCTGGATTCAAATTTCAAAAACCTTATCATACACTTGCTCTCAAATATCAATAATATATTGTGCTTTATTCTTCTGTGATATATCTTTCTGAATTCTTGCTTTTTGTATGCCAACAATTGTTAAATTACATTCTTTGATAAATGATGGCTACAAGTTGTTCAATATTTTCTCCACACTGAGCTGTCTTTATGCTGTTGAATTCTGTGGACATTTTTAGACAGATTTGATGTAGCATTTATTTTATTTTTCTCTTATATGTGATTTATTATTCGATCCGGGGTTTTGTCTTTTGTCTTTGGAAAAAAACATGTCCTTCCTATTACTTCAATAGCTCAATAAAAATAAAAAAGGGGAAAAGTATTTCCCCCAGATGTCTGGCTTACCTAACCTTTTATTTCAGAAAATACGGAGAAAGAAAAAAGAAAAAGTGAAAGGTTTGAGGTCAGTGTCTTGTTCTCATTTCACCTATTACATGTACTATGAACGCAGCTAGAGGGAAAACCAATACAATATCTAAATGTTAAAGTGACTAAATAGCTCTTTTCAAGAAAAAAAAAACCAACATGAAAGTCACAGTCATAAAGGACATTGCATTGATTTTCTCCTGAATGCAGTAACCTACAGTTCCAGCAAATCTAGAGGTCCTCTTATCTTCAGTAAAAAATTAAGACATCACAGTCTACAGGATGGACATACTTATTCATCTGTATTTTTACTCCAGTCTTAAAACCTTTTGCGATCATAGAATACTAAAAATCATCAGAGAAAAAGCATACATTAAAAAAACCCAAACCAACCCAAGCCCCCCTCCCCGTGTGGAAATGCCGATTTCCAATTTTCAAAAGAAAAGGAGTTATTTTACACTACTTAAATTTAGAATTTTCTTTTTAATTTTGCAATGATGATGACAACAACTGCATTTTTTTTCCTTAGGATAAACTGCTGGATTATCACTGGTCATTTAGGTCACCCAAATGCCAGCTCTGATTCTGTGACTGGAAAAGCTCCTCTGTGTGACAGAAGGCTTAGCAGGATAATTTTCTCCAGAGAATAATGCAAATTATTAGGTTCTCACAGACTGAGACCAATTCAAAGCAAGGATACCAGTATGTGCTGTAACGCAGAATGCTTCACCACCTCCTTTTCAACAACAGTATTTTCCAAAAGCCAGTGAAGGAGAAAGAAACCACCATCATCACCTGAAATTCATATTGGGATTTTGAGTCTCCTGCATTGCTGCCTAGTCTTGAAGAGTGGCCAACAGATGACAGAGAAACACGGGACCTAGGAAGTTCTTTTAGATTAGGATACAGTTTAAAAAACCTAGACACATCCTTATGGCTAGATTTGTTCACTTCTGGTTTTCTGACCTCTCTTTTGATTTCCTTTATTGAAATGCCTTTGCATTTTGTAGTGAATATTCTTTTTTATACGTAACTTCTGTACAATCTCCTCATAGAGATTTCTAAAATATCACTTAGTGGCATTTGCAGATATAATCAGAATGTATATATTCCTAGATAAGTCTTCATCTCTTTATTTGTATAACCATTAAAAATCCGTGCAGTCATGCATATGTAATTACATTGAATTCAAATATGCAACCTTCTATTATTTATTCTATCTTTGCATCATTCTATCCACAACACAAGTTCCTGAGATGACATCAGGTAATTTCCCTCAGAAAGAGATAAATTTTGCTTACTAAACTCAGTGACTGATCTTCAGAAAAACAAGAACCTTTTTGGTTCTGACAATTTAGTACATTTTTTTCCCTCACTGTTTAAGAGAAAAACTACAAATGAACAGGCATGTGATTTTGCAATGACAAAAAATTGAGCAATTTCTTTTATTGCAACTATAACGTTAAATGTGTATACAATATAATATATATTGTATATATGCTATATAATAGGGATTATGCATCTATATAGTGATTTGTAATAATTTTTCCTCTTAGAACATAGAATATTTTCTTAAAGATAAAATTGAAAAGAGGACAAAAACGCAAATTTTGAAGGGTCATGAAGAGGTCAACTGCTGTATCCTCTGGGTTTGAAGCAGCATGAATTATGTTTGGACCTCTCCTAACAGATTGCCTAACATACTGTTAAAACTTTTGGTGACAGGTACTCCAAAAGCTCTCTAGGTAATTTCTTTTAGTGCACAGTTGTCCTCTCAATGGCAAACTGTTTTCCTGACATACAACCTAACTACCATATGCAGGAGACTATCCCAATTACTTAATCCTTCTCATACCTTCCATGAGTATAAATAACAACAGAACACATATATTCTTTAATGTAACCCTTTACATATTTGAAGACTTGTTACGTCTCTTCTGTGCCTAAACAATCATGTTCTTCCACTATCTTAATGTATGGTTTCCGACTTCCTCTTTATGGTTTTTCCTGGATTTTCAGCAATTTATCTACACTGATCTAAAATCAGGCAAGATATCCAGCTGAGGTGGCACTAGTGCAAAGTGGAATAATTAGTTATGATGCCTTCCACCTAGCTCTTTGGCTATGCACTACAAAATAGCACTTGGCTCTAACGAAACAGCATCGCATTGTGTTCAAGCCCACAATGACCCCTTAGTCTTCCTCTCCATATTGTTGTACACCTACCTATTGACCATTTTGGTTTCACATATTTATTTTATCCTTTCTGAATAGAGGACTTCACCCTTGTCTTTAGAAGATTCTGTTGCTTTAAGGTTACTTTCCCCATCTATTAAGGTCACCTCAAATTCTAACACATTCCTCCAATCCATGAATAAATACTAACATGACTGTTAATCTATAAAGTACAAACCTATCTCAAAGCTACATACTGTACCACATTATTTTTGTATATCTGCTACTCTTTTGAAAAATATAATAATTCTTGACAGCAGTAGCAGACATTCAAATCCAAGAATAACAAGGTCATAAAGGACTTCAGTTGTGTTCAGTTGTCTACATTCAGCCCATAGTTAGCAAAAAAAACCCCAAACCATAAATAAGCAAACTTCTTGTTAAACAAAACAAAACTAATCCATCTTACCTAATGTCCCTCCTACACACTATAAAACCTGTAAGCAAGCCAGACAAACTACATAAACTGATGCACAGACCCAAATGACAAAACACTACTATATACTACTCCATCTAGCAAACCTATGAACTGACCATACATCCTGGGCAATAATAGTCAACTGTTCTGTTACTAATGGCAAACAGAAAATCAAACCAGCAGCTTCTGTATGTTTACTGTGCTCTGTGAGAAAAAGCAATGTTTAGAGAAGTTGCTTTTAAAGCAGACTTTTTCTGTATAGGACACAGCAATTCTAGAAACTCTATTAAATTATATTTTCTTGGTGAAATTCGTCAAATGTGACAAAGAAGCACAGGTTCCAGTATTTTGGTTTTCCCCCCATCCTCTTGCTCTAGAATTCAATGCCAGGTAATGACAGAATGTTTTCCAGTGTTCAGAATCTTTCCTTTCCAACCAAATAGAATATAGATTTGTAAAATAGTAATTACTGAACCCAGATAATGAGAAACAACTCCTATACTGGAATGGGAAAGCTAAAATGACTGTAAGCATCTTTCAAACTTCCTAATATGCTGCTAAACACATTAAATATTTTAAAACTGCGACTAGATTATCACATGCAATGACTTTTATTATGTGATAGTAATCACAAAATATTGAAGAACATGTAGCTCCATTTCCTTTCCGAAAAGTAGACTATAAATATAGTAATTTTGTTCTCGATACTCATTATAACTGACATGATGGAGATTTGCAGAAGCATCTTATAATCTAAACATCACTAGAGTTCAGGATTCCAGCTGTAGCTGATTCACATTAGCAGCTGGAAACACATAACACAGTGTATTACTGTATAGCGAAACTAGAAGATGAGTATAATCATGGCCTAAAGGCTTCTCTTAAAGGCATCCAGATAATATGATTCACCTGTCCCAAAATGCAAACTTTATGCATGTTACAATACAGCTGGACGAGTAACTTCTACAAGCAATGCAAGTTGCAAGTAAGCAATTTCATCATAAGCTGTGTTTCCATAAAACATCACACAAATTTTACTTGCAAATACATAATATAGTTTGTGAACAAGGGTAAATACAATTTTTATATTTCATTTTATCAAGGTAACAGAATGTTTTAAGAAGTACGTATAAAAACAACTCCGAAGTAGTAGAATGAAGAACTCCACAAGGCTGTAAGTGTGGTTTGTCAGGCAGAGATACAAATATTCAGTTCTGCTCTCAGATCTCTTTTATAGTTATTTCAAACCTTAAACCAAATATTTGAAAAGCTTTGATATTCATTCAGTGCCTCAGACATACTATCAAAATTGTTCATCACGCAAAACGTGTACCCACATACTCCCCCAACTTCTGTGTTTATGTCAGGTCTCCAGAAAGACTAGAAAGGAAAAGATCCTGCTTGGATGCACTTAGCAAACTACTTAGGCACAAACTGGCTGTCATCACGTAACTGTGATTGGGCACAAGCAGCTGTAAGCAGTGAGCTTGTGTTTCTTTTCACATCTGCAGAACAATGCATTGAAAACACCTCAAACTATGCCTTGTCCATTTTGCTCAACCCAAGAGCAACCTTTGACATTGATGTCTCATGCTAGGTTTTTGGTGGGTTGTTTTGTTTGTTTGGTTGGTTGGTTTTTTTTTTGGTTTTGTTTTTTTGTTTTTTTTTTTTTTAAATGTATATGCTACCCTACATTATTATCAGTAGATGTTTTCTAAGTCTACTATGCTTATACACATTATTTTCCACTCACAGTCCACAGCTCTGATAACCCACAAAGCTTTAAGAGTTCTTGTATTTGAAAATAAGCCCTTATACAACCAGCATGAACTCAGAAACATTATAATCAGGAGCAAGGAGCTAGGAAAGCAGACAAACAGCTAGGGTTTTCTTTATGTTACCTCTACATACGACTAATTCATCTACTGTAAACCCTAAGAAGGTTTTGAGAAGGCAACTGGCTTTTATCACAATTTTCCCCATTTTATTTATTTATTTATTTATTTATTTATTTAAATATCACAGCCCATGGGATGTCTGTATAAAAAGTGTTACATCACATCCATAACAGATTGTCTGTATGAAATGCTTTCTTAATAAAGTATGTCTTAAGGGCCATTGGGAAAGCAATTGAAGCAAATGGAAACAAGCACATATCTTAGAGAATTAAAGCCTTGAACAGAAAAATAAGATTTTTTTTTTTTTATTCCCCAAATATTGATTTAGGCTCTTCCAGACATTAAAAGACAAACTTGGGTAACTGCCAAGACTGATGAAGAAAATACTACAATAAATTAAGTGCAGAGCTCAGCTGATAGGATTTTCATAAGTTTAAATGGATGTCAGTAAATACATTCTAAATCTAAGCTCTTCTTGCATTGGAGAATGGAAATTTCAGATGGAACTTTTCAGTGATGATTTTATTCAGCCATTAAAAAGTCTACACAGAATTTTCTTCATCACCACTTGCAATCACTGAAGTTGTCATGTCAAGAAATACACCGGAAAGCTTTCTCCTTGTTTTGACCTGATACAGTATAGCCAATCCTCTTGAGACCTTCTAGAGAGTAAGTTTTAATATTATAGAACATAATGACTCCTTTGGAACTAGTGAGGCTTACAGGATAATTTAGAGACATTAAAATACCTTCACAATTGAGGGACTATACATAATAATCCTGTGAAAATAGCTATTTGTGATGATAATTATTGGGTGAAATTTATTTTAACTAAAAATGGATCATATTGTTATATGTATTAAAAATATACATTCATTTCTGAAGAGTAATGAAACATTTTTCTCAGCAATTTTTCATGTATCAAAGCAAATTTAAAAATCTATAAACATATCTATACAGTAATCAAACTATAAAAATATAATTTCTTTATGATAAAAGTGGTGAAGATGTAATAGCAAATCAACTACAGTGTTTTGTTAAGACGCCTAAAGAATAAAATAAACTAACTACACTCAAATGACTCAGTTTCAAATACATGCTTAATCATTTATTCTCAGAAACAAGGTAGGAAGATATATTGCTTTCCGTATGAATTATTTATTGCATCTGCACCCACTTTGGATGATGGGGAAATTAAGGTGAATCTTTCAACTTGATCATATTGCTATTAGTAAAGTAGTATTAAAAAAAGAACTCTTGCATTTTTTGCACGTGATTTATTGCCAATTTTTCTCCATTTTTCTGACAGTCCAAGAAACATGGCTAAAATGTAAGAAAAAAAATAACTAATACTGCGTACTATACCTAAAGCTCAAATATTTGAGTGTCATTTATCATCTGCTATTCTTAATCATACCAAAAATAAGGCTAACTACTATCTTTTTCTTTATATCTGGCTTTACGAAAAAGGACTTCACTTCAGTGTTGGAAATAGGCTCATTGCCACTCCTTTTTGTCAGCCAATATCCAATTTGATACCTACTGGTGCTGTTAAGGTGAAAAGTTGCCTTGGCAAGACTTATCGAGCAAGACTGACTTATTTTTGTAGCTTGGGTGAGACATGTAAATGAGAAATTATTTTTATAAGGATGCACTGTCCAGAGATAGAAATCATCCTTACTATAGATCTTTTTGATCTCACACCATCTTTCATTGCATGTTTGAAATTTTACCTGATTATATGCATTAAATTCACAATCGACTAGTCATATTAAAAAACCATTTGATTCCCTGTATATAGTTCTAATCTCCGACTATGTTTTAAAATGTATATATATGTTGAAAATACAAACCGATGCAGTAAAAGTTGTCATCTAGTCTACAACTTTCCCATAGTTATGAGAACTACAGCTGAAAATTCACAAATTCAAACAACTCACAATTCCAGACTTAAGATTTTACACACCCACCCCCCAACCTCTTCTTGTATAAAGAAATACAAGCTGATAGTTCTCTATTAGAAAGAGACTGGAGGAATGAATATGCCGAATCTACAAGCATATGCCTGAATATTCAGAATTCAAAAACACATAAAACAGCCATTAGATTTTTTGAGGCAGAAAAGAAAGTAATATTAAATTCAGAATTTAGAACATTGTTAAAGAAGCTTAAAAATAAAAAGTTTTGAAGAAGCTATAATTGTTCAAAATATGATATTCTTAATATTGACCTGAGCCCCAATTTTCTTTGATCTGAGCATTAAAAACATTTCTATTCCTCCTTTAATTATATTGCTGCTCTACTGAAACTGTAGGCAAGATTCGTTTAAGAGTTGATGTGCATTTACAGCAGCTATCAGTAGTCCTGGCTCTCCATATTACTCTCTGGTTACTACTGCAATAACACGCCTAAAGTGCTGGTATATAAAAAGCTGGAAGCACTGTCTGTGAGGGAATATTGAGTCTGGAAACTTTCTGCATCAAGGGAAAAAAAAAGGTGATTTTTAACACTGGGGACTAAGCTGATGGGCTGAAAAGTTCTGCTTAGGTGGTCAGCAATTAACATTAGGAAATTACATTGATATTTAAACTCTCTTCAGCTTGCATTTTATCTGAGTTAGTTTCAAAAGGGGTGGCTCACAGCTTGCCGGTCTAACAAGAACATCCACAGACTGCTGACATGAGCTCTGGATGTGATTATCCCAGCTTTGCTCTGTACTGGGGCCTTTCATCATGTGCCATTCACTCTTGATCTTTAGATGTACACGTTGGCCATACCTCCAAAATAGACCAGGTGTATTTCATGAACTGCTCAGTTCTGTCTGTCAGTCATCAAAATAAGGACTTATTAGAGAACATCTTTACCAGGATGCATGTACACAGTCAAACTGTAGTCAGCATATGCACCTGGCAAGCAGACACACTAATGCTGGTACATGGTCCACTGTAAAGACAGCACCAAATAAGAGCTTCTGAATGACTGCTAGATATAACTGAAGTGAGAGAAACAACGTTCTGCAAGTTCTACCCCTTTGGTGGAACGAAAATGAAAAGACTGAAGCATCATTGCTTGTAGACAGCACAGGATCTTTAAAAACTGAGTCATTCCACTTTGGCAGAATGAAAATGGAAAGACTGAAGCATCATGTCTTGTAGGTAGCACAGGATCTTTAAAAACTGAATCTAGCAGATGTAGCAAGTTAATACATTAAGATGAATTAAAAATGATAGGTGACAAAAGAAAAAGTTCTTCAAGGTCAACAAGAAAAACTAAACACCGGGGGGGTAAAAAAGGTGAAACCAGAGAGAAGAGGCAAAAAGGCCAAGATAAAGTGAAAAGATGGGGAGGAGATTAATTTCAAAGATCTGGATCAGAAAGCTCACAGAACCAAAGGTGTATGAGACATACTAACTATTATAGAAATCTCAAAATTACGAACTCCAGTGATTTGTACTTTCACCATTTCAAGATTGACAAAGTATTTCTAAAGTGATAAGAGATACAGTATGTAAGGAGATAGACTAAGACTCTACAATAACTGTAAATGAATACTTAACAATAACATGACAGGAAAGTTTTCATATCTTATTAATAATAGCTTCCTTACTATCATTATGATGGTCTCTGCCTGTGCTCCTTCCTTCCAACACTGCCACAAGGTTGTTACATTACTCACCTTAAAAATCAAACAAACCAAACCCCTTTCTTATATATAGCAAATAAGCATATGTTTCTTGCACTTCTCATTTCTCATTTCTTTTTCCTTTCCCATCAGCGAAAATACTCCCAGAATTTGAAAAAATATGAGTGTATACCTCTTTATATATTACATGTGCATATTATATATTTCATATTACATATACTAGATATTGTGTATATATTATTTTAATATATTTTATATAAGATAAGCATATTATGTTATAGAAACTTATGCATTCAATATCCATAGCTTTATTTAAAATATAACATCCATGATTATATTCTATAAAAGAATATATAAAGCAATGTATGTGTGATATATATGTGAATAATACACTATATAATACATAAAAGTGTGTGTGTATACACATACTTTACTGCCTGTAAAGTATAATGCATTTTGGTACATTTGAACAACGCATGAAATCAAGTGTGAGTAATGTGTACAATCAATTGAAAAATGAAAGATGAGAACCCTTTAATGGAATATTTTTGAGAAACTTTTGAATAATATTATTTTAGGAAATCAAAGAAATTAAGTATAGTCCAAATGACTGTTTACAGGAAATGACACGATTCTTGGGGTAATCCTCTTATTTATGAATTTTGAAGTAAAATATTCTTACTACTCCTACGATGAAAAAAGTGTTATAGTAAAGAAATTATTTATGATTGCTGTACATTTCTGAACGGTACAACAACCGCATGTTGAGTATTTATAGTATTTTGATTCATAATGTGAGTTTTGTAACATCCTGGAAGAACACAACCAAACAAATAATTACCCAAGGAATCCCTCAGTAATGCAAACCAAAACCCTCCTGAAGAAAAAAAAAAGAAAAAAAAAAAAAAGAAAAAAAAAAGAAAAAAAAAAGAAAAAAAAAAAAAAGAAAAAGCCCCAATCACTAAACTAGCCCACAAGGCAGATAAACAAGTTACTATTGGGTATTTCTAACTCATTCCTTGACATCTCTGCCAACACGCATCTCCTAGACAACATTATTACACAATTACAGTGAGCTAAACAAGCACGCAAATGCCCTTTATAGCAGAATAGTGTTTATATATAGTGTTTAGCTTCAGTCATTGCTGGAAATAGAGGAAACATTTTGTAATATCACCCGTTTGTTGCAAAAACATCACACAATAAAGGATTCTGAGCAAAAGAATGCAAAAAGGAGTTCCTATTTTTGTTTTGCTGTCAGAGCACAGCCAAAAGAGATTTGTAGTTCAGTGAATGAGAGGCAGAACAAACTCCAGCTGTGAACATGTGCTCTGTGAGATTCAAGTAGGTCTCTAGCAGTTAACTGAGTAGCTCACCAAATTATACCAACATGCTCTTGCCTTGCCCACCTCCTGGACCATGCCAAAGCAGACAGTAACAACAGAGGCATCCCCATTCTTATCCTAGGAAACCAACGAAACCTTTCAGGTCCATTCCTGAGAAGTTCGTACACAGACCTCTTTCATATTCAGTACAACTCGCAGTTTAGAAGTTTGCACATGCAGTCAGTCATGGCATAAATAGAAACTGGCAACACAACTATGACTACTCCTCCTTAAAAACCTTGTAAGCCTTCTCTTCAAAGAGATTTATGAATAATGGGAACTAAATAATTCATGGCACTGCAGATGCCAGTCCAAATAGCCTCTTCCTTTTTAAGGTTTCAGTTTGTAGATGTGTGATCAAAAGCCTTCATCAGTCATGATAGTGGCATTTGTACTCAGTCCAAACAAACCGTATTTGCATCTGAATGTTTTTCATTGAAATGAGATATATAATATGCAAGCCAAGTTCCAACTAAAAGGCATTTTATGCTATTTAAATTCAGTCAAATTAAAGGCTGAATACAACCTAAAGGTCTACTCTCAGAACAGTAATTTGACACATCATAAATAAGACACATTTTTTTGTTAGAGTACCTCAGCACTTGTCTGAAATTTTTACACAGCATCTTAACAGTGCTGCCTCTTGAGGAATAATACAGAAGAGTCCTGAATATAAAGTAATGAAGTACACAGAAACTTAACACACTGCCACCAGTTCAAAGATTTCACTTACTTGCACACAGTTACATGAAACCAAGCAGGTAAAAGTACTTGCTCTGTGGAGGCAACATTAACCTGAAAGAACTTGCTACTGCATTTCTGAGCAAATAGATACGTGTCTCGTACATCAAATGCTCGCCTTGCTTTGTCAACCCTCTTTATTAGTAAGGTGAGGATCATTCTTTGCCACGTCCATTGCTTAGCTTTACTACTACATTTAAAAGTACCACAAGCAGTCCCTCAAAAAATAAGAAAGGGAAGAAACCAGTCCAATTATTAAATGTGGAATAAGTCTCAGGAATTTCACCTTGGAAAGAGAAAAAGCAGTAGGATCAGATTAGAATTCTGGTTCTTGCCAAAGGGAAATAAATACAACTCTCATAAATTGAGGTTAACACTAATTTTAAAAAGACTATTAAGAGCCTAAAATGCCCTTTTCTTATAAACCTTAGTGGGGATAACCAAGATAATTCTTTTTAATTGTCATGGGGTTTTTTACCGTAAATCCCTTACTTTTTCCTTTTTCTTTTTTTTTTTTTTTTTGAAAGTCTTCCTATTGTATTTAGCAATGACATGAGCTGGTGAAAAGGAAATTAGATATTATGTATGACCCCATATTGAAGCATGTCACAAGTCAGTCTTTTAATTTGAAGTAAGTCTGTTTTTTTTTTTTGTTTGTTTGTTTGTTTGTTTTTGTTGTTGTTTGTTTGTTTTTCTTTGTTTTTTTTTAATTAAAAAATATATCAGTTTACAAAAAACATAACCCCATGAATCAGTTATCCAAAATGTACTATATTGAGGTCTTAATTTTAAATTCCTTAAATTTAACTTAGTAATTAGTATATGCACCATACATGAGATACACTATGACAATCCCTATGATGTTTATATTCATTCATACACCATCTATTTAACTATTTAGAGAATGCATGATTTTAAGGTATCACTAGTTTTGACATGGGAAGAGCTTACATGAATAAAAGTTAATAAAAAGAAGAGGAAGGTACTCTAAAAAGCAAGGCTACTCCATAGCATGAAGGTACAGACTTCTCAGGAAAAGAACATGGAATGGCTTGTGGCAGACTAGCAAAACACAGTACCAACACTGTGAATGCTAATGAGTAAAGCCAAGGAATAACGCTGGAACATTGTATATTGGAAGATGACACTGATGAGGGCAGATGCGGAAAAATGATTAACAACTTCAGACCCCTAGAGCAGCGTGAATGAAATCACATCCTTGTATTCTGGGAAATAAAACAGGCAACTTGGACAGAAATAAAGACAGCCTTTAATTATCTAAAAGTAAATTGGGAGCAGCCCAAGACAATTCAGAAGTGGCGTTATTATAGAATACAATGCAGAGTTAATTCAGAAATCAGTTTGTTCAAAAACATCCACAGCTGGGTTTAACAATAGACACAATGAATCAGAAATGAAGAAAAGCTTGAGACAGAAGATTATTGAGGAATTCCAATCATATTATTAGATTTACAACTAAACAATGGCAAAGAACCTGTATGTTAGAATTATTTAAATAAAGGAAAACAATAATTTGGATTGATGAGCTGCGAGAGTGTCAAAAAATGAACTTTGACAGCATTATTTTGACATGGCAAAAGGTAACTTTCCCATTCATTAATTATTTTTAAAATAAAATAAATGCTGTCTTTGACACAAGACCAAAATATCAATTGAGTGAAACAAATGCTTTAATGTTAAAAAAGGTTTTAATTACACAGTGCTACATTCTGATATTTCTATTTGTATTCAGTAAGACCTCCTTCTGCAAATTCTCTCACTGTTTCTATAATTCCCATGGCATATGTTGTTTAAATTCCATTACATTTGGGAAAGCATGGGAAGTGCACAATCAGACTATCATATGATTAAAGCCAGTACCACTTGCAAGGCAAAAATAGTGGCTGACTGCAAGTTTAGTTAGAATGATTGCATAGTTTATCAACAGAATTATACAGTTGAACTTTGTACAACACATGGTCAAATTTTACATATAAAAAGTAAATACGCAAAGCAAATACTGTAGTGCCATATCTTGTTCTGCAGACAACAGAAATGAACATTTTTAAGTTTTTTGTTTGGTTTGGTTTGTTTTTTTAAGGGAGGAGAATAAGGCTGTGTTGCCTGGGCAAATCTCAGCAACCTTGTATCTTTCTAGTTAACCAGCTAACCAGTAATCTTTCCAGCAATAATTACACTTTAAAAAATGTTTTCCTGTACATATAGTTTAGCTTTTGATTATCATCTTGGTTGAATTGGTAAGTGATGTTTTGTAAACTGGCAAATAATAGCAAGGTGAACAACAAAACATCAGTGTTCTGAATACATGCATCAGGTCTGCCTAACAGAACAGATTAACAAAAACTACAAAAATTCCTGAACTGGGTTTGATGATATTTTTCTGAAGTCAGAGAATATATCAAGACAGGCATAGCACACTGCCTGCTAACAGATGAAAGATACTTATTTCTCAGAGGACATGAACTAAACAATGTTAAAAGACTTCCTGCTTTCAGGCCTCTCTATAACACATCTCTCTCAATCCCACTTTTCTACAGTGGCCCTATATTATGGCCAGATCAGATAAGGTGAAGGAGATTCACTATTTTTGACCTCATTAAAAGCTGTTTTTACTCATCCAATGGAGTCATTAGCAAACATGGTGCTTTCTCCAAATGTTTACAGGATAAGGACTCCCACTAGGTATTACCACTTTTACAGCCATTGAGGTGTTCACGACACTTTGCTGACAAGTACAAAGCAAGAGCTTGGTTCTCCTCTCATTTCACTATGAAGTCTGGTCTACACCATGCCAGCCGCAGTGCTCTGTGGCAGTATCTGAGTGAGCTTGAAAACACCCACCTTTGGTTCTGCTGCCAGCAGCACTCATGCCAGAACAAGATGATTGCAAAGCCTCCCTGGGGAACCATGTAAATACTTGGTTAAGTTGTCAACCAGCAGATTAACAGCAAAATGTATTCTCATCTATGCAGCTGTTTTAGTACTGATTTCCAGTAAGAATGAAAGTAGCTCTAGGATGAAAAGAATAGCATTGAAAAGATGGTGGTTCACAGTACAGTTTCTGAAACTTACACAAACATTAGTTCAAGACCATCTCTTTATTTTATTCCACCTTCTTTCTCTGTCCTACTTTCAAACACAATGGAAGTGTGCATGCTGAAAGAGAGATTACCATGGTATTTTCTTTGGTTAACCATTATTTTGGCAAGTTACAATTCATAACAATACTTTCAAGAAGAAAAACTGAACAGGTTCTACAGTCAGCACTTTGTCTAACAAGCAATACTGAGCACCAAGTACTGTATGCTGAACATCGTTTAAAACTGTTGTTTCAAATTAGTTTAATAGAATCACAGAATGGCAGGGGTTGGAAGGGACCTCTAGAGATCATCTCGTCCAACCCCCCTGCTTGAGCAGGTACACCTAGAGCAGGGTGCACAGGACCGCATCCGGGCGGGTTTTGAATGTCCCCAGGGACAGAGACTCCACAACCTCTCTGGGCAGCCTGTTCCACTGCTCTGTCACCCTCACAGTAAAGAAGTTTTTTCTCATGTTTAGGTGGAACTTCCTGTGTTCCAGCTTGTGCCCATTGTCCCAATTCTCTTCAAAGAAACAAAAAGAAAAAAAAAGAATGCTAACAAAAATTGCCACTCAAGGCAAAATGCTACTATCAGATCTGTGTGAAGCTGTCAACCAGAAAGTAACCGAAGTATAAATATTTGGGTTCTGCAACAACTTATGGTAAACATACAAGTGCTAAAATTATATTTGACTCAATATTTTTGTATTCTGCATTTCTAATATAGGAACCGGGACCAGAAGTATCATTTGCACAGAGGCAAAACTGCATAATCTTCCATATTTCATCATATGACAAATAGTTCCAAAGATATTTTCACTACCAAGTATCCCTCTACATAAGTTGAACTACGTAATATACAAGTAAAGTATGTCTCAATGACAGTCCAACAGAAAATTTGTTGGAGACAATGAATGAATCCCTCTACAATGACATATATGAATATATACATTTATTCATTAAAAGTTAACATTTTTATTCAACACAGTTGTTCCTTTTTATGATCTAGACATTTCGTTTCCATAATGACAGAAGTTTTTTATTCCTTTTTTACCTCTTCTAAGTAAAAAAAAAAAAAAAAAAAAAAAAAAAAAAGAAAAAAGTGTTTCCATTGACTTTATAGGGCTTTCAATCAGAACTGTAATCTAATATTTAAAGAGAGAGGGAGAGAAAGGAAAAGGTTTTGGCCTGAGCAGCATGAATAGTATTTAGCTTGCAATTGAAAAAGTATTTTAAGCAAAAGGTGTACATGCAAGAAACAATTCAGGCTGGCTGATGGAAAAAAAATCTAACACTCACTGAATATGACACAGATATTTCTATTGACTTTAGTAAGCTATGAATCAAGCAATAATTATACCATTAGGTTACTCAAAGAAAATAATAGTGATTTAGGAAAAATAAATGGAAAAAAAGGAAACAGCCCTAAAATGATCTGTATAATCTGATATCAACCTTGGCTAGATGAAATTGCATTTTTCAGCATCCTCTAATGCAGCAATTATCAGTAGTCACAGGTACATATTATTATATACTTATCAGCTAAGATGGATAATTATTGTACAATGTAAATCATTGATAAAATATATTAACCAAGAAACTTTATCAGAGAGAGTATTCACAACAAATAAAAACAATTTCTTCAAAGACTTGTTTCCCAAAGTGATGACTCACATGATAAGATCCAGGAATCAATATGCAACCAACAGTGTCACAGCAAACAGCTACCTCATGAAGTTAATCCAATAAGGAAAAAAAAAATGTAATATATCATAAGAAGCAGAGCAAGCAGCCTTAGGATGGTCTGGCTCTTGACATGTATTATGCATGGTTGATCTGTTGTTCATATCTGTATGTTGAGAATCAGTTCAACTAAAAGGGAACTTCCAGGAAGGTGATCATTGGCTGTCAATGCCATGATTTTACTCCCAAAGCTGCCACATGCCATTTCACACTTTCACCCTAAAATTCAGTGAGGTATTGAGAAGCAGCATGTAGCTTTTTCAGGGAATTATGTTTCTAAAAGCTGCATAGTTCATTCAAATATAGAAAACTACTTGTTATTGTAGGTTTTTGAAAGGAGTAAACCATCTGCCACTGAGGATGAGGATGAGGGTCTTTTATACATATATATGTAAGAGACGGATGAAGGTCCTCTTCTCCTCTTCAAGCTTAATGCCAGGCTGAGTGTACAGTCATCAAAAGCCCACGAAAAACTTTATTAACAATAATCCCAGGTAATTTAAAAACATGAAGTTCAGAGCACTAGGGAAGACATTAAGGACATAAAAGTATAATAGTAATGAACAGAATTAAATACCAGAAGATAATCATCTTGACGTGATACATTTTTTAACATTAAGCCTTTTTATACTGGAACTATAAAGTTTTAGAAAGACATGTAGATTTATTTAGACTATAATCACATTTTGAATTAAGTGACCATAAATCTAGAGTGAATGTTCCTGTCCTCTGTCCATCCCCCAACCACCTGCAGCACACCCCCCCTCCCCCTTTTATGCTAAGGTCAGTACATTTTCAACTACATGGAGAGTGAGATGAAGGAATAGATGCAGCTGAAACTAATTTCTTTGTGTTGCTGTGTTTTAGATTCGGTTGTGTTTCAAACTCAGTTGTCTTTGTGGATCTACTTACAGCCTACATTCCTTCACTGTATGTAACTATAACTGTTTTATACTTCACTCTCATAGAAAGCCATCCTGCCCTCCCCTTATATCTTTAATCTGAAAATATTATAAAACATGCATTACAGTTAATATCAGGAACACTGAATAGCTATCAGATATAATCTGCACCTTGTGTCATAAGTAGAAATGAATACTAACATAAGAAAAATAAAAATAGCACACAAATTGAAACTTTCAACATCTGCAAAGGAGATATTTAAGATAAAGTTAACTAACTGAGTGCATTTGCTAAATTTGACAAGTTTAACTTTCAAGTTTTAGCTTTAGAAGAACATACATAGACAGATCATAAATATACTATCAACAGTAGAGCTACTTCAGATAGATCATAAGATTACTAACATTTATAGGCATTTCACATATTTAATTTTGGACTGAAGTGGTCCAAAAGAAGGTAAGGGACTGGGCGGTATCAGAGGAAGAAGCCCACTTAATATATTCAATCAGCCAGTTAATTTATCAACTGAGAAAAAGTACAATAAAATAATGAAGGGCATTATTCAAAATTATCCAATTGCCTTTGAACTTTATTCCCTGAGTGTGAAAAATCTGCTTCTGTGAAATGATACTGAACTTTCAACTGCAAAAGGAGCCACTTTTCCAAGGCAGAGTGTAATTAATTTATGGAGTTACTGCTGTGAAAGTTCATTGAGACAAATATTAAAACTGCTTTTTAAAAGGGTTGGATAATTTTCTGATGATAAACAACACTGGCAGCTTTGTAAGCAAAGACAATGATGTAAGAGTAATTAAATCTCATGCTTCAGGGTATCAGTAGAATCCCCCTGTCCCAAGTACAGCATGAGCTATTATTAATAACATTTTCTTAATCCCATAAATGTAAACTCCAAGGTGAATTATGTTATCTTGCCCACCTCTTAACCTATTTGCCACTGCCAAGGGCAGCATATGAGACTAGAGAAATCCATGGGTTGACTCTGTTTGGGAGCGCCTGTGTTTCCATGTGAAGTGCTACAATGCCATCAGAAAAGTAAATGCAGAACTAAATCTCCCTCCAACTACCTACTACCAAACACCCTTCATTAGTTTAACTCCAGAAGACTACACCATCACCAGTATTATCTAATTAATGCTAAGTCATTTGCGATAAATAAAAGTGAGGATGAAAAATTGGCCAATACAAGGAAATGCAGACTAAATGAATTTTACATTTTCCAGCTACATTCTTGAAATTCCTATACTGTCGCTTATTTTTTGATAGTGTAACTGAAAGGAGAGCAGAGAAAGAACATAATATAAAAAAGGTGCTGGAAAACATGGAAAATGCACATTGCATACTTAGCAAATACTTAATTGCTAAAAAGAATTTCAATTTTTTACATGTATTTGGGCGCAGGCAGTGTAACATGTATGCATTACTTCCTTCTGTAATATTTCTATGCCCTTCTCTGTGCCCAAAGACTTCAATAAACTAAAACTTAAGAAAACATGAGTAAAAGCCGTCGATCCAGCAAAAACAATAATAGGGAGGAAAAGTGGAAGGAAGCACACATATGTGGAAAGACATAAAAAAATTGCATGAAATTTGACTGTCCTTTCATTACCCAGATATTTAGCAGAAAACTTACAGCTCTATACAACACATTTCAGAATACTTCACAGTAAGTTTATTATGAAGACAAGAAAAGCACACAAAAGTTAAGTTTATTAGTGTGTACTTAGTTATAAACAATTGAAGGAGAACTTCAGAGTTTTATCAAAGAAAAATGATGCCAAATAGATTTACATCCTGACCACTTTTCAGCATCTATTTACATATATATATATATACACCAAAATATAAAATAGCAAAAATTATTAACACCTTTTTGGTAGAAGCAGTTTAGCAGTGTTGTTTGAAACCACTAAGGCCTATAACTATACCTTCCCACAAACGGCAAACACCACTACTAAAGGAAATGGTGAATAAAATAACATTAAGCCAATAAAGTAGGTAAAGTACAGGATCATGTCATGTTTCCCAAGGAATATTTTTCATACTTTGCAATACAGTAACTCAGAGGACATTCTGCAAAGAACTGCACATAAGGCAGCTGACCTACACCTGAAATCCAGGCATTATCGATTCTTTCCGGACCGCCACTGATAAGGCTCTCATCATTAAAGAATCAAAGCTGAAAACTCCTGCCTACTGAGGTGTCACTGGAATTTGTCAGTGAGGCTGCTGAGAACAGGCACACTGCTTCTGTTGCTTCTTTCTTTCCAATTACTGCAAAGAGTGGTCAGGAGAAACCGAGCTGCACTGCCTGCTGCCCCTGCTCATTTTCAGAGCAAGGGCACCTGCTTCCTCAACCTCTCACACTCCCTTGCTCTCGCAAACAAATGACAGCAGTAATACTGACTACAAACAGGTTGCAGAACTCCTATAACAAGGATCTGAGTAAATGCATTTCAAGTTAGGTTCAATATTCTCCCATGCCCCCAAGCATTCAGTAGTCGCCGCCTGCAACCGCATCAGTATAATGTGCCTTTCTGTGTTACTTTGTTCACAGTTTCTGTACTTATTGAATAGAAGTTATATCTATATTCAAAGTTCACAGAGTAAAAATAAACAGCTTCTTCTCTGTGACAATTTTCAGCTCACCTACATAAAGAGGACAAAAGCAGAAAACTAAACTGAGAGCTTTTCTGAAAGAGTTCCCTCTATTTTTTACTCATGAATTAGAACTAGTTATCTGCAATGAAAAAAAAAAACAAAAACAAATCAAAGACCCCACCTCCCATTTATTGTTAACAGCTTTGTGTTATTAATGATAGACTTAGTTAAAATAGATTAATAGTCATCCTATCCATCTGGGTTTAAGAGAGATCTTCAGAATTACTAACAGGGGCATGATTAGAAGACAGTTTTCAACAGATACTGGGATTCAGAGCTTTGTTCACTCCATTTACCTGACTGCAATTCATGAGCTCGGGCAAAGCATTTTCTGTTATAGCAGCTGATTATTTAATTTTATTCTAGGAATTCTAAATTATTTTTTTGTTTAATGCAGAAGGAAAACATACAGACATTTATTTTTAGTGTCTAAATTTAGTATACCTCTAATAACAGCTTCACAACTGAACATGTTTTGACTAGGGGTTTAGACCAGATGAACTCTAGAGGTCTATCCCAGCCTAAACTGTTCTGTGACTCGGATTAAGTTCCTGTTATAATGCAAGACAATTTGTAGGTAGAGGTAAAATCTTCTATTAAATCAGTTGGTAGGCATGGAAAAAGTAACATGACTTTAAGTAAAGTGGGGGTAGCTCAGAGTTTCTACTCTTGCTGTTCCAAAGGCTGAGAGGGCTGTAAAAAAAATTACCAGTTGCAGTCAGCACAGTGTGGTAGAATATCCAGGCTGCTCTGTGGCTCAGCAGAAAACACTGGCATCCATCCATCTTCACCTCAGCTTTATAACCCTTGTTAAAATCTGAGCATTATTTCTCTCTTGCACTATGCCTGATGAGAGACATGCCAGCTTCAACCCTGGCACCATAACACACAGGGCTAGGAAGTTGCTCACTGGCTAAGAGCGTTAGAGCCATCACTGCTGGCAGCTATAGCCTGGTTTCCGTTAATAAACTGTACATATATGCTATCATGGAAACCTTTGAAGAGTGAGGAGCTAGTCACCCTAGATAATCATCACCTCAGAAATGTCATTATCATGGTCTGCTCTTGTAGCAGACGGAAAACGTTCTCCATGAGGGTAGTCAAACACTGGACCAGGGTACCAGAGAAACCGAGGAATCTCAGTTCCTTGGACACTCGTGAAATTTGTTCAAATTAAGGCCCATAATAATCCCATCTAACCTCAGAATTGCAACTGCTTTTCTCAGGGGGTTGATCACATGACCTCCAGAGGGTCCTTCCAGTCTAAGTTACTCCACCATTAGCTCCATCAATAATCACTAATGTTATATGCAATAATCTCATCTTCAAGTCTGCACTCCTAAACTTCAGCTTTATTGTGGTTATTTTATAAGAAATGATATGTTGGGTACACCGAAAGACTAAAAGGACTTTTGATCACAGTAGAAAAAGGATGCTTTATCTCACCATACAATTACAATTCTTCTAATATTTACTAATTGCCTTGATTTTTGAATCACCTAGAAAAAAAAGTTAAAGCCATCCTTGAATTATATCAGAAATTAAAGATATTATTCTTGATGGAATTAAGATTTGAATTGGCATGGAACCTCAAGTGGGGCTGGGTACAAAAGGAATCAATTTTTTTTCTGCTGGTTGTAAATTAAGAATTTTTATAAGAAGAAACCTTTAATATTGCTTTATAAACAAGTTATTAGACAGATGATATACAGTAGGAGACACTCTGAGTAGATGAGAAAGAGATAAGAACGGTATTACTCCATAAAGCTGAAAATATGTTCTCTATCGTTAGAATTTTAAAATTACTTATTTTACATGATATTGTAAACTAGTTTATGTTAAGGGTGATTTACAGGTACCAAGCAAACACTAAGGCATCCCAAACCCAGGAATTTGGCAATCTTCAAACTCACAAAACTAGAAAAGTCTTGCAGCGCCCTTACCACCAAACTTTTCCTCAGACTAACAAAGTATAAAAGGGTGCTAGCACACCAGTTTGGATTTCGGTAAAGGAAGAGTCTGCTAGAAAGATGGTCAAACTTAGCCAGGAAAGCACTACAGCATACAGAGGCTTGAAACAATTACAATCTATGATGTAGTAAATTACAAACAAAGAAAACACCAAAAGAGTTTACCTACTTCCCCTGCTTTAATGCTAAAAACTATCATACTTTCACCACAGAAAGTACTCTTCACTGTTTCAAATGCTGGCTTAATCCAGCCACACTATCTCAGATACACACAGAGACCAGCCTTCTCATTCTAGACCAAGACTAGCAGCAAAAGTCTAGAACACAACATTGCTTAACAGTGCCTTTTATTAGGAATTTTGTAGGATGTTATTATGCTCATCATCAAATAGTTCCATAACATATATAATAAGACTACTCATTTTTTTAATGTTGCTGTCAATATATTTGCTAAAATTCATCAATGTACTTGATTTCCATAGCCACTTAGAAGTTGTACAGTATCCAATGTCATGAATTCTCTCCCTTTTGATCCCCTTCTGTCTAAAAATACACCCTTCCACCATAGTAGCAATTCATGTTCTCTCTCTCTAATAAATAACATTCAAGCTCCGGACCATCAGGGCTGCAAAATGTATATTACATCATTTCACATGTTAGATTCAAGGTGCTAAGACTGTTTGTCTTTGCAGGTAATTGCAACTAAAAAAAAAGTTACAGTTTTAAAGGAATTTATAAGAGCAAGTACAAGATGATCAATATTTTGCATCTGAGGTTATTAAATTTCTACTAAAGATCATATTCATCAAAAACATCTACACGTATTCTTTCCATTTTTAATCTCTTAAGACATGCATGGCATTACACAAGTCAGTCAGAAAATCAAAGAAAAATATCCCTGCAAATGGTTACAGGTGGCATTTTAACACTCGTATTGATTAGGCGCCTCAAATATATTGGAACTTGACAAAAAAGTCTCCTGATCCTAGAAATCAATGCAGGATGAACCTGCTTAGACTTTTCTTTGCAGACAGAGGAACTGCACTGTTGGGTGTAAAGATAGGCTCTTGGCTCTACCATGGGGACGGATAGCACAACTCTGGCTGCTGTGGAGTGAGGTGCTAGGTTTGGTTCCTTTTAGGTCATGGAAAGATGGGGAAAGGGGAGTGCCGTATGATTATGCTACTCAAACTTAGTCACCTCACCGAGATGTCTGACTTCAAGAAGATGGTGTCTTAATCAGTGGAAAAGCAGAGGGAGTCCAGAGCTTTTAGGTTGGGCTTCCTCTATTACTTGCCCTTTAGAGGAACCTGTCTCTCCCTCTATTAATTTATCATGGAACCTCTTAAAACTGGTGTTAATGGGTAGGTGACATGGATACTTCCTTGCACATACTTTTGGTGTTGATCTAAAGACGGTTTTTTAAAGACTCTGAAGACTCTACCATTCGATAACAATTTATAGGAAAGAAGAAAGAGAGAACTTATAAAAAAATCTGTTGCTTAGTATCAGGACTACTCCTAAAAATCTGACTGTACAAAACATGCACGCATGCAGCTTCAGTGGTTAGTTAAACTAGGCTGAATGTTGAATGAACACTTCTGTGAGCAGAACAACGAATGGTAAGTCTTACCATGGTTACAGATCTTACTGCATTGAGCTTTATCCAAACACTGGAACACACACTCCTTGTCCTGAGAACTGTTAAGCTGCTGGACAGGAGAACCAAGTCAGCAAGAAAGTTGTGTAGGCCCTTAGCACATGTGTTGTGTGACTTTACAAGAGCCGAATGCATGTCTGGGATAACAAGAAAGGCATTTCTGAGAAAAGGAGGACTGGACAACAGCAGAGGAACACTACAAAGCAAAGCAGGAGAACAAAGGCAGAGGGAAGAAGAACAAAAGAAAGGATAAAACAAGCAGGATAAATTAGGCTGAGGCTATTCTGGTGAAAGGATTAGAATGAAAAAAAGACTAAATAGTATTCGGATTCAATAGTGACAAAACAAATGAGAGAAAAAAACCCTCAATGAAATCCTTGATTCAGGTTAGAGCAAACAATGTCTGGAAGCTCCCTTCATGCTGAAAAAGCTATCCCCCTACCTTTGATTATGAAAAGTGTGAGACTGACTCAAGCGAGACTTAAAGTCTTTTCTTTATTCTTCTTGAGAGGACAAGAGTGAGAATGGTGGAAAACAGGGATCAGAATCATATGACATAAATCTCCACACAGTTTTTACTTAGCTTCCTGACAATGTCTTCAACTCTTATCAGGGAAGTGAGGGTAATATCAAAGCATGAAAATACCAATCATCTGTTCAAATATGACCTTTTCCGTGTGTTATTCCAGTGCTTTGGACATATTGTACAAATTAACTTACAGAACAGGGGTCATGACATTCTTGAAACTTCTGAGAAGTTGTGTATAAAAATAATGAATACCAGTGTAAGTGATGGTGATTTCCATATTTTCTATATCAGTTTTCACCTGAGCAGTGTGTTACAGTCTAAAACCAACCATACCTAGCATAAATTTGGTTAGTTAGGCTGCTACTACAAAATTATCAAAAGCAATAGACACTAGTTCAGCTCTGATACTAATCTGCCATTGCTTTATTGAAATTCTTAGGCAGCTCCTCATGCACTATTTTTTCTTCTCCCCCCTGCTCCGAAAGAGGAATGTTGAGTAGAAACTGGGGAAAGCTCAGGAAACAAGCGTATATTCTACCTCTGTAGATGTTCTGTCTTATACAACAAATTGTTTCCTGTAGAAGTGATTTAATCAGCTATTATTTTATAAATAGTACTATATTAGATAGGAAAAAATATAATAGAACTATGCAATAAACACCAAAAGTAAGTAGGCTACTACAAGGAGAGACTAGCAAGAACAATGTCTAGATTTACTTTACTTTACACAGATGCACTCCTGGATAGAGGCCGCTAGTCCCAGGATTAAGAAGTGTTAAATATAAGCATGCCTCCATTTTGGTGGCCATACTTTACTGCATAGCTAGCCCAGAGGTTAAAAATCAACACATGCATGAATAAACCTTAAGACTTTTTCCAAGTAACACATAATGTCATAGAAAAAAAAAAAAAAAAAAAAAAGAACATTCGTTCTAAAAATACACAGCACTTTATATGGATTTTTAATTTAAACATTTGTTCTATCAAAAAAAAAGTAAGCCAACAAAGCCCAGGATTATCAAACAGCTCTCCTTTTCCTTCAGCTGCTTTGTAAGGGTTTGTCAGTTTGTTATTGTACGCTGACTCCTCTTTAGACTCCTACTTGTATTATTTAATTTTTCTGCTACCCTGTAGATAACAAATCTGTTGTCAGCCTGCCTCTATATGTCCATCAGATATGCACAGGGAATAAAATGGATAGAACAGGAGACAAAGAGCTATTCCTTCACTCCTACCTGAGAAAAAACATCAGATTCCCTAAAAGCTGAAGTTAGCTATACCTATTACAGTGGCTGCAGGTTGAAGAATGTTTTCTGATTACAAATACTATGTGTACCATAGAGGAACACAAATACACAGAATGGTAGGGGTTGGAAGGGACCTCTGGAGATCACCTTGTCCAACCCCCCCTGCTTGAGCAGGTACACCTAGAGCAGGGTGCACAGGACTGTGTCCAGGTGTGTTTTGAATGTCTCCAGGGACAGAGACTCCACAAGCTCTCTAGGCGGCCTGTTCCACTGCTCTGTCACCCTCACAGTAAAGTTTTTCCTCATATTCAGGTGGAACTTCCTGTGTTCCAACTTGTGCCCATTGCCCCTTGTCCTGTCATTGGGCACCACTGAAAAGAGTCCAGTCCCACCCTCTTGACACCCACCCTTCAGATAGTTAAAAGTATCGATAAGAACCCCCTCCTCAGTCTTCTCTTCTCCAGGCTAAACAAACCCAGGTCTCTCTGCCTTTCCTCATCAGAAAAGATGCGCCAGTCCCCTGATCATCTTTGTGGCTCTCTGCTGGACTTGCTCAAGCAGTTCCCTGTCCTTCTTAAAATGGGGGGCCCAAAACTGGACACAGTACTCCAAATGTGGTCTCACTAGGGCAGAGTAGAGGGGGAGGATAACCTCCCTCGACCTGCTGGCTACGCTCATTTCAATGCACACCAGGATACCATTGGCCTTCTTGGCCACAAGGGCACATCGCTGGCTCACGATCAGCTTGCTGTCCACCAGCACTCCCAGGTCCTTCTCAGCAGAGCAACTTTCCAGCAGGTCAACCCCCAACCTGTACCGGTGCATGGGGTTGTTCCTCCCCAGGTGCAGGGCCTTACCCTTGCTTTTGTTCAATTTCATGAGGTTCCTCTTGGCCCAGCTCTCCAGCATGTTCAGGTCTCACTGAATGGCAGCACAGCCTTCTGGCGTATCAGCCGCGCCCCCCCCAGTTTGTATCATCAGCAAACTTGCTGAGGTTACACTCTGTCCCTTTGTCCAGGTCATTGATGAATATATTGAACAGGACTGGACCCAGCACAGACCCCTAGGGAACACTGCTAGTTACGGGCCCCCAACCAGACTCTGCCCCGTTGATCAGGACTCTCTGGGCTCTGTTGTTCAGCCAGTTCTCAATCCACCTCACTGTCCTCTCATCTAATCCACACTTCCTAAGCTTACCTATGAGGATGTTATGGGAGACAGTGTGAAAAGCCTTGCTGAAGTCGAGATAAACAACATCCACTGCTCTCCCTTCATCTATCCAGCCAGTCATCCTATCATAGAGGGCTATCAGGTTGGTCAAGCATGATCTCCTGTTGGTGAATCCATGTTGACTACTCCTGATAACCTCCCTTTCCTCCACATGCCTGGAGATGACCTCCAGAATGAACTGCTCCATCACCTTTCCGGGGATGAAGGTGAGGCTGACCGGCCTATAGTTTCCCAGGTCCTCCTTCTTGCCCTTTTTGAACAGTGGACTGACATCGGCCACCCTCCAGTCCTCGGGCACCTCTCCTGTCCTCCATGACCTTTCAAAGATGATGGAGAGTGGCTTAGCAACAGCATCCACCAGCTCCTGCAGCACTTGTAGGTACACCCCTTTGGGGCCCATGGATTTGTGAGGATCCAGTTTGCCTAAATGATCTCTAACCCAATCCTCTTCAATCAAGGGGAAGTCTTCCTTTCTCCAGATTTTCTCTCTCTCCTCTGGGGGCTGGGATGCCTGAGGGCCAGCCTTAGCAGTAAAGACTGAAACAAAGAAGGCATTCAGTAGCTCTGCCTTCTCTGCATCCTGCATCACCAGGGCACCCGCCTCGTGCAGCAGTGGACCACAGTTTCCCCAGTCTTCCTTTTACTGCTGATGTATTTGAAGAAGCCCTTCTTGTTATCCTTGACATCCCTTACCAGACTGAGTTCCAAGTGGGCCTTAGCCTTTGACATTCCATCTCTGCATACCCTGACAATGTTCCTATATTCCTCCCAAGTGGCCAGTCCCTTTTTCCACATACTGTGAACTTCCCTCTTCCATTTGAGTTTTCCTAGAAGCTCTTTGCTCATCCATGCGGGTCTCCTGGCTCCCTTGCTTGACTTCTTCCTCCTAGGGATGCTCTGATCATCAGCTCAGAGGAAGTGGTGCTTGAACATTGACCAGCTCTCTTGGACCTCCCTGCCTTCTAGAGCCCTAACCCATGGGATTCCTTCAAGCAGGTCTTTGAGGAGGCCAAAGTTAGCTCTCCTGCAGTCCAGGGTTGTAATCCTACTTGTTGCCCTGCTTCTACCATGCAGGATCCTGAACTCCACTATCTCATGGTCACTGCAGCCAAGGCTACCCCCAACGCTCACATCCTCAACCAGACCTTCTTTGTTAGTACAGAGTCCAGCAGTATATCTCACCTCATTGGCTCCTCCACCACCTGTGTCAAAAAGTTATCCTCTATGCTCTGCAGGAACCTCCTGGATCGTGTGTGCCTCACTGTGTTGCTTTTCCAGTAAATATCAGGGTGGTTGAAATCCCCCATGAGGACCAGGGCCTGTGATTGCGAGGCTACTTCCAGCTGTCTGTAGAAGGCCTCGTCAACTTCCTCTTCCTGACCAGGTGGCCTGTAGTAAACACCCACAACAGTGTCACCCATATTTGCCTGCCCCTTAATTTTTACCCATACGCTCTTGACTCATTCTTCCTCCACTCCTAGGCAGAGCTCAATACATTCCAGTTGCTCCCTCACAAAAAGAACAACTCCCCCACCTCACCGTGCTGGCCTGTCTTTCCTAAAAAGTATTGCATGACAGATCTCTCTAACTGTATGTTTTTTAAAATAAGCTGTTGTACTTTGAAAAACATCATTTGCAGATGCTGATATTATAATCATCCACAGGGAGGAAAATAAAATATATGTATAGAAAAAAGAAGTCTATGAAACTAAAAATATCACACACACCCCCCTTTGAATATTATTCAGTTGGTTAAAGACTGCTTTGCAATACATACAAGATGGAGACATCTGAAATCTTTTCTTTATAAAAAAGAGCAGATTACCACACTTAGTGAAATCCACTGAACCTCCAGTGACTAAAACTCCAATGTATTCATTAAATATCACTAGAACTTTACAGGTGGAAGCTTCTCTCACTTCATCTGAAGCACTTAGCTGGCAAGATTAAATCAAAAGCTCACATAAATATGCTTGCAGTGACATTCAGCTTTGTGCTCTTCTATTTATTTTCCAGATTAATCAGCATTTGTAATGCACTTCTGACACTTGCATAAACACAACATATTGTCATAACAATGACCATGATTAATATTTCTTCATGTGTACTTGCTATTAATGCAATTATTTATTAATGATATACTTTTATGAAAAATACTATTTCATGTATTAAGAGCTCCAAATGATTCCCATGTGCAGTGGTAATTATTTATGATATTATGAAGAATTATTTAATATCTGCACTTAGCCAACTCATTTTTATAAGATAACACCCAATGCAAGGTGCAAAAGATGACACCCTGAATTCGTTAAATACACTGTTAACTAATTTGTTAACTACAATAATGAAGATATTACTTAAAAAAAAAAAATGTTCAAAGCTGTTTCTAATTTGAGGAAAAGAGTACATATTCATGCACACTCTCATTGACAAATATCTACAGAAGTCCTGACAGGTATAAGTAAGTGGCATAAATTAAGGGCCACTCACAAAGGCACTAACAGGTTATCTACCCAGAAAAAGAAACCCATCATAGGACTAGTAGTTTTTAGTCTCAAAGGTTTGGAATTTCAGCTAATTCTTACTTCCTTAAAACTGTATGATCTAGAATACATCTTCACCACCCTTAAGGGAGCAAACAAGGATATATTTCTATTTAAATAAATAGGGGGAAATTTATTATCCTCAGAATAACTATAGTCAGTAATATTTATGAAACTATCTTCGGGGCTGGAGAGAATACCAAGGGCTTTTCATGAAAGAGAGAAAAAAAAAGGAATTAATTGAGCAGCTATCATCACAATAAGTACCAAATTCCATCTTTTCATTATATATGCTTTTCTGAAATAGCACAGTTATAATTTCAGCAGAAATATGTAGAAACATGTTATAAAAGAGGCACATTACAGAGAAGTAATGTGAGGAAAGAAATAATAACCACCAGAGTGCAAGAACCATCATCCTAAAACAGTAGAAGGAACATCAGCAAAGCACAATATTAGTCAGAGAGGTTGTAGCCCACAGCCAGATGGAGACCGAGAGAAACAGCTTTCAAACACAACAGCACGGAATCGTTCCAGAGAGGAAACGAATGTGTGCCCCTCTCCTGTCTGATGGACAGAGGAGCTCGTGCAACTTTAGCTAGGAACTTAAGAAACACTACCTTAAACAGTGCTGACACCACCTCAGCCCATGCACCGAGCCAAGAGAGAAGAGGAGGAGCAAGAGCTGCCATGCAAAATCTGACTGACACCGTAGCAAAACATTTTCTAGTCTGTGCTGAGAAAGCACTGGCAGAAGTAGCTAAACACCACTGGAGCTGAGCCCAGAAAGGAGAAGATGCTGAAAGCAGCCTGTGCCCGAGGCATCAGACTTACAGCTGACATAGGAGAAACAGCAGCAATTCCCTGAAGCGGGAAAAGCATTTGCTACCATCATCGACAAGGCATGGGACCCAGTTGTCCCACTGTGCAACGAATGGAAACCAAAGACCAAAGGACTGGCTGAGAACAAGGTATCACAGCACAGACAACTTGAGGCTTGTATGGATCCACCAAAATTAAACCACTTCAGATACCACCTAAAGCTCTCTCTTCATGTATGTGTTTGGACACTAGAAAGTAGGGCACAAGCTACAAAGGACTAAGGGCTGAATCCTTAACAGAGGAAGTCCTTGAGCTTATCCTCCACAGAAAACACCAAATTGGTCTTTGAAGAAACTGTCATAACCTATCATGTCATACAGATGGTCTGACAATTCACATTTATATAAAAAAGATGTGAACAATTCAGCCCCTTTGTTATACACATTTCAAAGACAAGTTTGGAGTGTTTTATTTTCCCCTTTGTTGCTAGACTATGGTAGTCTCAGCCCTACCGATAGTAAATTCCAGAGCTGTCTGTTGTGCAGAATGGCCAGAGAGTTGGATCAAAAAGACACATTAGACTTTATGGCTCTCACATTAAGTCTTACCAGATGTGCTCAGTGGAAAATATCACAGAGAGCAACATAGGGCATAAGTGACTATGTCCCAAGTTCACATCATTCACTCTCTGCCTAAATCATCAGTCTAGCTCAGGTCTGTTGAAATTTGTGCTTTGCTACACTGGGTATTTCCACCACTAGGGAGTTTGAGGGTGTCCAACAGTGTTTTCACCATGCAATAAGGGGAAAACTCTGTTGCTGAGACTTAGGCAGCTGTCTGGATTCTTACATGACATTTTGGCCTTATTTCACAGAACCAAAGACTCACAGAATGGTAGGGGTTGGAAGGGACCTCTGGAGATCACCTTGTCCAACCCCCCCTGCTTGAGCAGGTACACCTAGAGCAGGGTGCACAGGACTGTGTCCAGGTGTGTTTTGAATGTCTCCAGGGACAGAGACTCCACAAGCTCTCTAGGCGGCCTGTTCCACTGCTCTGTCACCCTCACAGTAAAGTTTTTCCTCATATTCAGGTGGAACTTCCTGTGTTCCAACTTGTGCCCATTGCCCCTTGTCCTGTCATTGGGCACCACTGAAAAGAGTCCAGTCCCACCCTCTTGACACCCACCCTTCAGATAGTTAAAAGTATCGATAAGAACCCCCTCCTCAGTCTTCTCTTCTCCAGGCTAAACAAACCCAGGTCTCTCTGCCTTTCCTCATCAGAAAAGATGCGCCAGTCCCCTGATCATCTTTGTGGCTCTCTGCTGGACTTGCTCAAGCAGTTCCCTGTCCTTCTTAAAATGGGGGGCCCAAAACTGGACACAGTACTCCAAATGTGGTCTCACTAGGGCAGAGTAGAGGGGGAGGATAACCTCCCTCGACCTGCTGGCTACGCTCATTTCAATGCACACCAGGATACCATTGGCCTTCTTGGCCACAAGGGCACATCGCTGGCTCACGATCAGCTTGCTGTCCACCAGCACTCCCAGGTCCTTCTCAGCAGAGCAACTTTCCAGCAGGTCAACCCCCAACCTGTACCGGTGCATGGGGTTGTTCCTCCCCAGGTGCAGGGCCTTACCCTTGCTTTTGTTCAATTTCATGAGGTTCCTCTTGGCCCAGCTCTCCAGCATGTTCAGGTCTCACTGAATGGCAGCACAGCCTTCTGGCGTATCAGCCGCGCCCCCCCCAGTTTGTATCATCAGCAAACTTGCTGAGGTTACACTCTGTCCCTTTGTCCAGGTCATTGATGAATATATTGAACAGAAAGAATACAAGAATTTTCAAATTTTTTTTTTTCCATTCCTTTAGTCCTTTGTTCCAAACTGATTTTCAGTGTATTAAATATGAAAAATAGTTGCTCTGCATCACTGAAAATAGGACACTGAGAATTTAGACAGGAATTTTTATGGGTCTTATGAAAGGAAGGATATTAATCAATATAATGATGACATTTATTCAAACAAATGACCATAAAACAAGGCAAATGTATTAGCCACCCTAATGAGTAAGATGAAGGACACCAGCGAATAAGCAACAGTATGCTTTGTTCTTAAATATGATTGCAGGATCAACTCTTCTCAAAGGAAAAGACAAACGGATTCTGACACTAAGTGCAGCTTTTATACCCAGTGTCTGAAGAATGGCTGTGGTGGGCTGACCCTATCCAGCACCTAAGCCCGCATTTTGTCGCTCACTCACTCTTCCCCAGCAGGATGGGGGAGACAAAAGGAAGGGCAAAAGCAAGAGAAAAATTCTAGCTGAGATAAAGAAAGTTTAATAAGTAGGAAGAAAAAAAAAAACAAAGAACAAATCAAAACCCTCCAAGTGAATCAAAGACAAGTGAAAAACACCCAAACCAAACAAAACCCAAGTGGTGCAAGGGGAAATCACTGACCACCTTCCAGCAGCAGACTGATGCCCAGGCACTCTTTAAGCAATGACTACCCTGGAAAAACTCCCCGCCCCCACCCCAGTTTTATTGCGGAGCATGACACTATATGGTACGTAATATCTCTTTGGTCAATTTAGGTCAGGTGTTCGTGGAGGAGCAGAGTGAGAAACAGAGAAGGCCTTAATGCTGTGCAAGCACAGCTCAGAGGCAGCTAACACGCTGTTGTGTTATCAACACTGTTTTGGTCACAAATGTAAGACACAGCACCATACAGTTGCTATGAAGAAAATTAACTTTACCCCAACCAGACCCAGCAGAAGGGGTTAAAGATCCTATAGTTCAAGCTATAAGTCTTTTGTCAGGAAAAAAGTGAAATGAACTATGAATACCTAAGCCTGATAAAATACCAGAGCCTTAACAGCTAGGCACCAGTAAACTTCCCTAATAATAAAAAGACAGCAAGTAAATTAACAGTTTGGAAAGAGATTTCATTGGGCAAAATTTACCAAGGGAACAGGCTATGGTAGGAGGATCTTTCTTTTTCGTAGAACAGATAATAAGTAATTTCTTATAGTTCCACCCCAAAAATTCTCAAAGGGGAAACCACAGTGTGTATTTTCTTGAATGTTTACTACAGTAAAATTAGGAGGAAACCCAAACTTATTCATTACTGGAAATGAGGTGAAAGATAACAGTACAAAAGTTGAAAGCAACAAATAAAATTACCTGTTTCACTTTGCTCTAACTCACATGATGCAAAGAGAAGGAAGATGAGAATAACAGAAATTTAAGGTAGCAGGAGTTTACTACTTCACAAGTTAGTCACTATTGTACAAATTCCGTACTAGTTAGAAATATGAGATGGTGATGGCATAATTGTGTAATATTTCTCTTCACATTTGGAGATTGAATATGATTTCTCTGAAGTCAGAGACTGAAGATACAAGAGTCCAAGATCACTTTGTCATCTTTCAAGACTGATATACTGTGCTAAGTGAAAAGCCATCTGATCAATGGAGAGAGAGATGATAACAGTCTGCTCCATAAAGATTGTTGGGCTCAAAATATGAATTCTGTTTGCTTTGCCACTCAGTGACAAGAGGAAACAAGAAAGAAAGACCTTTTTCCAATGGCAATACCTACACTCTACTTGCAACACACCTTAATACAGAAACTTCTCTTTCCCTTAAGGGGAATGCCTCCTTCCAGGTGTATGAAATCAGGTCTAACCTTAATAAATTCTCATCTTAATCTCATAGTTAGGCTGCCTATTTCTTTTTTCAAGATGTCACATAAATTTGCTTCTGATTGCAGCTCCTTACTCAACTCTTCCCAGTATCTTCTGCCTAAGAGATTCCACTATTCTCTTCTACCTTTTCTTTGATGCTACCTATTTGTGCCTACACCAGTACTCCTTCCCCTTGGCATCACCTAGCTACACAGCCCTTTAAATGTTTCATTAAACCAAATCTTTATGAGACCTACTGAAGAATTGCATAATGTCTCTTTCAGCAACCGACACCTTTCATCTTCCTGGTCACCAAAAACTGTTGTTGCTATTGATTCTTATTCTAGTACCAGGTCAGATAAAAAAGAAAGACTTTTCTCCACTTGTACTTCTGGCACACCAACAGCAGCAACAAGCCAGCAGTTGCAACAGCCTGTATAGAATTTCACTGTGTATAAAACATATTACAGGTTTATAGTTAATCAAAAGGTGATATTAAATGGCAAGGGATTCTTACACATAGTATATAATTGATTTTTTTTTTTTTTCCTGTAGGAGACTCTAGAGTCAAAGTAGATTTTAATAATACTATAAAATCTTTGACAACTACTTGCACAGGATAACCACAGGATTTAACAAAGAGTGTAATATTATAGTACGCTATGAATGATCTGAATTTTTCCTCAGTAAACTGACTACTGGTGTAAGAGCTCAAGTCACTTGATAGTTAATTTTGTAACACATTCCTGAGAATACCATTATCATCATGACCTAAGTAAGTTTGCATTTAACAAACTTAAAAAAAAAAAAAAAAAAAGAAAAATTCTACAGGGTAAGTGTTACAAAAAAATTTCTGAGGGAAAAAAATACAGTTAACCACTGATATTCTCAGAATCCTAGTCAAGGAAATTCAAACTGTTATTTGCACTGGCACTGTCATCTGTGGTAGATACCAGGAATCCCAATTACATTTCAAGAAATAAAATCCCTCTCCACCAAAGACCCAATTTGATGGCTCTTTCTTTTCATACTGTGTTAGTTCATACTATAACTGGCTTTTGCTAATAGCTATAAGAACTCTGGATCCAAAAACATCTGATGGACTTCTTAGAGCATCTACAGAAAAGTTTGCTTTTTCTCTCTGACATAAAAATCAACAGGCATCAGATTTTTCTGAGTAAGCCTGACATTCCTGCTCAGGCATCCAAAGCAAACTTTTCAATAAAAAAAATGCACTGATTGAGGATACCCACAGGAAAAAAAAAATATTTATGAGTGACAGGAAGGCAACTGCTGAAAACATGTATCAGTCTCTCTCTCTCATCTATATACAAACACTTCAGAAGCTAGAGAGAAGCTATAAAACCTAGTTTGGGTATTAATTTCCTGTTTTCTTCTGAAAACTAACTCCTTGTAGCAAGCATAAAATAACAAGCAGCATATCTTTTTTCTGCTTGCTCTATGGTAGCCAGCATATGGGATCCTGGCCAGGCTTGGGCTGAGGGGGACACACACTATCACCACATGCTACTTACCCACTAAACAAAGGGTGTGTTTTGCATTCCTCAGTGGCCTTGTTGTTCCAAAATCCAACAAATGCATCTCAGAAGCATTATGTTTATAATAAAATTATTTGAAATTCATACTCAGAACTAAATAAGGACTTTCAGGGTAAACATTTTTATTATCTGAAAGTTTCCGTAGCCAGTATGAACTTTCACTAACTGAAATAGGAATATTTAGCTGTAACACTTTCAGAGTAAAATACATTTTAATGAACCCCTACAGGCATGAATCATAGCTCTTCTCTTTGTTTTTCTCCTCTAAGTTGGAGAAAATAATTTTCTTGGAGCAGATTCGTTTTGCCCAATGACAGAGGAAAATGTAACTATGGACAAAGGAATCAAGCAAATATTCAGCCTCCCTCTTCAGTGCAGTGAAACTGCAAATCACTGCAGTTACAGCAGTGGTTCAGATCTCCATCCCCTATCAACAGAAAACTACTGCCATGCTCAGGCTTGGAACCACTGGCAATCAGCAATAGTCCATATGTGAGATTGCTCTCCCTGTGTTAAGTGAAAAAAACTGGAAGAGGCATTTAAATTAATGTTATGAGATATCTTAGTCATACTGTGATTATTATTAAAAAAAATAGGGTTTTTACTGATGGAAGGAAAAACTCTGACATTTCCAGCTCCAGTAAGAAACAAACCGGACGTCATCAGAAAATTATGACTTGCCCCAAGACAGCATGAGATTATATAGTAATTTTCACGCTCACAAATCAAACTTAATTTGCAAATGGAGGAACAAATTAAAAAAAAAAAAAAAAAAACAACGAGAAAACCAGGAATTTTGGTGACCTGATAATATGATAATGGTGACCCTAAACTGCTGAAAGAGTTGGAAAGCAAAACACCACATCTGAGAAAGGGCAAGGTTCTTAGTAGGAATAGTGTCTCAGAAACAGGTTTCAATCAATTTATAGAAATTATTGAAAACTCACAAACATTTACTATTAACTTATTAACCCAAACAATTACTTTAACACCAGAAAATCTGCCCCAGCAACTCTGCTGCAAAATTGCCTTTTGTCAAAATCGCAGGTGAACAACCCTAGAGGCAGTTATCTTATGCGAAAAGGCATTCTCAGTTCTAAAAGCAGGATTTTCAGAAGAATGGAGCTTACATAATGCCAGTTGTATTGGGGTGGTGGGGAATATTTATCATAATCAAATTTGACAAAAACATATCTGTTGCCTCTTCTGACAAGTGTTTTGGACAAATTAACACAAGTTATTCAATTAAGTGTATATTAAAAATTCAACCACTGTCATACTTTAAAGTACTTTTTGCTGACAGATAAGAACTATGGACATTTTACATTTATTCATTATTTCAGCTTAGTCTTCTAAAATTCTCACTTTTTAATATCTGGGGTATTCTGGGTGAGAATGCTGAAACATTCACATTTTTGAGGAAAGTCTTAGACCTGAAAAGTTGTTATTTTTCTGCACTTTGTCTTTTGAATGTGACAGACTTTTTACACATCCAGTATGCTACATATATATGCATCCAGTATGCTACATATATATGCTGCTGTAATGTAAAGACTATCAGTTACTACATCTTTAAGAGCTTTCAGAATAGTGGGTGGTAAATTCACAGCTGGACCCTCAAGGAATACTTTGTAGAACAAATTCTAGAGTTCATTATTGAGGGGTTTTATCTGAACAAAGTCCATTAAAAAGTTAATAGAAAAACAACAGATGAAAACATGGTGGTTTTTTGTTTGCTCAAATTTTATTTAAAACATATTAGATATTATATAGACTTATGCATAAATTGGCAATGCTTTGTGAAATTTAATTTTAAAAGGTTATTTAAAACACTGTAACAGGAAAACAAGCAAATTTCTTATTTGTCATAGCCAAGTTCTTTAGAGACATCTTTTTATTATACAAGCAAGATTCATTGCAGCAGTTAGAAGGGCTGTGTATAAAATAGAAATAATTATGGAAATTAATTTGAGGTTTATTAATATTAAATTCAGAAGAATCGTTTTGCTTCCTGAATTAAAAAAAAAAGGGGGGGGGGACTTTTTAAAGTAACATATTTAAAAACTATGTATTATTTTAAACACACGAAACCTCCCTCCATATTCCACTGAGAATTTAATTACTGTCTTGACAGGGCCTTCATTCCTTACATATTTATCTTGTTCTTATTTTGAAGAATGCAGAAGGCCACTGAAGAGCTCTAATTTCTGTTTCTGGAAAAGGATATTTTGTATCTGCAGCCTTCACAGAAAAAACTCAGGTAACACTTCTGTCTCTCTCTCCTTTAGCTCTCTACTTTCAAACATTTGTTTGTCCTTTCAAAGTCTTTAAAGAACAAATTCAAAAACTTTCTTAATTGCACTGACTTAACCAACTACTATCTTTTCCCATTTTAATTCCAGCTGTGCCTCTTTGCTCCAAGTTTTTGAAGTCTAGCTAATCTAAATTCTAGATTTTTTTTTTTTGAAACCTTGTGTCATGTCCGTCCCCCCCCCCCCCCCCTTGTTTTCTAATGGCTTCATTTCCTTCTGTGTTCTAATTTTTCTTTCAGTGACCTTCATCAGAGCCTCCACATTTCACCCCAGCTCTCTGCAAGATTCCTCAAGACCACTGTACTTCACGTAGGTCCCATAACTGCATAAACCCATCCACAAACTCAAATAACAAATATTCATATAAAACCTCTAAGCTCATCAATCTACCTCTTTATTCTAGTTCTGTTCTACCATGTCCAAATTAAAATCTCATTAGACTCTTCCTCTGGCCTTTTCTTACAGATAGCTTGCATGCATCTTAGATATATTATGGCTCAACTGAAGCTCTTCATTCTGCACCCCCTACCTCTCCGCTTTTTTTAAATCTCTTTTATGACTACTGGCTATAGTAATAACCACCTGCCTTCTAAACTTGACTTAAATCACTACATTGATCATATCCTCTGCTAAGTCCTTCAACCTGTTGGTCCACAGATGCCTTTTGCATAGCATCTCTAAAATACAGCTCTTCTCATCTTTTTATACAGAAAAAAATCTCATCCTGGCTTCTGCATGGCAGCATTCCTTGTTTTGGCCTAGATAAGTGCAGTTTTGAACTGCTCAAATCCATTCCAAATGTGGCTACTACCAAAGAAAAGGTTTATCAGCACAGATAAGCATACTGCAGTACCCCATCATCAATAGCTGCTACAATATGAATCCTCTAGACCATCTCAGGGAAGCAGCACACTGTTGCACAACTTAAAAATGTTTCCATCCCTTTCATTCTGGATCCCAGTACAAACTATGCAAAGCCCCAAGGAAGCTCATCTGTACTCCATCAGCGCCTCTCTAAAGCCATTTGCATAATTTTCTTTATTGCATAAACATAAGCTTTCTTCATTTCCACAGCCCTATTGTCCTATCCCATTCTCTACCTCAACATTAAGATACCAGTTTCTACTTCTCAACCCAGGCTGGAAGCCTCCAAAGCCCATTTAAAGCAGAAGACAATTCTACAAGCTGGGAAACCTAATGTGTTAATCTTTTTGAAACAGCCCCTTAAAACTCACCTTCCTCATCCTGTCAGAATCACAACAAAGGCTGTTACAACACTGAAACTACAGCCCACGGTGCCAGTCAGGATCGTAACACCATCTTACTGCATTCTATTCCTCTGCTTGATTCTGTTTTTTGGCTTTAGAGTTAGCTTTTCTATTCTTGCAAGACATGGACCTTCTTTTACCTCTGTGTTTATAGATCAAGTAGTCCAGTGTGGCCTTATCACTTATGTAGTGAATGAATGAAAAATACGCACGTAAATGAATTCTAATTAAAAAACCTTACTGTGACTATACATTTTTTTAAATCTCAATAAAAGATACAGCTAGTCTGGGAAACAGCTAGAGCATGACTTATATTTTAGAACCACATTTTAAAAAGGAAAGCTTTATCAAAATTTTAGATACGTCTGTACCAGAAAGAGCTGTGGAGGGCAGGAAGCGACACAGAGAGAAGAGGTTTTTAAAATCAACATTATTCTGTAGCAAAATGATTCTTAAATATTTTCATTTAAAGGCTGTGTCTAGCTGACAATGTACTCAACAGCTAATAATTATGCTTATATGACAACTTTCTATCCCAAGGAAAAAAAATTCTTCATAATACATTTTATATTCTGGTCTCGATTATTTAGACACTCGGCATCCGTAAACAAGTAGTTTATCCATGAGATCAGCTATGTGATATGAAAATTAATGGACCCCTGAGAAATATCCTTCATGAAAAAAATAATAAAAAATAAGAAAGTTGATTAGTATGCTTATACTCAGCTTAAAGGAAAGCAGACAAATTGTGCAAGAATTCAAATGTCTCTTAAGGCCTCAGATTCTGCAATCATATGGATAAAAGCAACATCGTGTATTTTTGGTAACTTTGCCACTTCATAAAATGCTGCTCATTAAGATACAACCCTATGTCTAATATCAGTGACAAAGGCACTATTTCAAATGCACTAACTGAAAAGAAACAAAAACAAAGCAGAAGCTTAAAACAGTACAGGACAGATCGTTTCATAAGCCACTGTCAAAATACTCCTTCATAACGTATCAAGCCACAGTTTTTAGTTGGCAGTGCTACCCTTGTATATGTCTAACTATACATAGAGATATAAAAAACATGTCTATCTTTAGGCAAACTACTTCTCATGTCACAGTCATTTAAAACAGCAAACATGCAAAGACCTTGCAGCATGCTTACTCTTTCAGCTTGTCCTAACTCTGCAGCCCAGTGTTTTCTATACCAAATAGGACATGGCTTTGCTTTCAAAAGGTACCCTTACTGATTCTTTTCACTTTTCCACATATTTGCTGCTAGAATTTATAACTAGTACTTCAAGCCTTTTCTCCCCCTCCTCTGCACTGGTTTAACTTCTTTATGATGGCAGATAATTGTTTTGGCCTTAGGCAAGGAATGTGCTCTCTCCTTAGGAAGAAGGCTGCACAGCATCTTTATAAAGGAGCCAAATGAAGAAAAATGAGATAGTTGCAGAACATTACATTTCTTTATCTTACCAATTATTGAAGAAAGATTTTTTTATTTAATATGGTAAGAATACTCATAACAGGTCAAAATATAATACTAGGCTCTTGGTATTAATGGTTATAAGAGTCATGATGAACAACAATTCAAAATAAACATTACTTAATGAACACGATAGCAAGACTATGATTGAACCAACACTTCAACTACAGAAAACAAGCATTGCTACTAAAAGAATAAAAGTAAACAGAAATGAATCCAAGTACTTGAAAAACCAAGGAAAGTCCATCTTCTGTAGAATCTATATCCATTTATTTACTGAACCATAAATATATCTTATTTTTACTGTAATGAGTATAATCTGAGATGTTACAGCAAGAAAGAAGTTTCTGGCACATATAATGTGCAACTATACTTCAATGGTATTATTCATTAACGGGAACAACGACTGAATTGATTCTCAAAGTCCTGTGTATCTGAAATGGCAGGCTCAAAGATTTTTCAACTGAGGCGAAGACATATCGGATCATTTCCCACTTATATGTAACCAAGAGAACAGAAGAAGCAGATGCTTAAAACCTTCTTTCACAAATGAACTGAAGGTAGATTTTTGGAAGGCTGAGGGGTAAAGGCGGGAGGCCTCTGTATGTGATCCAGAATTGTATACTACTTTATTTGCTTCCACCTTCTCTTTTTAATGTGCTATCAATAATTATCAGATAAGCTGGATTTTTTTTCCTGTGTTGAACCTAGAATGAGGAAAAGAAAATGCTGATCACAAAGCTAACATGTAGAAATAGAAATTTCCTGAAAGACTTAGAGCACTGGAAAAGAAAGAGGCAAAGATACTCCTCTTCATCACCTTAAGCAGCTCTATCATCACAGATATAATTCTTTTTCCTATTTCCCATGAAAGTCTGCACCTCCCACGGACAGCAAATATCATTACAGGAATACTTGAGGGAAATCTTCTCTCCACTGATACTAATGTTTTCATTCTGTAGTGTAAGCACCAAAACCTAAACTTTACAGTGGTATGTTAGAACACATCCAGCCTTTAAGTTTCCTCTATTTTGATTATCTTGCTGTTCCTTTTTTTGGTCCATTCACTCAATACTTAGAGCCCTTAAAGTTACTAAAGGAAAAAAAAAAATCAGTTTGAATTCATTTGTAATCACAGCACTACCAGTGTTTTTCAAATTTATTTCCCAGTTTGTTAAAAAGTACTTATAAATAATAATGCTCATGAAAACGTTAGTTAAAAATTCATAGTATTGTCAAATGTTTTAAATAGATGAGGCTATTCTTCAAACTCTCATAAGTGCTTGAAAGCCTGCCCTTTTTGCTGGTATGTTTTCTATGTTTTTAAAGCAGAAGTTTTTAAATCTAAAAGATGGAGGCTTGATTTTTACAGAGAATAGAACCCAAACTGGTTATTGTTAACACCAGCTCTTCTTCCAACATCCTTTCTGAACTTTTTCCTGTAGAGGCAAACTCAGAAACGCCATACTGGCAGCAGCTGAGGAAGAAAATGAGCTATCCTTTGGAGATTTCTGCTGGCAGCTGACTGCTTGATCTATTTCCCACTAGTGTTAAGAGTACAATATGGCTGCAACAAAACAAAAAATCTAAAATGTGGCTTTGCTGACATCTCATACTTTATATTCAGTTTGGAAATCAGGATTCTTTGCCAAGGAAATTTGATTAACAAGTTTCACATTGATATTTAAACGAGTATCTCTGTATTAGCTCTTGAGAAAGAGACAAAGATGCACAGAATTCGTAGAATTCAAAATTCAGATATCTTCTCAATCACATACATCAGAACTATATTATGCCTAGAGTGTTTTAATTAAGAAGAGTTTACATGGTTTTCATTAATTCCTGAATGACTATATGGTAGCTCTAGTATTTAATAAAGGTATGCAATGAAATCCAAGTAGTTGACATATAAACCTCCAGAGGCAGTACTAACCTGAGGCTGGCAAGCATCTTCTCTTCTGCTTTGGTTGAATGACCTTTCACTTGACCTGCAAAAGCCTGAGTATCGCTAAAGCATATCAATGAGAAGTGCAAGTAGCCAACTCTCTACTACACAGGTTCCTTGGACAGTGGCTGGTATAGAAGGTAACATTAAAAACAAAATTTAGGCTTTGCTTTCTGGATATCTGCATTTGTTCTTCCCAAAAGCTGACAGATTTATCCCCTTCTGCCTTATTTCCCCCTCCTCCCCAGGCCTTCTCTTTTGAAGTTTGGTTCTTCTAAAACTACTGCACAGAGAAAGAAAATATTGACATGGCTGCCTGATTGCCGTGGAATTACTCCACAGAGAAGAATTCTGAATTAACATGCAACATCATTTTAGCTTTAACATTTTGTGGTTCAGTCACTAGACCTTGCAGTTTATTGCGTCTGTGAACTGCATTTGCTTCTGCCAGAAAATAACCTTCTATTTAAGGCACTTGAGGTTGGGAAAAAATTATCCTCTAACAGATTTCATTAATTCAGGCAAGAGAAAGTTAATATCCCATGACACAACTGATTTGTTTGTAGGGGTGTTAAATGCATCATTTCCCTAATAAACTAAACCACTAGAGGAATGTGTAGAAGTTGGTGTTCCTTCCCTCAACTCATAAAAAAGCAGCAGTGTCTGCCAGGTGAATTCTGAGGAAAAGTACTGAATGGATCACACACTGATAAACATTTCTAAGGGAGGTAAATGGATTTATATACTTATCTGAATAACAGAAAGAAAGTATTATTTGAATTCTTTTGAGTAGTCTCTTTTCCAGGATCCAGAAGCATCCCAAACACATATACCCTAATTTACTCTAAAGTAATAGTGTTTTTATTGTGTCCTCAAAAGAAAAAGCCTATTCTACCAGTGCGTTATGTGCATTACAGTTTGAACTTCCAGACTGAGAACTCTGAGTCCCTGCATTTCCATGTTTATGGGTATTGCTTTAGAAATAATGGCTTTCAATTTGTTGATTTTATGAAGTTCCAACTTATCATCTAATCAATACTAAAAAGAAAACAAACCCAGCCATCTGAATAGCACAGATATATGACATGATTAATTCAGCTTTTTAGAAAAGATAGTCTTCTGGAATGCATATAACTGATAACAAATGCAGAAAAGAATACACACTTTTTTTGCGTAAGTGCCAAGAGAGATATGCCCTCTCACCTTCACACACTCCACGATAAAACAGATTAGGGTCTTATTCCACAGAGCCTTCACTTTAAGAAATGTGTCCCATCCTACATGCCACAGACCAACTCACTTCTGCACTATCCTTGCTGTCTAAGAAGGGGTTGAAAGCCTGCAAAGATTTCAAAGGTTCCCAAACTCCTCCTATTTGTATCTTAAATTCTGTGAGAGCTGGCTCTGTTAGTCTTGTGGTAGAGAAGGCCAAACATGTTTGTTGGAAACAAACAAAAAACCCCACAAACCAAAACCCTCCCAGACTATATACTTCCACATTGCTTTCCAAAACCACTGTCCTTAGTCCTTTTGATTTAAACAGCACATTCTCATGATGGAAGATCATAGTCCTTCAGAAAGCTGAAAAAATATAAGAAGAAAGCTAAATATTTTTGATGTGTCAAGATATATTTGAAACATATCATTAAGCAAGACAATTGCCTAATAGATCACCATAAATTTTAACATTGTCACTCAGAAAAATCTCTGCATACATCAGCAGGGAAAATATCAAGCTTTCTGCTTTCATTTGTCTTTTCTAGGGAAATATGGGTGTAAAAACAATCAGCCTTCCTACAGTCTTCTGCAGTCTCTTTTGTTCTCTACTGAGTAAAGAAGCAAACAAAACCCCTAGATCTTACTGAACAACAGCTGAAATACAAATCTAGTTCCCTACCCAACAGTCAAACATTTTAAACAAGTATGTTTCACTGGAAATGCTTATGAAGACCAAAATCTTGTGCCCTTACATGTTCTTACATCATCTCTCAGAGAAATACAGGATTGGTCTCAAAGAAACTGGAGACATCATTTGTACCAAAGAATTTTAGGTAAGATTGGACTTACAAATTATTAGGATTCAGAGACTGAATGGGCATAATACTTCAAAGTCAGGGGACTTTTATACTTTTATCCATAAGATTATTAAGTTCCACATGGCCAGACTCTTGGGCCAACAAGCATGATAAGAATCTGTAAATTTTTTTGGGACTGGAAGTGCTTATGAATGCAACAACAGAAAGCCAGATGCATAAAAAACCAAGTAAAAAGCTTAGAAACATTCCCACTCATTCCAGTTTAGCTCGTGCTTCATGGACGCTTCAAATGGAATTTTTGCATTACTTGTGAGACAGTCACAGTCAGCAATTTCTTTCCACTAACATCACCAGATTTATCACTGGCAGCAGCATCAGATGTCCAACTTTAAGTGTGAACAAGGGAGGCTTTCCTCAAGTGTGTCAAAATGTTCTTCAGTGGGCCAGTCTCATCTCAGTGCTGAGACCTCCACAGATAGTGCTGATACCATGTCCAGATGCACAGGAATTCTGTGACTGCTCAGGTGCCAGCTAGCACCCCTCACTGTGCATGGGCAGAGGGGCATTTTAACCCTGTATCATTTTGCTCAAATCATAGAATCATAGAATGTCCTGAGTTGGAAGGGACCCGCAAGGATCATCGAGTCCAACTCCTTATGCCAAAATGCGTAAGGTATTGTACAGCTACTTCCACTGCTGGGATAGTTCGGTCAGCAAAGTACCAGCAACCTGGCTGCTCTGTGAATTCCTTTTGGCCATTTCAAGCGCTCTCATTACAATGCCCAAATCATTCACTCTCTCCGAAGGCTCTCAACTTGCAGCAAGGTTCATAAAACAGTGATAATCCAGGAGAAATACAGCTGTGCTTTCCATTAGGATCTTAAGCCACACAGTGACATGGCAGGAGTTACTTCACCCAGGTCCAGTTCACACCACTTGTGAGAACTCAAGACTATCAGCACAGAGCCACCTCATGTCCTGTGGGATGACGAGGATCACAATAAACAGTCTCTTGTGAAATAAAGACGACATGACAGGACAACATCTTGCAGGAATAGCCTACTACCCAGTTCACTTGGCCTGTGGTGCAGCCAGGACAAACATAACCACAGCACTACTTCCTAATGATCCTCTCTGATGAAGACGTGTATGTTAAGGTCAGATATGGAAGGGTAAGCATCATAGTACAGAGGGGAGGTGGAGCAAATGAAAGGAGCACAACATATAGGGAAGATAAATCCAGGCTCATGAGGTATAAGATAGAGGAGGTGTGAGCGTAATGGAGAATATAGCCATATGAGTTGCTGTTTCAGTCCTTAAACTTGGCAGACCATAGATTTTCACCAAAATGTATAAATGTCATCACATTCAAGAGAACCAGAAATTTTTACCTGCCATCCTGCAAGGTACTTAACTGAACCAAGTGATTTTGGTATCTCATCATTGCAGGGACTGGACAGACGCTTGTATCCACATGTTGAACAAGCATTTTGTTTTAAAAATATGTATTTTTACACACTTTATAAACACTAGCTGTGATCTTGCATCTAATCTTACTTTAGCTGTATTTGTCCTCCTTTCACCTAGATGACAATCAAAATAATAAATTTATCAACAGTATTGCAAAACCAATACATCTTTTGAAAGGGGTGAATTATTTAGCTTGAGTCACAACTTAGTTGCCCATGAATAGTGTTTGACAGAATTGTATGATCCCCAGGGCAGCAATCCAACTTTTAATACTGCTATGTTACCAAAGCCATAAATATTTTTCTGACAGTGTCAGGTTTAACATTTGGCATTGCTGTAATTTCTGCCCTAATCCATAAACAGTTTAAAGGATTTGTAGTCTCTTAATATTTCATCTGCTGTAATTGCAGTTGTTTTAATGTGCTATGTCTGTTTCTGCAATACAGTAGGGTTCTTGTTCTCCAGAAGAAAAAACACAACCAAAAACCTAATGTACTTCAAAGTGCAAATCAAAACTGCTACATAAATGAAGTAAATATTAATTACAAGACTGAGCTGCTCAAACAGAAGAGGACAATCAAAACTTGCAAAAAATAGTTCAGCTCCATGATTATTTCAATAACCAGTATTTATCTGACAGACTACTACACTACTACAACCTGTATGCTGTGTAAAAACAAAGGCAATTAAACAGGAAGAAACGTGTCAGACCAACAAGCTTAATTGAAAGTGAGGAGATGGAAAAATCTAATTAACTTTCCAAACTAGTTTTGCCTTTGTCAATTACCTTAATTGTACTAGTGGAGTACAGGTTACGATCTTCACTAAAATTTGAATCACAAGAACATGTCTGAAATCGCTGAAAGAAAAACACCATCTGAATGCTTTTTAATTATGGCAACATGTAGCATGAAGCAGCATCACATCTGTTGAGACACAATGCTTCTAAGGTTAAAACCCTTTAAACTTTACCTACCTACTCAAGTGGTGTAAATACTGGAAAATTGGGATGTCATTAATAATTAGTATTTTAATAGAATACTTATAAATAGGAGTTTGGTATTCCCTGAACCTTGGGTGTTTACCTAAGAGTAATCTTATTTCACAAAGAATTCCCACTGAAACAACAGAACAGCCCAGGGAAAAGGTACAAGGGATTTGCCATGGCACGACTGTAGCAGTAGGTGCCTGACGGTGGTCCGCCAAGAACAGACCAGACCTTTCTGCAAGTACAACTTCATGGCTGCAGCTACAGCTACAGCTGGTGCTGATGATGGTTAATTTGCTGTAGGGGGACTCAGTTTACACTGTGAAGTACATATTGAAAACATATTAGAATAAAAAAAAGTTGGAGATTCAGGAAAGCAACCTGGAACTGCCCATCCACATAACCCCTGCCCCTATTTCAGAGCCTAGGCAGATGCAACTTAGGGATGGGATGTAAGAACTGCAGCCCAATATAGAGGAAAAGATCCTAAAGCACAAAACAGTTTTTTTCCTTCCAAAATCAGCTCCTGACAGTACCTACAGTTTTGTTTCCTAACATTATCAATAAAAGAGAGGCAGCTTCCCGTCAACATCTTTATCCTCAAGGCCTGTGAAAGACTACCTCCTTTAAGCCAAAAAATGAAAGCAACTTCTTTCACGTGTGTCATTTTGCAGGGGGTTGACCATGGCCAGCAGCCAAACACCCACCCTGCCTCTTGCTCACTCCCCTCTTCTGTGGGACAGGGAGAAAACAGAAGGAAGGCAAGACTCAAGGACTGAGATAATGAGAGTTTAATATGGAAAGCAAAAGCTGTGTGTGCAAGAAAAGTAAAATTCACTGCTTCCCATCAGCAGGCAGATGTCCAGCCACCTTCCAGGCATGCAGGGCCTCAGTGCACGTTAATAGCTGCTTGGGAAAAAAAAACAAACACCATAACCCTGAATGTCCCCTCTTCTTCCTCTTTTCCCTGAGCTTTTATGGCTGAGCACAACAGCATATGGTATGGGACATCCCCTTGGACAGCTGGGGTCAGCTGTCCTGGCTGTGTCCCCTCCCAAGCCCTTGCCCACCCCCAGCCTACCAGCCTCTGCGGGGGTAGAAAAGAGAAGGCTTTGCGGCTCTGCAAGCACTGCTCAGCAAACACCAAAACACCCATGTGTTATCAACCCTGGTTTAGCCGCAAATGCAAAGCACAGTGCCATACGGGCTGCTATGAAGAAAATTAAGTTTGTCGCAGACAGACCCAGTACAAATTTAATGGAAAATGCAGTCATGACTTCCAAAAAAGCGACCTATATAAAAGAGTAATCCCAAAAATCAGCTCTAAAGACTGCAATTTTCTGTGGTACAAACAGCCCAAACCAAGCCACAAAGATATCTGTGAGACAAAAATATTCTTTAGATCTCTTAATACCTTTTAGACATCTATCACAGCCTGTAAACCTGCTGCCTGAAAAAAACTTTAGATTCTTTCCAAAGCTTTTCTGACAGTCTGTTTTTTTTCCCCAAAAGCTGACATTAGCAAAACAAAAATTTTTGATAAAATAATTCTATCAAGAAGATTGAATGCAAGCACACAAAAAATGCAATTCAGAGTAAAAACTGTAAGCACTTGGAAATATAAGCAAATGAAGATATAAAAATCGTAAGAAAAAGAAAACACTCTAAATATCAAACATAATTTTAAAAATTAAAAATTTTCAGTTATATATTCCTCATCCTCACTGTCAAAAGAATTTTTTTTTGACAAATGCATATTTTCATCTGATGATGCCTGCCCCACTGCAACACTTCAAAGCTAAAAAACTCCACACCCGTTAAGTGAAAACTCAGTTCTCTGTAACTAAAATCAGCCTTGACACCAACACAGCTACATCAGAGCTATTGCCTTTATATAGAAAAGATGGATAATTTTGTCCTGCTCATTCCTGTAAGAACCTCAGCTGAAAATGATAAAGGCTAATTTTTCCCCTTCTAAGTGTAAGAATTCTATCAGCTTGAAGTTCTAGCTATCACGCCTCTGAATTAAGTATTGGACAGGACATCAGAGAGATCAACTTCAGCCCTCCCATGCCTCAGAACACATCATAAAGTCCCATTCATAGAACTATCAGCCATCATCTTTTCCTGTCACGGATTCCTGCCGTTGCTGTTCCTCTTGGTATCTACCTCCTTCCATAGCACATTTTAGCTGAAGGTAAACCAAGCTTCTTTAAAAAAAAAAATCTGCTTCATTCCGCAACATTGCTGCACTAGAGGAGACATCCTGTGATGACATGACAGTTCCTGCAAACTGGTGGTGGGACCACTCTTCAGCCCCTTGAGAGAAAGCCTTCCTAATTGGTAGATGTAGGAAAAAAAGACAGGTACCTAACAGCATGTTGAATCTGCAGGAGGAAAGGAATCGGGGAAGATAACCACAGTACAGTTCTTGAGAGCTCAAGAAAAAATAAATAAAGCTTTTCATAAAAAATATACAACAGTTCATTTAATAGTCTATACAAGTTTGAAAGCCCAAGAGTAATGTTTAAGGCTACTGATGTCCCCTAGAGAAAGGAAAATTTTATGGATTAAATACTTTATCCGAAAGAGAAATACATCAGCTGCCATACAACAACCTTGCAGCCTGAGGCAGAAATACTCAATATATTAAATTGCTATATAAACAACCCATGCCTGAGAATAAAGTGCCCTAAAAACTAAAGGGGAAAAAAAAAAAAACATCCACTGAAAAGAGCACCCATTTTTTTCTTAAGTTTGCTGGAACATACTCTGAAATGTAGACTATGTGAGGGTTCCATCTGGCTTTCAGATACACAAACACAATGATGATTCAATTTTCTTTAATTACTGTTTCATACTTAGCATTTAAGAGCAGAACTGGGATCCCTAAATATCAGTATTTTTGCAATATTTTATACTGTAATATTACTTGGCTTATCTCTCTAGTCGTCTGTTTAATTAAACTGTATTTTTTTTATTTTTTAAGATAGTGGCACAGCAGTTCCAAAAAAATTAAGCATCTCACACTTTGTTCTGAATTTGTTTCAAACCTCTTGCTTTTCTGATAAAGCTACCTCCAAAAAGTGCAGCTTTTAAGGTACTTCAATGGGATTATAGCTGGCCTGCTAATTCTGCCATTAAATTAATTCAGAGAAGCTCTCCACTGCAGTTACTTCTGTAACAAATAAGACTCAAGTATAAAAGATGCATTAAAATGTGTCTTGGTCACAATGTAAATGCAAACAGCATTACAGCCATCTAATCTCAAGGAGAAGACAGACAAGGAAGATTGTAGCAAACTGCATACTGGAAAAACATATATATTTATTTTTGGCCCCATACAGATAAAAAATTAACATTTTGTATTTGATTTATGTAGCTGGAGGGGCATCTATTAGAGCATTTTAGACTCCAGCTATATTCATTTTTTCTGCAGGAACTCAAAGTTCAATAAGATGAAAGAACAAAATAAATGATACCTGTTCCACAGAAAGGAAAAACAGTACTGCAGAAATTAAGCAAAAGCAAATGTCCCACAGCCAGTAGATGGCAGAGGTGGAAACTGAACTCCAGCACTGTCAAGATCGCTCTCCCCTTTCAACCTTGCCTGTCGTGTTACAGCACATGCATCAATTAGATAACTTTATTGCAGAATCACATGTATAACCTTCATATTTTAATAATTCTGTAACAACACTGAAGCACTTTGTGAAGGAAGAAGAGTACTGGTAATGAAAAGTCAGGTCTTCTGGGCCACCAGTACCCAAAACAAGTCTCACAACAGCTACTCACAACACATTTACTTCAAAGATAAAAAGGAATGAAGTCTTTGCTTATCCAGCATCGCTTTCACTGAAGTAACAGTGCTAGGGTATTGAAGTAGCTAAGTACCATAAGCAATGACTCTTTTCCCTTGCTCCCCTAATACAGAACAGTAGGCTATATGTAGAGAAGAGACATTTCCCCTCCCCCATCATTTAAACTGCATAAACTATAATTTTAGTAAATCAAGCAAAGAGCTAATCAAGTTTTGATTTGCTAATTACTTCTCAATTTGATTAGAGCTGGCAGCTAATCATCTCTGGAAAAGTAAAGTCAATCTTTCACTCACATTTGCAAATCAGGACTTTAGTGTAAAGAAGCTGGGATATTGTGCATTACATCCTCATAGTTTTTTTCATATTTCAATGCTTTTAGCAATAATCCTAAATTTTATTATTGTGGCAGTGCTCTGAATAAAAACTCTATAGCATTCTATGTGGCCCTGAGAGTGAGCCATTGATGGCAGCTGTGGTATTACTAACATTAAAGCTCAAGGGATATGTATGCTACATTAAACAAATACAATGCAATTTAAAAGTATAGTTCACGGAGGGAAGAAAGGTATCTGAAAATGATGAACAGACCAACACAGAATTTCAACAACCAACATTTTTAGAATAAACTTGTAGAAGTAGCACTATACCACATGCAGGAAGAAAAAAAAAAAAATCATTTACGTTATGTAGAATAAACAAGTTCAGCAGGAATCAAGAAATCAGACTATGTGGTTTCATTTTGTTCTGAAGCAACAGTGAAGTGGGAAAGAGAATGGTGTTCTCCTCTATTTTGTTTCTGTGAAGAGTTCTTGGCATGGAGTATCTACCTATGTTTTTCCTCATCTGAGTTGAGGACAAACAGCCTTCTAAAACCACTAATTCTCTGCTGTTCCTCGCTGCCTGGCTGCTGCAGTGTCTTTCTACATTAGTTGCGCTAAGGGACAGATGGAAACTTAATGCCCTGAAAAATGTATTGTGACAGATATCACAACAGGAGTTTCTGACCAGAGTAAAGCCCAAGTATACTTTGGTAGACAAAACTCAAATTAGGCATCTCCCTGTACACTCTCCTGGCTATTCCTTCCCTACAGAAGAAAGCAAGGGCAAGATTAGGATAGGATGATCCTGCTTCTTGACTATCCTTCACATTGTTTGCAGCTCCAGTGTCACTAGGCATGGAGTCCTTTCCTTCATGTAACCAAGCCTACCTACACTGGGCCACTGCTGCTTCTATCTTCCCCAATATGAAAAGTAAGAAAGGAATTCACTGACGGACAAGTACGAGGCTCCCTCCAACCAGTGTGGGTGCCTGATATCTCCCCCATCCAGGCAGTGTCCAGCTTCCTCCTAGACACCATACATGCCAGGGCCACATGTCTGCAGCACTGCCCTAGCCCCACATCTTCCTAATCCCCAAGCTCTTATCCATAATGCGGTCCTTGCTTCCTTACTTATATTTCTTGAGGTTTACATTTGATGCTTAATTTGAGTACTGCAGCCACCAGACTGACATTATTCAAGTCATCCACCATCCTCAAGGATGACCACTCCAGATCCCCATCTCCCCCAGTCACACATTACATCCAGTTCCTTGCGTTACCCAGACTCCCTTCAATTCCAACATTACTCTGACACCTAGGGAGAGCACGAGCAGGGTAGAAGCAGCAGCAAAGAGGAATAAACAGCAGGCAGCAACTCTGAGGATTGCTTCAAAACGTTTGGGAGGCATCACAGAGAGGGGTACGGACACGTTTAGTGAAGTGAAATTCTGGGTACAGCTTGCCTCCTTCCTTTCAGGTTTCACAGTTCAAGACCTGCAGATCTGCACTGTGCCAGAGACCCACTGAAGCATAACCGCAGATGTGGGGAAACTGGGAAAGGACAACGTGGTGTGAGGTGACACTCCTTCAACTCAAACTAACAGGGAAGGAAACATGCCAACAGTCATTTGTACCTAATCTACTAAACCCCCGTCTTGTCTACCTACTCTATTGAAGATACTGGGACAGAAAAAAGAAAAAGTCAGAAACAACTGAAGAGCTGTCTTAAATAAAGTGCAGCTTAAGTTCAAAAAATAAAAACCATGAAATGGGTCAAATCTAGAGAAAACACATTTCAAAGAAAAAACACATTCAGAGCCTGTCAAAAACATTTCACTTGGAGTTTTCCCTACAAAATAGTTGGCTTTTTTTCTGTTACTTCTCATTTAACATTTTAAAACATCTTGTATTTGTATTATAGACTTTTGAAAGATAAGATTAAAACAAAATATTCACGATGACTCAAAAGAAAATTTAAATATTTCATTTATAATTAGTTTAATGAAGAAATTCAAATGGTGAGTCTTCGTTACAAACTTGAATGATTTTTGTAGATCCACCATTAAATAAATTATCTAGCCAGCTGTATCTAGCCATCAAAAATAGCCGGTATTATAAAAGGATGTAAAAATTGTCTCTACTGTCTATAATCTCTGTGTCTATAGTAATTTCATCAAAGTTGCTGATTTGATTGAATTACTATTAACTCTTTGCTCCCCATGAAAGGCTGCCATCTATCTATTCTGCTTTCTAGCTGAATGCTGGAACATTAGAATAAGAAGTGTTTTGACTGAGGAGACTGAATATTAAAGACACTGTTTAACAGTGTCACCAATTCTTTGGTGTGACAGATTTCAAAGTTTGAGTACCATCATTGCTTTAGAGTCTCTAATTAAAAAAATGACTGATTACTCATAACTGATACTACTGTCAAAAGTTTTAAAAATTCATCATCAGTATACTAATTTTAGAAAACAATTAAAATACAGATTTACAGTTGTAGCTTCAGCAATAGAGAATTTATTATATTTTCATAATAATAAAAATGTAAAAGGTAAGGAACTCTCTATTCTCTTTACCAATTGCTGTGAAATCAGAGCAAGCACATCTCTGCTTGCCTGTTCTTCACTTTCCCCCTGTAAAATAATTCTGCATAAGATATATTGTTAATTATCCTGAAAATGAATTTGGGACAAGAAACTAATAAACGTAACTATGAAACCTTCTGAAACATGGAAGTGCAGACTTTGTGACATTTGACATATCCCATATTATACTCTACAGCAAAACACTATCTATCTCCTCGCTCAAGAGGGCAACTGTCCTTCAACTTAGAATCACAGAATTCTTTAAGTTGGAAAAGACCTTTAAGATCATTGAGTCCAACTCTTAACCTAGCACTGCCAAGTCCACCACTAAACCATGTCCCTAAAGCACCACATACAAATGTCTTTTAAATACCTCCAGGGATGGTGACTCAACCACTTCCCTGGGCAGCCTCTTCCAATGTGTGACAACCCTTTCGGTGAAGAAATTTTTTCTCATAGCCAATCTAATCCTCCCCTGGCACAGCTTGAGGCCATTTTCACTCATCTTATTGCTTGTTACTTGGGAGAAGAGACCAACATCCACCTCACTACAACCTCCTTTCAGGCAGCTGTAGAGAGCAATAAGGTCTCCTCTCAGCCTCCTCTCCTCCAGACTAAACACCCCCAGCTCCCTCAGCCGCTCCTTATAAGACCTGCTCTCCAGACCCTTCACCAGCTCCATTGCCCTTCTCTGGACATGCTCCAGCACCTCAATGTCCTTCTTGTACTGAGGGGCCCAAACCTGAACACAGTATTCAAGGTGCGGCCTCACCAGTGCCGAGAACAGGGGCACAGTCACTTCCCTACTCCTGCTGGCCACACTATTCCTGATACAAGCCAAGATGCTGTTGGCCTTCTTGGCCACCTGGGCACACTGCTGGCTCATGTTCAGCCAGCAGTCGACCAACACCCCCAGGTCCTTTTCCGCCAGGCAGCTTTCCAGCAGCTCTTCCCCAAGCCTGTAGGGTCGCATGGGGTTGCTGTGACTGAAATGCAGGACCCGACACTTAGTCTTGAACACTAGTTTCAAATGCAAGTGAAATGAATTAGATGGAGAACATTTTCACTCTGATATAATGTTCTAGGTGTTGCCCATTAAAAATAAATGTAATTGAATTTTTATATTCCATAATCTAGTATGTGTTTCCCATCTCCAATTCAGAACACAAATACCAGAAACTTTCCCAAACATCCTCAAAAACACAAGATAAAAGGACTTTGGAACCAATACCATAACTCCACAGAAATCTTTAATTTTGCTGTTATCACAGGCACAGTCTAAACTTGGTTATTTGAGATTTTGGCAGTTACTTCAAAAGCTGTAAAGCACAGTTAGAAAACTACTTAGCCACTTCAATGGTAACCACGTGAGAGAGCACCGCTTATTTTTGCCAGCAATGCTCTCTAAAAAATGTTGTGCCTGTAAACTCACGTTATAATTCTATTGGCGAAACATCCTGCATTCAACCTAACTCCCAGGTCTCAACCAACTACCAAGAAAGTTTGCCATTTCACATTTAAGTTATACTTAAAGTATAACTTAAAAACTTAATGTTTACTGAAGTAAAACTTCAGTATGAAACACACTATCCATAGAGAAGCACACTTACAGAGTTTTCAAAGCCTTTGAAACATACAGTTGAGATGACATCTATTTAACCAGCTATTTTTCAAATATCAAGAAAATAAAACTAAAGATTGTTTCTGTCGGAAATTATAACACTGTCACTCTTCTCCATCAAAGAGGAAAACAACTCTGCAATTCAGTTTGGGTAGTAAGTGATTGAGTGCCAACACTGCAAGTCTTTTAAATGCCAATGGTTCAAATCAGTCCATCCATTCGATCTCTGCAACTTTATTCCTTCTTTACAAAAATGAAGGTGTTATGAAAACAAAAGACTTACAAACACACAAAGAAAAGAAATTAAAAAAAAATAAAAAAAATCTGGTGACAAACCAGGAAACCAGTAATAGATAGAGTTTAAGCTTTTTTCTTGAAGAAAGCCAGAATACAATGGAAACATATAGGTTGGATTTCTTGGGAAAAATAATTTTCCTATGAAATTCCATTTATTTGTTGAGGCAAACACTCAGTCTTTGTTCTAGTCATTGCTCCAATAATTGCCTCTGCCAGTTCACATAAGAAATCACTGGAATGATTTGTATCTATAATTTAATAAAAAGTTCATAACTTAAATGAACTAAGGAACCAGGATGTTGACAAGCTTACTTTGTGAAGAACAAATAAATTATGCTATGGCAAGATATGAACTTCAGACCCTTTATCATGAATCATACATCAGATTTCATAGGAAAATTAGAAGTAATGAAGCCTACTATCATTCCCTTACCTTCAAATGAATACTCCATTCATTAGTAATCAAACTGTAGTGAACAAGAGTTTGCTAGAGATATAATTTTTATGCATCTGTGGTCATAAAAATCATAGTGGAATGGCTGTTAATCTCCCTGCACATTTTCTGATACATTTTTAATACATTTGCTGGATGGCTATTTCTGGTGGTTCTGAGAGTTCACCTGCAGTATTTAAAAAAAAAAAAAAAAAATCAAATTCTTCAGTGTGTCCTGTATTTTTTCACATTACTCTCCCATTAAGCACTTGCACATCCTTTGAGGCAAAATGACTTTTTCAATTTTGCAAATTAAAATCCTTGCTTCTCAAAGAACCTTTGTCAAATCCACAGCTAGCTGACAACCAATTCAGTGTTCACAGCCTTAACCAAAAAACTGGAAGACTTCTAGTTCAAGATATACATTGGTAATATAGAGCCAAGAGAATTGCAGAACATACAAGAAACTGATACAAAAAACTTTACATTTAATCTGGCATATTTCAGTTTGAGCACTTAGAGGAAAAGCCATGGCAAGGAGTTACAAAAAACTTAAGAAGACACAAAGAATTGTTTTATCCAATAGCAATCAAATATGTAATGATCAAATTTTCAGATTACAGTAAGATTTAGATAGAGGTAAATTAACACTCTTGCATTTGCTAGGTTAGCTTTTTTTTCCCCACACATAACAATTCTAACAAGAAATCACAGGTTCAGTGTAGCAGGAAATTAGGAAGAAAATTTTAAAGACTTCAACTGAAGCAGTTCTTTTCCAGTAAGACTTCATCCTGTTCTTGTTTACCTATTATATAGTGTGGCAGAACATGATGCTGTGATATTGAAAGCAAGCTAAGGATCTCCTCCTTAAACAGATCTTTACCTCCTTTAAAAATTCATTTTTCACCACACTTGTTAACATAGTAAGTCAACCAGTTCTCAGTAGCTGTATAAATTGCTTGCTCACATTCATGTTAATCTTTCAAGTATCTAGCAAGATGCCTTATGTCAAAACAATTTGATCATATAATTAATTCTTGATCAAAAATATTACTAAAAACCACCAAAAATATTTTACCTTGACAAAAATACCATGTCTTTATTTTCCATTTAACAAACACACAAAGATCTGTATAATCATACTACAGTAAAATAACTCTCCTAATTAATACGTGAGAAGATATTCTGAGTTGAAACCTGCTGTAACTATTCCTCTGTACACAAAATATGTAAACAGTCGTTGAGACACATATCAAGAGAATGAAAAGGTTTCCTTATTATGTAGTTAGGGACACAACTTCAAGTTATAACAACTTCTGCTTCATTGATTTATATCTAAAGGAATGCAAAAGTTTTAAGAGAAGACAGATAGATCACCCAAGCTCAGCATACTTGAAAACACAATAGCTAGGGCACTCTCCTAAGAGAACACAGATTCAGAATCTTGAACAGCTTTAGGAAAGTGAAACTTGAAATTTTGTTTTAAATTGTGCTGTCCATTTGAGAAAACATATCTTTCAATTCTCATCAAAATTCTCCCAGCCATAACTCTTTAAAAATGTTGTATATCTTTAAGATAAGCCACAAATACCCAGCAATTGTAAGCACAGAGTTCTTGCAGAATTAAAAAGAAGTACAATACCTATGCCTTCATCAGTCTTACCACGTCCTACTCCTACCTCTTAGGTCCCCATATACATGGCTTGAATTATAGAAAACTTCTAGGGAACATAGTTTGTGGTGACCAGCCACTCCAAGACAGAAAAATAAGACTTACTTGAGCAGGAAATTTTCTTGAACTGCAGAAAGAACTATAAGGAACATTGTTATCCAAACACAGACATGTATACTGGTCACCTTAAATATGGGATGCATTACTGAATTGTCTAGGGTCTAATCTTGGCTATCTCAGTACCTGTGACCATTTTCTTTCCCAAGCACAGATACACTTTATTTCTCATTAATTCAATTCCACAATGATTACCGCTTTAAAGAAAAGCTGAGATTTGGCTTCCTTTCCTTTAAGAGAACCGTGTGTTCTGTTTCTAGCCATGTCAAATGAGTTGGAAGAAGAGTTCTAACAGATTAATTCAACTACTATCTTTTGCTATCTTTCTTTACAATAGCCTAGAATTTTCTATGAAGTACAATCTCTCCATAACAGAGCAATTAAAAAAATAAAAATTTAAATGCATTGCAGCTTACATCAATCTGCTTACTAAATGGATAATCACTGTTATTTTGAATATGTCCAACCCCCTGCCCCCCATTTTCTCTCCTCCATGTCTATCAACCCACAGAAATGAAACACTGAACTCCAGCTCTGGACTATGTCTTGGAAAGAATCAGTAACCTTCAGACAGTTTTAAAAAAATACAAAAACCTACACATTTTTGCTCTGTTGTCAAAACCAAATACGATGCTCCAAGATAAATTTCATTTTCAGTGACTCCATTAACCAGTTCTCTGGACAGATTACCAGACTCTCCACAACCAGCAGCATTCTCCCACAGAGCAACACAGCAATCGGAGGTAGCTGTCCCATATCTCCCAGTACAGAAGTTAGCAGCACCTAATAATGTTTTTCTCTTCCCTGTTCTGATTCAGTAAGGATCCAAGAATAGGTTGAACTGGGATATTAGAAAGCCTGCAGACAGAAATATAATGAACGGCTATCTTTTCTACATTATCAACTAAAACTACAAACAAAACACTCTGAGTGTGGTAGCAGTCCCACACTTAAGACCAAAATTTTCTTCTCTTAAGCTGATAAGAACATAAGAACATGGACCTGTTGGGGCGAGTCCAGAGGAGGGCCATGAAGATGTTCAGAGGGCTGGGGCACCTCTCCTGTGAAGACAGGCTGAGAGAGTTGGGGTTGTTCAGCCTGGAGAAGAGAAGGCTGTGGGGAGACCTCATAGCAGCCTTCCAGTACCTGAAGGGGGCCTACAAGAAAGCTGGAGAGGGACTTTTTACAAGGGCGGTTAGTGATAGGACAAGGGGTAATGGCTTTAAACAGAAAGAGGGTAGATTTAGACTAGATATAAGGAAGGAATTCTTCACTATGAGGATGGAAAGGCACTGGAACAGGTTGCGCAGAGAAGCTGTGGATGTCCCATTCCTGGAAGTGTTCAAGGCCAGGTTGGATGGGGCTTTGAGCAACCTGGTCTAGCAGAAGGTGTCCCTGCCCATGGCAGGGGGGGGTTAACTAGATGATCTTTAAGTTCCCTTCCAACCCAAACTATTCTATGATTAAAGAAACAGAGGTAGGCAATGATCATAATAAATCCCAGAAACTGATTTTGTAAAATTGTTCATGCTAAATTAATCAAATCTATATAGAACATAGACTTCAATGGCTGCCTCCACTGAGACATGCTGGCTATCATTTTGAATGTGTCCTAACCCTGCTCCCCCTTTTGCCTCCCCCAAGTCTGTCAACCCACAGAAATGAATCATAGTTGAACAAGACACACATTGTAGAAACAATACCTTGCTGTTCTCTCATGCACCAGAATTGATGGGAACCAGCTCACAATCAAGAAGAAGCATGCATGACAGGACTGAAGGACTTCTGAACTATGGAGTGCCCTTCAGGACCACTGCCTCCCTCAGAACACTCCTGGTTCAACCCTGCCCTGTCCTATCCCCATCATGCTTTTCCTTCCTCCTAGATATCACAAGGAACAGATACAATGGGACAAGAAGAGGAGTGTGGAAAAAACACTGGGTGCAGTGGAGATGAAAATTTGAGAATAATAGGAAGTATAACTATTGTGGGTCAAGAAGCTGCAGTGACAAAGGAAAGATGTACATAGGTGGTTGCTGGAAGCGATGAGTTGCCTGGAGGATAAACTAGGCTAGTACTTTTTAATGCCCTTTTTTTGTTTGCACTGAGGAGGAGTACACAGAATTGGAAGTCTGAGTATCTTAAAATCATATTAACGTGCACAGAATGCTTGCAAACTATAAAGCACAGCATTTCTGACAGTATGTTTTGTGGCAAGAGAGAACTACTGGTACGACTAAATGGATATTTCCCAGGCATGCCTAGAATCAGCCAAGAGCACAAGAAGTAACATGGTGGCAAAAGAAGAGTGCAGAGTTCTGAATATATCTGCAGAATGTAAAGATTAATGAGTCAATATATTTTATTTTTACATTAACAATATATATTATTTTTACATTGACTAATGCACAAAGATGATGTGTAAACAGTGACTGTATATAATTTTGGAAAAACTGATATATATGTGTTCCACAGAGACGGATTATTTAATTGTATATATTTTTGCAGTTTGCAAACCATTCTTAGTTATGCATCTATTTATTTCATTATGATTCATTATAATTTGACCAAATAAAGTGTATCCTAGTAGGAGGTTGAAAACGAATCTCGCTGATTCCAAGTTGTACTATTCCCAGCATTCAGAAGGACTTAAGTGTTCATAGAAAGGGCTTACAAATAGGTTATAAATGGACAAAAAGCAAAAAGTAACTACATGAACAAAGCTGCAAACTGGAATCTAGCTTTAACATGGAACATCAGTAAAAATTTCTGTCACAATCTACACTGGAAATCCCACTGTAGTCTAGACTTTCAGTAGGAAGGATATTAAGTGCCTTCATAAAATTTACCATAAATACCACAACTCAATAGTGCAGTTCTGTCAAAAAAACCCCACATTTTTTTCCCGTTACATTTGGGATCAGCAACTGAAAACAAACTGCCATGTTCAATTAATGGTTTAAAAAGTACATCGTTTTCACTGGATAATGATGCCAATAAAACATTTAAAAATCTAACTGCAGTGACATAGAAGTTCTTTCACAAATTTCAATGCAAACATTGTTAAACCACATAGTTATCCTATATTTTGTTTCCCCTTCTCTAAAAATGAATACTATCATTAATTTCTTCTCAATTTCATTTTTTTTCTTGATTAAGAAGCCAACATCTTTTAGAGCAGTGTATGGAGCATCAGGTCAGCATCTGTCACTCAGATGCTAGCACTGACTGTCATTCCAGGAACACAGCATGTGATGTGATCTCAGTAAAACTAGCCTTGCTTATCAGGAATGTTTTGAAGGACAGATGAAATGTAGTTTCTTACTTCATAGTTCTTCTTTTTTTTTTTTTTTTTTTTTTAACTTCACGCTTGTCTTCCTCTAGCTGGTACAAATTATATAATCTAGAACTACCCTGGTGGCTTGATAGGCCATTACGAACAATAATATAGTAGCCTAAAGTCAAAGTTGCTTTTCTTCTTCCAAGGGTCTCAGAAAACAGTACATGTCTCAGGAGAAAATGTTCCTCTACATCAACACAGTTTCATGTGTGGGACTGGTGTTCATACATTCTAGATAAATTAACAGAGAGAGCTGTTAGTGTTTTGAGGCTTTATGAGAAAATTATGCCATTTTAAAATTATGCTCATCTCCAAATAGCCAGGCCATAATGAAAGTGCTATGAAACGGCTATGAAAAAAGCATCAGGAAGGCAATTAAAGCTGGATGCACAGCATTTACTAAAAGACAAGAAGCAGGAAAAGCTGCAAACAGTGTTAATCAAAGTTAAGCTTCTCTCCGATGTATCTGTAAGTTCCAGAGGGAGTCATAAATCTAAAAGGTTTTTTGAAGGACAGAAAAAGAATTTCTTGTAGGAATAAGGCAACCAAAGATTGCTTAAGTTGTTTACAAACAAAGGTTTGATAATATATGTTTGACTCACTTGTTTAGCAAAAAAAAAACCCATTTACTGGAGTTATAAGGTGCAAGACTTTTTTTTTTTTTTCTTTTTCTTTTTTTCCCTTAGATCTCGTTTGTCCGTTAGGCAGCACTGCAGCAAAAAGCTGCAAGTCAGTTACTGAACCACAACATCCAAATAAAGGGTTTGCTACTCGCACTACTTCTACATTGTCTTGAGGTTTAATAAATTGTTAAAACCATGGCAGAGAAATGATGTACTGAGAAAACCTGAAATATATTCTCATGAGAGCCTGGTTTATTTGTGCTGAAAATTCATCTAGATAATTAGAAAAAGTTTAAAAAGAATACTAGCTGGCTCACTATAACAATAGAAATAGTTTTTAAAGTTCTCCTATCAGTTTTCCTTGTCCAACATAATTTTAAAATGTTTAAAAAATATTGAAATGTTTATTGAATCATATATAGAAGTAGCATTGTTACTTTACAAGGATGAAAAGAAAGAAATCTAGGATGGAGCAATAGTTGAGAAAATGAAAGATAATTACCCTTCATGGGTGACATATTTGATTTATTCCGCTGAGATTAATTTCATTTGCTCATAAATTATACTGTTTAGTTCAATATTTTGACTACCCAGTATTGGGAGGGGACACCTGGGAAGACCTAGTAAGAGAGTTGCCAAAGAGATAGTTAGGACTTTCAGTGAATTACACAAATTAAATACTGTGTTCATAATTAATTGCATTGGTTGAGTTGTTATTTTAATATCATCTGATCTTTTCTACTGTTTCTGACCTCTTCTTCCTAACAGCAGGCATGTTACAGGCATACAAGTTCTGAGAGAATGTTTTTGCAAGAATCTTTTTTTGTTGAGTTTTTGAATCTTTGTTTTTGTTATAGAAGTCCAAGGTCAATATTAACAAAGCAAATATATGCAAATTGACTCTTAAAACGACTGCTATCAGTTCCCTCCCCTCCATTCACAGAAAAGGAAAACCAAATATATTCAGCTTTAAATTTTCCTTTCTCGTGCAACAAAACTGTATTATAAATCACACATGACAGCTGAACACCCTAAAGAATCTCTCTGGGTGCATGACAGCTGAGTTACATATTAGCCAAATATGATAGAATTAAGTGTCACTTTATATTACTTTCAATAAAACTGATTAATAGATTAAATTAAAAAAAAATGCAAAATCTCTGTGAAGTTTTCATTTAAATTGACCAAAGGAAGAAATGCAATGCTGAGGATGTCAGTTTACTCATTTTCCAATACTGCTGCTTCTAAATATAGCAAACTATTTAAAAGTGTACAGCAAAAATTAAACACTAATTTATTTTGCACAGGATGTATGCATGGTGGTTCTAAAAGAACACACTCTATACAATTAAAAATATAAATCTTACCTCATTACAGTGTCCCCCTAAACAGCAAATCCCTATAAGGAAAGTAAAAACACAGCCTGATGATCAACATGGATTTTCAGGAGCTTCTTGGTTACTCAGGGCCAAAAAAATCCTTAATGAAGAGGTGGACATTTTAAGGGTTACATAAAGTTTGTAAAAAACATGCACTGTAACAGAAGAAAAGCATGTGCCAGAATAAAGGAAAATTTTGGGAACTCTTTAGAGAGTTGTAGGCTAAAAACTTGTGAGATTTGGAGTTAGACTGATTAGCACTATATATTTTATAGAATAAATATAATAAAATGTTTTGCTAAAATAGGAAGCAGCATACAGAATGTTCTAATTACCCTATAGTGAAAGGAAAAGGCATTATTCTGCTTTATCTTGTACTATTTTTTGTCATTGTATATTTCTTACCCTTGCAACAATTATTGCCACATAGAGCAATCCTTCGACCTTATCAGGCCCTCCCAAAATATTTGGAAAGTTATATTGGTAATTATCCAGGGATAACACAAATCACATGAAAAACACTAGCAGAATCAGTGGAAGTTCTGAAAGCCATATACTTCCCAAGTTCTTCATGTGTTTTTGTGTCCTAGAAATACTTAAGCTGGTGGTAACACAAAAAGTTTAAGTGGGAAAGTTATATAACAGTAAGAATAAAACTAGTAAGAGTGAAGTACCTGATTCTTATGAGAAATAAGCTACTGGACTTCATTAACAACTTCTTAATTGCAATTCCCATATTTGAAAAAGTTGTTGGGAATATAACATTAGAGGGAGAGAAGCAATCTTTCCAGAAAAGAGAATCTAACTGATGAAGGTCAAAACTGACAGGCCAAACTTTACTTGGAACTCAGCTGCTGCCTTACAACCAGGGCAGAATATAAGGCTGTTACATCCCAGCCATGAAATATCACACAATCGTTACACTACCTATTTCCTATGCTGCAATGAGAAGACAACATGTGTTACCACATACTGCTTTTTAAAAGCTTAAGAGAGTACCCTGCCCTCTTAAACATCGGCAAAAGATGTCAAAGGTGAAATACTGTTTTGGAAAGAAATACTCTCTTGGATAGAAAGCAGCAAACACTCGGTGACTTCGTCCATTGCTTCAGGGGTTACACACATCAGCCTAACAGCTGCACCTTAGTCACCTGTATCATCAAAACCATTAATGTGGTCACCTCACCTTTATCCATCAACGTATAAAATCTGTTTGTGTTCCCAGGGGAATTTTCATACTGAACCAAGGGCTTTTAGATTTGGGCAGAGGCACTGAGAAATCTTAAAACACCTCTTATATACCTCTCCAGTCATGTTTATTCAAACTACAGAGGTTTCAGTAAGAAATGACAGCTAAATAGTTTGAATATAAATAAATGCTTTCCCAAATTAAGAATCTGTACTCCTTAATGTGGTATCTTCAATGATACAAATGGAAATGTAAGCATCAGTGACAGTCTGTAGTATGTGAGCACTAGAAACACAGTCACAAGATGGGAAGATCTAACAGAGAGCCAAAACAAGTTTGAAGTAGCTTTATTACTTACATACACCTGCTAAGGTGGCTCGACAGGAGCTAATTTTAACTGTTTAGATATGCAACATCATTTGTGTTGGCAGAATTGAGAATCAGCTATGAAAAGCAGGCCATTACAGATACGGTCATCAATTTTCTTCAAATAACTTCTAGATAATCTTGGTCTTCTCCTACTTTACACTTGCTGGCAACTTAGCCCTAAAACAACTTAGGAATTTTAGTCAAAGAGGATCACTGTATCTAGAAGACATGGATAGAGGAGAGGTGATAACAGGAGTCTGACGGTCTCCAAGGCCTTGTCTAGTATTTGGCACAGAAGAAATCACTCCTGAGCATCTACCTTTCTCCTGTGACAGCCCTTGCTGCAGACTATAGCTTAAAATAACCATAGAATCTTGTATAGAATGATTTTATGTTTTTCCCTTTCTAGATGTGAACAACTTTTAATCATAGTCATTACTTATTTGTATTAAAGTTTCTATCAACATCTCTCTAACATGCGATGAGTCAGCACGTTGCTAGTAAAAGTTCAGCCTCTGGTAAAAAAAAAAAAAAAGCATTAAATTTATTAGCAAGAAAGATTTTATGATGAGGTACAATCATAGGAAAGTGTCAAGAAAATACCTCTGTTTCTACTTTGAGGTCATAAATTGTGTGCAAACTTAAGCCTTTCATACTGTACCTGTACATATGCTTATTTACTACTCAGAACCTGAAAGTATAAAAAGGAAACTGCTCATTTTGATTAAAAAGACCCTAAATATAAGCTAGACATTGACAATAAATCCAGTTATTCTGACAGACTTTAATAATTCAAAATAGGACCTAACAGACATTTGAAGCTTGCAGTTTAATCAACCTAGCTGAAAGAATACGTAGGGGGCACAGCACTTCTAAACCATAAGGACAACTGTGAGATATCACACAAAATGGTAATTCAATGATTTTCTTTGATGCAATGTAAGTACCAATCATCCATTGTGAACAATGTACTGTTGGATACAGTATATTTATAATGCCATCTACAACATAAACACCAAGGTAGACTGTGAGAAATCATATTTGACTTCTGGATAGGTCAATTTGCTGTACTATCTTTTGACTAGCAATGCAACACAGATTCAGGTGTTGCTCCTATTATACTGGAAACCTGAGTGACGATTCTGATATGGAATTGAATCCAAAACAGAAATCTGGACCAACTGTACATGAGGTATACATATGTATAAGGAACAAGCTCATAGTAAGAAAGAAGATATGTTTAAGGAAGAACTTAGAACCAGGCATTTTACAGTAACTAATTTTACACAAAATTTCCACCTGTATGGACAGAAGAAAAACTAAAGAAACAAGAACCTTGGTGGGATTACATGCAAAAAGTGGTTTGTTTTTTTTTTTTTCTGATAAATTATTATTAGAATAAGTATGTATTCATTTTGCAGGGAGTGAGAAAGGCTCCTTCAAAACCAGAAAGTTTCCTGTAAAGACTAATATGCATATGTGGCAAGTTAAAGGGGCCAAATCTATCAAAATTCATCTATTAAAACCAAAGTTAGCCTGGAAAGCATAGGCTCAGGCACAGCTAACCTATGGTGCAGAGCACTGTAAAACATGTCTTTGTGTATGTTGTCTGCAGGCAGTGGTGCCATGGAGGAAAATGAATTGGACTTCCTTAAATATGACCATCATTCATAGCCTGAAATACTAGATGCTGAGATCTTTTTGCAGAAATTATTCCCTTCATGTCAACATCTGTAAAGTTTCCCGCAACTGGCTATAACAGAACATGTTTTCTTATCATAAAAAGAGTACAATGATAGGACCTCCATTGTTTGATAAAGCATTCTGTTCCAAGAGGAGAATGAAAAAAGCATTTTGAAGCCACTACCACCAAGACCAATAGAACAAAACAACGAAAATAATTAAAATTGGTGAAGGTTACTTACAACTCACAGGTTAGAAAAAATAGGTAAGATCCTTGTGGATACATGTCCATGCTACACTCGCAGTGTGCTTTTTAATCGGGCAGTTGAAGTTTGGAACTGAGCATACTATGTAAACATAAACGTAAACCCACATAGGAAAAAGCTTTCAGAAGTTCATGTAGGTCCAAATGTATGACTTACAGGAAAAGATTAAAGGAAACCTGTTTTTTTGTGTCTCATCAAATGTTTGCTTCTAGACTGATCATAGGTTCCCAATATACAAAGAGTTGTGAGAACATTTCAATTCTTCTCCCTATCCTCTCATGGAGGACATGAAGACATGGACTCAGTTTGCAGGGAAAGATTCACGTTGACTATCCGGAAGGCATGAAAACGAAAATCCATCTATAAAAGAACTAAAGTAATGGAAAAGATGATCTTAACCCACTGCACAATCTCTTTTACTGAATGTTCTTGAAAACCGATATATTGGTTCTGCATCTATGCAGGAGGCTTACATAGGTAAACACTTAAGCCCCATCCAACCCTTTATTTTTGTGGAAGAGTTTCAATGTTTGGAAAAAAACTCAAGTAATACCAACAGGCTTACACCTAAATACCAATAATTTTTGTTATTAAAAAAATGAATGCTAATTAGCCTTCTGCCTATATATATCAGGATTAAGAGATGCAGTAAACTAACTTTGTTATTACTGTAGAAAATGCAGCTGGAGAATACACAAAACATTCCTTCTGTTGGTTTTACTTACGTATTTTGCAGCTCCTTTTTTCCCCAAACTGAATTATCTGCATTGAAAGTACATTGGGATTCCTTCTGTGTTTCAATTGCTCCATAGTGTGCTTATTCCTCACCTTGTTTACAGCATATGAAAAAGGTGAGGCAGGTGTTGCACATAAGGCTGACACTCTGTCAGCCATAAGCTGCTCTCTGGTCAGCATCTGTTTTTATATATGCATGTGGTAAAGTGTTACTGTTAGAAGATGTTTCCAAAGAGATTCAGAAGTAAATTAAAGAAGCTACCCAGATGGTGATTTTAATGAATAGGTAAAAATAATGAGAAAGAATAATCAGACACAGAACATGATTTCATTGGAAGTATTTTCTGATTTTCTTAAGCAAATAAAGTATGCATTTTTAAGGTTAAATAACAAACTAGTGTCCAGCATGAACTTAAAAGTAATTTACTGCTTCTGTGATCTAAAACAGAACATATTGTAATGTTCTTAAATCCACACTGGCTTGGGGAATGAGGGAACATAACAAAAACCCAAATTTCTCTCACATGCCTGCACATGATGTTTCTAGAATACAAAGTATGTTCTACCAATAAATTGACAGGATGAAATTTATCAGAAATCTAATTAAAACAAGTCAAATGTGTAAAATTAAAAAGAAGAAATACAAAATCTGTCCAAGCTCTCCTTCACCAAATTAAACAGGAAAAAACCCAAAACTGACTAGCATTTATTATTATTTCCTGTATTTACTGTGTAAGAACAGCATGAGTTATTTTTTCTCCTTGAGAATTCTTGTTGCAGTTAAATTGTGCTCTAACACACAGCACATTATTGAAGTAAAAAGATCTGGGTCCCTAGCAGACAAGTCAAACACAGGCCAGCAGCACATCCTTGCAGCAAAGCAGGCCAGCCAAAGCATGGGCTGTATTAGTAACAGTACAGCCTGCTGGTTTAGGGAAGAAGTGAGCCTGCTTTCCTCTCTACAGCCTCTATGAGGCCACATCTGGATACTGTTTCAGGCTCCCCAGTACAAGAAAGATATTGTCATACTGGAGCAGGTCCAGTGGTGGGCCACCATGTTGGTCAGGGGGCGGGAGAACACAACATACAAGGAGTCAGTGAGAGGGCTGGGCCTGTTCAGCCAGGAAAAGTGATCATCAGAGGATACAGAGAAGATGAAGCTAGACTCTTCTCAGGGGTGTGCAGTGATAGGACAAGAGGCAATGGACAAGTTGAAATGGGGGAAATTCCAATTATATATTAGGAAAAAAGGTTTTGGTTTTTTTTTTGTTGTTGTTTTTTTTTGTTGTTTTTGTTTTGTTTTGTTTAAACCATGAGAATGGTTAAATACTGTATTGAGTTTGCATGGCAAGGTTGGGGGGGGTGGACAGAGCCACAGGATTGGCTTCTGTGAGGAGCTGCTAGAAACTTTCCCATGTCCAATAGAGCCAGTGCCAGCCGGCTCCAAGATGGACCCACCGCTGGCCAAGGCCGAGCCCATCATCGATGGTGGTAGCACCTCTGCAATAACGTATTTAAGAAGGGGAAAAACCTGCACAACTACAGCTGAAGAAAGAAGAATGAGAATATGTGAGAGGAACATCCCTGCAGACACGCAGGTCAGTGAAGGAGGAGGGGAGGGGGTGCTCCAGGCCCTGGCGCAGAGATTCCCCTGCAGCCCGTGGCAGAGCCCACGGTGAGGCAGGCTGTCCCCCTGCAGCCCAGGGAGGCTAACAGTGGAGCAGATATCCACCTGCAGCCCGTGGAGAACCCCACAGAGCATCCTGGTGAGCACCTGGCATCCAGCCAGGGTCAACCCACCACAAGTACTAGAAGAGGTTACCCAGAGAGTTTGTAGGATCTCTGTCCTTGGAGGTGTTCAAGACTTGACTGAACATGACCCTGAGCAACCTCACCTAATTAGACATATTCAGAGCAGGGACTTGGACTAGATGACCTCTGGAGGTCCCTTCCAACTTAAATTATGACTCTACTGTTCTACTAAGGAAACGTCCAAATACAATTTTCGTGAGTGTTCCAATTCACTACGGATTTAAACAAGCTTTCTTTGGACAGCAAAACTAATTAAGTTTGTCTTCCTACAGATTTGTCTTTCTTACTAAATCTCTTCCCTCCAGCACAAAAATTCCCCTACCCCTTCCATGAAACACCCACTGGACAAGAGACACAGCATATATCATGGTTAGACAGGAGCTGATTTTCTAGCTGGTATATTTGTACTGACCAGTGAGCTAGCTGCTCTCAAACAGAACACAAATAATCTTCCCCCCCTGCCCCCCCACTATAGATAGTTATTACAATTTTCTTGCCACTGCTGCTTTCATGGAATTCTGGACACTGAATATCTTGAAGACCTATAACCTTTTCACAAATGCTTTTGAAGCTATTGCTTCACACGTTCCCAGCGATGGCAAAAAGACAAGCCGTGCATATAGCATCTTAGGAAAACACGTTCAGAATCACTGCTGGCTAATACACAGGGCCAGCAGCTTGAACTATGGCTCCACTTACTCCTTGTACTTTCTGACATCTAGTATTGGCTTTGATTTATCATCTCAGAAGTGGCCTTTGTGTTTCTATACAAGAAAGAGTAAGATCTGCATGAGTAAGATATTTCCTTACTCTTTCTTTTGCTCCTGTCAAAGGCCAGAAACAAATAGTTGGACACCAAGATTTGCCTTTCAAAATCATTTTAGATCAGGAATCACAAAGACAGTATTGCCAAGGCTGCTTTAATAAAAAACACCCTTTCAAACCAGATCATGTTAAATCACTAACTTGAAGCAAATCACTTTTCCATAGTGCAGGCAGTGAAAGTCTCTAAAATTACCACAGGACTGAACAAATGTAAATGAATCAGCCTACTGCAGATAAAAATGTATAGGCACAGGAGAAATTCTGTGTTCTTCATTTAGCACATTCATGCTATTTCATACTTCTAGTTATATTTTTGTATCTTCCATGTATACGTAGTACTGTTAAATGACAGTTACTGGCTGGACAACTGGTTATTTCTTCAGCATTTTGAAACTGCATAGAACCATTTTTCTTAGAAATTAATCTCCATCAGGAAAGAGGGATACTTTCTGAGAGAAACACAAAATATCCTTTTGGCTTTTAATCCTTGTCTTGCATTCCTACTGCCTCCTGTACTGTTGGCACATTTCTCTGGATTCCCAATTTGAAGAAAGTAATTTATTAGGTAAAATTTACATAAACCCCCCACACTTCACAAGTTCCTCACTTAAATTTGAGACTGCCATTTCAAGACTGAGAACTGTTAATTGAACTGGAGGTGAAATCTTTTCAGACTTCTCCACTGGTCAGAGAGCAGCTTTGCTTTCCCCAGAAGAGGCAGAGAGATACAGATAATTCATCTGGCAGCTAGTTTCCCTGTTGGCAGTATGCTGTACAGACATTTTATCAACAAGCTAGAGAAATTCATTTAACTTTCATATTATAAATAAAATTGCCACATCAGGAATAACCACTGTCTAATATTATTTTCTTTAATAAAAGCCTTAATAAAACCAAAGATAACCACAGGAAAAAAAAAATAATGCAACAGTACCAAAACCATGTGAACCTCATTTTTGTTTTGATGTAAGCCAGCATAATAATATTATTGGTTATTGTACCTGTTCTTTACCTCCAGTATGTGCTATTCTAATAACTTGACAGCTTAATTTCATTGATCTTGTTGAAAAACAGTTATATGATCGGTTATTTGATGAGTTGGTACTTCCAAAGCAAACTCAACATTTCTCCTGAGGTCTTATTTCTCTTGCCAGATTGCTTGTGAGTATTAAATGTACCTATAATGCTGGGTTTATGCTTTTCAAAATTTCTAAAAGCCTGGAGAATTGTCAGGATCTTCTAATAAGTTCTTATTAAAAATTCTTTGGAATTGTTTTGTTGTTGAAATGTATTCTGCCATTCATCCATTAATACAGATCTGTCCACTACAAGAAAATTTTACATTTTTGTTTTATTTTAATTTGAACACCACAAACTTGGATAGTGGCTATTACATAGCGTAGATAGCACAGAACACTAACTCTCCCTCTGTGTAGGTATCAGCTCTTTGGTACCCTCCTCATCCCACTGTGTCCTCAAATACTCTGTCAGCAAAATGAATAAATAAGTAACAACAATGTAGGGTTGCCTGGTGAAGGTGATTCAAGGTAGAGAAGATTCAAAGTGACACTATCCTGCTGAGTGCCTACATCATGAATCGCAAAATACAAATTAATCTACTGGAACAATTGTCTAGATTATGCTTATTTTGCAGTTTAATGGAATGGTATAATGCACCATTCATTATTAAGCACTTCCAAATGCAGTGAGACTTTACTAAATGTTTGTTTCCAGTTCTAATTGCTTGCAATTTCTGTTTCTTTTTTTTTTTTTAAGAGCTATCTGAAGTGCTCTTTACATCCTGCTTTTTGTTATTATATTTGTATACAGAACTCTACATATTATAAATGCATGTAACACAGAAGAATACTTATATACTTTTCTATTAAGACTACAGAAGTTTTTCATTTAGCACATCCAGCCAATCTCTCCTGCCCTCAAGTATAAGTAGGTAGTCAGAAAAATAATTTAAGGCTTTTCCTATGATCATTATATGGAAGAGTCAGGTCACACCTCAACAAATTATCACAAGCTAGTTATATGAAATAACACTAAAAGATCAGATTATTTCTTTTTAACTATTACTTATGAAATGGATTTAACAGTAAATATCTATTCATATAGGGTACCTCTGTTCCTAATTATAGTTTTACTAATTTAGAACATGGGTTCTCTAAAAGTAACGATCACATTAGAATTTATATTAAAAACAGTTATCAAGCAAAATTCTAAACTAAAACTGAAACAATTTTTAAATTTGTAAGTCAGCTCTTCCTAAGCGATTTTTTTTTAATATTTGTAATCCTGGGTGTTAAAATACACATTTAAATAATTTGAAAACCGTACATAGTGTCTCTTTTGCTTCTGCTGTATTGCAGGAGGATATCGAAGGTCTGCAGTGATGATCTGCACATATAAAATGTTACATCTATGCTCTTTTTATTAATGCAGTCCCATTACAGAACCCATTTTCAGGGTTCTGAAACCAACCTTAGGAAGTTGTTGACACTTAAGACTCAGAAGGAAAGTTTGAACCCAGAGGTTTTTGTTTTATTTTTATCTTGTTACTCTGAGAGAAAAAAAAAATGCTTTTTATTTTTATTTGGGGAAAAGGAAATGCATGCCTCATTAAAACAACCACAATCTCTAATATAACACTATTGAAAGTAATAAATAGCCAGTTTTAAGTTTTAGATAATAAAACTCTTATCAGATCCAACAATAAGTAACTGCATCATCTAAAAATCAAGAACAAAGGTGGTGGCAAGCCTCATCCCCTCAAGATATAATTTCTTTCTGTCCCTCTGACTAAATGAGTTTCATTCTCCTATACTTCTTTCAAGCTTCTACAGCCACAGCTTCCTGCCTTTTTGTGATTTTCATGCTGAAGCTTAAGGAGTAGAGATAAGATGTATGAGGGAGAGATGAAAAAGGGGTTCCATAGGAGGAGAAGGGAAAGGGAACCCTTTGGGGATGAAATATATTCTTGGCTGTAGCATTCAGAACAAGTCTTTTACTATTGTACTTCTGGTTAACTACATAATATTTTCTCTTCTTTTTGCTGTTCTGCTATGAAGATCATCCTTCATATCTTTGATATCATGAAAGGCTATACTCCCATACACAGTGTCCCCCCTAGAATTTGACTCTGAAGGGAAGTCATAAAAGAGTCCCCAGGCCCTAACAATTTAATATGGTAAGATCCATCTCTCAGTAGAGATACTTATGGGAAGAACTTTCTGAGGATAAAGGGTCTGGTTTGTTTGTTTGTTTTGTTGGGGTTTAGTTTTTTTGGTTTGTGGTTTGGTGTCATCCCGTCGTGTCCGTTGTGTCCCGCCCTGTTTTTTCTTTTTTTTTTTTTTAATCTAAGCATTATAATTTGAAGTTTCTAAAACATATATACATATACAATATACATACGCATAAAACTAACATTGCTAATACTGCCAAAGATCAAAAACTACTAATGAAGAAAACAGAAGTGATAGCTCTTCAGATCTTCAAAGCAGTGACTTAAGGTTTTCAATATGAATGCCAAGGACTAATATAACTATACATTTTTACATTTATTTAAAAGAAGAAAGAAGCAGGCATAAAGATATTTGAAACAGACACTTTATAAGTGGATATCCCTCTTTTGAATATAATTTCCATCAGGTACCTTTTCCACACCCTGTACTAGCAACAGTAACAGCCAGTTAGAAGCAACTCAGCATCAAGCTACTGATAGGTTGCTGTTAACAAGATGCCCAATGCATGAAGTTTCTCCCATATGTTACTAAATTATCTTACAATAAGGATATTAGTTTCCTGAAATCTAAACTGAGTATTAGTCAGTATGGAGTCAAAATGCTGTATTTTAAACTTATGATTTTGCATGATCTATAATGCCTCTGGAAAAGTATCTTCCTCCTCCTCTGTTGCAGTTCTCATTTTCTCCCTCATGAATTGTCCAATACCTGGCAGCTCATCCCAATGCCCTGCCCAGCAGCTCAGAAACCTGCTCTAATTCAAAAGCGTAGAGAGAGCCCAACACAGTGGCTCTTGGGAGAACAAAAAAAAAAAAAAAAAAAAAAAGGAAGGTCAATGGCTGAGAGTCAGACAAAATCATCAGGTTTTTTGTTTGACTTTTTTCTCTGACTTCCATCATTTGGATAAAATGCCATTACCAATTGGGTACACAAGTCTGAAAGAACATGTAGGAGTTAGGGATTTGCTGTGTGACCCGTGGAAAGGGCCAGAAAGGTAACCCAACACTGAAATACCAGCTCATCAAATAACGTGCTGTGGAAGTTGGTTCTCACTTCCTCCTTTGTTTCACAGAATGTACAAAGTGTTAAATGAAGCAAAGATACTCAAAATACCTTTTTGCCATTTCAGTTCTCATCTAAAATTTCTCTCCCCCTCTCCAGCCTTTTCTTACTTTATATGCAGCTTTAATTACAGTGCAACTATTGGCACTTCCTCCATAATCATGATACAGTTGCAGTGGTACAAACAACCCAAATGTCAGAGGGCTTGAGGAGATGTTGGTCAAGACCTGCCAAAGAGAATTAGAAGCTGCAGCGGAAGTTATGCAAAACCATATTGCCTATTTGAGATCACACCTAGATAGTTTCCAATATACTAAGCAACCTGGATTAAAAAAATCTGAGTTAATATTTAAATTATCTGTTTAATAATACAACATTGACAGTCAGGCTTTTGCGACTCATCTGATTATATTGATACTATATTGGTGCTCCTGAAAAAGATGATGTATGCTTAAAACAAACTAGCCAATCTTTTTCTCGTCAACAGCCTATTATCTTCAGCTTTTACCACAGAAACACATGCTTAAATGAATCAGCATAGAAACCAACTCTTTCAGTACAAGACAAGAGTTTTTATATAAAACATATCCGATTTTCCAGAACACTCAGGTTTCACCTCCACTAATTACTGAGAGTTCTTTTTATACCTTTACAGCTAACATATCAGCTGAAGACATTAATGTCTTACATGAAAGTGATGGCTTTAGAATATTAGTTCAAGTGACACCTAAAATGAATGCTGCTTCTAACAAGCCATCTCTGCACTTACATTTCATCTGTTACACAAACTTTACTTCATCAGGCAGGAGCTGAAAGTGAACGTACTTAGGAGATGTGGATTTATTTACCACTCAGGCTTTCTACTGATATTTTCATTTACATTTAAACTATCTTCAGTATGGATAAGCAGGACTCATTAATATTTTTAAAACTTCTTTGTCTAGCTTTGTCATAGCAGAGTATTCAAAAAAACTCATAGTTGAGCCAAACAAAGATTAGAGAAAGTGAGAACAAACTCAGTTAACATTAAAGGTTTCCTACTGAAGAAAAAGATATTACTAATTTCTCTGAATTTACATTTGTTCTAAACACACCACCAACAAAAGTTGGTTTCTCCTAATAAACAACCTCTCCAGCCTCTCTCTCTTCTGTCTGCATAGCCTCTTGACACATTACAAAGACATGGACATTTTAAACGAATTTGACTCCTGACTTTCACAGTGATGACAGGAAAATAGCAGCAAATAATAGTCACACTATTGCTCCCTGATTGCTAATCCAAAATATTTGCAGCTCTTGGAAGTTACTCCTTGTAAACATGTGCAATGGCAACACTAGATAGCTAGCAGCCTTCCCCTTGAAGGCTGAGGGAGTGACTATGATGATTTTATCTTGATCGAGATACTTCCTGACTGAGGGTGAGCCAGATCTCTGGCAGTTTCTGCACAGTACATTATCTGGAATAAAACCCTTTCCCTTGCCAGCAGGCACTGTGCTACACTTCTTCCGCTGTTTTATCTATTCCAGATTATAAGAAGCCTTTTCATGAGTTAGGCAGGGTAGCAATTTGGAAGCTTTCTCAACAGCTTGAACTTGTAGACCCACTAAATAAATAAGGTTTAATGTTTATAAACAACATGTCAGAGTAACTCAAAGCTTCTGGAAGAAGCTTTCCTGTCTTTCTGTTAGAGACACAGTGGCTTTTCAACACCCGGCTACAAAAAGGTGATCAATTGACTTCACAGTCTGGAATGGTTATGAAAGGGGTTTGTAGCACAGGACCAAAGCCTCAATTACATGCTTTTCTCTTAAACACAAACCCCAAACATTTTTTGCCACTGTAGTTGCCTTATTACCTCGAAGATACTCTCAAAAAAGTAGAACACAACACTTCATCTTCAAACTGTCACTGAATTCAATGGTGTACTCCGAGGACCAACCTTTGGACACCTACATTTAGAAAACAGTTTTTACTTGCACATTATCGACAAGAAAAAAAGTGGTAAAGCAGGGCCAGGGCCAAGCCCAGGTCTGCATTTCTGTCAGCAAATTATTACAGCTGCTGGCATATTTCCTTTGAAAAAAGCTAAACTTCCCTTTTCTAAGTTCAAATCAACCTTTTAGTACACAAGTAGTTGGAACTGTAGACTGGTACCAATCAATCAATCATCTTCATAACATCCTTGAGGTGTGGTGTTGAGGTAACAAAGTGGTCTTTGTCTTGTGTTCAACATCATGTGACTTAGGGTTTTTTGGTCAGGAGATGGATAAATACCTACCTTTACACTCTTCCTATAAACTCATGAGCCACCACATCAAATATCAAGCAACTTACCGCACTTGCCAGTAACTAAGCAATTTACTAACATTCTGGTCCTCTAGCTTTAAAAAAAAAAGAAAAAAAATCTAGACCTGTTCTATTTTGGTTATTATACCATATTTTTAATTAGTATTTTATAAAAACTGTGTTAGGAAAAATGTAATGACAGCTGATGAAAAATATTAATGAAAACTGAGTTCAGTGAGTAAAAATCATTGGTGTAGCACGATATATTGTAAAGGCTTAGTCTTCATCAGCCAACTTACAGTCACCAGTGTGCATTAGAATTTTAGCTGGTAGTTTTGACTAGGTATCGAGAGTACATATTTTGAAAGAGACCCACGTAAAATAATTCACTTACTGCTAAAGTATTTGTTATATTTTTCAGCATGAGAGAGTAGGATTTCCAGGAGTCCTGAACTCCAACCTATGTACTTGAAATATTGAGTATCTTCTACCTAATTTTACTCTTACTAACGATATTGCATAGTTCCTATTTGTTAGTGCTGGAGGCTTATTCTATGCAACAACATGCATATCTTGCCCAAATTTCTCTAATTTCTAATGCTGAATCTGCTCTTACAAATCATCTTCCACTTTTTCCCTATTTTGTGGACTAGGTACTAAAACATTCTCAAAAGCAGTGTAGGAAATTATTTGCCACGGTTTGGTTACTTGAGAGAGACTTATTTCTTTAAGCACATTTGACAGATGGTGATGAAGCTGACCTAAGCTAGTTCAGCAGCTGACTAGTTATAGTCTACACAGGAATTAAGTAATTATAAAAACGAACTAAAGACCCTGTGTTGAACCACTCACAGAAATAAGACAGGGGTTTGTGGTTTTCCCAGGAGCAACAGGGAAGAAATAAAGGGAAGAAGCTTACTAGTATCATGTACCCAACTTTGATCACAGAAGTTCCCCTGTGTTGTTTTGTGAAATTTCTGTTTGAGTTTGTTTCTGTTTGAGTCTGGTTCCAGCAAAAATATAAAATATAAACAGAATTCTGTAAGTGTCATCTGACCTTTCTGGTCTGAACAGACAGGCCTGCAGCTTATGGCCATCAATGGCACTGAAATTCTGTTCATGCCGTCCTGGTTTTCCTGATGCTTTACCAAAGCCACTGTTGCAAAGGAGAAACATTCTATAAAACACAAGGTTAGTTGATCATATTCTCACTTATTTTCCCTCTCCCTCAGCTTATAGAAAAGCTACTTGATCTAAATTTAGTATTTAGATATGACATACAATCACTTTCAATTCAAAGATTAGAGAGCAATTACACAGTATAGTTTACTGTTTTCTACAAAAGAAGGATAATACTCTAAGCAGGGACCATTACACAGTGCCTGGGTTACCTGTAACGAGAAGCTGTCCGAGGCAGAAGGTAGACAGAGATCCTAGAAACAGTGAAATAGCTGTGGATGGTCTAAACGGCTATATCAGGGCTGTACTTCTAAAAGATTTCCAAAAGAGATACTCACAACAAAAAAGGGTCCTATAATCGTTTGTTGCCAGCATTTAGCTATTTTTACTCACAATGGAAAACTGACACAGGCGACTGTCACATCCAATATATCCCAAGACTTTTTAAAATAAAACGGCCTCGTTTGTGTGTTTGCATGCATACATGGATGCTTGTTAGGTCTGAGGTGTTTTCAAAAGAGAAAGGGAGAAAGGCACATCATAAGCTCATAACATGCCTTCAAAATTCTACTACTTACCAAAAGGCATAACTTATTTCTCTGTTTTTACTTTACTTATCTTCAGTAGCCCAGGTGTCATATCAATTGCTTTAGGCTTTCTATATCTCCCAGTATTCCTGGTATAGTTTTTGGAAAATAAGGTTTAGCTGCCCTTCCTTTTCTTTTTTGTAAGTGTGTCTGTAAGCTAACCCTAGAACTGCTGCACTAGTGAATGAGAATCTTCTTGAATAGCTAAAAATGTACATGCAAGTAAATCTACTGGCTATTTCACTGAAGTAAGAAAATTCAGTTTAAATATATTTTAAGAATGCAAAATGATCTATAGCAGATTTACTGTACCAACTATCAGAAGCTTTATAAACATGTTCTAATTCTGCTTGTTGGTTTGGAGCAAGAACTGAAAGAGGAAAATAGAAGGTTAAGTTCATTAATACATTTGCATTTTTGCTGCTGTTTCAAATTGTTTGGCTTAATTTTTTGTCTTGAACTGCTGCCGAATGTAAAGGTTGCAAGTTACTCCTGATTCAGTCTGATACTTCTTATTTACTCGCAGAACAAACAAAATATTGCCCATAGTAGTATCTGTTATCCATATAACTATCTCTACACAAAGTTACCAAGACACTGCATTCTTCATTCTTGCCCCAGAATGAGTCTATGCTGCAGTGTAATAAGCTATCCTAGCCTAGATTAATTTAAGTAACTCAAGTGCCAATAGCGGTCTCCTTTAAGTGGCACAGACTTTAGCACTGGATGAATTCACCCCAGTTCTTGCCAGTGCAAGTCAGCCCAGACTGAAAGTTTTCTGCTATGAAACATAAACACTTGTACTCAAATAAATCAGGACTGTACAATGAGGAAGCTACATATTTTAAATATCATATGGGAACCCTTAATGGTGCCCATTCACATTTCAGAACTCAACTTTCCACAAAGCTACTTTCCAGCATTAGATGACTAATAAACTGTATTTAGATAAACCTCAAATCTCACAATATTCAAGTTGGGAAACCTCAAAAAACAACTAGAGCACCTGTATGCTTGTTATGTGTTTCATGGTTCACCTAACTAAGCTTCAAAACAGATTGAGATTGATGTTTGCAGACTAATGTACTCAGTAAGGCTTACACAATATTTGTATTACTCCATCTGAACAGACAAACAATCTTCCCCTGCTGTACTGTGTTTCTTTGTGCTGAAACATTGCAAGCTGTTAGAAAGTATTTCTACTTTTATAGAAATACTTACTGGTCATATTTAAGAATAATAATCTGTATCATTTTTAAACAACCTGCAAAATAAATGCATTATAGAAATCAGTGAGTTACATTGCACAAACCAAAGGGTTAACTATCAGCTTTAGGTTATTAAATATACAGTAAGGTAGACTGGGAAATTATTGTCAATACTGAGGCTATATTAGATAAGTAATTGAATTCAGTTTCATGAGTTCTGAAACTTTAGCTTGTTACAGTTATTTAATATTAAAGTTTCTTAATGCTTTAGCATGTTTCAACAGCTTCTGAAATGACTGGAGCAACATAATAAAAAGCCAAAGAACAAAAAGCAATAATGCTCCCACAATCCTTCTATGAAACTCAGAGAGAGAGTGCATTGTTCATAAACCATGGAATATCTTTGGTCCTTGTATGGCTCCAACCTCAGCTTTCTGTAGCATGCTTCACTCACCATACATGCAGAATGCACTTTAATTTCATCCTTGGGTTGTATACCCATATCCCTGGTATTTTTAGTAGCACTTTAAAAGTATAAAATGTATTCCCTATGCCCTCATCAATTTGAAATTACCATTTTAAGGCTGATTAAATAAGGATTAGTGCCAATGTTCTACTTATTAGTCTGTGTCTTCAACTGGAACCGATGATGTAGTATTTGTCAATAAGTAGTTCACAGCCTTAAGCTCCACAAAATGAAACCTCTGCAAGACAGTCCATTTGTCAGATTTTTAGGCAGGCTCCAATGTAGAAGAAAACCATCCACTATAGGACAATACAAGCTTAAAGTGGCATGTATCACAGCTGTTTGATTACTACCGGGGAGATGACTTGCATCCCCCTTACAGCCCTGTATCAGAATCCAACAGTGATGGATTGAATTTCTCTTGCCTGATGATGGATTACCTCAGCGGTATGTGTAAGAAAGGTAAAGTCTGGTCCAAAATTAACATCATGACTAAAAGATGCTGGCCTAAATTCTGACTTCTGGCAGATCTGAATAGCTAGCGAAACATTTTAAAGACCTTTCAAAAGTCTAAATGATGAGATTATAATCTGGGAATTCTCCATAGAGATAAAGACCCTTCTTACACAAGCACCTGGAAGTCACAGATCAGGCAGCAGGTTCAGAAATTCAATGAATTTGTTCACAAGGTCTGAACTCAAACATGCTCTACTGTCCAGAAACACACCATTTCAATCACTTCATATTAACACTATGTCCCAACGAACAAAACATCATACTATGAACTGAGATCTAAATTATCCTGTTGGTCTACTAAGTGAAAAATGAAAGTATCACATCAAAGTTGTTAAATCCGTGTTATTACGCAACTAAAAGAGAAACAAACAAGCAAATTCCAAATGATTTAAATCTTGCACTGAAACATCACGTTTCGCTAAAAATCCTGGCAACTAGTAGTATTTTACATATAAATACCACTATTTCAGTATGTTCTTTAAACTCAAACACAATTCTTGCCTGCCACATTTAGAAGCACTTTGGGTTTTTTCTTTACTTTCTGGGGTTCTTGGTGCAATGGGCATATGTATGTCACAGCAATACAGAAAACTTTGACTGGACTCTATTCACACAGCACTTGCAAGTCATTAAACAAAACTAGTTAATTTAAAACCTTCTCTAAATTGTATCGCATTATATTTCGTGTTGTAATTTGTCATAACATTTTATAGCAGTTATCAAGATAATTACATTTTGAGGTAAGGTTCAAAGAGCAGGGAACATAGCAACATAAATTAAAAGGGTTTTAAATAACCAGGTTTTATTTAAATCCCCAACTGTACTCAGTTAAACAAATTTACCTTTCTATCTAGAGCAGATGTATGCTTATGTTTTAGTAAAAGCCTAAATTGAAAACCTTTAATTGTAATTGCTTTTAATATTTAAGTTAGAGTTTATACAAAGCAGCTGAAAAGATAGGGTCTGAAATTATGTCCTACTGACAGTTTAACTTGGCAGGGGCTGGGGTGGAGAGGATTGTTTTGTTTTAGCTGGATTCCAGCTTCATGTGGTGCTTCACTAGCATTAACTTCAGATTTCATTAAAGAGTTCTCTATATATAGAGAGGTGTGTGAATATGGAACTGGAGGAATTTTATTAATAATTTAATGTGCCCTTTGACTGAGGAACATTTTCATATGCAAAAGGCACCTAAGGAGTTCTTAAAACTGCAGAAGTAAGATGGCTTTAATAGTCATTGGGTCTCAAACTTCACCGAATCCTGAACAACCGTACTAAGGCACCAACACTGTGCTGGAAACATCTTCCTCACAGCTAGGGCAAGACAGCAGCAGCAGCCTCCTGCAGCCAGGAGCCATCTCCATGTCTAAAAGCTGCGGGCCAGGTAATACTAATCTATGAAGTAGAAATCATAAAAGCATTATAATCCTCCCACTGTTTGGTTTAATTTCACAAATTTTGCGGCGGTGGTATAGCACAGGAAAGAAACACGTGCAGTCCAGCTCACCTAATTTTTGGTGTCTTGCTCAGACAGTTAAAGGGCCCTCCTTTACAGTCCATGGAGAAAAACCACAGCATTTTGGTTTCATCCATCTGACTTATTTTAGGCACCTACTCAATACTGGGATGACTTAGACCCTAAAAATGCGTGTTTCTTTCCACTGAATTTTAAGAGATGGATAGTCTAGACAACTATTTTACCTGGCCAACTCCCCCCAGTTTATGTACTGAGCATGATGTCATATAGTATGGAATATCCCTTTGGTCAGTCGGGGTCAACTCTCCTGGCTGTGTCCCCTCCCAACTCCTTGTGCACCTGGCAGAGCATGGGAAGCTGAAAAAGTCCTTGACCAGTGTAAGCACTGCTTAGCAACAACTAAATCATCAGTGTGTTATCAACATTATTCTCATTCTAAATCCAAACCACAGCACTGTACCAGCTACTAGGAAGAAAACTAACTCTATCCCAGCCATGATCTACAGGAGGAAATACAGAATACTAATGAAGAGTGACTTGCTTTCTCCACTGTTACATAAGCTTAATTATGACAGTACCTAAGTAGGCAGTACTTTACCACCTTCACAATTTTTTTATGTTAACACCGAATGACATTGAAGGGACAAAAACGAAGATATGGCTGAATTGGGCACATTTAATCTTGGAAAAAAAACAAAAACAAAAACAAACAAAAAACCAAAAAATAAAAACCAAACAAAAACAAGAACAAAAAAAAACGGAGTTTCATTGGAGAACATTTATAAAATGGCACAATAAAATAAACTTTTCCTCCATGTCTTCTGCAATACCACCTAGTCTTACCACACAGGCCGCAAATTGTGGCATTCCTCATTTTGTTGTAAACAAATAGTTTGGACCTTATAATTTACTGACTTAAGCACATTATAAAACCTATTCTGATCCAGATGCCTCTACAGAAAATGAATGGTACAACCTGCATGAAATACGAATACTCAGTTCTGAAAAGGGGAAATGCACTTTTTAATTGGTAGGTGTTTACTTAAACTCATATCTTCTCTTCTATTTCGTCTCAAATTCAGAAGAAATATCAAGTAAAAAGGGAAGTCAGCTATATCTGGTCTGCTTCTAAACATGTTTTCAGCATTTTCAAAAGTCTGAATAGAAGAATTAATACTTAAAAATAATCTAGTATCTTGCATATTCCTCTGGTACGTTATGATAGCCCTGGGCTACTGAAGTCCCATGAAATGCATCCAGGTATGGCAACCTGCTCTGGAAAAGCTTTAACATAACTAAGCAACCTATGTCCCATTAAGCAGGAGGTAGAAACAGGTAAGAAGTAAAAAACTAATGGACATTCAAACTGTTCCAATGAATTTAACAAATTTTCTGCTAAAGGAAAAAGGGTAATGAGGAGAGTACTACTGAGAAATGACATATATGAGTCCAAGAAAGTATCTTCCCATCTATTAGGATTTTTAAATCTAAATGCAATTTAAACTCAGTTTTCATAGCAAGGAGTTTTGTAAATAGCAAACCTAATGAGCCCTGCTTTTCTGTGCATTATACTCTATAACTCCAAATTACCAGACAGTAAATGTTTTTATTTTATCTCAGGTCAGACAATTTCTACTGCTCATCTTCATCTGTAACGCCAGAGGTAACAGCTTCACAAACAATAGAAAAGCAAATTTCTGCAAGTCAGCTGATCTTCACTTTCACTTTTTTTTCCCTCTCTTTCACTGAAGTGTTACAGTCTTCTGCCAAAACCAACTCAGTTTGGGTACCAGGTCCAACTCTGGAGGGCCAGCCTGCCACCGTGCACAGTTTTCAGGTTTGGACTGTGGAGGTTTGCTTACTTCAGCCATCCGGTGCGCAGACAGAGCAAGATTAACTGATTCGGGACAGCAGCAAGATCCAGACAAAATTGTCTCTCAAGGTTCCTCTTCCCCTCCCTCTCATTCCGTTCCTTTGCTTAGTCTGCCAGCTGGGCAAAGGACACTAGACCTGCTAGATGGCACAGAGCTGTTTATGGTAGAATACCAGAAAGCTCACACCACCCTCCCTCCCCTGCCCCAGTTTGGCATCAGCTGGTTTAAGTTACAGTAAAAGTGAGGTAGTTAAAGAACATATCCTTGTGCAAATACCATGAAGCACTTAATGCACCATAATGGTTTTTTTTGTGTATGTTTCCTTAGTCACAATTCTGATATGAGGCAGGAAAGCTACCCTTGACAAATCTGCCTGCATTTCAGCAAACAGGCAACACATCTCAAAGTCCAGAATTTTTTTGGCACCAACAGCAAACTTAATAAAATATTTAAGATCATTTTCCTAGAGAAAATCCTGATAATTGGAAGGGCTCATCTTCCATGATATTTGTCTTGTATTACATGGAAAACCATGACTATGCTAGCATATGCTTACTGCTGAAATCAAGAGGTTCTGGGCATGTTTTTTGGGACGGCCCACATGCATTTTCCAGTAACAATACACTGGTTAAGTTAGCTACATTCATATCACTGTAATTCTAACAAAGGAAAAGATGACAAAAGCTCTCCCTGAAATTGGAAGAAGCTGTAAGTGTTAAGCACTACAATCTGATTTTTCTACATGCATAGCCAGCAGAAGTTACAATCATTAAAGCACGGTGAAGATGTGAGCTTAGAGTGCATCTCAGTAGGCATATGATACATGAGAGGTTCAAATCTTGCTTCTACCTCTTAAGGACGTTTTTTTTTCTTTCAAAAAGAAAAGTAGAATAATTTTCTTTAAAATACATTTCCCTTACAATTATTGAGTACTTAAATTTGCAGAAAAGAAAAAAAAAAAACCCAAACAAACAAACTTGGCACCTTATCTATGCTTTCCTCACTTCTATTCAACTATTTCATTTCCATATCTTCTTATCCTCAGAAACTAAGCTAGTTGCCTTTAGAATCCATCAATGCTTCATGCTTCAATAACCTTTCCAGTATTTTTTCCATACATTTATTACTCTATGTGTAAAAATGTTTCATTCTCTCTCAACCTTTCCTAATCTGTTTTGATTTTCCCCACTTCCAGCAAGAATAAAGAGTTCATTTAACATTAGCCATCCTCTCCTTAAATATGTGTTTCGCTAAAATCACCATAAAATATATTCTCCTTTTTCAGTGAAAATAAGCCTCAATCTTTCTTCATAAATTAAATCTTTGAAACCTGGTATTATATTTGTTTGTCCTCTTTGACCACTTGTCATGGTTTTAGTTGGGATAGAGTTAATTTTCTTCACTGTAGCTGGTATAGTGCTGCATTTTGGACTTAGTATGAAAATAAGGTTGATAACACACTAAAGTTTTAGTTGTTGCTAGGTAGTACTTACACTAGTCAAGGACTTTTCCAGCTTCCCATGCTCTGTGAGGTGCACAAGAAGCCGGGAGGGGAGGGGGCACAGCCAAAAGAGATGATCCAAGTTGGCCAAAGGGATATTCCATATCATGTGACGTCACGCCCAGTATATTAACTGGGGGGAGTTGGCCAGGGGAAGCAGCGATCACAGCTCGGGGACTGGTGGTGTCGGTCAGTGGGTGGTGAGTGGTTGCAGCACTTGTGGTTTTTTTTCTTCCTTTTCCCTCTTTTCCCTGGGTTTCATTTTTTTTTATTATATTATGATTATTATCATAATCATTATTGTTATCATTACCATTACTATTATTACTATTTTATTTTAAACTGTTCTTATCGCAACCCACAAGTTTTCTTGCTTTTGCTCTTCCAATTCTTCCCCTTCCCACTGGGGTGAGGGGAGTGAGCGAGCGGCTGGGTGGTGCTTAGTTGCTGACTGGGGCTAAACCACGACACCACTGAAGAGGAATTATCTAAGAATCAGTACTGAAAACTTCAGGCTAGGATTTGGTCTAAACGTTGCTTCCAATAAATTAAGAATTCTATCTTGTCAATGTGGATAATGCTCAATGCATTTTTTTTTCCCCCCAGTCACAGTGCTATGATCTTTATATTGATTTTGCACTCCACCAGGCAGACAGAGGGAAAAAACCACTGCCATTTTCTTCAAAACTGCTGCAGCCCATTACCTCTCAGTTAACTATCTCATACAAAAGAAAAATTTAAAAAAGGGTATTCAGCAAAATTGTCCCTATACCACCCTGCCCCAAAAAAAAAAAAAAAAGAAAAATTGTTCTTATGGGGACCTTCATTTTCAACACTCCTTACAGCTTTATTTCATCTTCAAGGAAATTTCTGAACCCAAGTCTCTTCCAAAGAATGTAAATATTAGTATTTAAAAAGTCATAATGCAGTTTTGTTAATATAGAAGCAGCTATAACATGACACATTTCCCCTGGAACTTTAATTTGATAACACTGTATTAGAAGTTCCAGTTGAGAAACAGTTAACATAAAAGAAACTGTGTTTATATGCATGTTAGTAAAACAGGTCTTTGATCGTGATCAGGCCCATGGGCACTACCATTATATAAATTGCATCCACAAAATCATACAAAGAGATGGTTGCTAAGCAAAATATTCAAAAGGAGGAAATGTCAGACTCAAGGCAGCTTGTAAAATCCAGTTCTTGTATATTATGATACAATTCCTAATTAAAGAGTAAAATATTACCTTTCACCATCAGGACTCCTGCACATTACAGTGAACAAGTTCACTGAGAACTTATTTTCATCCTTATGTTCAGTGTATAGCCCTACACCTTAAAACACAAAGCAGTATCTAAGTAGTTTCTTGTATATAAAATAACAATTTTCTTTGTGAACATTTCTACTGTGTTCCACTGATGTATTTAAGGACTTTACAAACACCACAAAATTATCTTCAAACTCCCTTTATGGAACTGAATATTATTATTGAATCTGTGTCACAGTTGTGTTCAAAGTCTCAGTGTCTGGCAACCAGGTGGAACAGCTGCAGGAAATTAACTTTATTCCAACACTCCCCAGTCTAGGCCTATTCAGCACCGAAAGCCTCCTTCATGAGCCACGGCCATCAAAACCAGAAATCCTTCATGTTGGTGCTTATAAGGTGCCTGCATGATTAACTACTTATATATGTTGATTATCTCATTTTGCCTTCATTCATTCTCTATCTCATTATTTAATTGCAGTGTCATGGATGATTCAGTCTTGTTTTAAATCAAATACCAGAAAACAAAATAATTTCAAACACAGAGCATTCAAAAATAAGTCTTACTGCAGAGCTGTCTTGAAGTTATATCCTGGATAGTGGAAAGCACTGTATCAGTCACAACAGATAACAACAAATTCATATAAATTTAAACCACTCCCTTTCCAGGGATTTTGAAATATTTTTAAGCTTTCCTGGATCACTCTTCAAGACATACCTATAGAGATAGTATACCACCCTTTTAACCAAAGACAAAAGCAGCATAAACACATGCCATCAGTTTCCACTACACCATACCATTGTAATTGGTATTACTTTAACATTTGACTTTGCTTCAATCGTACTTCCATTTGTAATGTAGCTGTTACTACACTGACAATACACCAATAGCAAACAAACATGGAGTACCACCTACTGCCTGTACTTCACTTTGTTTGCTGATTTTTCTACCATTTTTTTATTAATAATTTCTAAAAAAAGGACCTAACATGTGAAACTGATGTTACTTTATGTTAAATAAACAGCTTTTATTTTTACTTCTGCTTTTCTCTTACAAAGAAAAATGCACATATATGGGTACCTTGCAACAAATCAGTTATTGTTGGAAACTATCCGACAATTCTAAACTAAATGGAGGTTAATTCCATAAAGGGGATTAGATAACTGGATTTTGGGGTCTTGATAGCACCTTATTATCCACTAATAGTGTTATGGATTCACAGATGATTAGAACAAATGAAAATAAACAAACCAAATAGCATATATTTTTCAATGCACAATGAACTTACTGAAGGATATTCTCATCTTCCATTAGCTTACCTCTCCCCTATAATGCCCCTGGTTTTTATATAGATTCTGAGGAATTTCACTTCTGTGACTGAAGGTGTTATTGCTCCTAGCTAGACTGCAGAAAACTTGACTGTCACAACTGAGCAGATAGCAGAAGTGGATGTGAATCTGCTTCTCAAAGCACCGTTCTCTGGTATATTAAACTGTGTTAGCCTGTGTGCTCCCCTGCAGCAGTAAGCCCCTGGAAACAGCTAGCTGCTAGCAATGGATGGTGGCATTTTACATCATCACTGCTAAAGCCATCAGAATTCACAAGTTAGGATCTTTAGTCATGGTATCAACAGCTATGCTCAGCTATGTTAACTGCCTGTGATCAAAGAAGGGAGCATGAGGACCTAGCGACACTGTGCTGGACTTGGAGAGCCTGGGATCTATGCTTGGGTGAGATAACCTCCAACACAACTACAGACAAGTAGCCTTACTTCACTTCGTGTTTGGTTTCTTCTCTCTCCCTCAGTCAGTCCTTCTACTTTGGATGGGTTCAGTTATTGAACATTTAACATTCTAGAAAATATTTTATGGAAATGTTTTGGTAAGTAAAGTGGATCACAGTTATATGGGGCAAAACCCATAGAGTTTGGGTGGTGGGGAATTGCAGGGTGACCCATGAGGGCAGAGACCATGAGTCGCTCCGTGCCAGTCACAGCCAGCTCCAACACTGGGACAAACACACCAACATGGCCAGAACTGCTGCCCACAGCACCCCAGCACTCACATGTGTGAGTGACAGTGGCCACCACAGGGGCAGAAGACACACGGAGAGAGGTTCTTGGGGAGGAAAAAAGGAGTAGACACTCAGAGATGCTCTGGGAGACACACAGAGAGGAAAACTTCAGTTAAAGACAACACTTGGGGATATCTAAGAGATAGAACAAAAGAGACTCCAGAAGAGAGAAAGCAAAGGGAGATGCCCAGGGGACCCTGTAGCCTTGCATTCAGGCTGAGCACATTATGGCAGAAATCCTTATGCTGACACACCCAACTTCTCTCTGCCAGACCACCATCTCTCCCGCAGGGCACAGAAATCTTTTAACTTGTAAAAGAGAGCATATGTGATTAAAGTGTTTTGGCATCAGTCTCCATCTAGTCTCCACATTATTGATGTGGTCTTAAACCACAACAGCAGCATATACTCCAAAATACATAGAAGTTCATCTTTTAGTATTGGTCAAATTATTGCTACAGGACATAGGTTTTCACTGCCATCCTCATTACAAAATGGGAAGATGTAACTTCCCCCCCATTTTAATTAGTCACTCTTTCTTGAGATACACCTCTACCTGTATGGTAAATGCAGGTTTTATGTAACGAAAAGGCCTTTGCTCTGACACACTTATCTTTCTGATGTCTTATGGGCTTGGGGTGTATTTCAGATACAAACATCTGGCAAGTTTCAGTTTTCTCATGACAGAGATCCTGCTGGCACTGTCATGGAGCTAACATAGGTGTATTCCCTCTAGATTTCAAGTTGTCTCTGGAGATCAGCGTGCTTGTATGCTTCACTGTTTCATATTATTACCCAGTGAGACTGACTTTTTGCAGATTCTTTCAGCCTGTAGAACCAAAATGTGAATATAATGCCTACCTGAAACATGCTCAGGCTGAAGACTGCCTGCATACTCTATTCATTCAAAGACACAAGTTTTACACTTTTCTCACAGAGAAGTCTTGTATTTGAAGACCTAATTGGAAGAAACCCCATTCTTCCTAAATACTTATGGGTGATGCAGTAAAGACGACTGATTTTAAGCCTTCCCCAGGTTTATCTCCTCTCCACGAGTAGCCTGGCCCAACACTACTGTCATCTCCCACATCAGTCACAGAGTCCTAGAATCAGAGGAAATAGTTTCCCATCACGTTGAGGCCTGAGGAAATAAGGAAGTATTTGAGAGGCCCTAAGGAATATCTCTTATATAAGCTGATCCCTGTGTCATATGTTACTTGGAACAACCCGGAACAAGCTCAACTTCTGCCCCTGTGACAGGGAAATTGGGAGCAGACTCTTCTCTGTTATCACACATTCTCTGCTTCCTATGGCCCACAAATCTTGCTGTAGCCCAAAGTGGATGCAGAATAAAGCAAGCAGCTAAAAGCCTTTCCTTCTCTACCTCTAACTCCTGCACTAGGAAGAGTGACACAGCATGCAGGGGCAACGCTTTGGCTTTATCTAGTTACTCTGTCTTTGACATTTGTTGCTTATTTGGTGTGTGTGAGACCAAAACAAACAAACAACAAAAACCACGCAAAACAAACCAACCAACCCCAAAACAAATAAGCCAAAAACCTCAGAACGCATTCCTCACGGCAAAATATTTTGAATATTTTAAGTTAAGAGGGAGAGGAAAAGGGAAGAGAGAAAGTAAAAACGAAAAACGGTTAGAAGAATGACTGTGTAAATTCAAATTATTAAAAGTTTAGAAATGCAAGGGGAGGGATAAACCTTAGATTTTAACTGACAGGAAAAGCAGTTCCTTAATTCCATCAGAACTGTGAAAATAAAGCCCCCAGAATATCTGAAATAGGTCCAACCAACCACCAAGACAGTTTTCTGGCAGTTGAAACAGCAGCAGATGGGGAAAGGGCAACATTTTTTGAAACTCAGGACAAGCCTCTCAAAGTCAACAACAGTTCATAGCTGACTTGGGCAAAGCCAGGCTTACATCCTTTGTTCTGAAGTGCAAAATGCTCACTAAAAGCATGAAAAAGATCAGTGCAATTCTTACAGAAGTGGTACGTTTATCCAGTTGAGCTGAGAAAATGCCCTAGCAAGCAAGTTACTTCCTACAGGCATATTTTCACAGAATATACTTGATGCATAAATTCACACTCAGATATTTATCTGATTACAAGAAGTTGCTTATTATTAGAATACAGAATTTGATTAGAATAAAATTTCATACATACCTGTCTCTGGGTGGGTTCTACACAGCTATGTTAGTTTAGATGAGCAGCACTTTCTTACTGATCATTCCCGCTTACAATGATTTGATTCACATCTTACAGCAGTCTTGAAAGGCACAAATAGACTCCTTTAAGGTGAAACTAAACTAGATGTACTCCACGAACACCTCAAGTGCTTTCCAACCTCTGACAGGTGCTCCAGTCCACTAGACTGAAACCAATGCAAAACCAAGCTTTCAAAAAGGCACACAGCATGGGTGTTGGGTCCTCAGCACCAGCTGTTCCAATCTACATCTCCGTTCCTCTAATACCACACTACTTGCTAACACAGAAATAGCCTTTGATTTCACAGCAATAATGTGCATATATTTTTAGTTTAGTCTTTCCTACATGGTGTTAGATATAAGCTTTCCAATTTCCACCTCCTCACTTTAAAAACATGCCTTGTATATTGGAGTTATTAAAGTACACAGTACTGGAAAAACAGACACATAGGTTTTGTGATCACCAAAGGAAGACCCATTTCTCCAAACTAAACCAGGACGTTATTCAAAAGGAACTTGCTGCTAATTCACCTTGGATTAAATTAAAATTATTTTTTTAAAAATTTTTCTTCAAGCACTTTTCTGATAATACATTCAACACAATTTAATTGCTAAATAGGACATAGGACAAGCTATGGAAAGCCTGTACCAACTAATTTGCATCAAAACATATGAATACAAAACAAATTCTTGAAATCCATCTGGATGAAGGTTTAGGAAATTGTGGAATATCTTAAATTCTGTCAGCCTCTCCAATTTCATTTATGTGCCTGTTCTTAACTATTTATGCCAGTCACAGCCTAAGAAGATACTCCCCTTTTCCTCCAGGAAGTTCCACTACAAAGTGTTGCCCAGTGACAACCTTCCTGCTCCTGAAATTAATTATTTCATTACTAAAAAAATAAACTAAATATGATTTAATAACATTATTTAAAAAATGTTCCAACTTCTGTTGTCTGGAGTCCACAAGTGACATTTTCTACTTGAGATAGGCATAAATTAAGTCATGTCCATCATTATGCCAGAACTGGTAATTTCTTGAACCAGGTATACTACTAACACGCACTCCATTAGTAAGTTACTAAGAAAGTCAACCTACGTGACCTGGGCAGCAGTGCAAGTGCTCAAACATTAATTTCTCAAGCTCACTAAGACAAAAAAGAGGGAGTGAAGAATTGTCAAAAAACCGAAAAAAACAACAAAAAAAACCCAACAACAACAACAACAAAAAAAAAAAAAACCAAAACAAACAAACAGAAAAAAAAACCAAACCAAAAAACCAACACCACACTATAATACTGAATATGCATTGATTGTATTTAAAAGGATGAGAAAGTAAATCTGACTCTCCTTTCCTCATGTTCTGCAATCAGTATTTGTTACATTCTTGTGTATATTTTCGTTAGAAAAGCTAATTGCTTTTTCATTGATTATTTGGATACTTTTATTTGTATTATTTTATAAAAATCCTATTGACATCCTTTTATAATTTGTTTTGCATGCAGATAAACCAGGGATAAAATAAAATTTGGTAAAAAGTTCTCACAGGAAAGTTCTCCAGAGACCCACTATTATCTTCTCTGCTATCTTACCATGTATAAACTTCAGACCAAAGATGTGGTTCATAACTGTCTGAAGTCAAAAGAAATTTGCAATTAGATGGACAAGTACAGAAGAGATGTGGCAGAGTTGACATCATGCCTTCATTAAAAACACACCTGCATTGCACTTTTTATACAATACATGAAGAGATGGTTACTTTCACTTCATCATCTGACCTTTGTTGCTATGGTGTCAAGCAAAGAAAGGAAGCAGCTCAGACTGCAAGGAACCATTTAAAATTCTACAGGTTTCAGGCAACATCTTGAAAGTGCAGCCAGAAATAACAAGCACTGGCTTCCAGTCATGGAGCTCATCTGATCTCTTTGGAAAGCACAGCTAAATAAAGAAGAATTAATTAACTTCATTTTCATACTTACCATGAAAAAAAAAAAGAAGTGTAGATGCTGAGCAGGTTTAGATATTTCTTGCAGAGAGTCTATGAGTTTTCCGTGTACAAAAAAGTAATAACTCTATTCTACATTGTTTACTTGTCTTAGATTTGCCTTACTGATACCAACATCTAATCCCTCATCTCTAGTAATATTATCCATTAATTGCTTCCGTTTACAAACTGCTTAAATACTACCCTTTAGGAACACCTGTAACGACCAGCCAGAAGGATGCAGAAAGCTAACAGCCTTATGGTGTGTACATAATTTGGCCACTGTATTCAAGAGTAAAGGCGGTAAACATTTGAAAAACTTTACAAGAAGTTCTAGCTTCTAGCACTCTCCATCCAGACTGCCTGGTAAAGCATGACTGAGAAAAAATAATTCTCTAGAACAACTTTCAACTCCAAAAAACCTTTTCAATAATGAAAACAGGCTAATCAAAATGGAAACAACTCCACAAGATGTCAAAAAAATAGTTTATATACAGTCTGCAGTAAAGACCATCTTGCTAAGCGATTTTTATTCTCCTGGTAATTCATATTCCCATTAGACTGTCTATTAGACATCCAGGTAGATGAACAACCATGGCTGTACACAGGATTGTGTCATTTGTCTGAGACTCCCCCTAGCTGCATGTGTTACTTTACCTAAACACATTTACATTTACTGGTGTGCAGTGGTATAACTGACAATGAACTGACAGGTAAGCAGCTTAGGAAGACAAAGATGCTTGCTTCCATGAACTGTGTTTCAAGGTATTTGGTGTGTACCAAACTACAGTTTCAGAGACAGAAGAAGGTAGGTATACAGTTGCTTGTTCTTTTTCCAGTAACTTCTGTCCGCACAAAGTCTGGCAGTATTTGAGTATGTCTACATTTCAGAAGTAAAAGAGTTTTCAGCAGACTAGTGCAGCATTTTCCTTTTAATTTGAAGACCTGTATGATTGTTAAAAGAAGCATTTTTACTAAACTCCTTTGAATACATTTATCCTTTCTCACAGGAAGAGGTTGTAAGAATCATAGGACTTTAAGTGACCCAGAAGGTACAGTCTGCTTCTGAAGGACACGTTTTCAAGCTCCTGAAACCTACCTGGCACTACACAAACAGGGGAAAACACCCACCTGTTCTGCATATAAGGCATTATTCTTCATATTCTCAGGACTTTAAAATTCTATCTATTATCTAGCAATTTCTGAAATGCAAATAAAGTATGGACGATGGAAGGCTTTTGCTAGAAGCTGTTCTTTTTTATTTTATAATGTCCTTGACATTCTGCTCTCAAGGACAGAAATAACCATTTGTGTTTAGCAATGATGACAACTACATTAAGTGTCACAGCTTAAAACACACCCAGAACACCACAGCACACTCTCAGATTGTCACTACAGAAATCATCCCCCGAGATCTTAAATCGTCACCACTCACTTCTGTCATTTTCAGAAGCCTTAGAGAAACAAACAAACAAACAAACAAACAAACCCAAACAAACAAACAAAACCTCAGACTTTTCCATCTGCTGTACCCACACTTATAAACGATTCCAAAATGCTAAGAGTGCCCTCAGTCTCCCTCTTTGTTTACAGAGAGCACCATAATAGTAAACTAACTGAAGATGGAGAAAAGCAGAAGTTGAACAGGAATGATGAAAGGGGACTCGACTTAGAAAATCCTGTGGACCCATAATGAAGACAGCCACCTGATGTCAGAGAAACTGAATTCTGTTCTCTCCCAGACTTAGAGCCTGTGTTTGGCACAAATAACCTCATGTTTCAAGAAAATATGAGTAACAGTGCTCTGATGTGAGTCTCTGCATTTTGCAAGACAGCAAAAATAATTATTTACACCAGTGAATAGGACCCTGCCAGGGAATGGGCACTTGATCTCTAGCTGCACCTACATTGCTTCTCCATTTTGTCAGCTGAAACAGGAAAGCTGGAGATGAACTACACTTCATCTTTCCCTACACCCTCCCTTCTGGGAGCGCTGCTCTTTCCTCTCTTAAGCAAAACAGAGCTAGCCTGAGCGTGAGATCAGTGTTGGTTTATGGTTCTCAGGAGGGAATTTTGTTGGGATAAACTAGTTGTTACTCCAAGGACATCAAGAAAGGGAAGCAGCAGCAGGTCCTAACCCCTCTTTGTACTAGTGTGTGTCAGGTACTGATCCCAGAACTGCTGTGCGCTAAGTCTGCCTGGGGATAGCAAGAGAAGAGAGACACCATTAGCCTTTGCTGTAATGCACAGAAAACTCACTTATGCTGCCTAACATCGCTAGTGTCACAATAACTTTTTGGCATCAATGTGTAAAAGAATCAACTACAATAACCCATCCTTAAAACACAGACATGTATTAAAAATATACGAAAGCATATTGTACTGACGTGCTCTGCAGTCACAATGCCTGAAACTCCAGCCCCTCTTCGACATGTCTTTCTATGTACTGTTCATTCCAGTAATATCTGTGGATTTTTTTTCTCCAGAACAAGCTTTCAATAAAATTTAAGAAATGATCTGTTTAATGCAAAACTACCCACACAGTACATATATGGTACAAACACTAAATGTGTAGAGGTGTATATTACAAAAAGCTTTCTGATACAAATTGTGACTATAGAAGAAAAAACTAAGCCATACCCTGTAATTTGATATTGCAGTTGGAAAAAAAAAAAAATACACAACCCCATAATACAATCTTAATATCTGAAACACAGAACAGCAACAAGGTCAAACATTTATGCCAAGGTTGTGGGTCAGTTCAGAAAAGCATTAAGCAAAGAAATAAATGCAGACATGAGAGTTTAACTAAAGCTCATCCCCAGGTTTTCTGTATTTCGTGGCATAGGCAATTTATTTTTAGAGTGTTAATTCTCTAGAGAGAGAAAAATACCAGACCAATAGGAGGTCTTCCACTTACACCAGCCATAAAGGACATTAACCTTAAGAGTTCCTGACCAGAGCACAGCTTGTGGCACTAAGTTTCCTTTAATTTTTAAGCTCACTCTCTTTAAGAACTGATAGCAGAACAGTTCCATAAGAAAGAAAGCTGAATAGATGTTAGTGCTGCTTGGCTGGTTTGGGTGGGGTTTTTTAATGCTTTTACATCTCAATAACTATATTCCTATAGCATGCATAAAATCATAGTGGGAGAAATCTGTTCTCCCGTGCAGCAATTTTTCAATAGTTTTGCAGTTCTATGGTTATGCACAAACATGAGCATTCAGGTAGAGTTGGTGGATTCATTATTCTTCTCCTTGTACCATAATTTCTTTCAGCATAAAGAAGCTAATTTTCTTCAATGGGACTTCATTGTCATTCACATAACAAGGTAAGTTGATTTAACAAACTCTGCTTAATCAAAAATTAAATTATTCAGAAGGGCAAAAGAATATATACTGTACAGGGTCTACTCCTACATCAGCAGCAACTGCACCTCCAACAAGGTCAGAGAACACTGTTCCAGAAAACCAAAGCTACGTGCTAAACCGTTTACTGAGAGTACACTGATTATTACAGATGTATTCAGTATTAATAAGGTGTCTGACAGCACTTTTTCTTCACCAGTGACATTGTCAGAAATAGAAAAGCAGTTTAATAAACAAAACAGGATCGTTGGGGAGAGTTTGTGGCACAAATTAAAAAGATGTTTTTGCTTTTTTAAAAAATTATTATTTCAGCACTTATTTGGCCCTACTTCCTTATGTTGCTGGCTTGGATAATTCTGCCCTTAGAGGTTTCTTCCAGGCATGGTGTTTGGTCTTTTACTGGAACCAGCAGGCATGTGATGCATTGGGCAGGTCTAAGATTCAAAAGATGTAAAATTTTGAATCCTTCATGCCCTCCAACATTATAGGTCTGCTGATCCTTCCTTGGCAAATATTTATCTTGTTTAGCATTTCATCACTGGTCAAAACAATAAAAACTGCTCACAGGCCCAGCAAGTTGTCTGTGATAATCATGGCCTTTTTGCTACTGTGTCTTTGCACCTCGTGCAGACATGAACTCAAAATATTATAGATAAGATTTAATCCCTTTCAGAAAGTCATGAATTTTTGGTCTTCTCTGTCACTTTGAACAGTGGCAGACCAGAATACAGCTTAAAACTTCCTTCTTCTATGGGTTGCAGAGCTTTAGCCACTAAATAGTTGTACATTAAATAGACAGGTTGCCTGCTCCTCCTGTTGCATCCTATGTTTCCTCACTTAACTGAAGTAATATTTACAGACCTGTGTTCTCCTAAAAACAGCTGAGAGTAGCCTTAGGATATTGGAGGCTCAAGCCATTAGAACTTATTACTGCATCATCACAGGATAACAAGAGAGAAAGAAAGCAAAACCAACCTTGCTAAGCCACACATGCACAAAAAACATGATGCAGTAATGAGCTGTAAGTAACTCAACCTCATTTTCCCCGAGGCTCATTTTCTACTGTGGGGAAATAGTTGTTCATCTATTTGGAATTCACTGAAAGATTATGGCCAAAACACTCCACAGCCAAGACAGGGATGCTAATTCTATCCAACTCTTATATATCATGCACAGGTAGCAATCGTTTCTTTGGCTTTTACAAACAGGTCTGGCTAGAAAATGAAGAAAAATGATTTGAATGAAAAATGAAGAAAATTTGTTCTGGCAAACATTTTATACTCATGAGCTCTAGTTCATTCTGATGAAACTAAATTTTAAAGATCACCTCTTTCCAAAAATGAATTGTTTCCTATGGAGGCAACAGACCTAGAGGGATGTCCTTGAAAGTACAAGACATATGAATAGGGGTAATGATACCATCTGTACACTACATGAGACATTGTAAACATCTTTCAGTTTAATTATATATTTTACTGCAGATACTAAAAATAAAGATATGCAGAATATTAAGCATACTGAAACAGAACAACAATTCTATTTTATCCAATCATATCTTTTACACATTTTGTTTTGCTTTCTCCAGAAATGCTCATACAAACCATACTCTCCAAAAAGCTAACAAAAAAATATTTTTAAGAAAGCTTTATCAGAGACTATATATCCTACCTGTTTAAAACTCTAAATTAATTTCATTGATCTTGTACAATGATATCTGGTGAGGTGAGACTTTCACTTTTGTCTTTCCACAGTGTTTGGACAGCAGACACATAAACACAGAAGTAAGGAACAGTAAGCAGTGAATTACAAGAGACCATGTTGCTGGTAAGAAAGCTAGTTAGAAGCAATCCATCCTCCTCTCTTCCACATACTCCACAGGAGTCTGGTGATGTGAAGTGCAGGAGCACTGCACACATCCTAAAGGCTTTCAGTAATTCAGCATCTAGCTCACAGGAAGACCTTACCGAGATTCATGAACTTGGTGTGTCTTACCCATTCCTTCTGAAGAGTTCAGTCTGCAACGTAAAGATACTTTTTACAGAGCAACCTCAACAGGCTCTGCTCTACAAGCTGTGACAACTGCTCCCTTCTATTCAAATACTGCTATGGCCAGTTCACCCAGCTGTTAGGATACTCAGTGTAAAACAGATACCTAGACCTTGGAGCAGCAACAGAAATCCAGGTGCTCACCACTCTGGTTGCACAGTTTAAGGGGTGACCATTACAACATTTTTTCTTTCCTCCCCTCTGACCCAACGATTCTTGAATTCAGAGAAGCCATTTAAGTGGCCCCAGTCCAGTACTACCTGTAATATCTGTTAAGGCTTGAATCCTGGATGTCTCACCTCACCAACTATTAGGACATTGTAACAAAAAGAGATGCAAAGACCTCCTCTTTTGTGCTTGAGGAGAGCAACCAATCAAATCCTCAAATCATTGGCAGCAATAACGTAAGAATTCATTGTCAGGGAGCATTGCATGCTGAGAATCCTGAGCAGAGAAAGTTACAGCCAGTAACACTAAACCACATCCCTAGAAAACAGCTGTGTACAGGAGTTTCCTGCCTGTTGATTTACCATTCCAAGGGCTGAAGGGTGGGAGACATTAAACCACGGGGACATTCACAGTCCTGATTTTCCCTTATCTGACCTAGACTACTTTTATGGGATTTTTTTTTTTTATTATAATTATTTTTAATGCTAGGATAGACTGTTAGTAATATTGTACTGTGAAGCAAAAGGAAAAACTGTGGGACAGATTACAAACTTCTCTCCGATGACTTGCATTACACTCTTGTTACTTGTAAAGGTACTATAAATTTATTTGACAAGTAATCTGTGTTGCATAAAATGGGTAGAGAAAATAAAAAATATACTTCAAAATAAGTAAAAAAAAACAAACCCAAAAAAAACCCCAAAAAACACCAAACAAAAAAGAGAGACACCTATCTACTGTAAATTTGTTTCCCCCTTACCCCCCCATTCACATGATTCATGCAGTCAGCAGCATATTATAAAACTACATGAGGATAAGAAAGCTAATAGTATCAACCAAATAGCCCGTGCATATTTCTTGAACAGTGATGAAGTGTATTCATGAATAAAAATCTTGCTTCATCGGACTAAGTATTTCTTAGAAACTAGGTCAAAATCTATTCACATTGACACACAGAAGCAATTTTCTAAGGCTAGAAATGTCAATGTCTATCTTGATTTGTAAATCTCTGGGCAAACTTCCATGCATAAACAGGTATCAAGGCCACTGTGTGAACTGCAGAGCTCTCAGGAATCGAGTGGCAGCAGTGATATATTCCAGCAAAAGAATGAAAAAGTTAAGCTAATACATTTCAGTTAGGTGTATTTGCCATTTTGACTTGCACTTAAGTGACAATGTGATATGTATATTGTCTTCAGAGTACAAAATAATAATAAAAACTAATGTTTTGATTAATTTTGGTCTTCAATGCTTGAGGGGAAAGACATCTGCTATAATGTGTTTATACTTATAAATATATATGTAAGTATGAACATACAAAAGGAATTGAAAAGGGAAATTGCATCATTGTACGCCTGCTTACAGCCTAATGAGCTTGTCTCATCTCACAGATTCTTCCCTATTATTTTTCAATACTCCCTACCCCACAAACTGCTTTCCATGTTGTTTTCTCTGCTGTTGCTTTACCGTTCTACTACCTGTGCTTCTTGTTCATACAGTAGAAAATCAGGTTCCAGGAGTGTTTGGGTAGCAGTCACTTCATGTTACACCTTAATTTTGAGCGCTTCCTAATAAAATTGTTTTTCTTTCTAGAAAATATGTTGTCATGGTTTTAGCTGGGATAGTTGATTTTCTTCACTGTAGCTAGCATAGTGCTGTGTTTTAGACTTGGTATGTAAATAATGTTGATAACACCCTGGTGTTTTAGTTGTTGCTGGGTAGTGTTTACACTAGTCAAGGACTTTCTAGCTTCCCATGCTCTGCCAGGTGCACAAGAAGCCGGGAGGGGAGGGGATACAACCAGGAGAGCTGATTCGAATTGGCCAGAGGGTATTCCATATCATGTGACGTCATGCCCAGTATATTAACTGGGGGAAACTGGCTGGGGGAGGCAGCGATCGCGGCTCGGGGACCGGCAGCGTCGGTCGGCGGGTGGTGAGCGGTTGCAGCACTTGTTGTTTAGTTTTGGTTTTGTTTTTTTTTTTTTTTTTTTTTTCCCTCTTCTTCCAGTGTTTCATCTCTCTCTCACTCATTATTTTCCTTTTCATTATATTAGTATTACTGCTGTTTTATTCTAATTATTAAACTGTTCTTGTCTCAACCCACGAGTTTTCTTACTTTGGCCCTTCCGATTCTCTCCCCCATCCCACAAGGGTGGGGGAGTGAGCGAGCGGCTGTGTGGTGCTTAGTTGCTGACCGGGGCTAAACCACAACAGTCCTTTTTGGCGCCCAACGTGGGGCACGAAGGGTTTGAGATAATAACAGTTGCTGGTCACAGCATTGATTCATCTGTTCTCGATAGTAGTAGTCAGACCTACACCATGCTGATTTTGAAGTACATGTTAAAGATTGGCATTGGGTTTTGTAGTTTGCTGTGCTCTGCAGTGGTTAGAGATGTTTTGCCTAGGAGATTTGTTATTAAAACACTGGCCTTGAGTTTTATCGGTTATTTGGGTCTTGCATGGAAGCCGTTACTGTACTTCGGCTACCACCTCATGGAGACAATTAGCAATTATACCTCCTCCTCTGAGAGGTTCTTTATGGAGGAAATACAGAATGGCACCTTAGCTACCATCTTCTGTAATGTCTCCTCCTTCATTACAACAACTTTTCAGTATCTTGAACATCCTTGGGTAGTTAAGATACATCTGTTGATATTCCTATGGCAGATTGTTTCGGTTTTGTCTAAGGTTAATAAGCAATTCAAGAATATCATCCAGAGATCTGCCCCAAGGCTCGATAATTATGGGTGGCAGGGTATGTGGGATAGTATGGGCAAATGCCTGAGACGGTGGGCACCCCCAGTGTTTTGGGACTTTACCCCTGAACAAGTGCAGAATCCTGAAAAATTAGCAGAATATTTGGAGGAAGTATGCTGTCACCCTAGCAATTCCAGAGAGATACAAATCACTGCAATGTGTTGGGGCCTGGCCCATGACTACCGAGCCCTATTCAACAGTATTCAGTACCACCAAGGGAAAATGACAGGCCCTGCGGCTACTCCAAGCCCAGCGACAAGCACTGTGGCCCCTCAAACCCCCACAACAGGCGCTGCAGCAGCTCCAAGCCCGACAACGGGCACTGTGACCACTCAAACACCCATGACGGACACTGAAGCTGAATCAGAGAATCAACCCGTGCCAGTATCAGTTGCCCCTATACGAAAGAAGAAATCTTTGAAGAGAATGTCAACTCGTTTAGAAAAGGATGATGGAGAAGCAGCGCCGTTACTAAGAGAGGAGAAGGAAGAGGAAGAACTTGTACAAGAGACGGAAACTACCCGATCCCTATCCTTAAGTGAGCTACGAGATATACGAAAAGATTTCGGTCGTCATGTAGGTGAGCATGTTGTCACCTGGCTGCTCCGATGCTGGGATAACGGGGCCAGTAGCCTGGAATTAGAGAGGTAAGGAAGCCAAACAACTGGGATCCCTAGGGACGGGGGCATTGACAAAGCAATTGGAAAAGGGACACAAGGCCTCAGCCTCTGGAGGCGACTCCTGTCTGCTGTGAAAGAAAGGTATCCCTTCAAGGAAGATGTTCTATATCGCCCTGGAAAATGGACCACTATGGAGAAAGGTATCCAGTACCTGAGAGAATTAGCTGTGCTTGAGGTGATTTATGGTGACCTGGATAGTGAACAGTCATCCAAAGATCCAGATGAAGCCCAGTGCACACGACCCATGTGGCGGAAGTTTGTACGGAGCGCACCATCATCCCATGTAAACTCCCTGGCAGTAATGTCCTGGAAAGATGAAGAGGCACCAACGGTAGAGGATGTGATTGATAAACTCCGGGATTATGAAGCACATGTCTCTTCCTCCCTCGTCTCAGCTGTGGAGAAATTGTCCCGGGAGTTCCAGCAATTCAAAGAAGATATGTCCTACTCCCTACCTGTACGGACCAGTATCTCGGCCATTAGGAGTAAGCGTCCTTCTGCTCAAGAGAGAAGATACACACCACGGGGCACCCTATGGTTTTACCTGCGTGACCATGGAGAGGACATGAAGAAGTGGGATGGAAAACCTACCTCGACCCTGGAGGCACGGGTACGTGAGTTGCAAGGAAAAACAACCACTCAAGGGGGGACCTCCAGGAGAGTTGCTGCTCCAGTTTCCAGTAGGCAGTTCCCCAGACAGAGGAGTAGAAGCGCTGATTCTACCCCTGATCTTAATAGGGAGACTTCTGATTCCCATTCACAAGAAGTGGGTTGCGAATTCTGCAATTGGAATTAGAGGGGCCCTGCCTCCAGCCAGGTGGAGGAAAGGGACAACCGGGTTTACTGGACTGTGTGGATCCGATGGCCTGGCACATCTGACCCACAGGAGTATAAGGCTCTAGTGGACACCGGTGCACAGTGCACCCTAATGCCATCAAACTATGTAGGGGCAGAACCCATTTGTATTGCTGGAGTGACAGGGGGATCCCAAGAGCTAACTGTATTAGAGGCAGAAGTGAGCCTAACTGGGAATGAGTGGCAAAAGCACCCCATTGTGACTGGCCCAGAGGCTCCGTGCATCCTTGGCATAGACTACCTCAGGAGAGGGTATTTCAAGGACCCAAAAGGGTACAGGTGGGCTTTCGGTATAGCTGCCTTGGAGACGGAGGAAATTAAACAGCTGTCTACTTTGCCCGGTCTTTCGAAGGACCCTTCTGTTGTGGGGTTGCTGAAGGTCAAAGAACAACAGGTGCCAATTGCCACCACAACAGTGCACCGGCGGCAATATCGCACCAACCGAGACTCCCTGATTCCCATCCATGAGCTCATTCGGCGACTGGAGAGCCAAGGAGTGATCAGTAAGACCCGTTCACCCTTTAACAGTCCCATATGGCCAGTGCGGAAGTCTAATGGGGAGTGGAGACTAACAGTAGACTATCGTGGCCTGAACGAAGTCACTCCGCCACTGAGTGCTGCCGTGCCGGACATGCTAGAACTTCAATACGAACTGGAGTCAAAGGCAGCCAAGTGGTATGCCACTATTGATATCGCTAATGCATTCTTCTCAATCCCTTTGGCAGCAGAGTGCAGGCCACAGTTTGCTTTCACTTGGAGGGGTGTCCAGTACACCTGGAATCGACTGCCCCAGGGGTGGAAACACAGCCCTACCATTTGCCATGGACTGATCCATACTGCACTGGAACAGGGTGGAGCTCCGGAACACCTTCAGTACATTGATGACATCATCGTGTGGGGCAACACAGCAGAAGATGTTTTCAAGAAAGGGAAGAAAATAGTCCAAATCCTTCTGAAGGCTGGTTTTGCCATAAAACAAAGTAAAGTGAAGGGACCTGCACAGGAGATTCAGTTTTTGGGAATAAAATGGCAAGATGGACGTCGGCAGATCCCAATGGATGTCATCAACAAAATAACCGCCATGTCTCCACCAACTAGCAAAAAGGAAACACAAGCTTTTTTAGGCGTTGTGGGTTTTTGGAGAATGCATATTCCAAATTACAGTCTGATTGTAAGCCCTCTCTATCAAGTGACCCAGAAGAAGAATGATTTCAAATGGGGCCCTGAGCAACGACAGGCCTTTGAACAGATAAAGCAGGAGATAGTTCATGCAGTAGCCCTTGGGCCAGTCCGAGCAGGACAAGACGTAAAAAACGTGCTCTACACTGCAGCTGGGGAGAATGGCCCTACCTGGAGCCTCTGGCAGAAAGCACCAGGGGAGACCCGAGGTCGGCCCCTAGGGTTCTGGAGTCGGGGATACAGAGGGTCCGAAGCACGCTACACTCCAACTGAAAAAGAGATATTGGCAGCATATGAAGGGGTTCGATCTGCTTCAGAAGTGATCGGTACTGAAGCACAGCTCCTCCTGGCACCTCGACTGCCGGTGCTGGGCTGGATGTTCAAAGGGAGGGTCTCCTCTACACATCACGCAACTGATGCTACGTGGAGTAAGTGGGTCGCACTGATCACCCAACGGGCTCGAATAGGAAACCCCAGTCACCCAGGAATCTTGGAAGTAATCATGGACTGGCCAGAAGGCAAAGATTTTGGAATGTCACCAGAGGAGGAGGTGACACGTGCTGAAGAGGCCCCACTGTATAATAAACTGCCAGAAAATGAGAAGCAATATGCCCTGTTCACTGATGGGTCTTGTCGTCTGGTGGGAAAGCATCGGAGATGGAAGGCTGCTGTATGGAGTCCTATACGGCAAGTCGCAGAAACTGCTGAAGGAGAATGTGAATCAAGTCAGTTTGCAGAAGTAAAGGCCATCCAGCTGGCTTTAGACATTGCTGAACGAGAAAAATGGCCAGTGCTCTATCTTTATACTGACTCATGGATGGTGGCAAATGCCCTGTGGGGGTGGTTACAGCAGTGGAAGCAGAACAACTGGCAGCGCAGAGGCAAACCCATCTGGGCTGCTGCATTGTGGCAAGATATTGCTGCCCGGGTGGAGAACCTGGTTGTGAAGGTACGTCATGTGGATGCTCATCTCCCCAAGAGTCGGGCCACTGAAGAACATCAGAACAACCAACAGGTGGATCAGGCTGCTAAGATTGAAGTGGCTCAAGTAGATCTAGACTGGCAACATAAAGGTGAACTATTTATAGCTCGGTGGGCCCACGACACCTCAGGCCATCAAGGAAGAGATGCAACGTACAGATGGGCTCGTGACCGAGGGGTGGACTTGACCATGGACACTATTGCACAGGTCATCCATGAATGTGAAACATGCGCTGCAATCAAGCAAGCCAAGCGGGTAAAACCTCTGTGGTATGGAGGATGATGGTTGAAGTATAAATATGAGGAGGCCTGGCAGATTGATTATATCACACTGCCACAAACCCGCCAAGGCAAACGCCATGTGCTTACAATGGTGGAAGCAACCACCGGATGGCTGGAAACATATCCCGTGCCCCATGCCACCGCCCGGAACACTATCCTGGGCCTTGAAAAACAAGTTTTATGGCGACATGGCACCCCAGAAAGAATTGAGTCAGACAACGGGACTCATTTCCGAAACAACCTCATAGACACCTGGGCCAAAGAGCATGGCATTGAGTGGGTGTATCACATCCCCTATCATGCACCAGCCTCTGGGAAAATTGAACGATACAATGGCCTGTTAAAGACTACACTGAGAGCAATGGGGGGGTGGGACATTCAAACACTGGGATACACATTTAGCAAAAGCCACCTGGTTAGTCAACACTAGGGGATCTGCCAATCGAGCTGGGCCTGCCCAGTCAGAACTCTTACGCACTGTGGAAGGGGGTAAAGTCCCTGTACAGCATGTAAAAAATATGCTGGGGAAAACCGTCTGGGTTATTCCTGTCTCAGGCAAAGGCAAACCCATTCGTGGGATTGCTTTTGCTCGAGGACCTGGGTGCACTTGGTGGGTAATGCGGGAGGATGGAGGAGTTCGATGTGTGCCTCAAGGGGATTTGATTTTGGGTGAAAATAGCCAATGAACTGAACGGTATGCTGTTAATTGCTATATGATATTGTATGTCATCACTCCTATGGTTGCTATATGCTGTATCAATGGTATCATAGTAAGAATTTCCAAAATTAATGAAGAATGAACTTTGATTAAACCAAGCAACGTGTAGCGGTGGTGGGACAAAGACTGGCTTCAGCATGCAACAATCCAACACCACGCAGACCATCTCTCCAGCCTTGAAAGACTGTTACGATAGATGGAGCCCAAAGTTATGGACTGAATGAACTCAATGGACATGTGTGGACCCTCTACAGATGTTCTACAGGGATGGTCCATAGACTACGGGAATGATAAATGATATCTACGTATGTCATCAAAGGATGGGGAGGCGGGTGGTGGTTATTGAGGTCATATTGGATAGTATGAGACCTGAGCATGACGTAAATGGTATGGAATAAGGGGTGGATGCTGTCATGGTTTTAGCTGGGATAGTTGATTTTCTTCGCTGTAGCTAGCATAGTGCTGTGTTTTAGACTTGGTATGTAAATAATGTTGATAACACCCTGGTGTTTTAGTTGTTGCTGGGTAGTGTTTACACTAGTCAAGGACTTTCTAGCTTCCCATGCTCTGCCAGATGCACAAGAAGCCGGGAGGGGAGGAGATGCAACCAGGAGAGCTGATTCGAATTGGCCAGAGGGTATTCCATATCATGTGACGTCATGCCCAGTATATTAACTGGGGGAAATTGGCTGGGGGAGGCAGTGATCGTGGCTCGGGGACCGGCAGCGTCGGTCGGCGGGTGGTGAGCGGTTGCAGCACTTGTTGTTTAGTTTTGGTTTGTTTTTTTTTTCCCTCTTCTTCCAGTGTTTCATCTCTCTCTCGCTCATTATTTTCCTTTTCATTATATTAGTATTATTGCTGTTTTATTCTAATTATTAAACTGTTCTTGTCTCAACCCACGAGTTTTCTTACTTTGGCCCTTCCGATTCTCTCCCCCATCCCACAAGGGTGGGGGAGTGAGCGAGCGGCTGTGTGGTGCTTAGTTGCTGACCGGGGCTAAACCACAACAATGTCAAATAGGGGGTAAGCAAAGAATCAGTTTGGACACCCTCCCAAACAACAGAGTAGGTAGGATTCATCAATATAAGCTTCCAGTACAAACATAATCGGTACAAGTAGAGGGTGCCTAATTTCACCTTACTCACTATTCACCTGGAAAAAGAGATATAGGGAAGAGCAAGGAGAAACAACAGCAAATTGTTTAAATAATTTACTGACTGACATAGCTTGATAACTACATATGTCCATTGCATTATTTCAGGGAAAGTTTAGGAAGACTGAGAAGTGTGCAAGTTGAAAAAGTTTTCACAATCTATTACCTCAGGCAGTATATAATAATTAAGGACATTTTAATCAAGCAAAGAAAGTGGAAGCTACAGATTTTTTTCTTTCAGGAGAAAGGAAATCCACACATTCTTCTGTGGAACTCTAATTCCAGTTTAGGCTGCTTATGCATTCATAAACTGAGAATTTTCACACAAAGTGAAATTTTAATGGCTTTAGTATTTCCTGTGTTTAAGTGTATTCCACTACATTTAAACATTAATTCTATAAAAAAATAAGTTATATCCATTGTCTGACTTTATTGGGCATACTTGAAAGATAATGTGATTGCTATGATTGATTTTTTTTTTTTTTTTTTTTAGTACTTTTTTCATGAAAGCCGATTTAGTATTGAATTCTCTCTAAAAGAGCTTCCTGGTTTTAATAGTGCACACTTTGATAATTTTAAAACAAGTACTCATTAAGTCCATTTATCTAAGATTTTAATAAAATATGAGGGACTATATCAGCATGATTTATGTTCATTGTGCTAATTGTCAGTTGCATTCTGGCCATATCCACAATGCAAGATTCATACTTGTATTCAATAGCAAGCACATTCTGTAAATCTGCATAGATCTACCCACTCATTACAAATAAAGTCTTAGCATAGAACAAATAATTAACAAAAAAAAGTTGATCTGCTTCTGTCCCTGACATTCCAGGTGAAAAAGTAATAATATATGAAACAAAACAAAAATTTAAAAAAGTCATGGGAATAGACAAAGGCATTTTATGTTGCATGTGTAAAATAATGTTATGTATTTTATATTGATTGTATTACAAAATAAAGCTATTTCAGCAGATTGTGCCTTAGCTGCTTCAAAGTCTTTCAAGAAATGAGCAAAATGAAAGTAGAAATACCACACATACAACATCATGGTGATTCCAAATTCTCATGGTTCACATAGTATAACATTGGACAAATAAGACATTACACATAACGTCACAGCTTGAGTCTTCCTCCTGATCTAGCCACCAGCACTTTGAAACCTTAAAAGTTCCCTTTGGTTACAAACAACATTGGACAGTTTCACAGGCAACAAACTACTCTTCATTTACAGGCTTGCGGGCTTGGGTGGGAACCTAGTGAAGGACATGGTGGGTAATGTAATCCTAAATTCAGTGCCAGAACTAACAGCCTCAGCTGAAAGGGGGGAGAAGAAAAAAAAAAAAACAAACAAACAAAAAAACAAAGCCCTCAACACATCCATATGCAGCAAACCAGAAAGAACCCCCAAAGCCATTTAAGCATGTATGAGCCTTGCTACTTAGAATTGCACAGGTCTACTGTCTTCCACATAATGGTTTTATCTGGTAACTTAACTTGTCAATCTAGCAGAGACTTATTTTATGCTGTGCTTCTGCTAATCTGGAGTTGGAGAAATGTATTGCACCCTAGTAATACTTAAAACTGTAAGCAAAGCCAGTTGAAAGAAAAATTAATTTCTCCAGGAGTTAGTTGTTCACCAGGTGAATGGCCTATAGCTGACATGAGTAGCTGTCAATTTACATTCCTATGTTGTTGGACATAGTACCAGTTTCTTTAAATTGATGAAACTCATTGTAACCAATTTTCAGCTCCTATCAGTCATATCTGGAGCCACACTAGTATGCTGCTGGGCACTGGAGTGTAGCAAATACCTTGAGATAGTCAGAGAGTAAAAATATTTACTGAACTTATATGAACAATTGGTCAAGCCATCAGTAACATTTCAATGAGACTAGGCCTTGAGTTTTTATTAAAAAATAATTTTGAAGAGTTTCTAAAAAAAAAAAGGAAACAATTTTTCTTAACATTTAACACTATACACTTTTAGTTGCTGCTTAATAAAAAAATGCTAAGTTCTGTTTTAATATGCTTACCAATTCTTTAACATAACAAGCAGGTTAAATGTTTGTGGGGTTTTTTTGTTGTTTTGTGTTGGCTTTTTGCCCCCACCACGCAAGCCAACTGAAGTCTGATTTATTCAAATACTGTTTTGTCTACTGTGACTATCAAAATCTTGAAGTGCAATTCCAAAACATATTCAATTTCTGCATGGAATTCCTCCCCTCCCCCCCTCCTTATTTCTTTACACAGTTAAAGATTACAGAAGCTGAAAAATACATCAAGGGAAACAAAACTAATTGACTGACTTACTTAATATCTTGCCGAGAAAAATGGCCTAAAAGAATTACCTACCAGATTACATTCTGTAAGTGCACACAGTTCTTATCAGGTCTATACCCTTATTGTGCTAACAGATGTACAAACACAGGTTTATACCCTGAATAGACTATAATCTGTTGTAATAGTACTATACAGCAAGTGGTCATAAACAAGCACAGGGAATGCAGAAGTAAGGACAGCTGAGTGAGCAAGTACAAGGAAGGACAAGCAGTAACTACATATGCTTTGCACAGATGATACAAAGTCATTTTTCTTAGAGTCCGTTATGTTTAGAAGATACTGGTATCTAATACGCATCAGTAACCCCCTCACGTAAGTGGCAGTTATCATCTTAAGTTTCACTTAAGATTGCCACAGACATAAGTAGGGAGGAGAGGGAAGAGAAAAGGAAGGGATGTACAGAAGTTGTGATGACATGTTCACATGTGAAATTATACCATGCAAAACCAAAGCCTAGAACAGGGAGGCAGAGAGGGGTGTGACATAGTCAGAAGAAAATTCTATGAAAAATTATATCAGCAGTACTGTATGTCTGATGAGACATGTAAACGGGTGATCAGGCCAGAAAACTCTGGAGGCAGAGGCTGCAGAAATGAAGCAAAAGGACTCAATTAAAATCTTAGATGCTAAGCAGAGAAGCAAAGAGAGAGCTCCTGGGAACCAGAAAATGAGGAGGCATATGCAGACTGAAGCAGGCCCTTGAGCATCAAGCCCAAAATTTACTGTTTTGTCAGACTGTGGAAAAAACCCTATTTCAGCAAAAGTTCAGCTACATTGGCAAACTACGTTGCTCACCAAGACCAGACCCTTTTAGGCTTAATATTGGATCTTCCTGAAGAGTTCTGGGAATAGCATGAGCCAATGGGTGGCAGATATCCTGATTCTGAGTAATGCATGTACTCCCCATATAAGGGATATCATGGCCATTACTCAGAGTATCTTTGTCACTAGACATGAGTTATTAAAAAAAAAAAAAAAGCAGTGCCATTTAAAAATAAGCATGAGCTATGAGAAAAAGCCATAACAACATACTACACCCATCATTAAAGATTATGCTTAACAACAAAGATCAAGAGAAACATACTTAGCACCTCCAGCAGTGACTTTGCCCAGCAGCAGTATGTCTTGAGGAGCTCTAAGAGCTCTGTCTTTGCAAAAGGGGAGCACAAATTAAAAAAAAAAAAATCCAGCTATCCAAAGCAATGACTTTTAACGACCTGCCCTACTTCGGCATCAGAGAACACACTCTACAAGCCCCTAGACCTCTGTAATGGGGAACAGAAATATCACAGGTTAACACAAGTGATTTCCAGTTGGCTCCAATTCCACGCTCAAACTTGCAAGATTGGTAATCAAGTATATTCAAGTATGTACTACAAGATTAGTACATACTCTTGATTTTGAAAAGGTGCTTTCCTTTATTTACCTTAAAACCGCAGTTTTAATTAACATCACAGAATTTCACAAACAAAAGACTAAAGTAATTTGTCAAGGTTGATATAAACTTTTCAACAGTTATAACATTTCAACATTTATAAACCTTAGCTTGTTACAAGCTTTGCATGAAATCCAGACACTTAAGAATCACTTTGCAAAACCATACAGCCAGTCCTGCCCTTCTTCTCACTTTTTCCACACAGACACAGGCTTTGTAAGTACTGGCAGATAGGCCTATCTGTGCATGCTGTGAATGACAGCTAGCAAGGGAGGAAAAAAGTTTATTGTCTAGAAAATTAGGCCTTTTATTTGATGGATTGGTATTTTCATTTACAGCCAATCATTTGATAGGTTACACACATAATCTGTAGAAGGGGGTTAATTTGACTAGCTTTGTGCCTAAGCTGAACACGCAAAATCTCTGCATACATCTCTAAATATACACCAATTTATATTTTCAACAAAACTCTTAACTTGATATCTATTGCTCCTTCTTGCTTTATTTTTGGTATAAGTAATAAGCATAAGTAATATGCTGCACATGCAACTGACAAGTTAACTCCTCCGGGATACAATATATTCCTCTAATAATAATTGTCTAAATCGTAATTGCCAGCACCAAAACATACAGTAATAACACTTGTTACATAATCGCTATACTGGAGGATTTTTTTCTGCTCTCCCTGTGACAGTGAAATCCCTGTCCAATACAGTCAAAACACCCTCTATTACTATAGCCTAGTTCATGCTTTTAATGTTCCTGTGGTTAATATAGTACGACCATCAATACTATGCACTTATAACAAACACACAAGTAACTCAAAGTACATTAAAAGCACAGATGTGGATAATTATTCTTTAACAAGTTCATTGATTGCAGAAGATAGATTCAGCTAATTACCAAAAGAAGGCGGCGCATGGCACAACGGAAAATAAAATAGGTGCCTCAAAATTCTTCTTCTTTCAATGCTACTGCATAAAAGTTTAATAGTATAAATTGCTTCAACCCACATGCATTGATGTGTCTCAGCTTACTTAAGAAAAAAAAAAGTTTCTATCCAAGACTTACCTTTGGCAGTCATTTCTAAAATTAAATGGAAACCCACTTCATTAATCTTGCAACACGTGCCAAAGACTGAAAGCCAGCTACTACAGATTTCAGCCCTTGTGAAAATACTGTAAAAGCTGAGAAGAAAGATCCCTTCTTGTTCTTCAGGGAATACTGGCCTACTTCACAAATGTTTTGTGGAGATTTTATTTTTTTTTTCCTAAACCAAGGGGCCCACACTTTTTTTTTTTCAAACAAATAATGGATAATTTTAAGTAGATTATTTGCAATAATATAGCCCTCATTTATACAGTTATGAGTGAGACAAACATTTGGACACAGGCAGGCACAAAAGGAAGGAGCTGTATACCCCCATTTCATAAAGTTTAAACTAGAGATAACAGCATATGGTGAACAGGGCTTCTTTGGAGAGGGAATAAGGGCTAAGAAATAAAGAATAAATCTTGGGAAAGAGTGTAAAAATTGGTTACAAAATAAAGAGTGGAGAATCTTAAGGTCTACATTTTCCTATTCTTGGTGGACAGATACCTCAGCCCCTTTCAGAATAGCCGGCTGCATCTCAATTTTTCCTCCCAGTGAACAAGGAGCTGTCAGTTTCTGAAACCAATGAGTAGCAAGCAGATATAGATGGGAGGACTGCAAGAATAGCATAGCTTCCAGCAGCTTTCACGTAGTCTGAGGTCTAAAGATTACCCAGAACAAAGGGCACTTTTTCCGTGCTGAGAAACCTTTGGTAGATTTAATTTCCATTATCTGTTTTTGTTTTTTGTTTGTTTGTTTGTTTTTCTCAATGCATCCAGATTTTGGCCATCCACTCTATAGCAACAAGTTGTAACAGTTTCACTTTAAATAATCTGAAAGTACTCGCTTTTGTTTTTTCCTAATTTACCAGTTTCCTAAATTACCAACAAATCACCATTCAGCACAACTCTATATCCATACTGCCAAACTTAATTCTAACACTGTTACTTTTTCTTTAGGACTCATTATTTTAACATTCCTCTATTTTTGCAGTCCTCTATGTTCAATTCCTCCCTCAGTCATCTTTCATTTCCAGCCTCCTCCACTAAAAAGATATTTTCCAAGTATTTTTCCTATTCTATAGCTTCCTTACCCATAAGCACATAATCCATCTAAATCTGTAATTTCACTGACCAAGTATTAAACCTCTAAAACATACCAATTAATTGCAAGAAGTCCCTTAAAACAACTGGCTCAGCCCTTGGCCCAACATACATAAAGCAGTTATGAAAAGAAACTAATGAACCTCTCTTCTTAAGGGGGCATACACCTTTTTAAACTGATCATATTCAAGGCACTAAGCCTGAGGTCATAGTCCTCCCAGGTGTTTTATATCACATCATGCTTTGTCAAGCTGTTGTAATTCCCCCCACCATGCTGTACTGGAATGGCTCACACAGAATTGGCTGAATTGTTCACAGATACTTCCTATTAACTTCAAGAGGCACACAGAATTAAAGTTGTAAAAACCTATTGCCTTTGCCTTTTTATTTCCTCATGTTGAGTTTTATTAAGCTACTCATCCTGAAAAGGCATACAGTATCATCAGGCAACTTAAACTCTGTGTTAGTGAAAGCTGGTTTTAGGATTCTGTCTGGGTATTTTTGCCAAGCTTCTTAGAGAATTTCCACAGAGGGAGTGTTTGGGCTGTTTTTTGGGGTAAGAGGGAAGGCTCTAGCCCAACTGACAGTCACCTTGAGGCAACTGAAACCACTGTGAAGACTACCTCGAATATCAATTATTTCTTTTAGGCTCCACAGAGGGACTATATTTTCAAGGTATTACTACCATGATTTAGCTGGTAATCTATTAATTTAAGGTAAAACAAAACTAATCCTACCCCCAAAATATTTAAAAAATGGCAGACATATTCCTGGGTCGTCTTCCTATCCAGTGTTTTCAGAATAGGATGGGAACAATCCTAATACAATCTGGAATTCCAAATGTAGAAAAACAACACCAAAAATTGCAAACAGAGAGAAGGAAAAAAATCTAGTTATGTGATTTCATGATGAAATCACATAAACATTAATACTGAATGGCAACACTGGGTTCGAGTCACTAAGCTGCTGTGCAGCTCTAACCCAGTAAAGTGGTCACCACTGCTAAAAACAGATCACAATCAGGTAACTCCTACCTGACCTGATTTGACTTAGCTTTGTACAACGGTGTGGTGTAAACCCCACTATTATTAGAATTTTGATATATTTTTTATAACTAATGGAAAATAGTAGCGACTTGTTATTCTGCATATGGCAAGCTATCTATGAATCTAGTATAAAAATACAGCATAGAGGAGTGCAGGCATGAAATGGTAGCAGAGGCCTTCAAAGTACAGATGGAAGACCCAGGACTGTAGAAAAATCTTCAGTAGTCAATTACTGGTCACTAAAGGATGCAACCTTGGGAGCTGGATCATAAGAGGAAAAAAACCCAAGCATCCAACATTTGTAAAACATCACCTAGGATGTAACATGGGACTGTAAACCAGTGAAGCGAGAGCAATGTATACAGAATTTTACAACAAGATGTTAAATCAGCCTCAAAGGAACCCTAAAGAGAGGGGGGAAATAATGCATTTATAACATACTCGTCCTAGCAAAGGACTTAGGATGCTGATGACTCATTGCAATGCACTCTTACCTCTGTTCCTGCTTGAGCACGACTGAAGCTGTCAAGGCCCCAGAGAGAAACTGGAAGGTAAGTATAACATCAGAGCAAACAGGAAGATATAAAGAAGTGTATGTAACCATTTTAAATGTATAATTATTGAGACTTTATCTGTAATATCTTTATTCTACTTTATTTGTAACAGCTCAAATAATAACAATGATTTGATTAGACTGTTAAGATATCAGTTAGACAAGCAATAAACTCCTTGCTTTGCACGTAAGGTGTGTGTTTTTGGTCCACATAAACTGCAAAAACTGCAATGCAAGACTCTTACAACAAATTGGTAGAGATAACATTGATTTAAATGCAACAACTGCTAGCAACTATAACAGCATCTCACATGCTTCCAAAGCAGGATAAGTCTATTTCCTCTTTCCTCTCTACCTTTCTAACAATTCTAGGTGTATTCCAAGTATACTAAAAAATGAGAACTGTAGGAGTTTTGATACCCCCCCCCCAACCACTAAATGCTTAATTAGTCTGTACATAGCTCTCTGCTGTGAATTTTCTTAGAGCACTAGTCTCTTTGGCATGTACTTGACTTGAAGCTGGGCCATAGGCTAAACCAGTTTCATTTTTAGCTAAGCATCTCAGATTGAACCAAGTATCCATAAGGTCAGAACACTCAATGCTTCAATCCCAATGAAAAGCAACTAAATAAAAAACATGTTGATACACACGGGGGATACATTCAAATGTCAGGATAGCTGTCAGCTACCATGAATCCATACTAGGACTAAGCTAGGCAATATTCTTATTTTAATAGCATTATACAGATGTTCTGAGAAACACTGCCTGTATCTAACAATCATTTACCAAATTCGAAGTTAGACACAAAAGTATTTTCTTTTTTGTTTTAATCTTTATTTATACAGATTTTGCTACTGTTATTCTGAACCTAGTCACATCTTGAATAAGTGCAGTGAAAGATTTATGACAACAATGCAAAATATAACTCACTTCTGCTCACTGGGCATCCACTGTAGGGACAAACTGAAGCCATCTGTTTGTTACTATTCCTGCCATCATGAGACCAAATACATACTTTACTGTTTCCTATGTACAAAAGCACAAAATTATCTGACACGCTGCAGCAACGGTTTCTGCTTAGTAGAAGATCAGGCAAGCAGGCACAGAAATTCTGTTAGAACGGGGCATGTCTGAGATCAGCAGTGGAGCAACATGAGCACGGTTGTGTAGTCTGTGCCCTACCTGGCATGTGCAATGACAAGGCCCTTCATTTTTCATCAGTGTCTTAATCTTCACAAGTATAATTACAGCATTCCTCAGTAATGGTGAATACAAATGATACTCTGTTCTGCAAGACAATGATAAGCTGGTTTTTATGTTTCAACAAAAATTAATGTATGATTGGAATTAAAAGGTATTTATCCCAGCTTAAATATTAGCATTATATAACAATGTTTAAAATACCTGCGCAGAAATTGTATGTTCTTCAGCTCAGCATCCTAACAATCATCTTATAAAACTACAGTGGAGACAAAAAAAATGCTTTTTCTCTTCATTACAATACTCTTTCAGGGCTATGAAAGATCAATCATAAATCATTTATACTGTTATGTTTTCCTTATAGTGTATCCTTTGGATACACAAAATTATTTAAATTACACCTGTCTGATATAATTTCCCATTACACAAACAATAGCTTGATGAAGTCTTTGCTGTGATTTGAAAGTCTGTGTTAAAGACAAATAATAAATTGCAATCTATTTACTAGCTTAATTATTTGAATAGTTCATCTTGTATTTTCTTGGTTAATTACTGACTTCCATACTGCTGTGTAATTGAAACAATAGAGAAAAAAAAGATTCCAGAGTGTCTGAAATTGCCATGTTAGAAATCGGAAGCCTTTTGTACTTAAGATAGAGCAGCCTGTTGCTTAATAGTTTTTTTGGAAACACCATGAGTTCACTATTGCAGACCCAGCAAGCAAGTGAGAAACTTCTGAATTTGAAACTCAGGAGTGTCATGCTTCCTTCCGGAATTATTTAAATAGAGATTTGCCACAGTTTACAGTTTATAAACTAAATCCCAAGAAGTCCTACCTAATCCTTATTTTTTTTTTCTCCTATAGCTAGCAAAACAAGTTTCAGTCGTGGTAATGTGGTTACAATCTACTTGTATTTATTGTTTATCACAACAAATAGCATTTATAACAATGCAGAGAGCAAGAAAAATACATTTTGCACTTATTCTTGCTGAGACAGAAAGTCATTTACTCTGCCTTGCAGAACATTTAATCCTTTTTACCATTCAGATCCAACAGGATTTAAGGGTGTACAACATCTCATGGGGCAGGACCTGAGAGCATTCCAAGAAAAACCCTATCTTAACCAGCTTTACAGCCCCAGCAGGGCTCCACTTCTGAAATTATTTTATCTGTTATTTTTAGAACTGATGATTACTCATTTTCACATACTCATTTCTAAAATCTGGCAAAGAAAACTGACAAGTGTATGAAATACTCTATTAAAAATTAGGAGAGGGATATGATTGCTTCCTCTTATTTTCTAATAGTGTAACAAAGCAGGATTGTTTTGTACAGAGGACATAATTTCTTCATGTTCACCAGTTCAAACTGTCAGAGCTATATATATCTTATTTGGCCTTGGTATACTTACTCCTCCTTTCTCTGCAAATTAAATGCCTTGCAAGTTTTTCAGGAAGTAGACACATTGGTAAGGGAAATGGCGCTTAAAACAAAAACAAAACCAAAACAAAACAAACAAAAAAAAAACCCACCAAAACATGATTCAATTAAAAAAAAAAAAAAGTCCCAATCTGTCTGTGGGTCCACTGTATTTGATATGAACCACCTACTGTGCACCTCCTGTTTCAGATCTTTGGTACAAGTGGTAGTTAATTCTCTCTGTTTTGTGTAGTTTTAGACAATATTCTATTTGAATTCGGTACGTAGTTTTGTTTTCAGTTTTCTAAATCATAGCACTGAGTACAATTAATTTATCTTTATTTTCATTCTACTGAGAAACAGGTATTTAGTAGGCACAGGCTGTCTCACAAGGCGGGGAAAGGAGGCCAGTCAAATTAGTTTTGAGTTCTCTTGTTAAACCAAAGAACTAAAAAAAAAGAACTAAGCTAAAATATGGAGAAAAATCAAAGCAAAAATCCTAGTGTAACCTCAGTGAATCAGCAGGTGCTTAATTGCTTAAAAAGATTTAGAAGGTGACAGACAACAGGTTTATACTAGACTTTCCCAGCATGGCACAGAATTTTGAAGAACACCTTGATCAAATCTCATGTGTCGGGAAGGCCAGCATTAAAAGGGAGAGTGTTAAAGTCTGAGCAGATGCAACAGGAATACACAATCCCTACTCTTTCAAAATGTAGTTTGTTGTAGCAGAAGCACGCTATTGTACCTCCATGCCGTAAAGATGATCACATTGCAGCCCGACTAGCCTGAGGTTTGGCCCTTGTGCCATATTTGCTACTGGGGAGGCAGCTGTGAGAGGGGGCCGTGAGGAAGGAGGACAGAAGAAGAGATCTGACCGCCCACATGAAATGGGCTTGTGCTCTGTTGTTTGTCTTAGAAAACCATACTGTGCTTGCACTAATCTCTAAAAGGTTAGGAACGGAAGTCGAGAAATTACACATTTCCAGCCATTCATTCATCAATTGCTAAACAGCCCATACGAAAGGGACTCAATACACACTGTTCACATTATTCTGTACTTAAACTCCTTCAGATTTTGAGGTAGAAATCAGCTTCTTTTGACAGAAATCGGTTTGGCTAAGAAGAATTTTCATTCCCACCTTCCTGCTTTATTTGCCCATCACATTACTATTTTTTGCATAGAAAGCCAAAAACAAAGCGTGAAAGATATTTACATAATACTTTACATAACAAGCTCCTTTTGAGAAATGAGAATATTAAAATTTCAAAAGTACAGTCACAGCAAGTGGTAGGCGAGCAACAAAGATAAATCAAATCCTATTTCTTGCCATGCTGTGAAAAGACGGCTGGCTTTTAATCATCATGATGTGCCATATGTAAATTCCATCAAAGAAAAAGTTTGGTAAATGTTATATTTCATAACCACAGGGAAGCAAGCTATTTAAAACATCAATTAAATGATATAATATACTCTAAAGCCATTAATAATAAAACTATTAATCTAGGTAGACATTACTCTTATATGGAATAGTTTTTGAAATACACTTTTTCAAATGCATATTTAATGAAGAAAATATTATATTTTTTTCTATTCAAGGTCATTCTAACCTGTCTCATCTCATAGTTTCTGTGATATGAGTAAGTAAATTGTTCCAGAAAAAAAAAAATGCACAAAGCACTCATAAACCTATAATAATTTTCTCAGAAAAATTGAGAATGTTTCAGTCAGTACCTATGTTTTATATGTAGTCAGAAATCTATATATGTACATATGACCCTTAAATGCTAATTCATGTTGTGCTTTGCCAGTCTCAGGAAACATTTGGAGATGCAAATGTCTTCAACATGAGACAGTAGTAAGGCCAAACACTATAAGAAATCTATTTGCAAGCCTCCAATGGAGTAAAGAACCAATCACAGTAATAATACTATTATACTAGAATTGTACCTCACTTGCATTAGAAGAAAGCAAACTGATTTGAAAACATTAAAAACTGTTGTGTTTCAAAAAATTCCTTGGAATCACCTATGTCATAGTAAGTAAAGCTTTGGCATAGACTAGTTTATCTGCCCAGCCTCAAACGAGTACGGTAAACTGAGACTAGATATTTAAGCCCTAAATTCTGGATTAACACTTAAAAATACCCTTCTTTCACAGAAAAAGAAGCTGAATTCAACATGTTTCAAACAGACATTCTACAGCAAAGCATAAGAAGGATGGCTAATGAGAGCTGCGAGAAGCCTTCTCATAGTAACGGAACTGGCAGGCTACCCACTGGATGCCCCAGGAACACACGAGGATACAATACTTTACTTTTCTATGTAATGAAGGCATGAAGGAATTTATTTCTTCTCAATAGACATCAGGCTTCAGAAAAAAAATTTCTAAAAGTCCACAGCAAAGCATACCCTTAAAAACAAAACAAAACAAAACAAACAAACCCAAAATACAGAAGAAAGAAAAAAAAGGGCAAAAACCACCCAAACCCACCCAAAAAGACCCAAACTTTCCAGATATTCTGTACTTCATTTATATTTTGCTTCTATCTATTAAAAAATCAAATCTAATTCACAGTCTCACCAGAAAATTTATAAACTCTGTGTTTGTTTTCCGTGACATAGGAACAAACATTTTCAGCTACACATTTTAAACCAAAGTTTTTATTCTAATGAGTTTTGTGAAGGAAGAAAAAAATATCTCCATATTTTCAGCACACTCAGCAATGTCTGTGTGCATAAACTGAGACCTGTCATATCTGCCGTGTGCTTAGGAGAAATTTAATGCTTCACCTCTTTGTAATGTTTGTTGTTTTGTTATAACTGGTGTGTAGATTGAATGGCAGGTGACATTTCATAAGATTTAAATACGGTAAGAAATTAATCAAATTAATATATTCCATTTTTAAAGTATAATGAGTCATTTGCATAAAAAATGCAAGAGTCTGTAAATACAAAATGAACTCCAAATAACACAGGACACCATGAACTGCATTTCTTATATTTTATAACATACATATATGTATGTGTGTGTATATATCTACACCCATCACAGAGACAGCTGTTAAAACCCTGGAACCCTGGCTAATTTATACAGCAGTTTGGATTGAGGAAGTGATAATGCTTACACCCTCTATGGATCACAGCATGTGAGATACCATGCTGCAATATTCTATAGGAGACCTACAGAGCTACTTATATATCAGCTGCAAACGCAGCCTCTGATCTGTCCTTCTAGAAAAGGGAAATTCACTTACAATGCCCAAATTATATTCCAAGGGTAAGCTCCAGGTCTGATTCTGTAAAAGAAATCAGGCAGATCCTTATTCACACATGGAATGCCATGGAGGTCAACCAAAACCTGGAGAAGGGGACAGGATCTTACCCCTTGGCCTCTTTGCAGAACCACAGCCTTACTGAAATGTAAGGCAACCAGGACATGTAGGTCCACACAGAAGAGAAAGAGACAGCAAATTAACAGATCTACCAGGACTGATAAGAATAAAGAATAAAACACTGCCTAGGCTGCATTAAAAAATACCAGAGGAAAGTAGCACTTACAAATTAAACAGTAGGAGTTTCAAGGCTACGGACTAATTACTATTTAACGATCTTGCCAGTGTATGCAACAATACAGTGAAACAAAAGAAGTTGATTTGGTTAGTCAATAATGGAAAATCTATTTGCCCACAATTGATTTACAGTGTAACAGGACTCAGCTACTGTAATTTGTAACTGGTGCTCCTGTCTACAAAAGAAAGGACAGTCTTTTATTTATGAACTGGAGAGAGCTAGAACTTATTAAAGATGCAACATAAAGCTGTAAAATACGAACTCTAACATACCGTATGAGTTCACATAAATAAAGCAATTTTAGCCAGCTGGAGCTGAGCTATAGTGCTAACTGCACAGGTTTGGCTTTCCACAGAGGATTCAAGAATTACTAGTATTTTAGTTCACATAGGTGCATAACGTATAAAAAGTCAAAATTCTATCCTCAGAAAGAAAAAGAAAAGTTGAGTAAAGAGCTATCAAATAATACAGAAAGGTAAAAAAATAAATTAAAAATAAAAGGCAAGCTTTAGAGAGGAGGAATAGTAGGCAGTGCCTACAATTGCAGGCTACCTGCAGGAAACCTGGACTTTCAACATCACTTGTATGTCTGAAAACAAATTCATCATTTTCTTCACTTCCTCTGGTAGCAACTGCAAACACCGGTCCTTGTAAATACACTCTATGCTAACAGGCTGCTTAAAAGTAAGACCTGAGTCCATATTGCAATTCACCCCACTAATCCTCTCCTTTAAAAAGAAGCAACCCTCACTGCATTCCTGGTGGCAGCAGAGGACGTTAGCCTGTAGCTCCTATTTCTCAGTATGCCAGGGACACCACTGGTTTAGTAGCATGAAGACTCACCAAACTTACCGCATGAATATATTCTCCTTAAGGACATATATTTGACAACCTGTGTCAAGCAAGACAGAGGACTGGCAAACACTGAGTAACCCCTTACTCCATTCTATAATCTACCTGATCATACTGCACTATTACACAAACATGTAGGCCAGTGCAGGAGCAAGTGACTTTGAATCCCCTATGCCAGCCTGCCATTCTTCTATAATTGTTCAGAATTTGGCTAGATAATCTACGAAAGGCACTTGGATGCTGAATTCCATGCTTGCTTCTCAATGTAACTGTTAGTGCAAAGAGTAACAGATCCTCTCCCAAGAACAGTTACAGGGACGGGACTAAAAACAGTCTCCCACACAGAACTGTTTTTTAAGGGTACTTTAGGGGTGTATGTTTAAGCATAAATGTAGGTATGCACACACAGATACGCATGAGATAATTCAACAGTTAAAATAAACTTTGAAAATAGTAACTGAGTGTATTAGCATTGAGGAATTTGCTTATCCATTTGAGCCAGACTGCCAGTTGGGGTCTTACAGATGGTTTCTGCTCGGAGGAGAAGCTAAGGATAGAAACAGTATTTCTTCGATACAGAAATCATTGCTATTTACAAGGAGCAAATGAAAAACTCTTTTCTGAATACAATAGGGATTTTAGATTTGGTCTTGAGAATGCGTGAACCTATCAGGATATATTAATTTGAATAATTCTTTTAACCTGCTTACAGCAATATTACAAGCGTTCCTGTGACTCTTGGCCAGGTTTCTTTACTAGGTCTTTCCTACTTCTTTTGTAGAATTTATATGCCTCTCTCAACATCTGCCCCTACATTTTCATACTATATCGCTATTACCTCCAAGTTGCATTTTCTGCAGTGCCTACTATTTCAGCTATCTCTTCTACAATGAAGCTCAATTTATTAGCTCAGTTTATTTTCAGTGAGGGATGACTGGCTCTATCTTCAAGGAGGTATGAGGAATGTTTATTCTTTGCCTATGTCTTCACTACATCCATCCTATTCCTACAAGTACTCACAACTTTGCATACTGCTTGCTCTCACAGAGTTGTCCTTGAAGACTTCAAATTCCTCTTTCATTTTTAAGCATCATATTCCACACGCTTGCTTCTGAAAGCAAAAATACTTCCTATTATGATTTTAATTCCTACAAGAGATATGCAGCAACTCAAATGTATCCCTATTAATCCTAAGGAAAAAGACATTTGGTGGAAAGAAGTGAGTGTAAACAGTAAGGACAGGAGGAGAAAAACAGTTACATGTCAGCACAGCAGGGATAGAAGCTACAACTCTATTAAAACTCTTAATAGAGGTACTTAAATTAAAATACCCCTTTGAGTGAAATTCTGCACTAATGTATGTTACCTTAGACTTTCCCTGACTCCTTTCTCTCATCCTACCAAAGAACCCTGGGAATCATTTTAACCTCCTGCAGTGCAGTCAGCAATCCCTCCCATGACTGATTGACCCATATCAGGGCTCACGCAGACCCTGTGGGTTAGTAGCATGCAGCAAGGGGAATGATGAGGCACTGAATCTGCACTTGATAGGCACACGAGAGAAAAGATTACAGACAGAATAAGGTGGATAATAGGCTCAGCTTCTGTCACCTCTTCTTGTGAAGATTCTCAAACCGAAATATTGTTAAGAGTTCTTTTCCATTAATTTAATGGGAGCTGAGGGGATATATAACCTGTCAAGGTCTGAACAGCTCAACCTCCAACACTTCCTTCAACAGAAAAGGCTCGCTGAGAAAATGAAGTAAACCTCCTTATTAAGCAAACTCGTGCTTCCTTCTTCCCCACAGTAACAGACACACACACAGAGGGTGCTCGTAAGTACCACCTACCCTGGATACTTCAAGAAGTAGTTTAGAGCAACAATGAAAACCGAAGAGCCCTCAAGATCAAGTAACATTCATTTTCATTAGAGGACTTTTCACTACAGGAGTCACTTTGTTTCACTGAACTGACATGCTAAATATAGTGTTACAAAGTCACATCATTTTTCCAGAGAACAAGTTGCTGCTTAAGCTACAGGCACCTCTGTTTCTTTGATTGCTCACTTTAAGTTTGCTCTTATCATTCATACCTGGTGCCAGCCTTAACACAGAAATAAATGACTTAATGGATGAGAACTGAATGTTATAAAAAAAAAGCAAAGTATTCAGTTGTGCCAAAAAGGAGTTCTTGAATTTACATGCACACTTCAGAGCAGGACAGAGTATCCAGCTTCTTGTACAATGGCACTTTTTCAGGTTTAGGTCAGTATTTGTCAAAGGAGCAGAGTCTGACCAATAAAACACAGATGAGCAAATGTTTGCAACTTCTGCATGTGCATGTGGACACTTCATAATCAAAGAAAGAAACTGGCAGTAAAAAGAGCAGTATAAAAAGTGTTATAAAACTTCTTTTCTTTGTAAACTACTAAAAGTTCCACTGCCAAAGGTAAGACATGCAATGCATTAAATGCTCTGCATATGAGTGACTTACAGAAACTGAAGGGTGTTCCTTAGGTCACAGATGCAAAGCAACATCAACAACAAACAAGTCAGAAAACCAGAATGACAAGAGAGCTGACTTCTTTTAAAGTTAAACAAAGGTATTTAGTAAAAAAAAAAAAAACAAACAAACAAAAAAACAAACAAACAAACAAACAAAAAAAAAAAGCAAAACAAAAAAAAAACCCAAACCACATTATCAGCCAACTCTTGAAGACTTCACTAATTTGAATAATGAAAAAATGACTCTAGTGAAACCTCCGATTCAAGCAAAGCTTGTTTCTTTAAGTGTAAGGTGTTTCTATAATTGTATTCAGGATACATCGTATGTCCTATTATTTTCAGGAGAAACAATTCATTAAGGGAGTTTAATGAACTTCCCTCCATTTTTTATCAGGCTTTAGGGGAAAAAAAAAAAAAAAACAAACCAAACCAAAACCTCAAAAAACCAAATGCTTCACCACAGGCACTTAGCCACCAGGTCCTCAACATCAAGTCCCAGTAAGTTAGGATCTCTAATTCATTTCTTCAGAATTACCTATCTGCAAACAAGAATGACCTAAATCCTTTACAATTTCTCAGAAGATATAGCCCAGTTTTCATCTTAATATATGCTTCTCTTGTACTTGTCCACTATTTTAATAAATCACAAATTATAGCTCACAATCTCAACTGAGAAACACTACAAAATCCAGATAGCTTCACAGTGAACACTGCAGTTTTATAGATTCGTAGCATGTAACCATCTCTCTCACTGTTTATTAAATGAAATACAATAAAGGAACATCAGAAGAATCCTGCATATACTTCATAATAAATGGGCAATAAATTAAGGAGCTGTATTTTTGTCTACTGATCAGTGACCTGAAGTTCACAATATCCAACTTAATTTTAAATGAAAAGTTTAAAACATCAGCAATCCTGAGTGTATAGTAAGACAAGCTTCATTAATCCATTCTTCATGCAGATCACTTGAAAACAAGTTGTTACATTAGAGTGGTTTGGCCATAGCTGGTGCTGCCACTCATTCTCTAGCTTCACTTAAGCTGTGCCAATTAATGCTAAATGGGATTTTGGCCTTCTACACTGTTTATGATACACACGTTAGGTAGAAGCAATAGCAATTCAAAAAATTTACCAGGGATTTTTGTACAAATATACAAGTGTATAAACTGGACAACAAAGAGTTTTTATGATTTTATATTGAATTAAGAGACCTCGAAATGGTAACAAAATTGCCATTTTATTAAATATACTACTTAAAGTGTGAATTTTTCTCTCAAAAGCTTTTAAATTAAAAGTATTATTAACATTTTAAGCAGCACCCAAAGGGACAACAGCTAGTTGTGTAACTTAAGTGTGTATGACAAACAAACACAAAGCGTGTATGACAGAGCAAATTATCATATTGTCATGTCTATATAGCTCTTTAAAAAGAACATTATTATTTTGATGGACTTGCACACTCAGATCTCCTACTGTTCCCAAAGGCTCAATCCCCCTTTTAAGCCAGCTGCAGATTTGGCAAATCCTCCAGGTTTCGGCAGAGGTTCATTTTCTACACCAAGGAAGCTAAGGAGGAAAGAAAAAACAGGAATTTTGGGGTCTCTGAGGAAAAGCAGAGGGCAGACTATGCCATGAGGAGTTAAACTGTCTTGGGAGATTGCGTTCTCAGAGACACTACTTTACAAATCAGTCAGGCACAGGGGCAAATGCTTCTGCAGAGCTGTTTTCCTAAGGTGACTGTGGATCCAGCACCAACCTTAGTTTCTAACTGAGATGTGATGTAAATTTAGATTTTAAGATTTAAATTTTAAAATGTGATTGCTGAGGATGGAAGTGCAAGGTATGGTGTGATGGGTGACCAGTAGGGTGGGTGGGAGATTCCCAAGTAGACTTCCCTGCATTGACATGTATAAACTGACCACTGCTGAATCAAATACAGAGGATAGAATATGCTACATAAAGAGCCTATATTAGTAGTGCTAATGGTTAACAGAACATGCTGTTTTGCAGCATTATGCATTTCAAATAAAATTACGTATTACACTGAAATGTCTTTCCAAATTCAGCACACACGAAAAGACAATCTGTATTTCTTTGCCTTCTCCAGCTCTGGTTACTTTTAATTGCTGATTCTTCCTACAGTTAAGTCTGAAAGTCATGGCACTTTGCCAAAGTGCATATTACATCTAAATCTATTTAGATGCATATTCTAACTAAATAGAGAACTAAATACCTAAGGTATTTTGGTGTACTTCCTTTACACAGATTTTTGCTATTTGGATGCTGTATGTGCCTGTGCAAACATAGTTAGAAGTAAGAGAATGAAAAGACATGGGGACAAATGTGGATCTAATACATCACTCGGGAGAAAACAAGCAATTTGGTTTCTGGCACAGGTTTTTTTACTCATCTATAAAATCAGTTTTCAAAAAATAGTGTTAAAAATAACCAAATATCCAGATAAGGCCAGGTAATGATAAAGAGAAGGATCTCTGATTACAGGGTCATATACTAACCCTCTTCTAACTTTTTCTGAATATCACAGAATATGCAATTGTGTTTACTGTGAATAGCTTTCAGCCTCTGACAGTTTGCATTGTTATCAAAACTTTCACTTCGCTTTTACCCGTTACTACTAAATTGAATCACAGCAAATTTAAAATGACAGAAGATAGATTTAAGGATGCAACAGACAAACATCTGCTGGACTTATGCAAGAACAGTGAGGGCCACAGAAGTAAAAAAGAAGAAATAAAATTTTATGAGCTGTCTCTAAAACAGGAGATATTAATTAAGATCATAGATTTATATAAAAAGATAAAACATAGATAACACATCTACAGACATATTGGCCAATGACTTATGTGATGTTTTACTATGTGGCCATAAAAACTGAATGTGGACAAACCTGGAGTAGATAGTATGGCCCCACTAAAAACTCTCCCTCATCATTTCTAGTGATTTAAGAAGTCTACTATAAAAATGTAAACTTAAATTATTGGTGATTGAATTTAAAATGTGGCAGCTCAATGCCAGACTGCCTCATTTTCCAGAGACTTACCCTCCAGGAGGGTAAGGGGAGAAGCAAACAGGATGACACCTGCAAGGAACAGGGAGCTGGACTCAATGATCCTTATAGGTCCCTTCCAAACTGAGATATTCTATGATTCTATGATTCTATGAGCTTACATTGACCCACTGAAGCTCATAATTCATAAAGCAAAGGTTTTAATTCCATCCTCGCTACTAGACCTCTATTCAGGAAAGCTCTTCAGTACATACCTCTGTCTACTCAGTAAGCATCGAAACAGGTTAAGCCTAAACAGGGTCTCAGGTCTTCTAGGACTTCAAGGACTTAAGATAAGATTAAGTATATGCTAAAATGAATTGTTGCAGCAGAGCCTGCATGAAAAATGCAAAATACAACAGGAGAAACCTGGATATTTCTTGAAGAGTTTTCCCTAACAAGCTTTATGTTGCCACTGCCACAGAGTGAAAGGTAATTAGACTGATTAACTGAAAATCATTGAGGAACTTCCATTCACTCCTCTGTCAGTGCCGCGTGCTGCACAGTGCCAGGATCATCCTGCTTTGCAAATACCAATGAAGAATACTTAATGAAGAAAGATGAATAGAGGGTGGAACTATTTTGCCATTTTTACACCAGAGTGTGGAACATTTGCTATTAATTCCCAATGCATGTTTTTCCTTTTAAGGAATAGTTGCCACTGTCCAAGCTCCAACTCCCTGGTATTTCATGTTATGCCAGGACTGAACTCTTTTTAGAAGAATTCTTTCCAAAGAGAAATGAGCAGCTTTTTTCAGAAGAGTTTTCAGCAGTGAGTATTCCTGTGACTTTTAGAGCAGGACATAAGAGGGAGAAAAAAGAAAAAAAAAAAAAAAAAAATCCCTTTTACTACTAAAAGTGGCAACATGGCAATCAATTAACTCATCACGTTTTCTTCTAACAGTACAAGGATTACTGATAGCTTTTCCTGGAGCCTGATATATTTCAGGACTATAATTAAAATGTGTGGCCAATTATTCAACAAAAATAGCAAAAATATTCTGGAACAAAAGCTCTGGATATGTAGACTTACATAGTGAAGTATAAAATTAAAAAGTTATGGGTTGGGTCTTTTACAGCATTTAATTCACCTATTTGTTTGCAATTCATTCTATTCTCCAACTCATCTTTCACACGAAGAGCAATAATTGTCAGGAAAAATGTCCTCAGACAATACTGCTAAAATATTTTCTGTATTCATCCACAAATTATTTTTATTGATCTATAACCAAAAATCCCAAATAATAATGGGAACTTCACTGAACTTGGCATTCTCTAAATGACTATATCAACACTCTACTGCTACCAAGAGTAAGCAATGAAGGACTTATGAAAAAATAAAACAAATACCTTTGAGGGAACTGTTCTTAACTGTGTATTTATGTTTAGGCATGAATTTAGGCCTCATTCATTATTAAGAGACATAAGTTTACAGTTAAAAATCAAACTCATTCATTAAGTCCTCCTTCACTGTGAGTTTCATAAGCAGACAAAACGTTTAGTGGCAAGATGAAGAAGCCTAAGACGATGATGGGTTAGCAATAATTGAATACAGAACAACTACAAAACCAAAAATAACAAAATATTTGTTTAACTAAAAGTCTTCTTTTACCCTACAGACACATAGTAAATACTTATTTTTGGATTCCTGCAGAAGTTCTAACATCTGTACTTCTATCCAGTTCTAGGCATTTGGCAATGACTTAGTAATAGGTCAGAAGGAGACAATAAATGTCAGTGCCAATACAAGCCTTTCTGAGTTTTAATAAATCTGTAAGTGGACAAAACAAATCTAGACTTTCTCTTCCACTACTTCAAAAGTACTTTGACAGAAGAAAATGAAGTATCCCACAGAAAGAATTTCTCATTACAAATGTATAGGGAACCTTGGTATCATGATTTTTAGAATGGAATAAATACCCATGGGAATAAATTAGTTACATTACTGATGTATATGGAGGGAGTCAACATGGGTGACTTTAAGGGGACATCCACACAGTTGAAGAATGTGTGGTGTTAATGTGACTATGCCCTCTCAAATGATTTGTAACCAGCAAAAAAAATGTGCAGGCACAGACTTTAACATGAGCTAGCAACCACCATCACATCTACCCACATTACATGTTTGGCTTGAACAGCTTCATCTGAGATCCCTGACTTCATTACTAGTGTCACCTACACAGGACCGGATTAACAATGACCTGCTGTTCAGCGCAGCAAGAGTGCTAGAACACACTACAGTACTGTTCTTTTCTACACTGAACTTTGGCAAACCAAGTATGCAACAAAAAAGGAAATAATAATAATAATAATAATAATAATAATAATAATAATAATAATAATAATAATAATAATAATAATGTATCTTTTACGACTGGGTGACAGCAATGGAATTTTTGAATAGCCAAATCAAGGGGAACAAAAAGAACACTGATGAAAAGTTGAATGACTCACATGAGGAAAAGTTAGTTGACTGGGTTCCACCAGAACTTGCTTTTTTGTTTGAAACCTTATGATCTGGAAAGCAACACATTTGCATTTACTTTTTAATGCATTAATAGCATCTTAATTTTGAAGGTTTCTTGTTAAATAATCTAGTTAAAAATTAATTGGTGTTTGATTGATATCAGAACAGTTTTGATTTAGCTTTCCAGCTTTATTTCTACTAAAATTGTATGATTTGCAAAGTAATATATTTTCCTTTAATCATTATCACAACAGTAATTTTGCTGGCTTTTCTACTGAATAATTTGATTACTATAGAAATGAGCTTTGCTTCAGCTTGCTATTGATTTGTGTGTACATACATTAAGATTTTATGGTGTGTCATTATAAGCTAAAATATAGATAGTAATATGTCCCTTGTCAAGGACAGTGCAACATGGCATTGCATTTGGAGAAATTCTGAAGGAGGATTCTGAGTTACTTTGCCAGCAATCTAAGGAGTAGGTAGACCATTTCAGATTGCTGCCCGTCACAGCATAAGTAACTGTAAAACATACGAATTCTGTAAAAAATATATTTTCACTTTCATATCCTAATAATATTATTTACATCAGGACTGCAGAAGATCATATATTGCACAATGGAAGGAGTAATTATTTATTAAAGCCGCATAATAATTACTAAATATACTTTTGAAGGACATAATTAATTTTTTCTACCTGTACATGCTGTCATAGGCAATTTGAAACTTTGTTCTTCCCTTTTAAATTGTTCATCTAGCTTAGGAAAGTCTTGAATTTGGTGATTGATTTAAGAACTATGCACACAATCTATCAAATAAGAATGTTAAATTTTGAAAAATAAAGTACAAAAAGTTTGCAAAAATACACTGTCCACATAATCCTTTATGTGATTCCACATGCATATTTAACACAAGTGCATGCTTTAACAACTTAATTTTATATTAGTGTTTCTGCACAACTCTGTCCTCATTCATGGCATTAGACAGTTTACGGGGGCGGGGGAGGGTGGAATCAGTATGCTTTTAACCTGATAAATCTCCTTATAGTCCTAAATTTCATTTAATCCCTGCACTGGCAAGAAAGCTCATAGACTGAAAGCATTTTATTTTACTGGTAAAGTCAAGTCTTCTGTTCAATTACTTTTTCCTAGACTAGGGATGCAGAGGTAAAAGGAGGGATTATCCATTATCCCTACCTGTTTTTATCACAAAGAGACCATACCTCCATTCACAATAGGTACAGAGACAAAAATCCAATTTGCCCTCGTGTAACCTCACATATAAAAAGGCTGCTTATAACGTTGTAGTTGTACGTGAAAACAATATGAAACACCAAGAATCTCTGCAACACATATAATAATTTACAGCACACATTGTTGTCACAAAACTGACTGAAAATTGCCTTGGAAATTATGGCTAATGGATTATAATAGCCTTTGTCACAAATTATGCAGAGTAGTTTTGGTTAAGTATTATAATGTAGCTTTATATAACACTATACTGCATTAATATGTTTATGATTAGATATTTCATCAAACAGCTCAGAAACTTCTATTAATCTTAACAGACCCAAAGACACATCTCTTAAGAACTTTGATAACTTCTCTTTCAATACAGGTGTGCTGGTTTTGGCTGGGATGGAGTGAATTTTCTTCACAGTAGCTAGTATGGGGCTATGATTTGGATTTATGCTGGACACAGTGTTGACAATACAGCGATGTTTTAGTTCCTGCTGAGCAGGGCTTACACAGAGTCAAGGCCTTTTCTGCCTCTCCCCCCACCCCACTAGCGACCAGGCTGGGGGTGCACAAGGAGTTGGGAGGGGGCACAGCTGGGCCAGCTGACCCCAACTGACCAAAGGGGTATTCCACACCATATGGCGTCGTGCTCAGCATATAAAACTAGGAAGGAGGTTGGTGGGGAGGCCACTGCTTGGGGATTGGCTGGGCATCAGTCAGTTGGAGGGGAGCAATTGTTTTCATTTGCATCACTTGTCTTTCTTGGGTTTTATTTCTCTTTGTTATTTTCCTTTTCATTACAATGTATTATTATTAATAATAATAATAATTATTATTATTATATTTAAGTTATTAGACTGTTTTTATCTCAACCCTGAAGTTTTCCAATTTTTACCCTTCCAGTTCTCTCCCCCATCCTGCTGGGGAGAAGTAAGCGAGCTGCTGTGTGTGGTGCTTAGTTGCTGGCTGGGGTTAAACCATGACAATAGGTATGGCAGACCACTATTTAGCCTAAGAAGCTAGACCTTATTACTTAAAATGCACAGGTACTTGACAGAGAAGCAGAGTTAATGTGTGTCAAGGAAATCCTCACATAAAGCCTGGACTGAGCTCTCCCACAGTCAAAGAAATTCTAGAATTTTCTACTTCTCCACAGAACCCTAAGAACGATGAAATTCTCAAAACAGGTATTGCAAACATGCTGACTTGAGACTTCAGGGTGAAGATAGAGACAGGAAAAGGAACTGCTCCATTGCCCTGTATAACTTCCCGTGTTCTCTTTGGATGAAATATAAACATGCAGAGTTATTATATGCTAAACATTCTTTCAGTTATTAAAAAATTTAAACAGAAAAGTAACTTCAGATTGCACACTGGTTAAGTAGCCAGCAATATGAAGGAAACATCTACAGCTACCCAATTTTTTTGTCCATGTTTGTATGAAGTATTTTAACAGCGTTCAGCAGATGCTGTCATTATATAAGATTCTCCTCCTTGCTGTAGCTTTGTAACAGAAAGCAGGATTTGCATACAAGTTAAGTAATAACATGCCACTCCTTGAAAGAAGGAAATGGTACTTACAAGTGGACTTATTAATCCCAAGAAATATGGAATGCCTGCTCTGTAATCATATTTAAGAGCATTGCACTGTACAATATTCTGGTTTTAATATTCCTGCTAGAAAAGAAGCATTTTTTACCAAAAACTTTCCTTTGACTACAGAAATACTTGATGATATCACCATTCTATTTATCTTAAATACTATCATGCACCTATATAAAGTAGGAAACACCGATTGCCTTAAAATTATCTTTGCCTAGACCAGTTACCAGCATGTTATACATGCAAAGTCAATTAAGTTACAGATTTCATCGCTGGATGTTTTTCTTATTACAACTCTTCATATGGTGTGACAGGTAAAAACACAGTGACAGACCAGGAACAGTCTTCTAGTTCTGCTAAGACACATATCCATGCAGTTTCATTAATTTACCAGGAACAAAAAAGTATGGCTACTGGGGGCAGGGAGAGATGGAAGGCTGGGCGGGGCAGGGAGGGGAAGGAAAAGCACAAATTGCCCTATAGTCAGAAGAATTCTGTATGCTAATTTGTGGAATAAATCAGAAGCTGTTCCAACTGCCAACCTTATTAAACCTAATGATGTCCTGCACAATTTGCAGATTTCAGTATGACCAGAGATACACAATTCATGATTTCAAAACCTGCACTGCAACTTTACTACCATTCATCTGCTACAGGTAAAATGCTCCAAGATTAAAACAAATAGCACATTACATTTAAAGTAAAAGCATCTGCTGGAAGTACATCGCAGAACAACAGACACTGCTAATCAAATAACTATCAATCTTATGCTGACCTAATGGCACTGACAAGCCATCAAAATGCAGCTGGACAAGGAAAGACACACCCATCCCAATGTTACTCATGAAAACTCTGGGTGATTTCTGCTTTAGCTAAATAATCTTGAAATCTCTGGACATCTGACCAAACCCTACCTTTAAAAAGCCATTTAGATTCATTGCTGCATTCTGTCTAGCAGTAAAGGATTTATGCTGTTTACTTTGCCTTTGTGTAGCTGCAGGATTTTATGTATCCCAGTATCCAACAGTCCAGATACTGGCAACAAAAAATCTCAGTTGCTGAAATGTGAATGTAACATTATCAAGGATACACCAGCACTACCATTCTTTTTAAAGTTGTATTTTAAAGGTAGGATTGTTTTCAAGATGCTACACACTAGAAAACTACCATATCAAGAACTGCAAAACTACAGATTATTTGTGAGGGGAAAAAAAAGGTACCATTTTTAATTAAATTTTCCAGGAAAATCTTAGAAAACTGTAGGTGACAGACATTCTAGAACTGAATCTTGGCTGAAACCACTGCTGACTGCTTAACCACAAAGAATCCACTGTATTTTACTTCAATAACCAGTTTGATAAATGAGGTTCGGTTGTCTATTCAAAATACAAGACTCTTACAGGAATCATATCCATAAATATTGACTAGTGCCAAAGATGTAAAAGGAAAACAACTTTTTTTTTTTCTTTAAAGTTGCCTATATTCGATATTAACTTATAATCAAAGAAAAAACACAACCTGGATGAAGACCTGTTTTAGCACAGAAAACACTAAATAACACATGAAAGAATCTGGTAATTTCTTACTTTGATAATATAAATATTTTGGATGCTTGAGCACATTAGTCTACATAGCATTGCAAACTGTGCCAATCCCACTTTTTAGCAAAATGTTGGCCTACATACACTATCTACAAGCAGAAGCAAGTATGATGTATCCTTCTGGCACACTGGTATTTCAGAATCTTTCTACTTTAATCTTTAATATTGTGAACTACTTATGCAACTCCATACTTTTTTTGTATAAAACTATATTTTTTCCTTTTTCTCTTTATTTTTTAAATCACTTCACAAAGTGACCATATTGTTCTCTTAATCTTACTTTGCAAACATATAGACATACAAAATACATCCAAGTATGGTAACAACATGAATGAAATAGTTTCCACAGAAGAAAAGTAGAATATAACCTAATGAGAGTGTAGCATAGAACATAATTCCTTCTATTAGATTTTCAAGGTTTGCTAAAGATTTACTAAAGATGGCTACTTTTCCTTTGGAAATCAAATCTATTACTGATTCAGGCATTTTTCATATGCAAGAGAATCTGATGTCCACATACATGCACACACAATTATAGTCCCATCATAGGCTTCAGATACCTGAAATCTGTTACCTTGATGTAGTCTGGATGTAGTGAGAAACCTGATATTCTCTTACCTAGAACACAAAAAAGAAATTGTTTTAGATATAATTCACAGCATTGTTCAAATCATACATTGTGCAAATTAAAGAAGAAAGAACTACATACAACCAACAAGTGAGGTAGACTATTTAGCTCTAAAATGGTCTTTAGTATTAATACAATCCAAGAGATTTGACAGCATCTTCCACCAGACCCTTGTCATTTCTTCTCTTTGGATGACTATAAACTGGATCTTTTCAGTCAAGTAAGGTCAAAAGCCAAATCTTCCAACAAAAATCCAAGATCCATATTTGTATATATATTGGTATGATTCAAGTTCTTATCTTTCAAATTTTGTCCAGTGTGTATGTAACACCACTTGTACAAATGGACAAGCGTATACAATTTTTCTTGGAAAGTATAAACTGAAAGGCAGTTTTTATACTCCTCACTCTACACTGATTTTTTGTCTGATACTATACAAATGCTTTGGTGTCATTTTGTCTTCCACTTTCTTTTCCAATAGCCAGCCAACAATGACAAATGTACCATGAGATTTTTGTGAGCAGTATGAAGTGTCTTGAAGCTCAAAGAGTGTCTGAAGAAGCAGTGGCACCTTCTGTTTATAAAGTGTATAAACTAGGAAATATGTGTGTTTGCAACCAATCTACCTTTTAAAAGGTACACGTTCTTTTAAGCAAAGTAACTTTAATGATGCCAGCAACAGAGCAACTACAAGTTCTTTCAACTGCTTGAACTATGGAATATATGGATTACTGGGCCAACTGAAACTTTGTTCCTACAAGCTGTTCAATACTTGTGTGAACAAGTCAACCGCAACCAAGACTACAAAATTGTTTACTTTTCACCAGAGTTCACCTTATGAGAAAAATAAAGCAAAATATCCCTTAATTTAGGCCTGTAGCAATAAACCACTGGGACTCCCTGTGCTAGAATTTTAGGGTGAGGGGGACTGGAAAACATCAACAAACTATGAAGCGCCATCATATTTATGATTTTGCAACAACTTGAACGAAATCCTACCAAAGCTTTGGACTTAGTTTATCTTCTCATGAGCAACACAGAAAGAATTAATAAATAGACAGCCAGCTAAGTATGTCTTTGTCTTGAAGACGAATTAAATGCTTATAGATAATTTGAAATCTACCACCACAATCTCTCTTCTTTCAGGTCTATTGTGGTCTGTTAGGAAAGCTACTTCAACATTTTCCTCTTCATTCACATTGTCATTACCCTCCATTTAAACTAACTTCACTGATGCTATGAAATCCTGTCCACCTATGACTGCCTTCCTGCTGGTAATTTTCAGTTCTGTTAACCACTCTCCTTCTCCATTATGTAGCATCTCTGCCTAGTTAAAGGTATCCGGTATGTTTTAACAAGCCAGCATTTATCACAGGAGCTATCTAATGTTGACCAACCGCTTAGTCTGAAGGCTCTTAATATTTTCCTGTCCAACAGCATATGACAGAAGTGTCCTTAACTACCCTGAGAAATTATTACTACCTCTTATTCAAACATGCACTGTCATGGTTTAAGACCACATAGACAGTGTGGAGACTAAATGGACTTGGACACAAAAACATTTTAATCACAGATATGTGTGCAGTTTTAAAAATTACGTGACCTCTGTATCCCACAGGAGAGACAGCACAGTCTGGGAGGAAAGGCAAGCGGGTCAGCATAGAGGCTCTGGCTATGCTTTGCGTAGTCCAGGGTAGGGCCCTGGATGCCTCCTTTCAGTTTCTCTCCACTTGAAACTTTTGGGTTCTCCCTCATGTACCCCAGGAATCTCTCAAATAACTCTGAAATCTCTCCCTCATGTGTCTCCAAAGGCATCTTCCAGAGTGTCTAGTCAGCCTGTATCACTAGGAGCCTCTCCTGCCACTAATGGCTGCCTCTTTTTCTTCAGCATGTCTGAGCAGGTACACTATGGACTCCCTGACTGGTAAAGTTCTGGTAGGTGATGGGGTGTTCGCCCCAGTTTCAGAGTCAGCTGGGACTGGCACAGGGCAGTGCACTGCCTCCTCCTGCACGGGCCACCAATGCAAGTCCCCTGCCACCCACTCTGTCATTTACATCCAATACATTGCACTCCTCACTTCTACGAAACACATATTTAAAGGATATATGTTCAAACATTTCTTAATAAACTCTTACTTTCAACGTAATCACAATCTTAATATACATTTGTTAAACTCTGCCCTTGTCTCTGGGGCCAGATAGCAGCAATTACCAATGTACAATATGTATATATGCTCAGATTATGGGGGGGGGGGCAACTTGGATGTCGTTTCTGACATGATCAGCAAATGTCGGCAATTCACTCACCTGACAAACTAACACAGGGTTTTTTTGCGTTGGATGATCTGCCCAGATGGGTTTACCACATTTCCATCTGTTTTCTTCTACCTCATCCTATCTTTCCCCACATAGCATCATCCACAGTCCAGTACTATTTTGGTTCCAGTTTGCACCGGAGCTGGAGCATGTCCAGCACCTTCCCTCTGACTCTGCCATCCCCACCACCACATCAGCCTCACGACTGCTCCCTTTCCCCTGTTCGCCATTGGCACACTTCTCAGATTGCACCCTCCCAGCATGGTGTGTCTGTGTGTGGTGGGGGGTGGCAGGCAGGGGAAGACGCCTCAGCCAGACTTACCACTATCCTGCTCCCTCACTCTGGAGGGGATCCATCTGCCCTCCTCCTCCTGTTCTTCTTTACTAACTGTGTGGGTGCTCCTTGCCCCCACAGAGGGAACAAGTCCCTACCATCCTGGCAGGAAGAAAATCAGAGATCCCCAGAGCCTTGATGCCCAGCTGGGAGCAATTTTGTTGTTTCCCAGGTCACACTTCTCTTCCTCCAGTTTCTGCACTTTTTCCACCACAACCCAGGGTGCAAGGGCACAACCCCACAATTCAGGTTTCCCAGCTGGGGACTGGGGGATTCTTCTTTTCTTCTTGCTCATCCCCTTTATTTCTGCACCCAAACATTTTGCTAAGTCTCATCCACATGCTCACCATTTGGGCTTTGGGGCTTACCCCAGCATTTGGGGCCGTGCAGGCCCTGGCCTCACAGATGAGCTAGGGCTCAGCCTGCAAACCACCAAGGCCTGGGGCAATGGCTGTTGTGCACAGCCCCACCGCAGCTCCGACCTGGCGGCCTAATGTCCACCAGCCCCAATGCCGCCGCTGCCATGCGGTCCCACCATCCGCCCCAGGCTGGGAAGGGGATCCTATGTCAATAAGCCATTGCTCCAAGTCGATATGAAGTAATTAGAGATTCCATTTAGAAAACCACCAATCCAACAAGAAGAGGGGAGGGTCCATCACTCTCCTTGTCGTAGGACCTGAACACTGCCGCTGGATTTCAAAATGAAGGACTCGGGCAGCAACGCTGATTTCAGATCAGCTGGGAGGCTGGGTGAGCGCTCCCAGGCCGTCGGCCACCCCGGTGCTTCTGTGGTCCTGGCCCAGAATCACCAATGTACCCAGCAAGTGCAGGCTGGGGACAGTTTCTTCCAGTGCCAGCAACTGTATATCTGCTGACTTCTTTCTCCCCACAAACGCTGCAGTTTCTTCATGCTCAATCACGTGGCCATGCACTGACCCAAAACTACTTGGTGACATTCCCCACTCTAAACTTCAATCACTTAAAAACTGTTTTGTGTTTTCCTTTTAAACTGGATCATTTAGACAGATCTGGGTTAGTTTCTGGTAATAGCTATGCTTGAAATGGCACAACAGAGAGTGTGATAACTCAGTGGGGAAAGGAAAGTAGCTTTGCTGGCAGAGAAACCCAACCTTTCCTTTAACCTAATTCTGTTTATCCATTAGGCGATCCAATTGATTTTCTCAGTGAATGGCTGTGGGACAGGGGACAGGAAAGCTAACTTTTCTTCTGTTATTGAAACCTGTGGAACACAGCTTTCTCGAAAAACACTTATTTTCCTGCTCACTCTGTCGAGTTCGTAATTCTTGAGTAACCACTAAAGGACTAAGTGTTAACTCCCAGGATACATAGGAACTAGCCTAGGAACATTTCTTTTCTAAAGCTATTTTTGTAGATTTTCCTTGATAATTGTTACTAGGAGGTCAGGGGTGAGTGACGGTCTTTGGGGGCAGGGGAAGGGGAAAAAAAAAATAATGAAACTTTCCCAATGGTAAATGGTTTCTAGTGTTTGTTTCTGTGATTTTATTCTAGAAGAAAGCTGTTTGGCCTCACCCACATAACTTCCAATAAGGGTTTGATTACACTGAAAGAATTATAGAATATTCTGGCAAGAATATCAATTATTAGGTTGTTGGTTTTTTTTAAACAACAAAGTATTTAGATTTTAAAATGTCAATGTGTTTTATCTAGAGGTTGCTAAATACTTTGAAGAGTGCTGAAAAAGTGCTGTAATCTGAAAATATTTCAAGATTAAAAAAATCTAAAGTATTTCTTTTTCTTTCATGACTGAAATAAATTCAGCAAAATGACAATGACTGTGCAAAATGGTCATTGCTGGAATATACAGATGTAATCTTCTGCCATCATACTTGGGCACCCTGCACTACTACAAACTCTTTAAATTCATTATGTCAAATCTCCTAAAGCTCATAATGATCAAGAAGCAAAGGTTTCTCTGTTCTTTCCAAAAAAACTTTCCTAAACGTCTAAAAATCCTGGCATTGTAGATCTTTTCAAACCGCTTGACTTTATTACTGGTTAATCTACAAGATACAAAGAAAATTGCTATTCATATCCTATACAGTCCTTCTAGAATATAATTACCAGAAACGCCCATGCTCCATCAAGCTTTTCAGCACACCAGCACCCTTCTGACAGCATCAAAAGCTCTGTGTCAACAGCCCTACCAGTGGCGTGTTAATACTAGGCTATTATCTTTCTGAGCCACAGCTGCCCATGCTAGCGATCTCTGGATGCTGCTCTCAGTGACCTCTCCTTAGAGGGAACAAAGGGAACTTCCATGCTGGACTCCCATTGGGGCAAGTAGAGCAGGTTCTGAGAAGGGAAGACTTTGTCACCTGAAAGTCCTGCTACTACAAGTGTCATCACAGTTCTATACATCTTCCCCATTCAAACAGTGGTCTTACCATTTGTCCAAGACATAAAATACAGGAGCTCCAGATAAATACTCTTTCTGTTGCATCCTTCTACCCTTCCTTTTCTACTATTCCTATCAAACTGCAGAATCAAAAATGTGTTTGTCTTAGGATTGGTGTGTATTATTCTGCTTTCATTAATGACTGTCACAACTGCAGCCATCAGCACTGTCTCTCTCATGTTGTGCGAGAGAAATTTTAAAATGGTGTTTCCAAAAGAGAAACAGATTCTAAGAGTGCATCCAGGGATATATTGCTTAGATCTGAAATGCCAAAACACCTGTAGTTTTTAGTATCCAGGACACATTTCACAGAAAGAAAGGGTGGGGGGGGGGGGAAGGCATAGGGTAGAGTTTTTTCTGTATTTTCAGCTGAGAAACTGAGCAGCAGATGTTGGTGAGCAACAAGCAATTTACATGTAATAATTAGTAAGGAAAGTGCTTCAGTGTGGGATAGCAAAATGGCACTGACATGCTCTGATCTGACACAGTCAAAGGGAGCAAAGAAAACTACACTGACGAAGAATTCTGTGCAATGTAGACGGAAGAAACAGGAAATAGCATGAGGAAAGAGCATCACTGCAGATTTCTATAAAGGTTTAGAGTTCATTTCCATAGGATTTAAAGAGATCAGAGCTTTACAACCAAGATGTATTTAGAAGTTAAAGGTTTTACAATCTACCATCCAGGAATAAGCCGAGTCAATAAAAATCAGACCAGTTAGCAATCAACAGCAGTGCTTATGGCACGGCACAGTATAAATTAGTAGTATTGAATAAACAGATACGTTATTCTTAAAACCCAGTTGGGAAAACCCATTTTAAAATACTCCACAGTAACAAAACAAAACATTTCTAGTTGTGATCGCTACTGATGAGTCACACTACCATAAATCACAGGCTACTTTAAACTACCTTCCCTTCAGACAGATGCCTTATTTAAGATCTTAAAGCCAGTGATTTTATATATTGAATGTTAGCAACCTCCTTCTTAATTTCTTACTACAGATTAATCCTTTGAGCTCAAACCCAGAAGACAAAAAATAAATATTCACGTCTTCACCACGGTTGTGCAGACTGCATAGATACCAGACTTCTGCACAGTTCTCAGGCTAATCAGGCCTGATTGTATCATATATATCCTCCTTGAGCTTGACTTTGGGTTGACTTTGAAGTTTATGAGCTGAAAAGCAGCTAAATTAAGCAGAACAAAACAAGCAAATGACAACTAAAGAAGCATTAGACCCAAGTCTATCCATTCGACTAATTCCCAGTTTTACTCACTCTTCTGTTTAACTGCTTTGTCAAAATTTCAACCAAGTACCATATGACTGAATCTATGCTATGCACAACCATAAGCTAAATACCTGAAATAAAGACAAAACCAGATAATTCTGCACAAGATGACACAGGAAAAATTAAAATCCCACTCAAACTCTTACCACTTTAGTTTACTTTTCAATGTATGCATTTGCTCTTTACTGGCAATTTTAAATTTTGTTACTTTATAAAGAAAGAAATTAAATTAAGACTCATAAAGAGGCAGTAAAATATTCAAGAACTGAAATAAGTAGTAAATGTATAAATTAGAAAAGCCTTCAAGGGAAGAAAAGCATAGGAGACTTGCAGGATACTGAAAATTCTTTTGTCTCATTATAATATCTGATAGAATTCATCAACCCAAATAACATGTGAACCCAATTAAGATATGAAATCAGTCCCAAACAGGATAAAGTGCTGTTTCAGTCAGGTCCAGCAGCTTCGTCTTCAATTACCTCAAACAACCCCCACTTGCCTTCTCAACCTTTCAATCCACTTTTCCTCTTTAACCATTGTTTGAAATGTACATTGATCGAATAAGAACAGTAATCAAAGATTGGTACAAAGACTACAGAACCCTTTTATTTTCAGATTTTTTTAATTATTATAAATATTTAAGTTATTGGTAGAGATGATACCTACCGTAACTGTGCTTTTCTAACAGAAGAATGGGAGAACCCACTTTTCATTTCACAAAGCTAGATATAGCAAGAGTAAAAGGAGTAAGATGAAATGTGTTGGGTAAGTTCAAAGAAAATGATCAATAGGCCTTTAGGAGTATGTTTATATATAAGAGTGCCAATCAGTCTTAAGTCCTGTAGAATCAAATATACTTTGCTTTTTTTTTTCCTCCCCCCCTCCCCTCCTCCAAAAGATAGAGCACAATGTCTATATAGGGTGCACTGTAAGTTTACACAGGGCAGGAGGAACATAAGGCCCTACTTCTCCACCTGTATTAGCATTGGCAGGGTGAATCTACTCCACGCATCTGGCTTGCATCTCCCTAGGGTGAAGACGAAAAACGAAAAAAAAAGTGGTTTGTGTCTTCTCTGTGCTTCTCCTTTAGTAAGCACGTCCTACTTAAGTCTCCAGAGAGTTCCTTATTGTTGTGGAGAGATTCTTCCAGTAATCAAGCTAACTTAGTCAAAAAATATAGCTTACAACTCTGTAAAAAATATAGCTGCACTATGTTAGCTATGTTGCTGCCTCTAGCACAACTGAGCAGGCTTCGCTGCCTGCTAAGTTGATGTGACTATGTACACTGCACTTTGAATACAAAATGTAAAGAGCTTGAGTTAAAGAACTTCCAACAAACCCATCCAGGTGTTAATTTTTTTCAGAGACATTATATTTGTACTTGGTCTGGACAGATACTTACAGGGACAACAAAGTACGTCTTTTGACCCAAATACAGTCCCACTCCTGTTCTCTAAATCATAGAAACACTGGAACACTTCAAAGAAAACAATGAGGAAAATTGTGTTATATCGGCAAAGTTACTCCCAAAATAGCTGACTACACATTCCATTAACTGTATTTATTTTAATGTGATCAAGAAGATTAAAGTATGCTGAGCACTTCATGAAGAAAGTATTGCAAAGCACATGCTATAACAAAATCTTATTTTCCACAATTTAAATTTAAGCACTGACAGAAATAATTCTTCTTTGGAAAATGATTTTCTGACAAGTTCTGAAAGCTCGAATGCAGATGTACTTATCTGTCCTCCAAAGCCAAGATAAACAACAGCACAAGCTTTTTTGCATGCGTGGTTGATTTTCAAATCATGCCTTGAAACAAAATAATAATTATATATAACCAGAAACATAGAAAAATGTCCTTAATTCACACTACTGACTGGAAAACCATTGCCAATGACTAAATCAGAAAAATAGCAAAAAAACATTAAAAAAAACCTCAAAAAACTTTGATATATGCATCACAAAAAATGCTTTGTACCTACAGTTTGACTTCAGCTTAATTGCCATTACTTAGAACAATACATCATCAGTGTACTAATCAACTTGCTATGCCACAGTCTTGTAAGAAGTGTTAGTAGAAATCAGAACCATATATATTTCGCTTAAGGACTAAACAAAAAAAAAATAGTTGAGAGTACTTTAAAAGCATATATCAAGCTTAAAAAAAATGCCGGGTCAATCCAAAACATCTAATTGGTCCAAAACTACCGAGATTTTTCTCTGTCCGAATTTCACTCTTGTTCTATTACACAGATTTTGTGTCCTGACAGACAGGCTTGTAGCCTTGTCTCCCAAAGCCAGAAGGGTCAGATGTAGACTTTCAATTGCAATTTGGGGTAACAACCTAATTCATGTATTTACAGATATCAGTAATCAAAAGCTTATTTGTTGACTCTAAACTCTCGAGTGGGATTTCTGGGTTTTTTTCATGCTTAAATTGTAAGGTGGGCAGATCAGAGAATTATAGGTTAGGATGGCTCTGATAACGCTGGCTAAATAATCATATATTAGGTCCTATAACATGAGTTTCTTTTGAAATAATCATAGAATCATAGAATGGTTTCAAGTATGAAAATAATGGAAATCCCAAACCAGAGTTGAGAGTTGACAAATATGCTTTTGATTATTCTATATGATTTAATTCTAGTTTGCATACATCACTCTTCAGTTGTATTTATCACCACTACCAAAATCACCTTTTAGAAAACAATTTTAGAGCTAGACCTAGACGGCCTAGACCTAGGCCTCTCAGGTTCTGTTGCTAGAAAGTTCTGATGTATTCTACTTAGGATTACTAGTTAGCTTTCATCTCCTTTCAACTTTTGCCTCCGGATAAGCTCAACTATTCCCAAGAAGAAACACTGACCAAGTACATTTGTCATGCGAACAACTATAATAAGGTAATTCATCATAGTCTGTCAGAGTCTTATTCCAGGAAGACTGCTGCATTTTTATCCTTACTTAAAAATCTGCTGTCACTCCTGCTGAAAATTTTGGTAGACACTTTGGACATGTTTAAAAGCCCTTCCAAACTGATAGTGGCAGATAATTAAGTTATCAGCTCTCAAAGTCTTTTTTCACTCTCTGCAACTTTTATGATACCATGAACCTTTCTGGCTGGTTTAATCTGACCTGTTCAGAGTGTGTGATCCCTTGTTCCTTCCCTTTTCCTTTCTTAATGGCAGCCAGTGACCAATGTAATTCACTACGACAAACGAAGCTCTTCTGGAGAGTCTAACTGAGCAATTTTGTTTTCTTTTCAAGGTCTGAACTCAACCACCTCCCGCAATCCATTCTTCAGCACCACAGTGGCAAAAGAGTTACTTGAAGGCAAAGCAAGCCAGATTTTAGGTTTCCAAACAGAAGAAGAATAAACCAAGAGTGGCTAAGAGTTGTGCATAGGTGAAGGTGGGAGGTGTTATTTAGGCTGTCAGTAACGCTCAACTTCTTTGTATATTCTCCAGTCAAAAGTTGAACATTTTTTTTTGTGCAAATGTGGCACTTCAGCAGCATGTTGGGTACAAAATTTCATGTCCTCTTCCTGTATTTTCTCTTACATTACTCTGTGGATGTAAATATTGTCTTTCAAAAAAACTCGGCTTTTTCTTCACAAAAAAATAGGGCATGCAGTTTTAGTGCTGGTAAACAATTTTACAAGTGGAAGTGCACTGAAGGAAAAAAAAATACTCGGAAAGAAGCAGGTTCTATTTTCATCTTCCAGAACACCATTAGCTATAGCAAGAGAAAATGAACTCAATCTTGCAGATCTACTGCCTCACATACAAACACAAACAGGGAATAGTTTTAATCCTTGCACCTCGTCCATCAGCACCTTTTATCTGTGGCTTTTCAATATAGCAATGCAAGCCTAATGACAAAGTGATCTTAAAAAGCTAGAATCAATTTCCACTTCAGTCACAGCTGTCAAAAAGGCAGCGAGAGAAGTTAGATCTGATAAGCAAAATTAAAAGCAACATCAGTTAAATCTACCAGTAGACACGTGGTAGATTGCTAGCAATGCCATGCAGTCTCTATGTAACTGGTTTATTAACAGCATCTTATTTATGAAAGATGAAGCAGAATGCCCCAAGATTTATCATGAAGCAAGGCTTCATGAAGTGTGAAAGATGGGGATTCAGCATCAGAAGATAAATGAGCACTAGTCCTAACACTGTGGAAAAGGGAAGGAGCCCTGATAGCTCTAGGAAAAGGAAGGACCATTCTTAATGCTTACTTGACTTCTCTTATTAGATCTTTTGTAGGTCTTAGATGAAAGTGACATATATTATAACTAAGAAGTCTAGGTATGCAAGAAGCCAAGTCAGTAATATTCAGTCTGCAAAATACCCCACCCTCCAAGCATTGTTTGTATTTGTCTCATATTGAAGAGAAAAAATGAATTTAAAAAAAGACAGAAATAGACTCATACACCCAAAGATTGTCATGTGTTCGGAATGACACAACACAAAACTTCAGAATTAAGAACATTTGTAACCATTTCACTTGGATTTAGAATTTATAAAATTTGGTCTCTAGGAAGATTTCAGGAAAGGGAGATTGAGGGGTTAAAGTAAACATTATTTTCAAAACCAGTATTTAAGTAGTATCATGCTTAGTCCTTGCTCCTAATCTTTTTATATAAATCACACACAGGGTCACTTCTAATTGTGGCTAAAAAGTCATAGAAGCAAGACTTCTAGTGAAGATCCTGAAGTAATTGGACATTGAAGAATTAGCTTATATTGCTAATATTAATTCCAAATCAATATAAAATATTACTACACCATCTAGCACTTAGAGTTTTTACCTCAGAGTATCAGCAGTACTTAGCATTTTTAGCAATATATTTTGCCTTGTTTGGTTTCCTTTCCCTAAAGCAGTGCTAAAAGCTGAGAAGAACTAACAGTCCTCTTGGTTAGAATTTATCTGGAGAACCCAGCTGAGACAGATCCACACCATCAGCCAGTGTCATTAGGTGCTCTCCACAATTATGTTCACCACCCCTCTCCTTTGCCCATACAGCAAGCATGAAAAAGAGAGCTGCTTATGTCTGATGTATACATTGTATAGATTACTTAAGAATGTCTGACTGTCCAACTCTCATGCTAAGTTTTCCCCCTCCACTGCCCATGTTCTCCCACCACAAGCTCCACAGCTGGATCACAGCTTGCCCACTCTGTGGTTCCAGGCTTGAAGCAAACAGATCTGCCAGACAAGTAGATGTTCTAAAAACCTTGGCTGTAAGATGCAGACCCCTCTGGTTTCAGCTCTTCCTCATCCCATGACCAAATGCTCTGGTATACTTCCCTACCCAGGGCCACTCACCAGGCGAGGAAGAAGTTCAGAGGTGCAAATGAAGGCAGCCCCTGACTAAGCGTAAATTGCCTTAGCCCAGCATATCCATCTAAAAATGGCAGAGCCTCTCATTTTCAGTCCAGAGGTTTTTCTTTTTTTTTTTTTTTTTTTTTTTTAGTAATCTAGTTGCCCTTAACCAGTCATGACTAGCCTGACCTACAGGCAGTGCTAAGAAAGAGAATCAGTCATTTTGGGGAAAGATTTCAAAAGACTCAAAGAGCTGAGTGTTCATATTCCACTTGAAGACAATATCTTATTCAAATTTATTCATATTCTGAATAGAAAATCTAATGTCTACTATGTTGTAACTATTTAGTATTAGGAAAAACCTTATTACTCATATGGCTGTTATGAAAATTTGCCACGACTCTAATGAAGGCAAAACTGCTGGAGTACATACAATGAGTCAGAATTGCAAAGAATCCCAATTTATGTTTTCAAATAACATTAATTTTTGGTGTAAAAGCCATATCAATGTTACAGCAGAGCCAAGCATAGTTCTTATTGCCAAAGGGACCTGGGGACCATGACAACAAATTTCAGCACAGTGGATTTTAAACTGGAGGCACTCATCTCAAAACAATTATTCTATCCAGGGAGATATAAAGACAGCCTAAACAATGTGAGGCCATAACATGTTTGACCTCTTTCCCACAAACCGATAAATCAGGGTACCAAAGAAGCACAGCGCTATCAAGCTGATGAAACTATGAGGCTGATGAGGACTCCGAATACGACTAGGAAGCATTTCATTTCAGATTTCCAGGGGGAATTCTCAATACCAGATAGACTGAATTCCTACTCAACACTTCTCTGTGTGTGGCCATCATTAGTTTTAATTATTTCTGATATTTTGTCTATCATACTGGATCCTTGGAGAAAAGTAATGAATCTCCTCATGTGAAAGGTGAAAAGAATGAAGATCATATTAAGATGCCAGAAATAATTAAACCACATGATCTTACTGACTATAAACCTCATAAAGGATCCCATTAAACCACTTGCAACTACCAGTGTGACTACAGAAGTCTCCTCATTAGCTATAAAAGCCAACTAGCAGCATCTTAATTCTGGCATTTCAATTTCATTAGCTGATTGTGTATGCTTGTTCCAGATTTAATATCAGCAATTGTCAATTGTCTGATAATAATGAGCACGTCAGTAACAGACAATTAATGAGGGCTACTTACCTGAGGAGCTGAGCCCAGTCATTTCCTCACTGTTTCTTTTTGAGTGGTTGGGAAAGTAGTTTCTTAAAGCTATCTTTAACCTTTTCCTGAAGGTCATGTTTGTACTGTAATAAAACATACTCAGCTTTCTGGAAAGAATATACCAATCAGTTCAAATCAAAAGCTTTGGAAAGTACAAATTACATTCTCTCTCTTCCCAGCTTACTGGGAGAAACACTGTGTGATAGTCTCAAGAAAAATTAAGCAAAGAAGTCTAACAGTCTGTATTTTCTTATCTTAATAGAATTTTACAACAGCAATGAATGCTTCAGAAATACTACTAAGGAGAAAGGCTAATTGGCAGAAGATTATAAATTATATTTCCATATTCAGCAAAATAAGTACAAGATAATTTATTATTATATTCAAAACTATAACTCAGTGGGTAGAGGCAGAAGATTGCAAAAATAATTTAAAATACTCTTCCTCTGAGAAATATTGTTTTATGAAATATTAACATATCAATACATTTCATAAAAAACACTGATACATTAAAATAGTCTATTTTCTCCCTATTTCTGCACATAATGCACTTACTAAGCAATGTTGTAGATATACCCACCCACCTCTATATATGAAGTAGTATAAAATAAGCAAATATGTACTCAAATTTCTACTTTATGAACTGTCCAGGTTTTGGCTAGGATAGAGCTAATTTTCTTCACTGTAGCTGGTACAGTGCTGTGTTTTGGATTTGGTATGAGAATAGTGCTGATGGCACATTGAGGTTTTAGTTGTTAAGTAGCAGCTAAGCATCCCTAAGTAGTGCCCAAGTCAAAGACTCTTTCAGTTTCCCAAGCTCTGCCAGGGGCACAAGAAGCCCGGAGAGGAAGGGGTCACAGCCAAGAGAGCTGATCCAAACTGGCCAAAGGGATATTCCATATCATACGATGTCATGCTCAGTATATAAAGTTTGGGGAAGAAGGAGGAAGGGGAGGACATTTGGAGTTATGGCCTTTGTCTTCCCAAGTAACCTTTACATGTGATGGGGCCCTGCTGTCCCGGAGATGGCTGAACACCTGCCTGCCCATGGGAAGGAGTGAAGGAGTTCCTTGTTTTGTTTTGCTTGTGCGCACAGCTTTTGCTCCTCCTTTTCATTATATTATTACTGTTGTTATTATTATTACTATTACTGGTTTGCTTTACTGTTAAACTGTTCTTATCTCAACCCACGAGTTTTCTTACTTCGGCCCTTCTGATTCTCTCCCCCATCCCACCAGGGGGGAGTGAGCGAGCAGCTGCATGGTGCTTGGTTGCTGGCTGGAACTAAACCAGGACATGAACTAAATTTTCTACCTTCCATTGGCATTGTTCATACAGCACCTCTTTTCTAAGGAATTAATAAAGGTGCATAAACACACGAGTAGTTCTACTGACTTCAGCAATTGGAGTTGATTGTATCAGTCTTAACTGATGAGTCTGATTACTTCAGTCTTGTCCCAGACATGATAAAAGATGGACAAAAAATGTTATAGTAAATATCATCGTAACTCCAGACGACAAAGCCTCAGAACCCAAAGAGTGCCGAGTTCATTCTCCATGCTCTTTTACCATCTTTTACCGTTCATAAGTTTCTTAAGTGGTACACTCCCGTGGATCGTTGTATCAGAAGAATATTTTAAGGAAATTAAATTGTTATATTTCTCCTGGGGCCACCAGTTATGCCATATATTATAAAGGGTTGACTATGTTGCAACTTTGTTATTGCCAGACTTTGTATCAAAATTAATTATTATTTGACATATGCTTTCGTAAGTGTTTGATAAAATGAATTAAAATAACACACTAAAATGCAGGCAATAGCACAGTGGTGACTTCAAGTGCTAATTATGACTGCAGTTCTCTTACTAGTACCTAGCACTGTAATATATATATTTTTTGAGATAAAGTTTATTTCAGACGTCAAAGACAACTTGTGATCAAATCTGGATGACCAATTCATGTGACGTAAACAAACATGAAATAGAACTTTGAGATATTTTATATCTTCCCATCTATTCTGTTATTCACTTAAGTTGTCAGCAGGCACTTGACCTAAATTCTTAGAAGTTGCATTAGCACTTAGCCAGTACTGGAAGCAGCTTATAGCAATCTACAGAGACCATAACTATGGAAATAAAAATAAATAAATAAATAAAAATTCAGAGGAATTATTCTGCAAATTCTCAGGTAGAGGGCCAGCAGAGCACTGCAGAGCAATTTTACTGTGAAACTAGAAATGTACAAAAGGCTCTGATCTGTATAAATATTTCTGACCATGAAAAAAAACCCACCATCTATTTTTGACAGCCAACTTCAACAGAAGAGCCAAACTCAGTAAGAAGGTATGGGCACATAAGCACAAAAATCTGAAGTTTATACTAAAATGCATCTGTTTCCTTCCAACAGTCTTGAGAAGCAACTGAAATGCCACATATATAAAAATAAAAGATTTGCAAACAGGAAGGAAGCAAGCCATTGAGAATACCTTCGATTTTAATATCAAGCCTAGTAATTGTTACAGTGCTCATTATATATTGTTAGAGTAGTCAGAATTGGTACAGTCATAGCCCTGGTTTTGCAAAATTTCCCTCTCAATAAATTTACATAAACTACATACAAAATCTTACTTCACACTGACATGAACCCATCTTCAGGGTTAGCAAGCACAGTTCTTTGTTGCACAAACCTCATATTTACACAATTCTTAAATCTCACTTTGGAGGAAGAAGGAGCAGCTATTTCAAGACTAACAAGTATTGCTGATGCTTAATAAGTTGTTGGTGGCTTGGGATATTTATTACAACTTCTCTCATCACATATATGTGTGCAAACCAATTAGTATTTTTATCATCTGCAGTTATTGAACTCAACATTCACCATCATAGAAGCTAATGCTTAACTTTAAACTGGCTTTAAATACTTCATTAAAATAAAAGCCCTTCTCATAATATTTCTTTTTAAAGTTTCTGACACTTGAGAACTCCGTCATACTTATTAAGCTGCCCTTGGTGTGACTTCTAAAACCTCTAATCCAAAAAAATAAAAGAAATGAAACAGACATCTTAAGCTTTCATATATCAATATATATGTATGAAGGCAAGAAGAGCATTAGGTCTTTCCATCTTTAACAGTTACTATGAAGAGGTGCAATCTTCAGAAGAAAGCAATAATAAAAAGAAGAGAATGCCCTAATTATTGAAAAGTATATCACTTTAAGATGTGTAGTGGTAGTTAACAAGAACAGAAAGAAACCCTGCAACACGGTTTATTTAGTATGAATGGACACACTAAGTGATTCAACTAGAAAAAAAAAAAAAAAAAAAAAAAAGAGTATTTCCATTCTTTAGACTTTCTTCTTATAGAACAGACTTTCAGAAGTAGTATTCCTATTGAACTATATTTCAAGATCAGAAGGATCTTTATTCTCCTAATTGCAATTTGAGATAAAGACATGACCCACTTTGCCAGAAATTACCCACTCATCTGTAAAGACACTGTACTCCAGAATTTGTTTCATCCAATGGTAAACAGTTATTTTATGATCTGTGCTCCCAACATAGAAAATGAGGCAGTAATAAATGGAAGACTAGTAGTGGTTCTTGAAAACAAATTTGCTCATTAAAGACTCAGTTTTACTGAAAATGGATTAATGGCCAGTGGGAAAGGTATGTCATTATTGTGTCTTTCTTTGTATCACCTGTCAAGATGTTAATTCAGCCATTTTGTAGAAATAACATATAGTTGCTGCTGTAGTGATTAATGGAAAAGGGACTGTCTTTGTGCTCTGATGCTTGATTTATCCTTCTAAATGCAATGAATACCACAAGGGTCTCATTGCTTACTAAACTGAGAAGTGCTGTCCTTTCACAGCACAGAAAATAAGATCACCATCTGTTTCTTTGCAAATACTTTATCTGAAGAGATTGTTGTAAAAGCAAAACAAGTTCTGAGAATAAAATAGGAAAAATGTAATTTGAAGCTGTCACAATAAAAATAAACAGAAGATGAAGATGGATGATGGTGGGTGGTCTGGCAGCCTGTCTGAAAACATATGGCTTGATCTAAGACCCACTAAAGTTAGGAGAGAGGTTTCTGGTTGCCTAAAGAGACTTCAGTTACAGACAAGGACCTATACAAGTCATTAAGACTGCAGAAACAGAGTCATCTTGCTACCACTGCTTATGGTTTTTTTTTGTTATTTATGGGTATGGAATTTTGTTATTTAAATATTGTGACATTTCCAAATACATTGTATGTTACCATAAACTCCAATTTATAGCAAAACAAACTGCTTCAAGCTGTGCTGGATGTGGCAAATGGAAGCTGAAGGTGTCTAAGGAGTAAATGGATGCCAGCTTGTTAGCTGAGGGAAGAGGCTGAGGCAATGAACACTGTGAACTTGCATAATGAGGAGCTGGGTTTCAGGGAAGGTGGAGAGATTCAGGAGGCAGATGAGAAAAAGGAGCAGAAGCAAAGGTAATTTGTGTTTTTGAGAGGGTCTGGACATATTAAGGTAAACAGGAGCTTATGGGAAGAAGCTGGGCTTATGGATGCACTGAAGGAGGAGAACTAGAGCTGTTGGGTAATTAGGCAGTAGCCAGATTACACATCCTAAAAGTTGTGGAGGTGGTTTTGACAGGAGACAATCAGGACTCATGGATAACCACCAGTACCAGATTGCCAGACCACAGGACAAGAACATTTTCAGACCCCTTTTAAGAGGAGAGAAAAAAGGGAATGCTAACAATAGACTAACTACTATACAAACAACTATTTTTAGTGTGATTGCTGAAAAGCTGGAGTAATGTATCCCCAATTAGCCCTTCAAAAGGATTTGATGCTTCTGTTTGCTCTTGCCCCCCTAACACCACTTGGTATCAGTATGAGCACTCAGGTGGCAGGACACTGAATACCAGCAAAATCATTCAGCTGAAAAACAGCATTAGCATTCAGTTCACAATATTGTCATGTAAATACTCATTCTAACTCAAGCCAAGTCATTATGCAGGGGTATAGGTGCCTGAGGCAGCAACCACTTTCCATGGGGCATGCATATAGTGAACAAGTGTGTGCAGTGCCTTGAAGAAGAGCCAAAAAAATCTGAAGGAGTCAAGCCTCCTCTGCTATCCAATAAAGCTAGCACAGACTGTACCTTCTTCACGATTGAAACATAAGTGACCACAGAGATTCAGTGACCACCTTTTCTACTCAATATTTTTCGCAACATAGGCTTCCTGAAAATTGCCTATTAACTAGAAAATTACCATCCTGAGATTCCTTCTCTGGGTTTTGGTTTAAGGACCTACCGACAATCACCTCTAGAGGAAGCTCTCCAATCTTTTGTTCTATACCTGTCTGTGGGTAATTCATGGACCAAAAGTAAATGAGAACTTCAGGCAAGAGATACCAGGTTTAGTAGGGAAAGTTACATTTCATCCTTAAAATACTGTCCTTTTAAATACATTGCAGTCATAAACCTTTGGTTCACATTTCTGTGATCTGATATCTCAGGCAATCTCCACTAAAAAAGGTGCAAGCAATTTTCAGATACATGAGCCTGTTTAACTACCCTACCATTAACATTTTACCATTTACACAGTTCTACTCATAAGACCTTTGAAGCTAGCATTATGAACAGTAGGAAAAACAATGCAAAAAAAGCTCTTTATTTGGCTCTTGCCCAGCTAAGTCACAGAAACCCAGAAGCTTACAGTCCAATCCAAGCTTATCAGATTTTCACCACAGGTGAAATATGTTCTTTCCTCTTGTGTCACTTTTCAGCTGTGAATGCTATCATATGCGCAGTTCACAAACTGTATCAATAATAGGAGACAAAAAAACATTGGCACCATTACTTAGAATTCCACTCTTCCATTCATGTGTGTTTTCAGTGAAAGATTTCAGTGGTGGCAACATATTACAAGCACTCTAAAGCAGCCTTTAAGAAGGGAAAAAAACTCAGTTTGCTTACAAAATAAATTAGGACTTAGTTCCTATATATGTACTCTCCCCCACTTGAACTAAAAATATACTTGAGGTCTAAGGTGATGATTTCTTTAAGAGAAATGAATGTTGTTATCTTTGCCATATGGCCATTAACCACTCAGTCAACGGTGACCAGAACCCTCTTGAACTTTAGCTGTACATAGCATCAACTATAACACAAGTTCACATAAGGAAAGTGCCCTCCTGTTGTACAAGAGCAGATAATGCTCAAAATATATATATATATATTTAGACACTTCACTGTCCTTACCACTTGTCACTGTCACTGAAAAGCATCACTGCATTTGGTGTCAATACTCCAGTGAATTATGTCATCTTGTTCACATTTATAATTGACAAAAAAGTGAGGCACAGAAATACAAAATACAGGGCCTAAAGCTAGAATCCTAAATCCTTATGTTGTCAACTGCCTCTCAGCAGACTGACTACCTGCAGTTCTAGTTTGCTAAATTACAGACTGATTGGCACCTCATACTCTCCTCCCCAGCCCCAACATGAACAAACCCCAAGCCATTTAAAATTACCAGATCTCTAGTTACAGTGACTTATTTCAGCTACTTAAACTTTCAAGTGCTGACCAAAGTACTTTTAATATTATAAGGAGGCAATGTGCATTATTAAATTAGTAGCATGACACAGTCCTCCTTGGAATGAAGGATGTAGAGGAATTAGTGGCTACGTAATTAGAGCATGGAAGGAAGATCAAGAGAGAGGTCCCAGAATAGCAAGTCTATACAGTGCTGCCGGAAATTATTTGTCCTGTTCTGGAAGCAGTCTAGCCGCATTAACATGCCGCTGTGCTATGCCAATAAACCTTTTGAGGCTAGTCTGCCCTGAGTGTAGCCAGATAATAAGTGACTCAGCTCAGGTTGGGAATCGACAAGCCTTAAATCTTGCATTTCTGAACACTCTGTTCCAGAGCTGAAACAAGCAGCTTAATTCCACTTCTGCCTGACATTAGTTCTAGTAAAGCTTTTCTGCGACCAAATCTGGTTGCGCTGCTAAGCCTATATCCCAGACAGGATCCATTTATTGCTAAGCTTCCTCAGTGTGAAAAGAGATCAGATGCAGTCTCTGACTTTAGGTTTTCTAGAAAAGCTTTAAGAAGAAATGTTCTTGGGAGAGGATTCCACAAAGATTTGAGTTTCTACATTCTCACTGCAGCAGAGGAAAAAAAAAAAGGCAGTACCTTTTCTGGACTCTGTGTATTTACGTACAAACCCCAGCAACCCGAGTACCATAAATCAGAGCTCCAGGATTGTAGTTTACCTTTTCTAAGCCTCAGCTGAAGAGAAAGAGAGTAATTTTCAGAATTTCTTATCTCAATTGTACTTATCTTACTTATTGTACTTAATATGCAGACATGGTCAAATAATATCACATGTATAAGTAATTCCTTGGCATCACTCTTTACTCTTGATTGCAGTGCGACATGTGGTCAAAATTGCTAAGCGTGTTCACTCTCCTCCTCTTTGTATAGATCCTGGCTTCTCTTCTAAGACAGGAGGCTTTCTTCTTACCTGTACCTGCATCCAGCATTCTGCCCTCCCCAAATTGCCAGTGTCCAGCCACCTTCAAATAACCTGGCAATCAGTTTTGCCAAAATGCCTTTTGTCAAAATGCTAGATGACCCTTCAGCTGGTCACCATCCCACTTGGCAAAGCTGTTGTTTGCTTGGCCAGCTTCTTTAGTATATCCACTATACTGCCCAAGTGGACCTATTCAAATGCCAATGAGCTTTTTTAATCTTTTCACTGGCCCTAAACAGTTATTGCCTGTCATAAACAATGCCCATGGAAATAGAGAATACAACTGGTAAAAGGTTAACCCTCAGAGATCACATAAGAAGCAACACACATATATGCATGCACCCACAAAATAACTAGGTAAACCAAGTCACAGTGTTTCATAAAACTAATGCAAAACATCTCTTCTGGTTTTGAGGCTGTGGTTATATGTAAGGATAAAAATTGCAAAAATTAGGTACTGTTATTCTTTTAAAAGAAACCCAGAAGGCTTTGTGTGCTTTGGAATAAAGGAAGACATAAAACTTCTACATAAACTATTGGGATACTATAAAAATGCGAGTTTTCAATTTCCAACCCTGAACACTCTGAGTAAGTGTGCCCCACTTGTTCAGCCTATAAATTTTCAAGGTTATTCAGAAAGTGAAGAACAAAAGAAGTGCTTCTCATGAGAAAAAACTCCTTCGTAGCAACAAGGAAGGAATTCTTTCTTTTGGAATTCCTCCAGACATTATTACCTATACAAGTTAAAAAGTTAAATAGGCTAAGGCATTACACATATCATATTTTTTAAATACATTTAAAATTCAGTTTGATTAAAGTCCAGCGTGCAATATTTTGGGATATAGCAATAACTTCTCTTGCAGTTTTGAAAGATGTTGCTAGATATGAGCTATGGAACCAATTAGAGCACCAGTTCAGTGTGAGGAAAAATGAGCCTCCATAAACAGAGTACTTGTATCACATAAAAGAAAAAGCAGGCATACCCATAAACCCAAACTAGAACATCAACACAAAAATGAAACTGGATTTCCAAGGAAATATGACATAGGCAAGTGAAATACCTTCAAACATATTGTACAGAGGATTTTACAGTGAGCATTTCCATTGTCCACCATAGGCAGGCCAGTAACTAGTTGATACACTGCACAAAATACAACTGAACTATCTAGTACCAGTATGAAAATGAAATTAAATCTCTCTCTCAATTCCTTTACCTGCTTTTTTAGGAACTCAAACCATTCAAATAACTGACCTATACAGAGTCTCTCCTTATATGCAACCCCTTTGAATGAAAAAAGGAAGGTAGAAAAGAGGGGCAACAGGACTGAATCCAAATATGGTTTTGTTGTTTCTGAAAATACAACAATGTGATGGTGCTACAGTGAACACAAGAAAGAAAAATAAAAATGGTGATCCAAGACTACTCAGACCGATTTTTGTCTGAATATCTGTTCTTAGTTCAGTTACCAGTTAGATCATTTCCCTCAGGAGTTATGAAATGTTATGTTTCACCTTTTACTTTCATCAGTGGTACCACTCCAGCATGCTACAAAGACAGAAGCAGCATTGATGTTCTAATCTCTAACTTTTCTTTTTTTCTTTTTCTTTTTAGCATTTTTAATCCTTTCCAGCTTCTTTTGAGGTACAACTTCCTTCCAGATCACAAAAAAAGGCTAATGACATCAATAGATTGCTCATGAGGACACTTGTAATGAAATCCTTGCACAAGAATTCCATTGTCTTTGAAATAATGCAGTGTTTTTCAGGAGACAAAACACAACTAACTTCATCCCTTCCCCCGGCAATGCAATTGAAAAAAAATACACGCACACACCCCCCACCTTTTTTTTTTTTGTGGCTTTCTGAAACATTATAAAGCAAAATCTCTTGCTTGTCTTTGTGTTGATCAGTGAGAATGAAAAAGGCTTGTACCAAGTTGGAAACAAGTCAAAATGCCCTTTCTGACTTGTTAATGAAATCCTTCTGATGCACAAAAGGCATTTATTCACCACCTTAATAGTCACACTGCAAGTAGATTTTATCTGGCTAGAGACTCATTTATTTCAATGAGAAACTAATCTCTTTTGTGGGATTCACATAAAGGATTTGAATTTAAAAATAAATACAAGGAATTGCTTACCTGCACATAGCTAAGAATACCTTTGGAAATGCCATCTATGGATATTGACTACTGAATCATGAAGCATTAGTCTGGCACATTTAAAATAGTTCAGGCTATAAAAATATAATGAGTCTATGCTCTAGACCAGCACATAACAAAATGAAGACAAAGTTAAAATTATATTCCAACCACACTCAGAAAAATTAACAGGAAAATGTAGAAAATATTTTTAGAGAACGGGTTTGAAAATGTACAGAAAAAGCGCCTGCTTGAAGCTTTGCAAATTGCATTTGAAGGGACTGACCTGACATAAGGTTGGCAATAGATGCAACTGGAGCTTTAATTGAATAAGCTTGGACATCTGTCTCAACTGTCAATCCTCCTAACAATAAGATTGATAGATGCAAGCTAATCGCCAATTAGAGGGAGTTCTTTCAGATACAGGCTGTGAGTCAAGAAGCTGGATGAACTTGCATGGAGGCAGATGAAGTGAGTGTGCAGAAGAGAGAGTGAGCTGTCTGTCTGCTTGCTTCCAGACAGAGACCACGAGGTCTTCTTAGGCTGAATTCATAGAGCAAAGCATCACCAGCACAATAATGACGCTGAGAGAGAAACGCTGGCTCCCCTACTGCGTGACTAACCTCTATCTCATCTTAAGACAGTTTTAAGCAAATACCCAGTATGGTTTTACTTACACAGTCATTAGCATCCCTTTCCTTTTGGATTACAAAATATTTCAGCATTACATAATGCAACTGCACTAGCTGTCTGCCTTTCTTCCTCCCCCAAATACAAATACATTATCTAGTCCTTGTTATCTTTTCCACATCCTTCTTAACAGACTACTACTTATAATAAACATCATTAGGATTCCTTTTGCTCCTAATATGTTTAAACTCTTTCCAGGTTGTCCTTGCTGGCTGCTGGTTAAAGATTATGTTCTCATTTCGTCTATCAATTTTCTACCATTCCTACTTTTGGATATATAGCCTTTATGAACAACTTCCTTTTTCTTCCTAGTTTAGCTACTAATTTTTCATTTTCACTAGCCCAGACTTTTAAAAATCTTGTCTCTCCTCTCCCCTTTCCCTCCTCCAGATTGTGGAATCGCATCTTTGTGAACACAGAATGTGGTTTTTATAGTTTACAGTTATCAATATTTATTTTCTGTTTAGACACTGCATCCCCAGCCCTTTGGGATTCACACGTTATGCCACCACGGTATACCGTAAAAGTCCTTTAAAGTAGTATAATTATTTCTGGGACACAAGAGCAGCACAGAGAATTTATTATTCTCTCTTTTCTCTCCAGTATTAAAAATTTGTTCTTCTCAAGGCGCATGCTAGTTTCTTTAAATACCACTTTTGTAAGTACATCTGCACAACTAAGTACATTGATTTGGATTTATGTGCTTGTAGAGCAAAATTGATAACAAATGTGGTGGCTATTGGGAGCAAACATTTGTTACAGTTCTTTTTTATCTCTCTATTCTAGCCCTCACGTTGATGGGAAACTGCTGGTGGAGGCAATAGCTGAGGTTATAACGACAGTTGCCAGGTTTCAGAAATAATAACTGGCAGCACAAAACCTCCAGCATGCCATAGACAGAACTACCTCCTAATAGCTCAGTGTTATTTTCCCGAACAAACCATAAACGGTTTCTGGCATGATTTAGTAGCCTCTAGTAGACACTAACAGGTACACCACGTTAAATTTTCCCTAATAAGCTTTCAAGATAATCTACTTCTAAGTTGCCTATGACTTGGAAACACATAATCACAAAAACCACACCCAGAATAAAAAGGCAGGCTTTCTGGCTGGCTCGTGAGGATGATATTCCACTTTGACCATTGGAGCTATCTCTTTTCCAGTACCAAATGTCGCTTGGGTATTTCTGTACAGCCTGTTTTCCCTGCTCATTGTAGTTCACAGAAAAAATCCTAATTCATTATGCAGTGCTTAATGGGAAAACAGTACTTTTGGCAGGGGCTGGGGCAGGGGGAAGTGAAAGAACTTAGGCTTATATTTTTATATCTCAGTGGACAGGGAAGTTTTCACCTACCTAAAAAGCCCAGGAAGTGACCTCCAGATACTTATGTTGGCACCATATAAATCCTATCTCTGGCACACAAGTATTTTGCAGTGGAAGTTGACTGTGCTGCTGTTTTCAGGGAATGGAAATGCCAGAGGTACCTGAAGTCCCAAGGGTTAAATAATTTCTATAACTATAATGACCAAGCCGTTACATGTACATGAATATTTAATATCAGCTGTACTTAGTCCCAGTCTTAATTGTCAAAACCACTTTGCTAAGAATATGCAAAGAAATTATCTATTCTCCTCATTTATGTAACATCTTCACCTCCAGATTTAGGACAAGGAATTAAATCCACAAGGAAGCTATTTTAGTGGCTCATTCTGCCAGTTCATTTTACCACAGTGTAAGAACTAGGACTAAGCAGAGCTGTGGCATCATCCATTCTCCTTCCCCACCCTCTCTTTTTACCCTAATTTTCACAGCTTTCTCATGATCTATTGAAAATAATTCCTCCACAACCACTTGGCTTTCTCACCAATGCTTTTTAAGTTCATCCAGAAAAATCACTGCTGTCCAGATTCAGGCTTTCAAAATACGCTTACATTCGAAGTACAGGAATAACTCAGGGTTAAAATCTGAAGTGTGGAGTGTAATTTGCTTTAAACATAAAATTCCTTTAATGGCACTATTGAAAGTGCCCCTAAGCGTTCTCCAGAAGCTGTTAAGCTATTCAGTGCATCCTGCAGTGTTAGAAACTCAACGTACTCTGGCCCAATGAGTGACTACTCCATGTGGATCTTTTATCCAGAAGAGCTATATAGCTATGAAAAGCAGCAGTGACTGGCACATCACATATAAAAAATAAAAAATACGGTTTATTTTTAATTACCTCTCTTCTTTTTCTGAAGAAAAATGGCAGTTTTTCTGGTGGGTTTACTTTGTCAGGACATGTAGGGATGAAAGATTTATAATGATATTACTTAAATAACTGGAAGATTAAAACCAAGTAAAAACAGCTGGACAATTAACAACTATTGGAAACAAAACTTAAGAAAGCAAACTCAAAGCTGTGTACTACATCCATTAGTAAAGAAAGGAACACAGGATTAAGTGACAGGTGTGGTGTACATATGCCCAGAGGCAGGCAAAATGCATGCCTCATAGTTGTGCCTTGAGGCAAAAAGGCTTAATTCAATGAGTTACAAATCCATTTTCCAATGTTACATGCTAGAGGCCATACAGCCAAAGAGCGTTTTCACACATCTTTTTATTACTTGGCAGTGCAGCTCATTGCTATAATTAAGTACATTTTAATAGTGTAAATGAAGTTATTTGTCTGCCATTGGGAGAACTTCAACTTTGCCAAAGCCTAATTATTTAAGATACATTAATTTAGAGTTTCATATAGCGTGTTCAAAAAGATGCTTAAATTTTAAAACAAAATACTGCTGCAGATGAGAACAACATAGATCAATCTTTTGCAAGAGAGATTTATTGTTCACAATGTGATTTTATTGTATATGAAGGATTGAATTTTAACAAGTTGAATGAGTCACAAAAAATGGTTTTATTAAGTTGGCTTAGAACTGTGATCAACTTTGGACTAGTGTCATTGAGGTACAGCATGTGTCTTAAAAGGAAGATGAGGGATCAGCCTCTTCCACCCTCTCTGCCATCACACATACCTAGTAAAGCAAATGGCGTGTGGGAGATGCTTCAAATGGAACAATGTTGAAGGGAAAAGTGGAAAAAACACAGCCCTAGAACATTTTTGTGATTATGTGACTGTGAATATTGTGTCTCAGAAAATCTGCTGATACATTAATTCAGTGACAGACAGTATGGGGAAGATCTTTCAGGAATACTGAACTTTTCACAGTTTCCTTTATGTTTATATGTATAACTGGTACAAGGGTACACTACCACTATCTTTTTCTTTTCAATCTAGGACACAACGTGAAATTAATGCAACAAAGAAACATACACTGCCATGAATTATTCCCTCATTTGTTTTCTAATGTTCCTCTAAAGTAAAGCAGGCACAGAAAAAGATCCTCCCAGGTTATCCAAGTAATGCATAATTCCAATGGAAATACTTCTGAGCATTGCCACAAAGTGTATGCAGAATTAGGCCGCCCTATTTGCCTAAAACGGCCTGCAGCAGATTACATACATGCAATCAGGCTTTGAGAAAGCATGGCACTGATTGTCCTCTTTTCAAAAAGAAACTACCATCTCAAAATGTAAGCATGAGGAATTGGTTCTTGGCTAAGCCTTTAAATTTCAACATTTTAATGTTTCATGTTTTCAAGTTGTAGAAGAATAGATAGAACATTATTTATGCCTCTATGCACGTACTCAGTTTTTTCAGGTGTTTAACATTCCTGGTGATGAGGTTTAAAAAAAATGAAAGGTAGATTTGTCACAAATTATTAAGTAACTTCAGAGAAAAAGTCAAAGCAACTGCTATGAGCTCTGGCCTGAACACTCAGATTTTTTTTTTCTTTTGTTAAGAGTTTTTGAAGTTTTGCAAAACACACGCTGTGCCAAATAAATGCCATTAATACCAGAAATCAAAACTTTCTGGAGGATGCAGTTTATTTACCTTATTATCACTATTATTCAGAAGCCTAAATATAAATGTTTAGTTCATAACTCTTGTGACCTATGTATTGTTACATATTTTACAAGTAGTATTTCTGAATAAAAAAAACCGTTCTCTGGAAAATGATAGTAATGAGTACTTCCAATGAAATGCAACTTACCTCCTGTACTTCTAATAATGCAGGGAATGAATAATCAAAATTATATAAAACAGCAGGAAATGAAAGAATGGTAACCTTCCCAATTTCCTCCACTGGCATCACACACTCATATATATACATATTAAAAAAAAAAAAAAAAAAAAAGAGAGCGAAAAAAATGGATGGGAAAATTGGACATATGTCCTTTTCCCCCATGTTTGTTTTATCTAGCAGGTAGCAAATGAGAATTAAAAAGTTGTCAAACTTAGTTACCTTAAAATGGCAATAGCACACTGATGACCAAACTAGAATCAAGATCACTCTAGGTGAACCCCTTTTTCATTTTAGCTAGAGCTTAAGGACTTGAAAGTTACTTCAAAAAATCCACTTATTATTTAGATTGGTGTCTCTGTTGCTCAGTGAGAAGGGAAAAGGATCCTATGGTCTGAATCCTGCTTGTCAACGCTGTTATTTCAAAACACCTTGATGCAAAATAAATACAAGCATTCACTGAAGCAGGACTAGGAATCAGGATTCCTGTCACTCCCAAAGAAGCCTAATTCACAGCAAGTCACGAAAGCAAATGCTCTCTGTTCTCCCTCTCACCCCATAACACTTGCTGCAGAGTGCTCTGGATTAATAGCAGGGAGTAGAAAAACCCCAGCCCCAGCCTCGCTTAGCTACCTAGCTTGCAGCTTGAGGTTAGGCTACTCAGTTGAATCTACACCCTGCTCTCCTGCCTTGCAAGAAAAATCCACTCCTTCTGCTCGAATGCATTACCAAGATACCCGAGCCAAACAGCAGCCTTTGACAATGAACTGCAAGTCTTCAAGTTGACACTTGTGCCAGGAAGGAAGAAAAACATCAGAACCTTCCTCTTCTTCCTTTTTTCCTATTCCCCTCACCTCTTTCTCGTGTTCTTCTCTTCAACACATAGAAATTTTGGTGTATTTTATTGCTCAGTGTGTTGGTTGCTTACCTTGAATTTCACCCTGTATTGTCCAACTTCTCTGTTTAACATGTACGGAACTTAGAACATCTTTACGTGGCAACGTACAAATACGTTTAATCCCAGAATTCTCTAATCCTAGACATGAACTTTAGCCTTGGAATCTACTATTTTCTGATTTAAGATATACCAACGCAGAATAGGAGTAAGTAGAAAGTGAGACCATTGTTCAAAATATTCTCATGCCAGCCTGAGACCCTTCTCATCACCTGTTCTAGTCATTTCCCTTGTACTTTTATTCACAGCCTTAAAGAACGAATGCATTGTACAGCAGGAATAGTAAAGTAAAATGTGAGGTCTGTGGCTACATAAAAAGGAAGATCTATTTCTAAAAGACTAAGATTTTTCACATCCTAAACTTGACCTAATAACACATACCACATTCTTGAAAACAGAGAAAGAATAGGTATGAGTACAGAGTCAATCCTGCACTCACATTATTTACAACTCCTTGTACAGCTACCAATTTTAAAACACTACATAATTTTTTCCAGTAATGAACAAGTAATGCAGATCACATGTGATACGTTCTCTGCAATAAAGAGAACTCTTTACCACTGCAGTAAGAAGCTAAAATAAAAATTGCCTAAGTTCCTATAATTTTTAAACTATATCCACCTGCAGATCATAGCATTATATCAGAAGCAAGCAGAAAGGAAAAATGAAAGGAAAAAAAACCAAAAACCCACAAACCAGACCAAAACCCAAAAAAAACTAAAAAAACCCACAGCCAAAGCCTCTCCAACCCAACCCACAACAAGGTGAAGTTTGCAGGCAAAAGTAAAGGTTGCATTCATTCATCCAAACATAAAGACTCTTCTGACCTCTGCTGCTATTTAGATGCTAAGAAATCTCCAAATTGTTTCCTCTAATAAGAGCAGACAATTCATAGGAGTAAAAAATTCCTACAAGTAAAAAAAAAAAAGAAAAAAGAGGCATAGACATTAGATCACTTACACAGCCACACTGATGGAAGAAGACAACTTCTAGTCATAAGCACTGATCCTGTGTATGCTGTGAATAAAGATTCTCTGGCATACCACTCAGATTCACTGAAATAAATATATAGTGCAATCTTCACAATTTCTAACATTTCTTAGAGATGCTTGTGAAGAGGGGAAAAAAAAAAAAAGAAGTTTGATCCAAGCGATTCTGGACATCTCAATCATTAAAGAAAAAAAGTATGCTAGAATTATGGGGGATAAATGTTACTGCCACAAAAGCATATAGGCACAAAGGACACTTTGTTTAGTATATTTTGTTACATTTACATGTTCAACTCAAAATTTTACACCAAGACGAAGTTTTGTGGGTCTTTTTTTCACAAAAAAACCCCACATTGCTTTGAAAAGCAGACATTTCTGACAATAGCTACAAGGAACATATATCTATACAAACATTAATCAAAACAAGATAGAAGATGTTTCAAAAAACAGTGGCTTCATCCACATATATTTATAGCAAGAACATCAATCTCCTCCTCAGCAGATGAGCTCCATCATCTTCTGCCTGCACACAGTAAGGTTAGGAAGCCTTTCCTTCTCACATGGCTACCAAGCACATTCCAGCCAGCAGGAAGGATGAAGCTAAGAGCCCTTTATTGACCACTGGGCTGAACTGAGCCAGATTCTCCAACCCCAAACCTCCTTGTTCTCTCTGTTCATAATTTGGTCTTTATGTAGGTACTACATGTAATAATGTAGCATATAACAAAAGTCTTGATTTGGCCTCTTTCTTGGAGGCAGCAACTGTTTCCAGATTGAATTAACAGTATTTCAGTACAATCACTAAATGTAACTTCACTCTAAAAATCATGAGCATGAAGGTCAAGGAAAAAGCAAAAATTTTTTTTTTTTTTTTTTTTTTTTTTTTGACAGCATTAATGATATATTCTACTCTGCTTCTCTGTATATGCATATACTTTCAGAGGCAACAGTCAATGATTCAGGCTGGGAAATTAAAAAGTCAATGCTAGCTGACTGCCAGGAACTGAAGTACATATGTTTCCAAAAGCAAAAAACCAAACCAAACCAACAATGGTGGGATACAGTGCATTACAAAAAGCAGTGCTATGAAGAACAAATCTAGATTTTATTTAAGTGTAAGTACCTGAAGTTCTGAATACATTTGGGTTGAATGTCAGATAATTTCTCTTGAAATCAAAAATCTTCATCAACCTGAAGCTATCAAACATATCTTTAATTTCTGTAGGCAGTCTCAGCATAATTTCTGCTTGCCAGCTGACAAGAAGGAACAACTGCTAGCTACTCACTTGCAGACTAATTCTTATTAAGCACAGTATTCTTATACTAGAGGCTAACAATTTTCTACATCAACTGAGCAAAGGTTAGTTTTCATGCCCTTCTGAATCCTACACACATTTCCTTCCCAGAGTAGATGGAGGAATTTCCAAAGCTGAAAGCTATTTTGAGCAGCTTCCAGAGCCTCTCTTTGTAACACCTTCTTAACTGTGATTTCCTAATCACTATGCAGAAGATTTCACTGCCTAATTAAAGGACTGGTGCAGTGATGAAGATAAAGAATACAGAGCAGGGCTGCGAGCTAATCTACAAGCAAAACACAGGAGCTACTTGTCAAGAGTAGGGGCATATTTTATTGACAGCTGTGTCCAATAAGGATGAGTTATGTAGTGAAGGTTTAATATTAATGCATTTCAGTCTTTCCCATTACTTACTCGTTATACAGACCTAGGACATTTCCAATTCTCTCACTCTCCCTTCTTATTGTAATGTAATTAACACTTTAACCCTTCTGAAAACCCTTGTTTTTACATTCACAGACTTTTACAGACAGTGCTCGACAGCTGTAGGTCTCAGCAGCTAAGTTTTTGGCCTGTAAAACGCAGGTTGAGTGTGTAAGTCTTGGTGATGAATGAATCTGCAGGCCCAAATCCACTATTTGCACCTTTGAAATTTTCTTTTCCTTTATATGTCTCTCCCTATGTATGTATATATGTTGAAGTATTTATGTCTGTTTATACCACTGTTCCCCAAAAGGACATAAATACTGAAACAGTTACAGATCAATAATATTATACACCAAAGACATTACTTAGTGTTACATAAAACAGGTATTTTTAAAGAATATGAGGTTACCAATTTAAACATTAGCATTTTGTTCCTTTGTGCAAACATGGTTCAGGTCCCTGGAGATGTGAGAAGCCTCTGTTCAGGTCATCCATTCTCCCACGTGGGATCCCGCCCATTTATAGCAGAACTGCCACCTGAGAAAGACTGTTCTTGTATCATCCACATCGCATCTGATACGGGAACTCATAGCTGTCTAGTGAGGAGGAAAAAGGCAATAACCATAGAAAAATAATCTTACAGCTGAATCCGGCAGAGTCTATCCTATCTATAGACTATAGTTGAAAAATGTTAAATCAAATTCCTCCTCATGGCTACTAATTGCCTGTTCCTTATTGGAGGGCAATTAATTTGAGACATCTGGGACATAATCTGCAGATACAGAGCAGTCACAACAGCAACGCAAACAAGGGGAATGTTGTTATCAGCACATAAACCTCTACGCTACCATGCCCTAGGCATGTCAAACCAAAGACGCAACTGATGCTTTTAAATTGCTGGACTCACTTTATTGTGCCTGAGTTTGCCCTATGCGACTTAAGAATAATAGTAATATGGCTTACTATCAGAGAAAGGTTTTAAAGCTGAATTTGTCAATGGTTTATAAATCATCAGGGCCTAGATAGATAAACAGACATGTATTTTACAATAAAATTCTCTTGCAACAGGGAAGCTCACATCTGCTTCCACTCAAGCTTCAAGGTGCTCACGCTCTCTCCTCTCCTTCTTTCAGACACTTTGAAGTTTTTCAGTGGGAACAGAGCAGGCTGTCAGGACCCTGAGCACATCCCACCTCCTGGGGCTTTGGCTAGCTAGGCTCTGGGCCAGCTCAGAGCACAGCTGGTGACCTTGAAGGCAGCCAATGTGAAGAAAGTGAGAAGAAACCTCAGCCGGGGCTGCTCCCCCTTCCCTTGGGAGATGCTTTTACATCAAGCCTCTCACCCTGGATCTGTGCCTGAGCTGTGCTGCTGCTGCACCACAGCCCTGCCAGTGCCTGATTGTTGAGTCCTGCTGAGCTGGACCCCTGCCTGAGGCGGCCTTGGCCCTCCTGGTCCCTACAGCCACAGCAAATGGACAGGACCCTTGGCTGAACATGGCTACCATCACCAAGCCCGCCTAGCTTACCTTGCTGACTACCATGGGACGGGGCCGCGCTCGCTGAGGGCACTGCCCTGCCTGCTATGCTGCCCCCAGCTCCTGGGCTAGGACCCAGTGGTTACCCCCAACCCTAGCACCATGGGGCCTGACCCCAAGCCTCCCCCAGACCCTGCTCCCAGCCCACAACCCCACGGCCACCCACAGCTGCGCTGCTGCCCTCCCGCACCATACCTCCCCCACCCCAGGCTGCAAGTGACCCCCAGCCCAGTCCAGGTTTGGCAGTGGTCTCTGGTGGCATCTGGCAGGAGGTGTTAGCAAGGTCCCCACCTCAACATCACCTATTTGATAGTTACAAGATTATCCCCAGAAGACTGTACTTGCAGATATGAAAGCTCACCCAAAAAAAGGTGAGAAGTAAACCTAGGTGTCCTGTAGTCTGAGTATCTAACTAGGAGCCAGCAGGTAAGAAGTAAGCAAGAGGATGGTGGTTTTACCATCCCAACAGGAGAGAAGCCAGAATTGCCCTCCGTTCCTGGAGAAATAGAGACAGACTTTAGGTAATCACCCCTGGATGTGTTTTCTGTCAGTGAGCCAGGAGCAGCACAAGGCACCTGGGTTCAGACGTGACACATACAAGCATCCCTTGTACGTACAAGCATCCATAGTCAACCTGTGCAGTGGTGGATTGCCTCCCAACTGCTGAGTTGGGCACCAGAAGCTATATCTAACAATGGCAGAGTAAATTAGACTCATGCTGACATGCCTTGACTACTACTGCAAGTATTCATGTCATCTAAACAGAGCCAAGGATTCCCCATTCTGTAGAAAAGCTTATAAGCAGCAATACACCAAGGTGTCCATGCACTGAAAACAACTCAGGGTTGTGCAAGCTAAGCTGAGAGCCAGACACCTACAAATTAGGCATTACAATACTAAATAGCAAAATAACTCTGTCCCTTTGTGGATCTAGTCATAGGGTATAATAGCTGAAATACCTGGAAAAAGCACATTAGGAAATTAATAATTCTGTCTGCATTCAGTGTGAGGACTGAACTGTGTGCTGTAAATGTTACATGCAGTCACAAGCTGATGGGAATGGCGAAGTTAGAAGGAAATACTGAATAGCAGCTCATTCGGTACTCAGAAGAAGTTTAAGGTTGTGCGGAAATACTAGTCTGTGAACAGGTAATTAAAGACTGTGTTAGTGCACCTGCCTGAAGGGGACAAATCAGTGTTGCATAGGCAATCTTCATCACAGTGTTTCCTAGGCTGCAAGTGCTTGCCTTGCAACCTTGAAGTAGCCTTGGCATATGTTAATTTTCATTCCTTTTAATGTCATATTATATAAACAATCCCTGTATTAAGGTCGACTTCAGATAGTTGTATTAAAAAAAAGGAATTATCCTCTGTTTTATTTGAAGGATATATTATATCACCTCCATTCAAAGGACATGCTCTAATTAAAGACTGAATTTTCTCAGGATTTTAACTAAATCTGTCACTTAGCTTATGAATTACAAATAATTAAAGATAGGGTCTCATAAGAATTGTACGTCTGCGCCTGCTCACTTCTGTCTGATTCCTTTCACTAACAAATTGCTAGTTTTCCATTGTTCGCACTCTCTGCATAATTTGGACTTATTTTGAAATAATTAATGCACATGGGAAAATTCTGTTGTAAACAAAAACAATTTTTTCCCATTACAGTCAGAATTTTGTCTTTCATAGAAATAATAGTTATTCCACTCCTGTCTGCAGTCGAGGAAGGCAATTGCTTGTCTACAGGCAATTTTGTCAGGGACTAGCTGGTCCCTGCCAGAAGATGACATCCTCTTCGTTTCTACTAATAGCTCAGAAGACATAGAAAGCCTTTGGGGAAGATAGCTGCCATTCCATTGAAGCTTAGCATGGTGCGTATGCTATCTGTGAGCAGGAATGGCTGATGTTGCCACTTCTCGGGGACAGACTGCACTGGAAGATGGCTGCCATTTCATGAAGAAGTTCCACTGCAGAGCTCAGTTATTAAATGTTTCTTTCATTTCACAAAATAAATGAAATATGGGATTTTTGAGTTTTACTATGTGCTGTAAATAACATAAAATAGATGAATGCAATATCTGCCCCAGATACTTTACCATGTGAATGAAATTCATTGTTTCTGCATGCATGTTACAGAAATTTCAGCACATCTCACCTAGATAATCTGCCATCCCAGATACCTGCTACCAGCAGGACAGCAAATGACCTTACTTCAACCAGGGTGGACGTTCTGATCCACAACGCAAGCCTCAGCTCCTCTTGGCTGCTACTATTTCCCTTTCAAACCTCAAATAATCCAAGTATTTTATGGTTGTTTCTTTCAACTCATAGCAAAAATGAAATGAAATTGTGACAAAAGAAAAAAAACACATATGTTTCCTACAGTGTGCCCCCCCGCCAAAAAAAAAAAAAAAAGGAAGAAAGGTTCAATAACAATGATCTTAAAAAGCTAGGAGATACTAAAAAAAACCCCAATTTATTAACAATATAGCATTTCTGCACTAATAGAGACAAAATGCATATATCCTCACAAGGACTTTCAGCTTTGCTTACAAAAAGAAAAAAAATAAAAAAAAGGGGAGGAGTACACTGGCTACACATTAATCACAATGCTCTTAACCTGTGCATACAATGTCAATTCTGATGACTTATCAGTGTCTGCTAGGTTGAAATTCAGCTGTGTGTTGTTCTGCAAAAGAACAGTTAATGTCAGGAATGTATGTGGCAATACAACATAAATGCAGTCTCCACTTCTTCAGAAATATTAATCTCAGAATTGTTTATTTATAAAAAATTTTTAAAGATTCATAACCACTTGTTGCTCCTTGCTTCCCCAGCTGACAGCAAAAATTAAATATGAAACATAATTCTTGCTCAATTTTAAAGATTAATCCATATGTCTGTCATCATACAAAGTATGCAATTAGAAAAATAGGGAATTCTGAGTGTTTGAAAAAATATACCACTATTAAAAAATGGAACTTACTCTTCTCTCAAGTGCTGCTTTAGTTTAGAAATGCAATTGATAAAGAAGTCATCCTCTCTATATCTCAGTTCTTACATATCTCGTAAGATAAGTTAATTATGTTTTACGGCAACTCCACTAACTTTTCCCTTCCCTCTGCTAAAACAAGGAAATGCAGTGTAATGAAAAAAAAAAAACCCCTTACTTTCCTAAAACTTTATGGTAATTGGTTGTTTTTTGTTTTTTTTTTAATTTAACTGCATAAATATTTTCCTTAATTTTTGCATATGCTTTCCCTCCTTTTCCCAATATAATTACTTCCCATTTCCTTAAAACTGTCATCTCAAAACAAGAATAAAAGTTCCCGAGGTAAATTTGTGATAGTTCAAAACTCGCTCTTTCTTTTTTCCTGCCTGTCTGTCTTTATGGAATTGGAAGAAACGCAATTACCTTGGAGATCTCTAGCCTTCTGTCAAATCTGATTGAAATCAGCCAATAGCTTCAGATGTTTTCAGAGGAAGAGAGAGTCATACGAACTCATAAACACTGAATAATTGTACAACAACTCTTCCTTTAAAAAAAAAAACAAAAAATAAACAAAAAAACCCCACCACTAAAAACAACAAGCCAACCAAGCAAACAAACCAGTCACCTCAAAAAACAAAATGGAAACTCTTGTCTCTGAGCTATGTTTCAGAAGGATGAATTTCAAAAATTCTTCTTATACCAGGAGAGAGATTCATTTAAATGCAGTCAATTTTAACAAGCACTATGAAAAGACTATGAACAAGATTAATTTTTATAAACCAGTCTGAAATTCTAACTTTCCTCATGATGTTCTATTACTTTTTACATATTTAATGCTATTTTAATATAAGCTCTTAAAAAAAAAAAAAAAAATCCAAACCCAAAAGCACCATTCTGGTTGCTTTTAAAATCAGACTAGATGGAACTAATTTTCAAAGAACTTTTTTTTGTAAATTCAAAGTTCCTTATTTCAAAGTTAAAATAATTTGGATGAAACTCCTCCCAAGATTAACCTTTGTTCAAATCATAGCACTAACAAATGACAGAAACGTTACAAAATCTGCAAAGATAAATCTCATCTTTGAAATTACTGAAAGCCTTCATTAAGCCTTAATATATGCTGTCAGTTTTAAACTAAATAATAGATAAGATTTTAATATAATCAGAAGAAAACTGTTGGTACCTGCCTCTGTTACTGTCACAGTTAAATTTCACAGTTAAATTGACATGGTAATTTTTAAAATAACGTCTTCTCTAGGTCAAAGACTGACAAGCACCCACCATTTAGAAAACTGTTCTTCACATAGAAGGAAGCACCTTACTATGAATTTGCTGGTACAAATGAGCAAATATCTCTTCTGTTGGTCCACTGTGGGATTAAAACTTGGGCAGCTGGGTTAAATAAATAAATAAATCTGAAAAAGTCATACATTACACCTTTCTCTTGGAAAAATATTCTTTTGTTACAGTAGTAATTTGCAAGTATTTTATTTTTTGTTATTTTGTTATTCATGGCTGCAGGGAAAAATCCATCATATTTTTTTATTAAAAGTGCATTTGGGGATTAGACTATATACTCTGCTTAAAACCTACACTTAGTATTCCTCATACCACAACGATAAAGACAGCATAACACAGACAACTACACAGCTAGAACCTCACATCACACTCCATATCATCTGGTATCCGAAAGGCCATATGTAATTTATATGGGAAACAAAAAATCCTACTAATCTCTAGCCACCCTGGGAGTCCCAGCACACCTGCTGGTTTCAGGTATGCTTCTCTCCTTCTCTCCATACCCACATGCAAATCAAAGAGAAAAAACCTGCTGCAGCTTCTTGACTGATGGACTCTGCTGCCCATCATCATATCAACTCAGCCTCTTTAGATTCCTCTGTGTCGGACCGGCTGAGCATCGCCACCCACAGCACAACGTCGCATCCGAACCCTTTACAGCAACACCAACTAGGGTATGAGCCGATCCTCCTCCATGGAGATTTCAGGATCTCCATGAGTGAGCTGGCCAGCTGACATCCCCATATGCCTCTGCCCTTTCTTTCTTTCTTTCCTCTCCTCTGACACCTATTTCAAATACTGCTGGCATTGCCTAGGACAAGAAATCAATGGCTGGCAGCTTCCAATAAGGGTTGGGCTGGATCTCTGTTGGCCCGAAGTCCTCCTAAACTTGTCTTATGCAACAGCTAAGAGCTTTTATCCAAAGCAGCACTGAAAAAGACTTCCTGCATGTGAACTCAATGATGGTGAAATGAAACCAAGTTGTAAACAGTGGCAGAGGAGCCATCCAACCAATAAAAGTTTGAGTTAGAAAGTATTGCACTTCTGTTCTGGAAGGTAACCAGGTGATGGTTTCAAAGTCTGTTTTAAGATAGTCATGTTTTGTGCCTATCAGCTGTCACTGTTACAGACACATTTCACTATTTTAGCTGCAAAAAGGATTAAAATGGGATGTAATAATTTCAAGTACTTCAGAAGTAGCTCAGAACTCTAGTTGCTGGATCACTTCATAAGAGTAAAGAAAATATTTGAACACTCAAGGAAGGCAACAACACTATGGATAGTAAAATGCCATGACTCATACCCCTTTTTCACGGTTAGGATTTATTTTCTGGTTTTGTAAAACAAAACATGAAATTTACAGCTGAAAACATCTGCAAAGATTTCAGCCCCTCTGGGTTCAGTTGAGCCCCACTGGGCTACATCTATGGAACCTGACCAGACCTGGAAGTCTGGAAATTCTTTCAGGTCATGCAAATGTGCCAGACATCTAGGCATGAAGCTATGTAAAAATACTTTAAATAAAAACATGCTCCACAGTCTACCTATGAAATGTAATTTATTACTCCATCCTCCTGAGGATTTATGGGTGATGACAAAACACAGGACAGACCCATTTCTCTTTTCAGCTTCCAAGGAAAATAAACAGAACTGACTAACTGAACAGGAGAAAGAGAGTTGTAATTCAAGCACTGGGAATAAGGTGTGGATATTCTCTTATATCCAACTGGTCCATGAGCTTAAGAAGCTAAACTCACTATTAACAACCAAGATTCCTCCATGATTAGAGGACCATGTCAACCCCTTATAGTAGGGGAAAAAAACAGAGTTACTAGACACTCAACTCTTCATTGACTTGACTGACTGTATAGAAGGAAGAGGTGTACATGTGTACATCTGTGCGCCTGTATTTGTATGTATGTGTGTGCATGTGCGCATGTGTAAGTAGAGAAGCCTTGCATACTTTATTTGTAATCAATTTATTTTGGAATTCCATATGTAAAGGTGAAATGGAGGCTATTCTGCTTCTGTTTTGGCCTCCTTATACTAAAGTCTTGGATTATTGTTGTTGCTTCATGTCACATCTATCCATGTGGGTGGCACATACTGCATATAGCCAGCGTGAATGTTTCATGAATTTTGGGGTCGCAATTGCAATGTGAGACACAATGCATATTTCAGATGACACATGACTGATATGTTTGGAGATCTGGGTTTATTATGTACTTGCAACATTCAGCTGCTACGAGAAAGCTGGTCTTTCCCTCTATTGCACTGACTAAAGTCAAAGAAGGAAAATAAATGTGCATTTTGAATGTATCTGATATTTTACTGAAACAATTAATTAATGTGCTGTCATGTTTGTTTTCTACTGTCTTTCCCCAAAGACAGAGCACAGACATAAAAACAACACCAAAACTCTTTTGTATTTGCCCCAAAATATAAAAGTTTCTTTTTAAAAAGCTTTTCATGCCCCACATCATTACTAGGTTTGGATTAATAAAATTTGTTTTAATATCACATTTTTTAAGTAGGACTTTTACTACAAAAATCTTCCTATTCTTTTATTTGATGTCTCCAATTCTCTACAGAGTATCTATATTCTGTTACTATCTCCAAATGATTAAAAAGTTCAGATTTATAAGCAGTGACCCACATACTAGTCAGCAAACAGTTGTTAAGACAGGAACCCGGGTGAGTATTTGTTGCCATCTCATTTCTGCTGTAAGAATGCCCAATTCTAGACAGGTGATTTCCTTTGACTTCTCTCTCTTTCTTCATACCAAAACAAAACAAAAATAGAAACAACATTCCCCACCCATACACTCACACACACGATTTTGAAGAGGCTTCATTTGATCCAATGAGGAAAACATAACTTTTTGGAAGCTCAAGAAGTTTCACAGTGAAGAGTTTTCCCCCATTTTATTCAATGGGTCATCTTTAAAAAAAAAAAAAAAAAAAATCTAACACAGCATCTTTGTTATAACAAAACAATATGCCTGTTTATTTGCTACAAATATTGCGTATAACTAGAGGACTAATAATTCTATGTATTGCCCAAACCATGGCAACCTTAATGATAAGTTTTAAGTTGTTTTCAAAAATCAAAAAGATAAAATCTTTCAAGAGAATGTAGAGAATAGAAATGACAAAGTGGCCTTCAAAAGCCTGAGAAAATACAGGTCTGCAATCTCATCAAGTTTTTCTTCAATGATGTTAAAATTAAGACCCTGCTGTCGTACCTTCCTTGCATGAAAAGATGTCTGGGTCAGCTATACAGCTTCTCATGGCGACCCTGTGTGTGGATGTGAGGAACTTCATGGACTTAGACTGGAACAGGCAGCCTGGGAAGAGGCAGTCACTCCCCCATCACTGACCCACAAGGATTTCAAATACTTTTTTTTTTTAACAGCTTCTCTTTTATAGCTCATGAAACCTCTTCCCCACTTGAGGCAAGTCCTTCAAGTGCTGCTGCCTCGGACTCCAAGGTAAGGAGGAGGTGGGGGGATCTGCACTGTGCGCTGGTGAAGCTGCACACCTTGCAGCTCCTCGCCCACTAATAGCATTAGGAGCCAAAATGCCCCACTGAGTTCGGCCCACGTATGGAGCCTGCTGCTTCTCACACAGGAATGCACAAGAAATTGTGTGGGAAGTTTGAACTGTCTCTGAGTTAATTTAAGAAGCTGATGTAAAAAAATATGAAATCAGGCTCCATCTCAAACTAGCTGTTACTTTCAGATAACAATTCAAGCAAGTAATGCAGCTGTTCTACAGTCCCATCAGTTTTCCCACTGCCAAGAGAAAATTTTACCACCTAGAGAGATGCTTACTTGGTAGAAAAATCTCTGGACCTTGATAAATGATTAAATGTTAAATGGAGAAACCCCAGCAAGAACTCAAAACCAAACACATTGCTAAGTCAATTGGTCTAATTGTGAAACTTCCTCACTACGGTTTCTTAAGCTCACCTGTTTCCCATTCAGTGTCATAATTGTGGACATTTCAGCTTCTGTACCTTCATTTTCAACCCTTACTTAAAGGGTACACTTTTCAGGGTAGAAAACACTACTTTCCTCTTTTGTCCTTTCTTCCTTTTACAGATGTTGCAGTGAGAAAAACAGAAAGCATATAGCCTGCTTATAGTTCATTATATTTGTTTATTGTATTTTAAGTGTATTGTATTTTAACCCTCTGAGATGAAACAATTCTGTCGCAAGGGGTAACCTTTCATGGTAGGAGAAAAGAACGGATTCAAACAAGCTAACAATATAAGTACATCTCAATTCACGTTATGCACAGATGCTGCTGGAAAATCAAACCCATGTGCAGCATTCAGAAAAAAAAGTTTCTTAATCCCTCAAAAGCAGACCTAGTAAATGAATAGCATGCATTGATAAACAAAAACAAATTTCAGAAAAATTACATGATATAACTATCTGTCAACAGTTGTAGAAAAAATGAAAGTAGATATCTCTTGGAATTGGTAAGCACTCCCCAACAAGACAGTTAATTGTAATTTTAAATAAGGCCACAGGTGTTAGTTACCTAAATGCCTTCCTATGTGGCAGCTGCTTGTTGATTGGTTTTGGTGGACAGCTCTTCACATCAAGGAGCCCATCACAATTATCGCCTTTGTTGACGGTCTTCGCATAAGGCAAGAACTGAATGGCCATCTATGCTCCCTCTGATGTGTAGCATGTTGATGAGGTTTGCTCATGCTGTACTTACTTGTTAGTAGTTCAACAGTTGATTTTAATTCCCACACTTTACTCTACAATAATATATACACAGCAAACTTATGTCCCCTTGAAAATATATATTCTTATCTAATCTCATCTGCCTCAATTAATCGCCGTGGCTTTAGATAGCATCCCAGTCCTTGAAACTGGAAAGGGGAGGTCAGCATCCACAAATCTCAATTCTTACCTCAGAAGTCAGAATTTTTTTAGAAAAGCCAATGTGGAATGGCCAGCACAGCTACAAAAGAGATGTGAAGATAGTCTTCAACAAAAGGCAACAATGAATCATCCGTAAACAAATGTGTCATGACCATACAGACTACATAGTGTTTTCCTAAATACAGAGGCTGTACCATACAGTGCAAACAGTCACAGATAAGGGAGGGAGGAGAGAAAAAATTAAAAACGCTGAAACCTTCCCATTGTCTTAGTTCAGGAATGGAACAGAAAGAATATTGTGGCTCAATCTAGAAACACGAATCTGTATACAGGCTGACTGATCCCTCTTCCATATTACACTTAACATCACACTAAAAACTACACTTTTGCTTTCCTAAGTGGTAGCATTTAATCCATTCCTATACACTATAATAAAAAAAATGCATACACACACACATATTATGCATACATACACACACATATACTATAGAGTAGTATATGAAGAACTGTGTTATTCCACGGTCTTCACCAATAGTTATTAATTTTGTTGCCTTCAATTGAAATTCCTCCTTGCCATTCACATCCTTGTACTCACACTGAAATCTCCAACAGAAATCTAATTTATAAGTACAAGAATGCTAGGTCACCATTTCATAGGTGATTCCCAGCCATCACTTTAAAGCATTTCTAATATTCCCATCATCAGAATATGCACAATAGCCTATGGCTTTTTGAATGAAATATATGAAATAGAAGAAAATATATTCTTCTGTGGTATTTCTCAAACTTCTGTTTCAGAAGCAAAGATGGATTCTCAGAATATAAAAATTGAAAAAATAATAATAAAGTAGGAATCAAAGGTACTCATATACATGTATTAAAGACTAGCATTATTGATCTCAAGCCTTCACACCTGGTAAGTGGTAATTGTAAAAATGCGGATTCTGTCTCGGCTCTCGTGCTTCTCAAATAAGGATAACAGCATCTATACACTCAGAAACAGTGTGGTGAAAACAACTTGGTTATCACATCTGAATGCTTGAAATATGTGAAGTGTAATATAAGTGGTTAGTATTACTCTGGTGAGCGTCTTGGTTTTCCATACAGACAGCTCTGGGGTATACTTTCTCGTTAATGGTACATTTTAATTTACTATGATGGTTTTGGCTGTTGCTTTTTGAGTTGTTTTATGATGTTTAAAGATTTCCCAATATAAGAATACTTCAGCGTATTTATAATCTTTTGATACTCTACATGTTAATTTGGTCAGTTACCACTTCTGGTTATCGATCATCCGAAAAGGTCATAATTCTAAGCAAGTGCCCTCAACGAAATCGCATTGCAAGAAAAAAACAAAGATGCTAACTAGGAAAAAAAGAGACTGTTATTGCCATTTACTAATCTCAAATGTCCAACCAACAACAACAAGAGGGAGTAAGAGGAAAAAAATCAGCCATGTTCAAATACAAATAAATTCAGTTTAAAATATCATCTTGGGAAAACAAAAAAGTCTGTGAATCAGTAAAAAAAGGATTAATGAAATGGAAAATTACTAGGAGGATTAATTTCTGTATTCAGTGTATGGGATCACAATTTAGTGGCAGCAGTACTCTGGAAAATACAAAGCTAACCACTTTTGAAGGGCAAAGAAGTATTTTTTAGGAGAACACAAACACACCAGAGGGCATGACTCAGATTCCCTGCTTGACCACAGCCAGGCTTTCCTTTATGCTCACTGAATCCTCTATCTTCCCAGTTTTTTTTGCTACAATCAGTCCTTTTCCCCTCCTCTGTTTTCATCCATTCGCTAGGCAACTTCTCCCTCTTCTTGCTTTTATCTCAGACTGCTTTTAGCACATCTCTTCAGTCATAATCCAGATTAAAAAGTGAACTGGTATTCTTGTTTATTTGGTGAAATTTTGTTGTACCCTTCCCGCCTACAGGTAGCTGAGAGCATTTTAATGAGGCCTTACCTTTCTTGGCTCTATGGCATTACTGTAACCAGGGAGACATGAAAGACCTTGTAGATTTACCACTTCTGCTTGCAAGTGGGGAACTCTCCCAACCTATTTATCTCCCTGCCAGAACTGGTCATAAGTTTTCCACCAGACGGTTTCCCTACCAGACGGTGCAGGGCTGTCACAACTGAGCCAAGATACTTCAGTTGTGGAAATGAAATATAGTGGTGGGCCATTCCTGACAGTTTTCCTCTCTGGTCCTTTGATGTTATGTCTATCCAGACGCTGAGGAATGTCATTTCCCAATCTCCTAAAAATCCCCCAGCCCAGCTGACAGCAATAGTGGAAGTTGTCAGCTCCCAAGCTCCAAGCCTCATACTGCAGCTGGCAGAGGTGGGCTTCCCAGGTCTCCCAGCAGCCTCGCTGGGGCAGTCAGGAGCAGGGAATCACTTCATTTTCATGACAGGATTTCCTCTTCTCCATCATGCTTTCCCCTTTCTTCCCAGATTCTAAACTACAGGGATTAGTAGTTTTGTTTTGTTGGGTTTTTTTTATTTTTTTTTAAATAAAACTTCTTTAAAACAAAACCATGCTGAGTGGCCCTGTGGCAATCCATCCATGAGAAGGAACAGAGAAGCACAGATGGAGGAGAGGAACACTTTCTACATTGCACAACTTTGTATGACACCTATTTACAGCTAAAAAGAAAGTGGTATCTCTTTCCCTAATCCTCACACCACCCCCCCACGCCCCACTTCATTTCAACAGGGAAATCTTAAGTGCATGATGTTGCTTTACTTCCACACATCTAGCAAATCTGGACTGCTGTCACATAATTACTAGCAGTTGAAGTAGCAGGGCTAGCAATAGAGATAACAAACTAAATCTTGTTTGAGAAATCTCTGTATTCCTTGTGTAATGAAGAATCAACGTTATCAGTCATTAACTTTGTAACCTAAACTACTGACCACACCTGTGGGCTTTCAAATGGAATCAAAGGAGTTAGTTTTGACCTTTAAATGACTGGAAGAAGGGTACTAGAGAGGCATTTTCTCTGTTGTATGATTGTGCTGCAGAGCAATTTGTGCTAGAGCTCTGTCAATTTAGTAAAGTGGGACCTCCTAGAAGGGCATTCACTGTCAAAGCCCCTTGACTCTGAAATTGGATGCCCCTTTAGCTTCCCAGCCTGGATTTATTGACTCTCCTGTAATGATATTGGGTTGCCTTCTCTACTAGAAAACTGGAGGAGGCCTTTGAACATTAAAACAGGAGTTGATATTTTGAGCAGCTTAATGAAGACTACTGCTTTGTGATTCTTCTAGGCAGTTGAGTCCTTTTAATGAATCTCTGTAATACCAAAATAAAGCACAGTAACATTTAATGTTATTCTTTCAGACTCCATAAGCAGAAGAGACTGATTACAATTAGAATAAAATCGTTTAAGGTGAAGAAAGCATTATTTGATTGGGAACAAGTCCAAAGCTACATGTTTTAAAGGAACTGAGTAAGTCCTGTTGAAAGTTTGGATTTTGGCTCTAAAATGAGTTGAAGTGAGTCATTAGGGAAACAGCAGCAAAAGATCCTGTTGATGAAGTAGTCTGTCAAGGGATGTGTGAACTAGCAAACTACTTTCTAGATGCTGAGACATGTATTAGTATCTGTCCCCCAGATCCCTAAAAAGCAAATGCCAGAAAAAAATTGCTTAAAAAGCCAATTGCATGTCACTCATTACTTGCGAGTAAATTCTGCATCTCCCCAGCACTAAGATGCAGGAAGGAGCTAAAGGTGTAAGCAGAAAGCAGTAACTCAAACCAGACGAACACAAAAATGCCTATCCTTCTAGCGAAGGTACTAGAAGCTAAGCTAAACTCATCTCCCTAAAGTTAGTGTTATGTTCTTTCTCCTTGCTTCCTGAAACAACCAGCCCATAATCTGTCAACCAATTTGACAATATCTCTCATCCTGGGACGAGATAGCATTTGATTCCTACAGGTTACTTTCAAATTAACTACCTGAAAACACAAAATATAATTAGGCTTAAGGAGGCTCCTCAAATATTTGTCATTTTCAGCTTTACAACTTCTTTCATGATGGTCTGCCTTTGTATATCCATACTGATGTTTCTCAGGTGATGTTTTTAGGGACATGGTTTAGTGGTGGACTTGACAGTGTTAGATTTACAGTTGGACTTGATGATCTTAAAGGTATTTTCCAACTTAAGTGATTCTATGATTGTATTCTCAGCGATTTTAGGTTAAAGTTTCATTTTGACAGCTGACAAATTTTCTAATTAGCTAACTGTTCCTCTGTGGAAAGCAGAACCAATGGTACATTCTTAAAGGCCATGATAAGTGGACATAAAGATGCTTACTATTTCATGACAACACCCAAACTGTATTTTGTCACCTTATAAGAAATTAAATTGAAAAATAATTAAAATAATAAGCTAAACAACAAAATTATATCTCTAAGAAACTTTTGGATCCTTAAATCTGTTTCTTGCTTGAGTGATAGATTTATGCCTCTCCAATTCTCCTCTAAAATTAAAGATACCATTAAAATATATAACTCTTCATATAGCTGCAAATACCAGTAAATTCATTCTGTTAGCTAGCTACTCTTACCAAAAAAAAAAAAAATCTAAAAGAGAAGCTAATCACTTCAGTTACGTTTAAAATTATTTGTCTTTCCCAAATTGATCGAATAAAATGCACACAGAAATGTCTATGTCTTAAATTACTAGATGATCTCTCAACACTTCAATATTCAATACAAGCTTACTGTCATGAAATCTACCATGAAATCTATTAAGCTGTTATGGATTATTCTGAAAAAGGTCAAGGAACTGGAAAATTATGGGCATTTCCTTACAAATGGACAAATCAGACTGCCCTTCTTTCTTTTGTAGTGTTTTCATTATGCAAGTATTTATAAAAACAGACATTATAGTCTTCTTTCCATTCTTTTTATTTCACTTTGGCTGGATCACAGGTAAGGTGTGGTTAAAAAAAATGCATTGCCTTTTTTATCCACTGTAACTGAAACTGCCTAAACCAGCAATAATAATGCTTACATTGGTTACAGCTGGATATTCTGTTGAAACACAGCGCTTGGCTGAAATTCAATTGTTTCCTAATTTACTTACATATTACTATGGAAAAAAAAACCCCAAACAACTCTTACAAATTATTCAGTCATTCATAATATACTTTACTACACCGTTCTACAGTGTTTCCTCAGTGGCTCCAATTCTGCCTCATAGAAAGCCAGACAGATAAAATTCATATGGAACAGTTAAGTCTTGAACCAAAAGAAACTTTGTAGTCGATTTGAAACTACAGCTTTAAGAATGTCTCTGCTTAATACTGTTTCATCTGCAGCTGAACCAAAAACTTCAATTATAATTTTTGACCGGATCAAACCAAGTTTTAAAAGTTCAATTTTTTTTTTTTTTTTCTTCATCCTAACCTGCCTTTCCAAAGTAAAGGCTTAGCCCTTCCTAATATGTTCCAGTTGATATGAAATTAAATGTGAAAAATGAAAGCAAAGGCAGTGATGGTCTATATTCACAAAACTAGAGAAAGATGATTTACACTATCTCCAGGGCTGAAGAAATTAAAATGGAGAAATTAAAATCAGATATAGTTCTTGAATTTGCACTTAAAATATCATCTGCAAATACCACTTTCTGCTATTTTTTTTTTTTCTCACCCCCCAAGAAGAAGTATTACTTTTGCTAATCTTAACATGCATCTCACATCTGTCTCTCCCTGTCAGAATGAGAAATCTCTGGTTTTACTACTTGCTCTGCACCATATTCCCCATTCCAAAAGTGGACACTGTGAGAATGACTCAGTGATAAAGCTGTGTGGTTGCCTGTTTATAAAGGTCAAAGTTTGTGAAACAACATGTGTATTATATAAGATACATGTTTAGTGACAAACCATCTATAGTTTCCCCTAAAATAAGAAGAAATAAAAGACAACCACAGTCTCCAGACTTTCAAGCTAGTTTTATTTTTTTTATCAACGGTTTTCAGCAATCTTTGGGTTCCTCTATATTAAAATTGCTTGTAAATGTCCCGGAAGATACCGCTATACCGGACATTAAAGAGGTCCAGAAGTGACACTGAGCATTGAATCATCCCTGATCATCAACATTGCTTGTTAGTTTGATCCCAGACTTGCTTCTGGATTGAACTAACCAGCTCTTCTGAAAGTAAAACCTCTGTCCATTTTTGGAGATAATTTAACTCCCAGTTCTTGCTCTCAAGACACAGTATAGATGACATTACACACAACCGCCTCCCATCACCCAAGACAGTCTCTCAACACTATCGTGGCGTATTTTGCTTCCTCAGACATACCCCAGCCACAGCACAGAGCAACACATTCTTTCACATTCGTATTACAAAATAACAAGTTGGTCGGTGTGAAAGAGCCCCAATATTCCATGCAGTTTGAACTTAACCAAGAAAAAACAGTTATGACTATGGACTCAGACACCATAAAGGGCGGAGGAGACCCAAAGCAAAGTGACTTGTAATGCGGACATGGCCAGCGTGCCCTAGAGAGAACTACTTTGAACCATTATAAATGTAGCCCTGTTTGTGTCATTGGCCCCAGGGCCCTTGTCTTTTTTATGTGGCAGTGCAGACCTTCCTTGGAGGGTTACCCAATAGCAGAAACTAGTTGAAACAGAGTACTCAAGCTAAGCTACCTGGGTTACTTCAAGGTTTGGGACAAAACTGTTTGCCAGCTCTATTAACCCTTCATCAGCTGAGCGTTCATTTTCCATGGATTATCCTTAGCTGGTAGGATCAGGCAGTTATATTATCCACCCAAATGACTTGACTGGCATAGATTTTTTTTTTTTTTTTCCTAGTCCACTTATGTAGTGCCCTTCCCATGAAGACTAGGGCAAAAGAGGGCTAGGTCACACACTGCCAGTGGAGTCAAGGAAGGTGAAAAGATCTCCCAGATTTCACAGATTAAACAAAATGCATGTGGTATATTAATTTGTCATCATGGAAGACACCACACAGCATGTACACATGCGTATCCATGAGAACACTGCATTAGTATCAAGCTGGGCCTAGATATTTTTGCAGATGAATTGCATGAAAAAGGCACTGAATTCTGCATGGAGTAGTCACCCTTCCAGCACTAGCTACAGCAATATAGAAGTGTTCTCTGTCTTCTCGTTTCAGATGGTCATCTTGTCTTCCACTGAGAGGTAAGTGATATTTCTGGAAGTGCTTACTGGTATTTATTTAGTCTTAATTTTAAAATTAAATACATTCCCAGCTAGTAATCTACAAACCACTCTAACGATTTTTAGTTCAGTAAAAGTGTAACTTTTTTTTTTTTTTTTTTTTCTTTCCCCCCCCAGCTAGTATGATTATATGCATTTGGGGATGCAGCTGAAAAATCTTTTTCAGGATCTATTCTTTATATCATCAATTTTATATGATACCAGCCATTTGCGACTGAGTATCAGTCCTCACATTGGGTAACTAAATCTAGTATTGGAAATCCATTGACAGCAAGTGCCTATAAATTCATCAGTGACATGTTACCATGGCATTATCTTTCAGCACAGACATAAGGGAAGGATAAACTTCAATAAACTTAATTTTAAACAGTTCTCCTTAAGAGTGCAGCAATAGTTTAATGACAGAGAGATTTTAGAAGGAAAAAGGTGCAGAAAATGAAATAAAGCTGTCCTCAAAGACTGAAAGCTCACAGAATTTTGAAGAAGAGTTCAGCAGTTGTCAATGCCAATAGAATTTAATGGAGTAGATACAAAGCAAAAGAGAAAATCAATACCTAGGTGTTTGTGCTTCATTTCTTTGTAGTTGTCAAACCTTTGAAGTTGTTAAATAATGACTTATAGACTAAGAATAGATGTCTGCTTTGACATTTCCTTAATGCCATGTCAAGAATCCAGCTACTCACATGTAAAAAAAAAAAAAAAAAAAAGAGTTCAAATGATATATGATATAGAAAAGAAACTCAACCCCAAAACTGTATGATGTGACAGTTACCCCACCTAAGTCTTCATATTGCCTTTATACAATGCAAACAAAATAATTTAAAAAAAAAAACTTCTTAATTTCTAAACCTCTGGTAAGAAAACAAAACTTTCTCCCCATATTTGAGACAAAGACACTTTAGCATGCACGTACAGAATAAAAGAGAATCACTTTGTAGGCTTAAATGATTCTACGATAGATAGAAGAACATTCTTTACGGATTTTCTGTCGAAGCGCTTCTCTGAAGCAGGTCTCAATTAACCCTGTGAGTGTAAACTAGCTCTTTAGTCTGTTAATAACATAGTCATCTTTTAGAAATCTCATACAAATCCACAGTCCCTCCATGAGAACGCAGAACATTCAAAACTATGGGACAGAGACACTGTCCCTTCCCCACTATGTGTCTGCTTCCCTTCCACTGAGGTTGGTACGAGCTGTCTCCCCATCTCCTGTGTGACTAGGACATGGCATAGGCAAAAGGCTAACAAGTTTTGCTTCATGAGGAAGCTACTGCCTCCTGAGCCAGCAGCTCTGTGCTGTGGAGCTGGGGCAAGTCAACCCAATGGTGTCATGACTGTTGGGAGACCTGTGTAAAAAGGGAAGTTGGGGCAGAATAAACCAGAATGTAAATTAAAATCCCTTTTCTAACTCCCAGGTGACCAGCTTTACAGTTCTGATTCATGATCCTTGCCTGATTAAGTTGCAGCAGCTGAAGAGGTTACTGCCCGCCCAATTTGGCAGTTAAAATAAACCAACAGTTTGCAGGACTTAAATTTCTTCAATTGCTGCAGCTAAATCCTGCAGCGATTGTGAATCAGACCTCTCAGGTACCACAGCTTGTCGTCTCACACATTAAAATAAACTGAAATGTCCTTTGGTTTATGTTAATACTACCATGGTTCTGGAGTAGAAATGCCACCATTTAATTGTCCCCACTCCTGGGGCAGAAGCTTTCAGCAGAGGAACAGGGAGGATGGACACCAGCTGGATCCTCTTCAGCTGCCTAGCAGGAATCGGCACAGCTCATGACTCAGAGCTCTTACTCTGACTCAGAAGTACCTTGTCTAGTTTAGGTTAATCTACTTTGTTAATGTAGCATAGGCGTCTCACTTTCAATTCACATAATAACTTATTCTGTATTCATTCCATTACGCAGTAATACGTGAGAAAGTAACATTAATCATTTCAAATTTACAACAGACTAAAAACTTAATATTTAAATCTGGTAAATACTACAGTTTCTATTAGCAATTTAAAAAAAAAAAAATGTCCTTTTATATAGGCATTGTGCAAGACTATCAGAGTTAAGGAATTGAAACAATCAATAAGAGTCAGCTCTGAACCACCCTGCAGCATGGAGCAAGGTCAAAACCAGTCCCCTCATTCCCTCAAAAAGAGAAGGAGGCAGGGTAAAGCAAAACAGCAAAACCTTTTTTCTGGTTTTCTACGTGCATTTAATACCGTTGGTAGAATCTTGTAACTGACAGCCATTTTATTCCTTCACATATTTCTGGAATACTGAGGAGGACAGATTAGGCCGATTAATTTCCTTTCAAGGTCACTCCTTTATAGATCTGAAGCTAAAGCAAAAGCTCACACTTCCAGACTATTCTTGTATTGTGATTATTTGGATCTTTAAGGAATTTAATTGATTTTAATTTAGACAATACAGGCAGAATTTTAGAAGATGAAAATCTTGTTGGGAAACCAATCTCTTGATACTGGAACTGAGAAGTGTAGCCTATGGTTTACAGTCTCAATATTAGATCTCCATGACCAGTTAGGCTAGGATGGGACTTCTTCACAGGCACTTTGCAAAAGGTTTGTCAGAGAAGGTCACAAAAAATTTGTCATAATCATGCCTATGCTTTCCACAGCCTGCTTGAGCTGGGATTTCCTAAAACTCTATTACAGGGTTCTGACAGAGGTATTGAAAATAGAATTGGCATAATTGAAATTCAATGTGGGGCTGATTTCGTATTTTGGATGCCTGAATTTCATTAGGAGTATTTATTTTTCCCTGACAACACATAATTAAAACAAACACTTCCAGACATTGCTGCATTGAAGAGAGTTTTTTTTTGGTGTTCTTTTTTTTTTTTTCTCCCGTGCTACTGAAGTCTCATTTTCCTTTTAGGAAATTTTGTAGAAATACAAACTGATGGGAAGGAGACTCCAGAGAATATTTTGTCCTCCAGTAACATGTATGGATGAGATGACTTGCTGAGCAATACCTTGTTAACAACTTTCAGGTTTTAAACAAAAGTAGGAGGTGGTTTAGTTTGCATGCTGCTGGCTTTAAGAAGGTACCGTATAATCAAAACAAGATCTCCCACAGGAGAGATTCTTTAGTAGCGAAGGAAGGAAGGCATTACCCCAGACATTTGATATAGAGGGTATGACAAGAGGAAGAACAAAGGAACAATTCAATACTGCTTATTCTTGCTGTAGCTGTAGAATGTGCTACAAGGAATAGCAGGCAGATTAGAAACCACTGCTGCTGAAGCATCTACTTGAGCAAAAGGACAGGGGTAGCTGGTACAGGAGGTGACAGTTACTTGCAAGGCATATATCCTCATCCCATACCACCCACTGTTAGGTGAAGCTCGGAAATATCCCAGTTTCCTAGCTGGTAGGAACAGGTCTCTATTCTGTCTCACAGTAAACAAATCTCATTTTTGCTGCTATGAAAGCTTTGATCATTGAAGCACTTTTGCAATTTCATGACTGCAGCTTCCAGAAAACACCACAATACAAATGATAATGCATATGCAATGATCTCCTGCTTCAGAGACAAGAACAGCCAGTTCAGGGTCACGAATGGATAATTACATTTCCAGACTTTCTTATTTCATGCTTTATCATTAGGACCTTGTTTGCCAGTGCCAGTTTTTGGTGCCAGTCAACAGAGAGTATCAAGAGTATGTAATGATTCACTTGACCATTTAACTAATCCAGCTCCAATATTGCCAATTAAGAGTCCTGCATAAAGTTAGCTCTCAAGGGAGTACATGTTCAGGGAGTAAAGGAATATAATTACATCAAAACTGTTACACACGAGACTTGAAAAGTTCCACATTCTGGAAGTGCACAGAACCAAGTGCCAGTGGAGCTGCTACTTTCTTGCAAAAAGGAAACAACCTTATGAATCCCTTGTTAGACTGTCAGGCACCAAAAGTAAGGGAAGGATTCTGAGTCCTAAACTGATCTATAAAATGCTTGTTCATTAAAGTTATTAACTCAAATAAAATAAAATTTAAACATTGTAAGCTATCTGATCTCTTGCTTTCATCATTGGCTAGTAGCCAGTTAATTACAGTGAATTAATTATTTTTGCTTAATCTATTGACAATTTGCATTTGGTGCAAAAATTCAAGTTTTGTAGAAGCAGAAGCAGCTATGCTTTGTCTTATACCATTTGCAAAGTGAGTAAGTGCATAATGTAGCGTGGCTATATTACATGGAAAAACAGCAACAAAAGCAACTCTGGCGTTATGTCAGTGACAAACTTTAATCTGTGACAAAACTATGTTTTAAGTTACACATTATAACCTATCCTTTTCTAATGCCACAAATAAAATTATTCATATGACAACTTAAAAAGACAGGCATCTATAATGACAGGTAATTTGCCATTGCAGACAAAATCACTGGAATAGGCCAGAGGATGACAGTTTTTCAGATAAGTGTGTCTGGATGTGACTGAGGACACTGAATTGGAAACATTCTCCCTTAAGTCTCCTCAAAAGGGAGAAATTTTACAAATCTGAGAGTTACTGCAAACCCCAGTAGACTCTGAAGGAGAAAATAAGTTAGGTTTCAAGAGAATTGGCTAAACAATAGATAAAAAAGGGGTTTATCTGCTCTGCTAGCCAAGACTACAGAGATTTTCTACACACCTAACTCCTGTTTGAAAATGTACACAAACACAGAACCAAAACACAATTATATGACATAATTCAGTTCCACAAACAAGCACTGTAATTTGATTCTGGAACATTAAAACATTTCATTTGTTAATATAAATACCTAAGGAAATTAGTAATTTGAATATTTTAGAACTTCCAGTGACAGCAACCATCTTTTCACCTGCTCTTTTTGCATTAGCTTTTGATGGGGTATGAATTTTACCATCACTGGTATTTGTTTCTTCCTCCTCTAACTCCCTGAGCTACGATTCTCTGCTAGCCCCAGTGCATCCTTAGTTCTCCCCTTGTCTTGCAGTCACTCTTGCAGCATGCTGTTCAGCAAGACTGCCATCTCCCCTGCCTGCCTGCTTGCCAGGCTGCTGGTGCTGTCCCCGGTTCCCTTCCTTCTCCAGCCATAACCCTCCCTTGGCTGTGATGAATTTCACTGCTACCTTCAGACAAATCATTCCCAAATGCACCTCACCAACTCTACACAATCTGATATCTCCAGCCGTCAGGCAGAATATGGGCATTTGATGACGGCTTGAAGTGTAACATTATTCCACCTCTGAAGTAAAACAGGGAATGCTAACAAGTCTTTCTACTTTATTTTAATGTTGTGCCTGTGTTCAAAAGTCTCATTAAGCAGTGCTGCACTTTTCCTTTGAGAAGGATGCCTGTGCAATGCTTTTTCCTAAGGGTGTAACAAAAATACACATGAATCACCTTTATTTGTGAGATTATCTACAGGAAGTTCTTTGTACACTGTAAGTTTGGAAAATAATTTATATATCATCTTGGCAGATCTGTATTCCACCTGACAAGAAGAGTAACATAAAAATGCATTCCTTTTCTATGTTATTTTTTGGAGGTTTTGTCAACTCCATATAGTATTATAGACCCGTGCTATACTTAGGGCAAAAATTTTGGTGATGTATGAAGTGAAGACATCTCTAAATATTAAGAGAGTGCTTGATATGATGACAAGTTTGAAAAGTGAAACAGAAGCTCTTTGGTAAGATAAAGTGAGTAGCTGACAACTCTAAGGAGACAGCTTACTTTACTCAGTGCAAGTATACAGACACCGTGACATCATAATAAAGCTACTTGGAAGAAAGAGTGATATGTCCTGAAAGAAAATAGTTTAATATACCTTATTCTTCTTATGATACTAGTACTATAAATATTATTATTATTAAGTGGGTGAATCCCATGCTCAAGTATATTTGAGAAAATTTAAAGAGATTTAAATTAATTTGCATTCAGAGTTTCAGACTAACTGCAATCCACTCATTTGTCACTTCTGTGTTAACTAGTCTCCTACCCTCTCAAATACAGTTCCAAAAGCTCATTTTACATTCCTGCTACATGTTAATTATCTGTTGAACTCTGTCTTTGTGAACAGCAGGTGATAAAGTGCAATCACATTCATCCAGAAGCATTAAATATCTTCCTTTCTTTCTCAGCACACTAGATAAAATAACTTTCCTACCGTGATGTTTACTTTAATTTTAGGGTAATTTTAATCTTTTGTGTTTCACCTTATCACCTTAATCCCCCGGGTCTGTTTTTGGAAGAAAACCTCCACCTCTAGCCACAGACTACTTCTCTGAGAAGTTTCCTGAAGCTACAATTTCTGCAGTCAAGTAATATAGTATGTTTACTTCCAAGTCATTGAACTAATTTTAAAAAGAGAAGAAAATGGATCAGCAAAAACAGTGTCTCAAACTGTGATATTATGGAATCATAAAACTTAAAAAAAATTACCAAATTATCTAAAATAACAGTATACGTTATCTTGTCTGCAGCACAGATCATGGAGAAGATTTTTCCAAAATCTACCAGGTTTCCTTTTGAAATAAATAGTTGTTTTTCTAATTAAGCAAACGGATTCTTTGAAAGTCTGCATATGTTTGAAATTATGCATGGCTCTGTCTCTGTGAGCTCTCAAGTCAAAGTATGTTAAATATTGGGAAAAATTCTCTAATGACAAGAAACTTCTAAATGATGAGAATAACAACAAAAAAAGATATTTTATTGGCTAAGAAATTCTTTCACATCCCTGTTTAGACCTCAGTCCAATTTAGAAGACATGAAAGTCATGCAGATCATGCTAGAAAAGAGGCAGACTAAAAATTAAATGATGGCTTCAATATTCAGTCCTGTGTGTTCTAATTACTGTATTTTCAAATGAATATGATCTCAAAATTAAGATTTAGCGCAGAAATTCTATGAGTTCATTACAAAAACAATTTCTCTACCCCTGTATCTTCAACACTGTCTGATACAATTTACAATTTTGATGGCAAAACCAGCACATATTGGAAAGGCATTACTGTAACTTTTTTTTTTTAATAAAAATTATTGGTGGAGAATACAGGCAGTATGAATGAAACTAAATTCACATGTATTAAAACTTCTGGGAGACAAGAATGCCTGACCACAAGAAGAAAGAATTCATTGTAATGAATATATATCAATATGCTGAAAAAATACTTAATTTTGCTATTTTTATCTGCCTCTGTGCCTCATGAATGAAAACTTGCATAATATAGTTCGGTCACCAAAGAAAACGTGTAACATGTCTATTATCTTCACATCTTTAGATAAAGTAATCAGGGAATATTTTTTTTTCCATTATGGGGAAATGGGTTTGTTGAAATTGGGTAAATTTTAATGTGTGGGGATTCTTATGTGGCAATTTTGAATGAAACTGTTTAATATACATACTCACCAGAAAAACATAGCTTGAGTGTCATAGATATAATTTGCATTTGCATTAAAGGTGCACTAAAATAGAGCTGACAAAAACAGAGTCAAAATCTACCACTTTTGTCTCAATTCAATCTCACATTAAAATAAATACAATTAAAATAGAAAGAGATAAACATTTTCTGTGTTCTGAAGTGCAAAAGACAAAACACAAAGTAGCCTGTCAAGCATTACTGAATTTCCCTGACAGCCCAGAGGTTTATACATCTCCCAAGCATGCAAAGGACTATGCAGCCTATACAAACCCACCATACCCTTCCTGTGGAGTAATCCTTTAAGCTAAGATTCACAGCAGATTATAAATACCCAGTCCAGTGTAAAACACAACCAGAGGGAATAAGAGAGAAATAGAAAGATAGAAGGAATGAGAGAGAACGAGAACAAGAAAATTAGAGATGCAGAGAAAGAGACAGGGAGGAAGGGAGGAAGGAAGATTAAAAGGGGGGGAAGGGAAGGAAAGAAAGGAGAGAAGGAGAAAGAAGGAAAGAAGGAAAGGATGGAAGAGAGAAAGAGGGTGTGCTGGTTTTGGCTGGGGTAGAGTTAATTTTTTTCACAGTAGCTAGTATGGGGCTGTGTTTTGGATTTATGCTGGAAACAGCGTTGATAATACAGGGATGTTTTCATTGTTGCTGAGCAGTGCTTACACAGAGTCAAGGCCTTTTCTGCTCCTCCCCCCACCCCACCAGCGAGCAGGCTGGGGGTGCACAAGAAGCTGGGAGGGGACACAGCTGCAACAGCTGACCCCAACTGACCAAAGGGATATTCCATACCATAGGATGTCATGCTCAGCATATAGAGCTGGGGGAAGAAGGAGGAAGGGGAGGACGTTAGGAGTGATGGCGTTTGTCTTCCCAAGTAACTCTTACCTGTAACGGAGCCCTGCTTTCCTGGAGATGGCTAAATACCTGCCTGCCCATGGGAAGCAGTGAATGAATGCCTTCTTTTGCTTTGCTTGTGTACGCGGCTTTTGCTTTCCCTATTAAACTCTCTTTATCTCAACCCAGGAGTCTTCTCACTTTTACTCTTCTGATTGCCTCCCCCATCCTGCTGGGGGGAAGTGAGCGAACAGCTGGGTGGTGCTTGGTTGCCAGCTGGGGTTAAAGCATGACAGAGGGTAAGAAAGGAAAAAAGAAGGAAAGAATGAAAGAAAAGAATCAAGAAAGAAAAATACTACAAAGAGAAGTGGAAAATAGCTTGTGTATCCACAAGAATCTCATGACTCCATTAGAACTAATGGAAGCTTGTCAAGACTGGCACAGAATTAGTAATGTTATCTTCTTTCATATGGTGGTAGCCAACACAAGTAAAAGGTGACGAGAACTGGAAGCCTTCCCAGAATTTAATTTTCTCAGGAAAGCACTCAGCAGATAATTCTATTAAATTCTAAAACGTTGGATAAGAAAAATATAATCCCAGGTTCAAATTACATGTCTGCATAGACTGTGCAAGGCGATTTTTTTTTTTTTTTTTAAATAGGGTAACACAGAAAAAGAAAAATGGCTTAAGCATCTGAGAATAGTCATTAAGGGTCTCGAGAGACAGAGAGGGAAATCTAGCAAATTTGAGTCCAGCATTCTCTTTTGAACCTTATATTGCTTTTCCTATTTAGAGGTAATTTGTTTAAGCAAGCACAGTGAGGGTAACATCCGGCTAAAGGATGCAGCTTCTTATTAGAAATGTGTCAAATGGCTTATTAATAAATGCAATATAATAGGAAACTCTTTAATATGTGATACTAAAAGAAAATCAATTACATTTGCAAGATATAATACTCTAGAAGGACTCTGCTGAATTTGTTTTACCACTCGGTTCTAATTTTAACAGGTAGAAACCATTCAAATGGAATTTAGTGTTAACTAATTATAATTCCTCTCTCTAGTTATCTTTATATATTTGTGCCCTTAAGGTGCTTGGGAACTCTTTGTAAGTAACATTGAATGTGAATACAAGGTATAAATACCAAGTAAAGCAAGTCATGCTTCCATTGGTAGCAATAAGGTCTTGTGATGAGGTGGGGCAGTGAACCTTACCCGTAAGGTGGCACGGGCTACTTGCAATGCTATATTTATACACAATCAATTATAGGTTATATTTTGTGATAAAACAAAAGGTACAAGATGAAGTTCCTTAGTCGTTTCCGAGTTCAAGACTATTTCTCAAAGTACAGCCAAATATCTGTGTTTTTATCCAGGGACAGGTGAGAGAAGGAATTAATTTTTCTCCAATAAGACACAGAAACATCTCTACTAACCAGTGTAAGATACTCAAACAACCCAAAAAACTAGAATTCTATAATAGAGTTAAAAAAAAAAAAAAAGGCCACAATAAAAACCCCAAAAGCCAATGCTTCTGCCTTAACAACATTCTAGGAAGAAAACGTTAATGAAAACAGAATGTGCAGATTTACAGTAGAAGCTAGTGGTTTCTTTTTTCCGAAACAGATCTATTGTCTTTAAAACAAAAAACTATTTCCTCTTCTCTCCCACAAAAAATTGACTCATTTTCAGTTGAATGTCCCTTCATTCACTCCCATGACTTTCTTCATTAATTCATTGTACAATCCTAATATATAAAAAGAGTCTTATAAAAAACCACATCTCTTAAAGAAAGTATGAAAGAGATACAAACCCTGATGAAGATCTGAAAAGTTTTTTTGGCCTACTACAATAACTGTATTAGAATTTAGTATTTAGTTAAAGAGGTGTTATCTTTAGAAAAATCCACAAAGAAATTGTAAAGTAAGAAACTATTAATAAATATCTTAAGTAATTGGTTTTGAATTTTGCAAGTCCTCCTATCTAAGCATATCAAAATATTTCATGAATAATAATGAATTGACTCTAAAACCATCTGGTGAGCTAATTCTGTGTAATGACTAACATAAACAAGTACTTTTGTTTTAATTTAGAGCTAAAGGAATAGATCTTCATCAATATTCTTGAAGTATAAAATGACATCACTGAGGAAGGCAAAGTAGTAGGTAGGTAGAGTAGACAGTGAAACAAAGGTACGTCTTCATCTGACTAAACAACAGAAAAGAAAAAAATTAAGAAAAAAAATCACATAGAGATTTATTATATGTTTAATATCACACACATATGCAGACATGTACCATAAAAAATATCTATGAAGGAAAATTTGCTTTGTTTCTATAATCACACAAGAGTGTATCAAAGTAAAGGAAATAAACTGCTGCTACTTAATTGAGAGGAATACTTTATATTTTCCTTAATTCAAAACTTCGTCTAACTTTAAACCATTAGATTAAAAAGCAAGAGGATATTTAAACATTTGCAATTACTACAGTGTATTAAGATGTAATCAAAACAGGAACTACTAAATAAATGTTTTTAAAAAGTGAAAGGTAATATGACAATCTATTACATATTTAGGTTAAACAGATGTACAGTTAATTATTATAACTATAAAATTAATAAAATATATTAGTTGTCCAGAAAGAAAAGCCAAAGAAATCTGGAGGAAAGGAGGAATTAACCTTTTCCACATCAATAGAGGACAAAATTTTTAGTCATTTTCCTACATATTATAACTACAATACCAGAGTTGTTCTGTGTACTGCAAGTTGGTTTGAATTTTTAATGGCAACATATTAATAAAAAGATGAGCCAGTAAAACAGTTCATGGTTTCTCATTTTTTAAAGACTAATCTGTGCCAAAAAGCACTAAAAGAGAGGCTGGGAAATTAATATCTTACTTTCTAAAGAATACATAAATAATTTTACACAGTGTTATATACAGCACACAGACTGTAAAAAGGTTTCCTTGACCAAGTTTTGATAAAATTATTTATTCAAGTTCTGGGCAATTATACAGGAAAACTAATGAGGAAAAAGTATCTTTAGTAATTAATAGATGTAAGTTTTGAAAGTACATAAATGTTTTTACAGTAATATCCTTTCTAAATAGAAAGTATCACTATAATCCACAGTAAGTGGACAGGCTCTTTTTTCAAAACAAGTATATAATTATAAATGAATAACTTGATTTTGTATTTCATCATGGTGAGAAAATGCCTCCCTTAAATCCTGTTTGAAAATTTGAGTTTAGGGATCAAAATGTAAATTTTGATTTGCAAAGTTACTAGGGAAGCAGATGTTTTTAAGACTGCTCTGAACAAAATATTAACAATATGTCTTAGTCTAAAATGAGTTAACAACAAATATACATTATTAATGATATACTCTTTGCCCATAGTGAACCACACCCCCAAAATGCATGAAGGGGAATACAACACATTTCTAGGTCCCATGGTTACAGAAAATATTATATTTGATAGCACAAGTGGTTCTTCATAGTATTATGTTCCTGAAAGCGTAGGACTGACAGGATTTACTCTTTTAAACATATACTTTTTCTAGCTCTTTTGCCTTACTTTTATGTTTTATTGTTGCAAAACGTGTGTTCTTGGGGGGGTGCATAAATAAAATCATTAACACAGGTACAGAGAGTACTCGTTTTTTAAAAAAACTTTAGGTGTTTCAACATTGAAACTTAGAAGAGTTGATATGGAAATTATTTGTCCACCTCAGTATGTACTAAAACTAAATCATAACACAAGAAATAGGTAAAAAATACTTTTCCTCCCTTCATGACCCAAAGAATGGAAACAAGGCAAGTAAATGAAAAACAGTAATTTTTATAATAATATCTTCCTATAATACAGAGAAATCAGAATATAGTATTTGGTAAAGGTGAAATTAGCACAGAAATGTAGCCTTTAATACGAAGAACTCAAAAGGTACCACTGAAATTAATTCAATACAATCTTGCCGTTCACTATGCAAGAATGGAAAAGTTTGGAAAAGCCAGTATAAATCACTTGATTTTACACCAAAAACAGACAAACAAAAAAGTGGTATTTAATGAAAAATTAAATGATGAAACTTCCTAGAGTATTTCTAAAAAGATCACCATTAAGGAGGATCCAGGACACGTGAAACTTAAAAATCTCTCATATCAAGTACTGTCAGGTATATTTTCTGAGGACAGAAAAGAAACAGTATAGTAATGAGAATGCCAATGTTTCTGTTTTGCTGTATCCACTGCCAATATTGGCTTCCCAAAATACTCTTCAGAGCAGCGAGTTATTGGATAATATAGAGCTCAGAAAAAATATATTTCATCATTCCTTGCACATCTAAATCCATTCCTTAAAAGCTACAATAGCTAGAGCAAGGCTTATTGCACATATGAAATAAACATCTGAAATATCCCTAAACGTGCTTTATGAAGTATCTTCCTACCTTAATAAAAAGCAAGAACTTTGAGGATCAAATAATATTCTTTGTGTGTGTGGCACTTGGGGTTTATCACTGGGGGGTGGGGGAGAGGAGGAAATCACTTAAGAGTGAAATGATAAATCACTCTTAAACAATATAAGTTGGTTTCAAAGCTGACTTCTGCTGGGCAGAGAAAAGTTTTCAATTTAATTCTTTTTAATCGCTTGCCTTAGTTAATACTGTTTCCTGACCCTTTACCATCAAAAATTGGAAAAAACAAGTCATCTTGCTGCCAATGAGTAAAACACACTGTGCACAGCAGAATACCAATTCAGCCTGGAAAGCTGGTTCCTTTCCCATTTGTTGTCTTTTTCTGGTGAAGTACATCATTAATAAAGACTACAGAAAAGCACAGTAATTTTTTTTCACGTTAACCTCTTCAGCTCACTACTACACAAAGCAAGACAGACTGCAGCACTACTGGAATGCTGGCATCAAAATTACCCCATTTCCTTCAGGTCTGCTCACTTTAACAAAAAAAAAAAAAATGCTATGCAAACAACCAATAAAGGTCATAATTTTGTCCAAATAATTGATAACTGTATCTACTCTCATTACAATTTACTGGGAGCTCATATAGGATTACAATTTAAAGAAAATGTATTCACTAAAAGCTTCCCACAGCTGGAAACTCTGCTTAGCATTGTAACAGTCTGCAGCCAGCTACAAAGACTGATTCATTTACTTTGTTGGAGACAATTTTAAATTCACTTTATTCACTCACTTAAGTTCACTTTTCCATAATGGTTAAAAATTATGTGTATTAATTGCCGAGGTAAAAGTTATTATACATATTGCCTCACTCTTGAAGGAGTTGATAAAGCCTTCCTCCTGTTTAACACATAGCATTATGTTTACTTTTCATTCTACTTAATAAATCCATTCTCCAAATTCCTTAAGTAGCAGCATAATTCTGAATTGCCTTTGAAAAGCGGAAGCTCACTTAGCGTTATCATTCCTTGATATTTCTGAAATAATTGAGAGCACTCCTGGGAGTGCTCTCAATAGTATTTATCTTTTTTTTTCTCCTAGGTTGAAATGTCATTCAGGTTGATTTCTTCTCAAGCTGAATTCTTTCGGGCTCCTCCATCAAGTGGTGTCTGTTTCTGGAAAACTCCAAACCCTGAGTTGGGAACTGACCTGTATCAAATGTATCAGCTACTCCAAGACCCATCAAACCATCAGCGAGCCCTCCCTTGTCACATCTGACAGAACCGTGGAACAAGGTTTTCTTCCTATCCTTGCTATAGCCTTTCTGCAGGCTGAGGAAGGTGATGGACTTTACTGGCCTCACAGTCTGAGATGGTCTTTTTTGAAAACTGAATTTCTTCAGCAACAAGAGGATTTCCTTGTGTCAGCCCCAGGGGCTGGGGGACAGGCATGTCTGTGAAGGTAAAGACGGAAAGGTTGGTGGTGTGAAGGGGAGATATCAACTCTAAAAATCAGATTGTAGAGCTATTATCAGGCTAACAACCACCTTGGTCCAGAGGAAAAAAAAAAAATTGATCAACAGGGGCTTTACGAGACACCTCTTTCCACCCTTCACCAGACAGGTAGAATAGATGGGAGAGAAGCCTCTGCCCCTCATGCCCAAATAACATTTCTGCTTTTGATGATTCTCTCAGCTACAAACACAATCTACTTTGTAAGTAACAATAAAACTTGGGAAGACCTACTGCAAGCATAAACCCGATGAAATCATCCCTATGGTATTCTTCAAATAATTTTTTGGACCACAGATGTAACTCCATACTATGGAGACCTGAGGTGCTAATGCAGACTGAAGCCAGAAGAAATTCATTCAGCTTGGGTCTCCACATCCTTGGCATTGGTGCTTCTAAGGCCAAAGTGACAGAGGGAGTATCGATATGTATGTTGGTGATGATAAGGATACATTCTTTTAAAATAATAACATAAGACTCAAGAGTAAAGTAAAAGTTTATGAAAATAAGATACAAGGCTAAGAAATGGCCCTGTTCATTAATCCAAAAACTAGTAAGATCAGGAGAGCCATCAGGCAGAAAGGTTTGCTAAGTTTCTCTATGATTTCTCTAGAAAAAAGCTCAACTAGTTTTTGTTAGTGCTAAAACATTAAAATGGAAGGCATTTCAGAGAAATATGAAGTTTTATTTTCTCTACTCTGTGGAATGCATAATCTATAGTATTAAAAAAAAAAAAAAGAAAAACAAACCAGAAGGGGGGCACATTCTCCTAAGCCTTTACATACATATACAGTGTTGCATACTTTTGCTTATAGGCTTTTTGCACTAAGTTGACTAAAGATGACATGCAGGGATAGAATATTCAGTTTTGAAATATAAATCATCAAGGGATAGATAGTCTCTGGCATTCCCCTGGGTCTGTATTCTTTGTTGGTTTTCTGTCTCCATGGCTTCCTGGGGTTGATACTCAGAGAACCCACTGCACTTCTATACTTCTCCAGACTTGCATATGAACTTTCTAGAAATGCATTTCTGAAGGTGTCAGGGACAATAATTTATTCTCCCCATTTTTCCATTCTGCATGAGGAATCTATTATGTTTTCTACACAAATGTTTGCTGTTTCAATAAGCAGAATTGATCATTTATCAAAGAATTTATTCTAAAGTAATCTGGAAAACATTTCCATATATAAAATCAAATAAAACCAAACCAAAGTAAAATAAAATACCTGTAAGATACAATTGAAAACTGAAGCTCCTGCACCTGGTTACTAAGCAGAGTGAAGGCTTTTGCAGGAAAAACTTAAGAGTGAAACATTTTCCTGGAATCTCCCTGCTCAGGCAGGAAGGAGAGAAATGCAGGGGGACATTAATGGCTACACATAAGGCAATCTGAAAACACTTTCTGCAGAAACATTACTTCTGAAGTTAAAATACAAAATAAAAATGCTGTTTAGATGAATGGTGAATGGTGCAAAGCAGTAATTAAAGAATAAAAAGTATAGCTTTCTGATTTTTTTTTTCCTGTTCACTGTCATAATTACTCTCTAGAGTTAGTCAGTTAATTAACTTCCCTTGTTATTTGACTGGACTTGACGAATGAGGAATCAACAAAACTGTCACAGGGTATTGGGTCAAAGATAGTACCCAAAATAATGCACATACATGCTGTCTCTCACATGGAAACATACCTTTGCACCTAGACACACAAATACATACATTCCTTTACATAGAAGGAAGCAGAACGAATAGTTTAATATTACTTACATTATTTTTAAACAAATTAAAAAAATCATAATGCATGTGCTGAGTAGTGTTGCTTCAAACCAGACTTAAGCCGTATTTCTCTCATCTGAAAATAATAAAATACCAAGGAAGGACACTGTAAGTTCTTATTTAGCATGAAAACTTTACAAGAAGAAATATCAGCCTTCCAGTGAATGCTATTTCATCAATATTTTAATATAGTATAAAAGAAAAAGTTAAGAATATTTTAATTTTACATGAGAAACAAATGACATTTGTAAGAAGAAGGAGAACAATGCCTCAGAAGAAAAAGGTTTAGGGGAAAAAAAAGCCCAAACTTTCATATTAATTATCCTTTGTAGAACTGAAAAACAGATTTAGAGCAGTAAGTATATATATTACCTGTAAAGGGGGGTAACACATTAAAAAGCTTTGAGAAAAGAATAGCTGGATTGTAGTAGATCCTCTCTTATAGGAGACAGATAGTACTCAATATGTAAAATATGACTACCTTCAAAATATTTGTCCAAATCCAATTACATCATCAAGCAACTATAATTCATGTACCGTCCTTTCCAATAGCCCTATTTTCATATGTTGAAAAACTGCTCTGACAGTCAGTTATCTACTTTTTGTTTATTGTTCTTGCTCCACTACAGCTAATTCAGATGATGTGTCACTTCTCATGTAAATATATACTTTTCATATGTCTTAACTGTCAGGTACATTTATAATGCTTTCTAGGACATCAAAAGTATTAGGTAATAGAAAAATACTATTCAGGCTATCTCTCACTTGCAAAAACAATAGTTTGGTTTTCACACTGTCAGTTAATAAATGAACAACGTCATTTAGGCAACATGAAAATTGCCCGCAAAACTAAAATTTGTGAAGTGGATTATGACTGTTGGAAAAGCTGTATCTCCACGGAGATATTCTTGAACTGCTGTCTGACAGTAGAAGAGCACATCTTAGGACTGATCCCACTTTTGTGAACAAGGAAGTCGTCCCCATCACGGGGAGAGGTATTATCTGCTCATTTAATTTTGGCATACTGTTCGGTAAGCCTTTCTGTCCTGATAATGCTGTTTTCCATTGTGGGTTTTCCTTTATTGAAATAGCTCAGTCTATAGCCCTGTTTTCTGAGAAATGCAAAGACATCAAAACCTTTTTTTAAATTAATTCTGGGACTACATAGAAGTGAAGGTTAGAATGACATGTTAAAAGCAGTACTTATAAAAAATACACAAAACATTATTTAATATTCTGGGAATTAAATTGGAGAGAATTCGGTAAAGGCTCTCTCCTCATTCAATGACTTACAACTTTAAAAACTTGATAATGAAAATAATAAATAATAATAATAATTAATAACAATAAATGAAAAAAGGGAGGAAAACAGGACACAGCTGTTGAGTTATTCTGGGAATGGTTCTGTTGCCCAACCACAGGTGTCCTGTGCTGTACCAGAGACTTGGGGGTATCTTGCCTGCTGTCCACCTGTTAACCCAGCCAGTCTCAGGCCTCCCAGAGGTACTGTGTCATGTCTGTCAACGCTGTGCAGATCTCTTGGCTACATTAAGGCATCTTACATGGCATTAAATACCTTTAGACAACTGAATGATGTTTAAATAGATGCTGCAAAATAGAGTTATCAAAGAATCATAGAATGGTTTAGTTCAGTAACTGTATTTGTTTCTTCTCTGGGGGACTATATAAACATTTAGTGTCTGCTCCCCTTAAAAAGCAGAATATTTTGTATTTAAACATACTGTCTATAATTTTATCTCCTGAACCATAAAGGTTACTTTGTTGTTTGATTTTGACCAACAACAATATTCATAATTGCCAATACATTCTGCAGTGTGGAAAAGCTTTTTCTAAGACTCTTGCAATTAGGAATAATTTGTTGTCAAAGGAAGCTTTCTGCTTGATGCAATTCTTTATGCACTATTACCTAAATTTGAGGTTGGATGACGATTTTTCTGTTTTCAAACAGTTGCCTAAAATAGACAACACTGGCTGGAAAATATTCGTTAAGTTAAATTCAATCTAATAATAGGTGCACAGATTCTTTATAACAAAAAAAAAAAAAAAAACCAAAAAACAACAAAAAACCAAAACCAAAACCAAACCAAACAAAAAAAACCCAAACCAAACCAAAAAAAAAAAACCAGAGGTGAAATGAAGCCTTGTTTGCCATACATAAAAAAGAGAACCACAGGACACTGCAATGCTAATAAATTCTTCAAAGTGCCAGATCTTATCCAAATCAAGAGAGGAGTAAAAGGGAATTGCTTGCCTCTTCAGTGAGGATTTATTTCTCACTTGACTTGGTCAAAATACAGATGGGGAAGAGAACAAGATCCTGAACTGATGTACATCTTTATAGCTCCACCAAAGTCAGAAGAATAAACAGACTTCACAGCATCTGAGGATTAGCCCTTAAGAGATGAAAACTTAACAGATTTTTATCCCTGAAAAAGGAAACAGTACCTTTAAAATCTGCCCAATTGGAGTTCCTACTCATAAAACAGATGGTCTGAATGTAGTATCACATTAAGCATTGGTTTGAAAGAAGAACTGCTCTCTCACAGCAAGCTGATCTGTGCCCCAGTACTGAAATGGTTACATTGAGACAAACCAATCAGAAAACTTCTTTTGCTTTGGGGGTGATACCTCCAGAGCCATTACTCTGCTTCCAGGAACTTCACAGCTGGTTGCGAAGACATGCAAATTCTCCAATAAAATTGCACTGTAAACATTTTTTAATCTTTTGCGCAGGGCTACACAGACTAAATTACCAAATAAAGCGTTACTTGTATTGGGATGAAATAAGTTACACCACATAAAATAATCCTTTTTTCACAGGGAAATTTGCAAGGAGTCTGAGGCTTAACAGCTGTATCATAAATTCCCACTGAAGATAGAAGTCGTACTGCTATGGCACATAAACCTATTCATATTCACTACATTATTTCCAATGGTAAATATCCATGAGCCACAAAATGACTAACAATTTTTAGTGTAGCTGTTGTACAAAATTATCATAGAATAAGTACAGGCTTTTTTTATTATTATTATTTTTATTATTTTCTTTTACTCTAGCTTTCTCTTTCCTGGTGTAATTCATAAACTCTCCAGCAAGCATACTTTCAGCTGAATGATCTAAATTGAGACCAGCCTCACCAATTCAGTGGTGGCTGTAAACAGAGGCAGGGTCTGCTGAAGAAAGCCAAAGATAAACTAAGCAGAGCAAGAGAAGGATTTCCTTAAGCAGATTTTTTTTTCCCTTTCCCACATGATCATGAGTTGCTGAGGGTCCAGTTTTCCCCTGACCCGAATGCAGAGATCAATAAGTTAACTGATTAGATTGCTCCAGGGGAATGGTTGGTTTATTCCCCTACTGAAAGTAAACCCAGGTTAGCAGACTGCTGGTCCACAGAGGATGTACCACTTCAGTTGTGTGGGCTGGAGGGGGAAAGCAAGCAGCCTATGCGTGCCTTTAGGAGATTTTATTTGGACCGTATCATTTTTGGTATGGCTAAGAAAGGTACAGAGAAAAATCAGGGATTTTTACTCTTAATCATTTCCTGCTTTCCTGTTAAAAAGGTTTTGGTTTCTTCCTTTTTTCCCTTCCTTTTAATGAAATTCAAACTCTTCCATTTTTAAACTAACCTGTGTGTCTTTTTTACAGTATCTCCTAAAAATCTGATATGCTTTAGGTGCATTCATATTTTGAGTACTGGCAAATACAAGTTTAAATTTTAAAAATTAAAGTTGAAAGTTTTCATTTTGTTTGTTTGGAGAGGTTGGGAATGGTAAATTGAATAAATTGACTTAATAGTTATTATATAAATTATATTAAAAGTAATTGTGTGAATATTTGTGCTCTCTAGAAATAAAGATAACTCAAATTGTGGCGCTTAGAGAAGGCGGCTCCATTTTAAATGTCAGCTCTCTGACAACAGAGTTTTTTCTGTCATGATATCACAGGAAAAAACACAAAGAAAGACAAACTTGGGAAAGAGGTCTTTGAGCCATGACTAAAGATGACCCCAGACCCTAAGCAGTAGGTTCCAACTGCGTAGGCCAGGCACCCAGACAACAAGACTTCTTCACTCCACGGTTCAGGTTTGTAATGAACATACGCCATCTTCTTGTGAAGTGTTCAAAACTTTGTAGATAAAATATACAGAGAAATGAGGCAAGCCACCTAAAAGGGAAGGGGTAAGGGATAAACCAGCAGCAGGAAGCATTGGCAGTAACCACCCACGCTGCCACATTATGTGTGCAAGCAGCAGCAGCATTCGCGCCTGCGGCTGCTCTGGGGGACCCGTGGTTTGCCATCAGGGTGAAGCTGAGCCCTGCAAGATCACCATTTTTTATAGCAACTAGCCATGGACCTCAAGTGCGGCTGTACTGCCAATTGACAGTACTGTCTCAATATTTCTTTCAAAGAAAGGTGTGGGTTTTTCCAACTCAGTGTCCATCTTCTAGTTTGAGGCACGTGACTTGTGCTTGTACTGCCTGTCTGGCTGTGCTCTACTGTGTAAATACAGAAACTGTGAGATAAGACTCAGACTAACACACAGATGCCTCTTTTCTTATTTATTCCATAAAATAATTTCTTCTCCTCTGAGAGAAGTCAACCGAAAGTCTTCATCAGACACCATTTCCTGATGCTATTACATAGAATGGGTTAGTCCCAAAGAGCATTTGTGAAATTCGTGAAGCTATCTTTTGAAGTAAGAAACGTTTCAATGTATGAAATCTAGTTAGGTGATTTTTGAGAATGCTCAATATAAACAAAACTCCTTGCTCCCATTATGATCTTCTTCCCTTCCAACAATTTATTTAAAAAAAAACAAAAAAACAAAAAAACAAAACAGTCTTAAATTTCAGGCTTCATTCTTGGTTTGGCATGTCTTCATATATGTACGTTGCACAGTTTACGATAATACTATAAAAAGTTCAAACACAGCTGTTTTAAAATTCTGTCCACTACATTAGGAGCCTGACGAAGAACTTTTCTTGAATGTGGACATATTAAAAAATTTATAAACATTAAAGTCAATTTTTGAAGTACAGTAGACTGCTAAACTAGAAACAATTATAACTAAAATGAGAGCTGGATTAAAGAATGGGTTAAACAAAATCTAATTTTCAAAGCCTACAGTTAAACCAGGTTACTAGTTACTTTCTTTGTCCTCCTTTCTTTGCATGTAGTTCATTACGATATAAAAACCTAAAATGCATGAAGAAAGGAGAAGAAACATCAAAAATACATACACAAATCCTGAAATCAACTTGAAGGGTTGGTATCCTTGGTGTTCCATGTGTGTCATACCTTTAACACAGGGTTTTCTGGTTCTGTTTTTTTAAATTCACAAACAAAACATGTTTTCTCTGCTTTCCAATATAGTGCAAAATTCACTTTAAGATTTGAAATCAAGTTTTTATCTTTCTCATTTATGCATTTTTTCCATTACCACTCTGACCTGGAATACTGTTACCAGCTGCTGATCATGCATAAACCAGAAAATAATATAATTCATTCTCCTAAACAGAAAGTGTTCAACTTTCAGAAACTAAAATGTATAAAGAAGTAAGATTCTACCTTAGATTTTTACAGAATTTAGCTTCCTAATATGTAATTAATAACACAACAAACAAAAATCCCTTAACGTAACAGTAAGTATAATCTAGTCCTATTAATAGATTATTATTGTTGATCCTGACTCATAAACTCTAGAATTTAAATACAGGTTGTATTTATATTTTACAATCCCTTGGTCATTAGAAACTAAGAGAATTCAAAAAGAAGGTCTTCTGCCTTTTGGTGTTTATACTGTCTATGATGAAATTATTCAGACCTTAAAACTTACAAGAAAATTAGATTTTGTCCTGAAGATCCCAAATATGACAATGTTTATCTGGTTGTGGGAGAGCAAGGTATGATTTCCCTGCTGTCAGTTTCCCTTCTGTCTTTAAAAAAAAAAAATAATTTCAGGGTGAAGAACTTATTTTCTGAGGTCAAAATAAAACCCATACAACTAAAACAGTCCAAAGCTAAATTAATTTTTGAATGGACCATATAATACACAATAGTATGGATTTCTTCTCTGCTGCTGAAACATGGGTGATTCTGTCACTACCCCCAGACCCTCGCAAAGAATACACCTCAGCTCCTTATGATAAAGCATTGAATGCAATTCCTTTGAAGAAAAATGTGAAAACATGCCCTGTCTTTGGTATTGAGCTACCTATGACATTTTTTTACCAATGTTAATTACTTTCTTCTAATAAGTAGTTTATGTGAACGACATAACTACAAACAAAATAATTTTCTTATCTGCAGTATCATTTGTACAGGTTTTACACCTTGTACATTAAGAATTTCCACAGGTCAAAGTAGATACTCTACTCTTTTTTGTTAAAATGTGGACAACACAACTCTATACACCAAATTCTATCAGTGTCAATATGGTGCTGCTGGACTCAATAATTGGCTGTAAATTTGCCCAGGACTGAAAAAAAAAATACTCTATTCCACCATGCAAGCAACTATGCTGTTGTACTGGGGCAAAAATTCCATTGCTGTGCTCCCGTATCTTCTTTCCAGACATTAGGTCAGAGGATGACAAAATAGGATGGTGGGATATCAATATCAGTTAAAGCTCCTGAATGTCAGAGTATTCAGTTATTCACTTAAGGGTAGAAAATCTCCTCACAGCAATTCATTTAAACCGCTAGTAGAAAATACATAGGTGTTTCTAGCTGATAATGTTTACTATTTTCTGACAAATTAAGAGAAAATTATAACCTTCTGCCAGCTGGAAATAATAGCATCCAGGTAACCAAACCTGTGTTAATAGGATAAGAAAGCAAAAAGTTAAACCCAAATATAATTATAAACAAACAAACAAAAACCCAAAAAAGGTACCCTGAAATTCAGATAACTGTTTGATGTTTTAAATAAATATCTACCACGATGTGACAGTATACATAATAATTATCATTCAAAATTATATAAAAGGAAGGTAAATATTTGCCAGAATGTATGACATTGAAAAACGATTGCACTCAAAGTCTTTAACTTAACTAAGATAAGAGATCAAACTAAATTACTTTTATCCTATTTTCTAGATCTATTAGAAAGCAGGAAGGTGAAAAAGACCAAAAAAAATTAACCAATCAGAACAGTTCTATTTTACAAAGCTAAGTTCAGTGACAAGATTGTTTTGACAGCTATACTGCATTTCTATTTAAGAAAATGTTCTTAATTATCAGTTTAGCTGGTTAAGTGGTGCAACTATTACTGATTCACACAGATTATGACTGAACTGATCAGAAATAAGAATAACTTACATTTACTACATTATTCTTCAGAGGCCTCACGTACCTTTAAAGAGTTGTTAAAATATATTTTAGAATGGATTTTTTCTTTTTTTTCCTCAAATTAAGATGAAAATTTAACGTAAGCTAAAAAGTTATGATTTGTATCAACACCCCTCTAAAATTCTATTACCTCAAGATTAAATAGACAAAAATTCTCTGCAAGCCTCAAGTTCAAGTAAGATAATTTCGTACCATCCTCAGCTGATCCACATTTAAGAAAAAATGCAACACGAACAATATAGTTCATATACTGTTTACATGAATGTTTAAATAGAAATGGCTATAGGATAATACATAATAGGATAATATATAAATATATGCAGGTCTATTTTCACAGACTAAGAAAACACGGGCTTCAGATAACATCATAGAGGAAAATAATTTCAGGGTAATTTCTTGACTGTTGTTTCAGTTTTTGCATTAAAAAGTGGGAAAGTGGTGGTGGGTTTGCATCCTTTGGCATTTTTGGAGGGTTTTTTGGTTGGTTGTTTTTGTTGTGGTTTTTTGTTTTGGTTTGTTTTTTTGATTGTTTGTTTTTAAGAGACTGACATATAACACAGAAAAGAGGAACAGGGTACATACTGATTTTGAGGGCAAAAGACTGCTTCAGTTTCATTCAAAGTACCCTATGTGAAAATACAGCATTAATAATAAATGTTTTCTAAAGGCTACAGATGTTATATGCACAATGAAACTGTGAAGATGAATCCTAACTCTACAGCAGGAAAAGAAATGCATAAACCCCATACTTGTACAGAGGCACAGAGTTAGAAGAGAGCAAATATTATGAAGAGAGGAAACAAGGTAATGTTCACATTAGAAAATGAAATAAGCATCTGAAGCATTATCATTTTTTGTAACAGCATAAAGCCCAGATGATGTCAAAGCAAGAGGACATAAAAGGTTATAAGAAACCATTGTCCAAGTTGGTATTAGTCAGAAATTAAAAGAAACTAAAATTTGTTCTTATTTAAAACACCTTATTTATACTAAGTTTCATTTAGCTATTAATTCATCAGCTACAATTTTCACATTGGTATGAAAATAAAATTGTATTTTCTTCCTCAGCAATATTCCTAAATTATTTTCATTGAAATATCTGTAACATTCTGGCTTATTCTGAGAGATTAACTACATATGTAAGAAAAAGGTTAAAAAAAATCGATGGCTCTGAATTTCTTAAGATGTACAGCAAATTAATAATCACTTTAGAGAAACTGTGTTTTTTTTTTTTTCCAGTGCTTGCTCTTAAAGCCAATAACATGTTAAAGCAGTACTGAGAAACAGAACAAGGATGAAGACTAAAGAGGGTATGAATAAGGTGAGTAAATCAATATAAAGTATCAAACAAGTCTAGTAAGAAAAACGGTACTGTACTAAATATTCAGTGCCACTTATACTGGTAGTCTTTATCTTAAAATGTATAGTCTTTACCTGAAATTTTAAACAATGCTGAAATTACGCCTCCTAACACATCTTTATATCAATCAATGCATTTTTTAGCATGGATACATTTTATAGGGTGAACTCTTTTCTTTGCCCTAGACAAACATCCATTTGAAACTGATTTACAACTCCCTTTACTGTTGGCGAAACACAGTTTCTTCACAAAGATCACATCTCGAGGGATTGAGATTGATTGTTTCACACAATACATGGTGACAGAAAGATTTACAGTTTTGGATCAGAGCTACTAGTACAGGCATAGGCATTGGGTGGTATTACTTAAAAGACAGTGTGCATTTTAAGATTAATTGGGTTCTAACGATGACCTCTGGTGAGCTACCTGGCTTAAAGTGTAAAGTCGCAATTTCTTCTGACGTTGTTTCATTGCCGCAGTCTGGCTCTTCCATTTCATATATTTAATAAAAACCTGATAGACATTTTATATCACAGTTCAGCATTTTATTGAGAAAAATATGCTTCTGTGTCCAAATAAGCATAAAATATGGAGGACTAAACCTTGCACAGCACCAACACAAAGATAAAATCCAAAGCTATTATTTTTCTCTATTTTTTTTTTCTCCCAAAAATGAACAAGAAAAGTAACAGGGGTCAAATTACAACTTTTTGTACCAGAAAAAGCCACTAGTTCATTTTATAAAGAGGAGATATACAGAAATGAATTTGAGTGCTATAGGATTAGCTCAGAATCCTGCGACTTTATTTCTGTGTCAAACCTTACCTTTCTTTTGACAGAATTGTCAAAGGAACAGATGTACTATGCTTCTTTTGGAGAGTTCAGCCAGAAATCAAGCAAATCAAGCTGATCTATGCTTTTCCTTTTTTTTTCTTTTTCTTTTTTTTTTTTTTTTAATGTAGAAATAGCTTCCTTTTTTTCTAATCCTCATACATAAATGACTAAAGTAGTAATTCCTTCTCTTCAATCATTTCTCATCAGTGCTGGGCCAACATTTAATAATTCATTTATACTTCAGAGACACATTGAGACTGCTAATTAGTTAAGAGATGGATTTTATGCATAATAAGTTGATGTATGTCTATGCCAGACAGATGTGTACAGAGTTATAATATTCACACCTTTAAAACTCTCATATGCTCTAGCAGCTTCTGCTTAAATAGAAATAAATTAATTAATACAGAATAAAATAAATAAAGCCTTTTCGTTTTCACAAGCTTTCAAATCAATTTACTCCAGATTGCTTCGAAAGCCATTGCAGACAAATGGACATGTTTAATAGCATTTAAAGATTTTCAGAAGACGGATTTGTTCCAAATACATTAATTATAAATGACATTTCTAGTTAACATATAGAACTAAAACTTAGTTATGTCAGATATACTCAAAACAGTTCACTTTAAATTTATTATTAAAAAAAAGCATTGATGATGGAACTTTAGGAAGTTATTTGAAATAATAGGTGAGACTAGGTTACAATTTTTCTTTGGACTGGTGTAGCTTCACTCATGTAATTATTTTACTCCTGAGCAGGAATCATCACTCTGCGTTGGATAGTTGAATCACTTTCAGAGTGTTCTTTTCAAATGTTCATAGCCCGACTCTTCCTATAACCAAATTCTTTGGGGACTGAACGCTTCAAATGCATTTTGTTCTTATGCATGCCTGTTTAGAAAGAAGCATCTTCTCACTTTTAATTAATTTTATACTCCCATATTCTTGTATTTTGTGTTTTAACATTAAGCCTTCTTCTCCTGTCAAATATCCACGCACCGTTTCAAGAGAAACATGCATTTTCATGTGTAGCAGATGTCTTAACAACTGCCAGAAAGACTAATCAGAATCAGTGTGATTGTCTTGCCTTTTTAAAGAATTTTAGCTTTTCTATAAGTATTTGTATCATGATTATAATGCATTTTCAATGAACACAGCTTTTCAAGTAATCTTTTCCCTTATCTTTAATTTGTTTTCTGCGCTGATAGGCATAATCAATAATTCATCAATTTATGAATTCATAAGTATTCCTCTTGTAATGTATTCTTTTCAAAGTTTTATTTTTCTAACATAATGAAATGAATTCCTTTCACACTAACTAGCATATCTGAATGTTTTCCTGCTCTCAGTTTCAAAGCAGCACCTGCATAATGTAAGGGTCTCTTTGAATGAGCTGTTAGGACTAGACTTCCAAGAAAGACCAGAAGAGATTACCAATTATAGCAGAATATTAAAGCTATTTCCTTAAAACTGGCATTTCAGAAGGGTTTTTGGTCAGCTAAAGGGAAGTTTTGAACAAAAGCATGACAAATATTTTGCAGAAATAATCAAATTCCATAAATGAAGCATTACCTTCCTTTGACTTCTTCCTGGTTCAGCACAGCATGAAGAACAATCAGCTCAAAATGTCCTCAGCTAAACTATTGTAAAAGCAAAGAAAGCAAAATCCATAAAGAGTGCAATTGTTGCACAGAATTACACTTCCACCCTTGAAGAAAACAAAAACAAGTCCCTAAATGAATTGTTTCCAAGAGGCCCAGGCACGGTGTGTGCCAAGGCCAGCAGCATGGCAGAAATGCTGCAAGTGTAGCACGCAGAGAGCCTAGTGGCAGCTCAGGCTCCCACCTGCCTTCCAGCACTACAGTGACTGAGAGGACATAAGCTTACAGGATTAAAAGTTTGCCATGCCAGAGCTTCCAGGGTGTACACCATGTAGGGTGGAAGGGCCCTTGTACAGCAGGGGAGAAAGCTGAAGATGATGCATCCCAAATGGGAAAAGGAGTCAAAGCTGTTGTGTCAGGGGAGGGTGGCATGCTTCACACAGCCCATGGCAGTGAGAAGGTTAATAATCCTGTTTCGCTCTCAAAATTCCCTCTTGAAGAGAACAAGCCTTCATTCCCATCAAGAGGGTCAAAGTAAATTGTGGCAGCAATCATGCTAATTATCCTGTTTTCTCTTGATACAAAGGAAAATATTTTCTCTTATGTCCTGAATGGGGGATATGCTATTGTCACATGGAGTCACAGTGAGAGCAATGGGACTCCAGCCAGGACAAACTGTGTGCCTTCAGGTAGGATCCAGTTTTATACACTTACACAAACTTTGATTTTAAACTTCAGTTAAACTTCCCTATGTTACAAAATGTCACAGTGATGGGGAATCTAAAGAAGAAAATTCAAATAAAATGTAACTGATTGTTTATGATCATCTTAATTGAATGTGTATTAATTCACAACACTGCAGACAGTTGAGGATACTGGGGTATGTACTTATATTTTAATACTATTTTTCGGTTTCTAAATTCTTTCACTTTCAGAAATACTTTGGGACAGTTTTTGCCTCATGTCTTCTATTTAGCTCCATAGCCCCCCTCACTAATGAATGAAGTTCAGTGTTTCAGTCTCACATCTTCTGAAAAATTAAAGAAATAGAATATTGAAGTACACAGTCACTACTGCCAATGAAGCCTTCCTGTAAACACAGTCCCAAGAGACTAATGGAGACCTCTGGGTTTCAGAGTACCCTGCTTAACAGCACCGCTCTCATTACAGAAGGATGCCGGTAACTTCTGTCCTCAGCCACTGATGAAGTGACACGGTGATGAAGCAGGAGGGAAAGCAACCACAGTCTGATTGAAAACATCAATTCTGATGTCCTGAGGTTCGAAGAATCTTTGCATTACTGTTGCAAAGTTCTGGGTGAGTTAAAGAGAAAGCATTCTGCAGTGGTTTTACAAGTTTCTGAACTCGTAAAACTGCAGGGTCTTTCTGAAGTTCTGTAGTTCACATGAACTAGACTTCAGGAGAATGAAGGATAGATAGCAATGTCAGATTCAACTCATCTAAGGATTCTGCACTGTTTTTCTTTTCAATGAGACCAGAGGCATAGAAACAGGAATTCATGAAACACAGTCTACCTGCTTTTCAGGTTCAGTGTTTTTATGATCCACTTCTGGATGCATACCTACCAATAGCTGTTATTATTTTTAGAGGTCCTAGAAGTATACTCAGCAATCACAGCTTATACAACGAGACACACTTCAAAAAATCTGATGTTCTGTGCTAAGCAGTTCTTATGAAACAAAGCTTCCCATTACTTCTTTTGACATCCATTTCAACAGCAAATCTTAACCCAAGTTTTGTTCTTTGCCCCAGAACTAGATTATTGCCATTTGTTCTACCTGTTGAATTCCGGTTCTTAACTGAGTCCTTTAAATCACCCAGTCAGTCAGAGGTGGTCCTCGTTACAAAAGAATTCCAAATATTGTAGCTCAGAATTTTGACTATACCAAAGCCTACACAACTCTTCATAAAAGCTAGACTTACCTAAGCCTTTCCTTCTTGTTTTTAATCCTAACGGTTGGTACTCTGTAAACTGTTAACACAGAAACCAGTGGATGAATATACAGGTAATTAATGTAGAACAAAATTATTGCATTGTTCTGTAAAGAATAAATGAGATACTTAAAATTGATACACGTTTCTAAAATTGAACCCATGCATTTACAGGTAATTTACAAGATACTGTGATTGTACAAACATGACAACCTCTTTGTGCTCCATGAAAATTTGTACAACACAAGTAACGTGATACAGCTGTTACAACTGAATAACTTACTGAAATATTCTATATTTTCCTACACTGAATTAGGATGGGAGGGATTTTGTTGTGTTGCAACCATCAAAAATAAAAAAAATCTTTACAGGTAATGTTCTTGAGATTCATTACTGATAAACACTCTGTAGTGGTACTAGAGCTGGAACTCAGTTGCCTAAGCTACAGGCATCTACTACCCCTTGATATACCCATACCAGCCTGTGATAGGCCTCTATTGCCTATGACAAAGGACTGTATGAAGCTCCCACCCTTCCACAGAAGCAGCTAGAGTCCAGGTACTACTGCATTTAAAACTGCAGTAGACATATATTTAAGCAACAAATACCACCCTAAGAAATATAACCGTAAGTTATAATAACTGCACACAATTATATGTATTATATTACATATATATTATATATATTATATTAAGTATAGTTTGATGTCATTACTGTGTCATTCTCCAAATGGCATTTGTAAATGATGCCTAGAAACTTCCCACCCACAAAAAAAAAAAAAAAAAAAAAAGCTGTAATCCTCTTATTCTTGTTGGTTTTTTTGACCATGTTATATAATTTCATGAAGCTAAGTCTCTAAACTTTTATTTTACCTTTATACTTCTATCAGAAATATTAAAAGCATCTCCACTGATATTAAGAACACGATTGTTGTAAGCTATATTATATAGTAACATTATGGATATAGAAATTGTATGTAATAACATCATGAATACTGAAATGTAACTATTTTATGAATGCAGTCTGTGAAATAGCCATGTGACTGTGAGGCACCAGCATTTTTGGTCAAATATGTTCTGCTGCTAAAGCTTGTGGGATGATCACCATGTGCCTATAATTCTTAAAATGAATGTAATCTGCCCAGGGCACCACCACATCTTTTCAGAAAACAACTGACATCACAGATTGGAAAGACAACATCATTTTCCTAAGCTATGAGTTAAACTGATAACTGTTTTGTGAGATTGAAAGTATAAGGATAAAAAAAAACTTCAAGTACAAAAATCCTTGTGAAGGAAGGAGAGTTACCTTTCCAAGGGCATGTTTGTAAGTTTTGAGAAAGGAGACAAGCTGACCTAGAAGAGCATTAAAGAAAAGCTGGTAAAAACTTAAGACTTCATGAGATAAGAGATATATTAATTCTATCTATATTAGGTATCTAACTACCCCTGTAGCTCTGGATTTCAATTTCTCTAGAGTCGTTATGTAGAAGGTGGTAGTTATTTAAGGTGTTGGCATCTATCTATACAGACTGGTTTGGGTTTCCTTGTTTTTGGGGGGTTGCTTTTTTAAGCTGTTTTCTCAAAAACCTGTTTTCTTCCTAATACATGGTACTGTCTTTCAAAGAGTTTTTTCAGCTAATGCATTTCTTCAAAGAGAAGCACGTAAGTCCTGAACCACAATTAGATGTGCTGAACATTGTTCGCATAGTACATAAGGACCTATGCTCCAGGCACAGCTGGACAGGGAAAAGCAAACTGTGATTTTATTGTGAGAGATGGGTGGTCGATACAGATCTGAAATTAAGATGATTGCAGCAGTTGGGGAGACAAAGGTTATGGATCAAAGGCAAACAAGTTACTATTGCTTCAGAAACTACCACCAGTCACCTGGAGCTCTGTGACTAACACAGTACAAGATCTCATCCTGTCCCAAATACAAAATTTATTTAATTCAAAAGAGCAAGCAGAAACAAAAGCACAATCACTACAGTGGACATTCAGTAATTTGCAAAATTGTGGAAATTCTCATTTTCCTAGTCGTGCTGAAGCAGCACTTCTCCCAGGAACAATAAGAGATGATACCACTCAAATACAAGCATGATTTTGATATAAATAAGAGTTGTCAGCCTCGAGTTAAGCACATTTTTTGCTGAGATCACCTTTATCTAAAAACAACGCATAATAATATTAAACTAGATAAATTGTTTTTTCAAAAATAATCAAACATACTTCCTTTACATTTATCTTCATGTGATAAAGACCTTTTCATTTCAAAGCTTGGTATCCTTAATATAGCTTTTTTTTAAAAAAAAAAAAAAAGTATTTTTAATGCTGAATATGGTAGAGTATACCCTCTTTATTACTGAACAAGTAAGTAAGCAATTCTCTGTTGCTCACAATGCAAAACTAGAAACCATTATACGAAAACATTAAATAATGAAGAGTGGGAGCTAGTCCTTTTTCTACACAATGTGTAGCCAAACCTAGCACATCATTACCACAGACAGCTCTGGATGATAAAACAACATACACAGATTCCATAACAGAATGAGCTTAAATCCATGGCAGAAAAATCTCTCCAAGAAACGGAGCAGAAAAACATGTCCTCGAGCTCAGGAATTTCCTAAACCACAGTATCCGAGGAATCAGAATACACACAGATGCGAGTCTGACTGGTTTTCCCCCGGGTTCTTTGCTCTTTTCCTAAGCACCTTCTACATTTGGCTAGAGGTTTTACCAGAGCAAGCATATTTAGGATCCCACACATCACAGAGGAGGGAAATGTTCAGCAGCCTTTTTTGTTGGTAATATAGAATACCTGCATGCACTTATTTTCACTTAGAAACATGTGATTTTTTTTTTTTTTTTCTCCTGAATAGAACTCTTCTAAACATGAATCTCCCTTTGATAGCTATATTCAAATTCAGAAGGACTATTAGTACTTAATTTTCTTTTGTTTTTCATTATTTCGGTTAGTCTTAAGATATGCATTCCAGAAAATACACAGCAATAGGTACTATAGATGCATAATATTATTCAAGATCAAATAATCTGAATCTAGTTAAGATAAAATACACACTGAAATGGAATACAATATGGACATCTAATTGATCACCATGAAAACTAGAACAGTGTTCAGGCTTTAAAGGAATGAACTGATCTCAGAGAATTATAGCTGTTGGTTTCAACAAATATAAATCATGACCCTTTATTAGGAGACAAAAAAAAAAAAGCAAGTCTGTCTTTGTTTCAACCTCCCTGCACCCCACAGTAAAAATCCAAATTATAGTGACAGAAGATGTGTTCTGCTTCAAATATTAAATCACAATCAAAGAAGTGTCGACAAACAATAAAACATGTGCAAAGCCAATAAAAATTGGCACAAAGAATTGGAAGAAAAATCTTCCAGTGTCTACCGTGATCACAATAAACTCTTCCTATAATGATTAGCAAATAAACAAGTTTTGTTGATGTATTTGTATATTTTCAGACAACTTTGTTCTTTTCATCTCTCTCCATCTCAATTCATTCCTTTTACCGTTTTACTTCCACCAGGATTCCTAAGATGTACCGAGATCTCTGAATTGCTAACTGTCATTAAAATAATTGTTTTTGCCACATAGCACTATGTCCAGTATATACCAAAGTTTTCTACTGCAGCAGTGGCCAGTTTCCAAGAACCCTAATAAGCCAATAAAGCTCTAACAATTTAAAATAAAATACAATGAAAACCATTTCTGAGTGGTTTAAGTTCTTTTTTGTGTCATCGAAAAATATGTGGAACCCATTCCAAGATGTCATCACATTAAGCAGATGGAACTCTGCATTAATATATTTGAATCTGCTAAGTTTTCTATACAATCTTACCAAATGACAGAAGAGCATACCACGATAATTCCTTTGCATATAAACACACAACTGGTAAAAAGAAAACACTGCAAAAACCCCGAAACAAAACCCACATGTTCTCCAGAACCAATCCAATCCCTGCATTCTTCACTTCTACATTAAACAGAAACATGCCCAATATAAGATTTTTAAAAGATGCCTAAGTTTTTGGGTTTGTTTTTATAGGCATAAATTTAATTGAGAAATTCCATCTGGAAGTAAGAAAAAAAAATGTTCCTCATGAGGACAGCAGTCAGGCAACAAAGCAGGTTGCCCAGAGAGGTTTTGCAACCTTCAGCCTGGGAGATTTTCAAGTACCGACTGAAGAGAACCCTGAGCAACCTGGTCTGACCCTGTAGCTGACTCTGCTTGAGCAGGAGTTTGAACTGAAGACTGAGGTCCCCTCCAGCTGATATTGTCCTATAATCCTACAGTAAATTCATTACTTGTATAAAACATCCAAAACAAGTTGTTGGTATCAGCTTCTGAAGAACTGTGTGGTGCTAAAGATTTGTTTCACTTTCAAAATATAGATTGAAAAGAGTCAGCTTTGGTTATGCATCTATTATAGCCACTCCCAAAATAGTCTCATGTCTAAAAAGAGTTATACTAAATATAGACCAGAGTATTTCAGTCATTTAGAAGTCTTCATCTTACACCCAACTCTACAGCCTCTTATCCTCAAGTGGTTCACTTGGTTCTGAAAAGGTTTTGCTTCTTAATGTGACAAAGGCAAATACATGATACAACTAAATGAAATATGAGCATAGCCAGAGTTACTTAATTTAATCATTACTACCACAAAGCTTTCTTTAATTCGTAACTTTTAACAATTTAAAAGTGTTTGATTTTGAAGAAAATTTTTCATGAACAAAAATCAGCACCTACAATTGGTCACTGTTACTAATACCTGCCATTCAAACAGATGGCAGGAATAAACCCCACAGAAAAGGTGTATTCTTTAATCAGAATCAGAATGTTGTTGATTGACAGTTTTTTACAATCATTTTTTAATGAAAGGTATTTAAATCAAAAAGGAGCTGGTTTTGGGCAACCACAGGTTCAAAGAGAGAACGAGAAAAAAAAAATTGAAAATTCCCACTGAAGAATTTCTAATTGGCATTCTGCTCATCCTGTGCACAAAGGAGAATGTTTAAAATATTTAACAGAAAAGTAAAGTTCAGCACTGTTCCAAGAGTATCCTGGGGAGAATAACCAGCAAAACGTAAGATGCTGTTTCAACACTGAAGAATGCTTCCTCTTAAAGAGAATACATCTTACCATAAATGGCAACAATTTGATAATTATTTTGTTCATTAACATATACAATGTATTTTTTCATTGAGACATTATTGTCCACTCCCATTTGTGTTTAAAAAGTTTGAAAAAATTATTAGTATCTGAAAATTTATTATTCTTTTCCTTCTTCCTCCTCAATTCCATAAAAAAGTGCTTGAGTCAGCTCCCATGAAAACACAAGTAAAAAACAAATCATGGTAAGATTGACTAAAAAATAAGTTTCTTAGACTCCAGTCCCACAAATGGTTTGTATAAACCTCTCCCTGCCTCTCTGTTTACTAGTGCCTTTTTCCTTTTTATGTAGGAAATAATGTATATCAATACTAGCTTATTGGGATGGAATGGCTTTCCCAACTATTCCACAGTGGGTCAGTGACCTAGCCAAACAAATGAGGTAAGTGAGTATGAGCTCTTCCAGGTTAGATGGCAGGAGGCTTCCTTAATAAAGCTAAGGAAGGGCAGGCTGTAATTTATAACATTTCATACAGCAGAAGATACACTAAAAGCACTGTATATCTTTATTCAAAAAAAAACAGTAAGGTCTCAGGCATGGCCTTAGATCTAGTTGAAAAAGGAAAAGAAATGACAAGTGTGCTCACAAAACAGACAAATTAATAAGAGAAGAAAGACGAGATTCATCCTACAATTTACTGCCACAGTCTTTACCAGATGAAGAAACGAGATCATATCAAACAAAGCCATATTATCTACATCTTGGTTTCTTTATGGAGAAACACAGAAGGCTGTTATGTAAGTAAAATGCAAATGTCACCTAAGAGCATTTCCTTCTCTTTCAAGAGTTTTTTTTATACCATTTAGAAGTTCCTCTTTGGACCATTATTTATAATCCTAATTGTATTAAAAATAGTTAAATTTATTAGTTTTGAGAAGCCGGTGGATCAACTCCCTCCCTTCTCCTTGTTGAACTAAAATTTGGTTATACTTTTGATTTTCTTTTAAAGATGGTCTCTACAAATAAGTCATAAACAAATACAGCCTGATGAAATATTAATTTACGTTAAATAATTTTAGCCCACACTTTTCTGTTGATTACTGTTACTTGCACTGAGCATACAATAACAACCAAACTATTACTAGTGGTAACTGATATTAAAATTTCATCTAACTCAGTGTTTTAATGGTATGCTTCAGTTTCAGGCATAACTAACATAGTATTAGCATTGACCTTAATGAATTCCTCTTACCATGAAGTTTGAAGTTACCGAGACTAATTGTTATCTAAGAATCTCCCAGCTACCACATAAATTATATTAAGTTAGATTAGAGCAGAGGTAACTTATTCAAAAAAACTTATATAATGAAAGAGTTTAAATCCATATTACAACAATGGAATATAAAAGTTTTAAGAGTTCTAAATGAACACCAAATTACTAACTTTTTCCATAAGACCATATGACCCTTCAGTCATATGAGTGAGCAAAGCTTAGAAGTCCTCTTCTGTGCTTCATCAGTAGCAATTTATGTGGTTTCTTACACTGCAGTAGTAAAAGAAACTAAGATTGTTGTAGACGTGAAATACAATATAGATTATGGAAATGTTTTATTAAATAATTACCCTTATTAATCCAGTTCGTTGGCAATGACAGAATCAAGTGTTTCCAAGTTACAAGAAGGGAAAAGATTTTTTGAGACTTGAGAGTAATGCCCATTTTGATATGCCTGTGCTCTGGATGGTAGAGTACCTGGGACCTTTGGTGGCTAAATTTAGTGTGACAAATGGGTTCAAACCATTTGTCTTCTGCTTAATGAAAAGGATTTGTGAAAAATTGTAATAAGACAATGTTAATATTACTTGCACATGGGTATTTTACCAGTTCTCAGTACTGTCCTGAAAACTGGCTTTCCCCTCCTATTGGAGCACCTTTGGTTTCTCATTCTTGCAAAAGACAGCCTAGGACTTCTGTGAGGTCTGTGATTAAATTCCACATGGACTGAAAGATCCGTTTAAACCCAAATGATTTTATTTTTGGATTACATATAATAGCCATTATATTCTGGGTGAATATGATAGTCTCATCCTGTTTGCAACACTCATTAGGGAAAACAGACACATGATTTAGTCTTCAGGGAAATCTTTTTCATGGAATTAGTAAACAGATATATTAGTTATGCAGCAAATTTATTACATTTGTTTATCCTCTGTCACTTCAACCATTTTCTGAACTTGCAAACTCCAATCATTCATCTCCCAGTCATCAAAGCTCAATAAACAAACACAACAGTCTTTTAATTCTTAGTCACTAGGAATCCTCAGTCCTCTTTATATCAACAAAGAACAAAACATCCTAAGTCAATAGTGTCCTTTTTATGCAAGCTGAACAAAGTGGCTTGGATGATCAAAGGTCTTCTACCACATGGAAAGAAATTAGTTTGCTGTAGGTATAAGATCCATGTCAGTACATGTCTGCAAGCAGGAGTACTCCACAAAGGATAACTGCACCTTCCTGAGACTTCCCATTCATCTTCTGTCTAGAAGAAGATTCAGTGTAAAAATATTAACTGTAGAGCAGTATAGAACTTTCTTAATCTATTCATACTTGGTTTATTAGCATAAAATAACACTGGAAGGAGATTAAAAGAAATGCAGAAGATAGCTTGGCAAAAACATACTGAAAAAAATTCACAAATAAAAAGAATCAAAATTAAAATCAAACTGGAACTTTGTATAGGCAAAGCTGACTGAACCAAATTGACTGTGAATAGCTCATAATAAGTTTCTGCTAGTAACATGTGATTGCCTTGTATAATTAAGGCAATTTTGCATTAGTGACAAGATAATAAAAATAGGCTTTCCTTTGATATTCTGTTCCTCCTGCATCAAAGGTAGATTAAAGCAAAGGTTCCCATCTGCAAATACTTTAAGAACTTCTTCACAATTTAGTCCATCAGTTCAAACGAGCCTGGTATTATTCTCTCCTAATAGAACGGTCATCTGATGATAATCTTCCAGGTAACATTCAAAGATTTGAATATAGAGTTTGTATTCTTTCTGATTGCATTTGTAGTGATAGATCACATACTATTACTGTAGAGTGCACTCTTTATGTTTTACTTGTATTTTATCAGTCTTTACACACTGTATCAACATATTTAATACAGTAAGTGTAATTCTCCTCTTCTTTGCTATGACAGTCTTGTATACAGTGACAGGTTCCTGAAATCTCTTCTTCAAAGAGAAAAAATCCAGACAACGTCTAGGTGATGGCATAACTAAAATGTTCTGAGTAATTCAATGGAGAAGCTTCCATCTCACCAGTGACTGCAAAAAGAGTGTAGGGAGTGGCATTCCTGGAAGAAATGAGCCTCTGCAAATACACTCTCACTTCTTTCTTGTTAAAGATAGTTTTACAACTAACGTAAATCTTGGCAGAATGTGCAGATTCAAAGGAAAAGGAGGAAAGTAGAGAACACTTTTTTTGTTCCAAAACGTAAGAATTATATTGTCTAAGTAAAGACTAGATTATGGTTTACAGATGTCAAGCAGAAAGGCTTACATTGCTTCTGCAGCTGGTATTTGATATAAGAAAATACCTCAGTAATGGAACAGAACTCAGCCTTATTTCTGTTGTATGAAAATCTTCATAAAACAGGCTGTTAAAATGTTAACTCTTAACCCTTTAAAACTGAAGCAGCTCCCTTGCATTGACAAGAACCAGTGAATATAAAAATCATCTGTAATAATATATTATGTAAGCAAGCATATTTGTGTGTGTATTTTATCCCATACCTCTCTTTTGCAGTACTGCTTTGTTATACTTTTCCTAGTTAAACTGAGCTGCTACAAGCAAATGTAATTCTCAGTCTTTAAAGTTTCTCCTCCAACCAAATTCAGATGAAAAAATATCAGAGATCACTCAGTGGAACAAATCCAACTAGAAAGGCATACAACATTAAAGTAAGTTAAGAAATAAATCCTAAACTTTTCCATTTTAAGAAACAAATTAAAGTCTGTCCTTTTTTTTTTTTTTTTCTTCCAACCCCTATTAGAAATCTTGTAATAATGCTAACAGGCAAGAAACATTACAATTAATTTTCATTGTTATGTAGGTGCCGCTTCATATACCACCAAATCCTCCACACTCATGCATCTCTTCTGTTCCTTTCCTCCTTTACCATCAAAGCAGCTACACCTAGCTAGAGACCAAAATTTTACAAATAACTATGCATTATTTATGTGGTTAAATAATATATCTGTCATCAGTTTAAATCAATTAGGAAAAAGAACACAGAACATATTCTGGAATATTACAATCACAAAACTATAAATACTTGTAAATCAGCAACGCTTTAAAATAGTTCCAACTAAAAAACAGAATAACTATCATCAGAAAAAGGTACTTTGTAAAAAGGGGATCTCACTTTATTCTCTGAGCTGATAGGAGAGGCCCATACACTTCATACCCACATTAATGTTTAAATTCTGATGCCATAGGCCTATTCCCCCTGCATAACATTAAGTTCAGAAAGGTTTTGTGGAACTGACTCTTAGCTTTTGATAAGGAGCTCAGCTCAGAACATTTCCTATGGTTATTTTCAGATATATCACCTTTTCTCTTTTGACATTACTACAGTTAAAATATCCAACAAAATCTCTGACTTTTCCTAGCATAAAAATAAGGCTCAGAGTAAAGTTAGCAGTCTGGATCTCCTTTGGACAGTAGTCATGAAAGACTACTTCTTTTGGATTTTGCTCTCAAAATAAGCATTTCTTTGAACAGCTAAAGTATTTTTAAGAGCTCTACATAACATATATGCAAATGTACAACTATTTTTGTTACTCAGTGTTATTTTTTCATTACAAGTTTTCCTTGAAAAATGAGATTCTATGAAATGCGGACAGCCAACTTCATGCTGAAATAGAGTTTCAGAAGTAAAATACAAGATATACAAAATTTAAACTTTTTCTATAAGTAGGATTGTACAATGAGCCTTTGGCATGATAACAGTGTTTATCATCTATTTTCCAGATAGGCACATTTAAACAGTTAAATATTAGACAAGCTGAATGTTGAAACATTCTGTATGCAGATAGAAATCAAGGAGATGCAAGGTACACACACTCACATACAAAAGAAACTCTGAATATGAAGCTCCATAAGGCATGTAATTTTACAAGACATTGAGTGTTTTGAGAAGTAGAGTCAATTGCAACAAGTTGCTAAAATTCTTTTAGTCTAAATTGTGGGTGTGAGATGTAGAGTTCAGAATTTTAAACTCAAAACTTCCTAAAGAAACCTTCAAATTAACTTTAGTTACAGCTAAAAAAAAATCAAGTGAAAAACAGTTATAAAATACTAACCTATCCTTCTATTGTACAAATTCTGAAAATGTTACCTTAATCATAAAGAAAAGCGTTGACAGCTATTTTTTCCAAGTATACTCATTCATAGCCTGTCCAGTCCTACAGTAATATGGTTTTAATTAATCTCAATCAACAAGATTAGTTTACCTATGCACTTGTCTATATGAAATGAATATAAATATTACAATATCACCTATGCATTTAAATCACAAAGCTCATCAACTTCTGCTGGCAAGGTGAAAGACAAAAGCCACAGAAGGTCCTTCCCAGCCTCTGTCACTAATGATAAACAGCATTAACTGCTTCTGCAGACACTAATGCTGCTATCTTGGGAACACAGGCAGCCACCATGAGAACTTTACAGCTTCACTAATCATACTCTTGTTTGTCACAGAACACCAAATAAAATCTCAACAAGAAAAGGCAATAAATATTAACAGCTATGAACAAAGGAAGGTCACATTAATATGTAGATCTTTAAATACAAGATGCTTTCTTCATTAACTAAATAACTTGCTCATTATTATAGAGTGTCAAAGGGGCGTAAGGGAGGAAATATATTAAAAAAACTGATTGAGAGCTTTAATATATTATCTACTCAACATTTAATATTTATAGAATAGGGATTTTTGCTTGTTCTACTTTTAGTTCAAGGTTGTAAGATCTTTATATCATCTATTTTATAACCCATGTAGGTTGTTCAGCTTTTGCTTTACCCAGAAACTGATGGGTAAAGTTTGGTTTTGGTCTGCATTTTCCTCTTCTTTTTTTTTTTTTTTTTCCTCCCCAAAGTTTTAGATTTTTTTATTTCTAATTGGAAAAGTGTTGAGGGCATATCTGGATACCTTCCTGTTTCTTTTTGATCACAGAGCCACAGTAATTGTTTCCATTTTTTCCCCCAAGAACTAGGTGAAAATATCCCTACCATACACTGCCTAATACTCTTTTAAAAAAATAATATTAGGTATACTTTAGCTGCCACCAGTGCCCCAGTGTCTATGTGGACATATGCTTAGGTGTTGCAATTCGTCTACATCAATAATATTTTTATTATACAAATGCTTGGTGTAGGATTAGCAGGAACAAAAAGAAGTGAGCAAACCCAAACACCACTCTCCTTTGTATGTTATACCTAACCCAAATATATTGTTTACACCCAATTAGTCCAAAGGCTTTACACCTACACTTTTTCCCTTTAGTTCCTCTAAGCCCCTGCCTATACCTTGGCAAGTGGTTCCCACCTTCCCTTCACTCAACAGCAATCACAGGGCACTCTGTACCAAAGCCTGGGCTACAACTCCTTGCGATGTCACTCACTCTCTTGAGAAATAAGAGAAATAATGTAAGATTAACGTGACCAGACACTCCACCGGTATTACCGCAGAAAAGTTGCACAGGCTGCTTCCAAAAGTGGTTGTGAAGTATATTAGCGAGGCCACGTACGTAAAGCCTTTTAGGAGCATAGGAAGAAAGCTCGAGTGAAATAATCACCTCGGAAAAGGCAATCGGAGAGCCTTGCATCCCAGCTCTCCTCACGCAGGAACCGTCCCCCCTCTTCTGCTGCAGTACCAGCCTAGGCCCAAACATGGCTTCGCAACACCCAAAGCATCACTCAGTAGCACCACATTTATGTGATCTTTCTTGTACACAAGCACTGAAGATAAAAATGAGATTATCAGAAGGTAGTAGCCTGTGAAGGGCACAACAGCCCTTCTGTCACGGCTCAACAATACCCTTAGATATACAACCCCAGACTCAAGTGCATGTAAGAAACCTGAACATTAACAGTATTCAAGATGTGGTTAAAATGAAAAACGGTATTTTAATAATCACTTTAGTATCATACTAAAAAGTCAGAATTCTTAAGATGCAAATATATTTAGGGATATATTCAAATTGATCTCCAGTTGGGTGATTCTTTCATATGTATTACTTCACTCAGAATAAATTAAATCAATTCTATTTTTATATATTCTACTATAAACACGTGATCTTTTTATACTTAAAGGCTTAATTTATTTTAAAAGAATACTTAACTTCTGAACTATTTGTTACTGAGTTGTTATTGGCAATTAGGGAACACAAGTCAACCATGATAGTGGTATGAATTGGTCACAGGTCTAAAACTAATCATTGGAAATTAAGCATGCCCAGTCCCACCAATATTACAGACTGCTAGTGATATGTGAAATTTCAGGGATACACACTTGAAAATGTAAACAGTATTTTGTGTGTGACTCAAATTAAAATTGTAAACTTGCAACAGGAAATCTTTAGAGGTGTTAGAGAATAAATAGCTAGAATTTATTATTATGAGACCAGGCTCATCTACAAAATAAACCGAAAACCTATTCAATGCATGAGTTTCACATTTATTTTACCTATTCTTGATCTAATTCCTTTCAGACTTCAAGACCTACCAGGTGCTTTAAAAAATAAACAAATGAAGCATTTGCTTTTGTGGAAATTGTTTTAATTTACTGAAAAATTGTTTTAATAAACTATTATCTGTAGTATAATGGAATGAGATGCAAGAATTAATAACATCCATTCAGTAGGCTTATTTAGATCTATCCTCAAGATTTTCATACTTTTTACATAAGTATGAGAGTATTAATGTATCAGTTTAATCAACACCAAAAAATGAGTTTGCCCTTATTTTAATAAAAATACAGTATCAAATATTTTGTCTTGCGGTGTCCAAAAGACACAAGGAGTAATCAAAAAAGTCAGCAACATTTCTTTCATGTAAGGGCACAGAAACAATTAGATCAAGTTATAAAGCCAGGTATCATTAGTAAATAGAAGATACTTAAGGACAAGCATATGATCAGGACAAGCAAGTATTAAGCTTTCTCAGAGTTTTCTGGTATCCTGCAGAAAGGTGTCTTTCAGGGATATCCTGTGCTGGAGTTGGTATCTTTCCATCTAATTGCTCTGAATGATTTTTTTCATCTCTAACTCAGTTGTTGCTTTTTTAGCTTATGTAAACTTATTGGCATCTACAACATCCTGTGGCAATGAGTTTCACAGCTCCGTTGTGTGTTGGTGTAAAGAGAGATTTCTTCTGGAGAGTTGCAACTCTCAGCTCCCCTTCTATAGCCCATACTCAGGAGACCCCTCTGGAAAGTAGAGGGAGATTCTTGAGGGGAAGCCTAAGTTAGATACTCCATTATCTTATGGCCAGTCCCCCTTTCTTTTTACTGGTTATAGAGCCTAACGAGCATATACTTTCTGGAATACATGTATACTTTCTAAACATGTACTTCCTAGACTGCATGCATACTTCATAAACATATCACACACAACTTCTTTTCCCCCCACACTAAAGTGATCGATATTAATAGTGAAAGGTTCAGAAAGAGATAGTAAAGCCAGTCAGCCATTCTCATAGACATCTGATTCTTTCCTGAGATCATTTAAAGCCAAATTCAAGTAGGACAGCAGGATCCCAAAAAGGTATTTCAGACGAGACACTTTCAAACAAGACTGTTGTTTGACTTTCAAGCAAAAGTCTTTTAGAACTTATTCATCAAAAGATAAACATAAGAGACCTTATCACACAGGTACAGCAGATATAACAGAAAAAGGGGGGATGGGGGGTGGGGAATCACGCCTTTGAAAAAATGGGTGATTAAAGTAGGTAACAGGAAGCAAACAAGGAACGAGATTAAAGTCACTATCTTGAGAACTTGTTTCAATTCAGATCCATTCAGCAGAGATCTACTTCATAGCAAAATCTCACACTTTAAGAAGAAAACACAAAAACCTGTCATATCAAACCATATGGTCATGTAATAACTGAATGCTCTATCCCCCATTATTCTGGTAGGATGTAAGACTTTCAATGAAGCAACAGCGAAGCAACTTACTTTCACTAGTCTGATCATGAATGAAGGAAGAGTAGGTCTCACTGTTGTAGGAAAAAGGAGTAGAGGAAACAATTGTGCACATGCAAGCTTCCTAAAATCAAAACTTTGCCTGTTTTGAGCAAATTTAGATACGTTTGGTCATAAATTATAGGCTTAAAAAGCACTTGTCTCTCAAGGAAGGAAGCTATTAAAAGTAATAATAATGGGTGAGACTGAAAGGGGCAACTGGATGAAATTCATGTGCCTCTATTTGAGAGTGAGAGGCAGATCATTAGCAATGGCTTACTTATGCAAGACTTTCTTGGCTGTTTCCTTAGTCAGTGAAAGGAAACTGCTTCCACTAGGATGTGAGCTAGAGAAATTGAGCACTTAGTCCAATTATAAGTCTAGAGGAACCTGTTTCTCTCCCTTGAGGAAGCTTAGAAGTTAGCAAAAATTCAAAACTCAAGAAAACAAGTTTGGGAAACTGAGGCCCAGGAACGTTAGCTTTTCACGAGGAGAAAATTTCTTAAGAATAGAGTGCAACATAAATTTCTTGTCATTCTGCTGCATTAAAAGATATCCTTGTCAGACAGTAATCCAAATGGATTATCCTAATATAGAGAATATTTAAAAAAAGTTGTATATATCCAATATAGTAACCGAAGCCAAAAATGTGCTAAATTCAACCTACGTTGTTTTTTGATCTGAAATTTTGAGTTTGGACTTGGCAGGAATCCTCACAGTGCAAACTCTTATCCACGTGGTCATGAAGTATCAGTGATTTCAGATGAGTTCCTGCAAGAAATTCTCTTAAGTAACATAAATAATATTATGGCTCCATACAAAAGACTTGTCTGGGTTTTTGAAGAGTGATGGATCCTACTGTATTACTAACACAGATCCACTGGGCATTATGATAGATATGGGCACTTGTTTCACCATTCTTCCAAGGTACCATATCCTTCTTAGTCATCTCAGGATGCAAGAAATAATTTATATCCATTTCAAAGCTGTGTTTGGGATATAGTGTGTGGAAATGACCAGCATGATAAATAGCAGTTAATTTTAACAGTTACAAAATCTCTTTTTTATTGGCCTTGCAGAGAAATATATCAGCTGTTGTACTACTGATTGGAAAGATCATCTTAGGAAAAAAAAATATCAAGTCAAACACCCAACTTGATAATATCTTCCAGGACTGAGTTTTGAGTAATTTCTCTTCTTCTGATCCCCTCCCAAGGAGATCATGTGTACTCTTCCTCAAAACATATTTACTTTATTCTAATACTTCAATATTCCCAACCAAAAATTACTTTAGAAAACATTTAAGTGATCACCTATTTGAGAGCAGGATCTACAACTACCTTTGAAATTATGTCATACCCTAGTGTTTAAATTGCCAATGACCTGGTTCAGTGACTATCTCACACAGGTACATGATGTCAAGAGCCATCACAGGGATTCAGCCAGAATGTAATACAGCTAGGTGATGGAAGAAGCTGTCACAGCAGGTGGAAAAACAAGCAGAGACGTATTCAGAGGCAATTTTTCTGTGGTCAGCAGTTCTACTACCATTATGCCAGAAGCAGTAAAAATTTCCTGTGAGAAGAAAGCAAGACTCTTCAACAGCTATCTAGAAGGCACCTTTGAAATCTATAGCCAATAGACAATAGCAAAGACATGGAAAAAAGCATATTAGAAATTTAATCTTGTAAAGTTTTACTTAAGTGTTTTATTTCAGATATAGTTCCAGCGCAGTAAACTAGCTTACTCTTGTGCTTTAAGTTAATCATCTGCATAAACATGTGCAGGTTAAAGATCAGAACCTGAATCTGTAAATTCTGTTAGAATGAGCCATAATTTATCTGTGTTTTCAATTAAACCTATTTCAGAGAAACCAGTCACCCCTGGATAATTGATGCAGAAACTTAGGAATTCGCTAATCTAGAGGAAAAGAACTGTACTTGCATGTATGGCAATAAATAGAAAACAGTACTGTTCTGTTATAGAATAGCACTGTCACTCCTTTGTCACAAGCAGCTGAAATGGAGCAGTTTCTTTTCCAGAAAAGACTTCTAAAAATTATTTTACAAAGTTGTTTAGAAACTACATTCAGAAGTAACTTTTGATACAATAATTCACTCACACAGAGAAGTATGGATACTGAAACAATGAAGGATAGCAGATTTTGTTTATGTAGCTGAGTGGTTTCTCTTTTCAGCTTTTAGTAGTGTCATTTCTATATTATAGAAGTCCAGTATTCTCATATGCTAAAATTATTATTTAGAAGGATAACAGAACGTAGGCCCCTTTCTATAAATAAGATGTCAGTAATTCCATATTATCTCAAGCAGAATCCATGTATTAAGTAGATATTAACAGAGAATTTTAGTGTATTTTAATTTCACATATTTAAAATACACACATTGCACATTTCATAGCTGTGCTTCATTTTTACTTCCTTTGTCTTTAAAACAGCATACAAATACAGTACCATTTCTTACAAGTATGATGATCACTTGAAGGTCCCAGATATTTTTCCCCTCCAGTACTATCATAAGTGATAAATTACAACAAATTGCAAGTCTAACAAAACAACACTTTAAACTGTATTGTCGTATTTATTATAAAATTCCTGGTTCATTGCATCTTGGCATTTTATACAACTGGTTCTGACAGTGATTAACATGGCTTGGGCTTCTGCTGTTTCACCCAAGAGAAATAAAACACCAAAATCTCTGCAGGTGTGTAATGGGCCAGGGATTCACAATCTGTTCTGCAAAGTCAGACTTCAAAGACTTCAGAAACAAAAATCCTAAAGTTGGCATTGCCTCTGTAATCACTTAAAGCTTTTTGCATATTTCAAGGAATTCTAGTTTCAATGTTTTAATCAGCACTGTTATTCAACATTTTTTTTTGTAACAATTTAACCAATTGCATGACAAATTCTCCATTAGCTTTGAGTTTCACAAACCAAATAACATAACAATGAGTAGATTTGAGACTAAATAACAGAACAACCTAAATTATTGAGTATTTAGTTGAATTTGAAAGGGGTTTTCACTTATTTGAAGCACACACTACTTCTTATCTGATGCATATGGGCAGCTAGAATTATACAGTAATTACAAAACAGAAATCAAACAATTGCACCTGCAGTAAAGGAGCCTCAGGACAGCATCCCTAACTGCTTCTGTGATTACCTGTCTAAAACTAACAGAGACCTTACTGAAGAAGAGTTAAAGTTCAGGCTATAATTTCAAGTCCTTTCCAATTGAAAAAAGAATTAAAGATAAACTCCCAAATAATAAGTATTTCTAAAAATGGTAGTACAAAAATCTGTCCTGTGTGTTACAGAAATTTCAAAAATGTATTTTATGATTAAATCTCTCTATTAAGAAGTGAAAAAAGACAATTAATTGATACATTTGTTTGTGTTTTGGTTTTGTTTTTCTTTTAGAGTGCACTTCCTTATATTCAATATACATTCATAAGCACTTTAAGAAATTTTTGCTCTGTACCCAAGCAGTAATTTTTCTTGACATTTGGCATTTAGTTTGAAATTTTGACTTCTTTGTTTTTCAAAAGCATAGTCTCTTAACTATGACAGTAAATATTTCAGTCTTAAAAGACTGAAGTAATACTGCAGACAGCAAGTGAAAATAAATTCCTTTCAGTTTCTCCTTAGTTTGAAACTATAAACCTTATTTCAACATTCACTTATAGTTAGTCACAGCTTCAAAATATTCATCAGAACAAAATGAGTAATTCTAATACAACATAAACCAATGGAAACTCTTTACACCATTTTGCTGAAGACTCAGTCAAAACCTAGATGAGGGTTAACTCAAAAAAGGTCTGTTAGATGTCTTTTTAATTCCATAGCTGTTCATAATTTAAGGGAGTTCGATTTGAGTGAGTCATGCAAAACAGAATCATCCTGTGCACTGCCCTGGTTCCTGACTTGTCTGAGTGCAATGGACTGCTGCCATCTCAATGCCTCTACTTCTCTCTTTGCTTTATATCAGCTTTTGTATCAGACCTTTGAACTTGAAGGGAAGGTGAAACGAGCAGATTGTCAGATATGAGCAAAAGTCAGAGTTCCTGAATTTTGAGTCTGCTAAATTACCTAGTTCACCATGATTCATGCCAATTGTTATGACTGGGGTTTTTGTTTTGTTTGGGGATTTGATTTTTTGTTGTTGCTTTATGCATAGGCACAGAATGGGAGAAAAACGTTAAACTACATTCATTAAATCCTTATGCCTAGGGATCAGCTTTTTCCTCCCCATGTGTACTTTATACTGACATAACTCTACAACAGTCTGAGTATTATAAAAATGTTTTAATCCTTTCTTTCAGTAACAGGACATGACTCAATTTGGACTTGTTTACTCTGTGTCAAGAATGAAATTTACCTTAAAGAAAAAGTATTCTTGTATCTTTTAAGGATTCCCCCCCCACCCTCCAACTGGTAAAATATTAACAGCTTTAAGACTTGGAAACAATTAAAAGCAGTATCTTCCATTAATTAAAAAAAAAAAACACAAAAAACAAAAAACAAAACAAAAAAAAAACAAAAAAACAAAACAAAACAAAAACCAAAACAAACAAACAAACAAAAACCTCCAAAAAAAAAAACCAACTCCAAAAAAAAAACCAAAAACCAAACACGAAACAGCCCCAGCTTATTCTTTATTAACAACTCCATATTTTTAAATTTTCTTTAAAATTTTAGAACTTTGGTACTCTGCATGAGTTATAATACTGTTGCCTGAATGAAATTAAGAGATGGACAAGTACTTGCTGTTCTCGGAGACCCACATACTTCACATAAAACTTGCAATTACATTTCACACAAGGACGTTATTCATACTAAGCAAATAGTGCAGTTAAAATACAATATTAAACATGACTGAAATAAAAGTACTGAGTCTATGGAAAGAGACTACAATATATAAAAAGCACAGTAATATCATGGTATAACAGGAAAAAGGTAGTCATGCTCTACAGAAGAAAGGGCACTTAATAAGGAAAAGCCACCTAGTAGAAGGATATAGGGAACATTTTTCAGTCTTTTGCAAAGAGAAAGATTGTATACAGATGCCTCACAATGGGAATTTAAGAAAACTTGATATGGAAACTTTGAAGTCCTGATACAAACCCCATCCAACCATTAGATAACAGCTGGAAAGATAATATGCATATGACATCTGAAAAATAGATTTTTTACATATCATCATATACTGAATTTTTTCTGATCACTAACAATTCATAACACTCACAGGAACATTCTAGTAGTCATTAGTTGCCATTATTCTTGATGCTGAGGAAACATCACTTCAATGAACAATATATAGCCACGACTGTATCGCATGGCCTCCGGTATGCCTGTATTTGAAAGCCTAGAGGCATAACATACAAAATCAGAATGCGAAAAGTTTCTGTGTGCCGTCAAATGAGAGAAAAATAATGATTTAACATAACAAAATACAGAGAAGCAGCCCAGGTAATGTCTGCCTTCAGTATGCCCTGTGTACATATATAATCTACCTGGAGAAGTAATAGATGGAAAAAGTACCTCAAAAGTGAGTTATTAAAATCTGGACAGCAGAAATTAACAACCAGAATTCATTAGAATATTCAAATGTTACAGATTCAAATATCAGAGAATGCAAAACATAACAAAAATGATATTAATTTCCCCCCCTGTAAAATAACAAAAAATATTATTAGCATCATTATCAGCTAAGCATGTGTGGTAAAATATTAATTTCCTTCTCTATTACATAGAAAAATATGAGAGATGTAGGAGCTCAATAAAGTATAAATATTGGCCACGCACAGAAGGTTTGGCTTTAGCGGTTTGTTTGGGTTTTTTTTTGTTTTCTTTTTTTAATCATAAGGCATCCAAACAAAGATGATAATGTTAGGCTTCCTTCAACTACTCACGTTCCACAATTACAAAATGAAAGGCGACCTTTGTAGGTTGTTTGCATGTATGTTTTTTCAGAGTTTTATGCTCCTGTTTCTAGGTCTGTAATGCTATCAGTTTCTCTCTGACTTGTAATAGGCATAGCATAGAATAAGGATGTTAAATTTGCACATTAATTCAAATGTTGTAATAATGTATTACCGTGTCTCCTTGATATGAAAGTTCAGTTATATTATTCCTATGATTATTAATTCCTTTGGCATACACCCAGAAGTATTTGTACTCTATATAAATTAATAAATTATGCAGCTAGAAGTTAGTTGAAGACACTCTTTCCAATTTCTGTTAATTAATAATGTGGCTGTTGTGTTAAACCAAAGGATTTGTGCAAAAAATCTCAAATCCTTAAGGCAAAAAAAAAAAGTGTTAAACTATTAGCTATCAAACTTCAAAAATGTTAATCAATACTGTTAGCCTGAAGACACTTTTGGCCTTACCTGGCATCAGTTTTCTCAAATAATTATTTTGTTTTATCTCAAAGACTTCCTCTGCAATGCTTTGTTTTCAGAGAAAATGAGAAGCTGGGGAGAACAAAGAATTTACTTAGAGAGCTGATTGTTTGGTATATATTAAATAATGCATGTATGTATGATGTTGGGTAATGCAGAATTAATACTGCAGATCCAAACGACTGTAAACTATCCAAAGGCTATAAACACTCTTGGCTAATAATGAGTTATGTCCTTGAAAGTTTCATTTTGATGGATATCAATGGGATTTTCCATTGATACATGTCTACTGAGAAAAGACAAGAGTTGAATGTGCAGCTTCAGTAGTTGTTTTGATGCTTAACTATTATAAATACTTTTCATGTTAAATTTGAAAATGCAAAATAAATGTAGCTTTCCACCATATCTATTGTACTTCATTTTGAGATGTGAGTGGCAAAATTCCATTTGCCACAAGTAACACAATTATTTCTTAGCAAATACAAATGTTAATCATCAGTATGAATGTCAACCAGACAGTTCGCTTAATTATATCAAAGACTTGGGTGTTACTATATATTCCAGTTTCCTGAAGGTTAACATTTCCTTCCTATGCAAAGCTGATTCAAGACTTCTCTCTAAGACATACCTTTTAAGTTTAAAAACTAGCCCCTCCTCCTCAAAAAAACCCAATACCCTTCCCCCAAAAAAACAACATAAAGCCCAGAAAATTATTAGTTTGAAACTAGAATTGTTCGAGTACTGAGCTTGATTTTATGAGGATCGCTACTAAAAGGGACTTTTTTTTCTTTGAAGTAACTGTGCTCTCTGTATACCCTGGCTAATTCTACAAAATTACTACTCCTGACAAACTCAGAGATTTCATTTTAGAAAGAACCTTTACATAGAAAATGTACACAGAAAACAAGACTACAGCTGAGTTCTTTCACAGATAGTATTACTGACATGATTAGATATATTATCATGTATACTGTTAGAGTTATCTCTTACTGTAGTTCACATAGTATTGATTTTAGTGACCCCCACAAAAACGCTTTCACAGAATCTGGAAACCACACATCTCCAGATGAAGATGATGACTACTGTGTGGCACTCACAGCAGAAAGCATATTACTTTTCCTTGGTATTTTGTTCCTCTGTTAGCTCTGAATTTTTAAAATACCTAAACCACAAGACAGATACTTAAAACTCTGAAGCAGGTACCTGATTACGTAAGGACAGAGAAAGCTGTTAGCTGAAACAAGAGAACATACAATGTGAAGCTGTTCCATACAGGAGCCAAACGACTATTTGCCTAATAAGTCCAATGCCTAACACCTGTGCAACACCCTGCAAATGCGGCCCAGACACTTTACGAGTGGAGGAGAAACCCGGGATTAGCTGAAATTGTGAATGTTCAGACAAAAACAGCTGTGGTGGCTCTCACACATCCACATTTAGATTCTGTCCGTGACACCGTGTCAGCACAGCAGGTTTAATGAGAGTACACAGCGAACTCAGAAGAGCTATCCTATATATATCATCGGGAGGAGCTGACCTGAGGCTACTGTAGCCCTACCAAAACAATCTTTAATCTGACTCAACAAGCATTCAGCGTTTTCTCAGTCATGTTTCTCAGCAAGTCAACAGCAGATGTTCTAATGTAGCTTGACCTGTAGGATATGAAAGAGCAAAAAGAATAAACAAACAAAAAACAGGTAGTAGAGAAAACAGAGTAAAAAGTTCACCAAAGATGTTTTAAGAATTCATAATTTAAAACTGCTCTGAATTTTTTTTTTTTTTTTTGACAAGCAGACTTAAGGGACAGGAAGAGTGGAGCTAGAACATGCTATTTCTAAACTACCTAAAATCAGAAGAATGCCCAAACTATTTATTTGTTGAGCAAAATATCACCAATACTTCAATTTTAGCAAGAACCTCAAATGTTCATGATTCAACTTTAGGAGATTAGAGGGCAGCCTTAAGACCAAAACATTACTTTGAAATTCTTCTCAGTACATCTACCAAGGTCTCATAGATGGGAAATGCTAGGATGGAACCTGGTTAGGATTTATATTTCTTCCTCCACCTTAATATTCCTGGAGTTCAGTGAGTCTTCTCTATAGCCCTTGCCCTGTACATAGTTTTTCTAACACCTTTAAGTTCTTCTGTCAACAAAATCCTTGTTAGCAGTATGCATTGGTCACAGATTCATACAAAATATGGTGGTGTTATAAAGAAAAAAAATTCAGCCTGAGTGATTCAATGAAGTTCTGTCTATTGGTTTTAATAGATGTGTTACAGAATCACAGACTTCTTTTATAGGTACATAATTCTGGCAGGAAAATGTTAAGAGTACTTAAAATATTTATTCATGCTCCAGTCCAGTTATGCTTTTTCTATGTGTCAGCTTAACTCTCACCTGTTTTCCCAGGCAACTTTTACACAGTTTTTATGTTTATGAAATAATATATAAATAAATAGTAACACCTAAGAAGCAATAATCTACCAAACTTGGGAAGCTGATTAAATAAAACTGAGAATGTGGCAAAAATCCTCTGTTTCTTCACTTCATCTAAGGTCTTTTTTCCCCTCGCTCAAATCAACTGACTTTCCAATGTTGTTATAATAGCATTTCTTTGCCTAATTTTAATACCGTAAATACCTACTCTAAATGTGTAAGACCACCTGACCTATAACAGCAGTAAAAGTCCAGGAGAGTGATTGCTCTGAGGAGAAACAATTGGATAACGTTGAGCAGAACAAGTTCCAAATCTTTCTAAAGGACATAATTCTCCCCAGTGCTAAAATTTTACAGAAGGAGATGCTAAAACATACAGTTCCAATAAATACAACCATTGTTACAGGCTGCACCAAAACCAAACTGAGATAAACTACACTGGCACAAACTAACCTTAAGCCCACCTAATGAAATATAAGAAGAGATCTCATCATTTTAATTTTGTCCCAAACTGAAGATTTCCCGAAGCTTGTAGTTTGCCACTTTCACTTAATCTAATGTTTTACGGTCTTCTATAATTCCTGACACCAAAAATTTAGTGCATTACATATTTGCCAACAGTGGAAAAAAAAAAAAAACAACCAAAAAAAACCAACCAAACCAGTGTGCATCTCTGGTATAAAATACTTAACTGTAAATATTTCACAGCCCATTCTCATTAAAAAGATAAAATATTTCTCATTCATTTATTATGTGCATTTGGATGTGTGACATGTATTTTTTGAAAGCACTCTGTAAAAGAAAAATTTAAAGAAACCTTCCAGAATACCTTGAAACTGACTGCCTAAAACCCAAAAGCACTTAAAAAAATACAAGTTTTTAAGAACTAGGTTTATTTATTTATTCAAAAATTTAAATTTAAAATTTATACACAGTTGAAGAAAATAAATAAAATGGTTGTAATGGAAGAGGGAAATTTCTGGTTCATTTTATGTCTCTTCAGTTATAATAAATTTGTAACACTTTCTCTTTTAGATAAGACAAGTGAAGACCTAAGAAAAAGAAAGGAATTTTGGCCTTAATCATGCAAGTTACAAAGCATTTTATCCTTAAAAGCAAAAAGCACCTGAATATGTCTTTTTTTTTTAAATTTAGTATCTGAGCTATGTCCCTAAAATCAATAGGAGAAAAATAACTTCAGAAACACTGGATTTAATTATTGATTTAATTAGTGGTAAAATTGCTTGCAATTTCTTATAACAGCTCTCAGCCAGCCTATCTTTAAAAGCATCTTCTGCCTTCATTGTCCTAAAGGCCCACATATTTGCAGGAGGATAACTCAACTGACAGGAAATGCTGGTGAGCGAGAATACCTTGACCAAGCCCCCAGCATTGTAGAACACACAAAGGCACTGCAGCATTTTATACTCGCCTCAAAAATCTCCCACTCGGTGATAATCATTCAGCTGAATTAAAAATTAAAATATGTAACTGCTATCCTCCAGAACAGATCCACAGCATAATATTAATATGCCAAAAGAGTATATTTAATACTTAGAACATATTCATTATAATCTTATAATTCAACATTTTATGCGCCATGCATAGTGAAAAGAACACGCCATGACACTTATGAGCCATTGTGCTTGAAATTACGCAGTTCCGTACAATATTTTATTATTTGTAAAGTGACTTCTAAATAGCTATAAATGGCACCTTGTAGACATGACTATATATCCAGTTGAACCATTTCATATAAGTTAATATAAAAAACTGAACCTAAATTCTGCTTCAGTACTTATTTTTTAATTTAGAAAGTAGCTTCCCTTCTCTTTATCAAAAAACCCTAATTTGAATCTAAGAATAAACCCCAGCCCTCTGCAAGAAATTAATTTATAAAAATATTTTTCAATAGTATTACCAATCCAAAACATCTATTTCTTTCAAGGAGGGTTTTCAGAAACATGACTGAAGAAATTCTCAAACTGCATTTGATTCCATATTTAAAAGGAAACTTTTTTAGCACTTTACACATATATAATACCTATTTTATTGAGTCCTTCTGTTTGGTTAGGTTTTTTTCTGTTAAGGACGAAAATCAGTTTCATAGCTTAGGTTTTGAATACCCGTTAACTTCATTTCAGATGTTCTTCCCAACCATACAATAATTATAGCACAAAACCGCCATACTAGTCTAAGGTTATATATTTCTTAAGTTTAATTTTTCAATTGAATCACTGACAATATATCTACAAATATACACGTGCTGATCATCTCCTGGCAGTTTAGTTATTTTGTTGGATACAATACCGATATCACAGTTTATTTGTTCTGATATCACAGTTCACAGCTTTGAAAGATTAAGGAATGAATTTTATGTTTGTCACAGATTTTTTTCGTACAGTGCAACAGTTTTGTGTTGGTTTTATCACATATATATTGCTAATATCTGAAAGAAATTCAGTGAAGTACTGGAGAGGATCATGAATAAATTGAAGAGTGTTAACACTTCTCCAGAACTGTACTAGGCAGGAATCCAGTCATAACTACGTAAGTCTCCTTAGACTAAGATAGTGCTGATGAGAATTACAAGCAAATCTGGTAATTTATCCTTAATGAACAGAAAGTTACTCTTTGTTTTGCTTGTAACTTTTTTAATCATTTTTTTTTAAAAATGGGGGTGAAATGGTAGATTTTTTTTAATTAAATTTCCTTTTGAAACATTCTTAAATTAATGGCTTAGAAGATAATTGTTTAAAATATAAAATGAAAAAATTAATTCAGGATCAAATGACATTTTTTACTCAAGCAATTTCTAGGGTTTTTTTTTGTGGGTTTTTTTTTTGTTTTGTTTTGTTTTTTTTTTTTACTTTTTCTGTTTTTGTTAAAGAAAAACTGAAGGTTTTGGCTCAACCAAAACATCAATCTGACCCCCAGCACTTTCATTTTTTTTCCCCATCACTGCTATAAAGTACTGAATGGGAAAGAGGCTCTTCATTTTAGACCACATTTTATAAAAAAAAAAAAAAATCTAGGGGGAAGAAAAAAAATTGAAGGAGGTTGAGACCATGACAGTGAATTAAGGGTAGCTAAAACAGAGGCTGCAGGATATGGTACAGTAACAACGTCTTTATTTCTTTAATGCTCTATAACAAACTTTGGTGTAATGGTTTTAGTTAAAGGATGCATTTCATGTAGAAATACTCATGCACTGATTAGTAGAAAATAAATTAAAATACTGACATCAAATTATTCATAGATTTGCATGGATTAAGCTTCTGACTTCACATGTATATGTACACAGACATATGCATGTTTTAAAGCTAGTCTTCTATAGATGTTGAGTCACCCTAACTTTCCCTGAAGTCAAAGGAAAACCTAGGAATTTATTAAGTACTTCTAAGGAATATAACATAACTTCTAATGAATATAACATAACTTCTAATGAATTTAGCTACCGTAAGTAACGCTGCAGTTAGAGGTATATAAGTAATATCTCTAACAATTTACAATACTGAAAGATGTAGAAATAAATCTACCAACCTCCTTCCTTTTCTTGTGCAAGAGCCAAAGGGAAATCTGGTATGAAAACAGAAAACCAGGTAATTTATTTGGTACATTGCTGACCATAAACTTACTTATTTAACAAGTGAATGCCTGTTGATTAAGACTGTGAGATACCTCTACATGAAGGAGCAACACTGTTGGAACTAACTCCACCCCCCAAATCACTCTTACCCAAAAGTTTGCCTTTTAACTGTATAAAAGTGTTTTGAATTATATAGAAAATGCAGCCAGCACTATTTTTAAAAAAAAGGAAACTCTTCACTATGGAGACCCAGTAGTATTGAATTTAATTCATAAAGATATGAATTGAGTTTGCATCTAACTTTAAGCATGAGTAAATCTCTGTAGAGAAAAGCAGTTAATCCTGTTCAGTTTCAGATATGCCCAAGTAGCTTGTTATACAAGGACAGTGACCCTGTTGTGTGTGTTTCTCTGCATGCACGTGTGAACTTCCAGAAAAGAGACTTTTTGGGCAGATGGTTAAGACTGACCTTATCATTGCCTTTTACATGACTCTCGCAATTAGAGATGAACAAATGATGGGGGCAGGGAGTGGAAATAAGCTCACCAAACCAAAGCTCAAGACCAACATTTGGACATTGCGTCTAAGGCAAGTAGAACGTTAGACTACTTCACTTAATTTTCAGGCATTGTTAAATAAAAACAAAGCATATTTGGAAATGCCATCAGCAAACAGAAGATACTGGCGTTCTTGGTATCTATATAGTCCATGAGTTAACTCACATGGATTGAATTTATAACCCAAACGTTTTGAAATATTTCAACTTTTCAGAATATTGCCCTTAACTTTTTTGCAAAATAATTTGAAAAGAACAGGTCCAATCAATTAACATTTTTGTTGAATGCTGTTTTGGGCATTTTTGGTATATAGCGCATTTTGTAATATATTACTGTATAGGAGTACAGTAGCATAAAAGCATATAGTATATTTTACCAGTATACTCTTAGATATCTAGCCTTATTTCTAAATCTCTGATCCAGAAGCAAAATCACGATATTTACAGGCGCTCTCTCCTTTGCAGATGAATTAATTTTCACCTAGGCCAAACAATTTTACATATTCCAACAGCAAATTAAATTTTTATTTCTGGATTTTTCCTCTGAAGTTTTGACTACAAGGACAAAAAGATTCAAATTGTTCAGCCTCAAATTCATTTTGTGACACTAGTTTTTCAGAACTTTTTCCACAGATACTTGACATTTATCATATTAGCTAAGACCATTCAAGAGGATTTAAAGAAAAGTTGTAAATACGTATGCGAGGCGGGAAGGTAAATTGTGAAATTTTAAATGTAAGAAAAAAGATTATGCTCAATGCTGTAATTCTTGATTTTTCTGAGAGTCTTCAGAAGTAGAATATTTAATATGTTGGCATATAATCATTTTTCCTTCTGCCTTTACTACCTAAATAACTAAGGAGAAAGTTGTCGTGAGTCCAGACAGTCTTTGTCCAGAGGAAAAAAGTTGTTCTGTATTATTCCATACAGTTTTCATTATGGCTTCAGTAGAATAGACTCAGAATAATCTGTTCCTTTTCTGGTCTTATGTTCTTGCTTATTTTTTTTTTTTTTTTATAACAGCAAACACCCCAGAACCGAATCAAATAAATCTGTGATTTTGAGCAAAAAGTTTCTTACTCCTGCCTTCAATTCCACTACGGCTGCATTACTCATTCACTCTATTCCTTTTTTACTCTGTGCATTATCCACATCCCTAAAGTTTTAAAAAACTCCCCATTTTCCTGACCTGGGGAGTGAAGCTCGTGATAGCTGCTCAGGAGTGCAAATCAAGCATTTCATGCCCAAAGCCATTACACAGAAATGACTGTCTGGGGTTGCATCATCAGCATTAGTGCTGTAGCATGAAGGAGAAAAACAAAACAAATATTAATGGAAGAGATGGAAGGACAGCAACGAACGCATAAAGACTTGTTAAATCATTGTTGCAGATTTTCCATTGCCTCCCTGTATAAGGAAGTTATGCAAATAGACCGAAGTATTGACATGCAGGTGTTTCATCTTGTATGTACTATCAAATTACCTATGAGATTTCAGGGGTTTGTCATACATGAGTGAGTCAGGTAATTAAACTATTTATTGCAATTAAATAGCATGAATACTGTAGAATCTATTCCTTCCCTCCTTTTAGCTTTATAATAGAAATATTTAAGTATTTTAAAGGTGAAGAATTTGACCATTTTGCCCAATGGACTGCAAAAATTTTCAGGTTTTCGTTTTAAAAAGCTCAGGTAGAAGTCTCAACAAGCTACAGTAAGATATAACTGACATGCGTGGTGTAAAACTCTTCTTCTTTTAGGTTATATGTCAATGATTTCTTAAAAATGCATTTAATGGATTTTAGCTTTAATACATTAGACATGAAAGAGTTTCATGGCAGAACAGCTCTCCCTTTTTATTTCAGATTTGATTAATACATATTCAACAAAACCCACCAAAGAGAATGCACAGATCTTGTGGGAAAAAAGTATTCAAAGAAGTGGTTTCAGTGAACACTTAAGATTCCCCCCCCCCTTTTTTTCATTACATTTGACATTTTTGACACTATACTGTATTACAGGCTATTAGCCTAAAGCAATGATGGGGTAGATTAGATTTTTACTAAAATACAGAGTGAAAAATGTGTGAAAGATTGAAATTACAAGGCTATATTAGCAGGTTCTTTTCAGAGGGTAGCTCCATCTTTGTTGTACAACGAAGTATAATAATTTAGACCCTGCAGCTTACATTGGTGTAAACTGAAAGCCATATCCAATGCACCTTTATGACAAAGACAACCTCTAGAACACAGCTCTATTTAAGCAAACGTCCACAAAACATAGGTTTTCCTTCACACACACACACACCCAAAGGCTTTCGACAGTGCTTTTGTTCCTTATCTCCCTTTTTCTTCCCTGTGTGCTCCCCATGTCTGCTCCAGCAGTGGCCCTGGGGTTCCCAAGTGGAGCTGAGCCTCCTTCCCTGCCCACGTGGGACTTGGGCAGCTCAGCCAGAGGGGCAGGAGGGCTCCCTGCAACCCACCCACCCCCTGCTATAGCCAGAGCCCCTCGCTTGCAGGGGCACTTGAGCACATTCCTTCCCTTCGTGCCCTTGAAAATTTTCCCCCTCAAAATCTTGATGTATGAAGTTAGTACATTGCCTCACTGCTCATTCTCTGCAGAAACTGCAGCACCTAAATTTCATGTTGCATTTCATCTTTATGATACTAACTTGAAGAAAATGTGCCAAAATATTCAGATATACTGTATAATATCTACTACACAATAAATTAGGATAACACAAAGAAAACATTTTCTGACCACAAAGAGAGAGCAGTCACAGTAGAAATGTTTAAAAATATATAATTGTTTAGGTATGTATCAATGTGGGTTTTTTTTTTTTGCATCGCATGTCATTTCAATAAGAGAAAATGAGTCAGTAGTTGACAGATAGATACCACTTTCAGAAAGTTGATAAGACAGCAATGATACAGCCATCGAACCATGCCCTCTACCATCTCATACTCATTTTTGTTATAAAAGCAGACTTGCTTTAACTTCACGAGGTGCATAAGTGTTACTCTTTCTGGCAGAGTAAAAAGGAACTTTCATATTTTTTAAGCTGTAAGTTATAATCAGCAGTTTAATTCAGCATATTTATTCTTTTAAACTTGCAGTGTTACAAAGCGAACCTACTTTCCATTGCAGAACAACAACAATCTCTCTTATTCCCAGAAGGTGGCTACAGAAGCTCTATGTTATCCTTTATTTTGAATTGCAGAGGGGAAATGGCCAGCCAGGCAGCGGCCAATATTCTGGTCAGCACAGTCAGAGTGAGGAGTCTGCCATGTTGGGTTGGAGATGGCAGATGGAAGTTATAAAGTACAAGGTAGCACATCTATAATTGCAAGCAGGGTAATTTTTAGTTTGTCTGCAATTAATGAAACTCTCTGTGTACAGTCACTAAAAAAAAAAAAGTATTGGAATGAGTAAGAATATATATATTAGTAAGAAAAAGGAACTTCTACTAAATTATTAAATATCAAGCAGAAATTAGAGGTGGTTTAGTGGCCATTTGAGACTGGTGAAAATTTTCCACTGAAAATATTTTTCAATTAAAAAAAAATACATGCATGCAGAAATATGTGATATACATGCATACATACAGGCATGATATAGCTGAATCCAATTTTCACAGTGACATCTAAAATTTAAAACAACTTTTTAAGCCTGCTTCAACAAAAAGAAAATCACATTCTACTGAGCTGTTACATTCTATTTAGAAGTTGTAATTTGAGGTCATACTCCCAGGGGTCTTTGCTGGCTAGTATCTGGGGAGGTAAAAAAAATGCCTCCCTTGGTGCACTCTGCCTATAGCATGACACTGTAGACGCTCTATAGGATAGAGAAAAAAGCCCATGAAGAAGAAATGAATAACTAAATTAAAATATCCAAACAGCACTGGGCTAAAAATTAAATACCAAATTTGAAAGAAACTTGAGAGTAAGAAGTTTGAACAAAAGTAGCATTGCACTGAAGGTGAGCAGACACACAGCACTATAATTAGGCATTTAGCAAGAAAACTCCGCGTCTACAATCAAAGGTAGCAGCTGCTATTTGGTTTTAACTAAAGAGCCTACTTTCCTTGACACAATATTTAATTCTAACCTTTGCCTGAGCTACTTATAATGTATTCATAAAATTGGTGTTGCCACTTTAAACAACACCAAAAAGGAATGGGAAAAATTTTGACATTAAACAGTATTTTTCATGTTTCTTTCAATTAATTTTACATGCAGTTAGTCACATGTAAACGTTTTGCTTCACAGACTGCTTTCCTTGGAGGAGAAAAATAACCTCCAACACAAGCAAGAATCACCACTATGCCAGATTAGATCAGTGCTCCACCAAATTACCCACAACAGTAGCTAAAGCCTCATACAACACAGTCTTTTCTGTTTCTAATCCATAAAAATGACCTTTAGATGCCTACCATCAGCTCAAGACTGACCTTCATTATAAATTCATCTCCTTCTCCCTTTCCTCCCATATTTGCAAAATTTTCATTCTCCCCCTCTGCAGTTTCATCTATAACTGCCCTGCTGACTCATTCTTGCTTTCCTCTATCGCTTGACTGAAGCACTTACTATTTTCAGTGTCTTTCCCTGGGATCAGATTATAGCATGTAGAGAATACTGCTACTCCTTTCCTTACAACAACAGATTGAGTCCTGAACTATTCTCACTCGGATTCTCTTCACTAGTCTCATACTCGTTACTTATTTCTCTTTTCATATATTTCTACCATTGTCAATACACAAATGTCTCCCTCTGGATATATGCCATCTGGAACAGCCTTTTTGCATTGCTTTGCCTCATCAGCTCCAGCTTCTATTAAAATCTCCTTAAAACTAGAATTTTAAAATATAAATATATTTAATATGAACATTACACTGTAATTAAAGCAATAAACTCTCTTCGCTTCCTGTCCAAAAATTATGCACTATTAATTTCAAAACCATGGCCAACTTCATAGTGTTACGCCTAGTATTTCTGAGTTAGTAAAATCCACCAACAATAAAACCTAAAGACAGAACTCAATTTGTAAATATTAGGTCTCACACAGTCTGTGTGCACATACGTGTGTGTGTATGTGTATATATATCTATATATATGTATGAGTCAAAGAGAAAAGCATTCTCCCGCCTCTCAGGAGAAACAAAAAAAAATAATCAAAACAGCTTTATTCCTTTTAAATGTTTCATTTGTCTTAAACCTGTGAAGAATGCCGTACTAATAAATGCTGATAGCCTGTTTTTGCAGCAGGCAATCTCCTGGTTCCAGGCGAGTGACTGGAACAATGTTTTATCTCCGAATGGGAGACAGAAGACGTCGCTTGGACTGCGGGAGTCAGTGTTGACGTTAAGAGCCTCTTGACAAAGATAGAGTCTAGTCAAAGTAACACTAAAAAATCTGGAACAATCCAAGGGGTTACATAAAAAGGACAGGATATTAAATATTTTGCATGTTACCAATGAACTATGGCCTGTAAGAAACTGGGTCTACTATGTATCTTTTAGCTTCAGTCCAAACTGAATTTATGCTTTGCAGACTGAACTATTTAGATAACATCATAGAATAGGATCATTTTCCCCTTCATCTCCATACTTCTCAATCAGAATATTTTCTACTAAATTGCAGTCCAAGTTTCATTTGTTTTTCCTAAATACTAAGTGTATTCCTCTTTAGCCATGTGCAAAGCACTCTGTTCTCATACACATCTAAATAAGTACATTGAAAACAGAGTATGGATATTTGCCTGCTTTGCTGGAGCAGAAACAGAGATGCTGGTTTTTTCATAAATGTTTTTGTCATTACTGTGTAGCATCCTCGGTAATAACTGATAGATATTGTATCTTTACACAGTGTTCTGCCATTTCAGCTGCTAAAGATTTCCAAGGAAGAACAGGTTTGAAGAGTAATGACTATCAGAAAAGCAGTTAATAATTTTAGTCATGTTATACATTAATGAAAATTACATTTTAATACATGCAGTATTTTCTTTATAAATTAATGGCATGGAAGATGCCTAATGAGATTTGTCTGACTAAGGTTTTAATTAAAAAAAAAAAAAAAAAAACAAAAAAACAAACACAAAAAAAAAAACCCAAAAAACACACTGATGATGTACTCAAGTTAAATGTAAATTCACTTTACAATATGGTACAATTTGAGAAAAAAAGGAAAAAAAAAAAAGGAGCGGCCTGATACATATAAACATTCAAAAGATGTAAATACCTACAGTTAGTGGAGACCTGTTATTGCTATGACACCTTGAGAACCCTCTTTGATTATCATTTAAAATACTCAACCAAACAGGGAGAGGGAAAGGGCTAGGGTGGCTCAGCATCCTGGGATAGTGTTAGAGTGTCAATTACACTTGATTATCAGTGTGAAAGTTTATTCTGTAACAAGGCTCCAGTTCTGGCTTTTCCATAACTAAGATCAGTCCAGGCTCCCAAACCACAGGAAAAGCCCTTGCAAAGTTGTGAAGTAACACAGTAGCCTCACAAATCTCACTCATGGGCATCCGCAACTTCATTTCTCAGTTATCCTATGTGCGGTATCTTTTTAGTTTCCAGTGTTTCTATATCTAGGCAATATCAGAACAGAAATTTGAGAAAAATTGCAAAAGTAAACCAGATGCCACAGATTGCTTCAGTATGGCATGCTGTTGGAGCCACTGTATATTTAAGTTATGCAACCCAACTTTCCAGAGTAAACAGTACAGTTTAGATGGAAAAAATATTGTATGTTTATAGATAGGTCTAAACACAAAGCGCATCTCATCCTCTCTGGAAATCAGCTATATTGATACTGTACTGCATTATGAAACACACAAAATATGCCAACAGGGATAGATCATTCTACATGTTTTCTTTTTTAAAATCACCTATTTAAATCACAGGTGGTATGGTGACACAGCCTACAGGATTTCTGTCTTGTTGAGAAAAATCCAGACATTTTGTATCCCATGCAAATAATGCAGTATTATACGGTCCACAGCGTTCAGAGTAATGTTCCTGAAAGAGGTTTATGACAAACACTATCTACTCAACAGAGTAAGTTGAATTTTGTATTTGTTTGTATTCATGTGTTCCTAATCAGGCATTCACAACAAAATCTATATTTAACAAGACACTACATTTTAACCTGGCATCATAACAGCCCAGGTACAAACAAACTTACCCTTAAGAAAATAACATTGAGAGAAGCAATTAGTAGTCAGTAACAATTCTAACATTATTGTTAGGTTGTCAAAGATTAACAAGTCCCAGTAATTTGGGTGAATATCCCCTGAATCATGCCCACGTTTACTACTTGTATCACTCCTGTCAGTGCAAGCAGAGAAAGGACGAACAGGAAATTTGAGCTCAGCTTCATGGTATAGATCACACACATGACCATGCCTTCACTAAAGCAAAATCCAACACATGTATGCAGCATGGCCCTTTGAAGCCAAAAGATGTACTAGAAGTCTCTGCCTAGGTTTCTCCCTACCATATTATCCCCAAAGCTCTAACCACTGATAAAGAAAAAAAGCCTCCAGTCTGGCCTAAGAGTTCTCCGTGTCCTGACTCTATAATTACAGATTTGTTTTTCCTGTATGTTGTGTTCAGACACGGTATGAAACAGCATATGGGAACAGTCGCAGAAGAGAGTATTTGGTGGTGCCTATTTTTTACTTTAATAACACACGCAAGCAATTGCAAACAAAAATAAATTACTTTTAACCCATTAGGGCCCAGATATATATATCTATTTTGACTTGATTTTTTTACCCCCTGTTTTTTAAAACTCTAATTTTTTATGTTCAGTCTATTTACTCCACAGGAATGCACATAAGTTCATTTTTTACTTCCATTTATACCTACAATAATGAACATTAAACAAACATACACATTGTCTCCAGAGCTAAAGCATGTAATGGGATCATATTTTCTAAGGGATTGATCTTGTTTATTGACATTCTTATTTCAAAGGAATCCAACCCCTAGATGGCCAGCAAATTTTATCTAAATAGAAAAAATCATTTCTGTCAGAGGATAAGAAGAGTAATTTTACAATTTTATACCTTTAGTGATTTTTCTGACCAGTATGTCTTCAATAGTTCCAAATAAAATCTTTTGTCTCTCTCCCTTTTTTTAAAAAAAAAGATATAAAATAATTTTAATATATTTGGTTGTGGAAATGTAGAATTTTTACACTGATGTGTGTGGTATGAAAACCTGTATCTCCACAGTGCATTTTAAAAATTATTCTTGCACCTTTTCTCTGTGAATAGGAGTAGGTGGACAAAAATAAACAACTTCTGCAGAGATTTCAAGCAAGTCACTGCTTGCTTTGTCCCCTACCTGTGGCTCCTGTCTCAGTGGAATTGCCCTCACTAGACTGCTTGCCTTGATCTATGTGGTAAGTAATTAATTGGAAACACGCAACTACTACTATGTCATTATTCTGCAGTCCTTGGTCTGAACTACAGGAGAGGGAGAGAAATGCAGCCAGGACCAAATGGCATTTCCAAGCTGCACAGGGGCAGCCCAGCCTCCCACCAACCACTCCTGCTGTTATCTTCAGCCTCCCTTACTGGGCACCCATAGTTTCTAATCTTGCGTACATGGCAAAACAGACCATATTTTTGTTACTCTATATTTTTATACTCTAAGAATTTTTACTGGTCAATTGTGTTAACTTCACAAGAACCGAATTACCTTCTAGAGCCTGTGGAAAGAAAAATGGAAGGTTAACTACCTCTTCCAGAACAACTGAGGCACATCCTCACCACAAAGGGGATCGCATCTAGCCAGGGTTAAGTCGGAACGTTGATTCCATGATACTTTCTCAGCTCAGTTACTAATGATTTGAACAAATTTAAAAAGAAAGCTTTTCTTCCCTTTCCCCCCCTGCCCCCAACAAAATTAAAAAGTGTAAGTGACCTTAGTGGAGAAAGGTAGAAATGATGCAACTCAATTTATCAGCCTAATCCACATCACTTGAAATATGATTAATAATGTGTGGTAGTTGAACAAGGAACATCTCTTACAATTACTTACTCATGAGCTTCCCACCAGCCAATAACTATTTGTCTTAATTGACAGTGTGTACTCTTCAAATAGCTAAATCTTCCTGTTTTGATAAATTAATTCCGTTGATGAACCCTTTGTTAACATCTTACAGTAAATCCAGAAATTACACATTAGTAGGATATAAAGACAAACAGTGCTATATCCCAAAATAAAAATCTTAACTGTCCAAAGCACACAAAAGCAACTTACTGTATATCTTTATTTAGAAGATATGGATTTTGTTAACATTAATTACCTCTTTCGTCAAGCTTTAATTCAGGGACAGTTTCTGTTAAATTAGATTACTTCCCCTTGGGGTCTTTATGGCAAATATGCAGCTACAGAAACAAGAGCAGATTCTAAATAGAGGTGATAGAGGCAATGAGTACTTGTAATGAGGTCTGTATCAAAAAGAAAAAATGCTCAGCCTTACATCCAAAGTACAAACAGAAAAAAATGTTCAACTCACAAATCTATCTGCTCTGAACAGTACTAGCCTTTGGCCACCCAGAAAAGTACAGGAATTGTCAAGAAATCCACAACTAAATGTTTCAGTACCAAGAGAATACAACAATTTTCAAAGGGTCTCATTTAGATAATACCTTTTTACTGTCTCTGGAGCATCCCTCTAATCCCATCACCCGTTCAGGAAAAAGAGCTTTCAAGCGCTTCTCTCCTTCTCAGGAGAGAACTCCAGCAAAAAACTGCTGAGCCACCATAAGAAAAGCTGTTCAGAAATACAAATTTAAAAAAAAAAAAACAGGTAAGCCCTGCCTACAGATAAAATTGTATAAAATACTGAATTATATAGACCAGTCTATTTCAAGAACTCCATGTGTTTAAATACAAATATTTTTAAAACTAACAGAAGTAAGCCACAGATTAATGACTGACAAGATTTTCCTACAGTATGTCCAAGTCTTAGGCAGTAAAATTAGTAATAGTAAATTTAATGAAATATTTATAGCATGTGAGCTTTAAATCATGTTAATATACCTATTTTTTTTTGCTTGAACTGCTTTTCTTTAATAACAAGCTATTAAAAAACAACTTTTGGTATATTTTTATGGTGATCTTTAAAGTACTGTTTTTATTATAAGATTTTCAGCAGATCTATGAAAAGTCCATGAGAAAAAAAACTCTTTGACCAATGTGTTATGATTAAAGATTCTGTGTTTATGTTCTCTCATCTATGAATTATATTTGAAGTTTAAAATCAGAAAACAGGCTCCTTTCTTGACCTTAACTGTTACACATTTTTAGCTATTAAATCTTTAAGATATTTTCATTACCACTTGTCTAATATTATCCCACCTACCTAGCTGCAACACAGTACTGACTGTAGGCTTTGTGCCTTGGGGAAGGATTTTTCATTTCATGTTGTTTGTTCAGACTTTATTGAGATTCTTAAAAGAACAATCCCTCGGATTGTAATAGAATCCCACTAGAGTTAAGTGACTGGTGGAAAGCATTTTGACACGACTGGTAAAGATAAATTTATGTTCACAAAGTAGACTAAATTATAAAAGGTGGAAGGAAAAGAAACAAGAATGAAGCAGCAACAGGCAGTCACAAAACCATATCTGGCAAAAAAAACCCCACCAAAAATACCACTAGGATAGGAGCCATATTTTAAAATAAAATTGCTTTTTCCTCCCTCCTTTTCAAAGGGCTCTTTCCAAAAACATGCATACTGACAGCTAGAAGTTCCAGGACCCACAAGAAAGAAACAGGCAAACGGCTTGAAAATCTGCTAACAAGAATTAGACTAGAGACTATGATTTTTTTTTTTTTTTTTTTTAAAGGCCCCCAAATCTTCATTTCTTTTTTTGCCATCTTCTCAAAAAAAAGATTATTTCTCTACTAAGAATCCCATGGGTATGTCCAGAAACAGAAAATACTTTGTACAGAGCATATCTGCATATCAGCAAAGTAAAATAATGGCTTGGTTCCCCTCAATATACTTTTTAGGCATACTTTTGAAAATATAAGCATCTTTTGAGGAAACGGAAATATAGAGCGTGCTGAAATAGTTAGGAGAGTGTTGATATTAATTTACAAAATATATCTAATTCCATTTACTTTTATGCATTCTTTAGTATAAAATATTTAATTTTATAAAAAAAAATAAAAATTGTCCAAACCTGAAAAACCAGGCCACCAATGGATTCAATGAGACTTGACATGAGAACAGAAACCACCAATATAAATGTTAACTGCTGTGATCAACTCCATATTCAATATCTCATGGAACCCTCAAAAGCACAGAAAACATAGAGAAAGATGAGCAAATTACTCTAAAAGCTAATGTTCCCTACGGCAAGAGGAAAACTGTATCTGGAAGAGCAGTGGGAGAGAAAATACAAACAGTTGTTTGTACTTATTAACTAATAAGTTCCAGGTTATTTTCACAGTGCTTTAAAAAGGAAGACATTTTTTTAAAGACAATTACAAGCATTTTTATTCTTCTCCAACATATCTTATTTTTAGTAATTATTATTATATGCCTATAATAATAAATATTATTATATTATTATGCCTTATAACAGGAAGAGTTAAAATCATTAAAGGAATAGAAGAGATCCAGTTTCCCCATCTCCTAATTATTGAAGTGATATAACATTCTTATTTCCTCTTCTCTCTACTGACACGCTCCTTTAGTCTGGTTTTAAAACTTAAGTTGACAGTTGACCAATTTAACAAAATGACAAGATTATTAATTTAACTAAGATAAGCTGAATTTCTAAATAGTAGATTTAACGAAGTAATTACTAAAATGTATCAGAAAGATATGTGAATACTTTAATTCTTACCTAGTACAGATTTAGCAAATTCCACAGGAATACACTTTATTGATTTTCAAAGAGTTTGGAACAGACAGCTCAGCTGACAGCTCACGACAATATCTAGCTCAGACAGGAATTTTAGACAGCCTCCAAAATGCCTCAAACATGACTAAGCAACATGCAGCACACACAACTAGAGACAGGCCTGGAGAAATTATGAACTAATTGGTTAACTAGCCTGCTAATCAGGGCATGCTTGCTCTCAGCTCAACCTTCACTGCCCTTTCAGTCAAACAGCAAGCTGCTAAACGGGGAGAGAGGGGAAGGCACAAAAGAGTCAGAGATCATTTAGTTGCACAGCCATTCTTTTAAAACACATTCAGCTTTGAAATATCCACGTATAGTTTATCTGGGTTGTATATTAAGTGCACCACAGATGCTGAGATATTAGACCTGGCAGTTTGCAGAGGCATCTTTGGTCCAGCAGGACGCTTTAGCAGAGCCATGTACAGATTTCCGAGCCAGGTCAGCAGTGCAGCTGCTTATGGCAACACTTCAGCTGACTCCAGGGAGCTCTGGGTTCCTATTAGCCTCTGCTTAATCCCAGGCAAAATCTGGCCCTGCAAGGCAATACACCTGAGCTAATAAGACTCTTCTGGATCCAAAACACTGACGAACAGGGGGCCAAGCCAGCAGGAGCCAGCCTGGGTCCTGCCGACGTGGAACGGAGCCAGCACTAATAAGCTGGGTCCATGTGATGGCTTTCATGCTGGGCTGTGCTGCGCATCCCAGTGGTATGGGTATTTTCAAGGTTTTTTCCATTATCCGCTGTTTTCTTGCTGACTGCCTGGCATGCCACCACATTAGCATGGCCCTAAAACAGCAATATGTGGGGGGAAAAAAATGGAAAGGTCTCCTGCACATATAATTTGGCTGCTCCTGGCATTAAGAAATAAAGATCTGGATGTAAAAAAAAACCTTCCCCCCTCTTGGATTGTCTTTTAGAATTTTAAGAGAGGTTTCTGCCTGTAGCATGTGTTTAATACCATTTTAAAAATAAAATGTGTAGTACTCCACTGTTTGAAAACTATGAATATTTTCATTATATGTTGTGCTTAAAATAATCCCTATGATAAATGAATTTATATGAAATGTGCTCTGGTGAATTAAAATTTGTGCTGTAGGTACAGACCTGTGAGGAAAAATAGCTTTTGTAGAAAAGGTATCACAATCATATTTCTCAATTATAAAATACTGTTAAAAACCTGCCATAACTTCTGTTTTGTTTTTTTCTTGGGGGGGGTGGGAAGTGGTTTTTCTTCACTGCAGCGGAAATTTTGAGGTAATTACATAAGATATGCCAACTCATCTTATAAGCTTTTATCTGAGCTATAAACTTTTTTTGTTTTGTGGTGAAGTTTGTTTTAATTAATGCCTTGAAATCCAATTATTTTTAGAATACATTTTAGAACCAATATATTACTTATGGTAGGTAATATGCAACCAAGTCCAAATTTACACTTTTCCCCAATATGGAATTAATGTACTGCATGCTTCACTGCTCAACATTCATATTTTCATCATGGGGTGGTGCTTTGGTAATGAACAGTAGTCATATTTGACAGGGAAGTAATGCAATCTGAAGACTAGCTAATTCCCTGTTGGGAAGAGGAGCATACATAAAGTATTATAGCATATGCAATATCCATTGCAATATCATATGCAATATTGATAGAAGACCTTTTGAAAGGTACAAATGTGAATCCTCAAAGATACAACAAAACTGAACTTCTAAGAGTTTAAAAACCCAGTTGTGTTTTCTTTTTCTTGAGTGTTGCGTTAAAATTAATATATGTGAAGACAATGAATAATATCAACCTATACACTGCTGAAGAAAATATGACCACTTATGTACAGAAGAGGAAATATTTTGCTGTGAAGGGTAAACAACACAGTTCTACAGAAGACAAGGCAAGTAGATGAGGAATGACAGGTAAATATTGCAGCCTCCAGCCCTCTGTTAGCCTTCAGTTTCCCCTGGAATTGAAGATTATTCTGGAGATTTTAAGAGTTGTCATAAATATACCAGGTATATAGCTTTCTTCTGGTCTGTATTATATGACTTTCATATTTCATGTTTTTTTCTGATACTTAAATTTTTAAAATATACAAACAGTTATAAACTTGCTAGTTTCAATCATTCAATCTGCTAATTGTCAAAGAAACAGAAAAGGGGCAATACATTTGTAAGCATTCTCTCTTTGTCCTGAGAAGAAAAAAGGTCTGACCTTCTGATTGTTGGACTATGTATGTTGACATCTTCTCAGTCAACATTAGTAGTTTATTTTTTTATACGATTTATATGGCATATTTACAATGCTGTCTGACATGTTATCTGCAAAGTAGAAATCATAATCGTATTTCTTACTACAAAGTTATCTCACCAATACAATTATAACCACCTCTGTTGAGTCCTCAGCAGGCAATTTTCACCCATAGGGCAAAGTTCACTCCAGAAGTCAAGAAACACTCCTAGGTGTTTATATACAAACCCTCCCTTCTGTCATAAGGTCTTTTTGAGTAAAATAAAAACCCAGAACATCTTAGAGTCAGAGGAGACAACTGCAGTGTAAACGGGACAGCATCACAGAATACATAGCACAATTGGTATAAAAGGGATGTTATGCCCCCTTGCTTGATAAACTATGTATGTGGAGTTTCTTTATTCTGCACAATTGGGTTAATTTCAAGTCCTGAAATATCGTGTAACTCTTTTCTGCCACCTTTCCAACTTCTTAATTTTTTAAGAGCAGATACCAAAATTAGGTATATTATGGTAGTGATTTTTTTTAACAATGTTAACTGCAAAATCAGTATCAAATTCTTAATTGCCATCTACTATCCTTCAGCTTGTATGTCAAATAATTACAGCGGTATCAGATGATCACATTGTGTTATCCAGCAGAAAGCTAACCATCTGCCTCATTGGATGCAACTCGATTGAACTCTAAGGATATGAGTAGCCCAAAAAGAAAGGGAAAGACTACACAGACATCCGAGAAGTTTCTTTCCTTCGCTGTCATCTATGCCCTTTATTGATCAGCAACAGGAAAATGTGAGATCTGGCCTCTTGTTCTTCATAATTGTTATATTAAAATGCTGTATAAAATGTTATATTAAAAGCTCAAAACTTTAGATCTCTGCTCAAATCTTCTGTGTCTCTTCTCTTACCCCATCTCTTTCAGTTGCTCTACATTAGACTCACACTAAAATGGTAATTGTGCCTACATAGCCTCTCCTAACTCAGCTGTTGTGAAACGATTTACTCAGCTGAAGCCAAATTACAAAGCCACATATGGCACCTCAGGGTTTGCCTAGAGCTGTGGAGCATCTGCCTACCTCCTGTTCCTGCAGGACAGTTATAACTTGTGTCCCCATGAGAAACCTTCTCTCCAAACTTGAGCAGTTGCAGACCACTGCAGCTTGTTAGGGATTGCTTCCCAATGCTTGGGTGTCAGTTTTTCCATCCTCAGAGGTGCGTATACAGATAGCTTTGTTCAGATTCACTTCCTCCTCAGAGGCTGACTGAATTTCACATTATCCTGGGGTTTAAGCAACAAGAAAAATGTTATGGAAATTATTGATGACAAACCTGTGACACATCACCTATCGGTGACTCAATTTTCAGTACACATTAATAAAGTTGCAAGATTCCTTTCCCTAGACAGAACAAGCCAAAATTTAATCTTTGTGACCACCACAAATAAATTCAGTGTGCCGAGGTTTCCAACTGCCACAGTCTTTTCATATAGTTTTGTTTTCATTTGGGTTTACCCAGTTTTCTAGAAACTTTTCTCATCTGTGAGTATCTGTAATTCAGGCTAATTAAGTAATGCAATTATTAGATCATTTGCTTTTAAATATCAATTTCTGCCACAAATAAATGCATGATAAAAGATCTTGACTCATAATTCACTAAAAATTACCTATGTGATGGTCCAATTCTATTCCTCTCAGCCTTTGTTTTTGATGTTATAGCTGCCTCGGCCTATGCCAGAATCTCAATAAACTACAGGAAACAACCTGCTGGTATGAAAGCCAGTGATTAAGAAGTAACAAAATATACTTAGCCTTGAAAAGAAAAAGATGACAAAAATTACCTTCACTTTCTGATTTGCTAGAAGTATATATATATACACACACACAAAACATGAAAAGACTTTACATTACATATAAAACAATATTATTGTATAATTAGGAGAAAAAAAAAAACTGAATGAGGCTGCCTTTCAATTATGGCATATTATATGTGGGAGACTACTGACAATGTAAATCCCTGCAGGGAGGGATTTGTAAGAAATTCCCATTACAGTTCATTGTGTACTGCTGTTCACACAGAGAGGGATTTCACAGAGCTGACATAAAACTACACTTACCTTTGGCTGCCACTGGGGTAAGTGCTAATTCAACATAAGTGATAGTTTATTTGTTTGTTTAGTTTGTCAGAAAGGTACAGGCATATTACTCAAACTGTGAAGTATAGGAATTAGGCTTCACCATTACAACGGAAGGTCATGGCTATTTTAAGTAAAAACAAATAGAAAACACAAGTGCAGAGGAAAGAATGTGCAACTGACTGATGCATTTTGTTAACAGCATTTTCTCATTTGCAATCCTTATCATAAGCATCGATTATAATTTGTTCAAATGACCTCAGGGTTGAAGAGTAGCTGGCAAACGCTTCCATCAGCTCAGTGCACTTACACGCAACCACACCCTCCTTTTGCATCAGATAAAGGAAGCCTGGATAAATGGAGCTCAACCATTGCCTGCTGAATTCAAAACACCAGGGTCTGAGGGATAAGGTCTGATATGTATGAACCATACTAACAAAGCGTTTAGGTACACAACATACTTAGAAGTAGGTCTTACTGATGTTTGCACAGACAGGCATTACAACAAAGCTACAACTGCCTATACTGCATGGAAACTAACATTTTCCCCCACAGATTTTGATTTCATTCATTCATTTCATTCATGTTATTCGTAGCCTTGCGCTGAAGGGCAAAATGCTAATGTCAGCAGGAATGAGAGTCTAAGGCTGAAACAAAACAGCAGGATTGGCTGCTGAAGCTTGAGACTTGATCCTTCCCCCCCCCCCCCCGATTTCTTCTGCCTGGCCTTCTGACATTTTTAGAGTATATACTCCCTGTAACATGGAAAAATCTTAAGTCTTGCTAATCCATCTTTATCTGGACCACTTAATTTTCACCATCCAGTCAAGCAATTGATATACTATAACAACGAAAGATCATTTTTCTAGCAAACCTGCTTTTCTTCAGTCCTGGTGAATATAACATACTGCACAACAAATATGAAGCTTAGAATGTGATACTTTGTCATTCTTTTTGGACATTTAATGCATTGTTTAGTTTATATAATAGCATCACATACTCTAGCTCTTCCCTCAAGGTTTTTAAGGACTTCAGGCAAAACTAGCCTGACAAACAACAGTGTAATCACTCACTTCCTCAAACTCTTCTTTCCATTAAAGAAATAGTATGCAGAAAACTGACATCCCCTTGAATCTAAAAAACTAAAGCAACTGCCTCCTGCAAGAGTAAAGGGATGAACTATAATGAATCAAAAAATCCTGCATCTGAACATTTCCCCCTAAACAAAAGAACTACAAGAGAATCCACTATAGATATCACTATTATTATCAATTTAACATGACAGGCACCCAGACACAATAATGATAGATGGGCAACAGTATAGTACCTTTAAATGTATCTTGGAGTTACAATATCCAGCTGCGTTTCAGAAAATAACTGAAAATACCTACTATCAATGCCATTTTTACCTATAAATATATGTATATCTAATTATTAGTTACTGACTTCACGAATCTATGATCCAGATAATGAGAGCACTTTGGACACTACAGGTAGAAAATACTAGGCCATCATTTCTCAGCGCCTTTGGGAACATCACTAAGTACAAAGGTTCTGATCATCTAAGTCGTCTGTCTCTTGACGAACACTCTGCGTCACTGTGACAACCACAACTGGTAAATCAGGGGAAGGCTACAAAGCAGACAGCTTTCATGATGTTTTTCAGAGACCAAAAGCCAAGACTGAAAGACAGCAAATAGAAAATATTGGGAGAGGGAGGTAGGGTTTGTAATTGGGAGCTGTAAGACAGCATCTTCATCCTGGCATGTGTCTTAATGAAGGGAGTCCCATAAAGGCTACAGCAAAGTATCACAGATATGCACACGGATAGCGTGTTGAAGACTACCTTTTCGGAACAGCAGAGCAGGGTGATAAGCAAGTCAACCAAAACCATATTTCCATTGCAGTTACCTGGTCAAAGCACAGAAGAATGGGTTTTTTCACTTAAGGAGGAATTTACGTAGCATCTCTAAGAAATTTGAGATGACCTTGCCAACGCAATGAACCTTCTGCTCACTGTTAAACAACAGAAGGAGAATTCTGATATCTGCAGGGAGGAAATGGGATGGAGAAGAAAAATAATGAGACACCCTTTTTGGGAGTGGAGTTTTCAAAGTTGCAATGGGGATTTCAAAATCTCAAGGTGAGGCAGAGACACTAATCTTCTTGCCTAACAGACTATGCCATTCTTTCCTGCAGGGAGCCATAGATATTAATGCAGTGCCCAAGGTTATCACTGGATGAGGGTCCTCCACAATACCCATCCTCTTGCAAAAGAAAAGGTAACTTATCCTTCTCTAACATGATGTGAAGTGCACAGCAACACACCGTGGGTTTGACAGCATTCTCCACAGTGGCATCAAGCCCATCTGATAGGCAATACTAGGATATTTTCAATGCTTGCAGGTACACTAGATACACAACCATTAGCATCGCCCTGCCTGGGGACATTAGATGAAAATGTATTCAATCAACAGCCCTCTCCCAGCTGGGCACGATGCTCTTTTGGATTCTGGCAACAATGTCTAAGATACTAAGGACAACAGCAAGTCAGTGGCAGAAAAAATAGTGCATGGCCTCCTGACAGGAGCCGCCCGCAGAAACCCTAAGAGCTTGCAGTGAGGACACAAGCAACAGTTCTAGCACGCACCGTAAGGGGGAAGCTTCAGAACCAGCTCAGAGAACAGTGCAGACCTTGCCACTGATTTCTGTTCTGAGAAATGTTATTAATACGATCATTCACAGTACACAGAAGGATTTTTGATACATCAAACAAGGACGAGTGCGCAACACTGAAATCAGAAGTTAAATTCACTATTGCCTGGTCACGTATTTTCCTTTTGCCAGTCAAAGGACATTTGAATATGGCCTGAATACAAAAAGATAACAAAATATTTTAATATTTTGAGTTTGCATTAGTTCAATGCCTGGAAAAAAAGGCTACTCTGGCATTTTGACTATTGACATTCAGGTGACAGAGGTGAGGGTAGTACAAGAATTTCTGCAGACTGTAACGACAGGGCTGGCACATAAAACAGGTTTAGCAAAATAGAGAAATTGACCCGTCAAGGGAGCAGAGACTCTTCTGCAAGTCAACCTGCTAATAAAGTAGTTGGGGAAGCTCAGATTAAGTTTATGCTCTGTTCGTGTAGGAAATCAGCACACTGACCTTCACTCTGGGATCCTCAATGCAAGAGTGGTGTCATCAAGGTCAATGATTACACATATGCACAGCAGCTGCACTATCATTCTTAATATTTGGGAAAATATTAAGAATATAGGAAAAATTAAACTATCCAGTAATACAAGAGAGCTGTAGAACTGCAGGAGGTTAAAATCAGAAAAATGCCTGTTGTTTTTAAAGCCTAAAACAATCAAAGAATTATTGCATTATGAGCAATGAGCAAAGTGAGTTAAGTTATTCCATATATATATTTTAAAGAAGTTTGATATTAAAACTAATGAACAATTAAGATAAATGCAGCAACAATTACTTGTCTGCCTTTCACATTTACCATAATAATTTATGATGAAACTGAACAGTGAAAAGTAATAAATATAATCTCATTTTGCTGATCAACAGCAATCAGGTAACGTGCTATTATATGAGATACAATCAATATAACAGGAAGTTTATATAGAGACATTTAGTACTACTTACTGGTTACGTCTACTGATATTTTAAATGTATATTTAGAATAATGACTCATTCGCCTTTCATCATAAAAGCAGAAAGCTTTAATCCTTGGGTTTAGACTTCCAGATGTAAAAGCTATAACTTTGTTCTGACAGAACTTCTAGGAAGAACAATTTCCCTGCCCACTTTAAAGGGACTTGAAACTACTCCAAAACGCTACCGTTTAAAAGGTGTTCAAATTAATAAGCATAAAGAGAGATTTCAATGGTGTTAAGCAAAGGAATAGAATGCCAAGCACTAAATGAAAACATCATCTTATACTGTCCTTGCTGGAAGGATTTGAATAATATGTACTTTTACATTACTCTTCATACCATGGACCTTATTCAGGAAGATATTTATGCATGTTTCTAATCTGATTAAAGGCTTACTCACTGATGAGCTCATTGTATTTCAAGATGTACTTTGTTTCTCCTGCCGTGATTCCTTTAGAGTTGTACTTTACAGATAAAATATAAAAATTACAGCATAAGTAGTCTAATAGAATGCTCCATCTGTGACACTGACAGTATAAGGCGTTTCAGAAGACATAAAAAAGCCTCAAGGGGAAATTTACTCCTAACTCAAGGCAGTTAGCAGATGTCATTCTTTCTCTTCAAAACAAATCAAAGCCAAATTATCTAATTTTTGAAAGCTACCTAATGTGTTCTTGGCTGTTGCATTTTCCCTTCAAAAGAATCCTTTTTGAATATTTCTATAAACCTGATCAAGTTTAAGTTCCATTACTTAGAACTGCTGGATTTAAAATGAAAAAAAAAAAAAAAAAAAAAAAAAAAAAAAGAAAACCCACACCAAAACCAAAAAAAACAACCAAAAAAACAACAAACAAAGAAAAACCCCAAAACCAAAACTCAACACAAAAACAAACCCAAAAGAATCCATAAGATCAAGGTTTAAGGACAGTAGAAGAGGAAAGAAAGAATCTATATTTGTGAGTTCCTTCTGGGAGGGAGAGGTCTTGGCCTCTCCATGCAGCATAAATAGTTATCATAGATATAAAGGGGAAAACGCTGTAGAAATTGTGTAATTTACTGGATGGGCAGTATGTAAGTAGCAATTAGCAGATAACAACCACCTTAGTACTACTGAAAATAAAAATCGTATAAACTGAAATCCAGACTAAAGCTTAAAAATTTACTCTAATTCTTTCATGATACTTTTCAGACAACATCTTTAAAATCTCTGTTATTTACAGAAATTCAGCATTTTTGGCACTCCTTTCCTTCTTAAATATAGGCAATTGAAATTAAACTTTTTTGTACCAGTGGACCACAGGTAAACATCAAAATGTTTTGAGGACTATCATAAATTCTTTACCAACCTTTGTATTAAATGCTCTAAATTTTACTGTAGAATATCATTCACTGGATGTATGGGGAACCTTTCACCAAAAATATCCATGGCACACAAACTGTGGAAGCATATTCCATGTTTAGTTTATATAAAGACATTTGGTAGTAAATTTTTATACTGGCTCTGAATTTGGCTTCCCATACCAGTTCCAGTCTCACTGGATTTTTGGGAGGTATTTAGGAATGCTCTGACCTATAAAATTACCAGTACTACATAAAAAGGAGGTGCGAGTTAAGGGACCTCAGGAAGAATTATCAATCACACAAAAATTAGATGAGCCCTAGATATGGGAAACACACGGTGTACAAAAGCCACAGCAAAGTGAGCCAGGGCACATAAAACATCTGCCCGTGGAAGCTGTGATCTCTCTCAAGCCTTGTCTGGGAGCCTGCTCAAAGAATTTGAGGAAAGACAAGCAAAAGAAGTTATTCATTCTCATTTGACCTACTTCATCTTCTGATTAGCATTTGGTAATTGGCTGGAAAAAGTCCAATTTCCTGACAAGTAGGTGCTCTTCAGGTATGCTGACTGCTTTGGGTTAACACCCTGAGAATATGGCAATCTGTACTAAGTGATTTAGGAATACAAATCTCACCGTAATTAAGTGGAATCCAAGTACCTAACAACTAGGGATTTTTGACAATCCCAAATGTTTCACCATATTGAAAAGGATGACATGGAAAAGCTGCCCGTATAACTCCAAAGAACCATAAGTAAGCAAAGGAGAGAAATCTTGTTATCCCTTTCTGCTTTTCAGGAGTAACAAATCATCAAATCTGAAAGATTCAGTAAAAGCTTTCTAGAGGGTGGAGAGAAGATAAACTAAAAGAAAATAAATACATTTAAATAAATACATTTAAAATCAATTGTAATCTAAGTATTTTTAAGCATAAATTTTAATTTGGGGTAAAATAGGCAATGGCAGGAATATTCGGGAAAAAATACAAAACAAGGTTAAGGAATAGGGAAAAATCTAGCTAACAAATACTACAAAACACTGGCAACTCAGTCAGGCTAAACTTCTGCTTTTCTGTAAGAAACAATGTTGAAGTAACAACAATTTGCCAAAGTGTTAAATGAACTCCAATTGTCTGCTCCGCAAATCTCAATCTGAATGAGTATCCTGAGGCATGCTATCATGTCTGAAAAAGCTCTAGTTGAATAAAGTCTCATCTGACCCCCAAGAATCAGTTCAGCTGAGAAATAACAATACAGAATATGTGCAGAAAGCTATTTTGACACATTCTTCCAAAGGTGCTTGATTTATTGTGTTGATCTTTTTTTCCACCAAAAACATCCCAATGCTTAGTCAAGATGAACATCCTGGTGCACCACAACAAACTTTACAGCAGCATATCAGTCTCAACAAGAAACTAATGACTAACAGCAGTGTGGATGCTACCTCCCGTTAACTGAATCAAGGTAGGCAGCATTAACCGGTAAACAAGTAATTATACTTTTACACTGAGAAAAAAAGTGGGAACTCTGTAAAGCCAAATAACAAGTGGACTGTAATTTTGATGGCACCAGTCATTAAGTTTAAATTTCAGTGAAGCTTGATTTGATAATGGAAAGCTAACTACATCCTTCCAGTTTCATTAATGAATGTACAGAAAGGCTTTTCTGGAGATAGAGTAGTGTTTTCTACTGAATCTTATCACTGCAAAAGTCTTTTTGAGGCTGAGGATTTGAGGTCAATCATGTAGCTTCAGAAAGTTAATCAAGTGATTAAACCTTGACTAGAAATTTCAGGGATAAAGTTCTTCCAACTGAGCTTAACCCCAGCATGTGTGATGGAATTAAGACTTACTAAATCCTCACTTCCCTGAAAGTCTTGTGTTTGAAGCAAAACTGATCAAGTGTTGTTACCAACCCAACCTTACACCATATATAATTAATACAATGACAGGTTAATCATATTCAATTGATTCTCCTGTTCTCAGTGATTGTTCTATGATATTTGAAGAAATAAAAGTTATTTTAGAATCTGCTCCTGCAAGTGGAAATGTAAATACTCAGCTCCGTTCTGTTTTGCTCTATAGAGATTAATACATGCGTATTGATCTACCGACAAGCATCCACTTGAAACCAAGGCCACTAATTAGATCCTACACGTGCCAGGAAATTTGAGTTTCAGTTATTGGTTCTGCCACAAATGTGTGATGCACTTTAAAACCTTTGCCTGAAAGATACTGAAGGAGCACAAAAAATACTACTGAGTTCCAATTCACATCAGCTAATCAAAACTTATGAAAAAAGAAATTTAAAAAAAAAAAAAAGAGTTTTCTTTTTAAGCTTAAGTTCTTCCATAAAATCTTTCTTACAAATCCCCCAGACTTCTTTTTTTGTGTGGTTTTTTTCACAAAAACACTCTCGTACACTCAGAGCGTTCTTATTTCTGACTTAGTTATAATCATGCCATATGCAAAGAAAGTTATGATGTTAGGTCTTCAGACTGTGACCCATAATGACTAGTGTAAGTATGGTTCAAAGCAGAGAGTGGGGAGAAATGGTTCTGTCCACAGTTCAGGCCACAAGTCAGGCTGTTAAAGGATCTCACAAACACAGTTAAAATTTTGATGTAGGAGCAGATTTTAGAAAAAAACTTTCAGATTACACAGATCATAGAGTCATAGAATGGTTTGGGTTCGAAGGGAACTTAAAGATCATCTAGTTCCAAGCCCTTTGCCATGGGCAGGGACACCTTCCATTAGACCAGGTTGCTCAAAGCCCCATCCAACCTGGCCTTGAACACTGCCAGGGATGAGGCATCCACAGCTTCTCTGCGCAACCTGTTCCAGTGCCTCACCACCCTCATAGTGAAGAATTCCTTCCTTATATCCAGTCTAAATCTACCCTCTTTCTGTTTAAAGCCATTAGCCCTTGTCCTATCGCTACCCACCCTTGTAAAAAGTCCCTCTCCAGCTTTCTTGTAGGCCCCCTTCAGGTACTGGAAGGCTGCTATAAGGCCTCCCTGCAGCCTTCTTCAGGTTGAACAACCCCAACTCTCTCAGCCTGTCTTCACAGGAGAGGTGCCCCAGCCCTCTGAACATCTTCATGGCCCTCCTCTGGACTCGCCCCAACAGGTCCATCTCCTTCTTATGCTGTGGGCCCCAGAGCTGAATGCAGCACTCCAGATGGGGTCTCACAAGAGTGGGGGAGAAGGCGAGAATCGCCTCCCTTGACCTGCTGACCACGCTTCTTTTGATGCAGCCCAGGATACAGCTGGCTTTCTGGGCTGCAAGCGCACTTTGCCGGGCCATGTCGAGCTTCTCATCAACCAACAACCCCAAGTCCTTCTCCTCAGGGCTGCTCTCAATCCATTCTTTGCCCAGCCTATATTTGTGCTTGTGATTGCCCTGACCCATGTGCAGGACCTTGCACTTGGTCTTGTTGAACTTCATGAGGTTCGCACAGACCCACCTCTCAAGCCTGCCAAGGTCCCTCTGGATGGCATCCCTTCCCCACAGTATGTCAACTGCACCACACAGCTTGATGTCATCAGCAGACTTGCTGAGGGTGCGCTCAATCCCACTGTCCATGTCACCAACAAAAACGCTAAACAGCGCTGGTCCCAATGCCGACCCCCGAGGAATGCCACTCGTCACTGGTCTCCACTTGGACATCGAGCTGTTGACTGCAACTCTTTGAGTGTGACCATCCAGCCAATTCCTTATCCACCCAGTGGTCCATCTGTCAGATCCATGTCTCTCCAATTTAGACACAAGGATGTCGTGCAGGACAGTGTCAATTGTTTTGCACAAGTCCAGGTATTGGACTGGTATCGCAAAATGCCAAAAAACCTTTTGCTTTTGAAAAACAAATACCCCAAACACATTTAAATGTGCCTTGGTCACAAATAAACAGTTTGTAGAGCTTGTTGAAAACAAAGTTCAATTGCAACTACTGCAGCCATGTTTGCCTGAGCCTGCGCAACTTGGAAGAAAACTACTGAGCAGAACCAAACAAGGTCTTTTTTTTTTTTTTTTTTCTTTTCTTTCCCCCTCCTTATATGTCCTAACACAAAGAGCTAGATCTTCTGTTTGGAGGTTTGCAGTTAGCTACAAAATTTGGATGAGTTGTTACTATGCAATGCTCATACTTGCAGTGCATGGTCTTAATCCATGTAGCTGCTGACGCTTCTGTGAATCACAGGCATTGTCTGCATGCCTTACTGCCAATTCAAGTTCAACTCCCATGTGAGCTCTACGAGAACGGTCAGGCCACAAGGCGATGCCATCTTCAAGTGTCACTGAGAGAGGTGAGTAAGTCTTGCTGCCAGCGAGGCTACTTAGCTCAGGTTGCGCACCGATAATTTAGTCTGAAGCTATAATGTCTAAAGCTATAATGCCTCCAACTCCAAAACTGTTCTGCAGTGTGCAAGATTACTGCATTAAGCTGTCCTACTGTTCAATCCCTGAGCCTCTTGGCATATTTCCTGGCTATGGCATCTGCCTATTAATAATTTGACAGGACAGTAGTCCAAAAGCCAAACTGTTTTAAGGCCTCTAAGACCAGTGCTGACCTTATTTCTGATAATACACAAGAATTTCTGTTCCATGTTTTCTTTAGATTCACTATGAAAGATAACATGATATACGTAGAACATGGTACAGCTTTACCTAGTAGCATACAGAAATACAGAGATGGTCCCCTCAGCCTGAAAGAAAAACAAAAGAAAAACAAAAAACCCAAAAAAACCCAAAAACAAAAAAAGAAAACTGAACAAAACTACTTTTGCATGTTTTGCATAGCTTTTCCCACTGTTCTGGATAGTTCTATGAATCAATAAATCTCCAACTTCTCCCAGAGCTTGTAACTTTTCTTAGGATCCTTCAGCCTTAGTATGAGATCTTCCACTCCCTGCTATTATCTTGCCGAGTTTCCTACAGTTTCCTGTGAATGCCAGGCGGCTTTCCTGCACTCCTGTGGCCTCTTCCTCTGTCCCTGCATCTTCATTCTCTGCTCTGATAAAAACCAGAGAAGACGTGTGGGAGATCAGACTGCATGTGCGTTCTCTTTAACAGCAGTATGGTTTGAGCAATGTCTGTTCTCCCTCTTTTCTATCCCCACATTTAATCATTCCATCCCCCTTAGTTATGTCGGCAAAAAATATTTTGAGGCTGCAAAATTAACCAGATGAGGAAATGGATCTGAGCTGGAATTTATACTGAAAAAAGTGGGAAGAAGAAAAGAACCAACTGCTAAATGCAAGAGCTGCTTAATTTGATGTTGTTGCAGAGGGAAAGGCCTATGTAACTGTTGTTTCAAAGTACTTTTGATAACATACCAGTGAAGTTGCTGTAACTAGAAGATATGGGTCGCAAATGGTTACTAGAGCATTATGTCTACATGTTACTTTATGCATGCATGTCTTCTAATGGATTATTATTTTTGTCAAGTGAATCATTAATGGTCTTAGAACAAAGATGTATGTGTGATTAGTTTGTGGTAATGAGACATAGGCTATCAGAAAACCACACTTAGAAGAAAAACAAGGGATTTAAACACAGGTCCCCTGAAAGTACAAAACCCGTATGATAGCAAAGGCCTTGACAGTGGGAGCACAGGATGACGACAAAGCTGCCAGGGCTATAAACACAAATCAGGAACGGTCAATCACTAGTCACCAAGGGAGTGCAACCTTGTGAGCTTGGGAAAAATGGTTTTATCAGTGAATGCAGAACAAGTCATCAGACTATGTTAGCAGAACAATAAGAATGAACCAAAGCAGACCCCAACTGTGGAAAAACAGCCGAGGTCAACATCTTGCTCTTCCCACCAAAGACAGAAACCATCAACATTAACATCAACAATTTCTGGTGAAGAATTTGAGGCGCTGACCACTCACCATAACTCCACCTGGCTTTTTTGCTAAATAAGAATATTACCATCAGTCTTAGCCCCCAAGAGGCTTTAAGAAAGGCATGGGTAACACCAGAGAAAGGGGTACATATAGAAAGTTTGTTTATATTAGTTCTGTGTCATTACTGGGAATGAGCTGCAATAGTTGCATAATTTGGTCTATAAGTATTAATATCATTGTAACAAGACTAATTGATCTTTTAGTAGACTTAAGACTTTAACAAGATTAAGAACAATTTTTGGTTTTGCATACATAATGTGTTTCTTTAGGCCACATGAAATACATGGGGCACTTGATATGTACCCTGCCCTTAAGGACTGACTGTTAAAACTATGATGCAAAGTTGTGGCTTGAGATTAGATAAACTTGCCCTGATGCCTAATTCTCATCTTTATCCTTTTGACTCTACAAGTTAATGAATAGGAAGAAAAAAGCTGCTGGCTGTTCTCCAGAACACCTTCCTTATGAGATGAACATGAGTAACAGTGATGAGGAATTACATCTATCCTTTCCTGATGTGATCAGTAATGAAAAAATGAACAGTACTGACTCTAAGATCATCCTTAAATAACCATTTACAAAGAGGAAGCATAGGCCATACATCTCCTAACAACTGTTTTACACTATGTTAAGAACAGTTCAAAGCTTCTGCTTTGGCTTCCGCTGTATGATCAATTTAAAGAAGTGTAAAATGGTACAAATTAACCGAAAGTTTAATAGCAATTGTTAGCAGCTGCAATGTAGCTCTAAACTGAAAATATTTCTGTAGTTTTATCTGGTCTCGATTCAATATGAAGAAATGATTAGCAATGTTGATAGGGTTTTTGGTGGTATTTTATACTGCATGTCAAATACCACTGCTGTATTGTTTTCCCTTTTGCTTTGAGGTTTGTACATCAGTTTACCAAAAGAAAGAGAATGGAAAGAAAGGCTAGGTACATAAACATCTAGCAGGCTATTTTTACATGTCCCATGGCCCTAAAACAAAGCTGAGCATGAAAACTTTGCAAGTAATCTCTTCTTCCTTATGTTTTTCTCCCAGGATGTAATTCACAGATAAAAGCTGATGCAAAGAGACAGCAAGCATTCTTGCTGTTCATTATCATATTCTCAAACATCACTTGCATAACCAAGCTAACCAAATTACAATGCATCACATAAAAGAACTTGGAAAATTACATAACAACAGTGTTGACCTACTGAGGTGACTGTAAAATCAGATTGCAGAATTTAAGCAATTAAAATTTTGAAAATGTTTATTTTATGACTTTTCTAATGCTTCCCCCCAACACTAGAAAAAAATAATCTGAGGAATGCATAAAGCATTGAATATGATTATTCATAGCTTCCAACAAAACTTGCTCTGTACTGTAAAAGTGAAACTTTAGTCAGAGTGCATACAAGCTATGAACAACAAATGTACATTAAATACACGTGTAGAGATATTTGTTTAGCATTTCTATAAAACCATGCTCAAATTACTAAAAATATGGACAAGAACTTTTTGATTAAGATTTAACACTCGGAAATACTTAAAACAGAAAAAAAGTGAATTGCCTATTCAAAATCATATCCTCATTTGAAAAAGAAAATAAAGGCTGATAAATTATTTGTTCGACGATCTGTATAAATTACTTGTTTGAAGAGTTATCAATAACTACCCATCCTGATTTCCTGTTTCAAATCCTGTTCTATCATATAGTTCTTACTGGTGTTTCTTGCTGAGTTGCTTCTGGCAATCATTATCTTACAGCTATCTCCTCCAAGTGCTGCTCAGCTACTGAGGAATACAAATGTTTTCTATTTAAGTGCTGAAGAAAGAGATTGGACTTACTAGCATCCACAAAATCCTGAGTAAAGCCAGTATTTTAGTTTTTAATTAAAATCTGTGGAGGTTCTGGTCTCCTAATCTTCTGCATCATGCTGTTCTGCCACTATATTATGTCGACTCCAGAGAAGAGCAGCAGTAGTAGAGATAATTAAGTCCAGACATGGGCAGAAAGGTCAGTCAACCCTGATAGTGTCGCCATCTACCAGAGTTTAATTAATGTAATACAAGTTGAAATAAAATAAAATTTCTGTGACAGCAGTTTCAGAGAACATAATAAATTGTGGTTGCACCTAAAAATGGTAACCTAATTTGTATTCATTTTGGGGTATTATTGACAACCACATAGGAAAATGAATCAATATCTAAGCTACCTTCTTTTACTTTAAGTTATGAAGCCCCGCATCAAGTGGTTTTGTATTTTATAAAGGCAGGATTTATTAGACTAAAAAAAGCAGACCTTCTGTGCAGATTAAACCTTTTAAGATCTTTGTCATAAAAATGCTAAAGCTGATATTTGTTACAATATTGTAGGTAATGTTTTCACAGGAGGCTGCAAGTTAAGTCAAGTGAAAGCTTCAATCTGAAATAAGAAATGGCTTCAATTAAATGCTATTGATAATTCAACACAAGAAAATATGACATATCTTTACCAACATTTTTCAATAATACATGTATCATGCAATAATTTATCTAAACAGTGCACAGAATAAAATTAGGACATAAAAAAATTGTAGACACTTATCCCCAGTTTTGAGACAGAACACCTGCAGCAATTTCTATTTATTAGCTTTAAAAGTTTGTACTAAGAATGAAATATGTCTAATAAAGAAGAACTTAATGAATGAACATACCTAGAATGCTAGTAAAAAAATGACACACTACACCTAAAATGCATTAAGTAAAAAACTGGTGAAACGAGACACAGTGAGGCTACATGAGACAAACAAGGCAGCGAAGAGCAGGTCAGAATGTTTCTAGCCAACAGGACACTGCGTAGCTACCTGGATGCCACACAAACGGGAGCATTTCTCTTGAGTGATTTCAGTGACATCCCATTTTGTCTAAGCAATATGCCTACACAGACACGGAAGGCTTGGATCCAGTTAACTGTGTTTGGGGGAGAAGGATGGGGAAATAAAATAAAAAAAGACAAAAAAAAAAAAGAAAATAAAAAAGGAGGATTGTTCTGGAGTACCCTGAGAAAAAATGGAAGGACTCATTTGGATTTTGCTGTTATGTGATCCAAGCTCATGAGGATTGTACAAAATGTAAATGCCGGCTACCCGTAAACAACATCCCATAGAGCTCTGCAGGGTATGAGAATGATACAGAGCATGAGTTTCTAAACCACAGCATAAGAACCACTACTGATATATATGCCTTTTTTAAATGGTTCACAGCCTGGCACAAATGCTGCCATTGTCTGTGGTCATATGTGGAGGAGGAGAGGGGGGCTACAGGGGGACTTGCAAGGATCTTGCTCTGTTCTTGTTAATGTTGAGAAATAGCTTACATCAAAAAGTGTAAAAATCTTAGTATTTAAGACCAAAATTTAGATACACAGAACATAGCTGATATATTGGAAAATGAGAAAACTGAAATATAAACATATAAACATCAAACAAAAGGAAGAAAAATGGTAGCACATGACGATAAAAGAAGCCAAGAATGCAAAAGTAATGTATTCAAAAAAGAGACTATGAATGGTTCCCCAACACCCAACAGACGCTGAAAACTAATAGTGTCAGAATTATTCCAAGAACGTGAACAAATATTGTTAAATTGTTCATTTACTTTTTGGTCATCACATCTTCAAGACTCATCTGTTCTACTGTGACAGTTTGCTGGAGTAGTAAGCCATAGGAAATAAAAGAAAAAAGGACATAAAAGACAAATAATACTGAATAAAGAATGAACTTTTCTTTTACTATGTCGTTAGGTCACCAAGAAGGGAGCGCAAGTAGAACTCCAGACTTTGTTGTTGTTGGTGGTGGTTTTTTTTAAAGAAGGTCAGCAAAATACAAGGTTAAAATATATTATTGTGATAACTAAAGAATAAAAGTTAATAAAGATTTTTTTTCCCCGTATGTTCTAAGACTTAAGTACTTTTAAAGTTTGACCTTTTATTTAAAGCTGTAACAATGCATATATGGCATGATATAAGATGAATCACACTTAATTGACAATATGAGATTTCTTTTGATATATGAAATTATGCCTGTCCTTGGAGGTTACAAAGTTTTACTAGTTTATATTTTATTTAGTACTCATGATCCTGACAGAAGGCTGCCTTAGGCTTCATTTTCGCTTAATTCAGAAAAACAACATTCCTTATTCATGTACTGTCTGATCAAAGGCTTACATTTAGCACAACACACATTAAAAAAAAAAAAACCAACACATTTTGAGTAGATTTCTTACAGCTAAATGAGAAACTGAGCCCAACTCATGGAAAATGTATTAGTTCAGGTCATACTGTTTTTGAAATTTGTGCACAAAGTTGCCTTAACAAATTTATAGCATTCAAAATAGAAAAGAAAAAAGGTATGGGATGATATGGATTCATAATGGCATAAATGCAGGCATAACAATCACTGAATAGAAAAAAAATATGAGGTGAGGCTTCTTACTTTTCTTGAGTGGTTCACGTTTGCATTATTTACATTATTTGCATGCTGATTAAAAGCACTTTGGGCATAAAGGATTCCAGGCATTCGTGTAATTGTGTTAGTGCTGATGGATCTTTGAGCCCAGCAGTCACAAAAATGTGCAGAGTGAAATGCCAATTACTTTGCCTTGAGTATTATGGGCGATAGCTTGTGTTTAGACAAGTCTGCGTGTACCATCAGTCACCACCTGTCAAGGTAGGTAACAAAGTTCTACTTTAACCACCGGAGCAGAATAAGGTCAAGGCAATCACATTCTATTTCTAGGATGTTTTAAATATCTGATACTCCTCATACAGCCACTAACAAAACAAGTAAGTTGCCTGTACAGTTACCTTTGATATCCTCTCAAGAGTTTGGTAATCAGGGTGCCCCAGCTCCCAGCAGTGCTCATGCTGTGGGTAAGGCAGAATACAATTTAAATATTTCACAGCTAAACACCAAAACAAATTCTGGCTGGGCTTTTATTTGTTTTGCTGTGCTGAAACTAATAAGCAGATGCAGTTTGATCTAGTCAAAGACACAACCATATAAAAGTGAATAGGTTATTTTAAGGACCTGTGATCTGACAATGTTTCTGGACTAGAATTAATGTCATGGAGCTCAAGACAAGCACCATCACAGCTTATGGTGTTCTGGTGCCAGCTTTACTTTATTTGTGTTTGAAGTTTGTTATGCTTGATAAACTGAGTGTGACCAGAAACACTTAATTTGTTTTACTTCAGCTGCTGCAGAGGAGACAGGCAAAATAGCATTCAATACAGTATTGAATGAGTTTTCTTTGCTTAATTTATTACTTCTGCTAAATATCTATTTGGCTAAAAAAACAGGAAAATGGCAAAATTTCTCAAGTTTCAGTTTCACATGAGTAACATAAATATAATATAAAAAACAATTCTTGCAACCATCTACATTTTAGATTTCATTGATGATAAAACCAATAATTTTCTCCATTTCAGAATGTTTCCAACTTTCTGCTTAATACATAAATATCTCTGCTGACAGTCTGCTGTTCACTCAAGGAAAAACATAATTTCCTTATATCTAAGTGTAAAATCTCACTTAAAGGTATAATTTTCAACCAGGAGTTTTTACTCTGGGAATTTCTCTTATTTAATCATTGTCAAAATGATCCTAGCACAACTCAAACAACTTAATTTCCAGTATCTTTAAAGTGAGAAATCTGAAGGAGAAACAGCTTGGAGATAAATTATCATTTGGTTCTTAAGGGCGGCCTTACAGGCCTTTTAAAACAGATTTGTCTCCAGATCTCTGATAGTAGGAGCTAGAACAACATGTCCTCTTCTTTAGTCTAAAGAATGAATCCCTATATCCAGATCCATTTCGCTCTTGAAATAGTTTGCATGCTCACTGATTCTTTGTCAGCCTTTCACTGGTTCTGACCGAGATTCCCGGTTTTTCCAATATTCAGTATACACTACAGTATCAATTCGGTTAGTTCAGAAAGTTTCACTCTTGCACATTATTAACTATCCCTTTGTTTCACTTTGTCCTAAAAACTATATAAGATGACAAAATTCCTAATATCAACAAAGCTGGATTTTTTTCCTCTGTAAAACAGAAGATTCCTTAACCCCAGTATAAGGTCTTATTATGGAGAAAAAGAAGAAGCTTTCTAAGCAACTGCGATGGTTTTGATCTCCAATTTTTGAAATAACATTTACCTACAGAAGTAGTCTCCAAATCAGCACTTCTGGCATTGCTTCTGGACAAGCCAATTTTTTTTTTTTCAGGCTTTGGTCCTTAACTTGTAATAATCACGGCCCTGGATCATGACCCGCTGCTTCAGCTTCCCTTGCCCACAGCACGCATAGCTCAGCAGTCACGCAGAGCCAAGGAGCCCAGCCAGGCTGGGCTGCAGTCAGTGCCAGCATGCCCAGCATGACGTACTGCAACCCCAACACTACGAGCATCGAGTGACTCCTGCACGATCCTCTCACATTTTATTTTCCCCCATTGTATGCCATGCATCTTATTGGATGTACAATTTCTCTAGTTGCATGATCCTGAGGTTGTGCTCCTTCAGGTATTTTCTCTAGACTTGCATCAAGTTTTTAGATTTACTTCTCCTTCCTATGTTTTATTATTCTGTTGTTTTCACATGCTAATTGAAAGCAGAATTAACTTTCTGGTTTGCTTTCTCAGTGAGGCAAATGGAATTCATCACCTCCACCACAAATTAATACAATACAGCTAGAAAAAACATTTATATATATACTTGGAAAACTTGTAACACACTTCACGTCACTAGTCGGTATATGAATAATTCACAGATTCAATTACTCAGTGACAGAGTCACCGTACAAACTAGAAAAAAATAATGTTTTTTTTCTTAGTGTGAGGGAAGATAGCCCCCTATATCCAGCATCCAAAATAGCGTAGCGGGTAGAAATAGGAATAGCAGGTTTAAGGGACAACAGGAGGACAGGCAAAGAAGGTTGTTTTCTTTCATGGTTCTGGGTTCCTGGCATTAAAGCTGAACAAAGTTTAAGCACTAGATAAACGTGCCAGTTTTACGTGCAGAGTAGCAACTTGATTTGACGCTCACCCACAGAAAAGGCAAAATTCTTAAAGATGAGACATTCCCTAAAATAACTGTGACAAAGCAAACAAATTAACAATCAATTTAAATATCTTTGCTAAGAGGGAGGTCTACAAAAGGCCTGCCGACCCTTGGCAGAAGCTGAAGGGAGACCACAGAAGGGCAGGAGACCTCAAATGGACATTACTTTTTCTGAAAAAAAAAAACCCCACACAAACCAGCTTAGATCTATGCACCTACATTTCAATCTTCGCCAAGGGAGGAAGGAAAGTTTGTGTTTCCCCTTCAAGAGGGAGAGCAAGTCGATGTATCAGCCATTGGAAAACAGGCAGTCAGTTGGGAGCAGAGCTGCTAAATCCAGTAAGTACTTTATGACTGGGCTCAAAATATTATGATTTTATAAGAAATTTGATTTTCACTTGCATAGTGAAAACATGTAAGCTTAAAACATTTAAACATTAGGTATTAGTGAGATGAGAAGAAAGGTCAGAACCTCTTTGAAGTCTAAAAAGTAACTTGGGTTATTATTTAATTTAATTTTTAAGAGAGAGGAAAAAGATGAGACAGCAAGACATTTACATCTAAATAATGATAAGCCTATGTGCTATCAAACTGCAGATACGGTAATTATTTGTTATCACACAAGGATCAGTGATTAAGCAAGCAAACTTGCACTTACCCCCAAGGCAATCATCCATCTGTTTTGAAAGACTTGCCTCTTTTTTTTTTTTTTTTTTAAAAAAATACATAGCAATAAAGGTTTGATTCTAACCACCTTGCCACAGGAAATTAAAAAGGTAATTCTAACTCCAACAACAGAAAAATCTTAGCTGACTAGTTGAAATTCCTAACGGGACAGAAGAGAGTGCTGACTTGTATGTGTTTAAAAAAACAAAAACAAAAACAAAAACACACAACAAAACAAAAAAAAACCCAAATGAACACACATACACAAAAAAAAACCAAAACAACAATTTCTGCCTCTCACAGCAGAAAACAGTTTTTGCATGCTTGGACTGAAGCCCCTGTTAGTTCTTCTGATACAGTTCAGTTTGCCAAGGGAAATGTACAGATAACATTTGCCTTGATGACTAAACTCCACAAGACAACATTACAGGTAACTTGTTTTTTTTTTTTTTTTAAATTACATATGATAATTCAGCATATCTTACTTTTCTAGTAGTGAGTTCTTCAGTGAAAACTCAGTATTTGTATATTAGGAAATTCCTTTTCACATTTAAATTCAGTTCTTCCTAAACTTTATTAACTATGAGACTAGCACAAAAGCTTTGAATCAAATGTTCGGTAATTGGATCTGAAAAAGCATCTGTTAAATAGTGAAATCTCTATTAAAGTGGAAGGAGCAATTTCACTTTTAGGAAAGGAACAGATGACACAAGTATTCTGTACGAATATCCTAAAATATGTATAAAAATGATTCAAATTATAGTGAATTTTTTAAAGCTTTTTTAAAGAAGTATGCAGTCATGGGTGGTATGGAACCTTACAGGGGTTTTGCTTTTAACATATTCTTAGTGAACTACTTCGGAATATCCTAAAAGCTACTCCTTTAAGAAAACAGGGTTCATTGTGAATTGGTGATTGATTCTATAAGCTGCTGGAATAAATAGAAAACATCTGCAAATGAAAAAAAAAAATTATTGAATAAATATTAAAAAGAAAAAAAAAAGGAAAAGTTAGATGTGGCAACACAACCAAATGTAAATAAAAGCAATGCTTGCACCATTGCCAAGATTATTCAAAATTATTCAGACTTTGTTTTCTAAAAGGTGATTTTGGTAGTGGTGATAAATTCAACTGAGATGTGATGTATGCAAACTAGAATTAAATTAACTGGAATACCTGCAAATTGGAATACATCTTATTTGTTATTTCCTTGCATGCAAAAGCAAAGATAACGTTTTAAAAGGCAGGGAAAACATTACAATTTATTACTGCAGCACAATCATGACCTGCTGTATAAAGCAATTATGCAGCTGTAAAAAATGCCTGCATAATTATCCTCTCTAGTGTAGGTTCCTTCATAACTGTACTCCAGAATCTTAGCTTCACCAACCCCAAAATTCTCTGGTCCATATGCCGGAGACAATAACCTTCAAAGGGTTTGGTTAGGTTTACAACGACACCTGCAGAGGGCTGCAGACAGGCTGCCATAGCTACTCAGAGGTGCGAACCGATCCTATTTGTCAAAACAGGTGCTAATGAAAAAGCAAAATTATAACAATTTAAAAGTCAGTGTTAATTGTTTCACGGCTGAACATTACAGGGGAAAAAAGGCACTAGTGAATCTATTGTTACTAAATGCAGCAGCAAGGAGCAACATGGTGGATGGAGAGGGCAATATAATACTTCTCTCAAAGGCTGCTAGAGGTGGAGATGAGCTATGAATAATTTCTCATCTAGGATTTAGAGTAATATCTGTCTTAATCCAAGACAGATGCGAGAGGAACAGACAAATTTATGGAACTGCCACTTAGCTGTGGCATGATAAGACCAAAGGAATCAATGAAACAATGTCCAGGAAGAAAAAATTATCTCCTCTTAATTCTTATTTAGCATACACTGCTTATAAAATGACAGCTGTACTGACCCCTGAGGGTTAGAGCCCAGCCAACGTCCAAACAGGGCACAAATGAAGCAGCAACGTGCTGGGCTTGCCCTGGTTCTCCACCAAGTTAAATCCTGTTACATTTCATTATTTCAAGCCTAGGAGAATTTAACACATCTTGTTCCCCCCTTTGCTTTTCTCCTGCTGTTTGTTCACCTCTGGGAGCAGCCACCTCTGACACAGTACAGTTCTCTCCTCCTTAACCTGGAGGAAAGGTTCCCCTTGCCCCCCACGGGGCAGCATCCAGGAGGCGACAAATACAAACCACAGGCTAGAGACTATCAAAGAAAATTTCAAGTCTCCCCCCGTAAATCAGTACCTGAGCAGCCTGTGGATAACATGAGCTTAATTCATAGAACTTAGTTTCTTTCTAAAATACAGCCTTTGTTTTTTGTCAGTGTGCTAATTCTTATTTTGAAATACCGCTATTATACTTCAAGTTTTCAACTACTCCATAATAAAATTCACCACCAGGTGTTATTAACATTCAAATATCCCACTCTTAAATAAAGCGCTGTTTTCTTCCTTATAATACAGTGAGCATAACATTACATAATTTCACAAAATTTGTTTTAGATATTTAAAACTGATTACATGTTTTTGTTTGAGAAAGCAATTTGTGCAGGAGCTTCATCCTATAAGCAATATTACAGCTGAGATTACTCAGTCCCTTTCAAACAATGTGTGGTAAATTGCTAATTATAGTCAATTAAACCATTCAATATGAAGCAGTTTTATGCTATGCAGTTTCTTCAACCATAAGAAATTACTAGTAAATGCTATAAAACAACAAAACCTATAGACACTTTTTACAATAACTACCTTGCACACAATGGATAAGTCATAGATATTCCCTAAAAACAAAACCATTCTGGCACCTGTGTAACTGCAGTACAAGTTTTTACATTACATTACAGAAACAATTAAAGCAGTACACTCTATTCCCAATTTCTTCTAAAACAGTTTTTAAAATATTCTTTCTGTTGACTTTTTGAGGGTCAATTATAACTCATGTTAAAAAAAAATAAATAAAACGATAAGATTTCCACATGTATAGAACTCAAAAAATCCAACCCACAACTACAAAGTCCCCACCTCTTTGCAGGGTAAAGAGCAAACAGATGGTGTCTTTTCTAGCAATAAACTAGGTAATCCATATTCCCTTCTAGAGATGCTAGCCTTGTGCTTCTTATGTTTTGTTTTATCTGGCACGTTAACTGCGATATCATCCTGTTCTTACCACCAGTTCTCCAGACAATTAACCACTAATGCTTGGCTTACTTCTTTGTGAATTAAATGTAAAATTAGATGTTTTAATGTGTCTTGTGCAACCCTGTACTACAACAGCGCTGGGAATTTTAGTCTTACGTGTCAAAGTGAAAGCAATAAAGTCCTCAGATTTTACCACTATAAATGGAAACAGAGGAGAATGGGCTAATCAGCCAAGTTCAGTAAATAACTGATAGAACACCAAAAAGCAACAATAATGAATCAAACAAATTTCTATGCTAATTGATTCTGCCAAGTACCTTTTCATTAATAGCAGGTCATACTTCCACAGTATGCCAATAAGTATATGCAATATACAGCCTTCAAGAAAGAGCAATCACTGCTTCTAGCAAGCAGTTCGCTCTAATGATCGCTTGTTTGCTTAAACTTTTTGATAAAATGCCCCACCACTGAAACAGGAATAATGCCACTTCATTTCATTGGCTCTCTCTTATCTGCTCTGGCTAATGTTAATTTGCACTGAGACCTCAGGGCAGGAACAGTGTGTGGGTGCTCTGTGGAGCATGCTCCATAGTCACTGCTGTCCATGAGGCTGGCTGATTCTCATGAAAACCATGGCATGGAAAAGCAGGAGAAGAAAGAGGAGGATGGAAGTGTGCCTAGGTCTCAGCCCAACTTGGAGTCAGGGCACACACTTAAATCCGGAGTCAGGCAAGTGTTCCTGGGTATCAGAGTGGAGCTTAGCTCTAGCTGCCTGGAGTTGAGTGGTGTGAATGTACTTACTACTATTCTCACTGAGCTTTTGAAAGGATTAGATAGTTAATATCTTAAAACCTTTAAAAGATTAAAAAGTTGCAAAAGATTTGCAAAGTGACCTTGCAAGTTTTAGTTGTTTAGAAACCACACTAAATGAACTCGATTTGTTTATATTTACAGGTGTGACAAAGATATACTTCAGTCTTCAGAAATTAAGATGCATATTATGTTTGTCCCCCCAAACATTGTAAATCTATACTACTACTACTACTACACACATAGAGAATACTTAAACAGAATTTCATTTTCTGATCAAAATCTAATTTCATGCCATGCTTTTTATTTGCTTATGCCGGTACTATAGTGGAATAAATATGTCCATAGACAGAGTAGCCCCACAGTTCAAAGATAAATGGAAAAAAATATATGCAGATTTGCATTTATTTAATCACAAATAAAACCCAGTGTATTTCACTGCACTCTGGAACTGTACAATGTTACCTTAATCATCAACAGAAAGCAAAAATCTATTTAACAAACATTTCAAAATGCACTCAAAATGTAGATTTCAATGTGCTGACTAAAGCTGGAGCAAACTGCTAAGCAAATAAAACAACTGAACCTTTGTTATTGCACTCAGACAGAGCCAGGTTTCAGTAGCATACTAAACACATCACTGGAACCGCAACCAACAAAACTCGTAACTGGTGTCAATTTAATTTTCAGAATTTTCCAAACGATGGAACGAAACGTCTATTATTTTTCAGAGAGATGTACCTCATAAATGAGTTATCACAAAGGCTTTTCCCCCAGCATTTTCTTCTCTAGGTTCTGTTAGTTATTTCACAGAAATGTATGTACAACAAAAAAATCCTTACAATTACATCCCCACACCCAAAAAAGCCTCCATGGATGGTACATTTATAGATCCCATCAGAGGTGGCGGACAGACTTTCAGCTCCTTCTCATTTAAGCAACAGAGCTACAATAGGAGATGCTCTCTTTTGAGGCTCCATTTAATACATAACATTGCTACATAAACTGCTTTAAGATAAAATAATGGTTACTGTTCAGCCAGATCAATTTTCAAATATAATTCACCTTTGGTTTCACAATTATGCAGTAAATGTTGCCCAAGCTATTGCTATGTCTTCGAACATGTTCAACAAATGCACAGCTTCAAAATCAATGCAAATGATTCTCCAACAACGTGAGCTGCTTGGCTATGTCCAGCAGCGTGGGCCAACTGGAAGCAGATATTGTAAGAATAAACAGCTGGTAAAGAAGGTACGTTGTCCATGTTTCACACATTTCCTCAACAAATCTTGTCTCTTTTCAGCTGATAAAAGCTGGAAAACCACACTAAGCACTACTACAGAAATGATGCTTTAACTTACAGATTCTTGTTGCTGCAACTGTTTAAGCTTCAACTGGCTAGAAAGATGCTTTTGGACAGAGAGAAAAAGAATGTGTAGTTTCCAAAATATTTATTTGTTAAATTCCTAACATAAATGGGTTGATTTACTCTACTGGATAAAAAAGGGTTACAAATAAGGAGGATCCAGAATCCTCAAAGTAAGTAATATTTCTGTGGAGTTCTGTGAGAGAAAACAGCCAGTCTGGAAAACACCCTTTCACAAAACTAAAAGAACAGTGAGAAACAGCACTTCCATCAAGGAAATCATGTTGTCAACACATATGTGTAAGCAATTATGACAAAATACATCCAGAGGAGAAAAGATTCATTTTGCCACTCTGTCAGCAGCAAAAAAGAGATAAGATCCTATTTTTGTATATTTACAAAAAGAACGAAAGGCCACAATTATAATAACTCAGGTTTGTTGCATACCAGAACTGTCTTTAGACCTTTCCACTATAAAAACACCCTTATAATATATATATTTTTTATTTTTATTTTTTTTAAAGTCAGGATGGAGAAACCCCTACAACCAGATGTCAGTTTCATGGCTTGCATGTAGCTTTATACATTAACTGTAATCCATTTTTCTTAAAAAGGAAAGCATTACTTTTTTTAAGTTTGTAAACCTTGTTGGTTTTTACTTCTCAAACAGCTGGCATTAACACACAACTATTCCAGCTGAAAACAAAGTTTATTTAAATCAAAATTAAGGTCTCAAACAGAAAAAAATATTAGTGAAATTAAACTATGAATGCAGTTATAATAATTTATGCTCTTATATAACGCTTGAGTCCCAAAACATAAGGTTATTTTTACAAAGCCTAAATACAAATATTAGACTGATGCAGTAAACAGGAAGAAAATTACCTCTTTACACTAACACAGTTTAAGTTGGGGAAGACAGTGTTTTAAATAAAATTTAAAAGACTTGCATTTTTGTACACTGCATACTGAAAATTTCGTAAAGCAGTTCACTAGTTTTTGAAGTGATCAGAATAAAGTTTTAAGAAAAACAATGTATTTCTTTAAGAATTTTGTAGTAAGTATATCACATAATCATGACTCAGTCAGCATTTATTATTCTGATATAGAAAGTGTTTATATTTCACCTACAGAAATATCAAACTTTTGAGATCTGAAGATGTTTCTTTGCTGCTGTATGTGCACTAAATCGGTTTCACTCCCACAGGTACTCAATACTACTGTATTTTCCATTATTTATTTGTGGTTTGATTCATTATTTAAGATTCTGCCACATATTTGCCATTGGTACTTCAGGAATAATAAATTAGTAGCATGCCCCTATTCAGTATTAGCTTAAATGATCATATTTAATAGCTGCAACATTCAAGTGATGTGGCCTTTAGTACATCACGTTAGATCCAAAGAAATTAGGAGGAAAGAAAACCCATGAAAAACTAATCTGTCATTTCATGGCTGTTTCCACTGCAGCATTTACCAGGTGCCTGCCCTAACAAACTTAAAAATTTCCAACTTAGCTGCTGAGAGCCTAACCCACAGCCCTAGGGGCTTACGGGTTGCTCCAGTTGCTATCCTCCTTTGCCACCCTCTTACATAGCTTATGCACATTTGGTTTGCTGTTGATTATCACTCCTACTTTCACCTTTTTTTTCCCCTGCATAATTGCTTCCAAGTTTCTTTAAGTATATTATCCATCTTCCAAATTCTCCTCACGAGATTTAATTGGGCTACATTTTCTTGAAGCTGAAGCTCACTGTGGTACTTCTGCCAATGTTTCTAATCTCTCTGTAGGTCTTGTATCATTTTTTTTTAGCTTTCAAGTATTTCTATCCCCTCACAATTTAGTATCACATGCTAATTGTATTAGCATGTTGTTAACACTCTCTCCCAGATCATTAATAAAGATGTTAAAAATGACTGGTTCTAGCAGTGATCCCTGTGGTACCCTCAAGACACCCTTTGTTTGTAGTCTTTCAGCCAGCTTTTAATCCACATGACAGTGCTCTTATCCAAGCCAATTTGAATTAATTTTGCCAGTAAGGCTTAGCAAGGCAACAGCCAACCTTTTGCAAAAATCCAAAATTACTACACTGATTCCTCCCCCACTCACCACCCCCTCCTCCAAATTTTGTAAGTTTTTGCATCAATTAAAATAGTAAGATTTGCCAAATACATAGTATATAGTTGTCAGCGTATTTGTTGTATCATATCCTTTAGATATTGCATACAATTTTTTATATTACATCTGCTTTCTTCTCAGTATTTCAGATTTCCTTCATAGCCTGTGATATTTCAAAAGTAAAAGGCAATGTTGTAGTAGAGGTTGCCTTTCTAAGTATCGATCTGATGACTAACAAATGGTAAGAAATATAGCTTTATGCTCTGCACAGAAAGTAAAAATAGGTTTATCTTTAAATGATTCTGCGTGTCCATTGGTAGGATTTCAGTATATGTTCTAAGTTGTAGGATAATGCAGTTTTATGAAAATGTGGTTAAGACCAAATCAATCTATTTCCAACATAAATGAGATCCAACCTTCACCACAGCAATCCTAAAGGTAAATATCAAGTCATTATCTATATCAATTGTTGAGCAAATAGTAAATCAGGAATAAATACATGCATCTTCCTGTGTGAACTGTATGCATGCTTAAAGGCATTTTCAAGTTAGTCAATTTCTTGCTTTTTATCAATAATTATTTTACAGGATTTTAACTTACCTATTGCCTAATTATGAATGCTTTTTATCAATTTTCCTTGTTAAAAAGAGTCCTACTTAAAATCGATTTCAGTATCCCAGGCAACTGATCTTTCATATTTGGTAACAGGCCTAGGATTTTGTGTGCATGTCTTAACCCATAGCTGTAAAATGAATCTCTAAAGATTTTTAGTTTACTTCACCCTATTGTGATTTTTATAAAATACTCTTCATCTAAATAATAGTGATGTGTCATAATTTATAAACTTCTTCAACAATATAAGAATTTTAATATTCTCACTTGCACTAGGACTCCTTATTTCTAAAATTCTTCCAAAATAAATTCCTAAACTTTGATGTCCTTTTATTATCACTTGATGCAAAATCACTCTAAATTTGGATGAAGGCAAATAGATGGCATTCAGTAGTCCCAAACTCTTTCATTTTAATTTTATAAAGGGTTCTAAGAACAGCTATGAGAATCAGGTCTAAAAATTCCATTTTATAACGACAGGCTATATAGTTTTAATAACATTCAGCTTAATAAAGTGAAGGACAAATGTTATCTCGACACCCATAAGAATCTCCCTGTAAGAATTAAAACGGAATGATGGACAGACATGAAATACATCTCCTTTTTATTAAAAGCAACATGTTTTCCTCCCCTAGGAGGAAGTAGCCTGTGGTTTTTTCACTGCTGCATAGTACTGTGGAAGTTAGAGAGATATGAGTAAACGTACTAGGGAAATGTTTAGTTCTTTGCTATCGGAGTCAACACATTGTGGAGAAATAACTAAACCCTTCTTTATGAAGTGCTTCTTTTTAGTCATCAGCACACTCAGTAGACCACTATGAAGAAATTATACTTTGTCTTGGAGGCTGGAGATTTCAAGCTTAATCCCTCTTTACTTTTGTAAGTTGCCTTTGCTGGATACTTTTTTGAAGAGGCATGAGGATTCATAAGCTGGGATGCCACTTATTACAAATCTCCTTTTTTTTAATCTCTACTAAAATTCTTCTCAATTACTACCTACTTAAGACACCCGTTCCTCTAAGTTATCTGTTAAAAAAAAAGGAAAAAATTGTTTTTGTAACTTCTGCTTATTTGTGAGCTTCTCTGGACAAGGAGCACCACTGTATTGCTAGTAAACACCTGTTCTGCAGATCACTTCCTGTATTTCTGGGTAAAGTGGATGACAAGAAACTGTTTAAATTATTGCAAAAATGTACAGTTCAACATTTGCAATTGTAATTTTTTTGTTCTTGTAATTAGCAATTTTATTTAGTGCTTTTATACCGTTAATTATATCCATTCACCTGTGTATATACATTTTCTATTACATATACCTACCTAGAATAGTTTTATTTCAGTGCTCTATGGGAATCTGATTTTATTCTTTTTTCCCTGCTCCCCCTTACTCCCTTCTCTTCCTCCTGTAGTGTTTTCTGATAGCCTATTCCAAGCCCACATTCCTGGAGAGTGCCAAATGCTATTTGGTCCTCATGATCTTGCGCAAATACAGGCAGGTTAAATGGATAGATAAAATCAGGAAGGAATAGATGGAATCAGCAGCAGGGGACTAGCAGCTTGGTGCCAAGGGAATGGCAATCCTCCTGGTCTTCTTTACAGATCTGCTGGGCCTGATGGCTATGCTACACCTGAAAGAAGGAACTTGTGTGGGCTGAGAGGTGAGAAGAAGAGGGTGTTCTGGATCTTGGAGATTCTTCTTCTCCATGACTACAGACACACACATCTTTCCCACTCACTGAAATGGATGAAACAAGTAGCCGCCCCTTCTTTGTTCTCCAGCATTTGATTCTGATGAATCAGAAACTCATACGCAGACCTCTCCTCCCCTCTAACAAGATTCAGTAGTTCAAAGTCCTTCCTTTCAGAAGTTCCTTTCATTCTTCCCTTCTCAGGTTATTCTGTATCAAAAGTATATTCTTGTACATGCTTAAAAGCAAGTATTACATGATAGAATATATTATCTGTCGCTTAAACTCAATAAGCATTTTTACATAGGTTTCACGTTCAAATTTCAGGGATTTTTGTCGAGCAATTTATGTAGGTACAAGCTCCTTAAAGTGTCCTTTGGGGACATCTGTCTTCCCAATTTCATCATTTCAAGTGAATATAACACTAGTGTCCCCAGGTAAAAGTCATGATGCAATTCTATCAGACAGTTGCTGTACTTTGCGCAGTGTGGGTGTGAGAGCTAATTTTGTCCTTAGATTCAGAGGCTTCATTAACAGTCTTAACACATTCACTGCAGCTTTCTAAATCCTTTCAGGCTTTAACACTTAAGCTACTGTGAAAAAAACAAAATAAAAGTTCATATACAGAAAATGCTGTTTCTCTAACCCAAACAAAACAGATCTTTTAGATAATGCTAAATGCCACATTACAGCAGCGTCATGCTAGTGAAATGAAATTTATGATAAATTAATTATAGCTAGTATAGGCTGTAAAACATTATTTTGGACAATTTATCCTGATGTAAAAATATGTGAAACTCTGAACTGAGATGCATAAGGGAAAAGAGTGGAAATTAGGTGTCAGTTATATGCAGGCAATATGAACGTCAATTTAACGCATATTATACCACCTTTCTGTTATGAGTTACTCTTCAGAGAATTTCATCATGTGACAATATATTGATCATAACATTCAGTAATTAAACCATGTGAAATAAACCTTACTCTTCTCTCAAAGTTAGGCATTTTTTCCAGCTTTAGAATGTTTCATACATTGGGGCAAATTTTAGCTATTTAAAAAAAAGAAAAAAAAAAACCAAACCAAACCAATCTGAAACCCTCAATAATATTTTTCCAGTATATGTAACTTACAGGAGGAGAGAAAAAAATAAGTTAGTCCTTTATGTGGATCATGCGAAGCTTCTGCACCCAAGAATATTTTCATCAGTTGATACATGTTGCATAGAAAAACATGCCTATTCATTGTATTTTTTTCTTAAAAGCTGTCTGTGGCAACAAATTGTAATACAGATAACCAAACTCCTACATGCTGCTGTTTGGAAGCTATGAGAATTAAAATTCTGCACATAAATTATACGGAATCCAGCTACATTCCTAATTAATGTGAAAAGTTATAGCTATCCTTACAACTTCTGTAAAAAAGGGAAACTTTACCGTTATCTTGATATTACTTGCCAATTCATTACTATTCCTTTTTATGCTCACTAAGCCAAACCCAAGGTCTGCTTCTTTTTGATTTTGACTTTATGATTGAAATAACATAACAAATTTTAAATTACAGATGAACTTCATTCCAGGTAGACTTGCTCCACAACATTACTTCCAACAGCTGCAAAATACTTTGCATACAATTTTCGCTTCAGCAGCAGTGAGGGATGATTGGAATAAAAATAATTTGTAGAAATTTTGCTTTCCACAGACAATCATTACTCTAGAGGGGTATCTCCCAACAGTAACAGCTGTTATTTTCAGACTGATTCAGGAGACCTTTTATACAACAAAGGGACCCAAACTGGCTGAAAAACTGCGTCCATTAACTGGACTACATTACACATGAAAATCTATTACATTATTCATTTTCATATTTACATTATATATTTTAAATGTTCTAGAATCTCCCACGTTACTCCTTGGATGCAGCAGGATCCAAAAACAATTCAAGATGAAAGCTAATTTGTTTCAGGATCTAAAGGCCCTTGCTTACAGTGAGTCATGTCCACTCATACACTTAATTTGCCAATACACTGAGAAAGGACAAAATTGTCCCCTTGTGCAAACTACAGATATTCGGGGGGGGGGGGGGGGGGGGGGGGGGAATATCTAGAAGATAACACAAAGCAACAAAAACAAGGCACAAAGCTTGGCAAGTTCAGATTTCAGATAGTTCTGGGGATGTACCTGTAGTTTGTGTGCAGGGGTTTTGTTTCACTGATGGCAGATATCAACTCAGGAAACAGGTTCTCATATTCTCTTCATCAGCTAAAGTGGTCTAAATGTTATTTTTGCCTGCATCTCAGATATTCTTTTGTCTTATTTTCTCCTTCTCCTCACTAGACAATGGATAGAGAGGTAAGTTAAAGCCTGACTGAATTTGCTTTGGATTAAGGTTATAACATATAATATGAACTTCATTTGAGAAACTAATCTTTGCTTAAATAGGTTAATATCTTTGAACTTATAAAATACACAACATATTGCTTGAATGGATCTTACACACCTTTTCCCACATTCACTTAAATATATTGCCAAAATGACAATAATTTGGGGGATAAACTTTGAAAATATATAAAAAATGTAATCTATGTTTATGATTTTTAGTATTTGTTAGATTTTTGGTCTCTTAAAATATAGTCTCAATTACTGAGCAAACATTTTAGAAAAAGGAGCTTCCCTTTCTGGGAGGGATTACTGTCCTCTACCTAGGGTAAACATGAATATGATGATTGTAACAATGCTTTTTGTGACTATTTTCTCACTTATATTCATGGAAAAGAAGAATTTAAGAAAAGTTGATATTTCTCACACTAACATAACAGAGAATGTGAACAACAGATACACTACTACGTCTGGAAAAGCTGCCTGTAAGAAATGTAATCCTCTGCTTTATATTACTGAATGACAATTTTGTTTTAAGTTTTTTTCAAGTTTTGAGAAACATTTCTACTGGTGCTTCTCATTACACATTCTACAAACGTTTTAAACCTTTTCCCATCTCAGCTGGTCTCTGAAAAAAAGGAAGGTTAAGATAACAAGAAGAAAAGCAAACTATGTCTAGTCTACTTCGAAAGGGTTTTCTTCCTCTAAAACACTTTGTGGGCAAAAGAATCATCTCTAGGCTATGAGATATAGTGTGTTTAGGTAACTTCTCCTTTTACCAAGAGCTTAGTAAAGCATGACAAGTGAATGGCCAAGTGACAGGTTTGCAATGGGAGCTTCTGGTTCTCCACAAAGCACTGAAGTATGGTGGCCTATCAGTAGATGCAGTACAGTGGTGGGTAAACTAATCTGGCTTACTCCAGCTTGCAGAGAAAGACTAGGGAATGAGCAAATTCACAATACAGGCTTAAGCCTTGGTGAACAATATCAACCGAATTAGCTTACTGAAAAGACATTCATTTCTAGTCCCGATGTGTTTGAAAGCAGAAACACTGTCTAAATAAGTGGATCCAGAGATGTTTTTCTCCATAAAGGACAGCTTTAGTCAGACATGGTGGATCAAGGAGTCAGAGTACAGGAATGCAGAAGTCCACAGATGTTGATTTGAACTTGATTAACAGCCTTTGTGACCTCTGTCATTGGGAAATTGCAAGTCTAACTCAGCAATAATGTTGAAATCTTAATGTGTAATTACATGAAAAAAATTGCAGTAATTTGCAATTCAAAATTGCAGAAATAAATCACAGTGATTTATAAAAAAACAGCATGATAAGGAGAAAAGACACTGGTATAGCCACTCTTCAAACTGAAACTGAAGGGAAGAAATCTATGAAAGGCAAAAGTGAAGATGAGGCAGATGGGGAAAAAGAATTTTTGGGGACTATCAACCTTTTGGAGGAGAATCACAGGACTAAGTAGCACGGAGAGTTAATTGTTGCTTAAGGGACACAGCCACATGTATTTTAAACACATTTGCAGAGCCTAAGACAAAACTAAGGACTGTTTAAGAAAGCAAAAATGACAAAAAATAATCACAGTGTAATCTTCTAAAGAAAACTCTTTAGTGAGGTGGTCCCAGTGTGAGACTGGTTCACACGTCTGATCTTGATTTTAGTAATATTGCCTCTGTTTACCAGTAAGTTTGACAGGAAAAGGCTGCTGTCTCTTAAGAATTGCAGAGTAAACGCACATTTCATACCACAAAACTCATACTGACTTGGCATCAGTAAAGGTGGGTCCATGTGGTCATCTGGATGGCTTGGCACAGACTTCGCCCACCTGCCAGCTGGTGTGAGACTTCCCAGTCTTCTTGATGGGGACATCCTTTATAAGAAGCTTCAATCAACTTGGACAACTTTCTACCCTTTCCCTTCCTCTTCAGGCAGAAGATAAAGCACATTTGCCAGCTCTTCTCAGAAGTGTTGATTCTTTGCCAAAGGTTTAGCAATATTGAGGGCAAAAGCAATATTACTTTCTGTTAGTTGCTGTGAAAAGCCTTCTTCACTTTAAAGCTTTTCTAGCATGAGGGCAATGAGAATTGTTGCATTCTCATTTAACTCTCCAGATAAAAAGTGCAAAACACTCTGAAACGAAAAGAGCTGTGTAACCATAAAATATTACAGGATGAAATTCCACTTCAGTGGATCACTACATATGAAGACAGATGTTTTATTGGGTCATCTTTCACAAGACTGATTTAGCTCCCTCGGTGTTTGCAGTAACTAGTGTCAAGCACTTCCATGAATAATAATAATAAAAAATTAATCAGTCAACATGCATAGTAACTAAACAGAACAATCTTTACAGATTTATCTTCTAGCAATGTTGGTACATCAGAACAAGAGTAGGAAATGTCTTATAAAGGAATCATGGTATTCAGGATAATCAAATCAAATCAAAATGACAGAAAGTCAAACTAATGAAGGTTCAACCAATACGTTTAAGATTTTTAAAGAGAGAAATCTATACTGCCTGTAAAGAAAAACAACAAGAAAACTAACATCTAAGAGTAAGACTTTTCAAGAGTACATAAAGGTTTCATAGAAAATTGAAAGCAAGCAACTAATACAGATGTGAGACTGCCAGAAGTTTATCTGTAAAACAGGAAAAGAGAAGCTCAACATCATTAAGTGATCTAATATTGAAAACAGAGAATCAGATGAGAAATGCTAGCATTAAATGAAAAGTGTGGCCTGACCAATAGAACAATACATGGCTAACATCGGGATCAACTTTACAAGCAGCCGCTCAGGTGGGGAAACCGAATTCCTAGATCTCCCATGTCCTCCTTTTAAAGGCGAGAGGATGCATCACTGGCTATAGGATCAGTTGACGAAAAAAAATCTCTCCTGTTCACTAGATACAGACTTGATAGAAGTGCACCTCACTGTATCAGGGCAAGTGGTAAAGAGAGTGGGACTCTCCACCATTAAGTTAAGAAGTCACCCCCACATCAGTCCTGAGGCAACACAGCAGCCCATCCCTACCTTTGACTTCAAATCTGAGCCCTCCCTCCCAAAACTATTAAAGACCACAATTAAACAAGGTCAAAGTAGAGATGAACATATATTCAAGAAGTTGGATAAAATTAACCATTTTGGTGCAACTACTTTAATAGTTATTTAGAGGAGGATGAACAGCCAAAAGAACAGAACTGAACCTGAGAAGAGAATGAAAATAAATAAACATCAAGTAATATCAAGAGGGTTTACTACGACCTGAAAATCCTCAGTTTTCTATTGTGATTAAAATTTGGGAAATAAGAAGAGGCAATTCAATTTGATTAGTACAGCTCTATAACTATGCAAGAATGATATATGAGGGGAAAATAGCATTTAAAGAGTAAATTAGAGATGACAAGAAACAAAAAAAGTCAATTGATACTTCAAACACTAAACAGTTCCTGTTAGTGAAATGATTTCTAAACTCCTATCGCATTCATCTGACATCTGATTATCATTATTCTGAATTTCTTTAACCCTTGTGACTCTATCAGCACATGACAATGAACACTTCACATACCCAGGCTGATGCAAATTAGTTTTTGAATTGGTACTCACTCCCTATATGCTTACTTAAAAAAAAAAAAAAACAAACAAACAAACCACAAAACAAACAAAAAAAAAACCCACAAACAAAACCCCACAACTTTCCATGTTCATACAACTTCGATTTCTCTGTGACTACCCCTCACGGTGCCAAATATTCAGATTAAATTAAAACTTGTTTATGGCAGCAACCAACTAAAGATGACTTTAAAGGAAGCCACTAAAATGCCATAGTGAAGCTGGCAGCATAGTATATTTTGATTATCTGGAAATAATATCAAATAGTGAACAGTTCTTGTTGTAAGGAATATAAATAACGCTTGCCATATTCTCAGGGATTAAGTCAGTCTGGTATTCAAGCCTACACTTGTCCTTAATTTCACTGGAGTCTTTTAACCCTTCTGTATTCAGTTTTTGGTATCTGTAAAGTTGTGTAATCCCCCTCCAGCACAGAATTTGAGTTGTTAAAATAAATAAGAATCTGTAAAATCTCTAGAAATTGTTTAATGTAAGTAGACATGCTACAGTACTTTAATGAGCAGTATTTTTAAAAAAATATTACTAGAAATCCAAAGGACTAGTCGTGCTCCAGAACCAAGTACTCAGAACCGACATTATAAACCCCAGTTCCCAATATTTCTCTAATCAAAATATTGTACTTATAAAATTAATCATTTCAAACTACAGAAAACCAGGTAGAAAAACATGAGGAATGAAGACTGATACAATGAGAATGGATAGTAACATAAACAGAACAATGAATGGTCTCAGACCCTGGTAACTACAACTGCCGTAATCCTGAGGCTGTGTGCGACCACTCATTCACCATTGCTAACTGGCTGTGCATTACGAATGTTACTACTGTCAGCAATCGTCCCACAGCAGAGAAGAGGTCTTAACTCTTGGGACCGCTTTTTGTCACTTAAAACCAGTGTCTTTGCCAAATCTCTCGTAACAGAAATTTGAGTTGCATGCTAGTAAGGATTTTCATTAAAGACAGTTCCAGCAGTGCTTACAAAAAGAGCCAACTCCTTAAACAGTCTTTATAAACAAAACTGAATAAATTATACCACAGAAAGAGCAAAGAGGTATGTGGTTTACACCTTAGCTTCACAGTCTGATACTATTCTTGGTATCTTGGCTTGATCTCATTATTCATTTTTTTTGCACAATAAGAAAAAGCCTTCCAAAGTGTTATAAACAACAAAAAAATCTGCACCTATTCAACCATTCCCAAGGAGACCTGCTGGCTACAGTTTTCAGATGAGCACAACAATCAAGCTAGCATTTGGTACATCATGTTCAGGAAGTTCCATTCACCTCTTGTGTCTTCCCCCCCGCACCCACTGAGATACCAACCAAATCAGAAAGGCCTCCACAGGATGGACCGAGAGGTCATCCTATCCACAACTTTTAATGCTGAACATATGAAGGAACATCAGAAAGCTTACGCATTTTCTTCTATGATGACTAGAAAGTTGTGCTGTCTTTGTTAGTCAAGAATACCACAGATCCTTCTGCAGATTAGGTACTCATGAGAAGCCATTTTCAGATCTTTAAAGGTGAAAATATATGCTCTAAAACACACATTCAGAACCCAACTTGAAAGTTGGTCTATGAAAATGAATAATTGCTGGACACATAAGATCAATGTAGGAGCATTAAGTGCATAAATAAGGACCCTAAAAAATATTATCTATAAATACTTGACTTCAAAACCGCTGAAGCAGCTACTGCACAAAGTATGGAATAAAAGTACCGCCTATCAGTATAACCTTGCTGCAGTAACTTCTTGATGCTAACATCTTTTCACATTAATCAGGAGCTCACTAAACACATATTCATTGCAGTGGCATTATTAGTTACATAGAAAGATATTCTTTTCAATCTAATCAAATTTGGGAGTGTAAGTATATGGAATTCAGACGAATCGTCACTTCAACAGAGAAACAAATGAATTGGAGCACCTCTCCTCTGGTTTTCTGTGACGTAAGCTTTTTCACACAAGGTTTGTCCTAGTTATAACTTTCTCTCTTTAACTCTATATTCTAATAACACAACTAAAATCAATCCTTAGTCTCTCTGTTGCCATAAACAGAGATATGAATCTTCCACAGCTTAAACTGCTGTTACAATATACTTAAGGTAAATTATCTACTCACGGATGACAGAAATCCTGCCAATTGCACAACATTATTTTGACCTCTTAAGTGTCATCAGATTATTATTGGAATCACTGACACCCTGGATTTTAATATTTGAGACTGAAAGTTTAAGTATGCGTTCCACATCTACAACAACTTGGTATACAGCTTCAGCTCTCAATAAATCCAAGTTGTTTCAAAAACTAAAGATCGTACTTGTCCTTGCTTCGGCTGGGATAGAGTTAATTTTCTTCCTAGTAGTTGGTGTAGTGCCATGTTTTGGATTTAGGATGAGAATAACATTGATAACACACTGATGTTTTAGTTGTTGCTAAGCAGTGCTTACACTAGTCAAGGATTTTTTCAGCTTCTCCTGCTCTGCTGGGTGCACAAGAAGTTGGGAGGGAACACAGCAGCAACAGCTGACCCCAACTGACCAAAGGGATATCCCCACACCATATGACGTCATGCTCAGCATATAAAGCTGGTGGAAGAAGGAGGAAGGGGAGGACGTTAGGAGTGATGGCCTTTGTCTATCCAAGTTACCATTACATGTGATGGAGCCCTGCTGTCCTGGAGATGGCTGAACACCTGCCTGCCCATGGGAAGTAGTGAATTAATTCCTTGTTTTGCTTTGCTTGTGTGCACGGCTTCTGCTTTCCCTATTAAACTGGTTTTATCTCAACCCATGAGTTTTCCCACTTTTCCTCTTCTGATTCTCTCCTCCATCCCACTCGGGGTGGAGGGGCAGTGAGTGAGCAGCTGGGTGGTGCTGAGTTGCTGGCTGGGGTTAAGCCACTGCGTGGACCTGGTAGAGGATGCTTAGCTTCCAACCATTAGCATTTTTATCATCTATAGCGTACGACTAAACTGTTACCACTGTCAAGATGGGTTTTGCTTCTGGGTAGCATTTATTTCTCAAAATATCGCTTTTTCAAATTCTGAGCATCCTCTTGTGTTACTATTAAACCATTTTGCAATAGCAATATTTCCGAACAAAGCACTCTTATCATAGGGTAACCGACATTGGTGAGGGTTAGATGACCTTGGTGGTGCTGCAACATCTGTAATTCTCCAGCACAATCAATTATTTCATGATAATGTCTTTTGTCAGAGAATATTGTAATGCAATGAGGACTTGATTTTTTTCTGCAAAAGAAAAGATTTGGTTTGACTGGTATACAGAAACGTTCAATACATGGGTCACTGACTGACAAGGGAATTGTAAATTCCTCAGTAATAAAAAATAATAGTAGACATTTATATAGCACTGTACCTCACACATAATGACCTCCAGGCTCATTATAATAAGTATTATTTGTCAAAAAGAAATTCCAGTGACCATCATATCTTCCAACAGATTTTATTTTCAAATGGTATATGAGGAAAATTGTAAATTTCAAATCTTACATATCAGTTAAGAGGTAGCCTAGCATATTATAGCTGCTATACTAACCACTCTCTGTAAATAAAAGTAAAGATAACAAGGAAAAAAAGATGCATAATTAAGCATCATAAAATAAATTGAAAATTTGGGCCAGGAAACTTTCGTTTCAAGTTTCACAAATTATTAGCAGAGAGGAAAGAGTTGTCTGCATACACATGCCCAAAGATATATATTACCTCATGTTTTCAAGCTTATCTTCAGAGTCACGCACACAGTCACAGCAATGAAACAACCACCAACAAAGCAATGAAACAACAATCACATCAGTGAAACAACAGCCTCCCAAAAATTTGGGGTGTCCTGACAAATATATCAGAGAACAGTAGTTGAAATGCTAGATATCTGAAGAAGGCTGCAGCTACTAGGGTGCAAACACTTTTATGCATTGAACTATATTATTCCACAGAATCTGGAAAAGATCTAGAAGCACAACTAAGCAAGCTCTTACATGGATTAGATGAAGAATTCCTGCAAGCATAAGCTATTTGCCTTACTTTTACTGACAGAAGTGACAAGTTTAAACTCCTAAGAATTTTGGCAACCATCTGACCACAGAGAAGTTTAGAACCGTAGACTAATTAAGTTGGAAAGGACCTTCAGAAGTCACCTGGTCTAAACCCGTGCTCACAGCAGGGGAGACTGTAGTCACATTGGGTAGTTAGAGGGCTGCATTTTGATATAAACCCAAGTGCAATGTTAATTCCTATGAACAGCCATTTCTAGTCATCAGAGTATCAAGCACTGGCATTAAAAATGTAAATTAAAAGAAGAAATATTTCAACATAACTTAACAATTGATAGTGTTCAATCTAAAAATCTTCAGAGCAGTAAAATATATCATCTCACAAGTAGGGCATGAAACCAAGCAACACTAAGACATCCCACTAAACACATCACAATAAACTTTACTGAAAGAGAGTGATAAACAAAAAATGATTGATGACTATACTGTATAAACTAGAATTTGAGGAAAAAATGGCTTCATTCATCTATACAACCTCAGATTTATTTGCAATAGTATTTAAGATTTAATGGTATGTTACTTTTAAAAAAAACTATGTAAAATTTGTATTTATTTTCATAGAAGTTATCAAAACCCACTACATATCTGTACAATAATCAATAGAAATATTAAGTGCATTGGTTCACATTTTATCTCTGCACCAAAACAGACTAAAATTAAACATAGAAATTTATCAATATCGGGATGAAGACTTAAGATATTCTAACATCTCATTTCTGATCCTTTTTCAAGGAGTAAATGCTAAATTTCTTTAAGAATAAGGTGGTCCCAGGTAAGTAAAGTCAATCACCCAATTTCATGCGTGAAAGCTTTAAATCACAGATATTTGGATACATGGTTTGAAGTTTAGTATCTTGCTAATACTAACATCCGAAATAATAGAAGATTTTGTCTTTTGTCAAAAACAAAAGCAAAACAAAAACAAAAAAAGGAAAGATATGCACAATCCCAGTATCTGCTTTGAAGTCTAATTGTCTAGAAATCCAGAAAACACTGCATGACTAATAATTAAATATTGATTTGAGAAATATGAATTATTACCTTCAATTTAACAAGAAAGAGAAAACATTTTTCAGACTGTTGAGTGTTGCTATAGTTAAAAGACGGTAACATCCGAGAATAATAATGCCTAATGAACAATATATCTGCTGGATATTTCACGGTTAACCGTCACTGTTTTTGGAGAGTTAGTTCCTAAACCTTTAACATATCTTATATCACTGAAGATGATCTAGGGCCTTACACATAAGATGCTATAGTCAACAGCATAAATACACAAATTACATAAGGAATAGTTCTAGGATCATCTTCATATGTTCCGAAGACACTTTTTATTTGAGGTTAAAAAAAAATACTTTCTTCCGTAGCTTGCCAGCTATTTAGACCGTAGGAAACAATAAGTATATGTATGCATATATATACACTCAGACACATGTCTATGCACGTGCAGAAAATAACTTTATAAACAGTGCAAAGAGCAAATGATTCAAAGTAATTCTGAGACTGGTTTAATGCATTTTTTCTTTCCTTCTTTCTTCAAACATTGTATGAAGAAACCTAACACAACCCTATAGCTTAGATCTATAAATCTAAAGATTTACAGCTTGCTGTAACTCAATTTGAAATCTTTCACACTATAATAAAAAAAAAAACAAAACAAAGAATTGTCATAAAGTTCTCATGTGAGATCTCATTCTAAATAAAAGCCAAACATATAAGTTTATCAAGTTAAAAGGAAAACCTTGGACAAGAAGTCAGTGGATTCCAGAAGTCTAGCTTTTCTTCTAAGGATGATGCCTAACAGCACAGACATGCTACATCTTCTGAAGTCCAAGATAACTGCAGAAACTCAGTGAGAAATGACAGGTATATTCTCATCTCTCCAACCCTATACCATTTAGACCTTTGTAATCAAACTATTTATGTAAAAAAAAAACCAACACAAAACACCACCAAAAAAACCACAAGAACACGGTAGCAGCTGATTCCTAAAACATAGCATGGGTAAAATAGCTAGCAAATAGAACTCAAAGATACTCCAAAAATACTACTGGGCTGTTCAGCAGTTCTAGTTCTGTTCTTCCCTAGCAGCAACTGAACCTCCCTCCTCACTCCCTCCAGAGGCCATGAAACAGTGGGTGACTGTTACTGTAGGCTAGATTACTTCAATCGACCCAGCAAAATCTGTTTATTTAAAACTACAACTTCGACTGCTTAATTTCTACCATAATATTAGAGACAGCTTTAACAAGAAACACTTCTAGTTGCTTGATGGAATGTTATGTTGGGAAACAAGCCCATTCAAATTAAAAATTTGTTCGTTTTAATCTTAGATCCTGATTATTCCACAATACGTATATTCCCCCCCCCGCCCCGAATCATCAAGCTATATATGAATAAAATGGGGGGAAGAACGTTCTCCATTTTCACAGTGGAGACAGAGACCCGATGACATTCAAAACTTACTTGACTAAGTCAATTTGACTAAGTCACTTTTCCTTCACTATAAAACGTAAACCAAAAAGAATTCAACTAAATGATTGACTTTGTCATACATTCAGAGAAGGTGGAATCCACTCTGATAAAAGACTTATAATTCAGGGAATTAACAACAAGCTTTTTCTTTAACTGTCAAAATACACCAAATTTCAACATTATCTGAAGTTAGTTTCTTGAGTATAAATATTGCAGAAGCCTCTCTCTTGGTCCGTCACAAGCATTTGCTTGTGTAGTTAAGCAAATATGTGTCATTGTGTAGTTAACAGGTTCCTGCTCCTCTTTCTTCCCCACTCTCTGCTCTAGATTCTTAGTTTCTGTTCCTTGGTGCTATGACATTTATTTTAAAGCACTTGATTTTTAGTTTCCCAAAACCTGACAAACTGGTTTTTTCTTATAATTTCTAACAAAATTAATGCTCTGGGTAGAAAGGATGCCATTCATATCCTCCAAATATGGAGATAAGTACAACATCAAAAACTTGCACTAGACATTATCAGTATATTCTTAATCTATGTTAGGAGCTTTCACATATATGCAAGTACCCTACTGCCAGAGCAACTCACTCACCCCTGTGTTCACATTTTGAATGATTTTACTGTCCTAGCACAAGCAGAAAACTAACACACAAAAATTAAGCAAGTTTTAAAAATACAAGACCAGAGAGTTCTATGTTTTTGTAAATGCTGGCCCTCCATAATTCACCTGAGATCACAAATGAGTTGTGTGTCAGGAGAAAGATTTCACTCCGTTTCCTCTGAATTATCTACTAATACATTGGTAATTGAACAATTATTTGCAGCTTCTGAAACTCACATTTTTCTCATGCATACTTACAGATTCATCATATACTACTATCTTAGAGAAGATGAACGTCTATGGTATTTTGTATTCCTGCCACCTTTCACTCAAGAATCTCAAAGAACATTACAATCAGGAAGACTCACTGTCTTATCCTAAACCAGCAGTATGATAAACACTTCAGACGTAAAAAAAAAAAAAACATGTAATATCTAAATTCTGCAGTTTTAAATCACCACATAGGATTTTAGCTGTAGGACCCATAGCACTTGATGCCAGTCACGTACTTAAAAACACAGTACCATATGCAAAACAGTGGTAGGCAAGTTTATATAACAGAACAATAAACCACCAGCATACGTTTAAATACTATGGAGTTTTTTGGTTCCACGCGCAAGGGAACAAAATTGATACTGATCAAAGATTTCTCAAATCATCTATATTTAATATAGTAAAAAGTAGCATCAAATTCAAATAGAGAAAAACACACAATTCATTCAAGGAATGTAACAAGAATCAAAATGCATCTGTCATGCAAGCAGCAAAATGGGTTTCACTTGGGTTCCCTCCAACCCAAGTGAAATATGTAGAAATACAAACTACATAGCAAATCAGCTGGTCAGAAACAGAAAAAAGATTGGGAAAACCTGGTAAAGACTCAAAAATGAATTCCTAATACAGAAATAGTCACAATATTAAAAAAATGAAAATAATAACTATCAGAGTAAAGAGCTTACAAAATAGTAAAACAAATACTTTTTAATTTTCAAGACAAAAATAAAATAGAGGGCAAGCATTTAGGCAAACACTGATGCTCTCTAATCACTTAAAGGTAACAATTCATTCAGCATACATTTAGACAAATTATGTTGCATATTACTTTTTATTGATCCATAATAGGTTTATAATATGCCACATTATAATCAGAAGAGTGCTGCTTCTTTAGTGACTGAACTTTCTGCAAATACAATTCAATTAGAAATGGGCTGCAATAAATTGGGTTTACCTTTAAACTTACTTTTTATATCATTAATATACAATTAATGCATCTCACCATAAAGTCAGTCATGCATCAGCCTTGCTCTGAAGCTATGTGAAAAGCTGTTCCTTTTTAACCCAGATACAAATGAAAGCTTGGTCATTTGAACTGTAAAAATTAAAGGATGATCATACCACCTTCTTCTTTGATAGCCCCTACAGATCAACACACCTTAAACTCTCTTGTTGGGTGAGCTATTCAGGCTTGGAACAGACTTCTGAACATATTAAGTAAAACAATTTAACCAAATCTTACTTATTTCCTTCTCAAAATGCTATTATTGAATGAATCTTGTATTCCACCATCTGAATCATGCAATCCACTTCTGAATAACTCCCTAGCTTCCCAGACCTCTTCTTTAGCTCTGAAATAGAGTTGTTCATTGTCACCTATGTTCTGTACATGGACTGTACCAGACTTGCATCTCAAATAACTTTCTCCCAATACTTTTCTTCTGCATTTCCCAAATGTTTCATTTTCTTTACCTATTTTGCCTTAAGAGCATTGTTCTATGATTCTAGAAATATCTCTGTCCCCATTGATCAACTCATTTCTCCTTTCCCACTCACCCTCTAGGGTCAATCTCAGATCTCAAAGTAGATTTTTGAGAGAAATATTTCCTCTTGTCATTAGTTACCTCTATCATGCACCTCTTTTGTTTTGCTTATAAGCTGTTTGTGATGGGATGGAGCAAATTCTACCATTACTTCAAATATCTTTCAAATCCACAGCATTAATATACTCTTAAGACACATTTATTGATTCTATGTAAATGTCCATCAATGAAAATAAGATGTTGCTCTGCACTGAAGTACAGAATGAAATAAAACATTGATGTGAATCACCTTGGTTAGATGCATCTATAATTTAATAACATTGACAACCTTTAACTATTTATACCTCTTCAGTGAATACTATAATGCAGAAAAGTATTTGAATGCATTATGTTTTCATCCTAAATAGTACAAAGTAACAACAAATTCCTTCCTTGACTTAGCGTGAATTTTAAGTAAACATGCAAACTGTGCTCAAATTGCTTTATTGGTTCAATTGCAGTATAGCACAGAAATATCAGTTTCCTCTGCCATGGGATTAAAAATGAATAAAACCCCATATTTTGAGACTATTTAATGATAAAAGTACACCAATAAAATGTCTTGTTTCTGTATACCAGGAAAAAAAAAAAAAAAAGTGGTAAGGGAAAAGAAGGAAGACAAAGGAAAAGGTCTGGGAGAACGAAGAAACAGGAAGAAAATTTAAGTTACTGCTTCCAAATTAATACACAGTTACACTAAGATTTATCCAAGGGACCTAAAGGAGTTAAACATCAAACTCGCTTCAGAGTTGAATGTTGATTTAGAAAACCTTAATGTTTTAGCACCATGTAGTGATCCTTTTATTTACAATTACGTAATTATGTTGTTAAACATTAAAGCTAATACTCTAAACTTCTGTAATGAGAAAAATGCACTAAATATATCTAATGATAGCAGAAAGACAGATAGGAATCCACTTCTTGAACACAGAAAGATTAAAAATATTTGCCAAGTTAGCAGTAACCTGTGGGATGAAAAATTATGGAGAAAAGATAAACCAAAAAAAAACCCACCACATTAAGATAGATAACTTATATTTACAATTGTCTTTTTTTTCTCTTTCCTTCTGATTTCTAAGAGTTAGCGCAAGTTTTGATTTAAAGAGTACTTACAGCTAGCTAATTAAATATTGGTGGTACTCAGAGTACTAAAAAGGAAAATACAAGTAAATAATGAATTAATGTATCTATTTTGCTGATGCCATTAAAATGTTTATATGAATTCTGTTAGGTAAAATTCTGGGAGCAAGGAACGGACACACAATTGCATAGTTGGAACTTAACCGTCTTGTACAAACAGGGAGGGATGTCACCATTAGGATCAAACCTAAACCAGAAGTGTGGAAGAGGACTGTTCTCAGCAGAAATGATCCCAGCCTTTATCTTCCAAGATAGTATATAGCTATATACCTGGTACATACCACCCAGTGTACACTCCGATACAGTCATTCACTCATACTCTTTGGTTTATACTGGAGGGCAGGAAATTCCTTACTCCTCTTTCCCCTGTCTTTTTCTCCAAAGAGGAAGATAAGGATTTGATAGCAGAATCATACATTAGACACCTGATGAGCCTCTTCCAGCTGTCCTTGCCAGAACACCAAAGTAGCTATATCTAAATATCAGTTAGAAGCTGGTAAACTTCTGCTATCACTTCTTTAACAATCACTGAGCAAGATAACGTGGGTGAGGAAAACACAATAAACTACTCTCTAATCAAAACAGAACCAATAATTCTTCTTTCAGAACTAAAATTTGAAGCAAGAGCCCCTCCACCCCAAAAATAAACAAAACCCCCAAAATCACATTATACCCACAAAATACACAGGTTCATGGTGGATCCTAGAAGTTCTTTTGATAGCTGACACTCAGGTAAATATAAAAGGAAATTACTGCACAACTATATAGAGCATAAGGTGCAATTAAGAATTTATTGTCATTTAATTGTTATTAATCATGCCACTTTGTTATAAATCACCAACTGCACAATATGCTGTGCTTAATAGGTTTACATAAAACCCATGTGCGTTTGCATAAATACGTGCGTATATATACACACATGTTCACAAAAATAACTATTTTTCCCCTTATTATTCGTAATTAAAACTGAAATCAAAACCATTAAAAGGTGATTTCCAATTTTATTTAAAGAAATGTGGAAGATATTATTCCAATGGGGTATTATGATGAAGGAATTCGTATTTTCATAACCAGATGGTTATATCTTGCCCCCCTTTCACTGTTTACTTTTTAAAGAGGAAAGACAGTCCCTGCTAAAGACTATGACACTGACATTCCTGGAAACCAAAACCCTCTTTCTTGATCCTTAGGGCAGCTAGAGCTTGGGAAACTGCAGAATTTTCCTCAAATGATGACTCCATAATGCCTCAGCAGTGTCCTGGAATGCCGGATTGTCCTTGACCTCTTGCACAGACTGCTGAAACCAGTGCCAATTACTGACAGTTTTGTTGGTTTATTCTGCAGTGTAGACACCTGTAGGCCATGAAATGGAAGAAGATTGCAATTCCTTTCACACAGGTCACTGTGCAGCCATCAGCTGGTAACAACTGTCACTCATTACCTACTCAAAATATAACCAGATTGACAGAACAGAGATGAAAGTCACTGTCTTCCCTCCTCATGAATCTGAAGTATTCATTCCTTCCATCAAAAGGAGTCAGTCCTTCCCGTCTTCAGAAGTTTATATTGTTACCCAAATCCACTAAAAAAGGCCATAAAATAAATGTCTATACTGTATTAAACAAGTAGAAACACACAGTAATTTGTCTATAACAATGAATGTTCTCAACCCACTCGTTCCTCAACAGCGAATGAAAAGAGTATGTACACATGCTGGGCAGGAGAAAGTGGGGGGAAGAGGAGGAAGAAAGTGATTTTTGTAGTGTTCTGGCAGCTTAATCAGTTTGGATGCTGGCAGAATAATGACAGGAAAAAGCTCTAAGTCAGATGTCCCTCACAATTGCATCCTGCTATCAGTGTCTTTCTAGTTATTTTAAGAGGGCTCTATCTCAGCCATCTCTGCCAATACGAGGTCCAGAAATATATAAGTAGAGCAGCAATTTTTTAACTGGTCAGTCTTTATGTAAACTAATAAGAAAAGAACAGCTAAAGTCCTATGAAAAGACTATTCTGCTAGTCTGATCTCCAAATAACAAGTATGTGAACCATGCTGACAAAACATTCCCCAGGAAGGAGAAGTTCAACATACACCAAGACATGGTGGTGAGGAGCACTTCTGACTTGTACAAATCACAAGTAGCACAAGACCTACAACATACTCCACTGAACATCAGAGAGTTGAACTTCAGTAATTTCCTCTTACGATCTTCTCATCATTTGTCAGGAAATTATTATACCTGCTGTTTATTACTAGCTAACAGGCAGCTAGCTCTCTCCAAACCCTAAGCTCACATAAAACACAGCTTTCTTTTGATCTCCTACCCCAGGAGAGTTGGACAGAGATGGACAAAGACAGATCTCTTCAGCCAGCTCAAAAAGTTGTTTCCCATGTGTTGTGGTTTAGCCCCGGTCAGCAACTAAGCACCACACAGCTGCTCGCTCACTCCCCCACCCTTGTGGGATGGGGGAGAGAATCGGAAGGGCCAAAATAAGAAAACTCGTGGGTTGAGATAAGAACAGTTTAATAATTAGAATAAAACAGCAATAATACTAATATAATGAAAAGGAAAATAATGAGCAAGAGAGAGATGAAACACTGGAAGAAGAGGGAAAAAAACCAAAAAAACCAAAACTAAACAACAAGTGCTGCAACCGCTCACCACCCACCGACCGACGCTGCCGGTCCCCGAGCCGCGATCGCTGCCTCCCCCGGCCAATTCCCCCCAGTTAATATACTGGGCATGACGTCACATGATATGGAATACCCTCTGGCCAATTCGAATCAGCTCTCCTGGTTGTATCCCCTCCCCTCCCGGCTTCTTGTGCACCTGGCAGAGCATGGGAAGCTAGAAAGTCCTTGACTAGTGTAAACACTACCCAGCAACAACTAAAACACCAGGGTGTTATCAACATTATTTACATACCAAGTCTAAAACACAGCACTATGCTAGCTACAGTGAAGAAAATCAACTATCCCAGCTAAAACCATGACACCATGCCATGTCCCCAGCTTCCTTAGCAAGAGTGAAACATTCAGGCTAAGGATCAGATAGTCTAATAAGAATAACAGTAGTCTAATAGAAGTCTAATAAAAGAAGATAGTCTAGTTAGAAGAAAATAGTCTAATAAAAAAATCTCAAAGTTAAAAAACATCAAAAAAAGTGAAGTGATCACAAAGAAAAAGCCAAATAAGATGTTGGTTAGTGGAGGTCATCTGCTAAGGCAACAAATACATTTTCCACCCAATTCCTGCCTTACAAATACAAAAAGTTCACAAATTGCAAAGAATGAAACGACTGTCAGAGAGACCTTCCCTCAAACCAAAGAAGAGGAGGTGTTTCAGCAGTGAGAAACACTGTTGGTATCAAGTTGTTAACCCTCTTCACAATAGATTTTAACAATGGATTCTGTAACTGCCAATAGGCTTTTGCTAACCTCTTAAAAAAAAAAAGAAAAAGAAAGAAAAAACCCCACCTCAATCAAATCAAACTGAACTCAGTATTCCCCTCCTCTGGGCAAAACCAGACAAAATGGAGAATTTCATAAGTCTGTCTTCCTTTTTCTGTATTTCAAAACTTTTTTTTTAATTTTTACCTATCCAAGTATATTTCATTTAGTTTCCCAATTTAGGTTTCCTTTAAGACTGTGATACTTGTTGTGGTCATTGCAAATAACAGACATTTTATTCAGGCTCTATCACAACACATGTCTGCCAATGAAAGTCATTAAAATGATGAAAAAGCTAATACCACTACTACAAGAAGAAAGTTAGTCTTACTTCTCCCTCTTACCCCTGCAAACAGGTAGTTAAGTAATTTACAAGAAATCAAGAAGGGAGAAATCTTTTGGAAAAGAGGTTCAGTATTTGTTATGAATAGCTGTTCACATTTAAATATTTGGAAGTCATGTTTTTTTATGATTTTGCAGAACCTTTGTCATTTTACTTCTTTACAAAATGAAAGTCATTTCATTACATGGATGTCTTGTCTGAACAATGCTACAGGGTTGCAATTTTGTAATTGCCCTTGAAAATAAGCCAGACTTGTTACTTAAAAAATCTGGTAGCACAATATCACAGAATGGATTAACGTACTCTTTTCATTTCACTTGTGTTCAGTTATTTAATAAGAGCTTTTAATTCTAGTGTTCTCCAGATTTATCTAGTGTTTAAAATTAACAAGAAAATACGGAGTAAGAATGGAGAATTAAATAGCTGCGTCTTTCTTACTGTTAGCAAATGGAGTAATCCTTGAAGGGCTATTAAAAATGGCCAGTCACCTCAGCTGTTGCTTGCACACTGAAAAACTGCACTAAGTTGATTCTTTGTATTTCAAGTCGATCAACATTAGGTCAAGTATCTCATCCAACATTATTTTTCTATTATGCTTTATTCTTCAGCGTAACTCAACTTCAACAATACTGACAACATTGATAGAAACTTTATGAAACATTTCAGGGAAGCTATTCAATAAAAACACCTAAAATATGAACTATCTATCATTCCTTACTATATGTAATGAGCAATGAATACCTATTCCACAAGCCAGGCTCATATAAAAAAGAACCTTATGAATCTCCTGCAGAGTAGCCTTTACTGTAGAAGCGACATGTTACTAAAATAACACTAAAAAAAAAATCAAAAATGTAAGAAGGTATTTAAAAAATAAATAAAAGATAGCAGATACTCATAGCCACTATACTAGTTACCATTACTATACTGCCACTTGTTTAGCATTCACATCGTATCTTCAACTAATGTTTTGCCTCCTAGCCATGGTTCATTACAATGCTAATAAGTCTTTTGCTTCTCAGCACTTATTTTAGACTTTCAATAGTTTCTTCTCAAGTAGATATTAGATACACTAACAAGAGTTAAGCTAGTAATTTCTTTAATTCCACACATATCCACAAACATATATATGCAGATACACTAGCATACAACAAAATATTAATAAATGGAACTATACACTGAATAAATCTTTTATACATAATGGTTATATCTATACAGTAATTTAAAAGACCTGAAAAATTTGAACAAATGTGTAAGGACATAGGCAAATTCTATTCACACAAAAGAAATGTAATAGTAAGTTGTTTATACTCATCAGTGTGAATTACAACCAGTCATGCTAGCCACCAGTGTAGCTCCTGAGAACGTATCATCTATGCATTCAGTATCATCTTAACTATCACTATAATAATTCTATTTTCTTTGAACCCCTAAAGATATAGAAAGAAACATATGTTTTGGTGTTTGTTTCAGGGCTTTTGGTTTTTTTTTTTTGTTTGTTTGTTTTTTTTTTTTTTTTTTGTTTTTTTTTTTTTGTTTTTTTTTTAATTCTGGCTCCATTTAGGTATGGAGAACAACCTTTAAATATTCTCTTCAGTTCTAAGGCAACAAAAACAATGTTGGGAAACAGTTTTTTACCATAATATAATAAAACTAATTCTATAAAAATAAGAGATTTTAATAGAAGATTCCTTCCTTCTGACATTAGCATTTACAGGCTAGGTTGTAAATACTGCTTGTTTGCTTTAGCCTGAATCTTATCAGAAATATTATAATTTTCAATTAAAATTAAGAGAAGGAACGCTAGAAGTTAAAATATGAAAACAAATGCTGCAAAGCTGAAGAACAAATATTGACAGTTCTGAAAAGACCAGTATACAAATGAGATAGAGCCCAAATCTTTCTGACTTAAAGCCAGAATTCAAACCAACTGTATCTAAAATGAGGGAAATGGATGCTCGCAATTTTAGATGGGCAACCATAGTTTGAAGCATGCTATTGAAATCAGATTGACCCAAATAACACATTTTCCCATGAATTAGTCAGTTAAAGCAGAGAAGACAGTCGTGAAACTGCTCTGACCATCCACTTCCCTAGCTTACTTCTTCCAACATCAGCGTGAAACACTGCGCATACAAATAGATCTACGAGCGAACTTACTAACAAACTGAATTACGGGAAACTTTGGTCTATCCTACAATTTTTTTGAAGTCTTCTCACTGATAAGAGGAGAACAATGAGAGAAAAGGAAAAGACCATAAAAAAAAAAGGTGAACTATTTCCACTAAAAGAAATAGTCCAGAGTAAATCAGGAAATCTGAACTATTTCAATGGATATTTCACACTCAGAGTAATATTACTGATGGAAAATTTCCCATGTGTAGTATTTTTCTTTTATGGTTTACAACTTTTTCAGTTTACATACAATTTTTTGGGTAAAAACCTATATTTCTCCCCACTATCTGCAATCTTGTCTTCTAATCTTGCTTCTGTCCTCTACCCCTTAGTAAAAAAAAGGTAAACAAACTGGGTTTTGGGGTTTTTTGTTGGTGCTGCAGGTGGTTTTGTTTTTTTGGTTTTCACAGAATCATAGAATTATTAAGGTTAGAAAAGACCTCTAGGATCAAGTCCAACCATCAACACTACCATGTCTCCTAAACCATGTCCCAAAGTGCCACGTCTACACGTTTTTTGAACTCCTCCAGGGATGGTGACTCCACCACCTCTCTGGGCAGCCTGTTCCAGTGCCTGACCACTCTTTCAGTAAAGACATTTTTCCTAATATGCAATCTAAACCTCCCCTGGTGCAGCTTTAAGCCATTTCCTCACGTCCTATCACTAGTAACTTGGGAGAAAAGGCCAACATCCACCTCACTGCAACTTCCTTTCAGGTAGTTCTAGAGAGCGATAAGGTCTCCCCTCAGCCTCCTCTTCTCCAGGCTAAACAACCCCAGCTCCCTCAGCCGCTCCTCATAAGACCTGCTCTCCAGACCCTTCACCACCTTTGTTGCCCTTCTCTGGACACGCTCCAGCACCTCAATGTCTTTCTTGTACTGAGGGGCCCAAAACTGAACACAATATTCAAGATGCAGCCTCACCAGTGGTGCCGAGAACAGGGGCACAGTCACTTCCCTACTGCTGCTGGCCACACTATTCCTGATACAAGCCAGAATGCTGTTGGCCTTCTTGGCCACCTGGGCACACTGCTGGCTCATGTTCAGCCAGCTGTCAACCAACACCCCAGGTCCTTTTTCTGCTGGGCAGCTCTCCGGCCACTCTTCCCCAAGCCTGTAGGGTCGCATGGGGTGGTTGTGACACAACGGCAGGACCCAGCACTTGGCCTTGTTAAACCTCATACAATTAACCTCAGCCCATCAATCCAGCCTGTCCAGACCCCTCTGCAGAGCCTTCCTACCCTCGAGTAGATCAACACTCCCACCCAATTTTGTGTCATCTGCAAACTTACTGAGGGTGCACTCAATCCCTTCATCCAGATCATTAATAAAGATATTAAACAAGACTGGCCCCAACACTGAGCCCTGGGGAACACCACTTGTGACCAGCCACCAACTGGATTTAGCTCTGTTCGCCACAACTCTCTGGGCTCAGCCATCCAGCCAGGTTTTACCCAGCGAAGAGTACACCCGTCTAAGCCATGAGCCACCAGCTTCTCTAGGAGAATGCTGTGAGAGACTGTGTCAAAGGCTTTACTAAAGTCCAGGTAGACAACATCCACAGCCTTTTCCTTCATCCACTAGCTGGGTCACCTGGTCATAGAAGGAGATCAGGTTGGTCAGGCAGGACCTGCTTTTCATGAAGCCATGCTGGCTGGGCCTGATCCCCTGGTTGTCCTGCACATGCCCAGCGAGCTCACTCAAGGTGAACTGCTCCATAATCTTCCCCAGTACCTAGGTCAGGCTGACAGACCTGTAAGTTCCCCGGATCCTCCTTCCAGCCCCTCTTGTAGATGGGAGTCACATCAGCAAGCCTCCAGTCATCTGGGACCTTCCCTATTAACCAGGACTGCTGATAAATGATGGAGAGCGGCTTGGCAAGCTCCTCTGCCAGCTCCCTCAGTACTCTCAGATGAATCCCATCAGGCCCCATAGACTTGTGAGTGTCTGGGTGGCTCAGCAGGTCGTAAACTGCTTCCTCCTGGATTATGGTGGGGGGTTGTTCTGCTCCCCATCCCCGCCTTCCAGCTCAGGGGGCTGAATACCCCGGGGATAACTGGTCTGATGGTTAAAGACTGAGGCAAAGAAGGCATTTAGTACCTCAGCTTTCTCCTCATCCTCGGTGGCAATGTTCCCCTCCGTGTCCAATAGAGGATGGAGATTCTCTTTCAGGAGTTCTCTTTTTGTTGCTAATGTATTTGTAAAAACATTTTTTTGTTGTCCCTTACAAGATTTGCCAGGCTGAGTTCTAGCTGGGCTTTTGCTTGTCTAATTTTCTCTCTGCAAGACCTAATGAGGTCTCTGTACTCTTCTTGAGATGCCTGCCCCTTCCTCCAAAAGTGTTCTCTCCTTTTTTTGAGTGCCAGCAAAAGCTCCCGGTTCAGCCAGGCCAGTCGTCTTCCCCGCCAGTTCGTCTTGCGGCACATGGGGAGAGCCTGCTCCTGCACCTTTAAGACTTCCCTCTTGAAGAATGCCCAGCCTTCCTGGACTCCTTTGCCCTTCAGGAATTCCTCCCAGGGGACTCTCCCAACCAGTGCCCTGAACAGGCCAAAGTCTGCCTTCTGGAAGTCCATGGTAGTGGTTCTGCTGACCCCCCTTCTTACTTCACCAGGAATTGAGAACTCAGTCATATCATGGTCACTAAGCCCAAGACGGCCTCCAACCACCACATCTCCCACCAGACCATCTGTTTGTGAACAGCAGGTCAAGCGAGGCACCTCCGCTGGTAGGGTCACTTACCAGCTGTGTCAGGAATTTATCTTCAACACACTCCAGGAACGTCCTAGACTGTTTCTTCTTTGCTGTGTTGTATTTCCAGCAGACATCTGGTAGATTGAAGTCCAGAACCAGAACAAGGGCAACGGACTGTGATACCTCCGCCAGCTGCTTGGTAAAACACTTCCTCTACCTCTTCATCCTGGTGAGGTAGCTTTCTGTTCTGTTTATACGTCAACTCACATGTTCATTCTTCTACAGCAAAGATATTCAAAACTGATGAGTATCTGAAACCCGTAATTCACAGAAATTCCAATTCATTCTCAGCCACAGCAGTCACCACTGATTTTATCATAATGAACAATCCTGACCCCAGGCTAACAAAACCACTGTCAATTAATAGCAATTTAATATTTTGGAAATGGAAGCAGATGGAAAAAAAGCTCAACATTTACCTTATTTTTATTGCAGTTTTTGATGCAGGAACAACTAATTCTTATGTATGTTACAATGGCAGCTGTTCCAATTCCTTTCTTGTACGTCATTTGCTTTCAGTCATTGTGACTCTAAGTCCCTGTGTTCCTAGATTCTTGTACAGTCTCACAAAATCCAGTCTTCCGGACAACCCTAAACTATAAATAACGACTACCAAAACATCACGAAAATTGAACATAAACTTCCCAGCAGGCAACAATAACGACACTACTTTAAAATTACAATATGTTAAAACTTCAGAAGGTTGCATAATAAAACTCCTACATGATTAATTCAATATACTAATCGTTGCAATGATGACTGCAGAGGCAAGGTACTAACAGGTATAGAACGCTTAAGTATCTTCTGACTCATACAGCCAGGTGTGAAGAAAATTTAAGTGAATCCTGATGCATCCCAAAGAAAGAACAGTATGAACAACTGAAATGTAGGTTTATTTTATTCCCTTTATTTTCTTGCAATAAGGTCAAATGAGAAATGCGGAACCATATGTTTTATACGGGACCATTTATTCCACTGCACACTAAATGGTTTACTTTTCATCAGAGGTACTGCCTGCAGTTTATTCCTTTGTATATCACCACTATAGTTATCACCTACAGTTAATTTCCATGTTAAATATTTTAGTGATTTCTCTGCACCAAAGGATAAGCTTTATTTAACTACATTTTCCAAAGTATATCTCCATATTTCTTCAACTTTCTCCTTCTCATGTGCAAGTTCTGATTTAAGCCTGAAGCATGAAGGCAATCAATGCTGATGAATGACTAGAAATGCTTTCTTTATTCCGCTCCTCACTGAATAAAAAAGTTTCCATTATCTCCCTCAACACCTTCACTCTATCAATTTGACAGGGGCATGCAGTTCTACACCCCACTGCCTTCACTCTAGAACTGTATACAGCTTTTCTATCTTTTTCTAATATAAAAAAAATATGATACATGATAAGCCTAGTGAAAACATCTTGTCTTCACTCTTACGTGTCAACTTCCTTTTCTTTTAATTCTTCTATACTTTATTAAAATGCATATTAGACTAAATATCCAGTGTCAGTCAAAACATATGCATAAAATACAAAAGCTAATTTGGACAAATAGAAAAAGAAATCATCACAGCACAATAAATGCTAAGTATGTAAGGCACCTGTGACAAAATTTATAGTATAAGATCCTAGTGTTTTTTGACTGATCATTGTACCTGCAAAATATTTGTTTTACAAAGAACCATTATTTAGGTTGCATTGCTTGCAGATAATTAGAACAAAATGACAAGCAAAAAAATGTTCATTCAACTAAACAGGATTTTATCAAGCCTCAGCCAGTAAAACAATACACTACTAATTGTAAAAGCAAAGTATATCAAACATCCAGGAAAGTACTCAAACTGACAACAGTATAAAAAAAAAAAGGGAGTTCCCTGCCTTCACCCAGGTGGTTCTGGCAAAACTGATCTTCCTCTGCAGCACCATGTTTGGTTCCTCCTAAAATGGTCTCTGATTTACCCAACAAGGATCCTGTTTCTGCAGGGACCCAGGATACCTTTTTTACTCTTGTTTTCTCCTTACTGTCTGTGCTGATTTTGGCTGGGGTAGAGTTAACTTTCTTCACAGTAGCTAGTATGGGGCTGTGTTTTGGATTTGTGCTGGAAACAGCGTTGATAATACAGGGATGTTTTCATTGTTGCTGAGCAGGGCTTACACAGAGTCAAGGCCTTTTCTGCTCCTCCCCCCACCCCACCAGCGAGCAGGCTGGGGGTGCACAAGAAGCTGGGAGGGGACACAGCTGCAACAGCTGACCCCAACTGACCAAAGGGATATTCCATACCATATGACATCATGCTCAGCATATAAAGCTGGGAGAAAAAGAAGGAAGAGGGGGACATCCGGAGTGATGGCGTTTGTCTTCCCAAGTAACTCTTACCTGTAACGGAGCCCTGCTTTCCTGGAGATGTCTGAACACCTGCCTGCCCATGGGAAGCAGTGAATGAATGCCTTCTTTTGCTTTGCTTGTGTACACGGCTTTTGCTTTCCCTATTAAACTCTCTTTATCTCAACCCAGGAGTCTTCTCACTTTTACTCTTCTGATTGCCTCCCATGCCCCACTGAGCGGGGTGGAGGTGGGGGGGGGTGGCAGTGAGCAAGCGGCTGGGTGGTGCTTGGTTGCTGACTGGGGTTAAACCACAACCACTGTCCCATTACATTTCCCACATTCAGGCTTTAGCGGAGACAAAGTTCAGTGTAGAGTGCTGATGAGCTGTTGTATTGTCCAGTTATATGCAAACCCTTTTAAACCTGTTACCTTTTATATGATTGCTCATTCTGAGTCCTTTGAAGACTTAAGTTTCCCAAATCAAAGTTTGTGCAAACCTAAAAATTATATTTTAATTTTTTTTTTTTTTATTCGTAATAGCTCACAAGTCTGAACCATACATCTTGATATTAAGAAATCTTCTGTAGAAGTTCTTGAGGAGCATGCGATATGGCTCTAACCCCCCTTCAGGTCTCACTGGGCAGCAGAAAAGAAGTGATGAAGGAAAGGGCTTCACCAAACACTGTACTGAAAAGTAGAGCTGGGAATCTTTCCCCACCATTTACCTCTCCTTCTCCTTCACCACCATATCCGCTATTCCCACCCACCTCCTGTCCTTTCCCCCTTGCCACCCCAGGAGTTGCCAGTCCTACAAACACATGACAGCTTTAGTGCTATGTGGCACTCTGGAAATGACACTGCATCAACAGCCACAGGCAGGCAATGATGTCAGTACATGGTATCCATCTCCAGCCCCTCACTGCCCCTCTCATTTTTGCTAATGAGAAGCTGTTACAGTAATTACTCTAGTTTGGACTGTGGGAAAAAGGAACAAGGAGTGGAAGACTAGATGCTGCCAGACAGTGGCAGTTTAGGCTCAGGATTAGCACTGCAGTTATCACAAAACTGCAGTGACAATTGGAAATTATGAGGTGCTAGTAAAACATACTTTCAGAATTATGATACTACAGCGTTACTGCTGTGTTGCCCAGAGCTTTCTTAAACAGTCAATAAAACAGACGTCTTTATATTAAATTATCCTCCTAAACATGAACTAAATTTATAATCAACTCCTGTTATTTCATTATAAAAGCTAAAAAAAAAAAAAAAGTAGCACAAGCCTCTTCCTCTTGGCTCTATGTTCCATCAAGCCATTCTTCAAGTACTAGTTTCCAGACAGAAAACAGTTTAGAAACTTAATTTTTCCAGTATCTTGCAGACATTTTCTACATAAATTGAAGTGAACGCTTGCCTGGTCATGTTGAAGAGCTCGAAGAACTTAGGCTTTACGCATCATAAATATTTTTTTAATGAGTAGATTATTCTGGAACTTTGATTATATAAATTGAAATACTTAATCTGCTAATCAGCCAACAGATTCTACAAAGCAACTGCTTTCTCTCATAGCTTCAGTTTGCTACTTTGGGTACCTTTAATACAGCCTCAGATAATGGGAAGTGAAGGCACTCATGAACGAAGTGTCTCCATAAAACACTATCCTGTGGCCTTATTTCATCTATGTTCCATACTACTTTATCTACTTAACAGTACTGCCTAGTACCCTAAGTATTTAACTGATATTGGTTACTTAAAGCACGCACTCCACACAGCAACTGGACTGAAAAACTCAGAACTGGAAGAAGAAATACAAGAAAATAAGACACACAGTCAATGTCTGGTTTATGGAAGAAGATATTTCTCATCACTTTATAAAGAAATAGGAGAAGTTTAAGTTCATTTTTGCTGTCATCATTGCTTTCAGTAAAAGTGTTGAGTAAATCTCTCTTGCATTTGTCACATTAAACACAGGACTTATTTGGTAGAGTTACTTCCTCAAAAACTAACAGGATCTAAACTGATTTTGATTTAAAAATATATATAACTGAGCTTCAAAATATATGTAGGACTAAGAAAATAAACAAAAATGAAATTGTGTCATGTTTTATTATTCAAAAAAACCCCTTTCTTCTCCATGGGAAATTATTTAACAGGGCCAGTGCCCCTGGAGGTGTCTAGTGTTTGTTCAATTATTCCATTTTGTCACCATCCTTGGGCCTTATTTCTGGAACAACATCATCAAATAGCAGGTTATGATGAAAATTTGTTTCAGTGCCCCAGTGTGCAGATCACATTCTCTTATTGAGCTCCCTGCCATTTTCTACCTATCCTTCCCCCCTCCCATCTTCAAATAAGAAGTACAGCTTGATCTTTTCCTTGATCTTTCTGTAAAAAGCAATCTATAATATTGACCTCTAAGAAGCTGCTAGCAATTAGATTTCCCAAGGGGTTACCAGAGTGAAGCCAATGTTAGATGAATCAGGAATTGTAAGTATTCTGGGGGCTCTTCGGAATAAAACTTCTTTACCTGCTACAAGTGCAGAAATGTGTTAGCTAAGTAAGAGAGTCAGTGGTGCTAGTCTCCAAGTTACCTTCCGCTACCACTCAGGCTACTGCTCTCTGTGTTGCAAGCTGTCAACCCATTCTGGAGGAGCCCTTATTTCCTGCAGGCACTACCCCTCAACCAGAACTCCCACTGCTCATAAAAGCTTTATACGTCTCAAACACCAGCCATCTCCTACAGACACATGGCGACTTGAAGTTTTCCTGTGTCTTTCGTATTGATGAAAGTGTGGACTGCTAAAAAAGACCACTGATACATGGGTCTCAAAGAAAAACAGAGAAAGAGCAGATAAAGTCTCCTGCATAGTGTCTGCGTAGAGAGATCATATTCATTATTCAATAAAAAAAATTATTCTTGAGACAGAATGCTCTTAGCCACTTTGTATAATGACCTTGATACTAAGGGACTCCCCAGGCATCTAGAATCTATAAATCAGAGTGATTCCTTGTCTTTGAAGTAACTTTCTTTCAGATTATTAGGGAAAAAATGGTATATTTTCAGCCATCAGCATACAAGGCCTTTTGTGGGCACTGCAAATAATGCAACACCTTTTAGAATAAAATAGCACCAATTCATTCAAAACTAAATGTATTTTGAAGTCACTAAGAGGTGCCTACCATGTATTCGTATATAAAATTTTAATTACAGATGGATGTGTCAAGCTGCATGTTTGTTTGTGCCTATGAGTTAAAGGAAGAGGTCTGCAGGCAACTGCAGCAGTCGTCGTTAGCTAAGCAACCTTGCTGGGTGTAGCGCATGGACATGATTTACAGAAGAAAGCCAGACAGTAATTGTATTCTCAGCTTCTTAAGAAACTGAGAAGTCCATTCATGCACTGGACAGCAATTCTTTAACGTGATGGAGTGAAAAGTACAACTGCTGAATTTTGCAATGCTTAAGCTACAAAAGAAAGTTAAACTCTTTTTCTTCAATCTTTTCAATACAGCATTTGCAAAACCATCCAACTTCCCTCTCTTTCTCTTATATTAAAAAAACCCACAAAAATAAAAACAAAAAAAACCAACAAACAATAGAGCTGTTTTGGTAGCTGCTAATGTAAATTTAGAACACCAAAGTAGGAATGAAAAAGACTAAAAAAGCATCCTTCAAAAAATATGATTCATATAATTCATTATGTGTATGTACCTACCATGTAGTGCATTCAAAAGTAAAAACAAAAGCAAAAAAACCACACCTGAACGCCTTTCTATCAGTGATGGACAGGCTAAATTTGACAATTACCTGAATTAAAAATAACAGTTTCCCTCACATTTCCAAATCTAGTGGAATTGCTAAGTAAAAAGGTACCAGGAAGTTCTTCGAGATCTTCCACAGTGAGAGCTGGTAGTTATACATTCAGAACCTAATATAGGAGCATGCAAATGAATAGGTAACATTCACACAAAACTTAAGATTGATCATGTCTTGATTATAAAAAGACCATTCAGTGTCTTAAAACCAGTCCACTTTTTTTATAAGAATATCCATATATATATATATAAAACGAAACACACAAACAGGTGAAAAATCTCTTGACTTTACCAACTACTGTATGTCGCTTTAAGTAATTGTTACCAAATGTCTAAGCCAAAACATATTACTGCAGCATAAGAGAACAATCTGCTGAAAGAGTTCACTATGGCATGGAAGGCATCAGCCTCCTTTGACTTTTTTATTTCTTTTCTTGGAAAAGAAAAGGAAAGCAAGAGAAAGGTATCATTTCTCTCTGGGATGTCACGTGAAATAAACGCACAGCATGATCTTGTGTTGTCGAAGCTGGTAGAGAACATCACTTTAAAGAGCCAGAGATCTGCCACCGCTACTTTTAGCCTGCACTATTCAGTTTGGTATTACTCAAAATTCTCCGTAAGAATCAGAAAAAATAATGACAGACTGAATTACTCTATTGAAACTATTGAGTTCAAGATAACAAAGTAATGACGGTAACAAAAACAGTATACTAGCAGAAATCCATGATCAAAGAGTGCAGAAAATGTGGCCTAAGTAGTGAATCAAGGGGTGAAAGAGTAGGCTGTTTTGCACACTATGAATTTGGCATTTTAAACAAGATATAAACAGAAGAAAGTACTCCACATTGGCATCGATGAAAACAGAACTAAAATTAGGAAGGAATACGACCCTTGCCATTCAGTCAGCTTTTGCAATTTGAGGAACAATGTTTTGTCTTTGGCACCTCTGTCCTAGTCCAGATCAAACAAACCCAAGAGGGGGATATAGAAGCTTTAAGTGCTTTGAAAACCTCTATTGATTTTTGTTGCTTTCTGAAAATTATCTGAAGTTTGTCACCAGCATTTTTGCCCTTTCTCAGATTTTCCTTGATTTATTAATTTTCTTCTATTTTTTTTTTTCATCTTTTTATTCCTTGACTACATTTCTGAAAAGGATTTTGATTTAGCTAGTCAAGACTTTCTATTGCAACATTGTCGTGAGTCAATGAGCAAAAAGCCTGGCAAAATCAATGTCTAAGGGGATAGAAAGATGAATTGTGGCACAGCTAGCTGGAATGATTGAAAACTCACTGCAACAGATGCTCATTATTGACTCTGTTTTGTCATTTCAGCACAAAGTTATTTGGATTTGCTAGGAGCCATACTGTGATTCGAAGAACAACATTCAGACAACCCATTAATTCAGCTGCAAAGGTGGTAATCACTAGCAAGGTGGCAACCGTTTTAAACAACTACATTTACTGCTAGAGAAATAATTAGTCTGCACCCAAAAACGGCTTGATCTTGGCAAGTGTGTACCTTAGCTTTGAGTAGGTAGCAAAATCCATGGGCTAAGCTTTTGCTACTCCAGCACAACATCTACAAATAAGTCAGTGTATAAATAAAAGGTATATTTTCTAGTTTTGTTTTTCTACTTTTTATGAATTTGTCTTATTTTACCTTCAAGGTAACCAAATTATTCATCAGAAGCAGCAGTAACAACAGTTTTTGGCTCATTTTGACTAACTTTTTCCATCCAGAAGACCTTCAAGCAAGACTTTTCTTATATTAAAGAACAACCAAAACCAGAAAATTATCACCTCTACATCCAAAAGTAATAGGAGAAACTTCAAATTAAACTTTACTTGACTGGTCAAGTATCCTAATATTTTTGTTGAAGCTTAAATACTTTTTTTAAAAAATTAAAAAAAAGAAGTATAATGGCTGTTGCCATCGGACCAAGCAAATTAAGATCACTTTTAACTTCAACTTAATTATTTAGTGTTAACATGGTTAACACTTTAGCACTACTTAATCCATGAAATAAGTATGTTATACAGTTTTATTCTGTACTGAGTCAATTCTGTCCTCAAAGAATGAGAGAATTGCTTACCGTAGGATGAAAGTCTCAATTACTTTTTCCCACTGCCCAGTGAAGCTACAAAGTAGTCAAGAAAATAAAGCTAATACATATAGAAAAGGAGAAAGGAAAATTAAAATTTGCACTGAGAACAATGAGGAATAAATAGTAGAAAGAGAATTGTTACAAAGCCTAAAAGATGATGAAGTGGAAAGAAGCAAACTACAAAGCCAGAAAAGAACATGTCAGAATTTGTAGAGAAAAGACAGCAAAATGCAGGAAATATGTTCAGTCAGATGTAATTTTCCCATTAAGGATTCCTATTGATAGATTATGGGCCCTGGATTAAGAAGCTACAGCATGCGACAAGTATAATTGCATTATATAAATTTATAATACTGCATCAAGGGCAGTAATTTCATTTTAAGGACAAAAAAGTAATAGCAAATATCTAGTGAAAAGCAATGAAATAGTCTATAACTAGCACAATTCACCTTACAAGGAGGCGTAATACTAATTCACTTTGAAAAGCACCCCCTCCAACCAATATGAGTTCTAAGTATATGAAGTATAATCATACAAAATAATAACAAACTAGATCTACACAGGCCTCTTACTTAGCTTATTTCATGTATCTCCCATAAAAATCTCAGAAGTTCCTTATGCTGAATCCAGTTCAGTAAATGCATCCAACTGTATGTCAGTGCTTTTAGTCAACCAGACTGAGTTCAAAACAATTTGCCTGAATATATTCACAATTAGAGGGTAACATTTTATTAATAAACCATACACAATATCATCAAAAAGGGCACTGGTTTTCATTCTGTTTAATGGACTATATTACAGAGACCACATTCATGTCTGAAACCTGTTATTACTTCCCTAAAATAGCAGTAAGTGAAACGATTCCATTTGTCCAGCTTGTTCAGTAGGGAAAAAAAGTTAGTAAAACCACCTGGCACAATAAAAGAAAAGGGGAAAAAAACCCAAAAGAAAAAACCAAAACTCAAGCAAACCTGTATCAGAGAAAAACTCTGAACCTTAACCATGTTTGTTACACATAAATAACAAGTGTAGGCCTCTCATTTTTCGTAATATTGGACAGTGATTTTCATCTTTCTCCTTTCCTGGAAGCTATACAGATTAAAAAGGTAACTTACATAACACAAATATGTCATTGATTTGATGATTAAAGCTCATCTCATTGACTATGGTTTTACAGATATGCCTACTAGACAGACTTTAACTAGGTACTTAGGATAAGACACTAACTATCTAACTGCTTGTTAGAGGAGATTATGAATAAGAAATCAGGGACCTGGATGACACTGACCCAACAAAATTAAGTTGCTTAGAGTTTTCTCCTTTTAGCTCATGGTTGCAAGTCTGCAAAAAATAAATCCAGTGTAGGTAACTGCAAATGTTATGGAAAAGCCTAAAATATTTTTATAGTCAAAAACATTTAAGAAGTGTTCTAATGTTAAAATGCTAAGAGTTATATAATACTGGACATACTGTATCTATCGTATAGTAGGATATGAAGAAAGATAAAGATCCATGTAGAATTTTACCAGAGTTGTTGAAATATGAGATTGGAATCAATCATGAATATTCCAGAAAAAAAACAAAAACTCCAAGAACAAAAACTATCATTTATCGAAGTTTAATAATTTTTACTGCTGTTAATATTATTTTGGAAAACCTAACAGTTTGGAAAATATTTCCCTAATCCAAACTGGATTTGGCCAATCTCTGGCCAAAAGCACTGAGAACACTACACCACATTGACATTAAGAGCATGTTGCTTACTATCCTCATCTTGCATTTGGAAGAACTGTGTTTTGGCTCCTCTTCTGCTTGACATAGAAACAACACTTGAATCTCAGGTCTCCATATACACACAAGTTGCCAGCTACTACTGACTATTCTCCAGAAAGCCTCTTTGTTTCCTGTTGAAGCACTTGGCACTTCCTAAAACAATGTTTGCCTCAAAGTTTCCACATGGAGTGCAAATAAGAAAACTACTAAATTATTTACCTGATCCACCTTTCTGTGTGGCCTCACACATTTTTAACTATTTATACAAAAAAAGAGGAGACAAATTCCTGGACAGAAATAACCAGAATAAGTCTTCTCTCATTCTTTGCAGAAAAGATTAATTTGTGCTTCCTTCCTTTTCAAAAAAATAAAAACCAAAACAAACAAACAAAAAAAACCAAGAACAAAAAAAACCCCAAAAAACTAAATAATCCATTTTAAGTAAGGCACTGGAGGCAATTGAGAAGGAAGAAAATTGGCTTCCCTAGATGCAAACCACAGCATAGCAGAACAGAAAGATCCTGGGGAGAGGAATGTGGGGAAAAACAATAGCTCACTCACAAAAGCACCTTCACTGAAATGGGCATCTAACGAGCACAGTTCTGCAAGTCAGCCAGATTTTCTGTGTACTTGTCTCCACTGAAAAAATGTATTAGCATCGTGAAAAAGAGCATCCAGGTAGCCAGAGAGGCTGTCCAAACTGACAGCTTCAGAGGTCAGTAGTTTTCATTCTACACCGATTTCTGCATAGTACAAACTGGACCAGAGTTTATCTGCAAGAACGACAAGCAACTTCAATTCAAGATATTCTGTAGCAGCTCAATTGCTCAGCTGCCTTTCCTGAGCTAACCCGGGTATGAGATAACCTTCTGTCTTCTGGAAGATGTGCATCTTCTGAAGTAAAAAAAAACCAAAGGTGTTTACTTATGTTATTCCTTTAACATCAGATCAAGAGTCTTTAATACCAACACTCTGTTTTATCTCCCAGTGAATACCATCTCCGTGAGCTTATGTTCCCTCTCCACCTTTTCCTTATTATCACCTTGCTCCTGCACAGCTCTGTCTCTTGCAAGCTAAATGAAGGATAATATATTTTATTTATAATGGAAGTCACATACCATATTTTCTGTGCTATAAGTAATAAAACAAACACATAACAAGATGTTAAATTAAATTGCAGATCATAGACAAAGTACGTTGTGCCCCTAGCAACAGCTTCCATTCACTGCACAGAAATATGCTGTAGACATGACAAATCTTTGTGAAGTTTCTCTTAGTAATTACTCTGCTTAACACAGGCTGTCATTACATAGTACCTTTGATACAGAAAAATATTTAGTGTCATATACCTATGTGCAAAGCTGCTAGCAATAAACATGAACTCTTTCAGCAGAGCTGTCATGAACCCCACACTGTGTATTTTCCTCTTTAAACTTGAACTCTGCAGGCTCTTTGCCCCTTGACCAACAAGCTGCAGCTCATCCCGTGCCGCTGGCCAGAATCAACCTTCCAGGGTAGTGGAGGGCAAAGACCACTCCTGAGCATGCCACCTTGCATTCCCAGCCCACCAGGTATGCGAAGCTGCCTCACTCCCTGTTTTACATGGGCGGCTCACCACTTGGCTTAAGCTTCTCCCTTTGCCCCTCCTCTGCACTTTCACCCTCAGCCCTGCCCCAGTCCCAGTGCCTGTTCCTAACCCAGCTGCCGATGCTCTTCCAACCTCGCTTGCTCCCATTCTTAATGCTGCCAGTTTTCCAGGCTTGAGTCTTGCCCATCAGCTGATGCATATGCATTTTCAGTTGCTATCGCCTCTACTTCAGATCTTCAGCTTGACTAAATGATTCTTCCTAATTTTTGGTGACGCTGATCTGCCTTACTTAGCTGTTCTACTCTTTGTTTTCCATTCCTCCCTGGGCTGCCCTCAAGTCATCTACTTCATAGCAGGTAACATGCACAGGAAACCCCGAATAGAATCATTTTCACGTACAAACAGGTAGTATGCCTTATTCAAATGCAATCTCCATGCCACTTCACTTGCCCCTGTAAAGGCTAACTTGTCACCTTTCAATGGAATGCTACAAAATCACCTGAACTTTGAGGTGTGTTAATGCACACTGTGCATTACCATTGATACTAGGTTCTACCATATACAGAAAATTTATCAAGGTAATAAAGAAGAATTCAAAGAAGAAAGCCACACTTGATACACAAACCAGCAACTGAAGGAACAAAATCTGTGATTTTAAGCACATTACACAGACCTTCTTCCAAGTACATAGATATTACCAAAAAACATTTAAAGAAAACTACAAAAGAACAGCTTTTGTTTATGGATACTGAAGATATTTCCATAAATGCTGTCAAAAACTGTCCCCTAGAAAGTATATAAATTGACAAGCTTCAAATTGATCTTAGTTTCACAATATTTGCAGATATTATTGAATAAATGATTTGAGTTGTAATTGGTGAGATCTCAGAAAATGCTACACAAGTAGTACTTCCACATACAAGAAACTTAAATCTATCAAGTCTAAAGTCTTAGACTTCCTATTTTATTGTCTCACTTTGAAGTAAAATGCAGACATTCTATAGGATTTATTTGCCCTAGGGATAAAAGGGTAAGAAAACAGCCTTTGTTTTAAATGAGGAATGCATGTTCATCTGAAAGGACAAAAAACCAAACCAAACCAACCAACCAAAAAGAAAAAACAAAAAACACCCACAACCCACAAAAAAAAAAGGGCAAAAAAACCCCACCAAAAAAAAACCAAACCAAAACACCACCACCTAAACACAGCTCCAAGAGAATAACCAGTTATCAAAATACTAGACTATTTATTTCTAGAGTTCATTCTACCTTCAGCCAGAATAAACCAAGGCACAGTCATAGTGCTCAAAAGCCTACTAAATTCAAATTTCATCTTCAACTGTGCCAAATAATGAAGTATTTAAGTTACCTGCACATGAGGGAAAATCCTTTATCAAGCTCTATTTTAAACACACCTTTTTCATTAGGCATGGTCCTGACTGCTCAAATTGTTCAGGTACTTCAGAAATTGTATAGTTTGTACCTTGATTTCATAGCTGCAGAAGACAGAGTATGAATGCCATGACTCTGGGTTTTGATAGGAAGTGCAATGCCTACTTTTGTGTCAGCTGAATTTTAAACCTGCTTATGAAAAGATTTGGGACGATGCTCCTGTTTTCAGTAGTTATTTTTAGATGCAGGCAGTCTATGGTTCAATTAAAGCCACGAGACAATCTCAAAGGGCTGGGGGAGGAGGGAGAGGAGGAACAGTAGGATAGAAGGACAGATATGCTCTGATCTGTTCTTATAGAACTGAAGACCTAATCAGTTTTAACTATGAACTAATGAAGAGTTAATATCAAGTTTTATGTGAAGCAACCTGGCTACAAAAATGGAAGCTACAATTTTTTTTTTTTTTTTTTTAACAGTGCAATAAAATGTCTCCAATATTTACAAAAGCAAATGGTTTCCATTACTGCCGTACTTAGTAACACAAACCTACTCAAAGATATGAAGAATAATTTTAGCATGTAAACAAAGCTGATGTAATTAATCAAGACATTAGAAGATGTCATTCCTGAAGAAACTTTTTAATGGCAGCTAAAATTTTAAAATATAGCTCGTCTTATGTACAGACTTCTATATTTAGAAAACACACTGTATCCCTCTAGACATTTAGTACAGTTAGTTAATCGGGTAGCAGTGAAAATGGCATTGGTATTTTTAAACTGATTTGTTCCTAATACTGTTTATTAGCATATCTAAGTTAAAACTTCACTTCCTTTTCCTTTGCTTTTGAGCTTCATTAAATGCAATTCAGATTACTTCTATAGAACATAGAAGAATACAGTGTACTCTACATTCAAGCAATGCAAGTTACCAATATTTTGGGACTATTCTTATACTGCCATAGGCTTCTCCAATAGCTAATTAATGCTGCCATAAAAATGCCAGATTTTTGGAAATATTGTTTTTATGTTAGAAATTACTGATAAGAGGAAGGAACTGGTTTTGCATTACATATTAATTTTCTTTCTCCTAGACTACCTTTTTCAAATCTAAGTTTCTAGACAGAATCCATGAATAAATGTATGACCTCACTATTTCCTCTTGTGAAGCTGCTTTAAGCTTATTTATATATATTATAAATTATTATTTGTATATATTTATATATACATGCAACTGTGGATAGTTCCCAACAACAGAACTGATACAAAGAACAGACAATGAACTAAAGTTCAGTTACTTCATGTGGTAGATTTACATATCCAGGTAGTTGGAAATGAATATGAAATACCTCTGAAGTCTGCAAACTACATTTATGTTTGAATCAAGTTTGGTTCAGTCAGTAGTCTATGCACTGTAGCTACTATCTAAGGAATCACTGAATTAAAATAATACAAAACTGAATAACTGAATAATACATAACTGAATATAGGGTGATTTACTGACCCTCAAAAGCAAGATTTCCATTCACTTCCATTAGGCTTATCACTTTATTCTTTGCATTTCAATTTAAGTAAATAGTCTGTTATTTGATAGGACAAGTTTTGTAAAAACAAGGTTTTCAAATGAGAGAAAAACACCACATTGTTTTCACAAGACATCTAAACTTCAACTGTGTTTTATTAGTTCTTGAAAAGTTCACTTGCTACCTAAGAATATAAAGCCAGACATATCTGAATACACAAAATGTCTAACCTTCCCTCCATCTTTTGTAGAAGTTATTTTATATACTTTAAAGAAAAAGTATAATAGATTAACTGCAGAGTAACAGTCAGGGTTTTGACAAACAATGGTATAGCCAAAATAAGGAAGCTGTAACAAAATGACTGTCAGGCATCCTGAATCAGCCTCATTCACTACATTTTTAATATAAATTTTCTGCCTCGAGGCTTTGAATACATGATTATTAAGTGTTTCTGTACTCATGTATTCTTTGCACGTGCTGTGCATCATATGGCACTATGCAGCATTCTTTCAATGAACTTTAAGTTTTCCAAGTTTAAAAAAAAAATTCAAAATTCTCATTTCCTAGAAGTACGCTATTTTCACATTGTAAGAATATTATTGTACAAGTATCATTGAGTAAACCCATGCTTTTTAGTTTTACCATATAAAGCAGAAAAGCATTACTGGTAGAGCACATATCAGGTTTCCAAGAGAATCTAAGAGAACAATGTCTAAAGCACATTTTAAACACTTCCTTCCTTCTAAAAATATTTAAACCAACCAGATATTTGACAATCCAGGCATCCCTGTTCACACCACACTTACTTTCAGAAAAAAGAATCACTAAGTTAACACCCCAGGCTTTAAACATTAAACTCACAAACTAAGTATTTTAATTAGCATTTAAATAAATGCCAATTTATGTGAAGTCAGAACTGAGATTTTTACAGGTTTAAAGTGTTTTAATGTATTTATGTACAGCTGTGTTTCTGTTAATTTTAATTTCTGACTAATATGAAAGACATTTCCAATGGAAGCAAATGTAGCCACTGGAGTTGCTAGTAATATTGTAAAGTGCATTCTAGTAGGGCCAGGGTTACAAAAAAAGCTTTTACTTCTAGTTTTCCCAATCATACACCCAGTGGTTGATAAAAAGTAAATCCAGTAAGCCAACTGTTCTGTTGAAGTCTTTCAGATTTTTTTTCCCCCCAGTTCTAACAAACATATGCAAGATGGAAATGACAAATAAGGAGTAAATAACAACTAGGGAGTATGATACCACGAACAAAAACTTTCTTAACAACTTCTGCAAAACCAACATAACCCAAAAGCGTAATGTTGACCATTAACAAAATTCAAAATACAACACGTTTATTCATAAATGTAGTAGCCACAAGCACAAAAGTTGTTTTTAAATCTGTGAAATCATTACCTAAAATAATATGTACAGCTGTGAATTTTAGTCTACTTTCACATACACTTGTTCCTTTAGAAAACATTCACATCTACAAACTTCTCAAAGTTTGCAACTCTACCCTAAATATGTAATTTAAATGACAAAAGGACAGAACAGTCAGAAAATTCTATCAAACTGAGTAACACCTACCATCCAAGCTTCTCCATATAAAACACCTTTTCAAATCTGTCGCAGGTTTTTACATAGTGTTAATGTAGTAGCCAATTATGACACTGATTAAAACAACATTGCAGAAGTTATGACCAATTATTCATTTTTGCTTATGTGCTCATTTTAAAAAAATGCAATCTTTTTCTTACTTACCCACTGCATACTATAGAAAAGCATTAATCATACTTGACAAGCAGGAATTCTGTTAACCTTCAGTTACTCACCTAGGAAAAAGAAAAAAAAAATTTCATAAGCATTCTTTGTATGGGGAGGAAGATGACAGTATTAATTTGTAATGTATGCAATAAGCTCCCGTGTTTATGAAATATTTGAAATAGAATATTTTATCTTTAAATCCAAGTTAAGAGGAAGGAGCTGGAAATATTTCACAGTGAGGAAGATCACAAAATAAGTTAGGTAGAAGTTGCACTTGTGTAAAATCCAACCAGTTTGTTCATCTGCAGCACTGATACAGTACTGTTCTGCTACAAGAGGAATCTCAAAATCTTCTAAAACCAAAATGGATAAAGATTCTCCGTTCAGAATACACTGTCTAAAGCAACATTTTAACAGAACACAGCTACAAAACTAATTAACTTTTGTGACTACCTTAATAGCTTTCAAGGTTTCGTGTGAAGCCTGGTGGGAGATACAATGTTTTGCCCAATAAAATTAGACAACTTTTCTGAACTGGTGTATTTATATATTTTTATCTCTGTTTGACAGAACAGTCAACATACTATGCTTTACGTAATGCCAAATAAGTATCAACAACAGTATGTTCTTCTAGAGGTTTAATGAATTCAGCATTTATTATTGAGTAGTATGAAAACAATGATGAATATCACAATAAAAGGTTCCTTCATCAGTGTATATGCATAAACCACATTTGTTAAAAAAAAGGCTCAGATGTCAAATGTTTAAAATGAATACAAAAAAACAATAAAAGCAAATGAAATGGCACCTTAACCAAGGAAGCTAATATTTTCCAGTAATATATTAAACAAAAATTGCATTAGCTTCAGGAAAGGCTATGCCTTTTCAAATTTATGAGATTTTGCCAATGAATTAAACTACAAAGGATGTAATAAAATGGAAATTGCTAGAAACTGAGCGTAAATTAAAAAACCTAACTACTTGATAGTACTCTACATGAGTGAAGAAAATTTAGAAGCAACATGATTTTTCCATAGTAGCTTTAAAATGGTAAAAATGTCCATGTAAATAATGTTTTTACCATGCAGTTTACTTTGGGTTGTTTTTTTTTGTTTGTTTGTTTGTTTGTTTGTTTGTTTTTTAATGTTGGTACAGAAAGTACTTTGACTTAGTCAGGCTCTTGACTGCTACTAATAGTCATCTTCTGTTAAGATTTTTGTGTATGTTCCATTACCCAGCCAATGTACACAGTCATAGCCATAAACAATCTAAAACACAGTTCTTCAGAAATGTAACTCTCAAAACCCCAAAGCATCCCAGCTATTCTCTCAAGGGTGATACTAGTGACGCACCGCTACATTTCAGTGTGCAGATGGCCACCGATGCATCTCACAAATCTCACTTTAGTACCCTGAGGGCTAGATCCAGACTGCTTAACTGACAGTGAGGTGCAAAGCCATCCAAACTAAGTAGGATACCTAGGTGCTTTGCATAATCCACAAGAACTACAGTCACTCCTAGTGGTGTACCCAGGACTATTAAAACCACTTCTGTTACAACCCCTGCCATTCTTCATTGTACCAATATAAAAACTCAGTTCTCTTACAGAGGTCCTTCAGCAAAAACTTTAAAATATTATAATGCCTAGAAGGTTGGACAGCCTTACTGTGGATAACCTAATAAAATTTTATATCACAGCATTTCTTCGATGTCATTGTAGGCTCTTGCATACATCCAGAGTTTAGATGAAGTTGTTTTCTTTTTATGTTTTTCTAGAGCGCAACTTCTTATTTGAACAGGCTTTACTTCTAAGAGACTATATAACAGTCTTGCAAAAATCTCAAGAGTATGTAACTTTTTTCATATCAGAATTTTAAATACCCCTGCAGGATAATAGCCAATCTTTATGCTGATGAGGTTCGATCCGATACATCTCATGTTCTAGGACCTAAGTACATGACTACAAATCTAGACCAAGATCAGTTCCTCCCTGTCTCACCGTTTAAGAAAAGATGGCAGAAGAAATGTGTGGCTGAAGGTCCAAGAGAGAGTCATTAAGCAAATAAAATACTTAGGGGAAGGAAGACCTGAACATCTCACTTTGAGAAGAAATTCATCTGAGCACAAAACTTGGCCCTGTTCATACTGAGAGAGAATTAATTTCTGCCAGTGGCTGCTATCTGTAGAACTTTCCCGATACCAGGTGACCGATTCTGCACCCGTAAGCCAACTATTTCATTTTTATAACTTGTTTATTACTACATGTAAGAAGTCCTTCAAATGTGGTCAGAACCAAAATAACTGATCTCCCCCAGTTTACATTCCAAAGTAGTAATATTTTGAAACTAAGCTAGCAAGGATAAGGTTTATTTAACTTCAGAAAATTTAAAACTCATGGCAGCAGTATAAAACACTGTAGTGAGAAAAACCTCTCTCCTAAACAAGCAACTGAAAATCAATACCAATAGCATTTGAAATATTTATTTACCATTATCATGTAGTTTAATGAAATACATCAAATTTCTACTACGAAACCAAACCAAAAGTGTATCTCTCTACAGCCAGTTTCCATAAGGGCAAATGACAAAAGCATTCACCAGCAAAGAGAAGGTTTACGAGGTTCTAATATATGCTATATTGTTTTTATCACTGCAATATTATTAACAGAAGCTACTTTATTGTTTTAAATAAGAATCACTTTAAAACAGCTACTATACAGAAGTGTGATTTAGAGACCCACAAAACCGCAACTTCTTTCAGCAAAGTGCTTCAAATTTTATCAGCATCACAGAGAAAAAAATCTAAGCAACTGCCTTTTCCATCGTTATGCTTTTGTGATTTCCCAGTGTCAGACTATTAATGTGACAGCAAATTGTAGTCATTAGTCAAAAATAGTGAGTAAAATGGTTTACATGCTTAAAGTGACCTTGAGACTGTCTTGTAAAATATTGATAGCCAAAACAATTGCTGTTTCCTGATTGTTCCTGACTAAATGAAATCATACTTCAATTGAAAAACTGAACTAAATCTCAAAAAAATTTTTAATTCTACACCAGGTTGTTACTTTCAAATGTATATGGAACTATATAGGAAATCTGAACATAAGCATGTGTAGCCAGTTAGAAATATACCTAAAATGTAAAGATTATCAATCAAATAAAAGCCTTTGGAATTACAAGAACCTGATCAGAAATGCAAGTCCCACAGTGTTGGGTAAACATCAGTCTTCTTAACCTAAGGGGGGGCAGGGCGGGGGCGGCACACAAATCACCAATTTTACTTTTTTCCTCCTTTGGAGAAGTGAAAAATAGGCAAACTTGCCAACAATAAAATAACTTTTGGATAATACAAACGTGTGTCAGTGTTACTTTCGAGAGAGGAGAGGTGCATTTCATGACTTCTCTGAAAACTATCCAAAAGTGACATGAGCAGCAACGGTTACTGCTAACTCAAAGATGATTATTAAGGATAGAGTTGTTCTGTTTAAAAGCAGCAAACGTGCTGCTCTGTAGTAATGCAGTACTACTTACATACAGGTAAGGCAAAAAATGCTGAAAATTGACTCCTTCCGCTAATATTTCCTTTTCGCCTCATTCCATTTTCCAGCTTTCCCATTCCCCCCCGCCCCATACACTCATCTCGCTGTACACACCCCCTTGGTCCTCTTCCTTTCAGATACTCACCACCCTACTTGTTGAGTATTCCTCAGAGATTTCACACTCTTGTGGTATTTCCAAACTGTTTCTCTTGATGACAATGAATTTTTAATTGCTTTGCATTTTTGGCTATCTGGTACTTCTCTGTATGTGTGCTACATGTAAATTATTAAGTAAATACTACAATTAGCTTGTCTAATTTCACTGAAGGAAGATACACGCACACTAAATAGCATGCTCTGCTTGGGAATACATGCCTAGGAAGTAAATAGCTTCATTCCCAATTATAGTGGCATTCAATTGGACTTCTACAGTTAAGCTTATTACTGCCATCATGATATATCCCACTTCCAAAGATATACAATGAGCTTTCATATGAAAGGACACATGAAGTAGCTTAAGCCAGATATGTGTATTTTCTTAGAAGAAAATGTAGATTATTTTATAAAGGTTGATATAATTAATTATTGAGCATTTCAAAGGAACAATGAAGATGTGTATATTTAATTCTAAGGACACAGATAGCTCCTTTGAGTTTTACATGACTACTTTTAGATAGAAGTAAATATATGCACATTGTTAAAGACTAACATTTCAGGTTTTAATAGAAAAAAAAAGTCTCAATCTTAAAGGTTAGGATTTTCAGGGTCTGTTTCTTCTAACCATCTTCTATCTTAAAATAAAGCTCAATATCCAGGCCAGATAAGACAAGAAGTGCTCTTATTAGTAGAAATATAGCAGAAAGATACAAGCTATGCAGCAAAAACAATACAAACGTGTCACAGCAAGGCATGTAGCTCTCCCTCTCTGCTGTAACTTGGACCAAAACTAGACAGGGTTTTTTTACAGGTACCAAGCTGTAAACATAAACTTTGCAGAAAGCAAAGTGGCATTTAAAGTAGTCATGAAAACACTGGGGTACTTTTTGTAAACATCTGTTCAGTACAAAAGAAATAAAAATTACCTACTCAACAGATGAGGGAATCAATGGGAAAATTTAAAGAGAACATATTCTGCATTATGTGGACTTCAACTGTAGAAACTCTAGAATTAAGGCTGGGCTGTACACCTAAAGCCAGAATTCAGCTATCTATATATGAAAAATCATGTGACAATTGCATTTTAATAGCAGAGGTTAATTCCTGAAAACTTTCTAGTCAGCTAAGTATTTAAGAAGTCATTTAACTAATTGAAGTGAGTTCTTTATACGACTGCAAAAATGGTTAAGAAATTTATTTGTTTTCTGGTTAGCTTTGTACACAATCTTCAAACTTTCAGTGCAATTAACCTTAATGAAAACTTCAGTGAATGAAAGAAACTAACATCACTAGATATCATACATCCTTCACAAGAGGCTGAGCAGTGATATTATTCACACAACTTTACACATATCAATGCTCTTCCAAAATGGGTGACTTCTCTTAGCATCTCATCTTGGGTCAAGCATAACTTAACTATTGCTTTCATTTGCTTGTAATACTAATTTTTATGGTAAAAGATAGTAGTTAATGAAAAAACTACATTCTTGCTAAGTATTTTCGGTCAAACATTAAACATTGGCTTTTTTTTTTCTGAGTAAATAACAGGCATTTGCCATTATAGATGTATTAACTCTTTCACTTATGCAAGAAACGTAGTAAAACACCAGCAAAGATACATAATGGAAGAACTGTCATATTTCACACGATATTCAAAATCCATGAAGTATAGCATCTGTAGGGATGATGGACCACTGCTCTGAGAAACAGAAAACCTAAAGCAGGGCTGAGGTATGTACAATTAGGTACCAAAAGTCAGAGACTGCTGTGGGCCGTAACAAAGGAGCTTCCTCTTGGTGACCTTCTTAGGGAATAAGCAGCTAGTGACTGAGTAATGACAGAGGAGTATATGTAAACTCATTATTTAGCTAACACATTCTCTGGAGAATTCAACTAGTTTTTACATGGTGGCAGGACAAATCAACGCAGATATAAAATAGAAACTCTATAACTTAACTCTAGCTGAAATCTAGTTGAAAGTTTTGTATTTGAGCTACAGGTAACTCACTTTCTAAACAAAAAACTCCCTCCAGCAATTACTTAAAAGCAATCAGAATTATTTAGAAATATGATTTTATGAATAATTAGCTGCTTATATTTTGCATAATCTTCTCCAGAGATACAAGGCCATTGTTGTGCTGTTTTTCTTTTCCAAACACAATGTGCTGCTTTTCATCTATACACAATATGGATACGAGTATACTAGAAAGTAATTGCAATTATGAAAAGATCAAATGTATGATAAAATTAAAGTATTGGATCAAAGCTTTCACATTTTTGTCAAATACATTTGGAAACATACTATAAGATTTAAGAGCATAAAACAGCTCATGTATATTCAGACAGCCAAATGAACACACACACAATACTACAGAGGCACTCTTGAAAACGTGCTAGATCTGACACTTGAAACTTTATATTAGAATACTAAGATTTTCGTATCACTGAACACATTTTCTCAGTCTACTGACAATCATAGTAACATCAGCATCACACCAAAATGCACACACAGATTTTTCAGTTTATGCTTTTTGAAAGGTGACAGCATTTAAATTCACAAAGATTAAAAACGAGCTCAGACTTTCTTCCTAAGTTTAGCATTTACCATAGAGAATTGCAAATGAAGAAATGAAAAAAACCCACACTAAAATTTATGGGTGTTGGTTGTTTAAGTATCATCTCAGCGGGTTTATTTTTTAACACATCTCTAACTAAAACAACAAACCTCTTTATCAAATCCTGTGCTAACTGGAGGCCTGACATGTATGACAACTAAATAAGCTTATCTGAGTTGAGCTTCGTCTAGCCATTACTAAAAATCACAAACAATAAATAGCTTGCAAATTATATACTAGACCTTTATACTTACTGCCAATCAAAACTGAGACTAGCATCTTAAGATGAGATCCTGAGATACCACATCATACTGTGATAATGAATTGACCCATCTTTACTTAAAAGCTACTTTTTTCTTTATTTATTTTAATATAAACCTAACAAGTCCTCTCTATCATTTCAGTGCCAAGAGCCTAAAAGAAAGACATATTCACTTTAATAATAGATTTGGAAGAGGGCTCTTGCTATCATCTTCTGAAACAAGTGACAGAGAAAGTTAGGTGTTACGATGATCTTCCAGATACCAATGAAGTCTTCCTCCTTGTTTGCTGGACTCACACTGGCCCCAATAAAGTTTGGCACACCTTGCAGACTACCCTATGGTGGGGCTGCATTATACTGCATGTCATGAGGAGCAGATACAGTTACAACCACCACCACTGCTCCAAGACCAGTCTTTTCCGGCTCCAGGGTAGCATGGACACTGGACCTGCAGAGCAGCATAACTTCATTTACTGTCAGACTTCTGAGGCTTCCCCTGACATAGCTGTTGAACAACGACCAATTTATCCCAACAGTACAGGCCAACAAGGGAAAAACAAAGGGATTTTTACAAATTTAAAGTGTTCTATACATATTTAGTGTTGACACATTGCTGTAAAAAAATATATATATATATACAGGTTTCTATTTTTGCCTATTTTCCACAGCACTTTAAGCTACAGTGAGATGAGTGAGATGAATGAGGTGCAACAAAGGGAAACAAGATCATACTTAAAAATACGGTTTACAAGCCAAAAGGGGTACTTCTTCATTCAGCTTTAGATGTAACTCACAAGAAAAATATCCATAGCATATACCGTAGCTGCCTAGTTCATCCCTATATTAATTTCGAAAAGGCAACCTTTCAAAATCTTTGCTATTGCTTCCGAATTACACAGTTTTAGAATCTATCTTAAATTACATGGGGAAAACAGAAAAGAAGAATTTGCTTCTCCCCACACTAAACAGCTTTCTTTTAGTGGAAAGATATCCACTGATACCTAGGAATGTTACTTTTAAGTAATACACAACATGCTTGTTGCTACAACTGCTTCTAGCACCTGGTGAAATTTGCAGCTGAGAAGGCCTAACAACTTAAAAATAACTGAATCACAGCTTATTTTTAATTTCAAATAATATAATCACCTGTTATTTAGCATTACACATATTTAGACAAGCTGCCTGTCTCTGTTCCCAACCACCTCTTTCCCTCTATCATCTCAAACTTGACATTTTTCAATTCCAAATATGCAGATTTTTTTTCCTTGGATGACTTGTCATTAAAACTGCCAAAACCTGTAATTATGTATACCTATTTATTATTAATCTAGCAAAATCTTCACAGACATCACACTGTTACTGTTTGCTCATGTCATTCTGCTGCCAACTCTGGTTTTCACTGCTGTTGGTTTGATGCCTTTGTACATACATCAGACCCATTTCCCTCATTGACGGTTTCCATAGCATGGCAGGCCCAGGCATGCCAGCTGTTTTTCTAATTGTGTATGTTCTTCAAACATTTTATAAGGTTCACACTATTAAAATGTTTTAATGCAAGACCACAATAATTATAAAAAAAGTTATAGAAATGTTTTGTATAGATAGGTAGCTTTGACAGATCAGTTTTGATTTTTTCCCCCCCAATAACAGGGAAATTGTAAGTCAAATTTTGAGGTCCCTACTTCCAAATGGTTTCACATGTGAGCATTTCAGCCACATAGAGAGTCTTGCAAACACATAACTAAATGGGTCCACCTAAGGTTAAAATGAAATGAAAAAGGCAGAAAAAAAAGAAAGAAAAAACCCTCCTGCCTTTCTGCTGAATTAATTTTCTGTTGTCTGTACATTTTGGCAAGCTAGCTAGTAGAAAAGCCAGTTTTGTCTTCATGCCTTTTACTTTACCTTCTATTCCTCATTCTCCCATTTAAAGCACTGCTATACCTTTCTAGTGTCCAACTTACTGGCATATCTTATATACCTCCCTAAAACGATCCAGGGATCCTGTTTCCCCCCTACCCCCAACTCCTCCATGCTCCCGTTGTTAAAATTTGGTTCCAAATCACTGGCCAGGAAAATTTTTTAAATGTTGCTCAATGGAAGATCTTAATGAGTGAAATGTAAATATAAATCAAACTGACTGTTCATTAAGAACCACCACAGATTGTACATGATGGTTGTTAGCAATAACTCTTGCATCTCCTATAAATTTTTCAAAGCAAATTTGTCACAACGTATAAATTGCAGTAGAGCAGAGTGTTGCAACATATCAGGAACAGCAGAAAGATTTGCAAATTAAAAATATCTTGAATCAAAAGGAATGAACACTCTACTAAAGAAGAACACAGGCTGAAATAAAATCTCCATTAAAAAAAAAGCACAAAATAAGAATGTCCAGAAAGATAAACTAAAGCTACTAGAGAAAGAGAATTGAGAAATCTTCTGCTCAGGAAAGAGCTTGTATCTCCCACTGCCCGCCACAGCTGAAACTCAGCACTTAAAGCCAGAAAGCAAGGATTCTTTTTTTATTTCCTTCTCCTCCTTTCCACGCTAATTTGAGTGGCATCTAAAACTTAGTATTTTCTTCCACAAATTTCATTGTTTCAACCTTGTTTGACATTACCACCAAAATTATCTGCAGTATCTCTTACAGTTACTGCAAGAACTATGCCTTTTCTTTCTTCCATGGCAATTGCAGTGACTATTTGGACCAAACAAACTTCTATTCCGCCCCCCCAGCCCCTTTCTTACATCAGACTGCTTCTTGCAAAAAGCGCCCCATCTGATACATGGTTTGTCTTATTTTATTTCTGCTGCAGCACTTCCCCTTTGAAAATGGAACAATCTTCTTGAACTGGATCCATATGGCACAGTGTGTTTTCCAGATTTTTTTAATAAACTCTTAGAAGCCATTATTGTAGAAGAAATTAGTTCATTAATAACAGCAAAGTTTCAAGAGTAATGTGAGATCTTCTGCATGCAGACTGTATCACCAAAGACTTAGAAGCCTTAGAAGAAAGCCAATGAAAACTGTGAACCTGCTACTCCGTTTCCTTCTTCCTTCTCAGATACCTTTACTCATGGCTTGTTTATTCTGCTGATAACTTCCTTTGGGCAGGAGATGGTGTTGTGGGTTTGGGGCTGGTAGATTTTAGGCTAGAGATTTCTAGATCAATTAATGTTTCTTCCCCCCCACCCCCCCCACCCCCTTTTTCAGTAGTGCACACACACAGGGCAGGGGAAGGAGTCAAAGTTTTACGCTCATTGACAAGTCTGACAAATGTTATTCAAGAATTATACCACAAGATCCATTTGTCCAGTTGGAAAGTCTTCTATACTAAATCTGATCAGAGAAGGCTTATAAGAGCTTATATATTACAGATAAAAATGTGACTTGACAGAACCTTCAAGTTCCTGAGGTTTTGGTTTTTTTTTTTTTTTTTGCAAAGCAAAAAAAAAAGGCTAAAGTCAGTTTTGCAGGCTTAGTTTTGTAATAGAAAAAAACTCATTGTGAAAGGTATGAAAAAAGAACAAAACAGTAAGCAGATTTCTAAGCCTACAATCCTGTGCATTTTCACATCAAACTGATTAAGAGGATCACTAAAATATCCACATGGAAAGGCTACTTGGCAGGATGGCTGCCTCACTAAACGACAAAATACAGTCAACAAAATATAAGATGAATTTGAAATAATTACTCTGGATATACTACTCAGAGGCCTGAAGTACATTCAGGAACTCACAACAGCCAAGGTACATGACCCTGCAAGTATAAGAATAGCACAGCCGATGTCATATTTTGAAGCTGCTGTTGGGTATGAAGATCTTTAAATTATGTGTCCATTAATTGACACACTGCCTAGTGAACTACTACTTCATTAGATTTCCCAGTGAAGTAAACATTTATTAGTTTCTCCCTTCTATTTTCATGTTATTGCACAAGGTATGATGATTTTATCACATACTGGAATTTCATTCAAGTTAACTTGTCTAAGATACCTCAAGAGTTCTAGACAGGCAGATAAGTTCTATTCAAGTGGGTTTGGCTATTGGGGGTTTTGTTAGTTTTTTGGTTGGGGTTGTTTTTTGTTTGTTTGATTGACTTTTTTTTTTTTTTTTTTTTTTTTGGGGGGGGATGGGGGGTGGGGGGTGGGGGATGGGGGATAGAACACAGAACAGGAAAAAAAGTTGACCAGAACCTTGAGGGGAAAGTGCCTAGACATCTTCCTTTACCGAGTTACCCCAAAAGATCAAAATTCAGAGAAGCCAGGTTTTATTACAATATAAACTAGGGCCATTAAGTTTCTACACAGAGGATACGCCACCAACTGGAATATCAGTTTTAGTTGATTCAGTGTCTTCCTGGGTTGTAACAAATGCTATGCGAGGGCCTTCCTATTCCCGAGAAGCTTTTTATTCCCCCGCTGCAAGGGTCGAGCTATCTTTTTACTCTCTGTTCATATTGGCAGTCTCCAAGTGTCTGCAAGCACACTGCTCACTCCAGATCCTTTCTGCTACTCTTCTCCCTTCTTCCCTCTTTCCTTCTGCCTACCCACGCTGCATTTAGGAGGCACTTCCTCATCCCCACATTTAAATTGCTCTTTGCAGGAAGGAAGCAACTCTTCCAGGCATTTTTACCTTATTTCTCCCTTCTTAAAACAATAGAGATTGCAAACTGAGAACAAATAAATAAAATCCGTGCTCCGAGTTATAGGGCTTGTTCAGGCTGGAAACTCAGTCCAACCTGAAACATGAATAGGACTCCATGTGTCATATTGTCAGAAGACTTTCCTATGCAGGAAAAAAAAACACAGAACAGAAATATGAATCTAGGTCTTTGGGGTGAGTTTCTAATAAAACTGAAATGTTAAATATATTGGAACAGGTGCCTCATTCCCTCAATCACTATAAGTGGAAAGCTTCTAAATGTCCTATATTTATAAATCCATTTTATGACTACCTAGCCAACAAGGAGAAAATTGCTTATTGACAAAAAGAGGCTTCCATTTTTCCACCTATCTTAGTCTAAATAAGGGCTAGAGACAAGGATATGTAAGCACAGGCCTGAAAGATTACACTACGGACCTAATAAAGCACAAACCTGGAGACATCAAAAAAAGCACTCTGGACCCAACAAAAAGAAACAACCTGCCTGCAGCTGGCCAAGCACGTCATATCTGTGGTGCTCTGACAAGAGGCAAGTAGACACAGAGAAAGCCTAGACATTCACAGCCCTTGTGACTGTGAAGTCCCAGGGAATAGCTCAAGCATATGTATTCTATCAGTTTTGATATGTATTGCCTTACTTGTGTTTTTTACTTAAATCATTATACTTTGATGTGACTGATCATTCAAATGTCAACATTTTTATCAAGATAGAAGAAAAACTTCAACATCAGCAGCTTAATCAGTCCATCAGAACTACCGTACCAGAAATCGGCCCAGGGTCCCACCTACACATGAGAGAACAACATGATCCCATGCTTAGGGGCATGTAAGACCTCAGAAATTAAGACCTGCAAAGGCATGCCTTACACAAACCAGAGAGCCAGTAGTGAAGTGCATTTCATCCCTCTGGCAGTTACAGGATGTTGTTCAGAACACAATTAGGGTAGCAATTTAAAAACAATCACTCTCCAATTAGAATATTCAAATATCAATTGCAAGTCATGAACTGCATATAAGTCATGTGCTCAGCAACACTTTAAAACAGCATAAAGAGATGTCATATACAGATCCGCATCTTTCAATATAACCTCCACACATGAAAGCATACCTTATACAAAGTATACTTTATTTTAGTACTGTTTTTTCCAGTAGCACACATGATCACATCCACAGTTCTCCAGTCTATGATCGCCTATGATATGATCACTGCTTTTGCATTTTCAGATGTCAGGATGTTACTTTTTGTATTAAAGAAAAGCAGTTAATCTAATTTTGAATTCAGGGCTTGTAATGGTTACATGCATTTCCCCCAAAAATCACTTATATCATTTATCATATTTATAATACCCAAAAGAAAAGTGCATCTGTCAAGAACTGAGAATCTATAATTTCAAGAAATACAGAGTAATCTCTAAAACTGTCTTGAGACTCCCAAGATATGTGGGTGTATAAATATATATATATGAAAATATATAAAAGAATGACAAAAGCTTCCATTCTGAAAAGTCTATGTAGATTCCAAAGACACACAGAGAGAAAGAATACATTTTAAAATTGTCAAAGACAGTAACTTTCTCAACACAGGAGAGATGTCTCTCAATCAGGGGGTAATCATGCTAGTGGAACAGCATGAAGTACTACAGCATGAAGTACTGTTAGTGTGAAAGTCATACTCGTTCTGTGTTGAATTCATAGAAAATTCCCACAAATTTGAATATTTGAACTGAAAATTCCCTGACACAATACATATATGTATACACACACACACAAGATGTAAAGAATCAACTGAATTAGTAAGTGTCCAGAGTTTTGGAAAAACTAACATTGGTGCCAGCTTTCAATAATCCCAAACAACTCAACCATGAAGTACAGCAATAATTTAATCACTGCCTTTCCCATTCTCATTGCCTTCCACTACTTGCAAAGAGAAGTCCTAGAAGTAGATGCCATAGGGGAAGGAAAACTTTAGACTGAACAGATCTGAATCACTGAATACCAACAAATTAATTTAAGTGGACCAACAGAAATTCATTGCCCTTTAATGGTCAATTTTAGGTTAAGTACAAAAACATGGATTTGAAAAGTAATTTTTATTCCCAGTTTTGATTTTTTTTTTATTTAATATTTCTCTAAGTTATTAAGATACTCTATGACTCCTAAAGCTAATAATCAAACATCGGGTTTTCCTTCTATGACTGATGAAATCTGTGCTGAAAGTAGTCATTCTTTTACACAGAAAATAACTGCTGAAATTAAAGCATATACATATTCTAGTTTTTTTAATTCAATTGTGTAAGAAAAAAATGAAAGAAATTAAATCAAAGATATGCAGAAAGTTACTTTCCTATCTATTTGGTGAATTCTATATGTCTGCTTTTGTCTCCCTAAATGAATTTTACTATTTGTTTTTAAATTGCACTTATAGTGGAACAGGTTTGTTCCACTCCTTCAGAGGGTTATGTGTTTAGAGTTACATGTCTAAAGGTCTGAACTGAGATGTTATTCTTTACTATTTACAGAAAAGTAGGAACTGTAGAAATACCATGTCCTTAAGAAGTTTCCTCCACAGTTTCAAGTTTGAAAGTAATTTTCATCCAAAGAAGCAAGCAGAACACATTTTCTTCAAAATGTTCCAGATATAGAACTCTAGGCTTGTCTACAGCTCCACAGATTACTGAAATTACTTTTATTTACTGTGTTAAAGACAGTGTGTAGGAATTGCAACAGACCTCAGCTAATGTTGCACGCACCTTCTATGCAATTGTGCTTTTCATTCAAAGTACTTACCGTGCTTAAAAGTTAAACTCTATGAATATCATTATCACAAAGTCTTTATGCTATTTTGTACACAGTCATTTAATATATTTCTGGATTGGTAACTACAACACGTGAGAACAAGCTTCAGTAAACACATTTGTTTTGCTTTTAAATTAGAAGTTTAACTACATTAACATACTGATTTGACGAAGATAATTCAAAGGATTAAGCTTAAAACTAAATTCATATTGCTTTAGAGTCCTGAGGTTTCTTAAAAAAAAAAAGAATTACACGATTAATCATTTTATCTACTACATACGTACCTTTTACTTAGGGAAAAACATGCTACTGACACATTGTAAACTTTAGAGAGAATTTAGAGAGAGTTATTGAGAATATAAAAATAAAAAGATATAATATGTAATTTTTAACATGGAAATTAACATCTGAAAGTTTCTGACTGAAATCTGACACCAGATTTCACTTAAAATCATGACATTCTATAAACTACTTCCTTAGGACAGTTAAAGAAAAAAGCTGGACTGGAGTTCTATCAAATAACTTCTCTGGGTTTTTTTCTACTAAATTACACAAATACTGGTATCTTAAAACAAGGACATAATTTTTAATAATCCTGTAATGAGTCTGAAAAAAGATCATAAAAAAGAAGAATTTGCCTTTTGTATTTGGATTACAAATTAAATACTTAATTTTTTTATTTGTAAAAGACCTCCCACAATACTTTTAAACACTGGGTTTATAAATTGTAGGGGTTTTTTTGGGTTTGGGGTGTGGGTTGTTTTTTTGGGTTTGGTTTTTTTTGGGGGGTTTTTTTTGGTTTTTTTGTTTTTTTTTTTTTTTTTTTTTTTTTGTTTTTTTTTTTTTTTTTTTAGGAAGCTTAAAATTACCTCAATTTTTTTCTTGCTTCTTCTTCCCTATTCATGCTGCTGGAAAAGAATCCCACTTCCTTGTATAATAAACTACTGGTTTGATTGATGGGTGGTTTTTGTTGCTTTTTTAAATTTACTAATAAAATAATTCAGATTCCTGTACAGGAATGACAAGTGAAAGTTACCTAGATCCTTTATAATTTACCTAGGTACCTCTACCTAAAGAGACTGAAGAGATTTATTTAATCACCATATAAAGCAGTAACTGAATGTCACAGAAGCCACTTCATAAACAAATGCAAACTATACTTCTCCGAACATGTAAAAAGGTCTTAACTGTAGTTTATGCCATTTTGAATTCAAATACTCTTTTAAAACTTTTTACCCAAGAGAAGAATTCTGAAAGGAAATTTAAACTAGTCAGATCCCATATTTGCTGACATTTCTAAACAGAAGGCTGAAATTCTGTAAAACAGTTCAAATCCTTAAAGGGATTCAGTAAGATTTTTCTCTACCTTTTTCCAGGCTATCTAAAATATGTATTCTTCTGTTTGATAAACTAATGAGAAATCTGTATCAGGGCAAAGATATGAAGCTGAAAAATTCTAGGAAATTATACATTTGTACCAAGATCCATCATCAAAATAGTATCAATTCCAAGATTATTTGGGCTAATATAATTTGTAAATTATGATGATTGACTTAGTAGTCAAGACTCTACCATTAAATTAAAACCTACAGCATGATTTCTGAAGTAAGTTTTATTGGAACACTTCCTTGCTTCATTTTTTTTTCCTCTTTATTTTAAAATCATTGATGCTGAAAGATTTGGAAGCACTTGACTCGTGTGATTCATTTGACTGTTGGACCCAAAGTGTTAGAGAAGCAAAATGCATTAACAGGTTTGGCAGAATTGTATTATGCCATTAGGTACTCAAGGTCAACCAATAGCTTTACCATTATAAAATCTTATAGCAAGTAAAGCAGAAGTTAATACCATGTGCAAATTTCTTCTGTATCTGTTGATAATAGAAAATTGTTTGTTCATTGTCACTATTATAGGACACACTGTAAGTGATACTGAATTATTTCTATTGATGGATCTTTTAACAAATAAAATATTTTGTATTTGTAGTTTTCCTTGAATTCCTAAAGATGTATTCGAGTTCTGCACTTGGATTCTTTCTGTTCTGCCAGTATTGATTTCAAAGAAATCCACAGGACCTTGTATGTAAAGGAAAATTTCTCCCTATTTTTTTTTCTTTTTTTTTTTTTTTTTTTTTTTTTTTTTGTGGAATTTTGTAAACTCTTCCCCTCTCTATAGATTATTAGTTATACCTTCTGTTTCTTCAAATTTCCAAAATATTCTTTTAGTATGTTACTTGTTATAGGTACCTGATATCATAGAAGATTAAAACACAACTCCAAGGAATCGAACAGGAAGGGCACAGACAAACACCACTGTAAAGGTGACAGTATCACAGCACTGAATTACAATGGACACCTTTGGACTCACTGTAGTAGTTCAATTAATATAATGTTAACAATAGGAATAAAGTAAACCCACATAGGTTTCATCCAATATTTGCTTTGAGACAATTTTCCTTTTTCTTTTTAAAAGTTAAAAGCTAACCAACTTCTGAGATGGGAAAAAATACTATTTTTTTCCCAACAAAACAATAAAAGCTATTTTAAAATCACTCTCATGGCTCCTACCTGTAAAATTAACAATAATAACAACAAATGAATCTCAAAAGTTCCACAGTGTTTACTTCCGAAAAATATGCTATTTTGCCACCTTCCGTGAAGAAAAAACTTTCACTATTAAAATAGTCCTACATTATGAAAAACTTTTCTATTTAATGATGCTAACTACATGCCATGATTCTGGAAAAGTCTTGACTTCAATGAAGATTACAGTTTGGCACCTGGAATTGCAACAACAGTGAAGCAAGCAGTAAAAGTAAATGAGAATAACTGAAGCTTCCCTAGAGCAATAGCTCTGCAAAATTAGCGACATGGTTCTAGTGGGCATAGACACTCTCTTCTCTGAGATAATGATTTGTTAGAAAAAGAACGACAGTGTACCATTACTTGTCTGAATGCATTTCAGTAGAGAGGACAACTACAGAAGAGTCTTGTGAATGCCAAACTACAGTTCAAGTTAGAAATTACTAAAAGACTAAAAGAAACATTACTCTTCCTCTTCCCCACACTCCCAAATGTCTCGAAGTTATTTATCTCTTCCTCAATCTCTTCACCATTCCTCAGTCTCCTCCCACACAAGTCTCTATCCCTCAAAATGCCTTCGTCACCTACTTCCCCCTAGAGACTCACAATGATTCTAAATCCCCCTCCATACATCTCTCCAACTTCCCAAGCAACCCTCACACTCATATTACTTTTGAATTCTCCAAAGCTCCAGCCCTCTCTCTAAAGAAAAAAGGAGAAGCACCCAGAATACCCAAATTGAAGGCCACTTTACCTCCTCAGTTTCTCCAGCAATGAAGCGAGAGACGTATTTTGAGACAGCATCCAAAGCTGACCTGGGACACCCTACACAATGACAGCTGATCTTCAGAGATGAAAACAGAAATACCCATGAGGAAAGAGGTCAAAACTAGATCCTGGTAGCTCAGAAATCTACACTACCAAATACATACTCTTTCTGAGGGAAATGAGTTATGAGGAAGTGCCCTGGAACTTTTTGTATCATGAACAGCGACGGCAAAGACTGAGAACACAAAAAAAAAAAAAAAAAAAATCAACCTGTTTCCCGGATCTCTTTTATTCTTTTCTTTAAATATATTTTTCATAATGTATTAAATGAGTAGTTTTGCCAAACCAATTTGTGCAGGTCCACTTGACTAAAAGAGAGATACTGAGCAGTGCAAATAAGGTATTTCCTGGAGCTTGGCTTCTGGTTTTTGTGTTTTTTTTTGTTTTGGTTTGGTTTTTTTGTTTGTTGGTTTGGTTTGTTGTTTTTTTTTGGTTGGGTTTTTTTTTTTTTTTTGGGTGGGGGGTTTGTTTTGTGGGGTTTTTTAAAAGAAGGTGGTATTATCTGAATTATCTTATTTACCCTTGGCAAACTAGGGGATATGACCTTAATTATCAGCTTGTTTACTGCCAAATTAAATATACTCTGTTACACTGGCATTTGTATATGCTCATTAATCTTGGATATAAAACCAAGATAATTATAATTTCAGAAGATACTAATTGAAAATTTAATATTAATTTACTCTCTAGCGGTTTGTATTTTATTTTCTTGAAAATTATACATAACTATATGTATATGCATATATAAGTGAAAGGTACCTCAATTTACAACTTTTTTGTGAACAACTGGGAACGTTCATTGATCAAAGACATTTCGCAGTAGCACTTCTTTTGGAATCATATTGTGACATGATATTTGACTGAATACTACAATTATGAACAAAATCGTACATACTGAACAAATGTTTTACAGTTTTCCATTTGAGTGTCATGGCTATTTATGTGCAATGCTTATTTTAATGAGTGATTCTGTCATGGAAAATAAAAATGTGTTCATGGTTCAATAAATGACTCTGTTGATTAACCAGACCTGACAGATTTTAACCTCCAATGTTTTAATCCTCTGCCACTACCAATAATGCAATTTCTGCTAAGCAAAATATTTAAATTTGAAAGAATAATTTTTGTTTACATCATCTGAAAAAGCGCTTTATGGATTACTTTTTGCAAATTGCATCATTAAAAATTTATATTATAAATGTGGAACCATGTATTCCAACCACTAGTTTATATAATTCAACTGAATTAATTTTTTATTTTTATACAGGAAAGCATTATACATTCTAGTATCAGCTTCAACAAAAAAAAAGATTAACCTGTCTTCAGGAATGCATAAAAATTAAAAAAACCTACACAGTATTACCAGTGATATGTGGGAATTTGCACACATATCCAAAAATGCATGCACATAAAAAACTCCTACATGCTGATAAGTCTTTTTATTTTTTTTCCCCTACTTTCCAATTTTCAACTTAAAAGACAGGAAAGAACAATAAGAAGATATTTGTCTACAGTATGCCACATGACATCTGCTATTGGTAGTAAGTATGCAAGCAATAGGATTTTTATTACATCTGAAATAAAAAAATAAACCTGATCATTATAAATACAGATTTGTCCTATTAGAATACAGGTACTATCATAAGGACTGAGGAGGAAACCTTAAGCCCACTGAAACCAGAGAGAGCATTTACCACTTTGAAGACATTGAAAATCAGTTAAGTATTCAAATCCTTTGATTTATTCCTTACTCCATTCTGAAAAGAACTTAGAGCTAAGGTTTATTTTACTCTTGTGAATTCTACTAAATTGCACAAGTTTCCTTGTACTATAAGGGATGCTTATTTTTAAGCATTTGTAGTGAAAAAGGTCTGGTATTTTATTTTCTTTTCAGAGAGAAAATAGAGTTAGGCTCTCTTACAGCTGCAAGAATTCAAAAAGTCCTATTTCTATTTCCTTACCAATATTATAGTAATCCAAGCTAATGCCACAGATGCTACAACATTAAAAAAAAGCACCCACATACTTTAGTACTATAGTCCTAGCTGAGAGCCTTAGAATGTTCCTGTATTTTATCAAGTTTATCTTACCACCTAATAGGCCAAATACTATTCAGATTTTCATATTCATGTTTTAGCCTTCAAAAACATGTTCAGATTAACAAAAACAATATAAAGAACATGTACATTTTTAAAGAAAAAAGAAAAGCTGTTTTTAAGTATTCAGGAAAAGGCTTCTCAGGATCTCTAGAAACTGTCTAAAAATGTACATAATTCAAAAATGAATTATTATAGATACCTATGTTCTGTCAATACCTAGAAGTTCCCACTCAGGAACAGAGCTTCTTTCTGCTGTGAGCTGTGTTCTGTACCAGCACACAAAACCAATGTTGTGTCTGCACTGGAGGGCACTCTATTATTTCTTTCTTAGCACTTGAGGTAGGTAACTCAGTGCTTAGATAATGTAATACCCTTTCAGTTGAGAAAATATTTTGAAGAGCTCATTTCACAAATAGAAAGAGGCAGAGACAATTATGAAAAAGTAATATTCATAGAGCTGTTAGTCTTAGTCTGCTTATTATATAAACCTTCAACTATGTATCACTCAACTAAACAGGTATAGAAACCAACCACCTCTTTTCATCTGGCAAACTTATTTTCTGAGGCAAACCTATTTCCAATGATTGTTTTCTCCGTTTACAAAATTAGTTTTGCAATTTTTCTTTTTACTGCAGCATGTGTGAGAACTTTAAAACCTTCCAGAGTTCCATCTAGTAGAAGAAAAACAACTGCTTTTAAGGCTCACTACGTAATACTTCAAGGACTGACAGTCTTGCTCAGAAGGTTAACTGAATAACACTGTTTACATTAATCTCCATCAATTATTTTGTTTTTACCTCAAGTATTAAAAAGACATACATGTGTTCAAAAAGCTGCCTATATTGGCAACAAGTATTGTTTCCAGTACTAATCAACTAATTTCTTTACTGACAAAATCTGTATAATGATAGAAATCTTACTTTTGAAGAAAGGTGATGAAATTCAACTTAAGGATGTATATTTTTCTGACTTTGCAAATATAATGTAGTTATTCCTTACTCACCCCGGCAGAATGTTGGTCTGCTATCATATCAGATATTCTAAAATAGTTTCCATTTTTTTCTAAGAGAGAGAGATGCCATTTATTCTAAGACAGTGTTCTATTACATTTGAACAGAATTATCTGGAAGACCTGAATTAGAGCTTGTCCATCTAAAACCCAAGTACTTGTAAACATTAACAGTACAATTTAAATCTCAAAGTGTTCTGATATTTCTGGTTGCCCCAGGTTTTTATACCAAAATTTATACCAAATCTGGATCAAAAAAACCCCAAAGATTTCCTGTATAACAGCAACTATTTATTCTGGGTCAGCTTTCAAAAACAAATGAGTCACGTGGCCAAATACAGAACTTCCTCTTTTTTTGTTTTTAAACATGCTGGGGTAGTTTTCAGTTATATTTATGTCACATCCTAATACAAACATGGAATAAAAATATTACTGAATGAATAAATTAATAATAAAAATGAGTGCTCCTATACAAATTATTTCATAAAACATAAGGAAAATACAGAGACAGCAAAACATTTGTTTCCTGATATACAATTAATGAAAAGTTAAAAAAAAAAAACCACACACAAAAAACAAAACCAGAACAAACCACACCACCCACCAAAAAGCCTATGTATCCAGCAGATACTTAATGACTTCTTCTCATCCAAGATAAGACCACTATATCCCCAATAGAAAAAAGGGTCTACAGTGGGGGGGAGGGGGGATGACAACAACACTGAATATTTGTAAGCAGTCTTCTATTTCAGAAAACACTTCACATTATTTTGCTTTTTGTCTAAAAAACAAATGATTAAAAGAATCTAATTTTGAATTCATGTATTACTAGCTAGTAACAGAATTTGGTTCACTTTTTATTTACATGGGTGCTCTAACCACAAATTTCTTGAATATAGGAAGGAGAAAGTTTCATCACAAGATCCTTTTTCTCCTTTCCTCTTCCCAGCATGACATCCCTTTCCAGAGCACCTCAAAGTTCTTTTTTCCTGATTTCATTGGATTTTTTAGCATTTATATTTGATTTCAGTAAAAGTGCATATCAAGAAAGTTTTCTGAGTTATCTGAACAGAAGGGAAGCCATTCACTCAGCTATGAAACCATATAAAAAAGTACTGTCCAAGTAGAATAAGAAGAGAGAAAGGTTCAGTACAAATTGAACAGCTATGCTACTACAGTCTTGGGAGAAGCCTGAAGACTGAGCTTTTGACGTGGGAATTTAACAAGTTAAGTTTTCTTCAGCTTTCTTGATTTTCCTACATAGAAAATTCAAGCACCACAGTTCTACAAAAACTGCAAATATGTAAAGAATGGACAGATTTTGCTCTTGAATAGCTTCCAATCTATACTAAGTAGTCAAACTATGGGTGAAGTGGGAATTTAGAGAAACAGTTATTCTTCTTAAGTAGCTCACTCTCCTCTACAAGGAACATACGACCAGATGAAAACCAATCTCCACGTACTCAGTCGTGCCTCCACTGATGGCCAAAGAACAAATAAGTTAAAAGTATACAGTTTTTTAATGACAGGGGCCTCTACATTATCCCCACTTCCAACAATCCACAGTTTAGGTACTCTGAGTTACACATATGTAATTGCTATGAATGGTCCTTCAGTAGACGTATCTCTTTGTGTAACAGCTTTCTAAGTTCATTTTTGCACAACTGTACTATCCTGAATCCACGGAGTTCACAGTAATTAGGTTTGTGAATCAGCACTTCCTTTTAATTTTAAGCCAGTTTCCCGAGATTTTCATTTTATTATAGTCAAGTTACATTTTGTGAATAACAATTCTTTGTTCCTCTTTCCATGTTCTTCATAGCTGTATACTACTGTGTTACAACCTTTTCAGTTGTCTTTCTTCCAGGTCCTAGTGCACTACAGTATATTTAATCTCACCTCAAATGGAAACCTTTCCAAAATTATCTTCATTATCCTGCTGTGTAACTTCCTTATTTATGACTTTTCAAGGTAGTGTGGCTCATGAAATTCAAACTACATACTGATCTTTTCTCTCTTGTTCTCGATTCCATTTCCCTTCTGAAATTCAATAATAGTAGCTAAACACTAGGTTGACTTTTTCAGACGACTACCCATAATGTTTCCAGGAGGGTTGCTGGATTTGGTGTGTGTTCCCCCCGCTAAATAATACTAGCGGCTAATTCAGAGACTGTCATTACTAGAGGGTTGGATTATCAAGCTTATTTTTGACATAAATATTACTTTTTAAACTTGAATATCAGGAACATTGTAGAGTAGAGACCATATTCAGTTAACTAGACAGCACAGTACATAGGTACAATTGTCAGCCTCTCACAGTCTAAAAATCATTCCTGTCTGAGAAATATTTGGTAGTTACTCTAAGTTATTGTAAAGCAAATCAATTCCTAGGAAGCACCTGTTCACACCTCAGCGTGTGGTGGGTTGACCCTGGCTGGATGCCAGGTACCCACCAAAGCCACTCTGTCACTCCGCCTCCTCAAATGGACAGGGGAGTGAAAATATAACACAAGGCTCGTGGGTCGAGATAAGGACAGAAAGAGATCACTCACCAATTACCGTCACAAGCAAAACAGACTTGACTCAAGGAAATTAATTTAATTTATTGCCAATCAAAATCAGAGTAGGGTAATGAGAAATAAAACCAAAACTAAAACCACCTTCCCCCCACCCCTCCCCTTCTTCCCAGGCACAACTTTACTCCTGATTTTCTCTACCGCCTCCCCACCAGCAGCACAGACGGACAGGGAATAGGGATTGTGGTCAGTACATCGCACATTGTCTCTGCCCGTCCTTCCTCCTCACTCCATTCCCCTGCTCCCGCGTGGGGTCCTTCCCACAGGAGACAGTCCTCCATGAGCTTGTCCAGCATGAGTCCTTCCCTTGGGCTGCAGTTCTTCACAACCTGCTCCAGCGTGGGTCCCTCGCACAGGGTGCAGTCCTTCAGGAACAGACTGCTCCAGCGTGGGGCCCCCATGGTGTCATGAGTCCTGCCAGCAAATCCACCCCAGCATGGGCTCCTCTCTCCACAGGTCCTGCAAGGAGCCTGCTCCAGCATGGGCTTTCCACAGGGTCACAGCTTCCTTCAGACATCCACCTGCTCTGGCACGGGGTCCTCCATGGGCTGCAGGGGGACAGCCTGCCTCACCACAGTCTTCACCACAGGCTGCAGGGGAATCTCTGCTCTGGCGTCTGGAGCACCTCCTCCCCCTCCTTCTTCACTGACCTTGATGTCTGCAGGGTGGTTGTTCTCTCATATTCTCACTTCTCTCTCTCTCACAGCTGCTGTTGTACAGCAGCTTTTTCCCCTTTCTTAAATACATTATCCCAGAGGCACTACCACCATCGCGGATGGGCTCAGCCTTGGCCAGCGGCGGGTCCATCTTGGAATCAGCTGGCACTGGCTCTATTGGACACAGGGCAAGCTTCTAGCAGCTTCTCACATAAGCCACCCCTGTAGACCCCTGCTACCAAAACCTTGCCACGCAAACCCAATACGCTGGCGGGGCGGGAAGGGAGGGAAAGTACTATCACACTTGGCTACTAGCAGTCTCTGCTGGTCCTTAGGCCTGGGGCTAAAGCAGCATGAAAACTGAACCACTTTCACAAATGTGCAAGCTGTACTTGAATTTCCTTTATTTGTATGTAGCATCTTTGCATTTAAAGTTCTGCTTATGTTCAACTGTACTCTGTATGGTCAGCTGGAGAATTAGAAACTGGGTGCTCTAAAATTAGGCTTAGGAGCTGCACAGCTCAGAAAAAAATAGTCTATTGTGTGTTGTTTCTGCATTAGTAATAAAATATTTTAAGATTCCCCAGTGTGATAATTGTGTAGCTTTCGTAGTATATTAACTTCATGTTCAACCAAAAATGATAAAATACCAAACAATGTTCTCATTTTTGTAAGTTCTCAGTGTCATGTCCATTTTTTTCATGATCCAGCCTTAAGGCTTTACTGTGTACCCAAGGTCTCAACACTAGCAGTATTTACTTTATCTTAGAATAAAACAGTTTCCCCCCTTAGGCTTCAAAACTGTGGCATTCAGAGAGAAAAACTCTCCTGTTAAAAAAGATCAGAGCAGTTCTGCCTGTAATTGACCACTTCCCTGGAAGATTACAATTCAGACACGCTTTGAAAAGAGATGCCCATGGATTTGACACAGTCAGGAGAGACAGAAAATCCCCTTCCAGGATGGCAGACAGAGTCCCATTCAGGGATCCCTGGCACATGCAGGTTACCTGCCACCACATTGCCTAAATTCCACCCTGCTGGGTAACACAAACAGATATCTTGGTCTTCTGTTTAAGTTAACTCTCAGGGGGATATATAATGGAGGAATGGGCATGAGGAATCTTACTTTTCTGTGTAGTCCTATTTTGCATGAAACCAGGCCTGAAACCCAGGCTTAAATAAATTGGCCTGTATTTATGAGTTCCCTTCACAACTAAGGGTCCCTCTGGTAAATCTGAAGAAAGAAAATTAGAAGCACTTTTGAATGCCTCTTTTATGAAACCAATTCCTAGGAAATTAAGACTCTCAGAACAAGGAAAATTTAATCTGAAGCACGTAAAGGAAACACTAATTATGAAGCAGCAAGGAAAAGTCATTCAAAAATCAATTCAAGGAAGATTAAACAAAAATCCATGGAAAGTCAATGTTCATGTTAGTGTTGTAATGATACCGTTCTAGAATGATTTAATTTAAAAAAAATCTAGTCCCCAAAATGAGTTACTTTTAAGTGAGCAAAGCGTTAACGCTAACATACAATGCATTTTGACAGTGTCTGACACAGAACAGCCAGAGAACCACGTTTGACCTAAAATAAATAATAAACCCATGGTAACACAAGAAAATATGAATACCAAATAAATATTACAGCTCCATTCCCGCAGTGACATCTACACAAAGAGACGCCTGCCACAATTCTACCGATGTCGGTTCTGCTCCTCAATGGCTCGTGACTCTGACAGTATGATGGAGACCAAATTTGGCATTATCAATCCCTATCGCTCCTGTTACTAGAGCACAGATGAAGATTGATCTAATAAGTTTTTAACTAGGTATGGACATAACTATTTCAATACCTAGCGACATATTTAATTTGCAACAGTAAGAGATAAACCTGCCTCCTACATGTTTGAAGTAGAAGACATGGACACATTTTTAAATGGAGCGTAAAAGTGATCTGAATTAAGCACCCAGCACAACTTCTGTATTGTGACTGCTGTTCTGGAAATATGTGATGTATCATGAAATTTTTTCATTAGCTATGTGAGTTCTCTCTGGTTCTGGAATATACACAGATTTGGTATTACACATTTTCTTCTGAGACAGGTGAGTTTTCATAAAGGCACAGTAATGAGGATTTCTTTTTATCTTCTAAAAAGAATATTCTTTCTTTGTCACTTACACTTGGAAATATGGAATATGGAAAAGCCGTTAACTCAAAATAGGGAGAACAGTAACACATCAACTCCATCCTTGTTCACACCTGAGTTTATAAAAAAAACCAAAAAAAACCACACCAAAACACACCACACTGCATAACTTCAATTTCTTGAAACTTCAGGGAAACCAACTATTACACTTTATATATTCTTATAAAAGAATAGTACAGCAAACCAAGTTATGAAAACGCTAAAAATTATTATTAAAGAGGCTGACAAAAAATCATTATGTACAACAGTATATTGTTATGTTCCCATTACATTTGTTGTACTGAATGCAGCAACAAGTATAAGTGCACTTCACTGTTCCTATCTGGTGTGGATTTGGCTGCATTCCTACTGTATATGTGAAAAGGTTTTTAAAAGATACTGAAAAGAAATAAAGCCAAATAAGATGCGCTGTATTCTATGAACAAAACAGCTACACAGTTTCTCAAACAAAGTCTATTTGTGTCAGGAATCCTTTTAAATTCACTAATTTACTGTTAATAAATTCAAACCACATATCTGCAAATGGTTCAATCCAGTCAATTGTCTTGAACACCACACACAGACAGAGAGAATAGTAGGCATGCAGTTTAACTTCAATAAGGTACTACATGGAAACAGCAATCAAGACATAGCCTACTGCTAATCTGTCCCAGCAAGAATTCTTTGTCCTTTTCTGCAACTCCTCTGTTCCACTTTGATGGAAGGACCAATAGGTCAATGTTAAACCATCCAAAATTAGTACTGATTTTGTAGCCTTCTATAATCTGACAGTCAAGGGAATGCAAAAAGGGGCTGCTGTCCTTAAAATACCTGTAATAGGTGTAGCTTCAGTAAAAACAAACTAGCTAAATGGTATTAGAATGTAAAGTATCATTGTACTGTACAGACTCCCCCATTTGGGGTTATGAAGAGCAGTTCTCCCCACTGGTTAGTTTACTGCACTGGTAACTAAAGGTCACAGGGTTCCAGGGTTTTTCAAGGATTTTCACACATCAAAGGCTTATATTTTAAGAAGGAGGGGAGGAGGAGGGGAGTAATTTCACCTCCCAGCACATGAACTTCACAATGCCTACTGCAAAATCCAAAAGATCTGGTGTCACCCAATCTTACTACGCAGGACAGTTAGCAGAGGAGTTTAGAAGGTTTCCTACTGAATGAATGGCAGGTTTGCTTTGTTTTTAAAGGCCTCTATCCAAATGTTGGCATTTTTTCCTTAAAACCCTGAGATGGCTTAATATTCAAAACGAAGGAACATGTAGCCTCATTCTGAAAATCCTCCTGCATGTCATTATAATCACATGAATCAGGGCCCATTCTCAACATTTTACTATGAATTCACAATCATAAGATGTGCTCTACTGGATCAAGTCAATGGCTTACCTAACCCAGTTCTGTCAGAGTGGGACACTTCAGTGAAAGCATACCAACTTTATTTCTTTCCAGAGTCCATTTCTCTTACACTTACATGCTCAGCTAAAGATGCCAGAAGATGTGCTAAAAGGTATTTCCCTATGATATCCTGAAGAAAATGGGATTTTTGGAATTTTCTGCTAAGCCATAACAATGAACTATGTGAGCTTGGCAAAACAGAATGACAGCAGACACAGAAACTGAGGGATAGGGAAGCACCCAATTTATGACAGTATCCTTGAGGAGAGCCCAGAGACTGATCAAAGCAAACGTCCAGCCTCAGAAGACTCTGAGAATGGGGTGATAAAGTGTGTAGTCAAGGAGAACAACTAACTGGGATATTGATAAGAACTAAAACAAAGTGCCCTTTTGGTGAACTATCCTCATTATAATACTGGAAATCATACCCATAGGCCAAGAACCACCCCCCTTCTAATAAGCCTCTTACTCTCTGAGCATGCATGGTAAATTAAAAGTGAGCTGTACCGTTAAGTCGAAGCGAGAAAGAAATTCACCCATTATTAGCTGACACTTGTGAATATTAGCTATGACTGACACATTTAACTGTATAAATGCCTTGTGGTTTCTCGGTTCAGGGTGCTAGCTTTGTGGGTTACCACCTAGCACCAATCTTTGCACAAAAATGAATAAAATACCTCCACTCTGTGTGTAGTTTGGTGTTTTGCACACTGGGCAAATGAACCTGCTTTTCAGGATAACACCTACCTAGTGCTTTTGGTATCCTTTTGTATCCATTGCCCACAAATTCATCTAATCCTTTTTTGAATGTGCTGGTACCATCTCCCACAAACATCCTTTGGCAGCAACTTCCAGAAGCTCACTACCCAGTGTAAATAAGTATTTTTCTTTCATGTATTTTATATGGTTCTGCTCATTTCGTCAGATATCCCTAGTACTGGCATTGTTTGCCAATCAGTTCTGCATTTGCCTGACCACATACATGAATTTGTAAACTTCAGTCATAATCCTCACTCTCCTCTTCAGACTGAAATGTTGAGGCTCCTCTGATCTCTCTTCACTGGCAGCTGCTCCACACCCTTGAAAACATTACCAGCTTTTCTCTCCATCTTCTCCAATTCCACCAAATCTTTCTTGAAATTCAGAGGACAGAACAGCACACTGTGCTGAAGAACATTGCAGGAATTTTTTTTAATATAACCACAAAACAATGCCTTGCATGTTCTTAAAAAAAAAACCCACAACTTTCAAAAAGGTAATTTAACTTGACTACTGTTGTCACTGATGGTCATTGAGAATTGGGGACAAAAGAATCAGAGTTCATATGAACAATACAATAGAAGAGAAGGTTACTTTAGCTAGATGGTTTTCTTGCTTCCAAGTCATAGGGGGCTTTAAGGTTTGGGAGAAAGGAGAATATTCTTCTTACTAAAAAAAAAGATTAATTTTTTTCGTGAAAAAAATCTAATATATAAATTTAATGTCACTTCTCTAGAGCATGTAACTTGAGAAATTCCTATCACTCCAAGTTACTTCAGTTCTACCAATAAGTCTCAAACCAATGTCACATACACACTTTGTTAAAGTTATAGAACACCTCCTGCACAATAAAATCCTAAAATTTAGCCTTTTTAGAATTTGTCACTGTCTGACATATCATGAAGATGCAGTTTTGTAATCACTGGCATCTGGTTTCCATTTACTACAAGATTTGACAAGATAAATCTTATGCTTTATGAAGTACACAGTGTTTGAAGTAGTATTACATATAACTACTTTAAAAATGAAGACTTACGGTAAAATTCTATAGCAAATGGCTTTCTATGTTTCTTATATGCCCTAAAAAGATAATGAAGTACATTGTATTGGGATACAATCAACATTACTGATCTTCCAATACGGAATAAAGCCAATAGTCATTATACTGGTTGTATGCCCATACAATCTCTATTTACCAGACAGCCATATACAGTAACGTATCAGTTGGTCGGCTTGATTTTTTTTTATTTACTTTGTGGGGTTTTTTTCCAATCACAACTTTGTACACAAAAATTGTTAAACCTCACAGAACTTCACTGCTGCATTGAAGATTACTCAGCTAGAATAGAACTGAACTGACTACAAAAGAGACAGTGAAAACTTTACATACACAAACAGTTATCAGAAAAGTAAAATCCAAGATAAGTACTTTGTCTTTCACTTCCACAAATTTGGTACTGTTTTCAGAAAAAGAGATGCTAAAACAGTAGTTTAGATATACATAACTTCTAGTGACTTTAAAAACAGAATGCGTACCCACTTACATCTGTGGTAATGTGACTCACGTTTATCAAAACCACTGCCACAGCTACAATATTACAGCAAAACAGATTCAGTCAACAGCACAAAGATGCAATGATAAGGCTCTTCATAATTTTTTTTAAAGCAGCATGAGTTCACCATGATGAGGTAACTTTAAAGTTTCCAGACCACATTTTGAAGAAAATATTAAGAGAAGCAGGTTAGAACTAAACACTTGCCTGCAAAATTCGACACCTGAGATTTTTTCTTCTTCCCAAACTAAAAATAAAAACTAGAAAAGGCTACTCCATATCTTAGTTGGCCATCAGTACACTTACGCATAACTGAGAACATATCCTTGAACACTACTACGAAGTCCACACTGTTTCAGTAAAATTGTGACTCTCATACTTCATTAAAATAAACATGTTGTAGTTAAACTCAGAGCAAATAGGACAGACTGCTTTCTTTTAAGCTCTCCATGCTACTCATGCACTCTGCGTCTCTCTTGCTGCAACATATTTTTAAGAACTAGGAGTGTCAGAATAGTCCCAAAGTCTTTATAAGGTGCCTGCTGTTGTGCAGACTTCACAACTTCAATGGATCAATTCCACAGTAAGTATCACCGAAGTGTAAAGCACAAAAGATCAAGCTGACCAATCAAACTGAAAGGAATTCAGCCTTCTCTGGATCTGAATCCTGTATTTCCACCCAAAAAGCCAACAGCCTCTTCTCATATGAATTCTTCCACCCTAACACACCTTCATTCCCCCTAACTTCCACATTGTCCTCCTCTGTTCCACCATCCATAAGCACGCCCTAAGCTGCAGCAACAGCTGCCTGCCACAGTTAATTCAAGAATACATACGTGCTGATGGTTGAATCACATGTGTGATGAGCCAGCAGGCCAAACACAGCAGATAACTGTAACCTTTTTGTGATGGCACTAATGGGAGTTTCTTTCCTTTAAATTTATACCAGCTCACAAGGTGGTCAAAAACAAGCAAGGCAGGGCAGGAAAGTGACACATAAATGGCTGAATTGTATAAACTTTCACTTTCATAGTCATTGGTAGATGAGACTAAAGAAACTCAACATAAGTAAAAACAAAACTAAAAAGACTCATTAAGAGTTGCAGAAAATTTCATCTGGAAAACTACAATCTCTGACATTTTTTCACCTTAAAGAAGCCTAAACATTACCAAAACAAGAGAAAAAAAACCCTAAACCTAAAAACATCTGTATTCTGGACAGGCAAAGTATTATCTATTTAGTATTTCTGCCTGTTTACTGAACTCGGCTTTATGAGGTGCAACCTGACCATAAATACTTAAAAGATTCTCTGAATCATGTACAAAATTATCATCACATTATGCTGGATCCATGCAATTGAAAAAAAAAAAAACCCACACCAAAACCAAACCACACACACGCAAAAACCCCACCAAACTCCACAAAACAACACACCCGAAACCCCACAACAGCAACTAACTGAAGTAAGAAAATCCTACCTCCTCCGTATTTTGGGAAAACTTAATTTATAGCTACTTCTTATTAAAGCAGATGCTATTAAAAAAAAAAAAAAAGCCTGTCATCTTATGAAAACCTCCATTTCAGAAAGCTAGGACCGAACTCCCAGCACAAACTCACACGTAATTCAACACTAGATCAGCTTCTCAAATGTAGTTTATAGCATTATGACTAAAGGATAGTTGAATTGATTTTCAATTCAAGTGAGAAATCAAGTTAACCTCAGCCTCCCAGCAGACAAGTACATTCTAGTAGAGTACGAGAAAATATCTAAAGGTTTCTGTGGTTAACACAAAACCCAGTTGCTAATGTGACAAAAAGAACACTGTAAAAGTCCAATCTTCTGTCCAAAGAGTCTCCAAAGATCCCATTTTCCAGGATGAGAGATAGTGTCCTTTCCTACCTGATGAGGATCCAGCTACGATATACTTGCCACTTTCAGACTGTAATACTATAATTTACAGAAACTGGAAACATTGTGGTTACTTCTGAGTTCTCACAGTACAACCACCTCCATCCTTGATGGGTTACCTCAACAGAATCACAACACACCAGTCTGACTTTCAACCAGAGTAATGTCATCAGCATCATCAGCAAGGCCACAAAGGTGTCACACCCTAGCTACAATTTAATTTCCCTTCTTGATCTTGATCTTTCTCTAGGATGCAGCAAACAACTAAATGGATGAAAGCCAAAGCACACCAAGTATTGAGCAACATGTAGGAAACACTAACGTGACCATGATAATAAAGTGTGGCTGTGGATCAAACAATATAAATGAAACGTAATAGATGAAAATTAATTAATTTCAAAATACATTGAATAAATTATGCTTTTGATACAACCTATCCAGAAGAGTGAAAGATTTACAGTACCTACTTTTTCCTCTTATATCCACTCAATTCTTAGGAAGACCCACCATTGACAGTGAACAGGAACTTCAATTACAGGTCCAATTTACTTAAGAAAGATGAGGATGACACTGAAAAAATGGTAGGTATTTCTATGCAAAATTATATACACAGAATAAATGCTCTTCAATTTCATAATGGCTAGACAGAGTATGAAAACCCTTTGAAGGCCAGGCTATTCAAAATATTAAGGTTAAGAAAATCCAAAGTATTAGTAGGCTTTCCAATATATTATTACTATTCCTGTTATTTACTTAAGAGTTTTACTTCTCTTGAGAAAATAAAAAACTCAGACAGTGGCTGATCCACTTAACATTTCCCATGCCCGAAGGTTAAACCCCTGCTCAGAACCAAGGTTACCTTATTGGGGAGGGATCAGCTAAGAGGAGGACTTGGATTATCAGTAAAATATCTCTGCAGAATTAGCTGAATGTTTCAGAAATACATGCTTTCAGAAAATGAATTCCTGAACATAGAAGAACAAAGTAGTTGAAAAGAGTGAGACTAATATGCCCTATTCTTCAGTGAAGCTACAACCATGGACCCTAACTTTAAAGACAAAATAATTGCTGACTATTATGAAGCTTCCTAATTTGCCTGATACAATCTAAAACTTATGAATAAACACTGTCTCTTCTTCCCATAAATCAAATAACTGATCAAAAAATGTTTCTTATTATTTGATAGCAATTATGCTTTAAGAGATTGTCCATGAATGAAGAAGAGCTATACAGATGAATGCTACACTGAGTGTAAGTGTTTTAAAGTAGTGTTCTGGGAAGGATTTAATAACTACTCACTGAACAAAACACATTCTGGTTCAGAGCAAGAAGATTGGTTAATTATTGAGAAAACACAGTAAAGCACCACTTCTAAAATATATACTCAAATGTGTATTTTCTTCTTGAAACAAGTATGATCTCTGTTAAAAATCAAAGACAGTTTCTTGAAAAAGAACATCTGCTTTATGTTGTCTACCACACTTTTTCTTAACATAGGAAAATACCTCCCAGGGCAAGACAATATTTTTGACCTGAAATAGATAGCTTTGAGATCACTAGAAATACTGCATTGCTTTATTCTTGCTACGGTTTTGGGGCTTTTTTTTTTTTTTTTGGCCAATGTGTTAATTTTTTTAAATATATAAAATGGGTGGAAATAATGGAACAACTCAGAGACTGAATTTCAGAGAAGACTATAAATACATAGAATTAATTACTTAAATAGTTTTTGCCCCCACCAAATAGTACAAACCCTAGAAATCCAGTCACAATCTGAGAAACATACTAACCTACAATTAGGGGAAAAAAAAACAACCAAAACCAACCAAAAACACCACCAAAAACCTGATACTGAATTGAATCATATTTAAGACCATGTTATTTTATGGCATATTTGAATGCTGGAGATTAAATTTAGACTTTCCTGTGGTTTAATGCTTACTTAGGAGATTAACTACTTAATAAGTGTATGGTAATTACCCAGAACAACTGACACGTACTCTCAAATTACGGAAAAAAAAAAATAGAGCCGCTATCTTAACCTATTTTTCCCCTCTTCAGGTAAGACTAAGAGGCATATTGCTACACCAGCACTTATTTATTAACATTTTCTGAAAGTATTATTTGTATCTTTGCTCTAGGTATTCTTGTGTAAACAAATAAGGAAACCAGCCCTTGTGGGCACTTCCATTTTCATGCATTTGTATTTAATTCCTGCTACATAGGCTATCTGAAATCATCACACACATTACTGATTATATATGAGCAGACATCTTAACCTTAAATTATAAGTTATAATGACAGTCAACTTATAACCTAAAATTCAAGCACAGAAATATTAATGAGACCTCACAGGAATGGAGAGCTGAACATAGCATTCAATCAGAGCAGTACCTGATGGTTTATTTCACTTCTCTGAATTCTACTAGTCATCTTGGCAAATAACATCAACAGAACAATGTGTACAAGAAAACAAAATCTCTTCTAAAATTCTACTTAAAAACTAACGTTTCACCTTTTACGAAAAATTCTGAAGCGTTTTTCTCTACTACCACCTAAGGATGTCCTCTACTACAAACAATTTTATTTTGAAACAAGAGGTGGGGCTTTTTGGTCTGTCCTGGATTTTGTAAGCATCTACAGCAAGTATACAAAAACCGCTTCTCCTACTTGCATATACACCTATTTCATTAAGTGGCATGTGGCATACACCAGCACTGTATGATTCTTGTGCACTCCTCTGGGATTATAGAAATTTGGAAAATCTGGTTTACTGCTTTTGTTGACAGTACACCTCCACGCAAAAGCAAGTACACAAACATAGAACTGGTTGTTTCTGTGCAATTTCTCCAGTTGGCTTTGCAGGAGATCTCCTTACATTAATCCCTTAAAAGCTGCTTAGGAAAAAAAGCACCCCTCACCTCGAGTCGTTTTAGACAAATATGAACACAAACTATAACTTTGTGGACTTCTACACGAGCAGCCTGATTATCGTCCATTAAATCTCTTGCTGTGATAAGAATATTCCAGTTAAATGTTTTAAGTCAGGTCCTTAAAAAGGTGGAGCTGATTTCTATTGTGAGACGCATGAGAACTGTTGTACCTTTTGAAACACGTAGTATGCTGCTCAGCAGCAACAGAAACGTAGCAAAAACAGGATGCCATCTGAGCCTACCACCTTTACAACTACCTTCTAGTTAACCTTGTCTGATAATAGTTTCAACTACCTCATTTTCATTTCTGTGTGATATAACCTGCAGGACTTTAAAAGGATAAAACCCACATACTTTTTACAAAATGTATTAATCAAAATTGGTTTTGTTCAGAACAGTTTGAAAGTGTTTTCTATCTTGCTAAGTTTAGAAACACTTCACTAGGATTTTTCCATTTTACTGAAACTTTACTCTTCTATTTGACTTCTGCTGTATTTCAATCTACAACATTTTGATTTTCCATAATCAAATAGGAATGATCCAACATCAGTTAGGCAAAAAGCCTTCAAAACGCCTAAAATTAAATTAAGGTGTTATTTCTATGGTAAGGAGAGCTTCTGTCCTGAACTGGAGTCAAAATAGCAGAATTTCCTATGAAACAGTAATTGGTTTCCAACTCATTGTGCTAGAAAAACAGGAGAAGTAGTGAGTTTCTTTTACGCACTCCTAAATCTGCCTCCCAGTCATTCATTCATCATCTGCATGCCATCTTTGACTATATTCTTGAGATTCTCTGAGCCTCCCAGGAGCATCCACATTTTCCAATCTGTTTTTTGATCTGTGGCAACCTTCTTAGATCTCTGCGGCTAAATACTCCACTATTATCTTTTGGTTTGCCATCCTTAATTAAGTACATGAGACAACTTTGTAAGATGGCAAAATTGTTATGTGAATTGCTTTTGGCGATTAGCTGAAAGATTTCATGCTAAAGAACCCAAGAGAGTGAAATATCAACTGTTCCTTTACCTAAAAAAAAAAAGCCACACCTCACAGACAAAGCAGCACATGATAGAATATAGAGTATATTAAAGCTATAGCATGGAAGTTGGCACTGATGCTTACCAAAAACATCATTTTAGTTACAGGTATAATTAGCAAAAAGAAACAAGCAGTTGTCCTGCTTGTCCTACAGAGAGCACAAAAAGATTAATTTACATTAAAGGGTGCTAAACAAATGTACACAAGACAGGAACAGCAATAAAATCTAAATACTATATACTGAGGATTTTTCTTGGTTCCTAGAAGAAATTGTGGTTCAGTTGTTACAGCTACATAAAACAGCAGCTCTATTCAAGGTATGTGAAGGAGTGGATGTGGGCTCAAGGAATAGAGTTAAACAAATTCCTTAGCACGAAAGCAGTAGCAGTGGTACATGTTGGCATGCAATGTAGTTGCTGAAGTGTAATAGAGAGCCACATTCTGTTAATGTGCAGTATAGCCATACTTTACAAAAAAACGCATGGCAAAGTTGAAACTTTTTTTTTCCCCAGCTCTACCTGAAATGACCTTGTGCAAGCTGTCAGTCAACCCAGGCGAATGATACATCCCAAGGCAGTAAACCCTAGTTTATAATAAGGATTGTCAGCAGCAGTCCGTAGATGACTGACTGGGACTACTATGCATAACCTTTAGATGCAAAGTTCACTAAATTTTCCAGGAGGCTACAGTGCACACTAGGAAAAGGGGCTGAGTCTCCCCAAAAGCTTATGAGTACTAAAATGTTTTTATGTCTTTGTGGTAACGCTACAGGCTTAGGGAAGAGCAGCTGGAAAGCTGCCTGGTGGAAGAGGTCCTGGAGGTGCTGGTGGACAGCCAGTTGAACATGAGCCAGCAGTGTGCCCAGGTGGCCAAGAAGGCCAACAGCATCCTGGCTTGTATCAGGAATAGCGTGGCCAGCAGGAGTAGGGAAGTGATCGTGCCCCTGTACTCGGCACTGGTGAGGCCGCACCCTGAATATTGTGTTCAGTTTTGGGCCCCTCACTACAAGAAAGACATTGAGGTGCTGGAGCATGTCCAGAGAAGGGCAATGAAGCTGGTGAAGGGTCTGGAGAGCAGGTCTTATGAGGAGCGGCTGAGGGAGCTGGGGTTGTTTAGTCTGGAGAAGAGGAGGCTGAGGGGAGACCTTATCACTCTCTACAACTACCTGAAAGGAGGTTGTAGCGAGGTGGGTGTTGGTCTCTTCTCCCAAGTTACTAGCAATAGGATGCAAAGAAATGGCTTAAAGCTGCACCAGGGGAGGTTTAGATTGCATATTAGGAAAAATGTCTTTACTGAAAGAGTGGTCAGGCACTGGAACAGGCTGCCCAGAGAGGTGGTGGAGTAACCATCCCTGGAGGAGTTCAAAAAATGTGTAGACGTGGCACTTCGTGACATGGTTTAGGGGACATGGTAGTGTTGGGTTGATGGTTGGACTTGATGATCCTAGAGGTCTTTTCCAACCTTAATAATTCTATAATTATTTTGAGAATGCTCGAGTGACTCTTCAGAGTCCAGAACTGCAGCACATGCTGAAGATGGCAACACTAAACCCACAATAGACCTCATTTCAGAAAGGCTACCTAGCCAAAGCATTCCCACATTTAAGACAACCTTATATATAAACAGCAGTGCATTTTTCTTCAATCACGCTTATAGTTCTTAATTCATTTTATGTAATTATAAATGTCTTACGACAAATGTAAAAGTAAAAGTCCAGAAAGGACCACCAGATCTGTCACTCTAAGCTGCAGACCACAGGCGTCATTTCACATAAAGAGCGTTTTTCAAGGGCAAAATGGCAGAAAGAACAAAGAAGATTTCAGTACTTGGCAAATTATGCCTTCATCACAGCCAGGTCATAGAGCAGAAAAAGGCACCATCACAATCCTGTCCCCTCAGTCTGAGAAACTGGTGACCAGATGGCAGCCCATCCATCTTCCCCTTTCCTCATTCTGGTTCCTTCTGCTTTCCCACCCCTACTCCCAGGTCAAATTGGCTTTTCACTGGCCACCAGCATTGCTTTTGCTGAAGTTGCATAACCTGCTACTAGCTGTTTTCATTTTCTGCCTGTACAGCAGACAGAAGACTTGACACTTCATACCTAACTAGTTAACACTCCTCAGATTCACTCTGGGACTCCAGGCTAAAAAAAGGCCTTCCCAAGCCTGAATAGTTTACAGACTGGTGCAGGGTGCTCATGAAACAATAGCATGCTGTATGTTTTGTAAGCTATTACTGAGTTTCACTCCCTCCTACCTCAGGGTTCCTCTCATGTAAAAGTAAAAACTCAGTGCATTGCAGTCTTGTTGCCAGCCACCATCAGAGCTGCTGGTGGCCAGAAGGGCACGAGGACACAGATCGCTCCACCCAGCATGCAGGCTCAGACATCTTGTGCAACACCCCTGCTTGAGAAGTAAAAGTCCATCAGTCACCCTAGTTCTTACAACCACAGTTTTACACCTATGAGCAGCCATTTACAGACACTACTTTTCCATCTTCCTTTTGAGAACATAGGAGTTTAGTAATTTAGCATCTTACACTCAGATGTAGAGCTTCACCGGGGCTAAAGAGATTTTCGTATTAACTCTGTACACAGTCTCCAGACAGCAACTCCAGGTTCCTGCTGCACAGTCAGCCTTGCTGGCCACAGTGGCCCACAGCTGCAAGGCAGGCAGCAGGCTGGTGGACACACAGGCTCCAGCCTCGCTCTCCTCCAGTGTCTGGGCACCCTGACTCTCTCCAGGGCTGCTCTGGAGAGCCCCTGCTCTACACGTTATTGCAGGTTTGAGCTCTGAAAACCAAGCCTAACACTGACACTTTCTCACACAGGAAAGCACAGGAGAGAAAGATGATTCACCCCCTTTTCTGCCCATACATAGGAAGTGTTCTTAATCCAGCAAAACAAGAGCTTAACAACACTACCTGCTATTTGATCTATCTCAGCATGTATTGCCTCTTTTCACCCCTCCTTTTCTTCTTTAAGGCACTGGCAGCACCTAAATGAACACATGCCTTCCATCTTCTGTATAGAGGAATTTTTTCCAGTTTTCTCATCTCTAGTGATAAATTGGTATTTATACATATTAAATGAAGAAAGGACACATAGTGGCTAAAATAGGAGCTTGTTGTTATTAGATACTTAGCTTGACACTTTGTGTAAGTCACTTAATCTCCCCATTGTCTCAAAATCCCCATCTGGAAAATATGAATAACAGTGGGGAATGTTTTGAATAGTTTATAAACAATTTGAGGCTCTCAGCAGGCTTGAAGAGAAATGAAACACTGCATTATTATTAAAGGAAGAGATGTCAAAAGATGAACATCATATTCAAAATTAAAACAGATCTGATATGAAAGCATAGTATTGCTAGATTGATCTCCATTTTTCTGGACTGAAATAACCATATCAGCAAAAGGCAATGAGTAAAAGAAACAGCTGCAACACAACATTCTTTGTGCATGTACTCGCACTATTTACTTAATATTGTATTTATGGCAAGAGGGAAGAGATCTGTTTGAGAACATTGCTTTCAAGACACAGAAAGGAACAAAAATGATAAGAAATGAAGGGAGTTTACCTAGCCTCAGTGTTCGTTGCCCCAAATCCAAAAACTATCACTGCAAACTCTTCCAAAGCAGGGATGTACACAAGCTGGTTTTGAAAAGGTTTGCTCAGGCTATCAGACTGGACCTACACACTGACTGGAGCTCAAAGCAAGGTTAAGTCTGCTTCTTATGAATGGAACACTTCATGCTGGCTCAGTGAAAGACTGCATAGGTAGTTAGGTAAATTACATTGCCATCTGTACAACAGATACATGTTTACAGATATACATTCTTCTTTTAAATCCATTTGATGAGCTTTTGACAATGGAAGAGGGAACCTGGGTTTTTTCCCAGAACTCTATCCCACGGGATGGGATGAAAAGAATGAAATAAAAAAGCATGCTCCTTTCCTTCCGTCAGTCTATGAATGTTTTGCAACTCCAAGCTACGAAACAACCTCCTCCTATTTTATTATAAACTTATACCCATGGTTTATTAATCTGATTTCCAGGAATTTGGTATACATGTACCATAAAATGTGTGTTGAATGAGGGAACTGTGCTGATCATGTTATCTTATCCAGTCCATTAGAGCTAGCCTATCTTTTCAACTTATTTGGAGAAAGGAAGGATCTTTCAATCATGAGGTCATCATCAAAACAATGCACAGCACAGGACAGATATAGCAATACGGTCTCACAGTAAGTGCACAGAAACAGGGCTTGGCACCAGCTCTGCTGAAGTATTGCTACAGTCTTAGGTTTCCCTCACCTATTCTTACTTTAGTATCTAACCCTGTAAAAAGAAAGGAACAATTTGCTAATACAACTGTCTTGCAAATGAACTAATTAATGTTCATAAATCCTTCCCAGGAACATAAAGTAACAGAATTCAATTAAGCAAATTTAAAATGCATAACTGTGTTTGCATGTATTCAAACTTCTTCACATGTTTATTCACACATTTGCTACAGTGCTTCGGGGATCTTCTACAGCTTCTCAAAATCTGAATACTAAAAGACTCCAAGTCCTCTTCAAGCAAGAAATTGTTTCTCATGAAGTGATAATACTTAAAAATTAAAAACAATATACTAGTCTCTGTTAATTTTAACAAAGCAATAGTTTTCAATAATTACTAATTTTAGTCAATAACTATAATACTCAGGTTAAAGAGTTCACTAAATTACTACTCCATTATTCAAACGAACAGAAACTCAGATAGAGAACATACTAGGTTCTTAGAGCTAACAAATATCAAGGCTATGTGTTCTTTTTTAAAAAAAAAAAATCAAAGGCTGGGAGGGGTGGGAGGAAGGACAGTCTAACTCAGCTAGGAAATGACTTAAAATCTGCCTGGCCCACTTTTCATCAGGATAAAGAGAGCCATGAAGTGTTATTATTTCGTGTTCTTTGTCATTTCTAGTAGCTGCGTCACAGTGGCCACGAGACAATCTGGAGCTAACAGACTGCATACACAGAATTGGAAAAATGCAACTATAGTATTTTAGTGTATTTTAAACCAAAAAACAATCCAAACCCCAACCAAAAACACCCAAAACACCTCCAACCCAAAAAAAAAAAAAAAAAAAGAAAAACCACAAAAAACCCAACCCAAAACACCAAAAAAAACCCAAACCCCAAACTATTCTAAGAATGGATTTCCTTAGTCTTGCTTTCTTCAAAACGAATTTTAGATTTCTTACTCCAAAACAGCTGGGTTTTTTTGCTGCTCACTGAATTGAAGTTCCACACACAACATTTACATACCCTTTTCAATAACTAACATGGTGTGAAGCAACTGTAGAAAGGTTACCTTGTAGATCCACCTTAACAAAACAAAACATGAGGGGCAGGGGGAATCTATTACCTATTTTCAGGAAATAGGAAACAAAATAGGTTTCTTTGATTGTTTTCAATGTTCCAATACCCCAGTTTATTGAGTAAAAACCTCCAAATCTCATTAGCATAGAATGGTGAAAGGGACCAATTCGGTATTCAAGCTGAGCATTGGGTATATTTTAGTAGCTACTATTATAAGTTTCATACAGTAATAAAAAAAAATTTTTCTTCACCAGTCACTGAACTGAGGTAGGAATATTCTTATATATTTTCGCATTTGTGGGCATTTTACAATACTAAGCACTCTCTGAATAAAGCAATATACATCCATTCATGTAAAGATTATGATCCACTATTACCAACAGAAGTAGCTGATGAAGTCTTCTTCCAATTAATTTTTATTATGAATTCTCACGGGATTATGAAGTCCAATATTCACGAAAGTTTCTAAGCTGGAGACAAAGAATTTCCCTTTACCAGCTTTAATCTCTGTTTAAAGCTGTTCTTTGCTACAGTTGTGTGCACCTTCCTCCTCAGCTACCTAGGAGTGTTCTTTTTCAGACATAATTAGATCACCACAAATCACATTCTGCTGGTTTAGTATTACATATATTGCGAGTCAATGAAAATCCTCTTTCCACAACCCCTGCTTCCTTCTCCCCCCCCACTCCCCTTTTTTTTCAGTTATCAACCTTTAGGCACTCCCTAAGTCTCACAGCAGACCAATGCAGGTGTATCTTTACAATTTTCTTTGACCACTGCATGCTTCCAATATCCTTTCATTTTGTTTTCAGAGTGCATAACAGACTGTGATGCTTCTTAGATAAATATGAATACGTTTAAGTAGTGTGTTATAATGAACTTTTAGAATTTGTTCAACAATGAAAAGCATTCTTATTTATACTTTGTTTTCCCTCTATCTCTTCAAGCAAATGACACAGATTAAAATGAGAGTATAGCATACATAAAAACATTGGAAAATGTAGCTAACCATGCAAAAAGTATGCACTGTTCAGGTTCATTCCGCTTGTATGCATTAGGAGGACTACCTGCTGGGAAAATTGCCCTTGCACTAATTACCTCCTCATGAACTACAGCTCATGACAGAAACAGAAATAAACTTCTAAGTTTAAAAAAAAAAAAAAACACACACAGCCACACCAAAAACAAACACCACACCCCCAAACAAAAAACCCCAAACCCAAAAAAACACACAACCCAAACAAATCCTAAACACAAAAATAAACAACCCAGCCAAAACAAACCCCAAAACTAAAAAAAACAAACTAAACAAGCCTCCCCCACCCTGAGTTTTGTTTTGCCTTTTTTGTAGCTTCTGTCCAAACAAAGCCCTTTGGACAACCATTACTTTCGATTTCAGCACAATATATGGAACATGTTTAATGGAAGTTTTTGGGGTTTTTTTGGGCTTGGGTTTGTTTTTTTTTTTTTTTTTGAGTAATCTGAATAAAGTTCTAGGCTGTGATCTTACTTGGCAATTCTAGCTTTATACATAATGGACAATAAAAGTCAAACTAAGAATTGGGAACCTCAAATGCTTCTGGTAGTACTGAAACCCACCACATGCTAATTTGGAAAACTGAACTGACATATTCAATTTTGTTATAGAAAATACTGAACTATAATGTTTATCTTTTGTCTATACTGTCTGCAGAGTGCATTACAGGAGTAATTTAAAGTTACTGCATACAGAGGCACAGGACTACAGAAGAACTCAAATTTTCTGTATGACAAAGGTGGTCACAGTTGCAAGAATCTGAAACTTGTTTACATTTGCTTAGATCAAGAAGAAATGTAAAGGTTTCACCTGGGCATAAAATTGAATATATTCAAATTTAATGCTATTTAACAAAACTGTAGGATGATTTTTATGGCTTTTGGTTGTAATAATTTTTTAAATCCATAAAAATTAATCAACACTTATTAAAAATGGCTTGATAGATCTTCCTGAAGTTCCTAGAAATATCTTAAGTTCTTTGTCTAGTTAGATTTATCTGTGTTAAATAATATCAGCCTGAGGTCTGTAACAAGACCTAGGAAGTTTTGTTTTTCTACAGAAGACACTGTTCTGCAGAACACAGTGAACATTTGTGGGAGGTTGATAACCAAGGAAGCTGCATTCACTTGACTCATTTAAAACTTCACATGAGGCATGGTAGTAGATACAAGTGATTTAAAAGAGCTTCAGGAAAGCAGTTTTACCCTACGAAGAAAGTAGTGAGACTGCGGATCATTTTGCTGTCTATTTCTGGCACACCAGCTTTTAAGATATTTCTCAAAGACAAAAAGCAGATCGGCATTTAATTTTTATGCTTGGCTTGCTCCCAGTGCTCTAGGGCAATCTCATCATAAACTGTATTGAGTTTAGTGTTTCAATTCTTTTTTCTCTCCAAGCACTTCATTTTACTTTCATTTTTAAAGACATGTCTTTCAGAAGAGCTGCCTGCTGAAACAGCATCTGTTTTGAAGCACAACAGCAGCTGACAACCCTACCAAAATATGGCCTACATGGTTGGTACTTGCTTTGTCTTGTTACTCAAAGTGCAACAAGCCTCGTAACTGTTCTTAAAGACAGGCCACACAGTGTTGTTTCCAATAGCGATATGGACATAAGAAATAAGTCTCTGAATAAGAGATAAGAGAATCTGTAAGATAAGATGATAAGAATTGTTTTGGAGCCAAAACCAGTAATTTAGGAGGGAGACTATGCATCAAACACCCTTATTTTGAGCAAGCATTTCCCTGTAATATTTCAACTCTTTCATGTAAAACTAACCAGAAATTCAGGACAGTACAGAAGCTACGGCAAGCATTTGAAGTAAAGGAAATAAGATGCCTGGGCTCAAAGCCTCCATTATGGATACCCTATAACACATGCACCATATAAAAATACATGAGTAGTATTCACAGAAGTACCAAAATGTCCAAATCACTTCTGAACTTGGAATTTTCTTTCTAACGGGCATATTTGTAGGTGCATTCTGCATCTGGTTATCACACAATCCCATCCAGGTTTATACAAGACAATTCTGGTCTGGAAATCACATAGCACAAAGACCGTGCCCCAGCTAAATCACCTGCCTTTCTGGAACAGTAAGTACAGCCCAATGTTATGCTGACCTGACCTGCACAGCTTCAGCACTGGCCTTACGCTCCATGTGAATGGTTTGTAGTCTACAAGCAATGGTCTAAATTCATCCATGTCTGTATGAAATCCAACTAAACAGTTTGAAAAATATATCTAGAATGGGAGTTTCACAATGGCAGCACTAGCCAGCAGTTATATGTTCTAACCTTCTCTTTTAAAGCACGATCAAGAGACAGGTCAGAAGGAAAAAAATATACAGCAGCTGACTTCGCAAAAATGTCACAACTTTGCAGATGAACATGCTTTGGCTAATAATACACACTTCTCATACTTCAGGGAGAATCACGACCTATGCAAAATCCTTGAGATTCAAGATCAACCTAGGAGAATCCCAAACAGTGTCAGCAACAGCACGTGCAGGAATCCAACAAAGGTCACATCAAATTGTTAACTACGAAAAAAACACATGTGAAAAAGGAACCTGCAAAAATCAAATAGTACTGAATCTGTGTATGCCAGAGACCTCTCAAGGAAATTAAACAGAAGAAACCAAATAAAAGAAACGCAGCTACAGCATGCAACTCACCACGTTCCAAAAACCCTGCCAAAAAACATTAATATCTCCCTGAAAACTCCAAATTCTAACTAATCATATTAACATAGTCATTAGATGCTGTCAATGGATAATTAAATATATTTGCAGTTTTTGCAGCCTTTAGCACAAAGAATGGGCATTCATCCAGGTAACCAAATGTTCGCAGGGGGAGGCATCAGCATTTTCATAGAAATATCTTTCAGTGAAATTGTTTAATTTAGCCAACTACAGCAGCAATTCTTTTTCACCACTTGTGTACTTTGCCACCTTCTACAGAAATAAAAAGCTGTTTGGGTAGGTGACCTTTTTTAAAAAGAAACCATTTAGATGGGGGGGGGAACCCCACACACCAGTGAATGCAGAATTTCCCACGTTCACAGAATGATGTTGCAGTTCTTAAACAAGTTTAGTATACAAAATAAAAGCGTAGTCACCACACTAATTTTCTACAAATTTTTTATTCATGACTATGGTATTTTAGCTATGAAAAGTACTGAAACATTAAGGTTCCTCTCCATTCTGATATACCACATCTACTATACTTGAGGGAAAAGACAAGACCTCTTTTCAATATGCACTACAGAACATGGTTTTGTATGAAGCTGTCATTGTGAAGCAACTAAAATTCGATTAACAAAATAATGGACTTTCCACTTAGATACCTCAAGCCCAGCACAACTAACTGTTCGGTTTGACTTCTTCACATCAACAACTTCCAAAACAGAATTTACAAAATATGTAGCTGGCTTTGCAGGCATTCGTGCCCCAATTAAAGGGATTACAAAAGAGGAGGAGCAAGGCTGTCAGCTTTCAGTCAAATCAATTCCACTCAAGTAATGAATATGAAGAGAAGAAATCACTAAGGTATGCATGGGCACTACAGCTACTACTAAACAATCAAGCAGATTAAAGCTCTGAAAAGGACAAGAATCTGAAAGAGCACCAGAAAAGTATTTAAAGGGGACAGAGAGAATAGAAACCTATTACATCTTGCTATACAATTTAAAAGCTAACCCAGAAGTACTTATAGACTGTGTAACAACCAGAGTTACTTTAGCCATTACAGACAGATCCTGATACAGAAGTTAGGAAGAAAGGTAAGCTATCAACCCCCCTAAAGTACACTGTAACAAAGTGTGAAAAATATCCGTATTTCACATGCCCTCTTATTTCACCTATTTACCTAAAAGGTCTGCTGGGACTCTGGCTGTATTTTAATGTGTAACTTTCTGTTCTCTAAAGAATATTTTATGGCTGACTAACAGTAGCTGCTTTCATTGTGGTAATCAGAAGATAGTCTTGCTACAATGTTACAGTCACCATTTTGGCATTATCTAGAACGCAATGGCTTGCATAATTGCTCCAAGTTCTCACTTAAGTACACATTTGAGGTGCATCAGTGTTTCTGCTTCATAGCAGATCTGACCAAACAAAATTAGTTTGAAGCTCTTAACACCATATAATAAACTTAAAACATTTTATATAGAGAGAAAGATTCATCTACACACCAAGGTCTATGAATTGTTTATACAGTCAACGGTACCTACAACAGATAGAACAGTGATGGGGAACTTGCAATGCAGAAGTTTTATGAAGCTTCAAAGAAAGCTACAAGAACAAGCCTTACCAGAATAATTGCTCAAAAACTTTTCCTTCTTGTTTTTGCCTTGGACTGCAGAATGCACCAACTCATATTGTTATTGTGTCACGTAAGAGTAATAATACTCATTTCAGCTGACTATGTCACACTATTTTCATCCACAAACATAGTATCTTAAATGTAATACTCCTTCACCCCCTGAAAATGGAGGAAAATGAAAATTCTGAAAAAGCAACAAAACTGCAGAAGTCTAAAAAATGGAATTAGGTCCATGCTATCAAAAGGGATTTACTGAACAACATCTGCCTCTAAAAAGTAAAACAGCTATGAGTCAAACAGAAGACATTACTTTAGTAAAGACCATTTCACTTGTAGTTTGTAGTGGGACAAAATGTGCACACTAGATAATAGTAGTTTTAATTATATGTATTTAAGTTCTATACTTCTGCCCTAAAATAAGTTCTGCGCCTATACCAACCACTCTTGGACTTGTCAGCTTTCTGTTTTCAACTAAAAAAGTAGAAAACAAGACCTGTTATTGTTATCTGCTATCAGTAATAGTCTAACATTTACCATTTCATTTTTAAGCATTTTTACATGCCTCTTGTTACCCAGAAAGTCTGCAATTAAGGATTTTTAGATTCCAACAACAAGGCAGCTTGAAGAAAGAGTGACCATAAGCTATATTAACACTCTGAGCAGTTCTGAATGAAAAACAATTCATTAGGGACATTATGTTTGCCATTTTTAGTCAACTACAATGACATATTACAATCTAATATACTGTGGATGAGGTAACAAAGGAAAATAACCGAGCCTGAGGCTTTTTGAGGCATTTCAGCATGTTTTCTGCAGCCCCTTCTGTTTTTAAAAGTAATTCATAATTCACAGCTCATGACATTGTCATTCTCAAGGTATTAGTTAGACAATAACAGGGTTAATTAGAACAGAACAGAGTATTTTCAGTTGGGAGGGACCTACAACAATCATAGAATGTCCTGAGTTGGAAGAGACCCACAAGGATCATCGAGTCCAACTCCTGTCCCTGAACAGGACAACCACAAAATTCGCACCATGTGTCTGAGGGTGTTGTCCAAGTGCTTCTTGAATATTGTCAGGCTTGGCGCCGTGACTGCCTCCCTGGGGAGCCTGTTCCAGTGCTCCACCACCCTCTGGGTGGAGAACTTTTTCCTAATATCCAACCTAAACTCCCCATCATCTAGTCCAACTGCCTGACCGCTTCAGGGGTGACCAAAAGTTAAAGCATGTTGTTAATGTCTCAAACACTGACAGGCTTGAGGCATCAACCACCTGTCTCCAGGAAGCCTGTTTCAGTGTCTGACCAATTGACTTCCAATTAAGGCAGCCACATTCATACTTCAAGCTTGGAATATCTTAGCTTCTTTCCCCATAGAGAAAATGGTTAACTTAATGTTTATCTAGCTAATTATGTCTACACACAGATAGAAGGATATAAATTAAAGATAGTAAGTATAATAAGTAGAAAAATCACACACATGTAGGATCCTTTATCCAGTTCCCCCAAAAACTTTAAAGTAAAGGACTTGGGATGAATTCACCAATTAGATGAACAAAACCACAAAAACATATGTATAACATTCACACCACGTGGACTTTTATGTTCTTGTTCTTCTCAAAAACCTGAAATCATTTCCATTTAGCTTCACTTCCTTGGCATCATGGGAGGTTACATCTGAAACTATTCTATTTTTATTAGAAGGCATTGCTCTTTCCACTGACCTTGCTTCGCTGAGTCAGACATTGAAATTCATGTCCTACCAACAAGGAGCCCTCTGAACTTTGTAATTTGAGGTCAGAATGATCAGCTCTAAGTCTAGATTACTGCAAATCAGTTTCTGTTTGGTAATGTAGAAAGGTGAGATGCAGAGCTTAGAGCTCTGTAAAATGTAAAAAGAATGGGGAGCTGAGAAATTAAGGTAAATTTCCTGTTGGCTATTTTAGACCAGGTGAAAGAAAAGATAAGCATTAAGTGTGGAAACAACTGGAAATCTAACATTTTTTGGTCTGCACAACATGATTCATGGCACTGGCTGCGTTTCCACAGCCCAGGATCACACCACTCTGTGTGCTCCAACATCGAAAAAGGACCCTGGCCCTGCAGAAGTGTGTTTCCTTTCTCCTCCTGCCATCCTAGACAAGGACCAGAGCAGCGTGATGCCGGCACGGTTCTGTCAGAAGATGTGATTAGGACACGGCCTGCAGGAACACTCCAGGGTGAGGACTCGCTGGGGCACCATAGCCAGAGTGCCCCAACCTCAAGTTTAGACACTGATACCAAGAACTTCTAATGCAATCTATCTTGTATTATTTCAGACCAATTTCATTCTACCTTGGGAAATGGATTTTAACTGTTACAAACATGGCCACGTATTTATTCTTCAGAGGAACCCAACTTTAAAAGAATAAAATATTCAGGAGACTAACAAAAACATAGTTCTAAATATGTAAAACTAACTCAAGGTCATAAAAGATACGCTTTCTGAATTATAAAGGCTTTTTTTTAATTTATGCTTACAAACAAACATTATTCATTCTACAACAGATTTTAGATATTTCTGGTTTTTTACTTTTTTTTTTCCAATGTCATAAACTTCAGTCAGTCCTTTTTCCTTTTACAGTTGGCTTCTGTTGGATAAAAATGTATATGCCATGTGATTTAGCATTTCCACTTCGAGCTCTGTATTTGAAACTGGAGCCTGAAGTTTTGGAAATGGTTCACCCTAGCACTTCTATTACTACATATCAGAGAATATACATAAATACATAGAATACACATTACTGCTTGGTTTCTGCGTTAATTCCCTGGTAGTTGAGTCTGAACTTCAACTGAAGCTTTTTTCTACGGAATTAGGGCATACCAATAGTTGCTTACCTTTTAATACATTCTCTGACACCTAATGAGATGCACAATTAGGGCATTTGCTCCATCTCGTTTGTCTGATTTGTACCAAGGTGTGAACTCACACTGAAGCCATTCCTTCAGTAGGAACACCAACTGAGCACCCCCTACTCATATCCTTGAAACTTTATCCCCAAATCCAATTTAGTTTTATTGGAAAAAAATTTATTAGTGTGTAGTTTATAAATAGGAAAACAGTAACAAGTTATAGTGGGGGGGATTTTTTAGCAGCAAGCTCTCTTACACCTACTGTTGGATAAAGGGGGCAATTTATGAAGGACAAAGCTAAGTAACCTTACAAAAACAAACCTTATGAAATCAAAGGATGCACTTGATTGCCTGTTAAGCAGGTAGTGCATGATAGTCTTAAGACAGAAAAATTCAATTTTATATTTGAAGTATCCACTTCCCAGGAAATCACGTATAAAAAAAAATAGAGATTGTAATGGTATTTGTTTTTAGAGTCAGAACTGAAGTCTTTCAACATCCCATTGCATTGACTACATTTTTTTCCCAAAAATTTTTTCAGTTTTGCTTCACCACCACAGTTTGATGGCTTAAGGATACTAGCACTCAAAATAAGAGACTGCTACTTTTTAATGCCACCCTGTGTTTATTTTCTCTGGAATAGTCACTACCACGTGGCTGCTGTTGCTTGCCTGTAGATATACCAAAAAGAAATTACAGCATAGAAAGCTTTATCTAACACAAAAAGACGCAGTTGAGAATTATTGATTTCTACTTCAAAATTGGTCAATATTTTTCTTAACCTATATTGGCTCACTTTACTCACTGGAAAAGAAAAACTCAAAACATTTCAATTTCTCTACAATAAAGATGTGTTTTTCTTGGTAGAAACCAATTCATCTTTGGTAGTGCTTGATTTGCTCTCAAATATTTTCTTACCTTTCACTTTCCTCATAGATTTTTCAATCTATTAAAATAAAAAAAGTCATTATTACTTTAAAACCTAGTCTTTTAAATATTTAAATCTGCTATTCTATTTCAATATCTGCAATTGTAACATCCACAGAAATCCCTGGCTGTGCTTAAAACGCCCACCAACAAAGGCTTGTTACACAGCTGGACCTCCTTCACCTAATTTTTCTCCTTCAGAGCCCCGCTAAACATTTAGTAATAATTTCACTTCTTCCCAGCCAATTCATTCTTATACTATTATTTCTTACTTCTTCATATTCTTCAACTGTCTTTCTGCTGTGCAGCATCTTCATCAACCTCGCCATTAAGTAAGACAAGTTTGGACAATCCTAAACAGCAAAGTCTAAGATTCCAAGTTGGCAAGGGCCCTTTCTTTCCTTTACAAGCCTAATTTTTTTCTTCACACCTGACATCACCTCTTTAATATGTTGTTAGATTTTCAGTCTAGTTCATTGTCCCTATGGTAGCAGAATTGTTCTCTTTTTATCTACTCACCGTTTTTAAAACCTGTCTTTAGCATTAGATTCCTCCTGCCTTCCTAGAGATGAAGGATGGAAAAAAAACACAAAGCTTCCCCTCCCTCATGGCTTACATTGCTATAACATTTGAGGGCTTCACATTTTTTGCGGGTGCTTAAGTATCTTTGAGTTTGAACATAAATAATTTTTGCCAGTGATACTCAAGACAACTCGTTTCGCAATTGAGCTTAATATGTAGCTTCTTTTATACAGGAAAACTAAAAATCCCCAAATATCATAAATGTCAATAACCAGAAATCCTGCATTAAGTGAACTCTTCAAGAATGGAAACAGAATCAGTAAAATATTTATATATAAAACCCTAGCTTCTTCATTATAAATGAAATTATGAAGAATCACCTGAGCATTAGATATGAGACCATTAAATAACAAATTTTTCAAATATTGATACTATGGTTGAAAAAAGCACACATCAGATCAGATTCAAGAGGATATTAATGGTCTATGTACTAAGACCTAAATAGAAAATGACCCCCATCAGACATTTTCTGTAATTTATGGAAATACTTAAAAGAATTTTAAGAGGGAAAGACATTAAACATTCTATCAGAGTACCACAAGACTGCAAGGATTTGACAATATTTCAAATGTAACTGCAGAAAAGCACGCAAGAAACATTACACTGCATAGATGTTAGTAGAGTGGGGAAAAGAGAAAATCTCACACAAGTCACATTTTCATGTTTGCAGTGACTCAGACACATAGCAGAGCACTAAAAAAACCCAAACAAAAAAAAATACCCGAACAGAAATGTAAGAGAAATCTTCCACATTTTATGACTCCTGACACAATACTAATTGATTGCATTTTTCTTCAAGCTTATTGCTCTTAAGTGTCAAAGCAATTTTTGTAATATTGCTAGAAAAATTTCAAATAGGGAGCACTACGCTTTGCCATTGATTTTTTTTTTTATGTAAACAGTTTCAAACTTTATATGACTCAGTACAGGCATATGGGAAGCATACTGCTAGCATAAATCTATACTTACGGAAGGGAAGTATGAGGCATAAGGCTCATACACCACTCAGAAATGAAGATGACTAAGACAGGGCTGTATGCATATTTTCTCAAGTCACACAGAGATTGAGCTGTAATAGTAGAAGACTCATACTCCATTTTGTGTTGCTTTGCAGGCATATGATTACAGGGCTCTACAATAACATAGGTTATCAGGTGTTTTAAGTATTTGGGGATGCTGTTACTATGAGATGTAGACAACAAAACGTTGTTGTCCACCTAAAGCTAAACCTAGTCAAATGACTGACAGGGTTTGCAAATATCCATGAAATATTATAACTGGTTTGAAAGAAACAATTCATTAACTCCATTTATAGATTGACTATAGGCTGGGGTTTTTTTCCTACATAAAAAAAGCAGCAAGCCTTGAGTAGCACAAGTTAGGTACAGGAAGATAATGTGATTTCCATACAAAAAAGAAAAATCTTTAAGAGGCTGTCTGAACCACAGCTGAAGAAAGCTCTCACTCTAATCTGAAATGCAAATACCTAATGCCCTGTATTATGAAAACAAAACATTTGTGGTTTCCCTTCAGATTACTACTGGTATACTCCTATACACCTTGGTCAAGTCAACATGTGGACACAGATTCCATACAGCGAGGCCACCATTTTGCTCAAAAGCAGCTTTAATCTACATAGCCAACAAGTTCAAGAATGTTTTCATTCATCCCCAGTTACTTAAACAAAGATGCTATTCCACAGCCAAGGATTACATACAGTTGTACTCCATCTTACTCTCCACATCCAGGGCTGAGTTACTGTTGTTTGTCTACTACAGTCAGATTCTTCCAGAACTATAGAGAACTAGAGAAGTGTTCATTCAGCAGCTGGCTAAATCAACTACACCAGCTTTAGAATAATACAAGAACATAAATCCAGGAGAAACACTAGTAGCAAAAGCACACTCCATAACACTCACAAGGTCGTTATGCTTGGAAGCCAACTACAGGACTGGGAAACCATCAAACTAATGAAGGTCTATCATCTTTGCTTCTGTTTTTGCAAAGCTTCTTTATATAAAGGATCATGAAATATTGAATCATTAGCAGCATCAAGTTGAAAAGCAACCTGATCTAGTTGAAGAAGTCCATGCTCACTGCAGGGGTGGGGTGGACTAGATGACCTCTAGAAGTCCCTTCCAACCCAAACCATTCTACGATTCTAAGATAAAATCAGTAACAATACAAAAAAAATAAGAAAAATTAACTATCTTTATGATCAGCTAACTAATAAGTAACATCTTTTAAAACAGAGTCTACAAAAAAAAAGGTTATGGCTGGAAACAGTGATACTCTTGAGGTTACAATTAGAGAAGAAAATTACAGGACTAGGAAAAAAACTAACAGGAAAATGCCTTCACATATCTGATATTTTTAAATTCCATTTAAATCAAAGTTTTAAATTAAACAAAGCACACACCTAAGGCACACAGCTACACAAAGAGACCTACAAGAGAATGTCTTAAAACCAAACATACTCCCCACAAATAAATAACACCAAAATAATGGAAAACAGGGTAACAGAGGAAGACCATTAAAGAAAGACCAATGTTTTGTACTGGATTTAAAGGGAGGGGGGCGTGGAAGGAGGAGGGGAGGCATTTGGCCTTAAATTTCTGCTCTTTAATATTCTCTGTAATTACTGAAATGACTAAATGATGACTAAAGTAGTGCTTCACAGTTGTAACAAAAACAGTTGCAGGAAGGGTTATCTAAATGTCACAGTCAAAATAATTTCAAGTGTAAAATTTAATCAGCAAGCCATTATAAGTATCCATTCATCAGCAAGAAAGAATTTAACCATAGCTAATTCTGGTGTTTGATATTTATTTAGAGATGGAGTTTTCCAAATTTGAAACTATTAGTCCATTTGATTTTTTTCCTTCGTAAGGAAGATTTTATTTTAAAAAGTGATCTGTAACATTTTGTTTTTATGATGCCTTAATGAAAGATACTTAAGAAATGTTAGTTTATTAGTAGCAGCTAACCTCTTATTTCTAATTTTCCTGATTTGTTTTCTCCAAAACTATCATTAACAGCTAATGGTGCTAAGAAAAACACAAATGTGATAAAAAAATGCAAACTGATATACAGGCTTTATATCAATACAACACCCTGCTGTAGGTTGTTTTGCTTGTCACACAAAAATAAGATGAGGGGAAAATAATTACTCGACACAAATCACAGCGCTTCAAAATGTGTATTTCACATATTCAAAATGTATATTCACAGAAGCTCTACTGCTCAAAGGCCAGAGAATTCCTCTTCTACTGAACTCATGTCTTCTCAGTGCACTTTAACCAGTGCCTAGGAATTTAAGGTAGAATTTGCTATTTAAGTTGGTGTAAAAAAATACAATAAAATAAAATAAAAATCATCTGAGATCCTGGAAGAGTTCTGGAAGGAAAATGAAAGGGGAGAAAAATAAAATACAAGTTGATAAATTCCAGTAACAGATAACATAAGCCAAAATATCCATTTATCTTGAAAGAATGAGGAATGATTTGGCAACATTAAGCAAGGTGGACTAAAGCCAGCTGGAAGCAATGAAGCATGCAGAAGTATGAGATGCATCAGAGACCTGGAAATGACATTTACCCTAATATGAAGCCCAACTGAGCTCTGTTGGGAAAGGGAGCTGAGAACCTTGAGAGCTGTGGCAGTTTCAGAGATTATGATGCAGATAAAAAGGGGAAAGGGAAGTGTAGGATGAGTAATATCTGCAGCTAGACAGATCCTCTTCAAGCATCTGGTGTAATCTCAGTGTTTGACCGTTAATTTGTGTATGAAATTAAGAGAGTATTACATAGTGAGAAAGGACTGGTTCCAGGTGCTATAAGTGACTAAAAGATGACCCATCCTCGTCTGAAAGATTTTTCAGAGGATTTATCAAATTTCTTATTAGAAGTGTGGATCTTAAAGATAGAAAACAGAGCATCTAACTAACTAGCAGGAATCCTCCAATCACTACAAACAGCAAGTGAAAAAACTGGTTTATAGTACTTGACTCTCAAACACCAGAAAAAAGAGAAAAAAATATACACAAAATAGAATAGCAAAAAAAAAGGAGAAACAGAACTCTGAGCAAAAGTGAACTGCAAATACACCTATACCAGAGAATTACTCTGCCTCACAAAGGAAACTGAGATCAGATGGGACAGGACCAAAGAGGGTCTAGTTGATAAATACAGCCATTTTGCCATAGGCTTTCAGTCCCTTAAAGTTTACTTCTCCAAAGAAGTGTTTATCTTCCCCTCATCTTGGCAAACTGACAGCATCTCAGTGAGCTTTGGTTAGTAATTACAATGTTAGGTTCCCACACATTCTGTCTATGAAAGCAAAGATCCCCTAAAAGCATCCTGAAAAGTAATAAGCTCTAAGTATCAATACTAGAATTAACAGTAGCCATGCTTTGCATTTCCTCTGTACTTGCGGTCTTAGAAGCGAGAGGACTGCAAAATACCTTGGTTTCAAGCACTGTTTAGATATTATTCCACACCGGATTATCTGTTGGCACTTTCAAGTACTTTATTTCTTCTACTGATCTTGAAGAATAAAAAATATTTTGATGACTTACATCTTCACATCTCCCTCCACTCCTATTTAGTTTCCTGGTGTCTCATAAATTGAATTAAAAATTATGAATAGCTCCAAATTCTATCATCCTGCCTTAAGTCCCTTTGGATTAAGTTCATCAGAACTAACAGCCTTTAGCAACCTCTTTCCTTGGCAGTTTGAGGCTTACATACTGCTTACCTTTACTGATATTAATCACGATGGTTGATCTTTTTGAACACTTCTGATAGCTATCCTTTACTAAAAAGACTCTTCCATCTCCCTGTGATTTTATAGATTAGGCCGGTTGATCACACTACTCAATTACCCTATTAAAACATTTCTCAAAGGTGCCTCCAACTACAGACAACAAATGAATTGATGTTCTTCCCTTCTTAGGCTCATGACTAAACACCAAGCTAGTACCTGAATTTCAAAATAGATCAGGTATGCTTATCAAAGAAGCATCAGGGTTCTCTGACACACATATCTGAAGGCACTTCAGCTTTAAGGATAAGACAGACTTCTGAATTTTAGAGCAAGTAACAGACCAACATGGACATGGAAAAAAATATCTATAAACCAAAAAGTAATATGCAGTTAAAAGTATTTGTGTATTCAGAACCTAAATTCAGTTTGTCTTATATAGTTTTGTACAGTAACTGTATCAATGCCAGATAACTCAAATCCAGATTTGCATGTGATTACTACTGTTGCTATAAGAGCAATGAATCATTCATATCTGTTTTGAATACATGCATTTTCAAATTTATCTGCATATACAATGATAGTTTTATTTGTCAAATTGTAGGAGAATAACCACGCATCCAGTATCTCCACAATGCCTGCTTCATTGTTGACGTTTTACTACCTCCACACACATACGCACACTACAAAGAAATTACTAAACAAAAACACGTTCTACTTTCTAGTAAGGAAGACACCTTGACACGGTGAGAATCTTCTTTGACACAGATACTTTTTTTGGCAACAGCAATACTGAATTATTTCTTCCCCCAGGTAATATTATCCAGACTATGCTCGTCTGACAGAGAACTATAAAGTGTTAACAAGTGCTCCACTGAGATAAAAATTAACTTGGTCAGCTCTGTTACTGGTAAAATATTATTCCAATTTAATAGATCTTTGTTAACATGGTATGAGGTAGAACTGTATCAGAGTAATATAGCAAGCTATCTTTCAAGTTTTTTGGTTTAACAGCCATTCTTGAGTTAGAAAGGAAAAATAGCGGAGTATATATTCATTTTCAATGAAAGCAAAGTTATCTGATAATAAATGACCCATTAGTTTGCTCATAATTCTGTCAGAGTTATTACAGCCTTTAGGTTCTGAATGACTGTAATTTAATATAATTGGTTTGCAGGACAAGAGATAGATTTGACTTGCTCAATTGCAGATTCACTAAAATAATTTTGAACATTAAAATGATTTTAGAACATAAAGGTCATGACAGAAATCTAACAAAACAAAGAATGTTAATAGAAGAAACATTGCAGTTTGATTTTTAAAAGCAGATTGATTACTGAAAATTACCAGTCTGCCTCAAAGTTTATTCCTAACATTGTATAGATTTTGTCTTGTACATAAGTCTTCCCAGAATCAGTCCTTACACTGATGTTTAAAAGGAAAAGGCGGCTGAGAAAAGATATACCTCATAGTTCTACAGACACTGCATGGATAGAAGGCTCTGCTGAACATTTAACCTTCCTCTCAAATACTTACTTTTAGACACTAAACTATTAATACAATACAGGAAATTGAGAAAGTTGAAGTTTGCATGGAAACTTCTAAGTTATTTCTGTCTCATTAGGCTGTAACATTTATCCAAGTTTCTAACAGTTCAGAAATCTTCCAAACCTTGAAATTTGAATTACTTTGTTTTTACTGTTTGTTGGTCCTAATGAAAATGATGAAATTGAAAGCAATATGACAATGACTGTGGTGCAGAGATTAAGAAGTGTTTTAGAAATCTTTTCCTAAAATTTAATCTTACCTCTCTGGAAAAAAAAAATCATTACATTGATCTTTTAAAATGCAAAATGTGATATCATTTTTGTTGCCTTGACCTCCCTTCTGTGTACTTGCTATTCAAAAAGGAAAAGCTGTGTAGTCTCAATGTTTACTTTTCTTTCAGAAACACAAAGCACTTCATTTCCAATTTTTGTGCTCTAATTGTTCTTAAGATAACACAGATCAAACTGCTATCATGCATTTAAGTATAGTAGCCTTTTTCCTAGGTGGAATACCAGTAGTTCTGGATGTGACTGCTTGTTAGATGTTTTCTCCCGTGTAGTGCTCTCAGCAACATATCCTGGTCTCAGAAACCTTTGGCAAAGGAAGGCAAATGTACCAAGGGGCAAGCTCAGTCTTTCACAGGTGGTACAGCAAAAAGGTCAAAACCAAGTGGCAGGTCAAAAATTTCGGTCTTATTTCCATGGATATGTTATTGTGATCAAGTAAAAACCTAAAGATCCAGTTTTATCATTGCATTAGGATTTGGTTCATAATGGATATGGTTTAGATTAGAATCCCATAGTAATATCTTGAATGGGATGTCTGGAAGGAAAAGAAATGGCAAATATTTTTATAATGGTTGATTTCAGCTGGAGCTAAAAGCCCTTGGTAAGTCTTAAATTTATTTTTCACCTATTCCTACTCTAAAGGTAAACCAGCCAAAGATGCATCTTCAATAAGGGTTTGTTCTTCCAGAAGCTGAACACTTTCAAAATAAGAACAAGGTACCAAATTATTTCTGCAGAAGAAATAACTAAATAGACTATGACCCTTCAGCCTGGAAAAGACATGACAGGTTGAGGGAAGACATTGCATGATTCTGTGTTAAACTCAGAATGAATAATAAACTTGCTTTCTCCCTATAAAGAGCTAGGGTGCATAAAATCAGTATACCTTGAAATGAGGAGTCCTTCCACAGCTATAAAATGCAAAGCATTTTTTCTCTGGGAGATCTCTGCAGAAAAACTAAAATAATCAGAGCCTACAATACACATCACTGAGGCAAGTGACATACACCCCTTTATCTCCTCAGGAACTGCATCAGAAACTGTTGAGTTAATGAAGATGCAGATGTTTGAAAACTGCAGATGGAAGCGCTTGTGCAGGCACAGGACTGATGATGCCCTGTGCCACCAACTTCACAGGCACCAGAGGTGGTCTGCACATACATGATGTCGTTATTTTGTCCAGAACTTCTAGTTACCTGAACTTAGCTGGACTAACTGTACTAAAAAAAAAAGCTAAAATACAAGAAATCCTTGAAAAGTTATTCTTATACAGACACAGACAAATTTTTCAGCAAAGCCACAGAAAGTCTGAGAGCAGCCATATTTGCTGTGCATGTATGTGACAGAGCATGTAAGCATATCACTGTTTGAGAGGAAAAAGAGGAAATAGAGAAATCCTAGGCAAAACTACAGCTCCTTCCCTAGAATCCACTCCATTTAGCAAAATACCATAGTCTCTCCCTTTACTCCCTTCATATTCCCCAAACTTCTAATGAAGATCAGGTTAACACTAACTCTGTTGAAATTCATTCGTCAGTACACAACAGCACTAGCAATTTGAAATAAGGCAAGTGATTCAGGAAGGCAACTTGAAAAAGACAGAAATCATTAATGATAAAAAAGTAATCTTAAAAAAAGGTGAAAGGTTAGCTTTGATTTTCACACTCCAAAATATCAGGTTATACGTGCTCTATAGCTAATTGGAAGAAAACTGAATAGGAACTGGTTAACAACTCAGCTGAAGATCATCCTCAAGAATTCTAAAACCCTTAATACTTGAGCAATTAGAGTTAGTGTAAACATTTCAAAATTCACATTCCTTTTTATTTCTTCTGTTATTAATCTGCTATTGTCTACCCCGTAATAAAATCTTTCAGGAAAACTGAGATTTTTCAGAAGCTGAATTTCTAGAAAGACATGAGTGCAGGAAGAAAGAATGGAAGATAATGATCAAGAAGATGGGTCTGATGATTCCAAGAAAGGGATCGTGTTTCAGCTCTGTTAAAAACAGTTGAGAATTTTATATACGGAAAGTAATTTAAATGAACATTTGCAAGCCAAAAATCCCAGTTTTTTCCTCCCCACAAAGGAGAGCGGGGAAGAATTTTACTTACTTTTGCTCTTAATTATGTCAAAAAGGAAAAAATACTTTAACATAAAAAGAATGTTCAACACTTAGCTAGTGTTCCTTTTACAATAACAGCCTAATTACCCATAGTCAAAATTTTACGTTTATATGACATTAAAAACAGAACAATATCATACTGGAAAATCTTTAAAGTTCATAGCACAAAAAAAGACGCAGTAGTCCTGAATTCTCCTCGTCCTTAATATGTGTTCTTATGCATTATTTATTGAAAAAATAGCTGTCTTTCTCCGAATTGAGCGTTTCTGTGTTTTTCCACATTCATCAATGCAGTATCTCTGCGCTCTAGAAACACTTTTTTATAAAAAAATTCCATTAGGTAAAGGTATACGTTGTTATGTATTTCTTTAAAGATGGGGAAAATAAAACATCACAGTTAATATTGAAGTGTATATTTTCAGTGGCCCATTAAGATTTCTATAATCTCACAACCACCAACTATCCCCCCACGCATAAACTCCAGAGAACTTATTTTCCGTGTTCACAGCAAACCTCTTTTTGGATTTTTCTTTTGGAATTATGAATTCTCAACATGTTTGCTGTTGTGTTTGGGTGCAAATGTGCTAGCATTTCTAACAATGTTTGGTAACAAAAAAAAAGTTGCTAGACAAAATGCTTTTGTGAAGGTGAGTTCAGCGAGACCTAACAACTACCTGGTTAGTGACATGGTACTTTTCACACACTGATTAAAAAATAATTTAAAAAAAAAGAAAAAAAAAATCACACTGACAGCTTTAAATACAATGCTACTTCACGAGATGTAAGGTTTACTACCCACTCCTATTTTTCATTTCTTTTCACACTGGGTTATCAGTCAAGTCACAGCTAGATTCAATTCAGCCAACATCAAATATGGATTATGAGGAAGGGGATTTCATCCTCATTTAGCATGGCCATTACTTTATGCTAGGGCAACTTGAGTCCTACAGCTGGAAAGCCCCAGTGTGATTGGATCCACATTAAGGAACCTGGACTCCAGATCTTCAGTGTTTTGGCTCCAGAGGTAAAGCCAAGGAATAATGCTAGAAACCTTTTGTGTTTCTAAACTCAACATTTTGCCAGAAAAGCAGAGCTACTACAAAAAGCAAGATATTTTAAAGGCATCTGCTTTCAGTACATAAATACAACTGCTTATATCATGCAAATGCCAAGCAGTTCACACCTAAGCCTGCTAACACTGGCAAGACTAGTCATTCTATCATCCATCCATCCGTCCATGTGCTTTCATGCCCTTCTCTGGTGGACACGCATATTCCACATCAAATACTACACAACCATGAAAAAGCCTCTATTATTAAATAAATTACCCAGTGAATGGGGCCTTAATCAAATGGTGATAGAAGGCTGGGACTTGTTTTCCATTTCCCTCCACTGGATTTATACAGAAAAGAAGCTCAGGGAGACTGAGACAGACCAGCCTAAAACAACATGGGGTACAGTACTCTCCTGGGAAATAGAGAAAGTTTGACTTCCTCCAAACTGATGAGAGAAAAAAGTAATACAATTCTGGTTTTGAAATCTTTTAAGCCTTCTTCCTTTTTGAAACAGGATATTGATTCTTCAGTGTCACACAGTTTAAGACTGGGATCCCTGGCACAACACAGCACTGTCCATAGCTGTGAGTTCTAAGAATTTTCTTTCCTTCAAATTCCCTGCAAGCTAACTTAAGTCATCCTTCCTCCTTATTGTGCTAGTGTCTGACTATCTACTCCAAGACACCCACCATGCTAGTGAGATATTAAAGTCATTTTTATGAACAATGCTTTGGGGACATACATGAAAAGCAGTTTTAAACAACTTCCAAGCTAGAAGCCATGAAAACAGTAATCTTCAGCACTCCAGAATGGCTTACATTGGAAGACCATCATTTTTCTTCTCCTTCATTTATCTGTTTCAGTCACTACATGACTTTCAATTTCTGCACCAAGTTGCAGCAGAAACCCTAGAGACAACAGCTTCATTAACTGTACAACTCATTCTTTCTCCAAATACCATCCATACTGTGCATTAAATTCAGTAAGAATCCAGTGACAAACAGTGTATGAACATGTAAATAAACACAGTTATAATACATAGTCACAGGGAGAATGGGGGGCAAATTAAAATTGAAGAAGTAGCACGGATTCTGGCATTCCTAACTGATACAGGATTATAACCTACAACAGCTGTGTGAACCAGCAAGAGAGAGAAATGGAGCACACATTTTCTGTTAGCAGATTTTATGGCTACTTGCCAACACCTAATGAAGTCTGCAACTCAGGAATTCTGGATTCCCTTCCAGACTCTTCAAGCAGTTCAAGACCTCTTTTGCACCTGCCTCTCCTAATGAAGTTTATCACTCCCCATTAATCTTCTTGGTTCAATTCCGAGTGGTTTGCTCCCTTCTATATTATGTTCCCTATTTCCCACTTCAGCTGGGAATAACAGGCCCATTCTTCACCCATATCCAGCCAACTCATTGTGCTAAGCTACCCTATCACCTAACTTGATTTCAAATATTAAAGCATGTTACACAGCCCTACTTCAGTCCAATTGCTTACTCTGTTGAATACACAGCTCAAATATGGCTGAACAACTTCACAGCAAACAAATGTGGCATCTTTCAAGAATCCTAGTACTGTTCGAACATTCATATCAAGTAAAAAGCCAGACCCAAAACCAATAGGGCGCAGAAAAATAAAACACAATCTCCTCCTATGTTTACCTTTCAAAATTCATATCACAATGTCTTACACAATCAAAAAAATGGAGATAAATTCTTTTTTTAAACTTTACCTGAAAATCTAATGTCACAAAGATAAAATTAGAATCGCAGTCCCCAGACAACAGTAAGCATCATTATCGATGCGCATGATTATAGGAGGACTTTACTAAATATAGCAGCAGCTGCTCCTTTCTGTATGAGGTACTTCATTTACCTGTGTTAGTAAAGTTCACAAAATACAGACCAAGGTCCTACTACAATGCCTACTAAATTAACAAGTATCTAAAAAAAAAAGAAAAGAAAAGAGAGAGAGAGGAGATCATGCCTGAGGAATGAATACAGAGAAAGGAACAGCATGTCAGGCAAAGGTTTCAGCATAATTTCACACAAGCTGAATGAGGATGTAATGACTTGAAACAAATCAAGACTGTTTTTCCAGGAGTCACTGGCAAAGGATAGTACTTGTCTGCAGTTGATAGTAGTACTGTGAAGCAGCTTACTTCTGTTAATAGAGCGCTGGTCACACATCTGAAGAACAGTGATGGAGAAAGTTTAGAAGTGCTAACAAACAGGCAACAGAAGCTGGCTTAGTTTAAAGGAGCAAGAGAAACTCTGACATTGAATAGGACAGCACAGGAAAGAGATCCCTCAGGGATTTTCAAACACAAAAGCAGGTATGTTTAATCTGATACCATTGACAGAGACCCATCCTGTAAACAGTCTGTAAATTACTATCCTGACAATTCTAATCCCAGTTTGTTTTTTAGTTCAACCAGAAGCTGAACAAATTTATAGCTAGCAGTAAACCTAAATACACACAATGATCTAGAAAACGGGGACAAACAAATTAACATGGTTTTACTGATGATATTGTTTTGAATAGGGCAGTTTAAGTTGTATATCAGCATCAGCTCCTGTCTCAAGTGAAATGTTGACTGAATTGCCACTTCAAACCCAAACTCCCCTACACTAGCTAGAAATCAAAAAATAAAGAATTTTCAGCTTTTGTAGTTAGCCAGTGCTTACAAATGATTGAGCACTAGCATTTTTGTGCAAATGGCTACTTTCTTAAAGTACTTGTTGACAAACAGAACTGTCCTAATCTGAAAAAAAAGGAATTTTCAGGTCAAAAAGTTTAGTCTGACATATCCAAAAGACAAAATGTAATTCTATTTGAACTATAAGAAAATGGGGTTTGTCAGTTTGCTTGCTTTCTCTTTTAGAAGCTGTCTTTTTGACATGAGTACAGAACTACTCAAAAGCGTGTTGTTTGTTGAAAAGAAAGCCCAACAAACCCTAATTTCATGACTACATGTTCTTCCACTTGATTATACCTATCTGTATGGCCTGTGCCAGGCTATCAGAGAGAGAACCAGCGATGTTAATCACAAACAGCCAAGTGGAACTTTATGTCATATTATTTAGACATCTGACACTGCAAAAGTTCAAACATATTTTCCGTACACATTTAAGTATAGGTATAAAGAAATATTCAGAATATTGTGTAGGTTCTCTGGAAAAAATGGAAGGTGTAATATTTCTGTGACAATATCGGATCTCAAGTTAAAGCTTTTTTTAACAATTCCTACTTTCCCGTCTTTCAAATAAAGGTAGCTCAGCTTCGAATCAGGAGAAAAAAAACCACCAAATTTACTGCTTTGATGAACGTTGCATTGTACAGTCTACTTTGGACACAGTCAGAGAAATGTCTTTGTTATTATACTTACCTTATGTACAGAAGACACGTTAAATACTTTCCTGTCAAGCAATGATTCCCAAGTGGGAAATTCTTTTTCAACCTGTTGAAGTTATCTTGAAGAGCAGAATTCTCAGAAAGATCCTTAATGGTACATAGAAATTGTGGCCAATTAAAAAATAAACACAGAAAAAATCAAAACTTCCACAGCCACTGTGTTGACTATTCACTTTTCCTATACGTGTATCTCCATTCTAATTGATTTAAATTGGCTACAAACATAGACATTAGCAATATCATTTGATTCTTCTTCTCTAGGTAGATATAGAAGGACCATGCTGGTTTGACAGAGTTCTGGAATGAGTTGCTGAAGGAGGACTGCAGGATGAACTGTATCTCTGCCCTTCAGTTCCAGTTGTGTTGCCAGGTTACACAAAAATAGAGGAAGAAAGAATCAGAAGATATCCTCTGTTAAAGGTTCCCACTATTAACTCAGTATAATGGAAGAAAACTTATGGACACCTCAAAAACAGAAGAGGTCAGTCAATTTTTGAGATCTCTGTTAGAATGTATTTTTAACTTAGTAATCATACTTTAGCTGGTATTGTGGTCACACAGATTCAGAAAAGAAGGGATACCTAAAAATTGCACATTCTTTAAAGATAAAAAACTACTTCTAGTACTTAGTGCTTCACTGTATCCATGCCAGTCTTACTTCTTGCAGTGGATAAGAAAAAAAATATTTTTATATCATACCTTAAGTTTTGAAACCAGAGAAACCAGGAAGACTGCAATGGTTCCTCTCACTCAGAAAACCTTACTGCATGCTTCTCACATTTTAACCCTGTTACTTGCCTCAATTGCTATACCTTCTAGTGGGTTTTCTTTGTTTCAGGGTCAGCTGAAACAGTCTCCAATTAAGCTAGTTTCATTCATAGCAAAACCTCCAAAGTCTTGACAGTTGTCCCAGCTATGTTCCGTAGGTATAATAATACAGTAACTTTTTCAGTGGGTATTTTTGAATAATCTCTATCTAATTCAAGAAGGTCTTCATTTCTTTCTGTTTAGAATTTCTTGGTCTAATTCACTGTCTAATATCAAGAAATACAGTTATTTAGTAAAGGGTTCCCCCCCAGTAGCTCAACTGTGATCTTCTGAGTATTATCTAATCACAGATTACTTTTACTTTAAAGTGAAAAAAGGAAGAGTGTGACCTCTTCCCCACCTTTTTCAACCGAGACAAATAAGTTCATTACTTCAAGTTTGGCTTTAAACCTTACATATGCCATCACCTTTGCTGCACAACAACCATCAGAAAATGTTGCATAGGGTTTCTTATATGTAAAGTATCTTAGAATTTTTGCTAACTAGATTTAGACAACATTTAGATTTCTAGTCAATAGAAGAAATATCCTGTAAGGGAGGCATTTGAAGCATTATTCACTGAATTATTCAAAACTACCTGGAACTCCCCATCTCCAAATACTAGGAGCCTGATCAGCCTAATCAGACATAACATAGTCAAATTGAAAGTCTTCTGGTTTCTTGTGAATATTCTCTGCCAATTAAGTCTATAACTACTGTCTAAACAGTATAGTCTAAAATCCTATACATCAATTTTAGGGTAAACAAATACTTGCTGTGAAAGCTAACTTTGCGCAATTGGACTGATTCTTTTTTTTTTTTTTCATCATTTTTAGTTAAGTGAAACAATGCTGCATGTACTATTGTGAAGCTGCTCTCCGGTATGCTGTATCCCATCATCAGAGGCTGTTACACAGAACTATACACTCATCACTTCCCTTGGCATGACTCACTTAAATTTCAGATGAAGCAGCAAGTCACCGGCTGCCTCCAAGAATCAATTCTGTCAGTATTCACTTTACTTGCCTGACATACTAGTGCCAGCACAACTGATCTAATTCTCACTGCAGCACAGATTACACAGAGGACATTATCTGTACCACTGATGAGCAAACATAGTTTCTCTGTGTTTCACAACTATCCTGAGTATTTCCAGTTGCTTCCTAACTACTGCTGCAGTTTAACATCAACAAAACCAATGTGTCCCTGAGCTTAAAGTACAGCCAATAACTACAGTTGAAATACTGTTTGTTAGTTATCCTTCAGAATTTCAGTATCCACACTGACTGCTGCTGCTAAGTCCAAAGGTTCAGAGTGGTTATACAACTAGTTGAAGTGCTCTGTCTTGGTAGATACTGTTCATTATACATTCTTTCACAAGTCTAGATCTCAGCAAGTATTCCCTGTCCCACTGCTTCATGAAAAAAAAATCTCTCATTCAGCATAACACTGCCTCTAACAATATTCTCTTTACAGGAAATTTCATACCAAAATCTTATTCTGAAAACTCTTCATAGCTCAGAACTCCTGGCATTTCCTCTACCGATCACACAAATGTATTTGATTTTATTTTTAAACCATTGATCAAAAATGTAACTGTACTTTATGTAAAAACACATGATTAATAGTACTTGTGAGGAATGGTCATACTATAAAATGCAGGTATGAAAAATAAATTTGTCCAGATACTGCTGCCAAAAAAACAACAAAACACCCAAAAGCAACAGAAACCCAAACAACAAAAAAACAAACCACAAAACAAAAACCCAAACCACCACCCAAAAAAAACCAAAAAAGAGCAATGAAACAAATGTTCCTCTTCCTTTGTTCGTATCACTGCAACAACATATTCAAGAACTACCAAGATGTATTATTTTTGAAAAGTTCCTTTATGTCTTGACCCAGAGAGAGAAATTCAGACCCACATGGGTCATGACTAACAGCAAGCATGTGAATACATGCCCTTGAAATGCCTGCCACAGTACTGGTATATCATTCTCCTAAATTTGGAGGTACAGCAAGATTCAGATCCACATTTATATTACTTTAATTTTTTTCTTGAAATGTTTCTGCAGGATTCAGGAGACTGCAGTAAAACTGTTTTAATCAGGTATCATTCAGTTTTCCAGCACATGTGTATTAATATTGTTAGCTGTCAGGACAGAGGACTGTTTAAACAGATGTGATAATTCAAAAAACTTGTTTGAAACTAATTTTCCTGCTAACGACTTGATTTGACTTTATTCTCTTCCCTTTTATTCTAGCAAGGTGTATTTTGTATAATCTACTGTAAAATAAATTATCTGAAAGTATACACATCTTGAAATTTTGCAGCAAATACCGTTAAAAACATCCCAGTAACCCAGCTGCCTCTGAATAACACTGTACAACACCTGTACACAGCTAAAACAACTCAAGAAGTCAAGGAACACACAGAGAAGGCATACATCCCTTTGCAGCGTAATAAAGAAACCAACAACTTCACAACATATTAAGCAAAGCAGTTAGAGCAACTGGGTCAGTCAGAATGAAAGTGCAAGGTCTGTATAAAACCCTTTCCCTGGTCGCCGTGTCTTGAAGGCACATCCCTCCTTCCAGTGTGTCAGTTTGGGCAGTTCCCATCTGAGCTGCAGTGCCTGAAGCCCTCTCTTGCACCTGCTCCTCAAGCTCAGAAGCAGCTGCCTCTTTGGGAGCCCTACTTCCCCTCACCTTCTGTGGTGAGTGTAACACAGTACCATCAATAACTTCTACAGCCATCAAGGGATTCAGTACATGAAATCTGATTGATTTTGCATAATGGTAACAAGCTTAGAGCGCAAAAACCCCAAAATTTTAAATCTGTTGTACCAAAATTCATTCAAGAACAAAACACAAGTACACATCCTTTGTCACAGGTTTCAAATATAAGTTCTTTGGGTCATTTAAAGAGAAGACAGAAATACTTTGTCCTTTCTTATATCAACGTGCCTGTACAATTTACAGAAGAACATTTCTCCATCATACCACAAATTTGGGGAAGTTTAAGAGCTCATCAGAACAAAATCACTTCTACACGGGTATACACAAATCTGTTTCAGCAACTTAAGCTTCTTTGTGGTTAAATTTGCTGATGAGTTGCCTGAGAGAGCTAAACTGAAACACACGGGTTTAAATTGACTTAAGAGCATCCAAAGGCAAAGATGTGCTCCTATGAAGTAACATCTGCTTAAGAATCACAGAATCATTTAGGTCTGAAAAGACCTTTAAGATCCTCAAGTCCAACCACAATGATCCTGCCAAACCCACAATCTTCAAAACCTGAAGACCAACTCATGCAAGACACGTTCCATAAATTCAACCAAATTAGGTTTTGTGAGTGAAGAATGACTGAACCTCACCAGCTGCCCAGTTTGTGTCTGAATTTCTTTTATCTCCATCATTCTCTTCTCTTCCATCAAATATGGGTGTCTGCTGTGCTGAGCTTCAGCTCTCAAGCTGCTGCTATAATGCAACTGCACAAGCTATCCTTTGTTATATTCATAAATTTGCAATAGAGCCTAGAATCACTCAATCCCCTCTGCTGCGGCCCACAAACGCGGCATACAAATTTCAAGGTAACTATCATTAAAAGAGCTGCAAGCTGAAGATGGCCATTTATTTACCACATCAAAACCAAATTCAGCGTTGCTTCTCTGACACATGTAGGCTACTGGTTATGTGGATATGGGTAGAGACTTTAAAATTATTTTTCTTGAGGCTTTCCCTGTATTAATTAGGTAGTTTGGATTATTAGACTGTTAAAAAAATTAACAGGACTAACAATAAATTCTTCGCCCTGTACACATATGGTGGGTTCCCTTTTGTCCTTAACAAGAGGGAACACAACAGAAGTAGGAAAATAAAACCCTTTCAATTTCAACAAGATGTGGGTGCTTTTGAAAGCTTCACTTGGGATTCATGTTTCAGGGGAAAACAGTGCAGATTAGCATGCCAGCTCTACAAAGGTGATAGTTAGGATATCTGCTGTTCATTGCAAAGCTTGAAATGGGATAGTCACTGAAAGGCTCTCACCCCAGCCATCCTTTGAAAGATTGGAGTTAGAAATGTTGTAGTTACATAGTCAAAGCAAACTCCCACCTCAAAGACAGGTGTACCTTCTGCCACAATGTCAGTTCTTATCATAAAGTTTAGACAGAGGTAACCTTTTGTAGATTTATGAAATATATCAGATTGTCAGTCATGCGTTCTCTAAACTAGAAAGTTGCAATCATATAATAATTGCTTGTTTTTCCTTAAGGCTTAAACTATTTCAGGATCCAAAAAACTATTTTAAAAAAATCCATTTAACTAAGTACTAGGACAGCAACTGAAGAAATCAAGTCAGTTTCTCAGATAGAATTCATCATCTCAGTCCTGCATTCTACCAACACAACTAAATTTTTGCACTAATTCAGAAAAAAGCATTATCAAAGAGTACCAAAAAGGAGAAACCACCACCTCAGGTCAATGAAACAAGAAACAATCATCTCATCATTTGTACTCTTGTAATGGTGTCTTTTAGACCTTTTTTGTTTTTTAAAATACCCCAGAACTAGAAGCCCTTTCTACTTAAAAAGACTGCAGCCACTAACAAGCATGAAAAATTGAAGTCTCTCATCACTTGAATTTTATCACATTTCAGATTGAACCATAAAAGACATTCACTGCTAAATTTAACCTTCTGCTGCATCTGAAGTCAAAAGATATTTCAAAAACTGCAAAAAGATAAATGGGGCTAACTTCCCCACTTTAAGCCAAATGTGTTTAACAACCCTTTGTATACAGGAGGTAATAACTTCTTAACATGTATTTGGTAGGAAAGAACTTAATGTTCCACACTACCTCAGTGTTCCACTTACTAATTATTCCAACAAAACCTCAGAGCGAGGTTCTTGCCGATAAGAAAAAGATTTTAGAATGTGCTTAATATATCTACTCCCTATTTATACTTCAGGAATGCTGTAAATACTGTTAGCAAGACTGTGCAGATTAACATCGAACACCCGGCTCTTAGCAGTGGGTTACATTTTACAGCTCTAACAAGAATCAACAAAGTCATCAAGAGAAAAGAAAATTATGTTATTTAATTTTTCTTTATTTTAAAGTTCCTTATGGTCCCTAAGTAGCTCCTTAAAAGCATTATGAATTGTGAAAGCCTGTAACCTGAACACCTTCTTACAGCAGCTGATGCTCCACACTATTTAACAAAAAACATTAGACACATTTGGGAGTACTTCCCAAACAGCATGGTTCCTTCTCAAATAACAGCCTACCTGCTTTCATGGAGTTCAAAATTAACAAAGTTCCCATTAATTCAGTAAGGACTGCAGATAACCCTGCAGAGTCGCAGCCCCAAATTTATTTATCAATCTATTCGATCTCCAATTTAGAAAAACTTGGGAAATTCCAACAAGTACATCTCCTCAGTAATGCAAACTGTAACAAATACATTTGCTCCATACTTCAGTACGAAGGCCTGTCAAACTTAACCATCAAGACAGATGCCTCAGCCATTATCCAGGATCGACCCAAAATATACAAAACGCTCTCCGAAGCTTCTGTGCAAGTGTGAACATAAACCATGGCAAACTTTTCCCACAAAACTACTCTTTTAGGACAAAATTAATCAGTCAGACGATTGTTTCTAGGATTCCTGTTTATGAAGGCAGGCAGACTGGTAATGACTACTAGTACCATATTCAGCTTCTGCTCCAAATAAGATATATTTTAATGGCCTTTTCTTCAAGAACTAAAATCCACATCTTACTGCACATTTCTGCAAAGAACACACCAAAATCTTCTCAAGTCTGCATTTCTCTCCAAGAGGAGGGCTGACAGAAGAGTGACAAATATATTCTTACTAACTACAGTTCTTATACTTGACCAAAAGATCAAACGTAAGTCGTGTTCCCCCCCCCCCCCAAAATAGTACGGAATTGACTTAAAACGTATTTGAGGAACTTCAAAGAGGAAAAAAAAAATCTATTTGTCTAAAGAAATCCTCTAACATGGACAATGTTAGTTCTACATCTTCAGGAGTACAAGGCTGGTTCCATTACCCAGCAAGTCTTGCTGGCACAAAGGAAACAAGTTTTAACATCAGTGAAACCAACAAATGAAGTATAAGACGTAAGAAAGAGATGTACATATCTGGTTTTGCTCAAGGCTGGAAATGAGACAGAATACATGGAAAGCTTTCAGAAGTACAGTTTACCAGAAGACTACCCATTTTTGGTTTGCTTTGTTCCCCCCCTCCCCCGCCCAGTAGTTGCTAATAAGTTAGCCTGTATTTTCTGCATCACCTAGTTAGTCATTTTTACAAAAGCTGATATAAATTATATGCATGATTAAAATATTTATTCACACATTCCTTTCTCCCAAGGTATTAGTAATTGTGAACTGTGTTTTCAGAATAAATTGTAAAATATTAACTTATATGACTTCTAGTTAAGTAGCATTTAGACCCAGCCAAAAATCAATGCTTATTTCTCAACTACCTGTGAAAGTTATACAACTGCTAGTTTACATTCACTGTATCAGCAGAGCTGTATAAGTTACACAACAAAAATAGTAATGTATCAAGTATCTTGAAAGATTAGCTCGATTATTTCAAATGCACTAGCAAAATTCATTTTTAAACACCCTGAGAATTACAAAAAAAGTAATACATTTAACATTCCCTAATGACTTAGTAAGCCTTAGAAAGTCAGTGTGTGTATGTCAGCTCTCCAGAACTATTCACAAGAGGGACCTTTCACACTAAGGAGCTTTTTTCAAATCCCAGCACTGACAATCTGCCAGAATTGAAAACAGCAGGACAAATAATAATTGGGTATCTGTGTGCATATTAATGACCAATATTCTATCTGCAAAAATGAAACCATGTTATTTCAATCTCAATGGTAGATAAAGATATACTATGTTTAAAGCTTGACAATTTTAGCAGCTGCAGAACAGTGCAAACCCTGCAGACACTACAGAGCATGCCAAAACGGCATTCTGACTGGCACTGCTGAAGATTACTTCAGAAGCTCATAAAACATTCCTAGATAACAACATATATTTTCTTTCTGCAAATTCAAACTGCTGGTTCTCACAGATACACAGCTTTGCCAGCGCCAAGTTAAAGAACTCCTACGCGTGACCACAGGAAACCTTTGCTTTTACCATTCTAGTCAGGAGGAGTAAATAAATAAAAGCAAACACACACACACACTTGTGTTTACCTTCCACAAACCAGGCCTTTAAGATTTTCATTTCTTCAGAGAGAGTGTCCCACATTTGCATAACGTGTCAACATTTCAATAACAAGAGCATTCTATGGAGTATACGATATAGTTTTCTCCTAACAGAGCCAGAAACTTCATCAATAAGCACTAATAACAAACATTAATTTGAAGAGAATCTAAACTCATTCTGTAAACAGGTGTTCTTTCATCAAAAACTAGATGTACTAACAATATTAGACCTAGGCAGACAGCACAGAGTTTATTTTGTTACAGACTGAGGGGAGACGTGCCCTATTTATGGCAAGTTTCAGTGACGTTTCCAGAGTTGAGAGAGGGATGCCTACCAAGAAATCTCCCTTTTAAGTTAATTCCAGAGTAAAACCTAAAGTATATTAACCATCAGTAAAGCATTTGCCAATTGCTATCACCTCTCTGACCCTGAGTAATCTGGCAGGAAAAAGACAATGAAGTTATGGGCCTTCACATGGTGTCCAAAGCAACTAATCTCCTTAATTTCCCTCCTATGGCACCAAGGCTATAAAGGTTATTCCTTAAAGCTAAATAAATAGTATTTTGCTTTTCCATAATTTTGGATATTATGAATTGTTTCAGAGGAACCAGTGGATGGATATAACTAACAGTGTTTCAGCAGGATCTCTTTGACTTAGGCAAATTCCTCCTTAATGATTTTTTTTTTTTAACTGACTTATGACCAAGAGAGCCAGTAGAGAAAAGGGCTGCCTTTCAGACTGTAGAAAGTATTATTTTCATTAGGTTGCAATAGGTGTTCTTCCCCACTTAGAGGGAGTAATGTTAAGTTTGAAACAAGCATTTCACCTTTTCAGTGGGAGACACTCAATTATCTCTTGCTTCTACACCATAAACATATCTTGTCCTGCGACTATTTTACTTCCAATGACATAAGGAAGTTCACCCCCACCTCTCACCTCCATTCTTCATAATGCAGAGTGGGTAAAGAATGCACACCATTATCCAAAGTGTTATTCGGCACACCAGAAAAGCCTACATTTCACTGGACATGGTACAAATTAATCTGACAAGAGAAGACATTGGGGGTGCAGAAACTGAAGTCTAGTTACTTTGCAATTCCTTCTATCTATGTATACCCAATGAACATAAATTATTTAGCCACAACCAATATACTATGCATAATTCACAGAATAATATTAATGAAGGTGAAAAAGTGCAAGTGACATAAGATCAAACTGTAAAAGAGTAAGTTACTTAGGATAAGATATTGCATTTATATTAATGTATGTGAAAAATAAAAATAAGTGACAACTATAAAACAAGTATTTGAAAATATTTTCAGTTAAATAACAGGATCTGGCCATGATAAACTGAATGCAGATTATCCTCCTATCCCTTGCAACTTCTCCCCCTTCACTACATGGTAAGCTATTAGGAAAATGTAGTCACTAAAAGAATAGCAAAAACATATAAAGACAGATGCAGACAAGCAATAAAGTTCATTGAATCCTTTCACGTACTTATTAGCATTCCACACAGACCATAGGAATCCTCAGCATGAGTGGTTCTGTTTTTATAATCCTGTAAAAGAAAGCAGTCACCATTTCAAGTCTTTCCAAATGCTCAGTTTATAACCAAATATAACAAAATACCTTAACAAATCTTTCAACTCTGTATGAAAATTCTTCTCAACAGTGCATACAGTAAGTAGAACAAAGACAACAGTTAGAGGTGCAAAGGTTTTTTGTTTTCTTCAAGAGAGTAATTTTTTCCTTTTATGAATTTTTCTTTTCCTCTCTGCAAATTAAGCCTGTGATCTAAATGCTAAAGAATCAAAAGCCTCAGATTTTTAATTCAGGCCTTCTTACACACATCTACTTAGAAAAAAGTTTCATTTGTTTGATATCATTCAAGTTATCAAAAGTAAATAGTAACATTTGCTTTGCAAGATGAATGGGGTAAAGACTTCAGTAACATCATTCTGAGTTTTGGAGAGCCAGAAAGATAAGTTTAAAATTAAGAAAATCAGCATTAAAGCCTCTGGAAGGTTCAATTAGTGTGGAGACAGAGCATGGCCAAGGTACTGCAATGGCGTAACTGTGGGATCAGAGTCAGATTAAGACTTGGCAATTGAATTAAAATGCCTCTTTCAACATAATAAGCCAGGACATCAATGTAGTTCATTAAAACTAGGATATTTTAAATGAATTAATGTTATATCTGGAGAAAAACAAAGCAAATTCACGTTATAGCAAAAATGTATTTGTAATCTATAGGTGCTTTGACTATTATTGAAAAGTTATTTCCCTTCCAAAAGGCAAGCTGATAAAAGACAAAAGTGGGTATTAATTGGGATATTTACATGATGATGCAGGTGATGCTCTTTAGTAACTGGATTTAGAAGACTAACTCATTTCATGTAAGCCATTGGACAGATGGTCACAACTTTCAATCATGTCCAGCCTCATGGCAGTTCAAACTCGTGACCAAGAGGTAAAAAGCTTTGTATGCCATTAATAATCTCCATGCCATCTGTTCTCTGTAAATGGAGACACTCTAGGACAACTCCCAACATATTTTTTATGATGATATTTATTTCAAATCTTTCCAGAAGCTTACTATTTACCCCATCAAGTTCTCCTCATTTGGCAAACATTAATTTTCTTCATTTGAATTAGCTAAGACACCGCACAAGTCATTTCTATTTAACAAACTTTAGCTGGCAGAGCACCCTAAAACTGAATTGCCTTTTGCACGCCTTAGTTAAGAAGTATGTATTACTCAAGGGTTTCTTCAGAATTTAAAAAAAAAGCAGCACATCAAAACACATATCGTACACATGTGCACAGAAGTAGTGTTTTGGCTTCACCTACAGTCAAAATGGACTTCAAAAGCTAAAAATTTGAAGTTAGAAAATTTTGCTGAGCTCATGGGTACGCTACATTTGAATGCGCAAATTCTAAAAATGCTTCAGCAGAAATGAAAAAAATAACCAAGTCAATTAAACAATTGTGCTGAATATTCTCAACAGCACACACAGATTTCAACTTCCTAGTCATGATGAGCTGACCTTGGCCAGCTGCCAGACACCCGCCCAGATGCTCTCTCACTCCCCTTTCCCAGCAGTGGGCAAAAGCAGGGAGAAGATATTATGGAAAAGCTTGTGGGTCAAGATAAAGACAGACAGATCACTTACCAATTACCACGAGAGGCAAAACAGACTTGACTTGGGGAAAGTTAATTTAATTTATTGCCAATTAAAATAGAGTTGAACAGTGAGAAGAGAAGACAAATCACCTTCCCCCCTCCACTGCACACATTTGCTCTTCATTCCTGGCTCCTCCATCTCCTTCCTCCCTGAGCAGCGCGGAGGGCAGTTTATGGTCAGTCCTCAGCTCCTCTCTGCTGCTCCTTCTTCCTCACACTTCTCCCCTGCTCCAGCATGGGCCCTTTCCACAGGCTGCAGTCCTTTGGGATAAATCTGCTCCAGCATGGGCTCTCCACGGGCTGCAGTGTGGACATCTGCTCCACTCTGGTCGTCTCTACAGGATGCAGGGAAATACCTGCTCCACCGTGGTCTCCCCAGGGGCTGCAGGGGAACCCCTGCTCTGGCACCTGAATCACCTCCCCCCCCCTCTCCCCTCGGGGCTCCCAGGGCTGTTTCTCACACTCCCCCCCATTCCTCTCTCTGACTGTCCAGCCGTTTGCCCTCTCTTGCCCAGGCTTTCCCCGAGGCGCCGCCATCCACGGCGGCTGCGGAGCTTGGCCGTGCCCTGGGGTGGGTGGGTTGGAGCCGGCTGGAACCGGCTGTGTCCGGCACGGGGCAGCCCCGGCCTCTCCTCACAGAGGCCGCCCTGCAGCAGCCTGGGCACTCACATCCCGTACAGAAATTAAGCTTCAGACATCTGATGTCATCAGCTCAATCTAGACTTCATTTTTTCCCCCCTTTGTCTATAAGATTTAAAACTCATCTCAACAAAAATGAAGTTATATTCAAAGTGCAACACTAGTTCCTTCCCTTTTCCTTCTTTTTATTTCTCCCCAGGCTTCCATAGTAGTTACCAACTAGTAGCTTGTTCAATGATGAGGAAAAAATGTTCGTGGTGATGCCACCTCTAAATCTGAAGAACGACAGAGGACGTGTGAGGTACAGAACATCGTGCTCGCAGCCGGCCTCGACTCCTCCGCGAGGCAGGGCCCCTGTGCGCAGCGGCGAGCGCCCGGCCTGTCAGCTTCAGTTCTCCAAATCACTCAAGGACCTAAAAGCAGGCAACGAGATTGCAGGGTGGCTCTAACGTGCACAGGCTCGTTTGAACTAAATACTCTAGCAACTGAGGTTCTAACTCCATGTAGCCTTTTTCCTTCTCCTGCTGGCAGTGATCTGAAGCCCTGATAAAGCAGACTGACAGATCCAAGTGCTATTCTCCACAGATGCTGGCAGCAAAAGCAGAGGTAGATCTTTTAGGAACATGCAGCCGAGTACTACTCCTAGGTCTGGACAAGCGTTCAAATGAGGCAGTATTCTCATTCCACGCTTGCCTTTTGTTCTTTTCATTTTCTGTCATTCCTTGGAAAGTTATTTTCCAGCATACCAAAAATCACTGAGAAATAAAAAGCCACTTTAAGAACTAACACAAGTTAAAAATCAAACCCCAAAACCATGCATCCAGTTGTATGTTACACAACAAAGTACAAAAGGGGTGGAAAACTCCCCACTGGGAAGCAGCTGAGGGAAAGGGACAAAGGTTTTCTTGGAGTTATATCAAAGAAAGCAAATTACCTCACTATGACCAAAAGCAACTGTCCAGTATCAATGAACAACTTCAGTAAAATGTACCTCTGAGGACTGAAATATGCTTTGTCCCTATGCAGTCCAATAACATTCAGCTGCAAAGGCAGGGAAATTATAAAGCAAGATCTTAAACTTCAACAAATGCACTTGTTCCCCAGCTAACCTTGCCAATTCTAAGTTAAAGCCCCTGACATCCTTTGCCTTACTGACTTCTCAGAGATCACTTTCATTGAGAGCACCTGCATGGAACAATGAAGCCAATGCAATCTTGCTTACATAAGAGAGGCAGGCAAGCGGTGAAAAAAGGCATTGCCAAAAAGAATAGAAGCAGTAGAACTGTGCCGGGGCAGAGGGGTGGGGTGGGACAGGGAACACAACCAAAACAACCCACCACAAAACCACGCACCCTGAACTTAATTAGTTCCCTATAAAGAGAACTAGGTATAAGTTTTCATTGAGTTTCAGAGTGAAGCAATATAAAACATAACTATCACTCAACTTCATGCATTTTAGGTTAGAGTTTTGCTTTTCAGAAAAGCTAATACACAAGATAAACATCAACAATTTGTATGTAAAATCCAGACATTAATTTATCACAGTTTCTACTCCTTTTTTGGAATGGGCGATACAGCTTCTTACAAAAAGCTATATTTAAATCACTTTTTGTAATGTTTTAGGAACAGCAGATGTTTTCCAAAATGCTGACAAATACAGTAAAAGACATGGCGATGATACAGACCAGGGGCTACAGTGCTGCTACATGATCAGGCGACCTATTATACAGCTATCTTAGTAGGCAGAAGGAATGGAGAGCAGCACCCTCACTACATCCTCATTAATCCACCTTCCTATTGTCACCTGATCTTCCAAGCAGCAGCTATGGAAACAGTGAGCCTACCTGTGATCTTCCTTTATGTTACAGCTTCAAGTATTCGTATCTGGAGTTCCAACAGAAAGATTGTATTTTCTAGTAAGTAATGTGCACTGCATATTCTTCACAGTAGATACACCCCAGTTCGTAGTCTGAGACAACCTTTTATACAAACAAAAATGGGTTGGGATTCTTTGGGGTTTTTTTGTGCTTTCCTCCCCCTTTTTGTTTGGGTTTTAAAGACTTACCCCCATTACTGTGGTCATAGCAGATCTTTCTTGTTCTTACCCTCACAGAACTCTCCTGCACAGAATCACAGAAGCTACCAACAGGCTAAGAAAAACTACATACATTATTTCTTGATTTATGATCAGACCTAGCAACTCTACCAATATCATTTATTCCTGCAGTTTTATCAAGCTACCACCTTTTGGAAAACATCTGGCCAATACTGAGCAAATAGCCACCACACACAATGTTAGTATTGAACCTAGAACTTGTGGACATGCTTGTGAAACTCTGTTCTCCAAGTAGGCAACACAGAAAACCTTAACCAAAACATTTATCTCCTCCTAAGTGCCTCCAAAACTGTCTCTGAAACAAAGCCACAGGGGAAATACACAGCACTAGAGCTATAGCTTATATTCCTTTAAACTTATATTCCTTCAGTATACCCACTGAATTACAAGTCTGTTCAAAAACAATGAGCGGCAATCTCACTTCCCATCTTCAAAGGTATTTTCTGTCTCTAAATATTTTTCAAACCATAGGTCCCTATCTAAGCTTTTGATCAAGACTACAGCTGTATTTAGTATTTTGCATACAAGTACAGATCTTCAAGTCAACCGCACATGGGAAGGTTCCAGTTAGCGATACAGGTTGTCAGAAAGCCAGAGAGAAACATGGGGAACACATGAGTCCAGATCGACATTAAAGGGTTTTTTTCAAGTATTGCTAGTTAGCTAGGAGTGCAAGAACACCTCTCTGTGCGATACTACTAGTTGGCACAAGTGGCAATGTAAACAACACTAGAAGCCAGATTGTCAACAGTTTATCACAATCAGTTTTAGTGGCAAAACATACTCTTCACCTGGCATAAGCTCATTTCCAAGAAAGTGGGTACATATATGCATGGAAAAGTATCTCCATCAGCAAATCTTCAAGGGCAGGCAAGTTGCAAGGCTAAACAGGAGAAGGAATGAAAAAGGTAGGGAGGCTGATGGTTTCAAGCACAGCCAGCTAGAGGAAAAAAAAAGGTAGGAGACTCCCTGATAAACTTCTTAAAGTAGTAACACTTTCATCAAAAGGAGCAATAGATACAAGTTCAATACTAAGGATGCCTGAATGTGAACCTCATTTTAAATACTACACATGTTACTGGTCCTAGGCTTCTAAGCTATTAATTAAATACAATTTGAAGAAAGTAAACTCTGATAACAAGCAGAACTTTAGTTTTCTACCTGGCTTTGAGAACATGAACCAGCAGCTACTGTTTTTCTCTTCAGTCTGATGTATAAACTTACATTTTCCAAGAACTCCATGATAGAACTCCATCATAACACTTCAGAAAAGCCTGAAACACCTTCTGGTTTTTTTTTTTTTTTTAAAAAAAACACACACACAAACCACAAAACAAAACACAAACCAAAAAATCCCCAACCCACCACACAACACCACAGCCAACAAACCACCAACAAAAAACCTCAGCAATCCACACCACCAAAGCAACAAAACCACCCACCCACCCCCAAGCTTTCATATGTTATCTCTCCATTAGTATAACGGGGAAATGTCCAGATGTTCCACTTCCCTCCATTACTCAGTAAGACACAATACAAAATCCTAGATGCTAACCTGTTTAACACTGCTTTCAAGTAACGGAACAATTTTTCGATTTGTATAAAGACTGCAAATTCCAGCTGTGCAATCCCGCTCTTAGTCCAAAGTCAGGCAATACTATCATCACCCCTAGACTGAACAGTAAAAGGCATAGCTTCTCCCAGTACAGCCATTTAAAAGCGCACAAGGAACACACAGATATCAATGCATAGTGCAGCATCTGCAGCCCTGCTTCAGGGGAGATCATCACATCCTTGCATCTACACTGGCTCATTCTTCATGCTAGGGCTGCACCTGCTGCTGCGGTGTCTTTATTGATGTATACCAATAAGTCTGATGCCCAAAAAAGTAAATGTTCTTAATAGATTTATAATCTGAGCACACTGATAGACTTGGACAGAAAATAACACCGTGATGTTCTATGGAAGAGATGCAAATCTAAGTAAGACTAGTTTTTGATGGTGCCTACATCATAGTCTTAAGGACTGGAATTATATAGCCTAACCCAAGTCACTGAATTTAAAATATGATTATTAACTAACATGTAATGGCTTTTGACATCAGGGAGATCAAACTAAGTGATTTACTGTCCTCTTCCAATCTGAAGCTCTCTGTAGCTACACAGCTGGTTACCAAAATGGCATGGATGGCTCAGGGAGCTTGAAATGGGCCAGTTCCATGGAACTGGAGACAAAAGAGCTTGTAGCATGCCGAATACCATGGTAGGGATACCCACTAGAATAAGTGAAACTCAAGTTTCCCAGCAATTATTCTTTTCTGATTCAGACTTGGTAGATACTAAAGCACATTGTACTGGAACACTAACAAATTGTACCTTTCTTCCTGTTGCATATTTGCCAGATCTTCTGGAAACATCTACTCCTCCCTCTCTATCCACTAACTGTGGGAAGAGACAGAAGTGATCTTTCATCTTACACAGGTAGGATGGGTGACATCTACATACAGAGCCTGCCAGAGGCTGTCCTTATATTTAACAATGTAGAGAATTACAACTACCATGTGACCAAGGGTGTTTATTACTTAGAGATAAGGCTGCATAAGAATTGTTCCATCACAGGGTGAGGGTGCAGGAAACAGAAGAGATGCTCATGATATCCATTCAAAATCTGTGGCATAAAGCATTAGGAAAAAAACCCTACAGTTACCATGTCCAAAATCAAGTTTTTCAAACAGAATTACCACCAAAATTTAGGTCGAATAACATTCTTTCACATTTTACGTTAACATGTAATTTCAGGTTTTATTTTCTATACTTCTATTTCCTGAGACTATCAACTGAAATATTTGTATTTCCATTTAAGTTGGCCTATGCTTAATTCTGACTTGTTTGAGAAAAAAGAATTCCCCAGAACTAGAGTAAAAGTGTGAAATATTGTCAGCCAGCCAAAACAAAAGGCAAATAGACTATGTTCAGAAAAATCTTAGATTTCATTTCATTTTAAATGACGCAATGAACCTTCAGGCTTTAAAAATGTGATAAGATTGGGGTTTTTTGTAGAATAGCTATCTTAACATTATCTTACCCTACAATGGGTACTCTCATTAATACTGAGAAACCACACAAAAAATCCACTCTGTACAAGCAAGAAAAATGATTTCACAACTCACTGGATGCTGTGAACTAAGCCATTATGAACTATACATCACATTATCTCTAAGTTCTCTTCAGACTGTATAAAACGTGATACCTACTGGATGGAAACCAGACATATCCTGTTTAACAGTCTTTATCCATGGCCTGGAGGCGGCTAGGAAGTGCATTCTCATCAGGTTTAATGACAACACCAAAATGAGGTGGTACCACTGGTGCACTCAAGGACATGGCTGCTATTCAGAGAGACCTACAGATGCTGGAGTAATAGGCCAACAGGAACCTCGGGAAGTTCAACAAGGGCAATTACCAAATCCTGCCCCTGGGACAGACTAACCCCCTGCATCAGTACAGGCTGGGGAGTAGCTCTACTGGAAAGGCCCTGGGGCTGTGGGATGAGATGAGCCAGCAGACTGCCCTGGCAGCAGAGCCAGTAGTATCCTTGTCTAGATCAAGGTGGCAGGTCAAGGGGAGGGACTGTCTCCCTCAGCAGTCATTAGATAACACAGAAAACTGCATTCTTCTGTTGCGGGATCAAAAAGAACAAGATGTTCGGCAACTGGAGCAAGTTCACAGAAGGCTGAGGGACTGGGACTTGTTCTGCCTTGGGAAGAGATGGCTTGGGGTGCGGGTTGGGACCCAGCAGCCTCCCCATGCCTACGGGAAGGTCATCAAGGAGATGAAGCCAGGGTCCTCTGTGGTGTGTGGTGGGAGCACAGGAGACAACAGGGTGTAAGCTGAAACAAGGGAGGTTCAGACTGGCTGTACAGAGAAGCTTCCTCCTCACAAGGGTAGGCAGGCAGCAGTGCAGCCTGTGCCATTTCAGTCCTTGCAGGCTTTCAAGACCCAACTGGATCAAGACCTGAGCAACCTGGTCTGACCTTGCAGCTGATCCTGCTTTGAGAGCAGTAGGATCGATTAGAAACCTCCCAAACTCCCTTCCAACTGGAATTATCCTATCCCTCCCCTGTGCTGGAATTTTAGAAATGGCATGTATAAAATCTTTTTCTCAACTGAATATTGTCTATGCATTAACTTGCAGCCAAGTCTCTTGCAATACCTGTAAAGCACGACATTTTAAGTAAATAGAGTAATTTCTTAAATAGGAGTATTAAATAAACTGAAATTACTAACTGAAGGAGGTGACATTCTCTCCAAGTTAGAAGTGGTGAAAAATGATAGCATTTCTTCAAAATGGATCATGAACAACTATTTGTCTCCTTTTTATATTTTCTAAATTTAATTTTTTGTGGGTTTTTTTATTGTTTTTTTTTTGTGGGTGTTTTTGTTTGTTTTTAAAACAAAGTATTTGCAAATAAATATAACCAGGCCAACTTAAACGTCAAATTTCCCAAACCTTAAAATCAATTAAAGTATTTTCATAATTAAACAGACTACAGTAGAAACATCTGCTTCAACTGGATATTTTCCAAAGTATTTACAATTCAAATTTGGCTGTGTTGTTTAAAAAAAAAAGTAGAAATAATAAAATAAAAAAGCCCAAACCAGTAATCAGAGAACATGACCAAGTCTTTACTTATTCCTGAGCAAATGAAAAATTAATTTAACTGCAAGAAGGTATTAGCTGTTGAAACAACATCTTCAGCTGATATCTAAAGTTCATAACTGTCACCTGCCCTGTCCAGAGAAAAATACAGTATTTCATCAAAAATCTCCAAAAGCAGAAAGAAATAAAGTTATAAGATGAAATGCAAGCCATTATCATATTTTAAAAATATTGAGATGGCAGATAATCCCTTTTCAGATGGACTCCTCTGTCCCTATTTGTAATTGCACATCAACTTAAACACTGGAAGGAACTGAAGGAAGTAACCCCATCTCTCCCTGTATTCCCACATTGCTTATTTCTGCTGCTGTGCCACCTACACTCTTATTGCTGGCCTCTGGACTGTGAAAGGGATCCAAACACAAAATAACCTAGCAGAATGATTAATCTACAAGTTCCTAAACCCCATGTCACCACATAGACACTGTTTCTGGCCTCATTGTCAGAGCAGTAACCAAAAACTGTTCAGAAAAAACACACCCTGCACTTGTATTAAAAAATTACAGGTTTTGAGTGTAGTAAAAAAAAAGTAGTTTTGTAGATAATATTTTTCAAGATTTCATGTTATATTTGAACTTTGTATATATTTGGATAGCATTTGACCTTCCAATGAATATGAGAAAACAAGAAACAGACAAAGTTTTTACACATTTGAAACTTAAAGCATACATGCAAAGTAGCCAATTTTCTCTTCCCATGTTTGATGCTCAAATTTTCTGTCATCATCCTTATACAGTATACAAATCTAAAACAAGTATCTTGAAATCAGAGAAACTACTTATTCTGGTTTCAGTTGGGGGGCAAAGGGGAAATATTTGAGCCAAAGGGAAAAACTGTACAGCTAATCATTCCGTTAAATTCAACGCAGACAGAGACACAATCTTCAAAAAGAGTAACTTAAACTGCAACACTACAGTGACAGCCAAGAAACAGATAAATATGAAATAATTTCATATAAGAATTTTTCTTCAAGGCAAAGCTGCCAGATTCTAAACTTAAGTATAACAAAAGCCTGAATCCTGTACCAAAGTCAAATATGCATCTAAATGAGGCTCAGGAGCAACAAGAGACATATAAGTCTTAATTACATATTTACAGTATTAGTACATTTGAAGGTCTGAGATAAATATGATCTCTAGCTCTCACTACAGAAATGAAGCAGACTGTATTACTGCACGCCTCCATGCATATTCTGAATTGTACAAGGTTTTACTACATACGTACTGAAATATCCACCATTAAAGGAGGGAAGTTTAATAAACTTAAATAAACACAAGAAAATCATATATGAAATAATATATACATATGTAGCTATATAAACAACAAATATAGCTTCATTGAGCACTGACTGTACACTGTTTTACCCATTAGCTGAAATAACTACCACCATTGCTTTAAACCTAAAGAGTCTGTAAAGTAGAAAACACTTGGCAATATAATACAGTATTTTCAGAATCTCTCTCTCTGATTATTAAAAAAATAATAAAGTAGATTTCCTTCTTTGAGACAGGATTTCTCTACAGCTGTAAGGAGGAAGAAAAGAATGTAGGTGATAGTCAAAAGGAGTTGATTATATACTAGAGTTCTTTGCATCTTAGTTCATAATAAAAGTAGTCATTCTTTCATTTTCTACTGAAGTTATCCAAATCTTCCGGCGGCCTTTTATCAGAATGTCAAAATTTAGTTTGGTGAATGACTGGTAGCAACACTAGTTTAACTCCAGCTCCTGTTGGCAACAAAATCCTTAACTGGTACAGATTAACTTTGAGCAGCAGAGACAGCAATGCAAAGAGAAGCTCTAACAAGTGCACGTGGAAGAAAAACAAATGAAGAAAAGTACATCTGCTATTTTAACTAATTCATTTTAAGTATGTCCAACTTTAAGTTGCATAAAGACATAATGAGAAAGGGATGTGAATTGCAATAGGTAACCAAGCACTCAAAAGCAGAACTGTTTTTGTGATAGACTAGTTTTTACAAATAGAAACACACCTTCCTTAAAAGTTTTAGGTTTTAATAGGTTTTAATGCTATTTTGTATTTGTTTTTTAAAACTTTTTTCCAGAGTATTTATATTTATTCTCAGTTTATGATTTACTCTATCCCTCTGTTTCAGGCAAGATACTGTCTCATATGACAGAATTTTTGAAACAAAGTGAAGGTTTTTTTTTACTGTTATAGTGAATTCTTACAGAAGTTTTCTGACATCCTTGCAAACTTCATTCTTTTCAAAAAGATTCAACAATGAGTTAAACACAGAACTCAACTTCTGAAGGCATCTACCTTAAAAAATGGTACTGCTACAGAGGGTTATTACCTTTAAGAACAACATAAGGAGCTTGCTCAGTTTACGAGAAAAGATTAAGTTATTTTTAGCTTGCAATCCCACAAACTTAAACCTGGATGTTCAGTTGGCAGTATTCTGCATTATTCACGGTAAAAAGTTCTTACAGAGAAACTACTTCCCTGCTGCCTGTGAAACCTCACTCTACAGTAAGCTTCTTGAAATGCAACTCAATGGGCATGCCAGTGATGCTCACATTCATCTGGTAGCAGATGTAAAACACCATTTACACAGACACAGCTTTTAGTCAGCAGAGAGAGTGGTATCACAGAAGCGGCCAGGGAAGAATCTTGATACCAAAGATGGAAGTAGCAGATTCTTCCTGAAATGAAGTAGACCTAGTTAGGCCTTAGAGAATTCAAGGAAGAGTTTTATCAAGTTAAACACTAAAAACATAGGAAGCAGGTGAAAAGGAAAGTAATTTTTTAGTTTATCTATCTTCCATGGCTTTAATTACTTTTAATTCCACATTAATTCAATTACTGATATGTTTGTGCATCTAAGCTGCTTAGAACAGCATACTTGCATGTTTCAAGAAGCAGCAGCAGCTTTTTCTTTGTATCTGTACACTCTCTCCAGCATTTTCTGAGCATGCACCAACCAAAGAACCCAAGCTTTTTTAAATTACTGCAAAATAGAGAGTTATTCTCTTTTACTAACTATGCATTATTGACTCTTACTACAGATTTAAAACAGTCAAGCCTACAGTGGATTTTTGTAGGCAGATGTGAGCAAACTATTTGCTCTGACAGCGTGAGCTCTGCCCATTGAACACATGGACAATGTTGAACCCAAAGCTGCAATTCTTGCTGAAGGACAGGATGCATTAGCTTAAACGTGCCTTACTTAGAGTTGACTTGAAGAACAGAGAGCATGTCTCATGTCTGCTCAGAAGAGATCATGTAACCACATTATACAGTACCATGTACAGAATAATTCAACTTATGTACTGTTACTTTGGAAAAAAATATATTTACAAAACAGATACTATCCATTAAAAATACTAGTGCTGAGTTTTAAGCTACTGAAACCCTTGCCAGTGTCTTTATAAAAAGGAAAGCAGTCCTTGCATTGCACTGTCAGAATACACCTAGATAGGACTGGAGATATTATGTAGGGTGTATCAGTGCCCTGTTCTCCCTAATGGACATTGTTGAACTTGTTGCTCTCACCACTCAGCTAACAGCACTCCATGAATCACACATTCCTGTTTCTGCTTTTCCCACATCAGGTAGGCATATCTCACCAATGCCTAGAACCTTTTCTGTTAACTACTAATCTCTTCAGAGGCATCATGCAAAGCTTAAAAAAGCTAAACCAAATGGAAAAAAACCCATGAAATTTACATCTAGAATATAACTGTCCATCTTCACCAAATTCTCAGAAGAGCCTTCTCATTTATGCAACAACCAGAAGCTGCAAAAATAGACAAAAGAAGGAAGAAAAATGAGAGACCAAAATTAACTCATTGATAGTGCTCCTTCAAAGTACGGCTATATGACACATTTTCAATTCAATTTCTGAAAAGTACAAGTTAATTTGTAACAATGTTCAAGCTAATAGAAGACCTGCATTCCAAGCTTCCATAGTGAGAATTAAAAGTGTGCTAAGATTCAATATCTGCAGCTTATGAGTGAGAAACTAAGGAAGAGAGACTAATCAGATCACAGGACACAGAATATTATGCCACTATTGTTTATTTGCAATATGTACCACATCATTACTTTAAAAAAAATAAGGAGGAAAAAACCCACTTGCTACTCAGTGCATCTTCCTTGATAACTAGAAGAAACAATCTTTAATACTGGTTCAGTTACTTTAAATCTTAACCCTTAATTCTATAGAATTCACCAACCTCACTGCCAGGGAGCAGGAAGAGCAGGGCTATTCCACAAACACGGAGCCACGGGTGACCCCAGCACAAGCGGTGCCTCCTCAGCAGAGTACAGCCCTGAATTATCTGAGCAGAGCCACAAGACAACAGTAACAGGTCTCACCAACAGGTCCCCATAAGCAGTAGGCAAAGGAATGAGCCAAGGTCAGTCTAGGAAATCCCACTGACAATTCAGGACCAGCGAAGAACAGGGCTGGAGACAGACACACCACACAAGGCAGGATCAGGTGCCCAGCTTGAGCTTAAATGGAGTTCCAGGGTCCATGGGCAGTGGGTGTGGGCCTGGGTCCCAGGTGATGCTGGTCAGGGCAATTAAGGCCTATTAGTGCCCTTAGGGACTTGACACTCAGCACGTTGAGGTTTTGGTTTTTTTTTATTCTACTCACCACAAACTGAAAGTCAGTTTTCACAAAATTTGTTAAAGTGGGTACTTTTCTGTCCCACGAGTTTTAATTCACTTTGGAATAAAGTGCCATTTAAATACCTGAACAAGCTTTAAGCAGCTGAACTACAAGGCTTAGCACTGGAAAAAATGGTTTACATACATCTTTCATAGCCTAAATATTAACAATATTCCTGGTTTTTATGGCTGTTGTCTTTATTTTCAAAGAGTGCTGCATAAAATAAGGATACTTGTCCAAAAAAAGCTGAAAGGAAGCTCAACAGAGTTCATCTTTGCAGACTAGTACAGAGGCAAAAAAAAAATATGAAAAATCCAAAACAAATTTACCAAAGAGGATTTGAGAATGCACAAAAAGATGCTTGGCAGCAGGGTAAACTACGGTAGCAGAAACAAGTCATTCTCCAAAACAGCACAAATGAAAAGAAAGAAGCATCATAAAATTTGGCAGGTTAAAGGTAAGAACTCGGTAAGATAGACCAAAGAACATTTGTGGAATAAGCTATAAAAATTAATAGTAAATCCTTTTCCAAGCACAATGGGAGCAGGAAACATGCCAGGCAGTATGTATCACCTTCTGAGGAGTGATGTATAAGAGCACATGCAGAAGATAAGTCCCTAGCTGTCATTAGGGAAAGGAGCTTCCCGTGCTGACATTCTACTTCATGAGGGACACAGAGGGCTGGGCTCAAACCTTCACAGGAAAGGCTGTGAAACAAACACACAAAGGGAATATTAACAAATGAGCAGGACCAGATGGTGTCCACTCTAGAGCTCTAAATGAACTCAAGGATAAAATAACTACTAACTATAGCATGACATTAAAGGACAAAATATGGCTACATCCAATTCTAAAAGCTTTTTTGAATATTCTATGAAAACTTACAGCTCTCTAAACTTGATGTATTTATTGAGCAAATTAGTAGAAACTGTAACTAAGAAGAGGTTAGCAGACTTGAGGATTAAACTTTGACATCCTGCGAATCAACATGGCTTTTGTAAAGAGGACTGATTCCTCACAAAGCTATTGGAGTCTTGTCAAGGTGTCAAAAAGCCATGGGCAGGGGTTTATTTTGAAATGTAAAAGGCTTTCAACAATGCCCCTTCCACAGGTGCTTAAGGAAACAAAGCTGCCACAGGCATAAGATCCAGCATGAGGAAATAACTGGCTAATGCATGGGGTAGTAGGACGCAGTCATAGTTTACAGCAGAGAGAAGTCACTGGTGGAACTCTGCAAGGATTGGTACTGAAATCTGAGATGTTCAATTGTCATGGTGTTAGCTGGGATAGTTGATTTTCTTCACTGTAGCTAGCATAGTGCTGTGTTTTAGACTTGGTATGTAAATAATGTTGATAACACCCTGGTGTTTTAGTTGTTGCTGGGTAGTGTTTACACTGGTCAAGGACTTTCTAGCTTCCCATGCTCTGCCAGATGCACAAGAAGCCGGGAGGGGAGGGGATGCAACCAGGAGAGCTGATTCGAATTGGCCAAAGGGTATTCCATATCATGTGACGTCATGCCCAGTATATTAACTGGGGGAATTGGCTGGGGGAGGCAGCGATCGCGGCTCGGGGACCGGCAGCGTCGGTCGGCGGGTGGTGAGCGGTTGCAGCACTTGTTGTTCAGTTTTGGTTTTGTTTTTTTTTTCCTTTCCCTCTCCTTCTACTGTTTCATCTCTCTCTCGCTCATTATTTTCCTTTTCATTATATTAGTATTATTGCTGTTTCATTCTAATTATTAAACTGTTCTTATCTCAACCCACGAGTTTTCTTACTTTGGCCCTTCCGATTCTCTCCCCCATCCCACAAGGGTGGGGGAGTGAGCGAGCGGCTGTGTGGTGCTTAGTTGCTGACCGGGGCTAAACCACAACAGTCCTTTTTGGCGCCCAACGTGGGGCACGAAGGGTTTGAGATAATAACAGTTGCTGGTCACAGCATTGATTCATCTGTTCTCGATATTAGTAGTCAGACCTACACCATGCTGATTTTGAAGTACATGTTAAAGATTGGCATTGGGTTTTGTAGTTTGCTGTGCTCTGCAGTGGTTAGAGATGTTTTGCCTAGGAGATTTGTTATTAAAACACTGGCCTTGAGTTTTATCGGTTATTTGGGTTTTGCATGGAAGCCGTTACTGTACTTCGGCTACCACCTCATGGAGACAATTAGCAATTATACCTCCTCCTCTGAGAGGTTCTTTATGGAGGAAATACAGAATGGCACCTTAGCTACCATCTTCTGTAATGTCTCCTCCTTCATTACAACAACTTTTCAGTATCTTGAACATCCTTGGGTAGTTAAGATACATCTGTTGATATTCCTATGGCAGATTGTTTCGGTTTTGTCTAAGGTTAATAAGCAATTCAAGAATATCATCCAGAGATCTGCCCCAAGGCTCGATAATTATGGGTGGCAGGGTATGTGGGAGAGTATGGGCAAATGCCTGAGACGGTGGGCACCCCCAGTGTTTTGGGACTTTACCCCTGAACAAGTGCAGAATCCTGAAAAATTAGTAGAATATTTGGAGGAAGTATGTTGTCACCCTAGCAATTCCAGAGAGATACAAATCATTGCAATGTGTTGGGGCCTGGCCCATGCCTACCGAGCCCTGTTTAACAGTATTCAGTACCACCAAGGGAAAACGACAGGCCCTGCGGATACTCCAAGCCCAACGACAAGCACTGTGGCCACTCAAACCCCCACAACAGGCGCTGCAGCAGCTCCAAGCCCGACGACAGGCACTGTGGCCCCTCAAACCCCCACAACAGGCGCTGCAGCAGCTCCAAGCCCGACGACAGGCACTGTGGCCACTCAAACCCCCACAACAGGCACTGCGGCTGCTCCAAGCCCAATGACAGGCACTGTGACCACTCAAACACCCATGACGGACACTGAAGCTGAATCAGAGAATCAACGCGTGCCAGTATCAGTTGCCCCTATACAAAAGAAGAAATCTTTAAAGAGAAAGTCAACTCGTATAGAAAAGGATGATGGAGAAGCAGCGCCGTTACTAAGAGAGGAGAAGGAAGAGGAAGAACTTGTACAAGAGACGGAAACTACCCGATCCCTATCCTTAAGTGAGCTACGAGATATACGAAAAGATTTCGGCCGTCGTGTAGGTGAGCATGTTGTCACCTGGCTGCTCCGATGCTGGGATAACGGGGCCAGTAGCCTGGAATTAGAGGGTAAGGAAGCCAAACAACTGGGATCCCTTTCTAGGGATGGGGGCATTGACAAAGCAATTGGAAAAGGGACACAAGGCCTCAGCCTCTGGAGGCGACTCCTGTCTGCTGTGAAAGAAAGGTATCCCTTCAAGGAAGATGTTATATATCGCCCTGGAAAATGGACCACTATGGAGAAAGGTATCCAGTACCTGAGAGAATTAGCTGTGCTTGAGGTGATTTATGGTGACCTGGGTAGTGTACAGTCATCCAAAGATCCAGATGAAGCACAGTGCACACGACCCATGTGGCGGAAGTTTGTACGGAGCGCACCATCATCCCATGTAAACTCCCTGGCAGTAATGTCCTGGAAAGATGAAGAGGCACCAACGGTAGAGGATGTGATTGATAAACTCCGGGATTATGAAGCACATGTCTCTTCCTCCCTCGTCTCAGCTGTGGAGAAATTGTCCCGGGAGGTTCAGCAAATCAAAGAAGATATGTCCTACTCCCTACCTGTACGGACCAGTATCTCGGCCATTAGGAGTAAGCGTCCTTCTGCTCAAGAGAGAAGATACACACCACGGGGCACCCTATGGTTTTACCTGCGTGACCATGGAGAGGACATGAAGAAGTGGGATGGAAAACCTACGTCGACCCTGGAGGCACGGGTACGTGAGTTGCAAGGAAAAACAACCACTCAAGGCGGGACCTCCAGGAGAGTTGCTGCTCCAGTTTCCAGTAGGCAGTTCCCCAGACAGAGGAGTAGAAGCGCTGATTCTATCTGTGATCTTAATAGAGAAACTTTTGATTCCCGTTCACAAGATCTGGAGTGGGAAACCCGCAATTGGAATTAGAGGGGCCCTGCCTCCAGCCAGGTGGAGGAAAGGGACAACCGGGTTTACTGGACTGTGTGGATCCGATGGCCTGGCACATCTGATCCACAGGAGTATAAGGCTCTAGTGGACACTGGTGCACAGTGCACCCTAATGCCATCAAACTATGTAGGGGCGGAACCCATTTGTATTGCTGGAGTGACAGGGGGATCCCAAGAGCTAACTGTATTGGAGGCTGAAGTGAGCCTAACTGGGAATGAGTGGCAAAAGCACCCCATTGTGACTGGCCCAGAGGCTCCGTGCATCCTTGGCATAGACTACCTCAGGAGAGGGTATTTCAAGGACCCAAAAGGGTACAGGTGGGCTTTCGGTATAGCTGCCTTGGAGACGGAGGAAATTAAACAGCTGTCTACTTTGCCCGGTCTTTCGAAGGACCCTTCTGTTGTGGGGTTGCTGAAGGTCAAAGAACAACAGGTGCCAATTGCCACCACAACAGTGCACCGGCGGCAATACCGCACCAACCGAGACTCCCTGATTCCCATCCATGAGCTCATTCGGCGACTGGAGAGCCAAGGAGTGATCAGTAAGACCCGTTCACCCTTTAACAGTCCCATATGGCCAGTGCGGAAGTCTAATGGGGAGTGGAGACTAACAGTGGACTATCGTGGGTTGAACGAAGTCACTCCGCCACTGAGTGCTGCTGTGCCGGACATGTTAGAACTTCAATACGAACTGGAGTCAAAGGCAGCCAAGTGGTATGCCACAATTGATATCGCTAATGCATTCTTCTCAATCCCTTTGGCAGCAGAGTGCAGGCCACAGTTTGCTTTCACTTGGAGGGGTGTCCAGTACACCTGGAATCGACTGCCCCAGGGGTGGAAACACAGCCCTACCATTTGCCATGGACTGATCCATACTGCACTGGAACAGGGTGGAGCTCCGGAACACCTTCAGTACATTGATGACATCATCGTGTGGGGCAACACAGCAGAAGATGTTTTCGAGAAAGGGAAGAAAATAGTCCAAATCCTTCTGAAGGCTGGTTTTGCCATAAAACAAAATAAAGTGAAGGGACCTGCACAGGAGATTCAGTTTTTGGGAATAAAATGGCAAGATGGACGTCGGCAGATCCCAATGGATGTGATCAACAAAATAGCAGCCATGTCTCCACCAACTAGCAAAAAGGAAACACAAGCTTTTTTAGGCGTTGTGGGTTTTTGGAGAATGCATATTCCAAATTACAGTCTGATTGTAAGCCCTCTCTATCAAGTGACCCGGAAGAAGAATGATTTCAAATGGGGCCCTGAGCAACGACAGGCCTTTGAACAGATAAAGCAGGAGATAGTTCATGCAGTAGCCCTTGGGCCAGTCCGGGCAGGACAAGACGTAAAAAACGTGCTCTACACTGCAGCCGGGGAGAATGGCCCTACCTGGAGCCTCTGGCAGAAAGCACCAGGGGAGACCCGAGGTCGGCCCCTAGGGTTCTGGAGTCGGGGATACAGAGGGTCCGAAGCGCGCTACACTCCAACTGAAAAAGAGATATTGGCAGCATATGAAGGGGTTCGATCTGCTTCAGAAGTGATCGGTACTGAAGCACAGCTCCTCCTGGCACCTCGACTGCCGGTGCTGGGCTGGATGTTCAAAGGGAGGGTCCCCTCTACACATCACGCAACTGATGCTACATGGAGTAAGTGGGTCGCACTGATCAGCCAACGGGCTCGAATAGGAAACCCCAGTCGCCCAGGAATCTTGGAAGTAATCATGGACTGGCCAGAAGGCAAAGATTTTGGAATGTCACCAGAGGAGGAGGTGACACGTGCTGAAGAGGCCCCACTGTATAATAAACTGCCAGAAAATGAGAAGCAATATGCCCTGTTCACTGATGGGTCTTGTCGTCTGGTGGGAAAGCATCGGAGATGGAAGGCTGCTGTATGGAGTCCTATACGGCAAGTCGCAGAAACTGCTGAAGGAGAATGTGAATCAAGTCAGTTTGCAGAAGTAAAGGCCATCCAGCTGGCTTTAGACATTGCTGAACGAGAAAAATGGCCAGTGCTCTATCTTTATACTGACTCATGGATGGTGGCAAATGCCCTGTGGGGGTGGTTACAGCAGTGGAAGCAGAACAACTGGCAGCGCAGAGGCAAACCCATTTGGGCTGCTGCATTGTGGCAAGATATTGCTGCCCGGGTGGAGAACCTGGTTGTGAAGGTACGTCATGTGGATGCTCATGTCCCCAAGAGTCGGGCCACTGAAGAACATCAGAATAACCAACAGGTGGATCAGGCTGCTAAGATTGAAGTGGCTCAAGTAGATCTAGACTGGCAACATAAAGGTGAACTATTTATAGCTCGGTGGGCCCACGACACCTCAGGCCATCAAGGAAGAGATGCAACATACAGATGGGCTCGTGACCGAGGGGTGGACTTGACCATGGACACTATTGCACAGGTCATCCATGAATGTGAAACATGCGCTGCAATCAAGCAAGCCAAGCGGGTAAAACCTCTGTGGTATGGAGGACGATGGCTGAAGTATAAATATGGGGAGGCCTGGCAGATTGATTATATCACACTGCCACAAACCCGCCAAGGCAAACGCCATGTGCTTACAATGGTGGAAGCAACCACCGGATGGCTGGAAACATATCCCGTGCCCCATGCCACCGCCCGGAACACTATCCTGGGCCTTGAAAAACAAGTTTTATGGCGACATGGCACCCCAGAAAGAATTGAGTCAGACAACGGGACTCATTTCCGAAATAACCTCATAGACACCTGGGCCAAAGAGCATGGCATTGAGTGGGTGTATCACATCCCCTATCATGCACCAGCCTCTGGGAAAATTGAGCGATACAATGGACTGTTAAAGACTACACTGAGAGCAATGGGGGGTGGGACATTCAAACACTGGGATACACATTTAGCAAAAGCCACCTGGTTAGTCAACACTAGGGGATCTGCCAATCGAGCTGGGCCTGCCCAGTCAGAACTCTTACGTATTGTGGAAGGGGGTAAAGTCCCTGTAGTGCACGTAAAAAATATGCTGGGGAAAACCGTCTGGGTTATTCCTGTCTCAGGCAAAGGCAAACCCATTCGTGGGATTGCTTTTGCTCGAGGACCTGGGTGCACTTGGTGGGTAATGCGGGAGGATGGAGGAGTTCGATGTGTGCCTCAAGGGGATTTGATTTTGGGTGAAAATAGCCAATGAACTGAACGGTATGCTGTTAATTGCTATATGATATTGTATGTCATCACTCCTATGGTTGCTATATGCTGTATCAATGGTATCATAGTAAGAATTTCCAAAATTAATGAAGAATGAACTTTGATTGAACCAAGCAACGTGTAGCGGTGGTGGGACAAAGACTGGCTTCAGCATGCAACAATCCAACACCACGCAGACCATCTCTCCAGCCTTGAAGGACTATTACGGTAGATGGAGCCCAAAGTTATGGACTGAATGAACTCAATGGACATGTGTGGACCCTCTACAGATGTTCTACAGGGATGGTCCATAGACTACGGGAATGATAAATGATATCTACGTATGTCATCAAAGGATGGGGAGGCGGGTGGTGGTTATTGAGGTCATATTGGATAGTATGAGACCTGAGCATGACGTAAATGGTATGGAATAAGGGGTGGATACTGTCATGGTGTTAGCTGGGATAGTTGATTTTCTTCACTGTAGCTAGCATAGTGCTGTGTTTTAGACTTGGTATGTAAATAATGTTGATAACACCCTGGTGTTTTAGTTGTTGCTGGGTAGTGTTTACACTGGTCAAGGACTTTCTAGCTTCCCATGCTCTGCCAGATGCACAAGAAGCCGGGAGGGGAGGGGATGCAACCAGGAGAGCTGATTCGAATTGGCCAAAGGGTATTCCATATCATGTGACGTCATGCCCAGTATATTAACTGGGGGAATTGGCTGGGGGAGGCAGCGATCGCGGCTCGGGGACCGGCAGCGTCGGTCGGCGGGTGGTGAGCGGTTGCAGCACTTGTTGTTCAGTTTTGGTTTTGTTTTTTTTTTCCTTTCCCTCTCCTTCTACTGTTTCATCTCTCTCTCGCTCATTATTTTCCTTTTCATTATATTAGTATTATTGCTGTTTTATTCTAATTATTAAACTGTTCTTATCTCAACCCACGAGTTTTCTTACTTTGGCCCTTCCGATTCTCTCCCCCATCCCACAAGGGTGGGGGAGTGAGCGAGCGGCTGTGTGGTGCTTAGTTGCTGACCGGGGCTAAACCACAACATCAATTAAATGCTCTAGATATCAACTAGATGGTCCATTACTAAATTATCCAAAAGATGAGATGAATAGGAAAGTAACTGAGTGAGTTTGCTGATAGTACTCAGCTAAAGAGAAGACAACTGAACACGACCAAACACTTAATTAAAGATGAAACATCACCTGTAACACAGGAAGTATCTCAATCATGATTTATTGGAGACTGGGAAAATACTCCAGGGAAGTTTCTCCAAAGAGCTTCACCCTGCTTCTACTTTCTTTTAGTATCTTTTTTTGATTACTCTTGTGGGCACAACCAGCCTTACATTCTGTGGAAAAAAAACCTACAGACTATGACTAGGAATTCACATCAGCTGGAGCAGCATGAATTCCCAAGTGACTGACCATTAAGCTCAGCTAGAAACATGCATGCTGTTTTAATAAGAGAGATATTTAAAAAGGAAAAAAAAAAATCTCACATTGGGTGAGGCAGGCACCTAATTGCACTGAGGCTCTGCTTTTGCAACACGTACAGAACTTCAAATTACTCACATCATTTGGCTATTTATCCAATTCATTTAGACTCAGTTTAAATTGTATATACTACCAGAGAGATCACATTAGAATAATGCACATAGCTGTTATAGCTAGTATATTTACAAAACTGTTTCTGCTGTGTTATTTTGTGACAAGTTCTACACTGTGAAGATGACTGCTTCCATGTTGCTTGAATTGTCTGTGATAAGAACCTTTTTCTGATCTCTGCATAGTCAACACATCATGAACTTCCCTGTATTTCCATATGAAAGTTCTGATTGGCACCAGCAATTGATAACAGACCCTCAAGGCAGCCTCGGCCATATTTTTCAGTTTAAAGAAAACCCCACAAACTTTTAAGTTGGTTGGGATCTGTCCTTCCAACACAATATATTCCTAGCTGTGCAATCCTTCACAGCTGGCACACTAAACTTGCATCTAAAATGACCTTCCTATCCATTTTCCTATTTTGGGCCCCTCAGTACAAGGACATTGAGGTGCTGGAGCGTGTCCAGAGAAGGGCAACAAAGCTGGTGAAGGGTCCGGAGACCAGGTCTTATGAGGAGAGGTTGAGGGAGCTGGGGTTGTTTTGTCTGGAGAACAGAAGGCTGAGGGGAGACCTTATTGCTCTCTACAACTACCTGAAAGGAGGTTGTAGCGAGGTGGGTGTTGGTCTCTTCTCCCAAGTAACTAGTGATAGGACGAGAGGAAGTGTCCTCAAGCTGCATCAGGGAGGTTTAGACTGGATATTAGGAAAAATTTCTTCACTGAAAGAGCGGTCAGGCACTGGAACAGGCTGCCCAGAGAGATGGTAGAGTCACCATCCCTGGAGGAGTTCAAAAAACGTGTAGATGTGGCACTTTGGGACATGGTTTAGGAGACATGGTAGTGTTGGGCTGATGGTTGGACTTGGTATTCCTAGAGGTCTTTTCCAACCTTAATAATTCTATGATTCCATGATCTATGAAAGGGAAACAACAGGTGTTTAAAAAAATAAAAATAATTAAAAAATTTGGTTCCATTGTTTGTTAAAGGAACTGCATGTCCGTATGCCTGATCCCCACACTGAGCAAAATAGCACAGACCGTAACAGAGAGTAGAGTTAGTAGAATGTGTGGATAAATATGATTTATATTGGAAGAGTCAACATGGCTTTTTTGAAGAGAAGCCGAGAAACGTATTGCAATTCTGTGAGGAACAACAAGCACATTGTTAATGACGTTCCATCTAAGGAACTTACAAAGATTTCCAAAAGGCTTTCAAAGAAAGCCAAAATCATTCACTATGGGTTTTGGGGTTGTTTTGTTTTAAAAGGAAATCAGGCAACCACTGAGATAACAAGAAAGATATAAGCCATAGATTGTAAATCCTTGCAATTAATTTCAAAACATAAAAAAGGTCAGTCAGGAGCAGTCAACATGGATTTACAAAAGGCAAATCATGCTCAAACAAACTGATTTCCCCCTGTGACAAAATTACTGTCTAGCAGATAAGGGAAGTGTAGTGAATGCAGTATATATTGACTTCTGGAAGGCTTTTGACCATCTCACACAGCATTCAGATTTGAAAGCTGAAGAAGCCTTCCAGTTGACAAGTAGGAACACTTTTAAGTTAAGTGTTAAGTGAGTTAAGTGACTCACAAGAGATTCCTCTGGCATTATGAATAAAGGACAGAGCATAGGAAGTATTCTGTATTGTTTGAACAATGTGTTTATTACATTAGATAACAAAAACATTCTGAATCTTAAACACATACTATAAAGTACAGTGACTCAATGGCAAAAAGCATAGACATGGCAGAAAGAAAAGCAAATAACTAGATATTAACTTGAGCATTAAAAGGCAGCTCCAGAACAGCAATCTAATTCAGGAATTGGATTAACAGTCATTATTATCTCTCTCTCTCTCCCCCCTGTCTAAAATCCTTCTTTTCACTTCTTAGCAGGATCTGCTTAGGAAAGCTACATGAAATGGAGGTAGTTCAGTGAACCCCAGTTTGGTGAGGGTTTTGGGTTGTTTGTTTCAAGTGTTTCCTAATTCTCTCAAGTTAAGCAAGAACATGGTTGGTTGGTTCCATCTGACAATTTACATTAACCAAGGAGGCATCCATCAGTAAGAATCACGGCTAGCAAGCCAACTACATCAAATAGTAAGCAATCTGATTACCAATCTTTAATAAGGGTTAAAAACAATATATCAGGAGGGAGTATTTATTAAAACAAAGTGTTTTGACAGACCTAAAATTTGTTTTCGTTTGAGAATTTGTCTCTCGGGCATTTTTCCATTTTCATCTGGAATGGAAAAAATAAAAACAACACTTTCCCATAGGGCAAAAAAAAAAGTAAGCTTTGGCTAGGTCTCTAATCAGATTACTCAGCAATTAAGAAAATACTGTATCTGATGTTTTCCATCTCCTACTTCACCACTGTCAAAAGGAAGTTAGACAGGAATATACTAGTATTCCCAGAAGAGATCTGTACTACTTCCCCAGCAGTCCCTCTGAAGCTCCATTTCAAGCACTCTTATTGATCCCAATTGTCTAGACAAACTGGTGTACTGGTGCCTGATGGTCTATTCCCCCATGTAATCTTTCTCAGTGTTGGTTTACTTAGTTTTTGTGTAAGTTAATTGTTTACACACAATATTGGCCTTTTCTGGTATTAAGCACAGTTCCTACTTTCATAGCTAAATAGAGCTATTCTAGGCTGTGCCAAGAAGCTACAGTATGCTATTCAGTAAAATTAGAACAAACAAGAAAATCTGTCATCACATAAAATGCAGCACTAATTCATTTTTCATGACTGAAAAAATGTAATTATAGAGCATTTCTAATACAAAAGACTTTGCTGCAGAAACTTAACACACAGTTTGCAAGTTCCAACTAATTAAAAAAAATTTAAAAAGTGAATGGTTTTAGAATGTTGTATGAATTAAGGATGTGAGAAGAGTGACAGAATATTCATTCATACTTATTTTTAATCAACCAACTGGGATACAAAGATATTTTTATGAGGTTTCTGAGTATATCAAGATCAAATGGAATTATATAAAATAAATCACAAAACAAATATTATTCTAAAACCATTTCAGTAAATTACTGGAAGTCACCAGTATGAACACCTAATAAGACTAGAGTTAAGATTCAGTTAAATTATCTGAACCAAAACATAAATACTGACAATTAAATACTCTTCGTTGAAAACATAAGAAACAGAACAATAATGAAAATATCCTTGAATCAGCCCTCTGGGTTTAGTTTGGAAGCCCATTGACTGCTTTTTTTATCTAAATGCCTTGGCTATAGAGGGGGTTTTTTGTAATCAACAGTCTAGAAGACTCAATATGGTAAAAGGAAGAATAATTCCCAAAGATGGGAATTCCTCGCAAAGGAAGTTTATACAAACTCTTCTTTCTCCCTCATTTAAGCAATTTCAGCTCAACATCCTTCCGCTGTGCCCAAACCAAGGTGGACAACTAACCTGTACAGAATGCAGGTATGGAACCATGAAGAATATCACAGAAAAGAAATATCACTTAAAATCATTCTGTTATTTTTAGGCTGCTAGTACCTATTTAAAAGTAGCTCTACAAGCAAATTTATCAAAACAATTATATTCAAATGAGTTAATTATGCAGCAGCATAAGCCTGGAACATTCACTTTCATGGTCAGAAAAGGATTGTACTCTTAGGGCAGGCTATATGCAGAATTAATTTGCTTTTCCCAACACATCCCAGCTGCAGACTGAATTTTCAAATGCCATTCTGAACCGCCGATATGATCATTCCTAATTTCTCTTGTTTCTCTCATTGTACTAGTATTACATGGGGTTTGCATTGAACTGAGCCAATTCTTTATTCTATCAGTGATGAGTAATCACACCACTTTATTTGGCAGATACTAGCTTTTTCAGAAAAAAATAAACCAAACCTGGAAACTGTATAATTTTGAGAAAACTATGAAGACAGGCCAAAAAGATTCAGAAATTATGAAGAACTTCTTAATTTCAAACAAAATAAAACTGTTTAATAAAGATGGCTTTTGCAGGTTTTGAGTCAGATAAACTATGGTACTTCAGAGCAATGATACTTAGCATTTACACTGCAATTATTTAAGTGTGGAGTCCAAGTCAAGAGTAAGGGTACAGTTTGCATAGAGCATTCACAGAACAGAGCAGTTTAAGAGCAGAGGATACAATTTAAACATACTGATCAGGAAAATACAGAAGTTGGACAACAGCGAACACTTCAATTCATTGCACACCTCTCAGAGGTTTAGGCACCTAACTTCAGAATCTAACGCTGTCAGATAAACAGGTCTGAAAATTTGCTATCACTAGAAATAGAATTGTAAAATAAGAAACTTTCTTGTCTTTCAGAAGACAGTCAGGGAAAGCAGAAGGGCACAGGCTATTGCTGATCCACTACCATTTAAGCAGGATGCACAGAACCCCAAAAGCGCAATGGTTTGAATAATTACTCAAAAAATGAAGTACAGACTCGCTACCCATCCAGAAGAGTTTTAATCCATCCTGTGTCACGAAGGGAATATTAAGCTTTTTTAGCAAGTGAAGTAAGTTATTTTACTTTATGCTCTTCCTATCAGAATTGTAATATTGTGTAGCGAACACTTTATAACCAGATGGACTGGAGAGGGAATTCATGAAGCAGTATCCTCCAAGCCCTCTGGTTAGAGCGCTTATCTGGTGACAGGTGACATCTATCTAACAATCAGCTACTGAAGAAGGCTTAGGTGGGAGTCTATTCTCTGATTTGGCATGAAAGAGATGCTGAGATATTCAAGCAGTGGTCCTTTTTCATGTATGATGAGACATCTCTTGGAAGTTCATTTAGTACACGCTGACTTTCATTCATATCTAAACTATTAGACAAGTAACTAAAGATCATCCTTCAGATACCTTACTTCCTACAACAGTGTTGTTCTAGGAAACTGGGCTTTAGTTTCTTGCCCAGAAAGAGAAGACAGCAGGCTAAACCAAAAGTATACTTGTAATTTCCTGATCGTTTTCACCTGCCAAAGACATTTATCCAAACCAGACAGTCAAGAATTTCTATAATATCATGTAGTGAGACATCAGAAAATGTTGGCTATAATCTTCCCCTCTACATTAACTTTTTGGAAAAGTAGCAGTAGACAGGGTTTATAATACTGACTTAGCATTCATATACTTTACAAAAAGACTGACTATGACAGCAAACTATTGGTCTCCAAAGCCAAAATGCAAGTGTAATGAAGAAAATATAGCAAAAAATGCAAATTCCTTTTTTGCCTTATGAAGATCCCCAATGTTATACTTTTAAGTGAGTTAATCTCTATCAAACTAGATATTCTGTTACTGCACTCCAGTTCTTTTCTCCCTCATGTCAATTCACCAATATACTCAAAATATTGGGGGGGGAAACACACCCCAAACCCCACACACCACAACAAAAGAAAGATACTTAAAAGCCACTTTTATTTTACAATCAAGCCAAACTACGAGGGAGCTGTCCAGCTGGGTTTTTCCCTCCCTACCATTTTCTCTTGGAAGGCTCCTTAGTTCTTTCAGCTTCCAAAATAGAGATCATTAGAGAAGGTGAATGACCATTAAAGTTACTAAATAAGAAAACTTAACATGCAATGAAACAAAGCTTTGGACTTATCTTTTTTAATGCAGATTAGGAATACAGACCATATGGATACTAATACACAAAACTTTTGTTCCTACAGAGAAGTAAGAACTGAAAACATCTCTGTGATCCATTACAGAACATTCACTTTTTGTAGCTACAGCATATGCCAGTTTCTTTCAGACAATAATGTAAAAAATGTAACAAATTATATTCTACTTTGGAGAGGCAGATTAGTATGTCATTTTACGTAACTGTAATATGCTGCATTTTCCATATTAATTCTTAAATAAAGCTAGTTATTTTCTAATGGAATTCTGGAAAAAGCTAAATACTATCAAAATGTCTCAGAGGTGATTAACCTTTTATGAAATCAGATGTTTCAGGGCACACTACCTGGGGAAGTTAGCTTCCACTGTCTGTAACTTCAGGACAGACTGCCATCATGTCAGCAACTATATAACAACTTGGGCAAAAAGGCAGGAAATAGCCTTTCCATGCCTAGGTTTCCATGTCTCCTTTCTCTGGAATAGGGAGCCTGAATGCACTTTGGAGCACAGGCTCCAAGGAGAAATCTGAGAGTGCCTCTGCCTAAGAGCACATGAAAGCTCTGAGCTGGAGCCTGGTCTATGAAGGCTTCCAGCTCCTGGCTGAAGAACTGGGAGCTTTCTAGAGTGTAGATAATTATGAGCGAACTGCCTTAAAAATCTACAAACTCTTCAGCATATCACCTTCATCTCATCTGCTGCACAACTGTTATTCATTGAAATACTGATTGCTATTAGCAATGTAAAACAGGGCAACAGCGTGAAGTTCCATCAGTAGTTTCTGTTCTCCTACAGGTTTGGGGTTTTGTGTGGGTTTTGTCTGGTTAGTTTTTCTTTAAGTATTTAGATATTTTCCATAATATTTTTTCAATTAAATTTTTTATCCTAAAAGTAAACACGGGAAAATTTGGTTTACCCCAAATTGGAAACCCAAAAACAAAACACATTTTAAAATCAACTATTTGCAGTTTTTCACATATTCCCTGTGAATTAGAAATAAAGATGCTAACCTGAAACTAGCACCCAACACTTCTGATGGGACACAGTTAATTAGCTTAATATCAATAATTCTTTTCATAGAAGAAAAACCCCAAGATCTTTGCCTTTTCCCCCACCTCTTAAGCTGAAGACAGGAAACTGCCACCCCTTCTCTGACTGCACTCTCTATACTGGTAGCTTCGCACCTTTATGGACCAGGACATGGAAGCCTTTCTGGCCTGGGTGGAAACATGGACAGCATGTTATCCATAAAACCCGTCTGCATCCTAAATGACTCTCTGCCATGCTCTATGCAAAAGAGATTAATGAGACAGATTTCCTCTCTGTCTGCTGCTCTGCATGTTTGTGTTCCATACTGAAATCATGAGGAGCTTCACAGCAAAATTAATAAAAATTGATTAAAATAAAATATATCTCTATTTTTCTTCATTTGTGCCTGGAAAATATTTTGATACATTACATTAAATTTCATTAGTAAAAGGAACAATTTAGGATGTATTAAATATCCTGATTACTATTATTTTCTCTTTGAACATCTTGTATTCTTAATCTAAGATGAAGATCAACTTTTTTTTCCCCCTAGGAATTCTAACAATAACTACACGTTTTCTTAATACTCTTAGTACTGAAAGCATAAGGATAAGGGACTGGTAAGGAGTTTTTCACTGGGAAGACTAAAAAAATTTAACTTTGCTCATTAAATGCCATAAGCATTCAATCCATCAGTGAAAAAGATGAAGTAATGAATAAATGCTACACACAGATAAAAATCCAGAATCTTTGGAAAGTAGAGGGAGAGGGAAGGAAAACTATAGTCATATTTCTAAGTTCGCAAAGCACAGAATTGCAGAGTTCAAGCTGAAGCGATGGCTTATCCTTTGCACAGCAGATTTGTGAGACCAGATTTAAATCTGCTTTACTGCTTTCCCAAAGGACTCCCAATGCCCAGCAGCAGCCAGAAAGTGCAGTTGAGATTCTCTGCACATCTCCTGACCACAGGGATTCTCAAGAACTCCAGTCTTCTCAGGTCTTCTGACTTCACAGCCTCTAAAGACAGGTACACTGTGGGAATAGATATTTACAGCCATTCTTTTTCTAACAAGGTACTTGTTTTCCCCAAAGACATTTTGAGTTTTATTTAGCAAAGATTATCAAGTATCATAGGCATTCTCTCTATTCCCAGAAATAGTTTTGTCAACTTTGTCATTTCCAAACAAGTTCCTTACAGCCCAAGAGTGAAATTCAATAAATCACGCTGTAGTCTCGAAGCTGATCCATGTTAGTAAGCACTTCAGTAACCAAGTATTATGCATGGGTTTGACTAATTTTATTTACTTCGATGTTTAAGTTTGTGATGTCAGAAAAGATTTTAAATTCTTCTCAGTATAAAAATACACATATTGTACTTGTTTTTAAAAACATGTCAGCACTACTCTCATATTTAACAGATCCATACTAGCTTACACAGAAAAACATAAGTACTTTAATTCCCCACACCCAGCACACTTTCAGATAATTCCAGCTGCACAGCACTCCAATCCTATTTTCTCCAAGCTTGATGTTAATCTTAAGCACAAGATGATGTTTGTTTTCCATTTCAGGGCCCCAAAATGTTAACAAGTTTCTTCCAAAAATGTACTCTTTGATAAAGGAACTAGCCAAGAGAAAAGTAATGCTAAATAAATTACAATTTCTACTTCACTTTAAGAGTAGAAATGTCCAACCATTAAAAGCATTCAAAATCTAAAGGAAAAAAACCAAAGAAAAACACACACACAAACAATAGTCCAACAACACACCTATTTAGGTATCCAATATACAAAACCTCTTTGCTACAAGATCAGACATATGCAGAAATAAGAGCATTATTTCCATTGAGTTTCCAAAATGAACAGCCTTGGAGATGGAAACACACACTTGTCAGGATGATCTCTCCAATGTGAATGCCAATTTTACAGAACATAACTCTGAATGCACTAAAGATTATAAAAGAGTTTTTCAGGGTCAAGAGTGATTTCAGGGCAAAAAGCTGTATTTACCTCATCTGAATAAATGATAAAGAATAGAAATCCATTAACACAGCAAGAAAATCCACATTACATCTGTTTTCACTAGACTTGACTAATCTAGACTCCATTTCTACAACCGGCTATTCTCCATTTGATTGAAGAAATAAATGGCAGATTAGCAGAACCATGTTTAGATTTGCATTGAAACAAACAAGAAAAAAAAAAGGTTGGTCAAACTGCCGAAGTAATAACAATGAAGTAAGAAAAACTACCAAGGAATTAAGTTGCTAGGATACTGAGCACTAATGTGAAATCAGATATAGCAATTAAAGTAAAACTATACTTTCAGGTTGTAAGAACAAAACCATTTATTAGTTTGAGTAAGTAATTAAATGGAATATTGAAAACAGAAATAAAAGAAAGAAGCAGTTCAAAATACTACACAGCCAATTTGGTATTGAAAGCTTGAAAAGTCAATTGATACACCATTACAAAGACAGACATCAATTTAACAGTAGCAAGTACAGATTAGAGCCTACATTTTCACTTGAACCGTCAACATAGTCTTCTATTTTGGAAAGTTGGAGTTTAAAAATTTTCTCAATGTTACTGAGAAGCTAATGGTAGCACAGAACAGAAAAAGCCAAGTGCTAAAACAAAAAACACCACCCCAAAAAAAACCACAAATAACAAAACCTGCTTGGCATCTACCTGCAAGATTACTGTACAATTCTTCCAGTAGAGCGGCATGGATAATAACAAAATAGTCCACCAGAATAATTCTGTAATAGGGAGAAGTAAATTTAGTCCCTGCTTCTTCGGAGTTTTAATCCCCTGTTATTTTCTAAACTAAACTCAGATTAGATCTCTAAATCAGTACTCAGATCTCCCTCCACCTTATTAGGGTATATAAGAGTACCCAAACTCTCCTTCTTTAACACTACCAAACTAATGTTCATTCAACAATGTATTTGTACACAGCTATATGATATATATATATCATATATATATAATGTGTGTATACATGTGTATATATGTATGTGTATATAAGGTGTGATACTTATAAAGACTATGAGAACTCTCAGCAAATTACCAAAGTATCAATACCTTCGCTACTGCTTTACATATACTTTTTATATGTGTATATGTATATATACAAAAGTGTCGTGGTTTAGCCCCAGTCAGCACCTAAGCACCACACAGCTGCTCACTCACTCTCCCCACCCCTGTGGGATGGGGGAGAGAATCGGAAGGGCCAAATTAAAACTCATGGGTTGAAATAAGAACAGTTTAGTAATTAAAATAAAACAGTAATTGTAATAATAATAATATAATGAAAAGGAAAATAATGAGAGAGAGAGGGGTGAAAGCTCAGAAAAAAAAACCTCAAACACCAAGTGCTGCAACCGCTCACCACCCGCCAACCAACGCTGCTGGTCCCCACACTGTGATCGCTGCCTCCCCCGGCTAACTCCCCCCAGTTAATATACTGGGCATGACACCACATGATATGGAATATCCCTTTGGCCAATTCGGATCAACTCTCTTGGCTGTGCCCCCTCCACTCCCAGCTTCTTGTGCACCCAGCAAAGCATGGGAAGCTGGAAAAGTCCTTGACTAGTATAAGTACTACCTAGCAACAACTAAAACATCAGTGTCTTATCGACATTATTTTCATACTAAGTCCAAAACACAGCATTATACCAGCCACGTTGAAGAAAATTAACTATCCCAGCTAAAACCATGTCAAGGAGTAAGGGAAATATTGAAATACAGAATTTGCTTCAACTTGTAGATGAAACAAGCACATTGGCTTAGAGCAATGATTTTTCTAGACTTTAGTAGCAGCAAGCCTGCCTTTGTATGAACATGCACATTATTATTGCCATATTTTCATTGAAACAAGATTTACAAATACAACCACAAATACGAGAAATCAGTGTGTCTGCTAGTATGCAAGAATAAATCCTTGATGTATTTTCTTTAGGCACCTGTGACTTCTTTAGTTTACAGAAATGTTGACTTCTGCATCCCAGGCATCCTAGGTATACAAGTTCTACATTTTCAATAGCTTAACTGAATTTACTAATCTGTATTTTGTATTTTATTTGACTAACTGATGGCAAGTTAAAGCACTTTAAGGGTGGTGAGACTCAGAAAATCTTGAAAGTTTCAACTGAAAACCCTAAATACAAAAGCCACGTATATTCTGACACTCAAAATCCTTCACTGAAGAAGTTCAATATAAGAAATTATCGTTCCCTCCATGAAAATTATCTTTTATGAAATTTATGGTCCATTGAAACAATAAACTATCTACACATAATAAAAGGTTGTGAACTTGAGAAAAAAAAAAGGGGGGCTTAATTTACAGGAAGATGTGACGATAGAAATCACTACCTTTGTATCAGAAGCCATGCTATGGCAAAGCACTTGAAGCACCTACATTATCACATCCCTCTTCAAAGTACATGAACCTTAGCCCTTCCAAGTAAACCAAAACTGTCCAGGAGCTCAGCCACTGCATGTAAAACTCAGTTATTGGTCTATATTTTCTACAGTTTTTCCACCCATGTGTTAAAACAATACACATTCCTCAATTTATGCAAACACACAGCATACACAAAATAATTAAACCATTTGCCCTACAGACTAAAAAGTAAAAATATTCTACTTGGAAAACTCAGACATTTTCATAATGAGAACCACAGATGAAAGAAGACAATGGAGATACCTGTAGCAGTCAGAGCAAGGGGTAGCATAGAGGCTACAGAGCGGGCAAATACTGAGTAATGTTTGACTACACACATCTAGAGTTACACTTTATGTATCAAGTGCTACCCTACCAAGGCTGGAAAAAGATACTCATACAACTCAAACCCTGGAAGTAGTTTATTCAAAACTATTATGGTCTTTTTACTTAGCTAGGTATTTCATGATAGATACACAACACTTCCTTAAAATAGACACAATCAGAAGACGGAGCTCAATTCTTTTTGGAAAAGGAACAGAGGTATAATTTTTTTCCTTTATCTCATTTTATGGATTTTTTTTTTTTTAAAAAGAGAAGGCTGGCCTGAAAGTATAGAAAAATTGTTACACTATTATTTTAAATGTAAGCCAAGAAGCTACATCACTATCTGCAAATTATGTAAACTTGATAATATATTTATTTTTAATGTAACTATTCACATGCTTTGAATCTTCCTTCCACCCACCCCTTCCATATTCTAAATATAGATTGAGAACTGACAGAAATTATTAAGACCATAAAGCTCCAATTTTTATGTTACTGAATTTTGGGAATAAAACCATTTCATTATACACAACTGTCCAAACTTGAATAGTGGAAGCATGTGACTGCCACTGTCTGCATGCTTCACCTGCCCCTCTGTTGCAACCTCCCTTGAGGGCCTGATGAAATTCAGGGGTCCTGGGTAGCCAGGGGCAAGCGTGGCACCGGCATTTCAGCTCCCTGGGGAGCTGCCCCTAGCCAGAGTGGGTAAGGCTGAGGATCCTGAAGAAATCTGCCACATGCTACTGATTATAATCCAGAAAAAATAAAGTGCCCCAGGGAAGTCCTCAAAAGCAAAGCTTCTTAGTATTGGTTTTCTGTGTTTGAGAACCTTTTGTGAAATATGGTTTCAGATAAACATGAGTGTCAAAGTAGGAACCCAGTTTTTATAAGAGGATGTCTGCAGAAGCATTAGACAACAGCCGCATATTTCAAGTGTTTACTGGAAACATCCCACTGTTCTAAGTAAATACTAAGGCAACTCAGAAAATACTTTTTATGTGCACACATCTAGAAGGAGAACAAAGAGAAACACGCAGGTAAGGGTGTCAGAATAATTTTCAATTTAACACTGTCCTTAAAAATATATGCGAACTGCACCTTTGCAGTAAAACTATTAACATGATTGCACTGAGTGGAAAATCATGACAAGAAAAGAATAAAGAAAAACTTTATGACCAATGTTTTAAGTCATCTGGATGCCCCAAATCAGTAGCTGCATTAAACAAATACCCTGACTTCAAATGTTAACATGTTTTACCACACCAGTGAATTGACACCTCTGAATAGTGTCCACAAGTACAAAAAATGAAGTGGTCTACTTAGAGCTGCCAGAGCAGACTGAGCATTTAAATTAACTAGCTTTGCAGCTCCTAAAAGCCACAGGCAAACTTGCTGTCCCCACCACATAACATGGCAAACCTATGCTGTATACACTTAAGAAAAAAAATATTCATTTTTCTACTTCTGAACAGAGAAAGCTGACAAAGAACATACCAAATACAGGTACAGGCATGGGCAAACAAATGATAAAACCACCTCAGTCTTATCTTGCAATTTTAAGCACTACAGAGTGGTTATAATCACACCATGAATATTGAACTCCTATTCTCTTGACTTATAACATGTTCCCCATGCATGATAATTTTATTAGTAGAGATCAAAACCAGGTCTGTGTTTCTATCACTTCTGGCTGTACCTATTAATATGCTACCACAATATTCTCCCTGCATAATCACATTTACCTTTACGAATATGGAGTATCTTCTTACATAAAACTACTCTGATGTAGCAATTTCACTGTGCAAAAAAACACTGTTCTCAAAAAACCAAACTATTTGAGAGTTTTCGAACCAAGTGAACACTCTTCATCAAATTCAACACCAACATTAAAATCAGAGTATTTCATAAAACTCTCCAGGCCTTGCACTACGGTCCAATAACTCACTGGCATGTGGAGTTGACAACAGATGCAGCAGAGGAAGCGTTGACACTTGCCATGTCAAAACACCTGTATGCAAGACCCAGCATGGGAGGAGAACAGGCATACTGGGGTTCAGAGTTCCAGTGAGCTGCAGCTAAATTTCAGCAAGATAATCTGTGCAATTCATTACATCAGTGAGCAATAGTAAAAAACTTTTCAACTTTATAACAGTTATGGACCTGCTGAATCCTGATGCCCTGAAACTGAAGAAAATATTCTCATTTATTTCTATACAGGATCTTTAAGATATAATTATCTGCGAGTATGCATGCAAATGGCTGATTGAGAGATTCTGACAACAGAACTTCGGAAGTTACTTTTTACTGTTTAAGGTTCAGTACTCTGAAAGAACAAGATCTCAGTGGAATCTGTTACCCCTTCTTTTTCTCGGTCACAACTCACTCAAATTCCCTACTCCGAATATATATTGTATTACAAAAGCATCTACAATGCTGTACACACCTACTCCTTACACACATCATCCTCGCTATCCAATAACAGGCTCTGCTTCGAACTGCCATTGAATCAGACAGGCAGCTCTTATACCTCAAGAGAACTTACTTTATGCCCAACAGATGGACCATAAACTTTGAGGCAGCTAAAAAGGATATAAAACTGGCAAAATAGTTCTGATAAGCCAGGAGGAAGCACCATTCACAAAAGGATTCAGTAAGCTGCCCTCTGTCCCCTCCCAAATACCCCCACTGTCAATGAGGGAGAAACCAGCCATTTTAGATGGTTTGGCCAAAGGCGGCGGAAGAAAAAGTTTGCTTTGACTTACTTTGACATGTAGAAAAGCATACCTATGTCTTCTACTGTGATATTATTCACTTTCACCTGAAAGATCTAAGACATCCAGAAAGGAAGAGGGAGAGGGAAGTGTCAGCTTTGGGGTGGGGTGTGGTTTTTTTTTTTTTAAAAACTTCTAAATTTGACAAATACTTTCAGACAAACTTTAAGGATGGATAACAAAAAAGTCATCAACAGAATCAAGTATCATAACCATTAACACTACACTAACTTAAATAAAAGGTAGTGTCATGAAGGCTGCCATCTTATAACCATGTCAGAATACCAGTCCAATAACAGAAAAGCCAACATGTCAGCATGCCAAATGGAGCATCTGCCTTTTAAGAAAGTCATAATGATGTTGGAGTGAAGACCAGGTTTTCATTTTACTGACTAGATTTGTTAGAGTATCCTGGATTACAGAATTTGAGACAAGAATTGCTGATGTTTGTTACTGGAATATGTTCTTTAGATTATTACCTTGAAAGCTTGCTGTGACAGGAGTCTTGAATGCTTATGGGTGGATAAATATTGAATAAACATGGAGACCTCACAAGATTCAAGGAGGTAAGAGTGGCAAAGTCAGAGCTTGTCTCCCTTCCTTCTACCATGGTGGACAATTGGGGGAAAAAAGCAAGAAAAACACATTTTGATTTTATATTCAACACAAAAAAAACCCTCGGTAATATACCATGATTGCACTAAGAACAAAATGTTAAAATTCTTATTTTATGGTTTTAACAAAAGACAGGAGCAAAATACTCATCAATAACTAGGTGGACTGTATGACTGACTTTAACCGAGGAAGAAGGCTATGACTTCAATCAGTTCTTCCTGATCTTTGCTGGATGACTATTACAAAAATCAGGGTTTACTGCACAGTCTAGAACAACATAAGGTCTCAGAATCCTATATAAATCCTATATAAATAGATATATAAAAATCCTATATAAATCAGTCCTGGTTTCAGCTGGGATAGAGTTAATTTTTTTCTAATAGTAGCTAGTGTGGGGCTATGTTTTGGATTTATGCTGAAAATAGTGCTGGTAATGTGGATACGTTTTAGTTGTTGCTAAGCAGTGCTTACACTGGTCAAGGACTTTTTCAGCTTCCCATGCTCTGCTGGGTGCACAAGAAGCTGGGAGGGGACACGGCTGGGACAGCTGACCCCAACTGACCAAAGGGATATTCCATACCATATGATATCATGCTCAGCATATAAAGCTGGGGGAAGAAGAAGGAAGGGGAGGATGTCTGGAGTGATGGCGTTTGTCTTCCCAAGTAACTCTTACCTGTAACGGAGCCCTGCTTTCCTGGAGATGTCTGGACACCTGCCTGCCCATGGGAAGCAGTGAATGAATGCCTTCTTTTGCTTTGCTTGTGTACGCGGCTTTTGCTTTGCCTATTAAATGGTCTTTATCTCAACCCAGGAGTTTCCTCACTTTTACTCTTCCGATTCTCTCCCCCATCCCACCAGGGGGGAGTGAGCGAGCGGCTGTGTGGTGCTTGGTTGCTGACTGAGGTTAAACCACGACAATAATATTATTTTAACTTTATTATTTTTATAAATATATAAAATGTTTTCTTTTCATATATTAAGTATTTCAAAATAATATCTATATTTAAAACATGTTTGGTTCTTTTTTTACTCACACATATTTGACACATTGCCTTGATCAGTTAAGGCATCTGTAATGGTTACCAAAGTTAACTATCATACTATCAAAGCAGAGTGTTAACATACCAAAAAAGTCTAAATTCAATTATACTTCTAGTTTGCATATTTTTTTGTAATATGTATGGTACAGTCAAAGCAACACAATTTGAAATAATGAAGAAGTATATAGAGACATATAAAACTTTTAGCATTTGTAGTTATGAAATATTTTAAAAGTTAATGCATATGTAAAACAAATTCTATGACATTATCAAACATGCAAATGTTGGCAGCTGTAAAATTGTTCTAGGCGGCATAAGAGACAACTTAAGATGTCTTAATACCGCAGCAAAATAATCTTAGTGTCCCAGAACACTACCCAAGTACAAAGACATACACAGGTCAATAGCACTCCAGCTGTGTCCTGAACTCCAAGCTCATGGATTAAACTTCCAGCAGCGCCAGGGTCATCTGGTTATGTCGCTACATCACCGAAAGGGACAAACAATACATAGTTTTATTTGTACGTGTTCTTCCTTGAACCATTTTAATGTGGACAATTATAAGAGTATAAAAACACATAAACCAAACAGGGTAAGTAGTTCTAAGCACATAGTTTGATTGGCTTCTTCCATCGTCTCTAAAGAGGCCCATGGCCATCGCTTTCTCGTCCATATTCCATAGACCCTCGTCTCCTTACCACATTCCTCTGTGGCCTCTCTTCCCTCTTGCTCTGATTCAGTCTCGCTGCCATATCCTCTTCCTCACAGCTTCTGCATTCCTCTCCTTCAGACACCATAGTGTTTCCTGATCAGTCCCTCTTCCCTACGGCTCCTTTGCTAACCTTCACCACTCCTTGAAGGTGGTTGTGCCGCCACCTCCTCCCCACTTCTGCCCCGTCTGTATGGGTGACTGCAGAACCGAAAGTACTCAGCGATGGAGCTACCCAGCTGCCTCCAGAAGCACTCCATGTTTCTCGGAGCTGCCAGGCACACAAAGGACACCACAATGAAAACCTTTGTTGAGGCGCACAGCCAAACGTGAAAGCTAAGCAATACTGCACGCTCTATCTATCACCTTTAAAAAGCCTACTGGAAGGCACAGCAGCTGAAGATGCTGACTAACACTGCCATCCAACTGATCTGCAATTTTCAGAGTATTTAGAGCATATCTAACAGCTTTAAGTTGCAGAACAAATGCATCCTGGCAAAGTCAGAAATGATGAAAAATTTGGTCATTTTCCCAAGCAAAGAAGTTTAGAAAAGATGTAGGAGCATAGTGATCTTTCTGGCAACTGACACTATTAAAGTAAACAATGATTCAGTCTTTATTTGTCAGCCCCTAATAACTTAAATTAGTTAAATAACTTTTTAAATGTGTGCCTAGATTTAGTAAGATTTTAACAGATGTCCTTTGCGGTAAAGGCAGTAAGTAATCACAATTTTGAACTTTTTAATTATTACTTTCTAGTCTGCTCCAACATTGAAGGGAATCTCTGAAAACAGTCTGTTGGAAATGGATCAGTTACCTGATCCTATTGGTTTTTTTCCTTCAGTAACTATGATGGAAAGAAATAGTCTCTAATCATTGTCTTGGTGCTTACTGAAAAAACATAATTTTAAATTGACTTGTAGATAAATATGAATCTGACTGAAAACCATATAATGAGTAGATTTTATACGGCAGCCATTCTGGTGTCTAACTTGCCTTAAGCATGCTGTAGTTTCATCAGAAACTCTTCAAAAAGATGTGCTCTAATATGCTCTGCAAAGGGAGCATTTTAGAAGTTTGACTAAGCAAAGAAGAAACAGAAGATTGCTCCTGAACACCTATTAGAGTAGATGTTCAGTAACATGCTCATAAGATATTCTAGGAAAGTTTACATATATATGCACACAGAGTATTAGCACTCTTAATGCCCATATACTTGCTTATATGATATATTCATATACTATAGAAGAAATTTAAGTAGCGTTATTTAAGTCCACTACCTGCTTTCTAAAAGTTACTCTTAATTAACATTAAACTTCACAACGGTAAACTTTTTATAGGAAAAAAGTGTAAGTCAAAAAAACTTCAGCCTCAGTCGTACTACATGAAACTGCCACAAATAAGATGCCAAGAGATATTTTCCTTCTTACTAAAAAAAAAAAAATCAAGCATAATTCAATACACCAGACATTCCTAACCTTTTTTTTAATTATACATACACACACATATGCATATACACTCCCACATTAATGCAGTTTCTGTCACGAGAAGCTTTTACAGATTTAGAACTTGTATTTGTTTAAATAAATAACTATAGATGGTCAAGAATTCATTTGAAAACTATGTGCTAATAATCAATGAAGTCTTGTTAAATTAATATAATGCCAATATACTGTTCCCAGGAGAAAAAAAGCATTAGTTTAGTTAAAATATTAACATTATATTAAGCAATAATTTCTTTATACTACTGTCAAGTAACTTTACATGCTATTCCAAAGTCATCCAAACTTCCTGAACATCTACAAAAGCCATATTTAAAAATGTTAGTCAAAGGCATAAGTATATGTTTATAAGCAGTTGAAGAGAAAAAATTAAATGCTATCTGTTTTATCTCTTTTTTTTTATTTTTAACCCACAGAAGAATTTTGGAAATCCTGTAGGAGAATTTCCTTTTTAGCTCAATCTCTACTGACAACTTGCTGGCTTTGGTCCATAGGCAGACACTAATAGAAGTTAATTCATTTCTAGAAATTAACTTCCCAGATACACATTCAAGAACATACAGTACCAGTACTGGGAATAAAGAAATCTGATTGAGATGGGATTTGGGACTTTTTGTCACAAAGTATCAACTAGACTTCATATTATCTTACACATTGTTTTGTTAAGTAGCTAAATCAGAGTGCAGAATATAACCTTGGACTGAATAACTAGAAAGCATTTCAGATTAAACTAGAGGATAAACAAAACCAAGCCTGAAATAAAGCATTATCATTCTAGAAGGACAAAATGAAGAATTAAAGCATCTGCACCAAGCCCACTGAAATATGGAAGATACTTAGATTCAGCACTTTCACATGAGTTTGTCTGGAAAGAGCATCTTAATCAAAGTGAAGAAACTCAAAAACCTATTGGAGAAGCTTCTGACTTTATTGAATAGATAGCTACATCATCAAGAGACTACTCTGATCAATTTTCACCTAATCCTGTTGAAAACAAGGACACTTACAAAAAAAATGTAATCATAAAAACAAGGCAAGAGTAAATTCATGCTTACAAGGATAAAAAGAACTATCAGCCAGTCTTGCAAAGAATATATAAAGATTGAAGAAGGAAAAATATTTACATCTATATATATAAATTTTTATGCAATGCAAACAGTATTTTGATTAAAAGGTAAAACAAATTTCAGCTTCTGCATCAGAAGCTGTAGAACATTTTAAGTGTGATAACTGCTATACTGGATACATTTTTAAAAAAAAATCACCTTTTTTTTACCAAAAATACAAGGTAGGAATCAAATATCCTCAAATTGTCCTAAGACAGCAAACATTGCATATATCATATGGAAAAGAAATTCTTCTAGCTTCTGTTTATTTCTGGAGAGCCTCAGTCTGATCTTAGGACAAATTTCATTTAACATTCTCATAAGAAACAGTTCCACATAGGTAAGAATGCGCTAATCAAATTTACTGATAATAAACGTAGGAGGAACTCTCAGTATAGGGAGAAAGCACAACTTAACATCTAGAAAAAACTTCGTGACAAAGCACTGGAGCAATAAAACAGTCTGAAATTAGAAATTGTAGCTATTCATTCCTTTTGCATGCTAGAGAGAGTTTCCTGTTTTAAGCTGACAGCTTAAGATTTGGATGCAAGGAAAAAAAAAAAATCACAAGTGTGAGCTCCAAATGTGACAGTGTCTGTAAATGACAAATGTAGTAATCCAGCAGCAGTGGACATTAAAAATAAGGAAGGATTAGTAACAAAAAATTCCTCATCTTATTTATAAGTGAATTCTTAGTTCATAAAAGGGACTATATTATGTGGCAGCTTAGAATAGCAGATTAGTGCTGATGTATATTCTGAAAGCTATTAGTATAGGCTCTGTTCATAGAGGGATATTCACCCTCTGGACTGACGCTACTCAAGCACACAGCATTTGGAATAGAAGTATGAGATACTTGTCACGATATAAGAACTGAATTGAGGAAGTCATTCAAGTTGTTCTTCTGAAATCAGACGCAGGAAGAACCAACCACCGGAACAAGTAAATCATGACTATTAAAGAGGTACCATATAGAAAAGAAGTGAGGAAATAAGGGAAAAAACTTGCACAATTTTTTTAAAAAATAATCAACTGACAACCGTGCATTGATATTTAATGTTTCACCCTAAAGAATATTTTATGCTTTTATCACAGAAAGTATATCAAACAGGAGCTTGTGCAAAACATGTAATTTCTTAATTCTAATGAAGAACCTCAAAAATATTTTTAAGTTTCAATTTGGTTATGACTAAACTCTGTATTGAGGGCAAGCTAGCTACACATAACAAGGATCTTTGCATTTCTTTTCCATCTGAAACTGCTTATGTTATTTTCCTATAGCTTACAGCAGGTAGTCCCCCCTTCGTGCCTCAGATCACATGTTCTGTGATTCTGCCATGTTTTTGTACGTTACTTCTCTCCCTCTCCTTTCCACCCACCATTTCAGAACTCTTTGCATTTTCCTGTTTCTTAACTCACCATAACACCATGTTATTATGTGAATGCAGCTACCAAGAAATGGGAGCAAGCTCAGCATCAGGCAATGCTCATCTGTTTTAGGCCTTTGTCTATTATCTGGCAAAAACAACAGCAAGTGCCAAAAATATATTTACATTTGCAGTACCAAATGCAAATGCTATGGGTCCAATATTCCTCTTTTACAGTACTTCGCTTGGGCTTTTTCCATGCTTAAACTTTATTTCCAAAGTCAATGAAGTTGTGTCTACCTCTACCTAGATAATTGCCTGAAAGTCTGGAATTTTAGGGCATTAATTGTGTTGGCATAAACAAAAATGCCACTCAGCCAAACTGAAGCTATGAAACATTGACCAGCTCTACTACTCCTTTCCCTCCCCCCCCCCCCCCCCTTTTTTTTTGGCTAACTGTCCTCCTTCAATTTTCAATTATTTGCCACTGTTGGCAGCAATCAGCAGAGGGACAGATCTGCTTTTTCAGTTTAGTGATATCTTCTTGTTTGTCTGCCTGCTACCTCAGTATTTCTCTCAAATCTCTCCTCAGCTGACAGAGAAATACCCATCAGAAACACCAACATGTTTTGTTCAGTTGAGTGTTGTTCAGAAGGTGCAAGAGCTGGCAATGAATAAATCTTCTGCCATATTCTCCTGAAGTTCCTAAAGTGCAAGGACAGCCAGCAGCTTAGTGCCACATTCAGTGCTACCTCTCCAAATTCACCATTTCCTGACTAAAAAAGCAACATAGTAAAGACTTTGGGGTAAGGGGATCAACAGATGAAAAAAACACAAACCAACAAACAAAAACACCTCTCAAAGAGCCCACACACAACCCACAACCACTCCTTATACCTAACACTATGCAGGAAGGTGAGGGTATTCTTGCAGCTCTGTTAAGATCAATGCCATCATAGGAGGTGCTGTGGCTAGGTGGTCTCTGAGAAACTGCAACACATAAAGCCTTTCTTCCAAAAATCAAATGCCATCAGGCATTTTGCCATAAAGCAAGAAAAAGGTCTTATGAGAAAAGGCACTATCCAAGACAACTGAAGCAACATTATAAGGTGCAGAAAGCATTCATGTTCAAACTCAAAATTAGAGTAGTTGAGTCAAAGTTACAAGAGTACAACTTTGCCATTAACAGTTTTGTGACAGGGCATTGCTGGACCTCAGATGAAAGCCAAGCTTATAACTAAGACTCCATACAAAACTCCATTGCCAAATTTCCAGCTTACATGAAGACAGAAAATATGACCAAAAAGATTTTTTTTTCTCCCATAAGAAAAGAAGGTCTTCCAAATCCTTCTAGGAAGTCATTATGAACTTCAGCCAACTCCCATTTCAGTTGCTCTTCCACACACACATGCATTTCAGGTAATTCATCCAGCATATGTTGCTGCTTATTTTTCAAGTGAATATGCTGCAGCTATGAAAACTTCCTGCTTTCATTTGTTTATACTTGTAGCAAGACACTGCAGAACACAGTCCAAACTTAAAGCATCTTCTTTACACACTTTTATTGTTCATGGTGGAGAGTGGTTAAACCAGGAGACAGGAGAATAATGCAAGGCTTTTTGTTTATAAGAGACTAAGCAAAAGTGGTTTTATGATCCTTTCTCTTATTGCATCAAATTCTTAACAAGTTTTTTTCATGGAGAGGTTAGGAAAATTTGAGAACTATTACATAGATATTACAGATAACATGATATCATCTGAGGAAACCTGGCCCTAAGTTCAAGCTTCTGAAAAAAAGGAAACATGAAACAAGTCCAGGAGAAGTTTGTTAGAGAACGAATAGCAGCATTGCTCTCCTGACTCCTGCCCCCAGGAATTTTGTCACTCTGTATCAAAAACTGTTTTTCTATTCCTTTTTTGCTTACTTATAGATTCTTTCCAGTTAACCATCAGCAATGAAGCAGATTTCTGACAGGTGTTCACAAAGAATATTTGTCATTTCTTAGAAAGTCCTAGTGTCTCACTAATTCTTTGATTCCCGTTTAAGAACAATCCAATCTAGTACTTTTGAGGGTCAAACCATGGTGAGTGAACATTAGAAGAGGGCATTCTTACTTTCATTTTAGAGAGGAAAAACACCCTTATCTCATAAGGATCAGAGAAGAAGTGTTCAAACAGGATGTCAAGCTCAACTAATTATAGTTTGTTGCTAGCTGCTGAGACTAGCACAGTCTAGGAGAAAGAAAAGGATCCAAATTTGGATTTAATCCACATGACTACACCAGTGTCTTTTAGGCTTGCAAATGCTATCCTTCTCCCCAGATGCTTATGCTATGCATATGTGCACATTCAGGTCTGTAGATTAGCAAGATTAGTCTTTAAACTTCAGCATTAGCAAGGTGTTTTGGCAACTCTCCTCATTTCAGTCTACAGAAGCAGAAAATAAAAATACATCTGCCACTGAAAATTTCATGGATGTACTTCAAATACATAATAAAATTCATTCTATCATATTTTATTAGACACATTACCTTTTAACCTTGCTAGTAAATAGCCTAGACTTTTACAGGAGAATTACTGCTTAACAAAGAAATATCAAAGAAAGAAAGAAAACAATTATTAAACCAAATTCAGTGCAAAACCAGAGGCATTCCAAGTGACCTCCTGGCATTGTAAATTTTAGGTTGTTTGTGTGAAAAGTGAGGTTGCATTAACACTTATGTTTGTTACCATTTCAAACCACCTTTTTTGGGGTTAATAATGCCAAATGCTTGGAAAACAAGTGAAAAGCTTAAAAGTTCTGAAAATATTTATATTAGACACTTCTGTTTCCATTTGTTAAGCTTATCTTGGAGTCTACGAAATTCACAACTTCAACATAACTTTATTGTTTGTAGCTGCAGGAGTTGATATGTTAAAGAATTTAACAGAAATTAACTAAAATGGTTACATTTAAAGACTGGCAAGCAGACATCCACCCATTTCATAGAAGTTAATTATGTCTTTTCAGTAAAGAACATCTGTTTCATGAAAGTAGGACAAAGGCTGGAATGTAGTACAGCCTTTCACATCCAGCATTAACCAGATGACCCACAATGACCTGGAACAACATAACTCTGACTCTATTCAACTAGCTGGTAACAGGTCTTCCATAATTCAGCTGTAGTGACATCAACACTTAAAAACAAATAGTACATATTTTTGAAGTTACTTTTATTTACAGAGAGCAAAAATAAATATTTTCAGGAGCAGTTTTCACTTTTCACTTCCAGACCACTTCAGTTACTGCACTTAAGTTCTCTTTAGTTTTGCCTACTCTTTCTCACGGAAGATAACTCATGCATGGCCACCTAATTTATTAACTTTGAATGCAGTGCAAATCAAATGATGAAAAATATAAAGTTTGTTAAAACATGCATATTCAACAAATGCAGGCTATACACCATATATTTTTACTTAGATAATAGAATAACAACTCTACTCTTTTTAAACTTCTGCACCTGAATTTCTGCTGACCACAATCAGTACTGCACTTCTGTAAGCTGGCCTCCATCTCACTCAAAACTCTGAATTTCAACATGCATTTTTAGCATTCTGCTACATCACTTAATATTATGACAAATATTACACATAGAAACCAAGAATAATGTCTAGATCTGGTTTAGTACAGTGATAGCATGATTTGATACTAAAAAGTCTCAGTGAGAGGAAAGGGACATGTACTAAAAGTTAAATGGTTGTATTTGCAACCACAAGAGTAAGAGAAGACTGTATTGAAGATGAACTAGACAATGCTAATTAGCTCAGCCATAGCCCCATGATGTTTCTAGTTCCCAGACTTGTTTGGAAATCTCTACTTTCAGCCTCAACCTAGACACTCCGTAAGCTGATGAAATTTACTCAGAAGATACTCATTGAAGAGACAGGCTCAACACGAGAGTTAGTGCAGAATAAAGAATTCTGCTTTACCTTATACTTTGTCTCATGGTATTGTGCGAGGAAAAAGCCCCAAAAATGAAAATGTAAAATGATGTTTACCAGCAGACCCAGCAATAACACAAAACAGTTAAAGGACCAATAGTCACCATTTAACCAACATTTTAGGTTGCTAAAAACTTTATATATTGTATCACTTCACTGAACACATTTTAGTACTTGCGCAATCTCAGACTTTTTTGGGGGAGTCGGGGAAGAGGTTTTGATTTGCTGGAGTCATCAGAAAATTTAAAAGCATGCACAAGTACAAACCACAAAATAGTAGTACTTGTTTAACATATCTATTCTGGGATGCAGGTGCTGACAAATATGCATAGATAAAATGGTCCTGTTATATGTATGAGGTTTCTACACAGCAATTACTTAAGATATACAGTACATGCACTTGACAAGTTGAAAAAGATACCAACACTCTTGAGTGACTGAATGACTTTTCACATACTGTGGCTGCATCTTTGAATTTTCAGAAACAGGTATACAGCACGCACATGGACTATACCTACAATTCAAACTGCAATTACAAAAAGTTATAGACAACACACAAGTAATTCCATTGCAGCAACAAAATCTTGATTTTATCTGAGCATTGATACCAACACTTGTGTTTCACAACGAAAATAAACAGAATTGCAAATAAGTCTTCCACAGGTGAAAAGAGACAATCATCTTTGATTCGGTTTAGATAACTGGTTTCACGGCAGAAGAGCTGGACTTCAGAATTGTATTATTTTTTAAATGTTGCCAGCTAAATTTTATAAACACTTAATTTTTTTTTTTTTGGGCAGGGGATTTGGGGGGGAGTGCAGCACACATGCAGTGGCTGGAAAAAAAAAAAAACCCAAACAACTTGTTTCCTGGATACTGGGAATATTTACACACAGTCAACTAAGTAACTGAATTAGGTTCATCAAGTAACTTGCAATAATTGCCTTATCTTCTTGATCATTTATTTTCAATTTCGATACAGACAGATGTACACAAACCCAATTCTGTGTCTATTTCAGTTTCCATTTAATTCCCCTATGTTTGCAATGTCATGTACAGATAGAGGTTTTTGAAGGAATTAATCATGACTAACACTACAAAACAACTCTCAAAAAACCATCTGTATCATTAGCATAAGCCTGTATAGCCTTAGAGCTCAATTTCATTAGAATTGATTAACCAAGGTTAGAAAAGTTAAACCCAAAGATTCTGAGATCCCATTATCAGGGAAAAGAAGAGGGAAGTACTCAGTTTATAATGAATATGAAATATTTCCTTTAAATTACATATTTGGAAGAAAGATTTTCAGGAGTTTTTTCCCCCTTGAGTTTAACAGCAAGTTTAAATTCTCTATACACATCTGTTCAGTTTTAATCTGAACTCTGAATTATGAGTTATCTAAAGCTGTACTGAAGAATCAAACTGAAGTCATACTCTATACTAAAGTTATACCAAAGAGTTTTAACAATATTTGAGAGCAAACAGTTAGTGCAACTGCAGCAACTGAAAAACTATGAAAACAAAGTCAAAGTCTTTGCTAATACCAAAAGAAAAAAGTGGTGCAGCCACAGCAAAAGCAGAGATATTGTTATCAAAAACCAAGTAATTCTCTACTGCACCTTTCTCACAAACTGTGTCCCTTCCATAGGTATAATAGAAGTGAAGTTGTTCTTGGTTGTCTAATTTTTTTTTTTTTAAACCAAATTAGACAGTAATATTTAGTGTTATCTCCAACATCCTTATCCAAATCTAAACAAGCAAAAAAAAAAAGTCCCACAAAACTTTACTTTGTCTTATGTCTGAGATAAGAAAACCCTGGGCTGAAGTTTCAGATGAGAGTGGGTTCCTCATGTTTTCGCCTGAGACGGATGATTATTTCATGTTTATTCAGGCTTCTTCAACTGATTTAATACATTGAAAATAAAGTCTTATGTCAGCACACCAACATAAGAACAAAAAACCCCAAAAATCTAGACAATGCAGAAAGAAGAAATGAAAGAGCAGATTAAGAAAGAAAAAAAGCTGCAAATGGAATAAAGCATAAGAGACCTTGGAAATGAAAGAATGTTGAATAAAAAAATATCATTTTCTCACAAATAAAAATGCAAAATATTTTCTGGTTTCGTTACATTGTGGTATCTTCTTGGATTAGAAAAGTAACCTTCTAGATAGATGGCATTATCTTGCACTTCATGTGTAATTTATTCATTGCAATGTAAGCTAAGGGAAAAAACGTACCATGCTATCTCAATAATTTCAAACAGAAAAGTTACCTAAAACTCAGTACTTAGTTCAGATGTCTCTGCATACTGGTAATATTCGGCAGGGGCAGGAGGGGAACATAAAACAACCTAGCATTATTTTAATGTACTCAGAAAGCAAATCTGAGCTTTACTGATGCTTTCAGAATCATTGTGTTTCCCAGAATCTACAGAGAACAGATGATAAAAATGGAGCTTTATTTCTAATTTGCTCTGTTCTGAAATAACAACCCTCCCTCTTCCTCAGATCTGGGGATCGACTAATACCTATTTTCTAAAAACTGTTTTGGAATGTTTTAGAAATCACAAGACATTTTCAGTGCAACCAGCTTAAAATGGATTCTTAAATAGCATCTGTAACTTATAAAAATATCTCAGTAAAACACCAGTAGCTCTGACTCTAGCACCTCACTCCTTCACATGTTCATAATTAGCTGTTTAGAAAGGAGTGGGCTGGTGCAGAAAGACTTAGAAGTGGTCCTTCGTTTATTTGTTGACAGCCCAGACCCATCTAGAATACAGTATACAAACTGTTGATTTTATTTGTTTTGAATCAGAAGAATTGAAAAGAAGTAACTACTTGAAGTAAATTCTCTCTCTATCCAGCCAAATGCTTCTTTAGGAGGACACTTGCATATAGGAGGACTTGATTCAGGGGTCCAGCACCTTCCTGGAAAAAGAGGAAAATACTGCAAAATTGCAGTTCTTCAAACATTCATGAGCATGTGCTAATCTACAAGCCAAACTGCAGGTTGTGGGAGAAAGCAGAAACTTCTTAAGGTAGCTAGTTTAATAATTTTGAGTTTATAATATGCATTCAGAAGTCTTCTGCACACTTGTACCCAATTACAGTTACCAACACAATCTATTAACACACCCCTTTTAAAAGCAAATAGTCTGCTAACCCATGCAAACTGAACCACTGGCTCTGATATACAATTCTGGAATTAGCAAATGCTAGGCACTGAATTAACTATGGCAGTGAGTTTTTATTAATATTTTTTAATGGTACATATCAAAGACTTTGTACAAAGCCTATTAACACATACAGTATACTACTCTGTCATGGTTTTAGCTGGGATAGTTAATTTTCTTCAACGTGGCTGGTATAGTGCTGCGTTTTAGACTTAGTATGAAAATAATGTCGAAGGCACACTAATGTTTTAGTTGTTGCTAGGTAGTGCTTACACTAGTCAAGGACTTTTCCAGCTTCCCATGCTCTGTGAGGTGCACAAGAAGCTGGGAGGGGAGGGGATACAACCAGGAGAGCTGATCCAAATTGGCCAAAGGGATATTCCATATCATGTGATGTCATGCCCAGTATATTAACTGGGGGGAGTTGGCTGGGGGAAGCACCGATCGCGGCTCCGGGACCGGCAGCGTCGGTCAGCGGGTGGTGAGCGGTTGCAGCACTTGTTGTTTGGTTTTTTTGGTTTTGTTTTGTTTTTTTTCCCTTCTTCCAAGGTTTCATCTCTCTCTCGCTCATTATTTTTTTTTCTTTTCATTATATTATTATTACTGTTTTATTGTAATATTTAAACTGTTCCTATCTCAACCCATGAGTTTTCTTACTTTGGCCCTTCCGATTCTCTCCCCCATCCCACAAGGGTGGGGGAGTGAGCGAGCATCTGTGTGGTGCTTGGTTGCTGACCGGGGCTAAACCACAACATACTCAAATGTGGCTTCTGCTACAGTGTCAAGAATACCTCATTTTCAGGAATGAAAAAGGAATTTTTTAAATTATTTCTTTGTGAATTAGAGTTGTTTTGGGTTTCTTTCCAGTTTACAAAACACACCTTTTGGTACTTTTCAAACTCTGGAACAACAACAACTACAGTTGTGACACTAAAAACTTACAAAAATAAATATATAAGTAACTATTGCTTTTATCCCTGGCAGATATTGATTTGCGATATTATGGGTATGATTTGCATATTTTACAAAATCTCTAATCTGAGTCAAGGAAAAGCTTTCTATGCTTACTCATGAACAATCAAAAAGTACAAACCAAAACTTTTGCTTCAGGTTCCTCTCTATACTGCAGCGCTTTAAGAGGAACAGGGGAGAGAAACTGCAAGAAGAAGTGTTTTCACACTCCCCCATTTGTGACTATTAACAGCTACAGCTTACTTTTTGAATAAGTAATTACCTACTTAGAGCAAACACATTCCTAAGTTTGACCTAGCTAGAGCACATTTTCATCACTTTTTCAGTACAGAATTACATTTTCCCCTTATTTCTTTATGGTCCATCTGTTCTTTCAACATTCCTGTTTAAGCAGTGGTCAAAATGAGAGGCATTCTCTACCGAAGTGCTACATTCTGAAGTTGGATTCTAATTAGAGATCTATTATTCTGCTGCAACATTGAACACTGATATAACAAATCTATCTAGATCCCTGGCAGTTCATTATAGTCTAGCTTCACTATTTCCTATTAGTGCCATTAATGGCACTGAGACAAGACAGTGATTAAAACTTAATATTTTTTGTAAATGGAAGAAAATTTAATAAATTGGTTTTCTCACATAATTAGTTGTGGTTTATATACTGCTACTACACAGTTACAACAAATTTCTTCCAGCTATTATTGATGATCTCATTGTGCTGTTAGCAAATTAGCCCCAAAATGTTTAAGAAACCAACAACGGAAAAGGACTCAAAGGTTCACACATCTAATGATGCTAAACTGATCTGACCAAATAATCCTGAATATACAACCAAATAAAGAGTCAAAAAAAATTATTAGAATTCACTCTGAAGTCTTTCAAACTAAGAATAAAAGGAAGTGCATCACCACGCTGAATAAAACTAAACCATTTGTTGAATGCAAAAGTTCCTCTACATTAAATAAAGTGTTGTATTCTGCAGTTATTAGCTCTCAAAGTAGCATTCTCAATGAAATCAGAAACAATAACTTCTTCAAACATTTAAGAGAGCAAAATTAATTCTTGAAAAGTAGTAGCCTGGTGTTCTCAGTCCATACTTAAGAATTCAGCTAAGCTACAAAGATGAAAGAACAGCACCACCTAGTTCTCTATTTAAAACTTTTCAAATATTATCATCCATTGATTTATTTTTGTTATCAATATTCACATATGCATGTGTATTCTGCATCTGTCACATTTCCATAAAAAGTACTAACAAGTTTGTCAGGAGTTATTAAAGCATCTGATGTAGATACTTTACAAGTGTATTCTGTGGGGGAAAAAAAAAAAGCTTGCGTATGCAAGAATGCTAGAGACTTGTAATAATAAGAATATTGCTCTGAAGCACCATAAATACCCAATGGATTGCTCATCCATCCCTAATATTACTTGTGGAACCATTTCTCTCATTTAACCAAAACATTTTATCTGTATTGATTCTCCTGTACAGTAGTCTGACACTTTATAGTATGTACATGTGTTCCAGATGTAAAAAATATATTCATGATACAGACATCACAAGAGCCTCAGTAACATACTTAAAAAACTAACTATAGTTCATGCAAGTTGTTTCATATTTACTTTTCTACTCTGCAAAGAGCAGAAACCTTTCAGAAATGGGGTAGATATTTCAGTTGTCACTTGGACTGAAAGTTTTCATGTCAAGAATTTCCCTGCTAGAGAACAAGAGATGTGTAGTTGAACAATTCGTAAGTTTACCATGACACAACAGCAGCACCTAAGCAGCGACCTACTCCTACTGTGCAGACATCTTAACCAAGTTTTACTAGCATAGCTGCCTGTGTTTCAATTTGATAAACACATAGCGACACATACAGAATAGTCTATTTTTCTAGACGTGCTAGATTTTTTTAAAGATCTTGCTCACGTCAACAGGACATAATAGCAGTGGAACTTTATTTCTGAAGGCATCTTATGTTTTGACATTGATATTCATCAGTCAGCTCTGACTTCTTATACTAATATACATTGCACTAGATATTTTCTGTAAGTCTCAATTGAAATAAGGGACAAGTGACATTGATACTGTGAGTATTCTGGATAGGACTGCATTTTACGCTGCAAAGGCATGTCTTGTAACATTATAGAGAAACTGGGGTTAACTGCACCTACAAAGTGTTTTAGCTGCATTTCAACAAAATGTTCAAATCAAATAATTGACTTGTTTAACTTAGAACAAGGAAAATTAAGCTACACTGAGATCATCTCATGTAGCACATATGCATCAATATGCTGAAGTTCTTCCATGCTGTACTGATGCAAAAAAAATCAGGCTCTTAACGGACAAGAGACTAGGGCCTTATGACCACCTCACTGAAAAGCTTCCGTAAGTGGTGCCCCTCGCAGGGTCAGGCCCCACTGCCAGGGACTGGCTCCCACTGGCTCCCCTCCTCGCTGCACTTAGTGCACATTGTAGGAAGGCAGAGAGAAGTAGGGGGAAGAAAAGAAACAATAAAAAAAAAATTAATCTAAGCCTCCTATCACATCCCTCCCAGATATTTTCTCCTCCAAGGTAGAGAGAAGGATGTTCTCTCATAGCTTCCACAGAACGCACTTGCCCTAAAACCTTCGCTTGTTGCATTTCATTTCCTAGGGAAAGGAAGAGGTGGAGAGTCATAGCAGGAGAAAGACAAAGGTATGCTGTATCCTGCAAGCCTGAAGTCATACAGTGTTCTGTTCCAGCCTAATCTTCATATATGCCTTGGTCTTTCACAGCAAAGGCTTTTGTGGTAACTCTGGAGGGGATGTTTTATTCCCAGAGAAAATAAGTTGCCCCATTTCCTGTCCCCCATCTATCTTCCTACCTACATATCATCCATGAAAGCCACTTAGGTGATGGCGTGGCATGGCATCGCTTGCTTCTTGCACAGTTGACAGATTAATGTGAAGAGATTATACAGGATCCAAATTTGAGGCCTTTATCCTCACAATCTTAAGAAGGGAAATCCCTTCATGCATATAGAGTAGAGCTATTGCTGCATCCCCACTTCAAGTCTCGCAGCAGCAAACAGAAGAAACAAAGTTTGGTTTTCTTGACAGGAATCTTAGGCAGACAAGGCCTGTGGGGAGATGACTCCACATTTGTCTGCGACCAGCTAGTCACCTATACTGAAATTTCTTTCTGAAGATATTTCCTTTCTAGAATAAAGTTCAAGTGACAAGAGTTTTTAATGACCAATTAAAAGAAAAAAGCCTATGATATTAACTATTCATTAGACAGGAAGTTTTCATTTCTTCTCTTTAAATGATATAGACTACTGGATTCTGTTTTCCTGTTAGGATTTACAGTATATTTCAGCTTGCAATAGGTGTAGTCTAATGAACATTTAAGGCATCTGCACTTCCAAATCCTGCTATACAGATGTCACAGTAAATGATGAATACCCCTTACAGAACATGTTCAACTGCCTTCTTTATCCAGATTTCCTGTTACTCCATTCTGCATCAGATTCAGAAAAAAAAAATGTGTTTTTGTAGAACACAAGTATCACTTGCTTTTCTAACAAACAAAAGAAAATCTATACAACATCTGATATAATTCTTTTTCTCAAAATCCAACAGATAGTTTGGGAAATTCTGCAATCACGTTATTTTAGATGACACATGCCCCCCCCCCCCCCCAAGTATTGCTTACACAAAATACGTAAAAGCCTATTCACTTATAACAATCTTATATTCCAAGCTATTCTGAAGTTATATTAATCTTTTGTGTTAAACATATGTGAACATCCCATAAATAGGCCTATAAGCCATTGAGGTTTTCATATACCATAACTAAAAAAAACAATGGCCCATATATTTCTATTGATTACATGCCTTCACCACCACCTCCAAAATTCACCATTCAGAACACAGCAAAGCAATTATGATTTATAATTTGCAAAACAAACAACTTAGGAAGCAGAAAACATTTTAATTTTAGCCTGATACAATTCTAAAACCCAAACTTATTTTGTGGGGAAAATACTGAAATTATGTGAGCTCTGGACTATTCTTTAAGGAGTGAATGAGACTTATGCACTCTAAGAATGGCATACATTTTGCATTTTACATACCAAAAAGAAGCATTAACCAGCAGTTTGTAACCCACAAACTTTACCTACAGCGAGGAGAAATATGCCAAATATTTGACAAAAAAATTCCAAATAAGGTAAGGAGAATGTTCAGAAGAAGCTGGGCAAATTATCAAGGTGCTAGCCCACACTTCGTTTACTTATACGCTACCTATGCTCAAATAAACATCATCTTGATTACATTTCTACAAGCAGCAGCCAAGATATATCCTAAGACTCTAACATGTTAGATTCAAGACTCCAGCCTTTAGAGAAAGCACAGCCTATAAAGTTAATTCACTGTAATTTGTTTTTATAGCAAAAGATGAGACAGTCTCTTTTAATATGTAATGTCCTAGTAATTGTCAGACTTTATATTTAAGTTCTGAAAAGCTCCTCCATGTTAGGTGTTGCTAACTTGGCTACAAGTGGTTTTAATTCAAAATTGAAGGGATTCCCTTTAGACTGTACAAATATCATTTTTCATTAACCAAGACAGTACTTATAGCTTCCTCCATATTAGTCCAAATCTCACCTATTTTTCTTAGTATTACAAGGACACACTATACAAGCCTAGAGACATCAATAATATTATTAGAAATTTGCAAGTGCAATGGAAAAGTTAAAAAACGGTAAGGTTAGGAGGAAACTGCAATGCCGTGTTTACCCTAATGAACAAGATATCATTTCACTTAAACTCAAGAAAAATTGTAGTGTTAGTTTAAGGTTTCCTCCAAACATACAGAAAAGAAGTTCTCTCATTTTCCCTACTATTATTTTAAATGTTAACAAAAGAATTCATGGAAAGGAAATACTTACAGTATATTCCTGTATGCTGTACCATTTTATGACCTGTCACAGATTTGAGATACTCTGTTAATTCTTAATTAGTAGTCAGTTTAGTGAGGAATATCTCTAGTCACTGCATTTATTTTCCAATTTGCAAACAGCTGTGGTTCAACATTTTTTGTCTATTTGAAGATATAAAAAAAATTTGTTTTAGCTGATGACCTGGAGTGTGAACAAGTGTTTTCAGATATCAAACTAAATTTTACTTTTCCTGTACGAACTGTGCAAACCAGTGGAGACTTCTTCACTGTTCCTCAATTTACATCCATCGATGTATCACAACAAAGCACCAACTAGCATGTCAAGATTTAAATTTCACATATTAAAAAAAACCAAATTAACACTCAGGGAAGAAGGAAAGAAAAGCCTTTTAAAGGGATAAATATAAAATGAGTCTGACGACAAAACATATTCTGTATAATCTTTTTAATTAAAAGAAATTTTTTTAATATTAAACTCCAGCTTGATTTTGTCCGTACCATCTCATTGCTTTTGTTTGGTATTTTGTTATGGGGGAAAAAAAAAAAATCAGTACATAACAGATTTGTACTGCAAAGTTACATATTTCTTAAATAGCAAATTCAATGACCTTAAACCCTACACAATTCTAAAAATTCATTGCTTCTGCCTCCACTAGTATGGCTTTTCCCCTCGTTAGGGACTAAGCAGAACAGCCTTCCTGCCTTATAGCATAGCAGGAATAAAAGCAGGTCAAGTTACACTGTTAATCCAGCAGATGTAGGTCAGTTTGGGATAAATATCGGAACAAATGGAAAATACCAGAGTGCCTACTATGACTGCTGCTGTGAAGTAATTTGGCCTTATTCTCTTCAGAGCTGTCAGTCAGTCACAGTTGTGGAGTTTCCAGTGTTGAACTCTGAAAAGCCAGAGTTTAAGACTTAGATGGGTCAGTACAGCTGTGCCGGAAGAAGTGGCAATAATGCAATGTGTTATGTATTGATGGTATCCAGAAAGGCATAACTGTATTTTCATATGTGGTCACAAATTACTTTTGCATGTAATAGCATACTGAGGTTACTTTAGCTAAGATTTGGCAATTGAATTACCATGATTAGAATAATTGTTTGATTAATATTGTGGTAGGTAAGTTTAAAAGGTAACCAGAATATTTTCACCTCTAAACGAAAGAAAACACTCTTGTGTGCTATGCTTCCCATCCAACAAAGAAAAAGACAGGTAGTCAACAAACTGTTTACAGAAAGATGACGACAGAGAATATCAAAGCTATGCAGACAACCACTATACTGCATATCTGATGATATGCACTGTTTTACAAATAACCTAAACCTTGCCAACTCTATTCACAGAACAAAGAATAAGCTTGAGAGGAGTTCAGTAATATACCTCTGTGAGCATAACTTTATATATACGCATACACACACACACAGAGAAACCTTCAGCTCTGAAAGAGCTTTAGGGATTCAAATTGAGAAAAAAAGACTATACACTGATTGTTTTCCTAAAACTGAAGAGCAGCTGCCTATGGACAGTTAATATTCTTTAACAGCTATGTAAGAAAAGTAGAATCCTAAATTGAGTATTACAAAATAGAAAAAAGTTACATCTATGAATTTGTAATAATGTAAAACTGTATTAACAGTCCTTCGCTACTACTTAAAATGTGAAAGCTATAAAACACTCTCCAAAAGCTATGTGATTAAACTAGAAAGCAGTAAATACAACTCAACTCATGGTTAGGAAAAAAATAGTCTTTCCCCTCAAAAATTCCAAACTTGTCAGACAGCAAAACCACTCCTGAATAAGGCTTACATAAATCCCCAGATCTCTGTTTTGCAAACAAAAGGATGGCAAAGGAAGCAAGTATGATTTTATTTTTCACACTTACAGATGTTAGGGAAAGGAGATAGGATGATAGGTAGGCAGACATTGTTAAAGGAAGAAACAAGGAGTCTTCCAGTCCATCTACAACAAAAATAACTGCCTACATTCTTCACTAAATCCTTTTTGCCTGTTCCAGGTTCTCCATGTTAGAAAGTCCTACATGCAAAACATTAGTATTAAAAGAGAGCACTGGAAGATGCAATACACAGCCTGCAGTGTTAGCACTCTGCTTTGTCATTGAAATAAATGTTCTCTGCTTCTTCCTCTCCTCCTTAAAATGCTATTGTGATAGTATCCTATGTACTGACATTTAAAGTACCCATCTTGAGCTTACTGTGCATTAACATAAGAGAAATCGTAAACATTTGGATTTTGTCTTTACTTTCCATTTATAAAATTAAGGGAAAAGATCCTGAAATAGGTTCACAGAAAAAACAAAACAAACCCCCCCCCAAACAAAACACCACAATATTAAGAATGCTTGCAAAGACACCCACGTTCATGTTTCAAAATACTCAACTCTTTTCAAAAAGTTTTCATTATGTAGAAAGGTAAGTTGTTCAAGGGCAGATTCCTGAGAGAAATCATGATTTTACAAGTTACTCCTTGCCACTGGAATTTGATATTTGCCTTTCCTCCTTTCAAACACACCATAAAAACTCCATGGGAAGAAGGGATATGCTCATTAAGAGCATACTTAATAATGATGCAATCCCAGAGGAGAGACCTACTAAATTATGTCTAATAGTTTTACCATTCTACATTTGTTTTGGAATGTGTAATTTAAAAAGCATGTCAGTGGCATTCTCTCTAGAGAAGACCTTCCATTGTTTTGAGAGCATCTAACAGAATTAGCCTGTCGTTAGATTCATGTTTTAAAACAAAATTCAAGTATTCCTTCTTCCTCTTGTAGAAGGCATTAAGAGAACAATGACAGCATCTTCTATTTCTACTTTTTAAATATTAGATGAATAGGGAATCATAATTCTAACACAGCCAACCACGCTCTGGTTATACTGCTGTTCTCTCGGCAACTACCTGATGTCCATGTCCATGACTTTACCATACATACAGTTGTTAGCCATCACTTAATCACCATTTGTGACACATAAGTAAAAAAAAACACACCGCACCTCAAAATCCAATTTTGACTTTACATAGCAATATTGAAAGGTTAATTCTTTGGTGGAAAGAGTAAGGGTAACGCATTTAACACATTTTGTCAACAGTAAGATCAGGCCAGAGAGATGGGGAAGCTAATTATGAGAATTAAGGCTTCAATAACAAAAACCAATGGCTTAAAGACATTTATAGTACACTGTAATGAAATTGCAACCAACAATTAAGTAAATTTAAAAGCAGAGGGAGATTCACCATTTTACGTTTCTGAAATTAAAACTTTATTTAAGAAGAGATCTAACAAGAATGTAGACAAGAAAAATGTATTTGTTTCAATGGAGGTGCTTCTCTTGAACATTTCCATGGAGCTACTTCTTCAGTGAGAAACTTAAACTGTTTACTGTTGAATTGATGACAGAAACTTGATAAATATTTTGAGTGCAAGAGTGATAAATATTATGAGAACAAGTGATCCCTATTCATGTAGTCCTCAGGGAAGTTGTGTGAGGTCATCAGTGGGAATGTGGATTGTTTAGTTACTTCATGTTCTAAAACTGAACGTGAACTGCTGTATGATGACTATCTGTAAAAAGACATGAAGAAATCAAGCAAAAGTATTCATTAAAATATGAGCTAACCTGAGAACTAAGCAGCTAATAAGCCTACCAAGCCTTGGTCAGATTGACAGAAATCATATAAAGACAGTCACCATCAAGTTGAGTGATACATTTTATGTTTCAACTTGTGTGTAAAATACTCCAAATAAAGATTGTACGAAAACTACTGTCTTCTATTCTGTAATTGTCTCTACCCTCACAGAACTTACAGATTACAGCAACATGCTTTTGACTTGCTGTACCCTGTATTAGTGTAACAACGTTCAGCTGTCAAGACAATCCCTATGCATACAGCATTGGGTTGCCAAGACCTTGCCAACAGAAATCCTGCTGAAAATTCAAAACAGAATCTAGATGTACAAGATATTGAGTAACATATGACAACTTTGTCTTAAATTAGCTTAGATGATCTGAGAAGTAGCCATTTGCATATTTGCTAGGTTTTGGTTTTTGTTTTTGGTTTTTGTGGGGGTTTTTTGTTTGTTTTTTGTTTTGTTTTTTTTTTTAATCCTGCCTGTAATAGATATAGGCTTATGAAAAAAAAAGTCTCACCCATAAGCAATTACCCATCTTCACTGATTTGTTGCATCAATGATCACAGTTTCAGACAAATTAAAGTGTCCCTACACTATTTTCATTAGTAGACAGGTTGCAAGCATTTGAAGTGTCTGAAGAAACCATATTGAGAAGATGTGCCCGGTGTTGGCAGAGAACTGAAAGTAGATCATTTGCTACCACGTACAGCACTATCCAGTGTCTTCTCAGAAGCAGAGCACATTAAGGCATTAGATGCCATTTGCATTATCACACAGCAGGGGGCTACAGCAGCTACAATTCCAGGATAATCTTAACCCGTATCTGTGTACTATGAATCCAACAAAACTATTTTTAATATTACAGTTTCTCACACGATAACTCTTTACAATAAAGAACTTACTTTTCGGGTTGCATAAAAAGAGCTCAGGTTATGTACTTGAGTTATCCTAAATATATGCTGTCTTCCAACTGTTAAATTTTGTCTAAGGAAGGCTAAATTCATGAAGCAGAAAAAACAATCAGAATGAAACAAAATGTAAAGGTGACTGTAAACATATGTAACGGTTTAATTGCTTGAGACATCATTTAAGTACTCCAGAATCATTACAGTGCACGAGCTAAGAACAACAGCAGCCAGAGATCCTAGTATTTTCACAGCAAACGCTGGGGAGGGCAGAGCAGACTGATATCATACCCGAACTCAGCTGACAAACCACTTCTCAGCTCAACATGCTATTACTCCCTCTTCCACCTCCATCGCTCCCCTTTCACAGCAAGCAGTTGACACTGGGCTCTTTTCACTTCTTGTTTGCCTCCTTTCCGAAGGGACTGCTTGCTGTTAATGCTATTCCACGCACAAGCTGAGACGCATTATTCTATGTCCTCTTCCCTCAGCTGATGCTTCATCAATACCCAGGACCGATTCCTTAAGCAAGTCTCCCCACAGATCACGCCAGAAAGGCAGCTTCCATACAGGACAGATGTCAGCTTGACTCTTTGTCACCTTGTCTTTAAACTTAATTACCTTCACTTTCACTAACAGGAACCATCCTTAGTTACAATCCAGAAGTGCTTCGAATCCTCAGAACAAAGATCTTATTGACGCGCAGAGCTGATGAAAAACCTGCATAGCCCATAGCTCACAAACAGAAACAGAAAACCTAACAAATACGTTGAGCCACTTCACAACACAGTTTGGGGAAGCAAAGCAAGCCAACAGGAAAAACTATTTTTAAATGCAGGTATAAAGCTGCCAACAAGAAACATGTCTAATATGGTAACTGTGTCTGCTAGTTCTGCCAAAATAAATGGCAGAAACTGAGAAAACAACATTTATGAAGTAGCACTGTAAGGTGGACTAAAAGAATTCAGTTTGCTGTTAGATGCAGTCACTATTCAGGTCAGTCTTCTAGAAAACATTTACTCATCCTCTCCATTCTCCTTTACCTTAGGAGAAAAGGATAGCAGAAATTATTTCCCCTCACTCCTGTCTGAGGGTTACAGGTTCTTTATATACCACTCCCCCTTTTTTTTTTTTTAATAGCATCCAGCAAAAGCGCCTCCTGAAACTGCACTCTGCTGAAGGGCGATATACAAAGTGCCCAAGTATTTTTGATTACAGTTTTAATCAGGAACGGAAAAAAATAATTGTGTGAGAAACTGAAAAAAGGGAGATGTTTTATACAGACGGAGGGCAAGCTGGGTAGCATGTTAAGCGTTGCTCTTCCCCATCTGCAGGGACAGGCCCAATCTGGTTATTTTCACACAGTTGCGGTCGGATTTGTATTACACCCGTTTTCTTGCAACATGTTTTTTACCTGATGCAGTTTGCAGAGTTACATTTTGCCTGGCACGCTCCCTAAACCGCTGTGAAAGGCATCACTGTTTTTAATCACTGGTTGACTCTCAAAACTGCGATGCGCTGAATACAGCTGATTGCATCTTAGCAAAGATCAAATCCTCCTCCTCCAGCAGCAGCCCCAGTTTTATTGGTGACAGAAAGTCAGTCCAGACGCCCCCTCCCTCACCCCCCCCCCCCGCCTTTGCAGGGCAATGAATTGACAATTCACGGGGCAATGTAAAAGGCAGAGAGGAGCCAACCCCCAGGTGCAGCCCGCCACACGTGCCCCAATAAATAATCTTGTATAGCACCAACACAGCGGCTCCTTGTGCACTGACGTACCGGGCAACTCATAAACGCCGGTAAAGAATACAAATAACCTGCCCGACCAAACTGTCCTTCGCGATTGCCAAGCGCACCCCCCCACCCCCACCCCTTCCCTGCATTCCTCCCCCCCAGGGCCGGTAACTTCCCGCGGCGGCGGGGGAGGCTGGGATGTTTGGGGCGCCCCGGGGCCGCCGCCGCTCCCGCCGGAGATCGCCCCACGCGTGACGCAGCCGAGGGAAAACGCGGAATATATTAAACTTGACGCGAAATGGCACGATGGAGGCGGGGGGGGGGGGTAAATAAATGAGTAAATGGCACAAGGTCACTTAGTTTAACCGTCCCTTCGCCTCCCCCTCCCGAACCGAAATACCCCGCGGGCCGAGCGGGGGGGGCCGGGCTCCCACCCGCGAGTCGCTGCCCGGCGGCGGCTCCGGCTCCCCGAGCCCCTTCGCACCCGCCGGGGCCGCCGCTGCCGCCGCCTTCCCCGCCCCGCGGCGGGGGCAACGGGGAGGGGGGAGCGGGGCGGGGGGGGGGGGGGGCGCCGCGCCGCCATCCCGCCGCCGACGGGGGCAAGCTGCCGGCGGCAGCGCGGCGGGCCGGCCTCCCCCCGGAGCGCGGGGGGCCTGCGGGAAGGTCTCCCGCAGGCAGAGGCGGCGGGGAGCGGCGCGCCGCCCGCTTCCCTCCGCGGCGGCCGCTACCTTTGACTTAGAGGGATCGCGTTAATTACGGCGAGCGGCGGCGGGGAGAGCGGAATACATCCAGTGTGGGAACTCGCTGCAGGATGCGCCGCCCGGGGCGGGCTGCTGAAGGGATCCGCTCCCGAACCCGCGACTCACCCCATTCCCCCACGTACATATTTTATACCTCCCATACAGGCTCGCACTCGCCGCGGGAGCGAGGCACGGACAGCCCCGTGTGTGCCCCCCCGTCCCCCGCCACCCCCCTCCCCGCCGGGGAGGCACGGCCGGAGCCGCCCCCCCCCCCGCTTCCCCGGGACGCCGTTGCGGCGCGCACGCTGCTGTCGCTGCGGCGGCACCCGCACTTTCCGGGGCGCGTTTGCGGGTTGCGGGCGAGCGGGAGGTGACGGGGAGTTGAAGGGGCGGCTGCAGGGTTCGGCGAGGGGCTGGCGGCGGCGTGGGGGGAGAGGCGCGGAGGGCGGGAAGAGGCTGCCGGGGGAAGGGCGGGAAGGGTTAACAACCGTGCGGCGCTTTAGCGCTGGATAGCGCTACCCGAGCGGGAGGCGGGGGGCGCCCGGGGAGGGGACGGCGGCGGGGAGGGGGGGGGGGGGGGGGGGGGGGGCCGGGTCAGGAGCGGGGCGGCGGGGGGGGGGTCGGGAATGCCCCGGTCCGCGGCGGTGCCCCCCCCCCTCCCCCCGGGGACCCTCCCTCCCTCCCCACGCGCGGGGCAGGGGTGGGGAGGAGGCGGTACCTTGTACGAGGATCCCGCAGAGGCTGTAGAAGCGCAGGAGCGCGCCGGGCTTCAGCCGCATCTCGGGGGCTCCCCTCGGGCTGGGTGGGCGCCAGGCACGCAGATCCGCAGCCTCCCGCCGCTCCGCTCTCCGGGCGCTTCCTTCCCCCCGCAGGAGCCGCCGCCGCCGCCGCCTCCGCCGCAGTGTCTCCCTCGCTGTATCCAGTGGGGTGAGGAGGAGGAGGAGGAGGAGGAGGAGGAGGAGGACCAGGGTCGCGGGGGTGGATTGGGGAGGGAGGAGGAGGACGAGGCGGGGGGAGCGGCTCTCTCCGCCGGCTCCGGCGCTGCTGCTGGGCAGGTTCAGGTTCCCCCCGCCGAGCGGTACCGGGTGCCCCCGCTGGCTCCCCTTGCCCCTGCCGCTGCGCCCGTCCGTCCGTCCGTTTCTTCTGTCCCGTCCCGTCCCGTCCCGTCCGGCTGGCGGAGGGGGGAATGGGGGGGGGGGGGGGGGGAGGGCAGCGCTGGCGCGGCGGCACGCGGAAAGGCTGCTCGCTCCGCTCCCCGGCTCGCGACACAAGGGCACTCTCGGCTTGCGAGGCTCCCCTAGCCTCGCCCCGCCCCCGCCGCTCGCCCCGCCCCTTTCTGCTGGCGGCCACGCCCCCGTGGCCACACCCCAGCCCGTGGGGACGCCCCCGCCACCGCCTCGGCCACGCCTCCACCGGCACAGCCCGCCCCCTGGCCGCCGGACCGGCCCCTCAGGTGGGTGCGTGACTGACATCGGCGGCTCTCCAATAGAATGCCCCCGGGCTCGGGCGGCCTGCCAATGAGGCGGTGACGGAGGAGGCGCGAGGCGCCAGGTTACAAAACAAACGGGCGTTTCTCAGAGTCTTCGGCCGCCAGCGAGGTGCCAGGCCCTACCTCCGGCGCCGCTGAGTGGCAGCCGGCGCGGGCCAATCGCGGAGAGACCCGGCTCCGGGCTCTCCAGCCAATGGGCGGTGAGCGGCGGGGGCGGGCGGCGGGGCGCTGTCCAGGCCCGGTTCTGAAGCGGCGGCGGCGGCGGCGGCGGCGGCGGCGGCGGTTTGAAGCGGCGGGGGCCCGGGGAGAGGCGGTAGCGCCGCCGCCCCGGGGCCGGGCGCGGCGGGGTGGGGGTGGCGCTCCCGGCGGCCGCACCGGCGGCGCGGGGAGCCCGCCGGGGGAGAGGAGCGGCGGGCGTCCCCTCAGCGCCCCGGGCGCCGGCGGCGGCGCGACCGTTAACGCCCGGCAGCGCTGCGCGGGCGGGGCGGGGGAGCCCCGGGGTCGGCGTGGCGCTGGCGGCCTCCCTGTCGGGCGGGGCGCCCCGCCGACAGCCGCCCCCCGCGGCCGGACCGGCGGCGGGGCGGGACAGGCGTCGGCCGCCGCCTAGCGGCCCCCGTCCCGCCGCGGCCCGGGAGGGAGCGGGGGCCGGAGCGGGGCCGGGCGGTGGGGGCGAGGCGCACCGGCGGCGGGGCCGCGGGACCGGGACTCCAGCGCGAACGCAGCGTCCCCGCCGGCTGCCGCGGAGGCGCCGGTAACTCGCGGGGGACGGAGAGGGGGTGCTCGGGCCGCCCCGGCAGGGCCGGCCCCCTGCCCGCCCCTCCCAGCCCGCCGGCCTCCTCCGCATCGCCGGCCCGGAGAGACGGAGAGACGGGGGAAGCACCCGCCAGCCGCGGCCAGGGCCAGCCGCGGCGGAAAGGCTCCAGGCGGTTTGCCTCCGGCACTTACAAGGGAGGCAGAAAGCACCTTCTCCTCCCTCTGCTCCTCCTCCCGTCTCCCTGAAAGCAGCAGATGAAAGAAAGACTGGCAGAGTCGCCTGTATCCGCAGAATTAAACATGTAGAGATACCTTCACCACAGTAGGAACAAGACCAGCTCCTCTCGTGCAGTACCCAGGCAATGGCAATAAGGAACTTTCTGGACTTTTTGCAATGTTGCCTGGACTCTGGATGGCTTGGAGAAAGTTTTTTATTTGAAGGCTTTCTTTGGGAGGGTTTGTAGCGTTCAGCTAGTAGTCCTAAATTGCTTATGGTCTAACAGATAAGACGCTGAATGTAAGAAGTCCAAGGTGGCAGGCTACTTCTTCGTTTTTGCGTATTTGGTGTTTAGCACAGTATCATTCACCCTTTGCCAGAACCTCTCAGTGAAATCAGAATACCTTCTATTTAAGTTGCTGCACCTGTCTGTAAACGTCTATGGAGGGAATTGTGTTGCCTCATCTCAGAGAAAGCAGGATTCCCCTACACCCAAAGCTTATAATGATCAGGGGTTTCTCCACTTCTGGTTCCATTCTTTTCCTATTGAGATTTGCCCTCCACCACGATGCAGTATATTTTCCACAGTACCTCTCTGCCTTCCACCTTGATGGCCCATTCTTTAACACCAAAGAGCTTTACTGAGGTAAACAAGTGATAAAATAGTCTTACATACCTACAGGAGAGGGAAGCTCTTTAAAAGCTCGTTTATCTGAAGGGTGCATGGTCTCAGATCATTACGGAAGTGCTAACAGTTGTCAACTTTACCTCAAAGACCTTGCACTACAGTGGGATCTGGGAAGTTATGTATTCTGCAGTTGTATCTTCCACTTTGTTCATTAGCAAGTGATGATTATGCCTAGCAACAGTTGAGACCACATCAGAATTTACATTGAGTTCCCTCCATCTCCAAAAGACGTCCAAGCACAGTACAGAATCAAATTACAGAATTACATTTTAGAGTTCTATCATTTGTATTTTCAGTATTTGTATATTGATTTTGTATGAAATGAACATCACGTACGTCTCCATGCCTTTAGTAGGTTACTTGAGCACTAGCAAAGATGCTGCACTGGAATGTCCCGTAGGACAGAGAAGCGTTTGAAGTCGCTCTCTGGTGGATGAGTAGATACTTGCTTTACTTGGTTTTTATTTCTACTGAAAAAAATACTCAATAGGCAAAGGTTTTACCAGGGCTCAGTACAAGTAAAGCAGTGATGAATGGGGACTGATTCTCAAAATATTTTAGAAGTCTTGCAAAAAGGAACAAGTCATCATTTTTAAGGCAGCACTAAAAATGTCAACAAATGCTCAAAACTTGCATTTTTTGGTTGGGGAGGAAATTAAAAAAGTAATTCTGCCAAAATAAGTAATTTAAACCCTTCACTAAAGCAGGACTGTAATCCAACCTGAAGTGCTTTTGCATTAATTATGATAACTACAGCTCTGTGCTTTTGACAAAACATCCTTTTGATTGTAGTCTTGTTCCAGGAAGCATTAGAGGAAAGAAACAAGTGTCCTCCCAGTTTAGTGATTAGAAACTGTGAAAAGAGGTTCCCCGGCAGGTGTAGGAATGAAGCGCCCATCTGTACACCACGGGGGTTCCACGCCTTTGCCATGTGAGTACATTTGGAAAAGCTGATCTGCATGTTTAGAAACACTAGCTGATATTTTCCTCCCAGAAGCCAGTAACATGGACGTTACATTACATCCCATGTCAGAAGCATAACCAGAAATGCCAGTTCTCACCATTCTCTTCTGGCTCAAGTGGTTCTGAAATGAGTGACTGACATGTTGATAGGAAGCTGGTTCACAGCGGGGGTCAGCACTACTCCTCCTCATCACACAGCAGAACTCTTTACTGAACATGAGAAAATTAAACCCAAGGTTCAAACCCCACCAATAAACCACTGCAGTGGAGAGGAGTACAGTAAAGAGAGAGTAAAGACCAAGAGGTCTTTACACTGCATATGCTGAAGCGAGTTTTCTGTCCGTTTTTCAAAAAGAGAAAAAAATCCCAACCAGAAGCCCGTGGTTTATTTGACCAACTATATATCTGAAAAAAATTGTGATTAAAATTATTAGAACTGCCAGATATGATGCCATACTTCTTCTGATTAATGCAGCTATGTTAATTTGACAGCTTATGTATGTAAATGTAGTATCACGTCTTACAACATTCAGTGGCAGCTCATATCTAAACCTAACATAAATGGGACAGAGCTTTGTAATTGGTCTGTGGAGCTGGAACTCACGTGCAGAGTGGCCAGAAGCCTCACTACTGCCAGACCAAAAGGGCAACAGGGTCTCTTCAGGAAATACACTTCAGAACAGAGTAAAAAGTAATACCCTGAAATATCAACAGGAGATCAACGCTGAAAACCAGATGCAGAAGGTAAACGTTTTATCAGAGCCAGAAAGAAGTTCTTCCACGTTGTCCTGATATCCATCAAGGTGTTACTCACAAATACTCCTAGTGCTAAACAAAGCAAAAGAATTTAATCTCCAAGCAGAATTCAGAGTCAGCAAGTTTTTCCTCTCACTGAATTGGTAAATAGCAAGTTGCCCAGCTTCCCCTATACTTTCAGCATACATCTTATATTGCATTCTCCAACCTCACAATTTTTTTCTTGATTGCGTTCACTCAAAAGCTAACAGACAAACCCTTCCTCTAGCAGAGCAGCCAGCTTGCTTAGTCATTTCCTCTCAATTATTTCCTGTTCATCCTTTTCTAGATGGCATAGATTTCACAGGTGTTGATGAATAGTTGATGAAACCGCATGCAGCCCTGATAGACAGCCCAGACCACTGCTTCATGTCCTGGTCCACTACATGCTCTGTTAATTTGCTTGCACACTTTTTTCCTCCTGATCAACATGACTTTGGGCTTCTCTCCAGAAAGCTAAGCTCCACCTCCTCTGGAAGGAGCCATCTGTGTTGTATTGGGTCAGTCTACCTCTAGAGTTTGCCTTGAAAGACAAGCAAAATCTGAGGGGATAATCATGATTTTAATGATGCTCCCTGGTAGCATCAGTGGTTAGTGATTAGGGAGAGGAAATGATACTCAGGGAAGGCTTATTTAGTTGACAAAACATTGTGGTTCTGTTGAATTCAGCAAACAGTGGAAGATGTAGAGAGAATTTAAGGAGAAACTTCCCGTATTACAAGCTGTGAAACATAGCTCTAGAAACACTTGCTCTGTGTTATGTTCTATAATATATTTTTTTAAGTAAATTTTGTATAATCTAGAGGGTAGTGAAAAAGTAGTCAAAATATGATTGCAGAGTTCCAACAACAACAAAAAAGCCCCACGGGAAAGAAGGTACAGAGAAGGCAAGCTGGTAGTGCCAGAAGTTAGAGACAGATTCTATCCTGACTTGCAATACTGCTAAACATTCACAATCACGTTTAAAATAGTAATTTGGAAAGTGAGACTCATTTACATGGCTCAATATAAAAATGTTGTGACAAAACCCCCATGCAGCTGCCACCTAGCCTTGAAGAAATATCAGATTGGATAACAGCCACCTCTTGCAGTAGCAAGTCCTTAATTCTTATATTTTCCCCCTCATACCTGAAAGTGACAGCTCCGCTTCCCTAGGGTGTTGGGTCCCTCTCCAGAAGGCAACAGGTGTCATCACAGGAAGTGCATTTCCCTGCTCAGGGCACTGTTATGGGCCTACGAGGAAATCAGAGGATCAGATGTACCTTGACTGAAGTCTGTGTTTTTGTGTTTTACGTTACCCCTTTACCATACTTCAGCAGCTGGAACAGAAGAGTTGGGGGTTTGTTTGTTTTGGATGAGAAGTTTTGTGTGGTGGAGGTGAGTTGCTGTTGTTTTAAACAATGTGGGTTTGGTCGAAGCTGATTCCTAAAAAAAAATTGGATAACATTTACTTACCAGATGCCAGAAAAAATGGATTGGTTTGAACAAATACTGTAGCTACTAATTTAGTTAAATCTATCCAACTGTGAAAATATATTGGCATGAATAAAAATATATAGACATGAAACGCCTTGCATTTTTTTTTTTTTTGGTTGAAAAAAATTGGCTTCAGTAAAGAGCAATTGAAGTTAGAAAATAGGCTCCCAAGAAGAAATGTGTTCATTTCCATAAAACACATTGGTGTGTAAATATACAGTATGTATCAGTTGCAGAGCAGTATTATGAATTCGGTGAAGTTTTGTTCCATGTTAGTAAGATGAACCAAGTAAAAGGAATTGCATGCTGCTATTACTACATATAAAATACATGTGGGATGAATTCCCATTTATAAAAAAATTATAAATGTGAGATGTTTCACTGGCTTTTGGAGGAGAAAAAAGTCTATAAATCAACACTGCCAATGCAATGCTAATGCAGAGTGAACCAATATCAAACCAAACCAGTATCATTCTTATCGAAAAGTACCTAATGTACACTTTGAGTTGATGAAAATAATTGCAGAAGAGAATTACCAATGGTGAGTGGAAGCCAAATATCTTATTCATAACCTGACCTCTCATCCATAAAATCTGTGGAATGAAGGTACAGAAAAGATGGTGCTGGGAACGTGATTCTCCATACGTTCTAGTTAGGTCCTCCTCCTCCTTAGTGTTTTTATTAACTAGCAAAAGTGTGTGCTTTCCCACGTCTTCTGTCAACTGAGAAGCAACTACGTTAAGAAATTTTCAAGTTACTTACCCCAAACCGTAAAATTATAGAGCTATATAACTTTAACACCTCTTATACCTTTATTTATTTATGATTTAAATGCATATAATATACATTACAGTTTGCCATAAAAACATATTACTACATGGAATTAATTAGAGACTAATTGTGTTTTAAATATGCTTGGACAAACATTTTTTATATAGTTTAAAATACATCCTAGCTAACATCTCTGATATATATATTTATCCACTTATTTATTGCTTAGTAATTTTTAATTGCTTTGTGTTTTATTACTTATGCACAGATTATGTGATGTGTTGAAAAAAACCTCTCTTGCACCCAGCTGAGGTGACAAAGAAATATTCAAAAACTCAAAAAGGAAGTTGTTCATTCTACAGAACATAATGTCATCCATTTTCCTTTCTTAAGAGCATGTTCGACTACTGACACCAGTAGGTTTACAAAGATTTTCTTGCTTATTCTGGTAATTTAAAAGGAGGCTTTAAACTTTTAGATTCAATATTTGGGTTTTTTCCAACTAAGGTTTTCAAATTAGTGCATCCTTAATTGAAAATGTTTTCAAATACATGGCAATGTATTTTAGCTGACCCAGAGTAAGACTCGTAGAATTGAACAAATACATTGTTTTGTCCATAATAAAGACTCCTAAGGTATTTGTTCTAGCACATCCATGCTTTAAAAAAAGGTTTTAAGGCTCGATAGGGCCTTTCTGTTAAGAGTATTTCTTTTGCTGTTTCTATGAAAATCAGCCCAAGGCATAAGCCCCAGGGAAATAAAAAAATGCACACAACTGACTTAATAGATAATAGCCTTTAAAATTTGTACACATTCTGCCTCTACTCAACATTATCCTAAGAGTTACATGATCTAGCAGTGAAATACAGCCATCCAGCCACACTGGATTACTATTGCTCTGTCTAGCAAAGAGAATGAGATGGCGATTTTGTCAGATGGCATAATGTTAGCCACCACCATTAGGAGCAGAAAGAGTAGACTCTGCTTAGCTGTATCTAAACAGTTCTGATGGCACAATTGTCCTTACTGAAGACCTATTGATTGTGTCATGGCCTGCACACCAAAATTGTCTTTAACAAGAAACCAGGGAATATGAGAGATTGTGTACTCCAGTTTTTGCCCTGACACTCAGTCAGGATGCTGAGGGCATTAATAAGCCTTAATGGTCCTGACCGGCCTCACCTGGGGTCTTCACCCACACCCATGGGCCCAGAAGCTCTGTTTAAGCTGAGCTGTGTTAGAAGAGTGGCAGGTCTCTAGCTCAGTTCTACTCCTGTCTGCTCATGGAACACTTTGATCCAGATTTCAGTCAATGGCTTGATCTTAGCCTGCTTCATCTAGTGGACCTGCCCAGTGATCACTGGATCTGATCCTAACCTTGACTTGCAGATACACTTCACGGTGCCATCTCTGACCTCCTTCATTACCATGATATTGCCTTATGATGTGGACTCTTGTTTGGACTTTGCTATAACCTCTGGGTCTGTCTTTGCTTGAGTACTATGGGACTGGCCTATGGCTGGTGAGGCCTCTGTCCTGATGGGCTGGGTATCCCTGTTCCTGGCTCCCCTTTTCTTAGGGAGCAGCCCTGCTCTTGTTGTTCCCAAACAGATGCAGTCTGAGAGAACACAGTACCCAAGAAGTGGGATATAGATCCAGGTCCTTCGTCTCAGAGATTTGTGTTCTCTTTAAATATGCTGACATTAGGCAGAATCAAAAGGATGTCACCTGGCCCAAAATAAAAGGACGAACAATAGATAAGGGAGGAAGGAAAAATATATTCAGACAAATGTTTTTGAGAAACTAGCTCTAGAAAAAACACAGGCGTGATGGAAGGTCAGGGTAAAAATAGAACTAGATATTGAATGGTTGAAAAAGGCTGGGGTACATTGAGGTTGAAATCTGGGGGAAGACAAATTGTTGGTAAGGAGAAGCAAAGTAATGGAAACATGTTGTTGAGACCCCAGGAGGAAAGGAGTGTGTGATCATCCAGACAAGGAGCTTAGGACCAGCAGAAGATGATTTGGGAAATCAGAAGTGTAAGATAAATCTGAAAACAGAGCACAGAAGAGTACAGAGATCTCGTTAGGTCTTGCAGAGAGAAAATTAGACAGGCAAAAGCCCAGCTAGAACTCAACCTGGCAACTGTTGTAAAGGACAACAAAAAATGTTTTTACAAATACATTGACAACAAAAAGAGAACCAAAGAGAAACTCCATCCTCTATTGGACACGGAGGGGAACATTGCCACCGAGGATGATTAAAGGGCTGACGTACTAAATGCCTTCTTTGCCTCAGTCTTTAACCATCAGACCAGTTATCCCCGGGGTATTCAGTCCCCTGAGCTGGAAGGCGGGGATGGGGAGCGGAACAAAACCCTCCATAATCCAGGAGGAAGCAGTTTACGACCTGCTGAGCCACCCGGACACTCACAAGTCTATGGGGCCTGGTGGGATTCATCTGAGAGTACTGAGGGAGCTGGCAGAGGAGCTTGCCAAGCCACTCTCCATCATTTATCAGCAGTCCTGGTTAATAGGGAAGGTCCCAGATGACTGGAGGCTTGCTGATGTGACTCCCATCTACAAGAAGGGCTGGAAGGAGGATCTGGGGAACTACAGACCTGTCAGCCTGACCTCAGTACCGGGGAAGATTATGGAGCGATACATCTTGAGTGCACTCAGCAGGCATGTGCAGGACAACCAGGGGATCAGGCCCAGCCAGCATGGCTTCATGAAAGGCAGGTCCTGCCTTACCAACCTGATCTCCTTCTATGGCTAGTGGATGAGGGAAGGGCTGTGGATGTTGTCTCTGGACTTTAGTAAAGCCTTTGACACAGTCTCCCACAGCATCCTCCTAGAGAAGCTGGTGGCTTATGGCTTAGACGGGTGTACTCTTCGCTGGGTAAAAACCTGGCTGTTTGGCAGAGCCCAGAGAGTTGTGATGAATGGAGCTAAATCCAGTTGGTGGCTGGTCGCAAGTGGTGTTCCCCAGGGCTCAGTGTTGGGGCCAGTCTTGTTTAATATCTTTATTAATGATCTGGATGAAGGGATTGAGTGCGCCCTCAGTAAGTTTGCCGATGTCACTAAATTGGGTGGGAGTGTTGATCTACTCGAGGATAGGAAGGCTCTGCAGAGGGATTTGGACAGGCTGGATCGATGGGCTGAGGTTAATTGTATGAGGTTTAACAAGGCCAAGTTCTGGGTCCTGCCGTTTTGTCACAACCACCCCATGCAATGCTTCAGGCTTGGGGAAGAGTGGCCGGAGAGCTGCCCAGCAGAAAAAGGACCTGGGGTGTTGGTTGACAGCTGGCTGAACATGAGCCAGCAGTGTGCCCAGGTGGCCAAGAAGGCCAACAGCATTCTGGCTTGTATCAGGAATAGTGTGGCCAGCAGGAGTAGGGAAGTGATTGTGCCCCTGTACTCGGCACCACTGGTGAGGCTGCATCTTGAATATTGTGTTCAGTTTTGGGCCCCTCAGTACAAGAAGGACATTGAGGTGCTGGAGCGTGTCCAGAGAAGGGCAACAAAGCTGGTGAAGGGTCTGGAGAGCAGGTCTTATGAGGAGAGGTTGAGGGAGCTGGGGTTGTTTAGCCTGGAGAAGTGGAGGCTGAGGGGAGACCTTATCGCTCTCTACAACTACCTGAAGGGAGGTTGTAGTGAGGTGGGTGTTGGTCTCTTCTCCCAAGTTACTAGTGATAGGACGAGAGGAAATGGCCTCAAGTTGTGTCCGGGGAGGTTTAGATTGGGTATTAGGAAAAAATGTCTTTACTGAAAGAGTGGTCAGGCACTAGAACAGGCTGCCCATAGAGGTGGTAGAGTCACCATCGCTGGAGGAGTTCAAAAAACGTGTAGACGTGGCGCTTCAGGACATGGTTTAGGAGGCATGGTAGTGTTGGGTTGATGGTTGGACTTGGTCATCCTAGAGGTCTTTTCCAACCTTAATAATTCTATGATTCTATGATTCAAAGAGGAACTGAAAATCCTTGAGCACAGAAACTGGTCCAAGGAGCCACAGGATGGGAAGCATGAGACGAGATTAGAAAAGAGATACAAAAGGGAAACTGTGTGGTGACGAAGAACCAGAAAAGGAAGTCTGGTAATAAAAAATGATGAGAACAGAAAAAAAAGACATAAAGTGTGGAAAAAGAAAATCAAGACTGAAGTAGTACAACTGACGCAGCATGAGCTGTGGAGCCAGAGGAATGGAAAGGGGAATGATAAAAGCAGTTACTGGTGGATGAGACAGGACTAGGAGAGTAACAAAACTTCAGGTTTTGAGACAAAAAGAAGAAGTATCTGTACCCAAATTTCTTTATAGGGCCTGAAACTCAATGTATCTCACTTTCATAATGCATCTGCTTTTAGTAAGTATCTGAGATTCATGATAAAGTATATATGAGATTACTCTCTCTTCCAGGCAATAGCAATTTACTCTACTACTCCTTAACTGACGAGCTCAAATGAAAAGGTGTAAGGTGGGTTTAAAGATTGTAAGCCTTCTGGTGGTCTGTATGGATATCAATGTGATAATGGGTTTATGCCCCTCATTCACTTTCATACATGTTAGGGAAGTACATGCGTGGACTGGGTGTAAGGATCTTACAGTTAGGAGATGATCATAATAAAAGGAATGAACTTGTCGGTTATATTTATGTATTTATATCGCTTTTTTATTTTTATATAGTGAACTATATGTGGTAGCCCTTCTTCCTGTCATCTTCTGCTCCTTGCCCATCTGTTGTCCTATTCCACCCTTCCTCTGCATAACACAGAGCCTTGGTCTCATTCAGCCCAAGGAGTAGCTCCAGGGATGATTCATGGTTTGGGGGAGAAGGAAGACATTGATAGATAGAATCTCTAATTCATTAGCTGAAAAAAAAAATCAGAAAATGTGTAATCAATACGGCAGGGGACTGAAAGAAGAGGAAAAGACAGTCTTAGAGTAATTGAATGATGCCTTGGAGAATAGGATTATGTTTCACTATGCCACAGAGTTCCTCTGTGATGTTAGGTAAGTCACTTAAACCAAATGTTTTTACAGTGGTAATAAATTTATATTAATGCTCATTTTCGCAGTTTCCAACTTCATACCAAAGAGTCATATCTGCAGAAATGTGAAGTACTGCGTACATCCTAAAGCCAGTGTGAACTGGACTAGGAACACGCAGAGCTCTGTAATGAAAATTGGCCACTTGGAATTAGTGGTTACCTTTGACATTAATCTTAATTAAATACTTCATTATAATGTATCTGCAGAATGAGGACAAATTAAGGTTGCATAGGCAATTCTGAATCCTGGCATTTCTTATGTCTTTGATTTTTTTCAGTTTTCATGATGTTAAAACGGCTTTGTATATCTACTTGGTCATTTATTAGAATTACATTATTTGCTTTTCTTTCTTTTTGTATTAGCTTATTAGCTTTGATTTAGTTACTCTTTTGAAATACTTGCCTAACTTTTTTAAGTCTGTTCGATCTCAGAAGTGTAATCATCAGAAATGAAGTCAGTGAAAATTTCAGGACATTTTTCCCCTGAAGAGTGTGAAACCCTTATGTTAAGCCAATAAATCACAAATGAACACAGTCATTATGATTACTAAGATAAATAATGACTTAAATTGCTACTTGTTACTGGCCGAAAATATGGAACTGACCTCACCTGTCTTTGGAAGAAAAATAGTGGAAATGTATTTGGAAAGAAACAAAACTGAAGGAATTATGCAAAATTCAGCAACTTGTCGGTCTCTGTTGAGCTGTATTTCTTGTTTCAGAGTAGGTGAGAGGTGTTTTACTGTAATTGCTACATTATTTGCAAGTAAAACTTCTAATTGTTTTCGAGCAGAATATTGTTATTTGTGATCATACTGAAATATATGTGAATCACAGAAATCTATGAAACACAAACATTTATAAGTTTGCTAAATTTATTTTTATGAAGTTTACCAGAGGTGAAATTCTGGTTCTAGACCTGCAGAATAACAACCTCTGTTAATATGTTGTTTAATAAACAAGCAAAGAAGTGAACATGGCTTATTTTTTATTGCTCCTTTTGTACATAACAATTCAGTAAAATGTTTCATTATATCACTTGCCATTGTGATACAGGACAATCAAGTCAGACAGTTTGCTGTTAGGTGGAAAATAGAATTAAGAATAAAAGAAAATATATGTTGCAGTATCTGCAGCCATTAAGAGGTGCATTATTTGTTTTCCCATAGAAAAATTATAATGCAGGAGATATAATGGGTTAGCATCCATAATTCAAGTTTCTAATGCAGTGAGATACAAGAGTTATAAAGGAAAATATTTGTGATGGAGGAGTACAAGAAACCATAAAAAGGTTTTCAAGGTGCTTGTACTTGTAAAGCAAATCTAAATCCTCTGATAATCACAAAAGTGGTTTGTGGCAAGTACATTTCGTTGCCATTAATACTTCACTTGTTAGATGATGGTACTAACGGCACTTTAAAATAGTCATAAAGAAAGCAAGATTTTTGCTTCTTGTGGGTCTAAGTTATTTCCTGAGTTTTTTATTAATATCAGCCTGTTGTCAGTAATTATTTAAGTGACAGACGATAAGAGTAAAATGAGTTAGACTGAAAATCAGCCCTTCCTAGAGGCTGTGTATGGAAATAGTGTTAAGTAGGAACACATAGAATGTCATTTTTAAAATTGTTTTTCTGGGTTTCAGTTGTCTGAAATGTTTCACGTAGAACAGAGATTCTTCTTCTCTTCCTTAATTAATTGGATTATAGTATGTCTCATTTTTTAAGATCAGAATGATTTTTATAGTACCAAGCTATGGAAAAATCACTAAATACAATTGTACTGCATGCGTACCCTTAATTTTTCCTTTGAAAGTAGAAAGACTGAAGTTAACAAATGATATCTGAGCAACAGGCTATCCACTGGAGGCTGGTTTCTTGCCTACAGCAGAACTCAATTTGATTTGCTTCTGCATTTATAGCTTTTGCATTTTATAGAGGGCAAAACAGGTTAATTAAATAATTACAATATTTCACTTTAACAGTATACAATAACTATTTATTATATAAAAGGTAAGTTGAAGAGGAAAAAAAAGAACATTATTTATGTTCAGTTCATGCATCCTGTTCAGGCACCTGCTACATGAAGAAAATGGAAGGTAAGAATGGATACTTTTCCAATATTCATACACCAAAGTATGTCTTGATATATGAAAGTGCTTCAGCATATCAAAACTAATTATCCTTTATAGCATTCTGAAATACATACCTATCTTTCTCAAAAAAAAAAAAAAAAAATCTTTATTTCAGATATTTAAAGAAGATTAAACTTATGGAGCAGGGATTCTCTGTTCTTCATAACTGCTTCACCTATGACATTTCCAAAAGTGATGATGGGCACCAAGTTTACTAAATGATTCAACAGAATCTGGGAAGATGCAATTAATTCCTTTTGTGCCTCCTATATACAAGCATATTCTGCGTTTGTGAACAGTGAGTGTATCTGAGGCAATCTGAAGCTTGTGGTAGTTGGAGTATGTAGCATTATTGTCTCTTCATTTATATAAAAGATTATGTACTTTTCTTATGTTTTGTTCAGGTGTAGTTGAGTGTACTCCAGTACTGCTGAAGAAATTTTACAGCTTCTTGATTGTTCAAGTACTTGGTTTCAGTCCCCATACCTTGAAGTAGATTTCTAATGTTGTGGAATCAACTTCAAGAGTGATCTTCCCTTAGGAATGAGCCTAATCTGTAACTGCGATGTGATTTGTGCACGTACATTTGCGGAAGGGGAGTTGATGGGGTATTACTCGTGGAAAGTGTTGGTACAAATGCAGAATTTGGACAGATTTCATTACCAAAAATTCTTATGCAACTAGTTCAGAAGCCAAGGTGATCATGCAGCTGACTATTGCTGAGCATTTCAGAGTTTTCAATGCACAATAGTTATAGTAGTTGGCAATTTGAACAATGGACCTTTTCTCCATACTCAGCAAGAAGTCAATGCATATAGCCATTGTCTTTAATTTCCTTTATAGCTGACTAACATAATACAGTAGTAGATCAAGACCAAAATCTCAGTTGTTTCAAGATGGCTCTGAGGCCACCGCAAGTGAAGGCACTAGAACAATTTGGAGCAACTGCTAAGCAACTGTATTTTCCTGTGGCTGCTAGGTCCAGTTTTCTTTCCAAGCTTAAGCACGTTCATGAATTTTCTGGCCTTCACTGCAGTATATTTGCCGAAGTATAACTTTTGATCTCAAGTTTTTATGGAGGTAATCACATCCAGCAATTTTATATAGTTTAATGTAAGTACACCATTAATCTTTTACACTGAGAACAGTACAAAATCAGAAAGGCAAAGGAGTTTCCAGGATTTTTAACTTGACCTTGTGAGAGCTATGCTCTCTAGTATGTTTTGGCCTGGTTTTCTCCAGGGACTTTAGGGAAATGTTTGCTGTGTGTGGTTTTACAGTTCATACTGTTTCTAAGGAATCTCTTTAGCTTCTCTAACCTATGGCTGTTGGACTCCACCACTCCTTTGAGAGGTTAGGCAGTCTAATTTGATAAAAATACGTGAGATCTTCATGATGATCATTTTGACAGTATTCTGATAATGGACCCAGTCAATATGTTGCAAGTTCCAGTGAGCTCTGACTAATACTGTGCAACAATTGATTTCCATTTAGCTAACAGATTTACTTGCACTACATAAACTAACATATAAAGTCAGCTTAGTTGAAATTCTGGTTGTTATCATTAGTCATTCACTGTTGGTTACAGTCATGAGTAAGGCTGAAGGTTTACAATTTTTATTATGTCATATGATACAGAAATCAAGTGTCTGACACTTTGAATTGTGCCAATATAACTGTTTTGTTTGTCATCATAGTCCATAAGTTGCACTTCCAGATATGACCATGAAATAGCTCTTTCTCAGTTTTCATTTTCATTCAGTGGTGTTTTCATAGCCTCAGTCTGGCTATATGGATCGGTAGTATGGTGTAGCAAAGTTGGAGATGTGTGTTGTGTGCTTACAGATGTTCACCACAAGGATGTTACCATTTTAAAACTAATTCTATAGGATGAATTACCTGATTATACTCTTTGAGGTCCATAGTAGTCCATACTAGTTTATGGATGATGAAAAAAAAGAGAAGTAAAAAACCCCTTATCTCATTCCCTGAGTTTCTTGAAATTCAAATGTATTAATGTTTTGTGCCTTTAATAGTTTTTGGCATGTCATACAAGAGTGAGATAATCCTTCCACAGATTTTGTAGAAACAGAAGATATTGGCTTGGTTGGGTGACCCTCAGAACACCATTAATGTTGTTTTTCCAACCTTTTAGTCATTCCAACATTTGATTACCAAGCTGAGAGCATTAACTGCATATTCATGCTTTTGAGAGAAGATGAGGAGGATGTTGCCATATTCTTTTCCATTAAGACATCTGTCACTGAAAGTACTTCTGTACTGTAAGGGAAACAAGGGATTTTTAGCATTGCTTAAAAATCAGAGCCAGTGTCATACTGTGGCACATGTCAGAAAGAGGAATATTTAAAGAAAAACCGTCTGTTTTGCTACTATATTAGCTGATACTTGAAATTCAAGAAAGTTTTCAGGAATGCAGCTTAGCGACCTAAAATGTAAACAAGCAGAAAAGGAACAGTTCATATTTTCTGATGATTTAGAGCCGACCAAAAAGGATGTGAAATGACAACCTAGAGCTGTGTTTTCTTCATGCTTTGGGGAGAAAATTGTTTTTGCTGATCTGAGATTAGCAGGAATAGTCCTAGTCTGGCAGTGGTGATGAACACAGCAGGAATAACAGTCATTAGCAGTCACAGAACTAATTGCTAGTAGGAATGAGTTATAAAACTTCAAGTTATAATTTCTTAGTTATATCCATCTGAAGAAAAAAAGAGAGAAGGTAGAATGGTACTTAAAAATTCCAATTAACATACCGAACTTTTGCATAAAGGTTATGTAGTCAAGAATATTGTTGTGTAGTAGCATGAATGGCATGGTATATGTAGGGAAATCTTATGGAAGATCAGAAAATTAATGGAAATCCAATATTTCCATGCCATTTCAGTTCTTCAAGGTAACTAGCTCAAAGAATTTCAGTGTTTCTCTTCCTGCTTTTTAGGTTTTTTTCCTAAGTAAGACCTAAATTCTCTTACCTATCTGAATGGAAAATACTTTTGATTCTCTGCATCCTGGTGGTTTCCTTCACGAGTTCTTAGTCCTAGTGAAAGGGACAAGGGCTATACAAAATATCCAAATACAGGTTTGCTATAGTAATACTGCAGAGGAATTTCTTCTGTCTTGTATGCAATGCATCCGTTTATGCAGTCCATAATTCAGTATGTTTTTTCACTCATTGAATAGTATTCTGAAAGGTTTAAAACTTCTGCTTGTTCAGTGTTGTGGAAAGTATTACTGTAGAGAGTGTATAATAGCTTGTCCTTTTTTTCCTTTCTTTTTTGGCCTTGGGCTTGTTGTTTACACTGAATTGTATAAGTCATTACTGCTAGCTTTTCTAGCACTTTCTGAATTATATTGTCTTTCTTTCATGTTGATTGACCCTTCTTCATTCTGTGTTTTGTTATCAACAGCAGCTTACCTCTCATTCTTAAATCAGTTGAACAAAATAGGCTGTAATGCTCTTGTGGCTCTTTCAAACTCCAACTGTTTTGCCAATATATATTAATTTAGCTGCTGTATATCATTAACTATATGATCTCTTGAAGCTAACAAAATCAAAAAAGCACATTTTATATTGGGGGAAAGTGTAATCAAATGGAAACTTTGCTGAAATCTTTTACTTTTTCTTTCCATATCCATATGTACTCCAGCCAGTACCTCTCATCTACAGATAAGCTTATTTTTCAGTATAGCTGCTTTTTTGTATTTCATGCTTATTAATCTTACAGTTAAACTTGATATAATAACAGTAAAGCTAGCATCATAATAGTTCTCTTCCTAATGATTCAAAGCCTTGGAGAAATGCTGAGGATGCTTTACAGATATCTTTGTGAAAGTCTACTGTCCTGGTGTCCTTTTCATATCTCCTCAGCATGATGCAAGAATTCATGGCTAATACACCTTTCAAAGGTACTAAATGAGTAAAAGATGTAGCATATGTTCAAATATAAATGCTTTAATGGTCCCATTAACTCCTGTGGCCTTTACATGAATTGTTCCACTGAGGTGGAGTTACACCCCTTCGCTGTTCCATGTGAGTGGATGTTCTGGTCCATGTGGGATAATATGATGGATTAGGAGCTGTGCAAGTTTATTCTTCAACTGGAACTTGCTAAAATATCTGCTTTATTTTTTGACCTCTGAATAACTGAAAACAAAATATGAGAGAATAATATTTGCTCTTCAGCATACAGAAACAATAGGTTTATATTTTTCGTCTATTTTTATTGAATCTTGCTAGCTATTCACAGAAAAGGAAAATGCTACAGGTGTGTGCTGGCTGTGGACTGTTTTAAATATTGATGTGTTAAGCTCTTTACAGCCAGCAACCCAGTATGTAGACTGTCTTAGTTTGAATGGAGGCTCTAGCTAGCTGCTGTGTACATCAGTGTTTGGACTGCTTGTACAGAGAATCTGATATAAATATTTACAATGCCTCTCAGTCAAACAATGCTTCTCATTTAGAAAAATAAATTACTGTAACAGTAAGATCATACCCTTAACTCCTTCAAACAAAGTTCTGTCAAGTGGTAGTAGATAGAAAAAATAGGTGAAATAATAAATTCCAATTTAATTAATTCTTTTCCTACTTCTCCAACAAGTAATACGGAATAGCCAAGAGAAACAGGAAAAAAAACGTTTGCATTTAAAAAATATCAAATCACAAAAATAAGATTACCTCATCATTCAATCACCTTGCTTAGATTTGGGGATATAAATTGAAATGGGAAGATTAGATGCTTCAACTTTTTGGAGATTAAATTTTGCACAAGTGTTACAGCTGCTGTTTAATTTCATACTACTTAGTACTTTCATATGGGTTGTCTCAAACTGTATTTTTCATTCTGTAGGAAAAAAAAAAAAGCAGAAAAAGCTGATGAAAAGTGGGTTTATAGGTTTACCCAATATAAGCAGTTTGAATTTATTTTTTTTTTCTGCAGAGGTAAGGATGATTTGTAGTGCTGAGTTCCAAATTTGAGTAATTTAAAACCAATCGTTCTTATTTTCATTACATGACAGGAGATCACTTGAAGTGGGAAAGCAAATAATTCCAGTGTCCAGATGTCCAGAGAGCAACAAATTAAGCCTATTTCTTGTTCTTGTTTTAAGTCTATTACCTGATAATTTCATTGGGTGAGTTAACACTTTACTCAGTTCATCACCCCTTCCTGATTTCCTTACACCTTGGACAAACATTCCTTCCCTCTTCTCCTCCAAGCTAAAAGGTCCCATTCTGTTCAATCTCTCTTTGGTAAGACAGCATACTGTGCCAATAATCTTCCTATGACTTGCTCTGTATCTTTTCCAGTTCTTCTGTATGGTTTTTGAGAAACAGTGGCCAGACAGGTAGTAGTCAAAATGTTGGCAACCGTAGATTCATGCAATGGCATGTTGTGGTTTTGTCTTGTCCTCATTTCCTTTCTTGATATTTTCTAACATTGCTTTGTTGCTACTTAACACTGACTACCAGTGTTTCAATAGAAAGCCAGGCAGTGAGTAGGTAATGCCTGAATAGAAATTGCTTATTTCTGTGTATTTGTGTACATATGTTGGGGGAAAGGGGAGGAAGGGGTTGTGTGTGTATATAATATGTAAGGGGTGGTTTTGTTTCTGCCACACATACATTATTCTGCATTTACTGATACTGAATTCCATTTCCCATTTTACTTTATTTTGTATAAGATTCTTCTGCAACTCTTAGGAATCTCTTCTCGCTTTGACTCTTCTGATTAATTTTATATCACCAGAGGCTTTGCCACATTATTCACCCATCTAGTCCTCTGTAAGCAAATCATCATGTTTGGTTTCCAGTTAGTCCTGGAGTATCCCACTTTCCAAGGCTGCTTTGTTTCTACTACAACACTCTTTTTCTTGGGAATTTTTTCTGCCCCTCACTGATTTTTCATGGTATATTTGTGTGTATTTCATATTGTAAACAATACCTTATTCATTTAAGAAAATATTTTCCCCAGGACATATCTTTGATGCTATGCTTAATATTGTCATAGGTCTTCTCAGATATTGCAGCCTATATCAGTTAAATGACATATTCTTTTATCTCATGACACTTAACTCACACTTCTTTTATTTTACTACCGGCTCCCTGGGGAAGTGGTCATGGCACCAAGCCTGTCAGAGTTTCAGGAGTGTCTGGATGATGCTCCAAGTCATAGGATTTAGTTTTAGGTAGTCCTGCAAGGAGCAGGAAGTTGGACTCCATAATCATTATGGGTCCCTTCCAACTTGAGATATTCTATGATTCTATGTTTTATTTGACTGAAGTTTCATATGTAGTTTGGGCTTCAGCAACACTATTCCGACACTAAACATTTAAATTACTTACCAGTATTTTGAAGGGGGACCTGTCTGATAAAGAGTCAACATTTTCAAAAAGGGGAACTCCTTCATACCCAGGTTTAATAAACTCCTGTGGTTCTATACCTTGCTTTCTCTAGAAATGTTTTCTCAATGTGTTTCAGTAATGTAGGAAAAAGATTATCTGTAATTTTTTTCTTCTTTGCTTCTCTAATAGTAATTTTAAGTACATAATATGCATTATATAACCTTATATAATTACTACTGGGAGAAACAATATATACTCTGTGTTTTGAAAGTATAAGAAGATATAACCTTAAATAATGCTTTTATTTTCATTAAGATATTGCAAATCATCTTATTCTATCAAGGATAAATTGTTGCTAGAACATTTTTTCACATTTATTTATTTTTCTCTTCAGCTGTTTTGCATATTTATTAGCTTCTTATCAGAGATACTTTGAATATAATTTTAAAATAGGAAAATAAATATTTTCTTACTTTTTCTATCATGATAGATGTAAAGGAGCACATTTTCTGCATGGTGTACAGGGAGTTAGGTATGCAATTTCCATTAATAATGAACCATGCAGAAAATTTACCCTTGAGAGGTACATGTATACGCATCACAAACATTAATCATTAAAGTTGTCCAGTATTCCTGGACTACTTTCTTATCCAAAAATTCTAAGATATATAAGAAATTAATTTCACTTTGAAATAGTTAGAATTAATCTGCTTCATCTTACATAAAGAAATGTCATTGTACAAAGTCAGGAATGCTATCTCCTCTGCCATATCTGCCATGGAGTTTAGTGGACAGACAGACCCTACCACTCCCCTTACATATGCAGCTTGTTCAATACTAGTGTTTAATTTAAGAGTTCATACATATGTTTTTCAAGCAAGTATTAAGCGTATTATTTTTGCTGTCAGAATATAGGTCTGGTGGTTTATTAGGGAGCCTATAAAACTTGGATCTGTCACTTCATATATAAACTACTTCTCTCAGGAATTTGATAGAATATGTCACCACTTTCTATACCTAGGTATGAGTACAAGGGTGCTTGTTTCCTTCTCTCCTTATTGAACAAGCTATCCCTCTACATTGTTACGCAACAATCTTGTCAATTTTCATGTATATACTTTCCACTGTAAGAAGTGTTACTAACTTCAATAGGGTGCACAGCAATAAAGTTGAGACTACATGTTAAAATTTGAAGCATTAGGGCCTTTGTTTTTTAGTAGACTGGCAAGGTCTGTGAGAAAATCCTGTGACCTTGCTGGAAAATGCTGTTTTCTTTTAGTGACTCACATTTGTATGTGTCCCTTTTCTGGGCTCAAATAGAAAGAAAATATAACCAGCTTTTTTAAGTGAAAATGTCTCAAAACATTTTGAAAACCTAATTCCAAAAAGTAGTACATATTATTTTTCAAAATGTCTGCAGACTATATTTGAAGCAAAGATACTATCTGCAGTGTCTGAAGAGGTAGCTAGAGCAATCTGAGTTTAGTTTATGAAGCCATGTTCTATTCCATATTAGTCTTGTTCTCTTTCCATAGGTAAAGGGAAGATGAATACAAACAACCTTTTCTTTGAACCTTTATTAAAAAGTGGGCTTTCATTGCATTTGTAGTGGACTTGCATTAAACTTCAGTTCTGCCAGTCAGGAAAACTGGGACTTTTGAAAAAGGTTGCCATTACTGTTAATATAGCTTACTTTGATTATAACATACAAAGTGTGGGGTTTTATACATTACAACCTGTCCTGATGACATAACATTTGATATCTTACAAACTATGGATTCTGTATTAGATCTCACAGTTTAATTGGTTGATATCTTGAAAGAGAACAAGGTTTCAGCTTTTTTGGAATATTTCACACAACTGGTAGAGGAATTCAAGCAGAAACATGGGTGTTTAGGAGTGGATGGGGTTTTTGCAACTATAATTTATTTGGTGGAAAAAAAAACCAAACCCAACTTTAAACTTTCTTAGGTGAGAAGGGTGCAGCAATTTCTGTAAGTGTCCTTGACTTTTAGGGTTATCACTCAGTTTAGTCTTAAAGCTGCCAATTTTCTGCACCTTTTTTTTATTCTCTAGCTTTTAGACTTTTAATTCAGAATAGAAAGAAGAAAAAGTTATAAACAATATGCTTGTTTTGAGTGCACCCCCTTCCTCTTACAATGTTGTTGCTTTCCCTTCAACTTGGGTTGGTTTTGTTGAGCTAGTATGAATGAGTTAGCACCAGGGCATGCAGTTACTTGAAGGAGACATCAGTCTTTCTGGTGAATAACTCCCTTAGGAGAAAAATCTTGATGAGATGAATGGAATGGATATCAAACAATTCAGACTTGACCTTAACCAGTACTTCTTTTCTGGCTAACCACTTTTTTCATACCACAAGAGCAAGCATACTTTTGGAATGAGTAATGCCATGTAAGTTCCCCTAGCCATCACTGGAGAGTCAAGCAGTAACAACGACCTCCAGGTAGCATGATTCTCAATTGCTCCGAGGCTTATTTAGGAAAAATAACAAAATAATAGTTTCTCTGATAGCAGACTAGTCTGAATATTGTACCTCCTATTGCAGTGAGTTACAGAACACTACACATGCTCCAGTGAGTCTCAGTGAACGGAGGGGAGAACTAAAAAAGACAAGGGAATAACATTTAGTGGTTTAACTGCCTATAATCTTGCCACAGTTTTAACAGATGGCTTTCATAGTGTTACTGAGCATTGCTAAAAAGCTGGCATATAACCTCAGTGCAGTTACATTCCAGTATTGCATTGAATACATAGTGTATTCACTATGTGGGAGTGTGTATATAAACATATTACCTGCCTGGAAGATCATCATATGAAAAATCACAATTGAAAATTTTTGTGATAACATCATAACTCTCTTGGTATTAAATACTAGTGTATCTTGTTAAGACACTAGCAAGGTTCCTGCCATCCATTCATACAACTCTTTTGGTTTCTTAACTGTGCATCAGCCTTCATGCCCCTGGCCATTATATCCCAAGACAGACTTGTTTCAGAGAAAGAATAGGAAAAAAAAATCTTGAAGAGACCCAGCTTTCTACTAGCCATAATGTTGTTTGTATTTGTGCCTCCTGTAAGATATGTAGTTTAATATATGAATGCTTAAATATGGGCCTATTCTCAGCAGCATGTGTTTTGTGGTCACTCAGAGGAGGAGAGGTGATAGTCCTGTACACGAGTTAGGGAATAGCAGGGGCAGTTTTGTACATGTTAGTGCAATCACACTGGTTACAGATGTTTAAATCTTCCCATAGGTGGAAACTTTAACTTCTGTTATAGTTTCCAAAAAGGGAACTAGAGGCAGAAGGTAAAAGTAGACCGAAAGACAATAGCTATCTACGTGTCCTATAGGCAGAAAGGAAGAGTATGTCATGCTCTAATACTGTATCTAGGACTTACAAAATGAGACTAAGAAACATTGTGGGAGACATAGAAAAATGAATGTGATGGATATGGAGTTTAGAAACACACACTGCATTCATTTTTATTTTTTTTTTAGTTAGTAATGAATATGCATTTTTCTACTTTTTAATAATATGTATATATGTTTGACTCAGACAACATAGCTACATGGAGTTATCAGTGTATTTGTGTATGAGGAAGCTTAGGAAATGCATAGGGGTCTTCCAGCCCCAATCTGGTGGATTTAAGAAGGGGGTTCAAACTTCTGAAACCATAGCAGAAGAATCAAGGACAAGCCTGAAGGAGTCCCTTTCAAGTAATTGTGGTGGAAATGTCCACTAGACTTTTGACATCTTGGTCCTTCTTTCCTCCAGCTTTACAGCAAGCCAGTCCTGGCAACCCTTCCTACAAAGCTGGCAGCCATGTTGAGAGGCACCATCACAGAATGTTACCTCTTCTGTAAACAGTTTTCAGTGGAACCAAAGCCACCCTACATTATGCAGGGAAATCGCACCTCTGCTTTCTCTTAAAGGTGTAACTGAGGTTGTCTTGGGAAGACAGCAATCATTTTCCATTGTTTCCTTTAAAACTGAAACTAGATTTCCAGTATTATATTCTGTTTCAAAAATTGGAGACTGAACTGAAGAGATAAAAAATATCATGGTCAGGGAAAGTTGGCAGAATAAAGTCAAAGAGGGATTATGTGGGAGTTCAAACAGAGCGTAGAAACACCAAAAGAAAAACTGAAGATGATGATCATGAGTTGTGTTGCTGCTCACATTGCCTTCCATTCATCTTCCATTTCATATTTTCTTTTCAGATTTGCCCACTTAGTTTCTGAAGCACAGAAAACCGTGACCACTTTTCTAAATGCCATCTTAATTTCAATTCAGTGAATTTAATTGCAAGTAGCACCCAATGAGTTGAAAAACAAGTACAGCCCTAAACCCAGTGCTAATATCACTGGGGCTTGGTATATGCAGAGAATTCATTGCATGAAGCTCAGCAAAGGATCAAGACTAAAATCATTAGTTAGGCTGACTTGAAGAATTTGGAAACTGATTCTGCAATGACCCAATTTGTATAAAGCCTGCCCTGTGAAATTACACATAGGCAGGGAGTAAAGTTATTCATAAGACAAGATAATTTTCAGATTACTGGGCCACTTGAATCAAAAATATCATCTCTGTGAGAGAATTTGTAAGTCCACTGACATCACCTCTAAAAGAAAGACCAGAAGTTCCAACATCACACTTTTTTTTACATGTTAAAATTCTTAAAATGTAAAACTCACAATAGGTGAAAAACCTAAATCAAAATAGATAGGAATTCCTATTTTTATTAATTTTAAATATTTCTGTAACTAGAGAAGTCACTAAATAAAAAAGACTAACACATTGTATTGTATTTTGATCATGCAAAGAAGGTTCTGTCACTGTGTGAGAAGGGCTGGCAAGGATTCATAGGAGGAAAGAAGGTAGGAATAAAGAGGAATAATATATTAATCTATAGTTGAAAATCATGTTTGATTTTTTTGATAATTCAGTTGCCCCAAATGTGAATTCTCACCTTTTTCCAACTCAATATGAGAGAAAAAAATGAGAAGCATAGCTCCAAATAGAGAATAATGAAAAGAAAGCATTCATCATTCCAAACTGACTAGAAAACAGCAAGAATAAATCAGACAAATCAAGCATTGTGGTAACTGTTTTACAGTGTTATGCTTCTTTACACCTATTATTAATTGAATGACAATTCCTATTTATGGTGGGATACCCAGGTAATTTGGCTTCAAAATGAAAAGTATTTGTGTTAAAGGAGTTCAGGATATACTGCTGAGAAGTGACTACTAATTTAAGGAATAATTTATTGCTGGACTCAGAAAGCTAGTTGCTCTGTCTTTCTGTTTTTCTTTCTTGTCTTTTCCTTTCATTTAGAGTTATTAACAACTAGTAAATGAATGTTAACTTCCACCTGGGATGTTAGCTGCCATGGTAGCTGAAATCCCAAAACTCACTGACATCCTGACTGCAGCAGAATTGTCACAATGGGGGACCTTTGTTCAAAGGTTTGAAATTACTAACACACATTCTGGCAAACAAATATACCTGTGGTGACATTTATGAGTAGAATCGATTCAACATGAAAAATATCCAACTAAGATAATAGTATGGCTGACAGAACTTGAATAGTAGTTTTAAGCCTATGTATCTTTGATTTCGTTAGCCTTAAATCTTAGCATTAGGCTTAAATTCTGTAACATATTTTTTGAAGTTATCGTAATTTTAGGTATTACATGAAAAGTTTCTTTTTATGTTGCATGTGTACCAGTTGTATACTACACAGTCTATTGGTAAGAATCGTATGCATTCATAGAACATTAACTTTGCCTTTCAACATAATATACAGATAAGTTTATCCTTCACTCTGCTGCATGATCATCATATTCCAGAGAACCAGCTATATAGGCAAGAATAAAATATTAAGTATGATTTGTAATAAATGTACTATTAATCCATTTCTTTTCCTTCACAGTCCTGAAAAACAGCCATGCCTCTGCAAACACTTTTGTTTCTTTTAACGTTTTGTTTCCTTTGGCTTTAGACTGTGTGTTGACTCTGCTGTTCACTCTGGATAACAGCTGTTCTCACTGAATTGGTTGTTTTGGTGTCATCCTTCTCTGCACAAGGCTTTGTTTGCTATCTGTTTTCCTCTGGAGGCAGGGTCTTACTCATGATACTCCAAGAAGTTTTCATTTTGTGGAAACATACTACTATCTAGAATTTTCATACAAGTGAGATTGCTCTGTCTCTACTAGTTTTACATATGAAAAGAAAATAAAGGAGAAGACAAAATTGCCTTGGTAAATTTGTCTTCCATTGCAATTCACTGCAAAGTACTATGGCACGCTAACAACAAAGATCAGCAATGTCAAGACTTTATGACCAGGTATAGATACATATCATTAAAATAAATTCAAACTTTGAGCAAATGACTGGAATACTGAAATTGAGAAGCACTCAAAGATGAGTAGATATAATCTGTACACAGACAATTACACAGTTTAACAAAGGTGCAGTCGTAGATTAAGATTTGACTGACAATGAAATCATCTTTACTCTCTGTTCCAGCAGACAAGTGATAACTTAGATTGTCAAAAACTGAAAGAAAACTGGAGGTGTGAGTTACTGATTTACGAAAAATATATTTAAGAAGTCAGAAATACTGTGTTAGGAGGCAAAACGTCATGAGAAGTGGATCAATTTACAAACTTTGTTCAGAAATACAAGGGCTATTCAGAAAGAAATATCACAAACCTAAAAGGAGCTTTACTCACTCATTAGTGATTTGATCATAAAAAACCCTGAAAAGACCCAAAATATGTATTTTTAACTCAAATATAATTTCCATATAGCTAAAAATTGATAAATTCGTCAATAGCAGAAACAAATGTCTAAATATATTAAAAGAAACACCTTATGAAAAGATTAATTATTAAATGAAAAGGAAATATAACAACCCCTGAATTGCTTCTTGGAGTTATCATAGTAGTATAGGACACAAAATTACTTCAAGACATTATCTTAGTCTATTCAGTGACAAAAAATTAAGTGTATCGAACATTTCCCTGTGGCTTTTTCCTCCCATGTTATGAACTTGTTCTGGTATTTCAACATTTATTGTTAGAAAATATTCCTTCTGATGTCCAACATACATCTTTGCTGTAAATGAAAATTATTTCTCGCTGATCTTCCCCAGTTTCCTGGAAAATGATTGATTATGAACCCATGTATAGTGACATTCCTTTATTTGAAAGCAAATCCTCTTCAAAGTCTTCTCTTTTCTGGGCTGAACAACTACTGTTTTTTCAGACTTTATTCACAACCATAAATTTTTAAGCCTATCCTCAGTGACAGATTTGCTCAGTAGTGAAAGCATATGCTAATCTTTGTAGCGTCTGATTTTTTTTTAAATCTCTGTGTAACAACTAATATTTCTTTTTGTAGTTACTAATACTGTGATATACATTGGAAATCATTGTTTAATTTAAGTTGGATTTTACAGCTAGAAGATCTTTAAGGCTGACGTATTTATCTATTTTCTTACATCTAGGAAAAATAAGGGTTAAATTTAAAATACAGTAGAGATGAAAACTCTGAAAAGTAATTATATAACATCTGAATTCCAATTCTGCAAATTTCCTGACTTTTACAATATTTTAAGCTTCTAGGAATTTGGGAAACAGGATTGTAATAGTCTTTTATGCAGGAAGATCTTAACAAAACTAACTCATTCTTGGACTTCCTTTATTTATCCCAAAGTATAGTAGGTATTTTGAAGACAATGATATGACAGTGCAGAGGTGAAAGTATTAATTCTGCATTCAGTGCTTACTTTTTATACAACATGCAGGATAACAATAACAAAAAGTAAGGAGGACATGCATGGAGAGAGGATGAGGTTTACCAAACCACAGGATACACAAACTGCTTAAGTTCTAGGCATTTTCATGAATTGAATATTGATGCTGTGGCAAATGTTAACCTTACAGTACAAATTCATGTCACTAGGCATTTTTACTCTCTCCCAAAATATTTGACAAATTGTGGATATACAGGAAAATCTATTGATTATTTTTCATTTGATCTTGCTTCATGTCTGCTACTTCTTTCCTAAAATGTTTTTGAAGTGTGTTATTCCCACTTGCGTTTTTATGAGTGCAGATTCAGCTGTATATTGCAGATACAATGTTTTTTAGGATGTGCTATGAATTTTTCGTTATATTGCTGACTTGTGAATTTATACTTTGGGATTTTGTCAGTTATGACATCCACTCTGTGCAGTCCTTCCAGCACCTCACGTGCTTTCTTCTGGAAAAGTAAAAAGAAATTCCCTTCTTCTGCAGATGAGATGCAAAGGGCATTTACAAGAATCAGCAACTGCCAAATGACATGCTGCAGGTTGGCAGGCTGCTTCTCTAATCTGGCTTCATTTGCCAGTGCGTCACTTGATCACCTTACACAGTGAGTATAGTAACCTGAATGTCATATCATCCAGCCTTTAGTGGTGGCTGTAATATTCCTACAATAGTACATTATTAAGACATTTGGACATATAAAAATTTGGTTTCTTTCCTGTATTTTTCTTTGCTATAGCAATCACTGAGAGGATCAGTTTGGAACTATTCAGCTTTCTGCTCTTCTCCTGATTTCTGTTTTGCATAGGAAGCATTTCTTCTTTGGTCCTTTTGCTCAGAAGGAGGTGGTGCAACGTAACCTGGCTGCTGTTTATTCCACAGTGATCCCTAAGGTGCTCCATGCCTTCATCACATCTGCAAATTTGGTATAGCACCCTAATGGTTGTGTGCTTTCCCCAGAGTAATTATAATTTCAGTCAACTTCCATACCTTTTTGATACTCAGTGTTTTCCTTGCAGTGATAGTGTTTGCATTATGCATTTCTCTCCTGCATCCTGTGGCTGCTGTGCGTGCACAGCCGGCCTCGCCTGACCCCTGGCCTACTGTGTCAGAGTTCTCGCCAAGCTCCATCTGTATCGCCTCGAAGGAAAGCTGTTGAATTGTGCACCTACACCTATTTTGAATATCTGAAGCCATTTGGCTGCTCTGGCAGATATTATGGCATAAACCAAATCCTTCTTTTTCCTTCTTTTTTTTTTTTTTTAATAAGAATAATTCTGGAAATTGATCACTTTGTGCCTTTTTCAAGAAATGAGTCATACTCGCAGTACTGTACTGTATCATCGAACATACTGTTGACAGCTATTTGGGTGATATAGTTGGAGTTTCAGATTTTACCTGCACTAAGCTTTGGTTGATGTAAGCATCACCCCTCTCCTGCTCTTACCCGCCTGCTGTATAATTCTGTGCAACCTCAGCCCTGCCTGGCTTTCTTGCTGTGCCTCTGCCATGTCCTTTCAATGCTACAGGTCTCCAGGAGGATGTCAGTCTTCATAGTTTTCTGTGTATTGGGACAGAGTTGTATTTCTTGCCAAATATTGTCGCCCTGTATTCAGATGTTTCTGGAACGTCTGCTTATGTACCTTCTTATTTTCAGGTAGGAATTTGTTTTCTTTCAATTCTGTAAAGAACCATTGATTAATCACTTGTTAATTATCATTGATTAATCAATGATAGTTAAGCAGGTCATAATATGCCTTTAAATAGTAATCATTTGCATACATGAATATTTAGTCTTTTATTAATATCCAGAGTAGATTAACTATCTGAGGTCTTTAGTGTTAACTCATATAACTTCTACACTGTTTTTCTCTATTCATAATTTGAAATCATTTACCTGTGTCTTTTTAATTCATTCTGTGTCAATTTCTTTTTGAGCTGCGACACTGATACTTTCAAAGTGAAACAACTTTCCTGTTTTTTCTTTTTTTTTTTTTTTTTTTTTTTTTTTTTTGCCTTCCCTGTGCTGCTTAACAGCTTGTGGCTGGTTTGGCTACACACAGCTCAACCCTAGCTGTCCAGTTTTCTGAGGCACTCCCCTTTTCCCCCGTTCAACTTCTACGGAAGGCATGCTGAGAAATAGATCTTTGACTTCTGACACAATACAGTGTTAACATTTAGGCTGTGAACTTCTTTCACAAGAAATACATCTTCCTTCTATTTGCTGCCTTAGAGAGTACTTTTGCCATAGAGAATTTGTCAATTTTAACTTGCCGTGTCTTTACTGATTCATATTCATACTTAATAACAGTCAATATAGTGCTATATCGTTCTCTTTTCACTCCTATTATTTTCAGACCTTTCTTACCTGCAGCTGTGTATGTTGTTCTTTTCTTTTGAATTTTTTAACCTTCATATTATAATATTGGGCCTCAGTGATTCAAAATCACTTCTTATATTTGAAATGATAGACTGGATACTGTTGTACACCTTCTTGGAACTGTTGAAGCTCTTGGCACACAGCTAGGTCTAGTGAGGATACACTGACATTTCTGCTTTAGGGAAAACATTTATCCTTCCAACACTTTGTCAAACTCTCTAGCTATCATGCTATAGATAGAACAATTTAATTTCTTCCTGTGGCTTTTTTGTCTCTTGCTATTCCTTGAAGCTTGTTCCCCCATTGATGGAACTTCTGCAGCACCTTGTTTCTCATCCTGTAACTTTCTCTTTTGCCCTTTCTGCTGATGTCAGAACCAGTTTCAGGATCCTGGCTTTGATCCTTTCCTTACTGAGACTCTAGGAGAAGTCAATGCACAGGATTTGCAACCAACCCCTCTATAATTTTTTTTGTCTGCTAGGCTTGTGTGATCTATGTACAAAGCTGTTCTCTTCCTGCTCCTGCTGTCATCATCTGCCTTAATATCATGGTTATGACGACGGATGCTATTATTAGTCTCATATGCTTGCATAGTATGGAACCATTATAATCTCTGTGGAAGAAAGAGAACAGAATGAGTCAAATATATGGGTTTCAGAGGAAGAGGTCTATGAGTCACAGTGCTTTATTCTTCTGTCTTTAACTTCTTAGCCAACCCCAATCCCCCCGCCCGGTGTAAACTATCTTGTGAAATTTCTCTGCTGCTTTTCCTATTGATTTCTGTGATATGAAACTACTGCTTGAATAGTTTAAACAGTTGCATCCAAGATTCTTTTTGTTAAAAATCAAACTCTAAGTCTTAATCCATGTTAGTTACTGTTATCTAAAGATAATAGCCCTAACTAATGTATCAGTTCTGTTGTGGCTGGCTTCTCATGTGGCTTCTCATTTTGACTGCTAAATTCCTTTAGAGTGAATTTCTTCAGATGGATGACACATATTAATTCTGAAACTATATCAATATAATTTATATTTATATAAATATATGTATTATATATAATATATTATACATTGTATATATATTATATGTATATATATTTTATATATTGGGGGAAAAAGGAAAGTGTTCTTCCTGGGACTTAAATATAGGAATATGGCATTTTATTACTAAGAACATTAATTCCTGTCATATTTCTTTTAAGTTTTTCTCTTACGCCTGTTTAATTCTGCATTAGTAAAATCCTATATCAAAACAATATAAGTGACAATGTCCATTAAAGAATATATTACCAGGAGTTTCTTTACCAGTTTTTGAGTTTTTTCAGATCTGGTGCCAATAAAAATTTGTCTCAGTTGTCAATGTTAAACCAGATACCTAAAAGGTCAATGAAACAAAACAAAAAAAACCCCAAACATTTTGGAAGGCATTTGAAAAAAGACCATGTGTCTAGCAGATTATGTAGAGAATCAGAGATTTGCTTTGAGACATTTGCAAGATTCAGCATGTTTAGATTGGAAAGAACACACAATTAATTTAAATTAGTTTGAGGGTGTAATTGTTTTGTGCAAGTTCTTTGGAAGACAGTGATAGGTGTGAGACTGGTTACCAAATGAGGAAACACACCTCATCTGTGAAGCATGCTAGCATAACAGTGTGGGGTGGTAGCCAATAAACTGGGATACTGGGGCAGGACAAGGAGCTGGGAGGGCACATGTGGTCACAGCAGCAACCCAGAAAGAATAGAGGAGCTTGGGTGTGGTGTTGAAGACCACAGCAGTAAGAGCAAGCTTAGGGAAAAAAAAAAAGTGGAGAATTACTGTTGGAAGAAAATAGCTCTACTTCCTAGAGGAATATGCTAGAGTTAGAGAAAAGAAGCATGGTGTAGCATGTTACAAAGTCCACATTTCTTGCATTCTAGTAACGGGAGTATCCATTCTTTCAGTAGATTTGCAGATATTTTCTTCTTTTAAATTTTTTTATCATTCCCTTGGTTAGATTGGTTATTTATGTAATACAAAGGCAATTATGATCCATTCAGTTATAACTGATTTACAGATGACCTAAGATGACTACTCACAATGCCTACTATTTTTATTATTAGAAGTACTTTTAATAATGGGTAAATTTCTCCAAGCCTTGAGTCCAGCCTCCTCTCTCCTACTATGGTTTGTGTAACCTTGTGTTTTGATTTTTTTGGCACTCCCTTCATCTTTTACATACACTTGTTAAATTTTGTCTTAACATTGAATGTAAGCTTTTTGATTCTATAGATGTACACTGTGAAAAGGATTTCTAAGAGTAGCATAATATTTAAAACATGAACTTTCACTACAGGATTTGCCTCGTAACAACATGGACAGGTGTGCTTCAAGTGAGAACCCTAATTTTGTTAGGGGTAGAATTGTAGGATCATAGGGTCATTTAGCTTGGAAGGGGCCTCAGGAGGTTTCAAGTTCAATCCCCTGCTAAGAGGGGAGTTAGCTACAAGATCAGACCAGGTTGCCCAGGGCATTATCCAGTAACGTCTCAAACTTCCAAGGATGGAAACTGCACAACCTTTTGGGGCAACCTGCTCCGCTGCCTGACTGGCATCATGGGGTAATGTTTTTCCTTATATCCAGACTGAACCTCTCTTATTTCAACTTAGGCCTGTTGTCGTCTGCGCTTCCACTGTGCACCATTGAAGGGCCCTGCTCCATCTTCTTGGTAACCACTCCTAGGTACCAGCAGGCTGCTGCTAGGTTAGTCTAAGTCTGCCTCCAGACAAGGTGAGGTAGCAGCAGGAGATGGGACAAGAGACAGAGGGGGTTTTCCAGGAGACAAACTACAACATAGAAGTTCAGCCAGAAAACAGGACCAGAGGCAAGGGTGGAGACAAGGATACAGATGATGCAGCTCAGGCAAGGACTAAAGGTCTAGACCTGAGCTGAAATGCAGCTCCTGGAGCAGTGAGCAAAGGAGTGTGGTAGGTAGAGACCCCAGGTGAAGCTGGTGAGGGCCATTAAGGTTTATTAGTGCAATGAAGGCCCACAAACATTCCTGCATTTTCCTTATTCACCATTTTACTATGAATGTAGCAGCAGAAGATCTTGTTGCTCTTAATGTCCCTTGGCAACTCTCAGCTCTGATTGAGCTTTGGATTTCCTAACACCATTGTTTGTAGTCTGTCCCTGTTTCCACCTTATATATAGTGCCTTTTTCCATTGGAGCTCTGCCTTGAGTTTCATGCTTAGCTAAAATGGGTCTTCTGGTATCTCTGCTTGTTTTCTTAAGTATTGGGATAGACTATTCTTGTACTTGGAGGATGTCATCTTTAAAGGCCTGCCAGTTTTTATGAGCTCCTCTGCCCTTCAGAGCTGTCTTCCATAGGATCCCACCTGCTTGTTTTCTGAAAAAGGTGGTAGCATCTACAACTAACTGCATGGTTTCCTTGTTCTGCACTTTGCTTGCTATGTGCTTTCTTATTTGTTTGTTGTTTATCAGTTTTTTGTGTCCTTTAATTCTGAGTAAAAATGCATGACAAAACAACAGACTCCCACTTGCTAAGTGGGAAGCACCATTAGTTAAGGCAAGTACTTTTACCAGCAAAGCACAGTTGTCTGGTGTGCTTACATTTTAATAGCTTATTACATCCTGAATTGGTTAATATGAATTTCCATGGTGTTATATATTTGTCCTATTTCCCTTTCAATGCTTTCATTCTGCAGTGGAAGCAAGACCCTACTTTTCTCAAGGAACAACATACACTCCTCCATCCCACTTACCTAGGCATACTTTCTGGTGTCAGAAATCTGAAGCTTAGAACTTGCATCATTTTATTATTACAGAAGTAACAGAACTAGAGAGTAAACATGATTTTCAGTCCAACATCATTGGCTTTTCCTGAAATCAACTTTGCCAATGTAACTAATGACTTGGCAAAATAAGGGGATTCCATGAGCCTGCACTTCATTATTATGTATTGAACAGATGTAAAAAGTTCATGGTGACTTAGTTTGCTATGTTTTATTTCTAAGTAGGTAGTTTTTTTAAAACTGTGTAGCTGAACCCGAGAAACAACAGATTGTTCCTGGCCCTGATGAATACCCACAGGAATGAAGAAGGTGAAAAGGGATCTGTTGCCACCTGTGTGCATGAAACCACTTCAGGCTGTTCTTTATTCTTGTTCGCTTTTGATGTTATGGTTGGTTTGACATATAGGGAAGCGCTTGCTAAAGTATTGGGGTGTGATACTGTAAGCACACCATCTAATGAGCACTGGGAACTCATACAGAAATCAGGAAGGCTCAATGTATTTTCCCACAAGCAAATATTCCATACCACCTCCAGTGTAGGCCAATGTCACAATCTGGCTTTTCTACTTTTAATTCTGAAGAAGTTACTTTCTGTCCCTCCTGAGATTTATGCCTTGCATACGTGTATTCTGTGCACTGCTGGACTCAGATTTAGACTCTGTGGGTGATCTTCTGCCACCACAGGCTATTGTATATTTTGTAAAACACAGTGGAACTGATAAAAGGGAAAAAGGGCATCCAGGTGAATTGCCAGTAGCAGCCCTCAGGTTTCATGAGCCTCCTGAAAATAAGGTAGGGATAAAAATATACTTTCCCCCCTTGATGCTATCGTGTCATAATTTGACTACCTGAAACTCCTAAGGTTCTATATTTTCAACATTATTATCTTTTGTTTAACGTTAGCTTTTAATTAGGTGAATATTGTGGGAAGTCTATTAAATAAGAAACACTGTCCTTGCCAAAATCCACAATTACATTCCTCCTTACCTAAACAGTGAACTGTTTGAACACAAATGGCTTTCATGTAGTATAAGAGACTCTGTAGTAGGTAAACATCTAAATGCCTAGATAAACTTATAAATGTATTTAAATGTTTATTCCAACTGTGTTCCTAAATAGATTTTTCAAGGCAAGAAAACTAGATAGAATTCTATCCTAGATAGAATGCACATTGGATAAAAGTTGGTGTCAAACTTAGCTCTGTAATTAAATTTGCAAAACAAGAAAACTGCAATTCAAAAACCAGACATTACAAGAAATACAGCAGGAAGAAAGTACTCTGTCACCTTGAGAATATTTCAAATGTTGATTCCTCAGGAGGATTTCTATGAGATACTTTTAATATACTGTCAGATATAAAATTTTGTTAAAATTTTGCTTATCTCATTGAAAGATTATTTATCTGTTGTCCATTTACCCTGAAGTAATACTTTACTGGGATGACTTCAATTCTGGTTTTGCAAGTTGTTATGTAGATGGAAATACTTGCTCAGGTAAGCAATGCTTTTTGATTTAAATGTAAATAGCTTGCTTGGGTAAATGACTGCATGGTTAAACCAATTGTTCCTCCATTTTCTTAGTCTTTCATTCTGTCTGCAAATCATCAGATGTGCATCTGTTCACTCTTAGATTACTATAGAAAGAAAAAAGTTTCATTCTTCAAACCTGCTGACACAGATTTTATCTGATAGGCTGTTCCCTGGTTCAGTGGGATTTCCAAATTTATGAAAATTCAGTATCAAGTCAAGCGAGTTGAGGTCTTTACTGAAAGAAAAAGTAAAACTTGTAACTCTCTAATAAAGGCTTAACTGGTGTGTGAATGGCTTTCTTTTACTTAATCTGTGCACCTTGAATTTGAAATATTTTCTGGTTTCCCTCCTGTCCCCTTTCTCAGTCTTTCTGAATTGTCTTAGGTGATCAGACCATGCTAGGGCTGCATAAGTAGTGATGACAACAGAAAATGCTTCAAAGATAACCCTTAAGCCCTTAAGAATATGTTGTTGATGTGAGCAGCAATAAAAGTGGCCTGGTTAGAAGGGGAAAATTACTGGGAAAAAGAAAATGTCTGCTGAAAAATACTTCCAGAGGAAGGCCTGCCAACCTGGAAGTTGGAGCCTGGCAACTAACCCTATGAACCAGAAACATCCTTGAAAATTGCAGCTGGCATCTTTGAAGTACAACTGCGGGACTTAGAAGCCAGAGGCAGCCTGAGATACAACCAATAGGTGCAAAACCAGTGAAATGGCAACTTATCATCTGAGAAGGTGGAAAACAGTCTGGAAAAATAAAATTGCTCTGAAAGAACAGAAAATGTCATCACTTGTTGGCTGTTACAGGTGAAAAAATGAAATTAACAGCATCTATTGGCTGCTCAAAGTAGTATGTCCTACACACTCTTATGTTATAAAAAGGACTTAATTTTTATCCTAAATGGAGCCTCTCTCTCTGAGGACATCCCATGCTGCATGTACTTTTCCTTTTTCCTAAACAGGCTGAATTCTCCACAGGGGCTTTCTATGAGAGCTTGGACTCTCCCCAAGGATGCCCGGACTTTGTGATGCAGATTACCTCTGAAGGGAGGCTCTGTCATTTTACTGGTCCCCCTTTGGGCACCCTTTTGGGGTCAGTTCAGTTTATCGTCCCACCTCTGGGACATTTGAGTTCCCCTCTGGGATTGGTTTGTCCTCCCCTTTGGGATGATTTGGTGTCTTCTGAAATTCACTTGATATCTTATACAGGTAATATTTATCTTGTAACTTTTATAGATATTTCTATATATCTATATAACTATCTCCATAAAGTAATCTATTATATCTGCTGTTATGTTGTTGATAAGTTGCTTCACTAATGATAAGTTTATAGCAAACTGTAATGATACGTGCCTACTTGGCTGTTACTATTATTGATTGTTGCTATACAATTGATTACTGCTATTATAGATTGCTCTTATACCTTTGAACCTTTGATATTATATTATATTATTGCTGATAGTAATTTGTAATAGCTTGATATATATATATATATATGTATGCTTTGCTACTGGTGATTTGTGGTATTTGTGGTAATCTGTAGTAGAGAAATTTAGAGGATAAAGCTTCCACATCCTTGTGTATTATGGAATCTTATGAACTCACGGTGGTGATCTCTATACACCCTCAGAGTGGATAACCCTTTAGGTCGTGACAGTTGTGCATGATTGCTTGCTTGTTTATATGAATTTTGTATTCAGATTCAAACTCATGATTTTTTAAAACCAGACATATTTATCTGTTTTAATGAGTAATTTCTGTGAAAAATGTTTTGCCTGTGCTGTCATGCCCTGATGACCTATGACATTGAAACAGATATTATTTTACTGGAATTTGTCTGAATGAGAGAGCTATTACCTTGCACTAGGGCATCTTCTGGGTGTTCACCACCATGCCACTTCTCTTTTGGGATGCCAAGTTAAGCTGCTGTGTTAAATCCATTCTGATAATCCATATGTAGTTTTAGGGAGCCATCCAGCAATACAATCAGTTACTTTTTGATGGATATCAGTTCTTAAAAAACTAATGAATTTGTTTTCTCCATTAACAATGTATTTCCTTCTGGTGCTTTTTTAAGTATCTAAAAGAAAGTACAGGGAGGTTATTAATAGCATTATGTACCTTAAAGATATAAAGGGTGTTTCCGGATATAATTTTGTAGTACTGGGAATGAGAGCCAGCAGTGAAACATCTAAGCAGCATTAAGAATTTTCAGAACTTGTGTTGTAAGACTTTTGGGAGATTACGTTTCCTTTTCCATTACACTTGAACCCTGTCACTTTTAATCATAATATTTTCACATCTAATAATTTCTTTGACCTATGAGAGGAAACCAGCGGTAACTGTAAACCTTATTTTGTGACTTTATCTTTCCTGTCTTTGAATTGTTCTAATCTCCACTTTGCTGTGAAGAACAATGAAATTGCCTGCAAGTCTCCATCAATATCCATGTTAATATTAATACTTATTTTTCAGCCTGGAACTGTAAGACTCACTGACTGTGACTCACTGACTCCACTTAACTTCGATCTGCTTCACTTTCTCTCTTTTTTATTTTTTTTTTTTTGGCTGCTGTGGACACACCTTCAGCTATGATCTTCCTCGAATCATTTTCAAATTTTTATTTCAGACAAATAACTGGGGAGCTTCTACAAGTAATAATAACTATGGCTCTTTGATTTGATGTAGAGAGGGTATATTACTAGAAAATTCTGAACTATGTTTTCAAATAAGGATGAAATTTAGCACAAACATATGTCTTTTCAGCCTAGGTATGTTATGTGGTAAACTAAAACCTCTTACAAAGCAGGTTTTCTGGAAAAGTAATGTAAGAATTCTGCAGGGCAAAACAGATAGTTTGGTGTATAATCCTCAATTCTCTTATGTGTCTTAGAAAATGCTCCTCTTTGTTAAGGCCTTTGTGGGGAAAAAAGACTAGAAATTCAATCAGAAAAGTTCTCAGGATGTATGTTTTCCTCCTGGATTGGAGAAAAATAGTTAATGTTCCAAGAGCTCTTATCCTGCTGCCATTTAGTGCCTTGAGAGTGTTATTATACTTTCACATGTTCTTTATCCCTGTATCTTCTCTGATTTGGATTTACAAGGTTGAAATGGAAAGCATTTACAAACATGATCTCATGTCAGCTGAAAAGTCTGAAAATAAGATTTGATTGTATCACATTGAGATAGTCTAGCAAATAAGAAAGACTAAGCAAAAAGCATTTTCTAGTGTCAATCTTTCTTTTATTTTGAAATATTATTTAGTTATTAACATCAATGAACTAGGTGAAAAGCAAAACTTTAAATGCTACCTCATACCTAAGAAATCAGATTTTAATTTAAAAGACAGAAGAATTGGAAATTTTATCTGATTCCTGTTTTTTGTTTTTTGAAAAATCAGAGCCAAAGTCAAGCTTCTGCAGATGATCTTAGTTTCTTTTCATTGAAGGGCTATGGTAATTATAATACAAATGGACAGTTACATTTCTCTATATATTTGAATCATTTTTTCCTGAAAATAGATGCTATATTTTGTGAAGGTAGCTATTTCTCTCTACAAGACCTGAGCTGACTGAAAGGCACTGGATAATTCTTTAATTAGTAAACAGAATTCAAGTAATGACATTTTTGGGGGTTTTTTGTACACTGTTTTACTAGTGAGTCTCAGGTCTGGTCTGGGGTAACCATCTATATCTCAAGAATTATGGTTTATCTATGTATAGCCATCGAGTTTTAATCAACTTGCACTTTGCTGTTGAAGCCAAAGTACTCAATCCTTCTAAAGATAAACTGCCCTAACGTCTTTGGCTTCATTAATGGAAGAGGTAAGTTGGTCACAGATTTTGCCTTTGTATAAATTTTTTTAGAGAGATGAAGATTTAACCTAGGCCTCAAAACGAGCACTAGAAAACTGTCCTGGTTAAAGTTGTCATTTAATTTTGAGTTAGTTTATTTAAAATGTCATTATAGCAAGAATCAACAGCATCTATTATTAAAAAAATATCTTCCCACAAAGAAGGACTGGTTGACCACCAAAGACTATTCCATATAATTCAGATGGTTTGGATGCATATGGTATACTGTATAGTTATTGATGTACATTTCTTTCGTACAAGCATAAGCTATTGTTTGTTCTCACCATTTTATTAACCAAATTCTTTCTCATTTTAAATGTAATATGCATAGTAGTCTTTTCACTTCCATGGATATGGATTCTATATTTAATCCACACAGCTTTTACAGATGAATCTTAACTTCTAAATTAGGAAAGGGATGGTTTAGCATTGCTTTTTTATATGCAGGCAGAAATACTTTATCTGTGATTTTTTTTATAATGTTGTTTGTAAGCTCTGGAGATACTAATGCTAATTTCATCTTTGTTATACTCCTGGATAATCTGTTCTGTGGCTTTGTGCATTGTTGACATACAATGTTCAGAGGGTTTTTTCCTCAGTGAAGCCTGTTGTTTAGTCTTGCTATCACTAAAGCTTGTTATCATTTATCCTGCTCATTCAGCTGCAAGGTTCAATCCCTGTCCATCATGCTTCCTTAATGCCCCATGTCTTTACTTGCCTGAAACTGTTAAAACATAATTTCCTGTTTTTATTTAGTAGCATAATCTGTTTTTAGCTTAGAAAGAAAATAGTTGATCATGTGTGTATGGACATTCATAGCTTACTTTGTGTTATGTAGTGTTTAGTATTTAGGAGACTGAAAAATAAAGGAAATGCAAGGGTAAAGCAAAAAGGGAAAACTGGAACAGAATATAACAGAAAAAAAAAAAAAAAGATATTTCAATCCAAGATTTATAATACATTTCCCTTTCTAGGGAGTGAAATAAAATGGACTTGGCTCTTGATTTGTCTTGATCTTCTACACAGAGGTATATGGGAGAATAAGAAACTTTTTCACCTGACTGTGTATGGACTACCTCAACACCAGGCCCCATCATGCAGGAATAAGTACGTGTCATGTAATCCTTTTTTCTCCCACCTATAAGAGGATGGACAAGCCAACTGACTTTACCCCCTGAAACATATTGATCAGAACAGCTGAGTTGACAAGGAAGAGAGAGGTCAAGAAGAATTGTGATATACAATGCTGTGGATTGGAAGCAATCTTCCTATACTGCTATAAAATGATAACTTGTGGATAGTCTTTTCAAAGCCTCCTTTGCGTCCTCTGGGCCATGAGTTGCTGGCAGCTGATTTCAGAAGTAATATTCCATTCCACACTTTCTCAGAATAAGGGGTTAGTTCATGGCACCAGTTATTCAAGTGGGCAAAATAGACTTTGCATGCATGGAACGATCTCTATTGCTAAGAAAGAAATGTAACTGAGCAAAGAGGCAGTTATGGCACCCCTATGCCTGTTCAATATACACTGGTCTGTAAAAACTACTTCTGGAATTAAGTACTGCATAACAGAAATAGGAAAGGTTCAATCAGGTGCTCAACTTCCAATGCTGATTTTTCAAAAACAGAAGGCTGATCTGAGCTTGCAGACATGCACAGAACTGCATCTGTGCATACAAATGTGGTATTTGTATATGAAATCATTCCATATGTACACACTGTTTTTGGGAGGCACAAGTCCTCTCCAAGTTCTTGAATGTAATTTAACACAATTTCCCAATATATGGCTTCTTCAGAAAGAATGACAATTTCTGATATTTTTTCAAGCTAAGCATTTGCTTAACATCCTTTCCTAAAATGGATTTTAAAAACTTGTGTGGTGAGATTGTCACTATGACTAGATTCTGACTCAACTTTGAAACAAGACTAGAAAATAGTGGTTGAGAAAATGAGCTTTGTAAACTGGTAACACAGAAAAGAAAAATAATTTATACTGACATTTCTAAAATGGAAATTATAGTTTTTTCATTGTGTTTATCCCAATTATATATTTAATGGTATGCCTTGATTCATAACAATCTTTCAGGTATCTTTGCTGTCAGGATGTTTCATAATGGCCACATTATTTTCTGCCACATTTCACCCTTAATTTCAATGGCAGTCACAGCTGACTCTACTTCCTTTTCTTTCCAAAAAAGTATGTCTGTAAAGTCCTGAGAGTTTTATACTTGATTACAGAAGCAGGAGCTTTGCAGTGCTATCATCATGATTAGCCAGATGACAAAAAACTGCTGCCACTGGGGATTGAAGTGTTGTCCCAGTTTATTCCTTGGAGTTCTTAGGTTGAATTTAATGTAAGATCTAAAATAGCTTTTAGGTAGGAACTCTTCATTGTTTCCATCTTAACATTTCACTAAGAGATTAGGTTATGGCTCTTGATCTCACCATTGGCCTATGTATAGACTTTTGGGCCCCTTTGCCTCTGTCATGCTTCCTGTCTGAAAAACCCAGTGCTGAAAAACAGAGTAAGATGGTATTGCTAGTTGAATCTTTTATCGTACGATAAAGCTTTTTTGTCTGTTATCAGTTCATGTTATTTTTATGTAATAATATGTTGATAAAAAATAAATAACAGATAGAATTTTTGAGAAATAGCTATACAAATCCCAGTTACTGTACCTATTCAAAATTTCTGTTCTAGTTATATCCAAGCTGATCTAGTTAACTAAAAAAATCATTAAGAACTAATACTCTGAACTTTTTTGTTGCCTATTATATACTAACAGCAGAAATGACTGCGTTTTTTTATCCTAATGGCTCTTGTTATTGATCAGTTGGTAAAGGACATGTGTGAGAATTATCATGTAAATGTGATTTGTCATTTAACTGTTGAACTAAAATGTCATCAACTGCTATAGAAGTTACACTATATAAAAGAAGCAAAACAGAGTACTGGGCAGGACACGATGCATGGGATGTGTCCTTTACATGACAAGAGAGAATTACTTTCAGTAAGCTTTTTGAGAAAACACATTGCTGGTAAAACTCACTGTTTTGTGCTATTGGCAACCTTCCTCTTTCCCCAAATATATTAAATGTTTGGGTTTTTTTCACACAGCACTCTACTGGCTATGCTCCTATTAATGCAGCTTAGGGTGCTGCAGGCCTTTTTTGCTGCCAGGGCATGCTGCTGGCTCATGTTGAGCTTGCTGCCTACCAAGACCCTACAGTCCTTTTTTTTATCCTTTATTACTTTTGTAGGTGCCATGATTTGGAGTAAATTTTGTCCAGAACAGTTAAAGGAGCATAAGCCGGCAATATGAAAATGAATCAGTAGAAAAGTAACATTGAGCTAAGTATTCCTGTACATCCCATGAGTTTCCTTCCTGACGCTGATTTTTCTGGAGTCATTTCATTATCTGACAGAGGAGACAAAAGACAGATCTTATTATCCTAGAGAATGATGATTTTCTTACCTGTTAGACAGAATGAATAGTTGGGCCACATTCACGTAATTTCTGTGAGTTTTGCATCTATTAGGAAATCCCATTTGTGCTGTCTCCTGGGATAAAACAGGGAGATGTCATTTAAGAGCAAAATGCCTAAAGATGTCTGTATTGGCAGAAAGAAGAGGAGTTATAAGCAGAAGAGAAAGTCTGATTACCCTATGCTTATATCTGTTTATAGCTTCGAAGTTTAAAGTATCTAATAAATGAACAGTGCTCTGAGAAAAAGTTCTTTAAAAAAACCCAAAACACAACACCCCCCCAAGGAAAACAGTACCTACCCCAAATAACTATTAAATAAAACAAATAAGTAATTCTTAATGCTAACACCAATTAATTTGCCACACAACCCTGTGTGTTTTCCAGAAAGAGTGCTGAATTTCCAGCATTTTTAAAGGACAGTATTCAAAGTATGCGACATTTTGTAATTTCCCTTTTTTCTTCTTTTTTTATTTTTCCTATGACTTTCATGTTGATATGTAATAAATGCCCAAGTCTGGTTTGGAAATCAGTTGCTTTCTTTCCTCAAATCTCTCAGAAGCATGACAGCACATATCTATTCCACATCACAGTATGAAAAAAAATGACAACCAGCATCCTTCCCACAGGAGACAAATTGTAAATAGAATTGGAGCTTACTCTGAAACTGCTTGGAAGAGCAAAACTGGCAGTGAAGTGAGTACGAATTTGCACTACTTTGACCTTGAGGCAGCACCCCTGAGAGGCATAAACAGTGAAATGTAAATCTGTAATAATTGGCTTGTCATCATCCAGGTAGGTAATTCAACATGAAAGAAGCAACACTACATATGCCTTCTCATGTTTCACAGTTTCAGAACATTAAGATGCATAGAGCAACTCAAGATACATGCTCATGCAAAGTTACTTATCTTAAACTGACCACTATCTTCAGTGAATCAAAATTCATAATTCTACTCTGTGGCTGCTCATTTGTTTACTCCCCCTTAAAGTGAAAGCCAGTTGCTGATGAACTCCATACTGGATAGAAAGACTGAAGACCGAAATACCATTTGTTCTGAAAGTATGTACTTGACATAGAAAGATATACATGAAGGACCAAAATGAAAGATGTATATCCATCCATCCATCCATCCATCCATCCATCCATCCATCCATATGCTACTCCCCCATTCTGCCCTTTTCCTGATATGCTTAAAGATTTCAATCTTGGTTTTTAAGTTCTATACTTCTGTCTGAAGGACATAATGAGATTTTTTTAACACATTCTGCAAATGGCAGTTTCTCAGTTGTAGTCCATGAAAACTATTATTGCAGATTGACTGTTAACTTTTTCCTAGCAGACAGTTTTATCACACAGTAGGATCTTCTCCCCTCTTCACAACTTGAAGTTAAAAATAAACCATAGTTTGCACAGTTGTTATTATATTTTCTCTTAGCATGTGATGGCTATTTGGAATAAAAATGCATTTCACTCCCCCTTTCATTTTTTTTCCAAAATTTCATTTTTCCTACTGAATGTTTCTGAAGAGAATGCATTAATCATTTGTTTCTTCTTCTACAGTATTACTGTCTTTCAATACATTTTTATCAACTCTTTTTGAGATATCAAGAAAACAATGTTGCATACCTGCCCACTGATCTTTATTTTGCTATACTCATTTATTTGAAAAAAAAAGTTAACCTACTTGTGCTGACAGGTTTTGCTGGTCATTTGTTTAACAGAGCCTTGGGCTGTTCAAACATTTACTATTCTAGCTGGAGGCAGCTTGTGGCATTTTCATCTGCCAGGCAATAATCACTGTTACCTTATTCTGTGCTACTTGTTGTCCAGGCCCAATGTGTTGAATTTTTTTGTTAATATGGAAAAACTCAAATGTTATTAGGCCTTTTAGACTACAAGTAAGGTAAATAAAAATAAAACAGTAGTCCAACTATCACACTTAAAAACTTTTTGAAATATTTTGAAATATCATTCACATTTCTCGGAAATAGGCATGAACTAGAAAAATATTTCTGGAAGGTGTTTCAAGTAAAATCTCTAGACCCATGCTGTCTAGAGAGGATCCTGTCAGCTAGAAGCACAAAAACTTCAATGATTAGGCTTTAGTCCCAAACCAATAATGAATGCAACTGGATTTCAAAAGTTGGCAAGAAGGTGTTAAATGCAGCTAAGACATATGTATTAAAGCTTATGTACCTATAAACAAGTTTTTATTCTTTCCTTCATGTTATAGGGATCTTTGTGTGAAGAGATGATGCTTTGTTTTGAAGATGTCTCTGAGACAATTTAATTTGCTACAGGCTTCCAGAGGAAAGGACTAATGACAAAAGAAGGATAACTTTACTTACAGTGATCTAATGAATGCTGCAGCTAGGCTGCTTACAGTATTGGAATGGCACATTTATATCTATACCTTTAAGTACCTTTTCACTGCACTATAATCTATCGTGTAGACATAGGCCATTTTTGGATGTTTGGGACCATATATTCCTTATTTTAGGAGAATGTAGTCAGTCAAGTCTGATACAGATGATCGCAACACACGTTGTGCAACCATGGCACATCCAGTGTGTATTCTCTTTACATGATCAGGTCTGTGAAACAGCACAAAACATACCACGTCTTCAGCTATTCTAGAAATACCAGCTCTCAGTTTGGAATAAATTAGCAACACGGAAAGTCCTTTCTGGATGGTTAATATTTATGCCCTTAATAGGTAAGCTATTTTCTTGGATATTTTATTGTTATTTTCATAGATTACCCTGTTCACGAATCCAGCACTACACAGAGATACCTTCAAGGAGGTATCAATAAAAGCTTGATCCAGCAATCAGCATAGTCAACCAGACACTGTTAAGAAGCAGTGAATTTTGCTCTGAAACAACACCTTCCTCTTAATACATTGCTATAATTTTGCCTGCTTTTGCAAACATTTATTTCACTGGTATTAAGAACGGTATGTATAATTGAACTTGGACTCTTAGCACTGAAACTGAAACAGAAACACAACAGACAAGAAGACCATCTTGTACCCATGCTGGGATCTGGTTGAGTATGTAAGATCTATTTACTTAACTGAGTAGACAATGTTTTGCATCCCACAGTGAGAGCATGAAACTAAAGCAATTTTGCTGAAGAACCTGCAAGGCTGCATTTGGCTTAAATCCCGTAGATACATAATATCAGCATAGTAACAAACCTTCATGTAAGCTAAGCCTGAATAACAAAAGCTATTATAATGTTATTGCTCTGTATGTTAATGTCACTTGTTTAGTAACAGAACTATAGCAACACATTTCAGAGTTTCTCCACAGTCTCTTGTTTACACCCCCTTAGTCACTGTTTTCATCCCATATGTGGTACAATTCTGGTCAGTAATGTACAGAACAGCAAAAGTTGTTCTAGTGAGGAGACTGACATACTGCAGATGTACAAAAGGTAGTGAACTCTGAAAAAAGCCAAGAGAGCCTAATCGCCATTTGGCAACAGTGTTTCTGGTGGTATTATGTCCCTAAATTTATTTATTGGAAAGTAGCCTTACTTGATACAGCTTTATGAAATTAGTTTGAAGTATTTGCTCTCCTCCAGGGATTTCCCTGCATTTGAATTAATACAATTTAAGAAAAGAGCTTCAAGTTTTCTGATTCCCTTTTGGACCCAGGCTCTTTGGAAGGTGTCATCCCCAAAGCTTCCAAATCCTAACTTCATTTGGATCTACTTGCATAGCTCCTTTAAATTCCTCTGGAAATCTTTGAGTTAATGAATACTTTCCATGTAGCTTCCTTTCACTTGGTATCTTCAGGATCCAAATTTAAAATTTCAAAGAATATTTTTTTTTCCACAAGAAGCAAAATTATACACTTTAAAAGTCCAATGACATTTTTTATTTCAATGTGATGTATCAAGAGGGAAATAATTTGGAACTATTTGGAAAAGAGGAAAAAAAAAAAGAGGTCTAAACTTGCTTTCTCCCATGGAAAATTTGAGTTTTGATAGAAATACATTTTTCTGTGAGAATATAATTTTGAAAAAAATGACAACAGTTCCCCTAATATCATAACATTTTACCGTGACCCAACTGCTAACATAAATTAATAAACTCATCATTGTCTTCTCTTTAAAATTGTTATTTCTTTCTCTGAATTCTAAGCATATGCCATACAGAGAAAAAATACAACTATACATCATGAAAATGCTCACGTTTGGGCAGAGGCAAAACATAAGTCATCAACCAAGCAAAAAAGTTGCATTTTTAATCTTAAGCTTAAAAACCATGCTCTTATATAGTGTCTGGAAATTGCAGTAGTGGTCAGGGTTGTTGGAGCCAAACCTTGGGTTTGTATAACTAACTTAATAACGCTGCCTGTTCTGCTAGTATAGTGTTGAAACTAACTATGGGAGTAATAACATTTGTACGTAATTTGATCTTTCATTATCATCAAAGTAAATGTGCAGCTATTGATAAATCTAAGAGCCATCTATCTAAAGCTTTTTTTATTTTTTCCCCAGTAGTCTGTTTTCTATTACATGGATCCAGATGTTTTAGATGTTTTCAACACAGTCAGACTTTCAGGATGACCAGAAACAGTGTAGTAAAACATGGCTCTCCTCTACAAACATTTACTGAGCATCCCAGTTCCTTTTGCCAGGTGTGAATGGCTAAAGCAACACCCATGACAAAATATAGTGGCTTGCTGTACCTTCAGGTTTGTTTCTAATCATACGTGCTGCCTGCAGATTCTTATCTGTGTCCTTAGACTCAGTTATGATGACAAAACTTTGATCTTAGATATCCGTTCTGCTATAAACATCTTCTGCGGAATTTTCAAAGTGTGTTTCTTCTTGAAGAATTATGTTTTGAGATATAATTGAAGATCTGCAGGAACCATCTTCTTCCTGTTGGGAAGGATGCATGGTGTTCTTTCATTGTTTCCTACATCTTTCTTATATTCTATGACACCACCTTCTGTTAGTTTTATTTTTAGGAGGATTTCTCTTTGTGATCCTCTGTGACTTGTACACGGGGCATAAGATGTCAGTTTCCTTAATTACTGTGGTCAGTTTACTTTACATCAGGAACGATCTGTCTTCACATTTTATTTTCTAATTAAAATTAATATACCAGATTCAGACCTGCTGTGAGTAAGTACTTTATGTTAATTTCACTGGACACATTAGGCCTGATGGTGCACCAGAGTTGTTTTGACTTGACAGAAGGTCAACACAAAAAAAATTAGGAACTGTTTGTATTGCTGCTGTTGGTAAAACTGCTCAATGTCAAAGATAGAAATGCTCTCATCTATTTAGTGAGAAATTAAGGGATAAAGAAGCCTGAATTATTATTATCATATGTATTTTTTTATTACAGAACATATGCATCTCAAATCTAACAGCTAGCTTCTTAGTTGGATACGTTTTGTAAAAGCAGCTGAAAAGAATTCTTAGTGTATCTGACAAATCTGTTTCTGATCAGGTGACTTAAACACTGCATTCTTCCCCTCTAGTGGTCAAACTCCACCCCAAGTAGTAATCCCTTCTTTATAAGAAGAGATATCAAATCCCCTCCAACTGTTCTCTGCTGAGAAAAAGCTGCAGGCAGACCCCTGCATCCCATCGATGATACAAGATCTCACATTTTAATTTCTGAACATTCCCAAGAATTAAGGTATATTTATTTTATTTTGTGTTAAAATATAGCACTTTTTGAATCACTGCATCAGTTCCTAAGATTATGTGGAAGTTAAGATTTTCTAGTCTCAAAAGAAAATACATGTGTTTAGATAAAAGTAAAATCAATAAACCCACAAGTCAGAATAAAGAAAATGTTCTTAACTGTTTTTTCCCACAGTTCCTTCTGTTACCTGCTTTAAAAGTCCAAAAATATTAAAAAAATAATTTGAAGGTGTGTTCTTGTTTTCTAAGTAGCTACAAATATAGAAATCCTGTCTTTTTTTTTTTTTTTTTTTTTTCTACCAAAGAATCATTACAGCTGCAGCAACTAAAATAGCTCAGGGAATTTAAGTTTTCCTTACTTCTGCCAGGCATAGAAGAAATTTGATTCTTATACTGACTTTCCTGTAATTATTCTAATAATGTAACAGCTCACTGAGTTACCTTCATGTGTTTCAAGACTCTTTTCATTTTTCACAGAAAGGTAAAGAAAGCTAGGTTCAATAATTCAGCCTCGTGGTAGATACCTGCTAGGTGCTGAATGCTTTCTGGAAAATTAGAGAAATGAACAGGGAGATTGTGCTGAAACTAGACAAGAACCTACAGCTGCGGGGCAGTCAGCCCTAATTTATGAAAAAGAAAGAAAAGAAGAATAAAATAACATTTTAAATGAGGTTAACTATTATACTAGGGCACTTACAGAATCAGAACGTTCCTAAGAAACTCGGTTGTTCTGGTCATCAGTGAGCTCTGGCAGGGACCTCAATCTTCAGTTCTTTTTCTGCTGATGCTGGATAAAGAACACCCCTTTGTAGCTGATTTCATCTGTCTGTTCAATCTTCTTCTCCTTTGAAGTCAGAATTATCTAATTTCTCAATTAAATCTAATGTCAGTTTCTGGTTGTATATTAAAAGAATTGTATAAAACACACTGAACATTCAGTGCTTCAGTAGAGTGTTTACCTTTTTGTCTCATTGATTTTGTAGACAATTTTCTCTTCCTTTCAATATCCCTTTCCTCTTTGAGGTGCCTACTGTGTTGTGGTGGTGTTTTTCTTCACAATACCAAAATAGTGTCTCAGCAAGCTTTAAGATGTGCACTTTATTATAACAGGGAAATGTCTCTCTGTCATACATGTGATTTTGGATTTTGTCTTAGAGGGACGCTGCATGGGGAATGGAGATCATAACAAATATATCACATCAAACCTGCAGGTTCCAGAGAGAATGCCTTAGCTTTGTCTGTCTTTCAGGTGAAATGGCCTGTTAATTGAATGCAAAAGTGGAACGCCAAATAAAAAATGCTTCTTCAAGGAGCCATAGATTATGAAGCTGAATTTCTGCACTGAAGATGCAGTACCAACAGAAATCTCACTACATAAACCCCCAAACTGCACTTCACTGTGCTGTATATCACACAATGAATACTTTCTCATTCCTTGGAACTGTCATTGGTCAGGTGCTTATCTAGGATATTCTGTGATTCAGAAATCACTGGATGAATCATTAACTTCAGAAAGGCCTCTTTCATGTGACCCAAAATACAAGAGTACTTAATCCATAAACAAAACTATAATCCTTGGTTTCACAATTTCCTGAACTAACAACTGAACCTACCCTGGTGAGTCAGGGTGCTAATGAGAATATTGAACAGAAGCTTCAGCATTACTGAATCGAGTTGAAATGCTATTTCAGTCACTCACATAAAACTGTACTTCACCTTCATTTCACATATAAACTGGTACAGCATGCCAGGAATAACTTTGCTCAGGCTTGTGACTCACAGTAAGGTGGGCTTGGGGGTATGTTGGGGACCTGGATGAGTTTGGATAGATCGCGCCAAAAATCCTTAGAGCTTGAAAGGAGAGATTTTAAAGGAGAAAATTTGAAGATGTTTACACCTTTCAAAGGATTTAACATAAAGAGACTAAATGCAAAAAAAACCATAATGCAATGCAAACATGGCACAAGTATATTAAAATAGCACAATATAGTCTTACATTGAAACTGATCAGAAAAAAAAGGAACTCCAATACTGAAGTGCTGTAGTTTTTAAATCATGAGAAACAATAGCAGATCAGCAACCCGGCAGTGGATAAAAATGACTTTCAGAGGCTAAAGCTTCAGAGACTGGGGTTATGCTTTTGTTCAGTCCAACAATAAATGTTGTTATATGAGCATAAGCTTTCAGCCTGGAGAATAGGAGGCTGAGGAGAGACCTCATCGTGGTCTACAGCTTCCTCACAAGGGGAGGAGGAGGGGCAGGCGCTGATCTCTTCTCCCTGGTGACCAATGATAGGACCCAAGGGAATTGCAGGGACATGTGCCAAGGAAGGTTTAGGCTGGATATTAGGAAAAAGTTCTCCACCCAGAGGGTGGTGAAGCACTGGAACAGGCTCCCCAGGGAGGCAGTCACGGCGCCAAGCCTGATGATATTCAAGAAGCACTTGGACATTGCCCTCAGACACATGGTGCGAATTTTGGGGCTGTCCTGTTCAGGGACAGCAGTTGGACTTAATGATCCTTGTGGGTCCCTTCCAACTCAGGACATTCTATGATTCTATGATTCTATGATAACAAAGGATCTATCAGCCTCTTGACATTTATCTTACGTCTTCATTTTAAGTTAGTGATTTTACTAAAGACTTTTGCATTCAAATTCAACAAGTTAGTGATATTCAGCTAATAATCTGAGAGTGGGTCTCTGGTTGGATATTAACATGCTGTCAAGGTAGGTGGAAAAAACTCAGGTATCTCAGAGCCTTTAAATAAATCTGACAACCCAGAAGCAGCTGACGTAAGCAGGTATCAGGTGAGCAACGTATTGTTACTTATGAAGTGATATACCTAGTGGTCAGTTCAGCAGCACAAAATGTGCTGATAATCTTCTACAGCATTTATTTCAAATAATCCAAACGAGGTAGAGAAAAATAACTTTAGAAAGTGTTTACCTTAATTTATAGTGTTAATTATACTTCACCAGTAAACTGCACAGTTTTACTTTAGACATGAAGTACAGTTTAAATTTTGTGTTCATTTTTTTTTGTTTTCGTATCTACACTTAAAATCACATAGCAGGCCAAGGAGACAGCAAAACTTTCTTCTCTGAGGAATTTTGTATGCTATGGTGTGGAGGGACAGCAATGTAAATTTTAACTTATATTTAAACAACATTTGGAAAAAGCACAAATAAATGGTCAGAGAGCTGGAACAGCTCTCCTATGAAGAAAGGCTGAGATAGTTGATATTGTTCAGCCTGGAGAAGAAAAGGCTCCAGGGAGACCTTACTGCAGCCTTTCAATACTAAAAGGGGGCTTATAAGGAAGATGCAGGGAGACTTTTTCCAGGGCCTGTAGTGACAGGACAAGGGGCAACAGTTTTAAGCTGCAAGAGAGTAAATTTAGATTGGACATAAGGAAGAAATTTTTTATGATGAGTGTGGTGAGGCACTGGAACAGGTTGCCCAGAGAAGCCGTGGATGCCCCATCCCTGGAAGTGTTCAAGGCCAGGTTGGATGGGGCTTTGAGCAACCTGGTCTAGTGGAAGGTGTCCCTGCCCATGGCAGCGGGGTTGGAACTAGACGATCTTTAAGGTCTCTTCCAACCCAAACCATTCTATGATTCTATGATAAATGCTGCCTCTATGATCTCACATACTAGACATTATGTTGAGAGATGACTGATACACAGAGATAACTTCCTTCTGTCTCTTAATGTCTAAAAATATGCTTTATGAAAGATGCACGTGATGAATGTTATACATTTTTAACCGATGTAGCCAGCCCCCAATTTATAACTTCAACTAGGAGTCCTTCAGGGAACATGTCTTGATCTAAAATAATTTTAAAGTTAATAATGAAATATACTAAAGTGTCTTCAGTGGGAAGCAGGATGGTACTTTGCCATAAAAAACCCTACAACTTAATCACAATACTTCTAGGACAATGACTCCTGCTGCTAAATTTTCCATATTTGGAGAAGTTTTGTATACTTTCAGACCAAAGAGTGCAAGAAAATGGCTTAGCAAAAAGTGCAGAATGCAGCTCAGGAAGATGGTGCTACTTTGGTTGCAAGCCCTTAGAACTGTGACCTGTAGCGTAACATGCAAATATCAATTGCATTGTTACTTTAACAGGGGATAATCATGTAGAGGTCTTTTTATATGGAAAGTCTCTCTGTTTTTAATTGGCTTGGAGGAAGAGACTTTTCCCAGAAAAGCTTATCTAACACTTGTTGAGCTAAATTGAAAAATTACTATTGATCTGAATGAGAATGAGATCAGTCCCATACTGGGAAAAATGACACATATATTTGTATGATAGCTAATGCAGGAAAGCAATTAGTTCCTTGCTTGATAATTTGGTATAAATTTAGCAATTAATAACTAACAATTAGTGGGGTAATTTTTTTTCTGCAATTCTATTCTATCTTACATCATAAAGAGATTTCTTAGTTTGTCTATAAGTATCACATATTATAATTCTTTTTTTTCATGAAAGGAAATAATTATACAAAGTGTTATTTCTCCTTTATGTACTTTAAGGATTTAATGAATCACATTAAGAGTTAAAGAAAAAGGAATTACAAGCCTTATTTAAAAAAAAAAAAAGATAATATTATACCGTGCTTGGAGTAATGGCATAATGAACTGTATACATAAGAACATCCTCTTAACCAAATGGAAGACGTTGCAAAGGTGACCAGAGGAAGTTCATGTTATCAGCTGGAGTGCCTGAGTAGTAATGAATAGTCCATAGACAGCTGTATCTCCATATCTCCCTGGTAAACCGTGAGCTTCAAATGCAATAAACATTACTGTACTGATTGAAAATTAACTTGCTGAGGAAGCATGCAATTGTTGCAGAGGTAATTGCTTTTAAAGAACATAGTCTTCCTGTGTCTAGCTTTGCAATAAGGAATAAAAATTAATTACTGGAAGCAATGCTAAACAGTGAAAAATATGGTAAGATATAAACCATCATTGAATGCATATGATCTTTTATTTTACAAAGTGCTTCCTAAATTTCAGCATAATTTATGCACTATGTTAGGCCTGGAAAAGAAAAGAGAAAGTCTGTATAACAGAGCTGCATGTCTTCAAATCAGAGAGGTTTCTTATTCTGCTAGACTTCAGTGGACATATGAGGAATAGGGCCTCCTGTCTTCTGTATGTGCTGAACAGATAGAGAACAGATTGTGACAATAGTAGCAATATCTACTTCATAACCTCGCATACGAGCTGTGACCAGTCAATCACCAACACCATGTTCCAACAACCAGACAAGAAAGAGGTGGACTGGGTAGGTCCACATTAACTGCATTATGGTCACCTACTCAAGGTCTTTTAAATCATTGCTGTGATTCCAGCTGACTGCTACACAGATTGCTCAATTTGTTCAAAACTCATCGCAACAGTTAGGTGCAATTTGGCAGTGTTGCAGTAAGTAAAGAAAAATATAACTCAGGGAAAATTATAAGGAGCTGTGTGCTCAAAACCATTCCATGTTTTGTCTAAAGCTGAAACTGTCGTTCATGACACCAGTAATGAGGAAAATGGCAAGTTTCATGTGATTATTTATGCAAATTATGCAAATTATTGACTTTTATCTAGGGGACAACAAAACAGATTTGATGTCAATGATCATGCCATGCAACTTCATCTGAAGAAGAAGCAGAGTGCTTTGCAGGAGTGAAGTCTTCCTTGGCTGGGCTCTGTTACCAGCAAGCTGATTTACAGGAAGCTTTGGCATACAGTCTAATCAGATTAACTGAGAGATTAGTAATGAAATGCTAACACTGACAAATTGCGGATATGTGCTGATAAAAGCCATGCACAGGTGTGTGAGATCTTAAGATATCTATTTTCACCTTAGGTAAGCTGCAAAGTGTATGGAAATGAACAGTGCAGTCATGTCCATCTGGATGGCAAGGCACCCATTTTAGAAGGCATCTCTTTTAAAAAAGCAAACAAACAACAAAGTGCAAGAATTCCATTGAGTGATTGCCCCACTTTTTTTGCTGGTTTTCTCCTTGTTGTGTGCTAGAATTAAATCTGCTCAATGGATTAGGTAGGTGCTCTGTATACTGATGGAAGTGAACTTGTAGCAAATACCTAGAAAGATCTTTTAATTGGTAGGTTGCATTTTTTGTGATACAAACAAAGCATGAGCTCTGCTGTACAAGTCTTTCTGCAAACCACTACTGGAGGTTGTGTTTGTACCAGTAGGTAACATGACCAGTTGCTGCCCCTGAGAGCAAGTGACATGACACAGCTTGCCTCCCTATAGTTTTTTTCCCTCCTAAAATAGGGTTGTCTTACCTATTCTGCCTACCAAGACCCTGAATACCCCCGCCAGGGCTTAGTTGCCTATGCTCAAGGTCAGTACTGGTATGGAGCTGTACAACCTTGGTTCAGAGTATTGTGAGAAAGAGCTGTGCCCTTCCTTCCCTTGGGGGCTGCACTGTAGTTCAGGCCCTCAACCTTGGTCTTTGCCTGAGCTACACTGCAGCCCTGCCTGTGCCTGGCCATGCGCCTAGCGGAGCTGGCCGCGACCTCTGCCCCTGCCCTGCGGGCTCATCTTCCCATCTTGACCTGGGACCTTCCTCATCACCGTGGTCTTGCCTGACAAGCACTGAGCTTTTGGCTGGCCCTGGGTACTGGCACCAGACCTGCTCTGCTCCTCTTGCTGGGGTGTTACCAGATCACACACTTGCTGGTCAGATCCCGGTCCTGTGCCTGCCTTGCTATCACACTAGCCTCCTGGCTCACCTTCCTCTATGGAGCAGCTGGTATGGCACGTACAGTGAAATTATTGCCCTTACTTACACATTCAAAAACTGTGGTTTTCTTAGTTTTACATTGCAATTTACAAAAAATATCTAACTAGAATTTATTTTCCATAATATCTCATAAAAATAATGCTAGCAGGTAATTTTCTTAGCAACATTTTATTAAAATAAAGATCAGATTTCAGCATAGATTTTGTTTTTCTTGTTTGAAAGTAATCTGAAAAATGTCCTCCTTTTATTCTGCATGTGGAAATTAGGTTGAATACAAGCTTGAACTTTTTTCCTTCCTAACTATGTAAAATTCTTCACACAGTGCCTTCTGGCTGATATCAATGCTGTTGTTTTAAGATGTAGAAATTGAAGATAGAGAGGCTTTACATATAATTTTAAAACTTTTCTGTCTTCAATGAATAGTTTCTGTCACAAGGAGATAAACAGTTCTTTCCAAGGTCTGTGTGGTATCTAGAAGAGCTCAGTTACACCCCAGGTTTTCTAATATTTTTTAATTTATCAGGCATGTTTCTACTGAAGACCTAGAAGGGGTTGTTCATTGCTTTGCACTGTTTAATATTATAGCAACTAGTTAGAAGTAAATATCATTATTGATAACATCTGTGGATGGCACAAGGATTAGAGAACTAGCATGCGGTAAAAGAACAAGTGTTTTATTGTTAGTAAAATTGCTGCAAATAAACATTATGCTTTTTAGTATGACCGAGTGTAAAACCATATCTACAAGAATCAAAAATGCAGCCATACTTGAAGGATGGAAACTCTGCAAAAGATCTGGATAAAAAATCATTTAAACTCAAGTTCCCAGTGCAACGCTGTTATTTAAATGTATTCTGAAAGAGAGACCAAGTTGCATTAAAACCATCTTGAATTTTTTTGGTTGGTTGGGTTTTTTTGGTGGTTTGGTTTTTTTTTTTTTTTTTTGGGAGGGGGTTTGTTTTTTTTGGGGGTTTTTTGGTTTTTTGTTTTCTTTTTTTTTTCTGGCACTGCAGTAATTGCTTCAGTTATACTATGTTAATTTCTCATTGATTCCAGTTTAAAAAAAACAGTCAGTAACCTGGAGAAATTTCAAAGAAGAGCTAAGACAATGATTAAAGAAATAGAAAATATATCTTACAATGAAAGAACCAAGGAATGTGATTTATACATTTTATGAAACAGAAGTTAAATGGCAATTTTATTAAACAATTTATTAATTGAAAATGCAGGGCATTTCAGATTCATAGGACACTGGGGGAATGTGTCCCATAGGAACTGAGATGTCTGCTTTGTTTATTCAGACAGGGTCATATATAATGTGCCTTCTTTGTTCTTTCTAGGCTTTAAGAAAAACTCTTGCTATATGTATATATGCTTATACAAGCAAATTAAAAATTGCCGGAGAATCTTCTTGACCGCTGGAATCCCAGCTGACTATGCTGTTTGTAACATGCCCTTAGCATGGTTTTGGTCCAGTTCATCTCTACGTCTACCTGAACGGAGGTTGTAGCGTGGTGGGTGGTGGTCTCTTCTCCCAGTTACTAGCAATTGGATGCAAGGAAATGGCCTCAAGCTGCATCAAGGGAGGTTTAGATTGGAGATTAGGAAAAATTTCTTCACTGAAAGAGTGGTCAGACACTGGAACAGGCTGCCCATAGAGGTGATGGAGTCACCATCCCTGGAGGAGTTTAAAAAAGGTGTAGACATGGCACTTCGGGACATGGTTTAGGAGACATGGTAGTGTTGGGTTGATGGTTGGACTTGGTCATCCTAGAGGTCTTTTCCAACCTTAATGATTCTATGATTCTATGATCTAGCATCCTCCTGGGCAATCCCCAGGCACAGCTCAGGTGTCAGCATGGGCCAGGCAACATTCTTAAATGATCCTTTGGATGTAGCCAGACTGTTGTGGAGGTTAAGAGTCTTTAAAAAGTGCAGTTGGGTCTACTCCATTCCAGTTGGCCTTAATGCCAAAGAACAGTTTCAGAGACCTTTAAATTACTAATAGATGTGTTTGCATTGTCGAGGCCTCAGGCCTGAAATGTCCTCAGATCAGCTGTCCATGTTTGACACTCTTCTGTTTTTACCATATCATTATATTGATAGACATACCTAGTGATTAATTAAAAACTGGCTTCAGCTAGTAAATTGTTTAAGTGCTAGAGTTAGTAACCAGAATTACTCTCATTTTACATCATAAATGTTTTACACAGCATCTTAAAACTGAAGGTGAGATATTTCATACCCAAGGCATTTTATAGACACAGACAATTTAGAATCTCAGAATGTGTTTGATTTGTATTTTATCAGACTTGGGACTGGGGTAAAAAGAAAGAAAAAAAAGAAATCTTTTAGGTGTAGCTCTTACAGTGGTCAGCAAAGATGCATGACATTTATTTCTGGATCAGGGTTGAAGAGCCAACAGTCACAGAATGCAGTTGTGGCCTCTCTTTTCAGATCTTTGAAAAATATACGAAAATAAGCATATTTCACAAGTTGTTCAGACACTGAATACAATATGGGATATGCATATTCTGAATTCTTGGTCCAACAAAATGAGACTGACCTAAGTCTGCTACCATTTTTGTCTGTGCAAAGCAAATACTCCTGTTCCTCTAACATGAATCTGATACTGTTAGGATACTGCTGAAACTATTGGTAAATATAGTCATACTTGCATTTTGCCTAAATAAACAAATAAGATGAACACTGCATTCCTAGCTTGTCTATGAGGCACACTGCTCAACATCACAACCAACAACATTGTATCTCAAGTATGGGTTAATCAAACATGCCCCTACCGCTAGGAAGTCTGACTCCGCTTAACTCCAGCATACTTTGCATGATAAAATGAGAGACTTGGAGCTGCCAGGAAAATGCCATAAGAAAAAATTATGTTAACATTCAGTATGGTCTCTTGAATGTGCTATATACTTTTTATACAGTATAACTTTTGACTTAAAACAATGGTTTAAAGGTATTGAACTGAGAGCAACCGTGTTTGGAGAGGAACTCCTATTTTCCCAAACATAATGAAATGTGCTGGGACATTTGTCCCTTGATTTGTGATCGCTTAAGACAAGAGTGGTAAGGTAACAGTTATTTAATAGTATGAAAAGAAATTCTTCATCTACAATGCTTAAACAGGCCATGTTTAAACTGCAATATTGAAATTGTTGTGTAGAAGTTGTGGAATCTGGTAAAAGCACAGAAGCACACTGACACTAACTGCTCCTGAGCTGCTCTCTACATGCCAGACAGACCAAGCTGACACCATGCTGGATTGCTAGGAAAAAATAAGAGTTTTGAAGAATGATTGTAACAGACTATTTCAGTAGTAGCAACATTTTTCTAGAATTAGACTGACTAGATATCATTATTTCTTCTATCTGAATAAAGTGATGGTATCTGTTCATTACTTTGCCAGAATTTATTTATCTGGGCTTTTATCTCTTACAGAATTATTATGATGGCTAATATTAATATATAATAAATTATGTATAGTTACACCACACAAGTGGATTTGATAATCAAAATACATGCTGATATTTAACCAACATTTAAAAGTCTCATGTTTTTGAAATTCGTGAGATTTGAAATGAAAAGTTTCACTATTTGTTGAAATGTCAAAATTAGCTGTTTTCCCAGGAGTTTCTGTTTGGCTTTTATAAACAATTAATAGCAACTTGTATTTCTAATAGAAAGCTTTAAGTGAAAAAATGCTTAATTACTTATTTAAAATACTTAGATTGCTTTTTCCATTTATAGCTTAGCAGTCATTCAGGCACCCTTTGGTATTGTTATTGTGCATGTTTGACTAAAGATATTGTACCCAATCTATTTAAAATGTTTAAGCAAGAAGGAAACACAAAGAGCAAATATTGGTAAAATGCATATCATAACATATACGTTCACAGTATCATTGTTAACAGTGCAAAAAGAAAAGATTTTTTTTCTCCAAAGGTGATAGAATAGGTTAAAAAAGGACAACAGTGATTCTCCTTTTGGGGGTAAATCATGGCTGTGACAATGCAAACACTACTCCTTTGTCTACAAGAGCCTCCTCTTGTTTCGTTATACTACAGGGGAGCAAGCAGGCTGTGTAAGGCTGTACTCCTGCCCCATGAAGCAGCGTGTGTATTAAGAGGAGCTGCCCTGTTGTTAGGGCAGTAAAATGCTGAGATGAGTTAAAGACTGATGCCCTGGAGCTCTCCTTGTGATGTGGCCCAGGATGGATGGAGCAGGAGGAGGTGGCTGCCATTAGGAGAGCACAGAGTGGGCAGAGCCCCTGCCCTCCATCCCACAGTCCCCAGCGAGGCGAGGCGGGCCAGGCCGGGGATGGTGACCGGGGTCGGCCACAGCCCGGCCATCCCCAGGTGCCACCGGGTTAAGTGTCCACAGATACCAAATTCAAAGGTAATTTTTATTTCACCCACACAGAACTTCTTAATGTTTTAGCAAATAAATGGTGCCTGATACTGCGGTAGTTACCGCTGTGGTGTCTGGTTTAGGAAGGTACTTCCCACTGACATTTGTTTGCCTTGCATTTAACTTCTGTGTCTGTGATAAAATGGCAGAGGGAAGGCCTGTGTCCTGCCGCGCCAGCCCCTCTGCACCCACCCCCCCAAGCTGACGCTGGAGGAGGCTGGCCTGGGCTGGGACTCGCACGCCACCAGCAGAAGAAAATGCACTTTCTTGTTTTCCAGCTTTGCTCCTGGGGTAGGACTCTGACAGGGGAGGAGGTGCATGGTCTTGAATTTGAAATTTTTAAGCAGTGAAGCTGTGTGAAGGCCCCAGGCCCAGACAACCGCACACCTCATCCTCTTGGGAAACTGATGTGTGCGTAAGCACACGGACGTCTAAGATACAGAGAGCGACTTGCCAAGGAACCAAAGGAAAGTACAAGAAGCTGCCTATTAAACAAGCTCTGAAGTAAACTCGTAAATTTATATTTTGCTTGCTTTGTTCCTATCATTTTATCCATCAGCATGTGAATTACATCAATTCAGGCTCTTGAGGCCTCATTCTCATTTATAAGAAGGGCACTTCACATCACTCTGGTAATATAAAGAGGCATTAAAATGGGAGTAATTTATATTTACATTATTTTTTATGGCTCTGTTGCTATTAGAATCGTGTAAAGTGGCATTAAGAGAAACCACTATTAGGCTCCTTAGGGTCTTTATTTCCACATTTCCAGGGATTACAGCTCAGAGCCTAAATGACTGAGAGAGCCTAAGTGAGCACATCTAAGGAAGCCATCTGTAGCATCAGGTACATATTAGAAAGGCCAGGAGAAAGTACTAGTTTAAATTTAGTAAACTCACTCATAAACACCTGGGATGTAAGATCTGCTGGAGTAATGGCATTGAATTATCTGGAAGCTGTTAACCTCTTTCACAAGTCCAATACTGAAAAAAATGTTGCTAGCATCAGAAGGCTGCTCAGCAGCCTACAGGAATTATAGAAAATTGGGATAAATGTATTTCCTACTGGAAGGATATTTATTTTATTGTAACACCACAAAAATCTCAGAAAAGTTGTCAAGGATTTAAAATGGACACAAAATTAATGAACCTGGGGACTTAACACTCTTCCTGCTGACCTGGGATGTACAGATGGAATAATGTTGGAAAAGCCTATTGTCCTTTTATGTGTATCTTCTGAATGTTTCTATAAATCCAGTATCTTCACGAATGCTATATATATTTAAACAAATAACACATTGATAAAAATGGCCTAACTGTGCACTTTTGTTTTCTTACAAGTAATATCTCAGCATTAAGAACTGATTTCCAGATCTCAACCACTACTAAAATCTGTGAACTCTACAGTTATTTCCACACTGTTGACAACTTCTTACAGAAAATAAAGAACAAAAATTATTATGAACACCAAGCAATTTTACCTCTAACTTTTAGTGTTTGGTGACATGAAAAAGCATTACTAAAACAGAATTAAGAAAATAAAGTCAAAGAAAATCTACTTGGTCCTGCAGCCTGTTCGTATCCCCTCATTCAGTATCTCTGCTATTTATTTTTTCTCAGTATGTTTTACATTTAGTAGGGCCAATTTTTTCATTGCTTGCAGATGCTCTTTCTCCAATCTGTTCAGGTCACTATGCAATTTACTGCGTCGTCATGTATGTCTTCTGTCCCTCCAGCTTCAATGTCACCCCTGTGATTAAGAAAGAAAGAATGGAAAAAGAAATGGTAAAACAAGCAGGATGCACAGAAGAGCTCAGTGTTCAGAGTTTGTTTGAATAAAAATCCCCAAACCAACACATACAAAACCCCCTTCTGAAATCCCAAATATAACTGGACTTGGATATAGCTACATGAACAGTCACTGAGGACTAATAAAGCTCCTCTTTCATCAAGAGGCATTCTCATCTTCTGACTATATTGGTCCGTGGATGATACCTATAATTAATGAACAATAATTAAACCACATAAAAAACCCCCCACCAGTCTGTATGCAATAATTAAAACTTAACGCAGTCTGAGACGGACAGACTTTCTGTCGGGGAAAATGTTGAAACCAAATCATATAATTATGACTTGCTCACTCACGTTTCATAGACATCAGAAACACACCAACCCACCTATGAAGCAGCAACTGAACATGTTTCGACAATTTTTTGAATGTTTCTAATGATGTATGTACAGTTTTCAGTCATGTGGAGGCTAATAAATTTCTGCATTCAAATCACTTTCACTAACCATCCCTATAATAAATGAAGACAGCTGGGAGAATATAAAATGGAAAAGCCAGCCTCCACTGGTGCTAGAACTGTGCAAACCTTGACTCCTCACAGCTACCTTCCAGAAAGGATAGCCTGAGTGGTTTCTGTGTGTTTAGCTGTTTTGCAACATGGATTATGTTCTGCAGCCTGATAAGTACTGTCTGTGTGACTGTTGTTAGTGGCTCACCTGTGGGAGCCTAAGAGAACTATTCTTTCCTCAGAAAGAAGATAAGGATGCTGTCGTCCTAACCACAATTAGTATTTGGACTTTCTTAGGTTCTCTAATGCTGCTGAAAGGAGCAAACTCCCTTGACACTTGGACAGCAGGCTAATCCTGCAGCCCTTGAACCTCTAGCTGACAGGATTATGAGCAATAAGTAGGCACATAGAGCATGCTGCCATACTTCAAGGGGGAACAACTTCATGATGAATTCCTTCATTTTAAACTATTGCAAGAAGTGTTGTCCAGCTCCTCTAAACATTTGTCACTCTTCCACTCATTGGAAACTCTTGATGTAAGAAAACAGTTATAGCAAAAACTATTCCAGCACAGCTGAACAATTAATAAACTTGCTCTACTTTTTTCATTTTCAATCGCTATTCTCCAAGGATTTCTTGGACTATTCCACTATTCTCAGATTAAAAATTTAGGACAATAAAGAACTGCAAGTAAAGTTTATGTGCCTCTTGGGAGCAAGTAGCCAGAGATTGTAGTGTCCATCAAATCTCTGCTCACATCAATAGACAGTTGAATGATCTTAAAGTAGCAGAAATTGCATTAACTTCGTTCATATCAGTGTTTCTTGCAGCTTCACAGTCCAAGGCCAACAGCAAGCGATCACTTAAACATCCATCTTCCATAGTGGTTCTTACAGTATGTACTCTCAACTTCAGCACAAAGATCTTTCATTTGAGACTGCAGAGGCTGGTACATTCATAACAATGCCTGCTATTAGAGGTTCAGGCTGATAAACATGATTGTTTGGATCCAGTTTCAGGCCTGATATTCATGTCAAATTCAAATTCTCCAGATTCACCACTATGAATAAAGCTTCTGAAATTAAGTCCTACTGAAGTAAAAGGGCCTGCCACACATCAGTTTGTGAAAATTCAGTAACAGGAATGTCAGAAATATAAACATTTTTTGAGGAGCTGTAATTAGAGTAATGTGTATCTTGTATCTTTTAGGTACATAAAAAAGTATTTTCTGGCAAAGTATGGAAGTAAGTACTTGCGTCATGTTTGCCTAATTGCTTTTAGGAAACCATTTTTTTTAGCAAAACATAACTCTATTTTTACCTGGAATTTCATAATTTATCATATAAATTTCCCTATATACAAGTGAATGTATATAATTGAATTAGCTCAGAAAAAAATGGTAAGAAAGTAAGCTTGTATGCTCAGCAGTTGTGACAGTGTATTTTATATAGAGCAGTGGTTCAGCTGCTTGTCATAGCAGCTATCTGTATCAAGCAGCTAGGAGCTAGATTGGTCCAGTGTGTTTTTTCCAAAGTAGGATTTTGCCTTACTATTTTTATTATAAGAATACAATTTCGCATACATTTGTACCAGAATAATAGTCCACTGTTACCCAAAGAGGAAGCTGACGTTCTCCTTTTTCCTTCCTTGTGCTGGCTCCAGCATTCCTGGCCCTTTCCCTCAGCCGATTTGATCTACTAAATAGGTAGAAAACCACTTTTTCCCCCCCGAGTTTGTTTTGTGCCATTTTAGTGAGTTGAATGGACTAGTGGAGCAATCTGGCAAACTCCAGAGCCAGCATAAGGTAAACATGAGAGTGTGTGTGTGTCTAGAAACAGGGAAAGGATCTCAACTTTTCAACAGTTTTGAGAAATGGTATTTTACTGCATCTGGTGAGGTTATGCACCAAGGCTCTGACCCTAGGCATTAGTACAGGTGTCAGAAAAGTGGATTATGAGTTTGGGTGCTAATCTGAATAATTAAGAAAAAAACAGTAGAGACTGAATTGAAGCTTTTTTCCTTTTAAATTAAAAACTTAGTTTTTGTTTGAACTGATTTTTAATTTAACTAAGAATGAAATACTTTGTTATATTTTGGTATTATTTAATATTCTTCAACCTATTTTAAAAGTTTGAGATCAAATATAAACCAAATTTTCAACATGAAAATGGAAAGCTGCTACTTTAAAGGGAAAAGCCAATATTCCAAAATTACTGAAATGTCATTTTTCCCTCCCACTTTTCTTTTTCTGCAAATCTGAACACAAAATTGTAAATAGTTTGGCTCCTTAATGCTTTCTATTTTCAGTGAATTCATTAATTGATGTCAAAATATGTGCCCACCTGGTGCCATTATAGTTTACAATTGTTCTGTGCACCAGGCAGCTGGGTATATTTCTGTGATACTTTTAATATACTTGTTTTTGTTTGTCTTAAAGCTGTTTATTTGTTTCCTCATTTGCAGAACAGAAGAAATCAGCTACGTATTAAAAAAAAAAAAAAGGAGCCTAAGCCATCCAGACCATTTTACCAGTATCAGATTTTTGTAAAATCATTTATTTGAAGCATGGTTCTTTGGCTTTGAGTCGGAACCCAAAATTTGGCAGGAGAATAGTCATTGGGTCAAAGATACTTTTGCTGTCTCTAAGAAAATTCCTCTCGATTTGGCTGGGGCATAAACCTCTGAAAATCATCATTTACATATGCTCAGTAGAGCATAGTTGGGGCCTGATACGATCTTTTTGAGCCTTGTATTGCCACTGAAGCTGCTCCAGTACCAAAGGCTTTGGTACATGCCAGATTCAGAGAAAATGCTGCCAATCTCCACTAGGCTTCCTATATAGTCTGTGCACAGCTAAATACTCAGAAAGGGCATACTGCCCCTCAAGCCATTATCCAAATATCCTCTTGGTTAAGAAAATGGACTGTGCTAGTCTCATATTTACAATTCAGGAATTAGGTAGATACAGCCTCTTGCTGCCCTGTTTTACCGATAATTGAAATGAAAACTTGATGAAGTTAACTGTGACAGAACCAGGAAAACAAGCACGGTTCTGGTATGGCAGGACTCCTCCAAATAATTCCACTGTGTTTCTGCACAAAAATGCTAAATCTCTGTCCTTGTCTGTGTTGACTATAACTCCTGAATGTGACTCACTTACCTATAGTGTTATGAATTTACAAAGTAGGGCAAATGAAGGCTGCATCACTGTACTTAATTCTAATATTTGTTAGACCATCTGTCTTAGACTCTTATGTTTATTATTTAAATAATTTGTAAAATAGGATTTTTTTATCTGCAATTTTTGCGAAGGTGGTGAGGTAACATATACCCACTTCTACTGATGATGCAAATTTCAGCCCAGCAGTGCTAATCATCGAGAACATGTTCAATTCACAGAGGAATATCAATTTTATATGCTTCTCCATTAAGCATGTTAAGGGGGTTAGGTGGCTCTATATTTCATTTGCTTTTCCCTGAAAATAGACCAATAGTATTAAAATAAACAAACAAAACCAGACAAAAAAAACACATTAGGGCTAGACTTTCTAGTACTTTCATTTCCTATAAACAGCATATTTTTTTTCCAACTAAACAGTTCTGTTTAAAATGACATCTAGTTCTCTAGACACATTTCAGGTCTTCTGAAGAGTTTCTCAGTCAGAGACTTTCCTAGTTTATAAGCACTGGCATTTAAGACAAGCTTCTTGTTCTGGGTAATAGGTCTCCTTTGCAGGAATTCAAACACCTGGCTCACTTCTCTCTCCAGACTCTGATGTGCCCTTCCATCCTGCTAAAATTTATTCTCCTTGTTGTAACATTTAGATTAGCTTCAATGTCTTATTTGTGGGGATGGATCCTCATGTGGTGAAAATAACCCTCATTCAACGGATTGCTGGGAGCTAGTCCAGTTTTCACCAGAATGAATCAGGTTGAAAGTGTTCTTTTTCGATTCTCTTGCTTAACTCACATTTGTACAGAAACTGAGAGTGTGCTTTGTATGCTGGCTGCTCACCTGAAGCCAAATCAATGTCTTGAAATTTTGACTAATTCATTTACAGTGTGATCCTCATTTAAAGCCTACTAATATATTACAGCATTGATGGTGACAGTGTTGTTGCAGATAGATACAAGTTATCTTGTCATTGCCTGGGACTGGATTTAAAAAGGAGTCCCAAAAATCCGTTTCTGAGGAGTTAAAACTCAGTCAGAAGGTGAAAAAGCAGGGGCGCTTTGAAAGACAGAAGGAGGTTCTGCTGGCAATGCTTAAGATGAATAGTATTATGTACTCTAACGACTGAATATCAAAAAGCAAAGTTACCCTTGATTCATGCTCAGTTTAAAATATTCCTGTTAAATAATTGTTTTAACCAAAGACATGTCAAGAACCATGTTCTTTCTCTGACAGTGACTGCAAAAGAAAGCTTCCAGGAAGAAAGCCAAGAATAGGTGAATGCTTAGTCTTCATTGTTGGTTATTTGGACACTTATTCCAGGGATTTGTGTATTGCATATCATATCTGGAATGCAGCAATATTCCCTGTTTCCTATTCTAGTAAGTTGATAGTACATCTGGGACTTTAGCATTATTTCTAAGATATGCCTTTTCAACATTTATTTGTTCATTTTAAAATTTATTTTGCAAGGAAATGCTCCTGAACTGCTCTTGAGAAGTCTGTGTTTTAAAACTTTATCTGTTAGAAACTACATTTAGCTTAGGACAAGGGCTTGTTTTTACTGTTACTTCCCCTAGCAGCCCCCCCGCCCCAAGCAACAATCAAGATGTCAATAGATTTCTTCTAATGTTTATTAAAATAATAAACTGATCCATAGCTTTTATATTACTATTAACTAGTTACAAATTAGTATGGCAACACCACTTTGTTAGTGAAAATACTCAAGTTCTGTTATCTCTTGCTCAAATCTTGCATGTCCTTCTTAAAGAAATTTAAAATTGCTGGTAAAAAAAGAGAAAAAAGTTCCTGCTCTCTGTACAGGCATTCTTGTACCTGCTATATCAAAAAACATCTGCAAGGTTTACAATGAACATATAGTAAATAACTGGTTCTTTTTTCTCTTTTCTCTGTTTGAGCCTGTTGTTTGAATCAAAGTCCACTTAAGGCAGAAAATACCATTATCACACTGTGTAACAGTACACCTTAGCACTATAAGTGAGATTAGCTTTCAATCACTACAATTTGTGAATCAGTAATTTTAAAAGGCTTTACGAATTTTTTCATGTGGAAGCAATCTACCCCCTGCTCACAAAATGGTGCTTTTCTTTGGGAACATGGAAGACAGTGTGGCAGTTCTTTAAAAAGTTCTAACAATTGAATCAGAACACATCAGGCCAAATATGTTTGTGAATTAATTTACACCTGAGAAGAATTTGATCCTTATTCCTGAGGCTTCATAAGTAATGTCTTTCTTTGGACTTCAGAATACAAGATAAAATATGTATCTAAATAGACTTTATACTTAGATAAAAGAACATTTTTAATAATGTGGGACTTCTTGATAATACAGGATCAGGAAATCAGGTGTAAACTGCTATATTTCCTATTAGCCTAGTCCAATTTCAACAAGGTAATAGTACAGCCTATATATTTCATGATGGAATTCAAAGCAAGTCATTCAAGAAACAGTCATTCACAGCTGAATTTGAAGACACAGATTAAAAATGGGGAGATAAAAGAGCGAGATGTATAATCCACTTATTTACCTAAAATGGGATTTAGGCAGAGTTTCATTTCAGCCCTAGAACTGATTCAGTCTTTTCAGTGATGAGGTAGCTAGTAGTTAAATCTGCTCCTGAAAAGAGATGTTTGCCTCCCTGTGTCCTTCAAGAGCTTTCACCTAATGGATATGCTCAGAATGAACATCACATGTGTGTAAAAGATTAGTCTTGCTGGAAAATGTAGTGTTCAAAAATGTGTCTAAACTCACATTTTTGCCTTCCAGGCAGTAGTCTAATTACCAGTTTATATATTGTTCTGTGTGTGCATGGGAGAGAGGAGGAGGACGCTTTCTATTCTCACCTGCTAAGTTGGTTTGGTTAGCAGAAAAACAGGAAAGATTTACTAGATCAGAAGACAAGGAATAAAAAGTTTATAATGACCTTTTGTTGTGGTGAAGTGGTGAAGGGTGAAGATCTGGACTAAAATTTATTTTGTTGTTTTATAGTGTCTTCCATATCTTGAATGTATTCTAAATATTTGTCAGTATAAAATGGGCAGGGAATGCTACCACTTCCTCCTCCCATGTAATGCTGTAAGAAGGTGTAAATCCTTAATTTTTATAGAAATTTCTTATAAATCCATATTGCATCAACTGAGTTATAGACCTATAGTGGAGGCTGGCTTCTCCTTGCAGCCTGGAATTATATGCTTGAATCACGGATGGTGTTGGTGATGAGAGGAGGTGGTAGCATAAAACCTCATTTTTATTTTCCCTTTTGTTTATCCTAGGACATACTTTGTTAGCATTCAAGTTATTGCTAATCTCATTCTGAATCATCTAACCCTCTCCATCTAATGTGTAAAAGGTTTTGATGCCTGATTGGGAACGATGTGTTCATTCTCTTTTCAGGCCCATGCAAACACAGTCTGACACTGGAGTGCTCAGGGTCTAACCTTTGGTTATGTGTACAGAGCACAGTGCAATGCTGCTCAGACATGCTGGCAGGGCTCCTGAAAGCTGAATGGCCATATTGCTAGTCCAGATTTAATTTGCCAGAAGTTCTGTAGCCCTAGAAACCCTGCAAGCCACTGATAGAGAGTTTTCAAAACTAATGTTGCGCCATCTCCAACACCTTAAGGGTATTTTCAGCTGTCCCCAGAAATAAAGCTTTCTGCTTCTATTTCAGTGTAGGAAAACAGAAAAAAAATAAATTGAAGGGAAACTTTTTTTTTAAAATTTATTTCTTGAATCAATTAAAAACTTTTCCTAGTAACTGTTTAGATTTGAACAAAAACTTAAAAATTCCAAATAAATGGGCTCACATAAGTTTCACTTAAAGAACCACCTGTGGAATAATCTGAATAAATAGCTTCTCAAACTACTTTTGAAAAACTAGAAAAATTCTTAAATACTTTTAGAGTACTTAAAGAGACTGTAGACAGCCAAGAGAAATTAGCCTGACACATAAAATAATGGAAAAGTAATTTATGGGATCTGTAAACAAAATAAATAGTGGCTAGATTACAATTAATGTTAGCCAGCATGGTTTGATACGTTTTCCACCAAGATTAAAGGTCTGACTGATAAAAGCAAATGTGTTGATCTAGTATATTTGGTTTTCTCCAGACATTTGACTTGATATGACATGACTTAAGGTTCAGAAGTTTGCATATATATAGAAGGAATTGATTAGATGGATTAAAGACTTGACAGATCTTATGATGTAGCTATTGAGAAGGATGCATAGGACACTATCTAGTAGGGTTCATAGGGCTCAGAGCTTGTTTGCTGTGTGATATTTGTATCAGTGATCCAAATGATGCTATACAACCCCTCTGGTGAAGCTTAGAGATCTGTGAGATAAGATATAGTACAAAGCCAGGGAAATCTGAATCACTTGGATAAAGGATCAAATCCAAGCACAAGCTCTTTATTTTAACCAAATTCAAGGTAATTCATCTGGGAAAGTTATTCTAAGAGGATGGGAGAGTCTGTCCTGGGAACTCCAATAATTCAGTGAGGGATATTTGGGTAATTCTGGATAATCACCTCAATACAAGCTCCCAACAAGTCTTAATAGTACACAGTTGAACACCTGAATGGCATTGCTGTAGAAGATGATGACTCATAATTGTGTGATACCTGGAGAGTGAAAACGTGTATTTTTCTAAAACCTATTATCTGATTAATTTTTTGGAAGAAACTGTTCCCCATACATTTATAGTTGTTGAGCCTAACTCCATATTTGGGGTGGGGAGATGGTGTTCTTAAAATGATTTACTTGAACTGAGGATTTGCATGGAGCCAAGTCACAAATTTGAACTTTTAATATACATGTTCAACTGGACGAGTCTCATCAAAGCACCAGAACACCAGTCAAATTAATATCATTACAACAAAACAAAACAAATAAATCACGTCACATTCATTCTGATCAAAATACGGTGTGGTCCATATCATTACCCCAAAGTGCTAACATTTTAAGCAGGATGGACAGTACCTTATACTGTAATTCTTGTGTTTGAGGACGGAAAATCTGGGATGGTGCAAGATGAGGAAGTAACAGAATAGGAGTCACAGTAAAGACTTTATTTTGTTTATTTTTTAATTTTATTTTTTTTTTTTATAAAACTGGATCTTGGTTTTTTGGGAGGATCTCAGACTCCAGTCTGATTCACTTTTTCAGGATTACTATCACATGTTGTCTCTGTGTCTGAAAATATAGGAAGAAAAAAAATGAATCAAATGAATCAAAGGCCATATATTACAGGCCATATATTACAAGCTTTGGCAATGTTCAAAGATATTGCCAGGACTTTGTTCTCACATGTACTTTTTCTTGTGCATATGCTTATACAACTGCAATTTTTAAGTTTCAGAATTTGACAAAATTTGGGCTGATCTTCAAGGAAATGGCAAAATTCATCTCTCTGACTCACATTGTCAAATCTTTGTTCCTGTGCATGATATTTGAGGATTTTCTGGATTTGAGGGGCTCTGGGAGAGGACAGGAAGGAGAAGGATGAGGAAGGTTATTATTTTGTAAACATCTGAACATGTGACCAATCATACAGATTTCAGCAGGTTTAAAGTTCCGAACCCTTCTACTTTTAAGTGGGAAATGTGAGGTAGTTTTAATATGAAGTTTGACTATAATATGAACTTCATAATAATATGAAGTTTGAATACTCCTCAGAATGTGTAAATAAAGGACAGTCAGTGAAAGTTGATCTCCTGCAGTTCTCCAAATGGTTACAATTATATTTATGTGATTATATTAAACAGACAATCATAATAGACACAATAGAGGCATAGACTTTATAATATTTTACCAAGGAATTTATGACAGAAAGGAATCTTTTGTTTTATCAAGTCCAAGTCCCTGGATAATAGAGGCAGCCATAATATGCAAATTATTTCAGAAAACTTACTTAAAAACCCACAAATAAATTCCTTTATTTGCAGGAAAGACCACACATAACAAATAAACAAATACTCCTTCATTATAAGATTTGTTTAGTGGTGATCCATGTTTTATCTGCATAGCTACAAAATGTTTACACTGGGGTTTCCAGTTCATAAATCCTTAGTTTTATGCAAGCTTAATGACAATGAGTCTTGCCAAAGCTTGCATTTATTATCCAATTTGAAAAATTGGTCATGACAAATGCTAGTTTGTTCTGGGACACCAAGTTTCCCTTCCTTCATTGTATATTCTCCTGATTGTAGAAATGGTAGGCTTCGATACAGAATAAAGTTTTAATAATTCAATATTGATTAACTAAGGGCTGTTTTTTGACACCCATACTCTTACTGAGAGAGACCTTGTGCCTGAGAGGTCCTATGATTTCAAGGTGTTACACCCAGAATAAAGTGCTGATCAATAAGATAAAGAGTATCAGACCTAAATAATTAACTGTGCTAAGTAGGGGAAATAACTGTATGATGCCCTTGGTACTTTTCTGTCTTTAAACAATGATAAAGACACAGGTGAACTGTCGGAGTCGGGGCGGCGGTCCGAAGTACTGATGACAATCTCAATATGAGTACAAGCATCAGCCTTGCTTTATTAACCGTTGCTACAGAATATATAGAACTACAAGCAATCATGCGCTTAAACAAACGATCTGATTGGTGGTGAGTTTCGGCTCACGCGCCCCTAGGACATTCCGATTCGTTCAACATAGCCGACCACGCGCCCCCCGGACCGCCCAGACCCACACCCTCAAGTTCCTGCTTTCCAGCCCGCCCAACCCCAGAGCCTTCTCCTCCCTGCTCTCAAGGTCGCCTCAAGGACGGCGGGCGCTCAATCCTCCTTGAGACAGCTTGGATTGCTCATATACACGCCGTGGCCTCTGTTAGCTAGCCACTCCTCCACAGTGAACACATAAGGTGTGCAAATCTTAAATGACTTTTTAAAATTCCCTTCTCTAGATTTTCTGATCATCATCCTCTGAAGTTTAGTGTACTTAACTTATTTAAGATGCTGGTTTCTTCTTATTTGTACCCTCCTTTCTACTCATTCTTTTTCCTACAGCTCACATTTTCTGCAGAATTTCTTTCATATGCTTAAACAGGCCCTCCTGTGCATGTAGGAGCTTTCAGAATTAGGACTTTACACCTCTGTGTGGCAAAGCAGAAACACCTGTACTTGCACAGATTTAGCTGATGTCAACAAGATCAATGGTTAGCTGGAAATTAGGGATTAATTTGACCAGCATTTAAAAGTGTGTCATTACATAAAAGTAATTTCTGTATTTGTGATCCTCCAATTTTTGTGCTTATATAATTACATTCCTTGGGTTATTTTGTTACCTTCTTTCTTTCACTGGCTTTACTCTTTGTTCTGGCTGTTTTTTTCATCATAATGCTCTTCAAATGTCCCTCTGTAACGAGTCTGTACATCTAACTACAATCCATCTTCCATTAGTGACTCACCAGACTAAGGATCTGTGATCCTATAGGCCGACACATAAATCCCCTTTTCCTCTGAATGTACAATACTTGAAGGAACAGTAATGGTAAGAACACTAATTCCTACCAATTTCTAAGACCTCTAATTCCCATTAATTTGTTCAGGACAAACAATTACTTCATCATGTATCTTAAAAGGACTGTTCTATCAGGTAGTGTTGACTGGAGTAGTTGGGCACCCAACTAGATGGTTTACAGAAAGTGCTCTTTAACATGATGATTGATAAGAAGCAAATTTAGGTTAGGATTTGTGTATGTGTGTTCAGTGTCTTATGTATTTGTTTTGGAAGCTTAGCATGGTCTATGAGGTTTCCCAGGCAGATCAACTTGCTAAAATTTAGTTTTGTAGAAATAGAACTTCCAACTGGAAGAAAAGATGTCATCTTATTACTTTCAGCATGGCACAGGTGGCAGCTTGGTCTTTTCATAGAGTGTTCATCAAAAAGGGAAGAAGAACCATGGATATCTTCATATCAGACTCCTTACATGACTTCTTTTTCAGCAAAGTTGGTAAATTCATGCCCACTTGTGTGGACCTTTGCCAAAACAGGCTTAAACTGTTATAAAGTTGGCAAATTTCCGCTTCCTTAAACACGCCTGACATTCCCCAAACTGTTATGCCACAAACTGTTGATGAGAGAGAATGCAGTTCTGCTGAGATACCAAATATGCACATACAAAAAATATAAGGAATTTGAATTTAAAACAGAGAAAGTGAAAGTAGAAATTCCCATACTGGAAAGAAATATAATTTTCTTGTTAATTCGTTTAGTATCAATTGTGTTCTGATATTGTTCTAATCATTCTGAGCCTCTCTTCTGTCCTATAACTCCATTAACAATTTTTGTAGAGACACTGTGTGAGCAATTGGTGTCTCTAACTTTATGAAAACATTCTGCCAAACCAACCATGCTCATAAGTACTTCCTTGATTTCACTCCAAAACATTGGCCCATCCTAAATTCGGAAGGTATTGCAGAATGACTTTTTGATAGAAAACATATATTCAAAATGCAAATTCTCTCAGGAGAATTTTAAACAGATTCTTAAGTTAAAAATCTTTGATTTGATACCATATTGATAGGATTTCTTGCATTTCCTTGTAGAAATTCTAGTGCATAACTCTATGGTATTCAGAAAACTACATTCCAGAGTATAAGGCAGACTAGATTTCCCTCACCCACACTTAAAATAAAGGTGAGATTGATCTCAATGTGATGTTCAGGTCTTTCTTCTACTCTTTTCAAAAGAAGAACTATGTCGGATAAACTAGATCTTACTATAGAGGCCTGTCTCTTGTTGTGCATGACAAATCATTTGTTGGTTTCTCAAAAATCACGATGCTTTGGGACTTGAAATTCCTGAGTAATCAGTAGATTCAAAGCAAGACTGCCTGGAAGAGGAAGCACATTGTTGTTGACATAGTTACGCAATGATTGCTTTTGTAAAAATCTACCCCAGGCTTTCTGAGAGGTAACTTAGGAAGGAATCTAGAAAGAACAGAGTTGAAAACACTAAGAAAATTTAAGGGAACAAAAGAGAAGATTACGAATATGACCATACAGTAGAATAGCCATAGGATCTTTGTGAATCTGAATGAAGGCTATAGAATTTATCTGAGAAGACAGGCCTATCCTCCAGTAATTAGCCTTCCCAGAGCTCTAGATCTTAGGTCCACTGCTACAAGAACAAAGGGTAGAAAAACAAACCATAGTTTAGACATAATGTAGTATGAAGGAAAACTAAGGAAAATGCTGAATAATTCAGAAGGAAAAGCAAGACACCGGATGTGCTGAAGTAAATTCCCACTTTCTCAGAAGGGAGGGCAAAAAATTTATGTCTTTAACTGCCTTCCCAGCTTAGCAATGATACCAGGAAAGAACAGTGGGATATCTCTAGAAACTGAGGGTCAAGGTTTTCCTCTCACCAAAGTGTGAAGCTGGGATTCATAAACAAACAGAAAACATCTCAGAAAGGGAGAGCTTCTTGTTTTGGTTGGTGGGCTAAGCTAAGCAATAAGAAAGTGGATTTAAAATATGAGGTATTGACAGCAGAAGGAAAAGCACTGATCAGCAAGAAATCAAAGTGACCAATTTATTTCATTTTGGATGTCCAAAACCCCTCACAATCTCTTAAGGCACCCGATTGTGATGATAACGCCAGAGCACAAGCTTATATTTTTAAACTGTATTGCATCTGCTCTTATTGGACACACATGAATAAGGCTCCCTTTGAAGCCATCTCTGAAGTGCTGTGGTTTCACTCCTTTTATGGTTCAAAACTTGTATCATTCTAGGAACATCATACTAATAACCAAATGGGTTTTTTTTACTTCCTCTCCTCCCTCGTGATCAAGGACCCATATACACATGCCTATGTTAAGTTGCTAAAGAATAGTTTTCGATATTTATCATACCCTTATTTCAGTGACTTAGACAAGTGTGTATATTTTTCATCATCATTTTGCTACTATAAGTCAGTGCTATAGTGACAATGAGATGTTAAAAAATCATTTAGCTTTCACATTCTACAATTTAGAGCTGTACATGAATAGAGTAAATAATGTGTATCTCCTTTAAAATGCTCATAATATCTGTTCTTAAAATCAAAACCAAACTCTTACTTTACTAGAGAGATGCATGGATACCTAATATTTTGCCTGCATCAGCAAATTTAGACATGCATTTTGTAACTTTTATCCTCTAAAAGTGTCCTTTCTCACTTTGCAGTGTGCATTTATCTGTCTGTCTAAAATAGGAAAAAAATAGATGTCATAATTTAAGTTCAGTAATCAGTTGACCGTGTATCTTTAATTTGTGATACCGCATCTTCTTCTTCCTTTTTATAAGTGTCGAGACTTTACAACAAACTTAATTTTTCATTGCCCACTTTTGCCCAATCATGGCGGAACCTTCATTTTCTCACTATAAGTACTTTATAATGATTATTTACTTCTTTACAAATAACCTGTTCTGTTGTTTGGGCATACTGCATTGTTTTCCCATTATTTTCAGAAGTCTCTGTGGCCTGTAAACTTGGAGGAACCTACTCCATGGCTTTGAAAAAGCATCTGTTATGTATAATTTGTTTACTGAATATGCCAGGTGGGGTAGCTACTAGATTCTAGAAGATATCCCAGCAAAGTAGCATTTCTGTATTTGGGGATTTTGGTCCATTAGTATTGCCGTTCTTTCCAAGATGTGGTAAAAAATTGTCAAAAATTGAGGTGTGCATAATCTATCAACTGCATGGTAGCCATTACACTAATTTGTTCACAGTAGAAATCAAAAATAATCAAATAAGCTAAGCAGTTCTTAAATTAACAGTTAAATAGCTAATGAGTGAGTGTAAACGTGTCAGGTATTTGGTCTTTGTTTCTGGGCTCTCTTCATCTTTCGGTGGGTTACATTTGCACACTGTGTATATCTGAGTTTCCTGGAAAGAGGGGAATGGGACTGTAGGAAAGAAGAAGGTGGAAAAGGGGCAAAAGAGGGAGATCTTTGCCTTGTAGGTCATCTTCCCTAACAATGAAAAGAATGATACAATACTACAATTTAGTGCTTATGTGAAATCAGTGACAACTGCTGGACAGGGTAATTGATAACACTGTTCTATGTGAACTCTGTTAATAATTTAATGGCTGTATTTTCTGCAAAATTTTTACAATGTCTACTCCATTCTACTGGGAGATCATTAAAATAAGCATTTTGCATTGATGAAGGCTAAAATAGAGTTCTAAAGAACTTGTCCTCTGGCAGAGTAGAAATGGACAGGATCTAACCCCATCAAATTAACGGCGACTGAAAGTCAAGGCTATTTATGACCAGGAGGTGTCGGACAAGTAGATAAAAGTCTCCACTTCCTAAATGCTACTGAATTATTTCTATTTAGTGTCACAAAGATATCAAATTTTAGCTTGGATCCCAGAGAAAAAAGGACCCTGAGATGTTCTTGTGTCCTTTGATGACATTACGAGGAGCTGAGCTGATGAAGTTCACTGTGCAGTTGCATGTAATGTAACTCCTCTGTACCTTAGAGGGGGTTTTACATTTTAAGTTTGCTGAGCTTCACTAATGCCAAAGTTCACTTTAAAATATGCTACAACTTGGCAGAAATCCAGTGAACTGGTTTTTAAAAGGGCCTTTAGTAACACATGACAAGGTGGGAATGAAAGATGAGTTGTTAAATCAGAGTCATCAGGGCTCCTAATTTTCTTAGAAGTTTAGCTTCCCCTGCAACCTGCCTCCAATTTTCTGAGGTCTTCTTTTAGTCATCTCCAGTTCCTTAGAGATGTTGGAAGTCACTGTAGTGTGTTTTTTGTGTGATTATATAAAACTGTTAATACCAGAGTCCTTATTCTGTTCATTCGCCAGGACACTAGAATGTAAACAGTCCCTTTTCTGACAGCGAGCCAGTCTTCTCCATTTCTTGAAACCATAATCTTTCCTTCCCGCCTTCCTCATTTATCCTCACATTCCTTCTGTTCCATAGTGCTTCTGTCTTTCCCATGTTTCATCTTGTTTTTAAAAAAAATGTCTTGCTATGAAGCATATGCAGTCAGTGGTTTATGGTTTAATGTGAAGAAGTATCTTGAACTCTTCCATCCTAGCCTTTACCCCCAACTCCTTGATTTGTCCTCACCCAACCTTCTCTCACTTGCAAGAAATGACAGTTTTGTTGAATCTTTGAGAACAAATAGTTCCTCTTCATGTGGCTTGCATTTCAATTAATAAGATTGTTACAAAGTTACTTTAGATTATGACCCAGGAATTGCAAACAAAAACCCCAAATGGTCTGTATAATATAAAATCACGAATCAGCCAGATTTTCTAAGGTTGAAAATGCAATTTCACAAGACGCTGTTGTTGATGAATGTGAAGCTTTGGGAATACAATACATGTAGACAAACTTTACACATTTTATCCTGTTTGTGAAGCCTGCCACTACTGCATGTGCAGGAAAATGCACCTTCAAGTAAGGCTATTCAGTGCATATTTTATTTTTATTTATTTAAAGTACTCCTGTTTTATATTTTTTCTTCATGTGGGCCTTCATGCTGCTCCTCAGTTACAATATGAATGCTAATGACATGTATATTTTACTTACAAGACTTAAAGAGAAAAAAGTGTAAACCTTTATGAATATTTGCGATGTACCATATAGAAAAACTGTTGCATGTTGTAGGAAAAGGTAACTAAGGTGAATGAATAAACACTGATTCTATTATACTGTCCTAGAAATATAAGAAAATATTGAAGAGGGCTTTCTGGTGGTTTTGTTTCTCTTTTTTTTTTTTAAAGAGGTTGCCTTTGAAGGCTTGAAATATGTGGTATTTGAAGATCAAATATATGTACTCATCTACTTTTAGATGCAGGATTAATTGATAAATCTACAAAGCACATTCTGGTCATCATTAGGTATTTCCTTGACTTTTGGACTGTTAAGATGTTAAAAAGAAATTCATGCCTGTATTGCAGTCTTCCAAGATACATATTTTCAATAAATATCAATACAACAATCTGTATATTGTCTGTTAAGTGGGTTTAGATTCATTCTTTCCTTTCACTGATTTGTGAAAAGCCTAGGCACTGTGAAAGTAGATACTCAATTTCTGGAAATAAGGAGCAGGGCTTCAGAGTCTGTATCAGTCCTTCGCCAGGTGGTAGAGCAGCTTGTTGCAGCAGTTAAAAGTCAGAGCCATATGGCTCTGATCCACTGCAACTGCTACAATGGAAAGAAAAGTTTGGAAAACAGAAAAAAAGATGAATGAATGAGTGAAGAAGTAGTCAGTCACTTTGACAAATGTGACAAGGGCTGCTCTGAAAAATGAAATAGTCTCAATCTGTAGAGTTTGATAAGCATCTCCTTTGAAAATAATAAACAAACAGTATCTTCCAGCTCCAGAAAGACATTTAGGCAGATGGACCCTTATGCCCGTGTGACTTCTCATCAAAATTGATGAATATGTAAGCATAGAGGTTCAAATGGCCTGATACTCCAGTCTATCATAGGGAATAATCCAGCATGGAACGCATGGAGGCTATGGTCAGATTCTGTCCTTGGCAGAGGTAATGATGTATAGGAGAACTGAACCAGCTAATCAACTTGTACATGCTGGCTGGATTCAAGGGAAGTCAAAAGAACTATGCTTATTACAACAAATAAAGGTCTAACCCAAATTCAGTGTTTGTGTTTGAATTTCATAGATGGATACATCTTAGTATTAGTACCTTCCCTATTCCCACCCCTCCCAAAGCTTTTAGAGTTAATAATTTAACAGAAGAGTATCTCTGTGCAATCTTGCACGATTATAACATTTTTCTGAAAGTCTTGGCAAATAACTTTTGCTTCTCGGATTTGTATTATGAAGGATATAGCCTCCTTGACAAAGATGGAAAGTAAGGCTAAAACATTCTATAAAGAAAACAAAAAAAATTGTCAAAAATGCCGCCTGATAAGATGGTAAATTTGCCCCTGTTTTGAGATGAACGTAACTAGACCCCCTAGATCCCCAAGGAAGACTGAAAAGCTTTTAAAATCATTAAGCCAGTTGTTCTTAAAATAAGGAAGTAGGATGCCTATCCTTTAAATCTTAAATTGGCCAGATCAGAGTAAAATGGGCTTATACACACCTCTACTCCTACCCACTGTGTCTGCTTGTGGGTCCTGGCCCTGTTTTCAGTCCTTCAGTGCTGCTGCTTTCTGCATTGTAGCAAACTCTGCCCAGCCTTCCTGAGTCTTCTTGAAGGTCAGTCCTTCCTGGGTCCCAGCTGCTGGCACTGGGCTCCTCACTACAGTCTCTGCATCAGGTGCTGCCTTTCTCCTCTGACTCTCTGAGTCCTGCATGCTGTAACATCCTAAAATTTCTCTCAGAGCAGGCTCACTTGCTCGCCAAGAATCCTCTAAAAGGTTTCACCCCATGAGTTACTTCTTCAAAAGACATAACAGATAAATAAGAACACACTGAGAAGACAGATGTAGTCCATATTCACAGTAGTTTCTCTTGTACAGAGCAGAATTTATAACTTCATTCTTTTTCTAGAGTTCAAATCTGCTAAACCTCTGATGTATTTCATCTCAGAAAAGTTTATTTCTGATTTTACATAAGAATTTCACCCCAGAAAGACCTGTGTGCTTAATTTTAGGCATTGGATGCTGTGTTATTGGCTCCAAACCCTGGTTTCAAAAAACTTCACTCTCACCAAATCTTGCATGCTCAAATAAAGTTGAGTATAGATTTTCAGGTTAAATGCTTGTAAGATTTAAAAAACCCTAAACAAACACAGATTACTCCATTATTTTGTAAGTCATGTCAAAGTTTCTATGTTTTTAAAATTATGAGTTACTGAGCTTAATATCACATTATATATATTTGGTAGAAAACATGGAAGTGTTATATCTATGCTTTGTGTTGGGGATACACTTTATGAGAGCAGCTTTAAATTGGTACCTTCATATGTTCAGAGTTGAGATGCAGTACTTACAAAGAATTTTAGAAACTTTTAGGGAGTGAGTTAATTTTTTCAGGCTGTGTGACTTATGCCCCTCCTCGCTCAACTAGTGATATAACTACAATGAAGCATAAGTCTCAGAAAGACTTTTAATTTCTTAAAAAAGCCCCAATGTACAACTAAATGTTTCTCCCACTAATTGTATTAATCAGATTTTTAGATCAACTACTTTATACTATATTATTTATGTTAAATGCTAGTACTGATCTTCATAACAAACAGGTGATCAGTATCCATGTGGTTCTAAGTCTGTTGCACCTGTCTGTTATTCCTGCATTACCAATCCACAAAGATAAGAGAGAAAGGAAGTGAAAGAAGGTTTGAGAAAATTTACCTTTTAGGACAGTTGAGCACTTTTGTTAGAAATGTTCAGTATGATTACATGGAACATTTAGCAATGAACGTATTTGCAATTATCTTAACAGTCCTTTGTAGAAGTCCAGTGAGAATGTATCTATGTAGGTCTGATTCAGTTTTGTCTTGCCCATGCTGTTTTTTTCTGTAATTTTACTATGAACCTCTCTTTCAGATTAGGAAAGTATTAGCATATCCTTTCTCTGAGAGATGATGCTTTAAATGGGTGACTTGGAGGCTGAATCCAGCTGAAATGGGGTTTACTTTAACATCACCCTAGAGAACTTTGTGAACCAAACCTGTAGTTTGTTGTTAAAGTGTCCATCCTACCCTCATTTACTTTCTCACCTCTTTCTGACAACAAAACCAAAAGTTGCATAAACTTTAAGAAACACAAAAAAATAGCATGTTTCTCAAGACCTAGGACTGGGATTTCAGTCATCCATGTATTAATTTTTCTTTTAGAGACTGAATATGTAAGTTATTTACACCAGCCTAGGGTGCCATGAAACAGCTTAGAGAGTAGTTTGGTGTCCCCCTCAGGTTTCCCCAGTCTACCAGAGAAGGACTTGGATATTTGAATACTGACACTGAATTAGTGTCTAAAGTCTAGATCATAACTGGTTTTTATTTATTTTTTTTTTCTTTCCTATCCCTCCTGCCATCTCTTCTGTTACAAAGATGATACACCAAAGAAATGTGATGGTTTGTGTCTGACTGATTAATTCTCTCAAGTGAGTGCTGAACGCTTTAAAATATTTGTATGAGAGAGCGATCAGATTGTTTGCCTTTCCACACTGATTTTCATTCATGTGGTGAAATATGCTTATGTGTCTTAAAATTAATAAATGAAAAGACTAGGATATCTCTCAAATAATGAAAAGAAGTGGCACAAGGGAGAAAATGTACCTATTTAAGATATTGAAAGGACACTTATTAGTTTCGATCTGTAGCTGCAACTAAGGAGCTAGACAATTAATGCACAATACTTCATGGTTACAAGTGTTTTTACCACCAGCAGAGCAGTCATAGGCAACATAGCATGTTTGCTGGTATTCTGACTTCTTTCTCTGGAAATGATCAGACACGGGGCTATGGAATATCAGTCTTTCTTTAAATGACTTGCTAACCTTGAAGATAAAAATCATACTACATGTTCTTCATTTTTATGACTTTGTCCATGGCTCATTTACCCCTGCAGTACACTTTCCAATGCCTTTGGGGATATCTGGAATAAGATGGTCCTGGATACAGATTTTGTTGCCTGGTGAACATGATTTGGACATCTTTAGGCTATCATAAGTTTTTCTTCTAAACTGACATACCTGGAAATATATTTGAGGACTATGTAGTGCTGACCATGGAAGTTTGTGGTATTGCAGAAGTATTAAAAACAAAGAGCTTATGGCTATGTTTGAAGCAACTGACCAATCTTTTAAGTGGAAATACTCAGCACTGTTGTCTTACAAATTTACAGGAAGAGGGATTGTATATTATATAGAAATATATTTTGCGGAGACCTAGCAATATCAGCAGACAAATTTCCTAGCTAACAAAAGTCCCACACTCATACCAAATTGGTAATTTTACATCCAAGAAGTCCAGCAACTCTTAGAGAACTCTCCCTCTTCAAAGAAAAAAGAAATCAAGATGAAGTAGTGTATAAAATGAAATGGTTAACATATAGAACAGATCAGCATTCCCTCATTTGCTGTTCCTCCTCTGTTGTGATCCACAAGTGGCAGATTTTTAAAGATTTAATCCAGACTTTTGAATATGGGTAATGAAAAAAAAAATCCAGAGTTACACAAATTGTAACTTTTACTAGGTCATCATCTTGCTAATATTATCTCATTAATGTTGTGTTCATCTGACAACAGTAGATCTTAAATTTGTGTTTTATGCTTTGATTCAAAGCTTGTACTGCACTAAGTAGGCTAAGATCCCAGTAATTTTAATTAGAGAAAATTTGAATTGAATCCCTTCTATCCAAGTGTAAAAATGCTGATTCAACAGGTTCCTAACTGTTGGTTTTGTATTTGCATAATGTGACTGCAAGAAAAAAGTGTTTTTTTGTCTATCACGAAAATACCTTAATCAAATTTTTCAACAATGCATCATGTAGCTATTGTGCCAACATGAGAAAATTTTGATTTTTGAGTACAAAGGTCTTGGAAAGGAAATGTGATAATATGCTGATGATGTAATCACTATGTTAATCCTATTGAAAATCTCAGACACAAGAGTAGTTTTGTTCAAATAAGAACTTAATTAATATACAAAGGCCTGTTCTTTTGAGAAAGGATAGCCACTGGAAAGTGTTTGGTGAAACAGGTTCTTTAGGGTCTAAAAGCTGGGAAATATCCAAGCCTCTGATCTTGCTAATGTTTATCTAGGGACTGATCATGGATAAAAAAATTCAATAAAAAAATTGAATAGTCCAGGTACTATCAGACATTCACATTAAACAAGGTGCCCAAACAGACCTAATAATTGCTTTTTTTAATATTTCTTTTTTCAAAAGTTATTTGCTATCAATTTTAGGCTGCTTGCATGTCCAGCATTAACATATAATAGTGCTAATGGTACACCTACATTTTCTATTAAGTGTACCAAAAACTCCCAGTTTCCTCTGTGTTCTTACAGGAGCTGAGCATCTGATTCTCCATACAAAGATTAGATAAGAAAGTATGCCTTGAAACAACTTTAATGTACTTTACGTTAGTAATATATATGTTGATATTATAATTATTATCTTGATATCAGTAAGTTTGCAGACAACACCAAGGTGGGTGGGAGTGTTGATCTGCTTGAGGGTGGGAAGCCTCTACAGAGGGATCTGGACAGGCTGGATTTATTGGCTGAGGCCAATTGTATGAAGTTCAACAAGGCCAAGTGCTGGGTCCTGCACTTCAGTCACAACAACCCCATGCGACCCTACAGGCTTGGGGAAGAGTGGCTGGAAAACTGCCTGGTGGAAAAGCACCTGGGGTGTTGGTTGACAGCCAGCTGAACATGAGCCAGCAGTGTGCCCAGGTGGCCAAGAAGGCCAACAGCATCTTGGCTTGTATCAGGAATAGTGTGGCCAGCAGGAGTAGGGAAGTGATCGTCCCCCTGTACTCGGCACTGGTGAGGCCGCACCTTGAATATTGTGTTCAGTTTTGGGCCCCTCACTACAAGAAAGACATTGAGCTGCTGGAGCATGTCCAAAGAAGGACAACGAAGCTGATGAAAGGTCTAGAGCACAAGACTTATGAGGAGTGGCTGAGGGAACTGAGGTTGTTTAGCCTGGAGAAGAGGAGGCTGAGGAGAGACCTTATCACTCTCTACAACTCCCTGAAAGGAGGTTGTAGTGAGGTGGGGATTGGTCTCTTTTCCCAAGTAACAAGTGATAGGACAAGAGGAAATGGCCTCAAGCTGTGCCAGGGGAGGTTTAGATTGGATAATAGGGAAAATTTTCTCACTGAAAGAGTTGTCAGGCATTGGAACAGGCTGCACAGGGAAGTGGTTGAGTCACTATCCTTGGAGGTATTTAAAAGATGCTTAGGGACATAGTTTAGTGGTGGACTTGGCAGTGCTGGGTTAACGGTTGGACTTGATGATGTTAAAGGTCTTTTCCAACCTAAATAATTCTATGATTCTATTACAATTATTAGGCAATGCTTAATACTTTCAGTGTAGTGCAACCATTCAATGATCAAAAGGAAGTGAAGTGGGATGAGTTATCCTGTTGCTATTGTTAGAGAAATAACATTCTCTTCAGCTGATATACTGATGAGGACTGTTGGGACAAATGACCTATGCCTAATGTTTTAATATTCAACATAGAATAAACTGACGTAATGTGAAGGGCACCACAATGACACTAGTGTGTTATCCAAAATATAATTTGAGAGTAAGTTCATTCACTTAATGTTTCGTTAAAAATGTTCTATGGAATTTATGAGAAGGTATATTTGCTTCTTTCTAAGACTTATACAAGCCTTTTCTCTTTCTCCTGAGGTCAGCTGGCTGACTAAATAAATGTACTTTTATAAAGCAAGGTGGCAGCAAGAATCTTCTGACAGAAAAAAAAGGTCTACTATGCTCATATTTCATAGGTGCAGCAAAAAGCTGAGATGACTAGCCATGACCACATTCTACCTCGGTTCCTCCTTTCTACATATTGTACCTGTCTTCACCCAGCAGTACTTATTGTCTAAGTTTGTATTAAAACTACCAAATTTTGTGAAACTCATCAGCATTTTGTACTGAAGCATTTTAACTCAGGTGTTGAATAAAACCTCATGGTTAATATAGCTGTCAATAAGTCGTTCATCATGTGTTGGATTTAAGTCATATGTACCTGGGGATGTATTTGCAGAGGGAAGATTGAATTATCTTTTATGTCCATCTAATGTTGTTCAGTGCATATTCTCTTTTTAAATAAAGTAATTTTTATCTCTGCCAGTCTCGCCAGAAACAGAGGTCTCTGATGGAGTTGTTTACTTTAGCAAGAATGAAGATTTTCTTTTAACTGTGGATACCAGATTATAGGAATTACTTTCTGTGCTGATTTTGTCTGGGATAGAGTTAATTTTCTTCATAGTACCTAGTATGGGGCAATGTTTTGGATTTGTGCTGAAAACGTTGTTGATAATATAGAGATGTCTTCGTTTTTGCTGAGCAGTGCTTACACAGAGTCAAGGCCTTTTCTGCTTCTCACACCAGTGAGCAGGCTGGGGGTGCACAAGAAGCTGGGAGGGGACACACCCAGGACAGCTGACCCCAACTGACCAAAGGGATATTCCACACCATACGATGTCATGGTCAGTATATAAAGCTGCAGGAAGAAGAAGGAACCGGGGGGGACATTCGGAGTGATGGCGTTTGTCTTTCCAAGTCACCGTTACATGTGATGGAGCCCTGCTTTCCTGGAGATGGCTGAACACCTGCCTGCTGATGGGAAACAGTGGTTGAATTCCTTGTTTTGCTTTGCTTGTGTGTGGTGGTTTTTGCTTTCTTTATTAAACTGTCTTTATCTCAACCCATGACTTTTCTCACTTCTACTCTTCTGATTCTCTCCCCAATCCCACTGCGGGGGAGTGAACGAGAGCAGCTGTGCGGCGCTTAGTTGCGGGCTGGGGTTAAACCATGACAGTCCTTTTTGGCACCCAATGTAGGGCTCAAAGGGTTTGAGATAGCAACAGGTTTGACTGGAATGTGCTAGATCGAATTTATAACTGTTATTGCTGTTTAACTATTTACTAATTGGCAGGCTTCTGTGTTTACCATGGGGCTTGCTTGCCTTATTGTATATTAGAGTCTAGTGCTTGTTAGTGGCTGCTTTTTGCTTTTGCTGCTTGCTGTACTGCTGATCACCTTACTGTGCTGTGCCTGGGAATATTTTGATAACAGCAATGGCGGGGTGCCTGGGCTGGCAGATGGCCAGGGCATCACTGCTGTTTCTGTGCTTCTGTACTGGACAGGCTGGAACTCCAGTGTGAACTCGAGTCAAAGGGACTGTGACCTGTGGATGAGTCCATGTAGGAGCAGGACACCTTGAAGCATTTGTGGCTGTGGATAAGCCCATGCCAGAGCACGTACACCTTGAAGCGTCTGTGGCTGTGATTATGTCTGTACCACAGCAGGTATACCTCTGAAAGGACTGTGGCCCACGCTGGACAGGATACACCTTGAAGCATCTGTGGCTCCAAATAAGTCTGTACTGCAGTAGGTACACCTTGAAGCATCAGTGGCTGTGCATGAGGTGCTGGAGCACCTCAAAGCATGTGGCCATGGATAAACCCACAATACAGCAGGAACCCCTTGTTGCTAGCCAGGCAGGGAGCAAGGGGAGGAGTTCATTGCAATGTTAAACCCCATAACCTGGCCCAGAGGGACCAGGAGTGGAGACTGTAATGAATATAACTTTAAAATGTTGTAACCCATTATCTGAGTTGCATGTTACAGAAATTATTATAGCAGGAACCACCTGAACCAATGGAGGACAAGCCTTACAAGAAGCAGTGCAAGTGCAGCAGTGACCTGACCTGAGCTAGCTCTGGTCCCCAGAAACTCCACATAACACACCACCTCTCCTGTCCTGAGTGACGACCTTGATATATTTGCCTTTTTTAAAAATAGTGTAGAAGCAAAAGGCATCTAGGAAACATCCTGAGAATAAGACCTCTCTACCTGTGATTGCTAGAGGGGACTTAAGCAATCTTTAAAGTTTTTAAAACAAAAATCAATAGAGAAGCTATCAGGCACTGGCAACTTATTTACAGGAAAAAATGTATGTCTTACAAAATTTCTTTAGCCTTAACTTGCTTTATACAGGTGACTTTTTGATTTAATCTCTTTTAGGAAACTAACTCTCCTTTAAGAAGTTTTGGTTCTTGTTAATTAATGTCTTCAGTGAAGGTACAATTATTTACACACATCAAAGATTTTCTGAAAATCTGATTTTCTAATGATCTTTTAAATTCTTAATATTTTTTATGCATTTTTGAATTTTTCACATGAAGCTAATAGTGTATTATACACCTTGTCTGGTCTGTAACCAACCTCTTTAAACTGTTTCACTGTGTTTTACTATTACCTAAAACTAATGTATCTGGGATCCCACCTTGAGACCTAGAGGACTAATAGCTCTCAGATGATTCTGAAAATCTCCTTTTAAATTATAAGACCTTGCCTAGACTAGGATTACTGTTATAAGTGTGTTCATTGGCTAATTCTGATGAGTCCTGTCATGGTTTTAGCTGGGATAGAGGTAATTTTCTTCACTCTAGCTGGTATAGTGCTGTGTTTTGGACTTAGTATGAGAATAATATTGATAACACACTAATGTTTTAGTTGTTGCTAGGTAGTGCTTACACTAGTCAAGGACTTTTCCAGCCTCCCATGCTCTGCTGGGTGCACAAGAAGCTGGGAGGGGAGGGGGCACAGCCAAGAGAGTTGATCCAAACTGACCAAAGGGATATTCCATATCATATGATGTCATGCCCAGTATATTAACTGGGGGGAGTTGGCCAGGGGGAGCAGCGATCGTGGCTTGGGGACTGGCAGCATTGTTTGGCAGGTGGTGAGCGGTTGCATTACTTGTTTGGGTTTTTTTCCCCTCCTCCTGAGTTTTCACCTCTCTCTTTCTCTCTCATGATTTTCCTTTTCATTATATTTTTCTTCTTCTTCATCTTCTTCTTCTTCATCTTCTTCTTCTTGTTGTTATTATTACAATTACTGTTTTATTTTAATTACTAAACTGTTCTTATTTCAACCCACGAGTTTTCTTACTTTGGCCCTTCCGATTCTCTCCCCCATCCCACAGGGGTGGGGGGAGTGAGTGAGCGGCTGTGTGGTGCTTACTTGCTGACTGGGGCTAAACCACAATAGTCCTTTCATATCAGTTTAGATAAGGGGTGTGTGTGTTTGGTAATATTTTCCTACATTTTTCTTAAGAGTTGTGGGTTTTATCCTTTTTTTATTTGTGTGCAACTATTTATATGAAAAGCAATATTCGCCATTTCTATTCATTCACATGTATCACCAATTTTGCACAAATAAGTAAGCTAGCTGCAAGGGGATGGGTAATTAAATCCCCTGTGTGTGTATGTGTTTGTATGTGTGTGTAGAACATAATTAATTGACCTCTGAAAACAAGGCCAAGAGAAAAGCTATTTTGAGGGAAATTTGGCACTTCAATCCTGTTTTAATAGAAAAGAAACCATGATTAAGAGGAAAAGTTTTTAGAATGTTTGGAAATAGTATATAAGTAGAAATTATAGTATTACATATATAGAATTGATAATATTACATAAGTGGAAATGATAATATTACCAGAATCATTCTGATGCAGCACAATATGGAATTAACTAAGAATCCTACTATTAGTAATACTGAAAATGTGTTTTTCAAGGATACAAAAATACTTTTGATGTTGTGATAGGAATATGCCATATGTTTAAAATTCTGACTGGGGACTTGGATTCCTAAAGAGTTATCTAACTCCAGTTCAACTTGAGAAAGGAAGACAGAAAGAAAAGAAGACATAAAGAAAGGAAGACAGAAAAAAAGAGAATTGATGAATTTCTGGACAGAAGTCTGTGTGCCTCAACACATACACACAAAATTAGATACCACTGTAAAAGCATTTTATGCTACACTTTTAAAAATAATGTTTGAACTATCTTTTTATTTGGAATACATATATTTACCCTTATACTAGAAGATATGAATACTAAAACATGGGACGCTAGCAATTAAGACATGTTTGTGAGGAAGGAAGCAGGATGGGAGGGGAAGAAGTGAGGAGGACTTACTGAAAAATAAAATGACTCCTCTTTGTATCTCCTGTACATGACAGAGAAGACTGGGAACTGTGTTATGAGACAACTTCTTGTCTGGGAATGGCCAGTGGGTATGCAGGGAGCTGGTGGTAATACCTTCATATCTATCGTATTTTCATATAGGTTATAGCTACTATCATTGATGTTCCTAGGCCACTGTTATCCTTAGTGGATGGTGTTAGTAATCCAACAATGCTGACTTGACAGAACAGAGCTATGTCTGTCCCAGTTATACTGCCCCAAAATGCACAGTCCAAGGCAGTGAGCCAACCAGTGCATGCCAGTCCTGCCAGCTTTGTGCTACTAGAGGAAATATCAAACTGGTCATACAAAAGGTCTGGCAAGAGGCAGGGGATTTCTCTCTAGGGGACTTCAGAATCCATTCATCATTACCTGTAACTTTAACAAAACAACTTTTCTACAGATCTTGTAAAAATGACTGAATACACTATTTTGTTTACCCTGCTTAAGGACTACACCTACTGTTGATATGCAAAGGTGGAAAGCAGACTAATACCACCAAAAAAAATTAATTTGAAAGTGAATTTGAAATTTGAAAGTGAAAAGGCTTTCACTGCACTTTCTTTTCTTTATTTATTTTGTAGTCAAAGAGAAGTTGCCAGGGAACACCCTCTGCCAGGACCCTACATGGATCCACTCTGACTCCCTTTGGGAGCAAACATAAAACCTTCTTCTAAAAAGTCCTGCTACTGCAAGCACTGTCACTCACTTCAACCTGCAAATTTCAAGCCATCTTCCTCCACCAAATAAATTAACTAAATTTTAAAAAGTCTCAAACAAAAACCTGCTTGATGTAGAGCTTTTATGTTCAAATTGGGAAAAGCCAGACTGAAATCCAGTATGTGTTTCATCTGTTTCTTTTATATGAAAGGTGGTTGGCTACTGCTGGGATACTGATACTGGGAATTTTTGATTGGTGTTTGTGTTCTTTTTGTGCCATTCTTTTCTATTGACTAAATTTGTATATGCAGAAACTATTAGAATATGAATTCTGAAATTACCCAATGCAGTTACATGCAAAAAGCAAATTTTCAAAAGTCTTATATAGGATTCAGATATATGTGATTTCTTCTGATATAATCATAATGAATTTGTGTAAGTGCCAGCTGATAACATAATGAAGACATTGACATTGGGGATAATACTCCAGTGGCCAAATTACTTTCAGAATTTTGTCTTGTATAAAGTGCTTGAATTCTGGTCCTTGGAGGTAGGATGTTCTTACAAAGAAATATTTTTGCAGGTGTCTAGCAATACTAAGTCCACCACAGTGTCAGAATTGTTTTTCAATGCTTTATAAACAGGCAGAGTTGACAAAGGAAGAAGTAAAGCTAGGTCATCAGGAAACGGGCTAATTCAGTATTGCTTTTTATCAGTTTATTTTGACAGAGATCCTTTAAAAAGTATTTGGAAAGTATTTGGACTCCTCTTTGTTGTGTATGTCAGAAAAGAAAGGAAGTTATTGTAAAACAAATCCTTCAAGCTGAGATGAATCCTTCCTGCTTTCTGACACAGCTGTAATCCCATAATTCTGCACAAACTTGTATTATGATAGTAATAATGCAAAACACTCAAAATATATTACATTTGTTTTCTTGGAATTTGATAAAGAATGATGGTTTCAGATGAATGATTCTATCGTAAGGAACATCTAGATGAGTGGCAAGATTAACCCAGGAAGCAGCGACAAATACTACCCAGCTGATGTTGGCTTCCATGTCACAGAATGTACTCATCATTTTTTGCACGTACCCAAGGCCAAAGACAATGACTAGAACTCCACGCAGTGGCCACTGATGGTCTTCAGTGGATATTGAGTCAAATGAGTTCAGTAGGTATATTTTGCACAACAATTCCTGTTGTGCAGGTCATAGTAGGTGAGACTTGTGTACTCCAAGATTCAATTTGAGAACTGCTTCACTAAGATTTATTTAGTAATAATGTCCTCTTCTTTGAATGAGTATGCTGTCTCTTCCAGAAGAGCTTGGAGCTGCAACCTAACCCAATTTTAATCAAGAAACATCCCTATACTGCCTATGGTTGAACTCATTAATAAGGAAGAGAAAGTTGAGAATTGGAGATAAGACTGCATACTGGATGAGATGAATCTGATGGGACCCAGAAGGATTTCATTAGCAAACTCCTAAAGCATGTCTTCGCTGCAGTGATACCTGCTTTTAGAATAAAAATCAACGAAGTTTTGCATGTTGCCAACATGGAGGTTTGTGCCACCACAGCTAATTCTCTAAGTACCTGGAGTTATCTGAGAAGTTTTCGAGCATACCAGGAACAGCTACTGCTCTGCAGATATACCCTGAAATTGGAAGCTGTGATTGGACATCCATGTGAAAAGAGTTAGGTGCACACCATTTAATCTACCCTTTTTCCCCACTCTCTTCCCACCTTCTCACAGCCAGGTATCTATTGCAAAGAAACCCTGTGGTGCAAGCACAGATCATCCAGACCAAGGTGGCAAGATGGTAACACTCAGTCCACATCTCACCAAATCTATAATTTAGAGCTGTTGATAGACTATGTGGAAGATACTATGAACTTTAATCATGCCTGTGTTTTGATGGAACACTAATAAAGGGTATCTGTTGGTTAGGTTTGGCTTTTCCTGCTTGAATATTTCATGGACCTAAAAATGGTAAAAAGAAGCAAAAATCTTGATGAAAAAGGACAATTATTGTAGAAATGACCATAAACAGATGTTTGCTTTCCTGCTTTGTTTGCTTAAATATGCTATATCCTCTCACTGATGTCACTATCAATTTTCATTTCTTTATTTAAATATTCATTACTTTTTCATATAGATTTCTTTTTCATTTAATATTCAAACTTTCTTAGTATCTGCATAGGCTGAAATGCCTGTCTTTGTTAAGTATGTAGCTGAAAATTGGAGCATTACTGCATTTTTATATCTAATTGAAAATAAATACATAAAGCTGCCAATTGTGTTATGTCTTTTGCCTGATGAAAGGTCATTTGCAATCTTTTTTTATAGTTAATAGAATGTACCATTGTGATCACACTGAAATCTGGATGCCTTCAGAAAGTTTGAAAACTAAACAATTGTATCTGAGATAACAGAGAAAAATATATTTCCTTTGGAGAATGACCTTTCAAAAGTGACTAGTCCACATCTTTTTAGTCATGCCAACATGTCAGCTTCACATTGTGTACAAACCTCCCTGTCTTTGCCATATGCAAATATCCTCACTAAAATGGTAAAATAATGCTACACATTGTAATATTTATTTTTTCACAAATGCTTATCAGATAATAGCTTTTAAGGGTCTTTGAATACAGAACACTGTATGTGCTGTCAGCTTAGCCAGTTGATTTTGTTTACAAAATGTCAGCATTTCCTTTTTTCTGAAAAGGACAGATGATAGCGTCTTCTGAAGAAGGGAACCCTAGGCCAACTCTCAGCTTACACCATCAGGAGTGACCTCTATTGTCTTACTCACAGTAGCATCAATAACAAAAGGCAATTGTTACATACATGGGAAAAGAAAAAAAGTAAAAGAATGTCAAGATAAATGAGGTAATGTTATGCTAGATGTATTATCATGTTTTAATAAAAGATTGTGCTATATTTATCACTGCAATTTTTTCAGAAATCCTCAAATTCAATTATGATCAAATTATGTCAAACTAAAACTAGGGTTATGCAACTTTAAGGCCTTTCCTTCATGTGAATGATTTATGGTCACTGTTGTGGTTTAGCCCCGGTCAGCAACTAAGCACCACACAGCCACTCGCTCACTCCCCCACCCTTGTGGGATGGGGGAGAGAATCGGAAGGGCCAAAGTAAGAAAACTCGTGGGTTGAGATAAGAACAGTTTAATAATTAGAATAAAACAGCAATAATACTAATATAATGAAAAGGAAAATAATGAGCGAGAGAGAGATGAAACACTGGAATAAGGGGGAAAAAAACAAAAAAAAACCAAAACTAAACAACAAGTGCTGCAACCGCTCACCACCCGCCGACCAACGCTGCCGGTCCCTGAGCCGCAATCGCTGCCTCCCCCAGCCAATTTCCCCCAGTTAATATACTGGGCATGACGTCACATGATATGGAATACCCTTTGGCCAATTCGAATCAGCTCTCCTGGTTGTATCCCCTCCCCTCCTGGCTTCTTGTGCACCTGGCAGAGCATGGGAAGCTAGAAAGTCCTTGACTAGTGTAAACACTACCCAGCAACAACTAAAACACCAGGGTGTTATCAACATTATTTACATACCAAGTCTAAAACACAGCACTATACTAGCTACAGTGAAGAAAATCAACTATCCCAGCTAAAACCATGACAGTCACTAAAGAAAAATACTAAAGAAAGTATTCATAAATCCTGTTAAAGACTAATCAGCATAGACTCTTCCTTGCCATTTTATAAATAAATTTTACAATTTACTAAATAAATGTTATTTTCAGAACACAGCCTACTTCTCAGAAATCTTCGCATATGATAAAAATAGAGTAGGAAAAAATTGCATAGATTCCAATGCAGAAAAGCATTTATGTGCCTTTTGAGCAAAACAGTTAAAAAGACATGCTGCTACTGATCCTTTTACATGGGATTTATGTCATTGGAATGTATGACCAAATTGATGATAGAGGAATTACATGGCTAGGTCCAATAAACTTATGCCATTTTCTGCCTATCTTTACATCTTTCCAGCTTTCATTTTCTATTTCACTCTAGAAAGACTGTTTTTTGTCCATCATGGAATCATGGATAGAAATCTATGCCTTTTGGACTCGTGTTCCCATAAAATGTCATCTAGATACAGGTAATGCAGCCACAAAGGAAGAAAAATGCATATTGAGCCATTGAACTACAAGCATTGACAAGCTCTACGTACTAAAATTACTTCATTAATTAAAAACCACATAAATGCATACATTGCATGAAAATAACACTGTCCTGTAAATAATGCTTTGTATATTACCTGTTGCAATATACCAGGCATTAGGAGATCATGGTGTTGCATAGCATTGACCTAGCTGAACGTGCCTTCTGGAACCATGTTGTTTTGTGGTTCCACACATTTAAGATTTTTATGCAGAGAAACCAGTTCATATTAGCCAAATTTTAATCAATTGCTAGGTGCCAGGTGACCTGTAAGACTGTTTTTGGTTTTAATTATGGCATATAATCATCTAGAGCTTTTTAACTGATGCATTATAGTAATGTAGAACAGTCTTCTTTCATCTCAGCAACATCTCTTCAGTATTTGAAGTATCCTTTCTAAGATTTTGAAGAAAAGCCAAAGTATTCTATATCACACTTTGCATCCCTATTATGTTACTTTGTAGTCATATTCTGATATGAGAATCCAGCTGCATAATTTCTTGTTTGAGAAGATTATCTATTTATTTGGGTTCCTTTTGTATACCAACTCTTTTTGTCAACTGTTCCTTCTAGCAGCAGCAGTTCTTTTCCTTTGTTAGTAACATGGAAATATGAGTCACATTTTAGGAACTCCTGCATTATTTTAATGCTTTTAATTACATTATATGTCTCTACCCATTCATATTTTATTTCAATAACTTTCAGGCTCCTTATCCAAGCCCAAAAGAATAGTTGTCATAATATTTGACTTCCTGTGATTCTAGTCTCAACACCTACAGGGACAACGGTACATCCTAATAATGTATCATAATTGGTCCCTTCGCACAATTAATAAGTCAAGTCTTATCAATCAGTGACTTTCTGTTTGTGTAACATGTGCTGCAGATACTATGCAGAGAAAAACCTTCACTGCCAGAGAAACCCTAAAACCAAGAAGAATGGCTTATGATTTGAGGTTTTTCCTCATGATTTTCGAGGTGGCATTCCATTCACAGAACTGTAGTTGACTACAGGGAATTGATCAGGTGAGCCATCAGCTGCTGTGCAAAAAGCAAACAACTATTAGGACTGATAAGAAGTAAAAGAGTGGTTTTGGAAGCCTATGCTACCCAGCTGCTTTGCATGGTAAGTAGTCAGTGAAAGTAGCAGTCATGAATATCTCAGAAAACCTCTTGCTACTGCAGATCCAGGATGACTGCTTCCAAGCTAAGAGTGCACCTGTGGCTCCAGCGTTTCTTGATAAAATACATTCTGAGGAAGGCCACTGCAATGGGATGTAATACACAACCATCTTAAGGTACTTGAGATGGTCCAGGTTTAAGTTAAATAGCAGGTGTGCAAAGGAGAGTGGGCAGCTTTATTATTCCCTTTGCCACCTGCAATGCAGCATTAGAGGAGCTGAGGTGCTCCTCAGATGGGCAGAGAGTAGGGGCACTGTTAGTGCCGCCCTGCAGAGGGGGCAGCAGGGCCTCATTCAAGGGAATTTTCCCTCCCTCCTTTTCCACCACTCAGGATAGATGGGAAGAAGTGGTTTATCCACACCAAATACAGGCATGATTCTTCCCTTCTAGCCTACTTCCAGGATAACACATTCAAGAGCTGGCTAAGACCATCTCATTTGTTCTCTGTTGCTGAACAGCTGGTTGTCAGATGCAGAAACTGACCTTTCTTAGGCTCCCCCTGAGAAAACCCCCATAAAGGTAATAACTAAATAAGTCAAGTGAGGTTTGGAATGACTGTATAAATTAGGTGAGCAGAGTCTTTGACTATGACTGAAGAAATGTTAGCAATGCAACTGCCTCTTTTACTTCTGCCCTGGAGGTTTCATCTGAAGATGATGTATTTCTGAAAGCTGTCACTGCTGAAGGTTTTCAAGTTCTGAACAGACGTTGTGTTATGGCATTCAGCAGGTGGGCTGGAACTGGATTATAGCATTTCTAAGGGTTAAATAGTTGAGGATAGCTTTTGGGGAGGATGGGGCAACACAAGTAAAACCGAAAACATTATACCAAAACCAAAAAAACACATATCAAAATTTTCGGTTTTGTTTTCTGTCCTTTGTATTGCCAAGGATGTTAAACAGGACAGGCACTTAAGAGTTCTTACCCTGCTGTTTTGTTCTGGAATTCATGATCTTTCTTTGGAGCATCCTAGTAATTATCACAGCAACTATTTGTTCATATTTCAGATCAGTAAATGAATGAAACCACTTTCAATAGACTGAACTTAGCGAAAGAAAGAAGCAGGTATTCTAAATGGTTGGAACATAAAATTAAGTTAAAAAAAAAGATAATGAATGCTTTGCTTAGAAGAACATACTGATTTGTATATCTTTAAATTACTGCTTTCCTGTTGGGTTATGGAAGAAATATAAGCATGACAGTGTCAAATAAAATGTCATTTCTGAACAGATATCACACTTTGATTTAGATTTGCAGTATCTTTGTTTGGAATGTTTTGGGTTTTTGTTTTTCATATCTGAGATGCTTGTGTAACACCCGAGTATGGAATCCACCTTGGAATAAATAATAATAAATGACATAATGTTTCCTTCCTGATGAGATAGCATGAACCTTATCGTATAAGTACAGAAGGCAAGTTAGACAAACAACATGCAAAAATATGAATGCATCTTAAGTGATAGAGAAACGGGCAGAACTTGAATCTCTTGACTCCCTGTCTAATACATTAGAAATTTACCATCTGAATATTTAATACTCAGTTCTCAGGATTTAGTACAATTTGTGGGCTAAATATCTGGAACAATTCATATTTAAAACTTAGATTACTGACATAGCAAAGCAACTGCATACCAGCAGTAAATTCTTACCTTGTTTTTAAGGGACAAACAAAGCAAGGTGATTTTAATTCCATAATATATACTATATTGTTAAGCAGGACTGATCATTCAATTAAGAAGGATACAGATTTTTCCAGTGCATTAGAGAGTTAATTTAATCACACAAATAGATAAGCTACATACTTACAGGAGCTAATAATGTGTTTGCTAAAATATTTATGGAGTGATATTATTCCATAAATTGTACTGTAGTTCACTGAGATTGTTTCATTTTAATATTAATATGGACAAACTATGCCAGAGATGCTAAAAATGTTGAACTACAAACATATTTCTTGATCATTCAGATTCATATATTTTTTTGTTTTAGGGCATGTTCAGTGAAAGATGAAAGGAAAAACTTCTTGATATATCTTAAGGTGATAGGTGAACAAAGTGAAGACCTATATAGAAATAGGTCACAAACTATCACTTGCATATAATAAATATTTTACTTTAGGTTGCTGTAAAATGCTGTTTGCAGTAACTTTACAGGGAGTAGTTCAGTGTAAAATAGCTTTAGAACAGGAAAACTAAAATGATATATTTCCTGGCACAATTTTCTTTCAAAGAAGTGTTTATCACTTTAAATCAAAATGAATTCATTTCTTACAAATCATATAGTGGATGTAAAACCATTCTTCTAACATGTGATCATCCCACACATACTTTAGTTTGTCATTCTCCTCTTTTTGCAAGTGTTGTTAAAAAAATGCAAAAGCCTCCACTTGCCGAGATGCATGTATACTCAGCTATTTACAGCTTTAAATGAGAAAATAAGCCTTCTTAGAACTCTGAAAATGCTGAATTTGTTTTTCCCAGCTGGAGAGTGGGGTTTGCTTCACTTTTACAAATATGTCTATGTCAGAACGTTCTTCAGCTTTTTGCCAGGAAACTGCTGTATGTTATGGAGTTCAATGGAAGGAAAGGGGACTGACTCTGCCTTTGGCAACTGTTACATCCACCTGATGATTGAAATAGATGTGGTGATTTTTGAATATGATTATTCCTGTGGAGCAAAAAGGTTGATTAAGCAGTGAATCCAGAGATTTATCCATGCCTTTTTTTTTGTGTACCCCCAACAGTTGCACACGAAAGGTGACCTTCCCTCTGAAATATTTCTGCGCTATACACCTGGGATTGCTATTTAGATTCATATGAGTTCAAGACCATCATGCATAGAGAAAAGGAGAATTTGTTTCGTAATTCGAAAATTTGGGCTGTTGATTTTCTTTTTAGAATGGCGTGGGTGGGTGTGGGTGGGTGTGTGTGTTCCCTCCAATAAAATGAGATTCAGAAAACCAGGACATATTAAATAAGCTGACTGTCTTTCAAAGTGTCCAACTTTATTCTTATTGCTTTCCTTTAAGTATGCAAAAATCTTAATAGGGAGTCATGACAAAAGCCAAAAGATGCAGAGTTACAGTTACTTTTCCCATCATCAGTTACTGGCCTTCTTTATCCCACTCTATGCCCACACATATTCACGTTACATTTTTTGCATTTTTGAAAAGATTACTTTGCATTAGTCCTCTGGTCTATGCGATAGGCTTTACTCTTGAGATATGCATGATCTGACATAATCTGAAGAGGTATACCCTTATCCCTTACCTTTGCTGATATGAGATAAATAAATTATTATAGAAGGCTGTGATTTAATCTCTTCAGTTAAAGTCATTTTGGTATAATTTTCTATCTTTGTTGCAGCTTTTCTATACTATAAGGACATTTTAAAATTCTGAAGCTAAACTCCTGTGAAATATATCATGTGTCTTTTAAGAGATTTTAATGACATATGAACTCAGTCAGCTCACCTTTCCTGTACCAATAGAATTTTAATAACACAGTGATTTCACTAATAATAAACACAATATTTCAATAATAGTTTATAAAATTATTCTCATTTTCACTCACAAAAAATCTAGATAACCTTAAAAAATAATGTTGGCACTTTAACAATTCAAAACATATCTAGACATAATTACATACACAGATAGTAAGTCCTTTCATCTTTTTTTTTTTGTTTGCTTCTACTAGCACTTTTTTTTCTTTAATTTCCTCTGTGATTCTGTCTTCACTGCGTCTCTGTATATAACTGTAAGGACTGAGACAACAGAAGTCGTAAGTTGTGGTATTGCAAGAATGCAATTCAACCCACAGTTTGTGCACCTAAGACAAAGTCTAATGTCTGTAAAATGGAGGAGGCTTTTGCCATTGAAGAGTTGCAGATGGGACAGGCAGTGCACTTTCTTCTATGCTCATAACAATTAACTTTTCATACTTCTAAGATCATAGACAAGCCATGCTTTATCAGCAGTGCCTTATTACTTTTAACCAACAGCAGTCTTCAGGTCTTCCTGAGATTTTGACGGCCAAACCTGGCATTGGGTGGTCTTTCTCTACACTGTGATCAACTAGTAAAATGATATATCTTACATGTATTTAGCCATCAGAATGAACGTTAATCTCTTTAAGTCTCTCTCAAGCTTGTTAAATCCTAAGCACTAAATTTGTCAAACAGATTATCACATGATCTGTCTCCAAGTGGAATTATGTGAGACCCTAAGTCAGTCCCACTACTGGCTGCTGCCAAATGGGGAGGTTTTCTCTTATGCAGCTGCAGGAGCAGCTCCTTCTCCTCCTCCTTCTTCCACATGGTGTGGTTCTGCCCCTTTTTAGGCTCTACTCAAGATCATCACTGAAAAGATTGATTGCACTAACCCAGCAGAAAACCATCTGAAATTGTCTCATGGAGAGACCTGATGTATGTTACAGCTAATGCAAGGTAAACAGAGACAGCATGCAGTAGGGAGCAGTGACAAGGTGTTAGATTGTCTCAAGCTGTCTTGTGTAATTTTGTTTTTGAAAGCGAAGTGACACAGCTTTTGTAGCTTGGATATGAAAAGTAGTGTTAGTTCTGGTTGGTGTTTTTTTTTTGTTTGCTTGGGTTTTGTTGGGTTTGTTTGTTTGTTTTTTTCTTAAACCTGTGTGTTAGTGCTAGTAGTTCTCATCCATTCAGAAAGCATGCTTTGGGTTTGAAACCATTCAGGGATCCTGGAATTTGGTTGAAAAAAGCTACTAAAATGTTAATGAGTTTTTTTAATGTGATTTTACAACTCCCATTACCACTTAACCTAAGTTGGCCAAAGCTTTGAGAAAGATACGTCTAGTTCTCTCTCCATGACACTATAAAACGAATTACTGAAGATCAAAGGGTTGCTAAATATTTTTTAAATTTTTGTAATAGAAAATTAAGTACACTAACCTTTTTGAACAGGGAACACTGATCTATTAGGGAAGACAAAACTGGAGTAATGATGGATTATGTACAGATTTCCCCTGCCCAATGTAACCTTGCTTTCAGGAAATTGATGATTTACAAGCTCCAGCAAACTGTTCCCGGTTGCCTTTGATTCCTAAGATGCTCTTCATGTCCCATTCAAGGCCTTGTTGGTATAAGGATCCTGAAGTGACCCTGCTCTACCATTTGGTCTCTGAAATTTTCTGCCCTGAGCATTTCACCAGAAAAAGCACGCCATGTTTTACTAACGACTATGGCAAACACTTCCATGAAAAGGAACATACAGATCTAGACTTAGATCAAATATTGACCTAGTTAAACTTGTAATATAAGCCCTTGTACATTCATAAAACAGTTAAGTCCAGACACACACATGGCTATTACAGCAAGCACCTGTTTACCTTAGGATCAAAAGTTGCTGTACAACAATTAAAAAAAATAAAGAAAACATGTTTAACACAAATAAAACTATAACAAAACAATGGCAATTAAAAAAAAAAAAACTACAGTAAAATAAAATAGTAAGTATAAAGTGTTGACAGAAAAGGTGAGTGCATATTTTTTAAAGAAAAATTGACAAAAGGAGATTATTTTTTATGATCCTACAAATATATATTTTATCAGCAGGGAACAAAACCCAAAATAAAACCAGCAAAAAGAAACAGTCTACCTTCCCTCTCATTTTATCTGTGATGACAGCAGTTACTTGGTCTTTTAGAAGGAAAGATCTCTGCAAGAATTATTGCTAAGAAGTTAAGGCTTAGTTATCTTGATTTTATCTGAGGTCATTGACTTTAATCAAGTTAGTTTCAGGAAAGAGTGCATAATTTCTCTGCTTCCTGCTGATTTGCTGAACCTTTATCATCTTTTTTTTTATGTTAAATATCAGCTGGAATTCCTTTCTGTGGCCATACTACTTGATGCTGGGAAGAATTTTGAGAAAATAGGATAATATTATCCACATAGAATCTTTGAACTATTTTTTGTAGGGAACAGACCATCGATTGTGTCAGCATCTCTCACACTACACGCAAAGATTCAGCATGGAACAACAACTCATTCTACAATGAAACACAAGACATGATTGCCCTGAATTGATATTATTAGGCCAAAAAGCACTACAGTACTTTCCTCAACTGATTTTACACAGAATTCACCCCACCTGATTTCTAACAATATAAATATATGTTGCTGCCGTTTTATTTTGTCCTGTTACAGGCACAAACTTCTTTTAACAAATTGGGCTTTACAACCGAATACCTGCATAAAAGGTTAATTGGAAGAAAACCAAAATGCTTATGCTCTGTTTCAAAATGCCACCTTACTGTGAGCTTATAAAGCATGGTTCTTTCAATAGTATATTAGCACTGAAAGACCTTCTGTATGAAGATACTTTAAACTAGCACATCAAATCTGCCCAGAATTTCTGCCTATGTATTAAATTGAAAATCTATTTAAAGCTAAGTGTTTAAACTTTAAAATATGAGCTTGTGGATATATTTTTTTTTTAATTTGATCTGCTATAATGAATTGTTGCTTTAAATTGATGGAAACAAATGTTGCAGTATAATGGCTACCGGTGTTGCTTGTCATATAAGGCTTACTATCTTTTAAAGTTACAGATCAGATTCTTCTTTCAGCTAAATTGTTGTAAGACCAGCATAGCTCATTAGTTTCTCAGGAGTTATAAACAATGTCTTTGAGCAAATGCACGTCTTCCTTTGAATATGTTCTTAAACCTGATAGTCAAATTCAACCCTAATGCAAGCTGAACGTCCTCTACTTTACACCACAGTGAATTCAATCATTTCAGCTTATTTTTGAAGACTATCCTTGGAAAGACTATCTTCTTTCATAATATACTGGCTACAGTAACTACATTTGTTGACATTTCTGTTGAATATATGGGGTAGATATGCCTTAGTCCACTGTGATTCTGGAGGAAATGTACTGAAGTCAATGGAGATACATGAGTTTAAATGGTTGTACAAGGAGAAACGTGTCCTTTGAGTTAGAGTAGACAAGGATGAATCCACTGTCCTCATTTAAATTGCAGCTTAAGCCTGTGCCATTCTCTGAAGTTTCTGGAGGTAGAAGAATGGTGCACTAACTCACTATCATCCTGTCAAGTACATCTGTGTGGCTTTTATTGGGTCTGCAATTTAGGTTCAGTATAAAAAGGGCCAGTATCCTGATTTATCACAGTTTTATGACAGTGGTGTTCTCTCTGTGCTGAAGAAAGTAGAAAAATGGTTTCCTGGGAGTCCAGCTGCTGAATGAGGCAGATATGTATCTATTGGGATTTCAGGGACAATTTTTTTAGGACATTAGATCTTACCTCATCCTAAGGAATAAATCTGAAACCTTTGCAAGATTCTTATTTTCAATTTGCATAATGCCATTAGGTGCAATTTCAGACTAATGACATGATAGAAGATGAGTCTAATACCCCTTTCCATAATTGCATTAGGCTTGAAAAAGCACAGAGAGAAAGGAAGATTGTATTTGGGAGATATAATCCCAAATACATAACAGTATTTGTACATAATCAGGAGGCCAACTCAGTGATTCCCTGAGGGCATCCTTCTTCAAAAGGACGTGTACTGCTGAGGAGGGTACTACTGTGTGAATGGAGGGGTGGAAGAGGGCAGGGGAAATGTACAGCATGCTGGACAGTGGAATATGTGACTTGTTTGCCTTTACAGAAAGTTAGGGAACCATGCTGCACTAACTATCTTTTGCTTTGGAGACTCCAACAATGATCAGAGTTTAATCTTCCATGCCAGGGTGCACAGTAGTGGGCTGCTGTGCAAAGAATGGGAACCCAGGGCTGTCAGGGCAACAGGGCGCCCTTCCTCCCCAACCAGCCCTGTCCCACAGCCCCCAGCGAGGTGAGCTGGGCTGGGCCAGGGATGATGACAAGGTTGGCCACAGCCCAGCCAGTCCCAGGCACCACTGCAGACCCTGAGTCCAGCCAGGGAAGCAGCCCCTGGGCTGGAAGAGCGTTGGGTCGATAAACAGGGTCAGACACAGTCCAGTGCTTGGTTGGCAAGATCACAGAGATAAGGCAGATCCAAGGGCAAGCTAGTCCGTAGGTCAGGAGCAGAGTCTGAATCAATGGGGAAATGGTGGGGCATGGCAAGTATGCAACACATCTGCAGTGTATCACAGCTGGAACCAATCCTGAGAGCCTCAGCTTAAAAGCAGCCCCCAGGGAAGAGGTATAGACATTGTTGAGGTTTGGTAGCTTCCTTTTTGTGGATACAGCTGTGGTCTTTCCTGGTTAGTCCTGTAGCCAACAGTTTAGGAAAGGGGAGGATGTAGTAAAGGCCTTTACACTGTGTATCTAGATATTACATCTGCATACAATAAGATGGAAAAGGTAACAGGCAAATGGCTAGAGTGGATTGCCCTACTCTTTTGAGCAACTGCAGCTAGAGTTGCAGAGTCTCTTGTGGTTAAAGGTTTGTAAGAATAACTTGGACTAGAGGTTGAAACTCCTGGAGATTTTCTCTGGATGAAAACTGCTGTGGACTCTTCATCCGGGAGTAATCAAATATGTGATAACAGAACTAAAAACTCTTGTAGAGCCTGTATTCCTATTCACAGAAACACTTTTAAATGCTTGCTTGTGTCTCTGTGTTTTAGGGTTTTTTTTTATGCTTCAAATCTTAGCATTCTGAAGAGTATAGGCTTAGGATTATTGTTTTAATATTCTTCCCCTATTAGAAGTAATGCATTTGTTTAGAAGGAGTCAACTTCTGCATTTATTTACTATAAATTTCAAGGTGTGATGACTTACTGTTTTGCCTTTTTTCTTCCTATTTACCCCCAATACTTGAATGAGGTTGGTATTTCTACTGGCAGTTCCTTCACAACTGGCCGTGAGTTTCAAGTCTGAGCTTTTCAATGACCATAGTCGGTCTAACAAGCTACGATTTCCTCCTTGCAAATGAGACTGATTTCACAGCATTAATCTATGAATACCTGTCTGGGGAGACCTTGCTTTCTTTGGTACTAGCTGAGGGATACAGAATACTTTTCCTCCTGTAGCGTTTCAAAGTGTTTGATGAGCTCCAACTGACACTATCACCTTAGAATCTGAATTTCTTCTAAATGTAAAACTTGATAATATGGGTTGTTTATTTACAGTACTTCAGCTGTGCCTAGTGATGGTGACCTTTGCCTGCAATACTCTCCCTTACTACTTTAACATTATTCTATGAAAACCAGCCAGAGTTTTGTGCCATATTCTGATTACCTTACTTGGGTCATTTGGTGTCTTAAATATTTACCAAGCAACTATCTTAAAACTTATTCTTCCCTTTTTAATTAAAAAAAAAACAAAACCAAATGTCCTGCAGTTGTTCCTGAGCTGTTGACACTGCAGAAATGTTTTGGGAGTGGAGCCTTCAGGATATATATTATGAAATCTAACATTGCATTTTGCCTCAATTGTTCTGTGTTTTTTTTTTGTTTTGTTTTGTTTTGTTTTTTTTAAACCATGTTCAGCCTCCTCTGTCCCAATACATCTACCATCCTCCATGGCAAAAAAAAGCTCAGTTTGTTACTGAAAACCCCTTTTAAATGTTGAGTCTACAGACTTTAGCATAATATGATAGTAATCATTCTCATATGAAGATTATACCAGAAGAAGTGGAACTGTGCTGTCCTTGTCTGCTCAAGGCACTAACAAAGCAGGTTCTGGGAACTCATACTAAATCCGAGTGCTATACTTTGTAAAACACTAGTTTTGCATGTCAGCATCTCCTCTTACTTGTAGCAGCCTGGAACAGTGTTTGTGATCCACAGCTCTTCTATTCCTGATCCTTCTAAAGAACATAATAGGTGTGTAAAGTCTATCTATCCACTTGCACAAGTATTCATAACACAGAGCATTCTTATTTGTGGACACAGTTTATTGGCTTTTACTATGGAATGAAAACTTCAGATTCTCTTTAAAAAAAACCAAGTTGAAGGTAAATAGTCAAGTCTCTGGGGCTGTTACTATTTGACAAATGATACAGACAGCCAGGTAACTTACTAAGACTTCTTTATGAGTTATCAAATGCTAAAGCCCAGACTTTAATCTGTGGTGAAATACAAGGATGGTGGGTGCTTGAAGACCCCACCTGTACATTTATATCAAGGTAAAATAAGAGCTAGCAGGTGAGCTTGTCTCCCTGTTCTGCAGAGCAAGAACTGCTCCCCTTTGCACATGGGCCAAAAAAACCAAAATAGCCAAAACAATGGAGCAAGAAAAAATCCATGTTACTCATTGGTGTAGTCAAGCTGCCTGTGGTATTTCTAGCTTTGTGTGCTTGCCTGTCATGATGATCAAATGAGCTGTCATAGTGGAGCAAATTTGAGTGAGAACATTATAGTAAAATAAATGTCCTTGGTAAGTAATGTCTATGATCTGTTCACTACTATTGAAGATTTGTGCTTTAATGCAGCAGCAAAGCTCACAACCTATCCTCACAGTTTATTTTCTGCTTCTTCCCTTGGTTAAGTCATAATCCTAGGTGTGGCATTGAAGTCATGAAAATTATGTCACAAATCCAGCATAATGTTTTTGCTGTAGGATGAAGCAGTAAAAGGAAAGGAGCTGAGAGAGGGCCAATTGTGGTTGATTATAGAAAACTTTGATAAATAGAAGATATTTCTTTGAATTTATGAAATATTCAGTATGCTGTGTACAGACGCTTTCTGTCCTTTTCCCCCTTTTTTTTTCTCAGTATCAATCATGTTTACTTTTGCTTGGGAAGAGAACATATTTGAGAGTAACAACTTCATAATTACAATAGTCAGTCTGGAAAAAATAAATTATTATATTTTGACTGGAGGACTGAACTCTGGATCAGTGGATAATAACTTTCAACCTTGTCTATTAATAAATGATATTATTTTGGAGTGTGTGTTGTCTCTCCATATGTGTGTTTACAGCATGTAGTACAATGGGTCTCCTTTGTCAGAAGCTGTCAGTAAATGCTACTATAATATAATACTACTGTATAGTAGCTATGACACTGCTAATAAGAAGGAAGGCTGAACACTTCTACTCAGATCTGCATAGTTCATGAGAATAGTAATACTGTTTCATGTTTAAATGTTGCTGTTATTTACTGCTTTCTTTATAGACACGTGTAAGATGTTTATCATCAAGTTTTCTTTTTAATATTTAAATACTACATACTTTATAGATGTCAACACTACCTCAGAGAAGGACAAGAATTAATTTAAAAGGCCCAATTCTGCAATTTTTTTAGCACAAAGATTAGACATGTTAAATTAATTACATGGAAGTACTTTAAAATTGCATTCACTTTAAAACACAGCAGAGTGTGGCCCACACTGATCCTGCGCTGAGTTACCTGTTAACAATATAACAAATTATGTCAGCTGACAGCAGTAGAATGACCACTGGCAGGTCTTGTAGGTATTCAGCTTTCAATTTAAGTAGGGAAAAAAAAAAAGGCAACCCAATGTTAATTTATAGTTAAAACTTCCAAGGAATGGTTCTTATTATCTGATGATTTAGATGCAGTATGGAACTGAGAGGATGAAATTTTTCCATAAAGAATGTCCTCTCTTCTCCTTTGGCAATTTGGATTACTACTAGCTGTAATAAATAAAGTGATTTCTGAATGGAGTGTGTCTATGTACTGTGTTTTGATGTAGTGCAGGCATTATCTTTTATGATATTCAGTTCTGACTTCAACTACATATTTTTGTAATTTGAGACAGGCACATGTAGCTCTGGTGTAACTAAATGAAAATCCAAAGTCTCCTACTAAGCAAATTTTGCTCCTAATATTTAAATAGTTCTCCTTCAAAATGCAGCCCTCAAGACCTTGTATACTTAGGGATTTATACAGTGGCAGAAGCAATTTATTTTTTATTTTTAATAAATGGCCCTTAAGGCACTTTGGACAGTTATAGTAGAATTATCAGTTTGGTCACATTTAGAGTGTTCCCTTTGAGCAGCAATAACACAACCTTGTTATTTCATTATGAAATAGTATCTAAGCTTCATGTATGTCTTGTTAGGCTGCAGCACAAACAATGTAATAATCTCATGGGGCTGATCTTTGTTAATGTACTGTGACCCCTGCTATTTTCAGATTGACTCTGAAGTACTCCCTTAATGCAGCCATAGTAAAATAGTCCAAAGAACTTCCTTTTGTAAGGAAAACAAAATTCTGTGATACCTACAGATATTTTTTGTGTGAAAAATTCTACAGTGTGTGTAGGTACTTGTGTGCACATATTTTGTTCAATGATCTCAGAGATCCATCAGGGTTCAGCATCACATGTGTGAAACTGTGGTCATTCTTGTCAAGGTCGAAATATAAGGTAGCCTGCATTGTTCTTCACATACTAATAACAAATCTCATTTGACCATATTATATAATCAGTCAAAAAAGTCAATTTTTCCTCTTTCTGGGCCTAAGGTTATTGTAAACAAAGGTAGGTTTTCATCACTTTAGCTAATGCACAAGAGGTGTAAATAAAACTAGATGTTTCAGGTTTTGCTTTTGCCACTGTAATCTGAAATATGCATGACTTAAACTCTTGGGTCTAGAGCACTGTGTGTCAAATTTTCTCTCAAATATTCCCTTGGTGTACTGTGTATCATGTAGTTTCCAATGTTTTGAAAGCATTCAGAGCACAGAGGAGCCTGTCTGGATGTCTGCTTGCTCCATATTGCTTGCACCGAATGCTGAATTTTGTTCTAGGAAATCTGGGGAGGAAGCCAACCAAAAACAGTTTTCCTTTTATTTAAAGCATGAGAATGGTTTGCCTCCTAGAATAATCTTATCTGTTCTTTTCAGATACCCAGACAATACAGGTTCTTGCTTTCTTAATCAGAGAATCATAGAATGGTTTGGGTTGGAAGGGACCTTTGAAGATCATATAGTCCAATCTCCCTGCTGTGGGCAGGGACATCTTTCACTAGATCAAGTTTCTCAAAGCTCTGTCCCACCTGACCTTGAACACTTCCAACAATGGGGCATTCACAGCTTCTCTGGGTAACCTGTGCCACTGTCCCACCACCCTCATCATAAAAAATTTCTTCCCTATATTCAATCTAAACCTACCCTCCTTCAGTTTAAAACTGTTGCCCCCTGATCTCACGGTACAATTTAGAGTGGAAAAAGTAAGAGGAGGAGCAGGATAGTAAACTTTAAATCTGTATAGAAATCCTGTACTGGAGATCACTTGAGTTACTGGATTGGCAGGTTAATATGGAAACGGAACTTGCAAAAGCATTAAAAAATGCTTCTAATGTCACTTCATTATTGTTCGTAGGAAGCTCAGACTGAAGGAAAATAGTCCACTGTTTTCTTAGAGTGATGTAGGAAGAAATCAACCACCTAAATTATACAACATTGTAAAGAAATACTCGCAGAAGTTCTAACACCACTAGCCTGTAGCAGTTGAGGCTGCCACAATATAATTAAGTTTAGCATTCTGGGGGATAAACTGTGTGTGTATAAAAACAGCCTAGCAATATGACACTAGATGTTCAAGAAGAAAAATGAGTAAATATATCTAACCTTAACAGGTTATATCTAACCTAATATATCTAACCTCCAGCAGACCCTTAATAAATAGATTTCAAAGTGAGAAGTGTAAAACTAGAAATCCTTAAATTTGGCAAGGTTAAGCTTATATCTGTCAAAGAAGGCATACAGATTTGATCAAAATTGGAGAAAGAATAAAAATATATATAACATGGTTAAATAGCTAGTTTCAAAAGATAACTTCCTTCAGTAATGTTATATAAATAATATCTAGCAAAATGTTGGGCAAAAACTCTATTTCCATTATGAGAAAACTTGAGCAGGAAATAAAATAAACTTTGGCATGCTATGGCACACTGGATGAAGAAAAATTCAAGAAAATTGAGACTGAGTAGAAGAAAGTAAATGGAACTATTAAGAAGGGTAAAAGTGTTACAGAAGACTTGGCTGATGTGTTGAAATCTGTATACTCAACCGAGTAAGATAAGGAAGAGGTGCTTTTTAGGTGGTAAGATGAGATAGCAGCATGAGAAAAGGGAAATTGCACATATAACAAAAGGCAACAGTAGCTTGACAGAATTTCTAGCTAAGATATAAATTAGTAAGGCAACCATCCTTTAAATACCAAATAAGTGAGTAAAATCAGCCATAGGGAAAAGAGTGCTGGGGGCGGGGGTGTGAGTGTCGTACACAGGAAGGACTTGGAAGGGGTAAAAAAGGAATATAAAGGTAGCAAATCATGTAGTAAAGAGTGAGTTGAGGGGTGCCTGACAAGCATCCCACTTACTACAGTGCAACAGGACAGGGATCATGCTGTTTTGACCATGCACATGTCTGTCTGACTGACTCCTGCAACCAGGAGGACTTGGGGTGCTTTTCCAGTACTGGCCATGGAACATCTGGAAGAAATGGACTGAACACCCTGTCTCCCTAACACATCTATCTCATCCTGAAAGACATTTACTTCAAGTAAATTTTCTCATTCAAGTTTTCAAACAAGAAATATTTTAATTTTGAACTGGCTCAGGATCTTCTGATATAAGGCCCCTTCATTTGGTTCCTCATGACAGCAACGTTCTTCAGATAAATCTTTACATTAGTCATAATTCATCTAAAGAAAGAGTTCACTTGCCTTCCTTGCCTAAGATGATGATTGAATCGTATGGTAAATACTGAACTTCTGAGGGTGGTTACTAAATGTCTGGGTCTACAGCTGAATATTAAGTTATCACACCTGACTCAGATGGAACATCTAATGCTCACTTGAAATTTTGTCACTTGTCTAAAAGTATCATTTGCAGGATAAATCCCAGTTGCTACTGAAGTTCATTAATCAGCCTGAGTTGCATCTTTTGCCTTGGGTGAAGGTAACACCAGTGATTTTGAGACATATATTCATGATACCTGGTGGAAGAGATCATATGTGGCAGGTTAACTAGTTCATAGCAACTAGTTAATGTCCTTGTTGTTATTTTACATCTGCAAATTAGTCACAAATTCATGATTTAGGAATAGCCATTTGTGATTGGAAGATCAAGGACTAGGCATGCTCTAGTGCTGATCACTCTTTGAATACCAACAGTAGCTTCTGCTTCAGATCTGGAATTCCCTCTAGTCAAATGCATCCTTTATATTATAATGAGGGAACCAGATGAAAACTTCATCCTGACTCCTCTACTATTAGGAATTATCTGCCAAAAAAGGCAACAGTTGATTTGTGAACATAGTCTGGTAAATACGGCTTTTGCTGTCAGTAATATCAGGCTCTAGGCTTTGTACTGACCTGACAGCGCAGGATCTCAGGCCTTGCCCAGACTTGCTATGGCCTCCGCTGGTTTTATAATGGTTTAACAACTGTTAGAGGCTGAGTGACTGTTGCCCAGACTGTGTGAGTCTGGTTGTGTGAGTGCCACCATGGGGAAGGGCCTGACATCCCCAGGCAGATCCTGCATGACAAACATCTGCCTGTGAACACAGGAGAGGTGCAGGACAGCTTTCAGCTGTCACTGGGAGCGGTGAGGAGGGAGCAGCCTGGGGTGAGAAAGCACAGACAGACTTGAGCATGTAAAAGGCTGACAAGGAAGTATCAGCCACCACGCACACCTTTCTTCTCCTGGCAGAGTGCTCTGGTAGGTGCTGCCTTGCCCTAACAACCCCCAGTCTTCTTGAGAAAGACTGAAGCTATTGAAGCTGTTGACCCTTCGAGCTTGAGGCACATGAGAAGGGCAAGCTTAACATCAGAAAAAAGGGGCGGATACCAGGAAGTTTTCATACAGCAGTTTTGCCTGTCATATCAATGAGACTTTTTGGTGTTAATTAGACTGTTATGACTAGTAAACTGTTAAAGCATTAACTGGACTATCAGTAAATTTATAACTCCATGTATACACTATGTTCCCTTTTGCCCAGAAGCCAATTTTGAGAGAAACAGGAGAGGCCTCTTACTCTTTCCTGGTCAATGTAATTTTGAGCTCTTGATGAAGATATGGACATTATCGTCCATACTTTGTGTTTCACTCTACTGTATGGATATAACTGTTAAAGCTATCCTGTTTATTGCTGGTCAGGCATATTTTATTCCATATCAATATAGATAAGTAGAACATGACTTTAGTTTGGGGATGGTCAAGGGTTCCTATTGAGTAGTGCCTATGATTTTGGATCATCGTAAAAAAGGGGGGAGGACAGCACTTGCATACTTCATCTCACAAGCATGAACATACTATGTGATCTTGAGATCTGAAGTATGTAGAGCTGGACTTTTGTGTGTATGTATACACATGTACTTTCACACATATATGAATGAATAGGCAGCAGCTTCTGAAGAAGATGACATAAAGGTACCTGTCTTTAAAGCAAAACAAATGTGGCTTGTATTTGTGCTTTAGATATAGATATAATCTTTAAAAACCTATTGTATAATCCTGTGTTTGTGTTAATAATCTATTTGATTTTTCTAACTATTTCAGAGTTAATTCTTTACATGAGGCTATTCAGGGAAGATTGTCAAAGAGTGAGAAGTAAATTAATGGTAATGATTAAAAATTAGGAATGAAAAGCAGAAGCCAGACAATGTGAGTGTAAATCAAATCTTTCATTTGTCCAAAGGCTAACAGTTGTTATGATATTTTCCATGTCAAATTTTCTACAGATAATTATATGGCACGTAAAAAGGGAAGAAAGGACTTCAGAGAAGCAAAATTTATAGTTGACACTAAATTATTGAGGTTAGTCAAGTATAATGAAGCCTGAAAACATTCTGAAGTAAATAATAAGGTTAGATGAATAGGTAGTAGGATGGTAGTAATGTGATTTGTTCCTAATATATGAAAGGAAATGCTAACTGGAACGAGTGATTTGAGTTGTTCATACCTGTGGTATTAAAAAGTAATTGTAGCCACTGAGGAAATAAATCCTACTGGTATTTAAGTTTAAACAACTGAATGAAAACATATACACAAGGGAATTCTTTTCTTATCAAGCATCTGTAGTCTGAAATGTGTGGTATCAGCCACAGCGAGAGATATGTCAGTAAACAGAAGGATGTGCCAGGGTGCAGCAGGGCCAATGGCAGCCCAGTGAGGCCTGGGGCCCTGCCCTCTACCCCCAGCCAGCCTGTCCCACAGCCACGAGTGAGCCAGGCCAGGGACAGTGACTGGTGTTGGCCACAGCCCGGCCATCAGCAGGTGCTGCTGCAAGCTCCAGGCCCAGCTGGGAATCATATCATAGAATCATAGAATCACTGAGGTTGGAAAAGACCTCTAGGATCATCAAGTCCAACCATCAACCCAACACCACCATGTCTCCTAAACTATGCCCTGAAGTGCCATGTCTAAACATTTTTTTTAACACGTCCAATGATGGTGACTCCACCACCTCTTTGGGCAGCCTGTTCCAATGCCTGACCACTCTTTCAGTAAAAAAATTCTCCCTAATATCCAATCTAAACTTCCCCTGATGCAGCTTGAGGCCATTTCCTCTCATCCTATCACTAGTAACTTGGGAGAAGAGACCAAGACTTGGGAAGGCAGCCTCCAGGTCAGGCTGGGTTTGGGGTTAGGCCTGGCTCATCAGGGCCCAAGGCTGGGCAGAGGACAATGTCTGGGGGTGAAAGGCAGTTTCCAGGGTGGGGGGATGAGTCCCAGCTTCTCACAGCCCTTTCAACAAGACTCTCCCCCCACCCCTTGACATGCAGTTTCCCCGCTCTGCCCACAGGGCGCTAAGCCAAGGTGGAGCCAGCCCTGCCCCAGCCGCCAAGCCCTGGCCAGGGGCAACAGGGACGGCCTGGCCCAGAGGTCTGGCCTGATACAGGGATTTCCAGGTTCCTTTCCAGGCAACAGGGAGTTTGATTAACAAAGAGAGGGAAAATCTTTCTTGTTGGTCTTTATTAGTCACCTTAGCTTAATTAAGATACTTCTCTCTGCTATAGAAACCCTATCCTTCATCCTCCATTTGGTTATAAGTAGTTTTGGAGCTAAAATGAAACAATTTGAGTAGGACTCAAATATTTTCAAATGCTGTGTAGACGCTCTTCTGAAATGTCAAAAGGAGTTTTTGTCCAGAGAAGCTCAGGAGCACGTGCCCCCTTCATACTCAGATCCCAATTCCTCAATTGCCTAATTTAAATGAAACTTTTGCCATTGATTTTTTTAAGGACCAAAAATTCATTTTAACAGGAGATGAAAAGTTGACAATCTCTGCTTTAAATGAGACAGACTTTTCTACAACCCAATCACATTAATCTCTAGTATGTTCCTATAGCAATGATAACTTCCTTTAACTTGCACCACCTTGGCACAGAGCTTCAACTATTTTGAATTAGCATATAAAAATTGAAACCATTGCATTGATTTTGATTTACTGGCAATCTGCTAGAATTTGGCTCTTTAACCATTAATTTCATAGCTGTTTTTCAAGATAAATTAACTTAGTTAAACTCCATGGTTTCAGTTTTTGTGAGTTAGTGAAATTGTCCTGCAATGAATTTACCCTACAGCTTTGACAGAAAGCATTCTTATATCTTTGCATGGGAAACATGCAAATTCATGACATCAAAACTATAAGGAAATTCAATAAGAAGATAAAACTTTGAGTACTTCACTTCAGGTTGGAATTTGTGGTCCAAAAATAGACAAAGATGATAGAAAATCAGATAACTAACAGTCTGATGGTGATGTGCATTTACTTGGGGTACATCAAACAGATTTTAATTTCTGCACTGGTAGTCCATGTCAGTGACTTGAAACCATGTCCTCCATTCTCATGGACATGTGCAGGCTGCTCTCTTCCTCAGTCCTTGCTGCTGGAGTTATTTTTCTTTCATATATGTACAGCCATATTGATTTGCTCATGGACTAGAATATGCTCCAGTTTTAAATGGCCAGGGTTTCAGTTGTGTTGCTGCACATTCAATATTCAACCTGGAAACATGGAAAACTGTGAAAACCATTTTGCATATTTTAAAGACAGAAAATATAAGGTATGTCAAATAGTGTTGGATAACAAATATTTATTATCTTGGGCCAGACAACTAATTCCATATTCAACAGTTAATGTTTATTTATCTGAACAATATTTTGCTAATAGGAATAAGATTTGGACAAGTTAACATTTTAAGGGAAAGCATTGTAGCCTCAAAGGTATTTTATATTGAAAAATGACAGTTTATAGAGACATTCTTTTAGCTCCTCAAACTCATGCTAGCGAGTAGTTTAAATCAGCGGGATTTTTATTTTAAGAACAATTAATCTCCCCAAACAATGCTTTAAAATTTATTTCTGGGGAGTAGGTGCTTATTTTGTTGAATCCAACTTCCTGTTACAAATATTTTGAGTATAGATTTTTGATCAATCTGAGGTACAAATTGTACAAGTACAAAAGTGACCAAGAACTTAAAAATTCAAAATTATGTTGTTTTTTTTTCTTGTTCTACTATATTTCCACAGGTATTTCAAAGCATGCATAGGAACAGAGCAGAATGACTACTTTCCCAAGAGGGAATTTTTTTTCTAGACAGACTTGTCTAGTTCATCTTACACGTAGTGACAGAAATAAAATTACTATAGCTGCATTGAAGATGACGGTATTTCTCAAAGTAAGTACTATATAATTTCATAATGTAATTAAAAAAAATAATAAAATAATGTTATAAAAACCCTTTTAATTGAAAAAAAAAAATTGATAGTCTGGAAGTAATTTTTTATAACATGCAACGAGTTTTGTCTTATTTTAATGATAGGTATGACAGAATATATTGAGAGCAGCCCTGCAGAGAAGGATTTGCAGGTACTGGTGGATGAAGAGCTGGACATGAGCCAATGATGTGTGCTTTCAGCCCAGAAGGCCAACTCTATCCTGGGCTGCATCAAAAGAAGGGTGACCAGCAGGTCGAGGGAGGTGATTCTGCCCCTCTACTCCACTCCGGTAAGACCCCACCTGGGGTACCTTGTCCAGCCTGGAGCCCTCAGCACAGGAAGGACATGGAACTGTTAGAGCAGATCCAGAGGAGGGCCACAAAAAAGATCCGAGGGCTGGAGCACTTCTCCTGCAAGGACAGGCTGAGAGAGCTGGGGTTGTTCAGCCTGCAGAAGAGAAGGCTCTGGGGAGATCTTATTGTGGCCTTTCAGTACTTAAACGGGGACTATAGGAAGGACGGGTGCAATCTCTTTAGCAAGGCCTATGTGACAGGACAAGGGCTAATGGTTTTAAACTAAAGGAGGGTAGATTTAGACTGGATATAAGGAAAACATTTTTTACAATGAGGGTGGTGAAACAGTGGAACAGGTTGCCCAGAGAGGTGGTATATGCCCCATCCCTAGAAACATTCAAGGTCAGTTTGGATGGGGCTCTGAGCAACCTGGTCTAGTTAAAGATGTCCCTGCTCACTGCAGGGGGGTTGGACTAGGTGACATCTAAAGGACCCTTGCAACTTAAACCATTCTATGAGTCTATGATTCTATATAATTATATATTCACATAATATACATATAATTGTATTACACAGTAGAATTATATGTATTTTTGCTCTAGACATTGCATATGCCACTCTTCACGTGGAAACCTGCAGTATCATTTTATCATTGGATTTTATTGGTCCAGTTGTATTTTAGAGCTTGACTAAACTGAAAAATAGGACTAGTCCAATGGTTACTTCTATTATTTCTAAACTCTTTCACCTATATATATATTCTTTATTTTGTCAGATCAAGACAGAAATGTTAAATGAAGACATTAATCTTTTCTCCAACAGTTTGTGAAATTTTCCAGGAGTTTAGAACAGATACCAAATCTTCATTCTGTGCAGCTCAATGAATTTCAGACATTTAGTGGGAATGTCTTTGTCTTTACAGATCTAATCACCTTACATTACTTCTATAGTTGATGGAGAGAAAGATGTACTTTTAGTGCCTGATCTGTCTTAAGCATCTAATTTCAGATGTGATGAGCTGTGCCTTGGACACCACTGGCTAAAGTGATCAGGTTCTAATGACCATGAAAGAAACCTAGGAAGACTAACTCAAATTCAGATGCCCATGTTAAACCAGATGATTCCACCTTTAGTGACAAAGTTTGTATCTTACTTGACTGTCTCGCTTAGCAGAAACATATATTCTGTGTTAGCTGCATTTTCTATTGATAGTGATAGAAGTACACTAGTAAACAGGGACCAAAATGGCTGTTATGATTTACATTGCAGAAAAAGTACCCTGAAATAATGTGTTAACTCAAACTCCTTCCATCTCAGGTGAGATGTCAGCTATTTTTTAATCTTAGTTTTGTTAAGATTACCTTATAGATTATGAAAAATAGGAAAATTACAACTTTTAATAACAGTAATCTATAGCAAATTTAATAAAAATATGGCCAAACTACTGAAGGTGAATATCATCTATTCTAAATCCTAAATCTACAGAAGTTGCAACTCTAAATGGCATGTGTGGTTTTACTCTGACTTGTTAAAGCAGTGAATTGTGTATGAGCTGGTTACATCATAAGCATGATGCTAGTGTGAATCCCTGAGATGACGATACCCATGCATTTAGATGAAATCCACACCAGGTTTCAGTAGTTCCGTTAACTGTGAAACAATTTATTGTGTTTATAGCTACTTACTTATTGTAATCAAACTACAAGTTTGATTTATTGCACTTTCTTACAGTAAAATTTGAGACATCAGAATTCATTGCATAGTAGAGTGAAAAAGGTGGCAGGAGGGGGTAGAAAAAAAAATCCAACTCTTGCAACTCATCTTGCACCAAATCTGGAGATAGCTGGATGTTAATTTACACTTTTCCTTACCTGGTAGCCCATTGTCTTGGAGGAACTGTCTGCTTAGTCACAAAGGATTTAATAAAACATTTAAGCTGAAATGTGCTGATATTCATTTGGTTCCAATGAGATTAATGGTGTGCTTAAAATTAAGTGCTTAGGTAAGGTGCTGCTATTAAAGTTGTATCACTCAGCAAAGAGCAAAACAACCAAAAATAAACATTCATGCACATGCATGAAGGAAAAAGGAAAAAAAAACCAAAGCAATATAGTTTGTGCACTGTGTACAGAAAGTAAAGAATGAACATATATCCATTTGTTCTTTGGCTTGAGATCCCAGACTTTGCTGGGTGTTTTATCAAGCTTTGCTAGATCAAAATTCACATTCAGAGACAATGTGGATAGTCACCTCAATATATACTCTCTAGGCAAGAAGATAGAAAAAATGTCAATGTCAACCTCTGTTAAGACCAGACTCTGAACCTCGTCCTGTTCATACCACTGAATACTTATTAGTGGAAGTTGTTCTCCTGATTCTGTTGGCACCATTTGTATGTTCTCCACTAGTGTCCAAGAGCTTGTAATTTGGTCTTGAGTGTTGAGGAATAGATCTGTTGGTGTAAAATAACTTCGTATATGCCCCATCTATCATCATTTGGTTTTGATGCAATTTATCAAATTTTCCTTAATAGGAATTTTTTTCCCTAATAGTTTTTCTGCCCACAGAAAACATTCAACAGTGAGTGTAAATGCAGGTTAAATATATGTAAGTGCTTCTATTTATCTTGTGGGGTTTTTTTTTGTAATTGAGTAAATACAATTAGCTTAGCCCATATACGATTTTAACAGTTTGTCATCCAGCCCGAACATAATTATTAAGCCAAAGATAAACATTTAAAGTTGTTTTCCTTATGCTAAATTTTGCTTGCTGTATTTCTAGCTGACAACTGAAGCCTGATAAATGAGAGTAAATGCAATCCTAATGACTTTCAGAAATTTGTAATGATTAATTTATTCAGGTTTTTTGTCAAAGTTTTCCAGTCACAAGTGAGAATATATTTTAAGTAGGGTTAAAATGTATTGCTGTAATAGTGTTATAGTGGTTGAGGAAAGCAATTTGCAAAGAACAATAAATGCTAAAGATAGAAATCAAGTGCTCTGGCTATCAACAAAACAAAACACTAACCCAGCAAAGAGTTCATTTAGCTCCATTCCAGATGGCTAGACTTTTCCACAAGAGCACGTCTTTTGCAATCAGTATTGCAAACATATGTATTTTTCTCTAATAAAATTGTCTCAAATTATTCCTATAAAATTTGTAGATCTAAACCTTGATCCTACATATTTCTAGCAACAAAAAATATTTCTTCTTGTACATAGCTAGACAGAAATCAAAATGTAATATAAAAGGAATTGTAGCATATCATGATTTATCACCAAATTGATAATGAATTGTGGAATGGAACTTGATCCTCTAGTGTTTTGTGCAATCATTCTGGAAAGTGGCTGATTTGTTAATATGCTAATTTTCTATCTTCATATTGGATACTCTGCATGAAAGTGAAACCCAAATTTTTGTACAATAGGGATTCTCTTTCAGTGCTTCTAAAATAAAATGAAAAAGTTATTGAAGCGATCAGAGTATTTTATGAAGCACGACGTAACTCAATTATAGTAGCAAGTGAATTTGAACATCTTTTTGTGTGGGAAAGCACAGGTTTATTAAAATTTTTAGGTACCGGATTTCAGAGATATTTAAGGGGTTTTTAATTATTATTTCAATTGATATATAAAAAAAATCTAAACGTTAGAGAAATCCACCCAAGAAAAGTCAGTATTCAGTGAAAACTGTATACTTTCTCTTTATTTCTCATGACTGTTTTCCATTTTAATGTATCTTTTTAATACATAAATTGCATGAATTTTGATGTTTAAACTGTATTGAAATGTTCATTAAATTCCTTGTTTTGACAGTTTCCCCTCAGCATTTGTTATCATTATTCCATGACATGTGACACTGTGGTGTATGTTGTCTGTAATTTAATCATTTTCATTTTTTTGTCCTTGTAGCAGTAACCTTTTCAGTATTCAGTGGCAAAAACGGCCCCTGGGAACTTTCTGATTAACATTCAAGAACAAAGTGTCAAGGAAAGCATGTGCTAAGAGCATTGCATTCTGTGATTTGCAGTTTAAAAATGTGTACCAACTTCAACATATCTGTGCATCACATAGGGAACTGCCATAACTCTGTAGGGAAGAAATAGGAGCTTAATGTCAAATGAAAAAGTATGTTAAATCTTTCAACAGGAAAATAAGAAAAAATGAAAGAAGGAATGTGTTCAGAATAAATTAGTCAAAATAAATTAATTTTGAATAGCACCATTTGCTTTCTATCAACTGGGCATATAAGGTGGAACAGGGTGGCAGAAAGAGTGTCTTTATACCCTCAGATGGATGAATTTAACAGGAAGAATCCTGGTTTTAGATCTGTTCTACTTTTAGACATTTTGTTCTTCGTGCCAATTTCCTTCATTCTGATCAACCAAATTCAGACATCTGTCCCTCAGCACCTCTAGCCAGGGAATTGCTCTGAACTGCATTGTCTGTTTATATAGAGTTCAGCCACATTTTGATTTTTCTCCTCTGTTTTCACAGTATCTTTCTCTCTACTTCTTTCCCTTTTGATACCAGTCTAAGGCAACGTCTGTCAGTGAGATTCAACTACATAAAACCAGAAAAATTCAGTTATTTTCTAGTCTAGACAATGAACATAGAGTTCTGCTGTCTTTGTATCCTTATGATATTACCCTTTGCCATGAGGATTCTTCCTAATCTGTAAGAGAGAAATTATGGACAGGGCAAAGGAGTCAGAAAATGGTGTGTTTCCTGAGTTTTGATGACAGACAGCAGTGAAATTTTGATCCCCCCGAAGTAATTTGGCCATCTAAAACTTCACCCAGATTTTAGAATAGAAGAAATGTTTTTAATAGCTTTTTGTATGAATGGGATAATGAAGGGACAGACATTGAAAATACTATGGAAAAAAAGCCATGGATATCATGAAGAGAAGAAAAAATAGCTGTGCCCCTCCCAGGGAAAATAATTACTTTTGTGATACAGCATTCTTCCCCCTGAGCTGACACCAAACACCTGTGTATATTATCAAACAGCTTTGGTGACACTTTTGATAGGAATGAGCTAGTTGTGAATGCTGAATCAAAGTAGCCAACAGACACTGCAACTTGTTAAAGAGATTTCAAAAGACACTAGAGAGGGATTATAAATTGCTTCTGATGTCACTTTGATTTAATCATCTTGAGGTCTGAATTTCATTATGAAAAGTTCCAAGTGGCAGTGGCCTTTAGTGTCAAAATCATCCTAACCTTCAAAACCAAAAGCCTGGTCATGGTATGTGATTTATTTTTTTCAGATATTCTTAAAGAAAAGGAAAACACAATTTTATTACTAGGATTTAATTTTTTTCAGCAAATGTTTTCTCTGTAAGCTCATACATTTACTCCCAGACTACATTTTAATGTAATTTATTATTTATAAGTGAACTCACAAATCAGTGACATATAAAAGTAATGGTATATCTGTGTCAAGATATTAGTAGAGGTGAGTTTCTTACCAACTGAATGTTCTAGATGACACACCCGTATCTTTCAATTAAGTAGAAACCAAATGTTGATTTTTTTTTGTTTGTTGTTCCCTCATCCACTATTCCCTGCTTCCCATTCTAACTTGTACAAGAGAGGGGCCTGCAGTTCAGTAGCTGCCTACCATGATTCTGCACTGATCATATTCTGCTGAGAATGAAAGTGTCCTAGGAACCCTTTATTTTGTACTGTGAATCAGTGAGACAGGCAAGTTCAGATTTCCAGTCTGTACCTTCTTATTTTATTATAAAAAAATGGAAGGGTAAATGAAATTTCCAAAAGAATGTGTTTATGAAAATGGTAGAAATCCATAGTAATAGGTAATTTTCTGTTTTTGGTATCTTGCTCCTCCTTTGTTATTTGTTTCTAACAATCAGGACAGAGAGGTTCTGGAACAAATTTCTCATGGAAAGTTGGGGGGAGCAAACCTAATTATTTTGAGTATGCAACTTAGTTTGTGTGTGCATTACATGTCGGTGAACATGAACTGAGAGGTCCTATGTTTTGGGGGTAATAAGGCAAATGATTCTGCATAAGAAAATAAATGCACAATAGGAAAGCCCGTTTTAAAGAATTTATATATGCCCATATATGTCCACTTATCATTTTCATATTCAGGTATATAAGGATGGGATATTTTATTTATTCAATCAATAATGTAATCTAGAAATATGTTCACCTCATCAAGTCTCTAAGGCAAAACATTCTTATAGAATAATGCATCTTTTTACAACTACGTTTTTCTCTGGATTTTAAGGTTTATTACTTTCTTCCACTTTTGAAAATGTTTGGTGAATGTTTGGCAAATGCCAAATCATTAAACTAAAGTTAAAGTTTATTGACATCAACCTTTGCAAAAAAAATCAGTCTCCCTCCAACGCAGGAAGAAACTGTTGCGTACTTAACATTGTTGCATTCTAAAATTTGACTTATAAATATGTTTTGAATTAAAAGAAGCACTTAATAAGAGGGTGTAAATAGTATATCTGCAAGCAAGATTTTTCAGCAGGTGAAAATAAGAGTATGTTGCTGGTTTGTAATCCATGGACTATGGAGTAGTATGATAACTGTTGTTATTTTGTATGTTATTTTGCTTAAAATATTTTAGACCTTTTTTAGAGAGTACAGCAGAAAAACCTTTCAGCTGGGTGTATATGTTAGTGAAAACATATTTCAACATTATTTAAGTTTTTGGAAAACTCTCCTAATACCAGCTGTGATTCTGGTTGAATGATGCAGCTTAGCACCATTGAGGCGTTTCAATTTCCCCCTTTCTTTTCATCCTCTAAAATGGGAAAATATACAGTGTCTGTCTTGGCTAGATGGATTGACAACAGAAATACTGAGCTTCAGTTAGTAAGGAAACTCTGTTGTTTGATTCATGATTCAAATTCATGCCCTCATTGAACAGAAATATCAAGGTATTTCCTTCCTTTTTGATTAATATTGTCATTCCAAAATAGAATTATTGTGCATTTAGTGTATCTGCCTTAGACTGTTGTTCCAGTGTAAATGAGTATCTTCTCTGATGTCAGTGTCCTTGCATGGGAGGATTACTTTAGAAAAAATATTTAAGATGTGTACATTAGGTACTATATGATATTTGCTCTTTTCCTGGAGTTATTTAGAATGTTATCTCCTTTTCTTGTTTGTAATCTGCAAATAAGAAAATATCTAAAATTTCTCAAGTTTTAGTAAAAAAAAATCTGTGTTTTAGTGTTTTGTGTGGACTTCTGCATTGTTGTAAGCTATATGTATTTCTTTTGTGAAAAAATCAGGGAGAAAGAAAAGCTCTTAAAAACAGTCTTCGTGCTCTAGTTTGCATGGAATAACTTCCTGCTTCAAGTAGGGATTGCTGACAAAGTGCTAAGTAACATGAGAAAAGGTAGCTGAATGCAGTCTTTTCGTAATTAGCACTACTTGTCAAAAAGACTTTCTTTAGGAGTTGAAATTATTTGAAATGAGCAGTTTTAACTTCTTTTTTGAGACAGTTAAGTGGAATTTGCTAGTGCAATATTGCAATGAGGAACAGGAAGGGATTTTTTTAGTACTTTTCAAATGCTAGAGGTAGAAGTCAGAGATCTGAATATGTCCTTCTAGAGCATTTTGAAGGTTTTTGCCTTATGTTGTGACATGCCCCTAAGAAGGGTATATAATTTAAGAATCAAATGCCCCTGAGAAGGGTATATAATTTAAGAATCAGGGAGTGCTTTCATTAAGAACTTCATGAAATCATGTCTTTACTTAAATCTGGGATCTGATATTGCTCCAGATTTATGTTCACTTGAGTTGCATTGGACTTGGAGTCCTCTAAGGGGAGAATTTGACTAGGTTAATGTATTTAATAAAGATTTTGGATCAGAATCTGTGTGGGCCTTGCACATCTGCATCACAGCATAAACCACATATCCTACACAAAATTCTGTTCTTGCAATTTAAGAAGATATATCACTCCTATTCCTGACACTGAGAGATATTGTAGTGGAGAAGAAAGGGAGAAGGCAGAGAAAACCATTGCTCTTGTCTACATATTGACTGGCCAGTGGTGCTATCTTATTCTAAGCAGGTTAAGCAATGTGCCTGCTGTATTAGTATACATTAAGCAAGTATTAAAGCACTACACTTTGCTAAGGAAAAACATCTCCCCATACTCCCTGGAAAGCAGTGTAGATTTACAGTGACTCATACTGGGCGGCATGTTCGACACAATTAAGCCTGAGAATTTTTGTGTGACTTTGTGGATTATCACACAGTATTCAAAACCATCCAGCCACAGGTAGATAAGATTGGAATAAACTCTTACAAATGTGGTGGTTGAACTGAATTTAGAAATCATAGACCCCCCATGTCATATTTTTCTCACTTCAAAACCATGTTTTTTCCATAACACATTTTTAACTTTCCCTGATTTTGGATCCTAAACGACTTTTCAAAAATTTTTGGATTACCTAATTGGCCTAATTCTGAAAAGAACTTTGTCGATGTCTACATTAAGTGTTCTTTCTGAATGTCCCTCTTAAAAGTTTTTCTGTGAAAACTCTGGACACTTTAACCTTTATAATGCTCCTTTACTTCTCTCCTAAGTATTTTTGCAGTAGATAGCTATCTGTAGTCTGCTGTTGTGTTGCTCTGAATTCAGAGCTTTATTTTAATTTAAAAGTCTTAGAAAGCAGGCTGTCATTTTGTTCACTATCCCATCAGCTATTTACATGCCCAGCCAGGCAAGTAATGTATTTTATGCTACTCCTGCAATGACTGACCCTCTTTAGATGAGTAGATTCATAGAAATGATCTGTTCGATGAGCCTGAAAATATAATGGGCAAAATCAGAATATGTTTTCAGAACCCATGGAATACAGAACAATCTCTTGGACCCCACCCATAAAGATCATCTAAGATAAGATATGTATCATATTTTACAGAGATATAGATTCTGACCCACCTACTTCTCAAGTAAACCTCTTGAAACCATTGGGATACTGTGCCAAAAATAGAAGTGTTTGTAGCAGCTGTTGAATTGAATGAGTTGGACTGCCTGTTGGGAAAAGCATGCAACAGTTAGAGAGACAAAAATCAGAACAGCTGAGACTAACAACTAGAACAGTCTAAGAGTCCTGGGGTGTATGAAGAGGCAAAATTGCTGGATACGTTACAAAGGACAGATTATGAGACACCAGTGAATGGAAATCTATCCTGTTAAAATTATTAGGACCAATTGCAGAGTGAAGTGCTGTTTAACATGCACCAGCTGCTACTGCTTCCCCTATCGCATGGCATGACACATTCTGGGACCATCAAATTTCCTCTCAGTCGTGTATTCTTGTCAATATCTCCATTCTGCTGAACTGCTTTGGGATTTATCTTTTCTTTTCATAACCTTTCTAAGAACCCCTCCTTTGATTTCTCTGGTTTTGTCTTTTGCTCTAGCTCCTTCCTTTCTTCTGTTCTTTGCAGAAGTCAGCTTTACAGTCATATATACCTTATCAGCTACCCTGGGTGATTTAGGGTGTAGAGTGTTAAGCAGTGAACTAGGTCTTCAAAAAAAGCCTAAGTATACTTATTTTATAATAGATTTTACTCAATCAGTTACAATTTAGAGGCCTTACATGTAGAAAAATTTCTGTGGTGGATTCAGCATTAGAAATACAACAGATGGACAATGAATGATATGCAAATTAAATAAGGTTTGAAGGATCTTAAGGTCTAACTGTAATTTTAAAGAGGGGGATACTATTAAGTTTATTTTATACCTTTCATACCGTATTATCTCATTTTATCTATTTATTTTTATTCGTTTCAACTTTACTCTTTCAAATAAAATTTTCTTGGCTTGTAGTTTGGAATCTTTTCAAAAGTTTTCTTTTTTAACTGAAACAACATCACAAAATTTAGATGTCTTCTTATGATGCAGTTTCATGAAGGACAGGCTAGAAGCTTAGATTCTTCTTGTGCATAAGGACTTACTGTTGTTCTGTTTAAGTAACAATGCCAGGCATTACTCTGTTTTGACATATATCAATAAATACAAGGCATTAGGAAGAAATTCTTCTCTTAAAAATTTGTTTATTTTAACCTCTGTACCTGCAATTTTGGTGGAGAAAAATAACTACTACCCAACTTTTCCCACATAGCTTACACTTACAATATACTAACCTGAATAATGTATTATAGCAGATGATGGATTTGTCATGGAGCTTTGTTTACATTACATTTGAAGCTATTTAACTGGAAAATCTGTTTAAGAAAGAGTAAAGTTGATTTCTTTACAGGATTTAGTTGGCTTTTCTTTTTCTAACAACAAGGTCCATATTACAGCAAAGATATTAGCTTCTGTTTCTGGAGAGAGAAATGGATTAGTCACCAAATGAAAATGGACAGCTTTGAAATCTTGAAAAGAACCCAAAACCAAACCAAAACAAACCAAACCAAACCAAAACAAAACAAAACCCAAACCCATAAAAACCAACAACAACCTGTCCCTTGAATCTAAACTTCAAGGCTGTTCTCCAAGAAACTGAATCATAGAAAGAGAAATATATTTTCAAATGCATTTAAAGCAATAATAGTAATAATAAAAAACCCTCTATGTCTATGCACACACTGGTCCTCATTTTCAAACTGTCCAAAAGTGGTGACAAAAAAGTTTCTCTCCTAAACCAGTATCTCTATGGCCTAGTATTAAGTGTCCAAAACTTGATTTTTTTTGAGAAGTTTTCTAGAATTCTGTTAATTTCAGACTTTTCTCCTGCCTCTCCTGTCCTGTGGCACCTCAGTAAAAGTTTCTTAAAGGAATAATTATCCTTAAACAAGAGTTGCAGAACCACTGCAAAATGATTAATCAGTACATTGAAGGAGCATGCACCAAAGCATGATTTTATCATGAGTTTATGACACAAGCACATTTATGATAGTATTAGGACTTTGAGAAAACTAAAAAAGAACAAGACATGGTTACTATATAGCTAAGGATATCAATAATGAATAAACAGGAAATGCACTATAAATAATAACCTTACTCAAGCAGAGAGGCTGATAAATCTTTGTTCTGTACTTTCACTGTGAAGTGGATGAGAAAGCTAATTGAGTCAAGTAGGAACGTAGACTAGTTTCTTGTTTCATGGTGGAGGCAACGTTTACTTTCTGGGATTGGTATACAACAGCACATGTCAAATATGTCAAAAACAGGTGGAAGCACTAGAAAATTTCTTTCCAGGAGGCCTGAATTAACTCACCAAAAGAACCCCAAATCAAATGCAACCTCCAAGGACATCAGCTGTTATATTATGGCCACAATTCATAGCATCCTCCCAAGGTAGCAAGTTGTATGTGTACATATAATCTTAGTTGGTAGTTATGGTCCACTGCAGCAAATAAACATAGGGAAAAATCCAAGAGTTCCAATGATTCTTGTAACGGAGACTTCAAAATTCTTCACAAAGAGCAGTTTTTTAACTTTGAAACATAACTATATCACATAACCATAAAAGTGGCAAGCTCTGAAAAAATCTTAATTTATTAAAAGTATGGTGAGATTAAATCAACTAAGCTTTGGATCTGAAAGTTGTTCATAGACATGATGACATTAATATCTGCAAACTGTATAGCAGCAGGAACAGCTATTACTTCATCATGAGCATCAACTCTGATTATTAGCTAGTTTTGGTTTTATTCATTTTTAATGAGTTACTTGGTTCAGTGTTTAGAGTATGGATTGGTTTTATTGTCTTGCTGGATTACAGACTGCCTTTTCTAGATCAGTGTAGGCAGCTAAAATAACTCATTTGAAGCATCAGCAGTTCAATTTCATATAAAAAGATCACTTTTCTCTCAAGATTCCAGGGGAATAAGTGTGTAATGTATTTTTTCTTTATCCATACTTTCTATGGGTTATTTTTCAGAATTCCAGTTCATGAGATAAGTACCTAAAAAAGCAAAATATGTCTAGAAGAGTCACAATCAGAAAAGAAATTAGAGTATACAGAAATGCAAAAGTAAAACATGGGCTTAATGGAATATGTTTAAATAGACAGATCTGCTTACTAACACAGGTTTTCCCACCTTCACCTTGAGAATTTTATTATAAGTAATCTTGCTTGCATCTGTGAGGGCACATAAAGGTAGGTAGATAAATATGAAACAAAGTAGTGGTACTCTAGGATTGGTTAAACTGTATGATGAGGAAAGGTATCGATAAATCTGTTAAATATTGCATGTGTATTATCAAGCTCAAAGATAAATGTCAAGCATTGATATCAATGGTTAAAGTAAAGATGAAAGTGACTTGCTTCTCTTTATGGTCCTTTCCAGATGTGGGGTGGTGCTGTTCCTCAGAGATGCTGTTTCAATCTTCTCTTTTATTTCGGGTAAAAGGAGGACTGACGAAGCAGAAGCATCTGCAGCAGGAACAGTAAGAGGTTTTTGGTTTTCACAAATTTCCATCCAGGAAGAAAAGCAGCTGCAGAACTCAGCAAAGAAAGACTTTGGGATGGGGGTTGCTGCTTGCTCTGGCCAGCAAGTAGCTGATATGGGGGCTATAGGATGAAGAGTTCAGAGCATCAGGATGCACACTGACTTTTCCCCACCTTCTTTCACCAACACCTGTGAAGTGCTATCCCATCAAAACCTCATTTCAAGATGAAGAGCCTTGCAGTTTCACTTTACAGAACTTGTCTGGGAGAATATGAAATATTGCTACAACCAATTTATGACAGTCTTGTAATTTTTTTTTTAAAGTATGCCAATATTCTACACAAAATGGCATCTATACTGCTTTTGGCTTGTCAGAAAATACTTTAAATAATGAGGGCAGTTGGAGGTGTGGGGTTTTTGGAAACTCTTTTCTCAAAAACTCCTGATTGTCAACGTGTTAATAATTTTTTTAATATATTATCAACCTTCAGCCTGTTTATAATTTGTCATGATGCTATAACCCATCCCACTAATGTTTATATATATGTATCAGTTGCTAAATTAATATGTAGCTATTGCAATCTCAGAGTTAAAATAATTGTTTGCAAAATCAGATACATTGTTTGCATAGGTACATAAAGGAAAAGGAAGTCTTAAGGAATCTTAAATTTTGTAAGGCCAAAAAACAACTTTACATTTCAAAAACTTCTATCACAGTAATGAATATGCATAAGTATAAACAGGGCTAATTATGCTGGAAGGGTGATACCAGAATCACACCCAAAGAGAAACTAGAAGTAGTATGTTCATATGTATTTGTAACTGAGTGGTCTAGACAAATTCTGGTATGTAATTTTGAACTATTCCATTACATACTTCATTGTGGGCATAGACATTCTTACCTGAATCCAAGTCTTGAGAAAAGACAATTCCTTCCAATTTGTCTCATTTTATTAAAACAGAAAGGAACTACATCTTTGCATAATGCAAGATTAAATTACAGAACTCTCTACCCTAGAATGTTATGTATGTCAAAGTGCACTTTAAAAATGATGAAATTAAGCAATGGAATAAAACACTTTTTAAAATGTCAAACACATGGTGAACACATGCTCTTTTAGCTCAAAAAAATCCCTGTGCCTCAGGTAGTTGTGTTGAGAGGCTGCCAGTCTCCGAAATACTACTCTATCCTGTTTTTATTCTCTATTCAAATCATCTTTATTCGTTAAATCATCATTATTAGTCATTTCCAGAAACAGTATCCTAGGCTAAATGGACCTTTAATCTGACCAAGTTCAGCCACAGGTGTCCGTTCTTGGTAGCTCTGTCTAGATGTCTCAACTTGGAATATGGAAAAGATTCACTTATCATCACCATGTTAGAACAAGATACTTCACACTCCCTGGATATCTTATTAAAGAAGGTGTATCTCCATATTTCAACTCTACAGATGCTAAATGTGATTTTCTATTTTCTGTTTTAAAATAGTGGTTAGATTGGCTCTGAGCTGTAAAAGGAATTCCTACTACTTTTCATCTCCTGAGTTGTCCAGCTGAAAGCTCATATTTGAAACACATCCCCAGTATGCTTTGTGTCGTTATTAGCAAAGCTAAGACCACGAATGACTTTGTATAATAATGGTAAGATACTTCTATATACTTTCCCAGCTTATTCCAACAGTGAATTTTGAAGCTGTATGTTTCACTCCTAAATGTTATGCCATTGTTTGACTTCTAAGTACATTTTCATAATTTTGTATCAGTCTTTAAACAGGAGCAAAAGATCAAGACCTTATCAAATAGGAGGAAATCCTAATGTAAGACCCTGGAACACTGACATTTTTATGACCATAGTGCCTAAGAAGAATATGATTGTGTGCGCAAAGCCTGCTAGAAAGGATTAGCCTTAGCTAGTAAGGACTAGCCTGCTAATAAGCCTGCTAGTCAGGCTAGTAAGCTTGACTAGTTACTTGTTTAAAAGAATAACCAAAAAATCTTGAAATATTTGGTTTAACTTCTTTTTAAATAATACTTGAACTGTAATGGTTCATATGATCTGAGATTTGGGAATACTTAATATATAATGAAAGCCAGTAAAAAACATTTAAAAAAATAGTAGTTTGGAGAACTTCCCAGATGCATCTACTATTTTTATTTATTCAAGCTGGGGGAGGAAATGACAGGTAGGCTTTAACAAACACTCCATTTAGGTAGAGTGGGTACATAACATTTCCTGTGATATATCTGTTGTAGATCGTCCCACAATATGTGTGTGTGTGTGTGTGTGTGTGTGTAGTGCATACATATTGCTGTTCATTAACAAGCCCAGTAACAAACACGGAGAAGAGGTATCTTTGTGGCATTTTAAGAAAATGAATGGAATCTTTTTCGAAATACTGTCATTTATGATTTCTAGGAAATTATATACATGAGTCGTGAAATGCCAGGAATCACGATCTGCTAACCAATTGGAAAATTGGATTGATTATTTGATGATATTATCAAACAATATTAAAATCTTAGAGAAGAAAGACATTAGAGAAGGAGAAAAACTGTGATATTTAAGGGGATTCAGGCCATAGGGATTTATACAAGAAATATTTCCCTTGTTGTACAGCTTGTATTCACAAAAAAGTCCTGTGACAGGTTGGCCTCACCTCCACTGTTTAATCCTAGTTGGCTCAGCATCTACTCCACAACTCTTTGCAGCTAACTAGGGGCACTCCTGTGTAGGATAACATGCACACTGTGTTGGACATTCTCTTCTTCCTCCCACTCTGTATTACCAGGATCTATAACAGAAGTCTGTATCCTTCCCAAACATGTTTCGTTTACAGTGCTGTGTTTGCATGTTATTCTCTGCTGCCTTTCTACTTCTTTTTTCCTGCTGTTGCTGAAGTGGACAGGGTATCATCTTGAGCACAACACTGGGTGTGCTGCTTCCTCCTCTGCTTTGGAGACCTTACAAAATGAGAGGAAATCCTGCTTGCAAGACCCTGGAACTTAGACATTTTTATTATGATAATCCCTAGGAGGAAAGAGGTTGAATGTGCACCTTTTAAATGAAGAGAATCCCATTTAAGGTCCTATGCCATGATCAGCATCACAAGCAATATTAAGTGGATACTTCTCTGGGCCCCGATACCAGCTGAAAAAGGGTCACTGCTGAACCTGTGAGACTTGTCAAGCACAGTTTTACTGGCTACAGTGAAATCATTCCTCCATAGGTCTGATCACAACTGAGGTCTGAAAGACTTCACCAGATTGTTGGCCCATAAGAAGTCTTCATCAACAATTTTTCCAGGTGCCTTTCAGGGGTTTTGAGAACTCTGGTCATCAATGGGATTCACATTCATCTGTGACATCCCCTATAAACAGATCAAATACCTCAGTTACAAGGTCTCCCATTATATCAAGTAAGATGTCAGAGACTGCTATAGAAGAGTCATGGATGGAACAACTGGCTGCCCTGACTCCATGTTTGATAGCTGGCTCCTTCAAAATCCTATTTTTTACCATCCTGGCAAATCAGAGATTCTTATTCTGTGACTGTGTATCAATCACCCCAAACTGAGGGGAAAAACCACAGTATGAGATAGCCACAGGGGTGTAGTTGCACCTCAATTAAATGCTTCCTAGGCTGGTGGGACAGAGAAGAGGTGCCAGAAAGTGATACTTCCATAAGCCCATAGTAGATGTGTCATCAGGGGGAAAAGTAGGGAGAGAATGAAAGACATGTGAGGCAGGTAACAGGGTTGTGATTGCTTCTTTACCAGAATGGTGCTCTGGAAAGCCAGTAAGTACCATCTCTGGCAGCTGCAGTCCTTGTTTCAAAATTCAGTGAAAGTGAACACATGTTTTTTCCACCTGAGGAGCAGAGTACCACTTTGAAAGTAGTACTTGTTCTCTGACCCATGTGGAGGGGATGCCTGGCAGCTTATGTTTGTGCACTGTTTGTAGATATTTGTCTGGTCTTGATAGTCATAAATGTGTACAGCTGTGGCTTATCAGTCTCACTTTGTGTTCTTGGCCAGTAAAAACCTGAACTGTGATGTAACTTTTTGTCACACAGACCTGTTCTCTGGATGTACAGTCAGGTGAGCTGGTGATGGGAGGCTGCCAGGTACAGAAGCTGTTGTCCTACTGTGTAGCTTGTGCCCTGCTTGTCTTAGCCTGCTCTCTGTCATACTTTGTCTGCCCCCAAAACACAATCAGTATCCCCTGCCCCCTTTCCTCCTTGCTGTCTGTTCTCAGTCAGACATAAGTAAAGCTGAGCATTTGCCACAACTGCTTTCTTGTGATGATCCCAAAGGTCCTGCTCTGGTCATGTGTGCCAAGCTGCACTAGACCTCTAGCTGGCAATCATCATTAACAAGCTAGTCTTCAGGGAGATTTGTTTGAGTTGACATGGCTGGCAATGTGTTCCTACCCTGCAGCATCAGCCAGTCTGGCCACTTCCTGTGAAGCAGAGGTTTGATCCTGCCAAAAGTAGGCTCCTGGGGCCTCTGCTTTCCCCATACAAATGGACTCCAGTGTCCAGGTCTCTTCTGGCTTCAGAGATTCCCTCTGTGACAGTAAGACATTTTTTGCTCCCTTTTTTAGTGAACCAGATGACCTGAAATAATGACTGCTGCTTGCAGTAGGATCATGGTTTTGTAGCGCAGTACAAAGAATGCGAGGTATGTTGCCCAGGGAGTGGTGTGGGTGTCTGTGATTGAACTGTAGTGCTGCTTTTGAAGGACTGTCCCAAAGTATAGGATTCATTTCCTGTAATGGTCATATACATGGTGTCTTCATGGAAGAAAACATGAGGTAACCTTGGTCTTGGTAAGATTTCCTTTCAGAAGGAGTTAAAGGCTCTCTCCAAACAACAGCCCAGGAGTGAACTAGCATGCATGCAGTGTGTAATATCAGAGAAGTGGGACCAAAGACTAAAACGAGACATTAGCCAAATTGACAGTGTAAACATGGCTATAATTTAGAGAATTTTAAAAATAAGTTAATATTTTGTATCTTCTAGCAACAGCACTCGTTGCAATCTTGTGCCTTCTCACACAGTGCATCTCACATAACAATGAAAGAGATAATTATGATAATTATAATAAAAATTAATAATACTTGCCCTTTTTTTTCAGGGGATTTTAAAGTGCTTTTCAACATTGACTAATTAAGTCTAACAATATGCTGCGAGGTGGGTAGCAGGTGTTTGTTCATCTCTCTGGATCATGTCACCCACCGTAGTAATACAGCTGCTTCTACTTAAGTCTCATTGACTTCTAAATTATCATCATGGTTTTCAGTAGATAATTTTCCTGCATCTCTGCCTAGCGTGTCAAAAAAATGGAAACCATTACTTCTGTTTTGAGAACGCTGGAAATTTACATGGATAGGATTTGTGGCTGGATCCGTCATGGCTACATCCAGCATGATAGGAACAGGAGGCTGTGCAGCCATGTGAACCCAGACATGCTTGCCACATCAAAAGGTGCAGAGTATTTTGGAAGGAAGACATGAGGAGCCCCTAGACTGTCCAAGAAAGTCACCTCTTAGATGACTCATCTGGATAATGTTTAGTCATGTGATCAAGTATTTCCAGACTGGCTCCCTAGAAAAAAAAAATTTAATCCGGGTTCTGATGGTGCTTATACATACACATGGAAAAAAACATAAGGAGTCACAGAAAAAAAAATTCCTTTTTTTGTCTCTTTCCCTTTTCTCCTTCTTTTCACCTGCCCCTTTAAACATATATGTGCACACATGGTGCATTTCACAGAATCACATTATTTTATTTTCAGATGTTAACTGAGATATTATTCATACTGAGGCAAACTAATCTGGGATACAACCTGTTCCTCCTAATAATCATGACATAATCTGGAGTCTTTGCGGCAAAATAAAGGGTTTTGAGAAGGATATGAAATGGCAGATGCTTGATTAAATTTTTAAAGGGTAAAGTGGAGGATGCAGGGTAAATTTTCTGAACAGTGTACAGAAGACTCAACATAAATCCCATTATTAGTTTACAAGATATGTGGGTGTTAAGTAATAACAGGATTCCTACACAGACATTTCTAATATACTGCTGTACAAATTTACACCCATGCATTCAATGAGTGTAGACACTGAAAACTGGAATCAGTCTTTCAGTTCTTATATACTATCAAAACTAATGTTTTTCTTCATTTTCTTAAGTATCACAGCATGATTTTTAAAAATAGCGCCACATAAAAGGCCTGGTTCTAACTCTGGCCCTCAGGAAATTAATTATGACAATACATCTTGAACTTTGAATATGGACAGCATACATATCATGCCCCTATCATGCCAGATCAGCCAAGTATCTTTGCTCAGGAGAGCACTTATGCATCTACCAATGTAGATGTATGTCAGATTTCTTCTGAATTTAGTGTTTATACAGTCATGTGAGAGATTTTTCTTCTTCATAAGTACTGTGAGTTGTAGGAAGAGCAAAGCACAAATCCTCCCATGCAGCTCTTCAAAAGAACAAACTAAAACATCTGGGTAATTTTGAATCATCATATTTCCAGAGATTACAGAAGACCAGGCAGATAGCTGGCATCTAAAATGGAGAAAAAGTATTTTATGATAACTAGCATAAAGTAGTAAGGGAATATCAATTAATTAAGAAGTGAAAAACAAGGGTCTCTGGATAGTATTAACAAAACTGTAAGGGTTAGGGATTAATAAATGTGTTGTAGATGAACTCCACAACTTTATAACAAATTTTTAAAATCTTTACAGGTTATATATCTTTCCCCAAAGCGCTGAAAAAGCTCAGAGTACCAATGAATCTAGATCTTGATAATTATTTAAAAATATAGTTTGCAAGTACCTTTACTGGATTGAAAACATATTATAAATTATTTAGGCTACTTAAAGCAGTATTAAGCTTAAAATAAGATATATTTCTAAAACTGTATATATCTTCTTGCTGTCTGTACAATACTGTTAAAGCACAGTGTCTAATAGAATGACATAGTAAAGTTGGAATTCAGCCTGTTTTAGTAATCTTCTAATATTTATTGGAGAAAAAGTGACAAGTACTTTTCTGTTAATTGCAAAATAAACTACTCTATCTACAGTTTCATAACTGTAATACTGTCTATTACTTTGTAAATGTCCACAGTAAATGCCTTCTGAAGACAGATTCCTTTCCTTCAGTGTGACTCTAGTGAGGTATTCTGATGGTCCCAGGAACTGTGAGCACAGAAAACTAGTATTTTGATTTGAGAAAAAGTAGTATAAGCAGAGTTATAACTTGTGTCCTGGGCTTTAAGAGAGTTTCTGACTTTAGCCTTAATTAGTCTTGCTGAAATTCACTTTGACTTTTGACAGAACAGACGGGTTTAGTGAGAAGGGCCATGAAGATGGATTTTGCTAGTCCTTGAACTAGAAAAGATCAATTATAACTCAAGGTATATAATTCAACTGACACCCCACCCCACCCCTGTTTATCTGTTTATACACATTCAGATAAATAATTTAGTAGCATAGGACCTTTCTGATAGCAACAGTAAAAAATGCCTGATTTGTGATTCTTTACTCTTTAGAAGTTCTTAATCTTCTTTAAGGTTTCAGATCATTGGGAGGCTTCTTTCCAGACATACTGTATTTTTGAGTCAATATGACAAGTCTAAGATTTTCCCTGGTATATTACACCCTTCCCTGTACAATAAATGGCCTAGGCACTGATATGTGAAAGCATCCCCTTTCTGAACAACTCTTAAAGCATTTGCTTAATGTTCTGCATAGGAGTGGATTAAGCATACCCTTATGAGCTTTCAGAATTCAGGCTCGGTACCTAGCTTAATACCTGAAAGAATAAAACTCCATGTGTCATTAACCTTCCTATCCTGCTCCCATAAAAAAGAAGATCTAACTGATCAATTTAAATTGTGGTGACTGGCAAAAGATATAGGATTAGAAATTAAACCAATGACAAGTTTAATGCTAGAAACTCAAAGTAAATCATACAGACTTTTAGCAGAGTTATGATACATGTTGTTAGAGGAGGTTGTAACAGTCAGACTTTCAACAGAGGACTGAAGTATACTTTTTTAGTTAGCTGTTATATTCCCTTTATTAAAAGAATATGAGCACTCTCCAATTCTTTAAAAAGTGTTAGAATGCGGGAAGAGAAATATTGATTTAGAAGGCAGAAGTTTTCACAAGAACATCAGTTATTTTAAGTCTGTGAAAAATATATAGTCTGCCTGAAACAACCACATAGAGCCGAATTAGACCTGTTTGAGCAAGTTACTAAAGAATATGATTTCAGATGTAATACAGAGCTAGGGAGATAGTAGTTCTAGTTTTAATCTCTTCTTCTTGCATTAGTTTGTACTACCATCTTGCCCAAATCAAATGAAGATATATTTAAACTAGGAAATGTAACTCAACAGTTGCACCTTTTGTTTTAAGCTGAACAACACAGGACACAGTATAAAAAAAGTCCAAAATGTGACATGATTTTACCAGAATTCATAAAGTGGGATATTGTCTTTTACTAATTATGTTGAAAGCAATTAAGTAAATGCCTTTATAGACTAATTAAAACATCTGTCTCTGAGGGTTTTTTTTTCCCTCTTGCTTTTCCTTTTGAAAATTCAGAATTTCAGAAAGAACTTAATCCTTTTTAAAATTTTATTTCCTATTAGAAATAATAGATACAATGTATACAGTGGTATTACCTTACATGGCATTTTAAACATTTATTTACTTTTTTCCTTATTCTGTTTCTTTTCTTTGTTCTGATATCTATATATTTATGAAATCATACTTTTCTTTATCTTTGCCTAATGTAAAAGCCCTTTCCATCTCAGTCACATTTTTTACATTTCCTTAATTTTTTTTCCTTGTTCCGGTGTATCTTGGTGTTGTTATTAATTGCCACTGATGATAACTATAGCTATCAAATGTGGGGGCATTAACTATTTTGCAGCGTTCACAACTGAAGCAGGCCAATCAAAGGACATATGTAAAGTACACACCCAGTGTTATTTAAGCAAAGAATAAATGTAAGGGCTATAGGTGCTAAGCTCTTTATAATGTAGCACATAAGCATGCAATGTAACCATAAAAACATGCATGTATCTAATACTTTTCTGTCCATTCATAAAAAACCAGGAAGCTCAGAGTATCTGAAACTATTGCTTTCACCACCCTTTATACCCCTTGAGACTTGCCCATAGCTGCTTTCTAGCTTCAGCCTATCCTGACCTTCTTTTAAGTTGTCTCACTTCCTTCAGTGACTTGGTGTATTTGTTTTCACTTTAGAAATCTCTATTACTTTAGGAAATATGACTACAAAAAAAAAAAAAAAAAAACAAACCAACAAACAAACAAACAAACAAAAAAAAAACCTCAAACAAAAACAAACCAAAAATCCACATGAGGAATTAAAGTACCACCTACATGTTTTTTATCTTCAAGGCTGCTGATTCTTTGCAACTGAACTTTTGCTTCTCTTACTCTGATAGGGAAAACAGTTAGCCAAAGGAAGAATTTTAATAATAATGTAACTGGATAGCACTGCTTTCTCAGTGTCAATGACACTATTCCCCGATAGAGCATTGTTTGGTCCTTTTGTTCTTTTTGTTTTGAATTCATGAAAATGAAGACTATATAGATTTATTAGATGATTTAATGTGACATTCTGCATGATAAAGCCATCTGTTTTTATGTACTTTCCCTGATATTAGGTTCAATAACTTATACACAGCAAAAACAGGTTTTCCAGAAGGGCTTTTAGACTTGACTGGAAATCATCGTGACAGGGAAAATCTATAATTTTACATAGCAGCTTGTTCTGATACATAACTATTTCACCATCAATTTTATGAGGTAAATAATTATTTAAATGTGCCTAACTCTAGTGTCCAACCACAGCTTCTTGGCATTACTCTTCACTAGAATAAAAGGCTCACTGTTATCTATCATTTTCCCTCAGGAAATATTTACGACCAATCACCAGTCTTTCAATATTGCCATCACATAAATGTGTAAGACAGCTTTCTAATATATGTAAGGCATTTTTTTTCTCTTGTCATTTGTGTGGCACACATCCCTTGTTTTCAAAGTCCATTTTGAAATCTGGGGAGGTGCAACTGGACATAAACTTTCATTGTCACCTTCACCGCCATTATTTATGAAGATAAAATTGCTGGATTTATTCTACTCACCATTCAACTGTTTACGCATTAAAAGATTGTATTAGCTCTTTTTTTACCAACAATTTTAATTGTAGTTTTTTAAGCTGTAAAATTGTATTGAACCTAGTTATGTCTTTTTAAAATCTAACCTTTTTTCAAAGTACCTGGTTTGCAGCATATAGTATCTCACACTGTAAATATGGTCTGCTTTTTCTAAGATTTATAAAAATAATACACTTTCTTGACTGGGTTCATCATACAAACTAATTCAGAGTCCAAAATAATTGCTGCTGGGTACAATGTATCTGCCATAGAATGCTATAATCTGTAAGATTTTAGAAATTTATTATGTTCTTTCACACATTTCTCATATGGATGTTCTGGAAAATCATTTCCCCTAACAGTTCTTATAAGAAGATAACGGAGGATTAACTCCATCTCTTCTCCAGTTCTTTTTTGGAGTTTAATTCTATTCTCAGATGTGTCTATGTCTTTAGACAATATTATGGAAGTGGAAATGCATTTTGCGTTTCAGTGGTTATACTAAAATTTGATTTAGTCACTACTACTGCTTCCATTCACTTCATGTAATGAACTTCTGAGCAATTGCATGTGGGAAAAACTATAGCAATATTCCCAAGAAGAACGAGGGCATGTGGTGTGGAATCAACCACAGATGCATATGTATGAACCTTGAGTGTTTTTTGTGTAATGCTGGAGGAGAAAAGTGTGTCATATCCAGCTTTCCCAGGCTTCTATTTCAGCCTTGTTATGACAGATATTAGCTCAACTACTAGAGAGACAAGTTTCTTTGGAGAAACATTCTTTATTATATGCTACATCGAACATGAAAATCAACAAACTTTCTACCAGTGTTTGAAAATATACTGAAAATAGCATCATGTTACTTGGGGACTTTCTAAAAACAGTGCTAAGTGTGTCCTTAAAGTAAATTTTTTTAGATGGTAGAGCACTGTCTTGCAGACCTACATGTCATCTGTTTGGTTTAAATGAGATTGGACTGACTGCATAGAATTGGTGGTTATGCCTGTGCAAATGGGTGCATCACAGCAAGAGCAGCTCCTCTTTTGAAAAGTGGTGGCAGAAGAAGGCTGTTACAGAATTTGCTAATAGTTCTCACTTACCAGTATGAAACATCTCCTATAGCCTGAACTTTGTGTTGGTATGCAGCAGTTTTCTGTCTTTCTGTATGTCTAATTAGAGATACCAATTCACTTGTATAATTCCTGGGATTTCCATGCTTTTTGTTTCTAAGTGCATAGGTTCCTCTCCATCACCATATCTGTCATTTTTAGGATGGTAACCACGTCTTATAGCACAGCATATTTGTATGGAACTAACAAATAAGATTTACATTGCAGAAGAAGAGACCCTGAAGTGAACACAGCATGGAATTATGACTTTTTATTACAGACCAATCCATTTTTAATCTAGTTTTTGATGCCAAATTACAATCAGAGCTGGGATAACAATGTATACAAGTTTTCTATTTCACAATTTCCATATTCTATTTAATTTGAAAATTACAGGTAATCAAAATCATGTTTTTTTTTTCAAATATATTTGCAATTCACAATGTTGCACAGAAAAATATCTGTAGGATCTTTCTTCTTTCAAAATATTTTTTTTTTTTTTTTTAGCAGTGTCATTCAGCCACATTGCCTCTACAATATTTTGTTTGGAACAGAATATAACACTTAGATGTGGACTTCTGATATAAATTAGAAAAAAACATTCTTTAATATATTCTGCACTATTTCCTTTTAATTTTCTATTGTAGTGCATATTTGTGCTATCTTAGTTTACAAAGATACCCAAATAAAATAAAGAAAATAAAATAAACAAGAACATAACAAAGCATATTCAAAGAAATTCTTTGGAAAAATATATTAGAGTCATAAGCTCAACAGTGTATCCTAACTGAATTCTGATATCATCAAAGAAAGATGACCCTAAAGTTCTTTGGATGTAAATGTGGGACTCAACCAGTTATATAAACTGCACAAATGGGAACTGCAGCAGTCAGTTGTTAGCTCAGTGAACGAAGAAAGATTCAGTTTCAAAGGAAACCAAATAATCATTTAATCAGAGAATGCCAACAGAAAAAAGAACTTAGCATAATCTTTCTAAGCCTTTAGTAGTTTAACACAAACATCTAGCTATTCCTTGGTATCATTTAATTCCTCAACTCTTTTGTTTGGCTCATTTTTATTCGATATGGAATATAACATTTGGAAGAAATAGGAGGCAAAAGAGTCTGCAATCAAATACAACAAATGAGGTCACAATGTTAATGAAATATTTAATACAATAGTTCATAATTTCAGTAAGAAAGCAATGTATGTCTCCTTCCAAGGTAACATATCAAAACAATGGACATGTCTAGTCCAATGCTTTCAGTCTAAACAATCCTTACACAGCTGTCATCCATAATAATTGCAGTGAGGCAGTACTAAAGCAATAGTCAATATCAAGACTCAGATAATAGCAGAAAAAGTTGGGACTCCTGAATATGACAGTATGTTGCACTAAATACTTAAGAAATTCTTGCATTTTTTAAAGAGAGTTTTGATTTAAAAAAGATTTTTATAAAAGTGAAAAAAAACCCTTAATTTTGGCACATTTGAAAGAGTCTGCTGTTTTGTAAAGATGAGCTGCAGACATGAATGCAAGATATGTTCTGTTCACATACATTTATGACTAATTTTAAATCTCCACTTCCTTGCATCCTGTATAGGTGCTTATTCCATTTCATAGAGAGTGTAACAGTACAAGTGCGATTAAATTTGGTAGCATTTAACATCTGTTTTGCATAAAACAAAAGGTTTTCCAGATGGAAGAGATAGAAAATCAATCTGAAAGGCAAAATGATTCATTATTGGAATTAATTTATGGTGCTGTTTGATGTCACAGCTAAGCTAGTGGCTAACAGCTGCCAGGAGGAGTGATCCTGCTCTTCACTTCTCACCTCTGGCCATGCAGTTGTACCCCTCCCTGTGCTCTGACAGCATCAGGCTTCGGAGCCTGCTGTCAAGATAGTAACCCAGGAGAAAATAATTCTTTTCTTTTTTTTTTTTTTTCCCCCCAAAAAAACATCTTTCTGTAGATTTTTGGATGACACATTTTCTTTCAGTGGCAGCAGGCTGCTGAATGGGCTAGCAAACTATGTCCTTGGTCTGGATCAGTCATTGTCTACCTTACCATATCAAAATGAATAAGGTGTGTTTCGAACATGTGAAACACCTAAACAAAACCATAAAAACAAGCAAAATGTTTGCTTTTATATAAATGTAAATGCAGACTGTAAAGCTCTTATTCAGTATTATGCAAACTCCTTCTCTGGACCCAGATGTGCATGTTACCACTACCACATGCCACAGAGCTCACACAGCTAAGTCTTGTCCAAGCAAGAAGGCCACGCTTCCAACTAGACTTTTTCAAAACTTTATATTAGAATAAAAGACTTCACTCAGATCTAAAGAAAATGGCTATGTAATTAATATTTCCAATTAATTGCCATGCTTGGTGCTTGGGTAACTTCAGGCTCTTTATCCCTAAACAAGGCATAGAATTACTTACTGGTAAAAGAAAATTGGTTAAAACTGATCTAGAAAAATTTTATAGGAATGAATCAATATTCCTATCTAAAACTGAAAAAGTACCCCCAGCATACTACACTATTGTTATTATATCAACAGAAAAGTTAATTAGTTAATTCAAAGGTATTTACAGCAATTCATATGGATGAAAAACTCTCTGGCAAAATTCTTCACAAAAGGCTATTATGCAAACTTGGATTCTAATCCTTCAAAGGCTGTTTTAAATGTTCTATATTTGTGAATATATCACTTTGACATCAATAGGCATTAAATTATGTAGGTGTGCTATCAGGCCTGTTTTTTTAAATAAAAGGCAATGTATGTTTAAGAGCTAAGAAACTACTGTGATACACAAAGTGAAGTAATAAAAAAGAAGTGGTTTGGTTTTTTTTTTTTTTATTTTAGTATGGCACAAAGATGATGGAAGATGACCCAATATTTAAGATTTGATGTAATTCAATATATTGTACAGAATCTGGAATGTAATGAATAGAAATATGACAAAACTTTAGACAAGTGAAACTAGAAGAAATTTTGAGTAGTGTTAGAAGAATCACTGACAAACGCAACTGAAAAAATCAATTTGTTTTTGATAAATGCACAAAAATCCCCAACAGCAGGAATAATTTTGTGTACTTGTACAAGTTTTTGTAGTACAAAAAATAGCTTAGGGCCACTGAAGGAAAAAAAAACCAAAAAACCAGCAAACAGATAAGGGAATCATTGCATTCAGTTCAGTAAAAAGCTCTCCTTGATGCATGGTGGTGCCATAATGTAAATCAAAATAAATATATGAGAACATCAGAATGCTTTAAAAAATAGCATAGAAAATAACAATTAATGTTATAATTCTGTCATGCACTCATGGCATGTAGACACAATGTTGTATTCACTTTCTCTACTTCAAAAATAAAGATGGTTTAGGGATAGATTATTAGAAATCTGGTAACACTTCTTTGTAAGCAGAGGGTGAAAAGATTACTTTAAAGGGACGTTTAAGACAAGAATTGGCATAAAAATGAGCAACTGCAAAAAGGTGTTGTTTTTTTCCTAGATTGTGTTATTGTTTCAACATGAAATAAAACCCAAGCAGTTCAACATTTGTTACTTTAAAAATATTGCTGATTTTGTCCATTATTTACTATATTTTTTAGCAGCTCTTTTGCTCCAAAGTCTTTCCTAAAGATGATTTATTTCCCTCTGTACCTTCTTCCAACATAAGTTCTTCTATTTGTTGCTGTCTTTAATTTTTAATCTTTACAGTAAAACTAAGCTGATTTTACATATTTAACTTAGTTTTTATTTTTTTATTTACCTTAGATATATTTACTCTTATCAATTTTCAGTGCAATTTTGTTTTGCTTTGGAACCTTCAAGTCTTTATACAGTGATTTGTGAAAATGTTTTCCCATTTCCTGCTCACCTGCAATTTTTATTTGCTTTTTTTTAAATAATTGTTGTCAGTTGCAGCTGACAAATACTTCAAATAATAGTAAATTTCATTTTAATGTTAAAAGAATCAAATATGGTTTTGAAACTCATTTTAGTTTTCACACATAGTGAATTTCTCATGTTTGTGCTGTATTAAAATACAGTAGGATCAAATTTTAAGGTATTGATTGTCACCACTAGTTGTCACAGGTTTTTAACTTGTCACACTGTAGTTATAATAAATGGCTATGCTATGTTCTCTTTTATTTTGTTCATAATTCAGGCAAAATATTTGGGATATGACATTTCAACCATGGAGACAGGTTAAAAAAATGTGAAAAACTAATTCTGATACATACTTTTTAAGAACTTGCCTGCCATGCCAGATACATGCAAGTATTAAGGGAACAACCATGAGGAAAATTCTTGATCTAAAAATTGTCTGTATTTTAATTTTTTTCTTTTGCTTATCAGTGAACTGTAAAGACTACAATTATGCACAATTAGTTGCAGTAAACACAAGCGTTAATTAATACCAGGGGATTGGAATTTTGGAGTTTGTTTCGTTTTGCACAGGAGAGATTGCATGTAATAAACACTAAATTTAGTGGTCTTTTAAAGAAAGAAATTAAATTCATTTTTCAATAGGTTTATAGTATCAGTATCACTATTTCCTGTTTTTTTTCTACAGAGTGGCAAAACAGACATAGAGGCATTGGGGACTGGGTTGTATGTATCCAAAGACAGAACAGAAATGGAAAGAAGGGAGCTCTCCTTAGTTGAGCACTGGGTTTGAGCCTCCTTCTTGGAACATTCACCCCACAAAACATCGAGCACTTTGGGTAGCTGCTCTATGAATTCCACTTCCTTTGAAGGAAGAACTACTTATGAACTTGCATCAACTAACAGCGAAATGCCCTCTTCTTGTCTTTCTAAATCCATGGGTATTTTGTCATTAATTTTTATTAATTTCAAAGAAAGAAAAATCAAGTTTCGGCAATAATCAGGTTGAGTTGGTATATAGCGTCATGGAGCAATTCTGATAGCAAACTGGTGATACTGCTGTCACAAGTAAGTATAGGTAGCAGTGGTCAGCAGAGCATTGTGTCTGGATTAGGTCTTGGCTTGGTTGTTTTGGCTCAGACAGGATTTTTTTTTTTTTACTTTATGTAAGAGCACGTTTTCTTATTTTTACCTATGTTTTGGCCAGACATTTTTTGCAGTTTGTTTCTACAGGTAACAGTGCAAAGATCTCATTTAGTTGGCCAGGGTAAATATGTAAGTTTGTGACTTTAAGTTATTATCCTCTCATTTTCTAGGTTAATGTCATATTTATTGCTTTTTCTTCTAAGATGAAATACAAATATAACTTTTGAAGATGGGATTCTTAAGTGGAGACTCTTAATGCAAGTCGAACACTAACTTTCCAACATCCCTTACATGTTTTGCAGGGGAGTTGTTTGGATGATTATGTGGCACAAGAAATATCAGTACATTTTGCTGGGAAAATTCTGGTATTTCCTATCTCAGGTTTTTTGTTTTTTTTTTAAAGTATACTTTGCAGCATAGTGAGTACAGTCTCACCTCTGTAGAAATTTAAGATGAAGAAAACTTGGAAATTGGAACAGTTAGGAGAAAAAGGTTAACACAAATATTTCAGACAAGATCCACATGATGGGGTGACCCAGACCCAGTGCAATCCACATTTACAAAGTTAATTTTACCATATTTGAATTATCAAACCTTGCTGTTTTACACTAATGAAGGAGCTGAGGACCTCATTCTTTTCAGGGGACCAAGTCCTAGACCCTTGTTCAACATTAACTATATTGGGACATAAATAATAAGTAAAAATAATATTCCAGCTATGCAACTGAGGTTGCATACTGAGGTATTGAAAGTAAACTGTATTCAGAAATACTAATTCAATTAACCACCACAATATGCAATTTGTTCAGCACAAGAGATTTTACATATCTTCATCAGCAAAAGGTTAACAAAAGTACAGTGGTAAGCTTTTATTACAAAAAATCAGCACCCCTGTGAAAAGCTGCCTCCTATAAGATCTTTCTGTGTGAGCTGTGGCAGTAGAGCTCAATGTGTGTTACCCTGTTTCTCAGGATGTAGATTTGACTCTTCTGTTATCTAGAAAGAGCTCATAAAACTCCTCCTTATAGGCTGTCTACAGCAGCTGCTAACACAATGGTCTTTCCCAATAGTGATACTACCTCCTGCAAGTTATATGAAATTCACTGAACCTGTTTGAAGGATTCCTCTTTGAAATCTGAACAAAATATTGCAGTATTTGTGTTTTGTGCTGCTGCAGAAAAAAAATAAGAACACTGAACAGTAAGTTGCAAAGAGGTAATGGATATATTGTCAAATCCATTACAGGCAAGTTTTGTTTCCTTTTTTTTTCTTTTTTTAAAGGTTTTGCTCTGACATTACTATCATGCAAGGTCCTAAAGAATCAGGAAATAAGCAGGGCAAATCTTAACAATAATGTCCTTTAGTCACACAAAGGATGACTCTCAATATTTTATTCACATTAGATTAATGTTCCCTGTCTTAGGGAACAATCTAATTGATAACAAGCAAAATAGCTGTAATGACTTCCAATAAAAGAAGAAAAAAAATGAGAGCAATAGGGAACACAAGGAATAAATGCTGGTTTCTTCACCTAATGCATGTTCCTTTATCAACTTTGATATACCATCTTTAAAGGCATTGAGTCAAGTATCTCCTTTGTAAGTAAATGATATTATTCCCTGAAATCAATGTATCTTGTCTTCTTATACCTTAAACAATTTAATGCAAATTATTAATGGGCAAAGAGTTTTATTTAATAGTTGGAGAATTCTCTTCAGTTTATAATGAATAACCTAGAAAATGTATAGGTGGGCTCGTGAGCAATCTTATCAAGTCTGCTGTAACCAAATAAAGTATTTAGATCAGTTAAATAAAAGAAGTCGTTAAAGGTGTATGCTTGAAACAGCAATTATTGAATAGAAACTATCCTTGAAAAGTAATTAAGTTCAACTATTTCTCTGTTTACCAAGATTAATTTATGCCTCCCTACCAACATAATGTAACTTAAAGATTTGTAATTTTACACTGTATTTTAAGACACAATTATCGTCTTAAATTTCTAATCATAACAGAACTTCAATTTTCCATTAAATTGATTATAAGAATAAATGAAATCCCATTTCTTTAGCTATGCTTTAATCATTTTTGTTTCACTAGTGGATGCTGTCGACCAGGTGATTTTGCTACTGTTGGAAAGTGAAATCTGAAACTTAGTTTTTCAGTGTGAAGAAAGCTAATGTTGAATCTGTAAGATACTAGTGCTGAACATCAGAGGCATTTTAATTTTGAAAATACTGATGTCATGTAATGAATTATGTAAGTTATGTGCTTTTCTGAAGTATTTGTAATTTGCTGTTGCACAACTTTAGTATGATTCTTAAAAAATTCTTAGAAAGGTTTGGAACAGATTTGGAGGTTACTGCCATAAAGCCCTTGAGATTATATTATTGTTTATGTTGTTAGGGTTATTAGGTGGGAAAGCTATTGGTTTCGCATAAAATGGCGTTGTTTTAGTCCAGAAACCCACCAATACTCCTCTTTCCTCACCAAACTCAACAAAGCAGACCAACAAAAAAATAAATAAATGAAAACATAAACACTTGTTTAATATGTACTTCCTGAGAACCAATAAGAAATTGCTACAGGAGCAAACTACAAAAAGAAAAAAAAAAAGGAAATGGAAAAATGCAATAAAGAAAGTGAAAGTGTGGGGTATTATATAGAGAATTTGGTGTCTGGGATGAAAGTACCTAAACACTCTTTTTGCACCTCCTCAGCAGCACTGATCATGTTGTAAGCTGTTCTAATATTCAAAACATCTTTGCTTGTTTGTAATATGTTGTAAACAATCAGTGCTCCTGAATAATAAATACCTGAGATTACCCCAGCCCTCCTGCTCATTCATACCTTTGAAGAGAAGACTAGTGCAGATCAATGCTAAGTGAAACATTGCTGGTGTCTTGCTGCCACTTACATGTGAGCCTGCAGTGGCTGAGCTGAAAGGAAGAGTGCAGATGTTCTGTGAGCCAGCAATGTAGAGTGTTCTCCTGATTTGTCAGTTTTGCAGAGGATTATTTTTTTTTTTTCATTCTATAATCTTAGGCTTGAGTATGAGCAGCTGTAATGCTTTCATTGGCTCAGTACTTCTGTGGTATGGTATTACAAGCATACTTGGCTTGTGAATAGGCAAATCATTAGTATTCCTTTTCCTTTTGGGGAATGGAACTGTAGAAACATCTTTAATATTTACAGTTTGATGTATTACCTTGTTAAGCACATTTACTGAGGTAACTCTTTAATTTTTGTCAGAATTCAAAAAAAGTTTTATACATTTTAAAAGTTCACCTGTTCTGAAAATGATCTTTTTTAACTTAATTTATAAAATGAGTTATAAATTTTACGTAGTCATTCAGGAAACCCTTTTTTTTTCTTAACAATTTTTAGATCGTCGTCTTCTGTTCTTTTTGCTTTGGCACTGAACTACTTACACATTTCTAAATACATAATTAACTCCATAATTAAGATAAATTCTTCATACTCAAACAGCTTCTTTAAACTCATAACAAGCTGTAATGCAGCCACTGTCCTACATATCAGAATACAAAATATTTCATTGTTTGCATAGCACTGATATTAAGGTGTTATTACTAATTATTTAAATTTACATACAAAATGTTTATAAGTGTAACACTTGAGAGGTTTATGTTACCTTTGATTATTTAAGTATTTGTAATTTTTTCTCCATTAAGAGAAAACATAAATTTGCAATAACCAAAATATCTTCCAAAGATAAAAGAATCCCTTAATCTTAATTAAATGGATGCTCTACAGTGCCTTTAAAATAACATATTCTCTGTAATAAAATTATTCATTTGGTAGTTTTAAAATCTTTTAATTTGAGATATAAGGGGAAAAATACCCCCTGTTTTTACAATAAAGTTTATGGCTTTTGGTAACATATTCCTGAAATATTATTTTTCTCTGAATTATCCATAGTAAACCCTGCTTGAATTTTCACAAGTACTCTTACCTGAAATTGAACTACTGAATAAAAATAATGGAAAAAATTTGGGCTTTTTATAGTTTTGAATATGATAATCTCAGTGGTTTCCCTCCTTTTCGATAAAAGGCTTTTAGGAATACATACTATTATTTATACCATTTACCATTTTGATTTAGATTGCTTGTCAAATATTCATAAAAAGTAACGTGATCAGTACTTATATGTGTATTTCAATACACAGCATTCAAAATGTTATATGATGTTATAGCACAATAGATGTTAAAAAGTGTCTTTTATTTCCTTTGTAAACACATTTACATCAAAGCGAGTATAGTTTAATGCCCAAAGGGAGTTTATTTCCCTTTAAAATGATGGAAACCTCCTAGGTTGAAAGAAAGTATGTCCTAAAAGTTACTGTAATTAGCTCAATGATTCCAGTTAATGAGATAACTCCCCCCAAAAGATAAAACTGTATTTTTTCCCCAATAGCCATCTTAGATGCAGAATTGATTGCAATCACTTCTTAACACTTGGTAAAAATACAAACAAATTTATAATAACTTGATGTTAAAATGCTGATTAAGTCTTATTCATGAGAGTTATTAAAATAATTTATGGATAAACATCGGAGTGTATAGTAAGAGAAAAATTATATTTTAGACAATGCTTATTGATATATTGGTCATAACTAAGGATATTAAGATTACATTTCATTTTAAATGTTTTACTTATTTGGTCACATGTATGTAATGCGAATTGGTAATGCATCTGTTATGCATTTTGCTATTTGTCCTATCCAGTAAATTTACATAATTTTCTCACCCTAGGAATTGAATTTCTGTTTAATTAGGTATAAGTTAAACATGTGCTATGTAGTTTCTCCAATTAAGACTGAAATGTACCGTTCTAGTTATTATATCAGCACTGCTTACATTCAAATGGTGGCTGCTTCTTATGCAGCATACCAGGCATAAAATCTTTGAAGCCAAGCTAAAAGGGGATATGTCAGTACTTGACTCCTCTTTCTCCATTTGAGACATACCAATTCACCGGACACCAGAGCAAACAGCATGTAAGAGAGAGCACCTTACAGCATAAGCACTGCCTCAGTTGAGGTGCGCATTCCCATTTTTTCCAAACATAAGGTCATAACATATGGCTATTTTTTTACTAAAAATCAACCTCTTATGTGCCAGAACACTTAAAATAAAAACACAGTAGACATTTAACGAAGCAATTTTGAGAATTATGCACACAATTTCCATTTTGGATCATAGAAAGAGTAAATGTTAATGCCTCTGAATTGAAACAATGTGTATGAATGGCAAGGCCGCTTACATGACCTGGAAAGGAAGAGATGGCTGAGTTCACAATGTCCCAACTTAAAGCCAATTCCATTTTCTGAATTTGTTAGTCTATACAGATCTATTTTGTATGAGATCTGACATTGGCAGGAAATTATATTCCGATAAAAATGCTTTTCAGTTAAGATTTTTCTAAAAGGTACACTAAACTGAAGCTGCTAAGCTATTCTCTTTTAGCATTGTAAGACAAAACTTAATGCACAAAAATGTGGAAAATAAGTACTTTTCCCTGCTAATGTATGTATTTTGTAGCCATCTCTCCCTACAGTTGTTAAAGCAGTTTTAATCACCATATTAAGATACCTTGTTAACTGGCATTTTTTAATGGTTCATTTAAGTGTTATACATTTTGCTTAATGCATAAGACCTATCTGCTGAGCAGATGGACAGAACTTAGATGATCAATAGAGCAATTTCTTGAATCTTGAAAATATATCTAGAAGACAAAAAGAAAAAACGTTTCTCCTTATATATATATAAAAAAGACAGAAGCAAATATCTATTATATATAATGTATAATATAGTATAAAGTATATAGTATACAATTAATGTATAATATATACACATGTAATAATAATAATAATAATGTATAATAATACACTTATGTAATGGTCAGATATTTCAGAGAAATTCCTCAAAGCAGGATCTAGGCAGTAAATCTACTATAAAATTGTTTTGAACACACAGATGGTGTGCATGATTTTATTGTTACATTTATTGATTTTATTGTGGTAGAGTACAAATCTGCCAGCAATAAAATAGAATATGATGATACCAAAATGTCTGAAGAGTTATTTCACTTCATGCATATTGAAGAAATTTGTTGAACTGATACGTTAGAAATGTATGATTTACAGAAAAAAAATGGCTTGTTATTTCTTACTTATTTTGCCTGTGTGGCTTAAGTTTAAGAAAAAAGCCCAAGCATTTCAAGTATCATCATTCGAGTCAGCTTTAGCAGCAGGCATTCCTATTCTTGTGTGAAGGATTTTATTTCCTACATTTTAAATACTCTAACTCAAATGACAAACCAAAAATGTACAGGCACTGAAACACTTAAAACTGATTATATTGCATGTTTGTAATACCTGTTCCTCAGAGAACTCATCTAGCCAGTACACAATGCCCCACTGCAACAATTTTCCCTTTTCTCTTGCATCACATCTTTTACATTAGCTTATGCAGTAACATTTCATACAAATGCTTCTGACATTTTGTGCTGAGACATAAGAAAATTGGTTAAGCTTCTCTAGGAATGCTACCTTGTTTAGCAGCAGTTCTGCTTTGCTTTGTCAACTGAGGAATGTGAACTCCCCATACTTTATATGAGCAAAATGGGGGAAAGATTCATGCTGATGATCTGGGAGCTGCTAAATCACCAGCCTGCTTCTCCAGCTGACCAACGAGGAAGCAGAATATGATACAGCTAGGGAATGATTTCTATTAATCTTCTTCAATGTGAGATGCAATATATGGATAGCTTTGATAATGCTGAAGCCAGGAGAAGATGTCTTGATTTTACTGTTTGGAAAACTCTGTGATGAATTTACATTGTCAAGGGGGTAGTTTTTTACTATTTTGGTTCAATGTTTGAGTCTAGAATGAGATTTCTAAAGTTTCATAATGTGTCCTAATGACAAATTCCTGGTATAGCTAGCCCTCACAATAAAATCAAAGTTTTGGCTATGGAATGCTCTACTCCAGCAACTACAGTTTTTTTTAGTCTAATAGTCAAACCTCAATTCCTACATTTTTATGTGGACTGTTAAGCTCTGAGAAATGGCTGTCTGATATGAACGTCAATTTTTGCTGGAAGATTTATATTTTGAAAGAGAATGTGAAAAAAAAGTAATGAATCCAAAGACAGAACTCTTTGTTCCAATTTCCCAAAACACACAAGCTGACTGTGGTTTCTATTTATAGGGCAGGTATATGCTGGGTGAAGAAGAGACTGCAAATAATTTTATGTGTGTTGTATCATTTAAAGACAGACTACTGAAATCCCTGGAGTTTCAAAAATAATTTGGAGATAGGTTTCTCCTTCAGGAAACGTTATTTCATGATGACAGCCATGATACAAAGGTGGCACTGCACAGCTACATTACCATGAAACAGGAAGCAAAAGAGAATAAAAGGAGACAAGAAAAACATAAGTCCCCTTTACACCCTCCCCCATCTCCCAGAGGGTGCAGCTGTACCTTCCTGTGCACTCCCTGAGAAGATTACAGTCCCCTGACTTGCTTCTGTCATCCTTAACTTCTTCCATGTTGCCCTGGAGGAGTTAGCACAGAACAGTGCTTTAAACATTCGCTACACAGCTTCACAGTTCTTTTTGTCTTCCAAGCAAGCTGTCACTTACCTTCTGTCACACAGTCATTAGTTGTATTAAATCTGTATTCTTAGCTTCTGCATTTAACTTGTCAAGGCACTTTTGTGTATCTGGATTGATATACTCAGAAGCGGAAGGTAAGTGTTTTGGGCTTTAACCTGTAAGGCAGCACAAACTCCTTACTCTTTTTTTTTTTTTTTTTTTTTTGCATAAGATATAAAGAGAGCTTCTCGGAAATATCGGAGCCTAGGGAATCAAATGCCCAGCTGAGACAGACTGCTGTCTCACACACAAACATCACGAGAATCAACAATATTGCATTTCCTGCATGAGATTCCCCCAAGGGATCAGATCCTGGAGGTGTACTCAGAGCATGTAAAACATACAACAACAAGGGCACAGCTCTCACAAAACAGCATGGCAGCTGTCACGTTTGTTGAAAAACATGGTTAGAAGAGTACATGATACTTGTTTCTGACCCTTTCCCTTCATCCTTAATACCATTGGGATGCCTGGATGCTTTTCCATTCTTTTCCTGAATGCTTGTCCACTTAAATCTCTTACCATAGACTGTGCTAATCACCAGGTTACTGACAAGCCTTGCATGTGGGAATATGCTTTCACAGTTCTTCCTTGAAACCCCTTCTTTTTCCAGAAAATAATGTAAAGATTCAGACATAAAACAAGAGAGAAAAGGAAAGAAGGAATAGGTAAGGAGCACTGGGATGGGTGTAGGGAGATAAGGGCTGTTCTTGGAGCAGAGACTGATTCTTGGGGCAGGCTCTGAGAACAACTGCTGGCTCCAGCATTGTGGGCGAGGAGAGCAGGAAAGCACCATCCTGCTAGAGCTCTGCTTTACACTCCAGAGCACTACAGAGCCAAAAGCAAATTTTTTTAGTTCCTGGGCAATTATAAAATTGAAACCATAAGGATCATTGGACATAATGTCTCTCTGGATTCAGGAAGGAGTTAGTGATCTTGATAACTGATATGGAGACACATGTAATTGTAATTTGCAGCTATTAACCCTCCTAAGCCTTGTTACAAAACTAATCTTTAAATCTAATCCCTAAATATTTTCCATGTGGATAAACATGCAAGACTTGATTCACTAAAATACTTTTACCAAAGATTTTGGCATAAAGCGGGGGGTTTTTATGCAGTATAGAAAGGTGCCAATAAAAGACACTGTAGTATGACTCAACAGTTATATTTTGTTTCACACAGCACACATTACCTTACACTTCTAGTGATTCGCTGAATATATGAAACACCTAATTTGCTACTATGCATCAAAAGTACTGAAGAATGAGTATTGTGGATTTTATGTAAGCAAAAAGCATACAAATAACCATTGTTTCAAAAGTCAGATCTGCCTTACAACCACACTTCCTATTTTCTCAGTCCCCTTAGAAGTATTCTACATAGAGACCTGTGGAGTTTTTTTCACATTTTTTTTCTTTTTATGGGAAAATGCCATTTAATGAATGCAAAGCTTCTTTTATGGAAAAATATTGGTACTGATGAAATGGGAGTTTTGGGATTTTCTCACATTCAAGATGGAATTTCTGCTTAGAACGGGAGAGAAGCAGAGACAGATGTATTGCAGAACTGAGCAAACTTTTGGAATAGTGACGTAGTCCTTGAAAGTTCAGAAGGATATTATACTGCCCCGGCTAAGAGGTCTTCTAGAACAGAACTGCCTGAATTCGTTTTCTACAGCCGGTACAATTTTGTAAGTTAATACTGATTGATCTGGACTAATTCCAAAGCATAACTAGCATGCACTGTTATTGGTAAGGAAAAAAGATAAATTCTTCATTCTGATTCAAAACTGGAACTGAACCTCAATTTCATACATTTCAGGTGGATTCTACAGCATGCATAAGGTTGCTGAGAACATTTTTTTTCCCCTCTCCTAACTGACCATTTTGGGTTGGAATCCTTTTTTTTTTTTTTTTTTTCTTCTCCACCTTCAATGCTAATATTTTTATGAAGCTTAAGCATTGACTTTGCTCCAGTAAGTCAGGAAATGGACTGAAGAAAGGTCTTCCACTGCACCAATAAACATTTTATACTTCTTAGCAATTGTAGAGTGGTCAACAGACCTCTCCATCCCCTCAAAATTTAAGAAAAAGTGTTAGAAGTTTCAAATATTTGTGTTACAGAAAAAAACCCAGAAGTCTTGAGTAAGTTAATAGAACAGGACAGCTATTGTTTTCCTGCCTCTATTTTTTTCTTTCTTTATATACACATATTTAAGATAAATTCCGCTTTCCAATGTTACAATTCCAGCAATACTTGCTATACTTCAGTTAGGAAATGACAGCTAGAGAGTTAACTTTTTTAGCTCAGCATAAGTGGGTATGTACAAACTCATGCATAAACATAAACCAAACTACACTTGTAGAAAAAAGGCTAATACCTTTTTTAGAGCACAAGTGAAAAATAGCAACCAATGAAAACTGAAGACTGCACGATCCTAATTGCTGAGAGAATGACTTATTTGTCCATGCCACCCAAGAAGGCAGGAAGCTGAGGAGTGGGTAGATATGAGATTAACAGAATATAACTTTACAGTACATCAGCTCTGAGAGTTTAATGCATTTGTATGAAAGCGTGAGTGTGTGGAGGCGTATGCAGTGACAGGCAGAGAGGTGTGTCTGTTATGCAAGTGGAATGAAGCCAAGCACAGAAACTAGGGATTTTTTTTTTGCCATTGACTTCAAACTCTCAGTTTACATGCACTCTTATAAAAGCAAATTTTCAATTCAGCTAAGAGCTACTGCTTAAACAGTAACAGAAGTATACACCAAACCAATGTAAATGATCTTAGTATTTAGTAATCATATTCTTTTTGACCCTGTAAAGGGTGCTCTTGCCTTGCTTACCTTGATCCTGACTTCTGCAGCAAGGACTGCTTTCCTGCTTTGTCATTTTGATTGGATTAGTTGCGAGAACTTCTCTCTTCTCCACTAGCTCTCCATTTTTAACATGTCAGATACAGTGTTTGGATTCTACTTTCAAGATTAAGATTCTTTTTTCTCTTCCTCTAAACTTGTTTTCCAGTTCTGAGAAATCACTTTTGGCCCCCAACTGGTAAATGATACTAGCTGCCATTGTTTCCCTGTTAAGCCTCCAAACAGATACTTTCCTAGCATGTCTCATGATGTCCCTCAACTGCAGCAGACTATCTTCATAAACATCAGCAAACTCCACAAAAGTCTTTTTTACCATGTGCTCTACAAAAAGCTCCATATACGTTTACCAAGACTGTTGCGAGTAGCCATTTAAACATGTGGTTCACTCAACTTCATTTTACTGATGAAAGTATTTACTGGAGAACTGTGTTGTGGCTAGCTTTGATTAGACATCACCTGCCTTCTCTGGTCTTTTTCACTGTAGCTTTGACACATTGTTGCTTTTCTTTGACTGTTTATGTTGTGCGAGAAGACCTTCTTTCCATTTCTGTGATTATTAAAGAAAAGGATTAAACCAAACAATCAGACATCAGCTTGTTATACCCATCTTTGCTACTCACAAAAGTCAGTAGAAATGAAAAGTATTCACTACTTCAAGATCATATGTTGCAAGAGAAACGTCAAAGACATTTGAAAATGTTTGAAAGAGCCACAATTCATTAATTTTCTCAAAGAAAAGATTACAAAGGAGAGAATAAGCCTGCCTGACTACTAAAGGGAAGGAGAAGTAGGCCAACTGGAAGGAGGTACAAAAGGAACATAGTAAAAGTGACAAAAATCGTAGACAATATATTGTTGTAAGATAGATCAAAACCCAGGGTAAAAAGAGTGGCTGTTCTGAGAATGATGAGGTGGAATATAAGCTACAAATGACATATGGAGGAGAAAGTAGTAGTGCCTACAACTGTAATGCCTACAGCAACAGCTATTTCTCTTTTCCTTTCCTCTGCACCCCATTAGCATCATCAGCAGAAGTAACACCTTCCAGGAACTTACCATCATCCAATAAAGAAGTTACTTCACTTATAGTTTTCTGTGTTTGGGTTTCCATTGGTAACCAACAAATCATCTCAAAGAGTGAATAATATTGATAGTTTCTTCCTGTGTGGTTAAAAACAGTCATCTTCGGTTATGTGGAAGTCTTTCAATCATAAGACTAGTTGATGTCGTAGTGTTAGTTCTACAAGTACAGTACGGGAAAATTAAGAAATCAAAAGTAAAAGAAAAATGAGCTCTATAAAGCAGGTGTATTAGGAACATTATTAAGAGGGAAAAATAGAGGTGAAAGAAAGGAAGTAAGTTTTTACATGAACTTTATTGTTTTCAAGTTTCTTGCAGTGTGCATAACTGGAGACCCATTTCAGCCCTGGAAAAAAACAAACAAACAAGGAACTATTTAGGTAATTTTATTTTTTACATGGTCCCACAATGAAATACAAAGGAACATTGGGTATCTTGGCTTCTATGGGGACTGCATGAAGCGTTAGACACCAAAATGTGACTCTCAGATTATGTTTACAGCAGAGAAAGCTAGTCAGTGTGCTAGTCAATGGCAAACACAGGGCGGGGCAGGGGAAGAAGTCACTTCAATTTATCCCTCTTCAAGGCTCCTTCCTCTACAGGCTTATGTCCCCAATCCCCTTCTGGAAGGCAAGACTGATATCCTTTTATTTATAAATAGAGCTGGATTTGTTCCTTTAAGAGGACAAAAAGATGGTTTATTCTCTACTAAAGAGAAAGCACTAGCCAAGTGATAAAGTATTTGGGAGCTCGATAGAGGACATAGTTTCCATCCTTCCTACCTTTTAAATCTTTCACTTAAAAAAAAATACCACAGGATTCAAGGTGTTGGACAGAGAGCACAAAAGAAAAAAAGATCCTTCATGTTGGTCATAAAGACAGTTGTTTGAATGGAAAAGATCAGCTCCATCCAGCGGCTTTATCAAGATCTTACTCATTTTACACAGTACCTCTAAAATACATCCCAAATAGAAGAAAGTCTAATGACAGACCTATAACAGGCTATGAATTGACCCAATTGTTTAGTTTGGCCAAGACTCTAAAAAACTTAGGGTCTCTGAGGGAAAAAAGAAAAAAAAAGGTCAAGTTGACGTGCCTAGCTGAATCCGCTTGTCTCAAAGCATAGATAACAACTATATAGATATTTTCTTGACTGCAGTTTTTAACTGGGATATCTAAATTCTGCCAGAAATTCTTATATTCCATGTATGGATAGTGAATTTTGGGCTCTGAAAGATAGAGTTTCATTGTGTTCATAATGTTTTAATCAACCAAAGTAGATCACAAAAACTTCTAAACTCTTTTCAAACTACAGCTTTTTTATTGTCACATGGCTTTGGGTGATAGTGTTTATATGCTCTTTAAGAATGGTATTAAAAGAAGTAACTGAAGCCCACTTCATGTGAAACCACTCTATTTTAGGTTCTTCTTCCTTCAGCTTGTTTTGGTAAATAACACACTGAAAACCTCTTCTATGCTAAGACATCTAATGATATTGAATATTGAAAGTCATAATCTCCTTAATAAATTTATGACATATTTTAGCAATTCTAGCTCTGACTGTTTAGGGATCCTAAAGATGACAGTTTTCTGTCTGTTTTTCATATGGGGGATAAAAATCTTGCTTGACTAACATAACAAAGGTCAATTTAAAGTAACTGGCTCAGATGTGTTAATACTTTGAAGTTTCTTCCTTGTATGTTGCACCTAGAAAAAAAAGTAAAAAAGATATTACAACTATAAGCTTAGGTTTTTTTGTTTACTAAATATATTAATCAGTCTTTTAAGAAAAAAAATCACATAACCCTATAAACCTTAACTTATGTAATATTAAACCAAAAGAGCTACAAAGACTGTATATTAAGAAAACCTCCTGAATACCTTAAGAAATCACAAGAGCCTATCCACCTGTTCTTTCCACAAACCAACAGATTTTTCTGTATAATGTAAAACAAGTGTATATAATATATACTTTATATATAATGCATACAAAATATATAAACATATACAAATATGTACTTACTTTCATATAAACAACTCTTATATCAGATGTAAAAACTATAAAAAAAAGTTTATAATAGTATTTAGTAAAAATAAGAAGAAAAAAAAAGCAGTAAGATACAGAGAAATCTGAGACATGACATTCCTTATCTTAGGAGTGTGAGGTTCCCTTTGTCCTGAGGTTAATTTTTCACACCTGTGTGCAATTAATTCAGGTTAATCCAGGGCAAGTGATGCTTCAATTTGTAACAAACTCAGAGATGATATCTTGCAGCTGTTCTTTTAGAGATGCAGTAACATAAAACCTAGAGGCCCTTGAAATACAGAGAACTTGAATGTTTCTTGATTTTAAACTGGTAGGTGCTTAGAACTGTTATTTAATCAGTAATTTGGATGACTATGCTTTACTAGTACATAAACATGATGAAAAAGAAGATGATCTTTTCTTTCTAATCAGAGGTAGAGCTGTTTTTTTTCTGTGATACTTAAATAGGTTTGTTTCAGTGAATATTTCTGTGATTGTTTCAAGATTAATGGAAAGAATTAGAAATTAGATTCTACTTTTTTCCCTTTTCTAATTCAAATAATAAATGACACTTTCATTTTCTCTAAATTTCAAATTTTATGTAAAATTTCCTCAAACTGATCTATTTATTTTTGTTGCTAAATAATTTTCTCACTTCTTGAAGTTTTTATCACTTTGTAGTTTTCAAAGCCTGACTGTCAGAAAACAGCTTATGGGATTTTTTTGCCCCTCATTTTCTTATTTTTGGGTCATAGAAGTGGTTTTCCTGTTTATAATGAATAAATGTGTTAAAATTCCTATCAGCTTTTCTTGAGAGATGTGAAAACCTGATTGATTCCTGGCATGGATGTATATTTCCCCACTGAGGAGTTTTAATTTACTCATTTATTCTCCCTTCCTTAGGGAACAAGTTGATAGGTTTTCTTCTTCTTCTCTCCTACCACAAATAAAGAAATGTGTAAATATATACTATCTTTCAATTTAGTGTTAAAAGAAAAGATGTAAATAGACTAATTGCTGACATTGCCAACGTAAGCTAAGCATTCATAAACTCATTGATTTTGGTGTGGTGTAAAAGTAGAGGAAAAAGACTTTTTAGTAAGGTTAATTGTTGGGTAACAAGTTTAGCTGGTCTTAGTACAGGCTCTGTACTGAGAAATGTTGAATATTATAGCTATCTTTACAGCTGTATGAATTAAAAAACATTACTGTGAAATATCTGGCAATATTTTAAACCCCCTTTGAAAGAAGGTGTAACGGAGGGTCTAAAATATGTATCTGACAAAGGGATTGTTTTACAGTTCTTCAAGGTAAGGAAAAAAGCCATTATCCAGAAAGACTTTTGAGAAGCCAGCAAGTGTCTACTTGAAATTCTTACGAAATATTACAAGCTAGAATTAACTTTTCCTACAGAGTCAAAATTTTATTTTCTGATTCATATTAAGTTTGGATACAGTTTTTCAGTGGTATCCTCCTTCTTCCAGGATCTCCTTCTCTCTGCAAAATCCTCAGCTCAGTTAGTGAGCTGGCTGGACAGCCTTGACTAAATTTTACCTTTTGTTTGTTCTTATGGTTTAGCTTGTGGTGCCTATGCAGCAGACATGCAAATACTGTTTTGGTTAAAATGGTTTGTGTTTAAATAGAAACAACACAAAGAAGCAAAGCTTTACAATTTGGGCAACAATAACTGTTTTGTTACTGCGTATTTGGTTGCACTTTGCCATATTCAGATAGGAGCAGCTTCTTTGGAGAGACATAAAACTTCCTCCAGGATTTCAAAACAAAGAATGGTTTCTCCTTTGTTGCTGTGGTGGGCCTGATTAAAGTTAGGATGGTTTTTTCTTACCTTCTGAGCATCATTGGCACATCATGGAAAACAAGAGAGAGGGTACCTCCCTCCTCTTGTTGTGAAATTATGTGTTTTGGCTTGCCAGATGTGAGAGGGGGAAAAAAGCCTATGATGCTGTTTGTTGCTACTTGTCCCTCTTCTTCTCTACTGGCTTTTACTAACTCCAGCTGCCTTCAGACTCTGTTGTCAGCCAGTGTATATTGATAATGTAGAAAAAAGTCTGTGAATACTAAAAGCAAACACTTGATTGCAAGTAGCACAGAGCAATGATGGCAGATTTGTTAGGGAGTTGCTCCTAATGACTATACTATATACATTTCAGCTGATTTTACTTCAAACCAGCTCTAGTCAGGGCTGTAGACTAGGTGTCCATTAGTATTTGGAGCATACTTGATGTATTCCTGGAGCACATCTTCAGATTTGTTTTTGTCTGAAAAGAATACAGTTTGTTCACTTGTAGACCTCTCTATGGCGTGACACAAGGCACAATATGTGGGTGATTGGGAGATATGTTTCAGAAATACTCTCTTGTTCTGGTAAAATGTTTAAGTGGATGGACTCAGTGCAAACCACAGGCTTCCTTTCTATTTCTTCAAACTATAGAGTCTATCTCTCAAGTATGGAAATGCTTTAACTTCCCACAGAATTTATAGGGAAAATGAGCAGACAGTGAATTATTTAACACAAACAAAATGACTTGTTTCTTTTCTGAGAAACTGCCAAACTGTTTTTAATCATATTTTCTAAAACTTCAGTGTGAAGTTGACACTAGCATAAGAAATTTCAGTCCACATGGTTGAGTTTGTTGAAATTAATGACAGATGAACTGGTGTAATACTGGAATGCTGATCTGTCTTACAGTCACTTGTCAGTATCTCTGCTGGCTAAAATACCAGGGGAAGGTGATATTAAAACTGCTATTCCTAAAGAGAAGCTTGAGAAAATATTGTGTTAATGAACTAAACTTGAAGTCTTGTTTAAGTACCAGCTCTTCCAGTACTTGCTGTGTAATTCGATTTGATGACCTTTGAAGTATTTACCTGATACATGTAGACAGACCTTGGGTGCTGCCTGTACTGTAGTCACAACTAGAAATGTTAATATTCATAAGAAGTTAAATGCCATGGCAAGTTTTGACCTCTGCTAGCTCAGTGATATCTTCAGTGAACTTGATTTCCAGTTCATATTCATGGCATATATGTCTTCATGTTGCTTGTCTAATTTGTGGAAAATGTCAGGTTTTGGTGACAGGTGGTCTTTCACTGGTGTGCAAATGCAGAGTCCATACAATGTGGTCCATACTGAGGTTGCTTCAGGTACAATTAAGCACAAAATAATAAGTAATAAGACCTGTTGGAAATCATAATCTTTATTGTTCACACTTCAAAATAAAGTAGCCTTAGTTCTAGGCAATGTCAGTGTACAAATACTTGGAACAGCATAAATAGGATCAGAGATGGTAGTATCAGGAAAAACAACTGAACAGATTTTGGAGATAAAACTAATTCTTCAGGCTACCTGGACTGAGGTACAACAATGGGTTAAGGGGGACAGTACTACCACAATTGAGACTTTATGGTTCTGTAAATAAAATAGATCTCATTCAGCAGATCAAAATCCTTCACAAATACTACATGCATAAAACATTTAGGAAAGAGGTTCTAAAAATAAAAAAAAAAAATGTAGTGACTCTCAACAATGTGCCTCCTGGCAGTGTGAATTTCTTTATACTGCCGTACAACAGAAAATGGATTGGCTGGCTATCCAGCATGTGAGGTGTTTATCACTTCCACTGAAATACCCAGAGGTTGTATCTGTATGGGAACAAGAACTTAAAAATAAATGTATTTGCTAATGTTGCATTAAGGGTTTGAGTCGAGCCGTGGTTGACAAGCTATCACGGCCAAAACACTGGTCACGCTCAATAAGAACTGTCACGACTGGATCAATGCACACCACAATTTATTTGAGCAACAGATACACAGGTTCTTTGGATTGCTGGTGATAGTGATTGTCTGCAAAAGTATGTGCAAATATAGCAAATATTAATAGCAGCGCTTGATTATAAACATGTAAAGAATCTAAAGTGACTTTAGAGATTTCTAAGTTTTTCCTGGGGGGGAAGAGAGGCTCAGCCTGTCGACTGATCCCAGAAGTCAGTGGTATGCGACAATGGTATCTTCCCTAACATCCTCTCTCTCAAGCTATATTTATATTATTTTTTACCTTTCAGGTGGAGCTTGCGTGACTCTAGTCATACATACCTTTGTTATGATTGGTGTAAAAACTGTCTCGCTTTGCTTTTAAAGATATAAACTAGAAAAATTCAAAGCACAAGCTCAGTGAGGTGTGGTTGCACCTTGGAGGCAGGTAACTTGTGGGATGGAGATGTGTGATGGTATTATAATGATATTATAATGAGCAAAGTTCACCAAAAGGACAACACTTCATCAAACACATGACAGACCGTTGGCCTGGGGTAGCAAATATGCAGCTTATCGGTTCCATGGAACCTCCAAGTTCCTATTTATCACAGAGCCTGGCTGTGGTGTGTCTACTCCACTCCACCCTCTGTGCAGTTCCTCTTAAAGTCAGCACACCAAATTCCCCTGGTGTAGCTAACATCTAAGGTTACAGGCCTAGGGAACTCCCGTGGAATGGATTCCTTGCATATCAGCTGCACTCCACCCTGGAAGCTTCTTCAATGCTGTACAATTCTTTAAAATGTGAATACAAGATTAATTTCTAGGTCACCTCCAGCAATTACTCCACAGCTAATTAAACCTGCATCCATTTTAAAACCCTTATTAATACAATTAATCTGCCTCTGTGCTTGGAGGCTATGGGGGATTGTTGTTTGGATGGCAAAAGGTCTAACAGTAGAAAAACAGAAGTACCAAAGGTCTTGTAGAATACATACTGGTGGGAAGTGAAAATGTTTTAATAAACAAAGTGCATTTTCTTTGAAATATATATGTCTATTTATTATTTACATGAATATATGAATGCAGATACACTTACTCATTTACATTTCTGGAGTATCTTCCATGTGGGGATTTCAGTGCATCACTGTAGTTCAACAATAACACATGAATGTGAGCAACAGCATACTATTTATGTCTATATTTGAGCAATGCCTGGATATATCTTGCTATAAATCAAGACACACCCCCATTCCTTCAATGGAAGCAAACCAGTTCAGCTCTATATCACTTATTACACCATTTGCCTAAGTTATGCCAGATGCTTGATCTAACTCAGCACATGTGCAGCAGCAATTGAGGTACTTTATATAAAAACTATGAGGAAATAAAGCAGGAGAATTCTTGTGTCAGAAGAAGAATGCTTTCTTTCTCTTCCTCTCCTAAAACACTATTAACCACAAAACATTTCTTCTAATAAATAAAATAGACCTTGATCTAAGGAACCTAAACCAAAGTTTGCTCATGTCTATGGTATTTAACATTACTCAAAATAGTTTAAGGAAACCTTATTCAGCATCGACATTATGGTGCAGCTTTTTTCTTCAAGGTATTATTTTTAGTAAACTCTGTCAATATCACTGTAGAAAGAATAAAGTTAGGCCATTCTGAATCCAGCTTTAAAATGCAAAGGTAGAGCCCTCTTCAAGCAAAATGTTGGAATCTCTTCAACTTGATTTCTTTTAGCAGTGTTTCCAATAGTTTTTTTCCTGCATTTAGTTTTTGCCTAAATGTACACTTATTCTTCAGAAGCAGGGCGAGACAAAAAGAAATGTAAATGTATTATGTTTTTATTTGTATTGTTGGGAAAGGTTAACAGACATACGAAGGCCATCTGTGACACTCAAGTTTTGTGTTCAAGGTTATGGTTTCTTTAGTGTAACTCTGTAACTAAACAAGGGAACAGACAGTGCATTCTGAACATGATTAGTTTACATTTTACACTCCATTTATCAAAATATTTTTGCTTGTACAAAATTCACCTTTTGTACCAAGTACTCTGCAAATCTAGTATATCATCTCTCTTAGACAATATATGATTATTTACTATACAAGATATTTGTCTTAAAATTAGAGGTTTTAGAAGATATTGCCATTGTTCCCTTTACAAGAAGAAAAACATAAATCTGTTTTAATGTCACTGCACATCTTGGGTATGTCCACAACATTACAGAACAGTGAGGGCAATTTGTTAGATTATACACTTTCCAATTTCAAACACTCATATGTTAGTCATGTAAAATGTTTGATTCCTTTAATCTAATCAGAGACACAACACCATGACACTCATACATTAGTAGCTGTAGGCCCTCCTTGGTAGTATGACTGTCCTGTTTAATGTACTGTAGCAAAATTTTGGCTTGTAATTTTTAGTCTCTGTTTTCTACTCATGACTCTGTAATGAACTTGGAAAATATCAGTTTTGAAAAGCTAGGAATTGGCACAGACTCCTTATAATTTCTTGTTTGAGTTCTAATGAAACTGGAACTGAGAGGGTGGATGTCTCCCCTGAGATCCAGTAGTGCTAGTCTCTTTATCACTCACATGAACCCAGAGCCAACAGCAAGCAAGCACGATGGAAGACATGAGACATTTTCAGTAAAGCATTGTCATGGTTTAACCCCAGCCAGTACCTAAGCACCACACACCCGCTTGTTCACTCCCTCCACAGTGGGATGGGGGAGAGAATTAGAAGAGTAGAAGTGAGAAAACTCATGGGTTGAGAGAAAGACAGTTTAATAAGGAAAGCAAAAGCCGCTACACACACGCAAAGCAAAACAAGGAATTCATTCACTGCTTCCCATGGGCAGGCAGGTGTTCAGCCATCCCCAGGAAAGCAGGGCTCCATCATGTGTAATGGTTACTTGGGAAGTCAAACGCCATAACTCCAAATGTCCCCCCTTCTTTCTTTTTCTCCCAGACCATGACATCATATGGTGTGGAATATCCCTTTGTTCAGTTGGGGTCACCTGTCCCAGCTGTGTCATTTTCCAGCTTCTTGTGCACCTGGCAGAGCACAGGAAGCTGAAAAAGTCCTTGACCAGTGTAAGCACTACTTAGCAACAACTAAAACATCTCCACATTATCAACACTGTTTTCAGCATAAATCCAAAACATAACCTCATCCTAGCTTCTATGAAGAAAATTAATTCTATGCCAGCTGAAACAAGCACAAGAGTGAATTCGGGAAGTAATTAGATCTTTAAAAGATGGTTTAAAAATTAAAGCCACATATTCCAAGGCTTGCAACTTAGGAGACTTTGCTTCTTTGCTCTTTTCATCAGTTTAAGACTCAGACTGAGGAAGTGCTAGACTTGAAATAGAAGATATGGCCTGTGCTCATATAATTTAAAATAGTTTTGTTTGATTAGTTAGTGCAAGTTTGTTCAACTTACTAAGACTGGACAAACTCAATGGAATTAGTGTCCTATGTCCCATTTTCCCTTGCAGTTGGAGTGATGAGGCTTCTCTGTGTCACCTATTGCAGCTGTTAACATGGAAGACAAATAGATGGGTTTACGATAGGTTTTAAACATGACAAATCTAATGACTTCAAGGAAGATAAAATTTTTTACACCCTAAGAATCTGTGCTGATAGGAGGAAATATTGAGCTGTTAGCTAACTCTTAAATCAGTCCAGCAGATGTGGAGAGGCATGTGATGGGCTCTGTATAGAACCAATGCTTTTTTTAAATGGATTTATGGCCTTTAAGCACTAGGGCTTCATTGGATTTTTACTTTCCTTCTTTCTTGTCCTCTCTCTTCTTCTCCCTTCCTTTTATTTTGTCAAGTATTTGATGTATTGGCATCATTCACAAATACAGTGTGAAGAAGGAGGATTCCACCACCTCTTAATTTTTTTCATGTGAAAGTTAGGCTTTTGATTTTCTATTATTCCTTCTAAGTTTATCTACCATAGTGTTTGGAAAATGGGTAAACTTCTCTAAAAGACTGAAAGAATTTCACTTTAGAGAATAACATACTTTTCAACATAGAAGAGGCTATGTTGCTAAAAACTGCCTAATGCCTTTTATCCATATCTGTGATATTTCATTTTTTAACACACCTGCAGATTCAGTCTGAAATATTTGATGTTTCCAAGCAGTAAAATAATATGAAGACTTAAGTTTTCATTCATTTTCCTTAAAAAAAAAAGGCGGGGGGGAGGAGGATATTTAGTTTATTTTATCCCCAAAACCATATTTTATTGACTTACAGGGACAAAATATTCAGAAATCAGATCTTAAAAAATCACTTTAAGAGAACAGTTTCAAGACCATTATTCTGGTAGTAATATTAAATGAATTGATAAATGTGATGATTTCAGTTTCACAGTTCCTATATTTATTGAAATCCTGGAACACATACCATAGATTAAATGTTAAAAGCAGATTTTGAAATGTTATATAGCCTAGAGAGGCTTAGTAAATCTAACATATTTTCATTAACCCTTTCATATTCTATATCACACTGACCTCAACTTTTAAGGACTAGTTTGAAAGAATACTAGTCATATGCATAGCAAAGCTTGCATGGAATGGGTGAGAAGTAACGGATTTGGAGACAGAAGAACATTTTCTCAGCTTAAAAATGTGAGGCACTAGACACGGTTTATACGTGGTACAGTAATAAAGAAGGTGAAATAAAGATAGTTGTAGGAATAACTTACAACCTAGTGGTTATTATGCTTACTTTGGTTCCTTTGTTTAAGTACTTGCAAATCAAGGCAAGCATACTTTAATGTGACTTCATACTTAATGCACTACCAAGCTGTGAAATAATTCTCTCAGATGAGAAGTTTTTCCCATTGGTATTTAACAGTTGAGAAAGTAATTTTTTCTTTTTGATGTCTATGAGCAGATTACATGTTGAATTTGTTAAATTCATGGAAGATCTGGCTGAAATGTTTCTGTTCCATCTATCCTTTTTGCCCTAGTTTATAGAATTTAACTAAGAAGTTAAATATGGGCTTTGGATAAGGAGATCTCTGGTTTAGAGCTAGAAGACTTGCTAGTACCTGAAACCATTAAACATGAAAAGCAGTTATAATTGGTAATGAAAACATCAGGTATATGACATAAATCATTACATGTATTTCACAAAATCAGGATACAAACATTAATTTTTATAAAATTTTTTCATCATTAAGAGAAAATTTTAGACTACTCTGCCTTAAAAATTTGTTTACTTCTAAAAATAGAGATTACTTCTTTTTTCCCTTTTCAATAAGGAGTAGAGACTAAAATGTGTGGAAAAGTTAAGACAAATGAACAAACGATTGCATCATGAACTAAATTATTTTCTGGTTCAAGCTTCCACCCAGGGATTTCACATGCTGAAGTTATGCATTTTAGCTTAGCACATTTAATAGATTTATCCCAACTTTTGTGAGTACAGACAAAGTCCCTGATTACAGATGTCCCAGTATAGCAAATCAGTACTCATTAAAATGTCACAGAGGTTTGTTTGAACCAATTCTGGACAAGGTTCTGGGTTGCCAGATATAGATATGATCCTAAAATAGTTATGAAGGCTTTTCCCAAGTCTGCGTCAAACTCATTCAAAGTTGTCTTGGACAGATAATTTGTCATATAATATTGAGCTTGGGTTTGTTTCTCATTCATGATTTAGCTGCATGTTTTTGATTTGATATACACAACAGATGTCTCCCTAATTTTTTTTTTTATTTTGTTAGTTCACCTAATCCTTTCTATTCAGTTTCTTTTGAGGCAGAAGTATTTACATATTTATAAATTGGAGGGGGAAAAAAACCCCACCACTATTTATGCATGATACTCATGCCTCCAGTTGCCAGATTTGGAGATGATATGCATTGGTAAGGATATGACATATGTTCTGTACATGAAATTCAATGTCTGCCATGTCCCAATCCTAATTTTCATAAACTGTCATATGTTACTGAGCTCTGTAAGTCCTTTACTTATTGAAAACTAAGTTAATAGTGAATGCCCTTTTTTCTGATTAGTACTCTTCTACCAGGTCTAAACTTTGACCTGGCATGTTTAATAGAGACTGGTTGAGGATTGCTGGTTTCCTGACAGTAGCTGACACTTGTTCTCCAGATTACTACTTTTGACATGCATTTGAGCAGTCAGTCCCGCTGGTAGATGGGTTATATCAGTTTATAGGCTGCCCCTGTTCTGCCTGGCTATTTAAAAGAGCATTGTCATCAGCTCAACCTCTATGAGAAATATATTTTATTATTGCAGATCAGACTCTTTCAAAATGAAACAAAATGGTAAGAATCAATACTGGCACTATGAAAAAGTAATGAAGTTATCATTCCCTAACAGTTATCAGACAGCTTGTGCAAGACAGCATATTCTATGTATTATTTAGAATAGAGAATTCTATTGGCAATTTAGAATTGCTTTAAGTCTTCTATGCCATGTTGGATACTGTTGTCATTTTCAAGAGGGCTTGCTATATAATACTCTAGACCTGGCTGCAAATTCAGACTTTTGGAATCCAAGTACTTAATATGGACATTTTTGTCAAATGACTGATCTTCCAGTATGCTTATTGTACCTTTTCTTTTCCATCCATTTTTCTGTTATCCTGAGCACACTTTTTTTTCAGATATCAGATAAAGGTCAAATTGTGTAACATTGCTCCATCAGATGTTCAAGGTTCCTAAGGCCCAAGTGCAATCATGGATTGAAAACATGATATTATAATATAATTATTTACATATTGGTTAGTTATTCATTATAAACAGAGGTGAAGCTGGCACTTCTGTTCATGTTGCACAGGCCAAATGAAACTCCCTTCATTTCCTCATAGCTGTGCTTCTAAGATGTCTCTCATTTCTGTAACTTTTATAGACATCATTATAAACCTAGAAATGACAAACACATCAGAGGTTTTTTTTAAGTGTCTACATCATTTAAGAAGTCAAACTCCATTCTGAACTTCCTGAAGCATGTGCTAACATACACAGCAGTTATAAACAAATATGGAAGAGTTTCTTTGAATTCTGGAGGAATTTAATAAATACCTGCCTACCAGCTTTGCTGAATCAGGGCTGTTTGTTTTAGGTTCTTTTTATTATCTCTCAACCAAAATGTAGACCAAGCCTATTGTACTTACCCTCTCTTCACCTTGATTATGAATAATTTTAGTGTTGAAATATTATTCTTCTTTAATTCAGGGCTTTGAACTTGAGGGAGAAAACATGCAACAAAAGATGTAAACTCATTGTATAAAAAATGTTCTCAAGAAATGAGAGGAGAAAAGACCACACTATTTTTTTCTTTTCACAACTTTTTTTTTTCTTCCTCATCCAGGATTTCCATATTCTCTTTAACCCCTCTTCCTGCATCTTGTTTAGTCATTGTAGATAAAACCTCTTTAGCTTCCTTTAAACAAAATACGTATGTTCTATTCACTTCTGTCTTTTCTATAGCCCAGTTATGTATTATTCTACTTTGTTCTTATCCACTTCCTTTTCTTTTTCTCCTCTCAGTGTAGCATCCATCAACCCCTATAATCCAAAACTCACTCTGGATTTTTCCTGTGCTAGTTTAGATTCTGTTCTGTTACCATTTCTTCTTACTGACCAGTGGGATACCTCACATTATCTCAAGAGGACTCAGCCACTACAAAACTACAGTCAGAGCTTTCTGAAAATGTTGAAAGATATTATCTAGACAGCAGTAGAAGCTCCTCTTATTTCATGTGAGAAAGGTATAAATACTTTCCAGACACACCTGAACAGTTTTCCAGACACACCTATTTTTCTAAGAGAGTTTCTGAATTAATGGTTTCTGTGGTAAACATGCTCACTTAGGTAAATATTATATGTTTTGCAGGTAGATGACAGCCTTGTGGTAACAATGGAAGTGATTGATTTCTGTTAAATCAGTATTCGGTAAACATTTGTCTTCAGACCTTTATTCCCCACTTTTATTTCCTACCCACACAAATCCTTTTGTCTCTCATAGCACAAGTCCAGCTGCCAGTTTTTCATTATTACAGAAATCTTCAACCCTCTGAAGACAGTGGTTTTGCTTCATTGTCTGTTCATGACTATGACCTTCTCTAAGACTTTTTCATCTATTTCATTCCTTTACCACAGATATGGATGAAAATCTAGTCTGTTTCTATTAGCAGGATGAATGGAATTGTTCTTCAGTTGTACCCAAACGCTTCTATATTAGATCATATTGCTTCATGGTTAGCCAGAATGTCTTTCAATTTTTTTTTTCCTCCCTCTATCACAAGGATTACTGATAGCTCAAGTGCTGGCAGAAGTTCTACTGAAGCTGCTATTTTTTTTCTAAAGTTATTGCTTGTTGATACCTGGGTAAATGAATAATACATTAATTTTTTTAGGTGAATTTGTGGCATTCGATTTAAAAAATGTCAGCATGGATTTAGATGGGAATTCATTGTAGGAGCTATCTTTCAGCAGTTTGATAGCAGTTTGACTTAAAAAGGTCTTCATGTTTTGTGCTTCTTGTATGCTAGCTTTTCTAAAAAGGGATATCTTTTGAAGTCTGTTCCTAATGGAAATGCAACCCCAACATTAAGTCTACATTACAGATATTCTTTCATTCATAATATTAAGATTTTATTATTGTTTAAAAGAGGTGGAGCATTAACGGGACTGGGAATCTGAAGTCAGGCAACTTTGTGAGCTCCAATATTATAGCAAGATTACTGTAAAAGCAAAGGCTACATATAGGAAGCTCATTTTTTAATGAGTGTTTTATTCATATAATTTCCAAGGTCGGAGTATGGCTATGATAGCAACTTTTAAGAAGGGAGTTTGGTCATTTGGGGTGCATGGCAAAAGATAGCAAAGGACTTCAGTACTCTAGTATATTACGAGATTTCATGCAGACAGCTCAACAAAAAAACAATCTAGCAGCGTGGCTACTGTAATTTGCCTTTCCATTCAATGGAAAGAAGAGGGAGAAGAGAAGCATGAAACTGCTTTGAGGTATGGAATTAATGGAGAGTTTATACCGACTCTGTTCCTATGTAGTCAGTTCTTTACAGCAGCTAAAATGAGTACATAAGAACAGGCTAGCAGATGCTGTGAATTGATCATGATCCTTGTTGAGCCTGAAAGTTCTCATAAGCATGTTTTAAGAGTAGTGCATCTAAGCCCAAAACTTCTGCATTCATATAACTCAAAAAATAAATGTTCTTATTTATGTAAAGTGCTTTTTTCACTGTGTTAATTTAATTCTGTCTCTGTTTTTTCCTCTGTAGATATTCCCTCAGGTTTCACTTTGCTAGAACTTGTTATAATTTATATATTTATATATAAGATTATACAGTCCAGGAGCTTGTGTCATTTCCTACAGGCTTCTACTTCTAGACTATTGGCAGCACTTTCTTCTCCATGGCAAGTATTCAAAAAAGAAATATTCAGAAGTTTTCTAAAGCTATATAATAGTCTTTTAATAATTTTTAAATATCATGAGGGTTCTCTTGTTTTGGTGAAATTTGTCTGATAGTTTTGGGGCTAAAGCCCATCTCCTTTGAGCCTCATTTTTTTTAGCATTTTTTGAATTCTATAATGAAAATTATATTTTCAGCTCTGAGGAATTCTGAATATATTAAGTGGTTACAAGGACTGACACCCATATTATTTTTACTAGTTGACTGATGCACACCCAACTTTCTGTTTGTAATAATTGAACAAGCCTCCTCCAACCTTAATACAAATGCTAAATTGAGTCATAGGTTGTTTGAACCACAGGATTTACTCCTGCAAAGTTGTCATTGTTTTATATGCAAATTTATATCTTATGCATTCACTTCCTTATTTAACCACTCATTTACGTGATTCTCTCTGAAGGCTTCTACATCTGCTTGAGGCAGGGAATTAAGCTGTTGCATGAAAGGAAACATAAAAGTAAGCCAGTTTGCTAGCAATTAACCTGGACGAATCTGCTACTATTTTCCCAGATATAAGACGTTTTGTGTTCTGGCATTGTGCTTTCTATAGGGAACAATATCATTCAATGTGTTTGCTCAGAGCTAGCAATAGCAACTTCCTTCTTCACGCTGCCCCATAACTGTAAAGCCATAATGTATGGGATAATGAACTGGAAGCTTAGTTTTAGCAACATGTACATCTCTATATCAAATTCATCAATGTTGCATAATATGTGATTAGTCATAATATCAGGCTTTCTTCTCTTCATTTAATGGATTGATTTCCTTATTTCCAAGAAGGTAAGCATTCTGAATTCCAGGTGCATCTTGAACTGCCAATTCTCCTTTTGCTTGAGTAGTGTGAGAGTATTTCAGTATGCACCTCATTGAGAACAGGTTCAGTCGTGAAAAATGTGTGTGGACATGCTAATTTTTGGGCTGAAGTACAGGAAAAAAAAGGGTATTTCTATACCTATTGCCTATTCCTTCATTTCAAGCGATCCTGAATTCAGAGAATTAGAGCCTGTTTTCTACACCAGACGTCTTTTTTGAAAATGAGCTCAAATCTTCAAAGGAGAAAAGTCATGCTTAAAATTAAAAAAAAAAAAAAAGACAAACAAAAATCTGCTTGAAAGCAGAATGTATTCTGATGATTTTGATGGTAAATAGTGGAGACTTTTTGCGATTTACATAGTTTTACAAATTTTTGACAACTTGATAGTTGTGGAAGACATGTCAATTGCTATTTAACTTTCTTCTAAGTCTTTCCTTGTTTCTACCACAAACTTGTAAACATTATAAATCCATCTAGAGAAGGAAGCAATTACAGGGCTATGAATTCTTTCATAAATAAATAACTAGATAGGTAGACAAAGACTCGGTTAACAGATATAGTATTTTTTTAACAATAATTCAGTAGAGGAAACATATATATATCTTTTTCATTTTTAAGTAAGAAAAACTGAGAAGCAGAGTTTCCTGTGTGAAATCACATTTGCTGTAGCATGGGGTAGTAAAATATGCATAGAGTTATATTTTATATGAAAAAATATGCAGGTTAACATGTAGACAGCCTAAGACTTCTAGTACCCTTTTGTTTTCTTTCTACTACTTGTAAGTGGGTGATGCAAAAGATATGATGAAGAACTGCACTGCTATCACTTAGCATAACAGCATTACTGGATTTTTCAAATCAATTTTGTGGGGTTTTGCAGAATGGCGTAAGGATCCACATGAATTCAAGTCATGGGTATGTGACTGGTATTTAGCTAAGAGATTTGTCTTTCAAGATGAAGGAAATGGAATCCTCAAAAAAATTAACAGTATTTTTGTTATTGTACTTGTAGGACTTGCCTTTCATGGCATGTGTGAAAACACCCCTTAGGCTAATCATATAGAAGTGCTAAAAAAAAAAACCGTAGTTGAAATAAAATTATAATATCATGATCTTTTTCATAGTATATCTTTTGGGGAAGGACAGAGAGGGGAAAAAAGGGCAATTGGCCCACAGTGGGAAAAAAATCACTATTACGTAAAAGGCTGTCATCTTTCTTGTTTTTGTTTGCCTTTTTTTATCTTAATGTACTACAGTCCAGTAATAAAGTTATTGAATGATACCAAGGACACATTATTATCCACCTTCTACTTTCAATTTAACTGAACACATGTTCAAAGGCAAATAATAAGTTCTCGTTATTTTCTGTGTGGAAAACTTCATAATGCCTGTGACAAATGAAGACTGAAGCAAATCAGGTTCCCAAAAGTACTGCTATGTGTGATTCCTTTAACCTATCACAATGAGTTGCTGAGAAATTAAAAACTTACAGCTACAACTTTGACCTATAATCCAATGACTTTACCAGACTTTTTTTGTTCTGATGTGACACTTATACCAGTGAATCTGTTCCACCGAAAAGCTGAGTATTTTGAAATGAAACAAAACTGCATCTAAAGTGTCTGTTATTCAATATGTGTTGTATATAAGATATTTTCTGGTCACACTAAAATGTCTCCACTGACAAGGATGAAGAAACGGTCAACTGAACAAATAATAAGCCCTAGTTAAAAGGGTTATAGTTATAATAAAAAACCTATAGAGGCTCTGCCAGTTCAATGCTAATGCTTACTTGAAAGAAATGTGGTTTACTGATTGGAAATCTGTTGTAGGATTATTATTGTAGTTCTACTGTATTCTTGAAACACAGTTTTGCACAGCCATGTTAATTTCATCCCATAGCTGTCTTTTCAAGTAACTTAGGAAAAAGAAAAAGAATATTTGAAACACTGTTAAAGAAAAAAATGGAAGGTGTTTTATTTCTATACTGATTCTGGCATCCAGAAGAATGTTATAAATACTATATAAGAAGTAATACCTGGAAACTAAAACTAAACTAGTATGGAGGGATGGTCCCATTTATGGAGGGATGGTCTCAAGAAATGGGCAGATACAATTCTCCAAATTTCTATATAACAACAGTCTATGATCATACTTCCAGATATTTCAAAACAGCGCATGCAAAGTAACAACATTCTGGCTAACATGCCAAATATCGGCTTATTAATGAAAACATGGAAAATGAGAATTGAAGATACGTATAAAACTGAGGATCCAGTAGCAGAGTCCATACTTACAGTAAGAATCATTGATATGTCTGGCTTATCTGAAAGATTCATAAACAATTTTTCCAGAGACAGTATTTTTAATTACCTACAAAATGAAGATTACAGTAATTAAAATTTGAGGAATGTCCCTGAAGTTCATGATGAGGAAAATAAATCAGAAACCTGAAGAAGTAAAGCCTACGTGAGAAGTAAAATGGCTAATTTTGAGTTCCTTTATTAAGCATAGGGGAGAGGTAGTTCTCTAAATCTGAAGGGTGGGGACAATTGTGCAAACACATTGTCTTTCTGCTGAAATCCAGAAGTCTGGCCAGGTAGCTTAGATTACAGGTCTTATTTTGATGATTAAAGACAGGGGACATGAACGACATTGGTTATTATCTATATTTTTGGTGCATATTCTAAATTTGAAGCTAATCTAGGATGGATGGGATTCTCTGCAAATTTTCTTTGTGAAAATGTCTTGATTTTATCCTAGTGAGGAATAAGTTTTTTTTTAAACTCTGAAAATACTTGAAGAATAAATAAAATAGTTTTAGCCCAATTTATATTATATTTTAACATTATAACTGCACGCAAATGTTTTATGTATATATCATGTATATATAGACAGTATACACTATTTATGTGTAAAGTTATATCTATTTTATCAGTCATTTTTGATTTTGCCATAGCAGACTGCAAATCACATTAATTTTCTGTTTATTTTGTTCATTTAGTTTAATTTCATTGTTCCCCATTTAGACTAATTCATTAGACTAATTGCTTTTTGAGTTGGAGAGTCAAATAGACTCACTATTTGTTCATGGCAGTGTAGCTAGTTGTCCTTACCATAAGTGGCCCTTCTGGAAACCATAGTGTTTTGACAATTGCTTATAGTACTGCAAGAATAAATCATGTAAAAAAACTCCCTGTGTTCTTATTGATTTTGTTACAGATACCACTTATCCACATGACAGTCAAACTCCACTTTGTTATGATGATGATCTGTTCAAAGTAATTCACACATTAGTACTTTAAAAGTGCAATTGTAATATAGTAGTACCTGAAGCCTCACAGCTACACACCTAGCAGTAAAACTGCTGATTTTGCAAACTCCAGTTCATGCCTTTATTAGAAAGTGTCCAGCTTTGTTTCACTTTAACACTCAGAAGCTGAACCTTTCTTCAGTAACATAATAATCATTTATGCTTGCTCTTGGTGCATACCATTAAAAGGTTTCATTGAAAAATAACCCAACTATTCAGGAATGTATGACTACATTATAGTAGATAGTAAGTAATATTTTATATCATAAAATAAATACAACTGTATAAGAGAGGAATGTGTGTGTACAAATATACATACACTTATGCATGAAAGTGCATATGAGAATGTGATAGTCTGCCTCTAGTTGCAGTTTTTTGTTTGGACTATTGAATATGTAAATGAAGTGTTGATACTTCTTTACTTTTTTAATGCTATTTAAGGGACTTCAAACATTCACCTTCTCAATGGAAGGGAACTAGACGTGACTAAATCTCCTCAGCAGCTTTGAAAATCTTAATCATGACTGATAAATTGTGTAATAGCTGATTCCTGAACCAGCAAAAATATTAAAGAAACTAAAATGCAGAGGGTCAACATATTTCAGTGTAAGTAAGTAATACTACTGTATGAATCAAATTGCCTAACTGAAAAATTCTCATGTATTTTACTTCTGTGAAATTACATAGCTCTAGCAGGTTTAAATTTTAAGGGTTAAACAAATGGACTTAGTTTGAAAACGCAATCCGACATGACTGTGTTGCTTAGAGGATCTTTGACACACCTGAGGGTTTACATTTTCGTCCTGTGATTCCTTATGAACTTCAGCAAGAGAATTTTAGAGGTGTTGGCTATAGACACAGATGTGTTTGGCAGTATGAATAGTTTAAGTCTTCATAGGTTTGACTGTATCTAGATTCCTTCTGTGTTAACTTCCTACTATTGAAAGATTGTAACTCTTTGCAAAGGAACTAAAAATTTGCTTTGAAATAAAACATGCCCATTTGTGGTTACTCAGCAGACAATGAACTGCTGTTTAATTAATTTCAGTTTTCTTCCTTTCTTTTTACCTTAGTATTGTCCCATCCCATCTGTCCCCTGCGGTAAAATGAACAAGTGAAAATGTTGCAATAGAAGGGGAAGTAATGGAAGGACTATGCATACACAACTAAAATTCAGGTTCCAAGTTTTATTTCAACTATTTCTAAAGCCATAACCAACAAAAGAAGTAGAGTTTATATATGCTTTCAATAAAGTGCCTTTACTGCACAGATGAAATACAATATGCTGCCAAATACATTTAGATATTGTAACTCAAGATATAGGGAATAAACATTGCACTAACAAAACAATATAAAACACCCATTATTTTGTGTAGTGATACATAGAAATAGTAAAAAATATTAATGTGTTAATTGAGGAGGATAATGGCTGTTTATTGCACTTATAGTTACAAGGAAAGATAAGTCTAGTTGCTTTATTTAATTCAGTTTTTAACAATTTTTCACCTTCTTGATCGTAGAAGCAGAACAGACTGAACTGTGCTATGTATAGGTCATTTAGTAAAGAATTTTAAACATAAATTTATTTTGACCCTGATGTCTAAATACAAGGATACAAGCCACATAAATAACATTTCTTGTTAAGTTTTACTTATTACTAGAAGGCTGTCTCTGAGATCTACCTCTTAGTAACTGCTAAAGATAAAATTCACTCATAAGAGATTTAAATGTCATTGCTCAGAAGCCTACTCATCCTAAGTTCCAGTTTGTATATCTTTCCATTTACTAAATCTGCAGGCAGATATACCTTAGTCACTTAAGCGCGCATTTGTATAATGAATTTTTAGACCTGTAAACAAACAAACACAAAACCCAAACAACAACAACAAAAAACCACCAAAACTGAAAATTGCATTTTAAACTCCTTTCAGTACAACATAATCTCTTTTAAATAATGTTTAATTTGAACCATGGTCACAGTTCAGTAAGATATAATGCAGTTCCCAAATAACAAATCTTCCTCGGAAAAGAAAACAGTACTTTACTGGAAGAGGCAATATACTCTAAAATACAAAATTCTGAACTAGTACTCATGGTGATATTTGGTTGTTTCTGCTCCCAGACTATGGGTGATATGCAGCAAATCTGTCTTACAGCATCCCACATTTTCCTCACTTCTAGAAAGGGAATTATATTTTTTCTCAGTGTTTTGAAATCAAAGATTGAAAAATGGTGCAGATTAATCAGGTGTTTCAGAATAATTTTAAAAAAACCAAAAGCTAAACTTTTTTAAAATTTTGAAGTTAAGAAATGCAAACATACGCTGTTACTTGATGTTTCCTCACAATCATCTAATCCTATTTAGAACTCGTAATTTGCTCCTCTGTTTCTCTTCAAGAAGTTATTCCACTGTGATACAGTCTATCAAAGGTGAGGAAAACAAACAAAACACTTCTGCATAAATATTTAATACTTTAATTACAATTCATAATTATTTTAAATAGTTGTTTATTAATTGGTTAATAATTTAACAGCAATTAATAACTAATAATGTAATAATTATTTTAATAATTTTAGTCTACATTTTAGAGATACAGGAGATCTTAACATCATTGTTGTATAGACTGATTTTTTCTCATGTTCTTTCCTCAGTTACTTTATACAGTTGTATAACAGTTAATAAAAAAATGGATGTAGCTGTTCCACAAATATAAAAATCCTCTAAAATTACTTGTTCTTCCTGGTTACATAAGTCAAAGGTGTTGATCAATCAAAGGTCACTGAAGAGACAGCCTTTATTTATCAGATTTTTAATTGTACTGTTTAATTCTACTGGTTTTAAACACAAGGTCTCTCTGAAGAAAGTCTGACTTATGCCAAAGTGGTAAACTTTAGTTTGTTGACTAGAATTTTGCTTAGAAGAAACAATTTTCCTGTTTTTCCTAGATAATAATGCATGTGATCTATTCCAGTTCTTCAGTCTTTTCAAATGCATCTTATGAGAGTATGACTTCTCTTAGTTTTCATTCCACTTGCCTAGACTTTGCTTACAGAAATGGAGTAAATGAGAGTAATGTGACCTGAAATGGCGTGGTGGAGAATGTGTGTTAAAGTCAGAATATGTCTGAACCCTTGAATGAGAGTTAGTAATGTTTTAGCAATGATTCAGCGCAGATATTTATATCAGATTTAACTTGCTAAACTTCTAGTTTCAGAGCAGACTGTGTAAGAAGGATTTTATTACCTTTTGAAATATGCAGTGGTTATACATTTTTATTGGGGCATAACAATTTTAATGAGATCAAATTATTTACTTTTGTGTATATGTCCTCAAAAGAAATGAATCTAAGTTTGTGTTCAACATACCTGATTTACACAAATGTCTACCAAGTTATGCAAGACTCTTGTTAGGTACATACTGTTTGTTTCCTATAGTATTTTAATTTTTGCTAGTCAAGCTCTGTTGGTATGAACTTTGAGATGCTAAATCATGATTAAAGTTTGTAAAAATTGATATTAAATATAAGTCCGTGTTTGGGATCCAGAAGATAGTGATGGTCAAAGTACATTTCTGTGGCCACAAAACTTGTGATACACTTTTTTTTCATCAACGTCTCCAGTTTTCTATCCCTGTACTTGAATTTGTATTAATTTTCATCTTTGTGCTGTTTTCAAGGAGGCCAGAAATGTTTTGTTTTGTCAAAATTTATAAATACAAATTGCCAGAGAGTAATTAGCTGTGTCTTTGCAATATTCTTGCTACAGAAGAGTTAAGTCATCCAGATGTCCTCGTCATCTTTGTCTATTTGACCTGTGTCTGCTTCCCCCACACCCCAGCATATTTCTTTCTAGGCAATCTCTTTTTCTTGGAGATCTGGCACATTGCAACAAAAGGGCTGAAGAGCTTTTAGATGTAGAAGAGACCTATTTGCCCCCAGTGGTGTGAAACAAGCTGTGCTGCAAACATGTGGCACAAGATGTACTACCTCTACATACTATTGCCTGTCTCTTCCCATCTGCTGCTAACTTTTTCATCACCTTCCTTCAGTCAGGTTAGAAAGGCCTACTATTTAAAATCCAAAAGGAAACAATGTCCACCAGCCCTTTTATGTCTATAATATTCTTCATTTTTTATACCTCCTTCCAACTGAAAATTTCAGTGTCATATACATTAGTTAAGTCTGGCAATATCATTAATAAGTAATTATATTTTTTTCTCATGGATAAGCAACACAAAGTGACTGTACCTAGGAACCTAGACAGCTATCAGAGACAAAGTGAAGGATTCTTATTCAGAAAATCCTGATGTGAGCACAAGAGGAACTTGCATCTTTTATAGTCTAATTACAGGTTACACGTGAATTAGTTTGTGGACAATCTCTCAATGACAGGAGAAGTCTGTCTCAATAATTGCCTTCAACTCAAGCCCAAGCTGATGAACTGAAGTTTCAAAATTTAACAGATCTTTTTCGTTTCTGCTTATTAATTATGTCATTGTTTAAAACCAACCAACCAACCAAACAAACAATATCCTCCCAGACCCCCAAAACCAAACCAGTTTTACTATCATAAGGAAATGTCATCTCTTTAGTGTACTATGTGAGCATATGCTGCTGGTACTGACAGATGATCAGTTCACAGTGTAGGTCAAATAAACAAAGAAAATGACTTAATGGTATTGAAAATATCTCACTTTGAGAGTTATACAATTGAAGAATATTTCCATTCCTGAATGCTACAGATGATTCTGGATTAAGTACTTTTCATTATGTCTTTTACACCAGGTGCAGATTCTTCAAACTTTATCACTTATCTGGTTTGAGAGTCACATGGTAGCAACCTGAGAGGAAGAACAAATTTTCAAGGAGAAATATGTCCAAAGAGATCTGGAACTTACTGGAGCAAAGATATAGTAATGCAAGTGGCAGTTCCCAGGTGTAGATATCCTACTACACAGTAATGTGAAACTGGAAATGGAGTATCTGAATTAGAATTCTACCAGAAGAAACATGTATTTTCCATGTGATGGAAACTCATAAATTGAACAAAAATTAAATGAGGAATCAAATTATGTCCATTCACTTAAATGATCCTTGAAAACTTTCTTTAGGATATCAGTGTCCAATAAGGATAAAAGATCTTAAATTATATACATGGTAGAGATGTGACAGTGTAAAATTCCTATTGATTTCTGCCAACAGTAATCATCTTAAGATTTTATTCAAACATTTTAGAATATGTGCTGGTATAAGATAGCCAAGGCAGGCTATATACTATGACTGGGAGAGATGGACAATTTGGCTTTGTGATGGACTGCTCAGAGATTTGAGGGTACTGGAAATAGACATGTTGCATCTTTGCAAGTATTTCCAGAGCCAATTAATTCTTTCAGGAAGAGGATAACAGTAGTTAAAAAACACCAAACCAAACCAAAAACCAAACTGACTTTCTTTCTCTCTATATATATAGGTATGTATAAAAAGATGACCATGGGGTTGTATATAATCCCATCCTTTATAAAAACATAGTAGCTACATCCATAAATGAATTAAAAAAATAAATAAATGAGGATTCTAATGTGTCTAAGAAACTGAATTAAATTTTAAAGTTGCTTTTGAAGAATAAAGAACACGGAATATTAAGAAATAAAGGAGAACTTCTCACTAGAACCATTGGTGAAAAGTTAATAAAGGAATAGTTGCAAAACCTGATTATATGTCAAATGAATCAACAGTTCCAAGTACACATGTGAATATGTATGTGTGCATTTATGAACGTAAATTGTGTAAGAACATTTTGAAATTTATACTCACAGGGTGCTCTGAGAATGCACAACTAAGAGGAAGCTTCACAATGATCATCTAGAAAATCTTATTTTGCCTGAGAGAACAAGTAAACACTGTTAAGTAGCTAATATGAAATTAAAAGAGGTAAAACCCCCACATTTCAAAAAAATTAAATGACAGATAAATTTAGTAACTACTATATTAATTTTTAAAGAATATAATTAGTAGGTCAATGCCATAAAATTTCTAATGCATTGCAGTTTTTTGCTTTGCAAATCTACATTTGAAAATATAACCCCTCTTGTTTGCATACTTGCATATTCAAAAAATGTAAACCAAATTCCAGTATTGAATATTGCTTAGCCTTCTTGTTGGATACCACTGTGATTGATGTTGTTTATCTCAGACTTTAGGTCTGAATAGGTGTGTGTACACACACAGAGGAAGAAATGGGAAATGCGCTATAAGTGCAAACAAATTAAAACTGAAAAAAGTGGGAAATATGTGGTGACCAAGGATAAATGTTATACCATAGTAACCTTTTATCAATGTTTTTACTCAAAAAAATGTCAACAGATATCTTTTAAGCAGCTCTACTGATAAAATTTTAAGTTTGCAGAACATGTTTTTGAGAATTATGAAAGATATTATAGGGGGTTTGTGTCTATATAGTCACCTAAACCAGCCACTGAATACTTCAGTGAAGAGTAAAGTACGCAGAGAATAGTGAAACTGCATGCATGAGAGGATACTAAAACTAAAAGGAATTGTGAAAACACGTAGGACAAAAAGGACAAAAGTACCTTCTCCATTTCCTCCACATGTATGAACAAAATCTAACTTTATTAAGTATAGTGGGTATGTGAAGGAAATATTTTGCTTGTATTTTGCTGACTTCTGTGGAAAGGCTGACCTGTAAGATCTGAAGCTTTAGAAGAAAACATTATGAAACTTCTTAAAGAAGGAAACCTCTTTTGCTTTAACTTAGTATCACCCTTCTCTGACTGCCGTTTGTTCTGCACAAATCACATCCTGGGGCGAAGTAGATCATGGCCGAGCTACAACCACTCCATCATTCTTTAATTCCCAACTGTTAAAATCCTCTGCAACCCTTAGGCAATTTTTTAAGGAAATAATCCCTTGTCAGGCTCATGGTTTAACAGCTTGGGTTTTTGTAATGATATTCTCTATCCCCACGCTTCGTAGTAGGCAGATTGTTTACTAAACAGATTAAAACCAAGACAGAGAATATTAAGCCAAACCTCTAGTCTTTGTAATTACACATACTTTTCTAAAAATGAATGATAAATGTTTACGTGGATTCAAAAAGAAACTAGACAAATCTGGGGGGGAAAAATCTTATGAAAGCTGCTAAGTACAAAGGGACCACCTTAGCATTATGAATCATTTGTTCTGTTCAAGGTTGTAAGAGTAACCTGAAAAAGTATCCGTCAGATTTTGGTCTTTTATTCTGGATGAATCCATTTGAGGCCACTGCTGGAGAGAGAATTCAGGGCAGGATGGTCTGACTCCTTTGACCACTCCTATGATTTCTCTTATAATTATACATATTCTCACACAAATTTTAACATGATTGAGAAATGATTAAATGATTTAAAATGTCTTCTAAATGAATGTAGAAACACAACTTTTGTTGTGTTTTACAACATTTGTAAGAAAGTAGAATCTCTTCAATTCCACCCCAAGTTCAGGTCAGTAACTATATGTCAATGCGATAGATTTTAGTTGCTTTAATGTTTTAAGAATTTTGAAGGTTCTGACTTCCAGTACTAACATTGTTCTGAAAAAAACTACATTGATGCTAAATTGAAAGATCTAGTTTCTTTAATAATCCTAATGTATAAACTTATTAGTAGACTTAGATTTTCAGGCAGTTTGAACCACAAGAAAAAAGGTGTTGTAGATTGGGGTGAAGAGAAAGAGATCTCCTGTATTAATATCTTTAAAAGTGTTTGAATTGTCTGTACTGATGATACCAGATAATACTGATGTCAGAAAAAATGAGAATATACTAACTTGTTAAGCTGTTGAAAACCCTAGCAAGTTTTAGAAAGAAGTTCAGAGGTGGGGAAAGATTTACCGCCCATCTGAAAATCAACACTATTTGGTGGCTGAAGAGAGAGATAATCATTCAGGACATTCTGAAAAATCACTCTGATGAACTTTCAATTCCAGTGTTGGATATTTGTATTTTCAAAGATGACTTCACAGGAGTGTGCTACTAGGAATAAGTTTAGTAAAGAATCACTTTGAGATTTGGAGACTCTAAACTTTGTATGACTCCAAGGAAGAGTTTATGGATTCCAAAAGCCACCTTAGCAATCTGGAAAAGGAAATAAAATCTCTAAAAAGACTCTTTGTACACAGTATACTGCAAGGTGGCATTTATATGTCGAGTCAAATAAATAATCCATTAAGGTTTTATATAATCTGTTCTGAAGTAAACACTTGCAAATGACCCTCTGTGTAGTTCTTGTTTTACCCTTACAGTGAAGAGAAGCAGTTTTGCATTGCAAAGCATGTTGTACAATATATCAAAATCAATAACGTGCTACAAGTGTATCTGGGCACTTTTCTTTAAAAATCTTTGATCTGGAATTCCCATCTGTACTTCATTGTACCATACGCTCAGCCATTAGACCACCAAATCACAGCTGAGGAGTGTTGAGCATTGTTGAACCCCTGAAAAAATTTTTAGTAGCTCAGTACAAGGTTGCTTAGCACCGGTGTTTGTGTAATTATGATATATTAGGAAAACTCTTCGTTCAATGGCCTTCAAGCTGCCTAGAGAGTAAATTCCAGAACAAGCAGAATTTTTAACAGAGATGAATACATGTGAGCAAGATTGCAGCAATCACTTTTTACAGGGAATATGGACATCTTACTTTCACAGGTCAAGGCACCACTCGCTTGAAAGTGGTACACTATGGCACCTTTCTCCACCTCCTTCATTAGCAGGCAAGTCAGAAAAGAGCACTCAAGACAGACTTAGTATTTGAGCAATTGCTGCAAAAAGAGGCAGTGGAAAATGCTACAGTTGCTCCAGCAGCAAAGCGTGTCTTTGAGGCTGTGATCAGGGTCCATTACCCCTCTGCTAAGGACAGGGAAACAGGAGTCTGAAAAGCACTTGAGTTAACTTATCCTGGGAATAGCAGAATGCTAGACATTTATTTATATTAAAATGCAGTTGAATTGTGATTTTACAGATTTCTGCATACGTAACCAGAAGCTGGCCCAAGGAGAACAGTAACAGCCCTCACCTAAATAAATACAAATGATGAAGTGTAGAATGAATGTGCCAATACAATTTCCACCCAATGTCATTCCTCCTTAGAAGCCACTATAACTAGATGAAACTGTCTCCACATTATTTAGAAGATGTTTTAAATCATTTAATCATAAGCAAATGTCAGAGTATTTTTGCAATCAAAACTAGAGCCTGCAACCTGTGTACCTTAAGCATCTTTAAGGACATTACAGAAAATCTCGATTCATAACATGCTTCCAAAGTAAGGGTGGTATGTATTTTTAGCCCCATTTCACAGATGAGAAGTAGAAGTGCAATAACAAGAAATAAACTGCCTAAGATCACAAAACCGCTTTGACTGAAACTTTCATCTAGCAAATATTTCTGCTTCTGATACATGAGAAAGGACAGAGTGGCACCTGTCCAGGTTTTTCTTCTGCCTTTCCTCACCCTGTGTCTGAGATAGAGACTATAATTTAGCATTTTAAGAGTAGCCTGTCAGGGCCTCTTTTCCATGATGCAGGCTAGTCTGATTTCAAACCCATTTCCAATCCAAAGCATTGCATTGCAATGAACTCCACAACATGAGTTCAACAAGATATTAATTCTGCTGAAAAAATATGTACTTTTGTTTAAATGCATCTGTTTACTAACTTCATGTTTCTTAATTTTGTCATGAAAAACCATAAATAATAATTCTTTGTTCTCTATTCATGATTTTAAATACCTAAGAGTTCACTTTACCAAGCCAATGTGTCAGGGTCTGTTTAGTTTTGAAAGCAATCCATACCTTTGTTTTTCTTTATCCCCACCTTTTTGGCAGTCTTGTTTTTCAGTTGAGGAGACTGGAATGAATTGGTAATTCAGGATGTAACTATGCTATGACTGTATGTGATGCCATGATGATGGTCTCTTTTACTCTCTATTCTTTTTCTTAGCTGTCACTGAATATTGGGCTAGTAATGCTTTCCTAGGATTTTGGACAATGACAGTTAAATATCTCTTCTGAATGTTAACAGCTTATTTAGTGACCATCACTGTGTATTTCTAATGATGAGTTTTTTCCCCTGTGTACATTACCTTACATTTATCAACAGTGATGTTCATTTGCTTCTTGTCCTGTCATTGATCAGTACCCTGAAATCCACTGCAACTCTTAGCTGTCAGTTTTCATCATTATTATTTTGAAGAATTTTGTATCATCAGAACACTTAGTCACCTCATTATTCACTTCCTTTTCTAGATCATTTATGTTGAGCAGTAGATATTCCAGCAGAGCTCCCTGAGGGACTCCACTGTTAAACCTCTACTTTTGTTGAAGCTGATAATTTAATCCTGCTATTTAAGCTATTTATTAATTCATGAGAAGACCTCCCCTCTTGTTGCATGACAGCTGAATTTCCCATGAGTCAAGATTTTATCCTAGGACATTTTGGTTTTTAATTTTTTACAGCTACTGTAACAAAACAATTTACTACCTATTAAAAAAATTCTAGGTCTATAATATTATAATATTCATGCAAAAATAAAATGTAACACCCCCCCAAAAAAAACCCAAACAAATCCACAACTGCCAACACCAGAAACACATTTCTAACACAAACCTTTTAAGATTTAGCATTTTAAATTATGTGGCAAAAGGTTCAAAATTGATTTAACTAAATTATCTACACCATGAAGAGTCTTCTTGGCTCTACTCCTTGTCTATTTCTGGTTTACAAATGGGACATTTTTTCTGCAAATTAGTGATACAATAAAGTAAAACAGGAAGTTACTAGGCTGCACTGTTAATGAGAGTTTGTTTCTGTTGAACTGAGTTCATTTTTGAAAACCCAGTTTACTGTTCTTAAAAGCTAGGTTGTAATAAGATAATTGATACAATGCTGTAATACCATTTAGTCCCACTTGAGAGAGAAAACTTAATATTAAAACATTTTTGACTGACAACATTGCCATTTATCTTCCTAGCAGGAGTCAGGTGAGAACAGTAAAGTGAGAAAAGCTCTCTGTGCTCCATCCATATCAGCTGCCATCATACTTAAAACAAATTATGTGAATAACCACAATAAGATTGTTTGTGTTTTCTGAGATTTTTGGATTTGAATACCTGTAAAGGAGCTTCAATACACTGATAGGATCTAAAAAATTCTCTGGGTCTGACTCTTTGTGGACTAGAGAGAAAAAAACCCAAAAGCTTAGACATCCCAGGTGTCATCAATCACCAAAATTAGATGGCTGTTATGTAAATTATGCAAATATGTGACTCAGCCTCTTCATTCGTATTTGAGAAATGAAATATTTAATGATGTTGACATTTTTAATTATCATCAGGCCTCTGAGTTAACTCCTAAGTGGGATCAATGTTATTACAGGATCTCTGCAGGCTCTGGTGGACATCTCTCCATCACATCAGACTTTATTGCAGCCATATGTGTTAGCTGTATTTGAAAAGCTAAGAAGATGGATAATAAGTAAAGAGCTTTTAAAAATAGGTACTGTGAAATAGGTCTGTTCTTTGACAGTGGTCAGAATCTGACCATATTATGATGAATGCTTGTCCCATATCTTTTCCCGTACCCTCAAATTACTTATGACATAGGCTTCAAACAAATATCACCAAACTATACTATTGTGTTGGAAATGTTATGAGAACAGAAATGTAACAACTGTGAACTTTTTAATTTAAATATATTTGTCTATCTCACATCACTAAACCATATTGTTCCTTAGACTTACTTAGCAGACAGAAAAGAAGAGTCAAAAGATAGGCCATTCATAAAATTTAATTTCAGCTCTGTCATTGGCATGCCTTGCAGAAATTTCCTGATAGTTAAACCTCAGCTTTTCTATCAGCAGAAGAAGGATAATGGTGCTTAACTAATTCACAATGCCAGTGATATTGCTGTTGTTTGTCCTATTTTGTGAGTAGATGTAATCATCTGTGTTACACAGAAATTTCTAAGAGAAATCTACCTATCTAAATAGAGATCTTAAAATCCTGAGGATTAATTAATTTATATTTTCATAGTTCTTTGAAGCTGTGGAGCACTATATAAATGCTAAATGTTATCTACTCTTAACCATTAACTATGACTTTCAGTAGATACTGCATATCACAGTGCATACTATCATTATAGCCCAAGCCCTTCTGTAAAACTCATAAAATTATTAATTTCCCTGTTAATATTCTTTCTGTCCTCTTCTCTAACCGTTATACTCTTTGTATAGCCTACTATAAAGAAAAGCTGTCAGATACCTACTCATATAAAGCTATTTCAGCCATTTTAGTCTAAGGTTACTTTTACTGCGTAGAAACTCCTCTTTCTTACTTCAAAGTAACAAAATAACACTGAGTGACGTAAGAAAGCTGTCTGTCTATCAAAAAAATCCTCTCTCTCTCTCCTTGAAACAAAGCTCCTCTGATTCCTTTCCTTCAGTACAAGGGCATATAGCTCCCTGTTATGATTGGTGACTTCAGACTCTTGTTGCCTGAGAGTGGCAGAGACACAGTCTGCTGGCCTTTAGGGCTATGGCAGGTCGTCAATGGAGGAAGTTCAAGGTTTGAGAGCTACCACTGAGGATGTTCTTCCTTTGGATTTTTCCTGCATAGGAGGCTAGGATCTGTTAGTGAAAGCACTCTGTGTTGATTTGAGTTTCAGGTAGACAGTATAGACCTCATCAGAGAACCACCAAAACTCCGTTCACGTAGCTGGCCTCTCTAAGCACTACAATTCCTGCATGCTGACTGGTGGTTGAGGAAAACAGCATCTGACAGTGAGGTCCTGTGGAAAACATCAAGTTGTAATTCATTTGGGACAGTTCGGGACAGTGCCATGCTCTTGCATATTTTAGGGGCAATCAATGGGATAGCATTGGACTCAGAACTGGGAAGACTAATGTTTTGATTTTTATATGTATACTTCGGCTAGTTACTGCCTCTCTCTGTTCTTCAACTCCTCATCAACAAAAGAAGAAATAACGACCTTTGATATGTATGATGTACGTATATACATATGTATGTAATTTTTCAGCTTCTTTTATTCAAACTATACATTTTTGCAGGAAAATGTACAGCAAAATAAGGCAACTGGAATCTTTAGATTCTACTATATTAGTAGTGATAATAAATTTCACAAATTTTCCATTAAATTAAAAAATTAGGAACTATTTTGTAATTCCTAGTTGTACTGAGCATACAGAATTGACAGAAAGGTCATTTGTAGTCCATTGATATAGTAGGCAATGAAAACATCGCATTTTTATCCTATTTTTAAGAATCAAGTTATTTACAATATTTGGGTCACTATCCTCCAGACTGTGGGACTATAACTAAACTGGCCACCTCTGTGTTTCTGAGCCTTCAGGTCCAGCTCTATACCCTAATTACACCCTGACTCCTTCTTGAAGTGAGATCTGGGAATGCACCAGACCTTTTCTCTCCTGCTGCCTGTTCCTTCCTTAGAAGGAAGTTTGGGCGCAAAGCCTGTACGGACTTGAGGCCATAGTTCCAATAGTACCAATCTGGGTAATTAGGAATGGGGGGCGTGCAGTGACACACACCTATCACTAAGGATATATTTGGTCTTCAGTGATGTTATTTGCTTAAAAACAAGAAATAAGAATGATTGTCAACTGTATGTCACTGACACAAGAGACCAAGTCATCCCTTAGTAGCCTTGAAATAAGGCATATCTGGAAATGATCCTGTCACACAACCCAGAAAAGTCAGAGTGGGGTTGAAAACTTGTTTGCAACATTTCCAAGGAAAGTAGCATGAAAAAAACCCTTTTTTTTTTTTTTTCCAAAGGAAGGATGGTGCACAAAAGCATAGTTCCTTTTGCTACAACTTGAGCAATTACACTTTATCAGTGGTTACAAAGCAATTCACAGAATCTCTGCTGCTAATTGTGACATGAATTTTCCACTTAGGTTTCTTCATAGGGGCATGAAATTGTCCTCTAGCAATGCTACTTGTATGTATCTAAGAAACTAAGACAAATAGTCTTTTACTACTAATACTCCTCTCCCTTGAGATCTTCTTCTGACATATTGCAGACTCAGATTTCTTGGTTCATCATTTCCTTCCTCTGACTGAGAAAAAATGTCAGGTTAAAGATTTACTTTATATAAGCCTAAAATACCAGTCCTTAGCATGCCGGCTATACAGTGTGTTTCTATCACATCCTTTCAGAAATACGCTAAAGTGTAGTTTAAGCTGGTGCAAACAGGTAATTTGACAGTGTGAAGGGAATCCTGAGAATTTTGATTGCTCTCCATTTCATTTATCTTGGTGGGGCAGATTAGAGGCTTTACAGATGGCAATCATTCTTCACATTAGCTCTCTAGCAAGGAAGGAATGAATCTGGTCTAGAAACTTGAAGACCTCTTTATCTGCTGCTGTAACTCAACTTCCTTCTCTCGCTACAAAGTTAAGGGGACTCCACTGAAATTCTACAAAGCCAGGCAGAAGAGGAAGGACCTTCGTGGGTCCTGTAATAATTCTCAGGGCAATTGTTATCACATACATTCTATGACTCCACTGATGTTTTCAACATTAGGATTTCATTTCACAACAGAAAACTCTTGAATTACACCTATTTAAGTAACTGCTTTGTGATAATGGTGGTCATCAATGGTGCCTGATAAGCAGATTCACGCTGAAAAAATGGATCTACATTCTAAAATATATTGCCCTTAATTAAATGCAGGGAATATTTATTTTTATATTAGAGTTTGCATTATTTACTAGATTTAGTTAATGCATACATAAAAGAATATTAATGAAAAATAACTAGAAAAATATTAATGTCTTTTTCTCTTCTACTATCTAGTAAACTGGAGGGAGAGAAAATGGCAAATCAGTTATCAGCAAGTAGATGTCTGTGTTCACTGGTACTTGTTCTCACACAGCAATACCTAGATAAGTTATCCAATTGTTCTTTCTTGAACTTAATGAGCGTTTTTATACAGTTGGGATTTTCATCCTGGTGTTTTGCATTTTTTCCCCCTATGTATCCTTATTTTTATACCTTATTCAAAGTAATCTACATCCACATTTACCAGATCTGCTACCACTTCATACAATTTAGCTAGTAATTCTAGTGAAACCTAATGGTAATGTCAATGATATCAATGTAATAAAAAAACCTGATCCATAGATTTCTTCTCTATTTAATTCCCTTTAACTTTTTTGTTATCTGTGGTTGCAAACTAATGCCTTATCTACCTGTCTTGTTTTCCTAATATCAATGATTGTGAATGCTTATACTTGCAGGTTCCAGTTCTGAACTGCAATTTTAACACAACTTTTATGTTATCTTTTTCATTTTTTTCTTTCATTTCTGTTTTGAAGCTGAATTGCACTGTCAAAAAAATCATTCTGTTCAGAAAGAACAGTACTGAGTTGATATATCTGCATTCTTATAACATTCATAGCTTATAAAATACTGGCCCTGTGATTACTAACTCCTTGAATAACCACATTCAAGTCCAAGGCATTAGAAGGAAACATGAATCATATATCTGACTACAGCATTTCAGTAAGTCAGTGTAAAGCTGACTGGTTTATGCCCCAAAGCCCATGGATTCAATAGATGTCTTTCATTTAAATGAGTTTTAGGTCAGATCAACTGTAGCTGCACAAACACTGAAAAATCAACAACATTCTTTAACTAGACTGAGTAGCCTGCTTAAGATGATGAAGTATTATATATTCTGTAACTAAATCTGTAAGAAATGCTTGGGTTTTGTTGCATGTTTAAACAAAATCAAAGGTAACTTGAAAGAAGTCAAATGGGCAGAGAGTTGTCTGAACTACCTGAATATGTTAACAGTGAAACTGAAGACATCAGTTTCACTTTTATCACTGAAGCAGAAATTATGGGTTTTAGGAAGAGATTTTTAATACTGTATCTGTACATCAAGAACATAAACCTTATTGAGAGACTTTTCTGCTTGGTCACAAATATTTATATGAAAAATTCAATTAATGCATTCCATTTTGCTGCATCAAAGAAAAGCGCGGGATGAGAGTGTACAGGGAAGAAGTCTTTCCAAAGACATCCCTTCCCCAACTCTACTCCCTGATTTATCTGCAGGCCTTAATGTTTTGGACATCTTTTTTTCCAACAATTCCTTTCTCCTTATTCCTTAGTAATGCCTCTGTTCTTGACTGCATTTTCATTTTGGGATCTGTATTTTTTTCTGTGGTCTAAATGCGTGTTTTGTTCATATTTCTTGCTCTTCTAGAATTTTTCTGGGTCAGCAAACCTAGAAAAAATGATAAAACTTTGTCTTTGGGGAAAGCTCTGAGCTTTTAGAGCTGACCCGACAATGACAATATCAAAGTCAGAAGCAGACCAAAGGAGTAAAGAAGGTATTGTGGAACTGACTTGGGGGTATAATGCAAAAAAGAAAATAGAAGTTGAACCAAGCATAAAACACTTGCCAAAAAGCTTTGAAAAATCCAAAACTTGGTTCCTTGGAACATTACTTAAGTAATTTTTCATAAGTCTTTATAGCTTTCTAAAACATTCCAGTGATTTTAGTTTTGCTGCTAAACTTCAAGAATGAGGTAGCCTGGCATATTCCTCTGCTGCATGTCATTGTCCCACAGGAAGTCAGGTGGATTTTAAGATTGTTGATGTTCTTTCTTACATTTCAAATTTTTAAGTCTATCAACAATATAGAAGAAAATCTGGGGATAAAGAGACTTTAAAATCAGTTTTTTTGAATGGTCAAGAAAGACAGTGTCAAAGACAGCTGATTTAGCTAAAAAAATAATGCTCCACCATTCTTTTGCAACAATTCCCATGCAAAGCATGTCTCTGCTAGGTGGGAAAGCTGGGATAAATGTGTTCAGGATAAAAGTGAGGACTGAAGAATAATCTTTCAGGAAGAGAGACCTGTTTTCCTAACAGAGTTGCCATCCTTACCCAATTCCATTGAGAAACAGCAGGCCAATCTTTCTCTCCTCATACAGCCAGCAATGGGGCTCCAGTTCAGTTTGCAAGGCAGAAATGAAAGCGAACAATGGTCAGATCATTAAAGAAATGAACTCTGCAGCACAGAAGTGAGACAATGAGGCTGGCTGTTTCATGGGAGTGGATTCCAGCATACGAAGACTGAATAACAACCTCAGATCTCAACACGACTAATGGGAACTGGGACTAGAACAAGCTTGCTGCGAAAGCAAAGAACTTCATAGCAAAAGTGAACGATCAACAGAAAAGACGTTCAGATCAAATGTACGCTGGAGCAAAGGCAGCCAGAACTGACATGATTTCCCTATCAATGATGTTTGACTGACTAAGAAAAGAAGCATCTCCAAGCCCTGCTGAGAGAGAAAAGGAGCTCATAAAGTCCCACAGCCAGAACTGCCAGCCAGATCATGTGTATTACTAACTAGATGGTTGAGTTAGAGTAGGGAATAACAGAATGAGGAATTATATAAACACTGTAATTGCTAATGGGGAAAAAGCACAGCTCTGTTTAAACTCATGGCATGAGAAGTGGGAAAGCTTCTCAAGTTTGACTCCATCCTCCTTCAGAAAGTTCTTGTGTACCCTATTTTAATTCTTGTTATCTAGGAAATGGGACAGATAATAACTTGCTGCATGTGAGTAAATATATCCTTTAAGTATTATAAACTGCTCAGAAAACAGGACATTGAGAAAATTGATAAACTATATTGCATGAGTTTTTTAGTACTATGGCATAAGGGACATTCATATCCAAATTCTAAAGAGTGCACATCATGGTTTTCCTAAAAAAGGAGTGTGTTTCTTGACCTCAGACTTTAAAATTCTCCCTCCAGTAGATCTGGGATCATGCATAGAAATCTTTAGGGAATGAGCATCTAATAATGCCTATAAAAAAAGCCCAAAACATTATCCTGACTCATCTGTTTATATTTTTTTCTCTTAAAGCTGTGAAAGGGAGATATACCTAGGGCTGTGTGCTTTTTGCATCCTGTGAATATTATTCCAATTCAAGGAGAGCAAATCTGCTTTTTAATCTACCATAGGGAAAATAATTTCCCTCTACAAGATGGCTCCCTCAGTGAGAAACACCAGGCTCTAAATATTTTATTTTTCAGTTCTGCAGAAAGTAGTCCCAATTCATGTCGTTTAATCTGTCTACTTTTAGCTCCTGAGAAGTTATTTTTATTAAAAAAAAAAAAAAAAAAAAGGTTGTTTTTTCATGCTCAAATTATTCTGTGGTGCAGGATAGATAACTTTGTTATTGCAATTGCTCACAATATGGACCAAAGATCTTGATGCTTATTTTGATTATTTTTACCAACTGTATTCTTTTTTCTCAAAAAATCTAATACAAGTGGCCATTTCATGCCAGGGATGCTTAATGAGAACTCCCCATTGAAATCAATGAAGAGCTATGAGTAAAAATCAATGGTAACATATGATCCAAGTTGTTTTATGCCAGAATATTCTATGACAGTCTTTTGGGATACAATAGAGTAAACCAATTCTGAGTATTAGCTTCACAGAAACACCATATTTATGGTTTGTCAGTGACAAGAGTTCCATGGAGTTTACCAGATTAAAGGGAAAAGAAAAATCTAAGAAAATATATAAAACCAGATCTGTAGAACTAAATATCCTTCTGAATGTAAGAGCGTACCCCTTTTTCCTGATGCTTCAAAATAGTTACATGCATCTTCATATTAAAACATTATCTACAAGCATGAAACTATGAAAGAAGATTGGGCCATGCTACATTGTCTTGCTTTGCTGTTGGTTAAGAGCATACACAAAGGACACAGCAATGTAACTTGACCATATAGGTGAGCTCTAACATTTTGGTTTTGAGTCCTGAGCAGCACAAACAGATATGACGAAGTTTTGTGTACTTGTGGCTAATAAGATTTTTGCATACCAGCAGTACCTGGGGTTCTCTGTCATTGACAGAACTCTATATAGAAGATGCACTTGCAATTGTGTGAACATCTGTCCCAAAACAAAGTGAGAGGCTGAGGATGAAATGCTTTCTTTGTTTACCTGTGTCTCACTTAAGCTAAAAGTACCTAATACTGGTGTCTTTGCATGTGTCAGCCCATGAACTACATGACAAGCAGTTATTCTGTTCTTAGTCTCAGGAGGATATTTTCTTCTATCTTTCCATTCTTTATGAAAAATAACTGTATAAAATAACTTCTTTTGAGCTTATTTACAATCATAATACAGAATTTTGGAAAGTGAAGTACCACTTAAAATTACAAAAAAGAAAAAAAGGATTTTTATTACATATTTGCTTTGTTTTTGCAAAAAAATGAAGATGCAGATATTTGCACCTTCCAAGAGACAGTTATTGAAAGTGGTTGAAGGACATTTATAAGTTCAGGAGGATTTATTAAAAAATGGGTGCTGAAGTTTCCTCTGACTCAAGTTACTTTCTATTTAGCTGGCATACAAATGTGCTTTAATTAACCTGTTTGAAAACGATAGAGAAATAGAGAAAGACCCAGTGCCAATTTAATAACTAATGTCTCTATTATCTGTGCCTGCAGGAAAGCCTGTGGGAGAAAGAAAAAGCTCTGGGCATTTTGCAGTGTTCACCTTGCAAAGCTTTGTTCCCCCAAGTCTTATGTATTCAAAAATCTGTCATGCAAAAATGATGCAAATCTCTAGTTTGCATAGGAAGTATAACCATAGTGTTTGGTATAGCTTGGGGAACTTCCAGCAAAACACTGTTTAATTGGAAAATGCTGTTTCATTGAACCTACAATCTTTTACTCCAGATTTCTACAGCTGAGCAAATATCCAGTGCTCTTAACAATGAATCTGACAAGGACATTAGTTTTACTGAAAACTGTAGGGATTGGGAAGGTTTGGAAAACATTATCAATTTTTTGTTTTGTTTTGGTTTGTTTGTTTGTTTTTATTTTATTTTATTTTTATTTGAATAGGAAATGCTGCATTTCATATCAGTCTGGATGTTGGCAGAGGGATCATCTATCACCTGCCTTTCCCTTGTACTTTCTTTCCTGGCTGGAATGGGTCTACATTTGTAACTACTCTGTTCACCACACAGTAGGTGAAAGCTAGAAGCTAGAAATTACTTAACTGAAAAAAAATCAGCAACAAGTAAATTAGAGTGATACATAATTAATGGGGTGCTGGATGGAGTGGAGGAAAAGACATAGTCTGTTGTTTCCCTTTCTTTCATATGTGTCACATACCTATCAGCTTTTTTTTGGTATCCTAAAAGCTGAGGCTATATAGTATAACAAAGAAATGGGGTCAATGCATGTCCTGAATCAGACTCCAATTTATCAGAAATGTTGCTGCTATGGAGCAAGTGAAGAAAGAAACTTGGTAAGATTTTGTTCAAAGAGTGTCACTGAAGAAAACCTTGCATAAAGTTTGTTTCATAATACCTAATGACACTGTCAATATGAAGCCTTTATAAAGCTTAATATGAAAGGTATGCAAATTTGCTTTCTTTATGGATAGATCTGTCCAGACATTGAATTCAAATCTAGAGTGAAATTATATGAGGGTTATATTCTGAGTTGAAAGTAGTAGGGAATAATGAAAGGAGAAAGGTAAGGTAAGAAAAAAAAAAAAAAATAGACAATGGAAAGAGTTCAAACATACATCTATTATGCCATAAGGCACTAGCTTATACTGAACAGTTTTAGAGGGTGGAAATGTTTTTTTTTTCCGAATCTATGATACCTGTATTTTTTCAAACACTAAAAACTTTATCAGAAAACTGATACCTGGAAAGATAAAAATATATTTTTTTAATTTTAAAAAAGTTTCATAAAAAATAAACAAAATTAAATTGTAATTCATTCAACATCCAACTCCACCTTTTTAAATATTTCTTAAGGTTTTAGACTTAAAAAGGTCAGCAACCTGCAGAAATGAAATGTATAATATCTAGGAATCTGCACCCATAAAATAAGAGCCTTTAAATCTTACAGAAGTTACATGATAAGAGGCATCAAGTTATCACAAGCAGAGACTCTGGTGTAAAAATTATTCAGAACAAGAGTACACCTGCATATGAGTAAAACAAATCCTGTGCTAGTGTAGGACCATGAATAAAGAAAAAGGAACCTGACAGCAGAGAGAGCTACATCCAAAACATTAATTATATTTTGTTGATTCTGTACTGACACCTCCTTGGACATCTCAGGCTTCATTACACTTGGACTCCAAGGAAAAGAAGTTTCCAGGTATTCTAGGAAGCACTTGAAGAAAAATACAGTTCTGTTCCAAGAGTAAAAGGACGGGTTTTTTAAAAAAAATGCAAGAGAGATCAGTTTCTCAATAATTTGTAGATTTTGCTGGGGAATATGTATCTGAGGCCTTCAGACTCCTTTTGGATAATTGTCATCTCAAATCCCTACCCTGATAAAAAATATAATATCTAATAATATGTTATAGGAAGAGTTTACTGAATTGTAATTGCATATATTTCTAAATGAAACAGTACGTCTCCTTAAGAGTTTCAGGCAACTCCATCTTTATGAATGTCAATGACAGTTTTGTTCACTCATTTGGGCTTATAGCTGTCCTAGTTGTATTTTTAAAGACAGATTAAATACCTGTATGAGATGCATATCCTTTAATAGGAAATATACAGAGTTCTGCTGAATTAGTGAGCTACACAAAGTACAGGAGATGCCAGCAGTATCCATTGCAGAATGAATTAATTAATTAATTGAGACAAATCTATACTCATATGAACAGTTGCTGATGGTGCCCTAAAAACAGTGAACTAGTGGAGATATTTAAAGATCCTTTATCTGTGGTGGTAGCCCTTTGAGACAAATTACAGACTGTGAGAGAGAAAAAGTGTTTTCTCTCAACTTATGCTCAATTAGATTAAGTTGAAATATATGGAAAGTATAAAATAATTTACTGCGTATTCTCCAGAGAACAATCAACTAGAAATCTTGAAAAGTTTTATTAAAAAAAGGTTATAACCAAGGTGTCCTGCCACACCACTGTTTGCTTTTCTTGTGAATCCTCTATGCCAAAAATTTAACATGTATCTCCATAAAATCTGTATGAGTGTAATGATCTTTCTTATCACACAGAATGCCACTGCATCCTACTTTGCTGTAACTAAGGTTATTGGCAAGGCTTCAGGCTACAAAATGTACACAGAGAAGACTAAGGAATGCTCCCCCCCCCCCCCCCCCCTTACTGTGTGTAGCTATATTTGTGTAGCTATACATATATATTTATGTGTATTCACATTTATGTATTTATATATACACGCATACACACAAATGACTTCTTTCTCCAGCTCATGTATACCTCTATAACACACATTTCATAACTGGATTTCTGTGGGGGGAACAAGAGTCACCACTGATTTAAAATACCTTTGTTTTGACCTGTAATTCTCAGCTAGTTCTACAAGGAGAAAAAACTCACGTTTACCTGGAAATGTTATTCTTATTATAAGGAGACTCTTTCTGTACAAAACGGAATATGCATTCTCCAAAAACCCACAATGCCTAGGAAAGCTTGTTTCCTTTTTGCTAGTTGGTGGCTTGCTATTTTGTTGATCACATCCATTTGGATCTGAAGACATCCATCTTGCCATTTTATTCCTAAAAACTAGATCTCCCATGCAGGTCCCTTCACCTTACTTTGTTTTATGACAAAACTGTCCTTCAGAAGGATTTGGGCTATTTTCTTCCCTTTCTCAAAAAATTCTGCTGCTGTGTTGCCCCACACAATGATGTCACCAATATATTGCAGATATTCCGGAGCTTCACCATGTTCCAGTGCAGTCTGGATCAGTCCATGGTAAATGGTAGGGCTGTGTTTCCACTCCTGGGGCGGTTGATTCCAGGTGTACTGGACACCTCTCCCAGTGAAAGCAAACTGTGGCCTGCAATCTGCTGCAAGAGGATTAAGAAGAATGGATTAGCGATATCAGTTGTGGCATACCACTTGGTTGCCTTTGACTTCAGTTTGTACTGAAGTTCTAGCATGTCTGGTACAGCAGCACTCAGTGGTGGCATGACTGTTCAGGCCATGATAGTCTACTGTTCATCTCCTTTCTCCATTAGAGCCATATGGGACTGTTAAAGGGTGAGTGAGTCTTGCTGATCACTCCTTGGCTCTCCAGTTGATGAATCAACTCATGGATGGGAATTGGGGAGTCTCGGTGCAATATTGCTGCCAGTGCACTGCTGAGGTAGCAATTGGCACCTGCTGTTCTTCATTCCTCAGCAACCCCAGAACAGAGGGGTCCTTCGAGAGACCAGGCAATGTGGACAGCTGTTTAATTTCCTCTGTATCCAAGGCAGCAATACCAAAAACCCACCAGTACCCTTTTGGGTCCTTGAAATAACCTCTCCTGAGGTAGTCTATGCCAAGGACGCATGGAGTGTCTGGGCCAGTCACAATGGGGTGCTTTTCCCACTCATTTTCAGTTAGACTCACTTTGGCCTCCGATACAGTTAGCTGTTGGGATCCCCTTGTCACTCCAGAAATACAGATGGGTTCTGCCCCTGCATTGCTTGATGGCATTAGGGCACACTGTGCACTGGTGTCCACTAGAGCCTCTGGTTCTGATGTGCCAGGTCATCAAATCCACACAGTCCAGTAGTTACTGGCTGGAGTCAGAGCCCCTCTAGACCTGGTCATAGTATCTGTTACTCATTTCTTGTAAATACAAATCAGAATTCCCTTTATTAAGGTCAGGAGTAAGATCAGCCCTTCTCCTCTGCCTGGGGAACTGCCCACTGGAAACTGGAGCACCAATTTTCCTGGAAGAACACCTTTGTGTGATGGCTTTTCCTTGCAACTCGTGTACCCATACCTTAGGGTCAAGGTAGATTTTTCCATCCCATTTCCTCATGTCTTCTCTGTGGTCATGCAGATAAAACCACAGGGTGGCCCATGGTGTGTAACCACTATACTGTCTCTTTTGAGCAGAGGAACCCTTACTCCTAATAGCTGAGATACTGGTCCACACAGGTGGGGAGCAGGACACATCCTCTTTGAGTTGCTGGACCTCCTGGGACAGTTTCTCCACAGCCAAGACACAGGCCCACAGGGAGGAAGAGAGGCTTTCTTTGTATTGCTGGAGTTGGCCAGCCAATTCATGTACTGTTTGTCCTTCTCCGTATTTCCAGGTCATTACTACCAATGAGTTGGTATATGACAATGGTGCACTCCATACCAACTTCCATCACATGGGTCACGTGCACTGGACTTCATCTGGATCTTTGGATAACTGGTCATTGTCCAGGTCATCTTAAATCACCTCCAGGTGAGGGCTAATTCCCTCAGGTACTGGATACCTCTTTCCATGGTAGTCACTTGCCTGGGTGACATATGACATCTTCCTTGAAGGGATACCTTTCCTTCACACCCGACAGGAGTGGCCTCCAGAGCCTGAGGGCTTGTGCCACTTTGCCAATCACTTTGTCAATGCCCCCTCCCCTAGAAAGGGATACAGCTGCTTGGCTTCCCTACCCTCCAATTCCAGGCTACTGGCCCCATTATCCCAACATCAGAGCAACCAGGTGACAATGTGCTCACCTGGACGATGGCTGAAATCTTTTTGCATGCCTCACAGCTCACACAGGGGCAAGGACTGGGTGGTTACCACCTTTTTTATGAGTTCTGCCTCTTCCTCCTCCTGTTCTCATGATGGCCCTTTTTCGGAGTAGTCTGCCTCATCCACTTCTTCCTTTAGTAGGGGAAGAGTTTCCTCCTTTACTGCATGAGCTGACTTTCACTTCCAAGATTTCTTCATGTGTATAGGGGCGACTGATACTGGCACAGATTGGTTCTCTAGTTCAGCTGGAGTGCCTGTTGCAGGGGCTGGAGTAACTGCATTGCCTGTTGTGGGTGTTGGAGTAGCCACAGTGGCTGTTGTCAGGGTTGGAGTAACCGTAGTGCCTGTCAGAGGGGTTGGAGTAGCCTCAATGCCTGTTGTTTTGTCGTCAGATCCAGAGACCTTCTATTCCCCTTGAGGGTACTGAGTTGTGTTGAACAGGGCTTGGTAGACATGGGCCAGGTCCCAGCACATTGCGGTGATCTGAATCCCTCTGGAATTGCCAGGGTGACAACATAATTTTTCCAAATATTTTACTAGTTTTTAAGGATTCTGCACTTTTTCAGGTGTGAAGTTCCAAAACATTGGAGGTGTCCACTGTCCTAGGTACTTGTCCATACTATCCCACTCACCCCACCACTCATAACTCAGCCTCGGGGCAGAACCCTGAGTGGAATTCTTAAATAGTTGTTTAACTTCAGACAAGACACATTCAGGTGACATAGCAATAGGAACATCTTAGTCTGAACATTCCAAAGATATTCAAAATTATCAAGAGCTATTGTAACTAGCCTGGAGAAGAAGGGAAAGGTGAAGGAGCAAGGGGAAGCATCCTCCCTTGCCTTTCCCATAAATTGGCTCTCTGAGCAGAAAAGGTAAAGACTTTAATTATTAATAGTTTCTGAGAGAGAGTTCCCAAAGTATGGAGATGATGGCAATGCTGAGTACAAATACCAGATTAGTCTCTTGACCACTAATTTTATCATATCATAAGCTAGTGTTATATAGTACAGCAAAATGATAACCTTAATCCATCCCCAGAGGTGATAAACAACACAACAGGGAGCATATACAGCAAGTAAGGTGTTAGATAACACAACTCTGAGAGCAAGCATGACAACTCTGAGAGCAAATAAATCAACATTTTTACCAGCGACTATTAACCTAATAATGAATGCTTATAACAAATCAGTTTTAACATGCTCTGGTCAGATCTGTCGTTATCTCAACACTTCAAGCCCCACGTTGGGCACCAAAAAGACCGCTGTGGTTTAATCCAGCAGGCAGCTAAGCACCACACAGCTATTCGCTCATTCCCTCTCAGTGGGATGGGGGAGACAATCGAACAAAAAAAGGTAAAGCTTGTGGTTTGAGATAAAGACAATTTAATAAGACAGAAAAGAATGGGAAAATAATAATAATGATAAAAGAATATACAAAACAGATGATGCACAATGCAATTGCTCACCACCCGCTGACCAATGCTCAGCCAGTTTCTGAGCAGCTGACTGCCGACCAGCTTTTACCCTAGTTTATATGCTAAGCATGACATCATATGGTATGGAATATCCCTTTGGTCAGTTGGGAACAGCTGTCTCAGCTGTGTTCCCTCCCAACTTCTTGTGCACCCCCAGCCTACTTGCTGGTGGGGCGGTGTGAAAAGCAGGAAAAGGCCTTGATTCTGTGTAAGCACTGCTCAGCAGTAACTAAAACATCACTGTCTCATCAACATCATTCTCAACCTAAATCCAAAACACAGCACTATACCAACTACTGGAAAGAAAACTAACCCTATCCCAGCGGAAACCAGGACATTGGCAAAAGCAATGTCTAGGTAAATGGAGTTCAATGCTGCAATAATTTGCCAAAGACACTCCCTGTTTTGTTCTCAACAAAGGAAAAAAATGCATGTGATGACAACAGGGTAATAGACTTTTGAAATTGCTTGTTGCATTTTTTCTTGTTTTATTTATTTATTTACAGCAACTTAAGACATACAAACATGCTATCATAGGCTAAAGTGACCTCAGAAAATCTCTCATCCAACCTTGTACTTATGCCAGATGAGCTTTGAGCTTGGTCTAGGTTGTGCAGGGCTTAATCCAGTCAGATCTTGAAAAACTCAATTTTTCAAGGTGCCTGCATAATGTCTCAGGGCAATGTACTCCAATGCTTTATTGTCCTCATGGGGAAAATGTTTCTCCTTTTATCCTTATATAAACCTTTAAAAATTTTATATACATTTCAGAGTTCCAGAACTCATTGCTATTTTTCACCCATCGATCATATAGCATTGCACAGGCAAACTACCTATATACCAGAACACTTCTTTTAGGTAGATACTTTTTTTATTGATTGTTTGTAATTGTACCTGTGTATCCAGAACTCTATGCTTCATGTCTTCATTTCGGAGAAAGAACATCTAGAAATGGCTATAAAAATGCATTTCTGTTATTCAACAGCAATAGGAACTGAAGTACAGAATGAAGTAGATAACTTCTGAGGATACCTTTTCTTGCAGTACAGCTTAAGACCAGGTAGTATTGAGTATAAAGAGACTATTATTTTTTTAAAGTATCCTGAGTAGTGGATTGGAGCAATTAAAAGCTCCTCCTGTGCTGAAACTCCTAAACAAGGAAGGCAACCTGGGCAAGTTCAAAGAGTGTTTCTCTCAAAGCATTGGCTGTTAATAAGAGGAAAAACATTCAGAGTGCAACTTTATTTTTGACATGGGCTATTTTTCATGATTTTGATTTTTTCATGAATTTGATGAATTTTTCAGAGAAGCCAGACGGAGATGATTACTTATGAAACAGTAATAAAGGAGTACAAATACAAATAGGAGTAAGAGTTGTACTAGACTCCACAGAAGGATGAAACATATGAGCAATTTGGCATTAATTGCAAATATTATATGTGGAAACTGAAAAACTTGCAATATGTCTCAGGAAGCAAAGCTGGGATTTAGCGTTTGTTGCAGGGAGGGTGATGCTAACAGCAGCTCTGCTGGATTGTTTCAGATGAACACTGCATATGTCCAAGACAAGAATGCACATGGAATACACACAGAATTGTATAGGTTGGAAAAGACCTTTAAAATCATTGAGTCCAACCATAAACCTAACACTGCCAGTCCACCACTAAACAATATCCCTAAGCACCACATCCAAATGTCTTTTAAATACCTCCAGGGTTGGTGACTCAGCCACTTCCCTGGGCAGCCTGTTCCAATCCCTGGCAACCCTTTCAGTGAAGTAATATTTCCTAATATCCAGTCTAAACCTCTTCTGGTGCAGCTTGAGGCCATTTCCTCTTGTCCTATCACTCGTTACTTGAGAGAAGAGACCAACACTTACCTCTCTACAACATCATTTCAGGGAGCTGTAGAGAGCAATAAGGTCTTCCCTCAGCCTTCTTTTCTCCAGACTAAACAACCCCAGTTCTCTCAGCTGCTCCTCATAAGACTTGTTCTCCAGACCCTTCACCAGCTTTGTTGCCCTTCTCTGGACACGCTCCAGCAACTCAATGCCCTTCTTGCATTGAGGGGCCCAAAACTGAACACAGTATTCAAGGTGCAGCCTCACCAGTGCCAAGTACAGGGGGACGATCACTTCCCTACTACTGCTGGCCACACTATTCCTGATACAAGCCAGGACGCTGTTGGCCTTCTTGGCCACCTGGGCACACTGCTGGCTCATGTTCAGCCAGCAGTCGACCAACACCTCCAGGTCCTTCTCAGCTGGGCAGCTCTCCAGCCACTCTTCCCCAAGCCTGTAGCATTGCATAGGGTTGATGTAGCCCAAGCGCAGGACCTGACACACCCCTCATTGAACCCCATACAATTGGCCTCGGCCTATTGATCCAGCCCGTCCGGATCCCTCTGTAAAGCCTTCCTTCCCTCAAGCAGATCAACACTCCTGCCTGATTTGTTGTCATCTGCAAACTTGCTGAAGGTGCACTTGATCCCCTCATCCAGCTCATTGATAAAGATGTAAAACAGAGCTGGCTCCAACACTAAGCCCTAGGGAACACCACTTGTGACTGGCTGCCAACTAGACTTAACTCCATTCATCACAACTTTTTGGGCCCGGCCATCCAGCCAAGTTTTTACCCAGCAAGGAGTACACCTGTCTAAGCCATGAGTAGCCAGTTTTTCCACAATAATGCTGTGGGAAACGGTGTCAAAAGCTTTACTAAAGTCTAGGTAGGCAACATCCACAGGCTTTCCCTCATCTACTAAGCGGGTCACCTGGTCATAGAAGGAAGGAAATTAGGTTAGTTAAGCAGGACTTGACTTTCCTAAACCCATGCTGACTGGGCCTGGTCACTTGCTTATCCTGTATGTGCTGCATGATGGCACTCAAGATGATGTGCTCTATAACCTTCCCCGGCACCAAGGTCAAGCTGACAGGCCTTTAGTTCCCCGGATCCTCCTCCTGGCCCTTCTTGTCGATGGGCGTCACATTTGCTAATCTCCAGTCAACTGGGACCTCCCCATTTAGCCAGGACTGTTGATAAATGATGGAAAGTGTCTTGATGAGCACTTCTGCCAGTTCCTTCAGTACTCTTGGGTGGATCCCATCTGGCCCCATAGACTTGTGTGTGTCTAGGTGGTGTAGCAGGTCACTAACTGTTTCCCCTTGGATTATGGGGGCTCCATTCTGCTCCCAAAGACCAAATGCCTAGGGAAGACCGTGAGAACAAGACAACCCTATAACATTAAACCTGAGAAATTTTTCTCAGTCTCCGAAAATTGTTGACTCTGGGACTTTCTCAGCCAGAGTTGTTTTGTTTTAAGTACCCTGACTGTATTTTCCTTCCTTTCATTTGTTCCAACACCCTTTGAAGGCTTGTAAGCCCTCAGCATTCAAAATGTCACATGCCAAGGGATATTATCTTTGCATATCATGTGAAAACCTGCCACCTAGTTTAACTTTTGCTGGTCCATGGAAGGATATTACAATTGTTATACAGTGGTTCTTCAAAAGCAGCCTTTTGAATAGGGTTCTGGGCTTGAGAACCTCTCCTTCCAAAAGCCAAAGGGGATTGCTATGCTTGAAGCAGACAACACTGCATTTCTTTTTTGTTACATTTTGATGCTGCTTTTTCAGTTTTGGATGTAGAATATATATTTATCTTGCTCAAAATTGCCATATAACTGAGTAGTATGTTGTCATGTTTTTGGCTTTAAAGACCAATTTGCACTACCATCATCTTAGAAATTGGCCAAAAGACTTTCAATAGGAGTTTTATATGATTTATTTCTATCTGTATCTGATTTTAACAAATTACAAATATAAATCCTCTACTTGTTATATATTGTCGTAAAGAGGAGCTGAGATTACACTGACAATGTATTTTCTGTTCAAAAGTATAAATCAAATCATCTACTTAGCACTAGGAATTTCAGAAATTCACACAATGTCATCTCCAAGGAAATATATTTTGTAGCAGGTTTTCTGACACATGTAAACATTTTGGCTCAATGCCATTATCTAAATACAGGCATCTCATACTGTATTTGATCCCCTATTATATCTAAGAAATCCACAAGAGCCTGGCAAATGTCCACACTGAACCTATGGGGACCCTTCAGAAGAGGAAGCCTGAGGCTAAACGGTATACCATAAAGCATCCCAACGATGCTAAATCCCTATGTTTAGGCAAGTAGGGATATTCAAAAACCACCAAGAGATCACACTAAAACACATTTTTCAATAGCAATACTTTAAGCAGTGACACTGGGACTTTCTGTCCTAGGAGGCTGTGGAGGAAGACAGTATCATCAAGTCCAAAAAGTTATTAGAAAATTAAAGGATAATATGCCCATAAATGGACACTCTAGGAAATATGGAGGAATGTACCCTCTAACTTCCACAGAAATTGGTCAGGCTCCCTAACATTTTTTTGCTTTCCCCTTTTTTAGGGAGTGAGTATTGGGCTAGGTGGACCACTGCTCTGACCAAGTAAGGAATTTCTTATGTTTTTATATCCATAACTGAATCCTACTTTATAATGTAGGAGAGCAAGAGAACTCTGAGAACCAGAAGATTATCTGAACATTATTTTACCTTTAGTAACTTTGATCCACAACTTATTTAAGAACTAGATTTCCCTTTTTTTTCCATGCCAAAACACTTTTTTCTGTGGGCTGTCTGGGCTATTTCGTATAATCCCCCTTTTTAAAATAGATTACCTGCAGTCTTTCACCAAAAATAATTCCCTTCTGTTAATAAAGCTTCTCCCCGTACAGTTAACTCACATATGACGTGGACAAATTATTGGCATTTAACTGAAAAATCCCTTTAATAAAACCATATTCATTCAGTGATGTTCAGTGATTAAGTTAAACAAATGCTTCCAATTAATTTTCCCCTTAATTTGCAATGAAATTCTATAAATAAAGAGCTATGCACTTAAGACAGAAGAAAGATTTCCCATTTTCACTCAATATGAAGGAGAAAAGCAATAAAAATATACGACCAAATTGATGTTAGCTTTAGCATAGTTATACAAGTTTGTGCTGGCCAAGCCATAGCTCTTAAAAGAAAGAATTTCTGAGAATCACTAGTCAGTGGCATAGTTGACTTTTGGTGGCTTCAAAAGGCCATGAACACAGCTAATAGTTTTTGGCAGTTCCAAAGGCATTAATCACGATCAACGTGCAATACTAAATAAGGCTCCTTCAAAATGAATATAAATTAAGACTGTAATTCCATCTCAGCCTTCTGGTGACATGAGGAAACCACTCGAGTTTCACTCTCATGGTTTATGATGTCCCCAGAAGCCTTTGATGGAATTATAGCCTTATTAAGTACAGTTGGGGTACATTATTCCTTAAATTATTGCAACTACAAGTCATTATTCCCTCTGGAAATTAGAACTTGCTGTACTTTCATCAACCATGTAATCCTGAAGAAAGCTGGGGGGGAATTTCATCATGGGGGGGTATCTGCTTTTCAATTTCTGTCACTACTATACGTGCGCAACTTGGTAGAGTTGTTAACATCTAATATTAACAGCCCTCACACTTTTTTGTTTTGTTTTAAGGAACACTATTCACAACAACATAATTGAGTCATCACTGATGTTTACATAGCATTTTATAGGATACTTCAAATAATTTTTTTAACCTCTTTTTATATAAGATCATTCAACCTTTCAATTCAATGAAATTCAACAATTCAATGAAATAAAATAGAATTTGAACAGACAGATGAAGATGAGGGTATACAGGTAGGTTTTTAGGGAGGCATGATAGAAGTATTACTAGTATTTCAGTAAAGATGCATGCAATCATATCCTGAGTAAGAAAAAAGTGATATGTAATCTTTAATTCCTCAGAGTAGTTCAAGCCTTCACCTTAAATTCAAGAGAACAAGACAAGTACTTTTTGGGTTCTGGTCTGTAGCATGGGTAAAAGCAGTGGTTCTGAGGAAAGAGCAAGATACATACTGTATCAGCCAGAGTGACTATTTTGGAGGTTTCTCAAAGTTTTCCCTGAAGACCATGGCCCAAAAGAGCAGTGCTCCCATGGGAGCTGGGAATGCTGGAGAGGCTCCAGCTGGTCTGGGACCCTTGCTGGCTCAGAAGGATGGACTGATCTCTCAGCCAGTACTGTCCATACCAAATCCTATAGTTTGATAGTTTATACTATCAAAATAAATTCTGATATTTCTGTCAATAACAGGAGTAATGTATGTAGTGCAAGTTAAATATTTTTATGATTGGCCAGGTCTGACTTGGCATAAGATGCATACAACTTCTGTAGGATTTCTTAGTTAAAAGGAATGAAGCCGTCTGCAAAGAATGTACTGTATTTGTAAAGCGTGCTTCTAAGATGGGAATTTTTCTTCTCTAATGATAGTTTAAATCATCACAGCCTTACCGGTTTAGTTAGCTTTGTGTATTAACTTTCAACAGTTTTCACACTGCCTAGGCTTTTAAATAGCGGTAAGTATTATTCAATGATACATACTGAAAAAGAAAAAGTGTTAAAGAAAACCCCTGAGTGTAGCACATATATCATTAAGCCTGAAGGAGTTCAGGGCTTTTTTTCCCTCTTTTTTTTTTTTTTTTGTTTTCTTTTTTTCTTTTTTTTCTTTTATATGCAGTCTCTTTGAGGACTGTATCTGGTAGAAAGATGTCTGCACCCTGTTCTCCCGTAACTTTTCATATTGTAAATATATCTAGTTATACCTAAGAAACAATAAAACTCATCACCACATTGCTTAATTCATATAAAATTTTGTGGGCTTCTGGTGAAGATAGAGTCTTCCTTTGACTGCGTCTTAGAGAAAGAAGAATTCTTGGTTACTCAGAGAAGTTATATAAGGCATTTATTTGCATCTCCAACAATGAGTTAGAAAATGTGGCCTTGTACTAAAGAAACACATTGAAAGACATATTTAAATTTTAAGATTTTACATTATTCATATTTTTGGAGGAGTTGTGTTTTTATGAGTGTAGCAATCCTTTTATATGCCTGTGAAAAAAATATATGCAGATCTTTTAGTAATCAGTGTTACTATTTGCAATGATTTTGGTAATATATTTCATATTTACAAAATTAAGAGATGGGTACAAGTCTCTGAAGGATTACAGTGAAAATGATAACATTTATCAAAGATGAGATCTGAAAAATAAAACATGTTTTAGTTTAGCTAAATTGATTATTATTTAAAATTCAGGTGCTTACAAATAATGCACCCTTTGTGTAAGTTTGATTTCTTGGGGTTTGATTTTTTTTAATTGAAATACGGTTTACCTTTTGCAATCAGAAAAAAATTCTAGCCTGAAATGGCATAAAAAAGAAAAGAAATATTTAAAGGGTCACAAAAGTCATGAACTCTTCATATACTGAAATATAATTTATTCTGTAAATATTTTAAAGAGTTGTCATTTGGGATTGTGAATTTCTGAGGACCAATAATTTTTTTTTATTCACATTGAGGGCTTGCTTTTAAATAAATGGTGGCATGAAATGTTGTAAAGCAATACATGCAAATGGCCTGCTTTTTAAAATCCGTGTAGAGTTTGCAGATGTTTACAGACTAGGGTTGGTTGGCTCAATAAAAATGATATGTCATGGCTAGTATTAGAATCATACTGAAAGACAGATAAGTACAACAGAGAAATTAACCATTGCTTTGGTGATGTAAGACTGGCTTCTTCTATTAAGATAAGACAAATGTGATAAACAGAATTTTTCTAATATGTGCAACTCAAAAATATTTTACATCTGAACAATCGAGAAGTACTGGGGTAATGCCATGACCGTAACTAATGTGTAAAATCCTGAGACAGTAATGATCTGTATTAAATTCCATGTGCCAGTTATAAATATCAGCAATGACAGAGAAAGTAGACGTGTTTTATCGGTTGCATTTTTGTCAATCTAATTATGCACTGTTTAGTATTATGAATGCACATAAGTTTGCTTTTCAAGACTCATACATTTTAGATTTAAAGCCCACTACAAAAACACACTGAGAGTCACAGAGAAAGATGATGAATAACAGGAAGTATTTAAAAGGAACTTTTCTATTTACAGTAGTCTTTTCTTAATGCAACTCCTATGTTAAAGAATTAAACATATAAATAACATCAGATGTTCAAAATGCATCTTAAATAACAATACACAAGTCAATCATAATTGGAAAGGCAGAAAATATCCTGAAAGCTGTACCCACAGGAGTGACATGTTGATAGCTGCCATGGATAACATTTTCAAGACAGATTATCAGGATTGTATGTTTTTCACAGGTCTACTTGTCTAAGGTTAGCCCCCCTGAAATTCCATAAAACTAACTGATAAAGTTAGGTGAAAATTTATTCCTGTCTTTTAAAAAAAAAGTTTAATTGTGACTTCACTTTCCAAGCTAAGGAAAATCAGTGAAGTTTCAAAAAAAAAAAAAAAAAAACATTGTGGTAAGCCAGCAAAAGAGAGGGACTTGCTCTGAAACAGCTAAGGTCACCATGACATGAATATTACGAGACGTTAAGGACCTAAGTCCAAGAACTATTTTCCGTGACTCAGCGCAAGAACTGAAAATTTGTCTTCTGGTCTCAAATATGTGACCAAGGTATGATGCTATTTGCCTTTCAAACTCTTTCTCTTATTCCTCCTTGGTACTTTGAGAACATTTCATTAGTCTTCTTTAAAGAAGACTTCTGCATATGCCTGACTCTGAGTATGGAAAGTTTTTTTGTAAGATCCAGTATTTACTTTAATTGTTGGGGAGCAGTAGGAAGACACTGATTTACTTTTGTTGTAGCATGGCAGAATTTATGAGATTATTGCCAACTTCTTTAGGGAGGGGATTTAAAGGATGGATGGATGAGTTCCAGTAACAGCAATCCCACAGCGCTGCCTTGCCAACTTTTCCCGTTATCTAAATGTTCAGCTTTCACTAAAACCTAACATGTTTTAATTCTAAAATGAAAGTAACCTCTATCACATAGCAATCTGCCTCTTACAGGCACTGGCCTGAAAGCAGTGCTGAAGATGTTCTTCCTGTCCATGTTCTTGCAGGCCCTTTAAGTCCTTTTGTGCCATTAAGAATAAACTGATTTGTTAGTTTTTAAGTACTGAGAATTGCACATTTTGGCAATGCAGAGGAAGATGACTCTTGGTTTTGGATTCCTGGAGTCTTATAGGGTTCCTAAAGAGCTGCAGTTTTCCAGGAGTGCTTATTGTAGGATTCATACTTTTACAGGGAGAAATTATGGCCGCTCAATTTCCAAGTGCCCCTTCCATCATTAAAGTTTCATCACAAGCCAGTATTATTCAACTGTACTCATTCTGTAAAGTAAACACAGAGAAAAAAACCCAACTGTGATTCAACACTGTGGTTTGCTTGCTTTTGTGGGTAATGCATTGCAAAATTTATCTCATTGCTTTGTGCTAAGGTATAAATATGAAAATATGGTATTTAAGCATCGCAGTACTGCCATGCAGGGTATGAGTTTAACATCTTGCATATTACAAAAGTGAATTTGAAACATTTGGTGAATCTCAGGCATAGTGATAGAATTATGCATTTTATTTCTTTTCTAATTTAGCATATGGTTCCTTATGACCACTGTTAGTAGTTTTCACTTTTTTCACTAATTGAAATAAATGAAAAAAATTAGGAATTGCAAACTTAGAGCTGAAATTGCCTCCTGACCAATGAAAAAACATATTTCACAATGTTGAAATTTTAAAAGCTTCTCAGGCTGTCTCCAGTTTCTGTCCCTGGCTATGCAGTGGGTCCCCAGCTGAAGAGGAGCTCTGCAGAAACCTACCTCATGTCCAGCCTGGCCAGGAAGGTACACAGCTGGACATTAGTAATCCTGTTTGAAACAAGTACTGAAAGAGGCTGATTTCTTTGTGAATTTAGTTCAAATATTTTCAGTCTGAGTACCTATGGGTATTCTTAAAAATGTGTGCTGATGGTTAGACTACTGTAGCCTCAATATATATAGCTCCAGTGGGCCCTACTGTATGTTTTTATATATGTAATATGCATGTATATGAGCAAATACAGAAGAATCACTTCACTAGTTAGAATTTTGTCTTCAGTTGCCAAAGTTGAGCCACCTCCGTAGCCCAAGAAAGTATCCATTCAGTGGGTTGTGACAATACTAAAGAAACTGTAGGGTAGAAATTAAGAATATTTGAAGAGACTGACATTTTTTTACAGTTTTAAGGACCTTTAAAGGTGATTAATGAATGTGAATATTGATATGATATGGCATTAAAGTTTTCAACTCATTATTTTATATACACAGTTCTGCTTAGATTTTTTTTTTTTTTTTTTATGAGAGACGTCATTGAAATAATGTGCCCAAAAGGTCATCTCAGCATTGGTGTATCACCATCTACTTGAAGACACATGTAGGCTGTATGTACATTTAAGCAGCTCATAGAAAATTCTGGATTTGTGAGCCAAAGTGTAACTATGAGCATATAGTGCACGCAGATTCATTTTATATGGATGTTCTAGCTTGTGAATATACACCTCTTCACCAGCTTCACAGCAAAAGTGAAGACAAAAATCAGGCACAGAAGTTTAGCAGTTTGAAGGGAAGTAAGAAGAAATAGTTAAACAGTGCCTATCTACAAAATTCCTGATGATTTGTATTTTTAAATTACCTGCCTCATTTGTAAAAACTTGTGATTCTGAAAAGAAAGAATAAGAGTGGTCAGTCCAAGTTAACAGGGAAAATGTAAAAGTTCCTATTGCTACCATTTCTTAAGAGGTAAGAAAACCTGTGTAAAAAAAAAAAAATAATCCATATTAATGAATTAACGTGAAGGACTGACAGGAGAAATCTTAACATGGTTGGACATCACAATAGATGTGATTCCTTCCAAATCTACAGATCTTGGAAAATTTGCATCGAAGTGAAATTACTGTGGATAGTCTGGGCCCCCCTATTAATTATCTCTCTGTAGTGTCTTTTTTATGCTAAAAGAGCTGTTCTACATATCAGTTTGATAGCTGAAATAATTAAATTAGGTATGCAGAATGGGGATTTTGTTTGTTTGTTGGGTTTTTTTCATGTAAGTTATAATACTGACCTATTTCCCTATCTGAACACACAGGTGTTTAGAACCTGTCATCAAATTTTCTGCTGAGCTTTGTTTTCTGCTGTTAGCTTTGTTAACTTCAGTGAAAATGTAGCCCCTAGAATACCTAATCCAGAAAGCACATCTCTGCAGTAGTTTGGAAGGGCATTAAGGGCCTCCATGTGGATGAGCAATACAAAGACTAGGCCTGGAAAGATGATTGTTTTTCAAATGACATGATAATACATGCAGTTATTTATTTATTTATGTGTGATCATGGGGTAAAATAGTGTGGAACTCTCTAAAAACAAAAAAAGTTAGAGTAAACAGTAATGGGTTAGAAGACTATGCTTTCCAGTGGTCTGTTTATCCCCACAGTTGCAATTTTCATGTACTAAATCAATGCTGAGCTCTTTCTTCCCTTATTAATCTGAAACTTCTGCATTAGGAAAGGAAAAAGTCAATCTAGGCACTCCACTTAGTATATTTTAGAGAAGGTTTGAGTTATGGTATGAGTTTAAGAGATTAAAATATGAAAAAGAGTGAATTTTACCTAATGAGAATGATTATAATAGTTCTGAAAAAGCACAGCTATTGCATGATAGAACATCATATTACGTATCTCGTATTTTGAACATTTAAAGTTCTATTTTATGGATTCTATCAATAGGTGATTTAATGTTAAACAATATATTTTCATGGAGTTGCTGTTGTGCTGCTCTAATGGGCAGATTATAAAATTATAATGAATGTAATCCTGCCTGTATTACATAAAATGACAAAACTGCCATTTACTTCAATGGGAACAATGTTAAGTATGCTGTCATAATTAACCTCAATCCCTCTTTCAAACTTGCATGTCTCAAATAACTACAGAACACTTTATATTTGGTAGCAGAGATTAGGGACAGATTAAACAAAATAAAGGAAGCAAACCTAGTTGATATCAGTTAACAGAGCAACTCTGACATAGGATCCTCAGGAAGGGAAGCTAGAAAATAAGCTAGAATGAACTGAACATGAAGGGGGAATATCCTGTTTTTTACAGGCTTTGAGCGTTTCTGGAATTGTACTGATAAAATGTGCACAAAGATTCTTTGTGTGTCTTACTAAAGTCAGCAAACCATTTTTGTGAAAAATGTAATGGACGGGAATGACATTGCTGAATAAAAAAAAAAAAAAGAAAGAATAAAAAGAAGTGAGACACCATTATTGATCATTACAGTAATGTTACTGACCCTGCTGCTAAAGTTAACATGCTATTCAGAAACCTCTGTTCTGAAAAGGGTAAAAGAAAAGTTGAAACTTGCTTTCTCTGTACATGTTTAGGGAAAAACAGTTTGTAAATATAATAAAATATTAGGAACTTTAACTTCAGTTTTACCTTCAATTGTTAATCCAGGAGAATAATTTTCTTGCAATTCACAAAATGAACTGTCTCCTGTGGAAAACAGATTAAATACAAGATGTACTTAGTGACTGTGAACACTCTGATTTGGTCTTCATCTCACTCACAGCAATACTTTTCCTCTGATGTGCCGCCTTCTTCTTTATTTGGATCTCTCTTGTAATTTGATCCACACCTCTAAATGCCCAAGTACTGTAGGATCAACAGGATGTTGGAAGTACAATATCTTTCTGGGATGGAATAGTTAAAGAAGCATTAAGGAAAAGTGTACATGTAAATCTGTGTGCATTTTCTCTTTTGACAAATCCCAATTTAAATTAGTAGTAAATCAGAGTGACCAAAGCAGTGACGTCTTAAACTTAGTCACTAGAGAAACTATGAGGTCAAATCACACACTGACAAGAAATTCAAGCATGCTTTTCACCTGAGGATGAGAATGCTCATCTGCAAGGGAAGAGAGTCTCAATGCCAATGAATATTTATGTGTTTTGTACAATTATTCCTGAATATAGAATATGAACGTTCACTAGTGCAGGAACTGGAACCCCACTTTCCCTCATCCTAGAAGTATTCAAATCATTAGACTTCAGGGTCATATCCAATCCTCAGTATAGGCAATGAATATTTCACTATACCATGCAAAGCGTAACAACTTCAGCAACAGGGAAAAAAGGGTCTGCACTACTTCAAAACTAAAATCCCCTAAATTCACGTATTTATTGGGGGTTTTTCAGGTTTTTTTCAAAAACATTTGGCCTTATACGTTTATGTTCATAATTTGTGTTGTAAAATATATGTGTATAAATTACATGTAGCTTTTGTATTTTGTTTAGCTAATCAGTATCATTATTATTTAAATATAAAAATATATCAACCATATATGGCATATATTTATATATATATATAAAGTTTGACTATATTATATATACATGTACAGTATATAATCTTGGCAACATGGCTATATTATGTCTTTGAATTCATTAAAAAATAGATTAGTTCCCTCAGCAGCTGCATTCTTTCTGAACAAAGAGTGCAGGTACAAATACATCTGATTATGGGGTCAGTGTATTGGTGCATTGATTGAATCAACATTCTTCTTGCTTTTATTCAGAATCTTATATTCACAAAAATTAGTTGTGATTTTCTGCAGATCACCACTATTTTGCATTAACCATGGCTGAGCTGTTCCTCTGAAATATTTTATTTCTGTATTTCAAGATGTAAACTTCAGGTTACTTCATGTACTGTATTCCAGATTTTGCGGTTTTTATGAGTATTTCAGTTTTAGTATATTTATAAAAAGCAATAATAATGCAATATATTCCTTCTATTGTAGTAACCATGGATTAAATTTTGTAAATATAGACTAGTTTTCTCTCATAACTTTGTCTCTTCCTTTTACAAACAGTTCAGGAATCCTTCTTTGTTATTGCTTCTTTTGACAATCAAACATCCAAATAGCTTTGAAACATTTTAATGATACTTATGAAAAAGTTACCACTACAAGTATATTTATGAAAATATACATGCACAACTCCATTCATGTATGTTTCTATCAATGTCTATACTTAGAGATTAATTTGAAGTAGAATAAAATTAGCGAATAATGTTTTCAGTTTCCCATCTGCATTCATAACACTTCATACTAATTCTGCTTCTGAGTCACAGCTTGAGAAAAGTTACATAGGGACGAAACATTTTGGATACAATAATAATTTGAGATAACTTAAAATGCAAAATGTACATCCACCTCCTCTTTTGCTTCTATCTGAAATACAGTGAAAAGTTTTTGTTTCATTATTTCTAACCTAGTGAATACCAAGGAGTACTGGAAATTTTGTGAGTGTCTTTCATTAAATTAATCTTCCTTCTGTTTTATAACCCAAAGGTTTGCTTTTCAGATCTGCCACCTAATATCATTTATTCCAAAACTGATGAGTGTTGTCCAATTACCTAGTCTTCCACTTGAATAGTAATTGAGTTCTGCTAAAGGACTCTTATGCATTGTTTGAATAAGCCTGATGGAGCTCTGCAACATTTCTCAAGGACAGTAACAAGGTCCTGTTCTTGTGTGACTGCTCCACAGGTACAAAGAGAATTATGAACCATATTTTATCCAAGTGCCACGAACAGCTGGAGGGCAAGGATCGGATTCTCCTTACACGTATTTTACGCCGGTGGAGTTGCTTGTCATGTAGCTTATTGTACAAAGATTCAAAAGATTCAAAATAGAATCAGGACCTTTGTGCCTGAGAGAGCAAACTCTTCTGAGATTTACAGATGAAATCAAATCCCTCCACCCAAACCTGATAGAAAGGTGAGGTAAAGAAGAACACAGTATAGTTCTGCATGACACTACATGTTGCTCACATTTATTGTTTTCTCTTCCAGTTGTCCTATGTAAACTACCCTAACAGCCCCAGGTTTTTTTCTTGACTCTCAGTAGTTACACTGAAAGCTGCAGGATTAAACTGCATACCAGAAACCAACCCTGCCCATTGTCTCAGAAAGGGTTATTAACACAGTTAATTAACAAGGGTTATTAAGGGTTATTAATATGTAAAGAAATATTTCAGATGCCATTTCTCATGAAAGTTGGACATGACTTTACTTTCCTCTTGCCTCTAAAATCATAATGCTAAAGCTGTTTGGTTTTCCACTGGTCTTTTGACACCAGACATCATGGCCAACAACATATGTGCTGTCAGTCAGTCTTATATAGAAATTGTCAGCTGTCTTCCACAGTGGGATCAGTGACCTTTCACTGCATGAAGGGGGTTGACATGACAACATACCTTCTATAATTTCTCACAATATTTATTTTTTTGCTGCTACAGATGTATTGACCTTCTAATCACACAGACATGAGGCTGCTGGTAGTGTAACCTGCTCACTATTTTTGTTTCCCATTGCCCTTTTTAAAAAAAAATTCCTTTTTAAATTTCACATATATAAACATAATCATCCAACTGTTTGATAGCTGGCTGTACATTTATGTCTTACAACAAACATATATTACCAGGATATATAGTAATATTAATTACTATTCGTAATTATTAATTAATTATTAATTAATAACAATTAATAATGTTAATTTAACTTATTCAGAGAATAATATTTGCTCATGTATTGCACAATTCTTACTCGCCCTAGTTTACAACAGATTTTTCTTGTGATATGAAATGGCTTAGTTCAAATTCTCAAGCGCAGTATACAGCTTCTATCTGGATACATAAACCGTCATGATACGAAAAGAGTTAGGCAGTTACATTGGATTTTTTAAATCTGCAAAAAGTGGATGCCATGCATGTATGGATTTCAAGGGGCTCCATGCAGGTGTTGTTTCTTTCTGAAGATTGTCTTCAGACTTCTCAGTGGCTTAGGTTAAACAGGCTTTGTTGTCTCAATGACCAAGATTAAGTACTTGGAGAAGGATGGAAAAATCATTTTGCTATATAAACAAGATAGCTTCCCCACACACCATTTTTCAAGGTAGTGTCCAAAAATACCTGCTATGCACCTAGTCCCATTGTCTTTGCCTCTGCTCTTTGCCAGACTGACCTAGAGCCAGGTGTTACTGAGCCAAAGGTTTTATTCCCTCTGTCCTCACTGACCTGCTGGAAAGGAGAGTGCTGTGGAGCTATCCTGTGGCCACTGCTGACCTGAAGCAGCATCAGACCCAGAGGGTCTTAAAATTGTGATTTTTGCCACCCTTCCCAGTCTGGGAGGGATCTTAGCAGCTGCTCTCACAGCTTATGCTGAAAACTGGTGCTGGTGTTCATATGATCAGTTTTCAGTAGTGGTTCTTCAGCAAAGCAAACAGGCAATCTTGAAGGCTAGGTGCAGAAAAGCAAGTGCAGTATTCTTCACACAAAGCTCTCTGCTGTAATTTTTTAATCTATCAGTGTCCCACAGAGTTTAACTGAGGAAAAATGCATCCTCTGTAACATATAATAGGATGATTAAAAAGGAAAACCTCAGAAAGGCTCTCTTTCACTTTGAAATTCTACTGGTTTTCAGAGTTTCTATTTTGCTCCTTGTTAAAAACTGCAGACTCTTACCAGAAGGAATCTTTCTGAGGAGGGGAATAAGAGAAGACCAGTCTTCTGAGGAGAGCTATTTGGCAAAGACATATTATTAATTTATTCTTCTGTAGCCATTTGCATTACCTCTTTTTGTGTTTGTTGGTTTCTTTTAACCACACACCCAAAATTCAGCTAAGAATAGCCTGCAAAGTATGAATTAGTTTTATTAGTGTGAAAAAAATGACTAGTCATCTCATTCTGTTATATATTTCTATCTTTCATGCTATATGATTATTAATCGTCACCAACACTTTTTGCATAGTCATCATGCATTTGCTACTCCTATTAGTGCACTTTCAGATGGTCACTTCTCTAGTCGAATATTCAGCCCACCTGCCCAACTTAGGTATGCAGGTTTGTGCATCACTTGTTCTGATTCTTAGTCAGGAGAAAGTGTTTTTAACAGGAGTGGCCCAAATAAATTATTTTAAACAACATATTTCTATAATTCTGGAAATAGCATTTAGATTCTGCTGACTGACCAGTGATTTGTCATTTATACCCTGTCATTTATCAAATATTTCAGAATTGTTTTTGCCAAAATGTTTTATGACACAACAGAGAATCTAAAGAAACAGAATTTGAAGTGACACTTCAATTTGCAAGGTACCATTGTACAGGTTTTGGCTGGGATAGAGTTAATTCTCTTCATAGTAGCTGGTATGGTGCTATGTTCTGTATCTGTGCCAAAAACAGTGTTGATAGCACAGGGACGTTTCAGTTACTGCTGAGCAGTGCTTGCACAGCACCAAGGCCTTTTCTGCTTCTCACACCACTCCACTAGCAAGTAGGCTGGGGGTGCAGAAGAACTTGGGAGGGGACACAGCTGGGACAGCTGACTCCAACTGACGAAAAGGATGTCCCACACCACGTGGCATCATGCTCAGCAATTAAAGCTGAGGAAACAGGAGGAAGGGGGGACATTTGGAGTGATGGCGTTTATCTTTCTAAGTCACTGTTACACATGATGGATCCCTGTTGTCCTGGGTATGGCTGAACACCTGCCTGCTGATGGGAAGCAGTGAATGAATTCCTTGTTTTGCTTTGATTGCGTACACAGCTTTTGCTTTCCCTGTTAAACTCAACCCATGAGTTTTCTCAGTTTTACTCTTCCGATTCTCTCCCCCATCCCACCAGGGGAGGGGAGTGAGCAAGTGTCTGGGTGGGGCTGAACTGCCTACTGGGGTTAAACCATGACAACCATAAAGATGACCTAAAACTTTAACTGGATAATACTAGTGCCTATTTTTCACTTGCTTGAGGAATTTATTTGTCATCTTCTGTCTTTGAAGTCACTCATATTTTTGCCAAGTTTTGCTAAAGCCAGCAAAATTTCTGGGTGCTATTGTTTCCAATCAAGCTGTCGCATTTAGAGGATGAACAGGAAACGCACAAATGTGTGCTGGAGAATCTGTCATATGTGAGATATAAGCTATGTTCTCTTTTCTGGTGTGTAAACATCCCTTATTAAATATTACACTTGATCAGGATTTATTTTGTTTGCTTGGGTTTTAGGGGGGAGTGGGGGAGGGAAACCGCTTTCCTGCATTTTCCTAGCCATCATTTTTTCTTAAAAAGCTTTATCCTTATTAGAACTAAAGCTTCTTTATTCCTCCACAGCTCTGTAGAGGTTTCTTAACATAAGAGACAGTTCTATTTTCAATTTATTATTGTTCCTGTACTATCTGCTATTGATTTTTCTCTTACTTGAAACTTTTTTTTCTTAAATGCAAAGTCATTTTTCAGCTTCAGGGGAAAAATTCAGTCAAACATTTTGTTAGTGGATAATTCCAAGACACCATAAGGATTTTTTGCTGAACTTGTCCTTAGCATATTTTTAAAATTCTCCACTATTTCTTCTACAATCTTCATACTGTGCTATTTCAGTACTTGTTTTGCTTCCTTTCAGGAATACCTATTTGGCTAATCATGGTTTCTTTCTATTCATATGTATTGTCCTTAGAGAGGCCCTGATTCAGGAGTTTTCATAAGTGAGTATCAAACTTAAACTAAACTAAACTGCTAAACTATATGATTGTCCAAACTAGATATGTATTAATCAATGCTGCAGTTTTGTAATTTCTGGTTTAGAAGCTGCCTTTCGTCATTCCATTTTTTACAATCTTCTCTCCAGCTGTGACTATGGATATCAGATTTTGTTGCCTTTACTTTCCTTGGTGCTTGTTTATACTCCCTTTTTTAAATTAAAAGAATTTCTAAAGGATTTGCTTGGATGTGTTTTTTAAATATATTTATTTTATTTTATTAGCACAGTCCCTAACATTATGGTGATTCTGGAGTCCAAGATGGAACAATGGTGAATACTTGACTGTGTTCAATTACTTTCAGCTGTGAATATTTGCCCAGTAATATTATTCTGTATCTAACATACTCTGATCTTACTATATCTTGAATTTTCTTTTTTTTTTTCTCCCCTGTTTTAAAAGATGGAGGCTTTGAGGCATGTATGAGCTATCCATTTCTGGTTTTCTTCAATAGCATAATTATAGATCTATGATTCATCTAGATCTGGCATGTTAATGGAGTGAGCTATCACATTAAAAAGAGTATATATTGTTGGGTTATGTTCAGTGCAGGTATCCTCCTACTAGAAATAATCCCCATGAGATTTGATAGGTAATTATAAGATGCTTCACTTCATAACTATTCAGATTTTTTTGTAACTGTAAAAAAATTACTGTATTGCTTCCAATAAATATACAAAATATTCATAAATATACATAGTATCTCATATAATTCATAATATATACGTGTGTGTGTGTATGCAACTCCTGAAATAAATCAGTTAGCACTGATGATAGATAATCTTTGAATTGCTTGGTTGTTTAGTTTCAAGAGATCTCTTTATAGATACAATATAAAGTTTTCTAAATTTAAGTTAGCCTTAAAAACCTCCTCCTTCAGTAAAAAATACTCTATCATTTGGGGCAAAACTGATGAAATGCTTTTTGCAGTGGTGGGGTTTCAGCACTACTTTCATTACAGACTTCAGAGAGGCCATCCTACATAATTGTCCACGAACAAACTCAGAAGCAATTAATTCACAGATAATGTCAGTAGTCAGGGTCTTTAAAATGGATCCCAGACCTCCAGAGGAATAAATGTCAATATTTAATACCCCTCTGTCCTACACTAATAACTTTCCTGTAACAAAAAGTGGAGGATGATCAAACTAGGCTGTGGGTCAAATTCAGACCAGCAAACTAATGCAAATATATCATTAAGCATATGCCTACCAGCTTTCAGGATTGGGACATTATAATAATTTCATTTTGGTAGGTAGGCTTGAATAACTTTGTTCAGTTACAAGCCAAGACTTTTGTCCTCCAAATCTGTGAATGTTTTTCAAAAGTATTTACTTTCTGCAGTAATAAGGGTTTGGGGATTTTCTAGTTAAATGAGCATAAGGATCCAAAAGTAAAAAAGATTTGTTTGCTGAATTCTTCTTATAAGCTCCACAGTAAAAGTAACACTATTTACAAGTTTAAATTATTATCCAGTGACATAAAAACCAGAGCTTTACTATGACCTGCTCATAGCTTGGAAAGAATAAACCCTTTCAGATAGAGTTGTGCTTCATTGTACAAATCCCTGTTACTACAGTGATTATACATTTGTTGCACATAGGTTTACAATAGAAATTAATTGCACAGATCATAATATTTTCTAAAAGAGAAAGGAACAAAGAAATCTTTCTTTATAGGCCTTAAATACTAAATACATTATTTTAATGGTATCTTCAGAATCCTTCCATTTGGTTTAAGATTCTGGCAATTTATGGGCCAATAGCCATTTTAAAATAAATAAGTTGAAAAAAAAATCATAAAGTGCAAAATGGCTTTGGGGCCACAAAACACTCATGATAGGGCAACTGAAATTCAAGGAGACAATTTAAGTGCTAACATTTTATTTCATTTCTGGCAGATGCTTTAAAAGACCTCTCCATCCAGCATTGCTACTGCCACTCGCTAAATACCTCACTGCTATTTCAAATCTTAACAGAAGAATTAATACTTTAAATTGTTCCAGTTCAATTTCTTGAATTAGAATGGGAAGACACCCACCACTAACGATATCAGTCTCTTTCATATTCTCCCTTTTTTGTTGGGCAGGGAATGTCACCATGTCAGAAATATGATATAAGGCATGAGGGAATAAAGAGTTAGAATGGGAGACCTCTTGCTGCTCTTTGTCTAATTTAAGTAGTGCTCACTAGCTTTCTTCTTTAGTGGTTCTTTCCCTGCAGGTGTTTTATGATTGTTATGAGCTCTTTATTATTCTTTTCTGCTGATGTTATGACTCTCATGCTCTGGCATCAGGAGGGATTTTTTTCTTCCAAACTGCAAGAAGATCTTTTGGCAACATTAGGGAATTGGAGTTTGTTTAAAGGGTAGAGAACTGAGAGAAATAGTAGGTGGAGAAATACTTGCTTTGTCACAAATTATTGCCGATGTGCTGTGAGATAAAGACCAAAGTCATGAAGAAAATCATGGGGTTTTATTGGTAAATATTATTATCTGAAGGAGAAAGGGAGAGCCAATGATTCTGCAGGTAAAGGAGATTTCAAAATGAGCAAAGCCCTCTCTGGGTGGGATGATAAGGAACTATATGATGGATCATTTATTACCTGGGGAGAAAACTAACCACTATATCATCCATAAATTCATATATGAGGGTTTGAGACATAAAGGGTAAAAGGGCATATTACCTTTTCTCACTCTTCAGCTGTCATTATGGGCTGTCGTTACATCCATTTACCTGTATTTCACTTTAATGAGTGCACAAAGATGAGTAAGATAAATAACTGAACTGAGGCTACAGCCTTGCAGGTGAAGAAAAAGACACTTGAAAGTTTGCATTAAAAATATCCAAAGAAAGGATGTTCTTATGTGTGGTGGATCAGATCTCTATTAACCATGGGTGGCAAAGTGCTACAACCAAAATACCAAATCTGACCTGGTTAATAGGGTTATTATTATGGTTCTTCATAAATTACCTTTTGCCCATTCTTGCATCTTTCACTTTTTTCTGTTTGCCATATCTGCAGTACTACTGGATCCATTTCTTACTCCTCTGTCACAGCATTCTACTTTTTTCTTAAAATTCCTTATTACTTATTTAGAGTTCACTTCAAATTTGATGTTCACAACAAGATTGGAAACATTTAGAATATGCTAGTGTACTGGAATTGGTCAATTTTGTTTCTATCTCTAAATAAGTACACAGTAGTGATTCTCTTTTTTTAATTTTTCAACTCAGTCAACATTTCCTCTGTAACACAGGTTAAGAAACTACTTAACAGGTGGGAAACTGGCCCAATTTTGACACTGATAAGTAAATGACTGAGCCAGTGCTGCATGTTGTCAGGCATGCTATAGCAAGAGGCAACATCAAAGGCAACATGTCAGAGGTTTGTTTTGTTGGGTTTAAATGCTAAAAGGAATTTGAAAACTAGTAGGAAAAAAGCAGCCTAGCAGCAGTCTACTACTATATGTTTTGCTGCCTTTTTTCCAGTTTGTGTCTATGAAGGGATACTAGCAGAGTGTCTCCTCTTCACTAGCACAGACATTGAGCCATTTTCAGTCTTGCTTTCCAGCCCCCAGAGCTGCATGTGAAGCAGCTGGGCAGACAGGGAAAAGGAGAAGAACTTCTACCACCAGTAACTACCCTCTCAGCTGGTGGCTCACTTACAGAAGTATTTTGTGCATCTCTGGAGCCAGACTATGAAAAGGTAAGAGTAAGTGATCTGGAGTCACATACTTTTGCAAAGTATTGGCTAAGAACATTTGTAAAGGCTCGATTTTACATTCTATCTGAAATTATTGGATTTTTAGTGTGTCCTTCCATTGCTCCAGAGTCAGAACAGATTTACTATTAGAGGTTAAAAGAGCTTGCAAGAAGATAGGATTTGCAATATCCATTCTGAGCAGACTCCTCAACCAGTCAGTATTGAGAGGCTAAAGCACTGATGCTGCTACTTGTTTTCTGAGCTATAACTTATTCTTTCTACCCTATGTCTCTTACTGCTTTTTTGCCACCTCCTGCAGTAGATCTGAACACAATAGCTTCAGCTGAAACAAAATTACTATGAAAATGAAAAAAGAAGCACCAGAGTTGAAACAAAATGGGAATGGGACAGAAAATTTTTATTCCACTATAGGTTATATGTGTTTGAACTTGTGTAATGTACTTAAAGAGGGATACATAGAAGCTCGTTACTTCCCTTGATACTATAAAATACACATCTTAGACTGAGAAATACTCAGATACTGAACAATGAGAACCACCAGCTACCTTGAATGGACTGCAAATAACTATCTAAATGATTCTTCAAATCCAACCGATATAAAAATATTCTCATTTGCTAGCAAGAGAAGACTGAGACACTTGCTTGTATAACATCTACACGTTTGAGAATTTCATTTGTACTTCTTGGTCTCTCAGACTGCCAGTTAAAAAGAACCCAAACAGACAAGAAGAACACGGCAAAATAGGAGTGTTCAGGCTGTGTGGTGTAGAATAATGAAAGCGATTTAGATACATCTGGGATAATGCCACATTAACTGCATTAGTGAAGCATTTTCTCCCATAACATAATCTGTCAATGGTCTTCTGTAACTGAAAGAATAAAACTTCCTGTCAATTTTATTTTTGAATATCTATATTTTCTCTGACAATGGCTTTTCTTCTTTGTGAATTTATGTATTACATCACAACCTGCACTTTTACTGCTTCATTATGAAAATTCATACCATTCACATGCATTTCATCTGTGCTCTTTCACCATATGTACTCAGAGAGCTCTTCCATACATGCCTCTACAACCTGCTTTGAAACATAGACAGATTTACTGTTCCTCTGGTGGGAGAAAACATGGGCTTTGCAGATGTAAATATATAAAAGTGTCTTGACTATTGGAAGGAGCAAAAACAGATACCAGGTTATAGCTTTGCCTTCCTTGCTCACAGGTAGGCTGGAAAGCCAGTGGCAACATATGTTACGTCCCTTGTGTTAAACCTCCAGCTATACTCTAAAGCAATGGCTGGAAACAGTTAACATAAATCTGCTCAGAAACAGGGAGTCAAGATCTCTGTGTAATCCAGACATGAGGCGAAGAACTGTCTCTGCAGCAAAGAGGAGCAAAGGAGGACTGAGAAAAGACTCAAACTGGGAACAGGATGTGGAGTACTACCTCTTCACAAGCTCTGAAGATCTGCCCTCAAGGAACTTAAATATTTTGAATTCTTTGGCAGAAACCAGTCAAGGCCACCTCCTGACATTCCCCCATATACTTCATCTAGTGGCTTTGGAGAATCCTTGCAGACAACTGTAAAAATAGCAGGCTGGTAAATTCTGAAAAGCTGAGGCTCTTCTGCCCCTTTCAATGATGCTTCACTGTAAAGGCAGTACTGCCAATTCCAGTTCATCAGACAGGTATTGCTTACAGATCATTCCTGTCTTTCTCATACCTATTCTTGACCTTTAGGACATATGTCCCTATTGCTATAAATAAAAAAAAGTAATGCAACTGGCAAAGATCTGCAGAAATATTAGCCAAAATTGGGATGTCATGTCAGTTAGTTCTTCCAATAACATGTTTGTCACACAAACAGTGTGAAGCATGCCCTGAAAAAGAGCATAAAATGCTATGCATCAAGAAAATGCCATTGGGAAAGATCTGCAGCTGTGAGCAGTAATTGGTAAAGTGCTATCATCAAACCCCACATGGTCACATATGCAGAGGGAGACTCATAGCACATTGAGTGTAAAATGAAAGCTGTGATAGAGGCAGACATGAAGCCAAAGGAATATTGGTCAATATGCTGAAGCTGCTGGCCAAAGATAGATCTGTTCAGCAGTCTTCAAAATGCTTGCAACTTTGAATATAAAAGGAGAAAACTGGAAAAAAGGAAATCAGTTGTTCTAGTTAGTGGGAAAAGCTGATGTAGAGAAATATTGCACAGAAATGAGGTGCAGGTGCTGGAAAGATGGATCATTATCAATGAATAATACCACAGAGTCAGTGCTCTCACAAGCATGAAAATGATATACATCATCACTAATCCCGATGGATTTATTATGTCACATGGTCAGTCTACATTCCTCCATCTCCATCAGGCAAAGGCTGTGGACACTAACCAATAAAAGTGATGTCCTTCAGTCACAGTGAATGGATGAATGAGGAACACAGATCAGTAACATCACGGAGTGTAATGGTGGATTAGTAGGCTAAGACACATGAAATATGTGATAGTAAAAAATATTAAACTAATTATGAAGAGTGGTTCTGCACAGCCAACACCAGATGCTTTGATTCTGGCTACTAATCTGTTTGAAACACAAGGCTATGTCACATATAAGTGTAGTCCTGCACATTGGCAAAGTGCCCAGAGATAGTGAATCTGTGGTAGAATGGTAAGAGTGAGAATTTCTCACTCTCTTTTCTAGCCTTAAATAATGTCACAGATATTTCCCTCCCTCTTAATTCATTCTCCTACATGTTGAACAGAACTAAGGTTGTATCCCTAAAAGAAAAGAGTTACTCAGATTTGGGGAAGAAGGAAAAAGATCATAGGTACCAACTGATCCTCTTGTATTTCAGGCATCATTCTGCCTCCCAGCGGAGAGAAGGAGGTAAGATTTGGAATATATATGGAGATCCCTAAGTGGCTACAGAGAGGGCCCATTTTTGCTTTGTAGTTCCTTTGCTGAGTCAAGGAATGAAGATTAACTGAATGTTTTGAAAAATCTCTAGTTCAGTGATACTGGGTATAGTTTTCTAGTCTGCATATTCTCTTGGACAGGGACCAACTACTTGGGAATTTGTGTATTTAGACATAAATCAGCATGATGTGACTTTTGGAAACATCATACTACACAGAAAGATCAAGAGAATCCATTTATTTGAAAGTGCAAATACTTTGATTCATCATGGTTACTCCTTGATGATGTATCACATTGCATATTCAAGGCTGCTTGAAGTCAAAACCCAGTGCATGGTTTTGCAGGCACAAGCCAGAAAGTCATTTCTAGTATCACCTAAATGAATTAGATGCTCAGCTGCAGTGGTAAGCAGTGAAGACTCCTTAAGTGATTTAACTTTTTCACCTCTGGAGGAAAAGGCCCACCACTGCTAATAAATAAAGCAATAGTTTTAACTTTGTAGACTCAAGTGAGAGCAACAATGAGTACAATACTGGATCATATTCCACAAAGGCTCATGCTTTGGTTAGATCTAACTTCTAAGATGATTAAAAAATATTACACTGGTATTTGAATGCATCACCCTTCTTTATTCCCTGTCTACTTTCCTCTTGGATACTTTTCCCATTTTCAAATCTTACTTTTCTTGCCTCTTGCAGTATATACAGAGATAATTAAGACAGAAGCCTCCATTTTTGTCTATGGTATTATATCCGATGAACTGGTGCATTTTACTGCATTTAGTGTTATGAAACACCTTGGGTTCACCCTTTTGCAGGTGACCAGAATGGGGTTTAGACATCCAGTTTTGATGATTTACTTGTAAAGCAGCTGGGCTTTGTATTCAAGTGAACGTCAACCTTTCTGTTTTACACTGATACTTCTTTACTCTTGCATGGCAGGCAACCAAAGGAACAAAAAGAACTGGAGAGATTTGACCTATGTCTCTGCAAAGTAACTGAACCTAAACCCAAGAACCTTCTGATTCTGGCTTAGAGCATTTCTTCCACTAGGTCCCTGCAATCCAATTGAAAAAAAAAAACCATAACATTGAAGGCGATACCGTTTGTTTGAATGAAGCTTATTGTCTGATTAGAAGCTCTGTCTAAGCAATTGTAGGAATACAGGGTGTATTTCAGTAAGAAAGCTGTTTCTCTTGTTGACTAATCAAAGGCAAGTTTCATGGTTCAACTACTCTGCACTTGTTTTCCTGTGATTTGCAAAAAGAGAAGATCACAGAAAGGATTTTTTTTTTTTTTTTTTGTATAAAGAACATGCCTACTGGATTACCTTTGCAATTTTATTTTAATTTTCTTTAACCACCATTCATCACCATTTACCCTGCAGAATGCACCATGTCAAGAGCTTTAATTCAGACCCCATGTTTCCTGTATATTTACTATGAGGTATTCATAAGGTCTGTCCTACTGACTTTTTGAGAAATGCAACTGTATGGTATTTTTTCTATGTGATTTTTTTGGCACATTGGCTTCATTGTAAGGTTCCAAGGACATTACAGTTTTCAGACAAAATCTCTGATATAGACTGCTGGTCTGTATCTTCCCTTCCCTCATTTTATTCTCTTTACCCTCAGGTTTTTGGTTATTCTGGCCATTTTGTGGGACAGGTGTTGGCTTACTTAAGTCCTGTTAATATAACTGCTTGATAACTTGAACCATTTCTCTTGATATTCCCGACAGTACTGGTAAAACTTCCGTACATTTGTTTCTCTTCCACATACTTTTATTTTTCCCTGAATGCTGTTTCTTAGTACCAGCTGTAACATAGACAACGGGTAATCTCTTTAAAACCACTTTATTTTACACAATTTGTCCGGTGAACTGAATTGCCTAATACTTGTTAGTCTTTTCAGGTCTAGGTTACATCTTCTACTGGTAACACTGGAGAAGGGGAGGGACTGCAGGGCTTGTGAGAAGAGCAAGAAATCTGTGTATGTCTGAGGTGGCAAGGGCAAGGCTGAAAGCCAGCTGAGTTGTTTTGGAGGGCCAGATTCTTGACTTCTTGTGCCTAGGTATGATGATCCAGACAAAAGTCAATGTTCACATCCAGCTATTTTCCTCAGGATCCCATCCCAGTCTGTGCTCAGGGTGGAACGGTTCTGTGGGTTAATCAGGACAAGAAGGCCATTACTCATCCTGGGACCTATTATACATTGTTGCTGGGGAATTTTGAATGAGGCAAGAGATTGCAGGAAAGTAAAGGACAGTCTCACTATGAATGCAGCTGGATCTTGCCTTGGGAAATTGGAGTTTATTCCTATGTATTGCTGGAATGTTATTTTATGCTATCAAATCACTTCAACACAACTTTTCTCACTTGCTTACCAGGTTCTTAACTTCTCTGGTGTCTTATGTGCAGAAGTGTTTTAGAATCAGAGCTAAAATTGTAGTCAATAAAGGAATACTTTAAACATGAAAAGTGCTCTCTAATGCCAGGAATCCTGAAAAATCAGTTTCTAGCCACCCCTCAAACTTGACATGCAAAATCAATTGATACTTTTGACCTTAAACTAGCTGTGATCCAGTAACCCCTCTTTAAAATGTGTATAATACCAGATACATACCATCATTTTAGAGGGGTGAAAAGTTGGGAAAATAAATTGGTATTTGGGAAGCCATCACATAGTAGAAATGTGTGAATTACATTTCTGTTTTTAGAACAGTGTTTGAAGAGTGTGCCACTAATAATACCTGGAACTACACATGGAAAATAAGGAGGAATAAAAAATTGAAAAGCTTTTCATAAATGATTTCCATCCAAGCTGTGCACTGAATGAAGAGGTAGGGGACTCATTACCTTTTAATGCTTGTGATCATACTGTTAAAGAGAGTATCATAAGCAGGAGGACTAACTTCAGATTGCACAAATGTGATTTTCAAATAATTAACATTGTAAGCTGACAATGCTTTTAACAATATTTTATGGGTATGTACATACGCACTCATACCTGTCCATGTATGTTGACAGGCTCAGTTACAAATTGTACTCAGCTATCAACAAATACCTGTTTAGGACTCTGAGACACTGTTACATGATTCAGGGATAGCTTGAGAATATCAAGCTTTGGCTTTCAATATATTTTTGGGAGGCTTGCTTTCTATTCATTTTTGGCTTTAATCACATAGTTGGAAGTAGAGTTTCATCTGCCATTGACATGTAATTAGCATCAATTGTGTAAAATTGTTGTCAAATGATCGTGTTAATATGGCAAATCACATATAAGAGAGGGTATTTAAATGAGATCTAAATGTTTGAATAGCTTAAAATCTTAGGATTAATAACATTCAAAATGTTGACTGTGCTACTTGAGTCTTATAACCTTTCTCAAATGGCTCCTTAGTTAATTATCTCTAAAACCAGCCTTTTAAAACATTATGCTGTGTCTAGAGATTGATATTTAACTTTTTTCTATTAATCATATTTAGTTTTAGGATTTGGAAAGGTAGTTCTCTAAGGTTCAGCTGACATTTAAACAATTATGTTGAGACTTAGCATTGATATATTTTGGTTGCTTAACCCTTCTTGTCAGCAGTTTTGTATTTTATGCAGACCTTGCCGGTGTGACACTGGCATTTATAGTAGAGTGCATTTATTTCAATAGAACAATTCTTGTCCTTGGAGTTATAGCAGTTATGATTATTATCCTAAAACAAAGCAGTCTGAAGCTGTAATCAACTTATAGGACACAGTTTCAAATGCAGACATATGCATATCCCTTGTGAAAACTGATGCTGATGTTTATTAAACTGCAGAATTTTCATTATGAAACCATTATATGTGCTTCCCAATTTAAAAAAAGGAAAGGAAAAAAAGCCAACAACAAAAACCCCGTAAGTCGAAAACTTATTTTTTGGTGGATAAAGCTTGACAACATAGGCTTAGAGCTGACTACAAAAACTGGATAAGTTACTCCATGATTCTAGCTGTTGAAAGCTACAGGAAGAAATCTTCATGATATGGATTAAGGAAGCTGGGGTTATTTAAGGTAAAGCAATGCTTCTGTCATGTTTTTGCTTATTGCTTCTTCCAGGACTGAAGAGATTGTATGCTGGCTCCATTCTAACTCACTGTTTCTTAAAGTAATATTTTTGGGGGATGGGGGAAGATGATGTCAATCAAGCTCACTGGAAATATGGTACCTGGATATTGGTCTCTTTAATCAAGCTAGTATTTGACTGTAAGGCTGGAACGCCGTGTGCTGTCAATGTGTCACTGCCATTTAAACAACAATACATGTCCCTTCTCCATTTCTATGCAGTAATACAAACATTTGATACCTGTGTCATGCACTGGAACTAATC